>OX387239.1:123208734-125708734 GCA_947561735.1 Cenchrus americanus | reverse complement strand
ATCAAACCCGCAAACTACAAATCACGCCCCGCATGGCCGCGGCCCAAGACAAAGAAAGGCCCATGGCCCATCAAACCGCCGACCCTGGCACCCCTCGGGTGAACCTCCGTCTCGCTCGGGTGGCAGACACCGCACCGCGGAACCCCCGCCTCGCTCGAGGGCATGGTGCACCATCGGGCGAGTCACCGCCTCGCTCGAGGGTCCCAGCCCCTCACATGAGCCTCTGCCTCGCCCGAGGCCTCCCTCGGCCCGCGGCGCCGTACCTACTCCCCCGACTGGGGCATTAAGTGCCCTGACACATCACAGGCGACCGGGTCAAAGGCGAATCCCCGCCACGCCAGTCCTCTGACACCTCCTGGGACTCAGACCCCGACACTGTTCGACCAGCCCGCACCGTGCGGCCATCCTCGGTGTTTTGCGGGTGCTGTGCGGGAAGGCTAGTGTCATTTCCTAACACTGTGTCGCCCACTCCTGTACCTCCTCCATGTCGCACCCCTCGAAAGAGGACGACGACACCCTCGAAATTGGTATGGCCACCAACTCAGCACCCGCCCGGGGGACGCCGTGACGTAAGGCTGACAGAGCGTGTATTCTCCATCACCTCCGCCAATCCTAGTCCTGTGCGGCCATGCACGTCACTGTGTCGCAAGTTCAGGCACTGCAGGGCCATCCCCAGCACTATGGGAACCCAGGCCGATGGGACGTCGCCACGCCTGCCGCTATTCAGCTTTCGATTCCCCATCAGCCATACCCTCGAACTGGTGTACGGACGCCGATCAGACGAGAACTCCACCATGACTACCCTCGAAGCCGCCTCGGGATAGGCACAGGAGCCGCCATGACGCCTGCCAGGGACAAGATTCGCCAAGACGGCCATCGAATCACAAGCACTGTGCGCTAAGCCGCCACAGCACACCTAAAGTCCAGTGGCACCACTGTAAACCACCTCCCCTTAGTTTATTAAAGGAGGAGGCGGCTGTCGTATGGACCTCCCTGGGCCCACTACCTCGGTGGGTACCAGGACCGACTACTCGGTGGGCCCCTGGGACTACCCGGCTTGCGCTACACGGCACCTGAAGGCGTGGAGCGCAAGGACTGCGGAGGAGAAGTACTCGGTTAGGAAGCTGTACATGTCCTGCACTCTATGGAAGATTCCTAGACGTACCCGACTAGTACTCTCTCCCTACTCCGACTTGTAACCCTGCCTCCTGGACTATATAAGGCGAGGCAGGGACCGTTCTCTAGCATCTCATACAACTCACGGCGCACCATTGCACCATCTTGTAATCGTACCCAATCAATCCAGAGCTACGCAGCATACAGGACGTAGGGTATTACGCACCTCGCGGCTCGAACCTGTCTAAATTGTGTGCCACGTGTCTCTTCCTTCGAGTTACCGATCTCGGCGAGGCCATATTCATCTACTTCGGGTACTCCCCTTAGTAGGTTGCCGGTCTAAAACACCGAAAGCTGGCGCGCCAGGTAGGGGATCTCGCCCGAGATCACATGGCGAACTCGAGGGCTCCCGTCTACTTCAAGCAAACCGTCGCCTTCAACCGCGGCGACACCTTCGTGTTCGGCGCCTGGGTTTGCACTGCTGACGGCGCGGGCTCCTTCCAGCGCCACCTAACCATGTCGCCCAACCCGGAGACTAGCTTCGTGACGCTTCCCGAAGTTGTCACAGGCAAACTCACCGGCAAATTCTGCGAAATTTCGCTCTTCAACCACCACGCTGACTTCGAGCTCGAGTCCGCTTCCAACTCGAACTCGACGTCTCCATGGGCCATCACTTGTGAGCCGGCTACTCAGCCATCGCAGGCGGTCCCCTCATCTCGTGAGCGCTCCGCGCGTGGCCCCCGCATCCTCAGCCGGGCCCGCATGGGGGCTCCCTCTTCGCGCCGGGCCGGCAAGGAGCCCGTACCCGAGTATAACTCGGACTCCGACACCGGCCCCGGCCGCGCTTCGGACTCCAACCCTCTCTCCGAGTTCTACTCGAACCCCGATTACGAGTTCGACTTCGGATCGGACACTGAGGAGCCCGAGTCCGAGGACAACTCCACTGAGATTCCTTGTCAGGGCCGGCCTCTGGGCTGGTTATAACATCCACACCGGCCGGGAGATTCGTCTGCGGCATCGGCCGCACCGCAAGCTTGCCGACCTGATAAGTGGAGACTCACGCTACGTCGCCTACATCGACTCGCTCTTGTTCCAGGAGGGAACGCCACTAGCCCGGGCTGACTCAAGCACACCAACTGAGGTGGCGCCTTCTGAGTCCAGCCTTGGCACCCCCGATCGCCAAGTCTTCATGGCTGCCGGCGACACCCCAGGACCTTCAGGGACAGCCCAAGACAAGTACCTTGAAGACATCTCCTCCGACGAGCTCTCTGCTGATGCTCCAACAAACGAGACACCTACGGACAGAGACGCTTGACGCGAGCGTAACCAGAAGCACAGCGAACGTCGCCGACGCCTCCGCGACAACTTCCCCGTCCGCAACCTTGCGGAAGCTCTCGAGACGGTCGAGAGCAGAGTGCACACTACGCCTGAGCAATGCCTCATGCCGATCACAGCGATCGCACACCAGGCTCAGGGCATACGCGCTGGAGAGGTCATCGCCAAGCTCGCAGAAGACGCCTACTTCATGCGGGTCGACAACAGAGTCAACCAACCTCCTCCAGCCAGGCACCGCGACAACGAAGCCACAAGTCGCAGCGCCAACAACGGTCCCAACCGTACTCGAGCTGAGCTCCCAGCCGAGCCGAACCGTCGTCGCTCCAACGCCGGCGGACCTCCACAGCGTGACAACAGCAACCGCGAGGTCGTCCCCCACCGCGCTCCGGCCGGCGGCGGCGGCAACGACCCCGATGGCGGCGGCAGCGACGGCGGAAGCTCCAACCATGGAGCCAACAGCGGGGCCGGCGGTGGTGGCGGTCGCGGCGGCCGAGGCCACGCGAACAGCCACGCCTCTGGCGCCTCACAGGGCGGCTACGACGCCCGCCAGAAGATTGAGGAGCTGCGGCGGAAGAAGTCGACCACCGCAGGTGACGGCGACGGCTTTCCCGCCTTCTCACCTCAACTTCGCAACTTGCTCCTCCCCGACAAGTTCAAGCCTTTGGGGATCACCAAGTACGATGCGAAGCAGGACCCCATCCAGTGGCTCAGGTGCTACGCCCTCTCCATCGAGAACGCTGGCGGCAACAACGACACCAAGTGCCTCTACTTCCCCTTATGCCTGGACCAAGCTCCACTCACATGGCTCGAGTCACTGGACAAGCACTCGATCGACAAGTGGGACCAGCTGAAGGAGCAGTTCACCAGC
Organism: Cenchrus americanus; assembly: GCA_947561735.1. Lineage (NCBI taxonomy): Eukaryota > Viridiplantae > Streptophyta > Magnoliopsida > Poales > Poaceae > Cenchrus > Cenchrus americanus. The sequence goes on along the minus strand of OX387239.1, from coordinate 125,705,415 downwards.
AACTTCGCGGGCGCCATGGGCCGATCGAGTACTCGCATGGACCTGGCTATGGTCAAGCAGGAACAAGGCGAGACCCTCCGCAAGTACATGCGCCGCTTCTTCGACAAGCGCGCTACCGTCGTCAACGTCACCGACAAGGAGGTCATCGACCTCTTCCAAGACGGTCTCTACCACCGCCGCACCTTCAAAGACTTCGGTCGTCGCCGCCCGAGGTCCATCCCCCACCTCAAGGACATGATCACGTCCTGGGCGGATGAAGAAGACAAGGCCAATGCCAAGTACGACGCCATCCGTGGAAAGAGCAAGCAGAACCAGGGCGGCGGCAGCGGCAACAACGCGAACCAAGGCGGTCGCAACAACAACAACAACAACAACAACAACTACTCGGGTCCCAACCGCAAGCGCAAGCCAGACAACACTGTCGCGGCTATCCATCGCCCCACGAAGGAGAACTCGAAGAACTCCGGTGGCTTCAAGTACCTGCTGAAGGAAAGGTGCCCGTGGCATCCAAACGGCAACCACACCACCAAGCAGTGCTACCAACTCAGGCACGCACTCAAGGATACGCCGGAGCCACCGCACCCTCACGACAAAAAGGGCAAGAAGAAGGACGGCGACAACAACGACTTCCAGGAGCCTGACAAGACCGTTAACGTCCTCTTCGGCGAACTGCCCAGCAGGTGGGAGCAGAAGGCTACCCGTCGTGAAGTCATGTCCATTGAGCCAGCGGTCCCGACCCCTCTCAGGTGGTCGAAGGTACCCATCACCTTCTCCCGCGCGGATCAATGGACCAGCTTCTCTGAACCAGGACGGTTCCCCCTCGTCCTGAAGCCGGTGGTTGTGGGCTCCAAACTCAACAAGGTGCTTATCGACGGTGGAAGCGGGCTCAACGTCCTTTTCACCAAGACCTTGAAGAAGATGAAGCTCGACATCACCCACATGCTCACCAAGAGCAACACGCCCTTCTACGGCATCGTCCCCGGCAACGCGGCTATCCCACTGGGCTCAGTGGTCCTGCCAGTTACCTTCGGGGAATCTCGGGACAACTACCGTGCCGAGTACATCAAGTTCGAGGTCGCGGACTTCGAGACTTCCTACCACGCCATCCTTGGCAGACCGGCCATCGCAAAATTCATGGCGGTGCCCCACTACACCTACTTGGTACTCAAGATGCCAAGCCCAGCCAGTGTACTCTCTCTTCAAGGGGACTTGAAGATCTCTCACGACTGCGACACAGAAGCCGTGGAGATTGCTTCTACGAATCAAGTACCCAACGCGATGATGGAGGTCTACGCTGCGTCGAAGAAGCTTGATACAAGTGAACTCGACATCCCAGAGAAGTCTGACAGCGCCAACAAGCCTCAGCCACCTGAGGAGGTACTCGTCAAGACGATCGACCTCGGAACAGGCGACCCCAGGAAGACCACCTCCATCGGGGCTAGCCTCGACCCCAAATAGGAAGACGCGCTCATCAGCTTCCTTCGGGCTAACCGCGACATCTTCACGTGGAAGCCAGCGGACATGCCAGGAGTGCCCAGGGAGCTGATTGAGCACTGCCTCAACGTTGATCCTAAGGCCACCCTAAGCGACAACACCTCCGACGCTTTGCCGACGACAGACGGGACGCCATCAAGAAGGAACTCACTAAACTACTCACGGCCGGCTTCATCAGAGAAGTCTTTCATCCTGAGTGGCTCGCCAACCCCGTCCTCGTCCGCAAAAAGAACTCGAACGAGTGGAGGATGTGCGTCGACTACACCGGCCTCAACAAGCACTGCCCCAAGGACCCCTTCGGGTTACCGCGGATTGATCAAGTCATCGATTCCACGGTGGGCTGCAACCTACTCTGCTTCCTCGACTGCTACTCCGGGTACCAGAAGATCGCGACCAAGGAAGAAGACCAGGAGAAGACCGCGTTCATCACCCCGTTTGGCGCGTACTGCTACACGACCATGTCCTTCGGTTTGAAGAACGCCGGCGCCTCCTACCAACGAGCTATCCAGGCCTGCTTCAAGAGGCAACTCAACAAGAACGTCGAAGCCTACGTGGATGACGTGGTCGTCAAGACCAGAAACTCCAGTACCCTCATCGACGACCTTGAAGAGACTTTCGCATCACTGCGCGACTACCGCTGGAAGCTCAACCCGAACAAGTGCGTCTTCGGCGTACCTTCGGGCAAACTACTCGGCTTCATCATCAGCCAACGCGGCATCGAAGCCAACCCCGAGAAGATCTCCGCCATCACCAGCATGAAAGCTCCCATGAGCATCAAAGACGTCCAGAAGCTGACCGGGTGCATGGAGGCATTGAACAAATTTATCTCGAGGCTCGGAGAATGGGGGCTCCCCTTCTTCAAACTACTCAAGCATCAAGAGAAGTTCGTGTGGACTCCAAAGGCGGATCAAGCCCTTGCCCAGCTCAAGGACTTTCTATCGAAGCCGCCGATCCTCACGGCTCCTCACAAGGGCGAGCAGCTACTGCTCTACCTCGCTGCGACTACCCACGTGGTCAGTACCGCCATCGTCGTCGAGCGGCAGGAAGACGGCCACGCCTACCCAGTCCAGCGCCCAGTCTACTTCGTTAGTGAGGTTCTATCAGAGTCCAAGGCACGCTATCAGCCTGTGCAGAAGCTCCTGTACGTATTACTCACCTCGCGGAAGCTACGACACTACTTCCAGGAGTACTCGATCTCCGTCGTCACCGACTACCCGCTCGGCGACATCCTGCGGAACCAAGATGCTACTGGAAGAATCTCCAAGTGGGCGGTCGAGCTCGGCGCCCTCACCATCGACTTCAAGCCACGCACAGCCATCAAGTCGCAGGCACTAGTCGACTTCATGGCGGAGTAGCGGGAGAACCAGCTACCTACTCCCACCGTGCGACCAGAGCATTGGGTGATGTACTTCGACGGCTCACTCAACCTCGAGGGCGCAGGTGCAGGGGTACTCTTGATCTCTCCAATGGGCGAACAACTCAAGTACGTCCTGCAGATCTTCTGGAAGGTCTCAAACAACGAAGCCGAATACGAAGCTCTTCTACACGGGCTCCGCCTCGCGGCTTCACTGGGCATCAAGCAGCTACTAGTCTACGGCGACTCCGCAGTAGTCATCAACCAAGTCAACAAGTCCTGGGACCGCAACAAGGAGAACATGAACGCCTACTGCCTACAAGTCCGCAAGCTCGAGAACAAGTTCTACGGTCTCGAGTTCCATCACATCGTCCGCGACAACAACGTTGCAGCGGACGTCCTCTCGAAGCTCGGATCTACCCGCGCTCAAGTACCAGCGGGTGTCTTCGTTCACGAGCTTCACGCGCCATCCATCCCGGAGCCGGCGCCACCGACCACTGTCCCAGCTCACCCACCAGCTGGACAAGAGGTCATGATGATCGACGTGGACTGGAGGCAACCCTTCATCGACTACCTCAGCGAGCAGAAGGTTTCCTCCGACAAGAACTTGGTCGAGCTGCTAAGTGTACTCGCATGATGGGTGCTCGACTACACTAGTCAAGACAACTTACCTCTTGAGGCGTGGTCTCTAAGACCCTCAGCTTCTTCGTTACCCGCTTGCGGGCGGGGTTGCGCGGCTTCCGTGGCGGCGCAGCCAGACTAGCCTCCAGGCTAGCCGGCGGGTCTTGCACGAGAGGTACATGAGGCAAGCCTGGACGGCTAAACCTCGATCGCAGCTGAAAGCGGTCCTGCAACGTTTCCTCGTCGTCGTCATCGTCGTCGTCGTCGGAGGTGTCCTCCACGATGACGGTGTCATCACCTTCGCCGACTTCTCGCCGCTCCTTGGCCTTGGCTTTCCCTTCCTCCGGGATTTCGATGCCGTGAGGGGGTGGCTGTGGCTCGAAGACGAACATTTTCAAGTCATCCTGCAAGACACGAGATATCAGCGCGACTACTCCAAGCAAGGACTACTCGACTAGGGGAGTACGACTACTTACTTCCTTTGGCGGGCGCGTGGCGCAGTACTCCTGGACGGGGCACGCTGTGTACGGCGGCATATCCTTGAAGATCCGCGTCAGCCTCTCGATGATGTCGTCGTCGTCCATCTCGCCTCCGGGCATCCACGACGTGTCGTCGTTGCCGGTGTACTCGAAGCCCAAGGTGTCGCGGGCCATCAGCGGCTGCACCCTCCGCTTCATGAAACTGAAGGCCACGTGCTCGGCCCTCAGTCCAGCTTCTCTGAGCACCTTGATGCGTGCCAGCAGCTCGGGGAGCTGGATCCCCTCCTGCATTGTGGGCTCCGTGTTCCACCAGTCGCGGTGCCTGGGCTGCCTCCCACTCGGCTTCGGCAGGCCGGGGTGGTGGTTCGTGATGTAGAACCACCTCGCCTTCCAATCGGCGTTGGAGTCAATGAGCTTGTACGCCAGGTACTGCTCAGCGGCGTCTTCTCTCATCTGGATGCCGGCCCCTCCGACTACTCTGGGATTGTTGGCGCTCGGCTGCGGCTTCACCCGGAAGAACTTCCGGAAGAGGATCCAGTGCGGCTTGATCCCAAGGAATGCTTCACAAAAATGAACGAAGACCGCGGTATGGAAAATGCCGTTAGGGTTCAGATTGAGGTACTCAACTCCGTAGTACCCGAGGAGGCCCTTGAAGAAATCTCTAGCCGGAAGCGCGAGTCCGCGCTCCACGAAACGCGCAAACATCGGGATCTCATCTTCGGCTTTCTCCATCGGATACGGATCTCCGGCGGCGGCCCTCCACATATCTACCTCCTTCTCCCGGACAAATCCGCTGTTCAGAAGGGCCAATAGATCTTCGGTCTTCACCTTTGACTTCTTCCACTCGCGGCTTGGATCTGCTCGGGGTGGAGACATCGGCGGCGCTACTCCAGTGGCAGCCGCAGCGGCCTCTTCGCGGCCCCTCTTCTTCCCGGCGACCTTCGCAGACTTGGACGGTGAAGGCTTCATTCTCCAAGTACAGGGCGTCTTCACGCGCATCCGCTCGGGGGCTACGCTGGAAGCTCTGGGTGGCGGCGCACTTGGATCTACTGCGGTGGCGGCGTGCGCTGGAAGTGGATCTACCTCAGATCGAATCGAAATGACTACAGCACAGATCGGTGGAAAACCCTAAGGGTTTTGGCTTCTATTTATAAGTCAAACCGGCCCTCCAACGGCCAGATCGATAAGTCCGCACTCGGCTGACTTAGCGGCCGCGCGTGACTCTTCGCATTCTACTAGTCGACGCGCCTCACCTCGGGGGCTTGGCTACTTCTACTCGACTACCTGGGAAGCGACAAGACTCAGGAGCATCTCAGGACACATTCTTCAAGATGACCCTTCAATTCGAGAGGAAGTACTCGACTCAAGGCTCGGGGGCTCCGTGCCACGTGTCCTTCGGTTTTTTCTCTCCGGATTTTTCGGGATTTTCTTGCCAAGACTTCAGATGGACCCTCGGCCCCGAGCACCGCGGCTCAACCTAAGGCTCGGGGGCTACTCCATATGGAGTGCGATTTTGCAATCGCACCTCCATATCAGCTCCGGCTTCAAGACGAGACGGGCATTTTTTGAAGACCTTCGAAGGCAGCACTCGAGGACGCTTGGGACTACTCAAGAAGACTTCAAGATTGCTCAAACATCAACTGGAGTACATTCCAGCCTCGGGATGCTTCGACTACTCTTGAGGACTTTTGACTTGTAGTACTCGGGGACGCTTGGGGACTACTCGTTAAGGCCGTCAAGACTACTTGAAGCTATCCTTCTCGACTACAAAGTACTCGGGGGCTTGTCGTATGGACCTCCCTGGGCCCACTACCTCGGTGGGTACCAGGACCGACTACTCGGTGGGCCCCTGGGACTACCCGGCTTGCGCTACATGGCACCTGAAGGCGTGGAGCACAAGGACTGTGAAGGAGAAGTACTCGGTTAGGAAGCTGTACATGTCCTGCACTGTATGGAAGACTCCTAGACGTACCCGACTAGTACTCTCTCCCTACTCCGACTTGTAACCCTGCCTCCCGAACTATATAAGGCGAGGCAGGGACCGTTCTCTAGCATCTCATACAACTCACGGCGCACCATTGCACCATCTTGTAATCGTGCCCAATCAATCCAGAGCTACACAGCATACAGGACGTAGGGTATTATGTACCTCGCGGCCTGAACCTGTCTAAATTGTGTGCCACGTGTCTCTTCCTTCGAGTTACCGATCTCGGCGAGGCCACATTCATCTACTTCGGGTACTCCCCTTAGTAGGTTGCCGGTCTAAAACACCGACAGCGGCCCCCTATCCAAGTTGACGACAGATAGCTCACTCACTCACTTTTTCTCCTTCACTCACGACATTGGCACTTGCCTCAATCAATCCTCAAGGACTTGGAGGCTTCTCCTCCTCTCCCGGCTTGCTTGTAGCCCCCCTCTACGAGCACCACGGTGCCTTGTAATACAACGCCACAAGCGCACTCCTGCTGGACGTACGACCCATGGCCGAAACCAGGATAAACCTTGTGTTCCAGTGTTGCTTAGCACTGGCCATCAAGAGATCGGTCTCAGCGCATCTACTAGTTAGTGTCGGGACTACTTTCCGCATAGACAGTATCCAGGGGCTCTAATCCTAATGTCGAGACATCAGCTGTAAGCTTTTGTTTATAACATATCCTTATTCCTAGTTTTCTTCCATTCTTTCTTGTTTATGTCAGCATATACATTTATAGTCTATTTTTTAAAACATGTTCTACCCCTTATTTTTTTATGTAGCAACTAAAAGCAGCAGCTCCGAAAACATACAGCAGAAGGCAGACACGCAGCACCACAACAGCAGATGCAGGACAAGAGCAAGCAACCACCAAATCTGTTGGTGGTGGTCGTTTGAAAAAGAAAGTTACGAGGAGGGTCCCTAAGCAAAAGTCTATGCGTCATCTGAGTAAAGAGCAGCAAGCAATATGCACTTGTTATGAAGAATGGTTAGAGCGGTAGAAACAAGTGGCAGAAGAAGAGCTTCTAGTCCTCCAAAGCACTGTCACGGGCGAGGCAGGAACCAGCGGAGATGTATCTCAACCCATTTTACCCGACGACCCAGCTGAAAACATCAATTGCGTAACCCCTCTAGTCCGGTTATCTCCAGAGGAACGTGAGCAAGGCTCTCAAGATTTTGATGGGATCCAAAAGATCATATTCAGGCACCTTGGACATCGTTTGAGGAAGTGGCCTCGAAAGTTTGTATCTCTGTTTCTAATCACCAAGAAATGTGTTGCAGTCCCTTTGTCAAAGGCTCTAGCGATGCGAAACAAGATCGTATCTGACGAGAAGCTGAGACAGTAAGCACCCATACTTCTATGTTGTAACTCTACTCACATCTGTGTTACAATCTGCTTTTTTAATTATGTATATTTTCCCATTCCACAAGACGACTTTGATTGACTACAGTGTCTTCTGCTCTTCCAATGGCAATGATATAGTTTCATCTTTTGGCGATGACAAAGATGGTGATTCATCAGTGTTAGATTTCATTGTTTTCTGTCTTTGGTATGACGATATTGTCCATAAGGAAGATTCAATTGGATACCGTATTTTTCTCATGCCTGGATTCTATGTGAGTTTTTGTAACCGAACCATTCCATCTTTGTCATACATCTGTTGATACTTTTTTAACCTTTAATTTCTCGGCAATGGGTAGTCTGATGTAGTCATGTAGTAATTTGCTGCTTATGTTGGTTGCAATTCGTGTGCCCCAGGGTTGTAATTGGTTGCATTTTTGTTTTTTGCACAGTTTTAAGGTAAAGGATGTAGTCAAGTAGTAATTTGGCTTGTATGTTGGTTGCAATCCGTGTGCCCCATGGTTGTAATTGGTTGCATTTTTTGTTTTTTCTTTTGCACAGTTTATGGCAAAGGATGTTGTCGGTGTTTTTGAAGAGGACAACAGAACTGAGACTAGAGAATTCACTCTACTAACTTACCATCTCAAGAGTGAGCTTGAGAATTACCGCGACTTTGATAAAGTTAAGGTGGTTAGCGATTCTTTTCTATGACTATCTCATTTGTTTTCTCTTTGTTTTTGTGCATCTTTATGTTACTGATATATCATTTTGTTTGCACCAAAATCATTACACAAATTGCAGATATTTATTCCAATTGTTCTGGAGAGGCATTATTTTGTTTACTGAATCAATCCTATTCACAACCGTATCAACTTTCTGGGTTCAATTGATTATAAGTGGATCAACACCAGCCCTGAACCACGTCATGCCGCCCATTTTTGAGAAAATCCCCATCATTAATGCTGCATTTCAAAAGGTCAGCAAGAAGAAATTCCCTAATTTTGAGAACTCAAGCAGACCATTCATAGATGTCCTGAAGCAAGCCGGACCTTGTGATTGCATGTTCTTTGTTTGGAAATACATGGAACATTGGGATGGTGACAAGCTGCATGTTGAGATAAATCCTGTGAGCTGCTATTTCCTTTTTTCCTCTCTGCACCCATGCACATTGTTTTAATGCTGTAGTTTCATTTTTCAGCATTGCCAAGTTTAATTTTTTTCCCTTTTTTCTGTGGTTATCTATTTCTTTCAGTTCAAGGGAAATATCTACAGGGCTGAACCATGGATTGGTGGAGGAAAGATTGCACTGGACAACTCACAATGATTATGTTTGTTTTTTTACAGTATCACCTTAGCTGTTGTGTGTTGGCATATTGAACCTGTGTGTGTATCACGCTGTGTGTATGAAACTACGTTTTTATTGATGTCGTAAGTAAAACCGAAATGTTATCGCAAATTGTGTGTCAAATAATTTGTCACTTGGATCATCTATGCATCAGTATGTTTATTAATGCCATATCAGTTGGTGTATTTCTTGATTTGTTTTTTCCTTGTTTGCTGATTGCTTTCTTTTATTTTTTATACTTTCCCAGCAACCTGCACTAAAAAGGTATACGACCATGTTGTTTTTAATCTTTTTTTAAAATCCAAAACCACCTGACTCCTTTTCATTTTGGAAATTTCGCACAACTGTGTTGCAAATTTTACATACACCATGTTGCAATTCGGCGTGAACCATGTTGCAAATGGTTCTTTGTGCAGAGATATCAATATTAAGTTAGAAGATCATTACCTTTTTCCTCCACAGAGACATCAGGTAGAGGAATTTTTTTTTGGTTTGATGCGTACGAAAGATATGACTTCACAGAGACATCAAATTTTTTTTTAACTGTGGGTCCAAAAGACCATGAGCATTTCTAGTAACATAATAATAAAACCTTTTTTTTGTTAGGAGATGTTGTAAAATGCCCAATTATACTGTTGCAATTTCCATGCAGCACATGTTATAAATAGCCATCTATAGCTCCCTCTCAACAAAGGTATTTGATCGTCGTGTGTAACTCCCCTTTTTACCATGTTGCAATTAGATTGACCCACATGTTGCAACTGATCATCACCGGATCTGTACTTATGTAATGATAATATATTTTAATATCTTAGCATATAATGTTATAATTCACACATATTTCAAGCAGTTCTGTATAGTCTGTAAGACCTATTTACAGCAAGCAAAACACAAAGAACTATATTTTTTTATTACTCCTCATAGTTGACGCGCGCAACTCTCTTCGCACTGCTTATTGTCACTGACCCGCTGACCCTTTGAACACTCTCAACCTCACATCTTGATTGTGTTGACGTAAAATCTGCACCTCACGCCAAGCACACAGCAAGCCGGAAAAGCTAGCTTCACACGAAGAGATCACGAGACGTGCCAGTCAATTTTCCCTGCAAATTAACAAAAGACAAAGTAGTTAAATTCTAAAGCTTGGAACTTGTCGGGTGGTACCAGACAGTTCCATATTTACGGCTAGAGAGCCAAGTGAGACGACATATAGCTATAAAGAGCTATCTGCCAACGGACTAGAAACCATTCAGGAGCTTCAAAGTACGAAAAGTAACACAACCGAATAGATGACGTAAGCATGACGACAGATCGGTCTTTATTTGTATAAAGATGCACGTGCGCAAGGCCATGACCGATCCCCGGGGTGAACAACATTAAATAATAAATGAAGTAGAAGCACAAACATAAATATGTAATAAACAGGCATGCATAGATCTAAAGCACTAGTCTACCGCATGTCTAGGTACTCTAAAACCCGTCAGGCATGATACCAAACAAATCTATCCACCGCATGATACGACTCGTTTGAGATCACACCACCTTCCACAAATAGATCTATCCACCGCATGATACAATCTAAATATGGAAAGCTAAAAGCATGCAACATTTAAAACATAAATCATGAACACGTTTTACTCGTGAAGGCATAACCGAACACGGCTGAACAGCCGATTCGGAGTCCATGAAGAAGGAACGAACATTACCAAACAAGATAGATCTATCAGATTGGATAGAAATCTAATCCACCGGATGACTAGCTCCAAAACAACCCAAAAACCTGCATCTACCGCGTGATACCCAGTTCTTTCAAGATTTATACAAGATTTGGTAAGCTTGAACCCGCAACACGTGGCAACCTAGATCGATTCGGTTTCGGCTATCATGGAGCATGTGATCCACGTGCTATTTAAGCCAAGGGTACAAACTCGATTCGCATAAGAATCATCAAAAAGATAAAGCCGATCCAAACCCATCTAGATTGGGCAAAGAAGTGTTACATGAATTTAAACATAAAGCAAAAACTCAAAGCAACACGGGGTAACTTAATGAATCTATTGAATCTTGCCAAAATTCAATAGAGCCGATAACTAGCTTCAAGCTAGATTTTAGCCTACCGCATGGCTCATGACCTAACAAGAAACCCTCTTGAACCAAGCTTGAATCTACCGCATGACACTAAGCATGGTAACAAGACTACTTGCATCAGATCTAAATCCACCGCATGATACTAGACATGATACAAGGTTGCCGATACTTACGGAGGTCGACGGATCGATGGCTCCTCTCGAAGAACTCGACGACACGACAAATGGACTCTAGGGTTTGGCGTAAAGCCGGTTTGTATTGAGAATGATTTCGGATCCTTGTTACATACATTCAGGGTTCATATTTATACCCTGCTAAGCATGACCTCGAATGGATTCGATACCTAATTTATCTCTAAGCGCGATCGCTTATCCATCTATTCGTCCTTTCCGCTCGGGCCACGTCACCACATAATCCCGCAAAATTAGCTCAACAGTTTCCTTGCCGAACAGAAGCAAATAGCCGACCGCGGATTCTTCTGCCGAATGCATCTGAAGAAACCTTCCTTCCGCCGGACGGATTTCTCACCGAATTGGACCCACAAGTCAGACTCCTTACCAAATTTTGGTGTTAACATATGCCCCTCCTAATTACGGGATAAAAGTGATTTTATTCCGAAATTGACTCCAGCCACCAACGTCTTCAAATTGAATCTGTTCAACACCCGTTCTTTCTCCTCGCAATCCGTCGGAGTCTTCGCCTAGATCCAAACCCTAGATCACCTTTTCTGAGCTCGAATCCCCAATGGCGGCTCAAAATCAAGCTGCTCAGGTAAATTCCTCTACCATAAGCTTCATTCGGCATTCTGATTTTCAATTTTTACCTGAGATTTCTTCTCTGCTTTCCCTCAGGAGCTTTCCACCGAGCTTTTGATCCGCACTGAGGCCAATTCAAGATCCTACTTCCCTTGTCCTGTGGGAGTTTCTGATTCTCGCGAATTCATCGCAGCTGAATCCCAAAGGATCCCCTTCAAAGCAGCTTTAACTAAGCCTCCCCTGTGGCAGGATGCTTTCAAGAACTGGCCCTTGCCCCCAATTGCAGGCTGGAGGAATTGGTACAAAACAATTCTTGCGGATAAGAGTGCCAGGACTCAAAACTGGGATACCCTCCGTATTGCTCAATGCTTGGAGCTGTCTTTGGCCGAGACCCCCAAAAACGAAGACCTCTTGATAGCAGCTTGCCACTTCTGGTCAAATGGCGTCAACGCCTTCCTTTTTGGTCACGGCCCAATGTCCCCAACTTTGGCCAATGTATACATGATTACCGGCCTTGACATTTTAGTATCTGTGCGTCCCTGGGATTTCAAAGGTTCCACAAGACAAACAGGAGTGAAACCAGGGAGCGGATATAAAAATTATATCCAGAATCATATGAAAGATGGCCCCCTTGGCGAAGTTGAATACAGGGCTTTCCTGAACATGTGGCTGTGCAGGTTCATCTTCTGTGGTAAAGCCAATGAGCCTACTCTGAATCATATTGTAATGGCTACGCACTTAGCCAATGGTAATCGCTTTCCCCTTGGGAAATACCTCTGGGTAGTGTATACCACATGCTTCATCAAACCGTCACCCAAATGTACACCGACCGAGGATAGCATGTGTCAATGGCCCTTGGTGGTTTGTACAAATGTGGCTGCAACCGCACATGCACCGATTGTTGGTGTTGACCTCGAACACCCGGTTCTTCCCTTCATCCAACTATCATGAAGGGGAAACCCAAGTCACCGAGAGGATGCCACACCTATGGAGAAGGCGCTTCAACTATTCCCATCAAGCGAGAATGTCGGCCCGGCTCTTTGAGCTCTTCTTCAAAGGCTTCCCAAACCCTCTCCGGCTTCCTTATTTGGATAATGATAATTTAACTCTCCCTTGTGAGTTCTCCTTTGAAGCTGAACGCCAAGATGGAAGATTTCTGGAAATCCTCAACATCCTCATCCATCCATGCATTCGCCAAATTTGAATTTAGTGGAGGGAGGCTAAACCACAGCACTTATGAATACTACCAGCCCAACATGATGGCTCGACAACTTGGGTGTGGCCAGATGCCCCCGAGAATATTTCTGCATGAATTCCTCAAGCCCAGAGAGGAAATCAAAGAACTTACTCAAACCGAAAAGCGGGGTTTTTCGGTATGTATGCGGTCCAACCGTTTACACTGGCCCTTCACACCTACAACGGTAGCTCACCCCACCTTCAACTCCTGGTGGCAAGAATTCCATGACCATATCTTCAGTGAGCCTGTGCATTCATTTTGTATAGAACTGATGCCTGATTTTCAGCCAACTTCAGAGGTAATCATGATTATCCCTTTCCTCAAATCAGGCATTTCTTCCTTTAACCATGTTCTTGATTCTCTTTTTCTTTTACCCATAGAACACAGTGCCTACCCCTCTAGCCAGGGAGATTGCTTACAATGCAGTAGGTCCAATCTCAGCATAGGGATTTAGATCACCAACCCTGGCTCAATTAATGGCTAGGTATGCTACAACAGACCCAACTCTATCCAGTATTGCTGCTGACAAGAAGCAAGGCCTGTCTCTGATCGCACCTCCAACTGCTAAGAGGCGAAGAACCATCAAGAAGGTCTTCATTGAGGTAAAATTCCCTCTTCCTTGATCACAGGATTACCCCTTTTCAGATAAATATTGTTTTGTGTGATTTCAGACTAAAATTCAGCAATCCTCAGCTTCAGAACCTGCCAATGCTACATCCACTGGTATGACTTTTACCACTCCTTCCTTTAAAGATCAACACTGGCATTTATCCTTAACCTGGTACTTGCAGAGGAAGCAATGGTGGATCAACTTGTGGACGTCCCTGTCTCTCAACATACAAGTCCACCCAGGGCTGAGCCATCTGTCCAAGTAGAGATCTCATCTTCATCAGGGGCTCAATCACCCCCTACTCAGACAGAATCACCAACCTCGCCAGAGATGAACTTCCCCATCCAACCAGAGCCTTCAAGTTCCTCAAGGGCTCAATCACCCATTGGTCAGGCAGAAACATCAACCTTAGCAGAGGTGAATCCATCTGCTCTCCAGCCAAAAGCTTCAGAGTTGCTAGAGACTGTATCAGCACCCTCTCGCATCGAAGCTTCAGCTTTGCCACAAGTACCTTCTTCGCTAGTGGCTCCAGAAAACGCCCCTGAAACTGTCCAAAACCCTGCACTAGTTCAGGAAGTCAGGCATGAGGTAAACACTTGCACTTAACCCTATTATCTTTTATTTCCCAACACTCCTGACTCGGCAATACTACCCTCTCAGGATTAGGCTCTGTCATCGTCAAACCCACCAATGGGGAATAATCCAATTGCCAAGACGAGGGAAAGGATGCCTCAAGCCTTGTCAGAGGAAGTGCAAGAAAAGCTCAAGGAAATTTTTGCCTGGCTGCAAAGAGAGGCTCGAGATCAGATCAGAGACCTTGATTATTTCGAGGACATGCTTAGACCCATCAGCCAAGAACTTCTTGAGGATATCAGGGCCTCACTTGAACCCATCTCTGGCCTGGATGTTCATTATGTAGCCATAAGACGAGATCTGAGGAATGTGTCTTCCCGTCCGGCTGTTGAACAGAAGAAAGCTAAAGCTGAACAAGCCGTGAAGGGAGCACAATCTCAGACAGAGAGTTGCTCGTGAGTTGAAAATCGCCAGAAAGGCCGCACTGGAGGTAGAGCTGAAAAGCTTATCAGCGGAAATAGAAGCTGACGACAGGAAGATAGCCGAACTTCCTAGACTGATAGAGAAAATCCAAGAGGAAGCGACATCGGCCATAGCTGAGGTGAACCAATGTGATGCAGAACTCACCATCTTGTCTGACGCCCAGAAAGATTATCAAGAACGGATGGAGAACATCCACCAGACAACATCGAACGTCTCCAATGTAATTGCAAAGTATTTGAACATTTAGATGTATTGATCGATGTGTAACCGAACTAGTCGTCCTTGCAACATTTGCTCTTGCAATTTTATTTTCCTTTTCCTCTGCACGTCCTTAATTGCAACGCTGAACAACCCATTCGGTAATCAATAGCCCAAAAGTGCCAATACCCGAATGGCACCTTAACTTCCTTTTAGCCGAGCCAGTCAACCGAATACGACTCAGCCTTGAACTCCAAACGACCCGCCGGCGGATCGGTCAAGGAAACCTCTCCACCTTCCAAGTTTCTTGGGATATGCGCCACGATCTAGAGCCACGACCTGAGGCCACGATCTATCTCGCCAGGCCTATAAATGAAAACCGTAGGTGCCCCCAGCTCTTCACCAAGCCTTTAGCTCTCAAATCTTCGCCAATCTCAAGTCTTCTTTTTCCAATCAGCGCAAATCCCAGAAGCATGGCGAGCAGCAACAACCGGCGCCGCGCCGCTGACGAGGCGGAGGGGAGTCGCGCCAGTGCGCGTCGGAGGCAATGATCGTCAACTTTTCTTTTACGATTCATCTTCGATTCCCTTTCGTTTTTGACGATCATCTCTGTTTCAGGCTTATTCAATGGAACCCATCTTCTGCGCCGGCCGGTCAGCCCCTGCCGGACGACTCCTCGGAGTCGGACCGCTACTCCCCCGTGCCCTACGGGGAACTCGATGCTCTCCACTTCAAGGCGGAGCTGGAGGTGGCCCAGTGCGAGCTGGAAGATGTCTCCAAAAAGGCTGGCATAGCCGAATTGGAGTTGGAAGACCAGCGCAAGCAGCTGCTGGCGACCATCGACGGTACGGCTCTGAAACCGCTCCTTAATCCAATCCGACTTTTGATACTGATCACCTTTATCTTGTATTTTGCAGGCCGTGACGCCAAGCTCAACCAGCTGAAAACGCTGGTGGAGCAATTGGCCGACAAAGTGAACGCCCGCGGAGACACGCCGGCGGAGCGCCTTGTCGCGGTGGAGCACCGCGTGGACGAAGTGGCCACCCATGGCATCCGCTTGGGCACCACTTTGGGCCTGGCCACCATGGGGACGAACACCGACATCGACTACTCCACCAGGCCGCGCGGCTTCCGGGGCAGCGCACCAGAAGACATTGAGGAGATCGAGATCATCTTGGAGCGCCTCGACGGCCACGGCGATGCCATTGCCGAACTCACTCATCCCCAGTCTGTGTTAAACAGGCTCTTTGATTAGATTGTATTAGGGATGTTTGATATCGGCAATAAATAAAGAACTTTTAATTTCCGTGCTTGCACTGCGATGATTTTTCTGTGTTTGCATCTGTGAATCTTGTTTCTTCTTAAACACATTCGGGAACTCGCTTGAGCCGAACACGCGATAACAGATGCCCCTTGGCGCAAAATCCGCAGAAAATCCTTGATTCGGCAATCCGTAGGCACTGTTCAAACGAAAACCCTTCGCATCCGGGAAGAAAACCCTGCCGTTTGGTATTCCAATAATGCACGTCGGCCAGTCATCACTCCCAACGCACTCTCTCAGTCAATAAAATAGTCTGCTGAGATGCCCTGCAAATCCACTCGCACACTCATCCATCACTTCTCATCTTCTCCTCTGTCCTCGGAGGAAAAACCCCCAAGGCCATGGACAAAGGCAAGCAGCCCCAGGAGGGCAGCACCCCGAAGAAACACACGATTCGAGAGTGAGTTTTCCTTTGATTTGCTCCTTGTTTTCTCATGTAGTCTCGCGTTTTACCTCCTCTCTACCTTTCCTCTTTGAGCCTTGATCTGCTTCCTGAGGAAATCATCGGGACCGAAGACATGCCCGAGTACATCTCCTCTAACTCTTCCCTTGAAGCAGTGGATGCCACGCCCGAGCAGAGAACCAGCCATCAACTGCGCCGCCGCGTTCGGCACCTGGAGCATGACCTCCGGGACATCACCGCTCGTTGCCAGGCCGAGCGCGAGCGTCGCATGGCTTTGGAGGCATTAGTAGGAGGTAAATATCTCCAACTCCTCGTTAACTCCGTGCTCACATCTGGATCTTTTGCCCTAATCATCACTCCGCTGTCTCAGATGTCTCTGATAGGTACAATAACCTGAAAGCGGCTTGGGACAGCTTGGTGGAGGCGGCAAATCGTGGTCACCCCCATGCATTCCAAGTTGTCGTCACGGTGGTCCTGGAGCAACTGAAGAAGGAGCAGCTGAAGAACCAAAGAAAAGATTGAATCATACTTTCGCTTCTTACTCCAGGCCTTCTGCTTCACGCCTCCTCGAAGTCCAGATCACCAGGGTTGTTAGATGTGAACTTGCAAGAAGCATTTGCAATGTAGTTTTGCGCTAAGGGAAATGCATCTAGGCACTGGCCATTCCCCCTGTTCGGGAACTTTTGTTCTGAAGGCGGCCTCACTCTTGAGCGCCGGCTATTCTTGTATCAGATGCATGTAATCCCAATGCTGGTGATCACCGGTCGATTTCTAGACTAGGATAATATTTCTTCAAATATCTTCCATTTATCGCAGCGGAAAATTCTTCTCCTAGTAAAGTTTTCAACATGTAGGCACTGCTAGGCACGCATCTGACCACTCGAAAGGGTCCTTCCCAGTTAGGGGACCATTTGCCGAATTCACTGTATTTGGTTCCAATCGGTAGTAACGCTTTCCAAACCAAATCTCCTTCTGCAAATTGCCTAACTTTTACTTTCTTGTTATAATATTTGGCAACCCGCAGCTTGTTCTTTTCAATATTTTCCAGGGCCCTAAGACGGATCATGTGCAAATCTTCTAGCTCATCCATCATTAAGCTGCTATAATCTTTGGAGCTTAAATCTTTCTGCAAAACCACTCTCCTAGAATCTGATTGTACTTCCCAAGGTAAAACCACATGGTGTCCATAAACCAATTCATAAGGAGATGTCTTTGTAGCTCCATGAGGGGCCATTCGGTAAGCCCATAACACTTCACTGAGTACCGAATGCCACCTCTTTGGCTTCTGGTCGATCTTCTTTTGTATAAGCTTGATCATGATCTTGTTAGAAGCCTTTGCCTGACCATTAGCTTGGGCATAATAGGGAGAGGAATTAAACAATTTGATTCCCATGCTTTCGGCAAACTCTCTGAACTCCAAGGACACGAATTGGGCTCCCTGATCAGTTGTGATTGTTTGGGGAATTCCAAACCGATAGATGATGTGTTCCTTGACAAACTCAACCATGTTTTCTGACGTCACCTTCTTCAGTGGAATTGCCTCAACCCATTTGGTAAAGTAATCTGTAGCCAAAAGCACAAACTTATGCCCCTTGCTAGATGGTGGACTAATCTGGCCAATCAAGTCTATACTCCAGCCCCTGAATGGCCACGGCTTGATAATGGGATTTAATGCTGATGCAGGAACTCTTTGAATATTTCCAAACCTCTGGCAGTCTTGACATCCCTTGTAATACTCAAAGCAGTCCTCCAATATCGTTGGCCAAAAGCACCCAGCTTGCCTGATAACCCATTTCATGCGGTAAGCCGATTGATGTGCTCCACATATCCCATCGTGTACTTCACTCATCATCCTTTTAGCTTCCTCTGGACCCAGGCATCGTAACAACACCCCATCTAATGATTTGTAAAACAAATTATCATCCAGAAGAACGAATTTTATGGCCTTGTACCTGAGCTTCCTAGAGACCTTTCGGGATGGATATTTCAAATAGTCAACGATCTCTTTTCTCCAATCATCCTCCGCAAGATCCATTCCTAGCGCACATATGTTTGTGGCAAACGCTTCTTGATTCTCTTTATAACCGGAGGCGCTCTGAGCCAACCTGTTCGCTTCTTCGTTATGTTCCCTAGGAATATGCTGTTGAGTCACCAACGGAAAGCTCTTCAAGATTTCTCTGCATTCTTCGTAGTAACTCCTCAGCGCATCACTTTTGCATTTGTATTGGCCGTTCAATTGCTTTATTACCAGTTCTGAATCTCCATAAATTTCAACCGAAACGGCCCCGGCTTCTCTCAAATATTGAAGCCCCCGAAGTAATGCCTCGTACTCAGCTTGATTATTTGTGACAGTGGGCTGTATAGGGATAGCAAACTCGACATCTCACCCCTGGGCGAAATCAACAGAATCCCTACTCCCCCACCTTTACCACATGATGATCCATCAAAAAATAAAGCCCAAGGAGTAATTTCAAGTAAATCAATTGATGGATCACGATGTTCAGTTATAAAATCGGCAATGATCTGACATTTAATAGCTTTTGCCGATTCGAATTTTAACTCAAACTCTGATAAAGCCAAGATCCACTTGCCAATCCTGCCAATCAAAATTGGCATAGATAACATGTGTTTTATCACATCGAACTTAGAATATACAACGCATTCGGCATTCAACAAGTAGTGCCGAAACTTTGTACACGAGTAGTACACACACAAGCACAGCTTCTCTGCAGGCGAATACCTGGTCTCGGGATCAAGTAATTTTCGGCTAAGATACGCTACTACCCGCTCCTTTCCTTCGAATTCTTGAATAAGGGCCAAGCCAATGGTTTGGGTATCGGCCGCCACGTACAACTTGAAAGGCTTGTCCAACTGAGGAGGGACCAGTACTGGTGGCTCCTTCATGTATTGCTTGATCTCGTCAAAAGCCTTTTGTTGTTCGTCGCCCCACGTGAACTTCTGATCTTTCTTAAGCTTCAGCAATGGAGAAAACGGCAAAACCTTTTGTGACAGATTTGAAATGAATCTCCTTACAAAATTAATCTTGCCGAGCAGTGATTGCAACTCCTTGAGATTAGTTGGAGGGACAACTTCATCAATGGCCTTCATGCTTTTCTTGCCAACTTCAATCCCCCCTTCATGGACCAAGAATCCCAAGAACTCTCCAGCTGATACCCCAAAAGCGCACTTGTTTGGATTATTTTTCAAACCATGCTTCCGGGTGCACTCCAAGGTCCTCTTCACGTCTTCCAAATGTGTGTCATGATTCAAAGACTTGATCACGACGTCATCAATGTAAATTTCGACAATTTTGCCGATCAACTCGTGAAAGATGTAGTTCATGGCTCGCTGATAAGTTGCACCGGCATTCTTCAACCCAAATGTCATGACTATCCATTCAAACAGGCCTATATGACCAGGACATCTGAAGGCAGTCTTTGATATATCCTCTATTGCCATAAAAATTTGGTTATATCTCGCATTACCATCCATGAAACTGATGACTTTGTGCCCAGCAGCGGCGTCCACCAACAAATCGGCAACAGGCATGGGGTAACCATCCATAGGAGTAGCTATGTTAAAATCCTTGAAATATATGCAGACCCTCATCTTTCCATTGTTCTTGTAGACAGGGACAATATTAGAGATCCACTCCGCATATCTACATGGCCGAACGAAGTTTGCATCAAGAAACCTATCAACTTCTTTCTTCACATCGGCCAATACTTCATCTTTGTAGATTTTCCGGGGAGGTTGCTTGTATGGTTTAAAACCAGATTTAATTGGCAACCTATGCTCAACGATGGAATGGTCCAGTCCAGGCATTTCCGAATAATCCCAAGCGAAGCAATCTTTATATTCCTTAAGCAACTTGATCAATTCCTCCCTGAAGTCTGATTGCAAGTTTGCGCTGATGAATGTCGGCCTTGGTTTGTCACCGCTTCCAATGTCAACTTCCTCTAATTTATCGGCCGACATGAATCCTCGCCCCAACTTGCCGTCAGTACCATCGACGGGGTTATCCATTAAAAATTGCTATAAGAGCCGACCGCTTGAATCGGGCCGTTGATCGCCGCCGACGGGCTCAACGGGACCTTCTCCCCGGTCTTTTCCCCGAGAAACGAGTCAATGCCTTGGTATTCCCAGAAAGCTGGTTCCACATTTGCAACACTCACGGAGTCATCTGCTTGGACCACCTCAATATCGTCATCTACCCATTGGACGAGCTGCTGATGCATGGTAGATGGGACGCAGCAGTTGGCATGAATCCAGTCCCGTCCAAGCAGTAGGTTGTAGGCTCCTTTACCTTCGATGATAAAGAAGGTTGTGAGCAGTGTCTTGGACCCGATCATCAGATCCACATGGGCGCACCCCTTGGTATCAGAAGGATTCCCGGCGAAATCGTTCAGAATTATGCTTGTAGGAGTCAAGTCGCCAGGGCCCATGCCAAGTTTTCTGAAAGTGGTGTACGGCATTACATTGACCGCCGCTCCACCGTCGACAAACATCTTGGTCAATGGCTTGCCATTGAAATATCCTTTCAAGTATAGCGGCCTCATGTGTCTATTTTTGGCCGGTTTGTCGAAGACGGCTTGCTTGGCTAGTACCAGGTGCGCCATCAGTCCCTCAAGCTGCTCATCGTCCAGGGACGCTTCTTCCTGCACAACCTGATTAGCAGGAGCCATAAATTCATTCGGCAGAAAATATACCATACACGCCGGAGCCAAACGGTTTGATCATTCAGGTTTATCCTTTGGACACCACACCTGCCTTGTCTGGATCCCTGCCTGCCTCAGTTCGCGGTTCCTCAAGCGTTGAACCCTCCTTTTCTGACTCTTTCTTAGGCCAGGTGGGCACCATTGCCCCTTTTGCCAGATGCACTCGTCCTCTTCTTCCTCCTGATCAGCCCACTTCAAATCAGCTTGTCTCTTCCTAGGATGATTAATGATTTCAATTTTTTGACGCCGATCCTCACTAGGATGTATCCTTCCAATTCTTTCATGGACGGATCGGCGATTGGCGCTTTCTCGCCCTATACTCAAAGTACCTATCGCCGCACTCGTGCGCGGGTTTCTCGGCGTGGGAAGCTTCAACCCTTCGTTCCAGCAGTGCCTGAAGAATGCGCACCCCCAGTGTGTGCGCTCCTGCTCGCGCGTATATTGCTCTAGATCTCTCCTGCGCGCTTCCTCCTCGGCCCTGCGCCTCTCCTCCTCGTGCTTTCGTTTCTGGTAGTGCTCTTTCCTCAGCTGGCGCTGCCACTTGTTGAGGAGGATGCGCGCAGTCACCCTGGGTTTGGCCCTGGACGATTCCCCGATCTCGATATGGCTCTTGAGAATGCGGGGGGCTTCACCATGCACCTTCTCCAAGGTCACTTGACGTTCCGGGTCTACTGCTCCATCCTGCCTTGCCCTGGCTGAAGTCAAGACCTTGACCTTGCCCTTCTCCTCAGCTGTCACCATGTTGACGGAAAAGCTTATCATGTTCTGGGGAAAAGGGTGGCCGTCCAGTTTCATCTTGTTATCAAACTTGAGATGTCCCTCCTGGATAGCTCTCTGGATCCTCATCCTGAAGACCCTGCATTCATTGATGGAGTGAGAATTCCTGTCATGGAAGCAGCAGTAACGTTTCTCCTTTACTCCATCGGGCCGAAGCATGGAATGCCCTTCAGGCAACTTGATTCGGCCTTCCTTGACCAGGAACTCAAACAGCTTATCAGCTTTAGTGACGTCAAAATTGTAGGTGCCTTTAGTCTGTTTGACCCAGCGCTGATTCATGGTCAACGGTTCCTTCCCCCACATGATTTCGGCCGCAGCCACGTCCCGGTCATCATTAGAGTCCTCCATTTGATCGGCCTTTTCCAGGAACTGATTGTAGATATCCGCCACGTCATGCTATTTGCCGAACCTAGCGTCTTTCTTAAAACCGTAGGCTTGGTTGCTCATCAACGACAGCTTTTGGGACAGTTGACCCAGGTTATCGAACTCCATACCGAACAGCTTTTCACGTACGGCTGGCAGCATCCCAGCAACGGCCATGTCAGCCAACTGATCATCTGGCAGATTCAGCAAAAAACACATGCCTTTGATTTCCCTGAACCTCTTGAGGAACTCCAAGGGTGTCTCACTGTGTCTCTGTTTCAGGGTGGTGAGGTCGATGAGCTTCTTTTCCGTGCTACCACTAAAGTAATGGGCGTGGAATTTCCGCTCTAGCTCCTTCCATGTGCTAACTGATTGTGGAGGCAAAGATGAGAACCACTGGAACGCTGCGCCCGTCAGTGACATGGGGAAGTACCTGACCCGGAACGCCTCTTCAGATGAGCACTCTCCAAGCTGCATCAGGTAGCGAGCAATATGCTCCACCGTGCTCGTGTCATCCTGCCCGGAAAACTTTGTAAATTCCGTCGGAGGCTTTACTCTTGGCGGCAGGATCACGTTGTAATACCACTCTGGGAAAGGAGGCGTGTAGGTAGGTCCCTGCATTTTAGGTTTGAGGCTGAATTGATCCTGCATCAAGTCGTCCATCTTTTGAGCCAGGATATCATCCTCCTGCGCGCCCGTAGCTGGTCCGTAACCCGGATTCGGGAGAGCATCGATGGCGCCGTAGTTCATCACCTCGTGGTAGCCTCCACCGTACAAATTCTTCTGCAGTCTGTTGCTAGCTGGGGCAATCCTGTAGCCGGAAGCAAGTGGGGCTCCAGACGAGCCGAACGCCAGCTCCCCGTACGTGGGCTGATACGGGTTTGGCTGTTGCACAGGTTGACCTGCGCTGCCCCGTGGAGGTGGGCGGACCGGTTGCCCTCTGCGGCCCGCGGTGGGGGGTCGAACGGGCCGACCTCCGGCGCCTTGTGGAGGAGGCTGGAAGGCTTGGCTTCCAACGCTCTGAGGAGGAGGCTGGTGCTGGCTTCGTAATGGCGGCTGAGAACTGGACTCACCCATCTCCACGGTGCCTCCTTGAAAGGGTGTTCGATTGAACACTTGCTCCAAGCCCGGGCCGAAGACAGCCACCATCATCTGTTTGAACGCGCCCAGGAAAGCTCTATGATGCCTGCTTAAGATGTGATCCACGGCATCTCGAAACGCTTGCATGCACTCCTCCCTCTCCTGCTGGGTCGTAGCGTCACTCTCTCCCGGCAACAAAACCCTGGGCATCTCATTCTTTAGGTATGGGACGCCACTCCTGTTCTTTTTGAATGACAGCAAACACTTCTGTTGGAACTGATCCGCAGCATCCTGCAGCTGTTGCCGCTGCTCCGGAGAGAGGTCTTCGATGTTGACATCTATAATGTCCCCGATGTCAGGCATCTTGATTTTCGGCTGTGGTCCCACTGGGCGTGCCAAAAAGTGTGTTGACGTAAAACCTGCACCTCACGCCAAGCATACAGCAAGCCGGAAAAGATAGCTTTACACGAAGAGATCACGAGACGTGCCAGTCAATTTTCCCTGAAAATTAACAAAAGACAAAGTAGTTAAATTCCAAAGCTTGGAACTTGCCGGGTGGTACCAGACAGTTCCATATTTACGGCAAGAGAGCCAAGTGAGACGACATATAGCTATAAAGAGCTATCTGCCAACGGACTAGAAACCATTCGGGAGCTTCAAAGTACGAAAAGTAACACAACCGAATAGATGACGTAAGCATGACGACATATCGGTCTTTATTTGGATAAAGATGCACGTGCGCAAGGCCATGACCGATCCCCGTGGTGAACAACATTCAATAATAAATGAAGTAGAAGCACGAACATAAATATGTAATAAACAGGCATGCATAGGCCCAAAGCACTATTCTACCGCATGTCTAGGTACTCTAAAACCCGTCAGGCATGATACCAAACAAATCTATCCACCGCATGATACGACTCGTTTGAGATCACACAACCTTCCACAAATAGATCTATCCACCGCATGATACAATCTAAATATGGAAAGCTAAAAGCATGCAACATTTAAAACATAAATCATGAACACGTTTTACTCGTGAAGGCATAACCGAACACGGCTGAACAGCCGATTCGGGGTCCATGAAGAAGGAACGAACATTACCAAACAAGATAGATCTATCAGATTGGATTGAAATCTAATCCACCGGATGACTAGCTCCAAAACAACACAAAAACCTGCATCTACCGCGTGATACCCAGTTCTTTCAAGATTTATACAAGATTTGGTAAGCTTGAACCCGCAACACGTGGCAACCTAGATCGATTCGGTTTCGGCTATCAGGGAGCATGTGATCCACGTGCTATTTAAGCCAAGGGTATGAACTCGATTTGCATAAGGATCATCAAAAAGATAAAGCCGATCCAAACTCATCTAGATTGGGCAAAGAAGTGTTACATGAATTTAAACATAAAGGAAAAATTCAAAGCAACACGGGGTAACTTAATAAATCTATTGAATCTTGCCAAAATTCAATAGAGCCGATAACTAGCTTCAAGCTAGATCTTAGCCTACCGCATGGCTCATGACCTATCAAGAAACCCTCTTGAACCAACCTTGAATCTACCGCATGACACTAAACATGGTAACAAGACTACTTTCATCAGATCTAAATCCACCGCATGATACTAGACATGATACAAGGTTGCCGGTACTCACGGAGGTCGACGGATCGATGAACCCTCTCGAAGAACTCGACGACACGACAAATGGACTCTAGGGTTTGGCATAAAGCCGGTTTGTATTGAGAATGATTTCGGATCCTTGTTACATACATTCAGGGTTCATATTTATACCCTGCTAAGCATGACCTCGAATGGATTCGATACCTAATTTATCTCTAAGCGCGATCGCTTATCCATCCATTCGTCCTTTCCGCTCGAGCCACGTCACCACATAATCCCGCAAAATCAGCTCAACAGTTTCCTTGCCGAACAGAAGCAAATAGCCGACCGCGGATTCTTCTGCCGAATGCATCTGAAGAAACCTTCCTTCCATCGGACGGATTTCTCACCGAGTTGGACCCACAAGTCAGACTCCTTACCAAATTTTGGTGTTAACAGATTGTGTTTCAGCCATGTCATTACCTTGTGGGTCATTTTCTTCATTCAGATACTTTCCTTTCTTTGGTCATCCTCCTTTTTTCGGGACCCCAACATTTTGCTTTTTCGCATTTTTTACCCAGGCGCATTTCCTATGCATTGCTTCGATTTGGGTTCAGTGGACATGTCGTGATGTAGTGCGAACCATGCTCAAGACACCCGCTGCATTCACTATCATCATCGTTTTCCTTGTTATATGTTGTGAGACATGGGTACCCTTGGGTCCCTACCGACCAGGCTCACAGTCGTCCCCGACAAAGTCGGTCCGGCCTACTAGAAGACCCACCGACCAGTTAGTGGGCCCAACCGACCTAGTTGGTAGCCCACATGACCTCCTAAAGACCTTCCAGAAGATTCCCCAGACGATCTTAATCAAGACAACCTCAAGACTTATCGTGCAAGACAAGACATCGGTCGATTCCGACTAAGCAGATCGATGGATATGGCAAGAGTTGTAACATAGATATAGGTCTCCAGGTCGTAACCGACCAGGAGTCTGGGAACCGACCTCATCTGCTGGCTAATATAAGGCGGGTGAGGCGACCCCTGTAACAATACACAATTCTCAAGCAATATACACCAACAACTGGATGTAGGGTTTTACTCTCAAGAGGCCCAAACTAGTATAAACTCGTCGTGTTCTCTGTATTCCGTGTGCTCGTGCGCAACCCTGGAGTTCTTAGCCTTATATTCCACCTCACCGAACAACTAAATCATAGGGATTAACACCCCCGTGGGCTGTCTAGATCTCACCATCTGATAGTTGACGCGCCAGGCAGGGGTGGAATGCAAGGTTCTTCGTGCAACTCTATGGCTCCGACCAACGGCGTCATCGTCCTGGAGAGCATGGCGGACATTCTCACCAATCCCGTCGACATCTGCTTCGGCTCCATGCCGGCGAAATCCACCGCTCCAGCCGCCTGCCTCGTCATCGAGAGCAACACGGTCACCTCCAACCAGCAGGTCAGAATAGATCTGCTAAAGGAGACCCACCCACCCACTCCTAGCTATCTGATCGCGGGGCTCGATCGTGTTGAGGGCATGCTCTCCAACACGATCAAGGTCTGCGTATGCGTCAAGCGCCCTCACAGGACCCCATCGTCATCAACAAGCATGCCTCTTGGCCTGCGAAACGAAGCTCACGTAGCGTCTCGCTATAGGAAGCGCAAGATCCAGATCGAATCTGGACCCAAGACACCAGACCGTGGGAACCGTAGGAGTCACCTCGACGACCCCTGCCCCATCCATGAGAACCACAAGCACATGGCTCGCCAGTGCTGTGTACTCAAGAAGCTTCGACGACCTCTCACCGCGGCCCATCGCCGCCAGATCAACCCGGAGTCGTCTCCGGACTACCTCGCATTTCAGATTGCCCGCACGACCATCTCCCCGTACTATCCGAGAGAAGAATTCGAGACTCTAGATCGCGAGGTCTTGGTTGTCTCCGCAGATGTACCACCCCAAGACAGAGAGACTGACAAACAACGCGTGGAGCACGAGAATGCCAACGCTGCAAGAGCGGTACATCGGCAGCAGGAGTTAGCTGTAGCCGCCTCGATTGCAAGTCAGCACATAGGCAATGCTGGCCAAGGCGACGACAACATCGGGATGCAAGCACCGGAAGCTCCAGCAGACCCTTAGCCACACCAGCAAAGCAATGAACCTCGTCGAAACCACCTGCACGCCAGAGACCTCCTGAGGGACTTTGAGCAGGACGGCCACAAGGTCTACAACTCCCTTCAAGCGAACCTAGGTGCAGCTCTCGCCACGCTAGGTCAGCTCGAAGACACTCCTGTAGTACAACATCTCCAAGCCAACCTTCGTGTCGCCACCGCTCAGGTCGAAGAGCGAGGCCCTGGATACAATAGATCAGCAGCAAGCTCTTACTCCAGGAGCAGATCAGAACACCCTCACTAGCAACGATGCGGCAATGGTCCCCTTGAGCTAGTGGCTAAAGAGGGACGAAGTGAAAACGAAGTAGTGCAGCCGATCAATCCTGTTGCCAACGCTGCAGCTAATGCTGCGGCCAATCCTCCAGCCAACACTGCAGGCAACATCACAAACAATGCAGCTAATGCTGCTGGTGCCATACCAAATGTCGCTGCCAACCAAAGGCAAAACACGGGAGCTCAGCCTCCACAGTACAAGCCAACCATGCTGAAGGAAGCCAGCGCCGATGCATAAGGGACGAAGTGGAGATAGCATGTCGTGCTAACTACGACCGCGATCATGGGGCCCCTGACCCCCTCAACGCCAACAGAACTACGGCACATGCAAGACCAAGAGCTTCTACGACGTGCCTAGTACGACCACGATAATGGTCCTCCCGACGACCTCTACATCATACCGATGGCCTATTCCCCGTCGTCTAGACCGGGAAAGGTCAACAATTTTCTAGTGTTCTCACGACATCTCAGGACGATCAGATGCCCCAAGGACTTCAAGCCCGCCATTGAGAAATATGACGGTCACTCCGACCCAAGCATCTGGCTCAAGATGCACAACATCGCAACACGCGCCTCAAGAGGCAACGAAGACCACATGGTGGGGGTACTTCCCCCTTGTGATGGGCAAGGCACGACTCCTATGGCTCGACAATCTCCCAGCAGAGTGCATCACCTCCACAACCTCTGCATTGGTCAGAGTTCCCAATCACTTTCTCTAGGAAAGATCATTGGGTCCACATACCTGACCCCGGAATCTACCCATTTATCGTCAGCCCATCGTAGATGGGGTGTTCCCGCCTAAGACCCTCATTGATGGGACAACAGCTTGAACATCATCTTCACAGAGACGCTCAGAAAGATGGACTTCAACTTCAACAAAATTACTGCCTGTGATGAGCCCTTTTATGAGGTCGTGCCTGGAAAGCTTGCGTACCCCACAGGTCATGTATGCCTACCGGTCACCTTCGGTACACAGGAGAACTTTCGTACGGAGTACCTGACATTCGAGGTCGCGGCCTTCCGCTCCTCCTACCATGCCATCCCCGGCCAACCCATGCTGGCCAAGTTCATGGCCATACCTCATCGCACCTACATCATCATGAAGATGCCGACGCAAAACGGAATCCTTCCCATCCTCGGGAACATCATGGTCTCCTACAACTGTGAAAGCTCCACCGTCGAGCCCGCCAAGCAAGCCATCCATCTGGACTGCTTCATGACCTATTTGTCCTGAGGGGTTTGTATCACAATTTAAGTGCTAGGGGTAGCGTGGTCATTTTCCTGTCATGGGAGGGACTCATATATATTAGCTATAGGGTTTCCAAGCAAGCCAACCATCTGGACTGCTTCTCATTTCCTTTCTCCATAGGGTTAGCTTTTCCACCGTTTGTAAAGAATCTGACCTCCGAGTGAATGGAAGATTTCATGGTTGCGTCGATTTCCCGCTTGTAGCTCGTGGGTTTTCATGTCTTTTTCGAGCTATTTTCGTTGGTTTTTTGTGTGTGGCTTGTTCCTTCGATTCTGAGGTGTTTGGGTTCGGATTTGTTGGTGGGGATAATGGATAGTTGCCTCGTGCATCTTTGTGCTTGATCTTGACCCCCCAAACTCCGAATTCGGCCTCTGATTGAAGGATTTCGGTTGGACCCTAGGT
This sequence comes from Cenchrus americanus, assembly GCA_947561735.1. Taxonomy (NCBI): domain Eukaryota; kingdom Viridiplantae; phylum Streptophyta; class Magnoliopsida; order Poales; family Poaceae; genus Cenchrus; species Cenchrus americanus. The sequence goes on along the minus strand of OX387239.1, from coordinate 125,676,503 downwards.
TTTTGGTTGAGTTCAGTGGCGATTTAGTTTGTTTGAGGACCCAAGTTTTGGGGCATAGCATCCCCTAGGGATGCTTCACATCTCCCCCAAATCTTTCATCAAGAGCATAAGCCGTTTGGGAGATCCATGGATGGGTAGGAGAGGTTGACTTTGCAGTTTGAAGCTCGGGTTGTTCTGTTCGTGCCTGGTGGACTATCCTCCTGTAAGCCACGGACTGTCCGCGCGGTCTATGTTCGTCGCGTGTTCGTCCAGTTCTTGCCAGTTCACGCGTGGATCTTTCAAGGTGTGAAAGTTTTGCTGCAAGTGGTTTGTCGGACTGTCCGTGTAGGGGTACCGGATCGTCCGCGTGCGGGCCGGACTGTCCGCCTGGGGACCGCGGAATGTCTACGCGGCACCAGTTGCTCACGGACCGTCCGAGGACAAGGCGTGGTAATCCATTATTCAGGGTGTGGTACTGGAGGTTCTGTTGCCTTTTTCGAACTGTCCGCCCGAGGGTATCAGACTGTCCGCCCAGTGCATGCGGACCGTATGCCCCGACCTTGCGGAATGTCCGCCTAGTGATCGACAGGACCGGTAAGTCCTTTGCTTGTTGAGTCGTGCTTCCGCTTCGGGATTGTTTGGGGTTTGTTCCTATGGCTGGTAGGTCCATCGTGACTACGAGACCTTGGCAAACTCGTGTGGGAATCCTTGGTTGTGAATTTGGGGCATAGGCCGAGTTCAACCTTCAGGAAGAACTACAAGATATGGCAAAGGCGGATGGTTGCTTTCCTCCGCGGCAAGGGTCAGATCCCATGGGATGTCACAGTGAACACAACTTATGTTCATCCGCTGAACTTCCTTGCTCTATGATTGAGGGACATGTTCGACACCTACAACAAGGTGGTCGAGTACCTGTACCGTTCTCTGTGTCAATCCGAATTCGAACGGGTTCAGATAGAGGATTTGGCGTGCAGGATTTGGGAGCAGTTGAAGAATGCTCATGTTGGGAACGCTCAGGTTCAGGCTCAGCTCTTTGCGACCTACACGAGGGTGTACAAGAACTTCACTCATATCCCTGGTGAGTCCATATATACCATGTTTCAGCGTTTCATGGTGATCGTGAACAACATGAGGGCTAATGTGGCCGTGCTCCTGTATGATGACCATGACAGGGCTGTCAAGCTCCTGCACTCTATGGATCATACCGTGTGGAGCGGGAAGGTCGAGGCCATCCTAGAGTCGGACAAGTATGAGACCCTCACGGTGGACGAGCTGTTTTCCAAGCTCAAGTCGTCTGAGGTGGATCGTGGGTGAGGAACCAAGTTGAGAAGTACCTTGGTCCGTGTGTGATGAGTGATTGACCGGATGGTTTGAAGCTTTGTGTGTGTAGTGTTGAGTTGTGTTGTGTGTGTTTTATTTTGTGTATTTACTTTATTGTTTATGTGGTGTGTTGTCAATGCACTCGTGAGGAGTGGTTGACAACGTTGTGTGGACTGACTCTTGGCCTAGTATTGCAGGTGTTGGTTGCGGCTTGGTTTGCGTTGGTGCAGGTGAAGAACAGGCGCGAAAGGTCTTAGCCTTGCAGGGCCTCCGAGGAGTAAAGAGACAAGTAGGCTTGGTTCGAGGGACCCGGTGGCCGACGGGATCAAGTGCGAGCCGCATGGTGCAAGAAGAGCAAGACGAAGTCGTGGACATGGAGCCGGTGCATCAGTGGTGGCCAAGTCAAGGAACGAGGCAAGACTGAGTAGACCGTCCGGGAGCTGGAGGTGAAAGGCTTGGCGGGCTCGACGCTTGGCGTGGTGAGGCCGGACCGTGTACGCGGGGTTTGGTGGTTTGGCCACAAAACCATCGGAGGAGGGTTTCTCGGTTTGGGCCTCAAAACCGAGCCCGAGGGCCTGGCGTGACGGAGACGGTATCAGGGAGCGTCGGGAAGCTTCGAGGCGGGCGACACGCGGCATGATCGAGGTGCTTTCGTTGGGAGGACATGAAGGCCTGATGGATGCGCGGCCGTTCGATGGTAAACTTCATGTGTTGACCAAAATGCCCCCGTGAGGGCTTGAGTTGTATTCCTAGTGTAGGGGAACTTCGGTCTTTTCCAGAGGGCCTATATATAGGAGGAGGGGGCTGAATTTTCAGCCAAGTCTTGGGCTAGAGGCCGTGGTACTCCTTCATTTTGGAGTGCTTTGGGAGAGAGGGAGAGAGGAGAGAGTGGCTCTTTGATTGGAGCTTTTTGCCATCTTAGATTTGGATTCTAGGAGTGGCTTGTAATCGATTGGATAAGATATTCATAGTGATTTCATCCTCTAAATCTTGTGCCAATCTTTCTATTCCCGAATTTCTTTTATTGCTTTTTCGGAGCTCTTTTTGTGCTATTTTCGTGCTTGTTTTTGGTGCATTTGTTCTTGGTGTAATTCCGCGGATTTTGAGTGGGTTTCTCCTCGGATTTCTTTGAGGGAAACATGGATGGATGTCTAGTGCATCTTTGTGATTGATCTTATGCCCTCAAACGCCGGGAAACCACTTCGATTCAAGGAATTTCGTTCGGTTCTCTAGCTTTTGGTGGTGTTCAAAGGATCCGCAATTCCCGATGACTTAGGGAGTTAGGAGACGAAATTTTTGGGGTATAGCATCCTTGGTTGACGCTTTACATGTCCCCAAACTTTTGTCTCAACAGCTTCTATCGTTAGGGAGATCCGGTGATGTATTGGGAGTGTCGACTTTCGGGGTCGAGCAGTTTTCAGTTCTGTTCGTGCCTGGCGGACGGTCCGCGAGGGCCAGGCGGACGGTCCGCGTGTACAGTGTTCTTCGCGTGTTCTTCGTGTTCTTGCTCGGCTTTGCTTTCGATCCGATTTGGTTTTAGTTTTTTGTTGCAGCCGGTTTGCGGACGGTCCTAGCTTCAGTAGCGGACGGTCCGTGGCCCGCGCGGACGGTCCGCCCGGTCTTCGCGGACGATCCGTTTTTCTCGGGTCGGTTCTGGTGGTTCTGTTCACTTTAACGGACGGTCCACGGCTCAGGCCGAACAGTCCGCGGCAAGGGTGCGGACGGTCGCGCGTACCTGCCGGGACGGTCCGCGCGGCCATCACGGACAGTCCGCCCTGCCCGGCCGGACGGTCCGCTAGAGCCTGGCTGCTTTGCTCTTTGGTTCGATTCCTCCCTCCTTCTTTCGTGCTTCCGCGTGTGCTTCAAGGAATCATTCCTAGGACGTGAGGTTGATCCATAACCTCGTTGTTTTGGCGATTGGTGTGTGATTCGTTCCATCACTTGTGTGTGACCAGGTTTTGACTAGGGTATAGGCCAGGTTCTTTGAGAAGAATTTTTACCGGCTCCTATTCACTCCCCCCCCCCCTCTCTAGTCGCCATCTGATCCTTCAATTGGTATCAGAGCCGGTTGTGGATTCTTTTGGCTCTAACAAGTCTTGAATCCATAGGGTGACTAGAGGAAAGAGGTGCTTTTGCTTGCGACCTTGGTTTGCGCGTTTTGAGTCCGACGATTTGGAGTTGTGCCCTTGGAAAACCATAACTTGAGATACCTTCAGTAAAACGGGCATAACTTTTCGCTCGGTGCTCCGTTTTGGCTCAAATTTTTACAGCGGTTTCGTGACTCCATTTGTAGGTGATCATTTTGGGGTCTTCAAAAATTTTGGGGTCTTCTAAAGATCATTTTGGGGTCTTCAAAAATTCAGAAAAAATCAAGAAGATAATTGAAAAATCCTCATTTAAGTCTCATGCGGCTTTGTCTTGTTTCTTCTGGATTTTCTCTAGGCTTCATTTCACCTTATTTTGAGCTGAAATTTTTTGTGCCTCTATCTTTGGTGCTCCTTGTTCAGTGGTAAAATTTTGGGAAAAAGATAAGATCCTTTGCTATTGAACTCGTCATTACTTGTTAGAGAATTGAGGCATTTTGAGTGCTTTCTTTGCATCGTTGCTTGTTCCTCGAGTTTGCTTTCGGCTAATCCTAACCGGTACTTTGATTATGGCACCAAGTTCCTCTCCTTGTGGTTCTTTGAGCAGGAGGAGTATGGCAGTTGAGGCGGAAGCCGGAATGGAGGAGATGATATCTCTCATCGAGGACTATCGAGATGGTGACATGAAGAAAGGCGAGCTCTACCACAAGCTAGGAGGCATGAACCAAGGTACACTTTCCAAAGTTATCTTGATCCTATGCAATAGGTTGGATGATTGTGAGCGTGATTGTGGAGACTTGCATAGGAGAAACATAGATTTGTGTGATGCCTTGCGTAGGAAGAATGAGAAGATGAAATGCTCTCTTACTAGGTTGAAATGTGGTATGGCTCATTGGAGGTCTCGTGCTTTGAATTCTTGCACTTCTTGTAACACCATGCATGCTAAAAATGATGCTTTGATTGCTTCCATTGCATGCTTGAAATCTGAAATTAAGGTGTTAAATTTCAAAGCTTCTTTGCCTTGCAATTCTTGCGATGCCTTGTGTGCTGAAAATGAGAAATTAAAAGATGAAGTTAATTGGCGCAAAATGCATGTTGAAGCTTTTAGAAGAGCATGTGACAATCTTGATTTTGAGAATGATGAATTGAGATCATCTCTTGCTAACTTGCAATCTGAAATTGACTAGTTCAAATCCAATGCTTCCATGCCTTGCAACTCTTGTGTTGTTTTGAATGATGAGCTTGATATGGCTAGGAGTAAGATTGCTTTGTTAGAGACAAGTGCTTCTTTACCATGTGTTTCTTGTGAGTGTTTGCATGTTGAAATTAATGAATTAAAATTGACTCACAATACATGTGTAGATGATCTTGAGCATGCTAGGGCTGAAATTTGTGATATAAAATCCATGCCTTGTAGCAAGTGCTCTTTGTTTCTTGTAGAGGATGCTTCCCATACTTCTTGTGATGATGATGATGATGCTTTGATGGGTGTAAATGATGATACTTGTTCATGTGGTCTTATTTGCACTTCATGCATTGATTTGGAAAGTGAAGTTTTGGCTTTAAAGAAAATGCGTGATGATATGAGCGCCAAGTTAGTTGAGCATGATGAGATGAGTGCCAACCTTGAGAAAGAAAATGAACTCTTGCGTACCACATATGCTAAATGCATTGAAGAAGAAATCAATAATTTGAGAAATATGACATGTGGTACTTGTGAGCGCCTCAAGTCTCAAAATGAGGTTTTGCGCACAAGGTGCAAGAGTCTTTGTGCCAAGTGTTTGGATTCATGCTTCTCATGTCACTCCGATGTTGATGCTTCTAAATTTGCTTCTTCTAAACCGGAGTCTACTTCTTCTCTTGAGTGTGAGTCTTTGGATGGTGGTAAGTGTGCTAGTGCTTTGGATAGCTCTCTCATAGCTACTCCTAAGCTTGTTGCTTCTCCCGGTGTTGCCCAAGGTGATTTGAATGGAAAGGGTGCCTCCCACATATTTGGGACTCATATTCCCAAGCCAAGGTTCCAATGCACCTTTTGCAAGAAGGATGGGACTCATATTACGAGCGACGTGTGCGTGCCAAAGCTTTTAAGAAGCCACGTAGCCTTTCTCATGGCACGTGTGATTCTAATGTGGGCACCAAGTTGGATGTTGGGGTTGATGCTTCATACTCTAAGTCCCAAGGGACTTCCCACTTACAAGAGAATGGTGATTCATCCACTCGGACCGTGCCTCTCGATAGGCCTTTGTACCATTGCTCTCACTGTGGGAAGGATGGGCATCAAGAGAGTTTTTGCTACCGCCGGACAAGGAGAATACGGCGAGGAGGTGCCTCTAGGCCTTTGGTTGTTCATAGCCCTTCTCATGGCATGAACACTTGTGAGCCTAAGAAGGCGCGATTTGTGGACGGGTTTTATGACACTCTTTCTATTGAGTTAGGCCATGCTCGTGGACATGCTTTTAGTGTTTCTTGTGTTGGTCCGCGACATGCTTCCCGTGGTGCTTGTGTTGGTTCTTCTCCTACGACCCCGAAGGATCTTTGCCTTTTTGCTTGAGGTAGCACTCGACTTTCTTCGCGAGTGACTTCTTTGAGGCATGTTCCAAGGGTGTTCGAAAGACTTTTCATTCCAACCGACATTTGCATCATGCTAACCCACATGATACGTTGTGTGCACCACTTACCCGTGTGACCAAATCTTGGATTCCCAAGTACGTGCTTGCTAACCCTTTGGGATCCAAGGCTCGGTCTTTCTCGTCTCCTTGTGTGTAGGTATGGAGACGCGGTTGGAGAACATGAGCTTAATGGAGACATGATGGTTCTCCACACCGTTTTGGATGGCTATTGAAAGCCTTTGTACACATGTATAGTGAGTTTTCTTTTCCCCTTGTCCTCTCTTGTATATACTTGTGTCTTGCTTGTGTGAAAACCATGGTAGGCTAGCCACCTTGTTCATGATAGCTTTGTGATCTTGAATATCTATCTTGCTATCTTTGTATGATTTTATGGTGGATGTTATTTATGAACATCATGTCATGATTTATGGCTGATTGCTCGGATATGTCATGTTGTTCATTCATATCATGTTTGTCTAGCTCCATGGTACCTTTCTTGTTAGCATGTTTGTTCCCCATGTATATCTTGTCATGCCAGCTTTGTAATATATGTTGGTGGATGATCCATGTGATCTTGTATCATGCCTTTGTTTAGTTCTTGTATATTGTTTGGCATGTTGTTCTTTGGTATCATGTTGGTTTAGTGTTGTACCTTGTTGACATACTTGCTTGACCATGCTTATTCATATTTGTGGAATCATGTTACAATGCTCTATTTATGTTAATTGATATTATCAATGCATTGTGTAGCATGTTGTGAGGTTTCCTTGGAGTTTTGGGCTTGTCTTGTCTTCGAGTTGTGTTGTTGTTCCTCTTTTCGGTTGGTTTTAGAGTTTTTCCTTGCTCTTCCTTTTCCTAGCTTTTGCTTTCTTAGTTGCCCTTGGTTGAGGGGGAGCTTGGCTTCTTTTCATAGGGAATTTGATTCCAAGAAGGGTTGTGGCTTTTTGGGCAGTCTTCGTGATCCTTAAATTAGTATTCCTTCTATGGTACTCAATTGGGATCTTTGTGGTTTTGCAATTGGTACTTTTTCTATGGTACTCAATTGGGACTTTTGGTGGCTCTTCTCTCGCTTGGAGCGATTCTTGGTTGGTGTGTTCCCTCGTGAGCTTTATTGGTGTTAAGTCAAGTTCCTTGTCTTCCTATGCATTTTGCATTGCATTTGTATCATATATCATGATGTATAGACTTTGGTAGGTTTGACATTTGTGTCTCGCTTTCTGTCATATATCATGTTTGTTTTGATGTACATATCTACCTATGTTGCATTTGTATCATATTGCATTTTAGGATGATGAGCTTCTTCCATATGCCTCATTTGAGTTTCTTTGGCTACTTGTGAGATATTGGTCATGTGTGTGGAGAAATGGCTATGTGAGGCTATGCTCTTGGAATATTTGAGATATATGTGTTGTGAGATAGCCTTTTTGAATCAAATGTTAATCTTGACTAAATTTGATGAAATGTGCTCCACTCATGTATAGTAGTATATTCATGTCACTTTTTGGTCTAAATGTGCCTTTCATGCTTAGATTGTGCTTGGATGTCTCTTTCTTGCAATTGGGCCAAAGGCCGATATCATTGTGAATGTTTAGCCTATGTTGCATTCATGGAGGAGAATAAGCTTCTTTTTGCCGCAAAGGCACTTCATGTACCATGAAATGAATTAATCTTGAAAAGAAGTGTGTATGCTTGAAAAATGCTCTATCCATAATGTTTATGCTTAAAATGTCTTATCTTTCACACATGGGAGCAAAACATGTTGCATGATTTTCACCAGTGGAGAAGTCTCCCCGAAGTGGACACATGGCTCATGAGCTTTAACATGACATGCTTTGCTTTATGGGTGTTTGCAATGATCTTTTGTTAAGAATTTGATCTCCTTGTATGATCTCTGGATGATATGCATGTTTTTTTGGCTAGAATATGACATGGATAGGCCTTTAAATTTGAAGTGAGCCATCTTTTGATAAAATTGCTCAAATCTGAAAATTTGCTTTGTCACATGCCTATATTTCCATATATTACTTGTGGCAATGCTTTGACTATGCTATGACCCATATGAGTGCTCTTTGTCTCACTTCTAGCCTTTGACACTAGATTTGGCCTATTTGAGAAGCTCATGTAGATGTTTATATGCATTGTCTTACATTCACGCATTTTCACCTTGATTCATACATTGTCAACAAGGGGGAGAAGAGGTGAGCTTAATGAAAAATTCAGAAAACTGCATCTAAAATTTGGGAGTTTGCATCCACATGTTCAGGGGGAGCTTGCATTTGTGTAGGGGGAGCTTTGGTGAGTCTCCTTTGTTTGCCTGAGTTGTGCTTTGGTGGTTGCTTTTTGCTCTATCACGTGTGTTTAGGGTGAGCTTTGTATGCTCTTTGTCCCTAGTGCATGTGTTTAGGGGGAGCTTGTGAGCTTGGTGTGCTCTTTTCTCTATCTCATGAGTTTAGGGTGAGCTTTATATGCTCTTTGGCCCTAGATCATGTGTTTAGGGGGAGCTTGTGAGTTTTGTGCTCTTGTGCCGGTGGTGTTGAGCCATTTGCCTCTTCTTGAGGAGCCGGCGGTTGACTTGTGTTTTCGATTATCACATGATTGTTGTTGAGCCTTTGTGCCTCTTCTTGAGGGATCGTGTGATTTCGCTTGTCCATGATCGGTGTTGAGCCCTTTGTGCCTCTTCTTGAGGGATCATGCTTTCTTGTCTCGGTTGTGTCAAGTTGTTGCCCATGTCTTTGGGGACCGAGACATTGAGTTGGCCTTTGTGGTTTCTCTCATGCCAAGTGACCTTTTTTTTTGCTCTTGGTTGGTTTTCTTTCACTTGGATGAGTTGTTCGGCCTTTGCCCTCTCAAACCAGTTCTTTGTGCTCACTTGTTGTCAATCCGCTCCTCAAGGGGGAGAAATTTGGAAAATCAAGTTGACATGAACCTTGATTTGATGGTGATGAGCGGTTGACAAGTGTTTTGGTAAGAGTTTTATGGCTCTTTGGGTTGAGCATTTTGGTTTGATGGCTTTTAGGGATTGCATGTTGGTAGTGTGTCTCTTCGATTGCGCTTAGCCTTTGTGCTTGCATTGGTTTCGAGAGGAATTTGTCGGAGCATGTTTTTATCCCTTCTCACTTCAAGTGGCCTTTTGTTTGCTTTTTATTGGCTTTGTGGCGCTTGAATGAGTTCTTATTTGCCTTTTGACCTTCTTTTGTCAATGCACTCATCAAGGGGGAGATTGCGGAACCAAGTTGAGAAGTACCTTGGTCCGTGTGTGATGAGTGATTGACCGGATGGTTTGAAGCTTTGTGTGTGTAGTGTTGAGTTGTGTTGTGTGTGTTTTATTTTGTGTATTTACTTTATTGTTTATGTGGTGTGTTGTCAATGCACTCGTGAGGAGTGGTTGACAACGTTGTGTGGACTGACTCCTGGCCTAGTATTGCAGGTGTTGGTTGCGGCTTGGTTTGCGTTGGCGCAGGTGAAGAACAAGCGCGAAAGGTCTTAGCCTTGCGGGGCCTCCGAGGAGTGGAGAGACAAGTAGGCTTGGTTCGAGGGACCCGGTGGCCGACGGGATCAAGTGCGAGCCGTATGGTGCAAGAAGAGCAAGACGAAGTCGTGGACATGGAGCCGGTGCATCGGTGGTGGCCAAGTCAAGGAACGAGGCAAGACTGAGTAGACCGTCCGGGAGCTGGAGGTGAAAGGCTTGGCGGGCTCGACGCTTGGCGTGGTGAGGCCGGACCGTGTACGCGGGGTTTGGTGGTTTGGCCACAAAACCATCGGAGGAGGGTTTCTCGGTTTGGGCCTCCAAACCGAGCCCGAGGGCCTGGCGTGACGGAGACGGTATCCGGGTGCGTCGGGAAGCTTCGAGGCGGGCGACACGCGGCATGATCGAGGTGCTTGCGTCGGGAGGACGTGAAGGCCTGATGGATGCGCGGCCGTCCGATGGTGAACTTCATGTGTTGACCAAAATGCCCCCGTGAGGGCTTGAGTTGTACTCTTAGTGTAGGGCACTTCGGTCTTTTCCGGAGGGCCTATATATAGGAGGAGGGGGCTGAATTTTCAGCCAACTCTTGGGCTAGAGGCTGTGGTACTCCTTCATTTTGGAGTGCTTTGGGAGAGAGGGAGAGAGGAGAGAGTGGCTCTTTGATTGGGGCTTTTTGCCATCTTAGATTTGGATTCTAGGAGTGGCTTGTAATCGATTGGACGAGATGTTCATAGTGATTTCATCCTCTAAATCTTGTGCCAATCTTTCTATTCCCGAATTTCTTTTATTGCTTTTTCGGAGCTCTTTTTCGTTCTTGGTTTTGGTCCCTTTGTTCTTGGTGTGATTCCGCGGATTTGAGTGGGTTTCTCCCCGGATTTCTTTGAGGGAAACATGGATGGATGTCTAGTGCATCTTTGTGATTGATCTTGTGCCCTCAAACGCCGGGAAACCACTTTGATTCAAGGAATTTCGTTCGGTGCTCTAGCTTTTGGTGGTGTTCAAAGGATCCGCGATTCCCGATGATTTAGGGAGTTAGGAGACGAAATTTTTGGGGTATAGCATCCTTGGTTGACGCTTTACATGTCCCCAAACTCTTGTCTCAACAGCTTCTATCGTTAGGGAGATCCGGTGATGGATTGGGAGTGTTGACTTTCGGGGTCGAGCAGTTTTCAGTTCTGTTCGTGCCTGGCGGACAGTCCGCGAGGGCCAGGCGGACGGTCCGCGTGTACAGTGTTCTTCGCGTGTTCTTCGTGTTCTTGCTCGGCTTTGCTTTCGACCCGATTTGGTTTTAGTTTTTCGTTGCAGCCGGTTTGCGGACGGTCCGAGCTTCAGTAGCGTACGGTCCGTGGCCCGCGCGGACGGTCCGCCCGGTCTTCGCGGACGATCCGTTTTTCTCGGGTCGGTTCTGGTGGTTCTGTTCGCTTTAACGGACGGTCCGCGGCTCAGGCCGTACAGTCCGCGGCAAGGGTGCGGACAGTCCGCGGTACCTTGCCGGATGGTCCGCGCGGCCATCGCGGACAGTCCGTCCTGCCCGGCCGGACGGTCCGCCAGAGCCTGGCTGCTTTGCTCTTTGGTTCGATTCCTCCCTCCTTCTTTCGTGCTTCCGCGTGTGCTTCAAGGAATCGTTCCTAGGACTTGAGGTTGATCCATAACCTCGTTGTTTTGGCGATTGGTGTGTGATTCGTTCCATCGCTTGTGTGTGATCGGGTTTTGACTAGGGTATAGGCCGGGTTCTTTGAGAAGAATTTTTACCGGCTCCTATTCACTCCCCCCCCCTCTAGTCGCCATCCGATCCTTCAGTGGGGTGCGTTCAAAGATCGAGAACCCGACTGACTCTTGTAGTCTGGCTCTCGTATCTGGTTCAAGGACTAATACTAACATGTCGTCAAGACATTTTTCATTGTATTGCCTTGTGTCCATGCCAGATGGGGAGTTCGACGTGCTGGGCGAGGAGAACCTCGTGTTGTTGAGCAGGTGGTTCGAGCCCATGTACACCAACCGGAAGAACACTCGGAGGAGCTCGGCTATGTGCTATCGGCGCCGGAAGCACGTGCACTTCATCGCCGAGTGCCCAGAAGTCGTGGAGGTCAAGCCTAAGCACAAGCATCATCTTAGGACCGACCACAAGCACCACTCGAGGGATGACTACAAGGGCAAGAACAAGTCCAAGCAGAGGCCGACGAAGAGTGGTGGTCACAAGAAGAAGGAGCGAGCGATGGTGGCCGGTGCGAGCGACATCGACTCAAGCTCCTTCTACTCTTCATCAAGCTCAAGTGATGAAGAAGGGAACCGGTGCGGTCGAGCAAGAATATCAATGGGCTGTGCTTTGCCACCCAAGGCTTTTGCGGCATGGCACATAGCTCCGCAAGAAAGAAGAGCAACAAGGATGACTCGGGCTCTGACTCCGAGGAAGAGGTAAACAATGATCCATCCTTCTTGATAGCGGAGAATGCTAGGTTGAATGACTTGCTTGACAACTGTGATGATGTGCTTAGAAAGACCAACAAGGATAAGAGGGAGTATAGGTCTTTGCTTGGAGAGGCTGAGGAGATGGTGGTTAAGCTAGAGTCTTTGCTTGTTGATGCTAGGGCTCAAATAGATTCCCTTAAGTTTGCTCCTATTTTGACCAATAAACCTAAATGCACTGATTGTTCCACTTTTCATGGTGAATTGACTGTGCTTAAGGAGAAGTATGCCTCGAAGGTGGAGGAAGTAGACGTGCTTATGTTTGAGCTAGATGAGATGAAATCTCGACCCTCCTTGCTTGGTGCTTGCACTTCTTGTCCTGTTTTGCATGAGAAGCTAGATGTTTTGCTTGTCTATGCTAGATCTCTAGAAGCACAACTGAAAGCTCCTATTCCTACATCATGCTCTACTTTTGAAATGAATGTTGTGAAGAATATGGAGCCTGCACAATATTTTGATCGCTATCACGATGAGAATGATGAGTTGAGACAATTGATGGGTTGGTTGTCTGGTCATGAGCCTCCGTTGAGGATGATGATCCAGGCATTTAAGCACCTGGACGGAGAAGCACTTGGGGCAAACAAGGTTGGTGAGGGAAGTGGTGAAAATGAGGGGGATGATCGGAGATATCCTAGAACCACCAAAAACCCACCACAAAAATGTCTTTGTTCTTAAACCGAATCATCTTAGGAACCGACTACACACAACTCCAGCTCCACCTGTCTTTCCACCACAAACCGACAACTTCCAGAAAACCATCAAGTTCAAGAATGACTTGGGGAACGAGTTCTTTGGGAAGATGGGAGAGAAACCGAGTGAGGAAAAACCTCAGCCTTGAGAGAACCCAAAACCATAGCCAAAACCAAAACCCTTCCATTGTGAGCATTCTCGGAGGGATGGCCACCTTGTTGAGTTTTGCTTCGGGGGGAATCAAGAGGAGAGGTTGGCTAGAGAGTTGGCCAACAAGGATAGGTACCGCCCTTCTCGTGGTGTGCCTAAGCCTAGGTTGGTATCGAGAGGTGAGGGTATAGTGCGAACCATTTACCCTTGTGAGAGGTGGGAGTTTGTGCCTTGAGGTGATCCACCACATAGAGAAGGTGGTAGGCGTGTTGGGTTTGGGTGTGGTGAGTTTGCTGGACGTTCCTTTGCTCGTGGCCAATACGAGTATGGGGGGAATGATCGCAACTTTAGGTCCCAAAGGAGCTACGGGCCACAGTCTCCCTTTCGTGGTACGCATAGTCCTCTAAGGGGACGTGTGGGTGTTCCATCTAGGAGTGATAGGATGGATTTTGCTAACCCCGCGTTTGAGCAAATGGTGAGGCCCTGGTTTGATTCATTTTGTACTAACCCAGTGCTGAGTCTTTTGCTCACTCTCGCTCTCGTTTTTTATTTTGCAGGTAAGAGGCATGGACGGTGGTTCTCCAGCCTCACCCCGGTGATGACCAAAGAGTACATCACTTTCGGGGATAATGGGAAAGGTAGAGTGCTTTCAGTGGGCACGGTGAAGGTTAGTGAGTTTGTGACTCTTCGGCGTGTTTCTCTTGTCAAGTATTTGGGTTACAATCTTCTCTTTGTTTCCCAACTTCTTGATGAGGGTTTTGAAGTCTGTTTCAAAACGGGCTATTCTCGTGTTTTGGATTCTCGAGGCGATCTCGTGTGCACTATCGTCCCCGAGGGTCAGATTTTCAAAGCCGATTTTTCTCAGTGTATTGGCTCTTCTTGTTGTTTGATTTCTTGTGTTTCAGCGGATCTTTGGAAATGTCATAGGAGACTAGGTCACTTGAGTTTTGACTTGTTTTCATGCTTGAGTGGGCTAGGATTGGTCTGAGGATTGCCAAAGTTGAAATACCAAAAGGATTTGGTATGTGCTCCGTGTAGGCATGGCAAGATGGTCGCCGCCTCTCCTCCGCCTCTGACATCCGTTATGACAGAGAGTCCATGCGAGCTGTTCCATATGGACTTGGTTGGTCCAGCTCGTGTGTGCTCAGCGGGTGGGAAATGGTATGTCCTTGTGATCGTGGATGACTATTCTCGCTATGCATAGGTCTTCTTCTTAGCTGACAAGGGGGAGACATTTGGTTTTGTTCGGGATCTGATCTTGAGGCTGAAGAATGAGAGGAATGGAGATGTTGTCACACCTGTTTTTCCAAAGAAAACCAAGTGCAAATCTATATGCATGCCAGGATCAAGTTTCATGCATATAGTTGGCATATGTGAATAACAGAAACAATATCACGTAAGAAAAAGGGAGATTATCAGAGTTTTACACTAAATCCTGGAAACAAAGGCACCAAACTTCACAGGCAGTCGACTGGGGGTTACGTACACCTAGCATTCCACAACTTCTTCACAATGACTTCAAAGCAGCTTCCTCCTTCGGAACAACATTGTTTATAGCAAGGGTGAGCACTTGTCGTACTCAGCAAGTGTGGGGAAAGGATGAATGCAAAGGCTTTATAGTGGACTAGGCTTTGAGCATTTAGCATTTTGGTTTGTCAAATTTTATTAAACAACTATTTACTAGCAAGTATAAGTATATACCATCCCACATTAAGCATAAAGGATAAGGTACGCCGTAAGCATATGGCAAGCATAACAATGATTTAAGTCCATCTTCAAGTTCAATTATCATGTGAGGGTCCAAGCCGCTCTTGACCATGAGCACGGCTAATCGATTAGTTTTACACTCTGCAGAGGTTGTACACTTTACCACAAGCAGCGTAAAAGCTCCGAAGAACGTTGAACCCAACCATGCGATGCCGGACAAGCACCATACCACACTACCGAGGTGTGGTCGCATAGGGACGCTACATGGCCTTTACAAAGGTTCTCCAACAAGTTATGGCCCACAAGGTCCGGATCAGTTAGCAAGGTATAAAGTCCCCTAGCAGGTCGATACCCCACCATAGAATAAAGAACTCACCCAACCCCCTGCAAGAGCGAGTCCATACCCCGCAGTACCGCCGATCTCTTGTCCTTATAAGGTAAGATCACCCCAAGCTAAAGTTCCTAATTATTTATCCAAGACCAGTGCCCATTTAGTTCTTGTGGTTGTACTGTTTTCCTGGGTGGTTCTCCATGTTCCGATTAACATAACAAAGGTGGTCTTGCAATTAAAATTAACACAAAGGAACATAGAGCATAAAGAGTAACCATGTCGATTAACAACATCCCAGTTAAGCAAACTAAGCAATAGCTACCATCAAGATAAATTTAATAACCCGGTTACAAGGCAAAGGTCATAAAAGACTAGGCATGATCCTTAACAGGTTCCCGTCAAAGTTAATGCAAGCAATGCAATGAGTGATTAAATAGTTATTAGGATAAGGAACCACACACTTTCCTTTAACCAAAGTAGTTGCTCAGAATATCTTCACCTTCACGCTCTTCAAAGCTCTCGAACCACGTTCACTCTAAGCGCATCAATCATCGGGCACAAGCATACAAAGCAAACAAACAAGCAACTAAGAACAATGCACCAATCAAAAGAAAAGGTTGAAAAGAGCGCACTAAGAGATAGGCTCGATTCTATTGGTTACGCATGAACAAGGGAAACACTGAGAATGAGACTAAGGTCGAACAAACGAAACTATCGTGAGATCATTATAAAAAAACAAGAGACTATACGCTTGGCATATTTTAATTAAGAAATCATGTGAAAGAATATTTCCGAGAAATACTCTATGTTACCATTAAACAAGTTACATTTAATTAAAGAAATCACGATAAACCTAATCATATTTTATTTATAACATTCGAGTAGAAGATATGTCAATTTAACAATTACTTTAGAAAGATAAAGCAAGTATAAGATATCTAGGCGAGTAACTTCATGTCACGTGTTCAACTAAACATATTTAATATTGAAAAGGCATTTATGATGTCATTAGGCATATTAACTTTATTGTGATAACCGATGTTTAACTCTAACATCTTTTATTTAGAAAAACTAGTTATGAATAGGGATTAACCAATTACATCATGATTAAAGAAAACCGGATTAGAACCTAATCACTTTTTATTTATAAAAGAAATGGAATAAAAATTAGTCAAGATTAACATGCAGTTTTAGTGTTAAAACAAGTAACAGGTGATACACACGCTAACGTACAAGTTAAGGTGGAACGAACGAGAACGGTAGAAGCGAACTATAACGCACACACAAACCTTGAGGTGGGCTTAGGAAAACTAGACTACGAAGAGAACTAGACTGAAATGACAACACTAAACAAAGGTAAGCTGAACTGATGCTGGTAGAGAAGAGATAACAAGATTGGCTCTAAAAGAAGATAGTTGTGGAAGACTAGACACAAGAACATAGCTGATTCGTGAACTAGCTAGATGTTAAAGATTGGATCACAAATAACTGAAAGAGTGTAGTTGTCTTACATAAGAGACTATGATAGGATGGCATGTACTAGGATTGGAATGATCTGGAGCTTGAAAGAAGGCTAGCTCTACAACAGAGACACACTGAGATAGAGCTTAATAAAGAACAACTAACGAATGGTTTGCATTTATGATCAGAAAAGACTATAAGTTTAGGTTCATTTTAAATAACAAAACAAATGTAAAGGGTATTTTAGAAATAAAATACCCCTATGAAGGCATTAATTCAGATTAAATTTTATTTGAAGAAACTGGTGTCAAGAACCTAGTCAAATGTTATTTATAAATGTTCACATATAATTACACCAATTAAACTTTTAACTTAGAATATGTTAGAACAACTGATCGAATTGAAATATATGTCGTGTTGAGCTAAACAAATTTTATTTAGAAACATATGCATGTTGGCATTAGTCCAGTGAACATTTATGATAAAGTGTACAAGCCTAATGAACTTTTAATTAGAAAAGTTAATTAATATTAAACAAGAGTAACTTTTAGTTTCAGAAAACCCGAGATGTGGCACTAATCATCTTTTATTATCAAAAGCATATGAAGTAGACATTAATCAAATTAACATTAATTATGAAAAACGGTGTATGGCACTTATATTGCTTTTATTTTAGAAAAGGCATGTTTAATAAGGCATTAACAAAATTAATATTAAATAAATTTTCAGAAAGCAAACATGATTAAAACTCACCACTAACATGTACTTTTCATCATTATGAACCTATCGCAACTTGAACGGATTAAAACGGAGCTAAAACGTGAAATATAGAAAGAAAACAAGATATAAGGACCTAAACGTGATTAACTATAGACCTCAGGGGCTAGCAGATGAAATTCCCCAGTCACACTGAATAGTGCTCGCGAATAGATCTAAAATCAGGGATAGATCTTTAAAAGGGCATGGGTGGGATTTGTGTGTGAAAGGTGGGGTCTTTCTAGGGGGCTTTCTGTAGATTGGCCTAGACTCAAAAACAAATCTAAAGATTACAAGAAAGGCTAGGGGCCTATTCGCAAAGCAACCTTATCTTCTACGGACAGAAGCTTCCTCCCGCACAGGAACTCTCCCCTGGCGCATCAAATCCGCAGGGTTCCGGGCAGCTAGCGGCATGGATGAGATGCAAAACGGAGAGAGGAGATCGAGGGGATCGCAGCCGGCTCGCAACTGAAAGAGGCGGCGGACGTGCGACTCCTCCCGACGAAGCTCGTGGCGGTTCTGGCTTCCTCTGTGGGCTCTACGCCGGCGAATCGGCCTTGACACCAGTGGCTGCACAAAGTGGCGCTTGACTCCGGTAGCGGTCGCGCGACTGAAGTGTAGGTAGGCTAGGGCGCGGGTGGCTAGGGCCGACGGGACCGGTTGCTCCCTTTTATAGGGGCGAGGACGGGGTGCCTGGCCTGGCGCGCACGCCAAGGATGGCGGCGGCGGCCATGGCCGGGACTGTCTGGCTGATGGGCCTGGCCGGACCTACAGCTGGGCTGGAGCGGGCTGGTGGCTTGGGTGGGCCGAAGCAGGTCAGGCCTCCGGGCTCGGCCCGAAAGGAGAGGATATGATCTCTTTTTTTCCGAATTTTTTTAAGTGCGAAAACAATTCCATGATATTTTGGAAAAATGTTTTAAAGCACGAAAAATACTCAGAAAATTCCCAAAATTACAGTAAAATTCCCAGCGACACAATGGGACATGAACACTCCAAATCAAGTATTTGAAGCTCATGAAAAAGATTTTAGAGCCTTCTAATAAATAGAATAAGCTCAAGGAAAATGAGAATAAATTCCAGAAAATTCTCGGAAGGATTTGGACAACAAATAAACGCATTTTTGAAACCTTTTGCACTCAAGAAACACCAAGATGCATCAGCATGAATGCAACACACATGACCATTATATTTATTTTAGAAAATCAAACAAAGATTTTTCCTATACTATATTTCCTGTAAAGAAGATCAATGTTTGAAAAGTTTTAAAATTATGAGACAATTGTTATTTTATTATTCTCTCTATTCATATCCTGACATTGAAAATTTCAGGGTGTGACAGATGTTGTTCGAGCTATTCGTAGCGATAGTGCCAGTGAATTTAAAATCTCTCGTTTCGAAACCTTTTGTCATGATTTGGGTCTCGAACATCAGTTTTCTTCTCCCTATGTGTCTTGTTAGAATGGTGTGGTTGAGAGGAAAAATCCTTCCGTTTGTGAGATGGCTCGGACGATGCTTGATGAGCATAGGACTCCGAGGCGATGAATACTGCTTGCCATGCTTGATGAGATATTGTGCTGAGGCGATGAATACTGCTTGCCATGTTGGGAACTGGATTTACCTGAAGGCCTTCTTGAACAAGACGTGCTATGAGCTCATGCACGGGCGAGCACCTAGAGTGAGCCATTCCAGGGCGTTTGGTTGTCGGTGCTTCATTCTCAAGAAGGGTAGGCTTGATAAGTTTGAGTCGAGGTCCTCTGATGGGATTTTCTTGGGTTATGCTAGTCATTCTCGAGCATTTCGTGTGCTCAACCTTGATACTAACCTAGTCATGGAGACTTGCGAGGTGACCTTCGACGAGACACAACCATGCAATTCGTCTGTCTTTGAGTGTGCAGGTGATGATGAAGTTGGCAAGAAGATCTTTGATGCGGAGGATGATGCTGGAGAGGATGATGGTGATGATGGTGAAGCTCTAGCCACGCATGTACCCCCTACTTCTACTACGACGACTACGATGCAGGATGGTTCATCCTCTTCACCACCAACGATCCAGCAGGATCAAGTGGAAGCAGCTGCTGAGGGGGAGGTTGTCTCCAGGTGAGTCACTATGCCACAGCCTATCTTTAACGACTACATTTTGGTCAGTATAAGCCTCAATACCTACAGACCATTCGTCGGTATATTGTTATACTGACGGATCACATCATTCGCAATAACTGGCGTCGGTATAAAGTTATACCGACAGACAAATTTATACCGACGGACCCATAAATAGCGACAGACCGTTAGTTACTAGTTTATACCGACGAATGGTTCGACGACATAGTTTTCTATAACAACTAATAATCCAACGCTAATGGTTAAGTCAACATTAAACAATAAAATCAAATATATATTAACCTCACATCGTCAACCAATAGACATCAAACACACACAAGTGTATATATATAATCTTAGTTGAGATTAAAGACATCAACAATTCTCTATGCATTGAATTTAGTTCTAATAGTTCATATTGAGTTGCATGCACCAACCAGTTCAACCCAAAAGCTAAAGCTGATGGGGAAAGGTGAGCAATTCACTTATACTCCAACACTCCTCACGGGCAGGCTCCTCTAGGCCGCATACGTGGAATATTGGAGTGGGCTGTAATTATTTTAATTAATGCGCCCGCCAGGATTCGAACTCGAGACCTCTGGCTCTGATACCATATTGAGTTGCATGCACCAACCAGTTCAACCTAAAAGCTTAAGCTGATAGGGAAAGGTGAGCAATTCACTTATACTCCAACAGTTCATAACTTCAAATGTTAGCCTTGACAGCCACATACAAAATTGAAGAGGTAGCCAAGTATAAACAAAAATCCGTCTCTAGCTACGCAGCGACAAGTTAGGCTTGTCACAACACACACATGAGATATGTACACAAATTCATGTGACATATACAAAAGGTCTCAAATCTGTCCAAAACAAAATAGCATCGGCAAGCACTGGTCCTCATGCTGCGGACACGATCGAGCATCATGCTTAGTTGTGATCTGCTACCTCTGGGACTTCACACCTGAACAAAGTGAAAAGTGGAAATTTTAAACTTAATGAATTTAGCATTTCAGCAGCATTATAGTTGTTATCAGTAGTCCCTTGTTATACAGAGAGCGAGAGGATGGTACACATGCAAAGTAGTTGTCAATTTCAGAATAGTTGTTTACTTAAACTGAAATACAAAACATACCTATAGACTGCAGTGCCTCTACTAGATTGATGCCTCCTTTAACTGTCAGCATTATCAATGTTAGAAGATTGTCTCTCATCATAAATTAGAAAAGAAATCCATATGGCCATGCAAGTAATCCATATGGTTCAGGGAAATGTTGTAATAACTATTATGGTTCAGATAAAAAGATGTTTCCTAGTCACAGATAAAAAGACAGAATTGAAGTCAAGTGTAGGTCTTGTATGGACACAACAAATCAGAAGCTTAAAAGTTAGGATATTTACTTTCTTTGTCTAGATATCAACATACATAGTAAAGCAAATCTGGACAATATTTATCTAGACTTGCCCTGTTCAGATTTAGCATCTAACTCAAATTGCCCAGAAAATAAACTCCAAGTTCTGAATATTTATCACTGGATTGGAAGCAAATCTTGACAATAATATATGGTAAAACAAAAGTTTATAAAATAGTAAGCAATTATTTGTTTGACATCTAAGGTTCAGTTGAGGTTCATAGTTATTTTTCAAATTAGCATGGATGGTGATAGTAGTTGAGGTTCATAGTTATATTTTAAATTAGTGTATAAAATAGTTCTAGAGAAGAAGAAATGCAATCACATATGTAGACTCTAGAAACATGGCCACTCAACTTCCCAAAATGCATTTCATTCTAAAAAGAGGAAAGGGAGCCTGTACCTGGTCTGGCTGTTGACCCTACAACAGATTGGGTAGAGAAGTACTGTGAGTGCTCCCACCAGGGCTGCCACATCATTAGGAATTTAGGAGCAACATATCCTAAGGGATATTGAACTTGTTTGACAGGAAGGTTGCTGGCTTGAAAGAATAAACCAAAATTACCAGACTGCATGTAACAGACACTTCAGTAGAGAAGAAAAGAAATGGAATACACAGGACAAACTTCAATAGCTATACCCAGTTTATAGGACCGATTTTATTTTCAGTCTTTCAGAGCAAAAGAGAATTACAAGAAGTATATAAGTGCAAAACTGGATCGTTACTGAGCATCGTAAATTTATAAAAAAACTGGATGCAAAGAGTCACATCAGTATAATTCATGACAAGACCGTAAAGATCAGTACCCTAAAGCCACTAAATCAACATGAGCAAGACTGGAACTTATGCAATAATAGATACAAGTGAGTCATCTATCACAATAAGTTCATAGCAAGTTTGCTAGCCATGAATGAATAATCATATGGTTCAGAGAAAGGTTGTAATAATCCATATGGTTCAGAGAGTAATTCCAAGTGCTGCAAGTAAGCACATTTCAGATTGCTAGAAAATCCTATCATTAACTTGGAATCTTTTATCAGTTGTCATTGCTACTGAACAAATCTACTACTTTTTTTTCGATAGACTTTTCTTTCCATCGTATAAGACACAGATCTTATAATAGCAGCTTCATTTTTTATCTTCTTCTCATATTTGTAAGAAAAGATACATGACTTTAGTTAGTGGCTGAGGATATTATTTCAAAGTGATTATGGATAAATACAAGAACACTATGGACTTTTAAAGTTAGCATTTGAATAAATACAAGAACAAGTGAGTATTTGCAAGCATCCCAAGTCTGCACATACTGAACACTAACAAAGTTGGAGAAGAGTAATTATTTACTGAAATTGAAATGTAAAACATACCTGCAGTTTGTTGGGAAGACTGTGATGCCACCTTCAACTATCAGAAATATCAGTAGTTGAGAATTCGCTCTGTCCACACATGAAAAAAAGGCACAAAGACAAGCATATTATGCTCTTGTTGTCTACTACCGAATTTTTAAATGTAAAAGCTAAGAAACTCTTTACCCCTTGTAAATATAACTTATTATGCCTACATGCAAGTTCTAGGTTGAATCCCATTTTAACACAGGTAGCACTTTTAGAATTTGTAAATTAATTGTTATCTACCCATCATCATCGATCCATGTTTTACTCATCAACCTTTAGTTTGGTGACCAACCAGATTTATGATAAATGAATAATTATATTTGTTATGTAATTGTAGTCTTAAATATCAAAAACAATTCACAAATTAAACAGTCACTCCTTACTACATGAATGAAGGCACTTCACTTTTAGATGCATTCTACTCAACAATGGAGATAAAGAATGAAAAAATGTCATTTAATTTTTGTTTGGCAGTACATCCTAGTCTTCAATGAATAATTCATATGGTTCAGAAAAATGTTGTAATTGTTGTTGCCAAAAGATGAATCATGGCATGACCCTCAGTCCCTTTTCTAGAGTTCTGCAAGAAACACTCCAAATTGCTTATTAGCTATGCAACTACTCCACCAACACATTTATCAGTTATCATTGCTACTGAACAAATCAACTAAGCATTTATGAGACATGCTTACACAGTACAGAGAAGAAAGAACAAGATGCACCACATGTTCGTACCTGGAGCATGGCCTAGCTCAGCAGCTCTTTGATGCAACGACCTCCTTCAGGGCAGAACGGTCTGGTCAGCCTGACGAGCCTAGCCATGGCCACCTTGACCTCGATGGCAGCACCTACTGACCTACACAGATCCGTGGCTAACTGATGAACATGGATGAAAGATTTAAGTAACAAGTTGATGGCTAGGGTTACTCACTAGCCGTAGGACGAATCCAAGCTCCATGGAATGCAAGCCTGGTGGTCAAATCCCCATTTCTGAGAAATTACGATCTGATTTGGGGAATGACTGAGGCAGTATAGGAGGAAATCAATCAGCAGGCGCACAAAACCTAGCAGCGCAGGGAGGATTTGGGAAGGGAATGGCGTAGCGGTAGGGAAGGAGCGGTGCAGCGGTGGGGAGGGAGAAGCAAAAGGGAAGGGGAGGGAGCGGTGCAGCGGTCGGCGCAGAGGGAGCGACTCAGGGGAATGGGAGAGAGCGGCGCAGGGGTCGGAGAGCACGTGCACAGCGGCAGTTTGGGATAAGGGGCATGAGGAGTGCAATCCCTTCGCGAAGAGAAGCGCGCGGCGGCAGTGGGGAACCTCAGGAGGGAAGGGGCGGCGGCAAGAATTGAGATAAGAGATAGGGTTGCTGGAGTAACAGGCTGACCGAGCGCATGAGACTTGTGCCGCCCAAGCAGAGGAGAGAGCGGCCCGTGTGTAGCGACGGATCCTTCTATACCGATAGAGAAGCTGATGGTACACAGGAAGTGCCGACGGATAGTTTGTCGCGAACTTATAACGACACACTGTTTGACAGTATTTAGCTACTTATAACGATGCACATCTGCCGTTATTATGGGGTTGTGGTATAGTGAGTGGCACCGAGGCGCGTTCAAGTTGATCATCCACCCTCAAGAATCACCGGCGACATCAATGAGCGTACGACACGGTCGAGGTCCAGAAATGCTTCTCACTTTGCTCATTCACCTTTTGTTGCTACCTTTGAGCCGAAAGACATTGGACACGCTCTATCTCATCCTACTTGGGTGAATGCCATGCATGAGGAGCTAGAGAATTTTGAGAGAAACCAAGTGTGGGAGTTAGTGGAGCCACCACCAAATTGAAAATCTATTGGGACAAAATGGGTGTGGAAAAATAAAGAGGGAGAAAATAGTGAGGTGGTGAGGAACAAGTCGAGGTTGGTTGCTTAGGGCTATAGTCAGAACGAGGGGATAGACTATGAGGAGACATTTGCTCCTGTAGCCTGTTTGGAGGCAATTAGGATCCTTCTAGCCTTTTCTGTGACTTAAAGGTTCAAATTGTACCAAATGGATATGAAGAGTGCCTTCTTGAATGGGTTTTTAGAGGAGGAAGTTTATGTGAAGCAACCACCGGGCTTTGAGAGTGCTGAGTTTCCCCACAGGGTGTATAGGCTGAGAAAGGCATTGTATGGGCTGAAACAAGCACCCCGTGCTTGGTATGGCCGCTTGAAGGGGTTCTTGTTCAGCAAGGGGTTTGATATCCTAATTGTTCAGGTGTACGTGGATGATATTGTCTTTGGCGGCTCGTCTTACTCTTTGGTTGCGAGGTTTGCAGAGGATATGAGCAAAGAATTCGAGATGTCTATGATAGGAGAATTGCAGTTCTTTCTCAGGCTTCAGAACAAGTAGGCAAGGAAGGAACCTTTGTGCATCAAGCTAAGTACACGAAGGACATCCTCAAGAAGTTCAAGATGGATGACTCGAAGCCCCTTTCGACACCGATGAGTACGACTACAGCGCTTGATGCGGACAAGGACGGAGAGCCCGTGGACCAGTAGGAGTACTAGAGCATGATCGGCTCCCTCTTATATAGGGGTGGATATCGAGCCAGCTCGGCTCGTTATCGGCTCGGCTCGTTATGACTCGGCTCGTTATGGCTCGTTAAGATACCGAGCTGAAAGCCTAGCTCGGCTCGGATCGTTTAAAAGCTCGAGCCAGCTCGTTAGCTCGTGAGCTAGCTCGTTTAAAAGCTGACCAAATCATCACATCTTGAAATATACTATAACTTAGTCTATATTATATAAGTTCCAACAACAAAAATAAAAAGAAACAAAGCACATGTAAAAATATAATCAATCTGAGCATTAAATCAATCAACGTTAAGTTAACCCAATTGCAAAACGCCATGTGATGCATGCTAAAAAATTATTTTAGTTCATCTAGGAGCAAATTAAAACACTCTCCATACTGCAACACTTCACTTCATGTCTCCCTATCGGCCTTTCCTTGTAAGAGATAAACTTGTAGCCTATACACAAATAGTAAATTATTTTAGTGAAGTGGCAAAAAATATTTTTACTATACAAAGAGTGCTCGTAGTAATATCCGATCCACACTTACGCTTCCCACCATACAGGTTGGAAACTCCACAAACTCAATGTCACCATCAACATTGTGGACTTCTGGTTCCTTTGCGGGCTGTGGGTTGTGGTCGTGGGCCAAGGAGGCCACAATATATTTTGTTGGGTTATTAATTAAGATTGGCTCGTTTTGGCTCGTGAGCGGCTCGCGAGCCGGCTCGAGCTGGCTAATTATACGACCTAAGCTCAGCTTGTTTAAAAATTCTAACAAGCCGAGCCGAGCCGAGCTACTAACGAGCAAGTTCGAGCGAGTTTGCGAGCTTCGAGTTTTTCGTCCAACCCTATTCTTATACTTGACAGCGACGATGCCGGACATCTAGTTTTTTGTGTGTTTGCGCGCTCGATTTCAGGCGTTGCCGAGGACTTCACATCGGCAGGTGAAGGACCGATTAGGCGATCAGAGAGGGGGAGTGAATGGGAGCTGATAAAAATTCTTCTCCAAAGAGAGAGCTCGGCCTATGCCCCAAATTCACAACCAAGGATTCCCACACGAGTTTGCCAAGGTCACGTAGTCACAACGGACCTACCAGCCCTAGGAACAAACCCCCAAACAATCCCGAAGCGAAAGCACGACTCAAGAAGCAAAGGACTTAGTTGTCCTTCAGTACACCAGGCGGACTGTCCGCGACCTCTGGGCGGACCGTCCGCGAGGGTACGGTGGACCGTCCGCAGGCTGCGATGGATTGTCCGAAAAGTGATCCCCGACCACCGGTACTGCACCCTCAATAACAGACCGTCCACCCCGTCACGGACTGTCCGACACTCTAGTACGGATCGTCCGCGAACTCCGTGCAACAAAAATCCGGCACAATGGATCGAACGAAAGACACGCAAGAACTCGCGAAGAACACGAAGAACACTTGAGCTGTCAGGCTCCTCGCGGACCGTCTGCCATGTACCCGCGGACTGTCCGCCAGGAGAAAATCCTGTAGCCCGAGCTCGGACTAAGTCCATATGGAACAGCTCACATGGCCTCTCTATCATAACGGATGTAAGAGGCGGATGAGAGGCGGCGACCATCTTGCCATGCCTACACGGAGCACATACCAAATCCTTTTGGTATTTCAACTTTGGCAATCCTATACTAATCCTAGCCCGCTCAAGCATGACAACAAGTCAAAACTCAAGTGACCTAGTCTCCTATGCCATTTCCAAAGCTCCGCCGAAACACCAGCAACCAAACAAAGAGAAGAGCCAACACACTGAGAAAAATCGGCTCTGAAAATTTGACCCTCGGGGACGATCATGCACACAAGATCGCCTTGAGAATCCAAAACACGAGAACAACCCGTTTTGAAACTGACTTCAAAACCCTCATCAAGAAGTTGGGAGATAGAGAGAAGATTATAACCCAAAGACTTGACAAGAGAAACACGCCAAAGAGTCACAGGCTCACTCACCTTCACCATGCCCACTGACAGCACTCTACCTTTCCCATTATCCCCAAAAGTGATGTACTCTTTGGTCATCACCGAGGTGAGGCTGGAGAACCACCTTCAATCTCTGGTCATGTGTCGAGAGCAACCAGAGTCGATCAACCAAAAGCCCTCCATGCCCCCACCTGCAAAATAAAAAACGAGAGCGAGAGTGAGTAAAAGACTCAGCAATGGGGTTAGTACAAAAGGAATCAAACCAGTGCCTCGCCATTTGCTCAAACATGTGGTTAGCAAAATCCATCCTATCTCTCCTAGGTGGAACACCCACACGTCCCCTTGGAGTACTACGCGTACCACGAAGGGGAGACCGTGGCCCGTAGATCCTCTGGGACCTAAAGCTGCGATCGTTCCCCCATACTCGTATTGGCCACGAGCAAAGGAACGTCCAGCAAACTCACCACGCACAAACCCAACACGCCTACCACCTTCTCTATGTAGAGGCTCACCTCGAGGCACAAACTCACGCCTCTCCCGAGGGTAAATGGTACGCACCATACCCTCGCCTCTCAGCACCAACCTAGGCTTAGGTACACCACGAGAAGGGCGGTACCTGTCTTTGTTGGCCAACTCTGTAGCTAACCTCTCCTCACGCTTCCTCCTGAAGCATAACTCAGCAAGGTGCCCATCCCTCCCACAATGCTCACAATGGAAGGGTATCGGTTTTGGCTTTGGTTTAGGGCTCTCTTTGGGCTCTGGTTTCTCCTCACTCGGTTTATTCTCACTCGGTTTCTCTCCCTTCTTTCCAAAGAACTCATTTCCCAAGTCACTCTTGAACTTGATGGGTTTCTGGAAGTTGCCGATTTGTGGAGGAAACACGGGTGGAGCTGGGGTTGTGTCTAGTCGGTTCCTAAGATGATTCGGTTTAGGAACAAAGGTATTTTTGTGGTGGGTTTTTGGTGGCTCTGGGATATCACTCTCACCACTACCCTCACCCACTTTCTTTTCCCCAAGTGCTTCCCTATCCCTCGCTTGTATGACTCGATCATTAGCCTCAACTAAGGCGCAAGACCAGACAACCAACCCATCAACTTTCTCAACTCATCATTCTCATCCTGCAAATGATCAACATAGTGTGCAAGCTCCATATTCTTCGCAACATTTATTTCACAAGTGGAGCAAATTGTAGGAATAGGAGCTTTCAGCTGAGCTTCTAGATAGCATACACAAGCAAGGCATCTAGTTTCTCATGCAAAATAGGACAAGAAATACAAGCACCAAGCAAGGAGGGCCTAGATTTCATCTCATCTAGCTCAACCCTAAGCACATCTAGTTCCTCAACCTTGGAGGCATACTTCTCCTTAGGCACATTCAATTTACCAAGAAAAGTGGAACAATTAGTGCATTCAAGTTCATTGGTCACAACAGGAGCAGACTTAAGAGAATCTATTTGAGCCCTAGCATCATCAAGCAAAGATTCTAGCTCAACCACCTTCTCCTTAGCCTCTCCAAGAAAAGACCTATACTCCCTCTTCTCCTTGTTGGTCTTTCTAAGCACATCATCACGATTGTCAATCAAGTCATTGAACCTAGCATTCTCCGCTATCAAGAAGGATATGTCATTGTTTACCTCTTCCTCAGAGTCAGAGCCCGAGTCATCCTTGTTGCTCTTCTTGCTTGCGGAGCTATGTGCCATGCCGCAAAAGCCTTGGGCGGCAAAGAACAGGCCATTGATGTTTTTGCTCGACCGCTTGCCCTTGTGCTGGTTCTCTTCTTGATCACTCGAGCTCGATGAAGAGTAGCAGGAGCTTGAGTCAATGTCCCTCGTCCCGTCCACCATCGCTCGCTCCTTCTTCTTGTGATGAGACTCGGTCCCGATCTTCACAACGGAGGATATTGATCTCGATAACTAGCTGTAGGACAGCCAAGATATCTTGCTGCAAGCAGCGATAACTAGTGCAACCTGACAAATAAAACTCGAAGCCAACCACCGTCTTTAACCGGCAACCTGAATCGAGGATTCGCCCAACCACACTCTCAAAGAACCAACCAACACAACCTGGAATCAATGGACCAGAAGCACCAATTGGGAGCCGATGAAGCGGTCGCTTCTGTAATCCCTCAAGGAAATCACAAGAGCAAAGGGGTAGAGATCTCTCTCTGAATTTGTTAGCACACACCGAACAAAAGGGGTTCAATTTCATTATCAAAGTCTTGTTTAATCTCCCGAGGTACATGGGTTATTTATACTAGGAACATCCCTCCTAGTTGGGTGTGAAATGGACTTGGAGTTTCTGGAGTTATGCCATCTCAAAGGTCACCACGAACTGAACTCCCGAAGAGCCTCGCGTGGCTGTTTGATTTCTACGCAGTCTCCACTAAATTGGTCATAACTCTTTATTGGAAAGTCCAAAAGACATGAGGTTTGTTGCGTTGGAATCTTGACTTGATGAAGCTTCCAACCATGTATATCATGCACCATGAATCGTGGCAGATTCGTACAGACTTGTACGTGAAGATGAAGCTTCGCAAGGTAACCCAAGGTCTTGTGCATGTAACTTGTCTTGGTTGGCACAAGCAATCTTGCCGGTCTTCGTGTAACCCATCCTTGACTAGCGGACGTAACCTTTCTCCTCTTGAGTGTCATCCATATCTTTATGTGTAAACCTTAACACAATAAAAGTACAACTTTTAGGTAGTAAACAATTCTCATTTGCGTGTATCTTAAATTCAGCAAGGAGTGAAGTCACCCGCGTTGCCGTAGCTTTTTGGCTCGGCTACGTGTAATTGGTCCAATGTTCAATTGTTCTTGTTCTAGAGTGACATCTTTTATGTCATGTCCTTGGTTTACTTGTGATTGTGCAAAGCTTGTTGAGATAACCTCATCATCTTGTGACCACCACTCTTCCTTGGCCTTCACTCGGACTTGTTCTTGCCTTTGTAGTCGTCCCTCGAGTGGTGCTTGTGGTCGGTCCTCGGACGGTGCTTGTGCTCGGACTTGACCTCCATGGCTTCCGGGCACTCAGTGATGAAGTGCTCGTGGTTCCCGCATCGGTAGCACATGCCCGAGCTTCTCCGAGAGTTCTTCTGGTTCGTGTACATGCGCTCGAACCGCATGCTCAGCAACGCGAGATCCTCCTCACCCAACACGTCGAACTCCTCATCTGGAATGGACACAAGGCAAGACAAAGAAAATTGTCTCGAAGACATGTTAGCATTAGTCCTTGAACCAGATACGAGAGCTAGACTATGGGGATCAGTCGGGTTCCTGATCTTTGCACGCACCCCAGGGTCCACCTCAGACGACTTGAGCTTGGAAAACAGCTTGTCCACCGTGAGGGTCTCATACTTCTCCGACTCTAGGATGGCCTCGACCATCCCACTCCACATGGTACAATCAAGAGAATGCAAGAGCTTGACAGCCCTGTCATGGTCATCATACGGGAGCACGGCCACATTAGCCCTCATGTTGTTCACAATCACCGTGAAACGCTGAAACATGGCATCTATGGACTCATCGGGGAGATGAGTGAAATTCTCGTACTCTCTTCGGTAGGTCGCAAAGAGCCGAGCCTAAACCTGAACGTTCCCGGCATGAGCATTCTTCAGCTGCTCCCAAATCCTGCATGCCAAATCCTCTGTCCGAACCCGTTCAAATTCGAATTCACACAAAGAATGGTACAAGTAGTCGACCGCCTTGTTGTTGGCGTTGAACATGTCCCTCGATCCTGGAGCAAGGAAGTTCATCGGATGAACATAAGTTGTGTTCATTGTGACATCCCACAGGATCTGACCCTTGCCACGGAGGAAAGAAGCCATCCACCTTTGCCACATACGGTAGTTCTTACCATTGAAGTGTGGAGGACCCGAACTGTAATGGTCCGGGTTTTCGGTGTGACAACCAGCCCAGGAAAATACCGTACTATCGCCTAAGACCGATCCACTTTGGTCATTAAGAAATAATAAAGTATCATCCTGTCGTTAGTTGCCGGGTTAACGCCCGGTAAATCACTTGAAAAGCAACAAGGATCGAATATATGCATTACAACTCACTCGAAGGCGAGTCCAGAGATACAACAACAATAATATCCAAATTCATACCCCGAGGGGTTTATTTATTACAAACCATAGTTTTTGTCACGATGGAATAGTTCAGAGTTTTCGAAAAGCAACGGAATTAAACTAACGGAAGCGAAGACACCACGGAAGGCCATCCATGATGCTTTCAGTAGTCGTCCTCCACCCACTCCAGCTCCCAGCCGGGCGGGATCTCTCCGGGCCACACATCACTGAAGGCATTACCTGGATCAACACATTATAGCAAGGCTGAGTATACTAATACTCAGCAAGACTTACCCATCGGTGATATCTACTTCACCAATTCTAGACCATGAAAGGCTTTTTGGCTACTGGGTTGCTTTTGCTAAAAAGTAACAAAGAGTAGGTCCTTACTTTCAAGATTTTAGCACATGTTCTAGTAGTTTTAATCTTTACTACATTAGCCAACTAGTAGAAACAAGGTTGTACAATACAATTAATCAAGCATCATCTTCATCAACTTTCATCATTAGGGATCTCAGGACTAGTGGAGTAAGTAGTCTCGGATAACGGTGAGAGGCCGACAATCGATTGATTTAAACCTTGCAAGGTAGACCCAAACACACGGTAGGCTGCCCCCGCAAGGACAACTTTCCCAGGCCGTCCCCAGAAATCCTCGGGTCGGGATCGAATCTTACAGTCTTTGGTGCAGGCTATCCGGCATACCCCGCGAGATACCCGGAGTCACCATACACCACCGGTGGTGAGCCGTGAGAGCGAATCCCAAGAGTAGTAATGGTAGGATCCCTCGCCGCCTCATTAAGGTACTAGGCTTACCGGTTCCATTCCCGGCAAATGTTTGGTATGTTCAAAAACTTAACCCACATAACCACTGGACCGGAGCCCAGATCCCATGCTCTTACCACGTGAGCAATCCATTTAAGGATAAATTGTGATTCCTATCTAGGAACATATTCTTGCGAGTGAGGTCATCACCCGACTTGTAACAGTCCTATAGCTTAGCAGCTATCGACCTATCATACTAGTAAGGACAAAGGTACCTATGGATCATGCATCTAGGGTTTCATTCAACTCCTGAACGTAAATGCACAATCATTCATAGATAATTGAATAATGAATTTTAAAACTAGGTTAGATGCACCGGAGCTTGCCTTCATCAGCTAGGTTAGCTTGGGCACCCTCGGTGTCGAGTACTTCCACGTATCGCGGCCGACGCTTCCGCTCCTCCTTCCTCGGTTTCCGGACAAGGGAGTAATCTCCGTCCTAAGATCTACACCGAATACAATGCACTTTAGGTGATGTGATAGTTTGTTGTCCTATCCAACTCTTGGTTGGTCATATTCACCTTAGCAAGCATCTATCTAAGGTCTCTCTTTTAGGAAGGTTATTGGGTGTACATGGGTGATTCTTTTATTGCACATTTGAATAAAGGTTTTTATTATACTTATCATTTCATGTGAAGGCTTTAATTCCTTTTATCTTCACAAGCAAAGGTGTAATTAATATTTTTATTTATGAATTACTTTCTGATCAGTGATGATAATTAATTATCTTTTAATTATATTAAATGATACATTCCAAAAAGGAAAAAGAATTAATTAGGGGTTTTTCTTTATTTAGTTTCCCTTTAATATTAAAAGGGCTTTTAAGCTTTTTATTAAACAATTAAATTACCAAAAATTAAAGAAATGTTTCTTAACCATATTAGCACCTATCCTGGTCCATTGGACCCACATGTAAGTGTTGGATGCTAGAAAATTAAATATTCTTGAAAATAACAAAGGCTAGCTAGTGATTCAACTTAAATGCATATAAAAATAAATAAGCCTCAAAATGATCCAAACTTTCTTGTGCATGCTCTCTGGTCCTAAACAAACCTAAAGAACCAGCATATGTATCTAGGAACTCTACTGAACTTGGTTTATTAATTTACAAAGGAACATATGCATAAATCAAGAATAATGATTTCGTTAATCCAAAAATCATGATTAATTCACAAGATGTGCATTTTGGCATTACAAGACAAGGGTGCACAAGTTGAGCTCAAGAACATAAATATATTTAACAGAAAAATCATCTAAGAAGCTCTTGCAGAAAGAATTTATCTAGCAAGATCTACTGCATAACTTTGTGCAATTTTTGGCACAACATCTAGTCATATCCTAACACACAACATATCCAAAATTGGGCTATAGAGGAGTTATGGATTTCCAGTTATGACAGATCTAGGTTTAACACATTTGTATTTTTCCTGCTAAAACTATTTAGAATCTAGCCATGAGTATATAACAAAAGAGGTGGGATTTATCATCCTGAACCCTACAAAATTGGTTTGGGATTTTTCATCCTCGGGAGGCGTGGGTGCGGACGGCGGGGCCGGTGGCGCGCGGCCGGCCGGCGGTGACGGCGGCGGGCGCACGGCGCGCGCGCGGCGCGGCGCGACGCGCTCCCGCCCAAATTGTTTTACCGGTGCTACCTTTGAAATACAATTGCTCCAAAATTTTGTATAAAAGTCGACCAAGTGATGAATACCAAAGTTGTAGATCTAGCTACCAGCAACATTTTCTACAAAGGCTATATAGGGTTTTTCTGCCTATTTTTGGAGTAATTTGAATGCCAACTTTGAATGTCGGCCTGTTTTGGCAAACAGTGTTTTCTGCCTTGCACTTGATTTTTCAAGTTTTTCCCCTCAAAATTTGAAATGCTAAACTACATGAAAGTTGTGTCCCTCATCAAGATCTACAACTTTCATAAAGGTAGAATTTTAAGTGTTTAGGTGAATTTTGGAGAACGCGGCAAAAGTTCCGGCAGACATATGTGGACACTAGGGTGGCAAGGGGTTTGACCCAACTTTTGACCATGGGTTGGCCCCACAAGTGTGTTTACTATTCAATTAGGGTCACTAGGGTGGGTTAGTGAGTTTTTCGAGGTGAGGGCCCAAGTTGACTTAGGTTTGATCACGGTTGACCATTTGACCGGCTGTTAAAGGTTAATTAAAAACCTGGGGCGTCACAGCCTACCCCCCTTAAACGGAATCTCGTCCCGAGATTCGATTTGACAACGAAGAGATGGGGAGAAGGACTCACGGTTTCGAGATTGTAGGAAGCCCGGATACTTAGTATTAAGATAATCCTCCGTCTCCCATGTTGCTTCTTCCTCCGTGTGATGGCTCCATTGGATCTTGTACATTCGCACGGTCTGTCTTCGGGTCTTTCGCTCTTTTTGGTCTAGTACTTTCAATGGATGCTCGACGAGTGAGAAATCCGGCTCGATCTAAGCATTAGCTTCCGTGATGATCTCATTCTCTGGAACAGGCATTCCCTTCTTCAACTGAGTTACATGGAACACATTGTGAACTGCGGAAAACCGTTCTGGCAATTGGATACGGTAAGCCACGGGTCCACATACTTCTGTTACTTCATATGGTCCAATGTAGCGCGGGGCTAACTTTCCATTGACTCCGAACCTTTGCACACCTTTGGTGGGGGATACTTTCAAATACACATAATCTCCCACTTCAAAGTGTCGAGGTCCGGTTCCCTTGTCATGGTAACTCTTTTGCCTCATCTGTGCCACCTTCAAATTCTCTCTTATCACTTGCACCTTTTCTTTGGCCTCTTTAGCTAACTCTGGTCCAAAGAGTGTTCTTTCTCCGGCCTCTGACCAATTCAGCGGAGTGCGGCATCTACGTCCGTATAGAGCATCGAACGGTGCCATTTTCAAGCTGGCTTGATAGCTGTTATTGTAAGAGAACTCTGCCAAGGACAAACACTTGTCCCAACTCTTGTCAAAGTGCAAGATGCTTGCTCTCAACATGTCCTCCAAAATCTGATTTATCCTCTCCGTCTGACCATCGGTCCTGGGATGATAACTCGGAACTCGCGGATCGCCTCGAGT
This sequence comes from Cenchrus americanus, assembly GCA_947561735.1. Lineage (NCBI taxonomy): Eukaryota > Viridiplantae > Streptophyta > Magnoliopsida > Poales > Poaceae > Cenchrus > Cenchrus americanus. Next base: position 125,642,137 of record OX387239.1, on the reverse strand, counting down.
TCCCAAACACTCATGCAACTGTTCCCAAAAACGAGCTACAAACTGAGTCCCTCTATCGGAGGTTATAGTCTTTGGGATTCCATGCAGACGAACTATATGGTCCACGTACAACTCTGCATATTGTTGTACGGAGTAAGTGGTGTGCACGACAATGAAGTGAGCGGTCTTGGTGAGTCTATCCACAATTACCCAAATAGAGTCCTTCTTTCTAGCTGTTAGGGGTAAACCCACAATGAAATCCATGCCAATATCGTCCCACTTCCACATAGGTATCGACAGGGGTTGGAGTACTCCTGCCGATTTCAAATGACTTGCTTTCATCCAGTGGCAAGTATCGCACTCGGCTACATACTTGGCTACATCCACCTTCATCTTGGACCACCAAAAGTTCTGTTTCAGACCTTGGTACATCTTGGTACTACCGGGATGAATAGAGAATTTGGACCTGTGACCATCATCTAGAATGATCTTCTTAATTTCTGGGTCAACGGGGACCACTAGACGTTTCCCAAACCAGACCACATCCTGGTGATCCTTCCGGAAACAAGTGTACTTGGGGTCTCCTTCTGCTAGTTTCTGCCTGATGGTTTGAATATCTGCATCACCGCGCTGGGCAGTGACGATTCTGTCATAAAGATTTGACTCTGTCGTCAAGGCATAAAGAATTCCCTGCGGTACCACTTCTAAGTTGAGCCTTCTCATTTCTTCACACAAGGGTTCACTAACTGGCTCCATCTCTAGGTGGTTGCAATGATCTTTGCGGCTAAGAGCATCCGCAACAACATTTGCCTTGCCGGGATGATAGTGCACTTCTAGATCATAATCTTTAATCAACTCAAGCCATCTTCTCTGTCTCATATTCAATTCTGACTGGGTGAAGATGTATTTGAGGCTCTTGTGATCGGTGAAGATATTGCAATGATTACCCATTAGATAATGTCTCCATATCTTGAGTGCATGAACAACAGCAGCTAACTCAAGATCATGGGTAGGATAGTTGAGCTCATGGGGTCGAAGTGCCCGTGAAGCATAGGCAATGACTCAACCTTCTTGCATAAGGACACAGCCGAGACCCGTGCCTGATGCGTCACAGAAGACTTCAAACGGTTTGGAATTATCGGGTTGAGCTAGCACTAGGGCTGAAGTTAGATGTTGTCTGAGAGTGTGGAAAGCTTTCTCACATGCTTCGCTCCACACGAATTTCACTCCTTTCTTGAGTAATTCGGTCATGGGTTTTGCGATTCTAGAAAAGTCAGGAATGAATCGACGGTAGTATCCCGCCAATCCTAGGAAACTGCGGATTTGATGCACAGACTTGGGTGGTTTCAAATCCATCACCTCTTGAACTTTGCTAGGATCTACGGAGATACCATCGTGGGAAATGGTGTGCCCTAAGAATTTCACACTTTTCAACCAGAATTCGCATTTAGAGAACTTAGCATAAAGCTTATGATCTCGCAAACGCTGAAGGACAACTCGGAGATGATTGGCATGATCTTTCTCGCTCTTAGAATAGATGAGAATATCATCGATAAAGACCACGACTAATTTATCGAGCTCCGTCATGAACACGGAGTTCATGAGGTACATGAAGTAGGCGGGAGCATTAGTGAGTCCGAAAGACATGACCAAGAACTCGTAAAGACCATAACGAGTTGAAAAAGCGGTTTTAGGAATATCGCAAGGTCGAATCTTGATTTGGTGGTAGCCAGAACGAAGATCGATCTTAGAGAAGACTTTGACACCAGCCAATTGATCGAAAAGAACATTGATTCGAGGAAGCGGGTATTTGTTTTTGATGGTGACCGCATTGAGTGGTCGATAATCTACGCACATTCTCAAGCTACCATCTTTCTTTTTGACAAAGAGGGCAGGGCAACCCCAAGGAGAAGAGCTCGGGCGAATGTAACCCTTATCTAACAATTCTTGGAGTTGGGTCTTTAGTTCAGCTAACTCTTTGGGTGGCATGCGATAAGGTCTTTTGGAAATGGGTGCGGTACCGGGCTGGAGTTCGATCACAAACTCGACATCTCTGTCTGGTGGCATACCAGGCAACTCATCGGGAAAGACATCCGGGTACTCACACACTACTGGAATTTCATCGAGAGAGGAGATAATGGTCCCATATGCACAGGAGTCGGTACCGTCCCGGAAAGGTAGGTACAAGGTAGTGTGCCCGACCGTAGGAGAGTTGATCTCTACGACCCTATCCGATATATCTAGAATCACCTTATGTTGATTCATCTATTCCATACCCAAGATAATATCCATGCTTCCCAATTTGATGGTTATAAGATTAGATCGAATAACCCTACTTCCTAGTCTCAGAGGAACTTCAAAAGTCACTAATTGAGACGTGATGTTTCCACCTGGTGTGGTAATTTTATAAGCAGATTTGGTTTGTACTCCTCTTAGACCCAATTTGTCTAGTAGGCTCTCATTTATGAAACTATGGGTGGCTCCCGAATCAAATAAAACCTTAACAGGAGTGTTATTGATAGAGAATGTACCCGTGAGTACTGAAGCTCCTGCTGGAATGTCACTCATCGTAGTGAAGTTCAGCTTGCCTTGGCGCACTTGCACCATAGGCTTCTTGGCCGGAGTGGTAGGCTTGCTTCCCGTACCCTGATTCTGCGGGTTGGGCTTGATCTGCCTGGGCTTGGGACACTCGTTAATGTAGTGCCCCAGCTGGCCACAGTTGTAGCAACGACGATCTCCAACATCGCGAGGGGGTGCATTAGGCTTTGGAGCCTGCTGCTGGGCGCGGCGGAACTGGAAGTTCCCAGCAGGTTTGCCCTGGGGTGGCTTCATCGTCCAGCGTCCAGTTGATGATTGCTGGGATGAGCCTGGAGCTTCCTTCTTCACAAAGCGAAACTTCTTGCTCGTTCCACTGCCTGGGGTGAAACCGGACATCCTCTTGTTGTCCCTGTGGACTTTCTTTATCGCATCCTCCTGAGAGATCGCCTTGTTCACTAGCTCATGGAAGTTTGCGGGCTCGAGCAGATTCAGGCGCTCATACAGCTTGCCATCAAGCCCGTCACGAAACCTCTCCATCTTCTTGGCATCGGTATCAACATGATGCCCACCATATTGACACAAGCTATTAAACTTCTGAGCATAGCGGTACACTGAGTCAGATCCCTAACGGAGGGCCAACAGCTCCCTCATCTTCCTATCCATCAGTCCCTTGGGGATGTGGTGGCTCTTGAAAGCCTGCTTGAACTCATCCCAATTCACAGCGTGCCCTCGCTGCATTGACTTGAAGTGGTCCCACCACATCAAAGCTTCCCCCTCGCGATGCACGGCGCCGCGAAGGTTGGCTTTGCTCTCCTCGGAGCAAGGCAAAGACAAAGGCGAGAATTTTGCCTCTATGGCCTTGACCCAAGGCTCGCCTTCCGGAGGGTCTTCTGCTTTAGCGAAGGTTGGCGGCTTCATAGCGATGAACTGGGCATACGTAGTGACCTGGTTAGGCCCCTCGTGGTTGGCCCCGTGTGGCGGCCCTCAGTTCATTTGCTCGGCGATCTGCTGCTGCATCTGCAGGATCTGGCCCAGCACCTCGGTTTGGGTGGCCATGAAGGCCTCCGTCGGTGTCATGGGCGGGGGTGGTGGCAAGTCACCACTACCACTTGCTCCGAAACCGTTGGGAGAGCTGCGCGTGGTTCCCACCATCTGAAAAGTTAGCCTTATTAGTGAGATAACCAAAGCTTACTCCAAATGATGACAAGCACGATCATGCATAATCACATCTCATTAGCACTTAAACAACGAGGACAGCAGCAACAACAACAACAACAACAACTTAGCCTTTTGTCCCAAGCAAGTCGGGGTAGGCTAGATATGAAACCCAAAGGTACCATCAACATAAAGACACGTAGAAGAAGTCATGGCTCAGGAACGTTGATGGCTAGTCTCCAAGCGCCCCTATCCAAAGCTAAGTCCTTGGAGATATTCCACTCCCTAAGGTCTCTCTTAACTGACTCATCCCAGGTCAGTTTAGGTCGACCTCTAACTTTCTTCACATTATCGTCCCGCTCTAGGACCCCACTACGCACGGAGCCTCGGAGGCCTTCGTTGGACATGTCCAAACCATCTCAACCGATGCCGGATGGGCTTCTCCTCCGCCCCCCAATTGGCGCCACCCCCCCCCGCCACCCCCGCCCCGAATATCATCGTTCCGTACTCTATCCCTCCTCGTGTGCCCACAAACCCAACGCAACATACGCATCTCCGCCACACTCAATTGCTGGACATGTCGCCTTTTTGTAGGCCAACACTCCGCACCGTATAACATCGCCGACAACGAGGACAGCAACAATCAACAATCAACAATATTCCATCGCCACCAAGATTCATAGAATCGTTCTTCTCAACATGGTTAGGACTGCGATTACTCAATTGCACGGCTCATAAACACCCTCGAACGATCATCGTCATTTCAGATACCAACGAAGGTGTATACGAATGAGCGCTTATTCGCTGGCAACGAGTGATGTCCCTAAAAATGCTTTGGTTTACCAACGTTTTTAGGCGGGAATGCAAAATTGACAAGCGTGGTCATTTGCAACGGTTTATTCAAGGATCTGGCAACATATGCAAGAAGGTTTCAAATTTGAACGACAAACGGATTTTACTTAAAGCACACATGCTTAAGCATTCTTTGTTACAACACGATAGAACAAGGTTCAAATACATTACAACTCGAATTTGAAACAACATGACATGACACGATACAAGCAGTTACTTGGCACGAAGACGTGCTGTCAAGCCACTACTCTAAACACCTCCAAATAACTCGATAGGATCGACATCCTCCTAATCCCTGCTGTCGGCAACCTAGTTGCCCACTGAAGCACCACTGTACGTAGGCGAAGCTGGGGGAGTCGGTAGCGGTGGTCCCCGCCCGGCTCGTCCGGTCCGCACCGACAAAGCCTCGCTCGCTCCTCCGAGTGTGCCTGTACTGGGGGCAGTGGCTGTAAGGCCACTATAGCCTGCAAGGCTGCCACCTGTACCTCGACCTCCTGCACCTGCTGCTGCATATCAGTAATGTTCTAAAGTAGTGTCAGCCTCTCTATCTCATGAGCGTCGGCATCCTCTTCTAGTGCATGGTTCTCCTCCTCCAGATCTACGATCCTCTGTAAGCGATCGCCTCTCTCAAGCTCCAACTGGAACCTCCTAGCACGCAGCCTGTCATTCTCCTGCTGCACCTGGGTAAGCGTGAAGTTCAGCTGCTGGTGTGCTGCTGAAAGCTGCTCCCAATCACGCCTAGATGCCTCCAAGTGCTGTGTAATAATCGCTGTGGTGTTATAACGCAGCCCCTGAAGTGTGAAGACCACGTTCAGACAACGAGCAAGCGTCTGAGTATCATCCAACGGCTCTGCTAGGGTCAGTAGCTCTCGTAGGTGGTCCATACGGTCCAACCATGCTGGGTCGTGAGGACTCACAACAGGAAACAGTCCAAACGGAGAAAGAGCTACCACGGTTGGGTTGTGGTCACAGAAATCTGTCAGTACTCTGAGGGCAGCTGACTCAACGGACTCGTGAGTGATAAATCCCTAGTAGATAAAGCTCAAGTCAAACCAGTCGGCGTGGTCTGGGTGTGGCAGAACAGTAACGATCACTCTGCAGCGGGGAACGCCAAAGTGCTCAAACTCCTTCACATCGTAAGTCGGTGGGGTGAGGTAGCCTGCAGCACTGAGTGCTTCCCACGCCAGGCACGGAAAACCCTCCCAGTGCAACCCGTTGGTACGGATCGTACCGTCAGCGTCGAACTGGTGGAACACGAAGAAATCCATCTGTACACAAATGTAACTCATGTGAGATCTCATAGAGAACGGCATGTCAAATGGTGAAGTTCTGGCAGCTGTGAATAAAAATTCATAACTAAAAATCCAGAAACCTCAAAACTTTTCTAAGTTTTAGATTAATCCTTTAATACTTTTAATTAAGCTTTTTAAGGTTGAGCATCGATCAAGGAAACAAGATGAATGGTCCTTAACCTGGATGTGCCTAGGGAAGTGTGAACCAACCCAACGAACTAGGATTGAGACTTGCTATTACGAGATAACTAGTTGAGGAGCAATTATTTTTAACAATTTGGTTTAATTAACCTAGCACATGGTAAACAAATTTTTCACAAAATTTCGGCAGCATGACGGCTAGGTATGGAAGGTACTCTAGTTTATAAAAAGCACACACTAGCATAAACTTCCTTATAGAACATATTGAAATTCGATTTTTGGGTCCATTTTAGTTGTTTCGATTTTTAACATGCATGCAAGACGTCCTATTCGACCTCACATGGCAATCAAGCCAAAAATCGAAGTTACATCCTTAAGGACGATGTCTTGTTCAAGCTCGGGCGTATGTGCACCACTCCTCAAATGCATTTCTCAATATCAAGGCATCGAGCTCATGAGAGAAATCCATGGAGGGACGTGCGTGCCTGGCACATTGCAAATGAGAGCATCGCGGTGAAAAGCCTTCAGCAATGTTTTTATTGGCCAATGGCCATAAAAGACGCAGAATACATCGTGAAAACCCACAAGGCATGCCGCTCATGGGCAAGCCACCGCCGAAGGCCCGCGCACCATCGCAGCCCCTCATCACACCCACCGGCCGTTAAGACGTCGGGGAATGGACATCGGCCGTCGCTCCCCACCGCCCAGTTTAACTTTTGCCCGCGAGAGTGGGGCTAGCCGAGTACTTCACAAAATGGATCGAACAAGACCTCTCGCTACTATCACCTCACTCACTCACCGCCCAGTCTTCCCGGGAGCAAATCATTTGCAGATTTGGGGTACCCAAAGAGCTCACTGCCGACAATGCGGACAATTCGATTTCAAGATTTAAGAACATCACACCCAATTGGGACGAAGCTATGCTTCGCATCCGTGTACCATCCCCAATCCAACGGCGCCGTGGAAAGGGCCAATGGGCAAGTTTTCTCCGGCCATTAAAAAATGCCTCTTTGGAGCAGAAGAAAGGAAAATGGGCAGATGAGCTTCCGAGAGTCATCCGGTCGCATAACACTACGGAGTCGAGAACAACCAAATTCACCCCATTCGTACCGTTGTATGGGGCCGAAGCGATGTGCTCCCGAAGAACTCACCAACGAAAGCGCCGCAGTTTTGGCCGGTAGCTCTCGCGAGAGTGAAGAGGCCGACAAGGATCTAGTGGAAATTGACAAAGCTTGATGCAAGCCCAAAACCCGTTGAAGTATCAAGAGGAAACCAGGAGGTGGAGGAACAAGAAAAGTATCCCTCAAGAACATCAAAGTGGAGACTTCGTCCCTTTGAAAAAAGAATGCCGACGCGGTAGGAAAATTCCAGCTCGCTTGGGAGGGACCCTACGTGGTCTCAAGCTCGGCTCGAGATGGGGCTTTTCGCCCCAAAGACGAAGATGTGTGGAGTTGCCTCATTCATGGAATGTGGACAACTTGTGTAAGTTTTTTCCGTAGTCTACTTTCGTTAGGGAGCCTTTCGCACCTTAACTATAAGTGGGCAGGATTCATCTTAGCTTTACATTTCCTAGTCTTTACATTCGCGCATTTTAAATTCAATAACAAGGCGGTACTCTTTTCCTCACATAGGGAGGACTCCAGTCCGGAGCGTGAGGTTTTTAACGAGGCAAACCTTGATGTAAAATTTATTTCCAAGTGAATGGAATACTTCCTCCCTAAAGTTTTATTGTGTTTCTTTTTCGCATAGCTTAAAGTGCTATCTTAAGATAGCCCATCCCAAAAGAGGATGAATTGAAGTGCTATTTCAAAATAGCCCTCTCCGAAAGTGAGAGCATCAAAGTGCTACTCATTAGTAGCCCACCCACAAGTGGTGCAAATAAACGATTCACAAGAATCAATTTTTACAAAGAGCCGGCCTTTCCGATGCCCCGTCCAGAAGGACGTTCTAAAGCGATTCATTCTCGAATCGAAATAAACTGGGAGCCCCAATGGCACGCGCTGGCCCCTAACCCCGCGCGGAAACCACATCGCAAATGATAAGGTACGCTTCAAGGACGACCACTTTTCAAAAAACGCGAGTAAATGCTCATTAAAAAATGTACCAAAAGTCAGAAAATTTGACAAATCTAAAACGGCTCCTGGGCCCTTCGACACGTTTCACGCCTAGGCGTCGCCTCGTTGTTTATTTTTTTCGTTTCCATCAAAAAACCGTAAGCAACAAACGAGAAAATTCAACACTTATGATCGCGCAACGTCTAAGCAAACCAACAAGTTCTAAACTCCGATGACATAACAATTCTAAGCAAAATCGGGTCGGTCCGAGCTATCCCCCGCTTCCGAAGGGGGGAAGATGTTTTCTTCCGAAAGCCGTAACTCGAAAAGCGCCGATAACTTCAGCTCTAAGCGTTCATGACCTTAGCACGACAAAAATTACGACCTCGCATTTACAACACCCCATCGTCGCATACAAGTTTACATTTTAACCTTAAAATGTTTAAGTAGCCGCCACGCCCCATCTTCATTTTTCATTCAAAGCACTAATTCGCCGATTCGCAGCCGAAGGGGAGCTAACGCCTCTCCGGTGACAGGATCCACCGACCACCTTCGCCTTGAGGTGCTTCGCGAACCGGGGGCTCCGGGACCGCTCTCGCTCGTGGGCATTGTCGCCTGGCTTCGCTACAAATTCCTAGGGGGTCCGTAAGGGCCCCAAGTTGCCTCGTATCGTGCGTCGTGCGATGCTCTCGAAGCTCCAAAGCTTGTTTTGCCGCCCAAAATGGAGCCGTGAGAAGGAAGAAAGCATTAACAACCATCATAAGCAATCGATTAGCAAAAGATGACCGAAGTTGAAATAAACCAAAAAGACCTACCTTCTCCAAGCGATCCACCGCCTTCTTTCGTGCGTGCGCCGCCCACTTTTGGCCCAAAAGTTGCGATGAGCCGTGATCTGGTTTATCGATCAACCCACTGTACCCTGGCCGGAGCGTCGCGGTGAGGGGGGCGACGAAGCCTCGCTCCCAAAAGCGCGATGTCTTACAACCCCGACGTCGGCCGAGAAGATTCAACAACATCTCGTAGGCAGTAGCGCGCCATAGTCCCCAATCTTGCTCATGGTATCATGCGGTGGCTTCAACTTCCGCTATGCAACCACTCTACAAAACTCGAGATGTTGTTTCCAGAATTCTTGAAGTCCCGGTTCCCCGCACGGGTTTTCCAAAGCTCGACGATACTCAGCCGCTAGGGACACTTCCATTGGCGGCGTAAGCCCTCGTTTTTCTCTAGAGTATCCTCTTGCCTCGCTCTTCACCTTCTTCAATTCTTGCAATGAGGTCGCATTGGCTGCTAGCAAGATGTTTTGCGCATCCCATTGCACCACCATATCTTTCACTTCCCCGACGACACTCTTCATAGAACTTCACGCTCAACTCTTGCTCTCTTTTCAAAGCGTCAAGGGCTTCTGTCGCTTGCGCGCTCGATTCGCCCAACACATTTGCCCCGCGTCTCAACCTCTCATTCTCTTATCTCAAACGTCGATTCTCGTCCTCCAACATCTTTTGCTTGTCATCCGCAGGCTTTCGCTTCCGACGTTGTTCTCTTCTCGAAGCCCTTCTCCGGGCAGGCGACGATACCTCTTGAAAGATTTGTTACCCCCATTGGCCTCATTAGATCATCGCCCTTAAGTCCTCCAAGGTACGTTCCAAAACTGCGAGATGATCAATAACTATGTTATCTAGCATATATCCTTCGCACCTCCGAAAGGACGACGAAGGCACAAAGTCAAAAAAATCTAAAAAGCAAAACGATAAACGAAATTTCATACCCAGCTCCCCCCCGCATTGACGCGAGACTCCGACCTTGATGCGAAGGATCCGCCTCGATTCCAGAGACTTCCTTCTCCCGCTTCCTAATGCTCAAGGTGACCAAAGTGTCCGCTGCCGTAACAATGTGGAAAGCAAAAAGCGTAAGAAAACAAAACGCACGATAAAAAAGAGAGAGCACGAAAATGTTGCTCCTAAGTTAAAGCACCGACAAGCGTCTTCGGCCGGGAGACTCTCGGCGCCTCGTCAACTTCTCCGACGCTACAGCCTCAACAAGCTCGCCGACGCCGGTCAACATCTCGTGACACCGGTGGAGGCGAACGAGATGTCCGCCCGGCCGAAGCTTCAACTTCTGGAGCATTCGTGTCAATCGCATTTTGAGCTTTCGCACCTCGCAGCCCTCGTTCAAATTCATCGGCACCACATTGGGGCCGCAAGGCAGTAGACACATTTGGACCCTCTTTCGATCTAGTGGCGTCGGGCCATCAATATAGCAAAGTGATTCCGACCGGCTCCACGACATCCACAAGTCCCAGCCACACGCTCTTTCGAGAGCTGCCTCGGCCATGGCAATATCCTTCTGGACTAGCCCGCCCACGCGCCCGCCCCCCGCCCCCCCGCGCCTCCAACTCCTCTCAGACGGCCGGACTCACTTGCGAAAGCCCCTCGCCCCGCCTTCCGCGCCGATCCTTTCTTTTGCAAGTACTTAGTGATAAGGTTGAATTTGATGTGTCGTCGTCAATATCGACATCTTCGTCGGGCCGGCAAGAATCGGATCAACTCGCGCTCTCTTAGCGGAGCCCCGCATCCTCGTGCTCTTTCTCTTTAACCGCAAGCCGCTTCACCTTTTCAATGGTGTCCTGACGTGCCTCTTCCTCAAGACTAGCCCTTGTCTACCTCCCCCTGGGGACGGCGTGTCTTGCGCCTTTTTCTTCTCTCTCTCGTCGCGGCCACTTCCACCGCCCCAACCTTGCGATGGGCCAAGGTCTCATTAACTTTCGACAACTTCGTAGACTTTTTCCGCAAGCGTGGTAGGGTTGCTTTTGCGTTGTCCGCCTTCCGCTCGCCAAGACATCTTGGGCTTTACTACTCTTCACGACATTTCTCAACAACCGAGCCGTTCTCGGCTCTTAACTTGGCATTTCGTGAGGCCTCTACGGCCTCGTACCCAACATTGCCCCGGAGGGCCGCAATTTCTTGCCGCCGGTCGGAGGCACCGACGCAGGGGGAATACGTCACGCCCATCTCATCAAAAACTCGATTAACGCGGGCCCCGATGCTTCAAAATCCTCCGGGCACATTCCCATTCCTTGTGGGTAAAATTTCCTATCATTTGAACAACTTTCCTCTCCACGAAGAACACCCATTTCTTCGGGCTTGGCCATATCCTCCGCCGTTTGGACATCAAGATGGGGCTTCGTACATCATTATCGAGCCCGGCGCCATTGCACCTTGAATGCCCACGACCCCCCATCTGGGCCGGCACGGCCGTACAACGCAGCCACAAAATTTTCCAGGGCATCGCGCGTAGTGATCACACGCGTCGCCCGGTAAAACGCCATTGTACTTGCCGAGGGACCTGCCGGCCTTCGCAACTCTCGGCGACAACCAACCTCTAGATCGACCATGCGGCTAGCCAAATCGTATGTTGTTACCTCTTCTTGCTTTGGATTCCGACCAATCACTTCAATGGGAACATAAAACCATTATGAAGTCCATCTGCTAGCCCATTTGTTCTTGTATACGGGAGCTGCTCCACCGGAAAGCCTCGATTTTTGGCCAAGCGACGGTTCGAAAGGTACAAAGTTGCCACTCATATTAGCTTCCTTGTCTTCATCATCAACCTTCACACGCCTTCTAGCCCAATGAATCTCAAAATGTCAACCTCAGTGTTTTTACATCATTATCCCTGGCGAAGGTTCGACATGCCCACAAAAACTTCGCATCTTTGAGGGATAGAATTGGGTGTCATGATGAATTTGAACACTATAGGGCCGCCAAAAAATATCCGCAAACTTCTTGGATACCGCAACCGAAGGCCCGCAAAGGGAAAAACTCGAACACCACACTTTCATTTTTCTCAAGTTTCGGCGTGGTCTCTTTTCCAGTCCAATCGACACACTCCCCGGCTCCGAAGCATCCCTCTAACCGCAAGGGCATCCAACTCGAAATTTCGAGTCATCAAGGATCGAATTAACATAACAAGTCCGGCTTTTGCCCCGCCCGGGTTCCCTTCGCATTCTTCCATAGCCGCATCGTCCTCCACTCCCATTTCGCCTTCCTCCACGTCCACAAGCACACGTTTCTCAACATCCGTGTCGCTAGGCATTATTTCGACATAACTCCCATCCGAACCACTATTTGCATCGCTAATAGAAAGTAGATGAGGTATTCCCACTCTCACGAGACCCATTCCAATCCAAAACCGAAATCTTACCGGACTCCGAGCTAGACGGCCGAGGTGGAGAGGTCGCGTAGCTTCCGCAACCGCCGCGCACCGTTTCCCACGATTCGACGAGCAACCCTTCGTCCTCCATGTTTTTCGCAAGAACGCCTCACACAAACAACTAAGTTTCCTCGTAAACATAGACTCAAGCGTTCACAGTTGCCGGAAAATGAAGAACGAAAGTGCGTGTGAAAAGCCGTTTTAACTAACTCACAAATTGGACCGGGGGGCTTCCGCCGAAGTGATTCGCCTGCGCAGGCGAAAATGAAGAAATCGTAAGCCGCGAGGGAAAAAATGAGGCTAAAGAACGCAAAAAGGGTTCCACCCCGCGGTGGTCCCGTCTATTTATAGGCGGTGAAAAAACCCGCTGGTCAAAAATTTCAAAACTCAATGGTAAAAAACACCCGTCCAAGGGCAATTTAGGCATTTCAAGAGAGACCCCTTGGGCACCGCCGCGCAGGGAGACGTTTTCTTCCGCCTTGATTCTCAATCCTCGGGCGTCGCCACGGCTCAGCTTGCAATCAAGGAAGCGCTTCGCCATCGAGGGGCTTCGTTGGGGGGGGGGGGATTTGGAATCAAGCCTTCGCATACCTAAAAATTTCAGAGAGCCGCCATGCGAAGGGTGTCGAGCTCGCAAAACCCCGTAAACAAACTCATTCTATTTCCACCCTCCGCTCGTCGCATTTATGCGGGCACCTTTCGTCGCCACCGAAGCCATCGCACGAATCCAACTTAGCACAGGCGTCAAAGTTTCGCTTGGCGTACTTATTCCACGACGAAAACCCTAGGGCGAATGTTATCCACCTGTGGAGCTCCCGCCCCGGGATTCGATCGTGGGTTTCCGTCGTTTCTAACACTTAATGAGTTCAAACTTGAGTGTGGTTTTTGTTTCGTGGTGAAGAGCGCGAGGCGAAAGGGGGATCTCTAAAAGGCTCCTGGGGTTTTCACTCCCGACAGCGCACGTGATGACAAAAAGAAAGGCGCCGCGATTTGCGGCGTGACATCATGAAGCGCCGATTACGTGGAGACCTAATTGGAGATTACCCGAAGATAGCCTAGCACATTCGTTTCTTGATTCGTTTTACACGAGGGTGTTCTCTGAATGTAAAAAAGTCCCTCCGCCTCCCAATAAAAGGAGACGGACCGCACTTGTAAAAGTTTCGATCGACTTTTGAGAAATCTACTCATGAGAAAAGAGCTTTTGGTTGTCCTTTGTCAATTCTCTCACCAACCTTGTTTGCCCCAAGTCCCTCACCATTCTGCCTCTTGAAGGTCTCAATCATTATCCTCAACTGAGGCTCATGACCAGACAACCAACCCATCAACTTTCTCAGATCGTCGTTCTAACTCGCAAACGATCAACATAATGTGCAAGTTCCAAATTCTTCAAAGCATGCATTTCATGTAGATCAAGATGTAAGAATTGGTTCTTTCAATTTAGCCTCAAGAGAGAAACAAGATATAAGCATGCATCACATCAATTTTCTCATTTAAACAGGCAAGAAGTGCATGCACCTAGCAAAGCAGTCTAGCCTTAAGTTCACCCACTTAACCCTAAGCACATCTAGTTCCTCACAGCGCTGAAGGCATGCTTTTTCCTCAACAAGGCAAGATCGCCATGAAAACAGTAGCAATCAAGACAATCACTTAATGTAAACTATAGGCTAGCCTTAAGGGAATCAATTTCAAGCTTGCTATCAAGAACCTTCGTGTTTCTAGCTCGCCCACTCTAGTCCTAGCATCCTCAAGTAGCTTCTCCCAAGCTCTTTACTCATTTTCTGGCCTCTCTAAGCATGTCATCACGATTATCAAGCAACGAGCCAAGTCGTTCATTCTCCCGACGCAAGAAGGGAAGTTCATCACGCCTCGTCGTCGGGGAGTCAAATTCCGAGTCGCTTCCGTGTGCTCTTCGTCGGGCCGAGCTCGCCATGGTGCAGAAGCCGTCTCTAGCGGCGGGGCTGAGGTTCTTGGACGACTTCCTCGCCTGCGACGATCACCTTCATCTTCACTCAAGGTTTCTCGAGCTCGAGGTGGAGTACTCGTAATCGGAGTCCGAAGGACCGATACGACGAAACTAGAGAGGGGAGAGTGAATGGGAGCCGATAAAAAATTCTTTTCCCGAAGGAGATGGAAACTCCAACAAGATGAACGTGCCTCCAAATACACTTCTCCAACTCACTACCCAAGCCCAGTGAAGGCCCACGTAGCCACCGGAGTGCCACTGGACCTAGGAACCAACACACAACCTTCCGACCCGAGAACGCAACGGAACACCAAACCTTGAGTCTACAACGTAGGCCAACACGGCCGACCGGCGGGAGCGCCACCCACCGGCCGACCTGGGCCCTCGTGGAACTCGAGCAACTTTCACTAAGTGGTCACGCACTGTCGACCGTGAGACACACCTACAGACGGTCATACCGAAAGCCCCTAAAACACCAAACAAAGCAACCGACCTCCAACCGACTCCAACTCGAAATGCCCCAACACAGACAAATAATACACCTGCATGTTCACTCAAGCAAAACCCACCGAGGGTTGCACCGCCGACCGGCCAAGAGCACCCGCCGACCGTGCTGCTCCGGGCACGGATGAACAAGACCCGCGGTCAACTCCCCAAATCCAAACCTCGATCCCCCGACCGCTCCACTTCGACTTGAACAAGACTTCGGGGGATATTAGGAACACCTCATGAGGAGTCCATAGCCATGTTTAATCCCACCAAGACTTGCCAAAAAGGAGGAATCGAGAAATCCCACCAAGAACACCACAAACCCTAGAACCTCGAAAACCCCAAATCGAGCCCCTTTACTCACGCATTTGGGAGGGGAATCCACAAAATTCTTCAAAGAACCACGAAGGGTTCCCACAAATTTCCCCCATCAAATCCCCAAGAGAAAGGTCCCGAAAACAACCCAAAGAAATCACCAAGAGAGGGCTTTGAAAATCACCACCAAGAACAACCGGGAACAACACATCCAAACCTTGAGGAACCACGCCGAATCATCTATACATGCAACAAAGGTTCATACAAGGTCTAGCTTTCCGCCCGATCATCCAACACTCTCACAAGATCTCACCATGAAGCTCTCAAGCTAGTCCTATGGAAATCCTAAGGAAAATAGGAAGGGAAAATAGGAAAGCAAATGAACTAGGTTTCAAGGCTTGGCTGCCATCCTCTCACCTCTTGGGTTATATGGAGGCAACCGAAAGTCTAAAATACCCTTTCCTAGTGACTAGGGATACAAGCCCCTCAAGGGCGACGGAAGTCTTCATGTCTTCACCATCGGGACGGATGCTCCGCGACCGCACCGCGTAGCTCGACGCAAGCCAAGCGATCCCGGACAAAGGTGGTCTCCGCTTCAAGTCTCCGGACCGCGCGTCTCACACCGTGTCCGGTTTCACCTGGCCGGGACGGCACCCACCGGCCGGGACGGTCGCGCTCGCGTGCTCCGTTCTGCTCTTCGGTTCGTTTGCGGGATCAACCAAGGAACCCAAAGGTTTTTCCGTGAACCACCGGAAACCCCGCGAACCCTGTAGCCTCCGCTAATCTCTCGTTGACGCAAAAAAATCCGCACTCGTGTCGCCACACAAGCAAGCCGAATGTTGAAGCTTCACACACGAGCGTATTCCAAAGGCATACGAATTTTCCCCGAAAATTAACAAAAGACAAAGTAGTTAACAGTTTGAATCCTACGGTGGTACCAGACAGCCTATATTTACGCTAGAAAGCCATGTAAGATGACATATAGCTATGAGAAGCTATCTCAACAGAGTAGAAACCATTCGGAGCTTTAAAGTGCAAAATAGAACATACCGAACGGGATGATGCAAGCATGTCGATACCCGTCTTTATTTGGACAAAATTGCACGTGCACAAAACCATGACCGATCCCTCGAGAATAGGTAACAATAAACAATAAATGAAGCAAAGCATGATTAGAAACATGTAATGAACAAGCATGCATAGGCCCAAAGCACTAGTCTACCACATGTCTAGGTGTTAACACCAAAATTTGGTAAGGATTCTGACTTCAGGTCCTAAGCCGATGAGGAGTCCGACTGTGGAAGGAAGGATCTTTTTTCGCAGATATTCGCAAAGAGATCTACTTCGCTTCGCTATCCGCTTTCCAGCTTCGGCGAAGGAACAAGAGGAGTCGATTTTGCGGGATTGGACTCGTGACGTGGCTCAATCAAAGGAGAACGAATGGATGGATGTGCGATCAAGCTTAGAGATAAGTTAGGCAACGAATCCATTCGAAGTTGTACTTGATAGGGTATAAATATGACCCCCGGATGTATAAAAAGAAAAACAATCATTCTTCATCACACACCGGCCTTACGCCAAACCCTAGAGTCCTTTTGTCGTGTCGTCGAGTTCTTCGAGAGGGTCTATCGATCCGTCGACCTCCGTGAGTACCGCAACCTTTATCAAAGGTCTAGTATCATGCGTGGATTTAGATCCGATGCAAGTAGTCTTGTTACCATGCTTCGTGTCAGTGCTGTGAGATTCAAGCTTGGTTCAAAAGGTTTCTTGTTAGGTCATGAGCCATGCGTAGGCTGTTGATCTAGCTTGAAGCTAGTTATCTATTTATTGATTTTGGCAAGATTCTATAGATTCATTAAGTTACCCCGTGTTGCTTTGAGTTTTTACTTTATGTTTAGATTCATGTAACACAATTTTGCCCAATCTAGATAGATTTGGGCTTCCGCTTTATCCTTTTTGTGATCTCAGACGAGTCGAGTTTTAGGCTTTAACACGTGGATCTTGTGCTTTCCGATAGCCGGAACCCGAATCGATCTAAAGTTGTTAAGTGCTGCGTGTTCAAGCTTGCCAACGTTGGTATAAATCTTGAAAGAGCTCTGGGTATCATGCGTAGGGATGCAAGTTTTTGGGCTGCTTTGGAGCTAGTCATCCGGTAAGGATTATATTTCAAATCAATCCGATAGATTTATTCACTTGGTAATGTTTGTTCCTTCTTTCTCATGGACTTCGAACTCCATTGCTCACCGTATTCATATGTTTCTTCACGAGTAGAACACGTGCGTGATTCATGCTTTAAATAATGTATGCTTTTAGCTTTCCATATTTAGATTGTATCATGCTATGGATAGATCTATTTGTGGAAAGTGGTACTATTTTCTCATGCAAGTTGTATCATGCGGTGGATAGATTTTGTTTGGACATCGTACCCGACTGGTTTTAAAGTACGAGACATGCGTAGACTAGTGCTTTGGATCTATGCATGCTTGTTTGTTACATGATTATGTCTGTGCTTTACTTTATTCTTTTTTATTTAATGCCAATCATCATGGGGATTTGGCCATAGCCCCGTGCTTGTGCATCTTCGTTCAAACAAAGACCGATCGCCGTCATGCTTACGTCATCCATTCCTAAGAATGTTACTTTTTCCTTTCATAAGTTCCCGATTGGTTTCAATCTATTGCGTATAGCTCCTATAGCTATGTGTCATCGTATCTCGGCTTCTTAGCCGTAAATATGGAACCTGTCTCTGCACCACCCGGCAAGTTCCAAGCTTTGGTATCTAACTCCTTTACCTTTTGTTAATTTTCAGAAAAATTGGATCGGCACGTCTCGTGACTCTTTGCGCGTGTGAAGCGCTCTTGTTCGCTTGCCGTGTGTTTGGCGCTAGGTGCACTTTTTTGCGTCAACACTAGGTACTTCAAAACCCGTCAAGCATGTGGCCACCAAGTTTATCCACCGCATGATACAACTTGTTTGAAATCACACCACCAACCACAAATAGACCTATCCACCGCATGATAATACGATCTAAATATGGAAAGCTAGTTGTTTAAAAGAGAATTTATAAACACGTTTTACTCGTGAAAGCATAACCGAATACTACCGAACAAACCTAAATCGTGGTCCATGGAGAAGGAACAAACATCGCTAAAGATGATAAACCTATCATATAGAATTAAAAACGCAATGCACCGTATGATTAGTTCTAAGACAACCCAAAACCTCGCATCTACCGCATGATACCCGGTTCTTTCAAGATTTACGCAAAGTTGACAAGCTTGAACCCGCAACACGTTACAACCTAGATTGGTTCGGTTTCGGCTATATGGAAAAACACGTGATCCACGTGCTTTTTGAAGCAAGATGTGAACGTGCGATGTGAAGATCACTAAACGAGATAAAGCCGATCCAAATCAATCTAAATTGGGCAAAATAGTGTTACATGAATTTAAACATAAAAGTAAAAACTCAAGCAACACGTGATAACTTAATGAATCTATTAGATTCGTCAAAATCAAATAGAGCCGATAACTAACTCCAAGCTAGATCTTATCCCACCGTGTGGCTCATTACCTAACAAGAAATCTCCTGAACCAAGCTAAATCCACCGCATGATACTATGCATGGTAACAACAATACTTGCATCACGATCTAAATCCACCGCATGATACTTCGTACATGATACAAGGTTGCCGTACTTACGGAGGTTGAAGGATCGATGAACCCTCTCGAAGAACTCGACGACACGACTAAAGGACTCGAGAGTTTGGCGTAAAGCTCTGCTTGTTATGAGAATGTTTTCGATTACAATTAAGATACATCCAGTGGTTCATATTTATACCCCGTCGCAAAGATGACTCCCGGTGGACTACGAGCACAATATTTGATACATAATTTATCGCCCAAGTGCGAATGCTTATCCACCAACTCGTCCCTTCCGCCGGCCACGCCACCACGCAATCCCATGAACCGCCGCAAATGCCTCCTTGGCCGAACTAAGCAACCGTCGACCGCAAGTTTCTCCGCCGAATCCTCACAGAAACCTTCCTTCCGAACTAGGATCTTTACCAAGCTTGGCCCACAACCGACTCCCTCCCCGTACCAAATTTGGGTGTTAACATAGCCCCTTCAATTACGTGTGATAAAAGTAATTTTATTCCGAAATTGACTCAATTGCCAACGTCTTCGCATTAAATCCGTTCAACACCTATTCTCTCTCCTCGCAATCCACTCCGAGCCTCCGTCCATATCCAAACCCTAGGTCATCCTTCCCCAAAGCTCGAATCTTCAATGGCGGTCAAAATCAAGTTGTTCAAAGTTAATTTTATCCCCGTAAGCTTCATTCGAGATACTTTTCGATTTTTACTTCAGATTTCTCCTCCGCCTTTCCTTGACAGAGCTTTCCACCGAGCTTTGATTCACACTCGGACCAATTCGACATCTTATTTCCTGGACTCCGTGGGAACTTCCGATCCCGCGAGTTCATCATAACCGAATCCCAAAGAATCCCTTTTCAAGGCGATCGTGGACCTCCCCCGTGGCAAGATGCTTTCAAGAACCGGTTTTGCCTCCAAATGCCTACTGAGAAATTGGTATAAAAGGATACTTGCGCATAATAGCGCCAAGATCAAAGAATCGGGGATGCCCTCCGTATCGCTCAATGCTTGGAGTTATCCTTGGCCGAGACCCCAAAGAATGAAAATCTTTTGATACCGCTTGCCATTTTTGGTCAAACTGTCAATGCCTTTCTCTTTGGTCATGGCCCAATGTCCCCAACTCGGGGCCGATGTGTACAGGATCACCGCCCTCGACATTTCAAAGGATCCGTGTACCCCCGGGAATTCAAAGGCTCCACAAGGCGTACGGTGGAGTGAAGTCGAAGTGGATACAAATCATATATCTAGAATCACATGAAAGATGGCCCTCTCGAGTGAAGACGAATACGTGGCGTTCCCGAACATGTGGTCAGGCAGTTCATTTTCGTGGTAAAGCCAACGAGCCAACTTTCAATCATATCGCAATGGCTACACGTCTGGGTCACGCGGTAATCGCGTTCCTCTTGGAAAATACCTCCCGGGGAGTGTGTATCATATACTCCATCGCATTATCTCTCAAATGCACACTGCGTCGAAGATACTATGTGTCAATGGTTCCGTGTTTGTGCAGATGTGGCTGCAACTGTACATGCACCAGATCGTCAACATTGACCTCAACAACCAGCTTTTCCCTTCATCCAACTACAAAGAAGGGGAAGCTCAAATCACCAGAGGATGCCAAACCCATGGGGAAGTCACAGCCAACTATATCCATTGATCAAAATGTCGACGCCTTTTCGAGCTCTTCTTCGAAACTTCGATCCTCTTTGGCTCCCTATTCGAACAATGACAATTTAACTCTCCCCGTGAATTCTCCTTTGAAACTAGATGCCATGATGCAAGGTCCGTAGAAATATTTAATATCTTCATCCATCCATGTCCTTTGCCAAACAAAGTTTGTGGAGGGAGGTTAAATCACAACACTTATGAATATTATCACCAAATATGACGGCCCGACAACCTGATGTGGCCAAATGCCCCCAAGATTATTTCTCCATGAATTCTCAAAAAACCCATAGAGGAAATCAAGGATGATACAAGCCAGAAGGGTTTTCGAGTATGAATGCCCCCAACTCTTTTATACCGGCCTTTCACACCCATAACAATAGCTCATCCCACCTTCATCTCCGTGGCAAGAATTTCATGACCATATCTTCAAGTGGAGCCGTTGCACCTTATTCCCCGCTGGAGTCGATGCCACCGGATGTGCCCAACCCTCAGAGGTAACACACTTGTCTTTTTCCCTTTGATCAGACATACCTTTCACCACTAACCATGATCTTGATCACTCCCTGCAGAATACAGTGCCTGCCCCTCGAGCCAGGACAATTGCTTATAATGTGGTATATCCAATTTCAGCTCTGAGATTTAAATCCCCAACTCTGGCTCAGCTGATGGCCAGGTATGCTACAATGGACCCAATTCTCTTCAGCTCTACTGCTGATAAGAGAAAAGGTCTATCCCTGATTGCACCTCCAGCTGCCAAGCTTTCACGCTTGTTCTTCACCCCGCACCAACACGAGTCAAGCCGCAACCTCGCACCCGCAATACTTAGCTAAGAATCGGTCCACACAACGTTGTCAATCACTCATCACACAAGGAAGCGACCATCCACCTGGCCCCTCGAACCACACATGGTCCTCAATCTCCCCCTTGATGAGTGCATTGACAACACCCACACGAAAGTAGCAAGAGAGAAAAGAAAAAGAAAAGAAACGAACAAAAAGAAACTCCAACAAGTAATCGAAAGCCAAACAAAGGCAAAGAGCAAGATCACTTGAAGAAGACAAGTCTCGGACCCCTTAGGCAAGGGCAACGGCTCGACACATCCGAGACAAAGCAAAACTCAAACAAAGAGCGCAAACCACCGAATCAAAGCTCGAAAACTCACAAAGAGCTCCCCCTGCACACATGCAAGCTCCCCCTGAACCAATGCAACTCCCCCTGGACGAATGCATGCAAGAAACCACATGAAACAGAGACACCGCAAAGACTTTCACTCACACCGGCCGACCGGTCATCACCACCGGTCGTACCGGTGCCCAACATATGTACAGACCAGCACTCACACCGGTCAGACCGGTGCTCATCACCGGTCAGACCGGTGTACAACAGAGCCCAAAAATGGCTCGAAACCACCTGAAAACCTTCTAAACGCGTCCAACAAGCTATTTCAAGCTCAAACTTCTCCCCCTTGTTGGCAATGCATGAATCAAGCCAAAAATGCAAAACTTTCAACCTAGAGCTTCTCAAATATACAAAATTCAACAAAGAATGCTACACATGTCCAAATGAGCAAGTTAGATACTCTACAGCTTCGTATCGATCTCAACCACATGATCACCAAGTTTCACAACCATTGGACGAAGCTAAGATGGATTTTGGCAATTTTGCGAAAACTTGCCTCTCATGAGCAAAGTCCTAAACATGATCAAAGCATATCAAAATGGCAAAGCCACACAAACTTCATGCTAGGACAGCCATTCTAACCATAAGACCATCACAAACACCCACAAGCACCTCATGTCATGTCAAAGCCACCGAGCCATGTGCCTACTTCTATGTATGAGACTTCTCATTGGTAGGCATCATGCAACGGTTTAGCACCCAAAGCAAATTAAATTCAGCACATATGACATGGGAGCATATTTTCCAAGCATTTTTCATTTCATTTTCAGATTTGTAAATGGTACATGAAATGTCTTTGCGACAAAAAGGAACTTATGCCCCTCCACAAGATAAGTCAAGAGGGCTAAACATTCATGATGGCAAATGAGCCTTTGGCCCCATATGATCAAAAAGCTAGCTATCCAACCACAAATTAAGCATAGTAAGGCCACAAAAACATGTCAAGAGCATGTAAAGGCATTTACACATGAGACAGCATACATGTGACATTTTTCAAAAACATAGCTATCAACCATGGATTATTCATCAAGATCATCAAGAGCTAAGCCAAACTAACCATATCATACCAAACAAGCTCACAAAGACATATATCTCATTCCATGGTGAACAAAGTATGTGAGAGAAGCTTTCCTAACCAATGCATATGATACAAAATGCATGCAATCTAAGATACAAGGATGCCTATACATCATGTTACATATGCCATGCCAAAAAAACAAGAAATGCACAAAGGAAAGCTATACATATGCTACAAACCGGCTCCTCGAGGGGAGGCAAAACGGGCTCGACACCACCGGCAAAAGAAAGCTCCCACACACCCAACTCAAGAAATCAAACACACACCAAGTTCCCCCCGCAAACGAGTGAAAGTTGCTTGATCTAGAGGTTTGGTGAAAATATCGGCTAGTTGGTGATGTGTGGGTACATGGATCAAAGTTATCTTTCCTTTCTCGACATTGTCTCTCAGAAAATGATACCTCACTTCTATGTGCTTGGTTTTGGAATGGAGCACTGGGTTCTTTGCAACGCTTATGGCACTGGTGCTATCACATTGAAGTGGGACATGGGTATACTCCTCACCAAAGTCACTCATGGTGTAGGTGATCCAAAGGAGCTGAGAGCAACAACTAGCAGCCGCAACATACTCGGCTTCGGTCGTGGATTGAGCAACACTCGACCGCTTACGAGAAGACCAAGACACCAACGAAGAACCCAAAACCGGCAAGTCCCGTGGCGGGACTTCCTATCCAACCGACACCCGGCAAAATCCGCGTCCGAAAAGCCGTGAAGCGCCAAAGAAGAGGACGCGGAGTACCAAAGGCCGAAGTCGGGAGTGTGACGCAAGTACCCGAAAATTCTCTTCACCGCTTGCCGATGCGAAGTCCTCGGGAGACGCTTGAAAACGAGCGCACGACACACCGAGAATCGTATGTCCCGCCCTCGTCGCCGTCAAGTAGAGGAGTGACCCGATCATGCTTCGGTACTCCTTCTGGTCCACGTGTTCACCTTCCTCATCCGCATCAAGAGCCGTAGTCGTACTCATCGGCGTTGTCATAGCCTTGGAGTCCTCCATCTTGAACTTTCTCACAATGTCCTTGGTGTACTTAGCCTGGTGCACAAATGTGCCTTCCTTTGATTGCTTGATTTGTAGCCCGAGGAAGAACTGCAACTCGCCCATCATGCTCATCTCAAACTCCCTGCTCATATCATCTGCAAACCTCGCAACAAGAGAGTTAGACGAGCCACCAAAGACAATATCATCCACGTACACCCGCACAATCGGATATCTCCTCCGCCCGCCTCAAGAAAAACAAGGTCCGATCGACCTTCCCCATCTCAAAACCTCTCTCAAACAAGAACCCCCCTCAACCTCGCCATACCAAGCTCTAGGCGCCCGCTTCAACCCATACGCCGCCTTCCTCAACTTGTACACCCGTGGGGGTACTTCTCACTCTCAAACCCCGTGAGGCCGCCTCACATACACTTCTTCCTCCAACACTCCATTCGGAAAAGCACTCTTCACATCCATTTGGTGCAACTTGAACCCTTTAGCCACGTAAAAGGCTAGAAGGATCCTAATCGCCTCCAAACGGCCACCGGAGCAAAGGTCTCCTCGTAGTCGATCCCCCTCCTTCCGACCGAACCCCCGGGCAACAAGTCTCGACTTGTTCCTCACAACCTCACCCTTCTCTCCCTCTTTGTTTTTCCACACCCACTTGGTACCAATCGGCTTACACCCCGGGGGAGGGTCAACCAACTCCCACACCCGATTCCTCTCAAAGTTCTCCAACTCCTCATGCATCGAGTTAACCCAATTGTGATCGATAGTGCGTGTCCAATGTCTTTGGGCTCGAAAGAAGCAACAAATGCAAGATGAGCAAAATGGGAATTGTTTCGAACCCTCGACCGTGTAGTGCGTTCATTCATGTCGCCGATGATCCTCGAAGCTGGGTGATCCACTTGAACTCGCCGGGAGGTTCTCGCCTCGAAGCTACCTCCCCCTCAACATCGCCTTCTCCCTCGTTCTTGATTTGTCGTCGTAGGTGTAGCAGAGGGTCCATCCATCATCGTAGTCGAAGTAGTGGGTACATGTTCAGCCGGGGGCACCGCACCACCATCCTCATCATCACCATGTTCATGCTCCTCCTCCTGAAAGATCTCCTCGCCAAGCTCATCATCACCGCACACTCAAAGACAAGCCGACTACGTGGCTCGTCTCGTCGAAGGTTACCTCGCAAGTCTCCACGATTTGGTTAGTTTCAAGATTGAGCACACGATATGCTCTAGAATGAGATGCATAACCAAAGAAAATGCCATCGACGGACCTAGCCTCAAACTTATCCAACTTCCCCGCCTTTCTTCGAATGAAACACTTGCAACCAAAGACATGGAAGTGACTCACCTTGGGTGTGCGACCATGCATCAACTCATAGCATGTCTTCTTCTTGTGCACTCGAGGTATATCCCGTTCGACACATAGCATGCGTATACGGACTCGAAAACCGGTGCTCAAGACCCAAGTCATGACAAAAGGTTTCAAAACGAGAGTTCCCGAATTCCGAGCCATTATCACCGCGGATAGCTCGTATGGCATCTCCGTGCCTCTCGTTCCTCAACCTCAAGACTAGATCTCGAACAAAACCAAACGTCTCCCCCCTTATCCTCCCGTAAAGAACACCCACGCATACCGAGAATAGTCGTCCACCACAACAAGGACATACCACTTCCCACCCGCATCTCACACGAGCCGGGCCAACAAGGTCCATATGGAGCAGCTCGCATGGACGCTCGCTCATCACATCGGTGAGAGGCGGGTGAGAAGAGGCCACCATCTTGGCATGCCTACACGGAGCACAAACCAACTCTTTCTCAAGCCTCAACCGCGGCAATCCTCGGACCAAATTGAGTTTACTCAAGCGAGACAAAAGGTCAAAGCTCAAGTGACCCAACTTCCTATGCCACTTCCACAACCCACTCGAAGAACCACCAAGAAACAACGCTCCACACCCGAAGACCGAGAAAAATCAGCACGAAACACCCGACCCTCGGGAACGACCATACGTACAAGGTCCCCTCGAGAGTCCACAATCCGAGAACCACCAGGCCGAAACAACACCTCAAAGCCCTCATCCAACAACCGGGACACGTAAAGCAAATTGTACCCCGCAGATTGAACAAGAGCAACACGCCTCGCAGTGATCTTCTCACTCACTTTTATCTCACCTTCCGAAAGCACACGCCCACGCCCATTGTCCCCAAAAGTGATGTACCTCTTCGTCACCACCGGGACGAGACTTGAGAACCACCCCCTCGTCTCCGGTCATATGCCTCGAACAACCGGAGTCAATCAACCAAATGTTCTTCAAGTCTCCCACCCGAAAATCAAAAATAGGCACGTGAGCGAACAAACGACTCAAAGATCGGGGTTAGTACCAAAGGAGGAAAACCAAAGGCCGAGCCATTTGCTCGAAGGTGGGGTTAGCACCAACCAAAGCATCTCTCCTACCAAAGCTACCTCCACGAACACCACCACGGTAACCACCCTGAGGGAACCACCCCTCTCTGCCTGGAGGAGGACCAAAACCATGCAAGAGAGCCCGTGGAACGTCCTTTCTCTCCAACTCAACGCCACGACTCCTCCAATCCCCGTATTGAGCACGAGGAGGAGAACGCCTAGCAAACTGACCACCTGCACTCTTTCCAGCCCAACCACCAGAACCACGACCACCGTAAACAACCCCTCGCACCCGTACGAGCTCGAAACCCGAACATCCGTCCGTCTGTGCCCGCACCGGTCCGACCGTGCCCCACACCGTCCGACCGGCAGTGACCCGGGGCAAAGAACACCACCCGCAGCCTTCTTCTCTCCCCAAGCCCGAGCCGTCCTCACAATCGCCTTGCCCCCCGGGCATCCGCATACGAGGCTCAAGTACACCATCGGAAGGGTGGTACTTGTCCTTGTTTGCCCACTCCTTCCTCATTCTCTCCTCTCGCTTCCTCTTGAAGCAAAACTCCTCCTTATGGCCATCTCTCCCACAATAGCCACAATGGAACCTCACAAGCTTAGGCTTTGGCTTGGGATGTGGTCGCTCACTCGGTTTCTCTCCACTCAAACCCTCCACCGTTTCTCACCACTTGCCTTCTCACTCTCCTTCCCAAAGAACACTTTCCCCGAAGTGCTCACAAACTTGATAGGCTTTTGTAGGTCATTTGTGGGTGTAGGAAACACGGGTGGAGCCGGGGTTGTGTCTAGCCGATTCCTTAGATGGTTAGGTTTTGGTGGGAACTCATTCTTGTGGTGGGTTTTTGGTGGCTCCGGATATTCTCTCCACTTCCCTCACCAACCTTGTTTGCCCCAAGCCCCTCACCATCTTGCCTCTTAAAGGCCTCGATCATCATCCTCAACTGAGGCTCGTGACCGGACAACCAACCCATCAACTTCCTCAAATCATCATTCTCATCCCCGCAAACGATCAACATAATGTGCAAGCTCCAAATTTTTCAATGCATGCATTTCACAGGTAGAGCAAGATGTAGGCATGGGTTCCTTCAATTTAGCCTCGAGCGAACTAGTGTAAGCATGCATCTCATCAATTTTAGCATGCAAAACAGGGCAAGAAGTGCAAGCACCTAGCAAAGCAGTCTAGACTTAAGCTCACCCACTTCAACCCTAAGCACATCTAGTTCCTCACACTTGGAGGCATGCTTCTCCTTAAACAAAGCAAGATCAAGAAGGAATATGGAGCAATCAAGACAATCATTCTCATCGAAACAACAGTGTCTAGCCTTAAGCGAATCAATCTCAAGCTTGCTATCAAGCACCCGTGTCTCTAGCTCACCCACTCTAGTCCTAGCATCCTCGAGTGAAGCCCTAAGCTCTTTCCTCATTTTCTTGGCCTCTCTAAGCATGTCATCACGGTTATCAAGCAAAGAGCCAAGCCTCTCATTCTCCCGGCGCAAGAAGGGAAGCTCATCACGCACCTCGTCGTCGGACTCGCAGTCCGAGTCGCTCCCGTGTGCTCTTCTTGCCGCCGGAGCTCAACGCCATGGTGCGAAGCCATCTCTCGCAAAGCGGCCTCGGCCCCCGCTTAGGTTCTTGGACGACTTCTTGTTCTTGCGGCGATCTCCCTCGTCGTCGCCGCCGCTCGAGCTCGAGGTGGAGTACGCGGAACTGGAGTCGACGTCGCTCGCTCCAACCATCGCTCGGGCCTTGCCTCGGCTCTCCTTCTTCCTCGATCTTCGCTCGTCCTTGTACTTGTTCTTGTGCTTGCTCTTGTGGTCGCGCCTCGAACGGTACTTGCCATCGTTCATCCTCGGCTTGTGCTTGTAGCCGTCCTTGTTCTCGGCCTTCTCCGGCGGTCGGAGACGAAGTGTCCGGGCTTGCCGCACCGGAAGCAAGTCCTCGTGTTCCTCCTCATGTTCACGCGGTTCTCGTGCGGCCTCTCGAACCGCCTCGTCAACGCCGCCGCTCGTCCTCTCCAAGGTCATCAAACTCCTCATCCGGGCATAGACATCAAAGAGGAAAACGAGAACATCCCGGTGGATGGGTTAGAGTTAGTCTTTCCTTTGGAACCACCAACGAGGGCAAGACTATGGGAATCGGTCCGGTCCCTCGAGCTTGGCGGCTCATGCCCCTATCCACCTCGGCCGACTTGAGCTTTGAGAACAGCTCGTTCACCGTCGCAGTATCATACCTCTCTCGACTCGACTATGGCCTCGAACTTTCCGCCCCATATCGTACGATCCAAAGAGTGTAAGAGCTTGACCGCTCTATCATGATCATCGTACGGGAGCACGTCCACATTGGCCCTCATGTTGTTCACCACCACCGTGAACCTCTCGAAACAAGGCATCGATGGACTCACCGGGAGATGAGTGAAGTTCTCGTACTCTCTCCGTAGGTCGCATACAACCGTGCCCTCGAACTCCGGGCGTTCCCAACATGAGCCTCCTTCAACACCGCCCAAATCCTACAAGCCAAGTGCTCGGTGTGCACCCGATCGAACTCGGCCGACACAAAGCACGAAACAAGTAGTCGACCGCCTTATTGTTGGCGTCGAATCCGTCCCCTCGACCCCGGAGCAAGGAAATCCATCGCCGGACATAGCCCGTGTCCACCGTGACATCCCAAAGCAAACCGACCCTTTCCGCGGAGGAACGCACCCATCCGCTTGCTCCACATCCGGTAGTTCTTGCCATCGAAGTGTGGAGGACCCGAACCCCGTTCCCCGGTACGCCATCCTTGGATCTTAGACTGGTTAGAGTCAACAAAGACCCGAACCGGCTCTGATACCACTTGAAGGACCGATACGGCGAACCAGAGAGAGGGGGGAGTGAATGGGAGCCGATAAAAATTCTTCTCGAAGGAGATCGAAACTCCAACAAGACGAACGCGGCTTCCAACACACGTCTCCGACTCACTACCAAGGTTGGTCAAGCCCACGTAGCCACTGGAGTGCCACTGGACCTAGGAACCAACACACCACCTTCCGACCCGAGAAACGCAACGGAAAAACCAAGCCTCGAGTCTACGGACCCACACCGGTCGGACCGGTGAGCACCACCGGCCGGACCGGTCCCCGCCGGTGAAACCGAGCAACTTTCACTAAGTGGCTCTACACCGGTCGGACCGGTGAGACACACCGGTCGGACCGGTGGCGACCGAAAGCCCCCAAGGCACCAAACAAAGCCAACCGACCACCAAACGGACCCAAACTCGAAACAAGAAGAACACGGACAACAACGAACTCACCAAGACGTTCACCCGAGAAAAATCCCACAAGGGCTTGCACCGGTCGACCGGCCAAGAGCACCGGTCGACCGGTGTAGCTCGGGCGACTCGGGATGAACAAAGACCCGGGGTCAACTCCCCCAAATCCAAATCTCGATCTCCCGAATCGCTCCACGGACTTGAACAAGATTTTGGGGATATCATGAACACCTCATGAGGAGTTCATAGCCAAGTTTAATCCCACAAAAACTCGTCCAAAAAGGAGGAATCAAAGAAATCCCGCCGAAAGCACTTCCAACCCAAGAACTCAAGAAACCCCGAAATCGAGCACTTTTTCTCACGGATTTGGGAGGGGAATCACACCCCCAAAGAACCACGAAGGGTTCCCACAAATTTCCCCCATCAAATCCCCAAGAGAAAAACCCCGAAAACACCCCAAAGAAATCACGAAGAGAGGGCTCCGAAAATCACCACCAAGAACAACTGGGGAAAACACATCCAAACCTTGAGGAACCACGCCGAATCATCTATACATGAAACAAAGGTTCGTACAAGGTCTAGCAAGCCGCCCGATCATCCATCCCTCTCTACAAGATCTCTCCGTGAAGCTCTCTTGCTAGTCCTAGAGAAAACCTAAGGAAAATAGGTGGAAAAAGGGAAAACTAATGAGCTAGGGTTCCAAGAGTTGGCTGCCAACCTCTCACCTCTTGGGTTATATAGGCGGCAACCGAATGTCTAAAATGCCCTTCTCTAACAACTAGGGATACAAGCCCCTCAAGGGCGGATTTGGAATTCTTGATGTCTTCACCATCGGACGGATGCCCGCGACCGCACCTCGCGTAGCCTCGACGCAAGCCATGCGATCCCGACGCGTGTCCTCCGCTTCGAAGATTCCGGACCGCGTCGTCGCACACCGGTCGACCGGTGCTCCTCACCGGCCGACCGGTCCCCACCCGGCCGACCGGTCGACCCACCGGTCGGGACCGGTCTCGTGCCGCCGCACCTCCGTCTTCGGTTCTCCGGTCTTGGCTTTGTGGATCAACCAAGGAACCCGGTGGTTTTCCGGTGAACCACCGGAAACCCCGCGAACTCGGTGTAGCCTCCGCCAATCTCCACTCATGACTTGGCTCCCACGTAGTCCCGGCTCGACCTTGGTTTTGAGGCTCAACCAAGAAACCGTCCACGACTTCATCTTGCTCGTTCATGCCACCATGCGGCCCGCACTTGACCCCCGCCGGCCACCGGGTCCCTCGAACGAAGCCTACTTGTCTTCTCCACACCCGGAGGCCTCACCGGCGACGACCTTTCGCGCTTGTTCTTCACCTGCACCAACACGAGTCAAGCCGCAACCTGCACCTGCAATACTTAGCCAAGAATCAGTCCACACAACGTTGTCAATCACTCATCACACAAGGAAGCGACCATCCACCGGTCCTCGAACCACACATGGTCCTCATTTTTATCGGCTCCCATTCACTCCCCCCCTCTCTGGTTCGCCGTATCGGTCCTTCAGTTTCTCCCTATAATATCTAGTCGAGAGCTATACATACTCGCTTAACGACTAACGAAGCGCTGTTATGTACCTACAGAAAACGAACCTTTCGTGCCAGCACGTCACGAAAGCGTCCACAAACATTACCGTTCACTATAGAAACGGTATCCATGCGTTAAGCTGCTGCATGGACAGCGTCCAACCTCAGACACCCTCCGTTTGAATGGAGTGTATCCTTGCCTCGCATGAGCGACATGCGGAAAGCGCACATATGAAACATGTGGCGACACACAATTCATAAATAGACGCGAAGATGGGATCCGTGGAATGGATCACTCCATCAACCCTCGCAATTCCCGTGATGCGGAACAGCACACGTATAAAACACGTGGCTCCTAGTTTGGTTGTGCAAGAAAGTAAGTCTGACACAAAGTAATGTGCTGGAAGTTAGCAAAATAAACCATAAGTTAATTAAGCCACCTGAAAGAACCCAAAATTCCCTCTAGGGCCTCTCGGTCTAGTTTATCCTTAGCGGACCAACGTATTTTGGAAAATCAAACAATATTGGCATATTTTATTCAAAAACCAGTGATTAAGGTTTATTAATTAATCTCTGGTGCATATAAGCTCTGACGCCAACTGTGACAACCCGCCCAGGAAAATACCGTACTATCGCCTAAGACCGATCCACTTTGGTCATTAAGCAATAATAAAGTATCATCCGGTCGTTAGTTGTCGGGTTAACGCCCGGTAAATCACTTGAAAAGCAACAAGGATCGAATATATGCATTACAACTCACTCGAAGACGAGTCCAGAGATACAACAACAATAATATCCAAATTCATACCCCGAGGGGTTTATTTATTACAAACCATAGTTTTTGTCACGATGGAATAGTTCAGAGTTTTCGAAAAGCAGCGGAATTAAACTAACGGAAGCGAAGACACCACGGGAGGCCATCCATGATGCTTTCAATAGTCGTCCTCCACCCACTCCAGCTCCCAGCCGGGCGGGATCTCTCCGGGCCACACATCACTGAAGGCATTACCTGGATCAACACATTATAGCAAGGCTGAGTATACTAATACTCAAGAAGACTTACCCGCTCGGTGATATCTACTTCACCAATTCTAGACCATGAAAGGCTTTTTGGCTACTGGGTTGCTTTTGCTAAAAAGTAACAAAGAGTAGGTCCTTACTTTCAAGATTTTAGCACATGTTCTAGTAGTTTTAATCTTTACTACATTAGCCAACTAGTACAAACAAGGTTGTACAATACAATTAATCAAGCATCATCTTCATCGACTTTCATCATTAGGGATCTCATGACTAGTGGAGTAAGTAGTCTCGGATAACGGTGAGAGGCCCACAATCGATTGATTTAAACCTTGCAAGGTAGACCCAAACACACGGTAGGCTGCCCCCGCAAGGACAACTTTCCCAGGCCGTCCCCAGAAATCCTCGGGTCGGTATCGAATCTTACAGTCTTTGGTGCAGGCTATCCGGCATACCCCGCGAGTACCCGGAGTCACCATACACCACCGGTGGCGAGCCGTGAGAGCGAATCCCAAGAGTAGTAACGGTAGGATCCCTCGCCGCCTCATTAAGGTACTAGGCTTACCGGTTCCATTCCCGGCAAATGTTTGGTACGTTCAAAAACTTAACCCACATAACCATTGGACCGGAGCCCAGATCCCATGCTCTTACCACGTGAGCAATCCATTTAAGGATAAATTGTGATTCCTATCTAGGAACCTATTCTTGCGAGTGAGGTCATCACCCGACTTGTAACGGTCCTATAGCTTAGCAGCTATCGACCTATCATACTAGTAGGGACAAAGGTACCTATGGATCATGCATCTAGGGTTTCATTCAACTCCTGAACGTAAATGCACAATCATTCATAGATAATTGAATAAAGAATTTTAAAACTAGGTTAGATGCACCAGAGCTTGCCTTCGTCGCCTAGGTTAGCTTGGGCACCCTCGGTGTCGAGTACTTCCACGTACGCAAACCGACGCTTCCGCTCCTCCTTCCTCGGTTTCCGGGACAAGGGAGTAATCTCCGTCCGGAAGATCTACACGGAATACAATGCACTTTAGGTGATGTGATAGTTTGTTGTCCTATCCAACTCTTGGTTGGTCATATTCACCTTAGCAAGCATCTATCTAAGGTCTCTCTTTTAGGAAGGTTATTGGGTGTACATGGGTGATTCTTTTATTGCACATTTGAATAAAGGTTTTTATTATACTTATCATTTCATGTGAAGGCTTTAATTCCTTTTATCTTCACAAGCAAAGGTGTAATTGATATTTTTATTTATGAATTACTTTCTGATCAGTGATGATAATTAATTATCTTTTAATTATATTAAATGATACTTTCCAAAAAGGAAAAAGAATTAATTATGGGTTTTTCTTTATTTAGTTTCCCTTTAATATTAAAAGGGCTTTTAAGCTTTTTATTAAACAATTAAATTACCAAAAATTAAAGAAATGTTTCTTAACCATATTAGCACCTATCCTGGTCCATTGGACCCACATGTAAGTGTTGGATGCTAGAAAATTTAATATTCTTGAAAATAACAAAGGCTACCTAGTGATTCAACTTAAATGCATATAAAAATAAATAAGCCTCAAAATGATCCAAACTTTCTTGTGCATGCTCTCTGGTCCTAAACAAACCTAAAGAACCAGCATATGTATCTAGGAACTCTACTGAACTTGGTTTATTAATTTACAAAGGAACATATGCATAAATCAAGAATAATGATTTCTGTTAATCCAAAAATCATGATTAATTCACAAGATGTGCATTTTGGCATTACAAGACAGTGTGCACAAGTTGAGCTCAAGAACATAAATATATTTAACAGGAAAAATCATCTAAGCAGTTACTATCGGAATGGAAAAGATTTTATCTAGCAAGATGTACTGCATAACTTTGTGCAAGTTTTGGCACAACATCTAGTCATATCCTAACACACAACATATCCAAAATTGGGCTACAGAGGAGTTATGGATTTCCAGTTATGACAGATCTAGGTTTAACACATTTGTATTTTTCCTGCTAAAACTATTTAAAATCTAGCCATGAGTATATAACAAAAGAGGTGGGATTTATCATCCTGAACCCTACAAAATTGGTTGGGGATTTTTCTGATTTTTCTATGAATTTCTAGGCATTTTACAAAGCACTGGACTGAACTGTAAAGAAACTTAGATAACTTCTATTGCAAACCAGTCCCTAATTCACACAACAGCCCTTGGTTTTCACATTTATGCCCCTAAGGCGGCGGGAGAGCTCGCCGGCGGCGATGTGGGGCCGGACCGGGGCAACATGTGGTAGGGGACGGCGATTGGGCTCACCCCTAGCTGATTGGTAGCGGTGGCGGGGCTGGGGCGAGCTCCGGCGAGCGGCGCGGCGGCGGCGACGGGAGCACCCGCGGCGGCGGTGATTCCGGCGAGGCCCGCGGGGATGCAAGCAAATGTGCGGCTCGGGAGGCTCAAGTGGTGCCTAAGGAAGGCCTAGGCGTGCTCGGACGGCGGCGAGCGCGAGCGGGGGAGTGACTTCACCGGCGGCGGCGGCGATGGCGCGGTGGTGGCTCGGGGTGGCATGCGGCGGGGAACGGGGGGCTTAAATAGGTGCTCGAGCACGGGGTGACGCCGGGTGACGGCGCGAGATGCTCCCCGGCCGTGTTACGGCGCTCGGGGCTCGCGCGTACGGCGGCGGCGTCGCCGGGACGGACCTCCGGTCCGTGGGCGCGCCCGCGCGTACGGCGCGCGTGGCCGGCGCGGACTCGTGTGCCTCGGGGCGGGGGCGCGTCGGGCGCGGGCGGCTCGGGCGGCGCGTGCCTTGGGCCGTGCGCGGCCTCGGGAGGCGCGGGCGCGGACGACGGGGCCGGCGGCGCGCGGCCGGCAACGCGCGGCGCAAGGGCGCGCGCGCGCGCGCGCGCGCGACGCGCTCTGCCCAAATTGTTTTACTGGTGCTACCTTTGAAATACAATTGCTCCAAAATTTTGTATAAAAGTCGACCAAGTGATGAATACCAAAGTTGTAGATCTAGCTACCAGCAACATTTTCTACAAAGGCTATATAGGGTTTTTCGGCCTATTTTTGGAGTAATTTGAATGCCAACTTTGAATGTCAGCCTGTTTTGGCAAACAGTGTTTTCTGCCTTGCACTTGATTTTTCAAGTTTTTCCCCTCAAAATTTGAAATGCCAAACTACATGAAAGTTGTGTCCCTCATCAAGATCTACAACTTTCACAAAGGTAGAATTTTAAATGTTTAGGTGAATTTTGGAGAACGCGGCAAAAGTTCCGGCAGACACCTGTGGACATTGGGGTGGCAAGGGGTTTGACCCAACTTTTGACCATGGGTTGGCCCCACAAGTGTGTTTACTATTCAATTAGGGTCACTAGGGTGGGTTAGTGAGTTTTTCGAGGTGAGGGCCCAGGTTGACTTAGGTTTGACCACGGTTGACCATTTGACCGGCTGTTAAAGGTTAATTAAAAACCTGGGGCGTCACATTCGGTGAGGCAAACCCGACTCCCTTTACCCTTGTGATAGTCCCTGGATCAGTAGCTATCACGTACAGAACTCATTACGTCTTTTTGATCTTTTGTGTGAGGTAGTTCTAGGCGTGTGCATGCATAATTAAAATCTGGATAACCCTAAAATTGGTTATCTTTTGATTGAGTAAATTGTCTTGGGTGAATTGCTTGATCTAGATAAGGTTTTCCGCTCTTTTGCATTTAGGAAATTGTTGGCAGATTCTGTCTCTGTCGTTTCTCAATTTTTGTAGCCAAATCTGTAAGGAATCTGCATAGACATCCTTTAGGAAAGTTGTTTGTTATCAAGTTGAGCATCCACTGTGAATTTTTCAGGATTTTAGGAATTTTCTGTAGAGAGTTATGTTCAGTTTAGTGAGTTCCTATTCTGCTGTTTTTCAGAGCAGTACCCCTCCGCAAATGAGATTTTTCGAGTATGTTCCCATCTAATCTATGTCCACTTTTGAATACCAAAATTGTGCAAAATCATATCAATAAGTTGCTGTGATAAATTGGGAATTTTTGGGGCCCAGGTTTTTATGTTATGAATTTTTGTTCATACCTACCTGGTTTTTCCCTATTGCTCGTTGATGTCGATTGATATCTGACGTGTAGTTCCTAAATTTTTGTACAGATGGCGCAGCCACCGATCTAAGAGATCGATGCGGACGGTACGATCCGTACCGATGCCCTGCACTGAGAGGGTTTTCCCCGTATCTTGTGGGAGACTCTCAGTAAGGTGGGCTACGTTACGCCGCCGCTGTACGAGGTGGTCTCTTTTTGGGACCAGGGTGTTCCCTACGCCCGCATGACCGCTACGGTGCTTCCTCACCCCGAGCACCCCGAGTGGGCGGACTTGAGCATGGTGTTCTTTGCTCACCGCGGTGTTGAGTCGGTTGAGTCTGCGGCCATGCGAATTCCTCACACTTTCTGTGAGCAGCACCCGGACGAGGTGATGCTTACTGCGCTGGGTTTGTTCCCGGCCATGGACCCACTCGACCCGGCTTGGCGTGAGCGTCTTTCGCTCACCGACGTGTTACTCACGGCAGACCCTCCAGCGGTTGTTGTGCGTCAGCTTCTGAGGTTCTTGGAGGCGGTGTACAACATGCAGGTGTTCCGTCTCTCCACTCAGGGTATGCTCTCCGTTGTGTTGATGGACTCCACAGCGATGAGGGACATCCTTACCCTTGGCCTTCAGTACGAGCACCAAACAGTTGCTCACCTCCAGCAGGAGATCATTATGCTTCAGGACGAGCGTATTCAGTGGCACCAGGAGCGTGCCGAGCTCACGGAGCAGTTGTTTGCCCGAGAGCACGCTCTTGAGATGACTCAGGTGCAGCTCGCTCACACTGAGGCTCAGCGTTTTGCCTTGGTGCAGAACGTGATGGAGATGCAGAACCAGGTAGCAGAGATGGAGATTGAGGTAGAGGTGTGGCAGCCGATGGCCCAGCAGGGTCAGCAGCCGCCGATCGCCCCACCGGCCGCACCTGCCGCTCCAGACGAGATACAGGGAGATTCCGGCTTGAGCGAGGGCAGTACTGGTGGTCCACCACCTGACTCTCTGGACACTAGTACTGGTTCCGCTGCAGGTTACTAGTAGTTTAGCAGGTGTCTTTAGAGGATGATCATGTACTCTTAGTTTAGCCTCCTCATCTAGCTTTTGTGTAAGGGTAGAGGCTGCTCAGAGAGTATATTGGATGACCTTTTGTTGTACATAGGGGGTCAGCGGTTCCAAAACTCCGCGTCATGTAAAGCGTAGATGGACATCTCGGTGTAGTCATGTTTAATGAATAATTCAGGGTTGTTGTGATCAAAATCTTGTTTGTGTTGAATGCCAATCTTGTGTGATGTGTTGTGGAGATCATGCTCACCGAAACTCACCACCATCGCATAAGCGTACCGAGAACTATGGCGAAAATAGTGTAGTTCGGCCTACGGCAAAAACAGCTAGGCAGAACCCCGGTATCGGAATTTTTCGGGCATGTTAACGTTGGATTTAGACTTCAGGGTGAATACCAATGACCTTTTGTTGTACATGGGGGGTGAATACCAATGTGGATTTAAAATTTTCGATGAATTATTTGAGTGATTATCAACTTATTTAAGGATGTCTTCCTTTTCTCTCCTTTAATTCCTAGATTTATTTTGAGCTAAATAAAATTTCTAGGAAATATAAAAATGTTAGTGTGAGAAACTTGGAGTTCTTTTGGTTTCATTTGGAGTTTATTTGAGTGGGATTTCAAATTTGAATTTACATTCAAATTTGAATCTAAAATAGAAAGGGGTTGGAAAGAAATAGGAAAGGTAAAGGGGGGATAGCTTCTGGGCCGCGAGCCCAAAGTCCCGAAGTCCGCTGAACCACCCTCTTCTCTTTTTCTCTGCGCGCCGCGCCACCCTCTCCTTTTCCCCTTTCCAGCCCACAGCGGCCCGTCAAGCGCCAGCCTGCTTATCACCTACCGCACCCGCGCCGAGTCGCCGCCAGGTGGGACCCGCGTGACGTCGCCCCCGACGTCACCTCTTCTTCCTCCCATCACCCGCTTCTTTTTCCCCTTTACCGTCGGCGCCGCGCCCTTCCGCACCGCCCCCTCGCCCGGCGCCCGTCCGAGCTCCGCCGGGCCATCCGCGCCGTCCACGCGTCCCGGCCCCCCGCCCTTGCCCTATAAGAAGGCCGCCGCCGCGCCTCAGGGAAGCTCCCAACCCTAGCCGCCACGGGGAGTTCTCCCCGTTCCGCTTCGCCTCTGCCCGCCGGAGAAGAAGGAGGAGGAGGGAAGAAGAAGACCCAGAGGTCTACCGCCAGCTCGCCGCCTACCTCGCGAAGCCGAAGGACCGCACGTGGGAGCTCGAGGACGCCGCGAAGCCAAGTACTGCGATGCCCCTGCTTCCTCTGCTCCACGCCGCCGTCTCCTTCCACGCCTACGACCTTCCTCCGCCCCGCTTCACCGCCGCCTGCACGTCGGCCCGTGGCCACCAAGGTGAGGCGAAGCTCCCTCGCCCATCTGTGGTCGACCCGACCTTCGAGCCGAGGCGCATCGCGATCACGCCGTGCCGCTCTTGCCGTCGCGCCGCCGCTGGTGATGCCGGCCTTCGTGCCAGGCTGGGATGCTTTCTTGTGCAGGTGCCACCGCCGTCATCGCCGCGAGCACGCACACGTGCCGCCGTTTTCCTTTCTGACCCCGCACCATCCTCACCTCGCCGACGTGTGTCACGCCGCCGTCGTGCTCCGGTGCGCCGCGCCGCCGGCCCTCGCTCGACTCCGTTTCCAACACGCACGAGCGCCCGCCACCCACACAAGCACGACGACACGACCGCCACGACACCCCGGTCACCGTGCGCACGCACGCAGCCACCCCGTGGCCCGAGCCGCGCTTGCACCACGCGTCGCCACCGGCCAGAGCTCCGCCACGGCAGGCGGGAGCCATTCCTGGTGACCTAGGGGAAAAGCCCCGGTTTTGGGTGTTTTTGCATCCCTAGGACCCATCCGCAACCAGCCGAGACTGCTGGGCATCGATTAGCGCCGTCGCCGGCGACCCTCACCACACCGCAGCACGCGTCCGCCGCCGCCGCTCCTCTGTTTCGCCGCCGGCCGCCCTTCTTTGGCCGAGGCCGTCCCCGATTGGGGCCGGGGACGAGCCTTGCTGCTCCTCGTCCTTTTCCCGGCCACCCGTTGGCCGGCCGAGCGCGCCTCGCCGCCGGTGAGCCGCCGCCGCGCCGCCGCCCATCGCGGGCGTTTCACCGAGCACCTTCACGCGAGGGGGAAAACCCCCCGGGGTTTTAGCACGCACACGGGAGCGCACACACGCGCGTGACCGCAGGGAATCCGAGGGGATCCCGTGCACCCGCCCAACCACGGCTAGGCCACACGGGCGCCGCACGGCCGCGCGCCACGGGATCCATCCCGGATCCGCCGCGCGCCGCGCCACGCGAGCGCCGCGTGGCCGGCCACGCGGGCTGCCGCTGGCTTAAAGCCGCCGGCGTGGCCGCCACCTTAGCAGCCGTAGCCGGCCTGCCGCTGGCTTAAAGCCAGGGTTGAGCCAGTTTGAGCTACCCTATAGCTAGCTAAGAGTCTGCAATATTGTATATGCGTATTTTAGTTTCAGAAATGTATTTTATCTTTGGAAATTCATAATAAAGCCGTTTTAGCTCCGAAAAATATGAAACTTCTTCTGAAAATCTTCTAAAAACCCAAACTCCGTGCTAGACTAGAGTTTGCCTCTTTTTGGATCTTATTTGCTCTTTATCTTGGATTTATTGCTATCTAGTAGCAGAGTATTTATTTTAAATACGTTTCTAGGAGCTACCGGAGCCGAGAGCCGAACCGAGACTACGACGACGACCTCGGCCTACGACGACCACTCGTACCCAGGTTCATGCCCGACTGATTCTGAAATACCCATTAGGCATTGCTGAGTAGTATTGCTAGTGCTTTACTTTATATATATGCATGTTGATGAACCTTGCACTGCCTCTTTGTTTACCCTGTCCTTGATTGCTCTACCACTACTATATATGTCTATGTGAGCGTGTATATACGCCGAGCTTCACGATGCATGTGTTGGGATGGGAATAGTGGTTCTTGGCGTGTGTGGGGTAAAAACCGGCAGGAGAAGGCGTTTTGGGTACTTTGGCGAGGGTGAGCTTGAGACAACCGATCTGGGATCGGGGATAGGGGCGCACTCCTCAGTGCATCCCTCCTGTTACGGTTTTCGGAGCCTAGGTGTTGGGGTTTTACGTACGCTCGGAGGACATGAGCTCGCCCCGGTCTGAAACCGAGTGGATCAACTTGTTTATAGGACTTCGTACACACCACCCCGCCGAGAGTGGCGATAGGGCCGTGTTGAGCTCGGCAAGTGCGGAACCATACCTGCCTAGGAAGGATAGAGGGTATCTGTGGGGGAGCGGTGGAGATGAGACCACCCTCTCAGAGCGTCTCCCGTGTGGCCACACGGGAGCATTTCACAGTTCCGGTGCTGTCTTCACTGCGGAGAGGACCGTTTTGAGGGCCGGATGCAGGGTGGGTTCGTAACTACCGAGAGTTCACCGGTAGGATGGGCTCGGTCGGCCGTACACCGGCGGGTACCATTCCGGGATGGGTACGTGGTGTACACGCTCCGCAGTCGTTCGATCTATAGCTATAGCCGCGTCCTCGGTCATGGACACTGCCTAGAAGACTTACTTGATCCTCATGTTTTGGGATTTCTACCTTCCCCTATAGGTGAGAGTGTGGTGAGCTGTGGTTACAGCCGGCTAGAGGAGAGAGGCTCCATCTACCTCGTCGATCCGGTTGTAATCATTGAGGTGCGAGGAGAGGAAGTTCTCGCATTGACCCTAGACAGGAGTAGGAGGTGGAGGCGGGTCTCCTGGGTAACCAGGTGATTCCGAGCGGTGTTGAGAGACTGGGGTTTCGGGATATTGATGGAGATACCTTGTTTTACTCTGCTGCTGCTGCTTAGGAAACCACAGCTGTTTCCTTGTCTACTCTCTTTTCCCTTTAGATGTTAGGCCACTTAAAGCTGCATACAGTTGGTGACGTGGACCTATCCCACTCCTTGGGGATAGACTTTGGGTGTGCAGGGTACGAGTCCGAGTTCGACTGCAACACCGACGGTTGGTACGACTGAGGGATACGTCGCTTCGCTCGAGTTTGCCTGTGGCGGGAAGAATAAAGATGGAGACCCTTCTGAGAAGATAGCTATCCTTGCGTAGAATTTTCACTCTGATTCAGCCAAGAGGCTTGTAACGATGTACTCCATATTGGACGTGTAATAAATTCATGTACTAATATCTTTATGTGATGCGATGTATGACTTTGTGTATCTATCTGTAAGACGTTCTGTACGCGATAGCCACTGATCCAGGGACTATCGCGATGGTACAGGGATTCGGGTTTTCTATGAAAATCCGGGGTTTTACACAACCTGACCACCTGCCAACTCTCCAGCCCAACCACCAGAACCACGACCTCCAGAAACAACCCTTGCACCTGTACGAGCACGAAACCCAAAACGCCGCTCGTCTGTGCCCGCACCGGTCCGACCGGTGACCCGGACACAGACAGCCACCTCCAACAACCTTCTGCTCTCCCCAAGCCCGAACTGTCCTCACATTCGCCTTGGCCCTGGGCATCTGCACACGAGGCTCAAGTACACCATCGGAAGGGTGGTACTTGTCCTTGTTAGCCCACTCCTTTGCCATCCTCTCCTCACGCTTCCTCTTGAAGCAAAACTCCTCCTTATGGCCATCTCTCCCACAATAGCCACAATGGAACCTCACAAGCTTAGGCTTAGGCTTGGGATGTGGCTGCTCACTAGGTTTCTCTCCACTCAACTCCTCCATTGATTTCCCCTCACTCGCCTTCTCACTTCCTTTCCCAAAGAACACTTTCCCCGAAGTGCTCACAAACTTGATAGGCTTTTGTAGGTCATTTGTGGGTGTAGGAAACACGGGTGGAGCTGGGGTTGTGTCTAGTCGGTTCCTAAGATGGTTAGGTTTTGGGGGGAAATCATTTTTGTGGTGGGTTTTTGGTGGCTCCAGGATATTCTCTCCACTTCCCTCACCAACCTTGTTTGCCCCAAGTCCCTCACCATCCTGCCTCTTAAACACCTCTATCATCATCCTCAACTGAGGCTCATGACCAGACAACCAACCCATCAACTTCCTCAAGTCATCATTCTCATCCTGCAAACGATCAACATAATGTGCAAGTTCCAAATTTTTCAAAGCATGCATTTCATAGGTAGAGCATGATGTAGGCATGGGTTCCTTCAATTTAGCCTCAAGTGAACTAGTGTAAGCATGCATCTCATCAATCTTAGCATGCAAAACATGGCAAGAAGTGCAAGCACCTAGCAAAGCAGGTCTAGACTTAAGCTCAGCCACTTCAACCCTAAGCACATCTAGTTCCTCACACTTGGAGGCATGCTTCTCCTTAAACAAAGCAAGATCAGCAAGGAATATGGAGAAATCAACGCAATCAACCTCATCCGAAACAATAGGGCTAGCCTTAAGGGAATCAATCTCAAGCTTGCTATCAAGCACCTGTGTCTCTAGCTCAGCCACTCTAGTCCTAGCATCCTCGAGTGAAGCCCTAAGCTCTTTTCTCATTTTCTTGGCCTCTCTAAGCATGTCATCACGGTTATCAAGCAAAGAGCCAAGCCTCTCATTCTCCTGGCGCAAGAAGGGAAGTTCATCACGCACCTCGTCGTCGGACTCGAATCCGAGTCGCTCCGTGTGCTTTTCTTGCCGCCGGAGCTCGCCGCCATGGTGCGAGAAGCCATCTCTCGCGAAGCGGCTCGGCCCCGCTCGTGTTCTTGGACAACTTCTTGTTCTTGCGACGATCACCTTCGTCTTCACTGCTGCTCGAGCTCGAGGTGGAGTACGCGGAACTAGAGTCGACGTCGCTCGCTCCAACCATCGCTCGGGCCTTGCCTCGGCTCTCCTTCTTCCTCGATCGTCGCTCGTCCTTGTACTTGTTCTTGTTCTTGCTCTTGTGGTCGTGCCTCGACCGGTACTTGCCATCCGTCCTCAACTTGTGCTTGTAGTTGTCCTTGTTCTCGGCCTTCTCCGGGCAGTCGGCGACGAAGTGTCCCGGCTTGCCGCACTGGAAGCACGTCCTCGTGTTCCTCCTCATGTTCACCCGGTTCTCGTGCAGCCTCTCGAACCTCCTCGTCAACAGGGCCAGCTCGTCCTCTCCAAGGTCATCAAACTCCTCATCTGGCATAGACATCAAAGAGGAAAAAGAGAACATCCTGGTGGATGGGTTAGAGTTAGCCTTTCCTTTGGAACCACCAACGAGGGCAAGACTATGGGAATCAGTCGGTCCCTCGAGCTTGGCAGTCATGCCCCTATCCACCTCAGCCGACTTGAGCTTCGAGAACAGCTCGTTCACCGTCAGAGTGTCATACTTCTCCGACTCCACAATGGTCTCGAACTTTCCGCCCCAAATCGTACGATCCAAAGAGTGTAAGAGCTTGACCGCTCTATCATGATCATCGTACGGGAGCACGTCCACATTGGCCCTCATGTTGTTCACAACCACCGTGAACCTCTGAAACAAGGCATCGATGGACTCACCGGGGAGATGAGTGAAGTTCTCGTACTCTCTCCGGTAGGTCGCATACATCCGTTCCTAAACCTGGGCGTTCCCAACATGAGCCTCCTTCAACACTGCCCAAATCCTACAAGCCAAGTGCTCGGTGTGCACCCGATCGAACTCAGGCTGACACAAAGCACGAAACAAGTAGTCGACCGCCTTATTGTTGGCGTCGAATCTACCCCTCGATCCTGGAGCGAGGAAGTCCATCGGCTGGACATATCCTGTGTCCACCGTGACATCCCAAAGGATCTGACCCTTTCCGCGGAGAAACGCACCCATCCGCTTGCTCCACATCTGATAGTTCTTGCCATCGAAGTGTGGAGGACCCGAACCCCGTTCCTGGTATGCCATCCTTGGATCTTAGACTGGTTAGAGTCAATAAAGACCCGAACTGGCTCTGATACCACTTGAAGGACTGATACGGCGAACCAGAGAGGGGGGAGTGAATGGGAGCCCATAAAAATTCTTCTCGAAGGAGATGGAAACTCCTACAAGACGAACACAGCTTCCAACACACGTCTCTGACTCACTACCCAAGTTGGCCAAGCCCACGTAGCCACTGGAGTTCCACTGGACCTAGGAACCAACACACACAACCTTCCGACCCGAGAACGCAGCGGAACACCAAACCTCGAGTCTACAGACCCACACCGGTCAGACCGGTGAGCACCACCAGTTAGACCGGTCCCTGCTGGTGAAACTGAGCAACTTTCACTAAGTGGCTCTACACCGGTCAGACCGGTGAGACACACCGGTCAGACCAATCACAGCCTGAAAGCCCCCAAGGCACCAAACAGGCCAACCGACCACCAATCTGACCCAAACTCGAAACAGCGGCACCACAGGACAACAGCGAACACACCAAGACGTTCACCCAAGCAAAATCCCACCGAGGGTTGCACTGGTCAGACTGGTCAAGAGCACCGGTCAGACTGGTGTAGCCTGGGCAGCTCGCGATGAATAGCACCCGCGGGTCAACTCCCCCAAATCCAAACCTCGATCTCCCGAATCGCTCCACGGACTTGAACAAGACTTTGGGGATATTAGGAACACCTCATGAGGAGTCCATAGCCAAGTTTAATCCCACCAAAACTCATCCAAAAAGGAGGAATCAAGGAAATCCCGCCAAAA
The DNA here is from genome assembly GCA_947561735.1 of Cenchrus americanus. NCBI lineage: Eukaryota > Viridiplantae > Streptophyta > Magnoliopsida > Poales > Poaceae > Cenchrus > Cenchrus americanus. Next base: position 125,597,648 of record OX387239.1, on the reverse strand, counting down.
GCACTTCCAACCCAAGAACTCAAGAAACCCCAAAATCGAGCACCTTTACTCACGGATTTGGGAGTGGAATCACAGCCCAAAGAACCACGAAGGGTTCCCACAAATTCCCCCCATCAAATGCCCAAGAGAAAGGTCCCGAAAACAACCAAAAGAAATCACCAAGAGAGGGCTCCGAAAATCACCACCAAGAACAACCGGGGAAAACACATCCAAACCTTGAGGAACCACGCCGAATCATCTATACATGAAACAAAGGTTCATACAAGGTCTAGCAAGCCGCCCGATCATCCATCCCTCTCAACAAGATCTCTCCATGAAGCTCTCAAGCTAGTCCTATGGAAAACCTAAGGAAAATAGGAAGGAAAATAGGAAAACAAATGAGCTAGGGTTCCAAGAGTTGGCTGCCATCCTCTCACCTCTTGGGTTATATGGAGGAAACCGAAAGTCTAAAATGCCCTTCTCTAACAACTAGGGATACAAGCCCCTCAAGGGCGGATTTGGAATTCTTGATGTCTTCACCATCGGACGGATGCCCGGCGACCGCACCCTGCGTAGCCTCGACGCAAGCCATGCGATCCCGACGCGTGTCCTCCGCTTCGAAGATTCCGGACTGCGTCGTCGCACACCGGTCAGACCGGTGCTCCTCACCGGTCGACCGGTCCGCGCCGCCGCAGCCTCCGTCCGTCTTCGGTTCTCCGGTCTTGGCTTTGTGGATCAACCAAGGAACCCTGTGGTTTTCTGGTGAACCACCGGAAACCCCGCGAACTCGGTGTAGCCTCCGACAATCTCCACTCATGACTTGGCTCCCACGTAGTCCCGGCTCGACCTTGGTTTTGAGGCTCAACCAAGAAACCGTCCATGACTTCATCTTGCTGTTCATGCCACCATGCGGCCCACACTTGACCCTGCTGGCCACCGGGTCCCTCGAACGAAGTCTACTTGTCTTCTCCACACATGGAGGCCTCACCGGCGACGACCTTTCGCGCTTGCTCTTCACCTGCACCAACACCAGTCAAGCCGCAACCTGCACCTGCAATACTTAGCCAAGAATCAGTCCACACAACGTTGTCAATCACTCATCACACAAGGAAGCGACCATCCACCGGTCCTCGAACCACACATGGTCCTCAATTTAGCCTCGTCACATGAAAATCTCATGGATTTCAGATGGTGGGACAAACTCGTGCTTCCCCTAATGGTTTTGGTGCAAGTGGGAGTGACGCTCCGCCTCCTCCCAACATGACCATCCAAGAGCAGTTTATGGTCACCCAAACCGAAGTGATGAGGCAGCACTTGCAGACGCAGCAGCAGCTTGCCCAGCAACTGCAGAATAACCCTCGTGGGGAAAACGTCGACGGCCAGCCTTGAGTCACAAAATATGAGCATTTCTATGCCATGAAGCCCCCGACTTTTGAAGAGGCCAAGGAGCCACTGGCTGCTGATGCGTGGATCAAGGCTATTGAAGCCAAGTTCTCTATATTCACCTTGCCCTGCTCCGAGGAGCGAAAGGCCAACTTTGCTGCTCTCCAGCTTCGTGGTGCAGCCTTGATATGGTGGGAGAACTTCAGGACCATGATTCCTGCCGGACACCAGATCACATGGGTTGAATTCAAGCAGGCCTTCAAGGAACATCACATTCCTAAGGGTCTCATGGATAGGAAGATGAAGGAGTTGCTTGCTTTAAAGCGAGGAGCTGACACAGTGTATGAGTATGCAAAGAAATTCAATGCCTTGTGTCAGTATGGCGGGCATCATGTGGACAATGATTCCAAGAAGATAGAGCGTTTCCGTGATGGGCTACATGGGGATCTCTACGAGAGGCTTAACCTTTATGAGCCTAAAAGCTATCAGGACCTTGTGAACAAGGCCATTTCTCAAGAGGATGCCATGTCCAAAGCCCAGAGGGATAGAAAGAGGCAGGCCGGATTCACCACCACTGGTGGGTCGGGCAAGAAATTCCGTTTCATCAAGAAAAGTACTCAGGGTCCTCCCCAGTCATCTTCAGCTGGACACTGGAGAGTGACCCCGTCTCAAAACAAGCCATCTGGGAACTTTCAGTTCCGTAAGGCACAACAGCAACCATTCAAGCCTAATGCACCCCCGGCTAACAACAACAGTGCTATCAAGGATCGTCACTGCTATATTTGTGGGCAGTAGTGCTGATGGGTACTTTCTCTATCCGTGATCACCCCATTAGAATATTGTTTGATTCTGGAGCAACTCACAGTTTCATCAGTGAAAGTCTAGTGAGCAAGTTAGGCTTACATTCTTGTCATAGTAAGGACTCTTTCGTCATAGCCACGGCGGGAGGAAGAATCCTCTCCAACACTATAACCAAAGCCGTTCCCTTGCAGCTCGGCAATAAAACTTTCTTAACCAACCTAATTCATTTGGGATTAGGAGGTCTGGATATGATTCTAGGAATGAATTGGTTGACCCAACATCAAGTTGTTTTGGACATTGCCACTAGAATGGTAGAAATCCATGCCCCTACCAGTGGTCATTCTATCTTGTACCTACCCCAGGTAGAAAGCACCCATCCTTGTTCCTATGCTGCCATAGCCACCCAACTAGAAGATATTCCAGTGGTGTGCGAGTATCCCGATGTCTTTCCAGACGACTTGCCTGGTATGCCACCAGAAAGGGACGTCGAGTTTGTCATAGAACTTCAACCCGGTACTGCACCAATATCTAAAAGGCCCTACCGAATGCCACCCAAAGAACTGGCAGAATTGAAGGTTCAGTTGCAAGAATTGCTTGATAAGGGATATATCCGCCCAAGTTCGTCTCCTTGGGGAAGTCCTGCTCTATTTGTGAAAAAGAAAGATGGTAGTTTACAGATGTGCGTAGACTATCGTACCCTCAATGCGGTGACAATTAAGAATAAATACCCGTTGCCCCGCATTGATGTTCTCTTTGATCAATTGGCTGGTGCCAAGGTCTTTTCCAAGATTGATCTTCGATCTGGCTATCATCAGATCAAAATTCGAGCAAGTGACGTACCAAAGACAGCCTTTTCCACCAGATACGGTCTCTATGAATTCCTAGTGATGTCTTTTGGTCTCACCAATGCACCTGCCTATTTCATGTACCTCATGAACTCAGTTTTCATGAACGAACTGGACAAGTTCGTAGTGGTCTTCATTGATGATATTCTCATTTATTCCAAAAGCGAAGCCGAGCATGCGAAGCATCCTCGTATTATTTTGCAGCGATTGAGAGATCACAAACTCTATGCCAAATTCTCCAAATGTGACTTTTGGTTGGATAGTGTGAAGTTTTTGGGTCATACTATTTCCAAAGATGGTATCTCCGTGGATCCTAGCAAAGTGCAGGAGGTCATGGATTGGAAGCCACCCAAATCAGTACACCAAATCCGTAGCTTTTTGGGTCTAGCAGGCTATTATCGTCGGTTTATTCCGGATTTCTCAAGAATAGCCAAACCCATGACTGAACTTCTGAAGAAGGGTGTCAAGTTTGTGTGGAGCGAGGAATGTGACCAAGCTTTTCACACCTTGAGGAAACACTTAACCTCAGCCCCGTATTGACTCAACCGGATATGTCCAAACCGTTTGAGGTGTTTTGTGATGCTTCGGGCACTGGTCTTGGTTGCGTGCTCATGCAAGAAAACCGAGTCATTGCCTACGCCTCGCGAGCACTTCGACCTCATGAGAAGAATTATCCGACTCATGCTCTTGAGTTAGCAGCAGTTGTGCATGCCTTGAAGCTTTGGCGGCACTACCTGATGGGTAATCATTGCAATATCTACACCGACCACAAGAGTCTCAAGTACATTTTCACTCAATCTGACATGAATATGAGGCAACGAAGATGGTTGGAACTAATCAAGGATTATGATTTGGAAGTCCATTACCATCCCGGCAAGGCTAACGTGGTTGCGGATGCGCTTAGCCGCAAGCATTGCAACTATGTGATGTTAGAACCGAAGAACGAAGCCCTGTGCGAAGAATTGAGGAAGCTTAGCTTGGAAATGGTCGAACATGGAAAGCTTCATGCTGCTTCGATCGAATCCCCTCTCCATGAGAGGATTGCTATAGCTCAACTCAGCGATGAAGAGATTCACAAAATCAACCAAAAATTAGAAGAGGGAGACCCTAAGTATGATTGCTTCCGAAAGGATGTCAAGGGAGTTGTTTGGTTCGGACACAGGTTAGTAGTACCACGAAATCAAGAGTTAAAGAAGGAGATTTTAGATGAGGCTCATCTCTCTAAATTCACCATTCACCCCGGAAGTACCAAGATGTACCGAGATCTTAGGGAAAATTTTTGGTGGTCAAAAATGAAGAGTGAAATAGCCGAGTATGTGTCCAGTTGTGACACGTGCCAAAGGATCAAGGCTAGTCATCTAAAGACCGCGGGTCAAATGCAACCATTAACCATCCCTGCCTGGAAGTGGGACGACATCAGTATGGATTTCATTGTCGGTTTACCTCTCACGCCTTGGAAACATGATTCCATTTGGGTCATAGTGGACCGACTTACCAAGACCGCTCACTTTATCCCCGTTCACACCACTTATTCATCTGAGCAATACGCGGAAATCTATATTGATCTCATAGCGTGACTACACGGTGTTTCCAAGACCATCTTGTCCGATCGTGGCACGCAGTTTGTCGCTCGTTTCTGGGCACAAGTGCACGAATCTTTGGGAACCAAGTTAATCCATTGTTCCAGTTATCACCCTCAGACCGATGGTCAGACGGAAAGAGTAAACCAAGTAGTAGAAGATATGTTGAGGGCTTGTGTCATTCATTTTGACAAATCGTGGGACAAATGCCTTGCTCTAGCAGAGTTTGCTTACAACAATAGCTATCAGGCTAGTCTGAAGATGGCCCCGTTCGCCTTGTATGGAAGAAGGTGTCGTACCCCTTTGAATTGGTCACAAGCGGGTGAACGAACCTTGTTTGGCCCTAAGCTAGTGCAAGAAGCCGAAGAAAAGTGAGTGTTATTAGAGAGAATCTGAGGGCAGCTCAGATGAGGCAAAAGAGCTACCATGATAAAGCTAGAGCTCCCCGAGAGTTCGAAGTTGGTAATTATGTATACCTAAAGGTATCTCCAACCAAGGGCGTGCAACGCTTTGGAGTAAAAGGGAAATTAGCTCCATGCTATATTGGTCCTTATGAAGTCACTGAGAAGTTTGGTACGACGGCTTATCGTATTCGACTTCCCGACCAATTATCTGCAGTGCACGACGTGTTTCACGTCTCGCAATTGAAGAAGTGTGAGCAAGTCCCCGAGGCACAAATAATTGAAGAGACCAATGTAGAAATAGAACCAGACCTATCGCTAGCGGAGTATCCAATGGGGGTATTAAACCATAAAGAAAGGCAGACTAGAAGACAAAAGGTGAAAATGTACAAGATACAATGGAGTCACCACACAGAAGAAGAAGCTACATGGGAGACCGAGCAGTTTCTCAATGCCAAGTACCCCGACTTTCTTCCGAGTCAAGCTCGTAAGTGAACTCTCCTCACGTTCTTTTGATTCGAATCTCGGGACGAGATTCCCGTTAAGGGGGGTAGGCTGTAACACCTCGTGTTTTTGCTCATTGTCATTTTGTGCTTATAACCCACTTAACCACATCTATAAATCACCTTGATGACCATAGGTCAACCTTGGTCAAAACCCTAGCTCAAAACCCCACCTATTCCCCTAACCTCCTGTGACATTCTAGAACTTTCGCGCGTTTCCCAAAAATTTCCTTAAACACTCCAAAACCACCCAAAGAGAAAAATGTGCAGAATGTTGGGGGACACAACTTTGCTGTTGAGTGGCATTTGAAATTTGGAAGAATTGACAGTGAAACTGAGGACCATGTGTGGTTCGAGGACCGGTGGATGGTCGCTTCCTTGTGTGATGAGTGATTGACAACGTTGTGTGGACTGATTCTTGGCTAAGTATTGCAGGTGCAGGTTGCGGCTTGACTCGTGTTGGTGCAGGTGAAGAACAAGCGCGAAAGGTCGTCGCCGGTGAGGCCTCCGGTGTGGAGAAGACAAGTAGGCTTCGTTCGAGGGACCGGTGGCCGGCGGGGTCAAGTGCGGGCCGCATGGTGGCATGAACGAGCAAGATGAAGTCGTGGACGGTTTCTTGGTTGAGCCTCAAAACCAAGGTCGAGCCGGGACTACGTGGGAGCCAAGTCATGAGTGGAGATTGGCGGAGGCTACACCGAGTTCGCGGGGTTTCCGGTGGTTCACCAGAAAACCACTGGGTTCCTTGGTTGATCCACAAAGCCAAGACCGGAGAACCGAAGACGGAGCTGCAGCAGCGCCAGACCGGTCTGACCGGTGAGGAGCACCGGTCTGACCGGTGTGCGACGATGCAGTCCCGAATCTTCGAAGCGAAGGACACGCGTCGGGATCGCATGGCTTGCGTCGAGGCTACGCAGGGTGCGGTCGCCGGGCATCCGTCCGATGGTGAAGACATCAAGAATTCCAAATCCGCCCTTGAGGGGCTTGTATCCCTAGTTAGTAGAGAAGGGCATTTTAGACATTCGGTTGCCTCCATATAACCCAAGAGGTGAGAGGATGGCAGCCAACTCTTGGAACCCTAGCTCATTTGTTCTCCCTTTTTCCTTCCTATTTTCCTTAGTTTTTCAATAGGACTAGCAAGAGAGCTTCACGGAGAGATCTTGTAGAGAGGGATGGATGATCGGGCGGCTTGCTAGACCTTGTACGAACCTTTGTTTCATGTATAGATGATTCGGCGTGGTTCCTTAAGGTTTGGATGTGTTTTCCCCGGTTGTTCTTGGTGGTGATTTTCGGAGCCCTCTCTCGGTGATTTCTTTGGGTTGTTTTCGGGACTTTTCTCTTGGGGATTTGATGGGGGAAATTTGTGGGAACCCTTCGTGGTTCTTTGGGCTGTGATTCCCCTCCCAAATTCGTGAGTAAAGGTGCTCGATTTTGGGGTTTCTTGAGTTCTTGGGTTGGAAGTGCTCTTGGCAAGGATTTGCTATTTCGGGAGTTGTAGGAAGTTTGAGACCGTAATTTTTGGGGCATAATCTCTCCTTGGGGTATTCATCATCTCCCCAAAATTTCGTCTCAAGACTCCAAGTGGTTTGGGAGATCCTTTGATCCAAAGTTTGGGGCGATTTCGCGGGCAGTTTTCTGGGCTGTCCCGGGTGATCCGGGCACCTGTGCCGGGTGACCCGAAGGTGGTAGGTTGATCCGGTCACTTGTGCTCGGGTGACCCGGTGCGGCTCTGTAAGGCTCAGGGTGACCCGGTCACTTGTGCCGGTTGACCCGGTAGGTCTCAGCCTTCTTCGTTGATTGCTCATGTTCTTTCGCGTTTGCTTCCGCCTTGCTTCCTAGCCTTTCAAGCTTTGTTCCTAAGGGATCAAGGGAGGTTTGTGTGTGCTTCCGCGTGTTTGTGTGTGACTCGGAGTTGCGATTGGGATATAGGCCGAGTTCTTCTGAGAAAGGATTTTTAGCGGCTCCCATTCACTCCCCCCCTCTCTGGTTCGCCGTATCGGTCCTTCAAGTGGTATCAGAGCCGGTTCGGGTCTTTTTTGACTCTAACCAGTCTAAGATCCAAGGATAGCGTACCAGGAACGAGGTTCGGGTCCTCCACACTTCGATGGCAAGAACTACCAGATGTGGAGCAAGCGGATGGGTGCGTTCCTCCGCGGAAAGGGTCGACCGCTTTGGGATGTCACGGTGGACACAGGCTATGTCCAGCCGATGGATTTCCTTGCTCCGGGGTCGAGGGACGGATTCGACGCCAACAATAAGGCGGTCGACTACTTGTTTCGTGCTTTGTGTCGGCCGAGTTCGATCGGGTGCACACCGAGCACTTGGCTTGTAGGATTTGGGCGGTGTGGAAGGAGGCTCATGTTGGGAACGCCCGGGGTTCGGGCACGGTTGTATGCGACCTACGGAGAGAGTACGAGAACTTCACTCATTTCCCCGGTGAGTCCATCGATGCCTTGTTTCGCAGGTTCACGGTGGTGGTGAACAACATGAGGGCCAATGTGGACGTGCTCCCGTACGATGATCATGATAGAGCGGTCAAGCTCTTACACTCTTTGGATCGTACGATATGGGGCGGAAAGTTCGAGGCCATAGTCGAGTCGGAGAGGTATGATACTCTGACGGTGAACGAGCTGTTCTCAAAGCTCAAGTCGGCTGAGGTGGATAGGGGCATGACGGCCAAGCTCGAGGGACCGACTGATTCCCATAGTCTTGCCCTCGTTGGTGGTTCCAAAGGAAAGACTAACTTTAACCCATCCACCAGGATGTTCTCGTTTTCCTCTTTGATGTCTATGCCAGATGAGGAGTTTGATGACCTTGGAGAGGACGAGCTGGCGCTGTTGACGAGGCGGTTCGAGAGGCTGCACGAGAACCACGTGAACATGAGGAGGAACACGAGGACTTGCTTCCAGTGTGGCAAGCCGGGACACTTCGTCGCCGACTGCCCGGAGAAGGCCGAGAACAAGGACAGCTACAAGCACAAGCCGAGGATGAACGATGGCAAGTACCATTCGAGGCGCGACCACAAGAGCAAGCACAAGAACAAGTACAAGGACGAGCGACGATCGAGGAAGAAGGAGGGCCGAGGCAAGGCCCGAGCGATGGTTGGAGCGAGCGACGTCGACTCCAGTTCCGCGTACTCCACCTCGAGCTCGAGCGGCCAGCCGAAGACGAGGGAGATCGCCGCAAGAACAAGAAGTCGTCCAAGAACCCGAGCGGGGCCGAGCCGCTTCGCGAGAGATGGCTTCGCACCATGGCGTTGAGCTCCGGCGGCAAGAAGAGCACAAAGAGCGACTCGGACTCGAGTCCGACGACGAGGTGCGTGATGAACTTCCCTTCTTGCGCCGGAGAATGAGAGGCTTGGCCCTTTGCTTGATAACCGGATGACATGCTTAGAGAGGCCAAGAAAATGAGGAAAGAGCTTAGGGCTTCACTCGAGGATGCTAGGACTAGAGTGGCCGAGCTAGAGACACGGGTGCTTGATAGCAAGCTTGAGATTGATTCGCTTAAGGCTAGTCTTGTTGTTTCGATGAGAATGATTGTCTTGATTGCTCCATATTCCTTGCCGATCTTGCTTTGTTTAAGGAGAAGCATGCCTCCAAGTGTGAGGAACTAGATGTGCTTAGGGTTGAAGTGGCCGAGCTTAAGTCTAGACTGCTTTGCTAGGTGCTTGCACTTCTTGCCCCGTTTTGCATGCTAAGATTGATGAGATGCATGCTTACACTAGTTCGCTCGAGGCTAAATTGAAGGAACCCATGCCTACATCTTGCTCTACTCGTGAAATGCATGCATTGGAAAATTTGGAGCTTGCACATTATGTTGATCGTTTGCGGGATGAGAATGATGATTTGAGGAAGTTGATGGGTTGGTTGTCCGGTCATGAGCCTCGCTTGAGGATGATGATCGAGGCCTTTAAGAGGCAAGATGGTGAGGGGCTTGGGGCAAACAAGGTTGGTGAGGGAAGTGGAGAGAATATCCGGAGCCACCAAAAACCCACCACAAAAATGATTTCCCCCCAAAACCTAACCATCTAAGGAACCGACTAGACACAACCCCAGCTCCACCCGTGTTTCCTACACCCACAAATGACCTACAAAAGCCTATCAAGTTTGTGAGCACTTCGGGGAAAGTGTTCTTTGGGAAGGAGAGTGAGAAGGCTAGTGGTGAGAAACCGGTGGAGGGTTTGAGTGGGGAGAAACCAAGTGAGCAGCCACATCCCAAGCCTAAGCCTAAGCTTGTGAGGTTCCATTGTGGCTATTGTGGGAGAGATGGCCATAAGGAGGAGTTTTGCTTGAAGAGGAAGCGAGAGGAGAGAATGGAGAAGGAGTGGGCTACCGCAAGGACAAGTACCACCCTTCCGATGGTGTACTTGAGCCTCGTATGCAGATGCCCAGGGGCAAGGCGATTGTGAGGACAGTTCGGGCTTGGGGAGAGAAGAAGGCTGCAGGTGGTGTTGCTGCCCAGGTCACAACGGTCAGACCGGTGTGGAGCACCGGTCGACCGGTGCGGGCCAGACGGACAACCGTTTGGGTTTCGAGCTCGTACGAGTGCGAGGGTTGTTTCGGTGGTCATGGTTCTGGTGGTTGGGCTGGAAAGGGTGCAGGTGGTCAGTTTGCTAGGCGTTCTCCTCCTCGTGCTCAATACGGGGATTGGAGGAGTCGTGGCGTTGAGTTGGAGAGGAAGGACGTTCCGCGGGCTTTCTTGCGTGGTTTTGGTCCTCCTCTAGGCAGAGAGGGGTGGTTCCCTCAGGGCGGTTACCGTGGTGGTGTTCGTGGAGGCAGTTTTGGTAGGAGAGATACTTTGGTTGGTGCTAACCCCACTTTCGAGCAAATGGCTCGGCACTGGTTTTCCTCCTTTGGTACTAACCCCGTCTTTGAGTCGTTTGTTCGCTCACGTGCTTATTTTTGAATTTCGGTGGGAGACTTGAAGAACATTTGGTTGATTGACTCCGGTTGCTCGAGGCATATGACCGGAGACGGGGGTGGTTCTCAAGTCTCTTCCCGGTGGTGACGAAGAGGTACATCACCTTTGGGGACAATGGGCGTGGGCGTGTGCTTTCGAAGGTGAGATAAAAGTGAGTGACAAGATCACTCGAGGCGTGTTGCTCTTGTTCAATCGCCGGGGTACAATTTGCTTTCTCGTGTCCCGGTTGTTGGATGAGGGTTTTGAGGTGTTGTTTCGGCCTCGGTGGTTCTCGGATTGTGGACTCTCGAGGGGACCTTGTCTGTATGGTCGTTCCCGAGGGTCAGGTGTTTCGTGCTGATTTTTCTCAGTCTTCGGGTGTGGAGCGTTGTTTCTTGGCTGGTTCTTCGAGTGAGTTGTGGAAGTGGCATAGGAAGTTGGGCCACTTGAGCTTTGACCTTTTGTCTCGCTTGAGTAAACTCAATTTGGTCCGAGGATTGCCACGTTTGAGGCTTGAGAAGGAGTTGGTTTGTGCGCCGTGTAGGCATGCCAAGATGGTAGCCTCTTCTCACCCGCCTCTCACCGATGTGATGACTGAGCGTCCATGTGAGTTGCTCCATATGGACCTTGTTGGCCCAGCTCGTGTGCGATCTGCGGGTGGGAAGTGGTATGTCCTTGTTGTGGTGGACGACTATTCTCGGTATGCGTGGGTGTTCTTTCTCGAGGATAAGGGGGAGACGTTTGGTTTTGTTCGAGATCTAGTCTTGAGGTTGAGGAACGAGAGGCACGGAGATGCCATACGAGCTATCCGCAGTGATAATGGCACGGAATTCGGGAACTCTCGTTTTGAAACCTTTTGCCATGACTTGGGTCTTGAGCACCGCTTTTCGAGTCCGTACACGCCTCCCCAGAATGGTGTTGTGGAAAGGAAGAACAGGACCTTGTGCGAGATGGCTCGGACGATGCTTGATGAGCATAGGACTCCGAGGAGGTATTGGGCTGAGGCGGTGAATACCGCATGCTATGTGTCGAACAGGATATACCTCAGAGTGCACAAAAAGAAGACATGCTATGAGTTCATGCATGGTCGCACACCCAAGGTGAGTCACTTCCATGTCTTTGGTTGCAAGTGTTTCATTCTGAAGAAAGGCAGAAAGTTGGATAAGTTTGAGGCTAGGTCTGTCGATGGCATTTTCTTTGGTTATGCATCTCATTCTAGAGCATATCGTGTGCTCAATCTTGAAACTAACCAAATCGTGGAGACTTGCGAGGTAACCTTCGACGAGACAGAGCCACGTAGTCAGCTTGTTTTTGAGTGTGCAGGTGATGATGAGCTTGGCGAGGAGATTTTTCAGGAGGAGGAGCATGAACATGGTGATGATGAAGATGGCAGTGTGGTGCTGAAGCTGAACATGTACCTACTACTTTGACTACGATGATGGATGGACCCTCTGCTACACCTACGACGACAAATCAAGAACGAGGAGAAGCTGATGTTGAGGGGGAGGTAGCTTCGAGGCGAGAACCTCCCCGGCGAGTTCAAGTGGATCACCCAGCTTCGAGGATCATCGGCGACATGAATGAACGCACTACACGGTCGAGGGTTCGAAACAATTCCCATTTCGCTCATGCTGCGTTTGTTGCTTCTTTTGAGCCCAAAGACATTGGACACGCACTATCTGATCACAATTGGGTTAACTCGATGCATGAGGAGTTGGAGAACTTTGAGAGGAATCAGGTGTGGGAGTTGGTTGACCCTCCCCCAGGGTGTAAGCCGATTGGTACCAAGTGGGTGTGGAAAAACAAAGGGAGAGAAGGGTGAGGTTGTGAGGAACAAGTCGAGACTTGTTGCCCAGGGGTTCAGTCAGAAGGAGGGGATCGACTACGAGGAGACTTTTGCTCCCGTAGCCCGTTTGGAGGCGATTAGGATTCTTCTAGCCTTTTCCGTGGCTAAAGGGTTCAAGTTGCACCAAATGGATGTGAAGAGTGCTTTTCTGAATGGTGTGCTCGAGGAAGAAGTGTATGTGAGGCAGCCTCCGGGGTTTGAGAGTGAGAAGTTCCCCCACCGGGTGTACAAGTTGAGGAAGGCGCTGTATGGGTTGAAGCAGGCGCCTAGAGCTTGGTATGGCAGGTTGAGGGGGTTCTTGTTTGAGAGAGGTTTTGAGATGGGGAAGGTCGATCGGACCTTGTTTTTGCCGAGGCGGGGGCGAGATATCCCGATTGTGCGGGTGTACGTGGATGATATTGTCTTTGGTGGCTCGTCTAACTCTCTTGTTGCGAGGTTTGCGGATGATATGAGCGGGGAGTTTGAGATGAGCATGATGGGCGAGTTGCGCTTCTTCCTCGGGCTACAAATCAAGCAATCAAAGGAAGGAACATTTGTGCACCAGGCTAAGTACACCAAGGACATTGTGAGGAAGTTCAAGATGGAGGACTCCAAGGCTATGACGACGCCGATGAGTACGACTACAGCTCTTGATGCGGACGAGGAAGGTGAACACGTGGATCAGAAGGAGTACCGGAGTATGATCGGGTCACTCCACTACTTGACGGCGACGAGGCCGGACATACAGTTCTCGGTGTGTCTGTGCGCTCGTTTTCAAGCGTCTCCGAGGACTTCGCATCGGCAAGCAGTGAAGCGAATTTTTAGGTACTTGCGTCACACTCCCGACTTCGGCCTTTGGTACTCCGCGTCCTCTTCTTTGGCGCTTCATGGTTTTTCAGACGCGGATTTTGCCGGGTGTCGGTTGGATAGGAAGTCCACTTCTGGGACTTGCCAGTTTTGGGTTCTTCGTTGGTGTCTTGGTCTTCCCGTAAGCAGTCGAGTGTTGCTCAATCCACGACCGAGGCCGAGTATGTTGCCGCTGCTAGTTGTTGCTCTCAGCTCCTTTGGATCACCTACACCATGAGTGACTTTGGTGAGGAGTATACCCATGTCCCACTTCAATGTGATAGCACTAGTGCCATAAGCGTTGCAAAGAACCCAGTGCTTCATTCCAAAACCAAGCACATAGAAGTGAGGTATCATTTTCTGAGAGACAATGTTGAGAAAGGAAAGATAGCTTTGATCCATGTACCCACACATGACCAACTAGCCGATATTTTCACCAAACCCCTAGATCAAGCCACTTTCACTCGTTTGCGGGGGGAACTTGGTGTGTGTTTGATTTCTTGAGTTGGGTGTGTAGGAGCTCTCTTTTGCCGGTGGTGTCGAGCCCGTTTTGCCTCCCCTCGAGGAGCCGGTTTGTAGCATATGTATAGCTTTCCTTTGTGCATTTCTTGCATTTGGCATGGCATATGTAACATGATGTATAGGCATCCTTGTACCTTAGATTGCATGCATTTTGTATCATATGCATTGGTTAGGAAAAGCTTCTCTCATATACATTGTTCATCATGGAATGAGATATATGTCTTTGTGAGCTTGTTTGGTATGCTACGGTTAGTTTGGCTTAGCTCCTGATGATCTTGATGAATAATCCATGGTTGATAGCTATGCTTTTGAAAAATGTCACATGTATGCTCTCTCATGTGTAAATGCCTTTACATGCTCTTGACATGTTTGTGTGGCCTTGCTATGCTTAATTTGTGGTTGGATAGCTAGTTTATTGATCATATGGGGCCAAAGGCTCATTTGCCATCATGAATGTTTAGCCCTCTTGACTTATCTTGTGGAGGAGCATAAGTTCCTTTTTGTCGCAAAGACATTTCATGTACCATTTACAAATCTGAAAATGAAATGAAAAATGCTTGGAAAATATGCTCCCATGTCATATGTGCTGAATTTAATTTGCTTTGGGTGCTAAACCGTTGCATGGTGCCTACCAATGAGAAGTCTCATAAATAGAAGTAGGCACATGGCTCGGTGGCTTTGACATGACATGAGGTGCTTGTGGGTGTTTGTGATGGTCTTATGATTAGAATGGCTGTCCTAGCATGAAGTTTGTGTGGCTTTGCCATTTTGATATGCTTTGATCATGTTTAGGACTTTGCTCATGAGAGGCAAGTTTTCGCAAAATTGCCAAAATCCATCTTAGCTTCGTCCAATGGTTGTGAAACTTGGTGATCATGTAGTTGAGATCGATACGAAGCCGTAGAGTATCTAACTTGCTCATTTGGACATGTGTACCATTCTTTGTTGAATCTTGTATATTTGAGAAGCTCTAGGTTGAAAGTTTTGCATTTTTGGCTTGATTCATGCATTGCCAACAAGGGGTAGAAGTTTGAGCTTGAAATGTCTTGTTGGACGCGTTTAGAAGGTTTTCAGGTGGTTTCGAGCCATTTCTGGGCTCTGTTGTACACCGGTCTGACCGGTGATGAGCACCGGTCTGACCGGTGTGAGTGCTGGTCCTGTACATATGTTGGGCACCGGTCCGACCGGTGGTGATGACCGGTCGACCGGTGTGAGCCGAAGTTGCTTGCAGCGCCTCGTTTCATGTGGTTTCTTGCATGCATTCGTCCAGGGGGAGTTGCTTTGGTTTAGGGGGAGCTTGCATGTGTGCAGGGGGAGCTCTTTGTGGTTGTTCGAGCTTTGTTTCGGTGGTTTGCGCTCTTTGCTTGAGCTTTGCTTTGTCTCGAATGTGTCGAGCCGTTGCCCTTGCCTAAGGGGTCCGAGACTTGTTTCCTTCAAGTGATCTTGCTCTTTGCCTTTGTTTGGCTTTCGATCGCTTGTTGGAGTTCCTTTTTGTTCGTTTCTTTTTCTTTTCTTTTCTTTTCTCTCTTGTTACTTTCGTGTGGGTGTTGTCAATGCACTCATCAAGGGGGAGATTGAGGACCATGTGTGGTTCGAGGACCGGTGGATGGTCGCTTCCTTGTGTGATGAGTGATTGACAACGTTGTGTGGACTGATTCTTGGCTAAGTATTGCAGGTGCAGGTTGCGGCTTGACTCGTGTTGGTGCAGGTGAAGAACAAGCGCGAAAGGTCGTCGCCGGTGAGGCCTCCAGGTGTGGAGAAGACAAGTAGGCTTCGTTCGAGGGACCCGGTGGCCAGCGGGGTCAAGTGCGGGCCGCATGGTGGCATGAACAGCAAGATGAAGTCGTGGACGGTTTCTTGGTTGAGCCTCAAAACCAAGGTCGAGCCGGGACTACATGGGAGCCAAGTCATGAGTGGAGATTGGCGGAGGCTACACCGAGTTCGCGGGGTTTCCGGTGGTTCACCAGAAAACCACTGGGTTCCTTGGTTGATCCACAAAGCCAAGACCGGAGAACCGAAGACGGAGCTGCAGGGCGCCGCCGCACCGGTCGACCGGTGGGTCTGACCGGTGGTGACCGGTCTGACCGGTGTGCGACGACGCAGTCCGGAATCTTCGAAGCGGAGGACACGCGTCGGGATCGCATGGCTTGCGTCGAGGCTACGCAGGGTGCGGTCGCCGGGCATCCGTCCGATGGTGAAGACATCAAGAATTCCAAATCCGCCCTTGAGGGGCTTGTATCCCTAGTTAGTAGAGAAGGGCATTTTAGACATTCGGTTGCCTCCATATAACCCAAGAGGTGAGAGGATGGCAGCCAACTCTTGGAACCCTAGCTCATTTGTTCTCCCTTTTTCCTTCCTATTTTCCTTAGTTTTTCAATAGGACTAGCAAGAGAGCTTCACGGAGAGATCTTGTAGAGAGGGATGGATGATCGGGCGGCTTGCTAGACCTTGTACGAACCTTTGTTTCATGTATAGATGATTCGGTGTGGTTCCTCAAGGTTTGGATGTGTTTTCCCCGGTTGTTCTTGGTGGTGATTTTCGGAGCCCTCTCTCGGTGATTTCTTTGGGTTGTTTTCGGGACTTTTCTCTTGGGGATTTGATGGGGGAAATTTATGGGAACCCTTCATGGTTCTTTGGGCTGTGATTCCCCTCCCAAATCCGTGAGTAAAGGTGCTCGATTTTGGGGTTTCTTGAGTTCTTGGGTTGGAAGTGCTCTTGGCAAGGATTTGCGATTTCAGGAGTTGTAGGAAGTTTGAGACCGTAATTTTTGGGGCATAACCTCTCCTTGGGGTATTCATCATCTCCCCAAAATTTCGTCTCAAGACTCCAAGTGGTTTGGGAGATCATTTGATCTAAAGTTTGGGGCGATTTCGCGGGCAGTTTTCTGGGCTGTCCCGGGTGATCCGGTCACCTGTGCCGGGTGACCCGAAGGTGGTAGGCTGATCCGGTCACTTGTGCTCGGGTGACCCGGTGCGGCTCTGTAAGGCTCAGGGTGACCCGGTCACTTGTGCCGGTTGACCCGGTAGGTCTCAGCCTTCTTCGTTGATTGCTCATGTTCTTTCGCGTTTGCTTCCGCCTTGCTTCCTAGCCTTTCAAGCTTTGTTCCTAAGGGATCAAGGGAGGTTTGTGTGTGCTTCCGCGTGTTTGTGTGTGACTCGGAGTTGCGATTGGGATATAGGCCGAGTTCTTCTGAGAAAGAATTTTTAGCGGCTCCCATTCACTCCCCCCCTCTCTGGTTCGCTGTATCGGTCCTTCAGAAACAGGCCTTGGAAGCTGTTGTGCTCTTGTTCACGGGCGCCGAGATTTCAGCCATGTTGGCATGGCGTTCCTGCTTCATTCCTTGGACCAAACCCCGCAAGCCTTTGTGAAAGTGGTAGAGGGATCCCTAATCTGCAACTTTGCTTCATATACTAAGGTGTAGTTTGTTTTAGAAAACTGGAGAAAAACAAATTTGAAAATCGAATCAGGAAATACAATTGCACTGAGAGCGCCGGAACGCGTCCAGAGCGCGACGTCGTGCGTGGCCACGTCGGCCACCGCCGTACGTGCCGTACCCGCTTCGGGCGCGCACGCCGAGGCGTCGGTGTGACCGCCGGTCACCGCGCGGCGCTCGCGAGCACCCGTGCGTGCCGTCCGTGGCAAGTGGGGAGGGCCGGGTGGTGCGAATCCGCCGACCGCGCACCGTCCGCGGCGTGCCATTGGCCGCCGCAGCGGCGCACGTCGCCGGCCATGCCCTCGCCACCCCTACGCGGTCTAGTGGCCCGGCACGTTCCTACCTACCCCAACCGACCTCCCCGCACGCTTATAAGCCGGTCCTCGCCGTCCCTCGCGCGCATGCCTCGCCCGCCCGAGCCGCCGCCGTCCGCCATTGCCGCCGCTCGGTGAGCATTGTGCTCCGCTTGATTTCCTCACGTACCAGTGAGCCTCAGCCCTTCCCTGTGAACCACAACACCTCCCTGAGCCATGTGTTGATCACGTTGAGCCACCCCTTCGCCGGAGCCCGAGCCTCCGTGGCCGCCGCCGGACCGCCGCCGTCGAGCTCGCTTCTCCGCCACTTCTCCAAGCCCCGTGACCTGCCTGGTACCTTCCCTGGGTCGCATGGAAGCTTCCTGGGTAGCACGTGGTTGAGCCCAGGCCATCCCGTCACCGCCGTCAAGTTTCCCGCGGGCGCGCCGCCACTGCTCCGCCGCCGCCGCTCGCCGGAGTCCCCACCGGCCAATCCACCGCCGCCAATCGATAGCTGGTAGGCCTAATCGAATATCCCCCTTGCTTGTTTGCGTGCCCGAGCCCTACCTCGCCGCCGGCGAGCTCATCTCCGCCGTCGGGCCCGAGGGGGTGAACCAAGGGTATATTTGTGAAGTTTTCAAAAGTTCTAAGGTCCCTGGCATAAAAAGATTGTTCCCAGTTTTGTGTTTGAGTCCAGCACCTTGTAAAATTTATTAAAAATCGTAGAAAAATCCAAAAATAGCAACCCCAATTTTTCTGTGCTCAGTGTGACCAGAACTACAACTTTGCCCAAATATGTACATACTTTTGAGATTTAGTTTTTGCTTGAAAAATAGGAATGTGAAATGATTAGATTGGTGTTTCTGAAAAATCCACCCAAGCTTTTGAGCTGGATTTTGGATATGTTGTGATCACTAGTGTGCCTAGCCTCTGTGCCAAAATTTGCACAAAGTTGCTGAAGGGATCTTCCTGTATAAATTATTTTGTGATATTGGTAAATCTGCTTAGATGATTTTTGTAGCTCCAAATATAATTATTTCTGAGAAGTCCCCGACGGTAGTTAGATGCTGGTGCCGGCTGACGAGGACGAGGGAGCTGGAGGAGACGTGCACTACATGACCGTAGAGCAAGACCCGGGCCAAAGTCCGGAAGTTTGTGTGTCTGCTTGTGGTGACGAAGGCAAGCCAAGGTTTATTCATTAACCCCTGTGTTTCTTTAAAACTTTTGAATTTACTTCTTGTTATTGTATGTGCATTTTCGTTCAGGAGTTGAAATGAAACCCTAGTTGCATGATCCATAATTACCTTTGATCTTTTACTAGCATGTTAGGTCACTAGATGCTATGCTTAAGGATCCGGTACAAGTTGAGTGATGTTCATCACTCGCGAGAATAGGATCTTCTTTATGGAATCACCATATTGATTAAATGGATTGCTCATGTGGTAAGAGCATGGGACTTAGGCTCCGGTCCAATGGCTTCGTGGGCTAACTGTTTGAATGTACTAAACACTTGTTGGAAATGGGTACGGTAAGCCTAGTACCTAAATGAGGCGGTACTGGGTTTTACTATCACTACTCTTAGGGTTGCGGCCCCGGGCTCGCCACTCGAGTGCATGCGTGAGGCTGGGTGACCTTAGTGGTGTAGCCCAGATAAACCTTGTACTTAAGACTGTGAGCTATTATCCCCAAACCGAAGAATGACGGGAACCGCCTGGTTGGTGAACTCTTAGTGAGGGCACCTCCCGTGTGTTTAGGTCCACCTTGCAAGGTTTTGAATCAATCGATTGTCGGCCTCTCACCGTCATCTGAGACTACTTTCCCGACTGGCCATGATATCCCTTTACGTTGAAACTTTGTGAAGATTATTACTTGATTAATTGTTTGTACAACTTTGGTTGCAATAGTTGCTTACCTAGTAATGATTACTTCTACTAGAACATGAGCTAAAATGTGGAAAGTAAGGATTCACTACTTAGAAGCTTTTTGGCAAAGAAACCCACAAGCCAAATGCCTTGCATGCTAGAGGTAAAGTCTTTTCTTTTAGACGGGTAAGTCTTGCTGAGTATTAGTCTACTCAACCTTGCTTTATAAATGTTGTTCCAGGTAATGCATCTGATGTGTGGCCCGGAGAACTTCCACCCGGCCGGGAGCTGGAATGGGTGGATGACGAAGAATGATTGCATCATGGACAAGCCTCCTATGATGTGATCGTATCGTTTAGTTATCTTCCGCTGTTTGCAATAAACTCTGAACCAGTTACTTTCATGTCAAAGAACTATGTTTGTAATAATGACCCCTACGGGGATGTGATGGTTAATTTGTAAGGCACTTTGGACTCTTCTTCGTGGGAGTTTTAATGCATTCGTTCAATCCTCTCTGTGTTTCCAAGTGATTTACCGGGTGTAAACCCGACAACACTCAACGGGATGTTTCTTTATTATCGCTTAATGACCAAATGGAGTGGTTTAGGTGATAGTACGGAATTATCTCGGGTGGGGTTGTCACAAATGTCAGAATCATCATCTTACTTACCACGTTGCATGTAGAATTTGTGGAGCTTTCTGGTAGAAGGAGCAGCCTTTTTGAGATCACCATCACTTAGAAGTCTCTTTACAAATTTGTAATTTGGATTAACCATAGACCAAGGATTCTTCTCGGTGTCTCTCAGATTGCCTTTGTGTTTCTCTTAGATCGCTTTCTAGTAGGCCTCTTAAAGATTCTATTTACAACAATTTCCTTTTCCTGCTGCTTTGAGATGGATGAAAAAGGTTTCTTAAGGGCTTGCTTGCCTGCTGTAGGTGGTGTAGAGCTTTATTTTTGGCAAGTTTCTCTTCTTGCAGCTTTGAAATGGCTGAAGGTTTCTCAAGGGATTTCTTACCTGATGTACATGGTGTAGAGATTTTATTTTCGGCAAGTTTCTTTCCTCGCTGATTTGAAATGGCTGAAGGTTTCTCAAGGCTCTCTTGCCTAGTGGTGTCTCACCAGGATCTATTGCAGAGGCATTGGGTCCAGATGTACCTACAGCTTTCTTTGAAATGTTATCAACAAATTTATCAACACCAGCCAACACATCACTCTGGTTGACTGGTAACAGTAGTGTCTCACCAGGACCTATTATAGAGGTAGTAGCCCCAGATGTACCTGCTTTTGCATGATTGTTTTGGGCACTTCCTTTTGGGGGTGTAGGTTTTGTTGTTTCATGAGGAGAAGGAGGAGGAGGTGGTGTGCGTGGTGGTGGGGATTGTCGGTGTTTTAGACCGGCAACCTACCAAGGGGAGTACCCGAGGTAGATGAATGTGGCCTCGCCGAGATCGGTAACTCGAACGAAGAGACACATGGCACACAATTTAGATAGGTTCGGGCCGCGAGGTGCGTAATACCCTACGTCCTGTATGCTGTGTAGCTCTGGATTAATTGGGTGTGTTTACAAGATGATGCGTATCCCCGAGAGAGGGGTCCCTGCCTCGCCTTATATAGTCCGGGAGGCAGGGTTACAAGTCGGTTTGAGGAGAGAGTACTAGTCGGTTACGGCTAGGAGTTCCCTACATAATACAGGACATGTATAACTTCGTATCCGAGTACTTCTCCGCCATGGTCCTTGCGCCCCACGCCATCAGGTGCCGTGTGGCACAAGCCGAGTAGTCCTAGGGGCCCACCGAGTAGTCGGTCCTAGTACCCACCGAGGCAGTGGGCCCAGGGAGGTCCATACGACAAGCCCCCGAGTACTTTGTAGTCGAGTAGGATAGTTTCGAGTAGTCTTGATTGCCTTGACAAGTAGTCCTCAGGAGCCCCCGAGTACTACAAGCCAAAAGTCCTCAAGAGTACTTGAAGCATCCCGAGGCTGGAAGGTAATCCAGCTGATCCTTGAGTAGTCTTGAAGTCTTCTCGAGTAGTTCCCAAGCGTCCTCGAGTTCTTTTCCTGAAGGTCTTCAATAATACTCGCCTTGTGTTAAAGAATAAATCATATGGAAAATGTGATTCGAAGAATCACATTCCATATGGAATGTAGCACCCGAGCCTTAGGTCGAATCGCAGATTCAAGCTGAGGGTCAATCTGAAGTTCTGCCAAGATTATCTCGCAAAATCCGGAGAAAAAACCGAAGGACACGTGGCACGGAGCCCCCGAGCCTTGAGTCGAGTACTTCCTCTCGACTTGAAGGGTCATCTTGATTGTAGAATGGGTCCCAAGTTGGTCTGCAATCTTGTCAACACCCAGGGAATTGAGTAGACGTAGCCGAGCCCCCGAGACGGAGCGCGTCGACTACTCGAAGATGAAGACTCAGGCGGCCGCCGCTGAGTCAGCTGGCGATACTTATCTATCTGGTCGTTGCAGCGCCACCGGTTGGGTTATAAATAGAGGCAAAAAACCCTTAGGGTTTTCCATCCTCCACACTCGCAGCCATTTGAAAACAGATATAGCCAAGAGTCAGCCACCCATGCCACTGCCGCTGCGCCTTAGGCTGCATATCCACACGCGACGCCACTGTTTGCCACCAAAGAATCCCCCGAGCGGATGCGAGTGAAGACCTGGTGCATTTGGAGGATGAAATCTTCCCCGTAGAAGAGCATGCAGACTGGCGCCGGGAAGAAGAGATCTCGGATGAGGTGGCTGGATCCGCCCAGGGGTCAACACCACCGACATCTCCCCTGTGCCTGAATCCAAACAAGGAGTGGAAGAAGTCCAAGGCGAAGACCGAAGATTTGCTGGCGCTGGTGAACAACGGTTTCCTCTGGGAAAAGGAGATGGACATGTGGTGCGCCGCCGCAGGAGACTCGTACCCGATGGAGAAGAACCCCGACGGGATCCCGATGTTCACCCGGTTCGTGGAGCGCGGGCTAGCCCTCCCGGCGAGCAACTTCTTCAAGGGTCTCCTAAAGTACTACAATATTGAGTACTTGAACCTGAACCCTAACAGGATTTTTCACATCTCCGTCTTCGTCCATTTCTGTGAGGCCTTCGTGGGGATCAAGCCCCACTAGGCCTTGTTTCGGAAGTTCTTCCGCTTGAAGCCGCAGCCGAGCGCCTTGTTTCCAGATGCGCGAGGACGCCGCCGAGCAGTACTTGTTGTACAAGCTTATCGACTCCATCCAAGATTGGAAGGCGAAGTGGTTCTGCATCACCAACCACCACCCGGAGCTGCCGAAGCCGAGCGGGCAGCAGCCGAAGCATCGGCCCTGGTGGAACATGGAGCCGATGATGCAGAAGGGTATTCAACTACCCAAACTGCTGCAGAAGATCAAAGCTTTGAGAGAAGCCGGGCTAAGGGCTGAACACATGGCCTTCAACTTCATGAAAGGAGGGTGCAGCCGCTGATGGTGCGCGATACCCTCGGTTACCAATATACGGGCGATGACGACACGTCGAGGATGCCTGGTAATGAAGTCGACGATGAAGACATCATCGAGAGACTGGGTAGGATCTTCAAAGATATGCCACCATACACACCCTGCCCAGTCCCCGAGTACTCCGGGGCTCGTCCGCCAAACAAGGTTGGTAATCGAACTTTGTCTTCGAGTACTGATTGTATTGTAGTAGTCGAGCTCACCCAAACTGTTTGCTGCGGGATGACCTGACGAAGTATGTCTCCGACCCAGCTTCCCTTCCTCGACTTGTGGATATTCCAGAGGAGGGAAAGGGCAAGGCCAAGGAGCGCCGTGAGGTCGGCGAGGGTGACGACACCGTCACCATTGAAGAAACGTCCAATGAGGAGGACGGAGAGACACTGCAGGAGCGGTTCCAGCTGCGGTCCAGGTTCAGCCGTCCTGGACTGCCGAATGTGCCCCTCATTAATGATCCACCAACTAGCCTGGAGGCTAGTCTCCCTGCGCCACCGAGGAGGCCGCGAAATGTGGCACGCAAACGTGTCGCTAAGAAGTAGAAAGTCACCGAGACTACGTCTCAAGAGGTAAGCTCCTCAAGTAGAGTAGTCGAGTACTTGTCTTGTAGTAATGTGTATGCTGACGCTTGAATTCTGAGTTCTCACAGGAGATTCCACCCTCTGACCCCATTGATCAAGGGGAAGGACATGACTGGGAGACGGTGGGCGAGCCGGCTGAGAGAAGCCGCAGCCCATCCCTCACCGTAGAAGTACTTGTGTCGCAGATGACACAACGGTCGACTAGAGTTGTCGAGCCGCAGGCGCCGGCCATGGAGAGCAGGCCGGAACCAAGCGCGACTACTGGTGCTGAAGAACCAGTATCGGCTCAAGCTGAAGAAGAGGCGCCCACCGAAGCCGGGCTTGTAGACATCGCCAGCATACTTGGCGCTTAGACCGTGACTGTCGTCCTGTCTAGTTTGTAAGTGAAAACCTTTACTGAGTATTACTTGTAACTTGGTAATCTTACTTGGTTGACCACCAATTTTGTACTGTGCAGGAAGTCGACTGATTTATCCTGGGAAGGAGATGAACCCAGCACGGCAGCGGCTGAAGAAGTTTCCACGTCTGTTGCCGAGGAGTCTGCTCCCCTCCCTCAGGCCGAGACCGTGGCGCCGGTCGCAGAGGCTACGCTGCCTGAAGGCAGTGTAATAGAAGATGAGTAGACTGCGGTAATGCAGCCTTCCTCAAGTAGTAGTCAGAGCCTCCGGGGAACTGATACCGTGTGTCTTATGTTGACAGGGTCAGAAATCGAGGGAAGCACCATCCCCGAAGCCTTGCCGGTTGAAGGCGTCGTGCCGAAAGCCAAGGTGGCCACAGGAGCAGTGACCGAGCCAGCGGAGACAGCAGCCCCTGGGATGACAGAAGAGGTGCGTGGCGATGCGCTGCCGGAGACGAGCTTGGACGTAGTCGTCCGCTCGCCGGAAATCCAGGACGCGGAGCCGATTCGTTCGGCGCCGATGTCCAAGGCCGCGGCGACTAGTCGCGATGGGCTCGAACTTCTCGCAGATGACCTTATCAACCCGGCGACGGTAGCCCGCAACTTGGACTCGATGCGGTAGGCCGAGCAATGGATGAAGGTACGTAACAGTACCCTTGAGTAGTCGAAATCTTTCGGACTTGAGTACCTGAATGACAATTATTGCCTTCTGCAAGATGTCGTGGAGAGATCCCAACAGAAGTCTGATATGCTCCAGGGGTATGGTGATACGGTGCTCTGGGCAGAGATGTTGGAGAAAAAAAATCAATAAGGCCAGGAAGCACTCCGCCATGCTCCAGTCCAAGCTTGATGGTGCCTTCGCCCAGTACCACAACGAGGTACAAGACATGCAGGCGAAGAGCGATGAGTTGGTCTGCAAGAAAAAGTCGCTGCGCCAGAAAAACAAAGGTATGCCAATGTCATCCTGTTGAGTACTTGTTGTGGGTACCCTATAGTAGTCTGACATCTCCCTTTGAGTTGTTTACAGATCTTGAGGCCCAAGTGGAACAGCTGAATGCATCAGAAGTCAATATGAAGAATCACTTCTACCGATAGAAGGATGCCCGCGAGGTACTTGAGTACGATTATAAGCAGCTGGCCCATGAGTGTAATATGCACGTGGAGCTTCAGATCGCCTCGGATCGTGACCTTGTCAACTGCTATAAATCATTGCAGAAGCTGAATGAAGACTGCGAGAGGTTGCGGGGGCAGCTCAAGGAACTCGAAGAAGTCACGCTCCCCATCGCGAGGCTACTGGTGCCACACCCGGGTGGTCCAAATATAGCCCCTCTGGTTGACCGGCTGAAGGAAGCCCCTGGACGCTTGGTCACTTATGTCAAGCATTTGGTGAAGTCCATCCCGAACCAGGTCTTGGCGTTCATGAAGTCGTACTTCACGAAGGCCCCAGTGGATGTAGTCGCGGGTGGACCAGCCACCAATTTCATTGATGAGCAGTACACATAGCTTCTGGAGCAGATGGCGCCGATCGCAGAGCATGTCGCCGAGAAGCTGAACCTCCAATAGTTATCCTATAGGGTTAGCTTGTAGCAGCAATTGTATATAAACAAAGTTGTAATGAACTTGTTTAAGTATTAATGTAAAGACTTCCATCGAATGAGTACTCGTTATCGCGATGTTTTATTTGAGTAGTAGTACTCGGTAGTAGACCCGTTGAGGGAGACACAGTAAATAAGTTGATCAAGAGTCGAACTTTATTATTGAAAGAATACACCTGGATGGCCAGGGCCGTTTACAAGTGAAGTCGCCAGGACCCAGAGGCCGCCTACGGTAAAGTAGTGCTAGGGCGCATGACCGCTTACAGCAGTAGATTCGTTAGTAGCCGTATAGACTGGATCTAGAACTACATGGTCTCTTGATAGACCACTGCTAGAGTTGAAACGAACCGGATTTCCGCGAATGGAAACCTGACTCTTAGCACCCTGGTGGTAGCCCCAGGAGGGCTTCCACGTGCAATCCCTGTCTCAGCGATGCCAAAATCCATACAGAAAGATAAAACAAAACAGATAGAGTACAACATTTATTTTATTACATTAATCAAAGTACATCTCTTCGGCACATGCCGGGTACAAGTCCATCGGGACTGAATCAAACAGAAATAAAATGTCTAGTAGCGTCTCCATGAAAGCGCGAGGAACTCCAAATCTGCAGGCAGCTCGAGTGTGGGAAGAGCACTAGTCCACCCATCCGTCGTTGTCGAAGTCGTAGTCCGGCTCTGTGTCAGAGGCACCAGGGTCTACCCGGTAAGCGGGTAGGTCATGTCAGCTTCCTAAAAATAGGCAAAAGCGGTGTATATTCTACTATGCATGGGTTGTCCCTACTCTGGCTGTAGAAGGCTTAAGCAAAGCAGCAAAGCAACGATCAAGGTAAGCAGAATTCAGCTGTGAGGTAAACACCTCGGGGAAGCTCACGCTTCCGAGGTCCACACCGCTGGGGTCCACACCCCGCTCAAGGATACCACACCAAAACACCAGATCTCAACCACGATCCAGTTCCCAACTCTCATCTGCGATGTGGGGCCCACCTGCTCCTATCCCCACATCTCAACGGCCAAAGCCGGGCTCACACACTCGAGGGAGAAAGAGAAGCACAAGAGAAGTGTAGCTAGTCAGAAGTAGCGGTAGATAGCAGTACTGTCTATAACCAGTGGACATGGACTATAGCTATAGGTTTAACACTCTGCAGAGGTTGTACAACTGTACCCACTCGAATAGGACCAGAACCGGCCGTCACCGATTCCAGGCCCTACCATACGGCTGAAGGCCAAGTAAGTGGATAGTACCCTCCTGCGTCTCCGAGCCTGGCCCAGCCTTCACGGTAGAGCTCATACTGCCCGCGAAAGGTCCCTCGAAGCTGTGGAACCCTTCCCCGGCCTCGCTGGGGCAAAGTCTACTAAGGAGGGAAAGACCACTCCCGACACGAAGGCGGGCGGTTTGTAAGAAAGTAGATACTGCATCTGGTGGTAAGTCGACTCGGTCCTTAAGGGGCCGAGAGCGAGCACCCTCCATCTCCATCCCATACGACATGTCCCTCGGGTTAGAGGCCAGATCGCATCTTCCCTCAGCAGACGTTCACTAGTAACCAAGCGGCTCGCTCCCGCCAAAACACATCAAGGAGATACGCACCCAGAACGCACACTAGAAACATACCGAGATCTCCCACATCTCAGTCCGAGCCCAGAATACCATCCATAATCAAGCAACAAAAGTACGGATAGTTGAGGTATGGGACTAGCTAGGGGTCTGTAGCTAGTCCCGCAGGAAGTAAAACAAGGAATCAGGGTATAACAAAATATCAAGGCATGGCTATTAAACTGGTTATGCAATTCATCAGAGCAATGCACATAAAGTAAAGCACTAGCATCTAATTAACAACATGTGATCTACATGGTTGGGAGTGACATGACACCTTCGTTGCCGTTGAAGCAGTCGCTGTCCGGAGCAGTGTACTCGGGGTCCTCCGCGTCCTCCTGGTCGAAGCTCGAGTCTGCGGCACGAGATTCGACGCGAAAATAAGAATACGATGCACAACTAAGCATTAACTCCAAATAAAAACCAATTTTTAGAAGATCCAAAAGAGCTCAAACTACCTACAATCAGCAAGGTTTCGAAATTACGAATTTATAGAAATTAGTTTTATATTTTTCGGAAATTCATTCCAGAAATAGAAAAGGATTTTATTAAAAATGCCGCTGACGTCAGCATGAGGTCAGCGACCCTCAGTTAGCGGGCCGGAGATGGGCCTAAAGTGCCACTGGGCCGAAAGCGGCCCAGTGGGCTCAGCCCAGTTAGCTAAAAGGTTACGACCCAGTTAGTTAAGTGGGCGCAACCCAGTTAGCCTAGCAAGTCGAAGTTCAGGAAAAGTCCCTGAACTACTGCTAGCAGCGCCTGATAGCCCATATGAAGGCGGCTGGGCTTTAGGCCCAGATCCGCCGGCGGCCCAGTTAGCCTAGCCAACTCCACCGCAAACTCCTGCACACCAGGTGTTCGACGAAAGCTCGGGCGCTCCCCGTGGAGGCGTCGCACGACGTCGAACTCAGGTCCCTGTCGTCCGTGGTCGGTTGTCCGCCAGGCGACAAGCCTTCAACGCGCTGGTCATCCCCGTGCACCCAGTTCAACCTCTCGGGTCACCGTGGCCAGTGCGCTTCGTAGATGCGCTCGACGCGTCGGTGCGGCGGCGCGTGGTATGGCTGGCCTTCGGCCTAGCCGGGGCTCCACGCTGGGGTGCGCGGGCCACCAACATGCTGGCATGCGGATCGTCCTGGACGCCCGCACGGAGCGCCGCTCCGGTAGCCGGGAGGCGCGCCCGCGGCGCGCCGCGGCGGCGTCGACATTCCCTGCACACAAATGCGCTGCACGCCGGCCGGTTCATAGGGACATCGCACGGTGACAGCGAGCACGAGAACATGGAAGGTCCAGGTGCTGCGAGCCGTCGTGGGCGTTCTCAAGCACACTTGGCTAACCTGCGATCCAGACCAAAGCGTGCAGGGGTGCGTGGCCACAACCGTGCTTGAGCACGCGCGGCCTCACCATGCCCCGCTCGGTGCGGCCAACTGGTAGCCAGTGGCGCAGCTCGTAGCGAGGCGGAGACGCACCCGCCAACCCCTGCACAAGAAACCGCGGCATGACAGCCGGATCACAACCTCCTTCCTTGCACGGCGGCGACGGTGCCCAAGAGCACGAACGACTCATGAGCCCCCTCCGTTGCGGTACGGCAGTCCTGCGGCACGAAGGCCAGCATCTAGGCATGTTTTAAAGGGTGACGCGTCTCGACGTCGCCAGTCCATCACAGGAAGGAGACCAAGGGGGAGGAGAGAATAGAGTGGTCGTGCGGTGCTCACGGTGGGGCGGCGATGTTCGTGGCCGGCTCGGTGAAGGGTTGTGCGCAGGCGGGGTAGACGTCCACGTCGGCGATTGTCCTCCTCAGCTTCGGCTCCTCGCTCACGGCTCCTCGTTCCCGGCTGGCTCGCGTCCTCCTTTCCCCGGCGTGGCGTGGTGGCGTTCCCTTCCCCTTCTCTCCCGGCGCAAGCAGAGGTGACGGAGAGGAGAAAACCCCAATGGGGTTGGTGGCTTGGAGTCCGCGATTCGCCTGCCTTGCGCCTTTTGAAGAGAGGCCGCGGGCAGCCCGGGGTGAATTGCCCCCATTGCCCCTGGCCGTTCGCCGGGCTGGGCAGGTGACACCCGCGGCCGCCGCTCGAGCCACGCCTTGGGTGCGCGCGGCGTGGGGGCAATAGGGTCGTTGCCTACCCCGTGGCCGATTCTCGACCCGCACGCGCACGCACCGACCCTCGGCGTGCGGGCTGCCCGGCCGGCACGGCCGCCCCGTCGCGCGCCCCCGGCGCGATGCGGCTCGGTTGACCAGCCGCTGGGAAGAGGTGAAGATGATGGGGATGAAGGGGGCTGACTGCTGGGCCCCATTCGTCAGCGGGTGAAGCAGAAAGAAGATAAGGGAGGTGAGGATATTGGGCCGCCGCGGTTGGTTTGGTTGCTAGGCCGGCTGCGTTAGCTGGGTTCGCTGCGGACTTTAGAGATGGCCGGCCCATGAAGAAAACTAAAGCTTTGGGATTAGATTAGATTAAGGGTTAGGGTTTAAGTTTGAATTTGGATACTTTCCAAATTCAAACCTCACACAAATAAATTCCAATTAAAACCAGAAAAGTCCAACTCACATATTTTACCATAGTTTGAAATTATGTTTTTATAAATGGGAAAAAAGTTGGAGAATTTAGGAGAGGGCTAGCAATTTGGTTTGAAAATTGATAGCACTCAATTCCTGGGTTGTTACAAGAGTCCTTGACGCTTTGAGCAGTCCGAGTTCCGTTAGTAGCCGTTAGCGCTGGATCTCGGAGTGGAGTAGTCCGGAGACTAGTGCCTGTACCCGGAGGCCGCTTACAGCGAAGGGCTTGGGAGTAGTCGTGCAGACTTGAGCCCCCAGGGTAGTCGAGAGACTATGCGTAGAATCGACAAAGCTGGTCGACGTTCCACAAGTTGCTGATGTCTTCACCTTCAAGTGTCTGGAGCCGATACAAGCCTAGTCTGGTCACCTTTGCGACTGTGAAGGGACCTTCCCATGGAGAGCTGAGTTTGTGTAATCCTTCCGTGTTCTGGATGCGGCGGAGGACTAGATCACCAACGTTAAAGGAGCATTCCTTGACGTTGCGATCATGGTAGCGTCGGATACCCTCTAGTTACCTTGCTGATTGGACGAGGGCAGCTCAGCGAGCTTCTTCGAGTCCATCGATATCAACTCATCTGCTATCTTCGGATATGCCTTCGTCGTACTGCTCTACTGCCGGCGACTCCCACATGACGTCAGCAGGTAGAATAGCTTCGGAGCCATAGACCAGGAAATAGTGTGACTGTCCCGTCGGCTTGGTGGGTTGAGTAGGTAGCCCCCAGAGAGCATTGGGTAGTTCCTTGAACAACTTGCCTCCTTTTGTGTTAGCAGCATCGTGCAGTCGCTTCTTGAGAGCGTCGAGTACCATCCCATTGGTGCACTCGACTTGTTCGTTGGCCCGTGGATGGGCGACTGAGACGTACCGAACTTTGATCCCGCTATTCTCGCAGTACTCCTAGAACTGGTGATTGTTGAAGTTGGAGCCCAGGTCTGTGATGATGCGATGGGGTAGTCCGTAACGGTGCACGAGTTAATCCAAGAAGTCGAGTACCCTGTCGGCCTTGGGACAGGTGACCGGCTTGACTTCGATCCACTTGGTGAACTTGTCGATGGCCACCAGAACTGTGTTGAATTGTCCTGGCGCAGTTGGAAGAGGCCCAATCATGTCGATCCCCCAGCAGGCGAAAGGCCAGGTTGGTGGTATGGTGATTAGCTTGTAGGCTGGGACGTCTTGTTGCTTGGCGAAGTACTGGCACCCTTGGCACCTTCTGACGAGTTCTTCGGCATCGCCCAGAGCTGTGGGCCAGTAGAAAGCTCGTCGGAAGGCCTTGCTGACCAGCGTACGTGAAGATGTGTGGTTGCCAGAGATGCCTTTATGGATCTCCTCCAAGATGTCCTTGCCTTCTTCTCGGGAAACGCACTTCATGAGTACTCCAGAAGTGGCGCCTCGCCTGTATAGCTTGTCTGCTATGACGTAGGACTTGGCCCGGCGGATGAGTTGCTCAGCCAAGTTTTTGTCCATGGGAACCTTCTGCTCGCGAATGTTGTCGATGAAGGGCTGTCGCCAGTCCACATCGATCATCATGATCTCCTGGCCAGCTGGCGGATGCGCTGGGTCAGTGGTCATAGGCGCCGGCTCCGGGATGGATGGCGCGTGAAGCTCGTGGACGAAGACACCCGCTGGTACTTGAGCGCGAGTAGAACCAACCTTCGATAGGACATCCGCTGTAACATTGTTGTCGCGAATGACGTGATGGAACTCGAGACCGTAGAACTTGTTCTCGAGCTTCCAGACTTCTAGGCAGTAGGCGTCCATGTTCTACTTGTTGCGGTCCCAAGACTTGTTGACTTGGTTGATGACCACTGCAGAGTCGTCGTAGACTAGTAGTCGCTTGATGCCCAGAGAAGCTGCGAGGCGGAGCACGTGTAGTAGAGCTTCATACTCGGCTTCGTTGTTTGAGACCTTCCAAAAGATCTGCAAGACGTACTTGAGTTGTTCGCCTGTTGGAGAAATCAGGAGTACCCCTGCACCTGCACCTTCGAGCTTGAGCGAGCCGTCGAAGTACATCACCCAGTGCTATGGTCGCTCGGTTGGAGTTGGTAGCTGATTCTCCCGCCATTCTGCCATGAAGTCGACTAGTGCTTGCGACTTGATGGATGTTCGTGGCTTGAAGTTGATGTTAACGGCGCCAAGTTCGACTGCCTATTTAGAGATTCTTCCAGTACCATCTTGGTTCCGTAGGATCTCACCGAGTGGGTAGTCAGTGACGACGAAGATCGAGTACTTTAGATTCCGACAGGACCTCGCTGACGAAGTAGACTGGTCGCTGAACTGGGTAGATGTGGACGTCTTCCTGACGCTCGACAACAATGGCAGAACTAACCACGTGAGTAGTCGCAACGAGATAGAGCAGTAGCTGCTCCTTTTTGCGAGGAGCCATGAGGACTGAGGACCATGTGTGGTTCGAGGACCGGTGGATGGTTGCTTCCTTGTCTGATGAGTGATTGACAACGTTGTGTGGACTGATTCTTGGCTAAGTAATGCAGGTGCAGGTTGCGGCTTGACTGGTGTTGGTGCAGGTGAAGAACAAGTGCGGAAGGTCGTCGCCTGTGAGGCCTCCAGGTGTGGAGAAGATAGGTAGGCTTCGTTCGAGGGACCTAGTGGCCAGCGGGGTCAAGTGCGGGGCACATGGTGGCAAGAACAGCAAGACGAAGTCGGTGGACAGTTTCTTGGTTGAGCCACAAAACCAAGGTCGAGCCGGGACTTCGTGGGAGCCAAGTCATGAGTGGTGATTGGCGGAGGCTACATCAAGTTCGTGGGGTTTGCAGTGGTTCACCAAAAAATAACCGGGTTACTCGGCTGAGCCACAAAGCCGAGGCCGAAGACCGGGCATGGCTGTCTGGCCGAAACCGGCCTGACCGGTTTGGAGAACGGGTCTGACCGGTTTGGGATCGCAGGGCACCGGAAGCTTCGAAGCGGAGGTCACGCGTCAGGATCGCAAGGCTTGCGTCGAGGCTACGCGAGGTGCGGTCGCTGGGCATCGGTGCGATGGTGCTATGAAGACAAATTCCCTAAGTGCCCTTAGTGGGCTTGTATCCCTAGTTATTAAGTAAGGGTATTTTAGACTTTCGGTTGCCTCCATATAACCCATGAGGTGAGAGGATGGCAGCCATCTCTTGGAAACCTAGTTCATTTTCTTTCCTATTTTCCCTTCCTATTTTTTAGGATTTCCATAGGACTAGCTTGAGAGCTTCATGGTGAGATCTTGTTGAGAGGGTTGGATGATCGGGCGGCAAGCTAGACCTTGTATAAACCTTTGTGGCATGTATAGATGATTCGACGTGGTTCCTCAAGGTTTGGATGTGTTGTTCCCGGTTGTTTTTGGTGGTGATTTTCGGTGCCCTCTCTTGGTGATTTTCTTGGGTTGCTTTCGGGACCTTGCTCTTGAGGATTTGATGGGGGAAATTTGTGGGAACCCTTCGTGGTTCTTTGGGCTGTGATTCCCATCCCAAATCTGTGAGTTAAGGGGCTCGATTTCGGTGGTTTCGGAGTTCTAGGGTTAGAGGTGTTTATGAGGGTTGACTTTCGATTCCTTTTGATTGAGTGGGTTTTGGGGACCGAGCTTCTAGCCAAGGGTAGCCCACGAGGTATCCCATCTATTCCCAAAGCCTCACTTTGATCCATGGAACGAATCAGGAGATCGATTGGAGGGTGTGTTGAGTTTTCCCGCGGGCTGTGTTCTTCCCGACTGTCCAGGCAAAAACCAGCCTGACCGGTTTCCCAAACCGGTCTGACCGGTTTCGCCTTGTGGCTTGTCGAGAAGTGTTTTTGAGCAAGGAAGTCTCTTTTGTGCCATGGCTTCTTTTGTTCTGATGTGGAAAGGCTCTTGAGGTGGTTTGGGGTCTTTGGGGAGGCTCTAGACAAAGTCGGTCTAACCGGTTTGCCAAACAGGTCTGACCGGTTTCCCCTGCCTACGTGAGGCTAAGTCCAACAGAAGCGGTTTGACTAGTTTCAGAAACCGGCCTGACCAGTTTCGGCTACTAGCAGCCGTGTCGTGTGTGTTTTCGCTGCGTGTGTGTTGTGGCTATTTGTTGGGTCTTGCTCCTAGGTTTAGTAACACTTTAGTGGCTATGTGAACTTGGCAAGAGAAGCTTGCGGAGGTGCACGAGTGAAATCGGGTTCATAGGCCGAATTCTTGAATAGAATTTTTATCGGCTCCCATTCACTCCCCCCTCTCTGGTTTGCCGTTTCGGTCCTTCAAGTGGTATCAGAGCAGGTTCGGATCTTTATTGACTCTAACCAGTCTAAGATCCAAGGATGGCGTACCAGGAACGGGGTTCGGGTCCTCCACACTTCGATGGAAATAACTACCAGATGTGGAGTAAGCGGATGGCAGCATTCCTCCGCGGAAAGGGTCAGATCCTCTGGGATGTTATGGTGGACACAGTCTATGTCCAGCCGAAGAACTTCCTTGCTCCAGGATCGAGGGACATGTTTGACGCCAACAATAAGGCGGTCGACTACTTGTTTCGTGCTTTGTGTCAGCCTGAGTTCGATCGGGTGCACACTGAGCACTTGGCTTGTAGAATCTGGTTGGTGTTGAAGGAGGCTCATGTTGGGAATGCCCAGGTTCAGGCTCGGATGTATGCGACCTACCGGAGAGAGTACAAGAACTTCACTCATCTCCCTGGTGAGTCGATCGATGCCTTGTTTTAGAGGTTCACGGTGGTTGTGAACAACATGAGGGCCAATGTGGATGTGCTCCCGTACGATGATCATGATAGAGCAGTCAAGCTCTTACACTCCTTGGATCGTACGATTTGGGGCGGAAAGTTCGAGACCATTGTGAAGTCGGAGAAGTATGACACTCTGACGGTGAACGAGCTGTTCTCGAAGCTCAAGTCGGTTGAGGTGGATAGGGACATGACAGCCAAGCTCGAGGGTC
The DNA here is from genome assembly GCA_947561735.1 of Cenchrus americanus. Lineage (NCBI taxonomy): Eukaryota > Viridiplantae > Streptophyta > Magnoliopsida > Poales > Poaceae > Cenchrus > Cenchrus americanus. Next base: position 125,563,407 of record OX387239.1, on the reverse strand, counting down.
CGACTGACTCCCATAGACTTGCCCTCATTGCTGGTTCAAAAGGAAAGGCTAACACTAACCCATCCACCAGGATGTTCTCTTTGTCCTCTTTGATGTCTATGCCAGATGAGGAATTCGACGTGCTTGGAGAGGACGAGCTGGCACTCCTGACGAGGCGGTTCCAGAGGCTGCACGAGAACCGAGTGAACATGAGGAGGAACACGAGGACATGCTTCAAGTGTGGCAAGGCTGGACACTATTTCACTGAGTGTCCGAAGGAGAACAACCACGACAAGCACAAGTTCAAGGACAAGAGGAAGAAGTCCAAGAAGAAGGATCATGGACATAGGAAGAAGACACGGGCTCGAGAGAAGATGAAGAGATCGAGCGACATCGAGTAAGACTCCGAGGACACGTCTTCAAGCTCGAGTGATGAAGACGAAGAGGATGACAAGAAGAAGAAAAAGAAGAAGAAGAAGAAGAAGAAGAAGAAGAAGAAGAAGAAAAAGAAGAAGAAGAAGAAGAACCTTGGCAAGTATCTCAACGGCCTTTCTGTGACGGGCCTGAGTCTCAAGGACGACTTCTGCGGCATGGCTCGCAGCTCAGGTAGCAAGAGAAGCCAGAAGGACGCCTCGGACTTAGATTCCGAGGATGAGCTATGTGATGAGCTCTCTTCTTTGCGCAAGGAGAATGAGGAGTTGGTTGACTTTCTTGATAATCACGATCACATGCTTAGAGAGGCTAAGAAGCTTAGGAAGGAGCTTAGATCTTTGCTCGAGGATGCTAGGACTAGAGTGGCTGAGCTGGAAACACAGGTTCTTGATAGCAAGCTTGAAATTGATTCTCTTAATGCTGGCCCTGTTGTTTTTTATGAGGTTGATTGTGCTGATTGCTCTTTTTTCCTAGCTGACTTGACTGGTCTTAGGGAAAAGTATGCCTCCAAGTGTGAGGAACTAGATGTGCTTAGTGTTGAATTGGCTGAGCTGCAATCTAGACCCACTTTGCTTGGTGCTTGTACTTCTTGCCCTAGTTTGCATGAGAAAATTGTTGAGCTTCGTTCTCGCATTGTTTCACTTGAGGCTGATTTGAAAGTGCCTATTCCTACTTCCTGTTCCACATGTGAATTACATTCTGTAAAAAATTTGGATCTTGCAAAATGTGTTGGTCACTTGCAAGATGAGAATGATAAGTTGCGTGAAGTGCTGAGTTGGTTGTCTAGTCAGGAACCACAGCTTGGTATGATGATTGCTAGTTGTAAGCGCTTTGATGGTTGGGCTTTGGGATCTGATAAGTTTGGTGAGTGCAGTGGTGAGAGAGAAGGGAAATTGGAGAATGTTTCAGTTCCACCACAACCCACACCCAAAGACAAGTTTGCATCGAAGCCAAACCAACCAAGAGATAAACTGAGTGAGAAGGCAAGTGAAAAGCCTAGTGAGAAACCTAGTGAGAAGCCGTGTGAAGAGACTCACCCCAAGCCTAAGCCCAAACCAATCCATTCCCATTGTGAGTTTTGTGGAAAGGATGGTCACAAGAGAGATTTTTTCTACAAGAGAAGGAGAGAGGCGAGAATGGCTAAGGAGTGGGCAAACAAGGACAGGTACCAGCCTTCTCATGGTGTGCCTGAGCCTCGTATGCCACCGCCCAAGTGAAAGGGTTTTATGCGTAAGGTTCCGGCTTGGGGAGAAGAGAGTGTTATGGGAGGAAGAGGTCCTGCTGGAGGAGTGAAACCGATCAGACCAGTTTGGAGGCAGCAGGGGGACCAGTTTGGTTTTTGTGCTCGTGATGAGTCTCGGTTTGTTGCAGGAGGTCGTGGTTCTGGTGGTTGGTCTGTAGAGCTTGCAGGTGGTGAGTTTGTTGGACGTTCTCCACGTCGTGATCAATACGAGTTTGGGAGAGGCCGCAACTTTGAGTCTCAGAGGCGCTACGGACCATGCTTTTCCTATCATGGTAGTCGTACTCCTCTAGTGAGACGGGAGTGGTTTTCCCATGGTGGTTCCAGGTTTGATAGGTTTGACAGGATGGATCGCAGTTTTGATAGGCGCAGTAGGATAGATGTTGCTAACCCTACTTTTGAGGAAATGGCCCGACACTGGTTTCACAACTTTGGGACTAACCCCAATGTTGCGTCATTTGCTCGTTCTCGCTCTTGGTTTTGAGTTTCAGGTGGGAGGCCCGGAGAACATTTGGTTGATATCGGGGGTGGTTCTCCGGTCTCATACCCTAGTGGTGACATGGAGGTACATCACTCTCGAGAATGGTGGACAAGGATGAGTGACTTCTGAAGAAATGATAAAGGTAAGTGAATTGTGACCTTCAATTGTGTGGCCTTGGTCAAGACACTTGGTTCTTTTTGCTCTTTGCCCTATCTCATGTGTGTAAGGTGAGCTTTGTATGCTCTTTGGCCTTAATGCATGAGTTTAGGGAGAGCTTGTGAGTTTTGTGCTCTTTTGCTCTTTTGCCGGTGGTGTCAAGCCCATTTTGCCTCCCCTTGAGGAGCCAGTCATTTGTGACCTTTGTGTGTGGGAGTTCCCTTTGTAGCATATGTATAGCTTTCCTTTGTGCATTTCTTGCATTTGGCATGGCATATGTAACATGATGTATAGGCATCCTTGTATCTTAGATTGCATGCATTTTGTATCATATGCATTTTGTAGGAAAAGTTTCTCTCATATACATTATTCACCATGATGTGCTATATATGATCTTGTGAGCTAGTTTGGTATGCTATGGTTAGTTTGGCTTAGCTCTTGATGATCTTGATTTATATCCATGGCTGTTGGCAATGCTTTTGAAAAATGTCACATATATGCTCTCTCATGTGCAAATGCCTCTATGTGATCTTGACATGTTTCAGTGGCTTGGTTATGCTTAATTTGTGGTTGGATAGCTAGTTTATTGATCATATGGGGCCAAAGGCTCATTTGCCATCATGAATGTTTAGCCTTCTTGCTTTATCTTATGGAGGGGCATAAGTTCCTTTTTGTCGCAAAGACATTTCATGTACCAATTATGAATCTGAAAATGAAATGTAAAATGCTTGGAAAATGTGCTCCCATGTCATATGTGCTGAATTTAATTTGCTTTGGGTGCTAAACCGTTGCATGATGCCTACCAATGAGAAGTCTCATACATAGAAGTAGGCACATGGCTCGGTGGCTTTGACATGACATGAGGTGCTTGTGGGTGTTTGTGATGGTCTTATGATTAGAATGGTTGTCCTAGCATGAAGTTTGTGTGGCTTTGCCATTTTGACATGTTTTGCTCATGTTTAGGTTTTTGCTCATGAGAGGGTGAATTTTTGCAAAATTGCTCAACTCTATCTTAGCTTCGTCCAATGGTTGTGAAACTCGGTAGTCATGAAGTTGATGTCATTACGAAGCTGTAGAGTATCTAACTTGCTCATTTGGACATGTGTAGCATCTTGTGATGAACTTTGTATACTTGAGAAGCTCTAGGTTGCATATTTTCAAATTTGAGCCTTGATTCATGCATTGGCAACAAGGAGGAGAAAGGAAGGTGGAGAAAAGTTGCATTGCATCCCTGAAACCTATCCCAAGAACCAAGGGGAAGCTTGTGCATTTCTTTTGCATTTTTGGCTTTTGGTGGTGTGGTCTGCTGTGTGAAATCGGCCTGACTGGTTTTGGAAACCGGTCTGACCGGTTTTGGTGGAACCGGCCTGACCGGTTATGGGAACCGACCTGACCGGTTTGTGCCTAGAGTTGGCACTTGTTCAGGGGGAGCTTGCATATGTGCAGGGGGAGCTCTTGTTTGCTTTGGTGGTTTGTGCTCTGTGCTTGAGCATGGTTTTTGTCTCGGATGTGTCGAGCTGTTGCCCTTGCCTAAGGGGTCCGAGACTTGTCTTCTTCAAGTGATCTTGTTCTTTGCCTTTCTCGGATTTCGATCGCTTGTTGGAGCTTCTTTTTTGTTTCTTTTTTGTTTCCTTTTCTCATTGTTTACCAAATGTGTGTGTTCTCAATGCACTCATCAAGGGGGAGATTGAGGACCATGTGTGGTTCGAGGACCAGTGGATGGTCGCTTCCTTGTGTGATGAGTGATTGACAACGTTGTGTGGACTGATTCTTGGCTAAGTAATGCAGGTGCAGGTTGCGGCTTGACTGGTGTTGGTGCAGGTGAAGAACAAGCGCGAAAGGTTGTCGTCGGTGAGGCCTCCAGGTTTGGAGAAGACAGGTAGGCTTCGTTCGAGGGACCTGGTGGCCAGCGGGGTCAAGTGCAGACCGCATGGTGGCAAGAACAGCAAGATGAAGTCGGTGGACGGTTTCTTGGTTGAGCCACAAAACCAAGGTCGAGCCAGGACTTCGTGGGAGCCAAGTCATGAGTGTTGATTGGCGGAGGCTACATCAAGTTCGTGGGGTTTGCGGTGGTTCACAAGAAAATAACCGGGTTACTCGGCTGAGCCACAAAGCCGAGGCCGAAGACCGGGCATGGCTGTCTGGCCGAAACCGGCCTGACCGGTTTGGATAACGGGTCTGACCGGTTTGGGGTCGCAGGGCACCGGAAGCTTCGAAGCGGAGGACACGCGTCGGGATCGCAAGGCTTGCGTCGAGGCTACACGAGGTGCGGTCGCTGGGCATCCGACCGATGGTGCTATGAAGACAAATTCCCAAAGTGCCTTAGTGGGCTTGTATCCCTAGTTATTAAGTCAGGGTATTTTAGACTTTCGGTTGCCTCCATATAACCCATGAGGTGAGAGGATGGCAGCCATCTCTTGGAACCCTAGTTCATTTTCTTTCATATTTTCTCTTCCTATTTTTTAGGATTTCCATAGGACTAGCTTGAGAGCTTCATGGTGAGATCTTGTTCAGAGGGTTGGATGATCAGGCGGCAAGCTAGACCTTGTATGAACCTTTGTGGAATGTATAGATGATTCGACGTGGTTCCTCAAGGTTTGGATGTGTTGTTCCCGGTTGTTTTTGGTGGTGATTTTCGGTGCCCTCTCTTGGTGATTTTCTTGGGTTGCTTTCGGGACCTTGCTCTTGAGGATTTGATGGGGGAAATTTGTGGGAACCCTTCGTGGTTCTTTGGGCTGTGATTCCCCTCCCAAATCCGTGAGTTAAGGGGCTCGATTTCGGTGGTTTCAGAGTTCTAGGGTTAGAGGTGTTTGTGAGGGTTGACTTTCGATTCCTTTTGATTGAGTGGGTTTTGGGGACCGAGCAATTAGCCAAGGGTAGCCCATGAGGTACCCCATCTATCCCCAAACTCTCACTTTGATCCATGGAACGGATCGGGAGATCGATTGGAGGGTGTGTGGAGTTTTTCCCGCGGGCTGTGTTCTTCCCGACTGTCCAGGCAAAAACCGGCCTGACCAGTTTCCCAAACCGTTCTAACCGGTTTCGCCCTGTGGGTTGTGGAGAAGTGTTTTTGAGCAAGGAAGTCTCTGTTGTGCCATGGCTTCTTTTGTTCTGATGTGGAAAGGCTCTTAAGGTGGTTTGGGGTCTTTGTGGAGGTTCTGGACAAAGTCGGTCTAACCGATTTGCCAAACCGGTCTGACCGGTTTCCCCTGCCTGCGTGAGGCTAAGTCCAACAGAAGCGGTTTGACCGGTTTCAGAAACCGGCCTGACCGGTTTGGGTTGCTAGCAGCAGTGTCGTGTGTGTTTCCACTGCGTGTGTGTTGTGGCTATTGGTTGGGTCTTGCTCCTAGTTTCAGTAGCACTTCAGTGGCTACGTGAACTTAGCAAGAGAAGCTTACGGAGGTGACGAGTGAAATCGGGTTCATAGGCCGAATTCTTGAATAGAATTTTTATTGGCTCCCATTCACTCCCCCCTTCTCTGGTTCGCCGTTTCGGTCCTTCAAGGACTGGTGGCTTGGATAGGAAATCCTTAAGCTGAGCGAGAGCTTGATCTTCCTCTGGTGTCCACATAAACTTCTCTTGATGCTTGAGTAGTTTGAAGAAGGGTAGCCCCCGTTCTCCAAGCTTCGAGATGAATTTGTTCAAGGCCACCATGCACCCGGTAAGATTCTGCACATCTTTGAAGCAGGTGGGAGCTTTCATATTGGTACGACGAAGACACACTTGTTCGGGTTGAGCTTCCAGTGGTACTCTCACAGAAATGCGAAAGTCTCTTCAATATCGGCGATGAGCGTGTCGGAGTTTCCGGTCTTGACGACCACGTCATCCACGTAGGCTTCGACGTTCTTGTTGAGCTGTCTCTTGAAACAGGCCTGGATAGCTCGCTAGTAGGTGGCACCGGCGTTCTGCAGCCCGAACGACACGGTCGTGCAGCAGTAGGCGCCAAACGGGGTGATGAACACGGTATTTTCCTGGTCTTCTTCCTTGATAGCAATCTGGTGGTACACGGAGTAGCAGTCGAGGAAGCAGAGCAGGTCGCAGCCCGCTGTGGAGTCGATGACTTGATCTATCCGCGGCAACCCGAAGGGGTCCTTGGGGTAGTGTTTGTCGAGGTTGGTGTAGTCGACGCACATCCTCCACTCGTTGGAGTTCTTCTTGAGGACGAGGAAGGGGTTGGCGAGCCACTTAGGATGGAAGACTTCTCTGATGAAGCCAGCTGCGAGTAGTTTGGCGAGTTTCTTCTCGATGGCATCCCGTCGGTCGTCGATGAAACGGTGGAGGTGTTGTCATTTCAGGGTAGCTTTAGGGTCGACATTAAGTGAGTGCTCGATCAGATTCCTGGGCGCCCCTGGCATGTCCGCTGGTTTCCAAGAGAAGATGTCTCGGTTAGCCCGGAGGAAGCTGACGAGTGCATCTTCCTATTTCGGTTCAAGGCCCGCCCCGATCATGGTGGTCTTACTGATGTCGCCTGTCCCAAGATCGATTGCCTTGACTTGCACTTCCTCAGATGGCTGAGGCTTGTTGGCTTTGTCCGACTTCTCTGGGATGTCGAGTTCACTTGGGGCAAGCTTCTTTGATGCAGTATAGATCTCCATCATGGCATTGGGTACTTGGTTGGTGGCTGCGAGTTCCACAGCTTCTGTGTCACAGTCGAAGGATATCTTCAAGTCCCCTTGTAGCGAGAGTACACCGGCCGGACTTGGCATCTTGAGTACCAAGTACGTGTAGTGGTGTACCGCCATGAACTTGGCGATAGCTGGTTTGCCGAGGATGGCGTGATAGGAAGTTTCGAAGTCCGCGACTTCGAACTTGATGTACTCGGTGCGGTAATTTTCTCTGGTTTCCCCGAAGGTAACTGGCAGGACCACTGAGCCCAGTGGGATAGCCGTGTTCCCGGGGACGATGCCGTAGAAAGGCGATGTGCTCTTGATGAGCATGTGAGTGATGTCGAGCTTCATCTTCTTCAAGGTCTTGGTGAAAAGGACGTTGAGCCCGCTCCCACCGTCGATGAGTACCTTGTTGAGTCTGGAGCCCGCGACTACCGGCTTCAGGACGAGAGGAAACCGCCCTGGTTCAAAGAAGCTTGTCCATTGATCCGCACGGGAGAAGGTGATGGGTACCTCCAACCACCTGAGAGGGGTTGGAACCACTGGTTCAATGTTTAAGACTTCCCGTCGAGTGGCCTTCTGAGACCATTTGGTGGGTAATTCGCCGAAGAGGACGTTCACCGTTTTGTCGGGTTCTTGGAAGTTGCCGTTGCCTTCGTCGACTTTTTTCTTGCCTTTCTTGTCGTGCGGAGGCCGTGGGTCTGAAGAGTCCTTGAGTGCTCGCCGGAGTTGGTAGCACTGCTTGGTAGTGTGATTGCCCTCCAGGTGCCACGGGCATTTCTCTTTCAGCAAGTCCTTGAAGCCGTCGGAGGTCTTCTTCTAGTTGTCTTTCGTAGGGCACTGGATAGCCGCGACTGTGTTGTCTGGCTTGCGCTTGCGATTAGGACCCAAGTAGTTGTTGTTGCGACCGCCTTGATCACGGTTGTTGTTATTGCTGCCGCCCGCATTTTGCTTGCTCTTTCCGCGAATAGCGTCGTACTTAGCGCTCGCCTTGTCTTCTTCGTCGGCCCATGAAGTAATCATGTCTTGGAGCTTGGTGATGGAGCTCGGGCGGCGGCGACCGAAGTCTTCGAAGGTGCGACAGTGGTAGAGACCGTCTTGGAAAAGGTCGATGACTTCCTTGTCGGTGACATCGACTATAGTGGCGCGCTTGTCGAAAAAGCGCCCCATGTACTTGCGCAAGGTCTCGCCCTGTTCCTTCTTCACCATGGCTAGGTCCATGCGAGTACCCGAGCGTCCCATGGCGCCCACGAAGTTGCTGGTGAACTACTCCTTGAGTTGGTCCCAATTGTCGATCGAGTACTTCTCGAGAGACTCGAGCCATGTAAGTGGGGCTTGGTCCAGACAGAAAGGGAAGTAGAGGCACTTCGTGTCGTTGTTGCCACCAGCATTCTCGATGGAGAGGACGTAGCATCTGAGCCACTGTACTGGATCTTGCTTCGCATCGTACTTGGTGATCCCCAAAGGCTTGAATTTCTCTGGGAGCAGCAGATTGCGAAGTCGAGCAGAGAAGGCGGGGAAGCCGTCGTTCTCGCCTGCCGTGGAGGATTTCTTGCATCGAATTTCTTCAATTCTGCGGCGGGCATCATAGCCGCCGCGTGAGACACCGGTGACATGGCTGTGTGCATGGCCTCGGCCTGCGCGATCGCCTCCGGCACCGGCTCTCCTTCCAGCCCCGTGTGAAGAGCTCCCACCACTGCTGCCTCCGTCGCTGGCGTCGCAATGAGCCACCACGGCGCGACTGCCGCCAGCGCCACCGGCGCTGTGACCGCCTTGAGAGGGTCCACCAGCTGATGCCCTAGTGCGGTTGGGGTTCTGTGGTAGTTCTCCTCGAGTATAGTTGCGTCCGTTGTCAGCTAGACTGCGACTTGTGGCTTCATGGTCAGCTTCGTGAGTTCTGAGGGGAGGCACTTGAGTGACTCTGTTGTCGACTCTTATAAGTAGGCGTCCTTCGTGAGCTTGGCGATGACTTCTCCCGCGCGCATTCCCTGAGCCTAACGTGCTATCGTGGTGATATACATGAGACACTGTGTTAACACCAAAAATGGTACAGGAAAGAGGCTGACTTGTGGGCCGAGCTTGGTAGTAAGATACCATTCGGCTAGGGAAAATCTTCTCAAAGGATTCAGTAAGGGACGATTGCGGTAGGCAATACGCTGTCGTTCGGCAAAAGGACTGTTTGCGCTTTCGAAGGGAAGTTTTCGGGAATGCATGATGACGTGGCCCGATACAAGGAAGGAACGAGTCGATGGCGTATGCGAGATGGACATTGGCGTCGGAGCTTTAATTTAGGCATTAAATGTTGTACTCGTAGTCGACTAGGAGTCGTGTTAAGACAAGGGTATAAATATAAACCCTTGATGCTGTAATAGGGATCGAACAATTTCACAACTAAACCGGCCCCATGCCAAAATCGAGTCCTTTAGTCGAGTCGTCGAGTTCTTCGAGAGGAGCTATCGATCCGTCGACCTCCGTAAGTACCGGCAACCTTGTATCATGTCTAGTATCATGCAGTGGATTTAGACCGTGATGCAAAAAGTCTTGTTACCTTGCTTAGTATCATGCGGTGGATTTAAGCTTGGCTCAAGAGGGTTTCTTGTTATATCATGAGCCATGCGGTAGGCTAAGATCTAGCTTGGAGCTAGTTATCGGCTCTATTAGAGTTGGCAAGATCTAATAGATTCAATAAGTTACCATGTGTTGTCTTGAGTTTTTGCTTTACGTTTAAATTCATGTAACACTCTTTTGCCTAATTTAGATTGGTTTGAATCGGCTTTATCGTGTTTGGTGATCCTTATGTTAAATGTTTATATCTTTGGTTCAATATGGCACATGGATCACGCGTCCCCTAATAGCCGAACCCGAATCGATCTAAATTGTCACGTGTTGCGGGTTCAAGCTTGTTAAACCCATGTGAATCTTGAAAGAACCGGGTATCATGCGGTAGATGCAGGTTTTTGGGTTGTTTTAGAGCTAATCATCCGGTGGAATAGATTTCGATTCAATCTGATAGGTTTATCATCTTTGGCAATGTTTGTTCCTTCTCCACGGAACCCGATTCGGCTGTACAACTGTATTCGGCTATGCTTTCATGAGTAAAACATGTTAATAAGTTTTGTTTTAAACAATGCATGCTTTTAGCCTTCCATATTTAGATTGTATCATGCAGTGGATTAATCTCTTTGTGGTTGGTGGTTTGGTTTCAAATAAGTTGTATCATGCGGTGGATTAACTTATTTGATATCATGCTTGATGGGTTGGAAAGTACCTAGACATGCGGTAGACTAGTGCTTTTGGCCTATGCATGCCTGTTTATTTCATATTTATAATCATGCTTTTACTTCATTTATTCAAATTGTTATTTATCCTCGAGAATCGGTCATGATCATGTACGAGCAACGCCACTTAAACAAAGACTGATCCTTCATCATTCTTACGTCATCTATTCGCTATATCATGTGTTCATGTTTAACAGCTCCCGAATAATATTTGAACTGCTAATAGATAGCTTGTTGTAGCTATATATCATTTTAATTGGCTTTCTTGCCGTAAATATGGAACTATCTGGTACCACCCAGCAAGTTCCAAGTTTTATCTAACTATTTTTATTCCTTTGTCAGTTTCAGGAAAATTGACTGGCACGCTTTCAGGATTCATCGCACGTGTTAAGCCAGCTTCTTTCGGCTTGCTGTGTGCTTGGCGTGAGGTGCTGATTTTGCGTCAACACACTTTTTGGCACGCCCAGTGGGACACTCCAATTGATTCAAGATGACTGATATTCAAGACGTCATGGATGTCACCATGGAGGATCTCTCTCCGTAGCACCAAGTGCAGTTGAAAGATGCCATTGACCAGTTTCAGCAAAAATGCCTGATGTCATTTAGCAAAAACAGAAGTGGTGTCCCATACCTCAAGTCTGATATGCCTAGGGTTCTGTTGCCAGGGGAATCGGATTCCACATCTGCTCAAGAGAAACAAGAGGCTCTAAATGCTTTTCGTGATACTATAGAAACCGTAATGGCTAAATATCATACTTCTTTCTTGAACATGTTCAAGCGGATGATGATCGGAGTCTTTGGCCCAGGCATGGAGAGGATGCTTAGTCGAGTATCCCCTCACACATCTTCTGCGCAGGTTGGAGAGACCAGTTCTGCTCAGCCAGTTCGGGATGCAAGTGCTCAACCGCCACTACAGAGTCAACCGATTCAACCGCCTCCGCAGAGCATGGGAAGCCAACCAATCCAACCACCTCCTCAGAGCATGGGCAGTCAGCCGGTTCAGCCGCCTCTACAAAACAATGGGGGTTGCCCAGTTCAACAACCGAACCCATATCAGGCAAGTGGATCTACATATGGAGACCTGGCGTTCGGTTCATCTGGACTGCCGCCTAATTCTGCTTACAATATAGCCCCGGCAAACAACAGGCTGCAGAGGAATATGTATGGTGGGGGATACTCAGAAGTCATGGATTATGGCTCTATTGATGCCTTCCCAAACCCTGGATATGGTACAGCTGCAGCAGGGCAAGATGATATCTTGGTGCAGAAAATGGCCGATGTACTGTAAAATCAATTCAGCCTTAAACCTAAGATGCAGGGACCATCTTATACGCCGCCCTTCCCAGAGTGGTATCACCGGGTGATCTTGCCACCAAGGGTGAAACCTCCTACGGAGTTCACAAAGTTTTCTGGGCAAGATGATACAAGCACTGTAGAGCACATTGCCTGATACTTGATGCAGTTAGGGGAGGCTTCAGCTGATGAGGCGTTCAGGGTTAGATACTTCCCTTTGTCATTGACAGGCCCGGCCTTTACATGGTTTACTTCTTTGCCTCCTCACTCAATTGGCACCTGGAAAGATTTGGAACAAAAGTTCCATGCCCATTACTTCAGTGGTAGCACTGAGAAGAAGCTAATCCATCTGGCTACCTTGAGACAGAGACACAATGAAACACCCTTAGAGTTTCTCAGAAGGTTCAGAGAGGTCAAGGGCATGTGCTTCTCTTTGAATTTGCCAGATGATCAATTGGCTGACATGGCTGTTGCTAGAATGTTTCCGGCTATTCGTGAAAAGTTGTTCGGCATGGAGTTTGACAACCTTGGTCAGCTGTCCCAGAGGTTGTCATTGATGAGCAATCAAGCTTACGGGTTCAAGAAGGACTCCAGATTTGCCAAGCACAACGATATAGATGATATCTATAATCAATTCCTTGAGAAAGCTGACCAGGTGGAAGATTTTGATGATGAGGAGGAAGTGGCAGCAGCTGAGATCATGTGGAGCAAAGAGCCATTAACTGTAAATCAAAGATGGATAAAGCAAACCAAGGGCACGTATGACTTTGACGTGACCAAGGCTGACAAGCTCTTTGAGTTCCTGGTGAAGGAAGGCCGAATCAAGTTGCCTGAGGGGCATTCTATGCTTCGGCCCGATGGAGTTAAAGAGAAACGTTACTGTGGTTTTCATGACAGAAACTCTCACTCCATTAACGATTGCAGGGTTTTCAGGATGAGGATCCAAAAGGCTATCCAGGAAGGGCATTTGAAATTTGATAACAAGATGAAGCTGGATGGCCACCCTTTCCCTCAAAACATGGTTGGCTTTTCTGTCAATATGGTGACTGCAGAGGAAAAGGGGAAAGTGAAGGTACTGACTTTAGCTAGAGCAAAACAGGATGGATCAGTTGATCCTACACGACAAGTGACGGTGGAGCAAGTCCACAAAGAGGCTCCCCGCATCCTGAGGAGCCAGATTGAAATCGGGGAATCATCCAGATCCAAGCCCAGGGTGACCACACGCATTCTCCTTAAGAAATGGCAGCGTCAGCAGGAAAAGGAACGCTACCAGAAGCCGAAATATGAAGAGGAGAGGCGCAGGTTTGAAGAAGAAGCGCATAGAAGAGAGCTAGAAGAGCATGCACGAGAACAGGAGCGTGCACATTGGGGGTGTGCCTTCTTCAGGCATTGCTGGAACGAGGGTTTGAAACTCCCCACATTGAAGAATTGCCCTGAATGCAGCGATAAATACACTGAATATAGGCAGGAAACTGTCAATCGCCGATCCGTCCATGAAAGAAATGGAAGGATGCATCCCAATGACAGTCGGCGTCTAAAAATAAATGAGGTTAATGATCACCCAAGGAAAAGGCAAGCTGACCAAAGGTGGGTTGATCAGGAAGAACAGGAGCGCGAATACATCTGGCAAGAAGGACAGTGGTGCCCGCCTGGCTTGAGGAGAAGCCAAAAGAGAAGGGTTCAGCGCTTGAGGAATCAAGAATTGAAGTAGACGGGGATCAAGAGGAAGCAAGTATGGCGTCCAAAGTATGGTGTACTTTTTGCCGAATGAGTTCATGGCTCCTGCTAACCAAGTTGTGCAGGAAGAAGCATCTCCGAATATAAATGAGGATGAGCAACTTGGAGGATTAATGGCGCAGCTGGTGTTGGCTAAGCAGGATACCTTCGACAAGCCAGCCAGGAATCGACACATGAGGCCATTGTACTTGAAGGGATATGTCAATGGCAAGCCATTGATCAAGATGTTTGTTGATGGTGGAGCTGCAGTCAACGTGATGCCATACACCACATTCAGGAAGCTTGGCATGGGCCCTGGAGACTTGACGCCATCAAGCATAATTCTGAATGATTTCGCTGGGAATCCTTCGGATACCAAGGGCTGCATGCACGTGGACCTGATGATCGGGTCCAAGACTTTGCTCACGACCATCTTTGTCATTGAAGTCAAAGGAGCTTACAACCTGCTGCTTGGACGAGACTGGATTCATGCAAACTGTTGCATCCCATCTACCATGCATCAACAGCTTGTTCAACGGGTAGATGACGATATTGAAGTAGTCCAAGAGGATGATTCAGTGAGCGTGGCCAATGTCGAACCCGCCTTCTGGGAGTATCAAGGCATCGATTGCTTCTCAGGAAAGGACTGGGGTGAAGGTCCTGTTGAACTAGTCAGCAGTGATCAACAACCGATTCAAGAAGTCGGCTCTTATAGCAATTTTTAATGGATAATCCAGTTGATGGAATTGATGTAAGTTAGGGCGTGGATTCATGTCGGCTGACAAATTAGAAAAAATTGACATTGGAGATGGTGACAAGCCAAGGCCGACATATATCAGTGCTGACTTAGAGTCATGTTTCAGGGAAGGATTAATCAAGCTTTTAAAGGAATATAAAGATTACTTCGCTTGGGATTATTCGGAGATGCCTGGTTTGGATCGTTCTATTGTTGAGCATCGGTTGACAATTAAGCCTGGTTTTAAACCTTATAAGCAACCTCCCCGGAAAATCTACAAGGATGAAGTATTGGCCGACGTGAAGAAGGAAATTGAAAGATTGCTTGATGCAAACTTCATTCGGCCATGCAGGTATGCGGAGTGGATCTCTAACATCATCCCTGTCTACAAGAAAAATGGGAAGATTAGGGTTTGCATAGATTTCAGAGATTTGAACAGAGCCACTCCTATGGATGGATACCCGATGCATGTTGCTGATTTATTGGTTGATGCTGGTGCTAGGCATAAAGTTATCAGTTTTATGGATGGTAATGCAGGGTACAATCAGATATTTATGGCAATAGAAGACATATCGAAGACAACCTTCAGATGTCCTGGGCATATAGACCTGTTTGAATGGATTGTTATGACATTTGGGTTGAAAATGTCGGTGCAACTTATCAACGAGCCATGAACTGTATCTTCCATGAGTTGATTGGCAAAATTGCTGAGATTTATATTGACGATGTCGTGATCAAGTCTTTGAATCATGACTCACACTTGAAGGATGTGAAGAGAACTCTAGAGTGTACCCAAAAGCACAGGTTGAAGATGAATCCAAACAACTGTGCCTTTGGGGTTTCAGCTGGAGAATTCCTGGGATTTTTGGTGCATGTAGGAGGGATTGAAGTTGGCAAGAAAAGCATGAAGGCTATCGAAGAAGTTGTCCCTCCAACCAATCTCAAGGAATTGCAATCATTGCTTGGCAAGATCAATTTTGTGAGGAGATTCATTTCAAACTTGTCACAAAAGGTTTTGCCCTTCTCTCCGTTGCTAAGGATCAAGAAAGATCAGAAGTTTGTATGGGGTGACGAACAACAAAAGGCTTTTGATGAAATCAAGTGGTACACGAAGGAACCACCAGTGTTGGTGCCTCCACAGTTGAACAAGCCTTTCAAGTTGTACGTGGCGGCCGATACCCAAACTATTGGATCGGCCCTTATACAAGAATTTGAAGGAAAGGAGCGGGTAGTAGCGTACCTTACCCGAAAATTACTTGATCCTGAGACCAGGTATTCGGCTGCGGAGAAACTGTGCTTCTGTGTTTATTACTCGTGTACAAAGTTTCGGCACTATTTGTTGAATGCCTAATGCGTTGTATATTCAACGTTTGATGTAATTAGACACATGTTATCTATGCCAATTTTGAATGGAAGGATTGGCAAATGGATTTTGGCCTTATCTGAGTTTGAGATGAAGTTTGAATCGGCAAAAGCTATTAAAGGTCAAATTATCGCTGATTTCATTACTGAGCATCGCGATCCATCGATTGATTTGCTTGAAATTACTTCTTGGGATTTATTCTTTGATGGATCTTCATGTGGCAAAAGTGGTGGAGTAAGAATTTTATTGATTGCACCCAGAGGTGAGATGTTTGAGTTTGCTATTCCTATTCAACCTACTGTCACTAATAATCAAGCTGAATATGAGGCGTTGCTTAGAGGGCTTCAATATTTAAAAGAAGCCAAGGCTGTTTCAGTTGAGATTTATGGAGATTCAGAGCTGGTTATAAAACAATTGAATTGCCAATATGAATGTAGAAGCAATATCCTGAGGAGTTACTACGAAAAATGCAGAGAAATCTTGAAAAGTTTTCAGTTAGTAATTCTACAGCATATTCCTAGGGAACATAATGAAGAGGCAAACAGATTGGCTCAAAGTGCTTCAGGTTATAGAGAAAATCAAGAAGCATTTGCCATGGAGCTATGTGCTTGTCGTATGGACCTCCCTGGGCCCACTACATCAGTGGGTACCAAGACCGACTACTCGGTGGACCTCTGGGACTACCCGGCTTGCGCTACACGGCACCTGATGGCATGGAGCACAAGGACTACGGAGGAGAAGTACTCGGTTTAGGGTACTCGACTAGTACTCTCTCCCTACTCCGACTTGTAACCCTGCCTCCCAGACTATATAAGGCGAGGCAGGGACCTTTCTCTAGCATCTCATCCAATCCACGGTGCACTATTGCACCATCTTGTAATCGTGCCCAATCAATCCAGAGCTACGCAACATACAGGACGTAGGGTATTACGCACCTCGCGGCCTGAACCTGTCTAAATTGTGTGCCACGTGTCTCTTCCTTCGAGTTACCGATCTCGGCGATGCCACATTCATCTACTTCGGGTACTCCCCTTAGTAGGTTGCCGGTCTAAAACACCGACAGCTGGCACGCCAGGTAGGGGATCTCGCCCGAGATCACATGGCGAACTCGACGGCTCCCGTCTACTTCAAGCCAACTGTCGCCTTCAACGCGGTGACACCTTCGTGTTCGGCGCCTAGGTCTGCACTGCAGACGACGTGGGCTCCTTCCAGCGCCGCCTAACCATGCCGCCCAACCCGACGACCGGCTTCGTGACACTTCCTGAAGTTGTCACAGGCGAACTCGCCAGCAAGTTCGGCGAAATTTCGCTCTTCAACCATCATGCTGACTTCGAGCTCGAGTCCGCTTCCAACTCGAACTCGACGTCTCCATGGGCTATCGCATGCGAGCCGGCTTCTTAGCCATCGCGTGTGGTCCCAACACTCCATGAGCGCTCCGCGCGTGGCCCCTGCATCCTCAGCCGGGCCCGCACGGGGGCTCTCTCTTCGCGCTGGGCCGGCAAGGAGCCCGTACCCGAGTACAACTCGGACTCCGACACCGCCCCCGGCCACGCTTCGGACTCTAACCCTCTCTCCGAGTTCTACTCGAATCCCGCATACGAGTTCGACTTCGGGTCGGACCCTGAGGATCCCGAGTCCGAGAACAACTCCACTGAGCATCCCTTGTCAGGGCCGGCCACTGGGCTGATTATAACATCCACACCGGCCGGGAGATTCGTCTACTGGCCAGACCGCAAGCCTGCTGACCTGATAAGTGGAGACTCACGCTACACCGCCTACATCAACTCGCTACCGTTCCACGAGGGAACACCACTTGCCCGAGCTGACTCGAACACCCCCACTGAGGTGGCGGTTTCTGAGTCTAGCCTTGGCACCCCTGATCGCCAAGTCTTCATGGCTGCAGGCGACACCCTAGGACCTTCAGGGACGGCCCAATACAAGTACCTTGAAGACATCTCCTCCGACGAGCTCTCTGCCGATGCTCCAGCAAATGAGACCCCTGCAGACAGAGACGCTCGACGTGAGTGTAACTGGAAGCGCAGCGAACGTCGCCGACGCCTCTGCGACAACTTCCCCATCCGTAACCTTGCGGAAGCTCTCGAGGCGGTTGAGAGCAGAGTACACACTACCCCTGAGCAATGCCTCATGTCAATCACAGCGATCCTACGCCAGGCTCAGGGCATACGCGCTGGAGAGGTCATCGCCAAGCTCGCTGAAGATGCCTACTTCATGCGGGTCGACAACAGGGTCAACCAACCTCCTCCCGCCAGGCACCGCGACAACGAAGCCACAAGTCGCAGTGCCAACAACGGTCCCAACCGTACTCGAGCTGAGTCCCGGCTCAGCCCAACCGCACTCGCTCCAACGCCGGCGGACCCCCACAGGGTGGCAACAGCAACCGCAAAGTCGTCCCTCACCGTGCTCCGGCCGGCGGCGGTGGCCATGACCCTGACGGCGGCGGCAGCGGTGGCGGAAGCTCCAACCATGGAGCCAACAGAGGGCCGGTGGCGGCGCCAGCCGCGGCGGCCGAGGCCACGCGAATGCACCACGCCTCCGGCGCCTCACGGGCGGCTACGACGCCCGCCGAAGATTGAGGAGCCGCGGCGGAAGAAGTCGACCACCGCAGGCGACAACGACGGCTTCCCCGCCTTCTCACCTCGACTTCGCAACTTGCTCCTCCCCGACAAGTTCAAGCCTTTGGGGATCACCAAGTACGATGTGAAGCAGGACCCCATCCAATGGCTCAGGTGCTACGCCCTCTCCATCGAGAACGCTGGCGGCAACAACGACACCAAGTGCCTCTACTTCCCCTTCTGCCTGGACCAAGCCCCACTCACATGGCTCGAGTCGCTGGACAAGCACTCGATTGACAAGTGGGACCACCGAAGGAGCAGCTTCACCAAAGCAACTTCGCGCGGCGCCATGGGCCGATCGGGTACTCGCATGGACCTAGCCATGGTCAAGCAGGAACAAGGCGAGACCCTCCGCAAGTACAAGCGCTGCTTCTTCGACAAGCGCGCTACCGTGGTCGACGTCACCGACAAGGAGGTCATCGACCTCTTCCAAGACGACCTCTACCATCGCCGCACCTTTGAAGACTTCGGTCGTCGCCGCCCCAAGTCCATCCCGCACCTCAAGGACATGATCACGTCCTGGGCGGATGAAGAAGACAAGGCCAACGCCAAGTACGACGCCATCCGTGGCAAGAACAAGCAGAACCAGGGCGGCGGCAGCGGCAACAACGGGAACCAGGGCGGTCGCAACAACAACAACAACAACTACTCGGGTCCCAACCACAAGCGCAAGCCAGACAACACTATCGCGGCTATACAGCACCCTGCGAAGGAGAGCTCGAAGAAGAACTCCGACGGCTTCAAAGACCTGTTGAAGGAGAAGTGCCCGTGGCATCTGAACGGCAATCACTCCACCGAGCAGTGCTACCAGCTCAGGCATGCACTCAAGGGTACACCAGAGCCACCGCGCCCTCACGATAAAAAGGCAAGAAGAAGACCGACGGAGACAACGGCGACTTCCAGGAACCCGACAAGACCGTCAACGTCCTCTTCGGCGGACTACCCAGCAGGCGGGAGCAGAAGGCTACCCGTCGAGAAGTCATGAGCACTGAGCCAGCGGTTCCGACCCCTCTCAGGTGGTCGGAGGTACCCATCACCTTCTCCCGCACGGATCAATGGACCAGCTTCTCCGAACCAGGACGGTTCCCCCTCGTCCTGAAGCCAGTGGTCGCAGGCTCCAAGCTTAACAAGGTCCTCATCGACGGCGGAAGCGGGCTCAACGTCCTTTTCACCAAGACCTTGAAGAACATGAAGCTCGATATCACCCACATGCTCACCAAGAGCAACACGCCCTTCTACGGCATCATCCCCGGTAACGCGGCTATCCCACTGGGTTCAGTGGTCCTGCCAGTTACCTTCGGGGAATCTCGGGACAACTACCGTACCGAGTACATCAAGTTCGAAGTTGCGGACTTCGAGACTTCCTACCACGCCATCCTCGGCAGACCGGCCATCGCCAAGTTCATGGCGGTGCCCCACTACACCTACTTGGTACTCAAGATGCCAAGCCCAGCGGGTGTACTCTCTCTCCAAGGGGACTTGAAGATCTCCCACGACTGCGACACAGAAGCCGTGGAGATCGCCTCTACGAATCAAGTACCCAACGCAATGATGGAGGTCTACACTGCGTTGAAGAAGCTTGCTACAAGTGAACTCGACATCCTGGAGAAGTCTGACAGCGCCAACAAGCCTCAGCCACCTGAGGAGGTTCTTGTCAAGACGATCGACCTCGGGATAGGCGACCCCAGCAAGACCACCACCATCGGGGCTGGCCTCGACCCCAAATAGGAAGACGCGCTCATCAACTTCCTCCGGGCTAACCGCGACATCTTCGCGTGGAAGCCAGCGGACATGCCAGGAGTGCCCACGGAGTTGATCGAGCACTGCCTCAACATCGATCCTAAGGCCACTCCCAAGCGACAACACCTCCGACGCTTTGCTGACGACGGACGGGACGCCATCAAGAAGGAACTCGCCAAACTACTCGCGGCTGGCTTCATTAGAGAAGTCTTCCATCCTGAGTGGCTCGCCAACCCTGTCCTCGTCCGCAAGAAGAACTCGAACGAGTGGAGGATGTGCGTCGACTACACCGACCTCAACAAGCACTGCCCCAAGGACCCCTTCGGGTTGCCGCGGATTGATCAAGCCATCGACTCCACGGCGGGCTGCGACTCGCTCTCGCTTCCTCGATCGCTACTCCGGTACCACCAGATCGCGATCAAGGAAGAAGACCAGGAGAAGACCGTGTTCATCACCCCGTTTGGCTCATACTGCTACACGACCATGTCCTTCGGGTTGAAGAACGCCGGCGCCACCTACCAACGAGCTATCCAGGACTGCTTCAAGAGGCAACTCAACAAGAACGTCGAAGCCTACGTGGATGACGTGGTCATCAAGACCAGGGACTCCAGTACCCTCATCGACGACCTTGAAGAGACTTTCGCGTCTCTGCGCGAGTACCGCTGGAAGCTCAATCCGAACAGGTGCGTCTTCGGTGTACCTTCGGGCAAACTACTCGGCTTCATCATCAGCCAGCGCGGCATCGAAGCCAACCCCGAGAAGATCTCCGTCATCACCAGCATGAAAGCTCCAACGAGCATCAAAGACGTCCAGAAGCTGACCGGGTGTATGGCGGCACTGAACAGATTCATCTCGAAGCTTGGAGAACAGGGGCTCCCCTTCTTCAAACTACTCAAGCACCAGGAGAAGTTTGTGTGGACTCCAAAGGAGGCAAGTGGATCAAGGAACTACCCAACGCACTCTGGGGGCTACGTACTGAGCCCTCCAAGCCAACGGGGCAATCCCCTTACTTCCTGGTCTACGGCTCCGAAGCAATCCTCCCTGCTGATGTCATATGGAACTCACCAGCAGTGGAGCATTACGACGAAGGCGTCTCTGAAGACAGCAGACGAATTGACATCGACAGCCTCGAAGAAGCTCGCTGCGCTGCCCTCGTCGAATTAGCAAGGTACCTGGAGGGTATCCGACGCTACCAAGATCGCAACATCAAGGAACGCTCCTTCAACGTTGGTGATCTCGTCCTCCGTCGTATCCAGAACATGGAAGAACTACACAAGCTCAGCTCCCCCTGGGAAGGCCCCTTCACCGTGGCAAAGGTGACTGGGCCGGGCTCCTACCGCCTCCAAACACTTGAAGGCAAATACGTCAACAACACGTGGAACGTCGACTAGCTTTGTCGGTTCTACGCCTAGTTTACACGACTGCTCCGGGGTTCAAGTCTACACAACTACATCAACACCCCTCCGCCGTAAGCGGCCTCCGGGTCCTGGCTCCAGGCTCTGTACTTCTCCTCTCCAGGATCCAGCCCGCGCGGCTACCTACGGATCCTGGGCTGCGACGAGCGACAAAGGACTCTAGCAGCGGTCCACTAAGAGACCATGTACTCCAAGATCCAGCCTACACGGCTACCTAAGGATCTACTGCTGTAAGCGGCTACTCGCCCTAGCACCACTTAGCTGTAAGCGGCCTCCGGGTCCAGGCGACTACTCTGTAACTACGGCCCTGGACATCCAGGTGTACTTCTTCAGTAATAAAGTTTGATCAATTATCAACTTCTTTACTGTCTACTTCCCTCAACGGGACTACTGCCGAGTACGACTACTCGCACCAACTCCACGATGGGGCTCCGCACTCTAAGATCGCGACTACGAGTACTCATTGATGGAACTTTTCTTTCATTAATACTTAAACAATTACATTGCAAATGTTTTTGTACACATACTACTGTGAGCTAACTATTACAGGGCTACTGGAGATTAAGCTTATCGGCTACTTGCTCCGCAATGGGCGCCATCTGCTCCAGCCAGCCTCCGCATCGCTCATCCATGCGCTGGCGGCTACCCCGCCAGCGACTACTTCCACCGGTGCCTTCGGGAAGTAGGACTTCATGAAGGCCAAGACCTGCTTCGGGATCGACCTCGCCATATGCTTCACATAAGCCGCCACCGGCCGGGGGGGCTTCGCTGAGGCGATCCACGAGCGGAGCGATCTTGGGGCCACCCGGATGAGGCACCAAGAGCCTTGCGATCGGCAGCGTGGCTTCCTCAAGATCCTTCAGCTGGGCCCGCAGCGCCTCGCAATCTTCATTCAACTTCTGCAATGATTTGTAGCAGCTTGACGAGATCGCGGCCGAAGCAATCCGAAGCTCCATGTGCTTCTCGCACTCGAAGGCAAGTTCTTTATAGTCGAGCTCGAGTACCGGCGGGCCTCCCCGCTCTCGGTGAGAAGAGGTTCTTCATATCCGTCTCGGAGGTCCTCAACCGCTCCACCCGGTCTCAAGCTCGCAAGACAACAAGGCGCGCGGGTCGACTACCTCTCGACCTCCAACAACTACCCAACAAGTCAAGCGGCGTACCTTTGTTCTTGTTGCGAGTGTCTTGTTCTTCCGCACCAAGTCGTCGCCCTTTGCCTCGCAACTCCCGGACGTCATTATGATACTTGGCAAAAGCGGCGTCGAGCTTCGATCGCATGGCGGCCGCGTGCTTCCGCGACTTCAAAAGCTGATCTTCTAGTGCCTCGGCCCTCGAGCACCGCGTCGCCGAAGCCTTGCAACATGCCGGGACTTCTCGCGGACCTCTCCGCGACGTCCTGCACAGACAACACATGTCAATGAGTACTCAACAACAAAGGATTGACTACTCAGGAGTTCAGACTACTCACCTTCATCCATTGTTCTGCCTGGCGGACCGCCTCCAGATGCCTGGCTACCGTCGCTGGGTCCACCAAGTCGTCAGCCAGCAACTCCACTCCGCCACGACTACTCGTGGCATCTTCCGTCATTGGCGCAGAGCGGATGAGTTCTGCGTCCTGGATTTCTGGAGAACGGACCACTACTTCCAGAGCAGCCTCTGGCGGCACGGCGGCCTCGTCTCCTCCGGTGGCCACGACGATCTCCTCGACAGCCTTCTCCATTGGCTCGGGGGCTCCTTCTACAGCCTCTGGCACTTCTGGTGTCGGCTCCTGCATGGGCACCGCTGCACGGATGTCACTCCGTTCGGCCTCAGCGCCTGTCAAGAAGATGTCAAGTTCATCAGCAACTACGACTACTCTATGGGGAATACCAAAGCCTCAGCAGAACACTTACCCTCGACCACGCTGGCCTCGGGCAACGCAGCTCCAGCAGTCGGCGCTTCGGACTCCGCCTGGGGGGCAGGAGCTGACTTCTCGACGGGCGGCGCGACTTCTTCCTCCGCCACCGCCGTGGAGGGCTCATCTCCCTCCCAGGATAGGTCTGTTGATTTCCTACAGAAGTACACAAAATTGGTTGTCAATCAAGCTCGACTACTACACCAAGTACTACTCGGGAAGGCTCAGTACTTACCAACTTGACCGGACTATCATCACGGCCGGGGCGCTGAGGATACTGGCAATGTCTACCAGTCCACCCTCGGCGGGCGCCTCCTCTTGCGCCTCTGCAGCCGCTGCCTCCTCTGCAGCAACGGTAGCCGGTGCAGCGCCCTCCTGCGCTCCTACGGCCACCACCTCTTTGACGGCGGGGGCTGCGGGTTCCGTGCTCTCTTGATGAGCAGGGGGCTGGCGCTCCAACTGCGCTATGAGTTCTTCAACAGTGGGGGCTGGGCTACGACTCCCAGCGGGCTCCCCCACTGTGTCCCACTCGCCTTCGTCTCCCTCCTCGACGGGCTCCGTCGGTGGCACCTCCTGCATACAAGGAAGATCAGTCATCAGGAAGTGAACTCGCATGACGGGTACTCGACTACACTAGTCAAGACATCTTACCTCTTGAGGCGTGGTCTCAGAGACCCTCAGCTTCTTTGTCACCCGCTTGCGGGTGGGGTTGCGCGGCTTCCGTGGCGGCGCAGCCAGACTAGCCTCCAGGCTAGCCGGCGGATCTTGCACGAGGGGTACATGAGGCAAGCCGGGACGGCTAAACCTCGACCGCAGCTGGAAGCGGTCTTGCAGCGTCTCCTCGTCGTCGTCCTCCTCGTACGTGTCTTCTACGATGATGGTGTCATCGCCTTCGCCGACTTCCCGCCGCTCCTTGGCCTTGGTCTTTCCTGCCTCCGGGATCTCGATTCCCTGAGGGGGCGGCTTCGGCTCGGAGACGAACCTCTTCAAGTCGTCCTGTAAGGCACAAGACATCAGCGCGACTACTCACAAGCAATGACTACTCGACTAGAGGGTACGGCTACTTACCTCCTTAGGCGGGCGCGCGGCAGAGTACTCCTGGACTGGGCACGCCGTATACGGCGTCATGTCCTTGAAGATGCGCGTCAATCTGTCGATGATGTCGTTGTCGTCCATCTCGCCTCCGGGCATCCGCGACGGTCGTCGTCGCCGGCGTACTCGAAGCCCAGGGTGTTGTGGGCCATCAGTGGCTGCACCCTTCGCTTCATAAAACTGAAGGCCACGTGCTCGGACCTCAGTCCAGCTTCTCTTAGGACCTTGATGCGTGCCAACAGCTCGGGGAGCTGGATCCCCTCCTGCATCGTGGGCTCCGTGTTCCACCAGTCCCAGTGCCTGGGTTGCCTTCCGCTCGGCTTCGGCAAGCCGGGGTGGTGGTTCGTGACGTAGAACCACCTCGCCTTCCAATCCTGGTTGGAGTCGATGAGCATGGATGCGAGGTACTGCTCGGCGGCGTCCTCCCGCATCTGGATGCCGGCTCCGCCTACTACTCGAGGGTTGCTGGCGCTCGGCTGTGGCTTCACCCGGAAAAACTTCCGCAGCAGGATCCAGTGGGGCTTGATCCCCAGGAACGCTTCGCAAAAGTGAATGAAGACGGCGGTATGGAATATACCATTGGGGTTGAGATTGACGTACTCGACGCCGTAGTACCCGAGAAGACCCTTGAAGAAGTTGCTTGTGAGCAGTGCGAGTCCGCGCTCCGCGAAGCGCACGAACATTGGAATCTCATCCTCGCTCTTCTCCATGGGGTACGGGTCCCCGGCGACGGCCCTCCAACTGTCCATCTCCTTCTCACGGATGAACCCGCTGTTGAGGAGGGCCAGCAGATCCTCCGTCTTCGTCTTCGACTTTTTCCACTCGCGGCTTGGATCTGGCCGTGGTGGAGACATCAGTGGCGCTGCCCCCGTGGCAGCCGCGGCGGCCTCGTCACGACCCCTCTTCTTCCCGGCGGTCTTCGCGGACTTGGACGGTGAAGGCTTCATTCACCAAGTACACGGCGTCGTCATCCGCATTCGCTCGGGGGCTACCCTGGAAGCTCTGGGTGGCGGCGCACTTGGATCTACTGCGGCGGCGGCGTGCGTTGGAAGTGGATCTGGCTCAGATCTATTCGAAATGGCTACAACAGTGATGGGTGGAAAACCCTAAGGGTTTTGGTTTCTATTTATAAGCCAAAATGGCCCTCCAACGGCCGACGGGTGAGTCCGCGCTCGGCTGACTCAGTGGCCGCGCATGACTCTTCGCATTCCACTAGTCGATGCGCCTCACCTCGGGGGCTCGGCTACTTCTACTTGATTACCTGGGAAGCGACAAGACTCAGGAGCATCTCTTGACACATTCTTCAAGATGACCCTTCAATTCGAGAGGAAGTACTCGACTCAAGGCTCGGGGGCTCCGTGCCACATGTCCTTCAGTTTTTTCTCTCTGGATTTTTCAGGATTTTCTTGCCAAGACTTCAGATGGACCCTCAGCCAGAGCCTACGGCTCAACCTAAGGCTCGGGGGCTACTCCATATGGAGTGCGATTTTGCAATCGCACCTCCATATCAGCTTCGGCTTCAAGACAAGGCGGGCATTTTTTGAAGACCTTCGAGGGCAGCACTCGAGGACGCTTGGGACTACTCGAGAAGACTTCAAGATTGCTCAAACATCAGCTGGAGTACATTCCAGCCTCGGGATGCTTCGACTACTCTTGAGGACTTTTGACTTGTAGTACTCGGGGACGCTTGAGGACTACTCGTTAAGGCCGTCAAGACTACTTGAAGCTATCCTTCTCGACTACAAAGTACTCGGGGGCTTGTCGTATGGACCTCCCTGGGCCCACTACCTCGGTGGGTACCAGGACCGACTACTCGGTGGGCCTCTGGGACTACCCGGCTTGCGCTACACGGCACCTGATGGCGTGGAGCACAAGGACTACGGAGGAGAAGTACTCGGTTAGGAAGTTGTACATGTCCTGCACTGTATGGAAGTCTCCTAGACGTACTCGACTAGTACTTTCACCCTACTCCGACTTGTAACCCTGCCTCTCGGACTATATAAGGCGAGGCAGGGACCTTTCTCAAACATCTCATCCAATCCACGGCGCACTATTGCACCATCTTGTAATCGTGCCCAATCAATCCAGAGCTACGCAGCATACAGGACGTAGGGTATTACGCACCTCGCGGCCCGAACCTGTCTAAATTTTGTGCCACATGTCTCTTCCTTCGAGTTACCAATCTCGGCGAGGCCACATGCATCTACTTCGGGTACTCCTCTTAGTAGGTTGCCGGTCTAAAACACCGATAGTGCTTTCGTGAGTGATATGGCAGAGGATGATTGGAGAAAAGAGATTGTTAATTATCTATAGGATCCATCCCGAAAGGTTTCTAGGAAGCTCAGGTATAAAGCTATAAAGTTTGTTCTTCTGGATGGACGTTTATTTTACAAATCATTAAATGGGGTGTTGCTGCAATGCATGGGTCCAGAAAGCAAAGAGAATGATGAGCGAAGTACACGATGGGATATGTGGAGCGCACCAATCGGCTTATCGAATGAAATGGGTTATCAGGCACACTGGTTGTTTTTGGCCCAAGATGCTAGAGGATTGCTTTGAGTATTACAAGGGTTGTCAAGATTGTCAAAGGTTTGGAAATATTCAAAGGGTCCCAGCATCAGCTCTAAACCCGATTATCAAGCCGTGGCCATTCAGAGGATGGGGTATAGATTTGATTGGCCAGATAAATCGTCCGTCTAGCAAGGGGCATAAATTTGTGCTTTTGGTAACATATTATTTTACCAAATGGGTTGAGGCTATTCCATTGAAGAAGGTAACATCAGAAAATATGGTTGAATTTGTCAAAGAACACATCATTTACAGATTTGGGATTCCTCAAACAATTACAACTGATCAAGGAGCGCAGTTTGTGTCCTTAGAGTTCAGAGAATTTGCCGAGAGCATGTGAATCAAATTATTTAATTCTTCTTCTTATTATGCCCAAGCTAATGGTCAAGCAGAGGCTTCTAACAAGATCATGATTAAGCTTATACTAAAGAAAATTGATCAGAAGCCAAAGAGGTGGCATTCGGTACTCAATGAGGCTTTATTGGCTTACCGAATGGCTCCTCATGGAGCTACAAAAACATCTCCTCATGAGTTGGTTTATGGGCATCATGCTATTTTGCCCTGGGAAATTCAATCAGATTCAGGGAGAGTGGTTTTGCAGAAGGATTTAAGCTCCAAAGATTACAGTGGCTTAATGATGGACGAGTTAGAAGATTTGCATATGATTCGTCTTAAAGCCCTCGAAAACATTGAAAAGAACAAGATGCGGGTTGCTAAATATTACAACAAGAAGGTAAAGGTCAAGCAATTTGCAGAAGGAGATTTGGTCTGGAAAGCGTTACTGCCGATTGGGACTAAATACAGTACGTTCGGTAAATGGTCTCCAAATTGGGAAGGTCCTTTTCGGGTGGTCAGGTGTGTACCTGGTAATGCTTATATATTGAAAACTCTACTAAGAGAGGAATTTTCTGCTGCTATAAATGGATGATATTTGAAGAAATATTATCCTAGTATTGAAATTGATTGTTGATTATAAGCATCAGGATTGCAAACATCTGATACGCAGGAACAACCGGCGTTCAAGAAAGAAGCCGTCTTTAGCGCAAAGGATCCTAACAGAGGAGATGGCCAATACTGGAATGTATTGCCCTTAGCACCAAAATATTACACATTACAGATGTTTCTTGCAAACTTTTATTTGACAACCCAGCTACTCAAGATTAAGAGGGGTGGGAAGCAGAAGGCCTGGAGAAAGAAGCGAAAGTATGCTTCATTCTTTTGATTCTTTGTTTTGCTTCTTCAGCTCCTCCCTCTTCAATTGTTGTAGGACCACCGTGACCACAACCTGGAAGCTTCGAGGGTTGCTATGACTTGCAGCTTCCATCAGGCTGTCACAGGAAGCCTTCAGGTTACTGTACCTGTCAGAGACATCTGGGAGAAGGGAACAATTGTTAGGACATAAAGATCCGAGCTTGAGCATGGGAGTTAAATAAAGATTGGATTCTTACCCCCTACCAACACCTCCAAACTCATGCGGCGTTCGCGTTTGGCGTTGCAGCGGGCGGTGATGTCCTGTAGGTTGTGCTCTAGATGCCGAATACGGCGGCGCAGCTGGTGGTTGATCCTCTATTCTGGCGTGGCGTCCTCTTCTTCAATGGAGGAATCGGAGAGGATGTACTCAGGAACCTCTTCAGTTCCAAAGGTTTCTTAAAGAAGCAGGTCAAGACTGAAAAAATGGAGGAGGGGTAAACCATGAGATTGCAAACGAGAGCAAGAAACAGATTGACAGAAAACTCACTCTCGAATGGTACGTTTCTTTGGTGGAATACTGCTCTCCTTGATGGGTTGCTTTCCCTTGTCCGCCATGGCCTCGGGGTTTTCTCCTCTGGAGCAAGGGGAGAAGATGTGAAGTGATGGAGGAGTATGCGAGTGGATTTGCAGGGCATCTCGGGGGGCTATTTTATTGACTGAGAGGGCGCATTGGGAGTGATGACTGGTTGGCGTACGTTATTGGAATACCAAACGGCAGGGTTTTCTCCCGAATGCGAAGGGTTTTCATTGAGCAGTGTCTATGGTTCCCGAATTGAGGATTTTCTGTGGATTTTGTACCAAGGGGGCAGTTGTTTTTGCGTATTCGGCTAAGATAAAGTTTCTGAGTTCGTCTAAAAACGGTGAAGTTCGCACAGAAATTGAAATTCTTTATTTATTGCCGAAAGCCAAGCACTCCTAGTACAAACTAATCAAAGAGCCTGTTTAGCAAGACTGGGGGTGGATGGTATCGGCAACGGCGTCGCCATGGCCGTCGAGGCGCTCTAGGATGACCTCGATCTCGTCGACGTCTTCTGGTGCGCCGCCCTGGAAGCCGCGCGGCTGGATGGAGTAGTCGACGCCGGTGTGCATCGCCATGGCGGCCAAGCCCAAGGTGGTGCCTAGGAGGACACCGTGGAGGGCCACTTCATCCACGCGGTTTTCCACCGCTGCGAGCCGATCCGCTGGCGTGTCCCCGGCGGCGTTCACCTTGTCAGCCAATTGCTTCACCAGCATTTTTAGCTGGTCAAGCTCGGCGTCGCGGGCTGCAAAGTTGCAAGGCAATGACGGTTAGTATCAAAAGTTGGATTGGATTGGAGATCAATCAAAGGGATATACCGTCGATGGTTGCCAGTAACTGTTTGCGCTAGTCCTCCCATTCGAGCTCAGCGATGCTGGCTTTCTTAGAGATTTCTCCTAGCTCGCGCCGAGACTCGTCACGCTCTGCCTTGAAGCGGAGAGCGTCGCGCTCGCCGTAGGGCACCAGGGAGTAGTTGTACGACTCCGAGGAGTCATTCGGCAGAGCTGGATTGGCCGGCGCGGGGGCCGGATTCCAGTGGATGAGCCTGGATTGGCCTGCTACCGCTGCCCGCCATCGGGTTTTTGGGGTGTACTAGTGGTGGAAAAGGAAAGCTTAGATTGGCGAAGGTTTGAAGGCAAAGGGCTTGGTGAAAGGCAGGGGGCACCTACGGTTTTATTTATAGGGGTGGCTGAAAGATCATGGCCGTGGATCGTGGTGCATATCCCGAGAAATTTGGAAGGTGGAGAGGCTTCCTTAACCGAGTCGTCGTCGGGCCGTTTGGAATTCAAGCTGAGTCATATTCGGTTGACTGGCTCGGCTAAGTTGCGGTCGGAGTGGTATTCGGGTATGGTACTGTTTGACTAAAGTTGCCGAATCGGTCGTCTAAAATTATGAACAGGGTGATACAGAAAAAGGAAAATGAAGTTTATTAAAGGCAAAGTTACAGAGGCGATCAGTTGTTCGGCTACAAATTACTTGGCACAATCAAATGTTCAGATACTTTGCAATTACACTAGAGGCGTTTGATGTCATTTGATTGATGTTCTCCAGCAGTTTCTGATAAGCTTCTTGAGTATTGGCCAGAGTGGAGAGTTTTGCTTTGAGCTGGTTGGATTCAATCATGGCTGCCGATGTTTCCTTTTGGATTTTCTCTGTTAAACCAAGAAGTTCGGCTATCTTCTTCCTATCAGCTTCAATTTCAGCGTCAAAGTCTTCAACTCAGCTTCTAGTGCAGCTTTCCTGGCAATCTTCACCTCAAGTGCAGCTGGCAGTTCAGCTATTAGTTCTTTGTTCCTCTAGATTTGAGCCTGTGAATCTTTCACAAATTGTTTGACTTTGGCTCTCTTTTGCTCAAGAGCTGGTCTGGAGGATTGAATCCTCAAAGCTCATCTTACTGCTGCATAATGATCGTCCAGATGAGAGATGGGCTCCAAGGAAACTTTGATGTTATCAGGGAGTTCTTGATCGATGGATTCAAGTATTTCATCTAAGCGATCGACATCTCTAACTTGATCCTGGGCATCTCTTTGCAACCAGGAGAAGACTTCTTTAGGCCTTGCTTGATTTTCCTCTGATAGAACTTGATTCGAAGATGCTTCATCCTTTTCGGCAGCTGGATCATTCACGATAATTAGAGAGCTTGGTGGTGATGTAGCCTGGTCCCGAAAAGGAAGGTTTGCTAAATTAAGGATGATTTATTGAGAGCAAATAACCGCGCAGATGTTTACACTCACCTCAATTCTGGTTTCCTGAACTGGAGGAGAGTCTTGTTTAGGCTCAAGAGGGATTTCTTGAGTAGTTGGCTGAGGAGGAGCTTGAAGAGTTCCTGGTAGAGCTGAAGCTTCCAATTGAGGAGAAGTTGGTGCATTCCCTGGTAGATTTTTTAGGTGAATTTGTCCCTGGTGAAATTAGAGTTTATGCTTGAGAGGGGGATGATTGGATCCTTGGTGAAGTTGATGTTTCTGCATCAGGAGGAAATGTTTGAACCCTTGGAGAATTTGGAATTGAAGCATGATCAGGGGAAGAGATCTCCACAGGTTGATTCACCAATATTTCTTCTGCAGGTGAAAAATGAGGAGTTAATGCCAGTGTGAATAATGGTCTTGACAAAAGTAAGGTAATCAGGGCCATACCAACAGATGGGGCATTGGCAGGTTCTGAAGCTGCTGATGGTTGCTGGGTTCTGGTCTGAAATTACACAAGATGAGATTTGTCAAATGAAGAAATGATCCTGTGTTCAAGAAGAAAGGGATGTTACCTCAATGAGAGCTTTTTTGGTGATTCTTTTCTTCTTAGCAGCTGAAGGTGCAACCAAAGATGGAGCTTTTCTCTTATCAGAGGTTGAGCTGATAAGAGTTGGGTCCATTGTAACATATCTGGCCATCAATTGAGCTAGGGTTGTGGATTTAAATCCCAGAGCGAAAATTGGGCCTGTTGTATTATACGCAATTGTCCTAGCCCGAGGAGCAGACACTGTATTCTGCAAGGAATGGCAAAGATCATGATTAGTAAAGAAAGGTATGCTTGGCAAAAGAAAGAGGGTAAGTGTGTTACCTCTGAAGCTTGTTGAAAACCAGGTATCAGCTCAAGACAGAAGGAGTGCACTGGCTCACTAAAGATATGATCGTGAAATTCTTGCCACCAAGTGGCAAAGAGAGGATGAGCTATTGTTGTTGGTACAGGGGACCAAGGATAAATGGTCGCGCTGCATTCATATTCAAAGACCCTTCTAGCTTGCAGGCTTTCTTTTATTTCTTTTCTGGGCTTGAGAAATTCATGAAGAAACAGCCTTGGGGGCACTTGGCCACATCCTAGTTGCCGAGCCATTATGTTCGGCTGGTAGTACTCATAGGTACTATGATTTGCCTTCCTCCACAAAATTCTGCTGGCAAGATGCATGGATGAATGAAGATATTGAAAATTTCTATGGATCTTGCATCAGTGCATCCATTTTCAAAGGAGAATTCATAAGGAAGGGTGAGATTATCATTGTGCAAATAAGGGAACCAGAGGGGATTGGTGAAGCCTCTGAAGAAGAGTTCGAAGAGTTGACTGATGTTTTGGTCGATAATTATGGTCGAGGTGGCTTCACCATAGGATTGGCATCCTTTTGTGATCTGGTTTTCTCCTTCCTTATAGTCAGATAAAGGGAAATGCCGATTGTTGAGATTAGCACCAACAATCTAGTGCATATACAGTTGCAGCCACATCTATACAAACCACCAGGGGCCGTTGACACAAGAAATCTTCTAGCTGGTGCGCATCAGGTGAGTGGTTTGATGGAGCATATTGTAAACGCTTCCTAGGAGGTACTTCCCAAGAGGAATGTGATGTCCAGTAGCCAAATCTTCAGCCATTACAATGTGGTTCAGGGTTGGCTTTCACACCCGTTTTTCTGAAGAAAACCAAGTGCAAACCTATATGCATGCCAGGATCAAGTTTCATGCATATAGTAACATAAAAGTGTATACAAAAACAGTATCACGTATGAAAAAGAAAGATTATCAGAGATTTACGCTTAATCCTGGAAACGAAGGCTCCAAACATCACAGGCAGACAACTGGGGGTTGCGTACGCCTAGCATTCCACAACATCTTCACATCATCTTCATGTAGCTTCCTCCTTCTGAGCAACATTGTTTATAGCAAGGGTGAGCACTTGTCGTACTCAGCGAGTGTGGGGAAAAGAATGAATGCAAAGGCTTTATAGTGGACTGGGCTATAAGCATTTAAGCCATTTTAGTTGGTCAAGTTTTATTAGCACTTGATTACAAATAAAGTATAAGTTTATACCAACCCACAATTAAGCATAAGGGTAAGAGATACACCATAAGCACATGGTAAGCATAACCAGAAAGAACGATTTAAGTCCATCTTCAAGTTTAATTATCATGTGAGGGTCCAGGCCGCTCTTGACTGTGAGCACGGCTAATCGATTAGTTTAACACTCTGTAGAGGTTGTACATCTTTACCCACAAGTCGCGTAAAAGTCCCGAAGAACTTTGAACCCAACCATGCGATGCCGGCCAAGCATCATACCACACTACCGAGGTGTGATTGCATAGGGACGCTACGAGGCCTTTACAAAGAGTCCTCCCGTGCGTATTAGTCCATAGTAGTATGTCATAGAGGCTATCTTTCGTACCACACTTCTATTACGGACGGTCAGCCATAGAGTCTTCCGTTCCAACACCGCTCCGGAATAGAAGAGCCATAAAAGCATTCCTCCGTCCCCAACATACTATGCGAGTAATAACCACACAAAGACTTCCCTAATTAATCGACCAAGACCAGAGCCATATAGTCCTTGTGGTTGCACTGTTGTCCTGGGTGGTTCTCCATGTTCCGATTAAATTTATGGTCTTGTATTAAACATCCAAAGATATAGCATAAAAGGTATAGCAAGTTCATCATTAATGTTCATTAAAACCACCATAACCCAGGTATAGAAACTAAGCATAGCTACCCAACATAAATGTAAACCGAGGTTATCAAGGATTGACAATCAAAGACTAGGATAATCCTTAATAGGAACCCATCAAAATTTAATGCAAGCAAGGCAATGAGTGATTAAATATAGTTCTTAGGACAAAAGATCAAGGACACACTTGCCTTCAACCAAAGTAATGTTGTTGCTTAGAATATCTTCAACCTCTTGCTCTTCAAAGCTTCTCGAACGGTGTTTACTCTAAGCGCATCAATCATCGGGCACAAACATACACAAAGCAGACAAACAAACATATACTAAGAACAAAGCACTAATCATAAGAAAACTTTAAAAGAACGCACTAAAGGTTAGGCTTGATTAGATGGATCACTAAAGAACACAAAGTGTGCTTGGAAGGGAAAGGCTTGGTTAGCTTTAAAGAGATGGTTGCGGAAGATTGAGCAAGGACCGAAAAGATCACACTTAGATTGAGCTGAGAAAAGAACGTCTAGCAAACGTTTTGCATATATGAGAGAGCAAGGCTATGAGCTAGGTTCATTTTAATTAACAAAACAAATATAAAGGATATTTTTAGAAATAAAATACCCTATGTTGACATTAATGCAATATTAAACTTTATTTACGAAACCGGTGTAAAAAACTAGTCAAGTTTTATTAATAAAGATTCATACATTGATTAAACCAATTAAACATTTAATTTAGAAAAACTAAACTGTATGAACAATCTAAACGAAACTTTGTAATTTGAGTAGATCATATTATTATTAAAAACATTATGGTATTAGCATTAATAAAATTAATATTTATTATAAAAGCCGACGTAAAAGCCTAATCAAATTTTAATTAGAAAAGATTAATTGACTATTAAACAAATTAACATTTGGTTTATGAAAACCGAGATAAAGATCTAATTAACTTTTAGGTATAAAAACATGTGATAGAAGCATTAATCAAATTAAATTTGCTTATGAAAAACGATATATAGATCTATATTGCTTTTATTTATAAAAAACATGTATAAATAGACCTTAATCAGAATTAATATTCATTTTATTTTCAGAAAACAAAACATGGTGAAAACACACCACTAACGCGTGCTTTACATTATTATGGACCTAACACAACTTGAACG
Source organism: Cenchrus americanus (assembly GCA_947561735.1). Lineage (NCBI taxonomy): Eukaryota > Viridiplantae > Streptophyta > Magnoliopsida > Poales > Poaceae > Cenchrus > Cenchrus americanus. The sequence goes on along the minus strand of OX387239.1, from coordinate 125,528,940 downwards.
GATGAAATCGGAGCTAAAACGGAGATTTTATGAGCAAAAACAAGATTGAAAGGACCTAGTCGTGATTAACCGTAGATTTCAGGGGCTAGCAAGGAAGATTCCCGAGACACATCAAACAGTGCTCGCGAATAGATCTAATCTGGGGGTTAGATCTGAAAAAGTTCTTGGGATGGATCTGGTTGCATGGATCTAATAGATCTATGGGGTTTTTGCGGAAATTTGCAAAACACATAATTGGATCTAATGATTACTGGCTCTTGCAGTGGCCTTCTTGCAAAGCCTCCTTCTACCTCAGGACCGAACAGAGGGCAGGGAGAGGCATCCCGCCTGCGGCTCTGGTGGCCTAGGGCGTCGGCGGCTGGAGCGGCTAGGAGCTCGGGCGCCTAGGGAAAAAGGAAGAGGAGAACGAGGGGATCAAGATGGAGTGCTCACCGGCGGTTGAGGGCGGGGAAGACGACCAGAACCCGGCCAGCGGCGGTCGGCCACGGTGTGCAGGGCGGCGCGCGCGCGGCGGTGGTGCTCCGGCGCACCTCCGGCGACGGGGAGCGGCGGAACGAGTTTGTCTCGGCGAGAGGATGCTCCCCGGCGGTCACGGCTTGCTCCAACGGTGCTCCACCGCGGCAAATCGCGCGGCCGCCGGGGACGAGCTCCGCGGCCCGCCGCCCGCAGGGCGGCGGTCCGGCGGCCGGGGCGGCGCCGCGCAGCGCGCGGCGCGAGCTTGCGGGCGCGGGACGGCGCGCGCAGAGGCGGCGCCGTCCGTGTCTCCCCCCGGCTCGGGCACGCCATGGCCATGGCGCCGTGCCCGTATGGGCTTTGGCGGGCCTGGCTGCCGGGCCGGAGCGGACCGGGTTGGGCGGTTGGAACGGGCCAAGAAGTGGGCCGGCTGGATGGCTTTGATGGGCTGAGGAAAAAACTCGAGGGGGTTTAGCAGACTTTGGGCCAGGATGGGCTGCTGGACCGCGGTGCAACAGTGACTGTGCAAAAGAGCAGGGAGCACTAGCGGACTTCAACCGGCGGGCCTTGCTGGGCCGGATTGGATCAGCTGGGCCGCTGAATGCTGTTGCTAGGCTGAGAAAGAGGAGAGATTAAGGGGCGGGAACGGACTTCAGGAAGCTGGGCTGAAAGAGAGGTCAGGCTGAAAATGGAGAAGGAAACTATTTTTTTTCATTTTCAGAATTATATTTTCCGTGAAAAGAATAATCCAGAATTAGCTAGATAATTCAGTAAAGCCACGAAAAATACTTTGAAAATCCCAAAAATTCCAGGAAAATTCCTAGAGATAGATTAAGACATGAACAATCCAAATAAAGCATTTGGTGCTCATGAAAAAGATTTTAGAGCCTTCTAATAAATAGAAATAGCTCAAGGAAAATGAGAATAAATTCCAGAAAAAATCCGGAAAATTTTGGGGAGAGTTTGGACAGCTCCTACACACATTTTTGAAACCTTTTGCACTCAAGAACCACTAGATGCATCGGCATGAATGCAACACTCACAACTTTTTATTTAATTTAGAAAATCAAACAATGGATTTTGCCTATACTATATTTCCTGTAAAGAAAAATAAATGTTGGAAAAAATTTAAAATTATGAGAAAATTGTTATTTAATTATTCTGTCTATTCACATCCTGAAATTGGAAATTTCAGGGTGTGACATTGGCTCATTGGCTTTGCCACAAAAGATAAATCTGCATAGCCACATGTTCAGGAAAGCTCGGTATTCAACATCAGTTAGAGGGCCATCATGCATATGATTCTGGATGTATTGTTTATACCCAGATCCTGTTTTTATTCCTCTTTGCCTGATGGAGCTTTTGTACATATAAGGGTACATGGGTCCTGTGACATCAAGGCCGGTCATCATGTAAACATCGGCCAGAGTGGGGGACATTGGTCCATGACCAAAGAGGGAAGCGTTGACGTCGTTTGACCATAAATGACAAGCTGCAATTAGAAGGCTCTCATTCTTGGGGGTTTCGGCTAGAGATAACTCCAAACACTGGGCAATACGGAGGTTGTCCCAATTTCCGGTCTTTACGCTTTTATTCTCAAGTATCCTCTTATACCAGTTCCTCCAGCCTGCGATTGGGGGCAGAGGCCAATTCCTAAAGGCATATTGCCACGCATGGGGTCTCACCAAAGCCGATTTGAAAGGTACTCTATTGGATTCGGCTTCAATAAACTCAAGGGGGTCAGGGATCCCCACAGGACCGAGGAAATAGGATGGTGATTTATCCTCGATGGGGATCAAGAGCTCGGTGGATTGAGCCTATCAGGAGAAGACAAAGGAAGAAATCTAAGGTGGAGATCAAAAAAAGCAAAACCGAATGGATTTAAAGGGGATGAGATTTACCTTAATAGCTTGATTTTGGTCTGCCATTGAAGATTTGAGCTTGGAGTTTGATGGCCTAGGGTTTGGATCTGAGTGGAGACTCCAACAGATTGCGAAGAGCAGGAATGGGTGTTAAACGGATTTAGCTCGAAGACGTTGGGCATTTATGGTCAATTCCGGAATAATATCACTTTTATCCCGTAATTGAAGGGGCATATGTTAACACCAAAAATGGTACAACAAAGAGGCTGACTTGTGGGCCGAGCTTGGTAGTAAGATACCATTCGGCTAGGGAAAATCATCTCAAAGGATTCAGTAAGGGACGATTGCGGTCAGCAATACGCTGTCGTTCGGCAAAAGGATTGTTTGCGCTTTCGAAGGGAAGTTTTCGGGAATGCGTGATGATGTGGCCCGATACAAGGAAGGAATGAGTCGATGGCGTATGCGAGATGGGCATTGGCGTCGGAGCTTTAATTTAGGCATTAAATGTTGTACTCGTAGTCGACTAGGAGTCGTGTTAATACAAGGGTATAAATATAAACCCTTGATGTCTGTAATTGGGATCGAACAATTTCACAACTAAATCGGCCCCGTGCCAAAATCGAGTCCTTTAGTCGAGTCGTCGAGTTCTTCGAGAGGAGCTAGCGGTCCGTCGACCTCCGTAAGTGCCGACAACCTTGTATCATGTCTAGTATCATGCGGTTGATTTAGACCGTGATGCAAGAAGTCTTGTTACCTTGCTTAGTATCATGCGGTGGATTTAAGCTTGGTTCAAGAGGGTTTCTTGTTAGATCATGAGCCATGCGGTAGGCTAAGATCTAGCTTGGAGCTAGTTATCGGCTCTATTAGATTTGGCAAGATCTAATAGATTCATTAAGTTACCATGTGTTGTCTTGAGTTTTTGCTTTACGTTTAAATTCATGTAACACTCTTTTGCCCAATTTAGATTGGTTTGAATCGGCTTTATCTTGTTTGGTGATCCTTATGTTACATGTTTATATCTTTGGTTCAATATGTCACATCGATCACGCGTCCCCTAATAGCCGAACCCGAATCGATCTAAATTGTCACGTGTTGCGGGTTCAAGCTTTTTAAACCCATGTGAATCTTGAAAGAACCGGGTATCATGCGGTAGATGCAGGTTTTTGGGTTGTTTTAGAACTAATCATCTGGTGGATTAGATTTTGATTCAATTTGACAGGTTTATCATCTTTGGCAATGTTTGTTCCTTCTCCACGGAACCCGATTCGGTTGTACAGCTGTATTCGGCTATGCTTTCATGAGTAAAACATGTTAATAAGTTTTGTTTTAAACAATGCATGCTTTTAGCCTTCCATATTTAGATTATATCATGTGGTGGATTAATCTCTTTGTGGTTGGTGGTTTGGTTTCAAATAAGTTGTATCATGCTGTGGATTAACTTATTTAATATCATGCTTGACGGGTTGGAAAGTACCTAGACATGCGGTAGACTAGTGCTTTTGGCCTATGCATGCCTGTTTATTTCATATTTATAATCATGCTTTTACTTCATTTATTCAAATTGTTATTTATCCTCGAGAATCGGTCATGATCATGTACGAGCAACGCCACTTAAACAAAGACCGATCCTTCGTCATGCTTACGCCGTCTATTCGTCTATGTCATGTTTTCATGTTTAACAGCTCCCGAATAATATTTGAACTGCTGATAGATAGCTTGTTGTAGCTATATATCATTTTAATTGGCTTTCTAGCCGTAAATATGGAACTGTCTGGTACAACCCGGCAAGTTCCAAGTTTTATCTAACTATTTTTATTCCTTTGTCAGTTTCAGGAAAATTGACTGGCACGCTTTCAAGATTCATCGCGCGTGTTAAGCCAGCTTCTTTCGGCTTGCTGTGTGCTTGGCGTGAGGTGCTGATTTTGCGTCAACACACTGTTCAGGGGTAGTATGCACCCGGCTTTTGACTTGGTTAAGTGCCTTTGTGAGGTTCCGTATGGGGAGGCTCTCACGGAGACGTCGACGTCGTTCGTTACGCTTCCTGTTGCGCTCATGTCGGGCGTTCTTGTCTTCGCTGGTTTTGTCTGCGGGTGCATTGGCAGACAACTCGTCTGCTGAGATATCTTCAAGGTAACGGTCAAGCCATGTCCCTGAAGGTCCTGGCATCTCGTTGGTAGTCATGAAGACTTGACGATCAGGACAGCCGAGACTGGAGTCGGTAGTTGCCACGTCTGTTGGAGTGTGCTCCTCTGCTGGAGCTAGTGGTGTTCCCTCCTGGAAGGGAAGCGAGTCAAGGTAGGCGACGCAGTGTGAGTTCCCGTCTGTCAGGTCTGCAGGCTTGTGGTCTGGCCAGTAGACGAATCTCTCGGCAGGCGTAGATGTTATAACTAGGCCGGTGGCCGGTCTTGACAGTGGTTGCTCAGTTGTGGAGATCTAGGACTCGGGCTTGTCTGGGTCCGATCCGAAGTCGAACTCGTAGGGGGAGTCCGAGTAGTAGCCGGAGACGGAGTCCGAGGTGTAGTCGGAGACGATCTCGTTGCCAGCCTCGCGCGCAGTGAGAACCTTCGCATGGGCCTTGCTAGTGTTTCAGAGACCGTATGGGAAGTGCTCATGGAGTGGGGAGGCCGCACACAATGGCTCGATAGCCGGCTCGCATGTGACGGCCCATGGAGACGTCGAGTTCAAGTTGGAGGCGGATCCATGAAGGACCGCTTAGACGACCAGAGAGGGGGGAGTGAATGGGAGCCGATAAAAATTCTTCTCGAAGGAGATTGAAACTCCGACAAGATGAACCCGCTCGGTCGGACCCCCAAAATCACACGCTCCGGACTTCTACCTTCCGTTTGCCAACACCACGTAGCCACTGGAGTGCTACTGGTCCTAGGAACAAACTCTACCAGCAACCTCACCAAACACGCACCCACGACAGCGGAAACACCTCGAAAGCCGACTGCCTAGAGGGGGGCGGTTAGACCAGGTATAGGGGGCGGTTAGACCGCCTCCACCTGGTAACCAAGAAATCCTCCGAAACACCTCTTCCGAGCACCAAAACGCACCACGGTTTCACCAACAAAGATCTCTGGTCAAGGCTATGCTAGCTACCAGAAAATCTTGGCGAAAACCAAAACTCCACCAGGGGCCTAGGGGCGGTTAGACCGGCTACCAGGGGCGGTCTAACCTCCTGTACCCAGCAACGAAATCCAACCAAGAACACCTAGCAAACAGCACGAGAGCGACCCAAAATTTCACCCAGACGCTCCTCTGATCAAAGCGAACAAACTCACAGAGGAAAATCCGGCGAAACAAAACTTCGACCTGGAAACACCCAGGGCGGTTAGACCGTCCCCCCAGGCGGTTAGACCGCCTCTTCCAGAAAACAGCCCGTGGGTCAAACCCTAACTTCCTCGCGCCCGATCTCCCGAATCACTCCACGGATTGCAGCAAAACTTCGGGAATAGCTAGGTTACCTCCTGGGCAACCTCTACCTCAAAGGAATCGACCCGAAACGCTCACAATCAAGAGGAATCGACGAAATCGCCTCTCTAGGTCAAGAACTCGCCCAACTCAAAAAACCACCAAATCGAGTCCAATTCAAAGGAGATTTGGGGGCAAAGTCACCAGCCCAAGAGATACAAAATCCTCATACGTGACACCCAACAAAAACCCCAAGAAATCATCCTCAAAACACCGCCAACAAAGAGCTCCGAAAGTCAACACAAAAGAGAGCGGGAAAACCACCTTGAGGAACAACGCCGAACCATCTATACATACCATGAAGGTTCGTACAAGGTCTAGCTTGCCACCCAAACATCTATCCCTCTCTCTAGATCTCACATGAAGCTCTCAAGCTAGTCCTAGGAAAAACTAGGGAAAAAGGAGAACGAAAATGGAAAAACAAATGAGCTAGGGTTCCAAGAGTTGGCTGTCATCCACCCATTCAATGAGTATATATGGAGGCACCCAAAAGACTAAACTACCCTAACTTAATAACTAGGGATACAAGCCCCTCAAGGGCGGATTTGGAAATCTTCGGAATTTCTTCATCGGATGGATGCCCGGCGACCGCAACCTGCTTAGCCTCGACGCAAGCCTTGCGATCTCGACGCGTGTCCTCCGCTTCGAAGCATCTTGACGTCGGCGGCCAGGGCGATCAGACCCCCCCCCCCCGCGGTTAGACCGGCCAGGGAGATCTGACCGGCCCCAGGCGGTCTGACCGCCCCTCCTGGGCGGTTGAACCGGCCTGGGTGGCCGCACCTCCTCATCGAGTCTTCGGCCTCGGTTTTGTGGCTCAACCGAGTAACCCAGTGGTTTTCTGGTGAACCACTGCAAACCCCGCGAACTCGGTGTAGCCTCCTCCAATCTCTACTCATGACTTGGCTCCCACGTAGTCCCGGCTCGACCTTGGTTTTGAGGCTCTACCAAGAAACCGTCCACGACTTCATCTTGCTGTTCATGCCACCATGCGGCCCGCACTTGACCCCACTGTCCACCGGGTCCCTCGAACGAAGCCTACTTGTTTTCTCCACACCTGGAGGCCTCACCGGCAATGACCTTTCACGCTTCTTCTTCACCTGCACCAACACGAGTCAAGCCGCAACCTGCACCTGCAATACTTAGCCAAGAATCAGTCCACACAACGTTGTCAATCACTCATCACACAAGGAAGCGACCATCCACCGGTCCTCGAACCACACATATAGCTTCTCAAATATACAAAATTCATCACCAGGAGCTACACAAGTCCAAATGAGCAAGTTAGATACTCTACAAGTTCGTAATGACCTTAACTACGTGATCACCAAGTTTCACAACCATTGGACAAGGCTAAAAAGGATTTGAGTAATTTTGCGAAAAGTTACTCTCTGACAAGCAAAAACCTAAACATGAGCAAAACATGTCAAAATGGCAAAGCCACACAAACTTCATGCTAGGATAGCCATTCTAATCATAAGACCATCACAAAAACCCACAAGCACCTCATGTCATGTCAAAGCCACCGAGCCATGTGCCTACTTCTATGTATGAGACTTCTCATTGGTAGGCATCATGCAACGGTTTAGCACCCAAAGCAAATTAATTTCAGCACATATGACATGGGAACATATTTTCCAAGCATTTTTCATTTCATTTTCAGATTTATAAATGGTACATGAAATGTCTTTGCGACAAAAAGGAATTTATGCCCCTCCATAAGATAAAGCAAGAGGGCTAAACATTCATGATGGAAAATGAGCCTTTGGCCCCATATGATCAATAAACTAGCTATCCAACCACAAATTAAGCATAGCAAAGCCACTAAAACATGTCAAGATCATATAAAGGCGTTTACACATGAGAGAGCATATATGTGACATTTTTCAAAAAAATAGCCATCAACCAAGGATCATTCATCAAGATCATCAAGAGCTAAGCCAAACTAACCATAGCATACCAAACCAGCTCACAAAAATATATATAGCATCCCATGGTGAACAATGTATATAGGAGAAGCTTTTCCTATCCAATGCATATGATACAAAATGCATGCAATCTAAGATACAAGGATGCCTATACATCATGTTACATATGCCATGCCAAATGCAAGAAATGCACAAAGGAAACTATACATATGCTACAAAGGGGCTCCCACACACCCAACTCAAGAAATCAAACACACACCAAGTTCCCCCGCAAACGAGTGAAAGTTGCTTGATCTAGGGGTTTGGTGAAAATATCGGCTAGTTGGTCATGTGTGGGTACATGGATCAAAGCTATCTTTCCTTTCTCGACGTTGTCTCTCTAAAAATGATACCTCACTACTATGTGCTTGGTTTTGGAATGGAGCACTGGGTTCTTTGCAACGCTTATGGCACTGGTACTATCACATTGAAGTGGGACATGGGTATACTCCTCACCAAAGTCACTCATGGTGTATGAAATCCAAAGGAGCTGAGAGCAACAACTAGCAGCGGAAACATACTCGGCCTCGGTAGTGGATTGAGCAACACCCGATTGTTTGCGCGGGAAGACCAAGACACCAAAGAAGACCCCCAAAAACTGGCAAGTCCCAGAAGTGGACCTCCTATCCAACCGACACCCGGCAAAATCCGCGTCTGAAAAACCATGAAGCGCCAAAGAGGAGGACGCGGAATACCAAAGGCCGAAGTCGGGAGTGTGACGCAAGTACCTGAAAATTCGCTTCACCGCTTGCCGATGCGAAGTTCTCAGAGACGCTTGAAAACGAGCACACAGACACACCGAGAACTGTATGTCCGGCCTCGTCGCCGTCAAGTAGAGGAGTGACCCGATCATGCTCCGGTACTCCTTCTGGTCCATGTGTTCACCTTCCTCATCCGCATCAAGAGCTGTAGTCGTACTCATCGGCATCGTCATAGCCCTAGAGTCCTCCATCTTAAACTTCCGCACAATGTCCTTGGTGTACTTAGCCTGGTGCACAAATGTTCCTTTGATTGTTTGATTTGTAGCCCGAGGAAGAACTGCAACTCACCCATCATGCTCATCTCAAATTCCCTGCTCATATCCTCTACAAACCTTGCAACAAAAGAGTTAGACGAGCCACCAAAGACAATATCATCCACGTACACCTGCACAATCAGGATATCTCTGCCCTACCTCAGCAAAAACAAGGTATGATCGACCTTCCCCATCTCAAAACCTCTCTCAAACAAGAACCCCCTCAACCTACCATACCAAGCTCTTGGCGCCTGCTTCAACCCATACAGTGCCTTCCTCAACTTGTACACCCGATGGAGGTACTTCTCACTCTCAAACCCCGGAGGTTGCCTCACATACACTTCTTCCTCCAACACACCATTCAGAAAAGCACTCTTCACATCCATTTGGTGCAACTTGAACCCTTTAGCCACGGAAAAGGCTAGAAGGATCCTTATTGCCTCCAAACGGCCTACGAGAGCAAAAGTCTCCTCGTAGTCGATCCCCTCCTTCTGACTGAACCCTTGAGCAACAAGCCTTGACTTGTTCCTCACAACCTCACCTTTCTCTCCCTCTTTGTTTTTCCACACCCACTTTGTACCAATCGACTTACACCCTGGGGGAGGTTCAACCAACTCCCAAACCTGATTCCTCTCAAAGTTCTCCAACTCCTCATGCATCGAATTAACCCAATTGTGATCAGATAGTGCGTGTCTAATGTCTTTGGGCTCAAACGTAGCAACAAATGCAGCATGAGCGAAATGAGAATTGTTTCGAACCCTCGACTGTGTAGTGCGTTCATTCATGTCGCCGATGATCCTCGAAGCTGGGTGATCCACTTGTACTCGTCGGGGAGGTTCTCGCCTCGATGCTACCTCCCCCTCAACATCAGCTTCTCCTCGTTCTTGATTTGTCATCGTAGGTGTAGTAGAGGGTCCGTCCATCACCGTAGTCGAAGTAGTGGGTACATGTTCAGCCGGGGGCACCGCACCGCCATCCTCATCGTCTCCATGTTCATGCTCCTCCTCCTGAAAGATCTCCTCACCAAGCTCATCATCACCTGCACACTCAAAGACAAGCTGACTACGTGGCTATGTCTCGTCGAAGGTTACCTCGCAAGTCTCCACGATTTGGTTAGTTTCAAGATTGAGCACACGATATGCTCTAGAATGAGATGCATAACCAAAGAAAATACCATCGACAGACCTAGCCTCAAACTTATCCAACTTCCTGCCTTTCTTCAGAATGAACCACTTGCAACCAAAGACATGGAAGTGACTCACCTTGGGTGTGCGACCATGCATCAACTCATAACATGTTTTCTTCTTGTGCACTCTAAGGTAGATCCTGTTTGATACATACCACGCGGTATTCACCACCTCAGCCTAATACCACCTCGGAGTCCTATGCTCATCAAGCATCGTCCGAGCCATCTCGCACAAGGTCCTGTTCTTCCTTTCCACAACACTATTCTGGGGAGGCGTATACGGACTCGAAAACTGGTGCTCAAGACCCAAGTCATGGCAAAAAGTTTCAAAACGAGAGTTTCTGAATTCCGAACCATTATCACTGCGGATAGCTCGTATGGCATCTCCGTGCCTCTCGTTTCTCAACCTCAAGACTAGATCTCGAACAAAACCAAACGTCTCCCCCTTATCCTCAAGAAAGAACACCCACGCATACCGAGAATAGTCGTCCACCACAACAAGGACATACCACTTCCCACCCGCAGATCGCACACGAGCTGGGCCAACAAGGTCCATATGGAGCAGCTCGCATGGACGCTCAGTCATCACATCGGTGAGAGGCAGGTGAGAAGAGGCTACCATCTTGGCATGCCTACACGGCGCACAAACCAACTCTTTCTCAAGCCTCAATCGTGGCAATCCTCGGACCAAATTGAGTTTACTCAAGCGAGACAAAAGGTCAAAGCTCAAGTGACCCAACTTCCTATGCCACTTCCACAACTCACTCGAAGAACCAGCCAAGAAACAAGGCTCCACACCCGAAGACTGAGAAAGATCAGCACGAAACACCTGACCCTCGGGAACGACCATATAAACAAGGTCCCCTCGAGAGTCCAAAATCCGAGAACCACCTGGCCGAAACAACACCACAAAGCCCTCATCCAACAACTGGGACACAGAAAGCAAATTGTACCCCAGCGATTGAACAAGAGCAACACGCCTCAGAGTGATCTTGTCACTCACTTTTATCTCACCTTCTGAAAGCACACACCCACGCCCATTGTCCCCAAAAGTGATGTACCTCTTCGTCACCACCGGGACGAGACTTGAGAACTACCCCTGTCTCTGGTCATATGCCTCGAGCAACCGGAGTCAATCAACCAAATGTTCTTCAAGTCTCCCACCTGAAATTCAAAAATGAGCACGTGAGAGAACAAATGACTCAGCACTGGGGTTAGTACCAAAAGAGTAAAACCAGTGCTGAGCCATTTGCTCGAAAGTGGGGTTAGCACACATCAAGCCATCTTTCCTACCAAAACTACCACCACGAACACCACCTCGGTAACCACTCCAAGGAAACCACCCCTCGCTGCCTGGAGGAGGACCAAAGCCACGGAGGACAACCCGTGGACCGTCCCTCTTCTCCTTCTCAAAGCTACGACTCCTCCCATCCCCGTAGTGAACTCGAGGGGGAGAATGCCTAGCAACCGACCACCCTCCGTCTCTCTCCGGACCAACCACCACAACTCCACCTCCGGACACCGAAACCTCTCGACTCACCACCTCGAAAACCACTCCGCCCGCACTCGGGGGGGGGGGGCCGGTTGAACCGCCTAGCCGGGCCGGTCTAACCGCCCCCTCTCGGGGGGGCCGGTCCGACCGCCTAGCCGGGCCGGTCCCCCGACCGCCTAGCCGTGCCGGTCTGACCGCCCCCTCCAAAACTGCTCCTCGACTGCGGGAACTCGCATCTCCCCATGCCGGAACACTTCTCACCACAACTTTACCCCTGGGCAGTGGCATACGAGGCTTAGGTACACCATGGGAAGGGTTGTACCTATCCTTGTTTGCCCACTCCTTTGCCATCCTCTATTCCCGCTTCCTCTTGAAGCAAAACTCATCCTTGTGACCCTCTTTCCCACAATAGCCACAATTTAACCTCACAAGCTTAGGTTTGGGCTTGGATTGGGGCTGCTCGCTTGGTTTCTCTCCACTCAACTCCTCCACCGATTTCTCCTCACTAGCCTTCTCACTCTCTTTCCCAAAGAACACTTTCCCGGAAGTGCTCACAAACTTGATAGGCTTTTGGAGATCATTTGTGGGTGTAGGAAATATGGGTGGAGCTGGGGTTGTGTCTAGTCGGTTCCTAAGATGGTTAGGTTTTGGTGGAAAATCATTCTTGTGGTCGGTTTTTGGTGGCTCTGGGATATTCTCTCAACTTCCCTCACTAACCTTGTTTGCCCCAAGTCCCTCACCATCCTGCCTCTTAAATGCCTCGATCATCATCCTCAACTGAGGCTCATGACCAGACAACCAACCCATCAACTTCCTTAGCTCATCATTCTCATATTGCAAACGATCAACATAATGTGCAAGTTCCAAATTCTTCAAAGCATGCATTTCACAGGTAGAGCATGATGTAGGCATGGGTTCTTTAAGCTTAGCCTCAAGAGAACTAGTGTAAGCATGCATCTCCTCAATCTTAGCATGCAAAACAAGGCAAGAAGTGCAAGCACCTAGCAAAGCAGTTCTAGACTTAAGCTCAACCACTTCAACCCAAAGCACATCTAGTTCCTCTCACTTGGAGGCATGCTTCTCCTTAAACAAAGCAAGATCAGCAAGAAAGATGGAGCAATCAGCACAATCAACATCATCTGAAACAACAAGGCTAGCCTTAAGGGAATCAATCTCAAGCTTGCTATCAAGCACCTGTGTCTCTAGCTCAGCCACTCTAGTCCTAGCATCCTCGAGTGAAGCCCTAAGCTCTTTTCTCATTTTCTTTGCCTCTCTAAGCATGTCATCACGATTATCAAGCAAAGTACTGAGCCGTTCATTCTCCTGGTGCAAGAAGGGAAGCTCATCACGCACCTCGTTGTCGGACTCAGAGTCTGAGTCGCTCTGTGTGCTCTTCTTGCTACCGGAGCTCAGCGCCATGGTGCAGAAGCCGTCTCTCGCGAAGCAGCTCAGCCCGCTCAGGTTCTTGGACGACTTATTGTTCTTGCGACGATCACCTTCATCCTCACTAATGCTCGAGCTCGAGGTGGAGTACGCGGAACTAAAGTCGACGTAGCTCGCTCCAACCATCGCTCGGGCCTTGCCTCGGCTCTCCTTCTTCTTCAATTGTCGCTCATCCTTGTACTTGTTCTTGTGCTTGCTCTTGCGGTCGCGCCTCGACCGGTACTTGCCATCGTTCCTCGGCTTGTGCTTGTAGCCGTCCTTGTTCTCGACCTTCTCCGGGCAGTCGGTGACGAAGTGTCCCGGCTTGCCGCACTCGAAGCATCTCCTCGTGTTCCTCCTCATGTTCACCCGATTCTCGTGCAGCCTCTCGAACCTCCTCGTCAACAGCGCCAGCTCGTCCTCTCCAAGGACATCGAAATCATCATCTAGCATAGACATCAAAGAGGAAAAAGAGAACATCCTGGTGGATGGGTTAGTGTTAGCCTTTCCTTTTGAACCACCAACGAGGGCAAGACTATGGGAATCAGTCGGACCCTCGAGCTTAGCTGTCATGCCCCTATCTACCTCAGCCGACTTGAGCTTCGAGAACAGCTCGTTCACCGTCAGAGTGTCATACTTCTCTGACTCCACAATGGCGTCGAACTTTCCACCCCATATTGTACTATCCAAAGAGTGTAAGAGCTTGACAGCTCTATCATGATCATCGTACGGGAGAACGTCCACATTGGCCCTCATGTTGTTCACAACCACCGTGAACCTCTGAAACAAGGCATCGATGGACTCACCGGGGAGATGAGTGAATTTCTCGTACTCTCTCCGGTAGGTCGCATACATCTGTGCTTGAACCTGGGCATTCCCAACATGAGCCTCCTTCAACACCGTCCAAATTCTACAAGCCAAGTGCTCGGTGTGCACCCGATCGAACTCAGGCTGACACAGAGCACGAAACAAGTAGTCGACCGCCTTGTTGTTGGCGTCGAACCTATCCCTCGATCCTGGAGCGAGGAAGTCCATCGGCTGGACATATCCTGTGTCCACCGTGATATCCCAAAGGATCAGACCCTTTCCGCGGAGAAACGCACCCATCCGGTTACTCCACATCTGGTAGTTCTTGCCATCGAAGTGTGGAGGACCCGAATCCCGTTCCTGGTATGCCATCCTTGGATCTTAGACTGGTTAGAGTCAACAAAGACCCAAACCCGCTCTGATACCACTTGAAGGACCGATTAGGCGACCAGAGAGGGGGGAGTGAATGGGAGCCGATAAAAAATCTTCTCGAAGGAGATTGAAACTCCGACAAGATGAACCCGCTCGGTCGGACCCCCAAAATCACACGCTCCGCACTTCTACCTTCCGTTTGCCAACACCACGTAGCCACTGGAGTGCTACTGGTCCTAGGAACAAACTCTACCAAAGAACCTCACCACACACGCACCCACGACAAGCGGGAAACACCTCGAAAGCCGGCCGTCCCGGAGGGGCGCGGTTAGACCGGCATAGGGGGCCGTTAGACCGCCTCCACCTGGTAACCAAGAAATCCTCCGAAACACCTCTTCCGAGCACCAAAACGCACCACGGTTTCAGCAACAAAGATCTCTGGTCAAGGCCATGGTAGCTACCAGAAAATCTTGGCGAAAACCAAAACTCCACCCAGGGGCCTAGGGGCGGTTAGACCGGCTACCAGGGGCGGTCTAACCTCCTGTACCCAACAACGAAATCCAACCAAGAACACCTAGCAAACAACACAAGAACGACCCGAAATTTCACCCAGACGCTCCTCTGATCAAAGCGAACAAACTCACAGAGGAAAATCCAGCGAAATAAAACTTCGACCTGGAAACACCCAGGGCGGTTAGACCGTCCCCCCAGGCGGTTAGACCGCCTCTTCCAGAAAACAGCCCGCGGGTCAAACCCTAACTTCCTCGCGCCCGATCTCCCGAATCACTACACGGATTGCAGCGAAACTTCAGGAATAGCTGGGTTACCTCCTGGGCAATCTCTACCTCAAAGGAATCGACCCGAAATGCTCACAATCAAGAGGAATTAACAAAATCGCCTCTCTAGGTCAAGAACTCGCCCAACTCGAAAAACCACCAAATCGAGTCCGATTCAAAGGAGATTTAGTGGCAAAGTCATTAGCCAAAGAGGTACGAAATCCTCATACGTGACACCCACCAAAACCACCAAAAAATCGTCCTCAAAACACCGCCAACAAAGAGCTCTGAAAGTCAACACAAAAGAGAGCGGGAAAACTACCTTGAGGAACAACGCCGAACCATCTATACATACCATGAAGGTTCGTACAAGGTCTAGCTTGCCACCCAAACATCCATCCCTCTCTCCAGATCTCACTTGAAGCTCTCAAGCTAGTCCTAGGAAAAACTAGGGAAAAGGAGAATGAAAATGGAAAAACAAATGAGCTAGGGTTCCAAGAGTTGGCTGCCATCCACCCATTCAATGAGTATATATGGAGGCACCCAAAAGACTAAACTACCCTCACCTAATAACTAGGGATACAAGTCCCTCAAGGGCAGATTTGGAAATCTTTGGAATTTCTTCATCGGACGGATGCCCGGCGACCGCAACCTGCTTAGCCTCGACGCAAGCCTTGCGATCCCGACGCTTGTCCTCCGCTTCGAAGCATCTTGACGCCGGCGGCCAGGGCGATCAGACCGCCCCCCTGGGCGGTTAAACCGGCCAGGGAGATCTGACCAGCCCCAGGCGGTCTGACCGCCCCTCCTGGGCGGTTGAACCGGCCTGGGTGGCCGCACCTCCTCGTCGAGTCTGCGGCCTCGGTTTTGTGGCTCAACCGAGTAACCAAGTGGTTTTCTGGTGAATGACTGCAAACCCCGCGAACTCGGTGTAGCCTCCGCCAATCTCTACTCATGACTTGGATCCCACGTAGTCCCGGCTCGACCTTGGTTTTGAGGCTCTACCAAGAAACCGTCCACGACTTCATCTTGCTGTTCATGCCACCATGCGGCCCGCACTTTACCCCACTGGCCACCGGGTCCCTCGAACGAAGCCTACTTGTCTTCTCCACACCTGGAGGCCTCACCGGCAATAACCTTTCGCGCTTGTTCTCCACCTGCACCAACACGAGTCAAGCCGCAACCTGCACCTGCAATACTTGGCCAAGAATCAGTCCACACAACGTTGTCAATCACTCATCACACAAGGAAGCGACCATCCACCGATCCTCAAACCACACATGGTCCTCAATCCAAGCCCGAAGTCGGCGTGTTGTTTGAAGAGCGAAACTTCGCCGAATTTTCCGGCGAGTTCGCCCATGACTACTTCAGGAAGCGTCACGAGCCCAGTGCTCCAGTTCGGAGTCATGGTGAGGCGGCGTTGGAAGGATCTATTGCCATCAGCAGTGCACACCCAGGACCCGAAGACGAAGGTGTCGCCGCGGTTGAAAGCGACGATTAGCTTGATGAAGATTGAAGCCGTCGAGTTCACCATGAGATCTTCGGCGAGATCCCCTACTTGTGCGCCAGCTGTTGGTGTTTTAGACCGGCAACCTACCAAGGGGAGTACCCGAGGTAGATGAATGTGGCCTCGCCGGGATCGATAACTCGAAGGAAGAGACACGTGGCACACAATTTAGAAAGGTTCGGGCCACAAGGTGCGTAATACCCTATGTCCTGTATGCTGCGTAGCTCTGGATTAATTGGGTGTGCTTTCAAGATGATGCGTATCCCCGAGAGAGGGGTCCCTGCCTCGCCTTATATAGTCCGGGAGGCAGGGTTACAAGTCGGTTTGAGGAGAGAGTACTAGCCGGTTACGGTTAGGAGTTCCCTACATAGTACAGGACATGTATAACTTCCTATCCGAGTATTTCTCTGCCATGGTCCTTGCGCCCCACACCATCAAGTGTCATGTGGCACAAGCCGAGTAGTCCCGAGGCCCACCGAGTAGTCGGTCCTGGTACCCACCGAGGCAGTGGGCCCAGGGAGGTCTCTTGTGGATGTGGGGATGCAAGTTTTTCTATTTTTTAGGACTAGTAATATGTGGGGATGGGATATTTGGTGTATCTTGCGGATGTGGGGATGCAAGTTTTTTTGTGTTTTGAGGATGACGAGGAGGTGGGGTGCAAGTTTTTCGGGACGAGGAGGAGTTCTGAATGGAACGTCTTGCGGATGTGGGGATTGAGGAGGAGGAGGAGGAGGAAGATGTGGGGAACCATCTGAGGAAGGAACTTGTATTGCACTATGTGAACTACAAGGAATCTGTACCGTAGCCTGTGAACGAGATTTACATGTTGGTGCTTCTTTGATGTCAATCTGACACCTTTTCCACTGTAATCATTGTCCGTCAGCTTGTCCAAGTTTGATCACCTCGTCAATAGGAGGGTATTCTAACAGTTCTTCTGCAAAGATAATACATACAGCGAGCACTTCAACCACAACACAGTGTTCATGAATCAGGACTGTTTCTAGCGTAGTCTCCTCCGGATGAACAAGACCAATTGCAGCCTCACATTGAAGCCCCCTCCACAGGATCCATAGGCCACAGTGTGTGGGTTCAGTCAACATGCCTATAAGGTCTTCGTGTGTATGATCGTCACAGCGCACCTCCGTCGCCAACTCTACAGTGCTATCGATCAAACCTACATTATCTATGGACACACAACTGCTCTTCAGTGTGGCGGGTGAAGGGCTTGTGCGATTGGACATTGGTGACAACACCATCTAGTGACAACACCACCTCTGCATCTGCATGTTCTACATCTACGTCTCAGCACACCAGCTCTTGCTTGACTTGTTCCTTTATCTTTTCTGTGTCAACTGATGTGTCGGTCTTCGTCCTCTTCTCTTCCTGTACATCTCGACGTGAGATGCAGAGGTGGTGTTGTCAGGGTGGCGGGTGAAAGGATTGCGTGATTGGACATTGGTGACAACACCATATGGTGACAACAACACCTCTGCATCTGCATGTTCTACATCTGCATCTCAGCACACCAGTTCTTGCTTGACTTGTTCCTTTATCTTTCCTGTGTCAACTGATGCGGCAGTCTTCGTCCTCTTCTCTTCCTATACATCTCGACGTGCTGAGGCCATGCATACTTCTAGCCCTGGTAGGTGGAGACACCACGCACACAACCTGGTTGTTTAGGGCGGCCCAAGAACTGACTTAGCACATCATACTCGCTCTGCCCTGCCATTCCTGAAGATTTTGCACATGCAATCTTCTCCTTGATGTCTGCAGCAAATTTTTCTGCCTCTTTGTCGTTGAACACTATCACAGCAACATAGTCTTTAATCACTAGCTTACTCCTTGCTCGTAGCCAATTTTTGGAACGATCGTCAGGGTAGCGTCATATGGGTTGGGGATACCAGCTGCAGCTAATTGTCTATCCTCTTTCTCCCATTGTTCTAGTTTCACAGTATAACCTGCTGGACCCATGTTGTGCTTGCTTGTGTTCTGGCTTCGGAGTTCTTTGAACTTGACACTAGCAGATAAGGCTTGCTTGGTTTCCTCCTGCTTCATGAACTCCTTCCACTGTTCTGGGACATTAAACGGGTGCCTTGTAAATGGCTCAAGTCCTATTCTGATAAAATCTCGGCTAAGATGAAATCTAAATTATCTCCATGCATTGGTTGCCGTCTTCCAGAAAAGCTTGAATGCCTGCGGTTTCGCGTCTTCCTGGAACTTCAAGTGTTTCTGCACATGCTTATCAAACAAGTCCCACTTTTCATCATTGCTTAGATCTTTGACTTCTGGCAAGTTCAAAGGTATCTTTTGTCTAGCAATGAGCCCCGCAAGCGCCCTGAACCTGCGCTTTTGAGTCAATGATACTAGTATCCCCACTATGTCGACCTCAGTGACTATCATTGTGTCACTTGGCCACTTTGTGGATGTCATTGGCGCTCTGCCTCGGTGCTGAGCCCCACCCACCTAGTCTTGTTGTGCACTAGCAGTGCCATAACCCTCTTATTCATCTTGTGGCCCAGGTCTATAGTCCTCATCAGATTTATACTGTGAATTAATAGTCAAGGGAATTATAGCAACTACTTTAGCCCACTGTAATATCATTGGTTCTTGGTAAACCAATAACATAAATGGAAAATTCAGTAACCAAAAATTAGTTCAGGCAAAGCAACCATACCATTTTAAAGAGCAAGATGCAGGCTGCCTCTGTTGTTGATGAGGTACTTATTTAACTTGGACAAAATCTGCAGATGTACATAGGAACAAGAGCAAAGCCAAAAATAAGAGTCAATCTAAAGGGAAATGCTAAGTATGTATACCATCAACGGCTAAGTATGTCCACACGTACTTATACAAAGGAGCCACGGCATACCCTGTACTTCCCACAAGTACAAGTATATTTATACGCATTTATATAAAAAGAAAACAATACGCACGCATATGTTGTATACTTGATTATCTGAACGCATGTGTCCTGCAAAAGCGCACTTGGCCTAATTCTATAAACTCGAGCAAATATACCAAATTACGTTATTACTGAATTGTTGTTAATTTTACAATTATTACCGAGTTGGTAGAATGCATTTACTGAATTGTATAAGACATTTTTAGAGCGGCATACCATAAACTCAAATCCTAGATTCGCCACTGACCTTCGCACTGCCGGAGCGAAGGGATCTCTCTACCTGCTCGCCGCCACATCCTCGTCCTCGCGTCGACCTCGTGGCTGGATCCTCCTCCTCCTCCTCCTCCTAGACGTCGTCATCGTCGTCGTTGGATCCCTACTCTAGTCATCGTCACCGCCGCCGCCGTTGTTGGGTCCCTCCTCCTCCAAATCTCGCTGTCAGAGGTGTGGTGTGCATCGTGTCGAGTGTGGTGTGGCACGCGTCTCAGCGAAGGGGTGTAGCGTGCGTCGCGGCGTGGGGGGAGGTGAGGGGGACGAAGGCTTGGGTGAGAAAGTGGCGGTGGTGGCGCGAGGGGAGAGTGGGAGGAGAGTGTGTGAGGGAGGCATCCTTCCCTACTAACCTAGAGTGAGTGGGCTTGTGTGGGCCTTAAAACGAGTAATGTAGTCAAGTACAGTACTTCTCTACTACTAGTATAGTATATCATAAACATGAGATAAAAAATCTAATTTTAAGAAATTTTGTTATACAAGTGTGGTTGTTGATATAGCATCACGTGTTCACATATGACATGCATCACAAGTTCACATCACCAAGCAAACTAACTCATAACAAACATATTCACATCTGACATGCATCAGTAGGGCACATCACCAAAATAAGACTGCATCAGCTGGGCACATCACCAAACTAGATTGTTGCTGCAAGGGAACTAGTTAGCTAGATAGATGGCTTCTTTTGTGCTTATGCCTCAAGTTTTGCTAGCCTTGTCTAGTTTTGCAACTCTTTCTGCCAGCTCAGCATTCTTCTTTAGAAGTTCAATCTCCTACCTCTTTTGTGCGGCTTTAAGCTGCTCATCCTGCTTGTCGATTCCTTTCTAGATGTAGTCAATGTCATCCCGAGTAACAGCACGGTCCTAAAACAAAGGAAAAAATTATACTGATGCATGCTTCATAACAGTTGTAATTTACAAAAAAGTTGTTTTTAGCTCTAACTGGTTTCAAAACTTGCCTGCTTCTATTCAGCCGATTCCTTGAGCTTGTTGATTTCAGTCCAGATCTTGTCAATGTCATGTGCAACAACTTGCTACAACAAATGGAAATTGATGCATTAGAACAATTGATCAGTGAAGATGTGAAGGTACAAGGACAAATCGTGCGTGATGGTTTCAGAACTTGCCTCATGGTCTTCAGAATCGTCGCTGGAGTTGTTGCAGGAGTCGTCACGGGAAGAGATGAGGTCTACCAACACCACTCTTCTGCCCGGGTCGTCACTAGAGGTGACCGCGCTCACCTCAATGCGTGTGGATCGCTTCTTCCTTCGTGTTGAGGAAAAAACCCTACCTCTCCATGGCGGGCATCGCTGGAGTCCGCCAACTTGTCCCTTGTGCGCGTGTACGGCTTCCTTGTCACACCCAGTTTTAAAAGCAAAACCGAATGCATAAATCACGTGTGCGCCAGGATCAAGTTACACACACGCAATGACATTGTGAATACCAAAATTAGTGCCACATGAATAAATAGTTATTACATGATCAAAGTCTTAAACAAAACATAAAACACGAGTTTTCAAGCGGATAAAGTGCCTCCATAGGCAGCTGACTGAAGACACGCACACCTAGAACTTCTGGAAATCACCAGGGTAGTCTTCAAAGATCTCCCAGTCTGAGCAACAATCCGAGTGTTGTAGATACAAGAAAGTAAACAAGAGTGAGCACATGACGTACTCAGCAAGGGGAAACAACATTACATGCAAGGTCATATGGTGGATGGATAAGGTTCAAGTAGTTTAGCATTTTAGTGAGTCATGTTTTATTAGCAACATAATTACTAAAGAATGTAAGTTTATAACATTCCAATTAATAAAGTACAATTATCATAAATAAGAATAAAACAACAATTTAACATTTCAATTCCATAATTTAGTCATGTGATGTTCCAGGCCGCTCTTGACCGTGAGCACGGCTAACCAGTTAGTTTTACACTCTACAAAGGTTGTACACTTTCACCACATGCAACATAAAAGCTTCAAAGAACTTTGAACCCAACCATGCAGTGTTTGCAAGGCACCATACCACACTACCGAGGTGTGGTTGCATAGGGTGCTACATGGCCTTTACAAAGGTTCTCTAGCAAGTTATGACCCACAAGGTCCGGATCAGTTAGCAAGGTATAAAGTCCCCTAGCAGGTCGATACCCCACCATAAAAGAATAACTCACCCAGCCCCCTGCTAGAGTGAGTCTATACCCCACAGTACCGCTGATCCCTTGTCCTTATCAGGTAAGATCACCCCAAGCTAATGTTCCTAATTATTCAGCCAAGACCATTGCCCGTTAGTTCTTGTAGTTGTACTGTTTTCCTGGGTGGTTCTCCATGTTCCGATTAATATAACAAAGTGATCTTGTAAAGTAAAACAACAACAAACGGAACATAGAATATAAAAATATCCAAGTTGATTAATACCATCCCAGTTAAGCATGCTAAGCTAAAGCTACCATCAAGATTAATTTAATTAACCCGGTTACAAGGCAAAGGTTGTAAGAGACTAGGTATGATCCTTATTAGGTTCCCGTCAAAGTTAATGCAAGCAAGAAAAGTAAATACGGTGAATTCAAATGCATGTTATGTAGGATAAGTGGGCATGCATCAAGAGAGACTTGCCTTCAACAAGACTCGACTGCTCAAACTCTGGCGCGTCTTGATCTTCAAATCCTTCGAACGCTTCACTCTCTACGCTCCACAATCATCACATAAAAGCAAACAACAAGAATAAATAAGAAACAGTCAACAAACAGTACTAATAGAACAAAAACAGAGGCGTAAAACTGTTCTACTCTACAAGACGATCGCGTGGGCATAAAGAACGCGACAAACGGAGCTAAAACGACCAAGATACGCTTAGTTGAAGGTGCAAGGACTAATCTGCAAAGAACACTAAAGAATCTAGGCTTAACTGAAAAGGATCTACTACCGCGGGAGGGTATTTTTGTGAAATTCGAAAAGCTCAGGGGGTTTTCTGCAAAAAATGCGAGGGCTTGCCGATTTGACTGGTATTGACCTGGGCTGGCTCGATCTGATCCGTTGGATCTAGATCCAACGGCTGCTGGCGACGCCGACTTAAGCAGCGGTGACGGATCGATCAGGGTCGCCCGATCCTGATCTAGCGACTGAGGACGCACGCGTGTGCGCATGCGGCGGCGGGCGACGGCCGACGGCGTCGAACGGCGGCGGACGCCGGCTAACTCGCCAGTGTGCCTCAATTTTGAGCTGGGGGGGCTCGATTTCGAGTGCGCTTTGCACCGGGAGGTAGCGCGCAAGACGGTGAAGCCATCAAGGGCGGCGCAAGCGGCTAAGACGTGGCAGAGATGGCGCACGGTGCGGCGGGGCGGAGTGGAGCGGCGGCGAAGCTCCGGCGAGCTTTCCTCAGCGACTCGAGGCGCGGGAACGTCCACAAGCGGCACGGGTGGCCTCCTCACCTCCTTGCGCGACTCCAGGGCAGCTCCTCGACGTCGGAGAGGCGGCGACGGCGGCGGACTGCTACGGCGACGACGCCAATGTTTCGGCGAGGTGCGGTGCAAGCGAAGGCAGCGGCTAGGGCTCGGGTAGGAGGCCCTAGGGGGTGGTGGCACGACTTAAATAGGCCGGGAGGCCGCCTTGGCGTCCGGGCCACGCCTGGGAAGGCGTGCGCGGCGCGGACGCGGCGCGCCGGGCTCGGACTCGAGTCCGGCTCGGGGACGGACGCGAGGAGGGGGGATGACGAGGGGGTCCCCCCCCCGCCGCCGGGCCGGCGGGCGCGGGAGGGCGGAGCGGGGCCGGCGGCGAGGCGGAAGATGGGCCGTCTGGGCCGCGCTACTGAGCTGGGCTGTGACACGGTAAACCAGGCCGAAGAAAAGGAGGTGCGCCGGCAGACTTCTAGATGTTGGGCTGCAAGCAAACACGGGCCAGAAGAGAGGAAGGTTGAGGGGAAGGAGAAAAAGGGCTTGAACAATTTTTAAAAAGAGCACAAGCAATTGAATTCAAATGCTAATTTGAATTCAGCCAACCAAAAGCAATTCACCAGCATGAATGCAACAAATAAATCCAATAGTTCATTTATGTTATTTTTGAAAAATGTAAATGCCTAAAAGAAATTAAGAGCAACCTTATATTCCTTAAGAGCAATAAAAAGGGTTTCTAGCAAATTTTAATAAAAGCCAAACTTCGCAAAAATTAGGGTGTTACAAATCCTACCCCCTTAAGAAGAATCTCATCCTCGAGATTCGGATAGATTGGCAAAAAGATCTGGAAACTCTGCTTTCAGCTCATCCTCTCTTTCCCATGTTGCCTCATCCTCTACATGATTACTCCACTGTACTTTGCACATTTTGGTCACACTATTCCTAGTAATCCATGTTATAGTATCCAATATCCGAATAGGGTATTCCACGATAGCGAGATCCTTTTTAACGTTTAGATCATCCAAGGGTAACGGCTCCTTGTCATGAGGACTAAAACCCTTCTTCAACTGAGAGATATGGAACACATCATGCACATCAGCTAATTGAGCTGGCAACTCCAACTGGTATGCCACTTCTCCCACTCTCTCTAGAATCTTAAAAGGTCCGATAAACCGAGGTGACAACTTCTCTTTGACCTTGAATCAACGCAGCCCTCTGATGGGTGACACCTTTAGGTACACATAATCACCCTCCTGAAAGACCACATCCCTCCTTTTTCCATCTGCATAACTTTTCTGTCTAGACTGAGCGATCCTCAAGTTTTCCCGGATAATATGAACTTGCTTCTCGGCCTCTCTGATGATGTCAGCCCCAAACAACTGCCTTTCGTCTGTCTCACTCCAGTACAATGGAGTTCTACACTTCCTTCCATACAAAGCCTCAAAGGGTGCCATCTTGAGACTAGCTTGGTAGCTGTTGTTATAAGACAACTCAGTGTACGACAAGCTCTTATCCCAACTACCACCATGCTTAAGTGCACATGCTCTTAGCATGTCCTCTAAGATCTGATTGGTCCTCTCTGTCTGTCCATCTGTCCGTGGACGATAAGCTGAGCTGAAGTTCAACTTGGTATCCATAGACTCGTGCAACTTCCCCCAGAAATGAGAGGTGAACTGGGTACCTCTGTGAGGACCAGGAGCGTCCCAGTGGTCGATGGATGACTGCTCCTCAGTGATGAGTGATTGACAACGGGTGTTTGACTGACTCTTGGCTTAGTGCGCAGGTGTAGGCGGCGGCCTAGTTCGTGTTGTTGCAGGTGAAGAACGGGCGTGAAAGGTCTTCACCCTTGAGGGGCCTCCGGGAGATGGAGAGACAAGTAGGCTCGGTTCGAGGGACCTGGTGGACGGCGGGACTAGGTGCGGAACACATGGCGGCGAGACGAGCAAGACGAAGTCATGGACGATCGAGCCGGTGCATGGTGGCGATCGAGTCAAGAGGCTTGGCGGGAGGCCGGGCCGAAGCAAATGCAGGGTTTGGTGGTTTGCCCACAAAACCATCAGAGGACGGTTTCTTGGTTTGGGCCTCAAAACCAAGTCCGAAGACCCAACACGACGGAGACGGGATCCGGGTGTGTCGGGAAGCTTCGAAGTGGAGGACACGCGCCGGGATCGCATGGCTTGCGTCGGGAGGACGCGAGGTGCGGCAAAGGCGTGGCCGTCCGATGGCAAGACCCACAAACATTACATAAATGCCCCTACGTGGGTTGTATCGCCAGTAGTTGAGTTAGGGGTAGTCGAGTCATTTCCCACACTGGCGGGACCCGATATATAAGCCATGAGTGTGTGTGGATGGGGCTCTCTCTCCGCGACTTAGGGTTTCATTTCCCCCTCCCATTTCTCATTTTTCGTAGCTATTTTCTTCTCCATTTTCTCTAGGCTAGCATGAGAGCTTCATGTGAGATTTGTTGAGAGAGATGGATGCTAGGGCGGCATGCTAGACCTTGTGAATCTTTCTTGGTTTGTATAGAAGATTCGGAGTTGTGTTTTTCGTGGTCTTTTTGTGCTTGTTTTTGTGCCTTTGTTCTTGGTGTGATTCCGCAAATTTGAGTTGGTTTCTCCCCGGATTTTTTTGAGGGAAACATGGATGGATGCCTTGTGCACCTTTGTGATTGATCTTGTGCCCTCAAACGCCGGGAAACCACTTCGATTCAAGGATTTTCGGTCGGAGCTCGAGCTTTTGGTGGTGCTCAAAGGATTCACGATTCCCAGTGATTTAGGGTGTTAGGAGGCAAGATTTTTGGGCTATAGCATCCTTGTGTGATGCTTTTTAAGTCCCCAAACCCTTGTCTCTACAACTTCTACCATTTGGGAAATCCGATGATGATTTGGGGGAGTTGACCTTCGAGGTCGGGCTGTTTTCAGTTCTGTCCGTGAGGCGTGGACGCTCGGCGAGGGGCTGGCAGACAGTCCGCGAGAAGCCAGTTCGTGGGGCGTTCTTCTTGTTCTTGTTTCGTTTTGTTTTGATTCGGTTTTGTTTTAGGTTTTTGTTGCAGCCAGTTTGCGGACGGTCCGAGCTTCAGTAGCGGATGGTCCGTGGCCCGCGCGGACGGTCCACCCGGTCTTCGCGGACGGTCCGTTTTTCTCGGGTCGGTTCTGGTGGTTTTGTTCACTTTAACGGCCGGTCCGCTGCTCAGGACGGACAGTCCGTGGCAAGGGTGCGGACAGTCCGCTGTACCCTGTCGGACGGTCCGCGCGGCCATCGCAGACAGTCCGCCATGCCTGGCCGGACGGTCCGCCCGAGGCTGGGACCTTTGCTTCTTGGTTCGATTCCTTCCTTCCTTTCTCGTGCTTTCGCGTGTGCTTCAAGGAATCGTTCCTAAGACTAGAGGTTGATCCATAACCTCGTTACTTTGGCGATTGGCGTGTGATTCGATCCATCGCTTGTGTGTAACTGGGATTTGACTAGGGTATAGGCCGGGTTCTTTGAGAAGAATTTTTTACTGGCTCCTATTCACTCCACCCCTCTCTAGTCGCCATTCGATCCTTCAATTGGTATCAGAGCTTGGTGCCGTATTCTTTGTGACTTCTACAAGCCTCGAATCATAAGATGGCGTACGTTGAGCGGGGCGGTCCGCCGCACTTCGATGGCAAGGGTTACCACAAGTGGGTGGCTCGTATGATGATCTTTCTTCGTGGCAAGTTGTTGGATTTCATTGTGCTTGACAAGACCTATGCTATTCCGGTCAACATCCATACTCTTATGGTGACCGATGCCGGTGCTAAGGCCAAGTATGAGGCAAATGCAAAAGCCGTTGATCACTTGGTCCGGAGCTTGTGTGATCCTGAGTTTGAGCGTGTTCGCCATTTGAATCTTGCTTGGCAAATTTGGGAGAAGTGTTGGTTGCTCACGGTGGTAATAACCATGTGAAGGCTCGCCTCTTTGTCTCTTACCGGATGCAATATGAGAACTTCACTCAACTTCCCGATGAGGACATTGATGCGATGTTTCAGAGGTTCACAGCCATCGTGAACAACATAAAGGCTAATGTTGAGGATTTCCCTTACATTGAGCATGATCAAGCTTTGAAGCTCTTGCATGTCTTGGACCCAAATGTTTGGGGTGCTAAGGTTGAGGCCATCAAGGAGTCTGGGCAATATTTGACTATTGAGTTGGATGACCTCTTTTCTAAGCTCAAGTCGGCTGAGGTTGACAGGAAGTTGCAATCCAAGCATGAGGGCTCGACTGATCATAGTCTTGCTCTTGTGGGCGGATCAAAGGGAAAAGCTAACCCTTCCTGTCGACAGTTTTCCTTGTCTTCTCTTATGTCTATTCCAGATGAGGAGTTTGATATGTTGGGCGAGGAGGAGCTGGCCTTGCTCTCAAGGAGGTTTGATCGACTACATGAGAGCCGGAGGAATGCAAGGCGGAGCTCGAGGACATGCTACAAGTGTGGCAAGCGTGGACACTTCATCGCCGAGTGCCTGGAAGCGGAGGAGAACAAGTACAAGATGAGCGAGTACAAGGCACACCCTAGGCGTGAAGACAAGTACTCCTCCAAGGGCAAGCACTTCAGCAAGTCCAAGAGCAAGGACAAGGACAAGCGGCGACCGAGCAAGGGCGGCTACAAGAAGGACAAGGCAAGAGCCATGGTGGCCGGTGCAAGCAACGTCGACTGAAGCTCAAGCGACGCGCAGTCAAGCTCAAGAAGTGAAAATGAAGACGCCGGGAGGCGCAAGGGCAAGAAGAGTGCAAGCCGGAACCTCAGTGGGTTGAGCTATGTGGCGCTTGAAGGCTTTTGTGGGATGGCCCATAGCTCGAGCAGAAAGAAGAGCGAGAAGGAAGACAGCGACTCCGACTCGAAGGATGAGGTAAATCATTACCCCGACTCTTTGCTTGCTAAGATCACTAGGTTGAATGGCTTGATTGACAACCGTGATAGTGTGTTGAGAGATGCTAAGAAGATGAGGAAAGATCTTAGGGCTCAACTTGAGAATGCTAGTGAGAAAGTAGGAGAGTTAGAGTCCAAATTGCTTGAATTGAAACTTGAGAATGACTCTTTGAAACTTGCTCCTACTACTCCTGATGATGTTGAGTGTCCTGAATGTGATGCTTGGTTGAATGAGATCAACTTGCTTAATGAGAAGAATGCTTCCACTTTGGCTAAACTAGATGCTCTTAGGACTGAGTATGATGAGCTTAAGGCTAGACCCACTTTGCTTGGTGCTTGTAAATCATGTCCTACTATGCATGCAAAGCTTGTTGATGCTCGTTCTACTATTAGCACTTTGGAAGCTTCTTTGAAATCTCCTGTTGTCAATGCATGCACTAGCTGTGATGAAGTTACTTTGCGCAATCTTGAACTTACTTCCTGTTTAGATGTCATCTATGAGGAGAATGACTATTTGAGGAAGGTGTTGGGTTGGTTGTCTGGGCAGGAACCTCAATTGAAAATCATGATTGAGGAGTTCAAGAGAGCTGATGGTCGTGGTGAGAGTGGTTGGGAAGTGTGTATGAGAAGTGTGTTGAGTCTAACCCCGAGTTTGAGGTGATCGGAGACATCCAAGTCCCATTTCCAAAAGCACCCAAGAACTCTTTCACACCAAAGCCCAACCACCTTTGCAACAAGCTTGACACAACCCAAGATCCACCAAAATTCCCACCTAAGACAAATGACTTCCAGAAACCGGTGAAGTTTGTGAGTGAGAAGGGTGAGAAGCCTAGAGAGAAGCCAGAGCCAAAACCAAAACCCATCCCCTTCAGGTGTTAGTATTGTGGAAAGGAGAGGCATCTAGCAGAGTTTTGCTACAAGAGGAAGAGGGATGAGAGGCTTGCTAGGGAGCAAGCAAACCAGAACAGGTATCGCCATCCTCATGGTATTCCTGAGCCTAGAGTGCCACTTCCACGAGGTGTGGGAAGTGTGAAGAGTGTTGGTAGAGTTTGAGCTCAGGGTGGTAGGTTCCCACAGAGAGGTGGTGGCGAGAGGTTTGTTAGGAGAGATGATGGCGTGCGTGCTGGTGAGAGGTTTGGTCGGGCTCGTGGTGGTTTTGCTGGACGCCCCCCTACTCGTCCTCAATACGGGTTTAGGGGAGATGATCGCAGCTTTGGGTTCCAGAGGAACTACGGACCACGTTTCCCCCCTCGTGGTGCTCGTACTCCTTCCATGGGACATGGGAAGTTTGGTGGCAAGGGAATGATGTTTGCTAACCCCTCTTTTGAGCAGATGGCTCGACACTGGTTTAACTTTGTTTGTGCTAACCCCAGTGTCGAGTCGCTAGCTCATTCTCGTTCTTGTTTCTCACTACAGGCAGTAGGCTTGGAGAACATTTGGTTGATCGACTCCGGATGTTCCCGACACATGACCGGAGATAAGAAGTGGTTCTCCAGCCTCACCCCAGTGAAGGAAAAGATGTACATCACATTTGAGGACAATGGACGAGGAAGGGTGATTTCTGAGGGTGTTGTGCATGTGAGGGACAAGGTAACATTGAAGAGGGTTGCTCTTGTGAAGTCTTTGGTTTTCAATTTGCTTTCGGTTTCTCAGTTGCTTGATGAGGGTTTTGAGGTGCGTTTCAAGTCTGGTGAGTCTCGTTTGCTGGATTCTCGAGGTGATCTTGTCTGTATGATCATCCCCGAGGGTCAGATTTTTAGGGCTGATTTCTCTCGTTCTTTGGGTCCTGCTCGCTGTTTGATGGCTGGTCCTTCTTCTGATTTGTGGAAATGGCATAGGCGGTTGGGTTACTTGAGCTTTGATTTGGTTTCCCGCTTAAGTGGTCTTGACCTTGTCCGAGGATTGCCGAGGTTGAAGCTTGACAAGGATTTGGTTTGTGCTCCATGTAGGCATGGCAAGATGGTAGCCACTCCCCATCCACCCCTGACCGATGTCATGACCGAGCGTCCGACAGAGCTATTGCATATGGACCTTGTTGGGCCAGCTCGAGTTCGCTTGGTGGGTGGGAAGTGGTATGTCCTTGTTGTGGTGGACGATTACTCTCGTTATGCCTGGGTGTTTTTCTTGGGAGACAAGAGTGAGACATTTGGTTTTGTTCGAGATCTGATCGTGAGGTTGAAAAACGAGAGGCATGGGAATGCTATTCGAGCTATCCGCAGTGATAATGGCTCAGAGTTCAAGAACTCTCGTTTTGATGCCTTCTGTCGTGATCTAGGTCTTGAACATCAGTATTCGACCCCTTATGTGCCCCCTCAAAATGGAGCTGTGGAAAGGAAAAATCGGACTCTTTGTGAGATGGCTAGGATGATGCTCGATGAGCACAGGACTCCTAGGAGGTATTGGGCTGAGGCGGTCAATACGGCTTGTCATGTTTCCAACAGGATTTTATTGCGAGCTTTTAAGAAGAAGACCTGTTATGAGCTTATGCATGGTCGGGCACCCAAGGTGAGTCATTTCCGAGTCTTTGGTTGCAAGTGCTTTATTCTTAAGAAGGGAAAACTCAACAAGTTTGAGGCTAGGTCTAGTGATGGGATTTTCTTTGGATATGCTAATCATTCTAGAGCCTATAGGGTGCTTAACCTTGAGACTAACAAAATCATGGAGACTTGCGAGGTAACCTTCGATGAGACAATGCCATGTACCTCTCTTGGCTTTGAATGTGCAGGTGATGAGGAGATGGCCGAGGACCTCTTTGAAGAGGAGAAGGATGAAGCTGGAGATGATGATGGAGAGAACCATGCGCCTGAAGCTGAGTGCGTACCCACTACTTCCCCTACGACCACTACGGATGGTGGACCGTCTACTTCATGGACAACGACGGTGCGACTAGAGGACCAGGCGAGACAAGCTGAAGTTGAGGGGAGGTAGTCTCGAGGCGTGAGGCTCCCCGGAAAATTCAAGAAGTGCATCCCCTATCGAAGATCATTGGGGACATCGACGAACGTACTACACGGTCAAGGTCTAGGAATTCCTCTCATTTCGCTCATGCTGCATTTGTTGCCACCTTTGAGCCCAAGGACATTGGACATGCTTTATCTGATGCAAACTGGGTCAATTCTATGCATGAGGAGTTGGAAAACTTTTAGAGGAACCAGGTGTGGGAGTTAGTTGAACCACCTCCAAATTGCCATCCTATAGGAACCAAATGGGTTTGGAAAAACAAAGAGGGTGAGAATGGGATGGTTGTGAGGAACAAGTCAAGACTTGTTGCTCAGGGATATAGTCAAAAGGAGGGGATCGACTATGAGGAGACCTTTGCTCCTGTGGCCCGTCTTAAGGAAATTCGAATCCTTCTAGCCTTTGCCGTGGCTAAAGGGTTCAAGTTGTTTCAAATGGATGTGAAGAGTGCTTTTCTGAATGGGGTCATAGAGGAGGAGGTGTATGTGAAGCAGCCACCGGGGTTTGAAAGTGAGAAGTATCCACCAGGGTGTACAGGTTGAAAAGGGCTCTGAATGGGTTGAAACAGGCGCCCCGGGCTTGGTATGGGAGATTGAGAGGTTTTCTAGTGAGCAGAGGGTTTGTGATGGGTACCGTGGATAGGACCTTGTTTCTCCTCAAGCATGGAAATGACTTGTTGATTGTGCAGATATACGTGGATGATATTGTCTTTGGTGGCTCATCACATAACCTTGTTGCCAAGTTTGCAGATGAGATGAGCAGGGAATTCGAGATGAGCATGATGGGCGAGTTGCAGTACTTTCTCGGGTTGCAGATCAAGCAAGTGAAGGATGGGACATTTGTACATTAGACCAAGTACACGAAGGACATGCTGAGTAAGTTCCAGATGCAAGATGTAAAGCCTATGTTGACACCCATGGGGAGTACGGCTACTTTGGATGCGGATGAGGACGGAGAACCAGTGGACCAGCGGGAGTACAGGAGCATGATCGGCTCCCTACTCTACTTGACGGCGATGAGGCCAGACATACAGTTCAGTGTGTGTCTGTGCGCTCGTTTTCAGGCTTCACCGAGCACATCACATCGACAGGCCGTCAAGAGGATCTTCAGGTACCTACAGTCTGCCCCTGGTCTTGGCCTTTGGTATTCTTCCTCCTCGACTCTTTCACTTCATGGTTTTTCTGATGCGGATTTTGCTGGTTGTCGAGTCGAGAGGAAGTCTACTTCTGGTTCTTGTCAGTTTCTTGGGTCCTCATTGGTTTCGTGGTCTTCCCGCAAGCAGTCTAGTGTAGCTCAGTCTACCACCGAGGCAGAGTATGTTGCAGCCGCGAGTTGTTGTTCCCAGCTGTTGTGGATTTCATACACTTTCAGAGACTTTGGTGAGGAGTGCACCCAGATCCCACTTCTTTGTGATAGCACCAGTGCCATAAGCGTAGCGAAAAACCCGGTGCTTCATTCCAGAACCAAACACATAGAAGTGTGGTACCATTTCTTGAGAGACAATGTGGAGAAAGGGACCATTGTGTTGAGCCATGTCCCTACCCAAGATCAGCTTGTAGACATTTTCACGAAGCCTCTCGACCAAGCTACGTTTGTGCGCTTGCGGGGGAACTTGGGGTTTGTTGCCCTTTCTAGTTGATTCTTGGGGGATTTCCTTTTTGTACCATATGTATCATACCATGTTTACTTTGATGTATATACATGCTTTGCTTGATGTATAAACCATGGTAGGATAGCCATCTTGTTATATATCATGTTGCATTTGTATCATATTGCATTTTAGGATGATGAGCTTCTTTTATATGCCTTATTTGAGTCTCTTTGGCTATTTGTGAGATATTGGTCATATGTGTGGAGAAGTGGCTATGTGAGGCTATGCTCTTGGAATATTTGAGATATATATGTTGTGAGATAGCCCCTTTTTGAATCAAATGCTAATCTTGACTAAATTTGATGAAATGTGCTCCACTCATGTGTAGTAGTGTATCCATGTCACATTTTGATCTAAATGTGCTTTCAATGCTTAGATTGTGCTTGGATGTCTTTTTCTTGCTTTTGGGCCAAAGGCCGAATATCATTGTGAATGTTTAGCCTGTGTTGCATTCATGGGGGAGCATAAGCTTCTTTTTGCCGCAAAGGCACTTCATGTACCATGAAATGAATCAATCTTGAAAAGAAGTGTGTATGCTTGAAAAATGCTCCATCCATCATGTTTATGCTTAAAATGTTTTATCTTTCACACATGGGTGCAAAACATGTTGCATGATGTTCACCAGTGGAGAAGTCTCCCCGAAGTGGACACATGGCTCATGAGCTTTAACATGACATGCTTTGCTTTATGGGTGTTTGCAATGATCTTTTGTTGAGAATTTGATATCCTTGTATGATCTCTGGATGATGTGCATGTTTTTGGATCGAATATGACATGGATAGGCTTTTACATTTGAAGTGAGCCATCTTTTGATATAATTATTCAAATCTGAAAATTTGCTTTGTCACATGCCTATATTTTCATATATTACTTGTGGCAATGCTTTGACTATGTTATGATCCATATGTGTGCTCTTTGTCTTAGTTCTAGCCTTTGACACTAGATTTGGCCTATTTGAGAAGCTCATGTAGATGTTTATATGCTTTGTCTTACATTTCTGCATTTTCACCTTGATTCATACATTACCAACAAGGGGAGAAGAGGTGAAGAGGTGAGCTTAATGAAAATTCAGAAGAGGTGAGCTAAAATTTGGAAGTTTGTATCCACATGTTCAGGGGGAGCTTGCATTTGTTCAGGGGGAGCTTTCTTGCTGTTTTCAGTGTGGAGTTTGTGCTTTGCTCGGCTTGTGACCTTTTTTGCCTTTCTTTGGTTTTGGTCATGAGTTGAGCTTCTTTGTTTTCCTTTCTTCTTTTCTTCTTTCTTTCTCTGAATTTCATTTCTCGTTGTGTGTTGTCAATGCACTCATCAAGGGGGAGATTGAGGACCAGGAGCGTCCCAGTGGTCGATGGATGACCGCTCCTAAGTGATGAATGATTGACAACGGGTGTTGGACTGACTCTTGGCTCGGTGCTCATGTGTAGGCTGCGGCCTAGTTCGTGTTGTTGCAGGTGAAGAACGGGTGTGAAAGGTCTTCGACCTTGAGGGGCCTTCGGGAGATGGAGAGACAAGTAGGCTCGGTTCGAGGGACCCGGTGGACAGCGGGACTAGGTGCGGGCCACATGGTGGCGAGACGAGCAAGACGAAGTCATGGACGATCGAGCCAGTGCACGGTGGCGGTCGAGTCAAGAGGCTTGGCGGGAGGCCGGGCCGAGCACACGGGGTTTGGTGGTTTGCCCACAAAACCATCAGAGGACGGTTTCTTGGTTTGGGCCTCAAAACCAAGTCTGAAGACCCAACACGACGGAGACGGGATCCGGGTGTGTCGGGAAGCTTCGAAGCGGAGGACACGCGGCGGGATCGCATGGCTTGCATCGGGAGGACGCGGGGTGCGGCAAAGGCGTGGCCGTCCGATGGCAAGACCCACAAACATTACATAAATGCCCCTGCGTGGGTTGTATCGCCAGTAGTTGAGTTAGGGGTAGTCGAGTCATTTCCCACACCGGCGGGATCCGATATATAAGCCATGAGTGTGTGTGGATGGGGCTCTCTCTCCGCGACTTAGGATTTCATTTCCCCGCTCCCATTTCTCATTTTTCGTAGCTATTTTCTTCTCCATTTTCTCTAGGCTAGCATGAGAGCTTCATGTGAGATTTCTTGAGAGGGATGGATGCTAGGGCGGCATGCTAGACTTTGTGAATCTTTCCTGGTTTGTATAGAAGATTCGGAGTTGTGTTTTTCGTGCCTTTGTTCTTGGTGTGATTCCGTGAATTTGAGTTGG
This sequence comes from Cenchrus americanus, assembly GCA_947561735.1. Classification (NCBI taxonomy): domain Eukaryota; kingdom Viridiplantae; phylum Streptophyta; class Magnoliopsida; order Poales; family Poaceae; genus Cenchrus; species Cenchrus americanus. The sequence continues at coordinate 125,494,342 of OX387239.1, read as the reverse complement.
TTTCTCCCCGGATTTTTTTGAGGGAAACATGGATGGATGCCTTGTGCACCTTTGTGATTCATCTTGTGCCCTCAAACACCGGGAAACCACTTCGATTCAAGGATTTTCGGTCGGAGCTCGAGCTTTTGGTGGTGCTCAAAGGATTCGCAATTCCCGGTTATTTAGGGAGTTAGGAGGCAAGATTTTTGGGCTATAGCATCCTTGTGTGACGCTTTTCAAGTCCCCAAACCCTTGTCTCTACAGCTTCTACCGTTTGGGAAATCCGATGATGATTTGGGGGAGTTGACCTTCGAGGTCGGGCTGTTTTCAGTTCTGTCCGTGAGGCGCGGACGGTCCGCGAGGGGCCGGCGGACAGTCCGCGAGGAGCCAGTTCGTCGGGCGTTCTTCGTGTTCTTGTTTTGTTTGGTTTTGATCCAGTTTTGTTTTAGGTTTTCATTGCAGCCGGTTTGCGGACGGTCCGAGCTTCAGTAGAGGACGGTCCGTGGCCCGCGCGGACGGTCCGTTTTTCTCGGGTCGGTTCTAGTGGTTCTGTTCTCTTTAACAGACGGTCCGCGGCTTAGGCCGCACAGTCCGTGGCACGGGTGCGGACAGTCCGCGGTACCTCGCCGGACGGTCCGCGGTACCTCGTCGGACGGTCCGCGGTACCCTGCCGGACGGTCCGCGCAGCCATCGCGGACAGTCTGCCCTGCCTGACCGGACGGTCCGCCCGAGGCTGGGACCTTTGCTTCTTGGTTCGATTCCTTCCTTCCTTTCTCGTGCTTTCGCGTGTGCTTCAAGGAATCGTTCCTAAGACTAGAGGTTGATCCATAACCTCGTTGTTTTGGCGATTGGCGTGTGATTCGATCCATCGCTTTTGTGTGACTGGGATTTGACTAGGGTATAGGCCGGGTTCTTTGAGAAGAATTTTTTACCCGCTCCTATTCACTCCCCCCCTCTCTAGTCGCCCTCCGATCCTTCACTCTGTCTGACACTATCTTCTTTGGTACACCATGCAAACACACGATCCTGGACATGTACAGCTCTGCCAACTTAGCTCCAGTATAAGTGGTTTTCACCGGAATGAAATAAGCAACCTTGGTCAAACGATCCGCAATGTCCCAAATCGAATCATAACCATCTCGGTTTCAAGGTAAACCCACAATGAAATCCATACCGATTGAGGACCATGTGTGGTTCGAGGACCGGTGGATGGTTGCTTCCTTGTGTGATGAGTGATTGACAACGTTGTGTGGACTGATTCTTGGCTAAGTATAGCAGGTGCAGGTTGCGGCTTGACTTGTGTTGGTGCAGGTGAAGAACAAGCACGAAAGTTCATTGCCGGTGTGGCCTCCAGGTGTGGAGAAGACAAGTAGGCTTCGTTCGAGGGACCCGGTGGCCAACGGGGTCAAGTGCGGGTCACATGGTGGCATGAACAGCAAGATGAAGTCGTGGACGGTTTCTTGGTAGAGCCTCCAAACCAAGGTCAAGCAGGGACTACATGGGAGCCAAGTCATGAGTGGAGAATGGCAGAGGCTACACCGAGTTCGCGGGGTATGCAGTGGTTCACCAGAAAACCACTGGGTTACTCGGTTGAGCCACAAAACCGAGGCCGAAGACTCGACGAGGAGGTGCGACCACCCCAGGCCGGTTCAACTGCCTAGGAGGGGCAGTCAGACCGCCTGGGGCCGGCCAGATTGCCCGGGACGGTCTAACCGCCCAAGGGGGGCGGTATGACCGCCCTGGTCACTGGCGCCGAGATGCTTCAAAGCGGAGGACACGCGTCGGGATCGCAAGGCTTGCGTCGAGGCTAAGCAGGTTGCGGTTGCCGGGGCATCCGTCCGATGAAGAAAATCTGAAGACTTCCAAATTCGCCCTCGAGGGGCATGTATCCCTAGTTATTTGGTAAGGGTTGGGTGCCTCCATATATACTCTTTGAGGGGACGGATGGCAGCCAACTCTTGGAACCCTAGCTCATTTGTTTTTCCATTTTTCGTTTTCCTTTTTCCCTAGTTTTCCCTAGGACTAGCTTGAGAGATTCATGTGACATCTAGAGAGAAGGATGGATGTTTGGGTGGCAAGCTAGACCTTGTACGAACCTTCATGGTATGTATAGATGGTTCGGCGTTGTTCCTCAAGGTTGAGAAGTGTTTTTCCCGTCTCTCTTTGTGTTGATTTTCGGAGCTCTTTGTTGGCGAAGTTTTGAGGACGATTTCTCAGGGTTTTTGGTGGGTGTCACGTAGGAGGATCTTGTGCCTCTTTGGCTGGTGCCTTTGCCCCCAAATCTCTCTTGAATCGGACTCGATTTGGTGGTTTTTCGAGTTAGGCGAGTTCTTGACCTAGAGAGGCGATTTCTTTGATTCCTCTTGATTGTGAGCGGTTCGGGTCGATTCCTTTGAGGTAGAGGTTGCCCAGGAGGTAACCCAGCTAATCCTGAAGTTTCGCTGCAATCCGTGGAGTCATTTGGGAGATCGGGCGCGAGCAAGTTGAGGTTTGACCCGCGGGTTCGTTTTTAGGAAGGGGCGGTCTAACCGCTTGGAGGGGGCGGTCTAACCGCCCTGGGCTTTCCAGGTCAAAGTTCTGTTTCGCCGGATTTTCCCCTGTGAGTTTGTTCGCCTTGATCAGAGGAGCGTCTAGGTGAAATTTCGGGTCATTCTTGTGTCGTTTGCTAGGAGTAATTGTTTGGAGTTTGTTGCTGGGTACAGGAGGTTCGACCCCCTCTGTTAGCCGGTCTAACCGCCCCTAGGCCCCTGGGTGGAGTTTCGGTTTTCGCCAAGATTTTCTTGTAGCTAGCATGGCCCTGACCAGAGATCTCTATTGGTAAAACTGTGGTGCGTTTTGGTGCTCGGAAGAGGTGTTTCGGAGGATTTCTTGGTTGCCTAGTGGAGGCGGTCTAACCGCCCCCTATACACGGTCTAACCGCCCCCTCTGGACAGCCGGCTTTCGAGTTGTTTCCGCTGTCGTGAGTGCGTGTGTGTTGAGGTTGCTGGTAGTGTTTGTTCCTAGGACCAGTAGCACTACAGTGCCTACGTGGTTTTGGAAAACGGAAGGTAGTGCGGAGCGTGTGATTTTGGGGGTCCGACCGAGCGAGTTCACCTTGTCAGATTTTCAATCTCCTTCGAGAAGAATTTTTATCGGCTCCCGTTCACTCCCCCCCTCTCTGGTCGCCTAATCGGTCCTTCAAGTGGTACCAGAGCCGGTTCGGGTCTTTGTTGACTCTAACCAGTCTAAGATCCAAGGATGGCGTACCAGGAACGGGGTTCGGGTCCTCCACACTTCGATGGCAAGAACTACCAGATGTGGAGTAAGCGGATGGGAGCGTTCTCCCGCAGAAAGGATCAGATCCTTTGGGATGTCACGGTGGACACAGGCTATGTCCAGCCGATGGACTTCCTCGCTCCAGGATCGAGGGACAGATTCGACGCCAACAATAAGGCGGTCCACTACTTGTTTCGTGCTTTGTGTCAGCCTTGGTTCGATCGAGTGCACACCAAGCACTTGGCTTGTAGAATTTGGACGGTGTTGAATGAGGCTCATGTTGGGAATGCTCAGGTTCATGCACGGATGTATGTGACCTACCGGAGAGAGTACGAGAACTTCACTCATCTCCCCGGTGAGTCCATCGATGCCTTGTTTCAGAGGTTCACGGTGGTTGTGAACAACATGAGGGCCAATGTGGACGTGCTCCCGTACGATGATCATGATAGAGCTGTCAAGATCTTACACTCTTTGGATCGTACAATATGGGGTGGAAAGTTCGAGGCCATTGTGGAGTCGGAGAAGTATGACACTCTGACCGTGAACGAGCTGTTCTCGAAGCTCAAGTCGGCTGAGGTGGATAGGGGCATGACTGCCAAGCTCGAGGGTCCGACTGATTCCCATAGTCCTTCTCTCGTTAGTGGTTCGAAGGGAAAGTCTAACACTAACCCATCCACCTGGATGTTCTCTCTGTCCTCTTTGATGTCTATGCCAGATGAGGAGTTCGATGTGCTTGGAGAGGACGAGCTAGCGCTCCTGACAAGACTGTTCGAGAGGCCGCACGAGAACCGAGTGAACATGAGGAGGAACATGAGGACATGCTTCCAGTGCGGCAAGCCGGGACACTTCGTCGCCGACTGCCCGGAGTAGGTCGAGAACAAGGACGGCTACAAGCACAAGTTGAGGATCAATTGCAAGTACCGGTCGAGGCGCGACCACAAGAGCAAGTACAAGAACAAGCACAAGGACGAGCGACGATCGAGGAAGAAGGAGAGCCGAGGCAAGGCCCGAGCGATGGTTGGTGCGAGCGACGTCGACTCCAGTTTCGTGTACTCCACCTCGAGCTCGAGTGGCAATGAAGATGAAAGTGATCGTCGCAAGGGCAAGAAGGCGTCCAAGAACCTGAGCGGGTTAAGCTGCTTCGCTAGAAACGACTTCTGCACCATGGCGCTGAGCTCCGGCAGCAAGAAGAGCACACAGAGCGACTCGGACTCTGAGTCTGACGATGAGGTGCGTGATGAGCTTCCCTTCTTGTGCCAGGAGAATGAACGGCTTGGTACTTTGCTTGATAATAGTGATGACATGCTTAGAGAGGCATAGAAATTCAGAAAAGAGCTTAGGGCTTCACTCGAGGATGCTAGGACTAGAGTGGCTGAGCTAGAAACACAGGTGCTTGATAGCAAGCTTGAGATTGATTCCCTTAAGGCTAGCCCTGTTGTTTCGGATGAGGTTGATTGTGCTGATTGCTCCATTTTTCTTGCTGATCTTGCTTTGTTCAAGGAAAAGCATGCCTCCAAGTGTGAGGAACTAGATGTGCTTAGGGTTGAAGTGGCTGAGCTTAAATCTAGATCTGCTTTGCTAGGTGCTTGCACTTCTTGCCCTGTTTTGCATGCTAAAATTGATGAGATGCATGCTTACACTAGTTCTCTTGAGGATAAATTGAAGGAACCCATGCCTACATCATGCTCTACCTGTGAAATGCATGCTTCGAAAAATTTGGAACTTGCACATTATGTTGATCGTTTGCAGGATGAGAATGATGAGCTGAGAAAGTTGATGGGTTGGTTGTCTGGTCATGAGCCTCAGTTGACAATGAAGATCGAGGCATTTAAGAGGCAGGATGGTGAGGGACTTGGGGAAAGCAAGGTTGGTGAGGGAAGTGGAGAGAATATCCCAGAGCCACCAAGAACCCACCACAAAAATGATTTCCCTCCAAAACCCAACCATCTTAGGAACCGACTAGACACAACTCTAGCTCCACCAGTGTTTCCTACACCCACAAATGATCTCCAAAAGCCTATCAAGTTTGTGAGCACTTCCGGGAAATTGTTCTTTGGGAAAGAGAGTGAGGAGGCTAGTGAGGAGAAACCGGTGGAGAAGTTGAGTGGAGAGAAACCAAGTGAGCAGCCCCAATCCAAGCCTAAACCTAAACTTGTGAGGTTCCATTGTGGCTATTGTGGGAAAGAGGGTCACAAGGATGAGTTTTGCTTCAAGAGGAATTGTGAGGAAAGGATGGCAAAGGAGTGGGCGAATAAGGATAGGTACAACCCTTCCCATGGTGTACCTAAGCCTCATATGCCACTGCCCAGGGGTAAAGCTGTGGTGAGAAGTGTTCCGGCAAGGGGAGATGCGAGTTCCCGCAGCCGAGGAGCTGTTTTGGAGAGGGCGGTCAGATCGGCATGGCTAGGTGGTCAGACCGGCCCTGCCCAGAGGGGGCGGTTAGACCGGCCTGGATAGGCGGTTCAACCGCCACCCCCCAGAATTCTGGGCGGAGTGGTTTTCGAGGTGGTGAGTCGAGAGGTTTAGGTCTGGAGATAGTGGTGCTGGTGGTTGGTCTGGAGAGTCAGCAGGTGGTTAGTTTGCTAGGCATTCTCCCCCTCGAGTTCACTACGGGGATGGGAGAAGTCGTAGCTTTGAGAAGGAGAGGAGGGACGGTCCACTAGCCTTCTTTCGTGGTTTTGGTCCTCCTCCAGGCAGCGAGGGTTGGTTTCCTCGGAGTGGTTACCGAGGTGGTGTTCGTGGTGGTAGTTTTGATTTGGTGTGTGCTAATCCCACTTTCGAGCAAATGGCTCGGCACTGGTTTTACTCTTTTGGTACTAACCCCAGTGCTGAGTCGTTTGTTCGCTCACGTGCTTGTTTTTGAATTTCAGGTTGGAGACTTGAAGAACATTTGGTTCATTGACTCCGGTTGCTCGAGGCATATGACCGGAGACAGGGGGTGGTTCTCAAGTCTCGTCCCGGTGGTGACGAAGAGGTACATTATTTTTGGGGACAATGGGCGTGGGCATGTGCTTTCAGAAGGTGAGATCAAAGTGAGTGACAAGATCACTCTGAGGCGTGTTGCTCTTGTTCATTCGCTGGGGAACAATTTGCTATCTGTGTCCCAGTTGTTGGATGAGGACTTTGAGGTGTTGTTTCGGCCAGGTGGTTCTCGGAATTTGGACTCTCGAGGGGACCTTGTTTGTATGGTCGTTCCCGAGGGTCAAGTGTTTCGTGCTGATTTTTCTCAGTCTTCGGGTGTGGAGTGTTGTTTCTTGGCTGGCTCTTCGAGTGAGTTGTGGAAGTGGCATAGGAAGTTAGGACACTTGAGCTTTGACCTTTTGTCGCGCTTGAGTAAAGTCAACTTGGTCCGAGGATTGCCACGGTTGAGGCTTGAGAAGGAGTTGGTTTGTGCGCCGTGTAGGCATGCCAAGATGGTAGCCTCTTCTCACCCGCATCTCACCGATGTGATGACTGAGCGTCCATGCGAGCTGCTCCATATGGACCTTGTTGGCCCAACTCGTGTGCGATCTGCGGGTGGGAAGTGGTATGTCCTTGTTGTGGTGGACGACTACTCTCGGTATGCGTGGGTGTTCTTTCTCGAGGATAAGGGGGAGACGTTTGGTTTTGTTCGAGATCTAGTCTTGAGGTTGAGGAACGAGAGGCACGGTGATGCCATACGAGCTATCCGCAGTGATAATGGCTCGGAATTCAGAAACTCTTGTTTTGAAACCTTTTACCATGACTTGGGTCTTGAGCACCAGTTTTCGAGTCCGTATACGCCTCCCCAGAATGGTGTTGTGGAAAGGAAGAACATGACCTTGTGTGAGATGGCTCGGACGATGCTTGATGAGCATAGGACTCTGAGAAGGTATTCGGCTGAGGGGGTAAATACCGCGTGCTATGTGTCAAACAGGATCTACCTCAGAGTGCACAAGAAGAAAACATGCTATGAGTTGATGCATGGTCGCACACCCAAGTTGAGTCACTTCCATGTCTTTGGTTGCAAATGTTTCATCCTGAAGAAAGGCAGAAAGTTGGATAAGTTTGAGGCTAGGTCTGTCGATGGTATTTTCCTTGGTTATGCATCTCATTCCAGAGCATATCGTGTGCTCAATCTTGAAACTAACCAAATCGTGGAGACTTGCGAGGTAACCTTCGACGAGACAGAGCCACGTAGTCAGCTTGTCTTTGAGTGTGCAGGTGATGATGAGCTTGGCGAGGAGATCTTTCAGGAGGAGGAGCATGAACATGGAGACGATGAAGATGGCGGTGTGGTGCCCCCGGCCGAACATGTACCCACTACTTCGACTGCGGTGGTGGACGGACCCTCTCCTACACCTACGACGACAAATCAAGAACGAGGAGAAGCTGATGTTGAGGGGGAGGTAGCATCGAGGTGAGAACCTCCCCGGCGAGTACAAGTGGATCACCCAGCTTCGAGGATCATCGGCGACATGAATGAACGCACTACACGGTCGAGGGTTCGAAACAATTCTCATTTCGCTCATGCTGCATTTGTTGCTACTTTTGAGCCCAAAGACATTGGACATGCACTATCTGATCACAATTGGGTTAATTCGATGCATGAGGAGTTGGAGAACTTTGAGAGGAATCAGGTTTGGGAGTTGGTTGACCCTCCCCCAGGGTGTAAGCCGATTGGTACAAAGTGGGTGTGGAAGAACAAAGAGGGAGAGAAAGGTGAGGTTGTGAGGAACAAGTCGAGACTTGTTGCTCAGGGGTTCAGTCAGAAGGAGGGGATCGACTACGAGGAGACCTTTGCTCCCGTAGCCCGTTTGGAGGCGATTAGAATCCTTCTAGCCTTTTCCGTGGCTAAAGGGTTCAAGTTGCACCAAATGGATGTGAAGAGTGCTTTCCTGAATGGTGTGTTGGAGGAAGAAGTGTATGTGAGGCGACCTCGGGGTTTGAGAGTGAGAAGTACCCCCACCGGGTGTACAAGTTTAGGAAGGCGGCTGTATGGGTTGAAGCGGCGCCTAGAGCTTGGTATGGTAGGTTGAGGGGGTTCTTGTTTGAGAGAGGTTTTGAGATGGGGAAGGTCGATCAGACCTTGTTTTTGCCGAGGCGGGCGAGATATCCCGATTGTGCAGGTGTACGTGGATGATATTGTCTTTGGTGGCTCGTCAAACTCTCTTGTTGCAAGGTTTGCAGAGGATATGAGCAGGGAATTTGAGATGAGCATGATGGGCGAGTTGCAGTTCTTCCTCGGGCTACAAATCAAGCAATCAAAGGAAGGAACATTTGTGCACCAAGCAAAGTACACCAAGGACATTGTGCGGAAGTTCAAGATAGAGGATTCCAAGGCTATGACGACGCCGATGAGTACGACTACAGCTCTTGATGCGGACGAGGAAGGTGAACACGTGGACCAAAAGGAGTACCGGAGCATGATCGGGTCACTCCTCTACTTGACGGCGATGAGGTCGGACATACAGTTCTCGGTGTGTCTGTGCGCTCATTTTCAAGCATCTTCGAGGACTTCGCATCGGCAAGCGGTGAAGCGAATTTTCAGGTACTTGCGTCACACTCCCGACTTCGGCCTTTAGTACTCCGCGTCCTCTTCTTTGGCCCTTCATGGTTTTTCAGACGCGGATTTTGCTGGGTGTCGGTTGGATAGGAAGTCCACTTCTGGGACTTGCCAGTTTTTGGGTTCTTCTTTGGTGTCTTGGTCTTCCCGCAAACAGTCGAGTGTTGCCCAATCCACTATCGAGGCAGAGTATGTTGCCGCTGCTAGTTGTTGCTCTTAGCTCCTTTGGATTTCATACACCATGAGTGACTTTGGTGAGGAGTATACCCATGTCCCACTTCAATGTGATAGCACCAGTGCCATAAGTGTTGCAAAGAACCCAGTGCTCCATTCCAAAACCAAGCACATATAAGTGAGGTATCATTTTCTGAGAGACAACCTAGAGAAGGGAAATATAGCTTTGATCCATGTACCCACTCATGACCAACTAGCCGATATTTTCACCAAACCCCTAGATCAAGCAACTTTCACTCGTTTGCTGGGAGAACTTGGTGTGTGTTTGATTTCTTGAGTTGGGTGTGTAGGAGCTCCTTTGTACCATATGTATAGTTTCCTTTGTGCATTTCTTGCATTTGGCATGGCATATGTAACATGATGTATAGGCATCCTTGTATCTTAGTTTGCATGCATTTTGTATCATATGCATTGGATAGGAAAAGCTTATCCTATATACATTGTTCACCATGGGATGCTATATATGTCTCTGTGAGCTTGTTTGCTATGCTATGGTTAGTTTGGCTTAGCTCTTGATGATCTTGATGAATAATCCATGGTTAATGGCTATGTCTTTTGAAAAATGTCACATATATGCTCTCTCATGTGTAAATGCCTTTATATGATCTTGACATGTTTTAGTGGCTTTGCTATGCTTAATTTGTGGTTGGATAGCTAGTTTATTGATCATATGGGGCCAAAGGCTCATTTGCCATCATGAATGTTTAGCCCTCTCGCTTTATCTTATGGAGGGGCATAAGTTCCTTTTTGTCGCAAAGACATTTCATGTACCAATTATAAATCTGAAAATGAAATGTAAAATGCTTGGAAAATGTGCTCCCATGTCATGTGTGCTGAAATTAATTTTCTTTGGGTGATAAACCGTTGCATGATGCCTACCAATGAGAAGTCTCATACATAGAAGTAGGCACATGGCTCGGTGGCTTTGACATGACATGAGGTGCTTGTGGGTGTTTGTGATGGTCTTATGATTAGAATGGTCGTCCAATCATGAAGTTTGTGTGGCTTTGCCATTTTGATATGTTTTGCTCATGTTTAGGTTTTTGCTTATGAGAGAGTAACTTTTCGCAAAATTACTCAAATCCTTTTTAGCCTTGTCCAATGGTTGTGCAACTTGGTGGTCATGTAGTTAAGGTCATTACGAACCTGTAGAGTATCTAACATGCTCATTTGGACTTGTGTAGCCTCTTGTGTTGAATTTTGTATATTTGAGAAGCTATATGTTGAAACTTTTTGCATTTTGCCTTGATTCATGCATTGTCAACAAGGGGGAGAAGTTTGTGCATGCTTTTGGCACCTGGAAGTGTTTGGAAGGTGTTCAAATTGGTTCAGGAAAATTTTGAGCAGTTTGGTGCAGGGCCGGTCTCTTGGGGCGGTCTAACCGCCCCCAGGCGGTCAGTTGAGGTGCAGGCGATCTAACCGCTCTGTGAAGGCGGTCTAACCGCCCTGGGCTGAGCGAGCAGATTTTTGCTCTTTGCTGCATTCCTGTGTTGCATTACTGCATTTGTTTAGGGGGAGTGTGCTTTGGCTCAGGGGGGCTTGCATATGTGCAGGGGGAGCTCTTTGTGGTATTCGAGCTTTGGTTCGGTGTTTTGCGCTCTTTGTTTGAGCATGGTTTTGTCTCGGATGTGTCGAGCCGTTGCCCTTGCCTAAGGGGTCCGAGACTTCTCTCCTTCAAGTGATCTTGCTCTTCGCCTTTCTTTGGCTTTCGATCGCTTGTTGAGGTTTCTTTTTATTTGTTTCTTTTCTCTTTCTTTTCTCTTGTGTTACTTCATGTGGGTGTTGTCAATGCACTCATCAAGGGGGAGATTGAGGACCATGTGTGGTTCGAGCACCGGTGGATGGTCGCTTCCTTGTGTGATGGTGATTGACAACGTTGTGTGGACTGATTCTTGGCTAAGTATTGCAGGTGCAGGTTGCGGCTTGACTCGTGTTGGTGCAGGTGAAGAACAAGCGCGAAAGGTCATTGCCGGTGTGGCCTCCAGGTGCGGAGAAGACAAGTAGGCTTCGTTCGAGGGACCCAGTGGCCAGCGGGGTCAAGTGCGGGCCGCATGGTGGCATGAACAGCAAGATGAAGTCGTGGACCGTTTCTTGGTAGAGCCTCAAAACCAAGGTCGAGCCGGGACTACGTGGGAGCCTAGTCATGAGTAGAGATTGGCGGAGGCTACACCGAGTTCGCGGGGTATGCAATGGTTCACCAGAAAACCACTAGGTTACTCAGTTGAGCCACAAAACCGAGGCCGAAGACTCGACGAGGAGGTGCAGCCACCCCAGGCCGGTTCAACCGCCCAGGAGGGGCGATCAGACCGCCTGGGGCCGGTCAGATTGCCCGGGCCAGTCTAACGACCCAAGGGGGGCGGTCTGACCGCCCTGGTCGCTGGCGCTGAGATGCTTCGAAGCGGAGGACACGCGTCGGATCGCAAGGCTTGCGTCGAGGCCAAGCAGGTTGCGGTCGCCGGGCATCCGTCCGATGAAGAAAATCTGAAGACTTCCAAATTCGCCCTCGAGGGGCATGTATCCCTAGTTATTAGGTAAGGGTAGTTTAATCTTTTGGGTGCCTCCATATATACTCTTTGAGGGGATGGATGGCTGCCAACTTTTGGAACCCTAGCTCATTTGTTTTTCCATTTTTCATTTTCCTTTTTCCCTAGTTTTCCCTAGGACTAGCTTGAGAGCTTCATGTGAGATCTAGAGAGAGGGATGGATGTTTGGGTGACAAGCTAGACCTTGTACGAACCTTCATGGTATGTATAGATGTTTCGGCGTTGTTCCTCAGGGTTGAGAAGTGTTTTTCCCATCTCTCTTTGTGTCTATTTTCGGAGCTCTTTGTTGGCGGAGTCTTGAGGACGATTTCTCGGGGTTTTTGGTGGGTGTCACGTAGGACGATCTTGTGCCTCTTTAGCTGGTGACTTTGCCCCCAAATCTCTCTTGAATCGGACTCGATTTGGTGGTTTTTCGAGTTGGGAGAGTTCTTGACCTAGAGAGGCGATTTCTTTGATTCCTCTTGATTGTGAGCGGTTCGGGTCGATTCCTTTGAGGTAGAGGTTGCCCAGGAGGTAGCCTAGCTAATCCCGAAGTTTCGCTGCAATCCGTGGAGTGATTCGGGAGATCGGGCGTGAGGAAGTTGAGGTTTGACCCGCGGGTTCGTTTTCTGGTAGAGGCGGTCTAACCGCCTGGAGGGGGCTGTCTAACCGCCCTGGGCTTTCCAGGTCAAAGTTCTGTTTCGCCGGATTTTTCACTGTGAGTTTGTTCGCCTTGATCAGAGGAGCGTCTGGGTGAAATTTCGGGTCGTTCTCGTGCCGTTTGCTAGAGGTTCTTGTTTGGAGTTTGTTGCTGGGTACAGGAGGTTAGACTGCCTCTGGTAGCCGGTCTAACCGCCCCTAGGTCCCTGGGTGGAGTTTCGGTTTTCACCAAGATTTTCTGGTAGCTAGCATGGCCCTGACCAGAGATCTCTGTTGGTAAAACCGTGGTGCGTTTTGGTGCTCGGAAGAGGTGTTTCGGAGGATTTCTTGGTTGCCTGGTGGAGGCGGTCTAACCGCCCCCTATATCCGGTCTAACCGCCCCCTCTGGACAGCCGACTTTCGAGTTGTTTCCGCTGTCGTGGGTGAGTGTGTGTTGAGGTTGCTGGTAGTGTTTGTTACTAGGACCAGTAGCACTCCAGTGGCTACGTGGTTTTGGCAAACGAAAGGTGGAAGTGCAGAGCGTGTGATTTTGGGGGTCCGACCGAGCGAGTTCATCTTGTCGGAGTTTCAATCTCCTTCGAGAAGAATTTTTATCGGCTCCCATTCACTCCCCCCCTCTTTGGTCGCCTAATCGGTCCTTCACCGATCTCTTCCCACTTCCACTCAGGCACCTTCAGCGGTTGAAGCAAACCAGTGATCCTCTGATGTTTAGCCCTAACCCGATCGCAAGTGTCGCACAAAGCCACATGGGCGGCCACATCCCTCTTCATACCGTACCACCAATAGCTCTGCTTGAGATCCTGGTACATCTTAGTACTCTAGGGTGGATAGAGTAGGCAGAATTGTGAGCTTCTCTCAAGATAATATCTCTGAGGTCACCTGTTTCCGGCACGCATAACCGATTCTTAAACCATACAGTTCCTTGTTCATCCACTGTGAAATCTGGGGCTTCTCCTTGTTTCAAAATTTCCTTGATTTTCTGAATCCCAACATCATCTAACTAACCTTTTCATATCTCCTACTCCAAAGTGGACTGCACTTCCAAAGTCACTCCCTATGCATGTGCAACAACCTCCAGGTTGAGCCTTTCAAACTCTTTTACTAACTCATCAGGAAGCTGAAAAACCGTAGCCATGTTAGCATGACCCTTCCGACTCAAGGCATTAGCGACCAAATTCGCTTTACTAGGGTGATAGTGAATCTCCAGATCATAGTCTTTAATCAGCTCCAACCAACGGCGCTGCCTTAGATTGAGATCCTTCTGAGTGAAGAAGTACTTCAAGCTCTTGTGATCGGTGTAGATCCAGCACTTAGTTCCCATAACATAGTGCCTCCAAATCTTCAATGCATGAACCACTACTGCTAGCTCAAGATCGTGTGTAGGATAGTTCAACTCATTCTTCCTCAACTATCAAGATGCATAGGCTATAACATGACCTTCCTGCATCAATACACAACCCAGACCCTGTCGGGATGCATCACAATAGATATCAAAGCTCTTCTGCAGATCTGGCATCACTAGAACAGGTGTTGTGGTCAACTGCTTCTTCAACTCTTCGAAACTGGACTGACATGCACTTGTCCACTTGAATTCTCTGTCCTTTTCTAGCAGTGTGGTGAGAGGCTTCATGATCTTGGAGAATCCCTCAATGAATCGATGGTAGTAACCAGCGAGTCCTAGAAAACTCGCGATCTCAGATATAGTACAAGGGGGTTCCCACATCAACACATCACTGACCTTGCTTGGATCCATTGCAATACCTCCGTTGGTGATGATATGACCTAGAAAAGCTACTTCCTTGAGCCAAAACTCACACTTGCCGAAATTTGCGTATAACTCATGCTCTCTGAACTTCTGCAACACAAGCCTCAAGTGCTCCTGATGCTCTTCCTCATTCTTGGAGTAGATCAAGATGTCATCAATGAACACTATGACAAACTTGTCCACATACTTCATAAAGATCTTGTTCATCAGGTACATGAAGTAAGCAGGTGCATTGGTGTTGACGGTGAAAATCCGTCAACCTAGCCATGAGTTTACCTTCGGTGTTGGCATGAGTTTTATACCTTATCCATTGGTACTAACCCCCGTGGTATAACAAGTTCACGTGTGCATGTCGGTTTTGGAGTTTAATGTTTATGCAGGGTTTTAGTGTTGAATGCAAGACTTTCGGGATAAGTTCATCAAGCACCTCATGACAAGACCTTGAAGCCCCGTACAAGTCATGCAATGAAGCAAACTTAACTCCAAGAAGCCGGGACTTGATCCGAGAAGACGACGGACTCCGGGGACCCGAACGAAAAGTCTTGAATCTTGCAAGACAAGGAGTTGAGTCCAATTCGGAGAGAAACCGACGACATGGACCTACATGCGAAGGGGAAACATCCGGAAGCAAGGGGAACCGACATGGGGCAAAGGAGCCCACGGGGCCGGGCCTAAATGGGCCCGGGCCGGCCGGCCCGATCCGGTCGGCCCGAGCCCATTTTGGGCCCAAATCCGCTCTCCTTTGCCCTAGCCGCCAATCGGGCTATTTATAGTCCCCCGACCGAGAGCCACGGGGGAGAAGATTTCGTCTTCGGCCGCCGAGATGCGAGAGAAGAGAGGGACACCATGTCGGAGAGGAGAGGGTCGAGCTAGTTGACTAGGGTTTCCCTAGCCGACGTGGGAACCTTGCATGGAAGACCACGTCGGAGTTCCCGAGCTAGAAGCAAGATCAAGGAAGGATCCCGGTGGTGATCTTGTGTATGTATCATTGTCATAGTTGAATTATCAAGTTGAATCTTTTCTTAGCGATCAAGTGTTTCCTCGAAGATTTCGTTTTTCGATCGGCTTTGCTTATTCCAATTCTATTCGCGCGATAGATTACATAGGGTGTTCTTGTAGCCGCGGTGGCTAGAGGTACACGCCGGATCTTCCGAAAGAATCTCGACTTGTCTTTTGACTCGCCCTAAGCTCCCCGCATGAATAGGGATACGTTGTGACGAACGGGGGTCTCGAAAGGCGGATGTTTTCGGATTTGGACGGGAAACCACGATTTAAAGAGGCTTCTATTAAGATTCGATTTGCTACTTCTTCTCTTGCTTGGAACTTCAACAAAAGGCTTACCCCGATCCCTCTAGATTGGTTTATCTACCTAATCTTACTTTGTTTTCTCCGGTTTTTAGTAGATTAGATTCGTTTTGTGTCTTTTACTTAGATGCATTAGGTTCTTTATCGAAGATTGGAGTTACTTGGCTTTAATAGATTAAGTCTTGCGTCACACATTTGTTCCACGGATTCGATACCTTGGGTTCACCACTCGAGGGAAGAAGGGTCCCTTGACTACGACGGGAGACTTGTACGCTTGCGAGTCACAAACGAACTTTGATACAATTATTAACCGTCAACAAGCCCCTTTTTCTGGCGCCGTTGCCGGGGAACAAGTGATCAAGATTTGGTTTTTTTATTGCCTTTTTGTAATTTTCAGTTTTCTTTTTGTTTTTCTTTTTGCATCTACTAAACTTTGATCATCCTCAAAATACATCTAATCTAGTTTTGATTAACCCTAGTTTTTATGCTTATGTTTTTGTTTTATCACTAACCCTAACCGGAGATGGTTGGCTACCTCTCCAAGAAACCCAAACTTTTTTGTGGATGATCCAGGAAAGCTTTACAGGAAAAGGTGACGTGCAACACAAGCTAATGGGTTGGAAATTCAGAAGTTGAAGTCGAAGGACCGTCAAAATCTCCAAGGGAATCACCACCTCCAAGTCAAGACGCCGGGAGGCCGTTCAAGATCAAGGTCTCAACTATCCGCATGACGATTGCGAGAGCTGAATGCACACGAGCCGGATTCCTTGAGTGGCATATCGGTTTACTTAAGAGGAGGATGGAGAAGATGGAGATGGAGAAATAAGCTCAACACCTAAAGGCCGCCGAAGCAAGATCCTCATGCAAGGAGTGTGTGGAGTACGACCATGTCCAAGGACGCCGTCACTAAGTTCGAGGCTATGGAGAAAATATTGAAGAATTTAGATGGCAAGGTGACGGAGGTCGGGAGCTCTATACGTGAAGTGTTCATCGTGATGAAGATGCTAGACGCAAGTGGGACAACTTGCCGGGCGCCTGATGGGC
This sequence comes from Cenchrus americanus, assembly GCA_947561735.1. Taxonomy (NCBI): domain Eukaryota; kingdom Viridiplantae; phylum Streptophyta; class Magnoliopsida; order Poales; family Poaceae; genus Cenchrus; species Cenchrus americanus. The sequence continues at coordinate 125,478,054 of OX387239.1, read as the reverse complement.
AACGAAGAAGAATATCCGAGACAACTCCAATGTCCCAAGACGGCGAAGGCTACTCAAGCTCATTCGGGAGAGATGAAGGATCACACTAGAGACCATGAAGATCACGACCGAAGGACCGGAGTTCGAGATGCCGAGCCACAAGGAAGTTGTTGCATCCGTCAAGACCAAAGGACAAAGCCAGCCTGTGAAGACCAAAAAAATTGACTAAGCCAAAGCGGGGACCCAAGATTGCAACGCCCACAAAGAGCGTTGATCCGAAGTAATCAAGTGAAGAAGTCTAGCCATGGACTATAAACGAAGCGCTAGGCGGGAGGCAACCCGTTTCGTCAAGTCAAGAATAAGCTACCGGGAGGACAACCCGATTCCAGGTTTTTCGAGTCTTTTTAATAATTTAGTTTTTGAGTTTTATTACGCAAAGACATTAGACTTAGAAGTGGTTGAACAATATTAGAGACATAATTCTTGATTGAATGTTTGCTTTATCATAAACCCTTTGCATGAACCCTCCTATGTGCTTGTTTGATTCTTTTCTTTTCGAGAAACCCTCAACCAAATAATTTCAGAACCTTAACTCAACCTTTCACCCTCATTATGGTGCTGAGGTTGACTTATTTTTCATGCTAAAACCACACGAGTAGAGCCACGATTTATGTTTAAGTGTTAATAAAATTCAGCACGTGGTAGGACTCGCGTGAACCTAGAAATCAAAGCTTTTGGTTGGTTTTAAAAATCTTTATCCTTGGTTTCTCTAGGATTAGAATTTTTCTAAGCCTATTCTAATTTTGTTTTATTCAAAATCTTTCTTATTTAGCCAAAATTAGAACCTAAACCTATGCCCCCATGATCAAGCCGGAAAAAGTCTGCTCTCAACCAATGAAGGCAAACTATACCGGTGAGACCGAAATCGACGTAAAAAAAATATATATTCGACTTGCATTTGTTTTTAATGGTTTAAAAACTTCTCTAAAATTATGTTCGAGCTCTTGCATGGCTCTGAAAAATATTTTAAATTTCGAATTAGAGGAGTGCTTAACCTTAAACACACCTTAATGGAGGCAATCTAGTAATCATGCATGCACCATTGGATTCCCTTTCCTCAACTTTCACCAATTTCACATGCGAAGGACAAGCATAGTGGGCAGCAAGCATCAACTTTGTAGGAATTTCATGGTGGCATGTGAAGCAAGTGGAGCTAGGGAGCATGGACACGACCCAAAACATGAAGCATCAAGTGGAAGGACCAAGGAGTGGACGTGAGCGTTTGGGCGGTGCAATTCATGGAGCACGCGGGCAGGAAAGTTGCAGAGGTGAAATGATCGTGCTGGAAGAAAGACGAGGCGGGGAGGAGCACCGAGGCCGGCCTCACCTACATAAGGAGCCCCCTCGGCTCCCGTTTTCTGCAGGCAAGCTTACCTCTCCTTCCTTTGTTTGTTTGTTCAAGTTTGTGTGCTCAAAACCTCCGTAGACATAGCCAACCTTCCCAAGCTTGATAGCTCAAAGAAAAAAATCCACATCCTTAATCCACTCAAAGTCCACATCCGAAGCAAAAAGTTTAAGTGCCTAGTTACCGGTTGCAACCCGGAGTTTTAGTTGAAGAAAAGAGTGCAGCAACCATGTGGAAGAAAACCACAAGTCTCTTCTCCAAGAAGAAGAGTTCGTCGTCATCCAAGCCGTCATCAACCACGTCTTCGAGAAGGCACTCGGTTTCCGAGTCTCCCGGAGCATGGAGACGGATACGGCACCACCGAGGAGGAACGATGCTCTCCTCCTTGGTGGTATGAGGACTGCAAGAAGCACTTCCATGAGGTTCACCGAACCTCGTGGGCACACGGAGGAGCAGCCCGCGCCACCACGACGATCGACTCGCTCAACCGTGCCACCTCCTTACACCCCGACATACTCTTCGTACGGCTCTATCATCTTGTCGGCGGCGGAGGAGGAGAGGCTCTCTAATCTTGAGAAGAGGCTTGTGCCGAATGTCGAGTTCGACGACCAAGCACTCTACACCTTGGGTTTTTGCACCGACATATACTATATGTTGGGGCACCTCGGATGGGTGCAGTTCTCCAACGGAATATCGGTGGACACCCATTTGGGTTGCGCCTTGGAAATTTTAATGACTATTGCACCTATCCTTGATGATGGGGTGCAAAGCTTGTCATTCCGTTTGGAGGGAGTCCAACAAGTGGTTCCCCACGAGCACGTTAGGGAGCTGCTTGGATTCCACAAGGGAGCTCCGGAGAAAGTTGACGTGCCACCCGGCATGTTAGCGGGATTTTTGAACATGATCTCCGGAGAAGCCCATCAACAACGCAATTGCATCCGCAACCCCATTATCCGGATATTTCACTCTTGGATGTGCAAGTGGATATTGGGGAGGATGAAGGAAACAAAGGTGACCGACACGGAGTTGAATTGGCTATACTCGGCTTTAATTGCCAGGCAGCCAATAGACCCCTCTTACCTCATGATCAACCGTTGGTGTTGTGAAGCAACATCGGGGGCGGGTAATATTGGTTCGGGGTGTTACCTCTCCATGTTGGCCTTTTCCTTGCGGCCGGGGATCGCAAGAAACCCCGACCACCTTTTGCGCGGTACCTCTCTCGGCATAGAGTATTTGCGGCAAGGCAAGTACATTAGTGGAGATGAGAGAGGAGGTTATCGGTTGGCCATAGTGAACCTACTCCTTCCCAACGAGAGGCTTAGGCTTTTCAACGAAGGGAGAGAAGATTGGTTGGAAGAGGGACTACTTGTCCCTGCAAGGAAGAACAAAAGAGGAAGAATCGTAGAGGAGGGAACATCCTCCGCACATGTGAGTGGAGCACAACCCAATGTGCAACCGTTCGGCGGGGTCCCTCCTCCGCCAAGTTATTACGGAGGGCCACAAGAGCAAGCATGGGGGGGTGGTGCACCGGTACCCCCACCAAATTATGTTGTGCCCAATGCTAACTTCGCGGAGTCCTACGCTCATCATCCCCAACCACAACAAAGCATGGCCATTATTGGAGGGTATGCTGCAAGAAATGCTCAAAACATCGCAGCCATCCAAGCTAACGCAGCTCAACTTGGTGAAGGCAACGCAAATATTGCCTTTGAACTTGGACGCCTTCACCTTGTGGAGCCAAATCAATTCGTCGGAGGAAATGTCCAATCGTATTATGAGCAAGGGTATTATTATCAAGATCATCAACATCAACCACCGGCGGAGGACTAGAAGATTTAGGAACTTTAGTTTTCTTTTCTTTTCTTTTTCTCTCGTAATTTTCAGCTTTTGCTTATGTGTGTTTGCGTAGTATTTTCTGTTTTTATTTAAATTTCAGCAAGCATGTTAGTTTATTTTCAGTTTGTATTTCAACTTGATGTCATCATTAATAAAGACACCACCTTGATTATATCATTGGAAAAGTTACAAAGTTCGTGCCATGATGATATATGATTATAATTGCAGCTTTGTTCATCTTTGTAGTTGATTTATGCATGTTTAAGCTAGTGCTCTCTTAAAAATACAGATCTGAATTTATTTAAATGCTAGCTTAATTTTCAGCGGAGGTTATGATTAAAATAAAGACCCATAGTGTTTTATGTGCTCTCAAGTTATGAATAGATTAAAGATGTCTTTTATGCTCAAAAATATTGCTAACCTTGTCACAAATATCACTTGTGTGTTGCTCAACCTATCCAAAGCCTTATATATATTTGAGTGCATAAGCCTTAGTGTACAAGATTCATTCTTGAGTGAGTTATTGCAGGCCATGATTTCTCTGGCCCGAGACTAAGAAGCTGGTCATTTCGTTTTTGCGTATCTATCTTTTTGCTAGCCTTTTATCCGTGCATTGTGTATCCCCGCATCGGTGATCTCACAAACTTCGCCGGATATCCACCCATAAACCAAATATCATCTTTTGTGATTACCTCCTTGACCACAACCTATCGTTGAGAATGGATCATCAATTCAAGGAAGATCGCAAGACGGTGTCAACGTTGAAGATTTCAAGTATCTCTCCAAGGAAAAATATCTCCGGTACCTACCTTATTTTTCGCCTCTTTGCTCGAGGACGAGCAACGTCTAAGCATGGGGGAGGAGGTAGGTACGGTGCAGTTTTAGAGTTCAAAGGGGAATATTTTTAAAAAAATGATGATGAAAGAAAAAAAATCCAGCGATATTCATGACTTTCAAGGTAAATAAATAAATATATATGTATATATATATATGAAAGAAAGAAAGAAAGAAAGAAAAGAATGAGAAATATGAGAAAGAAAAAATGTGCGTAAAGTGAACTCCCCGGTTCTCTAAGAGTGCTTTCAAGGCTTCAAGTTAAAAAGATCCATTCTCATTTTCCAACCATGTGCAATCCGATAACGAGGACTTCTTTTGTGCCTCGGGATCACTCTTTGTCATTTGCACATGTCCACTAATCTAAAAGTGTGTGTATTTTTCTCTTTCCCCTCCTTGATTTAACATTATTTTCCAATGACCTTTTTGACGAGTCTCGATAAGACCATGAGAAGCTTGTCTTGTTTTGACAACACCTCATTTATAAAATCTTGTTAGGACTAAACTTTCCCAAAGCTCCATATAAAGCCTACCACATATATATGAGAGGGAAAGGAGTAGAATATATAGGCTTGAGAGACAAGTGAGATGAGAGTTCATGAGCAATACACGAGAAGATTTAAATTTGTGAACTTGGTTTAGCTTTTCTTTATCTCGTTCTTTATTTCAAAAATTCGAGATCTATTTAAAACTTTGTGAGCATGTTAATACTTGTGGGATAAGCTTAACAAGAATCTACCCTCCGTAGAGATGAAGGCTAGTACATTATGGAACTTTAATGAATTAAAATTTTGAGAGCATTATGTTTTCTCATGTGTGATCAAATGCAAAGTTTAAACATTGTTTGGCAATGATGATATCCATCGAAGGCTTACTCGAGGACGAGCAAGGTTTAAGCATGGGGGAGATGTTGACGGTGAAAATCCGTCAACCTAGCCATGAGTTTACCTTCGGTGTTGGCATGAGTTTTATACCTTATCCATTGGTACTAACCCCCGTGGTATAACAAGTTCACGTGTGCATGTCGGTTTTGGAGTTTAATGTTTATGCAGGGTTTTAGTGTTAAATGCAAGACTTTCGGGATAAGTTCATCAAGCACCTCATGACAAGACCTTGAAGCCCCGTACAAGTCATGCCATGAAGCAAACTTAACTCCAAGAAGCCGGGGACTTGATCCGAGAAGACGACAGACTCCAGGGACCTGACCAGAAAAGTGCTGAATCTTGCAAGACAAGGAGTTGAGTCCAATTCGGAGAGAAACCGACGACATGGACCTACATGCAGAAGGGGGAAACATCCAGGAAGCAAGGGAACCGACGTGGGGCAAAGGAGCCCACGGGCTGGACCTAAATGGGCCCATGCCGGTCGGCCCAGTCCGGTCGGCCCAGGCCCATTTTGGGCCCAAATCCGCTCTCCTTTGCCCTAGCCGCCAATCGGGCTATTTATAGTCCCCTGACCGAGAGCCACAGGGAGAAGATTTTGTCTTCGGCCGCCGAGAAGCAGAGAAGAGAGGGACACCATGTCGGAGAGGAGAGGGTCGAGCTAGTTGACTAGGGTTTCCCTAGCCGACGTGGGAACCTTGCATGGAAGACCACGTCGGAGTTCCCGGAGCTAGAAGCAAGATCAAGGAAGGATCCCGGTGGTGATCTTGTGTATGTATCATTGTCATAGTTGAATTATCAAGTTGAATCTTTTCTTAGCGATCAAGTGTTTCCTCGAAGATTTCGTTTTTCGATCGGCTTTGCTTATTCCAATTCTATTCGCGCGATAGATTACATAGGGTGTTCTTGTAGCCGCGGTGGCTAGAGGTACACGCCGGATCTTCCGAAAGAATCTCGACTTGTCTTTTGACTCGCCCTAAGCTCCCCGCATGAATAGGGATACGTTGTGACAGAACGGGGGTCTCGAAAGGTGGATGTTTTCGGATTTGGACGGGAAACCACGATTTAAAGAGGCTTCTATTAAGATTCGATTTGCTACTTCTTCTCTTGCTTGGAACTTCAACAAAAGGCTTACCCCGATCCCTCTAGATTGGTTTAGCTACCCAATCTTACTTTGTTTTCTCCGGTTTTTAGTAGATTAGATTCGTTTTGTGTCTTTTACTTAGATGCATTAGGTTCTTTATCGAAGATTGGAGTTACTTGGCTTTAATAGATTAAGTCTTGCGTCACACATTTGTTCCACGGATTCGATACCTTGGGTTCACCACTCGAGGGAAGAAGGGTCCCTTGACTACGACGGGAGACTTGTACGCTTGCGAGTCACAAACGAACTTTGATACAATTATTAACCGTCAACAATTGGTCAAACCAAAACACATGACCGTGTACTCATAAAGTCCATACCTGGTGGTAAACGTTGTCTTAGGAATATCTAAAGGCCTGATCTTCATCTGATGATAACCGGATCGTAAGTCAATCTTAGAGAATACCTTGGCTACTCTCATCTGATAAAACAAGCCCTCAATGCGGGGCAAAGGATACTTGTTCTTGATGGTAACATCATTAAGTGACCTATAATCAACACACATCCTCTGTGTGCCATCCATCTTACCCACAAAGATAACTGGTGCTCCCTATGGTGATGAACTAGCACAAATGAACCCTTTACCCATTAACTCATTAATCTATGCTTTAAGCTCTTGTAACTGAGCACTAGACATTCTATATGGGCGCTTAGAGATAGGAGCAGTACCAGGCAAAAGATCAATAACAAACTCAACATCTCGGCCAGGGGGCATACCTGGTAACTCCTCCGGAAACACATCAGGGTAGTCACACACCACTCTTATGTCTTCCAAGGTACTTCCATCGAGTTGATTCACGGCACTAGCGATTGATGGCACTGGATCTGCCGCAAACTCAAACCTTTCACTAGCTAGACTAGTAAGAAGGACTGATCTCTTAGCACACTGAATCACCACATCACATGCGATCAACCATCCCATTCCCAGTATCACATCAATCCCCTTTGAATCCAGGATTATCAAGTTGGCTCGGAAATCTCTGCCCAAAATCTTGAGACTGATGTTGTCACACTTATATGTGGCTTTCAATTCCCCCCTGGTGAGCTAACTAGCATGTGGCGTTGCATGGGACTGATGGGTATATTATGTTGAGCTACGAACTAGGATGTAATGAAAGAATGGGATGCTCCAGAATCAAATAAAACTGAGGCAGGAGTGACGTTGACTAGAAACATACCGAGCACTACTCTGGGGTTCTCCTGGGCGACTTCAACATCCATGTGCATCACCTTGCTTCGAGCATAGCTCTGTTGTCCCTTGTTGGTCTGCGGGGTCTGATTCCCATTCCTCATCTGCGGCATCTACTGGTTCTGCACTGGTGTGTGTGGAGGGTTCCTCTTCGGGCATGCGTTGGCATAGTGAACAAGTTCTCCACACTTGAAGCAAGTAGTGGTTGCGGGATTAGGAGGTGCCACGGACCTCACCGGTGTGCCCAATGGAGCTCTCTGCTGACTCTGCTAGGGAGCTGGGTGTGGGGTCTGACGAACAGAACGCTGAAACTACTGAGCAGACTGCTGGTACTGCTGAGCAGGGCGCTGGGACTGCTGCTGCCCAAAGTTTCCACCCAGTCCCCCAAAGCGGAAGGGTGTGTTCTGTGGTGGGTTGAAGCGCGGGAGAGACACACTCCCGAACTGTCCAGAGCTGGTGGCCTTCCTCTTCTGCTTCCCAAGCTCCTTGCGCTTGTGCTCCAAGCGGATGGCAGCGTCAACTAGTTGCTGGAATGTGGGAAAAGGATAAGACATCAGCTGGTACTGTAGCGAACCAGCTAACCCATCCAGGAACAGCTCCTGCTTCTTCGTGTCTTTAGCAACCTCCTCAGATGCATAGCGAGACAACTCAGTGAACTTGTCTCTGTACTCAGCCACTGACATTCCCCCCTGCTTTAGAGAAAGGAACTCCTTCTTCTTGATCTTCATAACTCCAGAGGGTATGTGGTGGCTCCTGAAGTTGGTGATGAACTCGTCCCACGTGATAGTGTCTGGGGCGGCATGAGCAGTAGTATACGCATCCCACCAAGCAGATGCAGACCCCTGAAGTCGTCTTGCAGCATACAGGACCTTCTCTCTGTCATCACACTGACAGGTAGTGAGTATCTTCAGCACTGTCATTAGCCAATCCTCAGCTTCAAGTAGATCAGCGGCATGAGTGAACACAATGGGATGGTGACTCATGAACTCTCGGTGCTTGTTGCGAGGTGCCGGCTGCTGCATCGGTGGATTGTTGAATTGAGCTTGCAGATTCGTCACGGTGTTGGTCAGGTTCTGGAGGAGTTGAGTCTGCGCCTCCAGGAATTGCTACATGGCGGGATCCATCTGTGCTTGTTGGGGTGCGCTTCCTGGATGATTCACTGCCGGTTGATCGACTCCTGATCCTGACCTGGTGTTCACCATCTGAGTGTTAGGGACATTACTTTAGATGACTGTACCAAGAGTTAAACCCAGAAATATAAGGTAGCAAAGATGTTCAACTAAGACAGATTCTGTTGACCCTAAACAATCAGGCATAACTCTCAACGTGGGTAACAAAAAACAATGAGTTTTGAACTGGTAATAGGTAATGAAATTATGGAACTACTCCAACTGGAATCACCTCAATCTAAGTTCTGTAACTCTGGTTATAAATTAAACAAGTCAGGTAGGTCAGCAGTGTTTAACAGATTCATGAGACTGCAATGTTTCGGTCATAACTCTCTACTATCCACCAAAAACTTCTGAATTTTGCATAGAAAATCAGTCACAAAATTTCTGAACTTTTCCAGTTGGATTTACTACAATCAGAGTTTTGTAGCCCGAGATAAAATTAAAACAGTGCAGCTGACTCAGAAAGCTGACTGAACAGATTTAGAGTTCTTGGATTTGCATTAATAAGCTTTAAAGGGACACAAAGATTAAGATAGATATATTGATTGAGACAGAAAGTTGACTCCCACAAACTTACTACTAAACCAACATCGTCGTGGTCATCACTCCACAACACATTGCACTCAAACAAAATCCAGCTCAAACATTTAGCACAAAACCAAGCATTCAACCACACTTCTAAACTAAGCACACTTTAACCGATCATCTACTAGCGATTACAAAAAGATTCTAATCATAACTTAAGCCTAAGGACTATCTTCTGGCATGGCATCCGTGCGGGCATCAGGGGAGTCGTAGTGTGGCCTCTTGGGTGATGGGGAGGTACATGATTCCATGGCGTCATGAACCACTGGCTGCTCCCTATTCTGCAGTGCAGCTTCCAAGGCGCGCTTCTACAACTCCAGAGTGAGGATCTGCTGCTGTGCCACGTACAAAGTGTTATTGGTGTCGTCCAAAGCGATATTAACAGCAGCAAGAAGACTCCGGACGTTGTTCAGCGTGCCTTCATAGGCTGGCGCCGGAGCGATGTAGGTCTTGGCTTCCCCAATGGCTCTGAAGGGTGTGTACCGGCAGTGGGTATCCTCCAACCTGTCATGCTCCTTGTGAGAGAGCACAAAAAGCGCCCTCCGAGCTGCTTCAGCTATGCCAGCGTCCATAGTGGTCCTGTGGGCCACATCATGATGCTTGGAGATCTCCCTCGCTCCACGGAATGGAACGTACTCCTCCAAAATGGCGGCAACCTCCCAATGGGGCTCGAACCACGGGTGAGTCCACAGCTCACAATGGTAAATAGGGGCCTTGTCATAGCCCAAGCGGAGTACCATAGCTCGCAGGTGGTCAGCCATGGGGATGCCCACTCCATCAACCCTGTTGTGGTACACTTCCCAGATCACTTCCTCAGCTGCTTCATCTTCTCTTGCTCTTCTTCCTCCACCTCTGGACCATGGTGATCTTCCAGATCTTCTCCTGGCGCCTGCTCCTCTTGATTTGGCTGATCCACTGGCTCTCCTTCTTCTGGGTTCACCTCCTCTGGATCCTCCTCATCATCAGACACCATGATGAGGTCAGGGGCGGCTACTGGTGCCGGCTCCATCACAATCTCTTCATCCCTATCTCTGTCATGGATGTCGTGGTACTGTTCCTACGGAACATACTAGTGGGCAGCACCACCGTGAGAAGTCTTCAAATGGTGAACCATCTGTAAGTGCAGTGTAGAATGAGATAGATAATAAGACAAAAAGGGGTGAGAGCTAAAAGCAAGCACAAGGTAGAGAATCCAGATTAACTCAAGGGTGAGGCAAAAGCAAGAGTATAAGATTAATATAAATAAAGCAAGCATGTGAGAGAAAAGCTTCTATAATTATAAAATCCATAATTCCGACCATTTCTATCTAGTCTAACGTTCCTACAGTCAACACGGCTCTAGTACCACTTGTAACACCCTGCCCACCAAAGCCGCAACGCCCAGCCCTTCCGTAGGGGCGAGCACACGTACACATATCACCCTGCTTACACTTTCATCCTTGCTTCGTGTAAAAGGGTTAATCCGAGAGTGGTATGGCTGGTGGACAAAGTCTTATAAGTTGGTTCCACCCTTGCTCAACTAGCAATGTGGCACTAAACACGCGCACCTGCTCTCATGGGCCACTCATGGCCCCCCCCCTCAAAGAACCCGACGTCCTCATCAGTCCAACTCACCCGTCCAGAGCCGACCCTCGCGGTTGCGCGTATGGGTCAGTGTGCGGACATAGGGCGCATGGCGCGTGTGGGCCTGAGATGGGACACACGGCATGGCATAAGGGTCGGCACTGGACGTACGGTCGGGCGATAAGAGGGAAGGTTCCTGAACATTTGCTCGGGTCAGTGCGCGGACATATGCATGCGTGTGTGGGCCTGGGATGGGGCACACGGCATGGCGTATGGGTCGGCACTAGACGGGTGAGTTGGACCGATGAGGATGTCAGGTTCTTTGAGGGGGGTGAATGTCACACCCGGCCCAAATTGGATGGCCCGTGAGTGGCCCATGAGCGCAGGTGCGCGTGTTTAGTGCCACATTGCTAGTTGAGCAAGGGTGGAACCAACTTATAAGCCTTTGTCCACGAGCCATACCACCCTCGGGTTAACCCTTTTACATGAAGCGAGGACGAAAGTGTAAGCAGGGTGATATGTGTACGTGTGCTGCCCCTACGGAAGGGTTGGGCGGTGCGGCTTTGGTGGGCGGGGTGTTACATTCCTCCACTGGGCCGACGAAGAACCGGCCTCTTCCATGGAGCTCTAAGGAAGAGGCACGGGAGCGGCGTACTCAAGTTAAAGATGATATATCTTGTGCTAACCCATGTGACCCAAAAGGCAAACCCTCTTGGTCTGATCAAGTAATTGCAGAATCTTGTGATGACTTCATCGCTCAAGAGAATGATGATCTTAGAAAGAAGTTGAAAATCTTAAGAAAGAGGTGGCTACGTTGAAGGGAAAAGAAAAGGTGCAAACTTCTCAATATAACCGTGAGCCCATGGTGAAGAAGCTTGAGAAGAGGACAATCATCACTAGATCAATCTCTCAACAAAACCTCAAGATCAATGATCACAAGACCAATGACAAAGAGAAGCTAGATCACATCAAGTGCTACAAGTGCTCACACATGGGACATTATGCATCGATGTGCTCATTCAAGCAAGAAGACAATCCAAACCAATCAAAGAGGCAAAGAAGTCTTGCTCAGAGAAGATGCTTTTGTTGTCATGAGAAAGGGCACAAGATTGAAGCTTGCGTCAACCAGTCAAGGGTTTCCTCAAGGAAACCCGGTGGCACCGGGTTTGCCAAACCGGTGGCACCGATTTCACCTAAGAAGACCCACATGAAGCTCAATAAGGGATTTCTAAAGGCTCGAACAAAATTCAGAGAGAAGAATGGCTCAGTGACAAGTGTAAATGGCAATGGCAACATCAAGCACAAGATTTGCTACACTTGTCATCAAAAGGGACATCTTTGTAAAGATTGTCCCAATAGTAAGAATCCTAAGCTCAATTATGTTCATTATAGTAATGAGAATCTTAGGAGTAACTCAAATGACTCTAGTGCCCCTTAAGTGGTTATTTCACAAAGGAATGGCACAAAGGCCATTTGGGTACCTAAGTCCTTGATCGCTAACCTTGTCGGACCCAATGCACGTTGGGTACCAAAACATGCCTAAAGGGACTTTGCCGGTACTTGAAGTAGCATTGGAAGATTGGCTCACTTGAGAAGACACTTATGTTCAACCACCTATATCTCAAGGGAAATTGTATGACTCATTACTTGAAAAGAGCCAAGTGAAATAAATGAAAGAAGTCTCACTCAATGCTCCTCCCATGACAAGTACCTTTCTTGGTTGCTTACCACTCTCATATGTGAGAAATGCTCTTGTGCTAGTCAACCATATGAAATGGATAAGCCACCCTAGTTCTATTGAGCAAATTTTGTCAAACGCCACTTGATGCTATTAACCGCTTCATCAAGAAGCTTTGAGTGGTTGTTGCATGCAAAAACACATTTAAATGAGCAAAAGTAAAAAGAAGAATCAAGAAAAGAATCAATTAGATCTGCAAAATGCAAAAGTGCCAAATTCTGGAAGAATCCGGTGGCACCGGATTCATAAACTCGGTGGCACCGAGTTTCCCAAAATTAGCAAGGGATGGAGAGGAAATTTTTGCAAATAACTCAAGGCACATTATTCTTGATTCAAAATAAAAGGAGACTAATCAAATATAGTTTGTGAGCTATTCTTGATCTCATTTCACATATTCTTATTTGCTTATGTATTTTGACCAAAATGTGGAACTTGCTACCCTAGTGCTTTAATTGAGACAAAAGTGTACTTCTCAAGATTCAAATACTTGATGCACCTATTTAGAGGGAGCTCACTTCACATTTTGTGTCTCTTGGTACTAACATCACTTGCAAGGATTCATGTGTGTAGTTCAAGTGTGAGGTGTTGTGACAACCCGCCGAGGAAAGTACCGTACTATCGCCTAAGACCGATCCACTTTGGTCATTAAGCAATAATAAAGTACCACCCTGTCGTAAGTCGCCGGGTTAACGCCCGGTAAATCACTTGAATAGCACAAGGATCGATATATGCATTAAAACTCACTCGAAGGCGAGTTCAGAGATACAACAACATTCACATTCAAATGTGTACCCCGAAGAATTTAATTATTACAAACCAAAGTTTTCGACATGACGAAATAGTTCAGAGTTTCGAAAAGACACAGCGGAAATTAACTAGCGGAAGCAAGTCACCACGGGAGGCCATCCATGATGCTTCAGTAGTCGTCCTCCACCCACTCTAGCTCCCAGCCGGGCGGGATCTCACCGGGCCACACATCACTGAAGGCATTACCTGGATCAACACATTAATGCAAGGCTGAGTATACTAATACTCAGCAAGTCTTACCCGTCGGTGATAACTACTTCACCTAAACTAGACCATGAAAGGCTTTTTGGCTACTGGGTTGCCTTTGCTAAAAAGTAACAAAGAGTAGGTCCTTACTTTCAAGATTTTAGCACAAGTTCTAGTGGTTTAATCTTTACTACATTAGCCAACTAGTACAAGCAAAGTTGTATAATACAATTATTCAAACATAAAGTTCATCAACTTCCATCATTAGGGATCACATGACTAGTGGAGTAAGTAGTCTCGGATAATGGTGAGAGGCCGACAATCGATTGATTTAAAAACCTTGCAAGGTAGACCCAAACACACGGTCGGCTGCCCCCGCGAGGACAACTCCCCAGACCGTCCCCATAAATCCTCGGGTCGGGATCGAATCTTACAGTCTTTGGTGCAGGCTATCCGCATACCCCGCGAGATACCCGCAGTCACCATACACCACCGGTGGCGAGCCGTGAGAGCGAATCCCAAGAGTAGTAACGGTAGGATCCCTAGCCGCCTCATTATGGTACTAGGTTTACCGGCCCCATAACCGGCATGTGCTTAGTACGTTCAAAAACTTAACCCACATAACCACTGGACCGGAGCCCAGATCCCATGCTCTTACCACGTGAGCAATCCATTTAAGGACATAGTATGATTCCTATCTAGGAACCTATTCTCGCGAGTGAGGTCATCACTCGACTTGTAACGGTCCTATAGCTTAGCAGCTATCGACCTATCATACTAGTAGAGACCAAAGGTACCTATGGATCATGCATCTAGGGTTGCATTCAACTCCTGAACGTAAATGCACAATCAATCATAGATAATTGCACAAAGAACTTTTAAAACTGGGTTAGATGCACCGGAGCTTGCCTTCGTCAGCTAGGTTAGCTTGGGCACCCTCAGTATCGAGCACTTCCACGTACTGCAGAGAACCTTCCGCTCCGCCTTCCTCGGTTTCCGGGACCAGGGAGTAATCTCCGTCCGGAAGATCTACACGGAATGCAATGCACTTTAGGTGATGTGATAGTTCGTTGTTTTATCCAACTCTAGTTGGTCATATTCACCTTAACAAGCATCTATCTAAGGTTTCTATTCGAGGAAGTCATTGGTGGTACATGGATTACTCTTTTATTCCTTATTTGAATAAAGGTTTTATTTAAGCTTATCATTTCATGTGAAAGCTTTATTTCATATTATTTTTACCAACATGGTGTAATTAATATTTTAGTTATGAATTAAATTTCTTATCAGTAATGATAATTAATTATCTTTTAATTATATTCAATAATACTCCTTAAAAAGGAAAAGAATTAATTAGTGATTTTTCCTTATTCAATTTCCCTTTAATAGTAAAAGGGCATTTAAGCCATTATTTAAACAATTAAATTACCAAAAATGAAATGAGTGCTTCTTAAGCCTAACAGTACCTATTCTGGTCCATTGGGCCCACATGTAAGTGTTGGATGCTAGAAAAATAAATATTATGGAAAATAACAAAGACTAGCTAGTGATTCATCTTAATTTGGTTTATTAATTTACAAAGGAAAATAGGCACTAAACAAGAATAATTATTTCTGTTACCCCTAAATTCATGATTAATTCACAAGAGGTGCCTTTTGGCATCTCAAGACAGTGTGCACAAGTTGGGCTCAAGAACAGGAATAACATTAACATGAAAAATCATTTATGTAGCTCTGCCAGAGATGGAAAAACATTTTTATAAAAAGATTCACATGATAACTTTGTGCAATTTTTGGCACAGCATCTAGTCTTGCCCTAACACACAACATATCCAAAGCTTAGCTACAGAGAAGCTATACATTTCAAGATATAACAGATTCAAGCATAACACATTTGCAATTTTCCTCCCAAAACTACTTTGAACGTCACAAGTGTACCACACATGGGTGGGGTTTGACATCCTGAGACCTACAAAATTTGTTTGAGAATTTTTGGAATTTTCTGTGAATTTCTAGGGATTTTCTAAGACTGTGGACTGATTTGCAAATAAACTAAGTTACGGATCCTTGCAAATATGCCCCTGGATTCACATCTATACCCTCGACGGCGGCGGGAGGGCTCGCCGGCGGCGATGTGGGGCCCGACCACGACAACAAGCGACACCATGATGAAATTGAGCTCACCACGGGCCTATTGGTGGTGGTGGCGAGGGTGGGACTTGCTCCGGCGACGGCGCACGGCGGCGACCGGCGGCGGCGCTCGGGGTGGCTCGGTGTCTTGCGGCGTGGAGGCCAAATTGGCGCAAACAAGCGCACTTGCGAGCCGGCCCGGGTGCTAAGGGATCTAGCGGTGTGCTTGGACAGCGGCGAGCGCGAGCCGGAGAGCTAGCACGGCGGCGGCGGGATGGCGGCGGCGATGGCGCGGGCGGCTCGGTGTGGCGCGCGAGGAGAGGCGGGGGCTTTTATCCCGGCTCGGGCGGCCCGTGGGTGACGCGGCGGGTGACGGCGGGGAGATGCGGCCGTGCTACGGCGCGCGTCGGAACGCGCGCATACGGCGGCGGCCGCCGCCGACGGACCGCCGGTCCGTGGCGCGCGCGCGTGCGGCGGCGCGGACGCCAAGACGCCTCGGGACGGTGCGCATCGGGGCGCGCGTGCATCGGGACGCGGCGTGGCTCGGACGTCGAGGCCTCGGGCGGTGTGGGGCACGGCTGCCGGGGGCAAGGCCGGCGGCGGGCGGCAACGGCGGCGCACGGGGGCGCGCACGACGTCGCGCGTGGCGCGCTCCGGCTCGGCCGTGCTGCTCGGTGCAATCTTTGACTCGATTTTTCTCAAAATTTTTCAACGAAGCGGACCAAGTGATGAATACCAAAGTTGTAGATCTAGGTACCAGCTACAACTTTTACAAAGGTTGTATAGGGTTTTGTTGCCTAGATTTGAATCTGTGGAAGTGCCAACTTTGAATGTCAGCATGGTTCTGTCAACAGTGATTTCTGGCTTGCAAGGGCTTTTTCACAATTTTCCCCTCCAAATCAGCAATGCCACTCTACATGAAAGTTGTGTCCCTCAACAAGACCTACAACTTTCCCAAAGGTAGAATTTTAAGTGTTTAGGTCAATTTTGGGGAACGCGGCAAAAGTTCCGGCAGACACCTGTGGACACTGGGTGGCAAGGGGATTTTGACCCACCCTTTGACCAAGGGTTGGCCCCACAAGTGTTTTACTATTCACTAGGGTCACTTAGGGGTATGTTAGGGAGTTTTCATGGGTGAGGGCCCAGAGTTGACCTAGGGTTGACCAATTGACCAGGCTAACCGTGTCGTTAGCGTTAATGACGGTAATTAAAAACCTGGGGCGTCACAGCCTACCCCCCTTAAAGGAATCTCGTCCTGAGATTCGACTTGAACACGAAGAGATGGGGAAAAAGACTCACCGCCGGATCGGAGGAAACCAGGATACTTGGTGTTGAGATAATCCTCCGTCTCCCACGTGGCTTCTTCTTCCGTGTGATGGCTCCACTGGATCTTGTACATTCGCACGGTTTGCCTCCGGGTCTTTCGCTCTTTTTGATCTAGTACCTTTAAGGGATGTTCGACGAGCGAGAAATCCGGCTCGATCCAAGCATTAGCTTCTGTGATGATCTCATTTCCCGGAACAGGCATTCCTTTCTTCAACTGAGTTACATGAAACACATTGTGAACCGCGGAAAACCATTCTGGCAATTGGATACGGTAGGCCACAGGTCCACATACTTCTATTACTTCGTAGGGTCCAATGTAGCGCGGAGCTAACTTTCCCTTGACTCCGAACCTTTGCACACCTTTGGTGGGGGATACCTTCAAATACACATGATCTCCCACTTCAAAGTGTCGAGGTGCGGTTCCCTTGTCATGATAACTCTTTTGTCTCATCTGGGCCATCTTCAAATTTTCCCTTATCACTTGTACCTTCTCTTCGGCCTCTTTAACTAACTCTGGTCCAAAGAGTGTTCTTTCTCCGGCCTCTGACCAATTCAGTGGGGTGCGGCATCTGCGTCCGTATAAAGCATCGAACGGTGCCATTTTCAAGCTGGCCTGATAGCTGTTATTGTAGGAGAACTCTGCTAAGGACAAGCACTTGTCCCAACTCTTGTCAAAGTGCAAGATGCTTGCTCATGTCCTCTAGGATCTGGTTTATCCTCTCCGTCTGACCATCTGTCTGCGGGTGATAACTGGAACTACGGAGTAGCTGGGTTCCCAAACACTCATGCAACTGTTCCCAAAAACGGGCTACAAACTGAGTCCCTCTATCAGAAATTATGGTCTTTGGGATTCCATGCAGACGGACTACGTGATCCACGTACAACTCTGCATACTGTTGCACGGAGTATGTGGTGTGTACGGCAATGAAGTGAGCAGTCTTGGTAAGTCTATCCACGATCACCCAAATAGAATCCTTTTTCCTAGGGGTCAGGGGTAAACCTACAATGAAATCCATACTGATGTCATCCCATTTCCACATAGGTATTGACAGGGGTTGGAGTACTCCTGCCGATTTCAAATGACTTGCTTTCATCCGATGGCAAGTATCGCACTCGGCTACATACTTGGCTACATCCACCTTCATATTAGACCACCAAAAGTTCTGCTTTAGATCTTGGTACATCTTGGTACTACTGGGGTGAATAGAGAACTTGGATTGGTGAGCTTCATCTAGGATGATCTTCTTGATTTCTGGATCAACGGGGATCACTAGGCGTTTTCCAAACCAGATCACCTCTTGGGGATCCTTCTGGAAACAAGTGTACTTCGGGTCTCCTTCCACTAGTTTCTGCCTGATGGTTTGGATATTCGCATCATTGCGCTGGGCAGTGACAATTCTGTCATAAAGATTGGATTCTGCCGTCAAGGCATAAAGAATTCCTTGCGGTACCACTTCTAGGTTGAGCTTTCTCATTTCCTCGCACAGGGGTCCACTGACTGCCACCAACTCTAGGTGGTTGCAATGATCCTTGCGGCTAAGAGCATCCGCAACAACATTTGCTTTGTCCGGGTGATAGTGCACTTCTAGATCATAATCCTTGATCAACTCAAGCCATCTTCTCTGCCTCATATTCAACTCGGACTGGGTGAAGATATATTTGAGGCTTTTGTGATCAGTGAAGATATTGCAATGATTGCCCATTAGATAATGTCTCCGGATCTTGAGGGCATGAACAACGGCGACTAACTCAAGATCATGGGTAGGATAGTTGAGTTCATGGGGTCGAAGGGCTCGCGAAGCATAGGCAATGACTCGGCCTTCTTGCATAAGGACACAGCCAAGACCGGTGCCTGATGCGTCACAGAAGACTTCAAATGGCTTGGAGTTATCGGGCTGAGCTAGCACTGGGGCTGAAGTTAGATGTTGTCTCAGGGTGTGAAAAGCTTTCTCACATGCTTCACTCCACACGAATTTTACTCCCTTCTTGAGTAATTCGGTCATGGGTTTTGCGATTCTAGAGAAGTCAGGAATGAATCGACGGTAATATCCCGCCAATCCTAGGAAAGCGCGGATTTGATGTACGGATTTGGGTGGTTTCCAATCCATTACCTCCCCGAACTTTGCTAGGATCTACGGAAATACCATCGTGGGAAATGGTGTGCCCCAAGAATTTGACACTTTTCAACCAGAATTCACATTTGGAGAATTTAGCATAAAGCTGATGATCTCGTAAACGCTGAAGGACAACTCGGAGATGGTTGGCATGTTCTGCCTCGTTTTTAGAATAGATGAGGATATCATCGATAAAGACCACGACAAACTTATCGAGCTCCGTCATGAATACGGAGTTCATGAGGTACATGAAGTAGGCAGGTGCGTTAGTGAGTCCAAAAGACATGACCAAGAACTCGTAAAGACCATAACGAGTGGAGAAAGCGGTTTTAGGAATATCGCATGGTCGAATCTTGATCTGGTGGTAGCCAGAACGAAGGTCAATTTTAGAGAAGACTTTGGCACCAGCCAATTGATCAAACAGTACATCAATTCGAGGAAGTGGGTATTTGTTTTTGATGGTGACTGCATTGAGTGGACGGTAGTCTACACACATTCTCAAGCTACCATCTTTATTTTTGTCAAAGAGAGCAGGGCAACCCCAAGGAGAAGAGCTTGGGCGAATGTAACCCTTATCTAGTAATTCTTGGAGTTGGGTTTTTAGCTCGGCTAGCTCTTTGGGTGGCATGCGATAAGGTCTTTTGGAAATGGGTGCGGTACCGGGTTGGAGTTCGATCACAAACTCGACATCTCTGTCTGGTGGCATACCAGGCAACTCGTCAGGAAACACATCCGGGTACTCACACACTACTGGAATCTCATCGAGGGAGGAGATAATGGTCGCATAGGCACAAGAATCGGTACCATCTCGGAAAGGTAGGTACAAGGTAGTGTGCCCGACCGTAGGAGAGTGGATCTCTACGACCCTATCCGATATATCTAGAACCACCTTATGTTGATTCATCCATTCCATACCCAAAATAACATCCATGCTTCCCAATTTGATGGTTATAAGATTAGATCGAATAACCTTACTTCCTAGTCTCAGAGGAACTTCGAAGGTCACCAATCGAGACATAATGTCTCCACCGGGCGTGGTAATTTTATAAGCGATTTGGTTTGTACTCTTCTTAGACCCAATTTGTCTAGTAAACTCTCATTAATGAAACTATGGGTGGCTCCTGAATCAAATAAGACCTTGACAGGAGTGTGATCGATAGAGAATGTACCCGTGAGAACTGGAGCTCCTGCGGGAATGTCACTCATGGTAGTGAAGTTCAGCTTGCCCTGGCGCACTTGCACCATGGGTTTCTTGGCCGGAGGGGTTGGCTTGTTTTCCGTATTCTGGTTCTGCGGGTTTGACTTGATCTGCCTGGGCTTTGGACACTCATTAATGTAGTGTCCTGGCTGGCCACAGTTGTAGCAACGGCGATCACCAACATCACGAGGGGGTGCATTGGGTTTCGGAGCCTGCTGCTGGGCACGGCGGAACTGGAAGTTCCCGGCAGGTTTGCCCTGGGATGGCTTCATCATCCAGCGTCCAGTTGAAGATTGCTGGGATGGGCCTGGAGCTTCCTTCTTCACAAAGCGAAACTTCTTGTGTGTTCCGCTGCCTGGGGTGAAACCGGACATCCTCTTGTTGTCCCCGTGGGCTTTCTTCATAGCATCTTCTTGCGAGATGGCTTTATTCACGATTTCATGGAAGTTGGCGGGCTCGAGCAGATTTAGGCGCTCATACAACTTGCCATCAAGCCCGTCACGGAACCTCTCCATCTTCTTGGCATCCGTATCAACATGATGCCCGCCGTACTGGCATAAGCTATTGAATTTCTGGGCATAGCGGTACACGGAGTCCGATCCTTGACGAAGGGCTAGCAGCTCCCTCATCTTCCGGTCCATAAGACCCTTGGGAATGTGATGACTCTTGAAAGCTTGCTTGAATTCTTCCCAAGTCACGGCGTGATTTCGCTGCATGGACTTGAAATGGTCCCACCACATCAAAGCTTCACCTCGCAGTTGTAGGGTTGCGAAGTTCGCTTTGTTCTCCTCCGAGCAAGGCAGCACAAAGGCAGAGAATTTCGCCTCTATGGCCTTGACCCAAGCCTCGGCTTCCAGAGGGTCTTCGGCTTTCGCAAACGTTGGCGGCTTCATGGCGATGAACTGGGCATACGTGGTGACCTGGTTAGGTCCCTCGTGGTTGGCCCCATGTGGCGGCCCTCGGTTCATCTGGCCGGGCGATCCGCCGCCGTGTCCGCAAGATCTGGCGCAGCACCTCGGTCTGGGTGGTCATGAAAGCCTCCGTCGGGTTCATGGGCGGGGGTGGCGGCAAGTCACCACTACCACTCGCTCCAAAACCGTTGGAAGAGCTGCGCGTGGTTCCCACCATCTGAAAAGTGAGCGTTATTGGTGAGATAACCAAAAGCTTACTCCCAAATGATGACAATCACGATCATGCATTATCACATCTCATTAGTAATAAGTAATGAGTACAGCATCAAGCACAACATTCTATAGCCACCAAGATTTTATAGAATCGTTTCTCTTAGCATGGTTACGACGGTGATTGCTCGACTGCGCGGCTCCTAATCACATCCGAACGATCGTCGTTATCCCGAATACCAAAGAAGATGGTATACGAACGAGCACTTATATGCTGGCAACGAGTGACGTTCGTAAAGATGCTTTGCTTTACCTATGTTCTCAGGAGATAAACAATGCATTCTTTTGATAAGCGTGATCATTCGCAACGAATTATCCAAAGATATGGTATTTAGCACAAGAAAATTCAATTGTGAAGACAACGGAATTCACTTAAAGCATACAAGCTTAAGCATTCTTATTACAACATGACAGAACAAGTTCAATGTCATTGCAACTTGATTTGAAACACAAGACAACACATGTTACAATAGTTGCTTGGCACGAAGACGTGCTGTCAAGCCACTACTCCAACATCTCTAAGACAACTCGATAAGATCGATCTCCTGCTGCTCCCTGCTGTCGGCAACCTAGTTGCCCACTGAAGCACCACTGTACGAAGGCGAAGCTGGGGGAGTCGGTAGCGGTGGTCCTGCCTGGCTCGTCTGATCCAGACCGGACACGGCCCTGTCGCTCCTCCGGTGTGCACGCACCGGGGGCGATGGGTCGTAAGGCCACTATAGCCTGCAAGGCTGCCACCTGTACCTCGGCCTCCTGCACCTGCTGCTGCATATCAGCAATGTTCTGCAGCAGGGTCAGCCTCTCTATCTCGTGTGCGTCGGCATCCTCCTCTAGTGCATTGTTCTCTGTCTCTAGGTCCACGATCCTCTGGAGGTTGTCACCTCGCTCAAGCTCCAACTGGAACCTCCTAGTACGCAGCCTGTCGTTCTCCTGCTGCACCTGGGTAAGCGTGAAGTTCAGCTGCTGGTGTGCTGCTGAAAGCTGCTCCCAATCGCGCCTAGATGCCTCCAAGCGCTGTGCAATAATCGCTGCGGTGTTAAAACGCAGCCCCTGGAGTGTGAAAACCACGTTCAGGCAACGGGCAAGTGTCTGAGTAACATCCAACGGCTCTGCTAGGGTCAGTAACTCCCGTAGATGGTCCAAACGGTCCAACCAAGCTGGGTCGTGAGGACTCACAGCCGGAAACAGTCCAAACGGGGAAAGAGCTACCACAGTAGGGTTGTGGTCACAAAAGTCTGTCAGCACTCTGAGGGCGGCTGACTCCACGGACTCGTGCGTGATAAATCCCCAATAAATAAAACTCAGGTCAAACCAGTCGGTGTGATCAGGGTGCGGCAGCACAGTCACGATCACCCTGCAACGGGGAACACCAAAGCGCTCAAATTCCTTCACCTCGTACGTCGGCGGGGTAAGGTAGCCTGCGGCACTGAGTGCTTCCCACGCCAAGCGCGGAAAACCCTCCCAGTGCAACCCGTTGGTACGGATCGTACCGTCAGCGTCGAACTGGTGAAACACGGGGAAATCCATCTGTACACAAAGGTAACCCATGTCAGATCTCAAAAGAGAACGGCATGACAAATGGTGAAGTTCTGGCAGTTGTGAACAAAAATTTCATAACCAAAAGCCCAGAAACCTCAAAATTTTTCCCAATTTTTAAATTATTCCTTTAATGCTCTTAATTAGGATTTTAAGGTTGAACAACGATCAAGGAATAAGATGGAGGGTCCTTAACTTGGATGTGCCTAAAGGAAAAGTGAACCAACCCAACAAATTAGAACTGAGACTTGCTATTACAAGGTAACTAGTTGAGGAACAATTGTTTTTAACAATTTGGTTTAATTAACCTCGCACATGGTAAACAAGTTTTTCACAAAGTTTCGGCAGCATGACGGCTAGGTATGAGAGGTATTCTAGTTTATAAAAAGCACACACTAGCATAAACTTCCTTAGAGGACGCATGGAATTCCGATTTTTTTGGGTCCATTTTATTTGTTTCGAATTTTAACATGCATGCAAGACGTCCTATCCGACCTCACATGGCAATCAAGCCAAAAATCGAAGTTAGTGCCGGTGGCAAGGCTCATATTCGTCTCTCCCTATAATATCTAGTCGAGAGCTATACGGTACTGCTTAACAACTAACGAAGCGCTGTTATGTACCTGCAGAAAACGAACCTTTCGTGCCAGCACGTCACGAAAGCGTCCACATACATTACCGCTCACTATAGAAACGGTATCCATGCGTTAAGCCGCCATATGGACAACGTCCTATTTAAGACTCTGACGCGACGTGAGTGCCCATTGGAATAGGCCTCACTCATCCCTCGCGGACTTTCCCGTGGTACCATCATGTATGGCAAAACGTGACGAGACTCAAACGCGACGTGGCACCCATTGGAATAGGTCCCACTAGTCCCTCACAGGACTTTCCCTGTGGTACCACCACGTATGGCAAAACGTGATGAACTAGTATGGTTGTGCGAGAATGTAAGTCTGACATAAAGTAATGTGCTGGGAGTTAGCAAAATAAACCATAAGTTAATTAAGCCACCTGAAAGAACCCAAAATTCCCTCTAGGGCCTCTCGGTCTAGTTTATCCTTAGCGGACCAACGTATTTTGGAAAATCAGAAAACCTTGGCATATTTTATTCAAAAATCAGTGATTAAGGTTTATTAATTAATCTCTGGTGCATATAAGCTCTGATGCCAACTGTGACAACCCGCCCAGGAAAGTACCGTACTATCGCCTAAGACCAATCCACTTTGGTCATTAAGCAATAATAAAGTACCACCCTGTCGTAAGTCGCCGGGTTAACGCCCGGTAAATCACTTGAATAGCACAAGGATCGATATATGCATTAAAACTCACTCGAAGGCGAGTCCAGAGATACAACAACATTCACATTCAAATGTGTACCCCGAAGGATTTAATTATTACAAACCAAAGTTTTCGACATGACGAAATAGTTCAGAGTTTCGAAAAGACACAGCGGAAATTAACTAGCGGAAGCAAGTCACCACGGGAGGCCATCCATGATGCTTCAGTAGTCGTCCTCCACCCACTCCAGCTCCCAGCCGGGCGGGATCTCACCGGGCCACACATCACTGAAGGCATTACCTGGATCAACACATTAATGCAAGGCTGAGTATACTAATACTCAGCAAGTCTTACCCGTCGGTAATAACTACTTCACCTAAACTAGACCACGAAAGGCTTTTTGGCTACTGGGTTGCCTTTGCTAAAAAGTAACAAAGAGTAGGTCCTTACTTTCAAGATTTTAGCACAAGTTCTAGTGGTTTAATCTTTACTACATTAGCCAACTAGTACAAGCAAAGTTGTACAATACAATTATTCAAACATAAAATTCATCAACTTCCATCATTAGGGATCACATGACTAGTGGAGTAAGTAGTCTCGGATAACGGTGAGAGGCCGACAATCGATTGATTTAAAAACCTTGCAAGGTAGACCCAAACACACGGTCGGCTGCCCCCGCGAGGACAACTCCCCAGACCGTCCCCATAAATCCTCGGGTCGGGATCGAATCTTACAGTCTTTGGTGCAGGCTATCCAGCATACCCCGCGAGATACCCGACGTCACCATACACCACCGGTGGCGAGCCGTGAGAGCGAATCCCAAGAGTAGTAACGGTAGGATCCCTAGCCGCCTCATTATGGTACTAGGTTTACCGGCCCCATAACCGGCATGTGCTTAGTACGTTCAAAAACTTAACCCACATAACCACTGGACCGGAGCCCAGATCCCATGCTCTTACCACGTGAGCAATCCATTTAAGGACATAGTATGATTCCTATCTAGGAACCTATTCTCGCGAGTGAGGTCATCACTCGACTTGTAACGGTCCTATAGCTTAGCAGCTATCGACCTATCATACTAGTAGAGACCAAAGGTACCTATGGATCATGCATCTAGGGTTGCATTCAACTCCTGAACGTAAATGCACAATCAATCATAGATAATTGCACAAAGAACTTTTAAAACTGGGTTAGATGCACCGGAGCTTGCCTTCGTCAGCTAGGTTAGCTTGGGCACCCTCGGTGTCGAGCACTTCCACGTACTGCAGAGAACCTTCCGCTCCGCCTTCCTCGGTTTCCGGGACCAGGGAGTAATCTCCGTCCGGAAGATCTACACGGAATGCAATGCACTTTAGGTGATGTGATAGTTCGTTATTTTATCCAACTCTAGTTGGTCATATTCACCTTAACAAGCATCTATCTAAGGTTTCTATTCGAGGAAGTCATTGGTGGTACATGGATTACTCTTTTATTCCTTATTTGAATAAAGGTTTTATTTAAGCTTATCATTTCATGTGAAAGCTTTATTTCATATTATTTTTACCAACATGGTGTAATTAATATTTTATTTATGAATTAATTTTCTTATCAGTAATGATAATTAATTATCTTTTAATTATATTCAATAATACTCCTTAAAAAGGAAAAGAATTAATTAGGGATTTTTCTTTATTCAATTTCCCTTTAATAGTAAAAGGGCATTTAAGCCATTATTTAAACAATTAAATTACCAAAAATTAAATGGGTGCTTCTTAAGCCTAACAGTACCTATTCTGGTCCATTGGGCCCACATGTAAGTGTTGGATGCTAGAAAAATAAATATTATGGAAAATAACAAAGACTAGCTAGTGATTCATCTTAAATGCAAATAAAAATAATTAAGCATCAAAATTACCCAAACTTTTTGGTGGATGTTCTCTGGTCCTAAACAAGCTTAGAAAACCAACATGTTCACATGGAACCTCTACTGAATTTGGTTTATTAATTTACGAAGGAAAATAGGCACTAAACAAGAATAATTATTTCTGTTACCTCTAAATTCATGATTAATTCACAAGATGTGCCTTTTGGCATCTCAAGACAGTGTGCACAAGTTGGGCTCAAGAACAGGAATAACATTAACATGAAAAATCATTTATGTAGCTCTGCCAGAGATAGAAAAACATTTTTATAAAAAGATTCACATGATAACTTTGTGCAATTTTTGGCACAGCATCTAGTCTTGCCCTAACACACAACATATCCAAAGCTTAGCTACAGAGAAGCTATACATTTCAAGATATAACAGATTCAAGCATAACACATTTGAAATTTTCCTGCCAAAACTACTTTGAATCTAGTCACAAGTGTACCACACATGGGTGGGGTTTGACATCCTGAGACCTACAAAATTTGTTTGAGAATTTTTGGAATGTTCTGTGAATTTCTAGGGATTTTCTAAGACTGTGGACTGATCTGCAAATAAACTAAGTTACGGATCCTTGCAAATATGCCCCTGGATTCACATCTATACCCTCGACGGCGGCGGGAGGGCTCGCCGGCGGCGATGTGGGGCCTGACCACGACAACAAGCGACACCATGATGAAATTGAGCTCACCACGGGCCTATTGGTGGTGGTGGCGAGGGTGGGACTTGCTCCGGCGATGGCGCACGGCGGCGACCGGCGGCGGCGCTCGGGGGCGGCTCGGTGTCTTGCGGCGTGGAGGACAAATTGGCGCAAACAAGCGCGCTTGCGAGCCGGCCCGGGTGCTAAGGGATCTAGCGGCGTGCTTGGACGGCGGCGAGCGCGAGCCGGGAGAGCTAGCACCGCCGGCGGCGGGATGGCGGCGGCGATGGCGCGGGCGGCTCGATGTGGCGCGCGAGGAGAGGCCGGGGCTTTTATACCCGGCTCGGGCGGCCCGTGGGTGACGCGCCGGTGACGGCGGGGAGATGCGGCCGTGCTATGGCGCGTCGGAACGCGCGCGTACGGCGGCGACGCCGCCGACGGACCGCCGGTCCGTGCGCGCGCGCGCGCGCGCGCGGACGCCAAGACGCCTCGGGACGGTGCGCATCGGGGCGCGCGTGCATCGGGACGCAACGTGGCGCGGACCTCGAGGCCTCGGGCGGCGTGGGCACGGCTGCCGGGGCAAGGCCGGCGGCGGGCGGCAACGGCGGCGCACGGGGCGCGCACGACGTCGCGCGTGGCGCGCTCTGGCTCTGGCCGTGCTGCTGGTGCCATCTTTGACTCGATTTTTCTCAAAATTTTTCAACAGAACTGGACCAAGTGATGAATACCAAAGTTGTAGATCTAGGTACCAGCTACAACTTTTACAAAGGTTGTATAGGGTTTTGTTGCCTAGATTTGAATCTGTGGAAGTGCCAACTTTGAATGTCAGCAGGGTTCTGTCAACAGTGATTTCTGGCTTGCAAGGGCTTTTTCACAATTTTCCCCTCCAAATCAGCAATGCCACTCTACATGAAAGTTGTGTCCCTCAACAAGACCTACAACTTTCCCGAAGGTAGAATTTTAAGTGTTTAGGTCAATTTTGGGGAACGCGGCAAAAGTTCCGGCAGACACCTGTGGACACTGGGTGGCAAGGGGATTTTGACCCACCCTTTGACCAAGGGTTGGCCCCACAAGTGTTTTACTATTCACTAGGGTCACTTAGGGGTATGTTAGGGAGTTTTCATGGGTGAGGGCCCAGGTTGACCTAGGGTTGACCAATTGACCGGCTAACCGTGTCGTTAGCGTTAATGACGGTAATTAAAAACCTGGGGCGTCACAGGTGTCTCAATATTTTTATCTATACTCTTCACTTGAATAAATCTTATGGCAAGGGTGTTGGTTGTGAGTAAGCCACATGACAAGGAGGTCACCAATCCATATCTGTATATGTATCTCTTTCTCTCTATTTTTGGATTGGATTACATTTATCTTTGGCTACTCACCATATCATGGTTTAAATTCCTTAACTTGGACATAAGTGACCAAGGTAGTGCACATGTCCCTTACATCCACATATCCATGTTTGCACTATATCTCTGAGCAGTTTAGCCCATGCTATGAGGTTTCATGTTGGGTGACTTACTTCCATTCCACTCTCAAAGTGTGATCCAATGTGAGACTAAAGCTTGTGCTTTTAATATTTGTGTTCTCTTGTCTTCTTAGCTCACAATGGGTATTTCTCATCAAAAGTGACAAGAGGAAGTTATTGAGAGACTAAAAAGTGCAAGCTAACTTATGTGAGTTCCTCTAAGTGAGAAAGTGTATAGAATGAAGGCAAAGGTATGAATCCTAATTTCAAGTAATTAATTTGTGCATCTAGGCCTTGTTCTTGCTAGAATGAGTTTTGGTGTGCAAAGGGATCTAGCATCACCTTGATTTATTGCTTGGTGGTAGTGATGAGTTTTTAGATATTTAGTTGATGCCTCACAAATTTTTGTTGGAAATTTTGTTTTTCTAACTGTGGTTGAAAATTTTAGTAGAGGCATGAGCTAAATATGCTAAGACCTATCTTGGCTAGTAATCTTTGCATACACTTTGTGACTTAGGATATATTTTCAAAATTCACTAGCATGTGTAGGTGGTGTGCCGTTTGCAAAACGTTTGAGTCTTGATCTTTTAGATCATGTCTTGTTGTTTATGGTTATTGTTGCTCATGTTTGAATGTTGGCTAAACATAAATGGCAAGATTGTCTCAAGTTCAAAGGAAGCTACTCATTCTTATCTCAAGGGATTGCAAACTTTTGATTTCTCTCATTTCAAAATTCTCAAATCCATACCTGAGACAAATGACCGTGCAAAAATGAATATAAAGGGCAGAGAAAGAAAGAGGAATGAAAAAGTAAGTGCATAAATGATTTTATGGACAAAAGTCCAAGGGTTAAGTGAAACCTGGTAGCACCGGTTTTCCAAAACCGGTGGCACCGGTTTCTGTCGACAGTAAATGGATAAGACCCGTGACTCACCCAACACGATCACCATTCATCCTCATTTACCCCCATGTTGACGGTTAATAGTTATATTAAAGTTCGTTTGTGACTTTCAAGCGGACAAGTCTCCTGCCGTAGTCAAGGGACCCTTCTTCCCTCGAGTGGTGAACCCAAGGTATCGAATCCGTGGAACAAATGTGTGACGCAAAACTTAATCTAGTAAAGCCAAGTAACTTCAATCTTCGATAAAACCCTAATGCATCTAAGTAAAAGACACGAAACTAATCTAATCTACTAAAGACCGGAGAAAACAAAGTAAGATTGGGTAGATAAACCGATCTAGAGGGATCGGGGTAAGCCTTTTGTTGAAGTTCCAAGCAAGAGAAGAAGTAGAAAATCGAATCTTAATAGAAGCCTCTTTAAATCGTGGTTTCCCGTCCAAATCCGAAAGCATCCGCCTTTCGGAACCCCCGTTCTGTCACAACGTATCCCTACTCATGCGGGGAGCTTAGGGCGGGTCAAAAGACAAGTCGAGATTCTTTTGGAAGATCCGGCGTGTACCTCTAGCCACCGCGGCTACAAGAACACCCTTTGTAATCTATCTCGAGAATAGAATTGGAATAAGCAAAGCCGATCGAAAAACGAAATCTTCGAGGAAACACTTGATCACTAGGAAAAGATTCAACTTGATAATTCAACTATAACAATGATACATACACAAGATCACCACCGGGATCCTTCCTTGATCTTGCTTCTAGCTCCGGGAACTCCGACGTGGTCTTCCGTGCAAGGTTCCCACGTCGGCTAGGGGAACCCTAGTCAACTAGCTCGACCCTCTCCTCTCCGAGATGGTGTCCCTCTCTTCTCTTCTCATCGGCGGCCGATGACGAATTGGATGATGTGTGGCTCTCAGTTACTGGGCTATAAATAGCATGATTGGCGGCTAGGGCAAAGGGGAGCCTTACTGGGCCCTGGACAGGGCTGGGCCGACCGGCCGGGCCGGCCGGCACGGGCCCATCCGGAGCCCGGCCCCGAGGCCTCCTTTGCTCTACGTCGGTTCCCTTGCTTCCTTGATGTTTCCCCCTTCTGCATGTAGGTCCATGTCATCAGTTTCTCTCCGAATTGGACACAACTCCTTGTCTTGCAAGATTCATCACTTTTCTGGTCAGGTCCTCGGAGTCTGTCGTCTTCTCGGATCAAGTCCCTGGCTTCTTGGAGTTAAGTTTGCTTCATTGCATGACTTGTACGGGGCTTCAAGGTCTTGTCATGAGGTGCTTGATGAACTTATCCCGAAAGTCTTGCATTCAACACTAAAATCCTGCATAAACATTAAACTCCAAAATTGACATGCACACGTGAACTTGTTATACCATGGGGGTTAGTACCAATGGATAAGGTATAAAACTCATGCCAACACCGAAGGTAAACTCATGGCTAGGTTGACGGATTTTCACCGTCAACATCTCCCCCATGCTTAAACCTTGCTCGTCCTCGAGTAAGCCTTCGATGGATATCATCATTGCCAAACAATGTTAAACCTTGCACTTGATCACACATGAGCAAACATAATGCTCTCAAAATTTTAATTCATTAAAGTTCCATAATGTACTAGCCTTCACCTCTACGGAGGGTAGATTCTTATTAAGCTTATCCCACAAGTATTAACATGCTCACAAAGTTTAAATAGATCTCAGAATTTTTGAAATAAAGAACGAGATAAAGAAAAGCTAAACCAAGTTCGCAAATTTAAATCATCTTGTATATAGCTCATGAACTCTCATCTCACTTGTCTCTCAAGCCTATATATTCTACTCCTTTCCCTCTCATAACATATATGTGTGGTAGGTTTTATATGGAGCTTTGGGAAAGTTTAGTCCTAACAAGATTTTATGAATGAGGTGTTGTCAAAACAAGACAAGCTTCTTATGGTCTTACCGAGACTCATCAAAAAGGTCATTGGAAAATAATGTTAAATCAAGGAGGGGAAAGAGAAAAATACACACACTTTTAGATGAGTGGACATGTGCAAATGGCAAAGAGTGATCCCGAGGCACAAAGGAAGTCCTCGTTATCGGATTGCACATGGTTGGAAAATGAGAATGGATCTTTTAATCTTGAAGCCTTGAATGCACTCTTAGAGAACCGGGGAGTTCACTTTACGCATACTCATATTTTTTCTCTCTTTCTCATATTTCTCATTCTTTCTTTCTTTCTTTAATTATATATATATATATATATATATATATATATATATATATATATATATATATATATATATCTTGTGAGACTTTCACCTTGGAAGTCACGTACATAACCTTTAATAATTTTTTTTCATTCATCATTTTTTTTAAAATACTCCCCTTCGAACTCTAAAACTGCACCGTACCTACCTCCTCCCCCATGCTTAGACGTTGCTCGTCCTCGAGCAAAGAGGCGAAAAATAAGGTAGGTACTGGAAATATTTTTCCTTTGGAGAGATACTTGAAATCTTCAATGTCGACACCTTCTTGCGATCTTCCTTGAATTGATGATCCATTCTCAACGATAGGTTGTGGTCAAGGAGATAATCACAAAAGATGATATTTGGTTTTAAGGGTGGATATCCGGCGAGGTTTGTGAAATCTCCGATGCGGGGATACACAATGCACGGATAAAAGGCTAGAAAAAAGATAGATACGCAAAAACAGAATGACCAGCTTCTTAGTCTCGGGCCAGAGAAATCATGGCCTGCAATAACTCACTCAAAAATAAATCTTGTACACTAAGGTTTACGCACTCAAATATATATAAGGCTTTGGATAGGTTGAGCAACACACAAGTGATATTCGTGACAAGGTTAGCGATATTTTTGAGCATAAAAGACATCTTTAATCTATTCATAACTTGAGAGCACATAAAACACCATGGGTCTTTATTTTAATCATAACCTCCGCTGAAGATTAAGCTAGCATTTAAATAAATTCAGATTCGTATTTTAAGACAGCACTAGCTTAAACATGCATAAATCAATTACAAAGATAAACAAAGCGGCAATCATAATCATATATCATCATGGCACAAATTCCAATGATATAATCAAGGTGGTGTCTTTATTAATGATGATATCAAGTTATAATACAAACTGAAAATAAACAAACATGCTTGCTGAAATTTAAATAAAAACAGAAAATACTACGCAAACACACATAAGCAAAAGCTGAAAATTACAGAGAAAAAGAAAAGAAAAGAAAACTAAAGTTCCTAAATCTTCTAGTCCTCTGCCGGTGGTTGATGTTGATGATCTTGATAATAATACCCTTGCTCATAATATGATTGGACATTCCCTCCGACGAATAGATTTGGCTCCACAAGGTGAGGGCGTCCGAGCGCAAAGGCAATATTTGCATTGCCTTCACCAAGTTGAGCTGCATTAGCTTGGATGGCTGCGATGTTTTGGGCGTTTCTTGCAGCATACCCTCCAATTATGGCCATGCTTTGTTGTGGTTGGGGATGATGTGCGTAGGACTCCGCGAAGTTAGCGTTGGGCACCACATAATTTGGTGGGGGTACCAGTGCACCACCCCCCCATGCTTGCTCTTGTGGCCCTCCGTAATAACTTGGCGGAGGAGGGATCCCGCCGAATGGTTGCACATTGGGTTGTGCTCCACTCGCTTGTGCGGAGAATGTTCCCTCTTCTACGATTCTTCCTCTTTTGTTCTTCCTTGCAGGGACAAGGAGTCCCTCTTCCAACCAATCTTCTCTCCCTTCGGTGAAAAACCTAAGCCTCTCGTTGGGAAGGGGTAGGTTCACTATGGCCAACCGATAACCTCCTCTCTCATCTCCACTAATGAATTTGCCTTGCCGCAAATACTCAATGCCGAGAGAGGTACCACGCAAAAGATGGTCGGGGTTTCTTGCGATCCCCGGCCGTAAGGAGAAGGCCAACATGGAGAGGTAGCACCCCAAACCAATATTTCCCGCCCCCGATGTTGCTTCACAACACCAACGGTTGATCATGAGGTAAGAGGGGTCTATTGGCTGCCTGGCAATTAAAGCCGAGTAGAGCCAATTCAACTCCGTGTCGGTCACCTTCGTCTCCTTCATCCTCCACAATACCCTCTTGCACATCCAAGAGTGAAATATCTGGATAATGGGGTTGCGGATGCAGTTGCGTTGTTGATGGGCTTCTCAGGAGATCATATTCCAAAATCCCGCTAACATGCTGGGTGGCACGTCAACTTTCTCCGGAGCTCCCTTGTGGAATCCAAGCAGCTCCCTAACGTGCTCGTAGGGAACCACTTGGTGGACTCCCTCCAAACGGAATGACAAGCTTTGCACCCCATCATCAAGGATAGGTGCAATAGTCATTAAAATTTCCAAGGCGAACCCCAAGTGGGTGTCCGCCGATACTCCGTTGGAGAATTGCACCCATCCAAGGTGCCCCAACATGTAGTATATGTCGGTGCCAAAACCCAAGGTGTAGAGTGCTTGGTCGTCGAATTCGACGTTGGGCACAAGCCTCTTCTCAAGTTGAGAGAGCCTCTCCTCCTCCGACGACAAGATGATGAAGCCATACGAAGAATATATCGGAGTGTAAGGAGGTGGCGCGGTTGAACGGGTCGATCGTCGTGGTGGCGCGGGCTGCTCCTCCGTGTGCCCTCGAGGTTCGGTAAACCTCATGGACGTGCTTCTTGCAGCCCTCATACCACCAAGGAGGAGAGCATCGTTCCTCCTCGGTGGTGTCGTATCCGTCTCCATGCTCCGGGGAGACTCGGAAACCGAGTGCCTCCTCGAAGACGTGGTTGATGACGTCTTGGACGACGACGAACTCTTCTTCTTGGAGAAGAGACTTGTGGTTTTCTTCCACATGGTTGCTGCACTCTTTTCTTCAACTAAAACTCCGTGTTGCAACCGGTAACTAGGCACTAAAACTCTTACTTCGGATGTGGACTTTGAGTGGATTAAGGATGTGGATTTTTTTGAGCTATCAAGCTTGGGAAGGTTGGCTATGTCTACGGAGGTTTTGAGCACACAAACTTGAACACACAAACAAAGGAAGGAGAGGGAAGCTTGCCTCCAGAAAACGGGAGCCGGGGGGCTCCTTAAGTAGGGGAGGCCGGCCGGCCTGGGCCGACCGGCCTGGGTGGCTCGGTGCTCCTCCCCGCCTCGGCTTTCTTCCAGCACGATTATTTCTCCTCTGCAACTTTCCTGCCCGCGTGCTCCACGAGTTGCACCACCCAAACGCTCTCGTCCACTCCTTTTCTTGCATTATTGGTCCTTCCACTTGATGCTTCATGCTTTGGGTCATGTCCATGCTCCCTAGCTCCACTTGCTTCACATGCCACCATGAAATTCTTGCAAAGTTGATGCTTTCTGCCCACCATGCTTGTCCTTTGCATGTGGAATTGGTGAAAGTTGATGAAAGGGAATCCAATGGTGCATGCATGATTAATTCAAACTAGATTGCCTCCATTTAGGTGTGTTTAAGGTTAAGCACTCCTCCAATTCGAAATTTAAAATATTTTTCAGAGCCATGCAAAAGCTCAAACATAATTTTAAAGAAGTTTTTAAATCATTAAAAACAAATGTAAGTCGAAAATATTTTTCGACTACGTCGATTTCGGTCTCACCGGTATAGTTTGCCTTCATCGGTTGAGAGCAAACTTTTCCCGGCTTGATCATGGGGGCATAGGTTGAGGTTCTAATTTTGGCTAAATAAGAAAGATTTTGAATAAAACAAAATTAGATGAGGCTTAGAAAGATTCTAATCCTAGAGAAACCAAGGATATAGATTTTTAAACCAACCAAAAGTTTTGATTTCTAGGTTCACGCGAGTCCTACCACGTGCTGTATTTTATTAACACCTAAATATAAGTCGTGGCTCTACTCGTGTGGTTTTAGCATGAAAAATAAGTCAAACTCAGCACCATAATGAGGGTGAAAGGTTGAGTTAGGTTCTGAAATTATTTGGTTGAGGTTTCTCGAAAAGAAAAGAACAAACAAGCACATAGGAGGGTTCATGCAAAGGGTTTATGATAAAGCAAAACATTCAATCAAGAATTATGCCTCTAATATTATTCAACCACTTCTAAGTCTAATGTCTTTGCGTAATAAAACTTAAAACTAAATTATTAAAAATACTCAAAAAACCTGGAATCGGGTTGTCCTCCCGGTAGCTTATTCTTCACTCGACGAAACGGGTTGCCTCCCGCCTAGCGCTTCGTTTATAGTCTATAGCTAGACTTCTTCACTTGATTACTCCGGATCAACGCTCTTTGCAGGCATTGCAATCTTGGGTACCCACTTCCACACCATCTTGGGCGCGGGCTTGTCTTCCGGATTAGTCATTTTTTTGGTCTTCACAGGCGGTTTCTCTTCCTTTGTCTTGACGGATGCAACACCTTCTTTGATTTTCTTTACGTTCATTTTTTCCGACTCCTCCTTCTTTTTCAGCCCCTCCGTTTGTTTTGGTTCTCTCTTCACTCCAATCATGTTGCATGCCTCGATTCTTGGACGGAACATGAAGGAACTCCTTTCTCCGTTGATATCGAACATGATCTCCCCCTTGCCAACATCAATAGTAGCTCCCACGGTCTTGAGGAAAGGCCTCCCTAGGATGAGCGGCGGCTTCTCCCTCTCTCCCATCTCGAGCACAACGAAGTCGACGGGGATGAAGTGGTGTCCGACCTTCACGGGTACATCTTCAGCAATGCCCAAGGGATAGCGAATAGAGTTATCTCCCAACTCCAAACATATACCCGTAGGCTCCATTGGTAGGCGTAGCTTCTCGAACACATCCCTCGGCATGACGCTCACACTTGCTCCAAGGTCGCATAACGCCTTCTCGAAGTTGAAAGAACCAACCGAACATGGAATAGTAGGGCACGCGGGGTCCTTTTGCTTCTCTAGCCCATTAGCAATAGCGGCACTACACTCCTCGGACATCTTGACATGATCTACCCCGAGTGTTGCTATCTCATATTTATTGGCAAGTATGTCTTTAAAGTAACGAGAATATGTAGGTACTTGTAGGGCGTCTAGTAATGGCATGTTGATGCTAAGTCTACGCACAACCTCCAGAAACTTCTCAAACTGGTTGTCAAGTTTACCTCGGAAGAAGCGTGGCTTGAGTTGCGGTATCCTCGTGTCTTCCTCCAGCATCTCAAATTCGGGTTCCTCGGTGACGATCCCCGTAACCTTCTCTTTAGCAACTCCTTCCACCTCGGTGAATGGTTTAAGCTTCCTTGCTCCCGTGGAATGTTCCGGATCTTCGGTCTCCTTCCCCGAACGTGTTTGAATGGCCTTCGCCGATTCGGGACTTTTGGGTTGTTCGGAAGCTTCCCTTCATCATTAGTCAGGGGCCCCGCAAGTTGTCCAACTTGCATCTCGAGCATCTTCATCATGTTCAGCACTTGATGATTGGAACTTCCGACCTCTGTCACCTTGCTATCGATGTTCTCCAACACCTTGTCTATGGTCTTGAACTTGGTGACGGTGTCCTTGTTGATCTTAGCTTGCTCATCCATGAACTCCTTCAATTGTATACGAAGCGGAACCGCGTTAGGAATAGATGAGCTTGCATTAAATGGAGGCCTACCTTGCCCGTAGTGGAAGTTCGGCAATTCTCCCTTCCTCATGTAGTCGAGCACTTTGGCTTCATCCAGACAATCTTTGCGGACATGGCCACACTCTCCACATTCTTCGCATGTGGACCTTGCTTCGGCGGCCTTCAAGTCTTGAGCCTCTTTCTTTTCCATCTCCATCTTCTCCAACCTCCTCATGAGCGAGTCGATCTTGCCTTCAAGTATGTTCTCCTTCTCCACTTGCAAGACTCCTTTGACGTTCCCCGTGGGTTGAGCCGGATGTAGGCGCCCGGATGACGCCCATGTGTCGTTATCCGCGACCTTCTTGAATAGAGTGAAAGCTTCCGTCGGTGTAAGTTCGATGATGGATCCTCTCGCCGATGCATCAATGATCGTCCTTGACGCCATGATGAGTCCTTGATAGAACTTTTGCACGAGGTCTTCCTTCGGGAACTTGTGATGTGGAACCGCCCGGGTGTACTCGTTGAAGCGCTCGAATGCCTCCGAGATAGTTTCCGTAGGATATTGAACAAAAGTGGCAATCTTATTACGCAAGCTTTGAGTTTTACCCAGTGAGTAGTATTCCTTCATGAAAGCCTTCATCAACGTGTTCCAATTTTACACCGTCTCCGCCGGTTGAGAGTGGAACCATTGCAAAGCCTTCCCGAGAAGTGAAAACGGAAAAAGCCTTGCCCTCATTTGGTCTTGAGTCACCCCATCCATGTTGAAAGTCTGACATAGTTGAATGAATGCTTGGAGGTGAAGGTTCAGATCCTCTTTACCGGTGAAGGGTGAATGTTGCACCATGCGGATTGTTGAGGTCTTGATCTCGAACGGTCTTCCGATCTCCTCGAGGTTCAAGATTGGTAGGTCGATGATGTCTGGGGTGCATAGCTCCCCAATCTTGCGTTCTTGCGGTGGTTGGTCACCCTTCGGTGGAAGTCGATTCTCCCGAGGACTTTGAGGTGGTGAATTCTTCGGAGATTCCTGCGATCCTTTGTCTTCCGACTCCGAATCTACAAAATCCAGCTTTTTTAGCTTGATGTGCTTCGCGTCTCCTTAGCCTGTAAAGTTTTTCTGGATCATCCACAAAATTATCGGGTTTGTTGGAGAGGAAGCCGTCCATCTCCTGTTAGGGTTAGCAATAAACAAAGTATGCAAAAACTAGAAAGTAAAAACAAATCTATGGAAACTAGGGTCAGACAAACTAGATTAGATGTATTTTGAGGATGATCAAAATTTAGTAGATGCAAAAAGAAAAACAAAAAGAAAACTGAAAATTACAAAAAGGCAATAAAAATCAAATCTTGATCACTTGTTCCCCGGCAACGGCGCCAGAAAAAGGGGCTTGTTGACGGTTAATAGTTATATCAAAGTTCGTTTGTGACTTGCAAGCGGACAAGTCTCCCATCGTAGTCAAGGGACCCTTCTTCCCTCGAGTGGTGAACCCAAGGTATCGAATCCGTGGAACAAATGTGTGACGCAAGACTTAATCTAGTAAAGCCAAGTAACTTCAATCTTCGATAAAACCCTAATGCATCTAAGTAAAAGACACGAAACTAATCTAATCTACTAAAGACCGGAGAAAACAAAGTAAGATTGGGTAGATAAACCGATCTAGAGGGATCGGGGTAAGCCTTTTGTTGAAGTTCCAAGCAAGAGAAGAAGTAGCAAATCGAATCTTAATAGAAGCCTCTTTAAATCGTGGTTTCCCGTCCAAATCCGAAAACATCCGCCTTTCGGAACCCCCATTCTGTCACAATGTATCCCTACTCATGCGGGGAGCTTAGGGTGGGT
Source organism: Cenchrus americanus (assembly GCA_947561735.1). Classification (NCBI taxonomy): domain Eukaryota; kingdom Viridiplantae; phylum Streptophyta; class Magnoliopsida; order Poales; family Poaceae; genus Cenchrus; species Cenchrus americanus. Next base: position 125,439,699 of record OX387239.1, on the reverse strand, counting down.
CAAAAGACAAGTCGAGATTCTTTCGGAAGATCCGGCGTGTACCTCTAGCCACCGCGGCTACAAGAACACCCTTTGTAATCTATCTCGAGAATAGAATTGGAATAAGCAAAGCCGATCGAAAAACGAAATCATCGAGGAAACACTTGATCACTAGGAAAAGATTCAACTTGATAATTCAACTATAACAATGATACATACACAAGATCACCACCGGGATCCTTCCTTGATCTTGCTTCTAGCTCCGGGAACTCCGACGTGGTCTTCCGTGCAAGGTTCCCACGTCAGCTAGGGGAACCCTAGTCAACTAGCTCGACCCTCTCCTCTCCGAGATGGTGTCCCTCTCTTCTCTTCTCATCGGCGGCCGATGACGAATTGGATGATGCGTGGCTCTCGGTTACTGGGCTATAAATAGCATGATTGGCGGCTAGGGCAAAGGGGAGCCTTACTGGGCCCTGGACAGGGCTGGGCCGACCGGCCGGCACGGCGGCCGGCCGCCCGGGCCCATCCGGAGCCCGGCCCCGAGGCCTCCTTTGCTCTACGTCGGTTCCCTTGCTTCCTTGATGTTTCCCCCTTCGCATGTAGGTCCATGTCATCGGTTTCTCTCCGAATTGGACACAACTCCTTGTCTTGCAAGATTCATCACTTTTACGGTCGTGGTCCTCGGAGTCCGTCGTCTTCTCGGATCAAGTCCCCGGCTTCTTGGAGTTAAGTTTGCTTCATTGCATGACTTGTACGGGGCTTCAAGGTCTTGTCATGAGGTGCTTGATGAACTTATCCCGAAAGTCTTGCATTCAACACTAAAACCCTGCATAAACATTAAACTCCAAAACCGACATGCGCACGTGAACTTGTTATACCACGGGGGTTAGTACCAATGGATAAGGTATAAAACTCATGCCAACACCGAAGGTAAACTCATGGCTGGGTTGACGGATTTTCACCGTCAACACCCCACGACCAAAAACAGTAAAAAGAGAGGTTAGAGGGGCGATTCCATTGAGATTTGAGGGCTCAACCATGGGATTCAAGGATTGAAGCAAGATTTCGGTTCCCCAACTCGGTGGGATCGAATTCCCCTCCATTTCAAGGCTATAGCAACACTCTCACCATGTCGGGAGGTACCCCATGTCTTGGTTTTGCCCGATCCAATTTGCTAGGGACTATCCCTTGGATTCCTTTGGTAGAATGGCTTCTATATGGTCCTAGAACAGAATCAAATCAGTGGCTTAAGTTTTCCATGGCAGGATTATCAGGGGATGACCTAGGGTTCATGCTGAAATCAGAGGCACCGAGTTCCATAACTCGGTGGCACCGGTTTCAGCACAAAGGGTCTGTCCAACTTGGGGATTTTACTCGAGAAAATTCAATTTCACATGTTTATGGCAGAGAAGTGTTCCTAAGACCTATATGTATTTGTTTGTATCACAAATCCAAGGTTTGACATGGTTTATGGAAGAAGACAACCTAGAACAAAGAATGCAAACTTCGAGTTCAAAAGAAGAGAAGGAACTAGCAGCGCTCATGAAACTGCAAAAGAAGTGCCAGAGCCGCCTAGAAGGTCAAAAAGGGCAGCAGGGAGAATTAATCTTCCTAGAGGTGCTATGCGCATTGAGGACTCTGAGCCTGAGTCGACCTCTAGTGATGATGATGAGGAGATCCCATATAGGCAGGAACCCTCTCCTCCTGAGTCACCTACATCAGCTGCTCAGTGCAAGAGGAAGGGCAAAAAGATCCGTACATCTAGCCATGAGCATAGTCAGGGCACCGGAGAGGATGACAGTGATGGTGAATATGAGGGCATCTCAGTTCTTCAACCACAGCCCGTTGAGTGTGGTGATGAGACTCACTTCAATGTGAGAATGAGGCCACCCATTGATCCTCTACACTGCAACATAGTCAACTACAAATGAAAGGGGATGACAGAGAGGGCAAGAAAAGAAAGGGAAAAGAATACCATAGAAGTTGGCCGAAGAAATTTGGATTATCGGTTTGGCACCAAATTTCATCAAGACTATTATGCAAGTGCCATCATCATTAAAAACTACCCCATTGCTCGCTCAGAATACATTGATTGGGGATTCTTGTCAGTCTTGGAGGATCCAAAGATTGCTGAAATTATTCGGGAGTGCAAGAGGAAAAATTTTTATGATATCATGGGCTTTGCTAAGTCATCGAACAATGAAGTGATTGCACAATTCTATGCCACTTGTTATTTCACCACTTGGAAGGATGAGAAAATTGTTCATTAGATGACTAAGGGAAAATGGTTTGGTATCACTATCACTTAGTTTGCCTATCTACTTGGTTTTGATGAAGAAGATATTAGAAGGGTGAAGATCCATAGAGATCATGACATGGACAAGATAGATATGAAATTCATGTATATCTCGGGACAAGAATGGAATTATGGTCGAGTTATACCATTCTATCTTGTCCCGAGACAAGATAGATATGAAATTCATAGATATGAACTTTTGGTGTGAGTCTTGCATGAAAGCAAATGATGCGGTTCACAAGGAGAGACAACTTAGGAAGAGGGATTCAAGGATGATAAGACTCATGTATAAAAACCCCTCTCCCACAAATAGGCCTCCCATGCCACTTGCACCATCCGATGAGGAAGATGTGAGCCGAAGACCTTTGAGAGTATTTGGGAAAGATCACAACAAGTTGATCCGGCAACCAACAAGGACTATTGGGATAGAGCGTCTGGAAACACATACTACAATCCAACCTTTGGAGGAATGTATAATGCTCGATCTTCATATTCATAGGTTCCTATCATGGGCACACAAGGGCAAGGCACATCCTCTAGCATCCCTCAAGTGGATCCTAATGCACAAGGAAGTTCAAGCACTGTTGGTGGATACTACTATGGTAGTCTTTTTGCCTCGGTGAACCCATATGAGGGAATGGCTTCTCATCTTCCTCCATTTCCACCTCCACCATCTTTTGTGCCTTCAAGCCAATTTGTGCCACCGCCTCAAGATGATGATGAAGAAGAACCATGAGCAGCTGTCCAGGACCCCCAGGACCTTTATTGGTGATTAATGACAAACGGGTAGAGAGGTGTCGATTCAAAGCTCAGTTGTCTGTGTTCTGTCTGCTCTGTCTGCCAGAATCCGGTGGAACCGGTTTCCAGATCTCGGTGGCACCGATTTTAGTGTGTCTATGTCTTAGCTGTCTCTGTCAGGCAAACTCGGTGGCACCGAGTTTCCAAAAACGGTGGCACCGGTTTTGGCTATTGGATGCAACAGGCCCATGTAATAAATTCTCTTTAGCTTCATTTGGACTTGAAAACCTTTGTTATGTGTGGTTAAATGTGTGGTGAAACTTTTAGTGCTTATTAAGATTCAATTGCATGTTAGTCTGATTTTATGGGTGATGTATTGCTTTTTGACAGGGCTGCCTGGGCAAAACCGGTGGCACTGAGGTTGGCAACTCGGTGGCACCGGATTTGGCCAGACAGCACTGCCATTTCTTTGCTATTTTTGATGAAGTGCTTATTTAGTGCATGCATCACGGTTTAATTGTTCACAGACTTGTTTTGGACCCCACTGTTGCTAAGATTTAGGGGGAGCTCCATGGTTTCTTGAAAATGTGCAAAGTGGCATTTGAAGCCAACTTTTATGAATTCCACTCATAGAACATATTAAGGGGGAGCTCAACCTAAATCTGAGTTTTTAAGCTTTATTGAATATCTTCTGTAAGCTTCAATCGAGGTTGTCATCAATCACCAAAAAGGTGGAGATTGAAAGACATCTAGGCCCTTAGTGGGTTTTGGTGTATTGATTGACAACTGGATTAAAGATCTAATGTCTTTGTTAAGCATGTGAGTAGGTGTAACATATAAATAACAAAGAATAATCTATGACATTGGTTATCTACATGGTGAAAACAAGCTATGTATATACAAGACAAGTTGAGGCATGGTTTTAGCCTCATATTGTGAAATGGCTTAACTCAATGATGAATGTCATGATATTTCATATGTATTATCCCATGAAGCATATAGATGGTATATGACAAGCTAATGAAGGTTAAGATAGAGGCATATTGATATTGAAACATTGGATGGTCTCTTATTGAAGGAAGAAGCTTGTTATAATCAAAAGGGAAATTTAAATTTAAAAGAAGGCATGATATCAATTTAATTCCACTCTTAATGTTGAATCAAAGGTTAACTCAAATTGGCAATGAATGGATGAAGAAATCAAGCAAGGGATTAGCAATGAGGTACTAAGCTAAGGTTGGCCAAGTATTGACTTGGACCATGTGCTTGGCTAGGGTGAAGTGGCTATAGTTTGGAAAGTTTCGAGGTATCAAGAGCCTAACCGAGTGAAGTAATGAAGAAGCATTACATATTCGTTGAGTCATGTGAAGGGTAACTTGATCAAGAATCGGGTTTCATTCTCGAATAAACATCAAAGTCACTAGCTCAAGGTAGAAGTGCTCAAATGAATGATACATTGATGGATGGATCTCTCAAGAGGATATATTGATCAAGTATGGCTAATCTTGAAGAAGAAGCTCAAGAGTTCTAATATTGCATTAATATTTGATCTGTATAGGTACGCCGTACTATCAAGAGGGATGCATCACAGGGAGTTTTAATAATGTCTCAGTGCTCAAGTAACCCATGTGACTTGAGAGACACACAAAAACCACATGTACACGTCTTTGGGTTTGACCCTGTGTCAAACCCGGTGCCACCGATTTTTGGGAAACCGATGTCACCGCTTTTGTGTCAGCCAGCCCAACGACTAGTTTTTAAATCTCGGTGGCACCGATTTTGGGAACTCAGTGGCACTGGTTTTCACTGAAGTTTGTAACGGCTAGTTTTGGGAAGTCCGGAGTATCCGGGGTTTTTCCCGGAGATTCCGGGTTTTAACTCCAACGGCTAGTTTTTGGGGAGTCGGGTATTTATACCCCTCAACCCCCACTGTTGCAAGCTGTTGTTCCTGAGGTTGCCGGTGTGCTTCCTTGCTATTCCTTGCTAAGACAAAGCCATCCTAGCTCTCCCCAACCCCTATTTGTGAGGTTGTTCGATCTTTGTTAGATCTAGTGAGTTGGGTGGTAGAGAGAAAGCTTTGTGAACAATTCAAGAGCACTTGTATCTCTTGAGCATTGTTGAATGTCGTCGAGCTCGTGTGCGTCGGTGCGGAATATGGTCCCGACACTAACCAGTAGATAGCGCCTTGGTCTATCCCTCAATGGTCGATGCTAAGTAACAAGTGACACAGAGGTTTATCCTGGTTCCGGCCGAGGGGGCCGTACGTCCAGCAGGGGCGTGCTCGGGGCACTATATTACTTAGCACCGGGGGTGCTCGTAGTGGGGCAAATACAAGCAAGGCGGGAGAGGAAGTGTAGCTTCCAAGTCCCTGGAGGAGTGGCTGAAGATATTGTGGGAGAATGAGAATGAGTACGTGGTGTGTGAAGTGTTCTTTTTCTTGTTCGTCTGTCTGTCCCCGCGGCTGGGGGTTCACCCCCCCTTTTATAGATCAAGGGGGCAGCGGGTTACATGCGCGCCGCGCTACCTAGCTATGTGGAGAAGCGCGACGTGCTACGGTGTAGAGTGGGCGGCCGTCCGGGCGATCCCCGCAGCGATCTGGTCATCATGGTCTGACTTGTACCCGAACAGTGGCGGTTCGAGGGTAGGAGAGCAACGAATGGCGGTGATGTCCTCTGATAGGCTCGAGGGCGGTGCTGACGCAAGCTCGTACGGAGCACAGGGGCAGGCAGAACGGCGTTCCTTCCCAACGCGCTTCATGGGGCTGGAGTGGTTGCTACAGGGGTCCCCGCGTGCGCCCGCACGCGCGCGGTACGGCGGCCACGCGCGTTACGCGGGCCGGGATGGCAATCCACCGGCCTAGCGCCTCCACCTAACCCCCGTAGGGTCACGGGAAAGTGAAATCGAGGGTGCGCCCGGCCCCCCTTCGAGGGTCGGCGCGTTAGCCGTACCGTAGTAGGCGCGCGGTGTCACGGGACGTCACCGGCCGTACCGCACGCCCTCCCTCCCCACGGGTGGGGATGGGCTCCTCCCCCGGGGAGTTGGTGCGGCGGCACCGGGCGCGAGCCCCGGCGCATGATGGCGCCGTCCCCGCGCGCGTCGGGGCGTTAAATGCCCGTGTACGGGGCCGGCGCACGCGTGAGGGGCACCCTCGAGCGTGGCGGACCCCGCCGAGGGCGGGCGCACCCTCGAGCGAGGCGGAGCCCGCTCGAGGGAAGTACGCCCCTCGAGCGGGGCGACGCCCGCCCGAAGGGAGCGCGCATCCTCGGACGAGGCAGAGCCTGTTCGAGGGGATCCTTACGTGGGCCGCCTCGATGGGCCGTCGGAGTCCCTGTGGGCTGTGTCCTGCATGGTTAGGCGCCTGCATGGTTAGGCTTAACGTATTTGGGTTTCGTTGCGGGCTTTAAGTGAGGTTTTCCCCATTGTTTAAGGGGACCCCTAGGGCTGTCCCCGACAGTAGCCCCCGAGCATCTGTGGGTTTGCCATTGAGGCTCCCGCAGATGCTGGAACCTACTGATAGGACGTTCTTCCCTCCTTGTTTGCGAACGCTTTCCGTGGGGCCGCGTCAGCGGACCCGCGGGTCTAGCCCCCCGAAGCCCCGCGCAGAGTGTGGGTGCTCCTGTAGGGGTTAACCGCGAGAATTTTGGTCAGAGAGGCGTGGCACATATGCCAACCGGCATCGGCGGTGTTTCGCCCGGCTTCGGGGTGCACGCACCGCCGTCCACCGTCTCCCGGCGGGTGCGGTTTCAAGGAGGTGTAGCCGTGCGTCAAGCCCCCGAGCCTTGGCCCGTTCGAGGCGATCGGGTCGAGCTTTACGACTTGTTTTTTAACGCGCCCTCGCCGTCCCTCCGCGGGACGGAGGGTGAGGTTTCTGCAACTCCCATCGAGCGGGTCGCGAATTGCGGATTCCTCTCCGAGCTGGTAGCGGGTGGTTCAAGTGGACGTCCATGCCCCGTTCGATAAGGGTAGGCTGCGCGGTCCGGAGACACGTCAATGGAAGCGCTTGCGTGGGTTTGCTAGGTGGGGCTCGGTCCCGTTCGCTAGGGACCGAGGGCGCGGAGCTCTCCCTCGGTGGGATCCCCCCCCGGCTAGGCCCGCCCTCGCCGGCTCTCGAACACGACATGTGGGGCACCCTCGAGCCGACGGGCTCGAGGAACGGCTCGAATGCGCGTGCCCTCGTCGTCCCTAACTCTGCGATCTGGGGCGCCTGTTCGATCCCGTCGAGGGTCAGGCTTCGAACCTCTGATCAGTAGGGCCGTGCGGGGCCGTGCCTGGATAGCCCCGTCTTTTCACGTTTGCGGCCGTCGAGGGATCTGGGCGAGCCGCCCGAGGCGCCGCGGTTGGCGCACACGGCGTGGCATGGGTGCTTGCGGTGCCCGCTTTACTTCAAGCAGGCCCTGGGCGACCCTCTCACGTGTGTGTCTTCTTTGGAGGGTTGACATTGTCTTGAGCCGGGGGCTCGTGCCGCTCGAGGGTTTCGCGTGGCATGGGTGCCCGCGGTGCCTGCTCTACGTCGAGCAGGTCCCGGGCGACCTTCTCACGTCGATATCCCATCGAGGGTTGACGTCATCCTGAGCCAAGGGCTCGTGCCGCTCGAGGGTTTTACGTGGCATGGGTGCCCGCGGTGCCTGCTCTACATCGAGCAGGTCCCGGGCGACCTTCTCACGCTGATATCCCATCGAGGGTCGTTTTTGTTTTGAGCCAGGGGTTCGCCCCGCCCGAGGGTTCCATGCGGCATGGGTGCCCGCGGTGCCTGCTCTACATCGAGCAGGTCCCGGGCGACCTTCTCACGTCGATTTCCCATCGAGGGTTGTTTTTGTTTCGAGCCGGGGGCTTGCCCCGCTCGAGGGTTCTCCTTGCTTGGCAAGGGACCCTGGCATTTAAGTGCCTTGCGGTCGTGGCCGCGGTTTTGCAGCGCGGGCGCGTTTTTGGGGCGCGCAGCCGCGCGCGGCGCGTGTAGTGGGCGCGCGTGGCGGGCGCGGTCGTGACCGCTCGCCTCGGTCCGCCGCCGGTCTTTGCCGTAATGATGGCCCGCCTGCAGTGATGTGGCCGCTGCGGTCGTGGTGGGGCCCGTTCGTCCACGCGATGGAGAGATTCCCTGCAGTTAATGCTAGCGGGGCGTCCGCTCCGGAGAGCTCGCCCGTCGGCCTATAAAGCTGCGGGGAGGAGGGGACGGCGGTTTTTTACCTTGGCATCTCACCATTTTCAGTCCTCCGCCCCTTCGTCTTCCTCTGGCTTTTGCCACCGTGCGGCGTCGCCATTAGCGCTTTTTCCTCCGTTCCTTGTCCTCCGCTCCTGCTTTTCTTCGCCTTCTTCATGGCGCCGCCCTCGCATCCCCTCACGATCCTGGAGCCGTACGCCTGGGAGAGGTCGACGGTGACCCGGCTGGCCCTTGGCGAGCTGGTCGCCGCCGGCCACCCGGCGCCTACGAAGACGGACGCCCGCCGGAGTGGATCGTGCCGCCGGCCGCGACCGCGAGCCCAACCCGCCGGAGGGCTACGTGGTGAGCTTCATCCGCTACCACGAGCGGGGCTTCAACGCGCCGGCGAGGACCTTCATGCGGGCGATGTGCTACTACTACGGGGTGGAGCTGCACAACTTCGCCCCCAACACGATCTCGCAGGCGGCCACATTCGTGGGCGTCGCGAAGGGTACCCGGGGATCCCGCCAATTGGGAGCTCGGGCACACCTTTTCCGCGCGGAGCTCATCACGCAGCCCCCACGACGGAGCCGGGGACCCCGCCGCGCGATGCGCGCGGCCGGGATGTCGCCGCCCCGCGGGGGCAATTCAAGGACGTCTACATCCCCCGCACCATGACGACGAACAACGCCGGCCGGGAGCGGGGATGGTTCTACTTGCGTAACGCCGAGCCCGCCTCCCCCTACACCGGCCGGGTGTTCAAGGAGAGGCCCGACTCCCCGGGGCTACGGGGGTGTCCTCGGCCCAGCATCGAAGGCGGCGAGGAGTCGGTCCCGGCCGCGGCCGCGCCGCCCGGCGAAGATGGGGGCCGAACGCGATGGGCGTCCTCTCCTTCCTTCATCACCGCGGATCGTGCCGTTGATGGAGAGGCCGCTCCGCATCTTCGAGATGACAGAGGCGGCCAACCCCATCGACCCGGCGAGGTCGCGGATGCTCCCGACGCCCCTCGAGCGGCCGTACGCGCTCACCCGGCGCGGAGTGGCCGACACCCGGCGCCGCCGCCGCGCGGCTCGGACCCCATGGGACATCGAGATGCTCCCCACCGGCCCGCTGGTGAGTTTGGCTCTTAATTTTGTTTTAGTTCTTGGTCTCGCTTTTGTTTCCTGACGTGTCTTTGATGCTCCTGTGTGCAGCTGGTGAACTTCACCATCGCCAAGTCCGTTCCGCCCACCCCCAACTCCCCCGTGCGCCCGGCGGCGCGCGCGCAGCCAGCCAGCGAGGAGCGGGCGCGCGCGCAAGAGGGAGCACGCGAGGCGACGTCCAAGCACGCCGCGACCGGCGGGCCGCGGAGTACCGGCGACGCGAGGAGCCGGGGGCTCTCCTCCCCGGAGATCGAGGAGCCCTCATCCTCGGAGGAGGACGAGGAGGAAGAGGCCGAGGGGGAGGGCCCCTCCCGACAGTGGCGGGGCTCGCGCCCCCGTCGCCGCAACCGGGCCGGTGACAAGGGTGGCTTCGCCTGGGGGCGGGCGCACCGGCGCCCGCCGCCGGCAATCGACATCGGGGGCGGCGCGCGCGCGGAGGCGGGCGCCGGCGCGCGCCACGGAGGCGCGCGCGGCGAGCGCGCCCGGCGCGCGCGCGCGCGTGCCCGCGCGCGGGGGCGAGCGTGCCCGCACGTGCGGCACCATCGTCGGGGGGCGCGATGGCGGGCGTGCGCCCGCACGCGGGCGAGCGTGCCCGCGCGCGGCGGCGCCTTCGGGAGGTGCGGCGTCGGCGCGCCCCCGCGCACGGGCGGGGCGTGCCCGCGCGTGCGGCGGCGCCGTCGGGAGGCGCTTCGGCGCGCGCGGCGGCACCGCGCCGGCCTCGTCTCGCCGAGGCCTCGAGGAAAAGGAAACGGGCCTTTTCTTCTTCGAGGTAAGGAGCCCTGTCTTTCTTCGTTTGGTTTGACTTGTCGATGATCGTGTGCCCCAACCTTCTCGTCCGTGCCGTGCGGTGGTGGTGCCAACCGTTCCTCCTCTTGCACCCGGCCAAGGTGGCCGAGGACGGACGCATCGATCCCCACCCGGCGGCGCTCGTCCAAGGGCGTCGCGCCCGGGGGACAAGCACGGCGGCGGGCACGAGCTCGCAAAGCCGGCCGGGGCCTCGAGGCTCCGGCCGGCGGATCGCCCGCCGCGCACGGCCCGCAGGTCGCCGGGGGCGGCCGGCGCCGGCCGTCGTGGAGACGCGGGAGCCGCGGCGGCGACCGTGGTGGAGGCACGCCCGCGGAGGCCGCCGCTATGGGAGGCGCGGCCCACGGCGCCGGCCGCAGAGGAGGTGGAGCGGGCGCGGCACCTCGTGGCGGTGCCTCGTGGATGCGGCGCACGGCCGGGGGTGGCGGCCACGGCGCCACGACGGCGCCCGCGACCACGGAGGCGCGAGTGGAGGTGCCGGCGGAGGCGGCGCAAGCGGCCGCGCCCGCCGGCGATCTGCAGCGGAGGTGGTGGAAGTCTCGGGACGACTCTCCACCGCCCGGGTGGAATCGCGGGGCCGCGCGGCCCACGAACTCCCCGAGCCCCGGGGAGGGGGCCCCTCGTGAGGCGCACGAGGGTCACATGGTGGTGGGGGCCGAGGACACGGGGCCGAGGCCTCGTCCCTCCCGCTCCGGCCGCCCCGCCCGTGGGAGGGGGCCGTCGAGGATCCCCCTGCGTTCGCCGACGCCAGGGGGGAGCAAGAGCTCTGGGGCGAGCTCCGGAGCCATGGCGCTACGCTCAACCGCGCGCTGAACGAGGCGCTGCGGGTCCATGGCGGTCCGGCGTGGCTCGTTTTCCAGGTGAGCCGTGGTTGCTCGTTTTTTTTCCTCTTTCGTTTTTGTACGCTGTATTCGTGTCGTAGTGCTTACGGAATTCGGTGTGTGGATGCCAGGAGCTCGAGCGCCGCGCCCACGACAAGTACGATGCGTTCGACCGGGTGAACGCCGAGGCCCACCGGCCCCCGGGAGCGGTGCGCGCGCTTTCGACGCGCTTGCCGACGCCCTTAGGATGCCGGACACCGGCCGACGCACGGCCCCGGCTCCGGCCCTCGACGAGCTCCCCCCGAGAGCTCGAGGCAGACACGGCGTGTCGCTCGAGCCTCGAGCGGGTCCGCGCGCGCCCTCATCGATCGCGACGAGGCGCCGTGGAACGCGCGCGCGCGACTCGGAGAAGGCGCGGACGCCGGCCGCCAACCGGGAGGCGGAGGTGGCCACCGCCGCGCCGAAACCCGGAGCTCCGCACGTCGCTCGAGGGGGCACAGGCGCAACGGCTGCCGGCCGAGGAGCGGGCGTGCGGGTTGGAGCGCCGCGCCAAGGAGGCCGACGACCCGAAGGCCGCCCCTCGACGCCAAGGCCGCGGCCCTCGTCGCCGCCGAGGAGCAGCCTCCAAAGAAGAGCGCATCGCCCGCCGTGGGGCGAGGGGCGGCTCCGGCGGGGAGCAGTGCTGCCCTTGTCAATGCCCGTGCGCCGCCGGGAGCAGAGCGCGTTGCCCACGAGGTGTCGCGGAAGTCCTTGGCGGATCGGGACGCCAAGCTCTCCAAGGTCGAGGGCGAGGTCATCGTGCTCAGCATTGCGAGCGCGAACCAGGAGATGGCCCTCCGGGGAGCGCAGCGAGGCCGTCGAAGCGCCCTCGAGCCGGCGGTCGAGGCCGAGCGCCGCGCCCTCGAGATGGAGAGGAAGCAAGTCGAAGGTGAGCCACTGTTTGACTCTTGCTTGTTGGTTTTTCGCTTGGGAACTCGCATTCCCTTTTTCTGATTTCTTCCTTGCCTTGGTGTTTCCAGGCTTGCGCACCGCCCTGGGGCACGCGGCTTAGCGGGCCGAGGCGCAGCAGGCTTCCTACAACTCCTCCGAGCAGGAGCTGCGGGAGCTGCGCGATGCGGCCCTCGAGACCTGCCGTGTCGTCGAGGAGGGCGAGGCTCGGGCGGCAGCTCTCCCCCCGCCGCCCGTCCGCGTGCCCTTGGTGGCCATGTCACCGAGCGGATGCGCCGGGCGTTGCGCCCCGGGCGTCCAGAAGGCCCTCGGAGTGGTGCGATCCCACTACGAGGTCAACTTTGAGGCGCTGGCGGAAGGCTACGTCGTTCCCGAGGGCGTCGAGGACGAGGTGGCCATGGAGCGTGTAGACGCGCTTGCCGCCGACGCCGCCGGGTCGCTCGCCGAGGCCTTCGAGGAGTTCCTCTTCCCCCGACGTCGCGTACGCCGCTCGCTCCTCCCGCCTGAAAGCAGCTTGGGCGCTAGGCCCATTTTTTGCCGTGTATCGCATTCGGCCTCGTGGCCTTTGTAAATAAACAAGCCGTTTCATAAACATCCGCTCGTAAATGAAGTCATTTGTTTATCACGCTTTTTGTTTCTCCTTCTTCCTGAGTAGATTCTAGTTAGGGGAGTTCGATTTTCGCAGGGGGCCTGCTGGGTTGGAGGCGAGAGAGAAGGGCCATATCCACGCGGCGTAGGCTATCTCTGGCTCGCACGCTCCTTCCGCCGTGCCGCCTGCGCCCTGTTCGAATCGTGGCTCGAGGTTGAAGTAGGAAACAAACTTAGCGCGTGTTGTTTTGTTTTCTTGCTGTTGACGGTTAATAATTGTATCAAAGTTCGTTCGTGACTCGCAAGCGTACAAGTCTCCCGTCGTAGTCAAGGGACCCTTCTTCCCTCGAGTGGTGAACCCAAGGTATCGAATCCGTGGAACAAATGTGTGACGCAAGTCTTAATCTATTAAAGCCAAGTAATCTTCAATATTCGATAAAAGACCTAATGCATCTAAGTAAAAGACACAAAACGAATCTAATCTACTAAAAACCGGAGAAAACAAAGTAAGATTGGGTAGATAAACCGATCTAGAGGGATCGGGGTAAGCCTTTTGTTGAAGTTCCAAGCAAGAGAAGAAGTAACAAATCGAATCTTAATAGAAGCCTCTTTAAATCGTGGTTTCCCGTCCAAATCCGAAAACATCCGCCTTTCGAGACCCCCGTTCGTCACAACGTATCCCTATTCATGCGGGGAGCTTAGGGCGAGTCAAAAGACAAGTCGAGATTCTTTCGGAAGATCCGGCGTGTACCTCTAGCCACCGCGGCTACAAGAACACCCTATGTAATCTATCGCGCGAATAGAATTGGAATAAGCAAAGCCGATCGAAAAACGAAATCCTCGAGGAAACACTTGATCGCTAAGAAAAGATTCAACTTGATAATTCAACTATGACAATGATACATACACAAGATCACCACCGGATCCTTCCTTGATCTTGCTTCTAGCTCCGGAACTCCGACGTGGTCTTCCATGCAAGGTTCCCACGTCGGCTAGGGAAACCCTAGTCAACTAGCTCGACCCTCTCCTCTCCCGACATGGTGTCCCTCTCTTCTCTCTCGCTTCTCGGCGGACGAAGACGAAATCTTCCTCGCGTGGCTCTCGGTCGGGGGACTATAAATAGCCCGATTGGCGGCTAGGGCAAAGGGCGACGGGTTTGGGCCCTAAATGGGCTCGGGCCGACCGGACCGGGCCGGCCGGCCTGGGCCCATTTAGGCCCGGCCCCGTGGGCTCCTTCGCCCGAGGTCGGTTCCCTTGCTTCCTGGATGCTTCCCCCTTCTGCATGTAGGTCCATGTCGTCGGTTTCTCTCCGAATTGGACTCAACTCCCTGTCTTGCAAGATTCAGCACTTTTCTGGTCAGGTCCCTAGAGTCTGTCATCTTCTCGGATCAAGTCCCCGGCTTCTTGGAGTTAAGTTTGCTTCATTGCATGACTTGTACGGGGCTTCAAGGTCTTGTCATGAGGTGCTTGATGAACTTATCCCGAAAGTCTTGCATTCAACTCTAAAACCCTGCATAAACATTAAACTCCAAAACCGACATGCACACGTGAACTTGTTATACCACGGGGGTTAGTACCAATGGATAAGGTATAAAACTCATGCCAACACCGAAGGTAAACTCATGGCTAGGTTGACGGATTTTCACCGTCAACATCTCCCCCATGCTTAAACCTTGCTCGTCCTCGAGTAAGCCTTCGATGGATATCATCATTGCTAAACAATGTTTAAACTTTGCACTTGATTACACATGAGAAAACATAATGCTCTCAAAATTTTAATTCATTAAAGTTCCATAATGTACTAGCCTTCATTTCTACGGAGGGTAGATTCTTATTAAGCTTATCCCACAAGTATTAACATGCTCACAAAGTTTTAAATGGATCTCAGAATTTTTGAAATGAAGAACGAGATAAGAAAAGCTAAACCAAATTCACAAATTTAAATCATCTCGTGTATTGCTCATAAACTCTCATCTCACTTGTCTCTCAAGCCTATATATTCTACTCCTTTCCCTCTCATATATATGTGGTAGGCTTTATATGGAGCTTTGGGAAAGTTTAGTCCTAACAAGATTTTATAAATGAGGTGTTGTCAAAACAAGACAAGCTTCTCATGGTCTTACCGAGACTCGTCAAAAAGGTCATTGGAAAATAATGTTAAATCAAGGAGGGGAAAGAGAAAAATACACACACTTTAGATGAGTGGACATGTGCAAATGGCAAAGAGTGATCCCGAGGCACAAAAGAAGTCCTCGTTATCGGATTGCACATGGTTGGAAAATGAGAATGGATCTTTTTATCTTGAAGCCTTGAATGCACTCTTAGAGAACCGGGGAGTTCACTTTACGCGCAAATATATTTTTTTTTCTTTCTTATATTTCTCATTCTTTTCTTTCTTTCATTCATTCATTTTTTCTTTCCTCGTCATATATTCAGTCCATGACTTTCACAACGAAGTTTTGATTTTTTATACCTTTAAAGTCATGAATATCACTGGATTTTTTTCTTTCAACACTATATATTTTTTTTAAAATACTCCCTTTTTGAGGACCAGGAGCGTCCCAGTGGTCGGTGGATGACCGCTCCTTAGTGATGAGTGATTGACAACGGGTGTTGGACTGACTCTTGGCTTAGTGCGCAGGTGTAGGCTGCGGCCTAGTTCGTGTTGTTGCAGGTGAAGAACGGGCGCGAAAGGTCTTCGCCTTGAGGGGGCCTCCGGGAGATGGAGAGACAAGTAGGCTCGGTTCGAGGGACCCGGTGGACGGCGGGGCCGGGTGCGGGTCACATGGTGGCGACACAAGCAAGACGAAGTCATGGACAAGTGAGCCGGTGCACGGTGGCGGTCAAGTCAAGTGGTTTGGCGGGAGGCCGGACCGAGCACGCGGGGTTTGGTGGTTTGCCCACAAAACCATCGGCGGACGGTTTATTGGTTTGGGCCTCAAAACCAAGTCCGAGGGCCCAACACGACGGAGACGGGATCCGGGCGTGTCGGGAAGCTTCGAGGCGGAGGACACGCGGCGGGATCGCATGGCTTGCGTCGGGAGGACGCGGGGTGCGGCAAAGACGTGGCCGTCCGATGGGAAGACCCACAAACATTACCAAAATGCCCCTACGTGGGTTGTATCGCCAGTAGTGTAGTTAGGGGTAGTCGAGTCATTTACCACTCCGGCGGGACTCGATATATAAGCCATGAGTGTGTGTTGATGGCTCTCTCTCTCCGCGACTTAGGGTTTCATTTGCTCCCTCCTCTTTCTCATTTTCGTAGCTATTTTCCTTCCTATTTTCTCTAGGCTAGCATGAGAGCTTCATGTGAGATTTGTTGAGAGGGATGGATGCTAGGGCGGCATGCTAGACCTTGTGAATCTTTCCTGGTTTGTATAGAAGATTCGGGGTTGTTTTTCGTGGCTTTTTGTGCTTATTTTCGTGCCTTTGTTCCCGGTGTGATTCCGCGGATTTGAGTGAGTTTCTTCCCGGATTTCTTTGAGGGAAACATGGATAGATGTCTTGTGCATCTTTGTGCTTGATCTTGTGCCCTCAAACGCCGGAAACTACTCCGATTCGTGAGTTTTCGTTCGGTGCTCTAGCTTTTGGTGGTGCTCAAAGGATTCGCGATTCCCGGTGATTTAGGGAGTTAGGAGGCAAGATTTTTGGGCTATAGCATCCTTGTGTGATGCTTTTCAAGTACCCAAACCCTTGTCTCCACAGCTTCAACCGTTTGGGAAATCCGATGATGATTTGGGGGAGTTGACTTTCGAGGTCGGGGCGTTTTTTCGCTCCGTCCGAGCCTCGCGGACGGTCCGCGCCCTCTGGCGGACGGTCCGCGCCGCTCGAGTTCGTCCCGAGTTCTTCGTGTTCTTGCTCGTCCTTTGTTTCGATCCGTCGTGTTTTTGGTTTTTGGTTGGACGGAGTTTCGGACGGTCCGCGGTGCTCGGGCGGACGGTCCGCGGGGTGCTTGGCGGACGGTCCGCGTGCTCCCCGCGGACGGTCCGTGGCACGGGGGTGTCTTTGGGTCGTTCGTGTAAATTAACGGACGGTCCGCGGCTAAGGCCGGACGGTCCGCGGCTCGGGTGCGGACGGTCCGCGATACCCGGCCGGACGGTCGCGCGGCTCTTGCGGACGGTCCGCCCCTCCTGCGCGGACGGTCCGCCGCAGCTCGTGTGCTTTGCTTCTTGGTTCGATTCCCTCCTCCCTTTCTAGTGCTTCCGCGTGTGCTTTGAGGAATCGTTCCTAAGGCTAGAGGTTGATCCATAACCTCGTGGTCTTGGCGATTGGTGCGTGATTCGATCCATCGCTTGTGTGTGACCGGGATTTGAGTAGGACATAGGCCGGGTTCTTTGGGGAGAATTTTTACCGGCTCCTATTCACTCCCCCCTCTCTAGTCGCCATCTGATCCTTCAATTGGTATCAGAGCTTGGTGCCGGATTCTTTGCGACTTTGACAAGTCTCGAATCCTAAGATGGCGTACGTTGAGCGGGGCGGTCCGCCACACTTCGATGGCAAGGGTTACCACAAGTGGGTGGCTCGTATGATGATCTTTCTTCGAGGGAAGCTGTTGGATTTTATTGTGCTTGACAAGACCTATGCTATTCCGGTCAACATCCATACTCTTATGGTGACCGATGCCGATGCCAAGGCCAAGTATGAGGCTAATGCAAAAGCCGTTGTGTCGGTGCGGAATATGGTCCCGACACTAACCAGTAGATAGCGCCTAAGTTTATCCCTCTATGGTCGATGCAAAGCAACAAATGACACAAGGTTTATCCTGGTTCCGGCCGAGGGGGCCGTACGTCCAGCAGTGGCGTGCTCGTGGCACTATATTGCTCGGCACCGGGGTGCTTGTAGTGGGGCAAGTACAAGCAAAGCGGGAGAGGAAGCGTGGCTCCCAAGTCCCTGGTGAGTGGCTGGAGATGTAGTGGGAGAATATGAGAGTGAGTGCACAATGCGCTGTGTTCTTCTCCGTTCGTCCGAATCCTCCCCCGCGGCTGGGGGCTCGCTCCCCCTTTTATAGGCCAAGGGGGTGGCGAGTTACATGCACGCCGCGCTACCTAGCTATGTGTAGGAGCACCTCGTGCTACAGTGTAGAGCGGGCGATCCGGCCATGATGGCCTACTTCGTGCCCGAACAGTGGCGGTTCGAGGGTAGGAGGCGGCAGATGGTGATGGCGTTCTCTGATAGGCTTCGAGGGAGGTGCTGATGATGACCGGTACGGGGTACAGGAGCGGGCAGAACGGCGTTCCTTCCCAATGAGCTCTGTGGTGGCGGAGTGGTTGCTGCAGTGCTTGGGCGTGCGCCTGTGGAGTCAGATGTGCGCCCGCACGCGTGGGTACGGCGGCCGCGCCGTGCGGTGGCCGGGATGGCCTCCCACCGGCCTAGCGCCCCTCACCTAACCTGCAAGGTCACGGGAAAGTGGAATCGAGGGTGCGCCCGGCCCCCTTTCGAGGGTCGGGCGTGTTAGTCGTACAGCGGCGTGCGCACGGTGTCACGGGTCTGACACCGGCCGTACCGCACAGTCCATCCCACAGTGGCGGGGATGGGCTCCCTCCATGGGGAGTTGGTGCGGCGGCACCGGGGCGTGAGCCCCGGGCGCATGATGGCGCCGTCCCGCGGCGGCGTCGGGCGCTAAATGCCCAAGTACGGGGCCGCGCGCGCGTGCGGGGCGCCCGTGAGCGTGGCGGGCCCCGGCCGAGGGCGGAGCGGACCCTCGAGCGAGGCGGGACTCGCTCGAGGGGGAGCGCGCCCTCGAGCGGGGCAGGGCCGCTCGAGGGGAGGGTCGCCCCTCGAGCGGGGCGGAACCTGTTCGAGAAGGAGTTGCCCCTCGAACGGGGCGGAGCCCGTTCGAGGAGGAGCATGCCCTCGGGCGAGGCGGAGCCTGCTCGAGGGGTCTTCCTAGGCGGGCCGCCTTGGTGGGCCTCCGAAGTCTGCTTTGCGTGGGCCGTGTCTGCGGGGTTAGTTTCCTGCATGGTTAGGCTTAGCTTACATTGATGCAAGAATTTAAGTAGGGGTTCCCCCATTGTTTGAGGGGACCCCTAGGGCGGTCCCCGACAGTAGCCCCCGAGCATCTGCGGGTTTGCCATTGAGGCTCCCGCGGATCGGAACCCTTCGATAGGACGTTCTTCCCTCCTTGTTTGCGAACGCTATCCGTGGGGCCGCGTCAGCGGACCCGCGGGTCTAGCCCCCAAGCCCCTGCGGGGCAGAGTGTGGGCTCTCTCGCAGGGGTTTACCGCGAGCAATTCGGTCAGAAAGGCGTGGCACATATGCCAACCGGCATCGGCGGTGTTTCAGCCGGCATCGGGGGTGGCACGCTCCCCTGTCACTGTCTCCGGCGGGTGCAATTCCAAGGAGGTGTAGCCGTGCGTCAAGCCCCCGAGCCTTGGCCTGTTCGAGGCGATCGGGTCGAGCCTGACGACTTGTTTTTTATCGCGCCCTCGCCGTCCCTCCGCGGGTCGGGAGGTGAGGTTTCCACGACTCCCATCGAGCGGGTCGCGAATCGCGGATTCCTCTTCGAGGCGCTAGCGGGTAGTTCAAGTGGACGTCCATGCCCCGTTCGATAAGGGTAGGGCTGCGCGGTCCGGAGACACGTCCATGGAAGCGCTTGCGTGGGTTTGCTAGGTGGGGCTCGGTCCCGTTCGCTAGGGACCGAGGGCGCGGAAGCTCTCCCTCGGTGGGATCCCCCCGGCTAGCCGCCCTCGGCCGGCTCTCGAACACGACATGTGGGGCACCCTCGAGCCGACGGGCTCGAGGAACGGCTCGAATGCGCGTGCCCTCGTCGTCCCTAACTCTGAGATGCGGGCGCTGTTCGAACCCGTCGAGGGTCGGGCTTCGAACCCCCGATCGCAAGGCCGTGCGGGGCTGTGCATGGACAGCTCCGTCTTTTCACGTTTGCGGCCGTCGAGGGGTCTGGGCGTGCCAGTCCTCGAGGTGCTTGTTGGCGGCGTGGCGCGGTATGAGTGCTTTCGGTGTCGCTCTATTTCAAGCGTGACCTGGGCGATCCTCTTACGCGCGTGCCTTTTTTCGGAGGGTTGACATCGTCTCGAGTTGGGGGTCATGCCGCTCGAGGGTCCTACGTGGCATGGGTGCCCGCGGTGGTCTGCTCTACGTCGAGCAGGTCCCGGGCGACCTTCTCACGCTGATATCCCATCGAGGGTCGCCTTGTTTCGAGTTGAGGGTCATGCCGCTCGAGGGCTTCACGTGGCATGGGTGCCGCGGCCGCTCGCTCTACACCGAGCGGGTCCCGGCGACCTTCTCACGCTGTCACCCATCGAGGGTCACCTTTGTCTCGAGCCGAGGATTCGCCTCGCTCGAGGGGCCGTCCTTGCTTGGCAAGGGGCCCGGCATTTAATTGCCCCGCGGGGCGTGGCCGCGGGTTTTGCGGCGCGGGCGCGCCTTTTTGGCGCTGCGCGCCGCGCGCGCGCGTAGTGGGCGACGTGGCGGCGGATGTGACGGTTTCGCCTCGGTCGCCGCCGGTCTCGCCGTAATGATGACCCGCTGCGGGGGTTAGAGTCGGCTGCGGTCGTGGGTGGGGCCCGCCCGTCGACGCGATGGAAAGATTCCTGCAGTTACTGTTGGCGGGGCGTGCGCTCCGGAGAACTCGCCCGTTGCCTATAAAACTGCGGTGTGGAAGGGACGGTGGTTTTTACCTTGGTTCCTCACCGTTCTCAGTCCTCGATCCCTTCGCCTTCGTTTTGCTCTCGCCACCGCGCGGTTTCGTTGCTTAGAGCTTTCCTTCTCGCTTCCTTGTCCTCCGCCCCCGCGCTCGCTCGTCCCCCGTATGGCGCGCCTCGGCCCGATCCGGGTCTTGGAGCCGTACGCTTGGGAGAGGTCGACCGTGACCCAGCTCGCCCTGGGCGAGCTGGTCGCCGCCGGCCAGCTCTCGGCCAACGAAGAAGGGCGCCGGCGGAGTGGATTGTGCCGCCATCGTCGCACCTCGAGCCCAATCCGCCGGAGGGATACGTGGTGAGCTTCCTCCGCTACCACGAGCGCGGCTTCAACGCGCCGGCGAGCACATTTATGCGGGCGTTGTGCTTCCACTACGGGGTGGAGCTGCACAACTTCGCCCCCAACGCGATCTCGCAGGCAGCCACATTCGTGGGCGTCTGCGAAGGGTACCTGGGGATCCCAGATCAGGCGGGAGCTGCGGGTACACCTCTTCCGCGCGGAGCTCATCACGCAGCCTACGACGGAGCGAGGGACCCGCGCGCGGTGCGCGCGCGCGGCGGGATGTCGCTCGCCTGCGGGGGCAGCTCAAGGATTTCTACGTCCCCCCGCACCATGACGACGAACAACGCCGGCGGGAGCGGGGATGGTTTTATCTGCGCGCAACGCCGAGCCCGGCCTCCCCTCCCTACACCGGGCCGGGTGTTCAAGAAGAGGCCGGACTGCTGGGGCTACGGATTGCCTACGGCCAACCACCGGGCGCGCCAGGACTCCGTCCTTGCCGCCCTGCAGCGGCTGGCGAGGGAAGGGCTCAACGCGATGGGCGTCCTCACCTTCCTTCATCACCGGCGAATCGTGCCGTTGATGCAGAGGCCGCTCTGCATCTTCGAGATGACGGAGGCGGCCAACCCCGTCGACCTGGCGAGGTCGCGGATGCTCCCGACGCCGGCCCCGGAGCGGCCGTACGCGCTCACCCGGCGCGGAGCGCCGTCGACACCCGGACGCCGGCGCTGCCGGGGTCGGACCCCGTGGGACCTCGAGATGCTCCCCACCGGCCGTTGGTGAGTGTGGTTTTCTACTCGTTTTAGTCCTTGTTCTTGATTTCGTTTCCCGATGTGCCGCCGTTGTTCTCGTGCGCGGTGGTGCGGTTCGCCGCCGCCAAGTCCGTTCCACCCACCCCCAGGCTCCCGTGCGCTCGGCGGGCGGCGCGGCGGGAGCGGCCGAGGAGCGGGCGGCGCGCAAGAGGGAGCACGCAAGGCGGCGCCAAGCGCGCCGCGGCCGCACGGTCCGCCGAGTACGGCGGCGGGAGGAGGGCGGGGCTCTCCTCCCCCCGACATCGAGGAGCCCTCGTCCTCGGACCGGGACGAGGAGGAAGAGTACGAGGGGGGAGGGCCCCTCGAACGGTGGCGGCCCGCGCCCCCCGTCGCCGGATCTCGCGCGGCGTCGGGGGCGGCTTCGTACGGGGCGGGTGCGTCGGCGCCCGCCGCCGGCGGTCGTCGTCGGGGGCGGCACGCGCCACGGAGGTGCGCCGGCGCGCGCCACGGAGGCGCGCGCGGCGGACGTACTGCGCGCGCGTCAAGCGTGCCCGCGCGTGGCGGGAGCGCATCCGCGCGCGCGGCGTCCTCGTCGAGGGCGCGTCGATGGGCGCGCCGCACGCGGGGCTAGCGTGCCCCCCGCGCGTGGTGGCGGCGTCGGGCGTGCCCACGCGTGAGGCGGGCGTGCCCGCGCGTGCGGCGGCGTCGTCGGGGGCGCCGCGGCAGGCGCGGCCCCTGCGCCGGCCTCGTCGGAGGCCTCGAGGAAAAGGAAGCGGGCCTTTTCCTCCGCGAGGTAAGGAACCTCTTCTTCCTTTGCTTGGCCTTAATTTGCTTGGTTATTAGACGCTCTAATCCTCCGTTCGCGTTTCCGCAGGGCGGTGCCCACCGTCCCTCCTCTTGCACCGGCCAAGGTGCGAGGGACGAATGCGTCGATCCCCACCCGGCGGCGTTCGTCGAGGGGGTCGCGCCCGGGGGACCAAGCGCGGCGGCGGGTACGAGCGTGCAAGGCCCGGGCGGGGGCTTCGAGGTCCCGGCCGGTGGATCAACCCGCCGCGGCGCGGCCCGGAGGTCGCCGGGGGGCGGCCGGCGCCGGTCGCCATGGAGGCGCGGGCCGCGGCGGCGGCTAGGGTGGAGGGGTGCCGCCCGCGGTGGCGCCCCCGCCGCGGAGGAGGCGAGCGGGCGCAACTCGCGGGAGCGCCGCCGGACGTGGCGGCGCGGACGGAGGTGGCGGCGGCGACGGCGCCACAACGGGCGCCCGCGGCCGTGGAGGCGCGCGGTGGAGGCGCCGGCGGAGGCGGAGCGGGGCGGCTCCGCCCGCCGGCGGTCCCCGGGCGGAGGTGGTGGAGCTCTCGGACGACTCCTCGCCGCACACGGGTGGAACCGGTGGGCCGGGCGGCCCACGAACTCTCCCCGAGCCCCGGGAGAGGGGGGCCCTCGTGAGGCGTCACGAGGGTCGTATGATAGTGGGGGGCCGAGGGCACGACGCCGAGGCCTCGTCCTCCCATGCCGGTCGCCCCGCCCGGGTGGGGGGGCCGTGGAGGATCCCCGGCGTTCGGCGACGCCCGAGAGGGAGCGGGAGCTCTGGGGCGAGCTCCTGAGCCACGGCGCCACGCTCAACCGCGCGTTGAACGAGGCGCTGCGGGTTCACAGCGGCCCGGCCTGGATCGTCTTCCAGGTGAGCCACGGTTGCTCTTCTTCTTTCTCTTTTTCGCTTTCGCGCGCTGTATTCAAGACCTGGCGCTGACGAGGCTCGATGCGTGGATGCCAGGAGCTTGAGCGCCGCGCCCGCGAGAAGTACAGCGCGTTCGACCAGGTGAACGCCGAGGCCCGCCAGCTCCGAGAGCGATGCAGCGCTTTCGACGCGCTTGCGGAGGCCCTTAGGACGCCGGACAGCTGGCTGGTCTACCGGGCGATGGCGTGGTGCGATGTGCTCCCCGAGAGCTCAGGGCAGGACGCGGCGCGTGACTCGAGCCTCGGGCGGATCCGCGCAGCCCTCGTCGATCGTGACGAGGCGCTGTGGAACGCGCGCGAGGACCTGGAGAAGACGCGGACGTTGGCCGCCACCTGGGAGGCGGAGGTGGCCACCGCTCGCGCCGAGACCGGGAGACTCCGCACGTCGCTCGAAGGAGCGCGAGGCGCAGCGGTGCCGGGGGCGAGGAGCGGGCGCGCGGGCCGGAGCGAGCGCGCCAAGGAGGCGGATGACCCGAAGGCCGCCCTCGACGCCAAGGCTGCGGCTCTCGTCGCCGGCGAGGGGCGGCTCCCGGCGGGAGCGCGTCGCCGCCCGGGGGGCGAGGGGCGGCTCCGGCGAGGAGCGAGGCCGCCCTTCGCAACGCCGGACGGCGGAGCGGGAGCGCGTCGCTCGCGAGGCGGCGGAGAAGTCGGCCGGAGGAGCGGAACGCCGCATTCTGCGAGGTTGAGGATGAGGCGTTGACGCTCAGCATCAGCAACGCCGCCCAAGAGATGGCCCTCGTCGAGCAAGGCGAGACCGTCCGGGGCCTCGAGGCGGCGCTTGAGTCCGTGCGCCGCGACCTCGATCTGGGGAGGAGACAAGTCGAAGGTAAGCTATTGTCTGACCCTGCTTGTTAATTCTTGTTTTAGAGGGTTAGTCTCCCCCTTTCTGATTTCTTGTCGTCTTGTTGCTTCCAGGCTTGCGCACGCCCGGGGCATCTTGGCCGGCGGGCCGAGGCCCCGCGGGCTTCTTACAACTCCTCGAGCCGGGGAGCTGCGGGGAGGCTGCGCGACGCGGCCCTCGAAACCCGCCGCGTCGTCGAGGAAGGCGAAGCCGGGCCGGCGGCTCGGCCCGGCCGGTCGCCCGCGCGCCCTTGGCGGCCATGTCACGGAGAGGATGCGCCGGGCGTTGCACCCGGGCGTGCGAAGGCCCTCGGAGTGGTGCGATCCCACTACGAGGTGAACCTCGAGGCGGTGGCTGAGGGCTACATCGTGCCCGAGGGCGACGAGGACGAGGTGGCCATGGAGCGCGCGGACGCGCTTGCTGCTGACGCCGCTGGGTCGCTCGCCGAGGCCTTCGAAGAGTTCCTCTTCCCAGATGTCGCCGATGCCGCCGCTCCGCCCGCCTGAAAGCACCTGGGCGCTAGGCCCGTTTTTTGTTTACATGTATCAGAATTTTGGCCTCGTGGCCTCTTGTAACTAAACAAGTAATTTCGTGAACATGGTCAGTTTGTAAATGAAATTGCTTGCTTATTGCGCTTTTTGCTTCTTCTTCTTCCTGAGTGGATTCTAGTTAGGGGAGTCCGCCTTTCGTAGGGGCCCGCTGGGTTGGAGGCGAGAGAGACGGGCCATAGCCACGCGGCGTAGGCTGTCTCTGGCTCGCGTTCCTTCCACTGTGCCGCCTACGCCCTTTTCGAATCGTGGCTCGTGGTTGAAGTAGGAAGCAAACCTAGCGCGTGTTGTTACGTTTTTTGCGCGAAAAAATGGGACCGTTTGGGGGGGGGTGCCCCCCGCAGTAGCCCCCGAGGGTAACTTGGGTTTCGGGGGAAAGCCGAGTTGCCCTTTTATTATACTTAGACTATTTACATAGGTGACACCAACTGGGGCGTTGGACGTGTGTTTGTACAACAGGAAATACTTGGAAATCCTAGCTAAGGGTAGAAGCGACGTAGCTGTTGGATGTTCCAAGCGTTGGTGAGCTCTTCACCGTCTTCGTTGGCCAGCTTGTACGTGCCCGGTTTGAGCACCTTCACCACGACGTAGGGTCCCTCCCATGGGGGCGATAGCTTGTGGCGCCCTCGATTGTCTTGGCGTAGCCTTAGGACCAAGTCCCCCTCGCTGAAATCCCTGCGACGTATCTTGCGTGCTTGGTAGCGCCGTAGGGACTGTTGATATCTTGCGGAGTGCATCAACGCCACGAGGCGTACTTCGTCCAGCTGGTCCAGCGAGTCCTCGCGGGCTCGCTGGTTAGCATCCTCGTTGTAGCCTCGAACCTTGGGCGACCCGTATTCCAGATCCGTGGGGAGGGACGGCCTCGCGCCATGGACTAGGAAGAACGGGGTGAACCCGGTGGCTCTGCTTGGGGTGGTCCTTAGGCTCCACACAACTGCTGGTAGTTCTTGGAGCCATTTCCGGCCAGATTTGTTGAGCTGGTCGAAAATTCTGGGTTTGAGGCCCTGTAGGATCATGCCGTTGGCACGCTCCACTTGGCCGTTGGTCTGTGGGTGTGCCACAGCTGCCCAATCCACGCGGATGTGGAACTTGTCACAGAACTCCAAGAACTTCCGGCCCGTGAACTGGGACCCGTTGTCTGTGATGATGGAGTTTGGCACTCCAAAGCGGTAGACGATGTCGGTGAAAAACGTGACCGCCTGCTCAGCCCTCAAATTCGTAATGGGGCGCACCTCCACCCACTTGGAGAACTTGTCGATTGCGACGAGCAGGTGGGTGAAGCCCCCGGGCGCCTTCCGCAGGGGCCCGACGATGTCCAACCCCCACACAGCGAACGGCCATGTCACGGGGATTGTTTGCAGAGCGTGAGGCGGCAAGTTGGTTTTGCGGGCGTGGAGCGGGCACCCTTCGCAAGTGCGCACGATTTCGTTGGCGTCCGCGACCGCGGTAGGCCAATAGAAGCCTTGGCGGAACGCGTTGCCGACGAGGGTGCGCGGCGCGGCGTGGTGACCACAGATCCCCGCGTGGATGTCCCGTAGGAGCTCGCGCCCCTCGGGAATGGGTATACACCGCTGGAGAATGCCCGACGCGGCGCGCTTGTACAGCTCATCGTCGACCAGGGTGAACGACTTGGCCATCCTGGCGATGCGCCTGGCTGCGGCCCGGTCTGCGGGGAGCTCCCCTCGAGCAATCCAGGTGATGTACTTCTCCCGCCAGTCCGCCTGGGCGGGAGCCGGCTCGATGTCCATCGCGACGGCCTCGTGGGAGCCGTACCCCTCGAGAAGGGAGAGCACGTACGCCTCGTTCGAGGGGTCCTCTTCCATGGGTTCCGCACCCGGCCGGATTCGAGGGAGCCCCCGAGGGTCCGCCGTCGCTCGAGGGGGTAGGGCTCGAAGGCGGCCGAAGGGGCGCGCGATGTCGCGCGCGAAAACGTTCGGGGGGAATGGTGATCCGCCGGGACGCGATCTTGGCAAGTTCATCTGCCTCCTCGTTGTCCGGCGGGGTACATGATTGAGCTCGATGCCGTAGAATCTGTCTTCGAGGGCCCGCACAGCTTTGCAGTAGGCCTCCATCTTGTCGTCGTGGCAGCTCGCGTTCTTCATGACTTGGTCGATCACGAGCTGCGAATCCCCTCGCACGTCGAGGCGCTTGATGCCCAACTCAATGGCGATTTTGAGGCCGCAGAGGAGGGCCTCGTATTCCGCCATATTGTTGGACGCGGGGAAGTGGAGGGCGCCTTTGCGTAGCGCATGTGCTCCCCGAGGGGGTGACACGAAGAGCGGGCCCGCGCCCGCTCCGTCTTCATCACCGAGCCGTCGAAGAACAGAGTCCAGCACTCTGCTTGAATTTGAGGGGCGGCGGGGCTGCGTGTCCGTCCACTCGGCGGCGAAGTCGCTAAGATTTGCGATTTGATGGCCTTGCGCGGAGCATAGGCGAGCGTTTCGCCCATCAACTCCACGGACCACTTGGCAATCCTGCCTGCCGCGTCGGGGTTGCGAATGATCTCTCCTAGCGGGAAGGAAGAGACCACCGTGGCGGGTGGGCCTCGAAGTAATGGCGGAGCTTGCGCCGCGCGAGGACCACCGCGTACAACAGCTTCTGGACCTGAGGGTAGCGCGTCTTCGTGTCCGACAGGACCTCGCTGATGTAATAGACTGGCCTCTGCACAGGCAGGGCATGCCCTTCCTCCGTGCGCTCCACGACGATCACGGCGCTGACCACTTGGGTGGTTGCGGCCACGTAGAGTTGGAGGGGTTCGCCGTCCCGCGGCGGCGTAAGGATTGGGGCGTGCGTCAGAGATGCCTTCAGCTTGTCGAGTGCTTCCTGGGCCTCGGCGGTCCAAGAGAAGCGCTCGTGCTTCTTGAGCGCCGGTAGAGGGGCGAGCCCTTCTCACCGAGCCTCGAGACGAAGCGGCTCGGGCGGCAAGACACCCTAACACCTTACGCACCCCTTTGAGGTCCCGAATTGGGCCCATCCGCTCGAGGGCCGCGACCTTTTCGGGGGTTGGCCTCGATTCCCCGCCGGGAGACGATGTATCCTAGGAGCATGCCCCGCGGCACTCCAAAGACACATTTTTCGGGGTTGAGCTTGACCCCGATTGGCCGCGAGCGGTCGAATGCGATGCCAAGGTCGGCGACCGAGGTCGTCTCGCCTTCTGGTTTTGACGACGATGTCGTCTACGTAAGCCTCGACCGTTCGCCCGATATGGTCCCCAAAAACGTGCTGCATGCAGCGCTGATAGGTTGCGCCCGCGTTTCTGAGGCCAAAAGGCATCGTGACGTAACAGAACGTCCCGAACGGTGTGATGAACGAAGTCGCGAGCTGGTCGGACTCCTTCATTTTTATTTGATGATAACCCGAATAGGCATCAAGGAAACAGAGTAGTTCACACCCAGCTGTGGAATCAACGATCTGATCTATGCGTGGTAAAGGAAAAGGAACCTTTGGACATGCTTTATTGAGACTGGTATAGTCGATGCACATCCTCCACTTCCCATTTTTCTTTTTTACAAGCACAGGATTGGCTAACCACGTAGGGTGGAACACTTCCTTGATGAATCCGGCCTCGAGGAGCTTCCGCAGCTCCGCTCCGATCGCCCGTCGCCGCTCCTCGTCGAAGCGGCGCAGCCGCTGCTGAACAGCGCGGGCGTTAGGCAGGATATCAAGGGAGTGCTCGGCGACCTCCCTCGGAATGCCTGGCATGTCCGAGGGGCTCCACGCGAAGACGTCGGCGTTGGCGCGGAGGAAGTCGACGAGCACTGCTTCCTATTTAGGATCGAGGGTCGAGCTGACCCTCAAAGCCTTGCCCTCGGGGGCCGACGGGTCGAGGGGGACCCCTTTGGTTTGCTCGGCGGCCTCGAACGTGCCGACGTGCTTGGTGGCGGAGCCGAGGTCGTCGTTGACCATCTTCTCCAGTGTGTTCACCAGCGCTTCGTCCAGCGCTAGTGCCTCCGCATGCTCCACGCACTCGACATCGCAGTCGAATGCATGCTCGATCGACGACCCGACGGTGATGACGCCGTTTGGACCCGGCATCTTCATCTTCAGGTACGTGTAGTTGGGGACTGCCATGAACTTGGCATAGCATGGTCGCCCAAGGATGGCGTGGTAGGCCCCTTTGAATCCCACCACTTCGAATGTGAGGGTTTCCTTGCGGAAATTCTTGGGGGTCCCAAACCAGACGGGCAGGTCGATCTGCCCGAGGGGGTGAACCTGCTTTCCAGGCGCGATGCCGTGAAACGGCTTCGTCTTCGGGCCGCGAGTTGGTCCACCCAATCCCCATTAGGCGCAATGTGTGCGCGAAGAGGATATTGAGGCTACTGCCTCCGTCCATAAGGACCTTCGAAAACCGGGCGTTCCCAATGATGGGATCGACCACCGAGGGAAATCTTGGCCGGGTTCGGGATGCGGTTTGGGTGATCATCCCGGCTGAAGGTGATGGCATCCTTCGACCAGTTGAGAAAGGCCGGAGGTGCCTTCTCTGCGGCGAGGACTTCGTGCCGCTCCTTCTTGCGCTGCCGGGTCGACATGTCAACGGTAGGTCCCCCAAAGATGAGGAACACATTTTCGACAGCGGGGAAACCGCCCGCGTCGCCATCGCCCCCATCCTTCTTGGCCTCTGCCTCCTTCGCGGCGGCACGGCCGTAGAATTTCTTGAGCATGTCGCCTTTGCTCAAGAGTGTGATTCACGGGGGTCTTGTGGTAGGGGCATGGCTTCTTCATCATGTCATCGAACACCCCCCGGGCCTCGAGGAGCCGGTCGAGGGCC
Source organism: Cenchrus americanus (assembly GCA_947561735.1). NCBI lineage: Eukaryota > Viridiplantae > Streptophyta > Magnoliopsida > Poales > Poaceae > Cenchrus > Cenchrus americanus. The sequence continues at coordinate 125,410,671 of OX387239.1, read as the reverse complement.
CCGTCGAGCGGGTCGGCCGGCGAGGGCCTCGGCGTTGCCGCCGTTGCGCCCCACGCTCGCGCGCCTCGCGGCGCGGCTTCTTCCCTTTCTTGCCCCGGCTTGTCGTTGCGGCGCGGCTCCTTGGACCCGCTGCCCTCCGCGGGCGTGTCCTCGGAGCGCTTGCCCTTCTTGCCGTCGAAGATTGCCCCCACGGCCTCCTCTCCCGGAGGCGAAGGCGGTGGCAATGTCAAACAGCTCGTTCGAGTCCGTGGGCGGGGCGGCGTCCCGGTTCGCGCACAAGGTCCGGCACGTGGTGCCCTCGAGAACGCATGCACGATCTCGGATTGCGCCACGGCGGGGAGCTCGTGCAGCGCTTGGAGAAGCGCCGTATGAATTCCCGCAGCGACTCGCACCGCCTTCTCGCGTGCGGGAGCGCGGATCCCGGGGAGTTCCCGTGGCGCACGTATGTGCCCTGGAAGTTGCCCACGAAGGTGTGGACTAGGTCGTCCCAGTTGTGGATCTGGCTGGCGGGCAAGTGCTCGAGCCATGTCCGGGCCGCGTCGCCCAGATGCAGGGGCAAGTTGCGGATGATCACCTCGTCGTTGGTGGCCCCGCCCAGCTGACAGGCCAGGCGGTAGTCGTTTAGCCAGACACGAGGGTCCGTCTCCCCGTTGTATTTAATGATCGTCGAGGGTTGGCGGAAACGCTGGGGGAACGCTGCCGTGCGGATCTCTCGGCTGAACACGCGGGTGCCCGGGGGCTCCGGCGTTGGGGAGCGATCCTCACCGCTGTCGTAGCGTCCGCCCCTTCGAGGGTGGTAGCCCCTGGCCGCTCGCGCGTCCGCCTTGCTGGTGCGCCTGGCGTTGATGACGTTGCGGGCGTCACCATCTAGCGCCCTGCGTGTGTCGAGGAGCCGTTCCTTGGCCGGCGTGCGTCCCTGGTCGGCAGGTAGACCCGCATGCACCGAGGGTTCGCCCCCTGGTGCCGGATCATCACCCCGCGCGTCCCCCTGTTGGCGGATGCGTGAGGCCGAGCTTTCGGCCTGCTGGACGGCCGCCTGCTCAAGGAGGGTCTGCACCTCGCGGTGCATTTCTCGAGCCTCGGGGGTCGAGGGTGCCGGCATGGCGCGCAGCAGTGTCGCGGCGGCGATGAGCTTTTGGCTCGCTCGCGGTGGAGTATCCGCGTTGTCGACGTTGGGGACAGGGTTGAGGCGGTCGCGGACTTGACGGCCTAACTCCCGTGCGCGTTCGCCGCGCGCGGAGGCCTCTCTCGCCATCGAGGCGCGGAGTAGCCGCACGGTCCGTACTCCTCCGCTAGCTTGGCCTCGAGCTCGCGAGCTTGGGCCGGTGCGCGTCGACGTCGGCCCCGGTGGGTGCGCTTGGCCCCGCGGCCGGGCGCATGGCAACCCCCGGGGCTGGCGTGACTTCCCCATCTCCCGGCGCCGCCGCACCGGCGGCGTTGGCCGGGTCGTTGGTGATGACGGCGCGGCATTCCCGCGTGGGGTCGTAGCTCCCGATCTTTGGAGTCGTCGGAGCGACCGAACCGGTAGTCCGTGGCGTCGAGGAAGCGCCTGAACGCGACTGGGTCCGGCACACCAGAGAAGTCCCACCCCGCGTACCCATGACGGTTGGCGGGTGGCATCGTGTCGACGGAGCCCAGGGACGACTCGTCCGCTGCCGAGGTGCCAGGATCCCTGGCGACGAAGACGTGCCGACCAGGCGGAACCCTGCGCATCGTCGTGCTGACGCTGGCGTTGTAGGCCGTAGTGGCGCCACGCAGCCCGATGGGGACGCGTGGTCCGGAGACTGCGCGCGGTCCCGGCGGGGGCGGTGGCGGCCGTCGTGACGGTGGGCGCACCGCGGCCCCGGGCGGCGGCGCGCTCGGCCTGCCGCCGCTCGGCCCGCGCCCGACGCGGCGCGATCCCGGAGCGGCGACGGCGTCGCGGCGTCGACGGACCCGCGCATCCGTGCTGCGGGCGCTGCGCGGTGTTGTGCGTGCGGCGGTGACCGGAGCGGACACGGCCTCCCGTGCGCGCGCGTAGCTCCTCACGGTTGGTGAGGCGCATGAGATAGCCATTCCCCGTGGCCTGGAAGTTCAAGTCCCCGAAGCGGATCTCGAGCCCGGCCGGAAGGGGGTCTGAGCTACCCATGTTGTAGCGGGTGCTACGGTACTCAGTGCGAATCACCATGGAGGGAGTCAGCGAAACGACCTTAGGCGCTCGGAGGCCCCACGGTGGGCGCCAACTGTCGGTGCGGAATATGGTCCCGACACTAACCAGTAGATAGCGCCTAAGTTTATCCCTCTATGGTCGATGCAAAGCAACAAATGACACAAGGTTTATCCTGGTTCCGGCCGAGGGGGCCGTACGTCCAGCAGTGGCGTGCTCGTGGCACTATATTGCTCGGCACCGGGGTGCTTGTAGTGGGGCAAGTACAAGCAAAGCGGGAGAGGAAGCGTGGCTTCCAAGTCCCTGGTGAGTGGCTGGAGATGTAGTGGGAGAATATGAGAGTGAGTGCACAATGCGCTGTGTTCTTCTCCGTTCGTCCGAATCCTCCCCCGCGGCTGGGGGCTCGCTCCCCCTTTTATAGGCCAAGGGGGTGGCGAGTTACATGCACGCCGCGCTACCTAGCTATGTGTAGGAGCACCTCGTGCTACAGTGTAGAGCGGGCGATCCGGCCATGATGGCCTACTTCGTGCCCGAACAGTGGCGGTTCGAGGGTAGGAGGCGGCAGATGGTGATGGCGTTCTCCCGATAGGCTTCGAGGGAGGTGCTGATGATGACCGGTACGGGGTACAGGAGCGGGCAGAACGGCGTTCCTTCCCAATGAGCTCTGTGGTGGCGGAGTGGTTGCTGCAGTGCTTGGGCGTGCGCCTGTGGAGTCAGATGTGCGCCCGCACGCGTGGGTACGGCGGCCGCGCCGTTACAGTGGCCGGGATGGCCACCCACCGGCCTAGCGCCCCTCACCTAACCTGCAAGGTCACGGGAAAGTGGAATCGAGGGTGCGCCCGGCCCCCTTTCGAGGGTCGGGCGTGTTAGTCGTACAGCGGCGTGCGCACGGTGTCACGGGTCTGACACCGGCCGTACCGCACAGTCCATCCCACAGTGGCGGGGATGGGCTCCCTCCATGGGGAGTTGGTGCGGCGGCACGGGCGTGAGCCCCGGCGCATGATGGCGCCGTCCGCGGCGTCGGGGCGCTAAATGCCCAAGTACGGGGCCGGCGCGCGCGTGCGGGGCGCCCGTGAGCGTGGCGGGCCCCGGCCGAGGGCGGAGCGGACCCTCGAGCGAGGCGGGACTCGCTCGAGGGGGAGCGCGCCCTCGGCGGGGGCGGGGGCCGCTCGAGGGGAGGGTCGCCCCTCGGCGGGCGGAACTTGTTCGAGAAGGAGTTGCCCCTCGAACGGGGCGGAGCCCGTTCGAGGAGGAGCATGCCCTCGGGCGAGGCGGAGCCTGCTCGAGGGGTCTTCCTAGGCGGGCCGCCTTGGTGGGCCTCCGAAGTCCTGCTGCGTGGGCCGTGTCCTGCAGGGTTAGTTTCCTGCATGGTTAGGCTTAGCTTACATTGATGCAAGAATTTAAGTAGGGGTTCCCCCATTGTTTGAGGGGACCCCTAGGGCGGTCCCCGACACGTTGATCACTTGTGCCGGAGCTTGTGTGATCCAGAGTTTGATCGTGTTCGCCATTTGAATCTTGCTTGGCAAATTTGGGATAAGTTGTTGGTTGCTCACGGTGGTGATAACCATGTGAAGGCTCGCCTCTTTGTTTCTTACCGGATGCAATATGAGAATTTCACTCCACTTCCCGGTGAGGACATTGATGCGATGTTTCAGAGGTTCATCGCCATCGTGAACAACATGAAGGCTAATGTTGAGGATTTTCCGTACTCCGAGCATGATCAGGCTTTGAAGCTCTTGCATGTCTTGGACCCAAGTGTTTGGGGTGCTAAGGTTGAGGCCATCAAGGAGTCTGGGAATTATTTGACTATTGAGTTGGATGACCTCTTTTCTAAGCTCAAGTCGGTCCGAGGTTGACGGAAGTTGCTATCCAAGCATGAGGGCTCGGCCCGACCATAGTCTTGCTCTTGTGGGAGGATCCAAGGGCAAATCTAACTCTTCCTGTCGACAGTTTTCTTTGTCCTCTCTTATGTCCATTCCAGATGAGGAGTTTGATGTGCTGGGCGAGGAGGAGCTGGCCTTGCTCTCAAGAAGGTTTGAACGACTACACGAGAGTCGGAGGAACGCAAGGCGGAGCTCAGGGACGTGCTACAAGTGTGGCAAGCGTGGCCACTTCATCGCCGAGTGCCCGGAAGCGGAGGAGAACAAGTACAAGGTGAACGAGTACAAGGCGCACCCGAGGCGTGAAGACAAGTACTCCTCCAAGGGCAAGCACTTCAACAAGTCCAAGAGCAAGGACAAGGACAAGCGGCGGCCGAGCAAGAGCACCTACAAGAAGAACAAGGCAAGAGCGATGGTGGCCGGTGCGAGCGACGTCGACTCAAGCTCAAGCGAGGAGCAGTCAAGCTCAAGCAGTGAAGATGAAGACGCCGGGAGGCGCAGTGGCAAGAAGAGTGCAAGCCGGAACCTCAGCGGGCTGAGCTGTGTGGCACTTGAGGGCTTTTGTGGCATGGCCCATAACTCGAGCAGCAAGAAGAGCGTGAAGGAAGACAGCGACTCCGACTCGGAGGATGAGGCAGGAGGCTTGGAGAACATTTGGTTGATCGACTCCGGGTGTTCTCGACACATGACCGGAGATAAGAAGTGGTTCTCCAGCCTCACCCCAGTGAAGGAAAAGATGTACATCACATTTGGGGACAATGGACGAGGTAGGGTCTTTGTCGGAGCGTGTTGTGCATGTGAGTGACAAGGTAACGTTGAAGAGAGTGGCTCTTGTGAAATCTTTGGGTTTTAATTTGCTTTCGGTTTCTCAGTTGCTTGATGAGGGTTTTGAGGTGCGTTTCAAGTCTGGCGAGTCTCGTTTGCTTGATTCTCGAGGTGATCTTGTACGTATGATCATCCCCGAGGGTCAGATTTTCGTGCTGATTTCTCTCGTTCTTTGGGTCTTGCTCGGCTTGTTTGATGGCCGGTCCTTCTTCGATTTGTGGAAATGGCATAGGCGGTTGGGACACTTGAGCTTTGATTTGGTTTCCCGCTTGAGTGGTCTTGACCTTGTCCGAGGATTGCCGAGGTTGAAGCTTGAGAAGGATTTGGTTTGTGCTCCTTGTAGGCATGGTAAGATGGTAGCCACTCCCCATCCACCCCTGACCGATGTCATGACCGAGCATCCGAACGGAGCCGTTGCATATGGACCTTGTTGGGCCAGCTCGAGTTCGCTCGGTGGGTGGGAAGTGGTATGTCCTTGTTGTGGTGGACGATTACTCTCGCTATGCCTGGGTGTTCTTCTTGGAGGATAAGAGTGAGACTTTTGGCTTTGTTCGAGATCTGATCGTGAGGTTGAAAAACGAGAGGCATGGGAATGCTATTCGAGCTATCCGCAGTGATAATGGCTCTGAGTTTAAGAATTCTCGTTTTGATGCCTTTTGTCGTGATCTAGGTCTTGAACATCAGTATTCGACTCCTTATGTGCCCCCTCAAAATGGAGTCATGGAAAGGAAAAATCGGACTCTTTGTGAGATGGCTAGGACGATGCTCGATGAGCACAGGACTCCTAGGAGGTATTGGGCTGAGGCGGTCAATACAGCTTGTCATGTTTCCAATCGGATTTTATTGAGAGCTTTCAAGAAGAAGACCTGTTATGAGCTTATGCATGGTCGGGCACCCAAGGTGAGTCACTTCCGAGTTTTTGGCTGCAAGTGCTTTATTTTGAAGAAGGGAAAACTCGACAAGTTTGAGGCTAGGTCTAGTGATGGTATTTTCTTTGGCTATGCTAACCATTCTAGAGCCTATAGGGTGCTTAACCTTGAGACTAACAAAATCATGGAGACTTGCGAGGTGACCTTCGACGAGACAATGCCATGTACCTCTCTTGGCTTTGAATGTGCAGGTGATGAAGAGATGGCCGAGGACCTCTTTGAGGAGGAGAAAGATGAAGATGGAGATGATGATGGGGAGAACCATGCGCCTGAAGCTGAGCATGTACCCACTACTTCCCCTACGACCACTTTGGAGCATGGACCGTCTACTTCATGGACAACGACGGTGCAACAAGAGGACCAGGCAAGAGAAGCTGAAGTTGAGGGGGAGGTAGTCTCGAGGCGTGAGGCTCCCCGACAGATTCAAGAAGTGCATCCCCTGTCGAAGATCATTGGAAACATTGATGAACGCACTACACGGTCGAGGTCCAGGAATTCCTCTCATTTTGCTCATGCTGCTTTTGTTGCTACTTTTGAGCCCAAGGACATTGGACATGCTTTATCTGATGCAAACTGGGTCAATTCTATGCATGAGGAGTTGGAAATTTTTGAGAGGAACCAGGTGTGGGAGTTAGTTGAACCACCTCCAAATTGCCATCCCATAGGAACCAAGTGGGTTTGGAAGAACAAAGAGGGAGAGAATGGGATGGTTGTGAGGAACAAGTCCAGACTTGTTGCTCAGGGGTTTAGTCAGAAGGAGGGGATCGACTATGAGGAGACCTTTGCTCCTGTGGCCCGTCTTGAGGCAATTCGGATCCTTCTAGCCTTTGCCGTGGCTAAAGGGTTCAAGTTGTTTCAGATGGACGTGAAGAGTGCTTTTCTGAATGGGGTCATAGAGGAGGAGGTGTATGTGAAGCAGCCACCTGGGTTTGAGAGCGAGTTGTACCCACACGGGGTATACGGGTTGAAAAGGGCTGCGTATGGGTTGAAACGGGCGCCCGTGCTTGGTATGGGAGGTTGAGAGGTTTTCTGTTGAGCAGAGGGTTTGTGATGGGTACCGTGGATAGAACCCTGTTTCTCCTCAAGCATGGAAATGACTTGTTGATTGTGCAGATATACGTGGATGATATTGTCTTTGGTGGCTCGTCACATAACCTTGTTGCCAAGTTTGCAGATGAGATGAGCAGGGAGTTCGAGATGAGCATGATGGGCGAGTTGCAGTATTTTCTCGGGCTGCAGATCAAGCAAGTGAAGGACGGTACATTTGTGCACCAGACCAAGTACACAAAAGACATGCTGAGGAAGTTCCAGATGCAAGATGTGAAGCCGATGTCGACTCCCATGGGGAGTACGGCCACTTTGGATGCGGATGAGGATGGAGAACCGGTGGACCAGCGGGAGTACAGGAGCATGATCGGCTCCCTCCTCTACTTGACGGCGATGAGGCCAGACATACAGTTCAGCGTGTGTCTGTGCGCTCGTTTTCAGGCTTCGCCGAGGACATCACATCGACAGGCCGTCAAGAGGATTTTCAGGTACCTACGATCGCCCTTGGTCTTGGCCTTTGGTATTCTTCCTCCTCGACTCTTTCTCTTCATGGTTTTTCGATGCGGATTTTGCTGGTTGTCGAGTCGAGAGGAAGTCTACTTCGGTACTTGTCGGTTTCTTGGTTCTTCGTTGGTCTCATGGTCTTCCCTGCAAGCGATCTAGTGTAGCTCGGTCTACCACGAGGCGGAGTATGTTCTTGCCGCGAGTTGTTGTTCCCAGTGTTGTGGATTTCATACACTTTGAGAGACTTTGGTGAGGAGTGCACCCGGATCCCATTTCTTTGTGATAGCACCGATTGCCATAAGCGTAGCCAAAAACCCGGTGCTTCACTCCGAACCAAACACATAGAGGTGAGGTATCATTTCTTGAGGGACAATGTGGAGAAAGGAACCATTGTTTTGAGCCATGTCCCTACCCAAGATCAGCTAGCCGACATCTTTACAAAGCCTCTCGACCAAGCTACTTTTGTGCGCTTGCGGGGGGAACTTGGGATTTGTTGCCCTTTCTAGTTGATTCTTGGGGGATTTCCTTTTTGTACCATATGTATCATACCATGTTTACTTTGATGTATATACATGCTTTGCTTGATGTATAAACCATGGTAGGATAGCCATCTTGTCATATATCATGTTGCATTTGTATCATATTGCATTTTAGGATGATGAGCTTCTTTCATATGCCATTTTTGAGTCTCTTTGGCTATTCGTGAGATATTGGTCATATGTGTGGAGAAATGGTGATGTGAGGCTATGCTCTTGGAATATTCGAAATATATGTGTGGTGAGATAGCCCTTTTTGAAATAAATGCTAATCTTGACTAATTTTTGATGAAATATGCTCCACTCGTGTGTAGGTGTGTATCCATGTCACAGTTTGGTCTAAATGTGCTTTTCATGCTTAGATTGTGCTTGGATGCCTTGTTCTTGCATTTGGGCCAAAGGCCGGATATCATTGTGAATGTTTAGCCTATGTTGCATTCATGGGGGAGCATAAGCTTCTTTTTGCCGCAAAGGCACTTCATGTACCATGAAATGAATTAATCTTGAAAAGAAGTGCATAATGCTTGAAAAATGCTCCATCCATCATGTCTATGCTGAAAATGTCTTATCCTTCACATATGGGTGCAAAACATGTTGCATGATGTTCACCAGTGGAGAAGTCTCCCCGAAGTGGACACATGGCTCATGAGCTTTGACATGACATGCTTTGCTTTATGGGTGTTTGCCATGATCTTTTGCTGAGAATTTGATATCCTTGTATGATCTTTAAATGGTATGCATGTTTGTGGCTCAAGTGTGACATGGATAGGCTTTTACATGTGAAGCGAGCCTTCTTTTGATACAAATGCTTAAATCTGAAAAATTTTGCTTTGTCACATGCTTGTATTTTCATATATTACTTGTGGCAATGCTTTGTCTATGCTATGATTCATATGTGTGATCTTTGTCTCATTTTTAGCCTTTGACACTAGATTTGGCCTATTTGAGAAGCTCATGTAGATGTTTATATGCTTTGCTTTGCATTTCTGCATTTTCACCTTGATTCATACATTGTCAACAAGGGGGAGAAAAGGTGAGCTTAATGAAAATTCGAAAAAGGTGAGCTGAAATTTGGAAGTGTGCATCCACATGTTCGGGGGGAGGCATTTGTTCGGGGGAGCTTTCTTCTTGTTTTCGGTGTGGATTTTGTGCTTTGCTTGGCTTGTGACCTTTCTTTGCCCTTCTTCGGTTTTGGTCATGAGTTGAGCTTCTTCGTTTTCTTTCTTCTTCTTTTCTCTTTTACTCGAATTTCATTTCGCATTGTGTGTTGTCAATGCACTCATCAAGGGGGAGATTGAGGACCGGGAGCGTCCCGAGTGGTCGGTGGATGACCGCTCCTTAGTGATGAGTGATTGACAACGGGTGTTGGACCGACTCTTGGCTTAGTGCGCGGTGTAGGCTGCGGCCTAGTTTGTGTTGTTGCGAGGTGAAGAACGGGCGCGAAAGGTCTTCGGCCTTGAGGGAGCCTCGGGAGATGGAGAGACAAGTAGGCTCGGTTCGAGGGACCCGGTGGACGGCGGGGCCGGGTGCGGGTCACATGGTGGCGACACAAGCAAGACGAAGTCATGGACAAGTGAGCGGTGCACGGTGGCGGTCAAGTCAAGTGGTTTGGCGGGAGGCCGGACCGAGCACGCGGGGTTTGGTGGTTTGCCCACAAAACCATCGGCGGACGGTTTATTGGTTTGGGCCTCAAAACCAAGTCCGAGGGCCCAACACGACGGAGACGGGATCCGGGCGTGTCGGGAAGCTTCGAGGCGGAGGACACGCGGCGGGATCGCATGGCTTGCGTCGGGAGGACGCGGGGGTGCGGCAAAGGCGTGGCCGTCCGATGGGAAGACCCACAAACATTACCAAAATGCCCCTACGTGGGTTGTATCGCCAGTAGTGTAGTTAGGGGTAGTCGAGTCATTTACCACTCCGGCGGGACCTGATATATAAGCCATGAGTGTGTGTTGATGGCTCTCTCTCTCCGCGACTTAGGGTTTCATTTGCTCCCTCCTCTTTCTCATTTTCGTAGCTATTTTCCTTCCTATTTTCTCTAGGCTAGCATGAGAGCTTCATGTGAGATTTGTTGAGAGGGATGGATGCTAGGGCGGCATGCTAGACCTTGTGAATCTTTCTGGTTTGTATAGAAGATTCGGGGTTGTTTTTCGTGGCTTTTTGTGCTTATTTTCGTGCCTTTGTTCCCGGTGTGATTCCGCGGATTTGAGTGAGTTTCTTCCGGATTTCTTTGAGGGAAACATGGATAGATGTCTTGTGCATCTTTGTGCTTGATCTTGTGCCCTCAAACGCCGGAAACTACTCCGATTCGTGAGTTTTCGTTCGGTGCTCTAGCTTTTGGTGGTGCTCAAAGGATTCGCGATTCCCGGTGATTTAGGGAGTTAGGAGGCAAGATTTTTGGGCTATAGCATCCTTGTGTGACGCTTTTCAAGTACCCAAACCCTTGTCTCCACAGCTTCAACCGTTTGGGAAATCCGATGATGATTTGGGGGAGTTGACTTTCGAGGTCGGGCGTTTTTCTGCTCTGTCCGAGCCTCGCGGACGGTCCGCGCCCTCCTGGCGGACGGTCCGCGCCGCTCGAGTTCGTCCCGAGTTCTTCGTGTTCTTGCTCGTCCTTTGTTTCGATCCGTCGTGTTTTTGGTTTTTGGTTGGACGGAGTTTCGGACGGTCCGCGGTGTCGGGCGGACGGTCCGCGGGTGCTTGGCGGACGGTCCGCGTGCTCCCCGCGGACGGTCCGTGGCACGGGGGTGTCTTTGGGTCGTTACTGTGTAAATTAACGGACGGTCCGCGGCTAAGGCCGGACGGTCCGCGGCTCGGGTGCGGACGGTCCGCGATGCCCGGCCGGACGGTCCGCGCGGCTCTTGCGGACGGTCCGCCCCTCTGCGCGGACGGTCCGCCAGAGCCTGTGTGCTTTGCTTCTTGGTTCGATTCCCTCCTCCCTTTCTAGTGCTTCCGCGTGTGCTTTGAGGAATCGTTCCTAAGGCTAGAGGTTGATCCATAACCTCGTGGTCTTGGCGATTGGTGTGTGATTCGATCCATCGCTTGTGTGTGACCGGGATTTGAGTAGGACATAGGCCGGGTTCTTTGGGGAGAACTTTTACCGGCTCCTATTCACTCCCCCCCTCTCTAGTCGCCATCTGATCCTTCACTTTTGAACTCTAAAACTGCACGGTACCTACCTCCTCCCCCATGCTTAGACGTTGCTCGTCCTCGAGCAAAGAGGCGAAAAATAAGGTAGGTACCGGAATATTTTTCCTTGGAGAGATACTTGAAATCTTCAACGTTGGCACCGTCTTGCGATCTTCCTTGAATTGATGATCCATTCTCAATGATAGGTTGTGGTCAAGGAGGTAATCACAAAAAGATGATATTTGGTTTAAGGGTGGATATCCGGCGAAGTTTGTGAAATCACCGATGCGGGGATACACAATGCACGGATAAAAGGCTAGATACGCAAAAACGGAATGACCAGCTTCTTAGTCTCGGGCCAGAGAAATCATGGCCTGCAATAACTCACTCAAAAATAAATCTTGTACACTAAGGTTTATGCACTCAAATATATATAAGGCTTTGGATAGGTTGAGCAACACACAAGTGATATTTGTGACAAGGTTAGCAATATTTTTGAGCATAAAAGACATCTTTAATCTATTCATAACTTGAGAGCACATAAAACACTATGGGTCTTCATTTTAATCATAACCTCCGCTGAAAATTAAGCTAGTATTTAAATAAATTCAGATCTGCATTTTTAAGAGAGCACTAGCTTAAACATGCATAAATCGATTACAAAGATGAACAAAGCTGCAATTATAATCATATATCATCATGGCACAAATTTTGTAGCTTTTCCAAAGATATAATCAAGGTGGTGTCTTTATTAATGATGACATCAAGTTGAAATACAAACTGAAAATAAACTAACATGCTTGCTGAAATTTAAATAAAAACAGAAAATACTACGCAAACACACATAAGCAAAAGCTGAAAATTACAGAGAAAAAGAAAAGAAAAGAAAACTAAAGTTCCTAAATCTTCTAGTCCTCCGCCGGTGGTTGATGTTGATGATCTTGATAATAATACCCTTGCTCATAATATGGTTGGACACTTCCTTCGACGAATTGATTTGGCTCCACATGGTGAAGGCGTCCAAGTTCAAAGCCAATATTTGCGTTGCCTTCACCGAGTTGAGCTGCGTTAGATTGGATGGCTGCGATGTTTTGAGCATTTCTTGCAGCATACCCTCCAATAATGGCCATGCTTTGTTGTGGTTGGGGATGATGAGCGTAGGACTCCGCGAAGTTAGCGTTGGGCACAACATAATTTTGTGGGGGTACCGGTGCACCACCCCCCCCCCCCATGCTTGCTCTTGTGGCCCTCCGTAATATCTTGGCGGAGGAGGGACCTCGCCGAACGGTTGCACATTGGGTTGTGCTCCACTCGCATGTGCGGAGGATGTTCCCTCCTCTACGATTCTTCCTCTTTTGTTCTTCCTTGCAGGGACAAGTAGTCCCTCTTCCAACCAATCTTCTCTCCCTTCGTTGAAAAGCCTAAGCCTCTCGTAGGGAAGGAGTAGGTTCACTATGGCCAACCGATAACCTCCTCTCTCATCTCCACTAATGTACTTGCCTTGCCGCAAATACTCTATGCCGAGAGAGGTACCACGCAAAAGGTGGTCGGGGTTTCTTGCGATCCCCGGCCGCAAGGAAAAGGCCAACATGGAGAGGTAACACCCCGAACCAATATTACCCGCCCCCGATGTTGCTTCACAACACCAACGGTTGATCATGAGGTAAGAGGGGTCTATTGGCTGCCTGGCAATTAAAGCCGAGTATAGCCAATTCAACTCCGTGTCGGTCACCTTTGTTTCCTTCATCCTCCCCAATACCCTCTTGCACATCCAAGAGTGAAATATCCGGATAATGGGGTTGGGGATGCAATTGCGTTGTTGATGGGCTTCTCCGGAGATCATGTTCCAAAATCCCGCTAACATGCCGGGTGGCACGTCAACTTTCTCCGGAGTTCCCTTGTGGAATCCAAGCAGCTCCCTAACGTGCTCGTAGGGAACCTCTTGTTGGACTCCCTCCAAACGGAATGACAAGCTTTGCACCCCATCATCATCAACGATGGGTGCAATAGTCATTAAAATTTCCAAGGCGAACCCCAAATGGGTGTCCACCGATACTCCGTTGGAGAACTGCACCCATCCGAGGTGCCCCAACATATAGTATATGTCGGTGGCAAAACCCAAGGTGTAGAGTGCTTGGTCGTCGAACTCGACGTTGGGCACAAGCCTCTTCTCAAGATTGGCGAGCCTCTCCTCCTCCGCCGACAAGATGATGAAGCCGTACGAAGATTGTGTCGGGGTGTAAGGAGGTGGTGCGGTTGAGCGAGTCGATCGTCGTGGTGGCGTGGGCTGCTCCTCCGTGTGCCCACGAGGTTCGGTGAACCTCATGGAAGTGCTTCTTGCAGCCCTCATACCACCAAGGAGGAGAGCGTCGTTCCTCCTCGGTGGTGCCGTGTCCGTCTCCATGCTCCGGGGAGACTCGGAAACCGAGTGCCTCCTCGAAGACGTGGTTGATGACGGCTTGGACGATGACGAACTCTTCTTCTTAGAGAAGAGACTTGTGGTCTTCTTCCACATGGTTGCTGCACTCTTTCTTCAACTAAAATTCCGGGTTGCAACCGGTAAACTAGGCACTTAAACTCTTTGCTTCGGATGTGGACTTTGAGTGGATTAAGGATGTGGATTTTTCTTGAGCTATCAAGCTTGGGATGGTTGGCTAAGTCTACGGAGGTTCTGAGCACACAAACTTGAACACACAAACAAGGGAAGGAGAGGGAAGCTTGCTGCGAGAAAACGGGCGCGCGGGGGGCTCCTTATGTAGGTGAGGCCGGCCTCGGTGCTCCTCCCCGCCTCGTCTTTCTTCCCGGCACGATCATTTCACCTCTCGCAACTTTCTCCGCCCGCGTGCTCCATGAGTTGCACCGCCCAAACGCTCTCGTCCACTCCTTATTGGTCCTTCCACTTGATGCTTCATGTTTTGGGTCATGTCCATGCTCCCTAGCTCCACTTGCTTCACATGCCACCATGAAATTCCTACAAAGTTGATGCTTGCTGCCCACCATGCTTGTCCTTTGCATGTGGAATTGGTGAAAGTTGATGAAAGGGAATCCAATGGTGCATGCATGATTACTAGATTGCCTCCATTAAGGTGTGTTTAAGGTTAAGCACTCCTCTAATTCGAAATTTAAAATATTTTTCAGAGCCATGCAAGAGCTCGAACATAATTTTAGAGAAGTTTTTAAACCATTAAAAACAAATGCAAGTCGAAAATATATTTTTTTACGTCGATTTCGGTCTCACCGGTATAGTTTGCCTTCATCGGTTGAGAGCGGACTTTTTCCGGCTTGATCGTGGGGGGCATAGGTTTAGGTTCTAATTTTGGCTAAATAAGAAAGATTTTGAATAAAACAAAATTAGAATAGGCTTAGAAAAATTCTAATCCTAGAGAAACCAAGGATAAAGATTTTTAAAACCAACCAAAAGCTTTGATTTCTAGGTTCACGCGAGTCCTACCACGTGCTGAATTTTATTAACACTTAAACATAAATCGTGGCTCTACTCGTGTGGTTTTAGCATGAAAAATAAGTCAACCTCAGCACCATAATGAGGGTGAAAGGTTGAGTTAAGGTTCTGAAATTATTTGGTTGAGGTTTCTCGAAAAAGAAAAGAATCAAACAAGCACATAGGAGGGTTCATGCAAAGGGTTTATGATAAAGCAAACATTCAATCAAGAATTATGTCTCTAATATTGTTCAACCACTTCTAAGTCTAATGTCTTTGCGTAATAAAACTCAAAAACTAAATTATTAAAAGGACTCGAAAAACCTGGAATCGGGTTGTCCTCCCGGTAGCTTATTCTTGACTTGACGAAACGGGTTGCCTCCCGCCTAGCGCTTCGTTTATAGTCCATGGCTAGACTTCTTCACTTGATTACTTCGGATCAACGCTCTTTGTGGGCGTTGCAATCTTGGGTACCCGCTTTGGCTTAGTCAATTTTTTTGGTCTTCACAGGCTGGCTTTGTCCCTTGGTCTTGACGGATGCAACAACTTCCTTGTGGCTCGGCATCTCGAACTCCGGTCCTTCGGTCGTGATCTTCATGGTCTCTAGTGTGATCCTTCATCTCTCCCGAATGAGCTCGAGTAGCCTTCGCCGTCTTGGGACTTTGGAGTTGTCTCGGATATTCTTCTTCGTTACCCATCGGGCGCCCGGCAAGTTGTCCCCCTTGCGTCTAGCATCTTCATCACGATGAACACTTCACGTATAGAGCTTCTGACCTCCGTCACCTTGCCATCTAAATTCTTCAATATTTTCTCCATAGCCTCGAACTTAGTGACGGCGTCCTTGTTGATCTTAGCTTGCTCGTCCATCAAGTCCTTGAATTGTGCACAAAGAGAAACCAAAACTTGAATCGACAAACTTGCATTAAATCGGGGTTACCTTGGACATGGTCGTACTCCACACACTCCTTGCATGAGGATCTTGCTTCGGCGGCCTTTAGGTGTTGAGCTTCTTTCTCCATCTCCATCTTCTCCATCCTCCTCTTAAGTAAACCGATATGCCACTCAAGGAATCCGACTCGTATGCATTCAGCTCTCGCAATCGTCATGCGGATAGTTGAGACCTTGATCTTGAACGGCCTCCCGGCGTCTTGACTTGGAGGTGGTGATCCCCTTGGAGATTTTGACGGTCCTTCGACTTCAACTTCTGAATCTAGGGTTTCCACCCCTTTAGCTTGTGTTGCATGTCACCTTTGCCTGTAAAGTTTTCCTGGATCATCCACAAAAAAGTTTGGGTTTCTTGGAGAGGTAGCCAACCATCTCCGGTTAGGGTTAGCAATAAGCAAAGTATGCAAAACTAAAAAGGGAAAATAAATCTATGAAAACTAGGGTTAGACAAACTAGATTAGATGTAATTTGAGGATGATCAAAGTTTAGTAGATGCAAAAATAAAACAAAATCAGTACCGAAAATTACAAAAAAAAGCAATAAAAAATCAAATCTTGATCACTTGTTCCCCGGCAACGGCGCCAGAAAAAGGGGCTTGTTGACGGTTAATAATTGTATCAAAGTTCGTTCGTGACTCGCAAGCGTACAAGTCTCCCGTCGTAGTCAAGGGACCCTTCTTCCCTCGAGTGGTGAACCCAAGGTATCGAATCCGTGGAACAAATGTGTGACGCAAGACTTAATCTATTAAAGCCAAGTAATCTTCAATATTCGATAAAAGACCTAATGCATCTAAGTAAAAGACACAAAACGAATCTAATCTACTAAAAACCGGAGAAAACAAAGTAAGATTGGGTAGATAAACCGATCTAGAGGGATCGGGGTAAGACTTTTGTTGAAGTTCCAAGCAAGAGAAGAAGTAACAAATCGAATCTTAATAGAAGCCTCTTTAAATCGTGGTTTCCCGTCCAAATCCGAAAACATCCGCCTTTCGAGACCCCCCGTTCGTCACAACGTATCCCTATTCATGCGGGGAGCTTAGGGCGAGTCAAAAGACAAGTCGAGATTCTTTCGGAAGATCCGGCGTGTACCTCTAGCCACCGCGGCTACAAGAACACCCTATGTAATCTATCGCGCGAATAGAATTGGAATAAGCAAAGCCGATCGAAAAACGAAATCTTCGAGGAAACACTTGATCGCTAAGAAAAGATTCAACTTGATAATTCAACTATGACAATGATACATACACAAGATTACCACCGGATCCTTCCTTGATCTTGCTTCTAGCTCCGGAACTCCGACGTGGTCTTCCATGCAAGGTTCCCACGTCGGCTAGGGAAACCCTAGTCAACTAGCTCGACCCTCTCCTCTCCGACATGGTGTCCCTCTCTTCTCTCGCTTCTCGGCGGCCGAAGACGAAATCTTCCCCGCGTGGCTCTCGGTCGGGGGACTATAAATAGCCCGATTGGCGGCTAGGGCAAAGGGCGACGGGTTTGGGCCCTAAATGGGCTCGGGGCCGACCGGATCGGCCGGCCGGCCCGGGCCCATTTAGGCCCGGCCCGTGGGCTCCTTCGCCCGAGGTCGGTTCCCCTTGCTTCCTCGGATGCTTCCCCCTTCTGCATGTAGGTCCATGTCGTCGGTTTCTCTCCGAATTGGACTCAACTCCTTGTCTTGCAAGATTCAGTACTTTTCTGGTCAGGTCCCTGGAGTCTGTCATCTTCTCGGATCAAGTCCCCGGCTTCTTGGAGTTAAGTTTGCTTCATTGCATGACTTGTACGGGGCTTCAAGGTCTTGTCATGAGGTGCTTGATGAACTTATCCCGAAAGTCTTGCATTCAACTCTAAAACCCTGCATAAACATTAAACTCCAAAACCGACATGCACACGTGAACTTGTTATACCACGGGGGTTAGTACCAATGGATAAGGTATAAAACTCATGCCAACACCGAAGGTAAACTCATGGCTAGGTTGACGGATTTTCACCGTCAACACTTGCGCAAAAAATGGGACCATTTTTGGGGGGTCCCCCCCCCCCCCCCCCGCAGTAGCCCCCGAGGGTAACTTGGGTTTCAGGGGAAAGCCGAGTTATCCTTTTTATTAGACTTGAAGTATTTACATAGTCGCTGCCAACTGGGGCGTTGGCGATGTGATTTTTACAACAAAGATACTTGGAAGATCCTAGCTAAGGGTAGAAGCGACGTAGCTGTTGGATGTTCCAAGCGTTGGTGAGCTCTTCACCGTCCTCGTTGGCCAGCTTGTATGTGCCCGGCTTGAGTACCTTCACCACGACGTAGGGTCCCTCCCATGGGGGCGATAGCTTGTGGCGCCCTCGGTTATCTTGGCGCAGCCTTAGGACCGCATCCCCTTCGGCGAAATCCCTTCGACGTATCTTGCGTGCTTGGTAACGTCGTAGGGACTGTTGATACCTCGCGGAATGCATCAACGCTACGAGGCGTGCCTCGTCCAGCTGGTCCAGCGAGTCCTCGCGGGCTCGCTGGTTAGCATCCTCGTCGTAGCCTCGAACCCTGGGCGATCCGTATTCCAAGTCCGTGGGGAGGACGGCCTCCGCGCCATGGACTAGGAAAAATGGGGTGAACCCGGTGGCTCTGCTTGGGGTGGTCCTTAGGCTCCACACAACTGCTGGTAGTTCTTGGAGCCATTTTCGCCCAGATTTGTTGAGCTGGTCGAAAATTCTGGGCTTGAGGCCCTGTAGGATCATGCCGTTGGTACGCTCCACTTGGCCGTTGGTCTGTGGGTGTGCCACAGCTGCCCAATCCACGCGGATGTAGAACTTGTCACAGAACTCCAAGAACTTCCGGCCTGTGAACTGGGACCCATTGTCTGTGATGATGGAGTTTGGCACTCCAAAGCGGTAGACGATGTCGGTGAAGAATGTCACCGCCTGCTCAGCCCTTAGATTCGTGATGGGGCGCACCTCCACCCACTTGGAGAACTTGTCAATCGCGACCAGCAGGTGGGTGAAGCCCCCGGGCGCCTTTCGCAAGGGCCCGACGATGTCCAGCCCCCATACGGCGAACGACCATGTTACGGGGATGGTCTGTAGGGCGTGCGCGGGCAAGTTGGACTTGCGGGCGTAGAACTGGCACCCTTCGCAGGTGCGCACGATCTCGCTGGCGTCTGCAACCGCGGTAGGCCAGTAAAAGCCCTGGCGAAACGCGTTGCCGACGAGGGTGCGGGGTGCGGCGTGGTGGCCACAGATCCCCGCGTGGATATGCCGTAGGAGCTCGCGCCCCTCGGGAATGGGCACACACCGCTGTAGGATGCCGGAGGCGGCGCGCTTGTACAGCTCGCCGTCGACGAGGGTGAAAGATTTGGCCATCCTGGCGATGCGCCTGGCTGCGGCCCGGTCCGCGGGGAGTTCCCCTCGAGCGATCCAGGCGATGTATTTTTCCCGCCAATCCGCTTGGACAGGAGCCGGCTCGATGTCCATCGCATCGGCCTCGTGGGAGCCATACCCCTCGAGGAGGGAGAGTACGTACGCCTCGTTCGAGGGGTCTTCGTCCATGGGTTCCGCACCCGTTGGATTCGAGGGAGCCCCCGAGGGTCCGTCGTGGCTCGAGGGGTAGGGCTCGAAGGCGACCGAGGGTTGCGCGATGTCACGCGCGAAAACGTTCGGGGGAACGGTGATCCGCCCGGACGCGATCTTCGCCGCCTCGTCTGCTTCCTCGTTGTACCGGCGGGGTACATGGTTAAGCTCGATGCCGTAGAACTTGTCTTCAAGGGCCCGTACGGCTTTGCGCAGGGCCTCCATCTTGTCGTCGTGGCCGCTCGCGTTCTTCATGACTTGATCGATCACGAGCCGCGAGTCCCCTCGCACGTCGAGGCGCTTGACGCCCAACTCAATGGCGATTTTGAGGCCGCGCAGAGAAGGGCCTCGTATTCGCCATATTGTTGGACGCGGGGAAGTGGAGGCGCACTTTGCGTAGCGCATGTGCTCCCCGAGGGGTGACACGAAGAGCGGGCCCGCGCCCGCTCCCGTTTTCATCACCGAGCCGTCGAAGAACGCAGTCCGGCACTCGCTTGGATTTGTGGGGGTGGCAGGCCCGCGTGTCCGTCCACTCGCCGACGAAATCAGCCGGATTTGCGATTTGATGGCCTTGCGCGGGGGCGTAGGCGAGCGTCTCGCCCATCGGCTCCACGGACCATTTGGTAATCCCCGCCGCGCGCGTCGGGGTTGCGAATGATCTCTCCTAGCGGGAAGGAGGAGACCACCGTGACCGGGTGGGCCTCGAAGTAGTGGCGGAGCTTGCGCCGCGCAAGGACTACCGCGTACAGCAGCTTCTGGACCTGGGGGTAGCGCGTCTTCGTGTCCGACAGGACCTCGCTGATGTAATAGACCGGCCTCTGTACAGGCAAGGCGTGCCCTTCCTCCGCGCGTTCCACAATGATCACGGCGCTCACCACCTGGGTGGTCACGGCCACGTAGAGCTGCAGGGGCTCGCCGTCCTGGGGCGGCGTGAGGATCGGAGCGTGCGTCAGAGACGCCTTCAGCTTGTCGGGCGCATCCTGGGCCTCGGTGGTCCAGGAGAAACGCTCGTGCTTCTTAAGCGGCGCGTAGAGGGGTAGGCCCTTCTCACCGAGCCGCGAGATGAAGCGGCTCAAGGCGGCAAGGCACCCCAACACCTTCGCACCCCTTTGAGGTCCCGGATCGGACCCATTCGTTCGAGGGCCGCGACCTTTTCAGGGTTGGCCTCGATTCCCCGCTGGGAGACAATGTACCCCAGGAGCATGCCTCGCGGCACTCCAAAGACACATTTTTCGGGGTTTAACTTGACCCCATTGGCCCGTAGGCAGCTGAACGCGACGCCAAGGTCGCCAACTAGGTCGTCCGCCTTCCTGGTTTTAACGACGATGTCGTCCACGTAGGCTTCGACCGTCCGCCCGATGTGATCCCCAAAAACGTGCTGCATGTAGCGCTGGTATGTTGCACCCACGTTTCTGAGGCCAAAAGGCATCGTGACGTAACAGAACGTCCCGAACGGTGTGATGAACGAAGTCGCGAGCTGGTCGGACTCCTTCATTTTTATTTGGTGATACCCGGAATAGGCATCAAGGAAACAGAGCAATTTGCACCCAGCTGTTGAATCAACGATTTGATCTATGCGTGGCAAAGGAAAAGGAACTTTGGGACATGCTTTATTAAGACTAGTGTAGTCTACACACATCCGCCACTTCCCATTCTTCTTCTTTACAAGCACGGGATTAGCTAGCCACGTAGGGTGGAATACTTCCTTGATGAATCCGGCCTCGAGAAGCTTCCGCGCCTCCGCTCCGGATTGCCCGTCGCCGCTCCTCGTCGAAGCGGCGCAGCCGCTGCTGCACGGCGCGGGCGTTTGGCAGGATGTCAAGGGAGTGCTCGGCGACTTCCCTCGGGATGCCTGGCATGTCCGAGGGGCTCCACGCGAAGATGTCGGCGTTGGCGCGGAGGAAGTCGACGAGCACTGCTTCCTATTTGGGATCGATGGTGGAGCTGACCCTCAACGCCTTGCCCTCGGGGGCTGACGGGTCGAGGGGGACCCCTTTGGTCTGCTCCGCGGCCTCGAAGGTGCCGACGTGCTTGGCGGCGGAGTTGAGGTCATCGTTGACCATCTTCTCCAGCGTGTTCACCAGCGCTTCATCCAGCGCCAGTGCCTCTGCGTGTTCCACGCACTCGACGTCGCAGTCGAATGCGTGCTCGATGGACGACCCGACGGTGATGGTGCCGTTTGGCCCGGGCATCTTCATCTTTAGGTAGGTATAGTTGGGGACCGCCATGAATTTGGCGTAACAGGGTCGCCCAAGTATAGCATGGTAGGCCCCTTTGAACCCCACCACCTCGAAGGTGAGGGACTCCTTGCGGAAGTTCTTGGGGGTGCCAAACCAGACCGGCAGGTCGATCTGCCCGAGGGGTTGAACCTGCTTGCCGGGCGCGATGCCGTGGAACGGCTTCGTGCTGGGCCGCAGCTGATCCAACCCGATCCCCATCAGGCGCAATGTATGCGCGAAGAGGATGTTGAGGCTACTGCCTCCGTCCATAAGGACCTTCAAAAACTGGGCGTTTCCAATGATGGGATCGACCACCAGCGGGTACTGGCCCGGGTTGGGGATGCGGTTTGGGTGGTCATCCCGGCTAAAGGTGATGGCGTCCTCCGACCAATTGAGGAAGGCCGAGGCACCCTCTCCGCGGCGAGGACTTCGTGCCGCTCCTTCTTGCGCTGCCGGGTCGACATGTCGACGGTAGGTCCCCCAAAAATGAGGAACACATTTTCGACAGCGGGGAAGCGACCCGCGTCGCCGTCGCCCCCATCTTTCTTGGCCTCTGCCTCCTTCGCGGCGGCACGACCATAAAACTTCTTGAGCATATCGCACTGCTCAAGGGTGTGGTTCACGGGAGTCTTGTGGTAGGGACATGGCTTCTTCAGCGTGTCGTCGAACACTCCCAGGCCTCGAGGAGCCGGTCGAGGGCCCCGTCGAGCCGGGGTCAACGGGCGAGGGCCTCGGCATTGCCGTCGTCGCGCCCTCGCTCGCGCGCCCGCGGCGCGGCTTCTTCCCCTTTTTGCCCCGCTTGTCGTTGCGGTGGGGCTCCTTGGACTTGCTGCCCTCCGCGGGCGCGTCCTCTGAGCGCTTGCCCTTCTTGCCATCGAAGATTGCCCCCACGGCCTCTTCTCCAGAGGCGAAGCTGGTGGCGATGTCGAATAGCTTGTTGGAGTCCGCAGGCGGGCTGCGTCCCAGCTCGCGCACGAGGTCCCGGCACGTGGTGCCCTCGAGGAACGCGTGCACGATCTCGGACTGTGCCACGATGGGGAGCTCCGTGCAGCGCTTGGAGAAGCGCCGTATGAAGTCCCGCAACGACTCGCCGGCTTCGCGTGCGGAGCGCAGTCCCATGAGTTTCCGTGGCGCACGTATGTGCCCCGGAAGTTGCCCACGAATGTGTGGACTAGATCGTCCCGCTTATGGATCCGGGCCGGGCCGGCAAGTGCTCGAGCCATGTCCGGGCCGCGTCGCCCAGATGCTGGGGCAAGTTGCGGATGATCACTTCGTCACTAGTGGCCCCGCCCAGCTGGCAAGCCAAGCGGTAGTCGTTGAGCCAGACGCGGGGGTCCGTCTCCCCGTTGTATTTGACGATCGTCGAGGGCTGGCGGAAGCGTTGGGGAAACGTCGCCGCGCGGATCTCCCGGCTGAACACACGGGTGCCCGGGGGCTCCGGCGTCGGGGAGCGATCCTCACCGCTGTCGTAGCGTCCACCTCTTCGAGGGTGGTAGCCCCCCGGCCGCTCGTGCGTCCGCCCCCGCTCGTGCGCCCGGCGTTGATGACGTTGCGGCGTCGCCATCCGCCGCCCCCGCACGCGTCGAGGAGTCGTTCCTTGGCCGGCGTGCGTCCCCGGTCGGCGGGCTACCCCCGCCGGTCCCCCCCGCGTGCACCGAGGGTTCACCTCCCGGTGCGGGTTCGTCACCCCGCGCATCTCCCTGTTGGCGGATGCATGAGGCCGAGCTCTCGGCCTGCTGGACGGCCGCTTGCTCGATGAGGGTTTGCACCTCGCGGTGCAGGTCTCGAGCCTCGGGGGTCGAGGGTGCCGGCATGGCGCGTAGCAACGTCGCGGCAGCGATGAGCTTTTGGCTTGCTCGTGGCGGAGCGTCCGCGTTGTCGACGTTGGGGACGGTGTTGATGCGGTCACGGACTTGTCGGCCCAGTTCCCGCGCGCGTTCGCCGCGCGCGGAGGCCTCCCCTGCCATTGAGGCGCGGAGCAGTCGTACCGTTCTATATTCTTCCGCCAGCTTGGCCTCGAGCTCGCGGGCTTGGGCCACCCGTGCGTCGACGTCGGCCCCGGCGAGAGCGCTTGGCCCCGCGGCTAGGCGCGTAGCGATCCCCCCGGGGCGGGCGTGACTTCCCCCGTCTCCGGCGCCTGCCGCACCGGCGGCGTTGGCCGGGTCGTTGGTGATGACGGCGTAACACTCCCGCGCGGGGTCGTAGCTCCCGGTGCTGGAGTCGTCGGAGCAGCCAAACCAGTAGTCCGTGGCGTCGAGAAAACGCCTGAACGAGACTGGGTCCAGCACGCCGGAGAAGTCCCACTCCGCGTACCCGTGGCGGTTGGCGGGTGGCAATGCGTCGGTGGAGCCTAGGGACGATTCGTCGGCCATTGAGGCGCCGGAATCCCTGGCGACAAAGACATGGCGGCCGGGCGGGACCCGGCGCATCGTGGTGTTGACGTTGTTGTTGTAGGCCGTCGTGGCGCCATGCAGCCCGATGGGGATGCGCGGTCCGGAGACCGCACGCGGTCCCGCTGGGGCGGTGGCGGTTGTCGTAACGGTGGGCGCGTCGCGCCGAGTGGCGCGCGCGCTCGCCCGTCGCCGCCGGACCGCGCCCCCGGCGCGAGCGTAGCCCGCAGCGACGGCGGCGTCGCGGCATCGATGGACCCGCGGCATCCGTGCCCGCGGCGCGCCGCGCGGTGTCGTGCGTGTGGCGGAGACCGCAGCGGACTCGGCCGGCGCCGCG
Source organism: Cenchrus americanus (assembly GCA_947561735.1). Taxonomy (NCBI): domain Eukaryota; kingdom Viridiplantae; phylum Streptophyta; class Magnoliopsida; order Poales; family Poaceae; genus Cenchrus; species Cenchrus americanus. The sequence continues at coordinate 125,386,800 of OX387239.1, read as the reverse complement.
CGCGAAGCTCCACACGGTTGGTGAGGCGCATGAGATAGCCGTTCCCCGTGGCCCGAAAGTTCGGTCCCCCGAAGCGGGTTTCGAACCCGCCGGGAGGGGGTCCGAGCTACCCATGCAAGAGCGGGTACCACGGTACTCGGTGCGGATCACCATGGAGGGAGTTGGCGAAATGACCTTAGGCGCTCGCTTGCCCCACGGTGGGCGCCAACTCGTCGGTGCGGAATATGGTCCCGACACTAACCAAGAGATAGCGCCTTGGTCTATCCCTCAATGGTCGATGCTAAGTAACAAGTGACACAGAGGTTTATCCCCGGTTCCCGCCGAGGGGGCCGTACGTCCAGCAGGGGCGTGCTCGGGGCACTATATTACTTAGCACCGGGGGTGCTCGTAGTGGGGCAAATACAAGCAAGGCGGGAGAGGAAGTGTAGCTTCCAAGTCCCTGGAGGAGTGGCTGAAGATATTGTGGGAGAATGAGAATGAGTACGTGGTGTGTGAAGTGTTCTTCTCCTTGTTCGTCTGTCTGTCCCCGTGGCTGGGGGTTCACCCCCCCTTTTATAGATCAAGGGGGCAGCGGGTTACATGCGCGCCGCGCTACCTAGCTATGTGGAGAAGCGCGACGTGCTACGGTGTAGAGTGGGCGGCCGTCCGGGCGATCCCTGCAGCGATCTGGTCATCATGGTCTGACTTGTACCCGAACAGTGGCGGTTCGAGGGTAGGAGAGCAACGAATGGCGGTGATGTCCTCTGATAGGCTCGAGGGCGGTGCTGACGCAAGCTCGTACGGAGCACGGGCGGGCGAACGGCGTTCCTTCCCAACGTGCTTCACGGGGCTGGAGTGGTTGCTACAGGGTCCGGCGTGCGCCTGCACGCGCGGGTACGGCGGCCACGCCGCGCGGTGGCCGGGATGGCAATCCACCGGCCTAGCGCCTCCACCTAACCCCGTAGGGTCACGGGAAAGTGAAATCGAGGGTGCGCCCGCCCCCCTTCGAGGGTCGGGCGCGTTAGCCGTCTTGTAGTAGGCGCGCGGTGTCACGGGACCGTCCACCGGCCGTACCGCACGCTCCCTCCCCACGCGGGTGGGGATGGGCTCCTCCCCGGGGAGTTGGTGCGGCGGCACGGGGCACGAGCCCCGGGCGCATGATGGCGCCGTCCCCGCGGCGTCGGGCGTTAAATGCCCGTGTACGGGGCCGGCGCACGCGTGAGGGGCACCCTCGAGCGTGGCGGACCCCGCCGAGGGCGGGGCATACCCTCGAGCGAGGCGGAGCCCGCTCGAGGGAAGTACTACCCCTCGAGCGGGGCGACGCCCGCCCGAAGGGAGCGCGCATCCTCGGACGAGGCGGAGCCTGTTCGAGGGGATCCTTACGTGGGCCGCCTCGATGGGCCGTCGGAGTCCCTGTGGGCTGTGTCCTGCATGGTTAGGCGCATGCATGGTTAGGCTTAACGTATTTGGGTTTCGTTGCGGGCTTTAAGTGAGGTTTTCCCCATTGTTTAAGGGGACCCCTAGGGCTGTCCCCGACAGTGTGAAGCGTTTGTTTATCTTGGAGGCTTGCCTCCTAGATGGATAGGCATCGCCCACAAGCTCCCAGGGTGCGTGAGCTGTGGGACAGTTTGTGAAGGTTGTGCTTCGCCTCCGAAAGCGAAGAAGCTATCTGGTGGATCGGGAAAAGGGTTGAATGCAACCCGGCTTCGGTAGGAGAAACACCCAACGGAGACTAGGAACCACACGGTGGTGAATCCGAACTTCGGTAAAACAAATCCTTGTGTCTCTCGCTGGTTTGCCTCGCATTTACCTAGATATATCTATCCTTGCTTGCTTTTGTCATATTGGTGGAGCTACTTGGTTGTTAGTGTTTGTGAAGTGCAGACACTCTATTTTCATCGAGTAACTGATCCATGAGCCATACATCAAGTTTGAATTCAAGCCAAACAAGTAAACAAGAAGAAGAAGGAGAGGGGAGTCACTGTCAGGCAAACCCGGTGGCACCGGGCAGTGTGCTTATTCCGCTGCTCAGGTGCTAGTCCAGAGATTCTGGAGATTTTTCCAGAGATTTCGGACATTCCAGAAACTCCGGAGAAAAGTCCGGAGTATCCGGGTTTCACTGATAAAATTGTTTTAAGTGGTGATTTTCAAGACTCGCCTATTCACCCCCCCCCCCCTCTAGGTGACATCAAGATCCTTTCAATTATAATTATTATATTGTAAACAAGAGATAAAAAATCTAATTTTAAGAAATTTGGTTACCAAGTGTGGTTGTTGATATTTTATTCAAATACTAAATTACCAACTATGAATTGTTCGTATTTTTACAAAATTTTTGGTGCAGTTTATGGGGTATAATATTTGTGGGAAGTAGGTTTCAATTCAGATAAAATAGTGTCGGGCCCACGCGTCAGCGTCAGAAGCCTATATAAAAAAAGATAACCGTAGCCTGCCCGACCGACAAAGGCGATGCGGGTAGACTAACCATCATCGCCATCAAGTGCTCCATTGTTCGAATGCCCCAGTCCGAATGAAAATGCATCCGCCCGGCGACGGTGGTACACTAACCATCGTCACCAACAAGTGCTCCATTGTCAGAAATTCCCCTTGCCGAATGAATATGCATCCGCCCTGGCGCCTCGACACCTGCCCCTTCATCTTCCCCGATCTGAGCTCCACCGTCGCCACCCGCCCGTCCTTCCCCGCCGTCGTGCACATGTCGCACTACGTCGATTCGTCTGGAAATGCACGTGCGAGGTGCAGGGTTCAAGGTTGCCAGAGCAGCCGCAATCACTCCATCTGCTTGGATCCAGTCGGTGAGCTAAGTGGCTTTCCACTAGTCCCTGCCCGGATTGTGGTATGGCTCGGGTGGTGGAGGGGTGGACGCAGAAGGAAGATGAAAACCATTGTCGTCTTTATTTCTAGTGTGCAAGGAACTCGGTGAGTAGTCTGTTGTGTCTCCTAAATTTGAGTTAGGGTTCTTATGTACTTTTGATTCTGCAGTACACCAAGAATTGTGGATTTTATCGTTTCCACGAGGAGTATCTCCAGATGCTGAAGGATACTGGCGTCATTGTTTTTCGACAGTCGAACTGGCAGACGCGGACGATGAAGTAGTTGATTTAGTGAAATGTCAAATTGGGAGCGGCGAGCAGAGGCAAGCACTGGAGGACAAGCAGTGGAAGAAAGCACTGGAGGAGAAGATGGAAAATGTGATCTGGAAGATGAACTTGATTATTGTGGTTGCTGTTTGTGTAGTATTTTGATGTTTACTGGGGATGTATGCTGCAAAGAAGTAATTCTGATGTTAAAAGTGGTGCTTTTGCTTCATCTATGTGGATGAAGAATGAAAAATTTGTCACATATGACAAACTTAAATGTATGAATAAAGAATGGATAGAATGACAAATGGGTCACAAATCTTAATGTGCCACACATCACAAAATTCATCAATTCATCTATGTTGACATTTCATTGCAGCACGAGGCAAAGGAAACGTGGATTATTAACACAAATAGAGTAACAAACTTTTGGCATAACTCTGGCATATATACACATTGCAATTCATTGTGAACTGATACCATATAATGACACAAACAGAGTAACAAACTTTTGGCATACACATTGCAATTCATTGTAAGCTACTGCCATAGACATTGCAATGCCTTCCAAAATAGGAGACATGGATTGATCTACCGCGTCTCTTAGATCTACTAGTTCATCACAAGTTCAACATACACACAGGAGGAACATATTAACATAGGATCTATTAGTCCATCACAAGTTCAACAAGCGCACTGGAAGAACACATTAACAGAGGAACAAATTAATTAAGCAGAAGTAGTCGCCGCTGGAGGAGGCCCACAATCAGAGTCGGAGCCAGAGCCAGAGCCGGAGACGTCAAGGCCGCCATCGTCGCTGCCATCGTCGTCGACGGGGGTGAGCACTCCTATCTCCAGGTCCCCAACCAAGATATTGATCTTGAAAGGCGTAATCCTATTCGTCACAACACACCCCTATTCATGCGGGTTAGTCTAGGTTGAGTCCAAGGACATGTCGAAATCTCACGGAAGGTCAGGCATGCACCTCTAGCCACCACGGCTACAAGACACCCTCAATGATCTATCTCGAGAATAGATCTTAAGATACGAAAAGTTGATTGAAATCAAAGTCGTTAGAGAAACACTCAATCGCTAGAAATCAGATTGCAACTTGATAATTGAACATAATACATGTAACATGAATCAAGATCACCACCGAGATCCTACCTTCATCTTGCTTTTAGCTCCGGGAACTCCGACGTGGTCTTCCTTGCAAGGTTCCCACGCCGGCTAGGGAGATCCTAGTCAACTAGCTCAACCCTCTCCGGTCTGAGATGGTGTCCCTCTCTTCTCTGCTCCTCGACGGCGGATAGTGAATGAATTGATGTGTGGCGCTTGGCCTCGGGCTTATAAATAGCCTGATTGGTGGCTAGGTCAAAGGGGGGCCGACTGGGCCTCGAAGTGGGCTAGGCCGGCCAGCCTGGGCCCACTTTGGCCCAGCCCGCGACCTCCTTTGCCTGGTGTTGCTTCCTGAGTCTTCTAGTGTCTTCCCCAAATGCATGTGCGCCCTTGACGTCAGTCTCTCTTCGGATTAGATGAAGCTCCTTGTCCCGCAAGATTCGGCAATTTTCTGACTGGGTTCTCGGAGTTTTCCATCTTCTCAGGTTTGGTCCCTAGGCTTCGTGGAGTCATGTTTACTTCATTACTTGACTTGTACCGGGCTTCAAGGTCTTGTCACAAGGTGCTTAATGAACTTAACCTGAAAGACTTGCTTTCAACACTAAAATCCTGCATAAACACTAAACTCCAAAATCGACATGCACAAACGAACTTGTTATACCAAGGGGGTTAGTACCAATGGATAAGATATAAAATTCATGCCAACACCGAAGGTAAACTCATGGCTAGGTTTACGGAAATTCACCGTCAACACACCTCCTCCCTCCTCCGCTTCCTGGATGGCTCGCTTGACGATGCCATGCACACGCTTGAGGAAGAAGAAACTCTGGGATTCACTTCTTGGTGACCGGAGACGGTGGTGTTGGGGTTTTCTTGGTGCCGCGGTTGATGAAGTTCTTGGCCGGCCGGGATTTGTATTGACAAGACAGCGAACCGTCACGCGGTCGGTCACACGCCTCGGAACCCGTGTCCGCTCAGGAGAGCTCTTGGCCACAAAAAGAATCATGTAGTCACAAGGAGACATGTGACAGTTCATATTTTATTCAAAATACCAAATTCCCAACTACTCCTATGATTTGTTCGATTCTTAAAACAAACTATGAATTGTTTGTATTTTTATTAATTTTTAGGTGTTGCTTTATGGGCCCTAATTTCTTAGGGAAGCAATTAAGTGTCTTTTCAAAAAAAGCGTCAGCGGACTAGTATAAAGAAGGTAACCATTGCCCACCCGCGCACCAGCCAACAAAGCATCGGCGTTGACTACTCCCTCCATCCCAAAATATTTACACTTGTTGACTTCCGTGCTTCATGTTTGACCATTTGTCTTATTTGAAGTCTTATTTGAAAAATGTGAAAGTATTATTTATTTTACTATGACATGTTTTATCATAATATATATTTTAAGTATATCATAATTATTTTTACATTTTCACAAATTATTGTAATAAGACAAATGGTGAAATGTGATTTGTAAAAGACAGAGGGTGTAAATATTTTAGGACGGGGGGAGTATCCATTTTGCAAAATGAATATTCAACCGCCCCTTCTTCTTTCCGAATGGATAAGCGCAACACTTTCCTTAAAAAAGCACAGAGGAGGCGTGAGAGGAGGCATGGAGACAGAGACGACGATGAGCGTCGGCGAGGGGCCAAGCAGCGGACGACCCCGCGCACCCGAGATCGAGGAGAACCGAAACGCGAAGCGGTGCCGCAACTGGATCCGCGCGCGTGACGGTGAGATGGCGGCGAAGAGGGAGACAACTATGAGCGCCGAAAAGTGGCCAAGTGGTGGTGGAGTGAACCCAATGCCGGAGACGAGGGTCCTCGACTAGATCCTCCCGGATTTTGACAAGGGGCCAAGCAGCAGCAAGGAGAAGCGTGCCGGTGAGGGGCCTGCCTCATGTTTGCGAGCACAAGTGTTTGGCAACTAAGAAGAGGTGTCGAGGCAGCAGTGAAGAAGGTGTAGAGGACCTCATCTCTGACTCTAGCAACAACCACAAGAACGGTGAGGCAAGTTTCTTTGAATCTCACTGCCTTTTTGTTCTATAGATGGAGCTTAATCTTGTTTGAGCTTGAGCTTCATAAAGTTAATTAGTGCCTATGATGATGTCTTCCATGCTTGTCATGATCTTATACCAAGTTCTAAGGAAAATCAGTTCTGAACTAAGTTCTGCTTTTACTTGTCACACCCTGCTATGAAGCCTAGGATAATTTTCAAGTTCTTATATAATTTTACTATGACTGTTCCTATACTGCTCCAAGTTCTGAGGCAAATTAGTTTTGAATTAACTATGTTATTCTTATACCATGTTTAACCCTGTTTCAGGCAAAACTCTTTGAGTGCGAGCAGAGCTTGAGTTACTTCTAAACCATAATGTCTGGGATTATGTGAAACCTGAGTTTGAAAAAATCACGAAAGAAGTGAACATCCTCATCAAAAAAGGCTAATCATATAAGGATGTACAAGTGTACTACTGAACAAAATCTCAAGCCCATTGAAGGTGTGCTCGAAGGGCTTCAAGAATCCATGGTTGCTTATGAAGAGGTTGCAAAAAGAGCCAATCTTGATGGGGCATGATCTAGTTCAAGCTTGTTGATGTGCAGGGTCAGTAGCCATACTTTTGTGGATGTTAAAGGGGCATGCCATTGTTGATGTGTATGGTCAGATAGCACGACCATTGTAAATAATGTGATGGACAAGTAAAGTCCTAGCCTGATATATGGACAAGTTAACCTTTTGTAATAATTATCTTTATTCCTGTGGACAAGTTATCTTCATCTTTGTGGACGAGTTATCTCTCTTATGATGTCTGTTTTGTCTCAGAAGATATGTGTGTTGATTGTGCATGTATGTCGAAATGGAAGCAATGAGAGACCGAGTTGACTTGCCAATGAGGCTCAAAGGAGATGATGATTAACAAACCTCCGTCTCATTTGTTCACTACCGCCGCGCTCCCGCTTCACGGCAGTAAAGAGTCCTCCCAGACTTTAATTATTGGGCTCTCAGACTAGTAACGGGTGTCAAATGCTCATTGGTAACAGACTTTATAACACATTACCAATACGGCAGTGATCAGTAACAGACTTAAACAACCCATTACTGATAGGGCATTGATCAGTAACGGACTTTACGAGCTCGTTACTAATAGGTTTAACTTGTGTAATTGGCTCTATTTAACGTCTGTTGCAAAGGATTCATGTAACGGGCATTTAAGAGGACCGTTACTAGAAGTCCACATTGGTAACGGGCGTTGCGGAGGCCAACCCTAGGGTCGGCCTGCAGCACTTATCTGTAACAAGCACCAAGTAACAACAGTTACAGATGTGGGTGCATGTAACGGGTGTTAAGGGCCCGTTACAAATGTTGCGTGACCTATTTGAGGTTTTCACGTAGTGCAGGTCATGCCGGGGCTCTGCAACTGACCTGCAGAAAACACCGTGCAACACAATATAAAGCAAACAGTAGCAAGTAATCAACCCAAAGACCTTCGGTCTTGCGACCATACCTCACAGTAGTTGGCGCATGAAGCTTCGACCTAAAAGTCCGAGCCTTGATCAGCACGGGCATCCTTGCCTGTGCACTAGCAGTAGCTCGCTGCGCCTCCAACCCTTGACGGAGGTCATCCTCCGTCGTCTTCGGCTCCAACATTCGTTGCCTCTTGGCCGCGGGACTGAACGATCTCTTCACCGTCTGATCCTCAACTACTGGTGGATCATAGGTGGCTTCATCTTCTTCGTCATCAGATTTGACCTTCCTAGATGAAGGTGTAGGAATCACCGGAGTCTCAACCACCGGTGGAGGACTTGTCTTCCTCTTCCTCTTCTTCTTCTTCTCCGCCTCGAGCTTGGCGGTCTTTGACGCTTGGACCTTCGTAGTAGCCATCGAGGCTGATTGCTTCAATGACACTGCCCTTTTCTTATGCCTAGGCTTCACAACACTGCTCGACTCTGGGTGCATCCCGGCGTCGTCACCGACCTTAGGGTCAGTGTCTTCGTCCACCTCCACCGACGAGTCGGACTCATAGTTCTCCAGCAGTCAAGCTATTGGCGGCTGATACTTGTACGACCTCAGTTTCCACCGAGGTTCCTCGCCTCGCAGAAGAGGTGCTGGGCACCAAAACTGCATTTCATGGCTCTGCAATAGATAATGACCAAAAGTGTTAAACGACATAAATTAACAAACAACAGTGAAACGCCCTAGTAAGTCCCAGGACTCACCGGGTCAGCTGGCCGGCTTAGCGAGGACGCCATCGGGCACTTCTTGATCCGCACCTTCCCGACGTTGATTTGTGACACCCTTGCCGCCATCTCCTCCTTGGAGACCTTGCGGTTGACCTCACGGGTGGGGTCCAATGGCCCCCAGTACTCGTACACTGGGTGCACCCGGTCCTTGATCGGCTGGATCAGTCGCCGACAAGTAGACCTAGCGACTGAGCCCCCCGTCATGCCTCTCTTCTTTGGGTCCTCGACTAGTGCAAGAACCTCGTTGACGTCATCAACTTCGCGTAAAGACAGCCCCAGGTCCCACTCTGGAATCTTCACGGGCTTGTGGCCAGTGCGCCTCGGAAGCACCGGCAACTGGTCGGCGATGTAAAACCACTCCGACCTCCATCTGGCAGTGTTGTCAGGAAGTTCCATGTCAATCCACTCAGACTTGAGGCCCGATCTCAAGCAAAACACTACAGATTCTACAGGACCGACACGCTTGCCAGTGCCCTTTACACAAAACAGATGCCTCCACAAGAGAAAGTGAGGCGATATCCCCAGATACGCCTCACAGAAATGTATAAAGGTCAACACTACAGTGATGAGTTGTGGACGAGGTCAACCAGCTCCAACTTGTAGTAGAAGAGCATACCTCGGAAGAAATCCTCGATGGGGATGTTGAAGCTGCGCTCAAAGAAAGAAGCAAAGACGACCTGTTCCTTGACGTCCTTCGTCGAACTCCTCGCCTGTGGGCGCCTTCCACTCCATCTCCGCCTTCGGCCTCAGCAGCCCACGGCCCACCAGGGCTTGGATCTTTGCCTTCGTCATCGTCGATGGCACCCACACTGCCCTCGGGTTCGGGATCGGAAGATCCGTCGGCGCCATTTCCCGACTCGGGTGGATCTGGATCTAAAGGAAACTAGGGGTTTGATGCGCATGCATAGTGGCACAGGGCGCGTACGGAGACGCTAGCACGCGAATGGCTAGAGCCGGTGGTAGATTGGAGCAGCTAGCGCGGAGAGCGGATGCGAGACCTTGGTGGCTAAGGCGCGGTGGCTACGGCAGTGATGGCAACGGGAGGAAGAAGACGGACAGTGCGGTCAACTGCGATCATTGACGGTCTATTTATACAGGTCCCATCGAGACCGCCTGTTGTGGCTCCTTCCACCGTACGGAGCTCACTGCAATGGCTCTGGGCCGATAATCTCACGAGTTGATTGCACCGAATTTCGCACCAACGGATAGTGCAGCGACATGACCTCCGGGTTTAGGTCGTGAGGAACATCAAAGTTATCAGGTTGTCCTGATAACAACATTTCGATCTTCACAAGGTCGATAAGCCCCCGAATCATATCACTTTAGGTCTTTGACGAATAATTTCGTCAAAATGACCAAATATATGATAGAAGAGAGCGAACATTACATGGGTCGTCCAAAGGTACACAAGTCGCCTGCGACCTTATTGGATCCAGAACCTGGTACACAAACACAAACATACTAGAAGACCTGGTCTACTTAGAGCAATCTATCCGATGTACTTTGCTATAGCAAAGCACATCACAAGATTTCTCCTAGCACAAGGACCTTGATGGTGGACTTGCGGGAGATAGTTGTACAACGCCGCACGTAGCAGGGCACGCTTTGTCCCAAACTATGGAATGGAGACATGAGCTTGCTCTTAGACGCGGGGTGCCGGCCTCTGACGAGCACCCGATGCTCACCAGCGACGTCCAACTACACCTCGAGCCTCTACAGCATCACCTCCAAACTCTACTTGATACCTTGAAGAGACACGGTACAAAGAGTGGGTGTGCTGCCAACATTTCGCAAGAGTTCTCCTAGCTCCAAGCTCCTAACAACATAGCATTCTACAATCTGGTGGACAAACACATGCCCATGTCACGGCCTCAAAACTATCCTGCGGCTTCATATCTCAACAATGCTCGGTGCTTGCCTCCTTCAGTCTCACGGTGCTATTTATAGCCCAAGCCAGACCTTGGGTAGGTGGCTGAGTGACAACACTGTCCCCACATGGTCCAGAGGGCCTGCAGACATGTGCACAACGTTTTTGTCGTTAGTGCATCAATGATGCCTGAGCCCACCGCAGAGTCACATGGCAGCAGTACCCTCCTTGATTCGTGGGCAGTTTGTCATCTTCTGGGTGGCAAGAGAATCTCCGACCACTGTTGACCCATGACCCTGCAGTCTACAGAATAAGACAAATCCTGACCCTGTGTCAGAGGGCCCAGCGCCTAGCTACCTCTACATATGATGACGACTCCACGACCTTCCTTTACGACCTGATGTCTTTTATTTGCACCCGCTAGGCTCTGCGTTCTGGTGCACCCGCTATGGCTCTGCACGTAAACAAACCTATTCCAATCGGCCTATATTTCTGTTTTCTGAGCAGAATGGTCATAGGTTCGATTGAAGACCTTCCGGGATAGGCGTACCTCGCTGCTCTACCAGATCCGTCTTGGCACCTGGAGATCAGAAGCTTCACATCTACGATTTCGGTCGGGCCCCCATGGTTAGTGTGCCTATTGCTGAGGTCGTCAATACCTTAGTGCCATGGCTCTGTCGGATGGCTGGCAGCTATGTTGGTCGCCTAGGCACCAACATGGCCTTCCTGAGGTGGACGTGCCTTAATACCTAGGTCTTGCAATACTCGGTACATCAACAGTTTGCCAACCTAGTTGGGCACCCTAGATGTGTGACCTTCTGAGGTCGGTGTGCTCTTATAGCCCTGCCAGCCTGCTCTGGACACCTAGGATTTTACGTCGAGAATGAAGGCCTCCCTGTGGGGTGCGCACCTAACGGCCCTGCCAAGTACTTCTGGGTGCTTGGGCGCTATAAACTTGAGACCTTCTTGAGGTCGGCATGCCTCGAGTGGCACTGCCAGACTCTTTGCAGCTATGCAAGATATCTGGGTCTCTCTACACTCCATACGTTCAAGATCAACTTTTTCTTACGGCTTCATCGTTGACAATTTCGATCCCTACAGAAAACCTCTTCATGCGACGCGTCCTTCTAGATCTTGCTGGGTATCCTCGGATACTGGACATTGTAGATTTAAGGCCTCCTTGAGGTCAGGCACGCCTATAAGGCCTCCTTGAGGTCAGCCCTACCAGACTCCTTGCAGCCATGTTCGAAGATGTGGGTGCCTTTACATTTTGTTTGATCAAGACCATGACTCAGTTTTTCTTCTCTTTTTGAGCATCAAACCAGCCATGATGCCTGCTTCAATGCTTGGACTACTCTACGAGTGCGTCTTCAACACCCTCTTGTTTTCTTCATCATACCGATCTATTGGCAAACCTGTTTCTCATCACATTGTTACTCGACCTACTTTCTCTTCCTTTTCTTTTTTGGATCATCATACTGGCCATCCGGCCCGCCACAATGCTCGGATACTACTCTATGAGTGCATCCTTGATGCCCTCTAAATTTTTTCATCGTCGTTTCAATCTATTGGAAGTCTGCTTCCTATAGGTCGTCACTCGACCTCTCTTAGCTCGGCAAGACTACAAACAAGTTGGTTGCTAGGCTGATTTGCTTTTTTTCTTTTAGACCGACATGTAGCTATATGACTTCGTCATGACCTTTCTAAGGTCGATGTGCCTACACCTCACTCAGGGGCTTGTGAGACATGGGTACCCCTAGGTCCCCAACGACCAGGCTCACGGTCGTCCCTGACAAGTGGGTCCGGCCTACTAGAAGACCCGCCGACCTGTCAGTGGGCCCAACCGACCTAGTTGGTAGCCCACACAACCTTCTAAAGACCTTCCAGAAGATTCCCCAGACGACCTTATTCAAGACAACCTTAAGGCCTGACGTGCAAGACAATACCTCGGTGGATTCCGACTAAGCAGATCGACAGATACGGCAAGAGTTGTAATATAGATTTAGGTTTCCAGGTCGTAACCGTCTAGGAGTTTGGGTACCGACCTCATCCGCTGGCCAATATAAGGCGGGCGAGGCGACCCTTGTAACAATATGCAATCCTCAAGCAATCTACACCAACAACTGGACGTAGGGTTTTACTCTCTGGAGACCCGAACCAGTATAAACTCGCCATGTTCTCTGTGTTCCGTGTGCTCGTGTGCAACCCTCGAGTTCTGAGCCTTAGATTCCACCTCTCTGAACAACTAAACCACGGGGATTAACACCCCCGTGGGCTGTCTAGATCTTACCATCTAACATATGTGCTGAATGGGTTACCTTCATTACCAGCTGCAACATCACTTTTCCTTTTACTCCCAAAGAATCTGCCTTTGTCTTCGATTTGGGTGGCTAAATCAGCAAAACCCCCTCACTAAACACCCCTGATGATGGTTGGGATTCAGTGGTTGTTTCATTTTCAGTTACCAACGGGCTCCTTTCAAGATTACCAGGTTGTGTTGATGATGTCGATCTTTCATTTGCTGCCAACCCAGAATCTGTGCATCTTCTGAACATCACAATTCTTGGAATAATCCTGTCAAGCTGCCTGTTTGCCTCCTCACATGCACGATCTGACCTACTTCCTGCTCTTCCTAGCTTCATCAACTTTGGCAGTAGGCTTGGCATCCCAGTTTGTTCACGGCTTGTTGGACCAATGAGGACCATGTGTGGTTCGAGGACCGGTGGATGGTCGCTTCCTTGTGTGATGAGTGATTGACAACGTTGTGTGGACTGATTCTTGGCTAAGTATTGCTATGCAGGTTGCGGCTTGACTGGTGTTGGTGCAGGTGAAGAACAAGCGCGAAAGGTCGTTGCCGGTGAGGCCTCCAGGTGTGGAGAAGACAAGTAGGCTTCGTTCGAGGGACCCGGTGGCCGGCGGGGTCAAGTGCGGGCCGCATGGTGGCATGAACAAGAAGATGAAGTCGTGGACGGTTTCTTGGTTGAGCCTCAAAACCAAGGTCGAGCCGGGACTACGTGGGAGCCAAGTCATGAGTGGAGATTGGCGGAGGCTACACCGAGTTCGCGGGGTTTCCGGTGGTTCACCGAGAAAACCACCGGGTTCCTTGGTTGATCCACAAAGCCAAGACCGGAGAACCGAAGACGGAGATGCGGCGGCACTGCACCGGTCCGACCGGTGGGTCTGACCGGTCTGACCGGTGGGGACCGGTCTGACCGGTGAGGAGCACCGGTCTGACCGGTGTGCGACGACGCAGTCCGGAATCTTCGAAGCGGAGGACACGCGTCGGGATCGCATGGCTTGCGTCGAGGCTACGCGAGGTGCGGTCGCCGGGCATCCGTCCGATGGTGAAGACATCAAGAATTCCAAATCCGCCCTTGAGGGGCTTGTATCCCTAGTTAGTAGAGAAGGGCATTTTAGACATTCGGTTGCCGCCTATATAACCCAAGAGGTGAGAGGTTGGCAGCCAACTCTGGGAACCCTAGCTCATTTGTTTTCCTATTTTTCCACCTATTTTCTCTAGGTTTTCCTTAGGACTAGCAAGAGAGCTTCACGGAGAGATCTTGTAGAGAGGGATGGATGATCGGGCGGCTTGCTAGACCTTGTACGAACCTTTGTTTCATGTATAGATGATTCGGCGTTGTTCCTCAAGGTTTGGATGTGTTTTCCCCGGTTGTTCTTGGTGGTGATTTTCGGAGCCCTCTCTCGGTGATTTCTTTGGGGTGTTTTCGGGGCCTTTCTCTTGGGGATTTGATGGGGGAAATTTGTGGGAACCCTTCGTGGTTCTTTGGGTTGTGATTCCCCTCCCAAATCCGTGAGAAAAGGTACTCGATTTTGGGGTTTCTTGAGTTCTTGGGTTGGAAGAGCTTTTGGCGGGATTTCTTCGATTCCTCCTTTTTGGACGAGACTTGGTGGGATTAAACTTGGCTATGGACTCCTCATGAGGTGTTCCTGATATCCCCAAAGTCTTGTTCAAGTCCGTGGAGCGATTCGGGAGATCGAGATTTGGATTTGGGGGAGTTGACCCGCGGGTCTTTGTTCATCCCGAGCCGCCCAGCTACACCGGTCCGACCGTGCTCTTGACCGGTCCGACCGGTGCAACCCTCTCGTGGGATTTTGCTCGGGTGAACGTCTTGGTGTGTTCGTTGTTGTCCCGTGGTGCCGCTGTTTCGAGTTTGGGTCCGTTTGGTGGTCGGTTGGCCTCGTTTGGTGCCTTGGGGGCTTTCGGTCGCCATCGGTCCGACCGGTGTGTCTCACCGGTCTGACCGGTGTAGAGCCACTTAGTGAAAGTTGCTCAGTTTCACCAACAGATACCGGTCTGACCGGTGGTGCTCACCGGTCTGACCGGTGTGGGTCTGTAGACTCGAGGTTTGGTTTTTCCGCTGCTTTCTCGGGTCGGAAGGTTGCGTGTTGGTTCCTAGGTCCAGTGGCACTCCAGTGGCTACGTGGGCTTGACCAACCTTGGTAGTGAGTCGGAGACGTGTGTTGGAAGCCGCGTTCGTCTTGTTGGAGTTTTCATCTCCTTCGAGAAGAATTTTTATCGGCTCCCATTCACTCCCCCCCCCTCTCTGGTTCGCCGTATCGGTCCTTCAAGTGGTATCAGAGCCGGTTCGGGTCTTTGTTGACTCTAACCGGTCTAAGATCCAAGGATGGCGTACCGAGAACGGGGTTCGGGTCCTCCACACTTCGATGGCAAGAACTACCGGATGTGGAGCAAGCGGATGGGTGCGTTCCTCCGCGGAAAGGGTCGCCGCTTTGGGATGTCACGGTGGACACGGGCTATGTCCACCGATGGATTTCCTTGCTCCGGGGTCGAGGGACGGATTCGACGCCAACAATAAGGCGGTCGACTACTTGTTTCGTGCTTTGTGTCGGCCGAGTTCGATCGGGTGCACACCGAGCACTTGGCTTGTAGGATTTGGGCGGTGTTGAAGGAGGCTCATGTTGGGAACGCCCGTGTTCGAGCACGGTTGTATGCGACTTACGGAGAGAGTACGAGAACTTCACTCATCTCCCCGGTGAGTCCATCGATGCCTTGTTTCGCAGGTTCACGGTGGTGGTGAACAACATGAGGGCCAATGTGGACGTGCTCCCGTACGATGATCATGATAGAGCCGTCAAGCTCTTACACTCTCTGGATCGTACGATATGGGGCGGAAAGTTCGAGGCCATAGTCGAGTCGGAGAGGTATGATACTCTGACGGTGAACGAGCTGTTCTCGAAGCTCAAGTCGGCTGAGGTGGATAGGGGCATGACTGCCAAGCTCGAGGGACCGACTGACTCCCATAGTCTTGCCCTCGTTGGTGGTTCCAAAGGAAAGACTAACTCTAACCCATCCACCAGGATGTTCTCGTTCTCCTCTTTGATGTCTATGCCAGATGAGGAGTTTGATGACCTTGGAGAGGACGAGCTGGCGCTGTTGACGAGGCGGTTCGAGAGGCTGCACGAGAACCGCGTGAACATGAGGAGGAACACGAGGACTTGCTTCCGGTGCGGCAAGCCGGACACTTCGTCGCCGACCGCCCGAGAAGGCCGAGAACAAGGACGCCTACAAGCACGGCCGAGGAAGAACGACGACAAGTACCGTTCGAGGCGCGACCACAAGAGCAAGCACAAGAACAAGTACAAGGACGAGCGACGATCGAGGAAGAAGGAGGGCCGAGGCAAGGCCCGAGCGATGGTTGGAGCGAGCGACGTCGACTCCGGTTCCGCGTCTCGCACCTCGAGCTCGAGCGGCGGCCGACGACGAGGGAGATCGCCGCAAGAACAAGAGGTCGTCCAAGAACCCGAGCGGGGCCGAGCCGCTTCGCGAGAGACGGCTTCGCACCATGGCGTTGAGCTCCGGCGGCAAGAAGAGCACACGGAGCGACTCGGACTCCGAGTCCGACGACGAGGTGCGTGATGAGCTTCCCTTCTTGCGCCGGGAGAATGAGAGGCTTGGCTCTTTGCTTGATAACCGTGATGACATGCTTAGAGAGGCCAAGAAAATGAGGAAAGAGCTTAGGGCTTCACTCGAGGATGCTAGGACTAGAGTGGCCGAGCTAGAGACACGGGTGCTTGATAGCAAGCTTGAGATTGATTCGCTTAAGGCTAGCCCCGTTGTTTCGATGAGAATGATTGTGCTTGATTGCTCCATATTCCTTGCCGATCTTGCTTTGTTTAAGGAGAAGCATGCCTCCAAGTGTGAGGAACTAGATGTGCTTAGGGTTGAAGTGGCCGAGCTTAAGTCTAGACCTGCTTTGCTAGGTGCTTGCACTTCTTGCCCTGTTTTGCATGCTAAAATTGATGAGATGCATGCTTACACTAGTTCGCTCGAGGCTAAATTGAAGGAACCCATGCCTACATCTTGCTCTACCTGTGAAATGCATGCATTGAAAAATCTGGAGCTTGCACATTATGTTGATCGTTTGCAGGATGAAAATGATGATTTGAGAAAGTTGATGGGTTGGTTGTCCGGTCACGAGCCTCAGTTGAGGATGATGATCGAGGCCTTTAAGAGGCAAGATGGTGAGGGGCTTGGGGCAAACAAGGTTGGTGAGGGAAGTGGAGAGAATATCCCGGAGCCACCAAAAACCCACCACAAAAATGATTTCCCACCAAAACCTAACCATCTAAGGAACCGACTAGACACAACCCCGCCTCCACCCGTGTTTCCTACACCCACAAATGATCTACAAAAGCCTATCAAGTTTGTGAGCACTTCGGGGAAAGTGTTCTTTGGGAAGGAGAGTGAGAAGGCTAGTGGTGAGAAACCGGTGGAAGGTTTGAGTGGAGAGAAACCGAGTGAGCAGCCACATCCCAAGCCAAAGCCTAAGCTTGTGAGGTTCCATTGTGGCTATTGTGGGAGAGATGGCCATAAGGAGGAGTTTTGCTTCAAGAGGAAGCGAGAGGAGAGAATGGAGAAGGAGTGGGCTAACAAGGACAAGTACCACCCTTCCGATGGTGTACTTGAGCCTCGTATGCAGATGCCCAGGGGCAAGGCAATTGTGCGGACTGTTCGAGCTTGGGGAGAGAAGAAGGTTGCAGGTGGTGCTGCTGCCCAGACCACACCGGTCAGACCGGTGTGGAGCACCGGTCGACCGGTGCGGTGCCCGGGCGCAGAGAGATGTTCGGGTTTCGTGCTCATACAGGTGCGAGGGTTGTTTCTGGTGGTCGTGGTTCTGGTGGTTGGGCCGGGAAAGGGTGCGGGTGGTCGGCTTGCTAGGCGTTCTCCACCTCGTGCTCAATACGGGGATTGGAGGAGTCGTGGCGGTGAGTTGGAGAGGAAGGACGTTCCACGGGCTTTCTTGCGTGGTTTTGGTCCTCCTCCGGGCAGAGAGGGGTGGTTCCCTCGGGGTGGTTACCGTGGTGGTGTTCGTGGAGGTAGTTTTGGTAGGAGAGATGCTTTGGTTGGTGCTAACCCCACTTTCGAGCAAATGGCTCGGCACCGGTTTTCCTCCTTTGGTTCTAACCCCGATCTTTGAGTCGTTTGTTCGCTCACGTGCCTATTTTTGATGTGCGGTGGGAGACTTGAAGAACATTTGGTTGATTGACTCCGGTTGCTCGAGGCATATGACCGGAGACAGGGGGTGGTTCTCAAGTCTCGTCCGGTGGTGACGAAGAGGTACATCACCTTTGGGGACAATGGGCGTGGGCGTGTGCTTTCAGAAGGTGAGATAAAAGTGAGTGACAAGATCACTCTGAGGCGTGTTGCTCTTGTTCAATCGCTGGGGTACAATTTGCTTTCCGTGTCCCAGTTGTTGGATGAGGGTTTTGAGGTGTTGTTTCGGCATGGTGGTTCTCGGATTGTGGACTCTCGAGGGGACCTTGTCTGTATGGTCGTTCCCGAGGGTCAGGTGTTTCGTGCTGATTTTTCTCAGTCTTCGGGTGTGGAGCGTTGTTTCTTGGCTGGTTCTTCGAGTGAGTTGTGGAAGTGGCATAGGAAGTTGGGTCACTTGAGCTTTGACCTTTTGTCTCGCTTGAGTAAACTCAATTTGGTCCGAGGATTGCCACGGTTGAGGCTTGAGAAAGAGTTGGTTTGTGCTCCGTGTAGGCATGCCAAGATGGTGGCCTCTTCTCACCCGCCTCTCACCGATGTGATGACCGAGCGTCCATGCGAGCTGCTCCATATGGACCTTGTTGGCCCGGCTCGTGTGCGATCTCGCGGGTGGGAAGTGGTATGTCCTTGTTGTGGTGGACGACTTTTCTCGGTATGCGTGGGTGTTCTTTACGGAGGATAAGGGGGAGACGTTTGGTTTTGTTCGAGATCTAGTCTTGAGGTTGAGGAACGAGAGGCACGGAGATGCCATACGAGCTATCCGCAAGTGATAATGGCTCGGAATTCGGGAACTCTCGTTTTGAAACCTTTTGTCATGACTTGGGTCTTGAGCACCCGCTTTTCGAGTCCGTATACGCCTCCCCGAATGGTGTTGTGGAAAGGAAGAACAGGACCTTGTGCGAGATGGCTCGGACGATGCTTGATGAGCATAGGACTCCGAGGAGGTATTGGGCGGAGGCGGTGAATACCGCGTGCTATGTGTCGAACAGGATATACCTCAGAGTGCACAAGAAGAAGACATGCTATGAGTTGATGCATGGCCGCACACCCAAGGTGAGTCACTTCCATGTCTTTGGTTGCAAGTGTTTCATTCTGAAGAAAGGCAGGAAGTTGGATAAGTTTGAGGCTAGGTCTGTCGATGGCATTTTCTTTGGTTATGCATCTCATTCTAGAGCATATCGTGTGCTCAATCTTGAAACTAACCAAATCGTGGAGACTTGCGAGGTAACCTTCGACGAGACGAGCCACGTAGTCGGCTTGTCTTTGAGTGTGCAGGTGATGATGAGCTTGGCGAGGAGATCTTTCAGGAGGAGGAGCATGAATATGGTGATGATGAGGATGGTGGTGCGGTGCCCCCAGCTGAACATGTACCCACTACTTCGACGACGATGATGGATGGACCCTCTCGCTACACCTACAACAACAAATCTAGAACGAGGAGAAGCTGATGTTGAGGGGGAGGTAGCTTCGAGGCGAGAACCTCCCCGGCGAGTTCAAGTGGATCACCCAGCTTCGAGGATCATCGGCGACATGAATGAACGCACTACGCGGTCGAGGGTTCGAAACAATTCCCATTTTGCTCATGCTGCGTTTGTTGCTTCTTTCGAGCCTAAAGACATTGGACACGCACTATCTGATCACAATTGGGTTAACTCGATGCATGAGGAGTTGGAGAACTTTGAGAGGAATCAGGTGTGGGAGTTGGTTGACCCCCCCCCCGGGGTGTAAGCCGATTGGTACCAAGTGGGTGTGGAAAAACAAAGAGGGAGAGAAGGGTGAGGTTGTGAGGAACAAGTCGAGACTTGTTGCCCAGGGGTTCAGTCAGAAGGAGGGGATCGACTACGAGGAGACCTTTGCTCCCGTAGCCCGTTTGGAGGCGATTAGGATCCTTCTAGCCTTTTCTGTGGCTAAAGGGTTCAAGTTGCACCAAATGGATGTGAAGAGTGCTTTTCTGAATGGAGTGTTGGAGGAAGAAGTGTATGTGAGGCAGCCTCCGGGGTTTGAGAGTGAGAAGTACCCCCACCGGGTGTACAAGTTGAGGAAGGCGCTGTATGGGTTGAAGCAGGCGCCTAGAGCTTGGTATGGCAGGTTGAGGGGGTTCTTGTTTGAGAGAGGTTTTGAGATGGGGAAGGTCGATCAGACCTTGTTTTTGCTGAGGCAGGGCAGAGATATCCTGATTGTGCAGGTGTACGTGGATGATATTGTCTTTGGTGGCTCGTCTAACTCTCTTGTTGCAAGGTTTGCGGATGATATGAGCGGGGAGTTCGAGATGAGCATGATGGGTGAGTTGCGCTTCTTCCTCGGGCTACAAATCAAGCAATCAAAGGAAGGAACATTTGTGCACCGAGGCTAAGTACACCAAGGACATTGTGAGGAAGTTCAAGATGGAGGACTCCAAGGCTATGACGACGCCGATGAGTACGACTACGGCTCTTGATGCGGACGAGGAAGGTGAACACGTGGATCGAAGGAATACCGAGCATGATCGGGTCACTCCTCTACTTGACGGCGACGAGGCCGGACATACGCTTCTCGGTGTGTCCGTGCGCTCGTTTTCAAGCGTCTCCGAGGACTTCGCATCGGCAAGCGGTGAAGCGAATTTTCGTGTACTTGCGTCACACTCCCGACTTCGGCCTTTGGTACTCCGCGTCCTCTTCTTTGGCGCTTCATGGCTTTTCGGACGCGGATTTTGCCGGGTGTCGGTTGGATAGGAAGTCCACTTCGGGACTTGCCGCGCTTTTTGGGTTCTTCTTTGGTGTCTTGGTCTTCCCGCAAGCGGTCGAGTGTTGCTCAATCCACGACCGAAGCCGAGTATGTTGCCGCCGCTAGTTGTTGCTCTCGGCTCCTTTGGATCACCTACACCATGAGTGACTTTGGTGAGGAGTATACCCATGTCCCACTTCAATGTGATAGCACTAGTGCCATAAGCGTTGCAAAGAACCCGTGCTCCATTCCAAAACCAAGCACATAGAAGTGAGGTATCATTTTCTGAGAGACAACGTCGAGAAAGGAAAGATAGCTTTGATCCATGTACCCACACATGACCAACTAGCCGATATTTTCACCAAACCCCTAGATCAAGCAACTTTCACTCGTTTGCGGGGGGAACTTGGTGTGTGTTTGATTTCCTGAGTTGGGTGTGTGGGAGCTTTCTTTTGCCGGTGGTGTCGAGCCCGTTTTGCCTCCCCTCGAGGAGCCGGTTTGTAGCATTTGTATAGTTTTTCTTTGTGCATTTCTTGCATTTTGCATGGCATATGTAACATGATGTATAGGCATCCTTGTATCTTAGATTGCATGCATTTTGTATCATATGCATTGGTTAGGAAAAGCTTCTCTCATATACATTGTTCACCATGGAATGAGATATATGTCTTTGTGAGCTTGTTTGGTATGCTACGGTTAGTTTGGCTTAGCTCTTGATGATCTTGATGAATAATCCATGGTTGATAGCTATGCTTTTGAAAAATGTCACATGTATGCCCTCTCATGTGTAAATGCCTTTACATGCTCTTGACATGTTTTTGTGGCCTTGCTATGCTTAATTTGTGGTTGGATGGCTAGTTTATTGATCATATGGGGCCAAAGGCTCATTTGCCATCATGAATGTTTAGCCCTCTTGATTTATCTTGTGGAGGAGCATAAGTTCCTTTTTGTCGCAAAGACATTTCATGTACCATTTACAAATCTGAAAATGAAATGAAAAATGCTTGGAAAATGTGCTCCCATGTCATATGTGCTGAATTTAATTTGCTTTGGGTGCTAAACCGTTGCATGATGCCTACCAATGAGAAGTCTCATACATAGAAGTAGGCACATGGCTCGGTGGCTTTGACATGACATGAGGTGCTTGTGGGTGTTTGTGATGGTCTTATGGTTAGAATAGCTGTCCTAGCATGAAGTTTGTGTGGCTTTGCCATTTTGATATGCCTTGATCATGTTTAGGACTTTGCTCATGAGAGGCAAGTTTTTCGCAAAATTGCCAAAATCCATCTTAGCTTCGTCCAATGGTTGTGAAACTTGGTGATCATGTAGTTGAGATCGATACGAAGCCGTAGAGTACCTAACTTGCTCATTTGGACATGTGTAGCATCATATGTTGAATTTTGTATATTTGAGAAGCTCTAGGTTGAACGTTTTGCATTTTGGGCTTGATTCATGCATTGCCAACAAGGGGGAGAAGTTTGAGCTTGAAATGGCTTGCTGGACGTGCTTAGAAGGTTTTCAGGTGGTTTCGAGCCATTTCTGGGCTCTGTTGTGCACCGGTCCGACCGGTCAGGGTCACCGGTCTGACCGGTGTGAGTGCTGGTTCTGTGCACATGTTGCACACCGGTCTGACCGGTGGTGTTGACCGGTCTGACCGGTCAGGGCTGGTTTGTTGAAGCTGCCCTGTTTTCAAGTGGTGTCTTGCATGCATTCGTCCAGGGGGAGGTGCATTGGTTCAGGGGGAGTTTGCATGTGTGCAGGGGGAGTTCTTTGAGAGTTGTCGAGCTGTGTTTTGGTGGTTTGTGCTCTTTGCTTGAGTTTTGCTTTGTCTCGGATGTGTCGAGCCGTTGCCCTTGCCTAAGGGGTCCGAGACTTGTTTCCTTCAAGTGATCTTGCTCTTTGCCTTTGTTTGGCTTTCGATCGCTTGTTGGAGTTTCTTTTTGTTCGTTTCTTTTCTTTTTCTTTTCTCTCTTGTTACTTTCGTGTGGGTGTTGTCAATGCACTCATCAAGGGGGAGATTGAGGACCATGTGTGGTTCGAGGACCGGTGGATGGTCGCTTCCTTGTGTGATGAGTGATTGACAATGTTGTGTGGACTGATTCTTGGCTAAGTATTGCTATGCAGGTTGCGGCTTGACTGGTGTTGGTGCAGGTGAAGAACAAGCGCGAAAGGTCGTTGCCGGTGAGGCCTCCGGTGTGGAGAAGACAAGTAGGCTTCGTTCGAGGGACCCGGTGGCCGCGGGGGTCAAGTGCGGGCCGCATGGTGGCATGAACAGCAAGATGAAGTCGTGGACGGTTTCTTGGTTGAGCCTCAAAACCAAGGTCGAGCCGGGACTACGTGGGAGCCAAGTCATGAGTGGAGATTGGCGGAGGCTACACCGAGTTCGCGGGGTTTCCGGTGGTTCACCGTAAAACCACCGGGTTCCTTGGTTGATCCACAAAGCCAAGACCGGAGAACCGAAGACGGAGATGCAGCAGCACCAGACCGGTCTGACCGGTGGGTCTGACCGGTCTGACCGGTGGGGACCGGTCTGACCGGTGAGGAGCACCGGTCTGACCGGTGTGCGACGACGCAGTCCGGAATCTTCGAAGCGGAGGACACGCGTCGGGATCGCATGGCTTGCGTCGAGGCTACGCAGGGTGCGGTCGCCGGGCATCCGTCCGATGGTGAAGACATCAAGAATTCCAAATCCGCCCTTGAGGGGCTTGTATCCCTAGTTAGTAGAGAAGGGCATTTTAGACATTCGGTTGCCGCCTATATAACCCAAGAGGTGAGAGGTTGGCAGCCAACTCTGGGAACCCTAGCTCATTTGTTTTCCTATTTTTCCACCTATTTTCTCTAGGTTTTCCTTAGGACTAGCAAGAGAGCTTCACGGAGAGATCTTGTAGAGAGGGATTGATGATCGGGCGGCTTGCTAGACCTTGTACGAACCTTTGTTTCATGTATAGATGATTCGGCGTTGTTCCTCAAGGTTTGGATGTGTTTTCCCGTTGTTCTTGGTGGTGATTTTCGGAGCCCTCTCTCGGTGATTTCTTTGGGGTGTTTTCGGGGCCTTTCTCTTGGGGATTTGATGGGGGAAATTTGTGGGAACCCTTCGTGGTTCTTTGGGTTGTGATTCCCCTCCCAAATCCGTGAGAAAAGGTACTCGATTTTGGGGTTTCTTGAGTTCTTGGGTTGGAAGAGCTTTTGGCGGGATTTCTTCGATTCCTCCTTTTTGGACGAGACTTGGTGGGATTAAACTTGGCTATGGACTCCTCATGAGGTGTTCCTGATATCCCCAAAGTCTTGTTCAAGTCCGTGGAGCGATTCGGGAGATCGAGATTTGGATTTGGGGGAGTTGACCCGCGGGTGCTGTTCATCCCGAGTCGCCGCGGGCTACACCGGTCCGACCGGTGCTCTTGACCGGTCCGACCGGTGCAACCCTCTCGTGGGATTTTGTTCGGGTGAACGTCTTGGTGTGTTCGTTGTTGTCCCGTGGTGCCGCCTGTTTCGAGTTTGGGTCCGTTTGGTGGTCGGTTGGCTCCGTTTGGTGCCTTGGGGGCTTTCGCGTCGCCATCGGTCCGACCGGTGTGTCTCACCGGTCGACCGGTGTAGAGCCACTTAGTGAAAGTTGCTCGGTTTCACCTACGGGGACCGGGCTCGACCGGTGGTGCTCACCGGTCCGACCGGTGTGGGTCCGTAGACTCGAGGTTTGGTTTTTCCGCCGCGTTTCTCGGGTCGGAAGGTTGCGTGTTGGTTCCTAGGTCCAGTGGCACTCCAGTGGCTACGTGGGCTTGACCAACCTTGGTAGTGAGTCGGAGACGTGTGTTGGAAGCCGCGTTCGTCTTGTTGGAGTTTTCATCTCCTTCGAGAAGAATTTTTATCGGCTCCCATTCACTCCCCCCCTCTCTGGTTCGCCGTATCGGTCCTTCAACCAATCTGCACGCCTGTAACACTCCGTGTTTTTGCTTAGTGGTTTGATGCTAATGACCTTCTTGATATATTCCCTAACTACTCTTGAGAACGCTAGGTCAACTCTTGGTCCAAACCCTAGCCTAAAACCCTAGTGTTCCCTTTGACCCCCTTGTACCAGTCTAGAACTTTGGCACGTTCTCCAAAATTTCACTAAACACTTCAAAATCGC
The DNA here is from genome assembly GCA_947561735.1 of Cenchrus americanus. Classification (NCBI taxonomy): domain Eukaryota; kingdom Viridiplantae; phylum Streptophyta; class Magnoliopsida; order Poales; family Poaceae; genus Cenchrus; species Cenchrus americanus. The sequence continues at coordinate 125,362,133 of OX387239.1, read as the reverse complement.
CCAATGGGAAAAATGTGCAGTTTTCGAGGCACACAACTTCTTTGTTGAGTAGCATTGCTAGTTTGGAGTGCAAGATTGTGAGAAATGCAAATTAAGGTGCTGGATCACTGTTCACAGGCACCGAGTTTTCAGTCAAGTTTCCCTGCAATTTGTGCTTGATCTGTTGATCAAACCACCCAAGAGCCTTTGGCATTCTTGTAGAAGGTAACTTGCTTGACAACTTTGGTATTCAAAGTTTGGAGCACTTTTGTTTGAATTTTTGGAGAAAATCAATTTGAAAAGGGCTAAATGAAACGGTGTTTGAAACACCGGCGCTCCCGCGCACGACGTCGCGCCGCGTGACGCCACGTCGGCTCGCTGTACCCCGGTTGTGCGCGCACGCCGAGGCGCCGGAGTGACCGCCGGTCCGAGGCCCGCGCCGCCGCCACCGTGCGCTAGCACCGGTGACGCACGCGTGGAGGCTTAGGCCGGTGCCACGCGGCCACGGCCGACTCACCCCCGCGCGCGCCGCCTTCCGCCATTGGTCGTCGGCTCCGCCGCACGTCGCCACTGCCTCGCGCCCTAGCTCTTGTAGGCCACGCAGCTACCGAGCAACTGCCTTGGCACGCCCCCGGACCTATAAAACCCCTCCTCCTTCCCTCGCGCGCCCGAGCAGCAGAGCCAACTGCCGCCATCGCCATTAGCGCCGCCATGGTGAGCCTGCTCTACCGCTTGCTCTCCGGCCCGACCGAGCTTCTGGTCACCTTCCCTAACCTCCATCAGAGCCTCCCCGATCACCTATTGAGGACCATGTGTGATTCGAGGACCGGTGGATGGTCGCTTCCTTGTGTGATGAGTGATTGACAACGTTGTGTGGACAGATTCTTGGCTAAGTATTGCAGGTGCAGGTTGTGGCTTGACTGGTGTTGGTGCAGGTGAAGAACAAGCGCGAAAGGTCGTTGCCGGTGAGGCCACCAGGTGTGGAGAAGACAAGTAGGCTTCGTTCGAGGGACCCGGTGGCCAGCGGGGTCAAGTGCGGGCCGCATGGTGGCATGAACAAGAAGATGAAGTCGTGGACGGTTTCTTGGTTGAGCCTCAAAACCAAGGTCGAGCCGGGACTACGTGGGAGCCGAGTCATGAGTGGAGATTGGCGGAGGCTACACCGAGTTCGCGGGGTTTCCAGTGGTTCACCAGAAAACCACTGGGTTCCTTGGTTGATCCACAAAGCCAAGACCGGAGAACCGAAGACGGAGCCGCAAAGAAGACCAAACCCGGCTCGACCGGTGGGTCGGCCGGTCGGGCCGGTGGGTACCAGTCTGACCGGTGAGGAGCACCGGTCTGACCGGTGTGCGACGACGCAGTCTGGAATCTTCGAAGCGGAGGACACGCGTCGGGATCGCATGGCTTGCGTCGAGGCTACGCAGGGTGCGGTCACCGGGCATCCGTCCGATGGTGAAGACATCAAGAATTCCAAATTTGCCCTTGAGGGGCTTGTATCCCTAGTTAGTAGAGAAGGGCATTTTAGACATTCGGTTGCCTCCATATAACCCAAGAGGTGAGAGGATGGCAGCCAACTCTTGGAACCCTAGCTCATTAGTTTTCCTATTTTCCACCTATTTTCCTTAGGTTTTCTCTAGGACTAGCAAGAGAGCTTCACAGAGAGATCTTGTTGAGAGGGATGGATGATCGGGCGGCTTGCTAGACCTTGTACGAACATTTGTTTCATGTATAAATGATTCGGCGTGGTTCCTCAAGGTTTGGATGTGTTTTCCCCGGTTGTTCTTGGTGGTGATTTTCGGAGCCCTCTCTCGGTGATTTCTTTGGGTTGTTTTCGGGACCTTTCTCTTGGGGATTTGATGGGGGAAATTTGTGGGAACTCCTCGTGGTTCTTTGGGCAGTGATTCCCCTCCCAAATCCGTGAGTAAATGTGCTCGATTTTGGGGGTTTCTTGAGTTCTTGGGTTGGAAGTGCTTTCGGCGGGATTTCTTCGATTCCTCCTTTTTGGACGAGTTTTGGTGGGATTAAACTTGGCTATGGACTCCTCATGAGGTGTTCCTGATATCCCCAAAGTCTTGTTCAAGTTCATGGAGCGATTCGGGAGATCGAGATTTGGATTTGGGGGAGTTGACCCACGGGTGTTGTTCATCCCGAGCTGCCCAGGCTACACCGGTCTGACCGGTGCTCCTGACCGGTCTGACCGGTGCGAGCCCTTGTGGGATTTTGCTCGGGTGAACGTCTTGGTGTGTTCGTTGTTGTCCCGTGTTGCTGCTGTTTCGAGTTTGGGTCAGTTTGGTGGTCGGTTGGCCTGTTTGGTGCCTTGGGGGCTTTCAAGCTGCCATCGGTCTGACCGGTGTGTCTCACCAGTCTGACCGGTGTAGAGCCACTTAGTGGAAGTTGCTCAGTTTCACCAGCAGGGACCGGTCTGACCGGTGGTGCTCACCGGTCTGACCGGTGTGGGTCTGTAGACTCGAGGGTTGGTTTTTCCGCTGCGTTTCTCGGGTCGGAAGGTGGTGTGTTGGTTCCTAGGTCCAGTGGCACTCCAGTGGCTACGTGGGCTTGACCAACCTTGGTAGTGGGTCAGAGACATGTGTTGGAAGCCGAGTTCATCTTGTTGGAGTTTAGATCTCCTTCGAGAAGAATTTTTATCGGCTCCCATTCACTCCCCCCCCCTCTCTGGTTCGCCGTATCGGTCCTTCAAGTGGTATCAAAGCCGGTTCAGGTCTTTATTGACTCTAACCAGTCTAAGATCCAAGGATGGCGTACCAGGAACGGGGTTCGGGTCCTCCACACTTCGATGGCAAGAACTACCAGATGTGGAGCAAGCGGATGGGTGCGTTCCTCCGCGGAAAGGATCAGATCCTTTGGGATGTCACGGTGGACACAGGCTATGTCCAGCCGATGGACTTTCTCGCTCCAGGATCGAGGGACAGATTCGACGCCAACAATAAGGTGGTCGACTACTTGTTTCGTGCTTTGTGTCAGCCTGAGTTCGATCGGGTGCACAACGATCACTTGGCTTGTAGGATTTGGGCGGTGTTGAAGGAGGCTCATGTTGGGAACGCCCAGGTTCAGGCACGGATGTATGCGACATACCGGAGAGAGTACGAGAACTTCACTCATCTCCCCGGTGAGTCCATCGATGCCTTGTTTCAGAGGTTCACGGTGGTTGTGAACAACATGAGGGCCAATGTGGACGTGCTCCCGTACGATGATCATGATAGAGCGGTCAAGCTCTTACACTCTTTGGATCGTACGATATGGGGCGGAAAGTTCGATGCCATTGTCGAGTCGGAGAAGTATGACACTCTGACGGTAAACGAGCTGTTCTCGAAGCTCAAGTCGGCTGAGGTGGATAGGGGCATAACTGCCAAGCTCGAGGGACCGACTGATTCCCATAGTCTTTCCCTTGTTGGTGGTTCCAAAGGAAAGGCTAACTCTAACCCATCCACCAGGATGTTCTCCTTTTCCTCTTTGATGTCTATGCCAGATGAGGAGTTTGATGACCTTGGAGAGGACGAGCTGGCACTGTTGACAAGGCGGTTCGAGAGGCTGCACGAGAACCGCGTGAACATGAGGAGGAACACGAGGACTTGCTTCCAGTGCGGCAAGCCAGGACACTTCATCGCCGACTGTCCGGAGAAGGCCGAGAACAAGGACAGCTACAAGCACAAGCCGAGGATGGACGGCAAGTACCGTTCGAGGCGCGACCACAAGAGCAAGCACAAGAACAAGTACAAGGACGAGCGACGATCGAGGAAGAAGGAGAGCCGAGGCAAGGCCCGAGCGATGGTGGGAGCGAGCGACGTCGATTCCAGTTCCGCGTACTCCACCTCGAGCTCGAGTAGCAATGAAGACGAGGGAGATCGTCGCAAGAACAAGAAGTCGTCCAAGAACCTGAGCGGGCTGAGCTGCTTCGCGAGAGACGGCTTCTGCACCATGGCGCTGAGCTCCGGCAACAAGAAGAGCACACAGAGCAACTCGGACTCTGAGTCCGACGACGAGGTGCGTGATGAACTTCCCTTCTTGCGCCAGGAGAATGAGAGGCTTGGCTCTTTGCTTGATAACCGTGATGACATGCTTAGAGAGGCCAAGAAAATGAGGAAAGAGCTTAGGGCTTCACTCGAGGTTTCTAGGACTAGAGTGGCTGAGCTAGAGACACAGGTGCTTGATAGCAAGCTTGAGATTGATTTGCTTAAGGCTAGCCCTGTTGTTTCGGATGAGAATGACTGTGCTGATTGCTCCACATTCCTTGCTGATCTTGCTTTGTTTAAGGAGAAGCATGCCTCCAAGTGTGAGGAACTAGATGTGCTTAGGGTTGAAGTGGCTGAGCTTAAGTCTAGACCTGCTTTGCTAGGTGCTTGCACTTCTTGCCCCGTTTTGCATGCTAAGATTGATGAGATGCATGCTTACACTAGTTCGCTCGAGGCTAAATTGAAGGAACCCATGCCTACATCTTGCTCTACCTGTGAAATGCATGCATTGAAAAATTTGGAGCTTGCACATTATGTTGATCGTTTGCAGGATGAGAATGATGATTTGAGGAAGTTGATGGGTTGGTTGTTCGGTCATGAGCCTCAGTTGAGAATGATGATCGAGGCCTTTAAGAGGCAAGATGGTGAGGGACTTGGGGCAAACAAGGTTGGTGAGGGAAGTGGAGAGAATATCCCGGAGCCACCAAAAACCCACCACAAAAATGATTTCCCTCCAAAACCTAACCATCTTAGGAACTGACTAGACACAACCCCAGCTCCACCCGTGTTTCCTACACCCACAAATGACCTACAAAAGCCTATCAAGTTTGTGAGCACTTCGGGGAAAGTGTTCTTTGGGAAGGAGAGTGAGAAGGCTAGTGGTGAGAAACCGGTGGAGGGTTTGAGTGGAGAGAAACCAAGTGAGCAGCCACATCCCAAGCCTAAGCCTAAGCTTGTGAGGTTCCATTGTGGCTATTGTGGGAGAGATGGCCATAAGGAGGAGTTTTGCTTCAAGAGGAAGCGTGAGAAGAGAATGGCAAAGGAGTGGGCTAACAAGGACAAGTACCAACCTTCCGATGGTGTACTTGAGCCTCGTGTGCAGATGCCTAGGGCCAAGGCGAGTGTGAGGACAGTTCGGGCTTGGGGAGAGCGAAAGGCTGATGGTGGTGGTGCTGCCCAGGTCACACCGGTCAGACCGGTGTGGAGCACCGGTAAGACCGGTGCGGGCACAGACGGACGGTTGTTTTGGGTTTCGTGCTCGTACGGGTGTGAGGGTTGTTTCGGTGGTCGTGGTTCGGTGGTTGGGCCGGAAAGGGTGCGGTGGTCGGTTGCTAGGCGTTCTCCTCCTCGTGCTCAATACGGGGATCGGAGGGGTCATAGCTTTGAGTTGGAGAGGAAGGATGTTCCACGGGCTTTCTTGCGTGGATTTGGTCCTTCTCCAGGCAGAGAGGGGTGGTTCCCTCAGGGTGGTTACCGTGGTGGTGTTCGTGGAGGTAGCTTTGGTAGGAGAGATGCTTTGGTTGGTGCTAACCCCACTTTCGAGCAAATGGCTCGGCACTGGTTTTCCTCTTTTGGTACTAACCCCAGTGCAGAGTCGTTTGTTCGCTCACGTGCTTATTTTTGAATTTCAGGTGGGTGACTTGAAGAACATTTGGTTGATTGACTCCGGTTGCTCAAGGCATACGACCGGAGACAGGGGGTGGTTCTCAAGTCTCGTCCCGGTGGTGACAAGGAGGTACATCACTTTTGGGGACAATGGGCGTGGCGTGTGCTTTCAGAAGGTGAGATCAAAGTGAGTGACAAGATCACTCTGAGGCGTGTTGCTCTTGTTCAATCGCCGGGGTACAATTTGCTTTCTGTGTCCCAGTTGTTGGATGAGGGCTTTGAGGTGTTGTTTTGGCCAGGTGGTTCTAGGATTTTGGACTCTCGAGGGGACCTTGTCTGTATGGTGTTCCCGAGGGTCAGGTGTTTCGTGCTGATTTTTCTCAGTCTTCGGGTGTGGAGCGTTGTTTCTTGGCTGGTTCTTCGAGTGAGTTGTGGAAGTGGCATAGGAAGTTGGGTCACTTGAGCTTTGACCTTTTGTCACACTTGAGTAAACTCAATTTGGTTTGAGGATTGCCACGGTTGAGGCTTGAGAAAGAGTTGGTTTGTGCTCCGTGTAGGCATGCCAAGATGGTGGCCTCTTCTCACCCGCCTCTCACCGATGTGATGACTGAGCGTCCATGCGAGTTGCTCCATATGGACCTTGTTGGCCCAGCTCGTGTGCGATCTGCGGGTGGGAAGTGGTATGTCCTTGTTGTGGTGGATGACTATTCTTGGTATGCGTGGGTGTTCTTTCTCGAGGATAAGGGGGAGACATTTGGTTTTGTTCGAGATCTAGTCTTGAGGTTGAGGAACGAGAGGCACGGAGATGCCATACGAGCTATCCGCAGTGATAATGGCTCGGAATTCAGGAACTCTCGTTTTGAAACCTTTTGCCATGACTTGGGTCTTGAGCACCGCTTTTCGAGTCCGTATACGCCTCCCCGAGAATGGTGTTGTGGAAAGGAAGAACAGGACCTTGTGCGAGATGGCTCGGACGATGCTTGATGAGCATAGGACTCCGAGGAGGTATTGGGCTGAGGCGGTGAATACCGCGTGTTATGTGTCGAACAGGATATACCTCAGAGTGCACAAGAAGAATACATGCTATGAGTTGATGCATGGTCGCACACCCAAGGTGAGTCACTTACATGTCTTTGGTTGCAAGTGTTTCATTCTGAAGAAAGGCAGGAAGTTGGATAAGTTTGAGGCTAGGTCTGTCGATGGCATTTTCTTTGGTTATGCATCTCATTCTAGAGCATATCGTGTGCTCAATCTTGAAACTAACCAAATCGTGGAGACTTGCGAGGTAACCTTCGACGAGACAGAGCCACGTAGTCAGCTTGTCTTTGAGTGTGCAGGTGATGATGAGCTTGGCGAGGAGATCTTTCAGGAGGAGGAGCATGAACTTGGTGATGATGAGGATGGCGGTGCGGTGCCCCCGGCTGAACATGTACCCACTACTTCGACTATGATGATGGATGGACCCTCTGCTACACCTATGACGACAAATCAAGAATTAGGAGAAGCTGATGTTGAGGGGGAGGTAGCATCGAGGCGAGAACCTCCCCGACGAGTACAGGTGGATCACCCAGCTTCGAGGATCATCGGCGACATGAATGAACGCACTACACGGTCGAGGGTTCGGAACAACTCTCATTTCGCTCATGCTGCATTTGTTGCTTCTTTCGAGCCCAAAGACATTGGACACGCACTATCTGATCACAATTGGGTTAACTCGATGCATGAGGAGTTGGAGAACTTTGAGAGGAATCAGGTGTGGGAGTTGGTTGACCCTCCTCCAGGGTGTAAGCCGATTGGTACAAAGTGGGTGTGGAAAAACAAAGAGGGAGAGAAGGGTGAGGTTGTGAGGAACAAGTCGAGACTTGTTGCTCAGGGGTTCAGTCAGAAGGAGGGGATCGACTACGAGGAGACCTTTGCTCCCGTAGCCCGTTTGGAGGCGATTAGGATCCTTCTAGCCTTTTCTGTGGCTAAAGGGTTCAGGTTGCACCAAATGGATGTGAAGAGTGCTTTTCTGAATGGTGTGTTGGAGGAAGAAGTGTATGTGAGGCAGCCTCCGGGGTTTGAGAGTGAGAAGTACCCCCACCGGGTGTACAAGTTGAGGAAGGCGCTGTATGGGTTGAAGCAGGCGCCTAGAGCTTGGTATGGCATGTTGAGGGGGTTCTTGTTTGAGAGAGGTTTTGAGATGGGGAAGGTCGATCAGACCTTATTTTTGCTAAGGCAGGGCAGAGATATCCTGATTGTGCAGGTGTACGTGGATGATATTGTCTTTGGTGGCTCGTCTAAGTCTCTTGTTGCAAGGTTTGCAGATGATATGAGCAGGGAGTTTGAGATGAGCATGATGGGTGAGTTGCAGTTCTTCCTCGGGCTACAAATCAAGCAATCAAAGGAAGGAACATTTGTGCACCAGGCTAAGTACACCAAGGACATTGTGCGGAAGTTCAAGATGGAGGACTCCAAGGCTATGACGACGCTGATGAGTACGACTACGGCTCTTGATGCGGACGAGGAAGGTGAACACGTGGACCAGAAGGAGTACCGGAGCATGATCGGGTCACTTCTTTACTTGACGGCGATGAGGCCGGACATACAGTTCTCGGTGTGTCTGTGCGCTTGTTTTCAGGCGTCTCCGAGGACTTCGCATCGGCAGGCAGTGAAGCGAATTTTCAGGTACTTGCGTCACACTCCCGACTTTGGACTTTGGTACTCCGCGTCCTCTTCTTTGGCGCTTCATGGTTTTTCAGATGCGGATTTTGCCGGGTGTCGGTTGGATAGGAAGTCCACTTCTGGGACTTGCCAGTTTTTGGGTTCCTCTTTGGTGTCTTGGTCTTCCCGCAAGCAGTCGAGTGTTGCTCAATCCACGACCGAGGCCGAGTATGTTGCCGCTGCTAGTTGTTGCTCTCGGCTCCTTTGGATTTCATACACCATGAGTGACTTTGGTGAGGAGTATACCCATGTCCCACTTCAATGTGATAGCACCAGTGCCATAAGCGTTGCAAAGAACCCAGTGCTCCATTCCAAAACCAAGCACATAGAAGTGAGATACCATTTTCTGAGAGACAACGTCGAGAAAGGAAAGATAGCTTTGATCCATGTACCCACACATGACCAACTAGCCGATATTTTCACCAAACCCCTAGATCAAGCAACTTTCACTCGTTTGCGGGGGGAACTTGGTGTGTGTTTGATTTCTTGAGTTGGGTGTGTGGGTGCTCTCTTTTGTCGGTGGTGTTGAGCCCATTTTGCCTCCCCTCGAGGAGCCGGTGGTAGCATATGTATAGCTTTTCTTTGTGCATTTCTTGCATTTTGCATGGCATATGTAACATGATGTATAGGCATCCTTGTATCTTAGATTGCATGCATTTTGTATCATATGCATTGGTTAGGAAAAGCTTCTCTCATATACATTGTTCACCATGGAATGAGATATATGTCTTTGTGAGCTTGTTTGGTATGCTATGGTTAGTTTGGCTTCGCTCTTGATGATCTTGATGAATAATCCATGGTTGATAGCTATGCTTTTGAAAAATGTCACATGTATGTTCTCTCATGTGTAAATGCCTTTACATGCTCTTGACATGTTTTTGTGGCCTTGCTATGCTTAATTTGTGGTTGGATAGCTAGTTTATTGATCATATGGGGCCAAAGGCCCATTTGCCATCATGAATGTTTAGCCCTCTTGTTTTATCTTGTGGAGGGCATAAGTTCCTTTTTGTCGCAAAGACATTTCATGTACCATCTACAAATCTGACAATGAAATGAAAAATGCTTGGAAATGTGCTCCCATGTCATATGTGCTGAATTTAATTTGCTTTGGGTGCTAAACCGTTGCATGATGCCTACCAATGAGAAGTCTCATACATAGAAGTAGGCACATGGCTCGGTGGCTTTGACATGACATGAGGTGCTTGTGGGTGTTTGTGATGGTCTTATGATTAGAATGGTTGTCCTAGCATGAAGTTTGTGTGGCTTTGCCATTTTGATATGCTTTGATCATGTTTAGGACTTTGCTCATGAGAGGCAAGTTTTTCGCAAAATTGCCAAATTCTATCTTAGCTTCGTCCAATGGTTGTGAAACTTGGTGATCATGTAGTTGAGATCGATACGAAGCTATAGAGTATCTAACTTGCTCATTTGGACATGTGTAGCATTCTTTGTTGAATTTTGTCTATTTGAGAAGCTCTAGGTTGAAAGTTTTGCATTTTTGGCTTGATTCATGCATTGCCAACAAGGGGGAGAAGTTTGAGCTTGAAATGGCTTGCTGGACGTGTTTAGAAGGTTTTCAGGTGGTTTCGAGCCATTTCTGGGCTCTGTTGTGCACCGGTCTGACCGGTCAGGGTCACCGGTCTGACCGGTTGTGAGTGCTGGCTCTGTTCACATGTTGCACACTGGTCTGACCGGTGCGGTTGACCGGTCTGACCGGTCAGGACTGTTTTGTTTCAGCTGCCCTGTTTCAAGTGGTGTCTTGCATGCTTTCGTCCAGGGGGAGGTGCATTCGTTCAGGGGGAGCTTGCATGTGTGCAGGGGGAGCTCTTTGTGGTTGTTCGAGCTTTGATTCGGTGGTTTGCGCTCTTTGCTTGAGCTTTGCTTTGTCTCGGATGTGTCGAGCCGTTGCCCTTGCCTAAGGGGTCTGAGACTTGTCTTCTTCAAGTGATCTTGTTCTTTGCCTTTGTTTGGCTTTCGATCGCTTGTTGGACTTTCTTTTAGTTCGTTTCTTTTCTTTCGCTTTTCTCTCTTGTTACTTTCGTGTGGGTGTTGTCAATGCACTCATCAAGGGGGAGACTGAGGACCATGTGTGGTTCAAGGACCGGTGGATGGTCGCTTCCTTGTGTGATGAGTGATTGACAACGTTGTGTGGACTAATTCTTGGCTAAGTATTGCAGGTGCAGGTTGCGGCTTGACTGGTGTTGGTGCAGGTGAAGAACAAGCGCGAAAGGTCGTTGATGGTGAGGCCTCCAGGTGTGGAGAAGACAAGTAGGCTTCGTTCGAGGGACCCGGTGGCCAGCGGGGTCAAGTGCGGGCCGCATGGTGGCATGAACGAGCAAGATGAAGTCGTGGACGGTTTCTTGGTTGAGCCTCAAAACCAAGGTCGAGCCGGGACTACGTGGGAGCCGAGTCATGAGTGGAGATTGGCGGAGGCTACACCGAGTTCGCGGGGTTTCCGGTGGTTCACCGTAAAACCACCGGGTTCCTTGGTTGATCCTCAAAGCCAAGACCGGAGAACCGAAGACGGAGCTGCGCAAAGGCCTGCACCGGTCCGAACGGTGGGTCGACCGGTGTGGCCGGTGGGTACCGGTCGGCCGGTGAGGAGCACCGGTCGGCCGTGTGCGACGACGCGGTCCGGAATCTTCGAAGCGGAGGACACGCGTCGGGATCGCATGGCTTGCGTCGAGGCTACGCAGGTGCGGTCGCCGGCATCCGTCCGATGGTGAAGACATCAAGAATTCCAAATCCACCCTTGAGGGGCTTGTATCCCTAGTTAGTAGAGAAGGGCATTTTAGACATTCGGTTGCCTCCATATAACCCAAGAGGTGAGAGGATGGCAGCCAACTCTTGGAACCCTAGCTCATTAGTTTTCCTATTTTCCACCTATTTTCCTTAGGTTTTCTCTAGAACTAGCAAGAGAGCTTCACAGAGAAATCTTGTTGAGAGGGATGGATGATCGGGCGGCTTGCTAGACCTTGTACGAACCTTTGTTTCATGTATAGATGATTTGGCGTGGTTCCTCAAGGTTTGGATGTGTTTTCCCCGGTTGTTCTTGGTGGTGATTTTCGGAGCCCTCTCTCGGTGATTTCTTTGGGTTGTTTTCGGGACCTTTCTCTTGGGGATTTGATGGGGGAAATTTGTGGGAACCCTTCGTGGTTCTTTGGGCTGTGATTCCCCTCCCAAATCCGTGAGTAAATGTGCTCGATTTTGGGGGTTTCTTGAGTTCTTGGGTTGGAAGTGCTTTCGGTGGGATTTCTTCGATTCCTCTTTTTTGGACGAGTTTTGGTGGGATTAAACTTGGCTATGGACTCATCATGAGGTGTTCCTGATATCCCCAAAGTCTTGTTCAAGTCCGTGGAGCGATTCGGGAGATCGAGATTTGGATTTGGGGGAGTTGACCCGCGGGTGCTGTTCATCCCGAGCTGCCTAGGCTACACCGGTCTGACCGGTGCTCCTGACCGGTCTGACCGGTGCGAGCCCTTGTGGGATTTTGCTCGGGTGAACGTCTTGGTGTGTTCGTTGTTGTCCCGTGTTGCTGCTGTTTCGAGTTTGGGTCAGTTTGGTGGTCGGTTGGCCTGTTTGGTGCCTTGGGGGCTTTCAGGCTGCCATCGGTCTGACCGGTGTAGAGCCACTTAGTGGAAGTTGCTCAGTTTCACCAGCAGGGACCGGTCTGACCGGTGGTGCTCACCGGTCTGACCGGTGTGGGTCTGTAGACTCGAGGGTTGGTTTTTCCACTGCGTTTCTCGGGTCGGAAGGTGGTGTGTTGGTTCCTAGGTCCAGTGGCACTCCAGTGGCTACGTGGGCTTGACCAACCTTGGTAGTGAGTCGGAGACGTGTGTTGGAAGCCGTGTTCATCTTGTTGGAGTTTCGATCTCCTTCGAGAAGAATTTTTATCGGCTCCCATTCACTCCCCCCTCTCTGGTTCGTCGTATCGGTCCTTCACCTATGGCTTAGCCCTCCCCCCACATTCGCCGGGAACCTCGCCGCCGCAAAGGTGCGGCGGGTGCCTCGCCGCCGACCATCACCGGGCCGTTCCCCGGCCGAGCCTCCGCCGCCAATCGATCTCTAGTGAGTCTAATCACACTCCTTGCTCGCTTGTTTGCCTCCCCGGGCCTCACATCGCCGCCGGCGAGCGCGCCACCGTCGTCGGGGTATGGTGGGGAAGGTCGAGGGCACATTTGTGAAATTTCAAAATTTGGCAGGGGCGTGCGTGCAAAACATTTCTTCATCTCTTAAGTGTTATAGCAGTACCTTGTAAATTCGAGATAACATCGTAGAAAAATCCAAAAATTGCAAACCCGATTTTGTTGTGCTCTATGTGACTAGAACTACAACTTCCTCAAAGCATGTATATACTTTTGAGCTTTAATTGTTGCATGAAAAATAGAAAACCATTTTACTGAGATCTGATGTTCTGCAAAATCTATACAAGATCTTGAGCTGGATTTTGGATATGTTGTGGAGACTACCATGTGTAGGTTCTGTGCCAAAATCTGCACAAAGTTACTGAAGGAATCTTTTTATAGGAATTATCTTGTGTTATTGTCAAATCTGCCTAGACGATTTTTGTAGCTAAAAATATAATTATTTTTGAGCCCTACTTTTGGATATTGTCTTTTTATTCTAAAATGCACCTCTGGTGAATTTATCCTGATTTTATCTCTGTCAGAAATATTATTTCCAAATATATGCTTGTTTTTATTCATAAATGTGTATATCAAGATCCCTAGTAGCTACAAGTGTGTTTGTTAGTTTCTTGGGCTTGTTTAGGCCAGAGCATGCGTAGGAGATAGTTTGGCCTCATTGCTATTATATTTATTTTTATATGCATTCATCCTTTAAATGCTAGCTAGAAATGCCTTTCTTTGTGTGCATTTATGCTTGCAGTGGATCAAACTTGTGCTTGTTGTCCAATCAGGTGTTTCCTGGTCAGTAGGACTAGTGGGTACTGTTGGGCAAGGTTGAAGTGTGATTGGTTGATTAAAAGATTGCAAACTAGATTAATCTAGTGAGGGGAAAATAGGAAAAACCAATTCTTTTGTGCATCTGCTATATAAATGAGTAGGAAAGTATTTTGTGGCATAAAGGTAACTTTACTTGCTGTCTTGCATTTAAAGTAAATACTCTTTTATAGATGTGCACACAATCACCATAAATGGAAGACTAATTAAGCTTTTTGGTTATCTTTTTAAGGGAAAGGGTTTAAATACTTTTGTTAAGGTGAATATGGCCAACCATATACCCCTAGTGGCTGTTGGCTACTGTTGGTTATTTAAATTAAATTAATCACCATCCTAATCACTGCATTGCATTCCTCGTGTAGAAGTCCCCGACGGTAGCTATACGCTCGTACCGGCTGACGAGGACGAGGAGCAGGAGGAGACGTGCACTAGGTGACCGTAGAACTAGCCCCGGACCAATGTCCGAAAGGTTGTCTGTCTGCTTGTGCTGACGAAGGCAAGCCCCGGTTTAATCATTTAACCCATGTGTTTACTTTCAAGTTCTGAATTTACTATTGCTATCTTATGTGCATTTACGTTCAGGAGTTGATTGAAACCCTAGTTGCATGATCCTTAAGTACCTATGATCTTTTACTAGCATGTTAGGTCGCTAGTGGCTATGCTCTAAGGATCCGGTACAAGTCGAGTGATGTTCGTCACTCGCGAGAGTAAGATCTCCTTTATGGAATCACCATATGTTTAATTAGATTGCTCATGTGGTAAGAGCATGGGATTTGGGCTCCGGTCCAATGGCTTCGTTGGTTAAGTGTTTGAAAGTACTAAACACTTGTCGGAAATGGGCACGGTAAGCCTAGTACCTAAATGAGGCGGTACGGGGTTTTACTATCACTACTCTTAGGGTTACGTCCCCGGGCTCGCCACCCGAGTGCATGCGTGAGGCTGGGTGACCTTAGTGGCATAGCCCAGATAAACCTTGTACTTAAGACTGTGAGCTATTATCCCCAAACCGAAGAATGACGGGAACCGCCTGGTTGCTGAACTCTTAGTGAGGACACCTCCCGTGTGTTTAGGTCCACCTTGCAAGGTTTTGAATCAATCGATTGTTGGCCTCTCACCGTTATCTGAGACTACTTAATCTACTGGCCATGATGGAACTTTGTGAAGATTATTACTTTGATTAATTGTTTGTACAACTTTGATTGCAATAGTTGCTTATCTAGTAATGATTACTTCTACTAGAACATGAGCTAAAATGTGAAAGTAAGGATTCACTACTTAGTAGCTTTTTGGCAAACAAACCCACTAGCCAAAAGCCTTGCCTGATTAGAGGTAAACTCTTTCTTTTAGATGGGTAAGTCTTGCTGAGTATTAGTATACTCAACCTTGCTTTATAAATGTTGTTTTCAGGTAATGCATGTGATGTGTGGCTCGGAGAACTTCCACCCGGCTAGGAGCTGAAATGGGTTGATGACAAAGAGTGATTGCATCATGGGCAGGTCTCCAATGATGTGATCGTATCGTTTAGCTATCTTCCGCTGTTTTCAATAAACTCTGAACTATTTACTTTCTCGTCAAAGAACTATGTTTGTAATAATGGACCCTACGGAGATTTGATGTTAATTTGTAAGGCACTCTGGACTCTCCTTCGTGGGAGTTTTCATGCATACATTCGATCCTCTCTGTGTCGTAAAGTGATTTACCAGGTGTTAACCCAGCAACACTCCACGGGATGATTCTTTATTATCACTTAATGACCAAATGGAGTGGTTTAGGCGATAGTATGGAATTATCTTGGATGGGGTTGTCACAACGCCATCATGTTGATCCCAAGGTTCCTCCTGCCTTCCATCACGTGTATATCGTCTTAGTATGTACTTCTCCGGGATTTTTCTGGCCTACATGTGTGTGA
Organism: Cenchrus americanus; assembly: GCA_947561735.1. NCBI lineage: Eukaryota > Viridiplantae > Streptophyta > Magnoliopsida > Poales > Poaceae > Cenchrus > Cenchrus americanus. The sequence continues at coordinate 125,347,005 of OX387239.1, read as the reverse complement.
AGGCTCTTATAACATGCATGTAGAACAACCCTGCATTTTTTCAACAATGAACAGATTTATTAGTCAGCAAGTTGCAAACAACATCCAACACATGTTGTAATTGTGTGACTACCAAAGTTGCAATTTGTTTGTTGTTAAGTAAAATCCATGTGTTGTTTTTTGTCAGACCAGAGCACCATACCTGTGTGTTCCCACTGCTCGCATTCGCATCTGTATCTACCGTTCTCTTTATCCGCCACGACTTTGAAATCATGTTGTGCCTAGCAAAAGATTCGGCCACCTTGTTCATGCTTGACCAACCACCCATTTCTCACTTGCGGGTTTGGATCTGGGCGAATGACAAACGCGGTGTTGTTATTGTATTCTTTTTTGTACTCTTGGTATACAACTCATGTATACACTCTACACAGCTGCTCTTGAAATTTTGCCTTGCAAGCCCGCACCACCTCAGCCTGCATAAGCAATACACCTTCTTTTAGTATGTTTCTTTTTCCCCCTACAGGTAATTGATATAATCACAGTGTTGTAATTGGACCAGTGTAACAGTTGCAAATGGTACATTACTTGCGCATAGTGTGTCTCTCTGGCATCAATATGGTCAACATGATTGAGCGAATCCAATATCCTCCTAGCAAACATGTGCAGGACATTGCTCTCATTGACATAACCGTCTTTTAGCACCCTATTTTGACTCTCAGACCACCGTGCTGACGTCATCCTACCATAATACATCCCCTTGAAATAAGCTGCTATCCATCTATCCCTTTTCTTCCACAAAGCTATGATAGCAAGATGGTCAGCAATGCCGCACTCATCAACGAGTTTCTTCCACTCAACCTCGAACTGTGTCGGACCTAATGGATAGTTTATTAATGATTCAAGCCTTTCCTTCAATCCCTTATCCTTGTGCTAGATGTATAATTGTTCCAGCTCAAACTCCCACTGTCGTGTGATGTGCCAACGGCAGTTCTTGTGTTGAGACTTGAGGAATATCATCACAATTGCAATTTTCATGCCAGGTTCTTCATCTGAAAAAATGCAGAAAAAACATGTAGTCCGATATAGGCATGTAGTAATCGGCTACTTATGTTGCTTGAAATGTGGGTGCCCCCATGTTGTAAATGGTTGCATTTTTTTGTTTTTTGCACATTTTATGGTAAAGAATGTAGTCATGTAGTAATTGGCTCCGTAAATTGGTTGCAATTTGTGGGCCCCAGGGTTGTAATTGGCTTTGCAATTTTTTTTGTCTATGCACAGTTTCATGGTAAATGAAAGACAACAAAACTGAGACTAGAGATTCACTTTATCAACTTACATGTAGGGGAATAACATCAACAGTTTATACAGAAGCATTTTTTGTTGTTATCAAATATACTACACTACAATTCTCAATCAGTTTTTATTTTTCAGAAAAAGCATTTTTAAAAGGCTAACCTATCAGCACAACATGAGGCTCCTTCCCACCCATGCAACTTTTAAATGTCTCAAACAACCATTTGAACGACCTTACTGATTCATCACCAATCCGTGCCTATCTAAAGGTCACATTCATCAGGTTGTTGTTTGCTCCAACAAACATGGCTAGCGACATGCGCTTGTTGTTTGTTTTATGTGTGGTATCGAAGGTTATGACATCCCCAAAGACCCTATACTCAGCTCTTTGGATTGCATGATTTCAGAAAATGTTTTTGATCACACCAGTTTTTGGATCTGCATCCACATCCCAATAGAAATACTCGTTATTCTCCTTGCATTCTCTGAAGAATTGTAGAAGCTTGTTCAAGTCATCTTCTCTTTCCTCCCTTGCTTTTGCTTCCTTCCTGTGACCATTTTTTAAAAAAAAGAACACATCAGTTTTTCAAAAAATGTGGCGTAATTCAGATATGTTTACATGTTGCATTCTGTGGAAAATAAGGAAACCAGCACGTACAAATTTTTATGTCCTTCTCAGTGAAGCCCCACATATGCCGACCATCATACAGATCTGACATCACGTTCAACACTACCTGGTGTGGAACCCCATTTTTTGTAATTATGTTAAATATGTCGCTAATGCCCTCTTCCATGTGTTTGTGGGTGTCACAGACGGCCTGTACATGGTCATAGTGTAACACCCAAAATTCCATCACTTAAAAGTGCTAGCAACAAAGTTAGAGTTTAATTTCTAAGGGTTTTAATAAATTTGACTAATTAAATTTTCCCTTAATATATGAAATAATAATTAATTAATTTAGAAAATACCCAAGTGTTTGTGTATCATGTTGAATGCATGGGCTTTTGTTTGGTTGTGTGGATTAAAAGATTTAAAATAATTTTTGAAAACTTGATAAGATTTTATAAGTAAAAGGTTGAAAAAGAAAAGAAAGAAAAAAACAAAACCAAACCATCTCCATCCTTCTTTCCAGCCCAGCAGCCCACCCCATCCCCGTTTTCTTTTTTTCCCACAGGCCCACAACTCCCACTTCCGGCCCAACAGCCACCGCCGGCCCACTCCACCTCTCCCTCTCTCACGCGCACGCCGACAGGTAGGGCCCGCCGGTCATGCGCTTCCCCTACCTCGCGCCGCCCCATGCTCCTTTGGCCGCGCCGGCCACCGCCTTCCCGGTGCCTCTTCCCCTTCCCCCGCGCCTCCTCCCCTTCTCCTCTAGTGCGCCACACACCCACCCGGCGCCGCTCAGCCCCTTCCCCTTCCTCTCACTTCCGTAACAGCCGCACACCGAAGCTCCACCGAGCCATTAATGGTGGCCGCCGGTGTGACGCCGCCCACCACCTCGGGCGCCCCCTCTTCTCCCTTTCAAGCCCTATATAAGGCGGCCCGAACACCTCTCCCACCCGCACCACTCCCCGGAGCTCCTCCTCTCCTCTACACCACCGCCCCCAAGGAAACCGAGCCGGAGCTCCGCCCTCGCCGTCGATCTCCTCCGCGGACGCCCGTCCTTCCTCTACAAGCAGCTCGGTGAATTCCTTGTGTCTTCCTCTTTCTTTTGGTGCCTTTCCCGCTTTGTTTCGTGCACGGTAGCGTCGTTTTGGTGCGCGCCGGCGAGCCGCCGCCCCCCGCCGCCACCGCGCGCGCGCCGCCGGCGCACCGCCGCCCGCCACCCGCGACTCCCGGCCATCCGATCTCCATCCAACGGCCCCCATTCACCCAGGCCACCAAGTCAAAACTCCTCATACCGGTCAACTAGGGCTGCGGTCGGCAATTCTTCTGAAGAGCCCCTATAGTTTCTGGTAATCACAAAAGTATCCTTCCACCATATAAAACCTATTCAGTTTAGTCCTAGTTTTTAAGTTTAGACCCTTAAGTTTTCCAGGTTTTCTCACCCGCAGTCCACCCCTTTTATTTTACAAGTTAAACCCCATATTTTTAACCATAATTGTGTTTTAGCCCCTGGACTTTTACAGAAAACCCCCTAGAGTTCCAGTACTTTTACAATATAGCCCCTAGATCTTGTCTAGGCCATAACTTTTCCGTCCTAGCTCCGTTTTAGGCGTTTTTGGTGTCCACACGATCGTCTCAACAGGCACGTTAGTTTTAGAAGATTGATTTAGGATTTTAGCAATGTTTGATGTACTGTTTTATTTATTGTTTGTTTTTCTTGTGTGATCGTAGAGGATGTGTCGTGCGAGGTCGAGCAGGAGCAGTCTTTTGAAGAAGTTGAGCCACAGTTTTTAGGGGAAGAAGGCAAGTGGATTTCCTCCCCCTGCATACTCTTTTTGTCCTAATAACAAGCATATTATCACACTTTAAATTTTATAAGTTGATCATGCATAAATTTTGATGGGAAATGCCTATTAAGGAAATGACTAGTTTTAATCCCTGTACCTTGAATACCTTGTTTTAAATAAATGTTTGGGTAGATAAATGCTTAGATGCTATACTTGGGGAATGGAATTTAACTTTAGAAAATGTTGGATAAGATAAAGTGGTTGATTTATGGTAATACAAGATCATATAAATTAAATCGGAACATGGAGAACCACCTAGGAAAACAGTGCAACCACAGTCCACATGGCTCTGGCTTAGCCAATTAATTAAGAGTGTAAATTATCTGATAACCCTATCCAAAATGAACATAGGGGGCTCCGGGTTGCAGGGGTATAGCCCGGTCCTTTTGGGGTAGAAGTCTTTGCTAAGGTGCTGACCACTAGGGAGGGTTATGGTCTGCACTGAGTTGTAACTATCGTAGGATTATTGGTGCTTTGCACGCCTTTGTAAAGGCTTCGTAGTGAACCCCTAGCCACTCATCTCGGAAGTGTTTAAGGGCCTTGCAAACCTGGGCAATATGGGGAACACGAACTGTGGGTAAAGTGTACAACCTCTGCAGAGTGAAAACTAATCGATCAGCCGTGCTCACGGTCAAGAGCGGCTTGGACCCTCGCATGATAATTGAACTTGAATATGAAATTCAAATTGTGGTTACCAATGGTTTGAAGGAATAATTTTATAAATGCTAAGTTTCGGGGTTGGTATATATTTACACTTAGTAAATATGTGCTTGCTAATAAAATTTGACCAACTTAAAATGCTTACCGCTGAAAACCCTAGCCTACCCTTGACAGCTTTGCATAATTCCCCCACAGGCTGAGTACCAACCATAAGTGTACTCACCCTTGCCTATATGTGTTCAGAGGAGGATGCTGCAGCAGAGTTCTTCGATGAGTTCGATGGATTTTGAGACTCGCGTTACCCCCAGTCAGGAGCTTGTGGAGTTGGAGACGGTGTTTCATCGTCTAGTTATCGATGTTCGTGTTAAGACCTTCGAGTCTAACGATGAGTGTAATAAGTTAATAAACCTCTCTTTATACGTTTTGGGCATTGTATTATGATATTACACTCATTTGTCTATCATATGTGTGAATTTGTGATTCTAGCACACGTATGAGATGCATTCGGTTTTCTTCGGAAAAACGGGTGTGACAGAGTGGTATCAGAGCAATGCTAACTGTAGGACGCAGTCTTATATAGAAATGGTCGAAATAAGGACATTTTCTAGAAAGACACTTCAGCTCTCACTCAAAAAAATCCCCTAAATACACTTAAAAATCTATCTTATTTGCTTTTGTTTAAAATCGTATCCCCTTATTGTTTTATTCTGCTCTGAGTTCAGTTTTGATCTCATAGATGGCCAGGGCTCACCCTTTTGGAGCACAGCTACCCCCCCCCTGTCCAGCCAATGGAGGAGGAACCGGAGGACCCCTACCACTTCGTTGAGGCAGAGGATGCAATGATCCTGGAAGTTTACTCTGATGGAGAGTTGGGATCTCCGCGAGCTCTGCCTTCCCCGCCAGCAGTGGAGGTGCCGCCACCAGCTGCCCCTGCCATACCAGCTGCTCATGTCGCTCCTGTGGATCCCGCACCAGTTGCCGCGGGAGGAGATCCGGATGATTCCGGCGACGACACCGAGGACGGTGACGAGACAGAGGATGACAATGAGGAATGAGATGACTTCTACTATGATGGTCCTCGCGAGGGAGACCCGTACTGCATCATGCACTCGTCCGAGGTGGCACCTGGCTACTTCCCTTGGTTGCTACGGAACACTCTACTGGAGCTGGGGAACACCGTGTACCCCATGTACGTCACCCACAGCTGGACCGAGCCACCACTCGGAACCTACTACATGACCAGGGTCCACATCAGGGTGTGCAACCATACCGGTGGAGGTTACATCTCGCGCACGATGCATGATTCTACTACACCCCACTCTACCTACCAGGCATCTGTCAGCAATGCCGCTAGGAGAGCTCTGTTCTCTCTTCGTTTCAGGCATGACCAGGAGTTGAGCCTCAGCGACTACCGCCACATCCCTCGTCGTACCAGTGGCACTGAGCAGACGGTGGTACCATTGACAGGCTCTGTGGACCCATGCCTCCACACTCTCGCTAAGGTCACTGCAGCACTTAACACCGACCTAGAGGGTGTTACATCGGAGCTGGAGTAGACCCATGACGAGCTGAAGGACGCCTATGCCAGGATTGCTCAGCTGGAGGCCGAGCATGACGGTAGAGAGCCACCCGTCTAGCCTGACGAGACACCTTTCCCTACGGAGTCACCACTCCGCAAGAGGCTCTGTTATGGCTCTTCTTCCGCTACCATAGGTCTTCTGGGATAGGATGCCCACCTTTGAGTTGTGATCGCTAGATTCGTCCCTGCGAGGACGTAATCATTGTAATAAATGCTTATTGGTTGAAAACATGGTTGATTTGGGTCTTTGCTATGATTGTAATGCTTTGTGGTGTGATGGCCACATATGCATTAATAAAATAATTAAGTTTAAATTTAATCTTAGCCCCTTTTCTCTTACTCATGTTTATCGATACTACTCCTTATCTGAAATAACTTTCTCTGACAATCAGATGGTAAACACCAGGTTAGGAGGTGGACAGGACATACCGCCCGTGATACGAGCTCACATCGCCAATCAGCAGAATCCAGTCCCTCCTCCACCTCAAGGAGTAGCGATGGATCCAGCGATGCAGCAATTCTTCACGGCACAGATGCAGTTAATTCAGGATCTTACCGCCACTGTTCAGAATCTGCAGGCACAACAAAACCAGCCGCCACCACAAGGACCTCTACCACCTCCACCACCAGTCAACAAGCATAGAGAGTTTATGAGCCACCACCCACCTACCTACTCTCATTTAGTGGACCCTCTTGACGCTGATGATTGGCTCAAGACTATTAATAAGAAGCTGAATATTACACAGTGCAATGACCGGGAGAAGGTCCTATACGCCTCAGGACGCTTGGAAGGCGTTGCAACCGATTGGTGGGATGCCTACACTGTGGCACATGCTGCTGCTGACACCATCACCTGGCAAGAGTTCCAGGAAGCTTTCCGTACTCATCAAATTCCCTCAGGGATAATAAAACTGAAGCAGAAGGAGTTTCTCGCTTTAGAGCAGGGAAACATGTCTGTCAATGAGTACCGGGACAAGTTTACCCAACGGTCTCGATATGCTCCAAATGAAGTGGACACTAACCCAAAGAGACAAGAGCGTTTCTTGGATGGTCTCATAGGGCCACTGATCTATCAGCTCCAGAGCCACACTTTCCCCAAATTCCTGACTCTGTTAGACAAGGCTATCGGTCTTGAAAGCAAGCGTAGCGAACTTGGAGAGCAAAAGCGCAAGTTCCAATCCCAAGGGCAGTCTAGCAGCAATGCACGTCCCTGCTAGAATGCACAACAGAATCCTCAGTTTCGCTCAGGAGGACATGGTGGAAATTTTCAGCAGAACCAGTCGTTCCAACGTTCAGCTCAGCAGCCCCAGCGCTTTCATCAGCAGACTCCCCGTGCTCCAATTCAGCAGTAGAATCACCCGAACAATGCCTCAGGTGCACCAGTGAGAAACACCGCACCAGTTTAGCTTGGTTGCTTTAAGTGTGGAGAGTTGGGGCATTATACCAACAACTGTCCCAAGCGTGGAATGCAAACTCCACAGAAGGGTAGTGGACAGAGGCCTGGGCAGCCATCCTCTCAGATTCGCACTGGGAACTCTACTCCTCAAGGTAACAGGGCTCAACAGAACTTTGTGCGTGGAAAGATAAACCACGTGACGGTTGAACAAGCACAGGAAGCTCCAGAGGTCCTGCTTGGTACGTTCCTTGTCAACTCTGAACCTGTATATATTTTATTCGATTCCGGAGCATCACATTCATTTGTTACCAATCAATTTGTGGAAAAACATAACTTGCCTATGAGTCTTATGAAGACACCATTACTAGTTAGCTCTCTGGGCGGTGAAATGAAAGCCAGACACATATGTCCATGGGTGAACCTTAAACTTAATGAGATAGAATTTCTAGCTGACCTAGTAGTTTTAAAATCCTAGGGAATAGATGTAATTCTTAGAACGGATTGGTTACGCAAACATGACGGAGTTATTCAGTGTCGCAATAGGTCAGTGGTTTTAACTAGCCCACAAGGAAATAGAATTGAGTTCAAAGTGGATACCTCATCCGAAGAACAAGGAACAGTAAATTCAGCAAAAGGCAAATCCATAGAAGAAATCAAAGTTGTGAATGAGTACCCTGACATATTTCTAGATGAGTTACCAGGTATGCCGCCCGACCGCGACATTGAATTCAGCATTGAACTTTTACCGGGTACTGCTCCTATTTATAAAAGACCATACGGAATGAGTGTTAAGGATTTGGCCGAACTAAAGAAACAAATAGATGAGTTGCTTAGTAAAGGTTACATCTGACCTAGTTCGTCACCTTGGGGGCCTCCCATTCTCTATGTTGATAAAAAGGATGTTACTAGAAGAATGTGCATAGATTATCGTCCCCTTAATGATGTTACCATCAAGAATAAGTACCCATTACCCAGGATTGGAGATTTGTTTGATCAGATGAAATGTGCTAAAATATTCTCCAAGATCGATCTACAATCCGGGTACCATCAGCTAAAAACCCGATTAGAAGACATTCCCAAAACTGCTTTCACATCTAGATATGGCTTATACGAGTTCACAGTCATGCCCTTTGGATTGACAAATGCACCAGCATACTTCATGTATCTGATGAACAAGGTGTTCATGGAGTACCTTGACAAGTTTGTGGTAGTTTTCATCGATGACATTCTGGTATTCTCCCGGAATGAAGGAGAGCATGAAGAACACCTAAGACTCGTGCTGCAGAAACTACGTGAACATCGGCTATATGCTAAATTCAGCAAATGTGACTTTTGGTTAAAGGAAGTTTCCTTCCTTAGGCATATTATCACGGAGGGTGGAATAGCAATAGACCCAAGTAAGGTGCAGGCTGTACTAGATTGGAATCCGCCTAAGAACGTGGCTGAGATCAGAAGTTTCCTTGGATTGGCGGGTTATTACCGTCGATTCATCGAAGGATTCTCGAAGATTGTAAAACCTCTCACATCATTGTTAGAAAAAGGAAAGGAATTTAAGTGGGATGCCAAGTGCAAGGATAGTTTTGAAGAACTAAAGAAGAGATTAACTACAGCTCCCGTACTGATAATGCCGGATATTCACAAGGGTTTTGATGTGTACTGTGAAGCTTCACTTCAGGGTCTTGGTTGTGTATTAATGCAAGAAGGAAAAGTGATTGCTTATGCTTCTAGGCAATTGAGAAAACATGAACAGAATTACCTCACTCATGATTTAGAGTTGGCTGCCATTGTGCACACTCTAAAAATTTGGAGGCAATATATGATCGGATATAAGTGTCGTATCTTTAGTGACCATAAAAGCTTGAAGTATATCTTCACCCAGAAGGATCTTGACCTCAGACATCGTAGATGGTTAGAATTAATCAAAGACTATGATCTGGAAATTCAGTATCACCCCAGCAAGGCAAATGTTGTAGCAGATGCCTTGAGTCGGAAGAGTCAGGCAAATACGCTGATAGCTCGTATGATACCTCAAGAGTTGTGTTGGGAAATGGCACGTCTCAATTTGGGAATTGTTGCCCAGAGTGAAACCATAACATTGGAAGTAGAATCTACACTTGAAAAGGAAATCAGGAAGAGTCAAATGATAGATGAGAAGATTAAGGAGTATGGAAGGTTGATTGATTCTGGCAAGGTTCCACCTTTCAAAAGGGATGACCAAGGAACTATTTGGTTCAGGAATAGGATCTATGTGCCTGAAATTGATCATCTCCGCGAGACTATATTAAAGGAAGCACATGATTCGGCCTATTCAATTCATCCCGGAAGCACCAAAATGTATCAAGATTTGAAACAGAAATATTGGTGGTATGGAATGAAAAAGGATGTTGCTACTCATGTAGCCCTATGTGACATATGCCAGAGAGTAAAAGCAGAATACCAGAGACCGGCAGGTTTGCTTCAACCATTAAAAGTACCCGAGTGGAAATGGGAAGAAATAGGCATGGATTTTATTGTAGGGTTGCACGTACCCGTGATGGATATGATTCTATATGGGTCATTGTGGATAGGTTGGCCAAAGTTGCTCACTTCATACCAGTTAAGACAACTTATACCGGAGTTAAGTTGGCAGAATTGTATATGTCTAGAATCGTATGTTTACACAGAGTTCCAAAGAGGATAGTGTCTGACCGAGGGACACAGTTTACCTCACGTTTCTGGGGAAAGTTACATGAATCAATGGATACAAAGCTTAACTTTAGTTCTGCATATCATCCCCAAACAGACTGTCAAACTGAAAGGACAAACCAAATTCTAGAAGATATGTTGATGGCTTGTGCCTTAAAACATGGGAGTAGTTGGGATAAAAGTTTGCCGTACGCAGAGTTTGCTTATAACAACAACTACCAAACCAGCCTCAAGATGGCCCCTTTTGAAGCCTTATACGGGAGAAAGTGCTAGACACCATTATACTGGAATCAGACAGGAGAGAGTCAACTTTTTGGACCAGACATTATAAAAGAAGCTGAAAGACAAGTTGAGATAATTCGGGAAAATCTTAAGACTGCTCAGTCACGACAGAAGAGTTATGCTGATCCCAAAAGGAGAGAAGTAGTGTTTGAAGTTGGAGGTTATGTATATCTCAGAGTATCACCCATTAGAGGCCTACGGAGATTCAAGATCGAGGGAAGCTACCACCTTGATTCATTGGACCTTTTAAGATCTTAGAAAGGAAGGGAGAAGTTGCATATCAATTAGAACTCCCAGCTCGATTGTCGGATGTGCATGATGTGTTTCATGTGTCCCAGCTCAAGAAGTGTTCGAGTGAGATTAAGGTAGACCACCTACCTCTGGAAGACTTGATGTAAAAGATGATTTGACCTATAAGGAACACCCTATCAGAATTTTGGACACATCACAAAGAATCACTCAAAGCAGAGTCATTAAAATGTGCAAAGTTCAATGGAGTCACCACTCAGAGGAAGAAGCTACTTGGGAAAGAGAAGATGAGCTTATGGCAGAATTTCCTCAGCTATTTCCCAATCTTCCTGAATCTCGAGGACGAGATTCTCTTTAAGGGGGTAGGATTTGTAACACCCAAAATTCCATCACTTAAAAGTGCTAGCAACAAAGTTAGAGTTTAATTTCTAAGGGTTTTAATAAATTTGCCCTTAATATATGAAATAATAATTAATTAATCTAGAAAATACCCAAGTGTTTGTGCATCATGTTGAATGCATGGGCTTTTGTTTGGTTGTGTGAATTAAAAGTTTTAAAATAATTTTTGAAAACTTGAAAAGATTTTATGAGTAAAAGGTTGAAAAAGAAAAGGAAGAAAAACAAAACCAAACCATCTCCATCCTTCTTTCCAGCCCAGCAGCCCACCCCATCCCCCTTTTCTTTTTTTTCCGCAGGCCCACAACTCCCACTTCCGACCCAACAGCCACCGCCGGCCCACTCCACCTCTCCCTCTCTCACGCGCACGCCGACAGGTGGGGCCCGCCTGTCAGGCGCTTCCCCTACCTCGCGCCGCCCCATCCTCCTTTGGTCGCGCCGGCCACCGCCTTCCCGGCGCCTCTTCCCCTTCCATCGTGCCTCCTCCCCTTCTCCTCTAGTGCGCCACGCACCCACCCAGTGCCGCTCAGCCCCTTCCCCTTCCTCTCACTTTCGTAACGGCCGCCCAACGAAGCTCCACCGAGCCATTAATGGTGGCCGCCGGTGTGCCGTCGCCACCGCCTCGGGTGCCCCCTCCTCTCCCTTTCAAGCCCTATATAAGGCGGCCCGAACACCTCTCCAACCCGCACCACTCCCCAGAGCTCCTCCTCTCCAATACACCGCCGCCCCCAAGGAAACCGAACCGGAGCTTCGCCCTCGCTGTCGATCTCCTCCGCCGACGCCCCTCCTTCCTCTACAAGCAGATCGTTGAATTCCTTGTGTCTTCATCTTTCTTTTGGTGCCTTTCCCGCTTTGTTTCGTGCACGGTAGTGCTGTTTTGGTGTGCGTCGGCGAGCCGCCGGTGAGCTGCCCGCCGCCGGCGCACCGCCGCCCGCCACCCGCGACTCCGGCCATCCGATCTCCATCCAACGGGCCCCATCCACCCAGGCCACCAAGTCAAAACTCCTCATACCGGTCAACTAGGGCTGGGACCGGCAATTCTTCTAAAGAGCCCCTATAGTTTCTGGTAATCACAAAAGTATCCTTCCACCATATAAAACCTATTCAGTTTAGTCCTGGTTTTTAAGTTTAGACCCTTAAGTTTTCCAGTTTTCTTACCCGCAGTCCACCCCTTTTCTTTTACAAGTTAAACCCTATATTTTTAACCATAATTGTTTTTTAGCCCCCGGACTTTTACAGAAAACCCCCTAGAGTTCCAGTACTTTTACAATATAGCCCCTAGATCTTGTTTAGACCATAACTTTTCCGTCCTAGCTCTGTTTTAGCCGTTTTTGGTGTCCACGCGATCGTCTCAACAAGCACGTTAATTTTAGAAGCTTGTTTTAGGCTTTTAGAAAAGTTTGATGTACTGTTTTATTTATTGTTTGTTTTTCTTGTGTGATCGTAGAGGACGTGTCGTTCGAGGTCGAGCAGGAGCAGTCTTTTGAAGAAGTTGAGCCACAGTTTTTAGGGGAAGAAGGCAAGTGGATTTCCTCCCCCTGCATACTCTTTTTGTCCTAATAACAAGCATATTATGACACTTTAAATTTTATAAGTTGATTATGCATAAATTTTGATGGGAAATGCCTATTAAGGAAATGACTAGTTTTAATCCCTATACCTTGAATACCTTGTTTTAAATAAATGTTTGGGTAGATAAATGCTTAGATGCTATACTTGGAGAATGGAATTTAACTTTAGAAAATGTTGGATAAGATAAAGTGGTTGATTTATGGTAATACAAGATCATATAAATTAAATCGGAACATGGAGAACCACCCAGGAAAACAGTGCAACCACAGTCCATATGGCTCTGGCTTAGCCAATTAATTAGGAGTGTAAATTATCTGATAACCCTATCCGAAAGGAACATAGGGGGCTCCGGGTTGCAGGGGTATAGCCCGGTCCTTTTGGGGTAGCAGCCTTTGCTAAGGTGCTGACCACTAGGGAGGGTTATGGTCCGCCCTGAGCTGTAATTGTCGTAGGGTTATTGGTGCTTTGCACGCCTTTGTAAAGGCTTCGTAGTGAACCCCTAGCCACTCACCTCGGAGGGGTGAATTAGGCAACTTAAAACCTTAACCTATGGCTTCACTAATTTTACACAAATGTAAACTAGAACATACTATCTATATGTGCAACTAGGGTTGTTCTAGTGTGAAATTCCCATCCCAAAACAAGGTTTGCAACCTATAGCCAATCCTAGCATGATACTACTCTAGGAAAGTAAAGCCAAGCAAAGATTGCAATAGAGTAGATGCGGAAACGTAAAGGGGATGAGAGGAAGCAAACTCTTGACACGCGATTTATCCCGTGGTATTGGTAGGCACTAAGCCACCCCTAGTCCACGTTGAAGCACTCACACAAGAGTATTGCTTCCCGGCCACCAAGTCTCTCCCAAGAGCACCACTTGACTCGCCACAAAGGCTAGCCACTTAGGCACTTGTCAAACTCCCTTGGTCACCTTGATGCCGCCTCCACTAAGGAGCTTCTCCACCAAGGAAGGGGGTCTCCACGCCCCCGCACAAAGTGTCCTCGCCGCTCTACACCAAGCCGGAGGGTCGATGACGATTGCCGGTGAGCCACTTAGGCCCCAAGGCTTCCGGCGAACCTTGTACAACTGGATTCAGTCACGAATCACCTCACAAGGTTAGCACAACCTTGCACTCACTCAGCTCTAAGCTAAGCCTAGCACTAGGCACATACACAAAGCATATGCAAGTCTAAGGATGAGAAATTAAGCACTTGCATGGATTGAATATGATCTTCAATGTGTCTTGAACTCCTCTGCACTTCCACGCAATACAGCAATCTCAAATGGGTGAGTGGAGGGGGTATAAATAGCCCAAGGCATCAAACTAGCCGTTGGCTAAAAGCTGCTGAAAAAGGTACCATCGGATGATCTGACGCTATACTTTTCCAGGGCGTCGGTTCATCCGGTGCCCCTCCCACGTCACATAGTCGTTGAGGTTCTCTGACACAATTGCTCCGACGCTATGCACCGACGGTGCGTCGGATCATCCGGTGCTGAAGACTCCGTGCTCAAGTCGCCTCTTTTAGCTTCCACTCGACCGTCGGATAGACCGACGCTTCACCTTGACCAAGGCGTCAGATCATCCGGTGCTGAAGGCTTCATCTTGGCGCATCTCTATATGAATTCAAACTGAGCGTCGGATAGACCAACTGTGTCCTTACTCAGACCGCCGGATCATCCGGTGCTACTGTCTTCGCTGCTCTTCCTCTGCAACTCGTCCGACGCATCTAGAAAGTGGACCGTCGGTTCATCCGACGGTACCTAGGGTTTGACCCTATGTACCAACTCGTCCGACGATTGCACCGACGCTTGCTAAATTGATACCGTCGGTTCATCCGACGGTGTCTTTTCTTTTCCTTTTCTCGCTCGGTTTTGACCCTTTGTTTTGGCATTTTGGCATGTGGTTTTGTTGCATCCTTGGGACCTAGAAGAGTCTACAAAGACATGCTAAAACAATATGGTTAGTCCCAATGATTATGTTGTCATGAATCACCAAAATCAAACTCGAACTAATGGCATATGAGGCCATGTTCGCTACAATCTCCCCCTTTTTGGTGATTTATGACAACACAACCAAAGCAAGCATAAATTTGCACAAATTGACAGAATTAGAACCACTTACACTTGCTTGGATGCTTACCATCATCCAAACTCCCCCTAGATCAAACTTCTCCCTTTTTGATCTTATGTTCACATTCTCCCCCTTTGGTCTCACATCTTTGAAACCACTTGTAAGCTTAAACTACTAGCTTGCTTTGTTCTCACATTCTCCCCATTTGGAATAAAATCTCCAAAAATTCCAAAGCAAAAGGGGGTCCAAGAAAACTAGCAAGCCCTAGCAAACATAGCTCAAGGAGAAATGTTAAATTCAAGGGAGAAAGTCGCATGAACCATGATCCGTATGTATGGTACCAATGAAGATACCATATGTGAGAATGACTAAGTTGGATCACAAGCTCATGAGACTAGCATGATACAAACTAAGCTCCCCTAAGTGTGTGCACAAAAAGATAGTGTGGAAAACAAGTGCACAACTAATCTTGTAAGACAAGGAAGCTTAGAGCATATCATGCAAGGAGGTAGCTTAAAGGACAAGAGATAAGACAAATGGGTTCTTGTTACATTACCACTTGTAGATATCACTTGTAGTCTTTTGGTCATTGCATACCTCCGGGGGGTGATCCTCTCTACCTTGTTGGCACCACATTGAGATGAGCCTCTTGGAGATGATATCACTTGGTGACACCACTTGAAAGAAGCTTGTATAGAAGACACTTGGGGTACCACAAGGATTAGGAATGTATGAGTACATTGCCTTTGAACTTATATAGAGACATAAGATCGCAAGGACATGACTCAATAGCATGAAGCTCATATTGATATATTCACTCTTTTAGAGATGTTAGATCACATTGAGAGTGAAATAACATTCTCTTAGAATGAAGCACCGCACCGGAACGCGTCGTCAAGGGACTACATAAGATAGGCTTGAAACAATATTAGTCCCATAACCAAACCATAGGATGTGGTCCCCCTAAATGTGTGCATTTAGTGTTTGAATCACCAACTAATTGTATGCACATTGTCTATGACAACAAAAAGGAAGCTAACCCTATAGCTTGCTCATGATGCAAAGAGATATAAATGAAAACATGCATCATGAAAGAACAAGTGTAGCTTTCCTACACGCTAAACAAACCATGTAGGTTGCTCATGGGTTAGCACATGACACAAGCAACCTACCATATGTTTGCAACAAATGCAACCTAAACAAGGCAATGGAGCTAAAATGATACAAGAGATAGGTACTAGTTTCCATTACCTCAACCGGGGATCTTAGGCAACACATGTCCAATTTGCAAGCTTGGCTTATAGGCTTGAATGTTCTCATCTTAATTGTTCCAAGCCTCCCAAGTCCCCGCTCACAAGGCCTTCAAGTGGCCTTTGGAACCCAAACCATTTGAGGCCACTTCATGTTGGTGATGACTTCCTTGGGCACCCAAATGGGTTGGTCCCAACCCCGCTCCTCCTTCATCTTCCCAACCTTGTGTGCAACTACCTTGCCATTAGCCTTCTTCTTGATGACGTAGGTATTGCTCTTAGTCTTGTTCTTGCGGTTGGGCTTGGTGTAGATGAAGGAGCTCTTGATGGTGGGCTTCAATTTCTTCTTTGCGCCCTTGTCCATCTTCTTGACAAATTGAGGGCATTTGTAGAACTTGTGCCCTTCTCCATGACACTTGTAGCAAGTCACAGTTGCACCCTTCTCAAGCTTCTTCACCATGGATTCACGGTTATCTTGAGAAAGTTGGACTTTGCTCTTCATGTCTTGAGAGATGTCCACTTGTTCTTCATCGTTCTTGCCCTTGCCCATCAAGCTTGCCAACCTTTCTCGGAGCCATTTCACTTCTTGCTTGAGCTCATCATTTTTCTTGCCTATGAGACAATCACATGATTCTACAACAACATTCTCATTGCAAGATGGTGAGCAAGATTCATCAATTAAATCTATGTAAGAAGTTGAAGCATCTACCTTGGAGATAGGAATTGCACAAGGGATAGATGATTCATCAAGCTCAAAGGAATTACTTGTTTTAGACTCATTACTCTCAAGCTTAGATTTTAGCTCATCACACTCCTTGCTAAGCAATTTGAATTTGCACAACAAATTTTCATAATTTGTAGCAAGGGTTGCACTAAGATCATTGAGAGCATTGAGTTCTTTAATTTCATTAGCTTGTTTCTCAAGCATTCCTTTTTGCTCATGGACTAGCTCAACAAGATCATCAAGAGAGGTGGTGTCGGATTCGTCATCACTTACATTTCTTTCCATACCTTTGGCCATAAGGCACATGTGTAGTGATGATGAAGGACCTTGCATGAAGCGGGTGGTGAAGTTCTTTCTTGATTCATCACTTGAGCAAGAAGAACTTGATTCTCCACCACTTGTCCACTCACGGACGACAATAGTTGCCTTGCCTTGGTCTCCTCTCCTTGACCACCTTATTTTTGGGCTTGTGCTCGATCTTGGTGAACTTGATGTGTTGATGATGACGCCCTTCTCTCAAGGGACGTTGTAGCCGTACATGTTGACTTTCTTCACATACTTGAAGATCTTCTTCACGTACTCGACCACCATGGATTCAACCTCTTCATCACTTGAGGAATCTCCATCGTCGCCATCTTCACCATCATCCTCGCTTGAGCTTACATGAGTAGCCATCCTACTCAACATCTTCTCTTGTTGGCTTGAGAGAGCATGGCTTGTAGTTGGAGAGGATGGTTCTTGGGGCTTTTCTTGGGGCGCCTTCTTTGACTTGGGCATTAGTTGAAGCTCATGTGCCATGATCTTGCTCAAGATATGAGATGTCTTCAAATCTTCGAGCTTCTTCTTGTAGATGATTGCCTTCACCAAGTTATAATCGGGCTTCCGGAGACTTTGAAGGATCTTGCGGTTGATGTTCAAGTCCGTGATGTCCTTCACACCTAAAGCATTGATATCATTGACAAGCACATTTAGGCGTGCGTACATAGATTCGGCATTTTCATTTGCAAGTTGCTTAAAGCTATTGAATTCCTCAAGGAGACAACCGTAGCGTTCATTAGCTACTTCTTTTGAACCCTCATTTTGCTCCTTGATGGTTTTCCATAGCTCATGAACATTTTCACAAGTAGAAACTCTATTGAAAACGCCTACATCTAGTGAGGACAAAATGATACTCTTAGCAATTATATCAAATTGATTTTCCTTCCTAGTACCATTTTCATGTCCTCATCGGTGACTCCCCAAACATCAAGATCCTTTGCTTGGAGATAGGCCTCCATGAGAACCTTCCACCGAGGATAGCCCGTGCCATCGAAATGTGGAGCCAAACCTCTGGTATCCACTCCTTTCATTCCTCTATAGAGCAACTCACTAGGAGGTGAAGCCTAGCCGTTCCAATGAGCTGGTTTTCACAATTTACCAATCGAATTGACGTTTCCTTGTGAAGGGAGTGAGTCCCGGCTCTGATACCACTTGTAGGGAATCGGATGCTCGTTAGCCTCTAAGAGGGGGAGGGGGTGAATTAGGCAACTTAAAACTTTAACCTATGGCTTCACTAATTTTACACAAATGTAAACTAGAACATACTATCTATATGTACAACTAGGGTTGTTCTAGTGTGAAACTCCCATCCCAAAACAAGGTTTGCAATATATAGCCAATCCTAGCATGTGTCACACCCTGAAATTTCCAATTTCAGGATGTGAATAGAGAGAATAATTAAATAACAATTTTCTCATAATTTTAAAATTTTTCCAACATTTATTTTCTTTACAGGGAATATAGTATAGGAAAAATCCTTTGTTTGATTTTCTCAATTAAATAAAAAGTTATGTGTGTTGCATTCATGCCGATGCATCTAGTGGTTCTTGAGTGCAAAAGGTTTCAAAAATGCGTTTAGGTGCTGTCCAAAACCTTCCGAGAATTTTCCGGATTTTTCTGGGATTTATTCTCATTTTCCTTGAGCTATTTCGATTTATTAGAAGGCTCGAAAATCTTTTTCATGATCACCAAATGCTTTATTTGGATTGTTCATGTCTTAATCTAGCTCTGGGAATTTTCCTAAAAGTTTTGGAATTTTTCGGGTATTTTTCGTGGCTTTATCGATTTATCTAGTTAATTCTGGATTTATCTTTGCACAGGAAAAATATTTCGAAAAAAAACATTTCCTATCTACCTGGGCCGAGCTCGTGGGCTCGACCCGCACCTGCCCGGCCCGCCCGCGCCAGCCCCGGCCCGCCCGGCCGGCGGGGCCCATCCGGCCACCGGCTAGAGGCCGACCGCGGCCGGCCATGGCCGCCCCGCGCCGCCCCCATAAAAGGGTAGGCCAAGCCGCCCCGCGCCGCCCTAGTGCGCGCCTCGCCCTAGCCCCCGCCGCGCGCCGCCTCCTCGCGCCCTAGGCCGCCCGCCCGTCCGCGCCCCCGCCCTACGCGAAGCCGCCGCCGCCCTGCTGTGGCCTGAGCCGAACCGCAAGAAATCGGCCGGCGCCGTTGACTTCGAATCCGGCCGGCTCTGTTCGAAATCCGCCGACGGTGAGTGCCCCACGCGATCCCCATGTCCCCCTCGTCCGATTTCAGCCCTTCTCCGGCCTCCTCGTCACCTGTGCCGTCGGCGCCGCGATGGACAGGAGCTCCTGTCCATGGCCGGTTCCCTCCTGTGTCCTGAGGAAGAAGATGGCAGCTTTGCACTTGACCCCCTGTGGTTTCTGGTAATTCGTAGATCTATTTTTGTGTCTCAACCAATCTGCAGATAACCCCCTCCAAAGATCCCACTTTCACACATAAAGCCCACTCATGCTCTTTTATAGATCTAATCCTGAGTTGTATCCTTTTTGCAAGCACTGTTTGATGTGTCTTGCGAATCTTCTTTGCTAGCCCCTGAAATCTACGGTTAATCACGACTAGGTCCTTTCAATCTTGTTTTGCTCATATCTTTTTCGTTTTAGCTACGATTTAATCTGTTCAAGTTGCGTTAGATTCATAATAATGTAAAGCACGCGTTAGTGGTGTGTTTTCACCATGTTTTGTTTTCTGAAAATAAAATTAATATTAAGTTTGATTAATGACTAGCTATGCATGTCTTTTCCAAATAAAAGCTATATAGATCTATATATAGTTTTCACAAGCAAATTTAATTTGATTAATGTTTCTATCACATGTTTTTGTACATAAAAGTTAATTAGATCTTTATCTCGGTTTTCGTAAACCAAATGTTAATTTGTTTAATAGTTAATTAATCTTTTCTAATTAAAATTTGATAATAATAATAATATGATGTACTCAAATTACAAAGTTTCGTTTAGATTGTTCATATAGTTTAGTTTTTTTAAATAAAATGTTTAATCGGTTAATTCATATATGAATCTTTATTAATAAAACTTGACTAGTTCTTTACACCGGTTTCATAAATAAAGTTTAATATTGCATTAATGTCAACATAGGGTATTTTATTTCTGAAATATCATTTATATTTGTTTTGTTAATTAAAATGAACCTAGCTCATAGCCTTGTTCTCTCATATATGCAAAACGTCTGACGTTCTTTTCTCAGCTCAATCTAAGTGTGATCTTTTCGGTCCTTGCTCAATCTTCCACAACCATCTCTTTAAAGCCAACCAAACCTTTCCAAGCACCCTTTGTGTTCTTTAGTGATCCATTTAATCACTCATTGCATATGCTTGCATTAATATGATGGGACCCATGTTTAAGGTTTGACTAGTGTTATTTATCTTGTGCCTTGATCAAACGGGTTTATCTTTATGTTGGGTAGCTATGCTTAGTTGCTATATCTGGGTTATGGTGGTTTTAATGAACATTAATGATGAAATGTGATATACCTTTATGTTATATCTTTGGATGCTTAATACAAGATCATATGATTA
The DNA here is from genome assembly GCA_947561735.1 of Cenchrus americanus. Lineage (NCBI taxonomy): Eukaryota > Viridiplantae > Streptophyta > Magnoliopsida > Poales > Poaceae > Cenchrus > Cenchrus americanus. Next base: position 125,326,541 of record OX387239.1, on the reverse strand, counting down.
ATCGGAACATGGAGCGACCACCCAGGACAACAGTGCAACCACAAGGACTATATGGCTCTAGTCTTGGCCGAGTAGTTAGGGAAGTCTTTGTGTGGTTATTACTCGCATAGTAGGTTGGGGACGGAGGAATGCTTTTATGGCTCTTCTATTCCGGAGCGGTGATGGAACGGAAGACTCTATGGCTTACCATCCGTAATAGAAGTGTGGTACGAAAGATAGCCTATATGACATACTACTATGGACTAATACGCACGGGAGGACTCTTTGTAAAGGCCTCGTAGCGTCCCTATGCAGCCACACATCGGTAGTGTGGTATTGTGCCTACTTTTGCACATCGCGGTTGAGTGCAAAACTCTTCGGAGTTTTTACGCGACTTGTGGGTAAAGATGTACAACCTCTGCAGAGTGTAAAACTAATCGATTAGCCGTGCTCACGGTCAAGAGCGGCCTGGACCCTCACATGATAATCAAACTTGAAGATGGACTTAAATCGTTCTCTTTGGTTATGCTTGCCATGTGCTTACGGTGTATTTCTTACCTTATGCTTAATGTGGGTTGGTATATACTTATACTTTATTAGTAATCAGGTGCTAATAAAACTTGATCAACTAAAATTTCTTAAATGCTTTGAGCCAGTCCATTATAAAGCCTTTGCATTCATTCTTTTCCCCACGCTTGCTGAGTATGACAAGTGCTCACCCTTGCTATAAACAATGTTGCTCAGAAAGAGGAAGCTGCTATGAAAATGTTGCTGGAGCTAGGCGTACACAACCCCCAGTCGATTGCCTATGATGTTTGGAGCCTTCGTTTCCAGGATTAAGCGTAAATCTCTGATAATCTTTCTTTTTCTTACGTGATACTGTTTCTGTATTCACTTATATGTCACTATATGCATGAAACTTGATCCTGGCATGCATATAGGTTTGCACTTGGTTTTCCTCGGAAAATCGGGTGTGACAGCATGATACTACTCTGGGAAAGTAAAGGCAAGTAAAGATTGCAATAGAGTAGATGCGGAAATGTAAAGGGGATGGGAGGAAGCAAACTCTTGACACACGATTTATCCCGTCGTATCGGTAGGCACTAAGCCACCCCTAGTCCACGTTGAAGCACTCACACAAGAATATTGCTTCCCAGCCACCAAGTCTCTCTCAAGAGCACCACTTGACTCGCCACAAAGGCTAGCCACTTAGGCACTTGTCAAGCTCCCTTGGTCACCTTGATGCCGCCTCCACTAAGGAGCTTCTCCACCAAGGAAGGGGGTCTCCACGTCCCCCGCACAAAGTGTCCTCGCCGCTCCACACCAAGCTAGAGGGTCGATGACGATTGCGGTGAGCCACTTAGGCCCCAAGGCTTCCGGCGAACCTTGTGCAATTGGATTCACTCAAGAATCACCTCACAAGGTTGGCACAACCTTGCACTCACTCAGCTCTAAGCTAAGCCTAGCACTAGGGACATACACAAAGCATATGCAAGTCTATGGATGAGCAATTAAGCACTTGGATGGATTGGACATGATCTTCAATGTGTCTTGAACTCCTCTGCACTTCCACACAATCCAGCAACCTCAAATGGGTGAGTGGAGGGGGTATAAACAACCCAAGGCATCAAACTAGCCGTTGGCTAAAAGCTGCTGAAAAAGGTACCGTCGGATGATCCGACGCTATACTTTTCCAGGGCATCGGTTCATCCGGTGCCCCTCCCACGTCACATATCCGTTGAGGTTCTATGACACAATTGCTCTGACGCTATGCACCGACGGTGCGTCGGATCATTCGGTGCTGAAGACTCCGCGCTCAAGTCGCCTCTGTTTGCTTCCACTCGATCGTCGGATAGACCGACGCTTCACCTTGACCAAGGCGTCGGATCATCCGGTGCTGAAGGCTTCATCTTGGCGTGTCTCTGTATGAATTCAAACTGAGCGTCGGATAGACCGAAGGTGTTCTCACTCAGACCGTCGGATCATCCGGTGCTACTGTCTTCACTGCTCTTCCTCTGCAACTCGTCCGACGCATTTAGAAAGTGGACCGTCGGTTCATCCGACGGTACCTAGGGTTTCACCCTGTGTACCAACTCGTCCGACGATTGCACCGATGCTTGCTAAATTGATACCGTCGGTTCATCCGACGGTGTCTTTTCTTTTCCTTTTCTCGCTCGGTTTTGACCCTTTGTTTTGGCATTTTGGCATGTGGTTTTCTTGCATCCTTGGGACCTAGAGGTGTCTACAAAGACATGCTAAAATAATATGGTTAGTCCCAATGATCATGTTGTCATGAATCACCAAAATCAAACTCGAACTAATGGCATATGAGGCCATGTTCGCTACATGTTTGTGTTAAGACCTTCGAGTATAACGATGAGTGTAATAAGTTAATAAACCTCTCTTTGTATGTTTTGGGCATTGTACCATGATATTACACTCATTTGTCTATCATATGTGTGAATTTGTGATTCTGGCACACGTATGAGATGTATTCGGTTTTCTTCGAAAAAACAGGTGTGACACATAGTACCAGAAATTCTACTTCACATCCTTCTTCACCTTCACATAAGCCGGGCAGCCGCATCTTTTCGACCCTTTTTCTGTCTATGCTGGCCCCTCCTTTTTTGGATCATGCCATCACTCTCTGCTGCAGACCCAATGATTGGTTTCCTTGCATGTCCTCGCAGGTCGCAGACTGAATCCATCAAGTTTTGCATGATCTTTGTAAAACAAGTAAGCATTATCCTTTTCGGAGAATTGTTGGCCCACTCTCAGCACAAATACAACGGCTATTGCAGCATTCTGTCACCAAAAGAGACCAAAAAGAGAGAACATATGTAAAAATACGACACTATCCTTATTGTATTGATTTGCTCCCCCACTATTTTGGCACAATAAATCACTTTTCAAAAAAAAGTCAAACCAACAGCTGTATGTAATCAGTTCAACTAGCTTGTTGTAATTAGGTGTGGTTAACTGTTGCAATTTGTTTCAACAATGAAGGAACCGGTACTTTTTTCTCCAGCACATAGTTGCACCAGAACACTACTAATGATGTTATTATTTTCTCAGTTCCCAGGTTCACATGATTTCGATTGCAACAAATCTCACTTTCTGGTTGCAACAACTTTTAATATTTACTATATAATTATATCCTTTTAAAACAAACCAAATTACAATAATCATTATTTAACTGGCTTGTTTCAATTAGGTTCGGTTCGGAGTTGCAAATCGTCAGTAGTATCCTAACTCTCCTTTTTCATGCTCACAGCTAACCAGATTTTTTTTGCATCTAATCACTACACAATCATTCAATTACCTAAATCTGCAACTACATTTAGTTGAACAGGGTAGGTATGACGAGGTACTCACCAGATAAAATAGCCCATCTGCATCCGGTGTCACCAGATCCCCCGGAGCCAATGCAGCCGGTGGTGTGAGCGTCGACGTATGATGGAGGGGACCAACAGCAGATCCGGTCGGCGTCAGCCGCGCAGGAGCTGGACTCGCACATGTTGAGCTCGGGAGAAGCAGAGGTGTCGACGATGGCGCAGAACTACCTCCATGGTCTCCACAAAGAGCACTCTCTGGGCCGCCCGACGATCTCCATCACGTATGCGCTCAGCGATCACCATCGAACGAATCAATGCTTCTGTACCCTGAAGGATCATCGGGGCGGGTGAACCAGGGTCGATCTGCGACGGAGGCCCCATAATCTACCACTATTTTCGGAGTTGAAGACGGGGGCGCGGTGGTGGCGGCGGCAGCGAGGCTGCTGCCCCGAGAGATGGGACAAAAAGTCGATTGGTTTTGTTTTTTCCCAGGTGTTTTTTTTTCCGGAATCCTTTCCTTCTCTCTCCCCGAAAGTCAACTTGCGCACAGACACCAGCGTTGCAACTAGGGTATACCAAGTCTCACGACACGGAACATTGCAAATTGCGCCCAGGTTCGCCCCCGGATGGGGGGGGGGTGGAATTACTGAGGACGTGATCTTTCATTTTTTTTTCTCGCAAGCGAGGTGATCACGATATATCTAGTGTTGTAAACGCATGAGAAGGAATGTCGCAAATTGAGCCAGGTTCAAACCCGGATGCGTGGGGGGGGGGCAATTAATGATGGTGTTTCTTTTGTTTGTTTTGCGAGCCGGTCGATGGGGGGACGTGCGGCTGAGCTTGTCTTTCATTTGTTTCGGGTCGAACGGCTGGCGGTGGCGATCAGGTCTGTGCATTCGCAATAACAATTAAGCCTGTCACTGAGGAGGGTATGGACAAATCCACTTTTGTTCATACCCAAATCCAAATAATTATTATCCACTTCTTACTCTCCCCATTCCCACCCATACCCAATGGATAACTAGTTTTGTACTAGATTATATACATACACAATCGATTATTTGCACCCTCCCCACACCCTACCCTCCCCATTTCTTCCATGGATAATTATTTTCTACCCATACCCTCCTCATTTGAGGTGGGTGTGGATTTGAATATGGATAATGGATAAAAACAACAGGCATAATAACAATTGCACCTTGATGCATGTTAACCTCGTTATATATATATAATAACGATGATGACGATAATACTAATAATAATAATAACTATTCCATGTCCGACACACCCTCCGCCCGTGGTCGGCGGTCCAGCTTGCGCCGAGCACGAGCCTATATAGCGGTTTTCTGGTCCGCGATCCCGCCTAGCCACTGGTTTTCTTGCGTCCCGGTTTCTGGCGAGAAATTTCGAAATTTGGCACCCGATTGGAGTGCCACTCTAGATTTGGCACCCAATTCGACGCCCCTTCAAAATTTAGCACCCAGACCACGAATTGTTTCAAAAAATAGGCAACACCTCATATTTTATTGTTTCTCTCCATTTTGTCACTGTTTCCTCTAGTGGAGTGACCAAATTACCCCTGACCATCACTAGGACCATCTAAGAAGGGAAAATACTGTTCATCCGCCCCCGTTATCTTGTTCATCCGCCCCCGTTATTGTTCATCCGCCCCCGTTCCTAGCCCTTACACCGCTATTAGCACTCGATCGCCCCTCATTTCACAACCAAAAAAAATTGGACAAAGATATACCCTATATATAAGAGATTAAATAGCACAACACATGATATCAAGAGATGAAATAACAAGTAGGATCAATCCAATACATATAAATAGGTTCAATCCAACAATCCAACACACATAAATAGGTTCAATCCAACAATCCAACACACATAAATAGGTTCAATCCACACATATTTTTAGCCATGCAAGGCTAGTTCACAAATGCAAACACACGATACACGGGTGCATGGTTTCCCGACAACATACAAAAGCATCAACAAAAGCATGTAGTGAGCTTCCCGACAACATCGGGTGTTTGCCTTCCTTGGAGTGAGCTTCTTCTTTACAGCCCCCCTTTTCTTCCTTGGAGTCGTGATGACCTCCATTGTGGTGTTCACCTGTTGGCTCGTCCCCTCTCCAACTTCTTTGTTTAAAGAAACCAGTTGGCTTCTTGTATTCATTGCAGGACTAGTGTTCATGGCAGCATCAATCACTCCAATTTTCTGCCTTTTTGGTGTACCCTGACTTGCTTCCCATCAGCCATCAACCTTGCAACAATAGCCCATGGACAGCCATGAGCTTTGCAATATCCTCTAAATCTTTTTTTATTAGATCTTTCTGTCCCCACCTCAAATTGTTTCTTTATGGCATGATGCTTCACAGCTGCCCGAAACTCTCTCATAGATTTGTATATAGCACCAACATGCATTGGAGGGTCATCCCTATCATAATCAATAGCATCCTCCCCAGGGATCACATCATCAACTAGCAATGCAGCACCTTCTAGGTCAATATCATCAGGAACTTCATTCTCCTTTTCTGCAGCTAGCTTTTCTTTCTCTGCCCTCTCATCCTCTTCTCTAAGCCCAAGAAACTCATACATAGCATCTTCATCCATTATTGGCCTAGCTGAACCAATTTGATCCTCTGTGAATGGTAGTATCTCAAGACTGTCCCAATCAATTTCAAGAGCCTCATTGCTGGAATTAACTTGTCCACTACCAACATCTGTGATTGCATTGCTGCTCACTACTACTTCTGAAACACATGACTTAGAACCCAATTCCAAAGGTCTGTCCTCAACATCCACATACAAAAATAGCTTCTGTTCAGTCTTCCTTTCAGAGAAAGCACGAGCCAAAGTATTATCATCCACCAATTCCCTTTCTTCACCACTACCAATGTCAAATTCACAAATTTTAAGTCGCCGCGAGCTACCCCATTTAACCCTTTCGCCCAATTCCTTCACTATCATCTCCAAGTTACGGACCGACAATCAACAATCCATTCAAAGCATATTTTCGTGGCACAAAAACACAATTTCCATCATCTAGCTTGGTCGAGAACCGACTTATCTGAACACACAATCTATATGCTGCATCCGGATCGATCCTAACGAGTACCAACAAAAAATACAAGGTATATGTATGAGTTAGTTGAATCCTAATGTCACGGGTGCCACATCTTCCTATTCCCAATTGTCCAGTTACAGAAAAAAAAGAGAGAGTTGAATTTGTCACTTACCCAGAAGGCACCTCGAAGGGGGCCATGGCCGCGCCCCAGGCAGGGGTGGCCGCGCCCCGGCGGCCGCGGGCTCGCCGGCCGCGCTCCCCGGCGGCGCGCCCCCCGGCGGCGGGTGGCCGCGGGCTGCGCCGCCCGCGCCCCCGGCCCCCCGGCGGCGCGCGCCCCCGGCCGCGGGGTGGCCGCGGGCCCCGGCGGCCGCGCGTGGAAGCGGATGGACCGGCGGCGGCGTGCCGACGGCGGCGGGGGGGGGGGGCCGGCGGCGGCGGTGGTGGACCGGCGGCGGCGTCGGCGGATCGGTGCTAGGGTTCCTCGGGTCGTCGGTCCCCGTCCGGGCGGGCGCACGCGACGCGAGAGGCGCACGGGAAAAAAATTGAGGCCGGCGCTATTGATTTGGAGGTAAGGGTATTTTTGTCACTTCGTATGGTGTTACAGTGTCAAAATGAAGAGAAACAATAAAATATGAGATGTTGCCTATTTTTTGAAACAATTCGTGGTCTGGGTGCTAAATTTTGAAGGGGCGTCGAATTGGGTGCCAAATCTAGAGTGGCACTCCAATCGGGTGCCAAATTTCGAAATTTCTCGTTTCTGGCAGGCGATTGATTTTCCAGCTCCCGGTTTGTCGCACGTTCTCATGGGAACAGTCACCATTGTCGTTCCGGCTAGGGAGACGATAAGGTTGGTTGCCTATTGCCATCCTCCTCTTGTTGGTCGGCGGCAGCGGAGCCATGGCTGCCTTCTTCCTCCCCGCTTCAGTCACAGCGTCTCCCTCACCTCGTGGTGCAGATCCAAGGTGCTAGCTGGCCACGTTGGCTCACCACGAATCCATGGTGGTCCCATCCTCTGCGCATAGCAGCAACCCCAATCGAGCGATGAACCGTGCCGTAGAAGTGTAGAACATTCGCCACCCCAAGGGCCAATGCAGAGTACGGACAGCCTACAGGTGCATTGGGCCACTGATGGGGACGCCGATCTGGGAGGAACCATGATGGACTGTGTGGTGTCCTCATCTCTCCATCTGATGTACAGCCGATGGTTGCCCAGGCGCCGGCGCCTCCATCCCATGAATGGCTCATCCACCTCCATGAACGGAGCTCCAGGTTTGTCCCATCTACCTCTTGCCTAATCAAATCTGCAGATTCCAACTTTTAATTTTTTTTCCCATGCATAATATCTAATCTGCAGCCTCTCCTGCTATTTTTGATTAATCAATCCGTTCTCCATTTGAGATCAGGGTGCAAGTTAAGTATTCAGTCAGCTCACCTCTTTTGCCGGCGCGCTATGTGACGGGCCTGTCCGCCGACAAAAGCTCCTTGACGCAAGTCTTCCCTCAAGACGGAAGAGAGATCTAGTTGAGCCATATCCATGTTTTGGATCTTCCTTTGTCAGATTTGAGTGCATTAGTAATTATGTTGTACAAACAATCATTTGTTATGTGAGTCATATCCACCTTTCTCTAAATATCACAGTTTGATTATTGATTGGTAACTTTATTGTTGATCGTTCTTTAGATAACACATGCTTAACCTGTTTAATTGTTTTACACTTTCAGTATAAAAATTGTACAAAAATTGGATTTGTTGTCATTTTGTGTGGGTGGAAGGAGGATTTTTTCAGCTAGGACTGTCACTACCCTTCAGTAATTCTACTTTTGAGTTCATTCTTTGTATGTGACATGGAGAACAAATGTGCGAAAACTGAAGCATCCTTTGTTCTATTGCAACTAATTAACTATTTAGTTTAATTAAATGTTCAATCCTTTGCTGCCATGTAGTAGGTTTCGACAAATAATCAAGCCATACATGCTACTGTCCTAGGAATCCGTAAACACAGTTCTTGTAATTTTGTTATTCCTTGCCCATTCAAACTTTTGTATCATATTGTTTTACAGTTTCTGTCTGCACAACCTCTAATTAAATCTGCCTGTGACTGCAATTTTTTCCAACTAATGTCATACCAATCGCTTGAGAACTTGAGATTTTTCCCCAACCGGCAGCTGTTTTACTCCCTGATTTGGTGAGATGGTGCCACTGCTACCTGCTGAGATGACTGAATCGAACCTGTTGTCGATGCCCATTCCCATTCCACGAGATGGGGCAATGAGCAGACCTGTCAGCTCCAACCCAAACACGGCCTGCGTTCACTGAACTCCAGGACCATTTTCTTTCGAAATGAACTTGATCCTGCTGGTTCAGTAGGTTTCCAACAGTCACCATTTTGTACATGCTCCTGGTATTTATATTTTTTATTACTAGTTTCAAGTTATGCAGTAAATACTTGAGCCGGGTGTTAATATCATGGTTTCTTACTGAACTACCTCTTCTGTTCCCTGAAATTTTGTCAGTATCTCTTCTTAAAATTGACCTATCCAAACTTTAGCCATAATCTGATTGTTACACTTAATGGTATGCTTAGTACAACTGATTGTGTTACAAATTGGTGCACCCATAAATCCCACAGCTGACAAACTTTTTTTTTGTCCATATGCATGCTTATGTATTCTGAAATTTCAGTAACCAATACATGCCACCTTGCCTGCTGCAAGGCCATTTCTATTTTTGTCAGATGCTTATTTTAAAATGTGGACTGCCATTGCAAATGTCCTATTTTTTCTTAGTATATCTATTGTTTTTTCATTGGGATGGTACTACTCATAATATTGAGTTCATTTATACATTGTCAGCATGATTGCATTGGTGTCATGGATGGCTAGATTATCATGGCATATGGAATCTTGGAACAAATAAAATAAGTGATGCAAAAAGAAAAACATAGACAGGCAATATGCAGTGCTGTTGACATCTGTAAAGTTATTTTGATAACAGTAGGAAAACTATGTCCCCTACACATATGTCAAACTTCCTTTGTTGCAGATATGTAAGATTAATTTTCTCTGAACTTCTTCTACTGGCTAATATTCGTGCCTTTTCAAATTATGTAGATCTTATGATTCGTTTTTGAAACTACCAATTGTTTTATTATACCATTATTTTGATGATGTTGTATTCTAATAGTTATGAGTAACAAAACTTCTACTTTGTATGAATTTGGGAAATTCTATGGTTTATTGCAGATTCTGAAGCCCTTCTGCCATTTTTCTTGATAGAGATAAACAATGCACATAAATAAGTAGAATCAAGGAGGGTGCATTTCAAGAAGAATGGATTGTCAGTCACCATTACCTCAACCCTAAAGAAAGATGGATCCTTGCCGGAGAGCCCTAGAGGATTTGCGGAAAGGAAAACTGGATTCAGAGAGTCGAAACATTGTCAATCACCATTACCTCAACCCTAAAGAAAGATTGTCGGCAAGCCCTAGAAGATTTGAGGAAAAGAATACTGGATTTAGAGAGTCGAAACTTAGCAAGCCATAGGTATGGCAGGGAGTCATGATTAGTGAGCTCTATTGCCCTTCCTCATGGACATGGACAATTCTATTGACAAGTTTGTACACATGATACGATAATTGTTAGCCACAGTACATGGGAGTATGGGACCAAGGTTATCTGGAGTTATGGGCCGATTCTTGATTGTGAAGGGCAGTACTGGTCCATAGGATTGAATATGCCCACTTGCAAAGCATTTTCATTAAGTGGGTCTCACTATTTAGTGTCACAATGTATTACGGTATACTGGTACTGGAAATACTTCATATGTTGTAGGTTTTATGCTTCAAGATGGAATTTACAACACATGTAGTAATGTATGGGTAGAGGGCACCATAACTAAATTTTTGAATTAAATATTTTTGTATTGTTTATGTTCACAATATTACTATCTTTGTTATTAATTATGTTTTTTATATAAATATTTTGTTGCCCGTAGCAACGCACGGGCATGTTCCTAGTAGATAATTCGTTTCTATGCTTCCATTGTGAGGTTTGTACGCCTCTGAAAGTATAATTAGAAGATATGTGCACATGTTCGCACATTTCTAAGTTTGTAACACTACGATTATGTGATGATCCTCAGTAATTTATATGACAGTCAATATTGTTTTTCTATGATTTTTGGCATGTGGTGCATTAGACATTACATGACGAGCTTTGATCAATTTCAAATTTTAAATTTTGCTTTTATGAATTAATGCAATTCTGTGTTTATATGATGATTTTCACTTGTTTATATGACTGCCAACAGATGTATTCAAATTTTAAATGGGTCCATCCGTCAGGTTTATATGGCCGTGTGTGTCAGGTGGCAGGTGTATTAGGTGCCATATGTCATTTCTGTCCACTTGCATTCAAAGCTCAACATTTATATGCTCATGTTGTAGGTTTATATGCTTGTTATGTTTTTTTCTCAAATCCATATATTTCTATGATATGTACGGTAGGTTTGTATGACCCGGAGACACATTTCTATGGTCCGTAGTGTCATAGAAATCAGTTTTATGTGTCAAAGAAATTTCCCATTGTGGGGTCATAGAAGTTGTAACACCCCGTGTTTTTGCTTAGTGCCAAAGAGTGCTTTTGACTCCCTTATTCAAGTCACTAATCATCTTTGGTCAACACTAGGTCAAAACCCTAGCCCAAACCCTAGCTATCCCCTTTGACTTTCATTGTCATCATAGAACTTTTGGCACGTTCTCCAAAATTTGCCTAAACACTTCAAAATCACCCAATGGGAAAGTTGTGCAGTTTGTCGAGGCACACAATTTTCATGTTGGGCGGCATTGCTGGTTTGGAGTGCAAATGGGTGAAAAATGCAAGTCAACGTCTAGGTCTACTGTTCCCAGCACCGAGAATTCTGCCAACTTGATCTGCTTTTTATGTCAAATCCGTTGGTCTAAACCCCCTAGAGCTTTTGGCAATCTTGTAGAGGGTGGTGTGGTGGACAAGTTTGGTATTCAAACTTTTGTGCAGTTTAGACGTCATGCCGTGACATTCCACGTCGGCCTTGTCATCGTACCGCCGGGCGCGCACGCCAGAGCGGGCTGCGCGACCGCCGGTCCGAGGCCGGGCTCCGCGAGCACCGTGTGCCTACATGGCGTGACACGCCGCCCACCCCTAGGCCGGTGCCACGCGGCCGCGGCACACACGCGCGCGCGCGTGCCGCCTTCGCCATTGGCCGTCGGCCCGCCGCACGTCGCCAACCACCTCCGCGCCATGCTGTCGCCACTGTGGCCAACGACTCGGGAGAAACTACCTCGAGGTGTTGCTCGGCCTATAAAAACCCTCCCTGCCTTTCCCTCGCACGCGCCCGAGCAGCACAACCGTCCGCCATTAGCGCTGCCGGTGAGCTCCCTCCTCCGCTTGTGCTCGCGACCACCCAAGCACTTAAGCTCCTTCCCTAGCCCCCACCTGAGCTCCCACGTGCAACCATGGCCTAGCACTGCCCCAAATTCCGCTGGAATCCGCGCCGTAGCGGAGGCGCTGCCACTGCCTTGCCGCCGGCCATCGCCGGGCGCGTCTCCGTCAAACCCCCGACGCTGATCGATCACACGTGAGACCTATTGACGACCCCCCTTGCTTGTTCACCTCCCCGGCCCCACCTCGCCGGCGGTGAGCTCGCCCCTGCCGTCGAGGGTACGGTTGTGAAGCCAAAATCCCCCAGGGACCCTTGTGCTAGTTCGGAGGGCATAGTTGGGAGGATTCAAAAGTTTCCAGGGGCTAGTGTAAAAGAAGATTCTTAAGTTCATTGCCTCTTAGTCTAGTGGCTATAGTTTGTATATACTTTTGAGCTATAGTTTTTGCATGAAAAATTTAAATGTGTTTTACCTAGATCTGTTGTACTGCCACATCCACACATGATCAGGAGCTGAGTTTTGGATATGTTGTGAGTACTAGCATGTGTAGGTCCTGTGCAACAATTTGCACAAAGTTACCGAAGGAATCTTTTCCTATGATTTATCTTGTATTTATGGCTTTTCTGCCTTAATGATTTTTAGCAAAAAGTAAATAGATTTTGGAGATATACTTCTGGGAATAGTCATATTATGCCTAGATGCAACTCTACTGAATTAATCATGATTTTTGGACTGCTAGAAATATTTATCCCCGATTATGCTTTTCTTATCATAAATGTGTAGATCATGATCTATAATAGATTTAGGTTTGTTTGTTGGCTTCCTAGGCTCGTTTTAGACCAGAGAGTGTGTAGGAGAAAGTTTGGCTCCAGAAGTGCTATATTTATTTTTGTGTGCATTTGTCCTATTTATGCTTGCTAGAAATGCTATTATTGGTATAGTTTATTTTCAAAAGCTCCAACTTGGTTGCTTGCTGTCCTAGTGAGTTGTTCCTGGTCAGGGAGAGCAGTGGGTACTGTTGGACTTTTATAAAGCTTGTTGGTTGATTAAAAGTGGAGAAAACATATTAGGCTTGTTAATAAAATAAATGGAAGAATCATTCTTTGAATGCTTGAACCCTATGGATAGGTTGGGAAAATGATTTGAGGAGTGGAAAACCAACTCCTTGCTGTTTGTGCATTTAGGTTAATTATTCTTTTAGATGTGTACACAATCACCATAAAGAGAAGTTTAAATAGGCCTTTGATAGTCTTTAAAAGGAAAAGTGTTAAATATTGTTGTCAAGGTGAATATGGTCAACCATATGCTCCTTGTGGACTGTTTGCTACTGTTTTGGTTTAAATTAAATTAATTGCACTCTCATTAATGCATATGCATCCTCTGTGTAGAAGTTCCCGACGGTAGTTACACGCTCGTGCCGGCTTACGAGGACGAGGGAGCAGGAGGAGACGTGCACTACGTGACCGTAGAGCAAGACCAGGAATGAAGTCCGGAAGGTTGTGTGACTACTTGTGCTGACGAAGGCAAGCCTCGGTTTAATCATTAACCTATGTGTTTATTTCAAAACATCTGAATTTATCATTGTTATTTTATGTGCATTTACGTTCAGGAGTTGATTGAAACCCTAGTTGCATGATCCTTAAGTACCTATGATCTTTTACTAGCATGTTAGGTCGCTAGTTGCTATGCTCTTAGGATCCGGTACAAGTCGAGTGATGTTCGTCACTCGCGAGAATAGGATCTCCTTTATGGAATCACCATATGTATAAATGGATTGCCGAGGACCATGTGTGGTTCGAGGACCGGTGGATGGTCACTTCCTTGTGTGATGAGTGATTGTCAATGTTGTGTGGACTGATTCTTGGCTAAGTATTGCAGGTGCAGGTTGCGGCTTGACTAGTGTTGGTGCAGGTGAAGAACAAGAGCGAAAGGTCGTCGCCGGTGAGGCCTCCAGGTGTGGAGAAGACAAGTAGGCTTCATTCGAGGGACCCGGTGGCTAGCGGGGTCAAGTGCGGGCTGCATGGTGGCATGAACAGCAAGATGAAGTCATGGATGGTTTCTTGGTTGATCCTCAAAACCAAGGTCGAGCCGGGACCACGTGGAAGCCGAGTCATGAGTGACGATTGGTGGAGGATACACCGAGTTCGCGGGGTTTCCAGTGGTTCACTAGAAAACCACTAGTACCTTGGTTGATCCACAAAGCCAAGACCGAAGAACCGAAGACGGAGATGCAACAGCTCCAGACCGGTCTGACCGGTGAGGAGCACCGGTCTGACCGGTGTGCGACGACGCAGTCCGGAGACTTCGAAGCGGAGGACACGCGTTGGGATCGCAAGGCTTGCGTTGAGGCTAAGCAGGTTGCGGTCGTCGGGCATCCGTCCGATGGAGCGATGACAAAGGTTTCTGATTTTGCCCTCGAGAGGCATGTATCCCTTATTAGCTAGCAAGGGTATTTTAGACTTTCGGTTGCCTCCTATATAACCCAAGCGGTGAGAGGATGGCAGCAATCTTTTGGTACCCTAGTTCATTTGCTTTCCTATTTTTCCCTTTCTATTTTCTTAGGATTTCCATAGGACTAGCTTGAGAGCTTCATGGTGAGATTTTGTGAGAGGGTTGGATGATCGGGCAGCAAGCTAGACCTTGTATGAACCTTCTTGGTTTGTATAGATGATTCGGCGTGGTTCCTCAAGGCTTTGTTGTGTTGTTCCCAGTTGTTCTTGGTGGTGATTTTCGGAGCCCTCTCTTGGTGGTTTTTTCGGTGTGTTTTCGGGACCTTGCTCTTGGGGATTTGATGGGGCAAATTCATGTGAACCCTTCGTGGTTCATTTGCCTTTGATTCCCCTCCCAAATCCGTGAGTTAAGGGTCTCGATTTTGGGGTTTTCGGTGTTCTAGGGTTAGAGGAGTTCTTGGCGGGATTTCTTCGATTCCTCTTGATTTGGCAAGTTTTGGTAGACAAAATCATGGCTATAGAATCCTCATGAGGTGTTCCTATCATCCCCAAAGTCTTGTTTAAGTCCGTGGAGCAATTCAGGAGATCGAAGTTTGGATTTGGAGGAGTTGACCCGCGGGTGTTGTTCATCTCGAGCTGCCCATGCTACACCGCTCTGACCGGTGCTCTTGACCGGTCTGACCAGTTGTAACACCCCGTGTTTTTGCTCAGTGTTAAATTGTGCTCATGACCCACTTAATCACCCCTATAAATCACCTTGAGGACCATAGGTGAACCCCTGGTCAAAAACCCTAGCTCAAACCCCTTTTGTTCCCTTAACCCCCTGATGCCATTCTGGAACTTTGGTGCGTTCTCCAAAATTTCCCTAAACACTTCAACACCACCCAAAGAGAAAAATGTGCCAGATGTTGAGGCACACAACTTTGCTGTTGAGTGACATTTGAAATTTGGAGGAATTCTTGGTGAAACAGGCCTTGGAAGGTGTTCTACTCCTGTTCACTGGTGCCGAGTTTTTGCCACCTTGCGCTCCCGTTCCTGCCTAAACCCGTGAGAGAAACCCCATACACCCTTTGGCATTTTTGAAGATGGTAACTTGTTGGACAACTTTGGTATTCAAAGTTCGGGTCACTTCCATTTTGAAATCGGGAGAAAATTCGTTTGAAAAAGGGGTAAGTCGAACTATTTTGCACCCTCGCGTCCTAGAGCACGACGTCGCGCCATGGGCATGCCCCGCCGCCGTACCGCCGGGCACGCACGCCGAAGCAGGCCAGTGACCGCCGGTCCGTGGCGAGCCTCCCCAAGCACCGTGCGCCCGTGAGCATGACGAGCTCCTACTTCGGGGCGGTGACACGTGGCCGCCGCGCACACGCGCGCGGGCGCACCGCCATCCGCCACCGGCCGGAGCCCCGCCGCACGTCGTCCACCGCCTTGGCACCCATGCCGCGGTTCTTGTAGGCACGATGCTCGGGCAACGTTGCTTGTGAAGCTCCTGGCCTATAAAAACTCCTCCCGGTTCGCTCCCTCGCGCGCACGCGTCCCTGCCGAGCCGCCGCCGTCCGCCATTGCCGCCGCTCGGTGAGCACCGTGCTCCAACCGATTTCCTCGCGCACTCATGAGCTCCAGCCCTTCCCTGTGAACCACAACACCTCCCTGAGCCACATGTTGATCAAGCTAAGCCACCCATTCGCCGGAGCCCGAGCCTCCGCGGCCGCCGCCGGACCGCCGCCGTCGAGCTCGCTCCCCCCGCCGCTTCTCCAAGCCCCGTGACCCGTCCGGTACCTTCCCCGGTCACATGGAAGCTCCCCGTGCAGCACATGGTTGAGCCCGAGGCCCTTTCCTCACCGCCGTCGAGCTCCTCGCGGGCGCGCCGCCGCTGCTCCGCCGCCGCCACTCGCCAGAGTCATTCCCCGTCGATCCACCACCACCAATCGGTCGCAGGTGAGCTTAATCGACGATCCCCCTTGCTTGTTTGCTTGGCCGAGCCCTACCTCGCCGCCGGCGAGCTGGCTCCCGCCGTCGGGCCCAAGGGGGAAGAACCAAGGGTTGAATTGTAAAGATTTTGAAAGTTTCAGGGTCCCCGGCGCAAAAAGATTCTTCCCTGTTTTGTAAACTAGTCCAGCACCTTGTAAAATCGATTAAAAATCATAGCAAAATCCAAAAATAGCTAACCCAATTTTGCTGTGCTCAGTGTGACAAGAACTACAACTTTGTCCAAATATGTATATACTTTTGAGATATAGTTTTTGCTTGAAAATAGAAATGTGAAATACTTAGATAGGTGTTTCTGCAAAATCCACGCAAGATCTTGAGCTGGATTTTGGATATGTTGTGGTAACTAGTATGGCTAGACTCTGTGCAAAACTTTGCACAAAGTTGCTGAAGGGATCTTCCTGAATAAATTATTTTGTGATATTGGTAAATCTGGCTTGATGATTTTTGTAGCTGGTTACATAATAATTTTTGAGCCCAACTTCTGTCTATGGTCTTACTGTGTTAAAAAGCACCTTTGGTGAATTTACCATGATTTTATCTCTGTTATAAATATTATTTCCTCATTTATGCTTGTTTTTAATCATAAATAGGTGTAGCATGTTTCATGAAGGCTATATGTTTGTTTGTTAGTTCTTTAAGCTTGTTTTGGACCAGAGTACATGTGGGAGAAAGATGGGGTTCGTTTCTGTGCTATTTATTTTCATATGCATTATCCCTTTTATACCAAATAGGAATGCTTCTATTTTGGTGTATTAAAATCAATGGTGCTAAAACCCTTTTGTTTGTTGTCCATGGATGCCTCCTGGTCAGTAGGACCAGTGGGGGGGGGGTTGCTGGATCAGTTATATGTTTTGGTTATGCATGAGAAGCTCAAACTAGAATAATCTAAAAAAAGGGAAAATAGGAAAAAGTCACCTCTCTAGTGCATGCCTTAAGAAGAAGTGTTAGGAAAAGTAAAACGGTGCTAGGAAAATAATGGCCTGGCTGTTTGTTTTTAAATTAATTAATTCTTTAATAGATGTGCACACAATCACCTTAAAAGGGTAGGCTAAATAGGCCTTGGTTTAATTCTTTTTTAAAGGAAAAATGTGTAAATACTTTGTTAAGGTGAATATGGCCAACCATATACTCCTTGCAGCTCCTTGCTACTGTTTTTGAATTAATTTAAAATTAATACACTCCTAATCCCTGCATCGCATTCCCTGTGTAGAAGTCCCCGACGATAGCTATACGCTTGTGCCGTCTGACGAGGACGAGGGAGCAGGAGGAGACGTGCACTACGTGACCGTAGAGCAAGACCCGGGCCAAAGTCCGAAAGTTTGTGTATCTGCTTGTGCTGACGAAGGCAAGCCCCGGTTTATTCATTAACTCCAGTGTTTATTTAAAACTCCTGAATTTACTTCTTGTTATTGTATGTGCATTTACGTTCAGGAGTTGAATTGAAACCCTAGTTGCATGATCCATAAGTACCTATGATCTCTACTAGCATGTTAGGTCGCTAGTTGCTATGCATTAAGGATCCGGTACAAGTCGAGTGATGTTCGTCACTCGCGAGAATAGGATCTCCTTTATGGAATCACCATATGTTTTAAATGGATTGCTCATGTGGTAAGAGCATGGGATTTGGGCTCCGGTCCAATGGCTTCGTGGGCTAAGTGTTTGAACGTACTAAACACTTGTCGGAAATGGGTACGATAAGCCTAGTACCTAAATGAGACGGTACGGGGTTTTACTATCACTACTCTTAGGGTTGCGGCCCCGGGCTCGCCACCCGAGTGCATGCGTGAGGCTGGGTGACCTTGGTGGCGTAACCCAGATAAACCTTGTACTTAAGACTGTGAGCTATTATCCCCAAACCGAGGAATGACGGGAACCGCCTGGTTGGTGAACTCTTAGTGAGGTCACCTCCCATGTGTTTAGGTCCACCTTGCATGGTTTTGAATCAATTGATTGTCGGCCTCTCACCATCATCTGAGACTGCTCACCCGACTGGCCATGATATCCCTTTATGATGGAACTTTGTGAAGATTATTACTTTGATTAATTGTTTGTACAACTTTGGTTGTAATAGTTGCTTATCTAGTAATGATTACTTCAACTAGAACATGAGCTAAAATATGGAAAGTAAGGATTCACTACTTAGCAGCTTTTTGGCAAACAAACCCACTAGCCAAAAGCCTTGCATGACTAGAGGCAAAGTCTTTTCTTTTAGACGGGTAAGTCTTGCTGAGTATTAGTATGCTCAGCCTTGCTTTATATATGTTGTTCCAGGTAATGCATCTGATGTGTGGCCCGGAGAACTTCCACCCGGCTGGGAGCTGGAATGGGTGGATGACGAAGAGTGATTGCATCATGGACAAGCCTCCTATGGTGTGATTAGATCATTTAGATATCTTCCGCTGTTTTCAATAAACTCTGAACCATTTACTTTCATGTCAAGGAACTATGTTTGTAATAATGTGATGGATAATCTGTAAGGCACTCTGGACTCCTTCGTGGGAGTTTTAATGCATTCGTTCGATCCTCTTTGTGTTTCCAAGTGATTCACCGGGTGTAAACCTGGCAACACTCAACGGGATGCTTCTTTATTATCACTCAATGACCAAATGGAGTGGTTTAGGCGATAGTACGGAATTATCTTGGGTGGGGTTGTCACAGCTAGTATCAGAGCGATTGAATGCACCGGAGTGATTAGCTTAATACTAATCACATGTTTTACAATAAAACTTGCCAAGATTGATTAGATTTCGAAAATCCGTTGGATCGTTAAGGAATGATCTAGATCGAGGGGCCCTAGAGGGAATTTTGGGTTCTTTAAGGTGGCATAAGAATCTATGGTTTATTTTGCTAACTTCCAGCACTCTACTTTATGTCAGACTTACTTTATTGCACAACCAAACTAGATGAGCCACGTGTTTCATACGTGCGCTGTTCCGCATCACGGGAATTGCGAGGGTTGATGGAGTGATCCCTTCCATGGATACCATCTTCGCGTCTAGATGTGAGTTGTGGTGTCGCCACGTGTCTCATACGTGTGCATTCCGCATGTCGATCATGTGAGGCAAGGATACACTCCATTCAAACAGAGGGTTTCCGAGGTTGGATCCTGTCGATGCAGTGGCTTTACGCATGGATACCGTTTCTATAAGCGAACGGTAATGTATGTGGACGCTTTCATGACGTGCTGGCACGAAAGGTTCGTTTTCTGCAGGTACACTAACAACGTTCGTAAGTCGTTAAGTGCGAATCGAGTAGCTCCGACTAGTTATTATAAGGAGAGCCGATTATAAGCTTGCCACCGGCACTAACTACGTCTTTTGGATCCATTTGTGTGAGGTCATTTAAGGCGTGTGCATGCATAATTAAAATCTTGATAAACCTAAAATTGGTTCCCAATTGCTTGGATCATTTTCTAGGGTGAATTGCTTGATCTTAGATAAGTTTATCCTCTCTTTTGAATTTAGGAAAATTCGGGCAGATTCTGTCTCTGTCGTTTCTCAATTTTTGTAGCCAAATCTGTAAGGAATCTGAATAGGCATCCTTTAGGAAAGTTGTTTTTCATCAAGTTGAGCATCCACTGTGAATGTTTCAGGATTTTAGGAATTTTCTACAGAGAGTTATGCTCAGTTTAGTGAGTCACTGTTCCTCTGTTTTTCAGCACCACCCTTCTGCGAAGAGTTTTTCTGTTTCGAGCATGTTCCAATTCAATTTAGATTTACCTTTGAATACCAAACGTGTGCAAAATCATGTCATTAAGTTTTTGTGGAAAATTGGGAATTTTTGGGGCCCTGGATTTTACGATATGAATCTTGTTCATACCTACCAGATTTTTACCCTGATGCTCGTTGATGTCGATTGTTATCTAACGTGTAGTTCCTAATTGTTGTACAGATGGTGCAGCCACCGATCTACGAGATCGACGCGGACGGTACGATTCGTACCGATGCCCTGCACTGGGAGGATTTTCCCCGTATCTTGTGGGAGACTCTCAGTGAGGTGGGCTATGTTACGCCGCCGCTGTACGAGGTGGTCTCTTTTTGGGACCAGGGTGTTCCCTATGCCCGCACGACCGCTACGGTGCTTCCTCACCCCGAGCACCCGGAGTGGGCGGACTTGAGCATGGTGTTCTTTGCTCGCCGCGGTGTTTAGTCGGTTGAGTCCGCGGCCATGCGGATTCTTCACACTTTCTGTGAGCAGCACCCGGACGAGGTGATGCTTACTGCGCTGGGTTTGTTCCCGGCCATGGACCTACTCGACCCAGCTTGGCGTGAGCGTCTCTCGCTCACCGACGTGTTACTCACGGCAGACCCACCAGCGGTTGTTGTGCGTCAGCTTCTGAGGTTCTTGGAGGCGGTGTATAACATGCAGGTGTTTCGTCTCTCCACTCAGGGTATGCTCTCCGTTGTGTTGATGGACTCCACAGCGATGAGGGATATCCTTACTCTTGACCTTCAGTACGAGCGCCAGACCGTTGTTCACCTCCAGCAGGAGATTGTTACGCTTCAGGATGAGTGCATTCAGTGGCACCAGGAGCGTGCTGAGCTCACGGAGAAGTTGTTTGCCCGAGAGCACACTCTTGAGATGACTCAGGTACAGCTCGCTCACACTGAGGCTCAGTGTTTTGCCTTGGTGCAGAACGTGATGGAGATGCAGAACCAGGTGGCAGAGATGGAGATTGAGGTAGAGGTGTGGCAGGTGATGGACCAGCAGGGTCAGCAGCCGCCGATCGCCCAGCCGGCTGCACCTGCCGCACCTGCCGCTCCAGACGAGATACAGGGAGTTTCGGGCTTGAGCGATGGCAGTACTGGTGGTCCACCACCTGATTCTCCGGACACTAGTACTGGCTCCGCTGCAGGTTACTAGTAGTCTTAGCAGTTGTTTCTAGAGGATCGTGTACTCTTAGTTTAGCCTCCTCAGCTAGCTTTTGTGTAAGGGTAGAGGCTGCTCAGAGAGTATAGCGGATGACCTTTTGTTGTACATAAGTGTGTAAGCGGCTCCAGGACTCCGCATCATGTAATGCGTAGATGGGTATCTTGGTGTAGTCATGCTTAATGAATAATTCAGGGATGTTGTGACCAAAATCTCACCTTGTGTTGAATACCAACCTTGTGTATTATGTTGTGGAGATCATGCTCACCGGACCTCACCACCATCGCATAAGCGTACCGAGAACTATGGCGAAATTAGTGCAGTTCGACCTACAGCAAAAACAGCTAGGCAGAACCCCGGTGTTGGAATATTTCGGGCATGTTAACGTTGGATTTAGACCTCAGGTTGAATACCAATGTTGGAGCTAAGGAAATTTTGCACTTGCTGACCAAAAATGGGGATGTTTGCCATTGCGGGCAGAGAGTTATGAAGTTTCTAGTAACTCTGTTGTGCTGTCCGGTTTTTCCACCAAATTGATGCTATGAGTTTCATTCTGCATATTCTTCTTGTGGATAACGTAAACAAGCTTGCGAGTATGTGACTAATGAAAATCTCATGGATTTCAGATGGTGGGACAAACTCGTGCTTCTCCCAATGGCTTTGGTGCGAGCGGAAGTGACGCTCCGCCTCCCCCTCCCAACATGACCATTCAAGAGCAGTTTATGGTCACCCAAACTGAGGTGATGAGGCTGCTCTTGCAGACGCAGCAACAGCTTGCTCAGCAGCTGCAGAATAACCCTCGTGGGGAAAACATCGACGGCCAGCCTCGAGTCACCAAATATGATCATTTCTATGCCATGAAGCCCCCGACTTTTGAAGAGGCCAAGGAGCCACTGGCTGCCGATGCGTGGATCAAGGCTATTGAAGCCAAGTTCTCTGTGTTCGCCTTGCCCTGCTCCGAGGAGCGAAAGGCCAACTTTGCTGCTCTCCAGCTTCGTGGTGCAGCCTTGATATGGTGGGAGAACTTCAGGACCATGATTCCTGCCGGACACTAGATCACTTGGGCTGAATTCAAGCAGGCCTTCAAGGAACACCACATTCCTAAGGGTCTCATGGATAGGAAGATGAAGGAGTTGCTTGCTTTAAAGCAAGGAGCTGACACGGTGTATGAGTATGCAAAGAAATTCAATGCCTTGTGTCAGTATGGTGGGCATCACGTTGACAACGTTGCCAAGAAGATAGAGCGTTTCCGTGATGGGCTACACGGGGATCTCTATGAGAGGCTTAACCTTTATGAGCCTAACAGCTACCAGGACCTTGTGAACAAGGCCATTTCTCAAGAGGATGCCATGTCCAAAGCCCATAGGGATAGAAAGAGACAGGCCGGTTTCACCACTACTGGTGGGTCGGGCAAGAAATTCCATTTCATCAAGAAAGGTACTCAGGGTCCTCCCCAGTCATCTTCAACTGGACACTGGAGGGTGACCCCGTCTCAGAACAAGCCATCTGGGAACTTTCAGTTCCGTAAGGCACAACAACAACCATACAAGCCTAATGCACCCCCTGCTAACAACAACAACAGTGCTACCAAGGATCGCCGCTGCTATAATTGTGGGCAACCTAGACACTATGCCAATGAGTGCCCTAAGCCCAGGCAGAACAAGCAGGGTGAAAGCTTAGGTTTCCGTCAGGGGAATCAAGTCAAGAAGCCCGTGGTGCAAGTCAAGCAGGGTAAACTCAACTTCACCACTCTGCTGAAGTCCCAGAGGGAGCAGCAGTTCTGACGGGTACTTTCTCTATCCGTGATCACCCCATTAGAATATTGTTTGATTCTGGAGCGACTCATAGTTTCATCAGTGAAAGCCTAGTGTGCAAGTTAGGCTTACATTCTTGTCATACCAAAGACTCTTTCGTCGTAGCCACGGCGGGAGGAAGAATCCTCTCCAACACTATAACCAAAGCCGTTCCCTTGCAGCTTGGCAGTAAAACTTTCTTAACCAACCTAATTCATTTGGGATTAGGAGGTTTAGATGTGATTCTAGGAATGAATTGGTTGACCCAACATCAAGTTGTTCTGGACTGCCAATAGAATGATAGAAATCCATTCCCCTACCAGTGGTCATACTATCTTGTACCTACCCCAAGTGGGAAACACCCATCTGTGTTCCTATGCTGCTATAGCCACCCAATTAGAAGATATTCCAGTGGTGTGTGAGTACCCCGACGTTTTCCCTGACGACTTGCCTGGTATGCCACCAGACAAAGACGTCGAATTTGTCATAGAACTTCAACCAGGTACCGCACCAATATCTAAAAGGCCCTACCGAATGCCACCCAAAGAACTGGCAGAGTTGAAGGTTCAGTTGCAAGAATTGCTTGATAAGGGATATATCCGCCCAAGTTCGTCTCCTTGGGGAAGTCCCGCTCTGTTTGTGAAAAAGAAAGATGGTAGTTTGCGGATGTGCGTTGACTATCGTCCCCTCAATGCGGTGACAATTAAGAATAAATACCCGTTGCCCCGCATTGACGTTCTTTTTGATCAATTGGCTGGTGCCAAAGTCTTTTCCAAGATTGATCTTCGATCTGGCTATCATCAAATCAAAATTCGAGCGAGTGACGTACCAAAGACAGCCTTTTCCACCAGATACGGTCTCTATGAATTCTTAGTGATGTCCTTTGGTCTCACCAATGCACCTGCCTATTTCATGTACCTTATGAACTCAGTTTTCATGAATGAACTGGACAAGTTCGTAGTGGTCTTCATTGATGACATTCTCATATATTCCAAAAGCGAAGCGAGCATGCGAAGCATCTTCGTATTGTTTTGCAGCGATTGAGAGATCACAAACTCTATGCCAAATTCTCCAAATGTGAATTTTGGTTGGATAGTGTGAAGTTTTTGGGTCATACTATTTCCAAGGATGGTATCTCCGTGGATCCTAGAAAAGTGAAGGAGGTCATGGATTGGAAGCCACCCAAATCAGTACACCAAATCCGTAGCTTTTTGGGTCTAGCAGGCTATTATCATCGGTTTATTCCAGATTTTTCCAGAATAGCCAAACCCATGACTGAACTTCTGAAGAAGGGTGTCAAGTTCGTGTGGAGTGAGGACTGTGACCAGGCTTTTCACACCATGAGGAAACACTTAACCTCAGCTCCTATATTGACTCAACCGGATATGTCCAAACCGTTTGAGGTGTTTTGTGACGCTTCGGGCACTGGTCTTGGTTGCGTGCTCATGCAAGAAAACCGAGTCATTGCCTACGCCTTACGGGCACTTCGACCTCATGAGAAGAACTATCCGACTCATGATCTTGAGTTAGTAGTAGTTGTCCATGCCTTGAAGCTTTGGCGGCACTACCTGATGGGCAATCACTGCAATATCTACACCGACCACAAGAGTCTCAAGTACATTTTCACTCAGTCTGACTTGAATATGAGGCAACGAAGATGGTTGGAATTAATCAAGGATTATGATTTGGAAGTCCATTATCATCCCGACAAAGCTAACGTGGTTGCAAATGCGCTTAGCCGCAAGCATTGCAACTATGTGACGTTAGAGTCGAAGAACGAAGCTCTATGCCAAGAAATGAGAAAGCTTAGCTTGGAAGTGGTCGAGCACGGCAAGCTGCATGCTGTTTCGATCGAATCCCCTCTCCATGAGAGAATTGCTATAGCTCAACTCAGCGATGAAGAGATTCACAAAATCAACCAAAAATTAGAAGGAGACCCTAAGTATGATTGCTTCCGAAAGGATGACAAGGGAGTTGTTTGGTTCGGACTCAGGTTAATAGTACCACAGAATAAAGAATTAAAGGAGATTTTGGATGAGGCTCACCTCTCTTAATTCACCATTCACTCCGGAAGTACCAAAATGTACCGAGATCTGAGGGAAAATTTTTGGTGGTCGAGAATGAAGGGTGAAATAGCCGAGTATGTGTCCAGTTGTGACACATGCCAAAGAATCAAGGCTAGTCATCTAAAGACCGCGGGTCAAATGCAACCATTAACCATCCCTGCATGGAAGTGGGACGATATCAGTATGGATTTCATTGTCGGTTTACCTCTCACGCCTCGGAAACATGATTCCATTTGGGTCATAGTGGACCGAATTACCAAGACCGCTCACTTTATCCCCGTCCACACCACTTATTCAGCCGAGCGTTACACAGAAATCTGATCTCATAGTGTCGGGGACAGCCCTAGGGGTACCCTTTAACAACTGGGGAATCCCCACTTAAAACCAGCAACAAAACCAAACATGCTTTGCCTAACCATGCAGGATACGGCCCACGCTGCAAAGGACCTCAACGGCCCACCAAGGCGGCCCTCTTGAGCAGGCTTCGCCTCGCTCGAGGGTGCGCGCCTCCCTCGAGCAGGCTCCGTCCCGTTCGAGGGGGTGCGCTCCCCTCGGGCGGGCTCCGCCCCCGCTCGAGGGTCCGCTCCCCCTTCGAGCAGCGCCGCCCGCTCGAGAGTCCTCTCCCCTTCGAGCAGGCTCCGCCTCGCTCGAGGGTCCGCCCCGCCCTCGACCGGGGTCCGCTTCGCTCGAGGGCGCCCCGCTCGCGTGCGCCTGCCCCCGTACACGGGCATTTAACACCCTGACACCGGCAGGACAGTGCCATCATGCGCCCGGGGCTCGCACCCCGGTGCCGCCGCACCAACTCCCCAGGCGGGAGCCCATCCCCATCACTGTGGGGAGGGACTATGCAGCGCGGTCGGTGTCAGTCCCGTGACGCCGTGCGCCTGCTCCAGTACGGCTAACGTGCCGAGCCCTCGAAGGGGGGCCGGCTTCACCCTCGATTTGCTTTCTTGTGACCCTACAGGGTTAGGTGAAGGCGCTAGGCGGGAGGAACGCCATCCCTGCCACTGTTACGGCATGGCAGCCACCCCCGTGCGTGCAGGCGCACGCCTAGCGCTGTAGCAACGACTCCAGTACGGCGGGGCGCACTGGAACGGGGCGCCGTTTCACCTACTCCTGTACTCCGTACGGGCCAACGTCAGCAGCTCCCTCGAGCCCATCAAAAGACATCACCGCCATCCGCTGCCCTCGTACCCTCGAATCGCCACTATTCGGGTACAAGATAGGCCATGATGGCCGGATCGCGGCAAGGATCGTCCGGATGGCCGCCCCCTCTACAGCATAGCACGCCACGCCCCTCCACGTAGCTAGGTAGCGCGGCGCGCATGTAACTCGCTCCCTCCTTGATCTATAAAAGGGGGACGAACCCCCTACCGCAGGGAACGGAGAACGAAGACAGAGAACACAGACACAACACCAGAGGAGACAAGCTGCGCCACGCACTTGTCCTCCAATTCTCCCACAACATCTTCAGCCACTACGCCAGGGACTTGGAAGCCACGCTTCCTCTCCCGCCTTGCTTGTAGCAGCCCCACTACAGGCACCCCCGGTGCTAAGTAATATAGTGCCTTGAGCACGCCACTGCTGGACGTACGGCCCCCTCGGCCAGAACCAGGATAAAAACTCTGTGTCACTTGTTACTTAGCATCGACCATATAGGGATAGACCGCGGCGCTTACTACTGGTTAGTGTCGGGACCACATTCCGCACCGACAGTTGGCGCCCACCGTGGGGCTATCTGAGCGCCTAAGGTCAATCCGTCAACTCCCTCCATGGTGATCCGCACTGAGTACCGCGGTACACGCTACAACATGGGCAGCTCGGACCCCCTCCCCGCCGGGTTCGAAATCCGGTTCGGGGGCCTGAACTTTCAGGCCACGGGGAATGGCTACCTCATGCGCCTCACCAACCGTGAGGAGCTCCGCGCGCAGCGCCAGGCCGGGCCCGCTCCGGTCCCCGCTGCACGCACCACCACGGCGCAGACGCCGCGCAGCGCGGATGCCGCGAGCCCGTCGGCGCCACGACGCCGCCGTCGCTCCGGGCTACGTTCGCGCCGCGGCGCGCGGTCGGAGCGACGGCAGGCCGAGCGCGCCGCCTCTCAACACGGCGCGCCCACCGCCACGACGACCGCCACCGCCCGGCGGGACGAGGCCGCGCGGTCTCCGGACCGCACATCCCCATTGGGTTGCGTGGTGCCACGTCGGCCTACAACAACAACGTCAGCACCACGATGCGCAGGGTCCCGCCTGGCCGTCACGTCCTCGTCGCCAGGGATCCCGGCGCCTCAGCAGGAGACGAGTCGTCCCTGGGCTCCCTCGACGCTCCGCCACCCGCCAACCGCCACGGGTACGCGGAATGGGACTTCTCCGGCGTGCCGGACCCAGTCATGTTCAGGCGTTTCCTTGACGCCACGGACTACTGGTTCAGTTGCTTCGATGACTCCAGCACCGGGAGCTACGACCCCGCGCGGGAGTGCTGCGTAGTCGTCCCCAACGACCAGGCCAATGCCGCCGGCGCGGTGGGCGCCGGGGACGGGGAGATCACGCCTGCCCCAGGGATCGCCACACGCCTAGCCGCAGGGCCAGCGCTCTGCCGGGGCCGACGTCGACGCGCGCCCCTAGCCCAAGCCCGCGAGCTCGAGGCCAAGCCGGCGGAGGAATACCGAACGGTGCGGGCGCTCCACGCCTCGATGGGCGGAGAAGCCTCCGCTCGCGGCGAACGTGTGCGGAGCCGGGCGGACGTGCCCGCGACCGCATCAACGCCGGCAACCCCGACGTGCCGCCACGGGCAAGCCGAAGCTCGTTGCCGCCGCGACGCCGCTACGGGCCATGCCGCACTCTCGACCCACGAGGCACGAGACCCGCACCGCGAGGTGCAGACTCTCATCGAGCAAGCGGCCGTCCCGCGGCCGAGAGCTCGGCGTCGCGCATCCGTCAACAAGGGGATGCGCGGGCGACGGGGCCGCACGGGGGGGGCGAACCCTCGGTCCACGCAGGGGAAGCGGCGGGGCGACCCGCCAACTCGAGACGTGCAGCGGCCAAGGAACGGCTCCTTGACACGCGCAGAGCGCTGGAGGGTGACGCTCGTAACGTCATCAACGCCCGCCGCACAAGCAAGGCGGACGCCCGAGCAGCGGTGGGCTACCACCCTCGACGGGGCGGGCGCTACGTCAGCGACGAGGATCGCTCCCCGACGCCAGAGCCCCCGGGGACCCGTGTGTTCAGCCGGGAGATCCGCACGGCGGCCTTCCCCCAGCGCTTTCACCAACCTTCGACCATCGTCAAGTACAACGGGGAGACGGACCCCCGCGTGTGGCTCAATGACTACCGCTTGGCTTGCCAGCTAGGCGGGGCCACCAACGACGAGGTCATCATCCGCAACTTGCCCCTGCACCTCGGCGATGCTGCCCGGACGTGGCTCGAGCACTTGCCCGCCAGCCAAATCCACAATTGGGACGATCTGGTCCACACCTTCGTGGGCAACTTCCAGGGAACGTACGTGCGCCCTGGAAATTCGTGGGACCTGCGCTCCTGCACGCAAAAGCCCGGCGAGTCGCTGCGGGACTTCATACGACGCTTCTCCAAGCGCTGTACAGAGCTCCCCAGCGTGGCGCAATCCGAAATCGTGCATGCCTTCCTCGAGGGCACCACGTGCAGGGACCTCGTGTGGGAGCTGGGACGCAGCCCGCCCGCGGACTCCAACGAGCTGTTCGACATCGCCACCAGCTTCGCCTCAGGAGAGGAGGCCGTGGGGGCGATCTTCGACGGCAAGAAGGGCAAGCGCTCGGAGGACGCGCCCGCGGAGGGCAGCAAGTCCAGGGAGCCGCACCGCAACGATAAGCGGGGCAAGAAGGGAAAGAAGCCGCGCCGCGAGGCGCGCGAGCAGGGGCGCGACGGCGGTAATGCCGAGGCCCTCGCTGTTGACCCGGCTCGACGGGGCCCTCGACCGGCCCCTCGAGGTCCGGGGGTGTTTGATGACATGCTGAAGAAGCCATGTCCTTATCACAAGACCCCAGTCAATCACACCCTTGAGCAGTGCGACATGCTCAAGAAGTTCTATGGCCGCGCCGCCGCGAAGGAGGCAGAGGCCAAGAAAGACGAAGGAGGTGGCGATGCCGGCGGCTTCCCCGCTGTGGAAAACGTGTTCCTCATCTTTGGGGGGCCAACCGTCAACATGTCGACCCGCCAGCGCAAGAAGGAGCGGCACGAGGTCCTCGCCGCGGAGAAAGCGCCTCCCTCCTTCCTCAATTGGTCGGAGGACGCCATCACCTTCAGCCGGGAGGACCATCCGAACCGCGTCCCCAACCCGGGCCAATACCCGCTGGTGGTCGACCCCATCATCGGGAACGCGCGGTTCTCAAAGGTCTTGATGGACGGGGGCAGCAGCCTCAACATCCTCTACGCGCATACGCTGCGCTTGATGGGGATCGGATTGGACCAGCTGCGGCCCAGCACGAAGCCGTTCCATGGCATCGCGCCCGGCAAGCAGGTCCATCCCCTCGGGCAGATCGACTTGCCGGTTTGGTTTGGCACCGCGAAGAATTTCCGCAAGGAGATCCTCACCTTCGAGGTGGTAGGGTTCAAGGGAGCTTACCACGCTATACTTGGGCGACCCTGTTACGCCAAATTCATGGCGGTCCCCAACTATACCTACTTGAAGATGAAGATGCCGGGACCAAACGGCGTCATCACCGTCGGCTCGTCCATCGAGCACGCATTCGACTGCGACGTCGAGTGCATAGAGCATGCAGAGGCGCTAGCGCTGGACGAAGCGCTGGTGACCACTTTGGAGAAGATGGTCAACGACGACCTCGACTCCGCCGCCAAGCACACCGGCACGTTCGAGGCCGCGGAGCAGACCAAGGAGGTCCCCCTCGATCCTTCTGCCCCCGAGGGCAAGGCGTTGAGGGTCAGCTCCACCCTCGACCCTAAATAGGAAGTGGTGCTCGTCGACTTCCTCCGCGCCAACGCCGACATCTTCGCGTGGAGCCCCTCGGACATGCCTGGCATCCCGAGGGAGGTCGCCGAGCACTCCCTTGACATCCTGCCTCACGCCCGCGTCGTGCAACAGTGGCTCCGCCGCTTCGACGAGGAGCGACGACGAGCAATCAGAGCGGAGCTGCGGAAGCTTCTCGAGGCCGGGTTCATCAAGGAGGTGTTCCACCCAACGTGGCTAGCAAACCCCGTGCTTGTAAAGAAAAAGAATGGGAAATGGCGGATGTGTATAGACTACACCAGTCTTAATAAAGCATGTCCTAAAGTTCCTTTTCCTTTGCCACGCATTGATCAAATCGTTGATTCAACGGGCCGGGTGTGAATTGCTTTGCTTCCTTGATGCTTACTCCGGCTACCATCAAATAAAGATGAAGGAGTCCGACCAGCTCGCGACTTCGTTCATCACGCCGTTCGGGATGTTCTGCTACGTCACGATGCCATTTGGCCTCCGAAACGCAGGTGCAACGTACCAGCGCTGCATGCAGCACGTTTTCGGAGACCACATCGGGCGGACGGTCGAGGCGTATGTGGATGACATTGTCGTAAAAACCAGGAAGGCGGACGACCTGGTTGGCGACCTTGGCATCGCGTTCGGTTGCCTACAGGCAAATGGGGTCAAGTTAAACCCCGAAAAGTGTGTCTTTGGAGTGCCGCGAGGCATGCTCCTGGGATACATTGTCTCCCAACGGGGAATCGAGGCCAACCCCGAAAAGGTTGCGGCCCTCGAACGAATGGGTCCAATCCGGGACCTCAAAGGGGTGCAAAAGGTGCTGGGGTGCCTTGCCGCCCTGAGCCGCTTCATCTCGAGGCTCGGTGAGAAGGGCTTGCCCCTCTATCGCCTCCTCAAGAAACACGAACGCTTCTCCTGGACCGCTGAGGCCCAGGACGCGCTCGACAAGCTAAAGGCGTCCCTGACGCACGCCCCTATTCTCACGCCGCCGCAGGACGGCGAGCCCTTACAGCTCTACGTCGCCGCAACCACCTAGGTGGTCAGCGCCGTGATCGTTGTGGAGCGCACGGAGGAAGGGCATGCTTTACCTGTGCAGCGGCCTGTCTATTACATCAGCGAGGTCCTGTCAGACACCAAGACGTGCTACCCCCGGAGTCCGTGTTGCGTACGCGAGTGTCCTTGCGCGGCGCAAGCCCCGCCACTACTTCGAGGCCCACCCCGTCACGGTGGTCTCCTCTTTCCCACTGGGGGAGATCATCCGCAACCCCGACGCCGCGGGCAGGATCGCCAAGTGGTCCGTAGAGCTGATGGGCGAGACGCTTGCCTACGCCCCGCGCAAGGCCATCAAGTCGCAAATCTTGGCGGATTTCGTCGCTGAGTGGACGGATACGCAGCTACCGCCCCCGCAGATCCAAGCAGAGTGCTGGACTCTGTTCTTCGACGGCTCGGTGATGAAAACGGGGCGGGCGCGGGCTCCGCTTCTTCGTGTCACCCCTAGGGGAGCACATGCGCTACGCAAGTGCGCCTCCACTTCCCCGCGTCCAACAACATGGCCGAATACGAGGCCCTCCTCTCGTGGCCTCAAAATCGCCATTGAGTTAGGCGTCAAGCGCCTCGACGTGCGGGGGGACTCGCAGCTCGTAATCGATCAAGTCATGAAGAACGCGAGCTGCCATGACGACAAGATGGAGGCCTACTGCAAAGCCGTGCGAGCCCTCGAGGACAAGTTCTACGGCATCGAGCTCAACCATGTGCCCCGCCGGTACAACGAGGAGGCGGATGAGCTGGCCAAGATTGCGTCCGGGCGGATCACCGTTCCACCGAACGTTTTCGCACGCGACGTCGCTCAACCCTCGGTCGTCTTCGAGCCCCACCCCTCGAGTCACGCTGAACCCTCGGGGGCTCCCTCGAACCCAACGGGTACGGAACCCATGGACGAGGACCCCTCGAACGAGGTGTATGTGCTCTCCCTCCTCGAGGGGTATGGCGCCTACGAAGATGACGTGATGGACATCGAGCCAGCTCCTGTCAAAACGGACTGGCGTGACAAATACATTGCCTGGATGGCTCGAGGGGAACTCCCCGCGGACCGGGCCGCGGCCAGGCGCATCGCCAGGATGGCCAAGTCCTTCGCCCTCGTTGATGGCGAGCTGTACAAGCGCGCCGCCTCTGGCATCCTGCAGCGGTGCGTGCCCATTCCTGAAGGGCGCGAACTCCTGCGGGACATCCACGCCGGGATCTGCGGCCACCATGCAGCGCCTCGTACCCTCGTCGGCAATGCATTCCGCCAAGGCTTTTACTGGCCTACCGCGGTTGCGGACGCCAGCGAAATCGTACGCACCTGCGAAGGGTGCCAGTTCTACGCCCGCAAGTCCAACCTACCCGCCCATGCCCTACAGACCATCCCCGTAACATGGCCATTTGCCGTGTGGGGGGCTGGACATCGTTGGGCCCCTGCGGAAGGCGCCCGGGGGCTTCACCCACTTGTTGGTCGCGATCGACAAGTTCTCCAAGTGGGTCGAGGTGCACCCCATCACGAATCTCAGGGCAGAGCAGGCGGTGACATTCTTCACCGACATCATCTACCGCTTTGGAGTGCCGAACTCCATCATCACCGACAATGGGTCCCAGTTCACGGGCAGGAAGTTTTTGGAGTTTTGCAACAAATTCCACATCCGTGTGGATTGGGCGGCTGTGGCACACCCATAGACCAACGGCCAAGTAGAGCGTGCCAAAGGTATGATCCTACAAGGCCTCAAGCCCAGAATTTTCGACCGGCTCAACAAATCTGGGCGAAAATGGCTCCAAGAGCTACCAGCGGTTGTGTGGAGCCTAAGGACCACCCCGAGCAGAGCCACTGGGTTCACCCCGTTTTTTCTAGTCCATGGTGCGGAGGCCGTCCTCCCCACGGACCTAGAATACGGACCGCCTAGGGTTCGAGGCTATGACGAGGATGCCAACCAACGAGCCCGCGAGGACTCGCTGGATCAGCTGGACGAGGCACGCCTCGTGGCCTTAATGCATTCCGCAAGGTATCAACAGTCCCTAAGATGCTACCAAGCATGCAAGATACGTCGACGGGACTTCAGTGAAGGGGACTTGGTCCTAAGGCTACGCCAAGACAACCGAGGGCGCCACAAGCTATCGCCCCATGGGAGGGACCCTACGTCGTGGTGAAGGTACTCAAGCCCGGCACGTACAAGCTGGCCAACGAGGACGGTGAAGAGCTCACCAACGCTTGGAACATCCAATAGCTACGTCGCTTCTACCCTTAGCTAGGATTTCTAAGTACTTTTTATTGTAAAAACCATATGACCAACGCCCCAGTTGGTAACAACTATGTAAATGCTTCAAGTCTAATAAAAAGGGCAACTCGGCTTTCCCCTGAAACCCAAGTTACCCTCGGGGGCTACTGCGGGGGGCACCCCCCGTCAAACGGTCCCATTTTTCGCGCAAAAATGAAACAACTCACACGCGCTAAGTTTGTTCTCTACTTCGACCCCGAGCAACGATTCGAACAGGGCGCAGGCGGCCTAGCGGAAGGAGCGCGCGAGCCAGAGATAGCCTACGCCGCGTGGATATGGCCCTTCTCTCTCGCCTCTAACCCAGCAGGCCCCCCGCGAAAATCGAACTCCCCTAACTAGAATCTACTCAGGAAGAACGAGAAACAAAAAGCGTAATAAACAAAAGACTTCACTTCAGCAAACGTTTATGTCAAAAAACAACTTGTTCATTTACAAAGGCCACGAGGCCAGAATACTGATACACATAAAAATGGGCAAAGCGCCCAGCTATCTTCAGGCTGGAGGAGCAGCGGCGTCAACAGCGTCCGGAAAGAGGAACTCCTCGAAGGCTTCAGCGAGCGACCCGGCGGCATCAGCGGCCCGCTCAGTTGCGTGCCCCAGAGCGGTGCGCAAGCCTGGAGTCACCAAAACAAGAAAGAAATCAGAAAAAGGGAGTGCGAGTTCCCAAACGAAAAACCAACCAAACGAGAGTCAAGCAGCAGCTTACCTTCGACTTGCTTCCTCTCCGCCTCGAAGTCGCGGCGCACGGCCTCGACCGCCAGCTCGAGGCGCTTGACGGTCTCACCTTTCTCCTGGAGGGCCAGCTCATTGTTTGCATTTGTGATGCTGAGCACGATCAGCTCGCCCTCGGCCTTGGAGAACGCGGTGTTCCGTTCCTCCAGCGACTTCTGCGCCACCTCGCGAGCGACGCGCTCCTGCTCCAGCGCCGACCGGGCATCGACGAGGGCGGCTTGCTCCTGCTAGAGCCGCCCCTCAGCCCCTTGGCGGGCGGTGCGCTCTCCGCCGAAGCCGCTCCTCGGCCGACGGCGAGCGCCGCGACCTTGGCATCGAGGGCGGCCTTCAAGTCGCCGGCCTCCTTAGCCCGGCCCGCTCCCGCCCGCGCGCCCGCTCCTCGGCCCGGCGGCCGCCGCGCTTGCGCCCCCTCGAGCGACGAGCGGAGCCCCCGGTTCTCGCCGCGGACGGTGGCCACCTCCGCCTCCCAGTTGGTCGCCAGCGTCTGCATCTTCTCCAGGTCCGAGCGCGCCTGCCACAATGCCTCATCACGGTCGATGAGGGCCGCGCAGACCCGCTCGAGGCTAGAGCGGCGCGCCGGGTCCTGCCTCGAGCTCTCGGGGAGCTCGTCGCACCAGGCCATGGCCCGGTACGTCAGCCAGCTGTCCGGGGTCCTGAGAGCGTCAGCAAGCGCGTCGAAAGTGCTGCACCGCTCCCGGAGCTGGTGGACCTCGGCGTTCACCCGTTCGAAAGCATCGTACTTGTCGTGGGCGCGGCGCTCGAGCTCCTGGCACCCACAAATCAAAACCCGTAAGCGCCACGACGCAGAGGCAGCGCACAAAAATGAGGGGAAGAAGAAAACAAGCAACGACGCCCTACCTGGAAGACGCGCCACGCAGGGCCACCATGGACCCTCAGCGCCTCGTTCAGCGCGCGGTTGAGCGTGGCGCCGTGGTCCCGGAGCTCTCCCCAGAGCTCCTGCTCCCCCATGGCGTCGGCAAACGCAGGGGGATCGCCAGCGGCCCCCTCCACCTGGGCGGGGTGGCCGGCGCGGGAGGACGAGGCCTCGGCGCCGTGTCCTCGGTCCCCCGCCACCATGTGACCCTCGTGCCGCCTCACGAGGGCCCCCTCCTGGGGCTCGGGGGAGCGTGTGGGGAAGCTAGCCCACTGATCCCACCCGGGCGGCGGGGGAGTCGTCATCCGGGACCTCCACCACCTCCGCCCGGAACCGCCGGCGGGCGGCGGCCCTTGCGCCGCCTCCCCGCCGCGCCTCCACTTGCGCCTCCACGCGCCACGGGCGCTCGGACGCGGCGCCGCGGCCACCACTTCCGGCCGTGCCTCCGCGGCCACGGGCGCCGCCACGGGTTGCACCCGCTCCGCCTCCTCTGCCGGCCCGGCGCCACGGACCGTGCCTCCGTAGCGGCGACCTCCGCGGGCCGCGCCTCCGCCACGGCCGCCGCCACGCCCTCGCGCCCCCACAACGGCCGGCGCCGGCCGCTCCTCGGCGACCGCCGGCCGCGCCATGGCGGGCCGATCCGCCGGCCGAGGCCTCGAAGCCTCGGCCCGGGCTTTGCGAGCTCTCGCCCGCCGCCGTGCTTGCCCCCGCCCGCGACGCCCTCGACGAGCGCCGCCGGGTGGGGATGGATGCGTCCGCCCTCAGCACCTTGGCCGGTGCGAGGGGAGGCACAGTTGGCACCACCCTGCGCAAACACAAACAGAAAGTCAGAATGCCTGGTCGTCACAAAACCAAGCCAAGCGAAAAAAGCGAGCTCCTTACCTCGAAGAGGAAAAGGCGCGCTTCCTCTTCCTCGAAGCCTCAGCGGATGAGGCCGGCGCGGCCGACACGCCTGCCGCCGTGCCTCCTCGACGACGCCACCTCGCGCGCGGGCCCCGCCCGCGCGCGCGCGCGCTTGCCGCGCGCGCGGCGCGCTTGCCGCGCGCGCCTCCACGGCACGCGCCGGCACCTCCGCGCGCGCGCGCCACCCCTGTTGTCGATTGCCCGGCGGCGGGCGCCGTTGCGCCCGCCCCGTGCGATGCCGCCCTTGCCGCCGGCGCCGGCTCCGTGACGGGGGCGCGAGCTCCCACCTATCGAGGGGCCCTCCCCCTCGGCCTCTTCCTCTTCGTCCTCCTCCGAGGACGAGTACTCCTCGGTCCCCCGGGGAGGAGAGCCCCCCCGGCTCCTCGCGCCGCGGCACTCCGCGCTCCGTCGCTCGCGGCGCTCGTTGTGCCGCCTCGCGCGCTCCCTCCTCGCGCGCCGCCCGCTCCGCTCCCCCGTTGCTGCGCCGCCCGACCGAGCGCGCGGGAGTCTGGGGTGGGCGGAACGGACTTCGCGGCGGTGAAACTCACCAGCTGCACGCAGGAACGACAAAGGCGCGTCAGGAGGCAGAGGCAACGCCAATAACCAAAACGGAATCAAGAATCGAACTCACCAGCGGGCCGGTGGGAAGCATCTCGATGTCCCACGGGGTCCGGTCCGGGTGCGCCAGCATCCGGGTGTCGACGGCGTTCCGCGCCCGGGTGAGCGCGTACGGCCGCCCGAGGGGGGTCGGGAGCATCCGCGACCTCGCCAGCGCGACGGGGTCCGCCTCCTCTGTCATCTCAAAGATGCAGAGCGGCCTCTCCATCAGAGGCACGACCCGCCGGTGATGGAGGAAGGCGAGGACGCTCGCCGCGGTCAGCCCCCGCGCCGTCAGGCTCCTCAGGGCGGCCAAAACCGACTCCTGCCGCCTCCGATGCTGGGACGTGGACACCCCGTAGCCCCAGGAGCTGGGCTTCTCCTTGAACACCCGACTGGTGTAGGTGGGGAGGCCGGGCTCGGCGTTGCGCATGTAGAACCATCCCCGCTCCCAACCGGCGTTGTTCGCCGTCATGGTGCAGGGGATGTAGACGTCCTTGAACTGCGCCCGCAGGGCGAGTGACATCCCGCCGGCGCGCACCGCGCGGCGGGTCCTCGGCTCCGTCGTGGGCCGCGTGAAGAGCTCCGCGCGGAAGAGGTGCACCCCGCAGCTCCCGGTTGGATCGGGATCCCCGGTACCCCTCGCGGACGCCCACGAACGTGGCCGCTGCGCGAGATCGCGTTGGGCGCGAAGTTGTGCAACTCCACGCCGTAGTAGTGGCACAGCGCTCGTATGAAGCGGCTCGCCGGCGCGTTGAAGCCTCGCTCGTGGAAGCGCACCAAGCTCACTACATAGCCTTCCGGCGAGTTGGGTGCTCGGTCCCTCACTGGTGGCACTATCCACTCCGCCGGGCGGCCATCCTCATTGGCCGCCAACTGGCCGGCGGTGACCAGCTCGCCAAGGGCCAGCCGGGTCACCGTCGACCGCTCCCAGGCGTACGGCTCAAGGATCGTGAGGGGCTGAGGCGGCGCCATGAGGAGGGGCAGAGGAAGCGAAGAACGAAGGACAAGAAGAGGAGGAAGAGCTCTAATGGCGGAGCCGCGCGGTGGCAAAGGCAAGGCGGGGAAGAAAGCACAGGGGGCTAAAATGGCGGAGCGCAAAGGTAAAAAAACCGTCGTTTCCCCTTCTCCTCAAATTTATAAGTCGCGGGCGAGCTCTCCGGAGCGGATGTCCAGCGCGCGTTAACTGCAGGGAATCTTTTCTTCTCGCTGGAAAGCGGACCCCACCACGACTGCAGCGGCCACATCACCGCAAAACGGGCCATCATCACGGTGAAGACTGGCCAGGGCCGTGGCAGGCGGTCACGTCCGCCTGACCACGCCGCCCACTACGCGCGCACACGGCCGCAACGCCTAAAAAGGCGCGCCCGCGATGCGAAAACCGCAGCCTCTACTGTGGAGCATTTAATGGCCCGGTCCCTTGTGAAACAAGGAGAACCCTCGAGCGGCACGGACTCCTGGCTCGGGATAAATTAGGCCCTCGAGCAGGTACAAGCGTGAGAAGGTCGCCCCGAGGCCCGCCTGAAACAAAGTGGTCCTCGCGAGCACCCATGCCACGTAGTACCCTCGAGCGGCACGAGCCCTCGGCTCTAGACAACGTCAACCCTCGAAGGGACATCGGCGTGAGAAGGTCGCCACGGGACCCGCTCGAAACAAAGCGGGCACCGCGAGCACCCATGCCACGCAAAACCCTCGAGCGGCGCGAGCCCCTGGCTCCAGACGATATCAACCTTTTAAAGGGGCACAAGCGTGAGAAGGTCGCCCCGAAGCCCGCATGAAACAAAGCAGGCATCGTGAGCACCCATGCCACGTAGTGCTACTGACCAACGCCTCGGGGGCTGGCACGCCCAGACCCCTCGACGGCCGCGAACGCAAAGACGGGGCTGCCCAGGCGCCGCCCCGCACGGCCCTACTGATCAGAGGTTCGAAGCCTGACCCTCGACGGGTTCGAACAGGCGCCCCAGATCGCAGAGTCAGGGACGACGAGGGTGCGCGCATTCGAGCCGTTCCACGAGCCCATCGGCTCGAGGGTGCCCCACATGTCGTGTTCGAGAGCCAGCGAGGGCAGCTAGCCGGGGGATCCCACCGAGGGAGAGCTTCCGCGCCCTCGGTCCCTATCGAACGGGACCGAGCCCCACCTAGCAAACCCACGCAAGCGCTTCAATGGACGTGTCTCTGGACCACGCAGCCTACCCTTATCGAACGGGGCATGGGCGTCCACTCGAACCACCCGCTAGCGCCTCGACGAGGAATCCGCAATTCGCGACCCGCTCGATGGGGGTTGCGGAGACCTCACCCTCCGTCCCGCGGAGGGACGGCGAGGGCGCGTTAAGAAACAAGTCGCAAAGCTCTACCCGATCGC
Organism: Cenchrus americanus; assembly: GCA_947561735.1. Lineage (NCBI taxonomy): Eukaryota > Viridiplantae > Streptophyta > Magnoliopsida > Poales > Poaceae > Cenchrus > Cenchrus americanus. The sequence goes on along the minus strand of OX387239.1, from coordinate 125,287,852 downwards.
CTCGAACGGGCCCAGGCTCGGGGGCTTGACGCACGGCTACACCTTCTTGAATTGCACCCGCCGGAGACAGTGCCAGCAGCGCGTGCGCCACCGAAGCCGGCTGAGATATTGCCGATGCCGGTTGAAACATGTGCCACGCCCTCTGACCAGTCCTCACGGCTAACCCCTGCGAAGCATCCATGCTCCCCGCAGGCCGGGGGTAGGGACCCGCGGGTCGGCCGACGCGGCCCCACGGAAAGCGTTCGCAAGACAAGGAGGGAAGAACGTCCTATCAGTAGGTTCCAGCATCTGCGGGAGCCTCAATGGCAAACCCACAGATGCTCAGGGGCTACTATCGGGGATAGCCCTAGGGATCCCCTTTAACAACCGGGGAATCCCCACTTAAAACCTGCAACAAAACCAAACATGCTTTGCCTAAACATGCAGGATACGGCCCACGCTGCAAAGGACCTCAACGGCCCACCAAGGCGGCCCTCTTGAGCAGGCTTCGCCTCGCTCGAGGGTACACGCCTCCCTCGAGCAGGCTCCGTCCCGTTCGAGGGGGTGCGCTCCCCTCGGGCGGGCTCCGCCCCGCTCGAGGGTCCGCTCCCCTTCAAGCAGGCGCCGCCCCGCTCGAGGGTCCGCTCCCCTTCGAGCAGGCTCCGCCCTCGCTCGAGGGTCCGCCCCGCCCTCGACCGGGGTCCGCTTCGCTCGAGGGCGCCCCGCTCGCGTGCGCCCGCCCCCGTACACGGGCATTTAACGCCCTGACACCGGTGGGACAGTGCCATCATGCGCCCGGGGCTCGCGCCCGGTGCCACCGCACCAACTCCCCAGGCGGGAGCCCATCCCCATCACTGTGGGGAGGGACTGTGCAGCGCGGCCGGTGTCAGTCCCGTGACGCCGTGCGCCTGCTCCAGTACGGCTAACGTGCCGAGCCCTCGAAGGGGGGCCGGCTTCACCCTCGATTTGCTTTCTTGTGACCCTACAGGGTTAGGTGAAGGCGCTAGGCGGGAGGAACACCATCCCTGCCACTGTTACGGCATGGCAGCCGCCCCCGTGCGTGCAAGCGCACGCCTGGCGCTGTAGCAACGACTCCAGTACGGCGGGGCGCACTGGAACGGGGCGCCGTTTTACCTACTCCTGTACTCCGTACGAGCCAACGTCAGCAGCTCCCTCGAGCCCATCAAAAGACATCACCGCCATCCGCTGCCCTCCTACCCTCGAACCGCCACTATTCGGGTACAAGATAGGCCATGATGGCCGGATCGCGGCAAGGATCGTCCGGACGGCCGCCCCCTCTACAGCATAGCACGCCACGCCCCTTCACGTAGCTAGGTAGCGCGGCGCGCATGTAACTCGCTCCCTCCTTGATCTATAAAAGGGGGACGAACCCCCCTGCCGCAGGGAACGGAGAACGAAGACAGAGAACACAGACACAACACCAGAGGAGACAAGCTGCGCCACACACTTGTCCTCCAATTCTCCCACAACATCTTCAGCCACTACGCCAGGGACTTGGAAGCCACGCTTCCTCTCCCGCCTTGCTTGTAGCAGCCCCACTACAGGCACCCCCGGTGCTAAGTAATATAGTGCCTTGAGCACGCCACCGCCGGGACGTACGGCCCCCTCGGCCGGAACCAGGATAAAAACTCTGTGTCACTTGTTACTTAGCATCGACCATTGAGGGATAGACCGCGGCGCTTACTACTGGTTAGTGTCGGGACCACATTCCGCACCGACACATAGTGCGACTACACGGTGTTCCCAAGACTATCTTGTCCGATCGTGGCACTCAGTTCGTTGCTCGCTTCTGGGCACAGGTGCACGAGTCCTTGGGGACCAAGTTAATCCATAGCTCCAGTTATCATCCCCAGACTGATGGTTAGACGGAAAGAGTAAATCAGATAGTAGAAGATATGTTGAGGGCTTGTGTCATTCATTTTGACAAATCTTGGGACAAATGCCTTTGTCTAGCAGAGTTTGCTTACAACAATAGCTATTAGGCTAGTCTGAAGATGGCGCCGTTTGAAGCCTTGTATGGAAGAAGGTGTCCTACCCCTTTGAATTGGTCACAAGTGGGCGGACGAACCTTGTTTGGCCCTAAGCTAGTGCAAGAAGCCGAAGAAAATGTGAGGGTTATTAGAGAGAATCTGAGGGCAGCTCAGATGAGGCAAAAGAGCTACCATGATAAAGCTAGAGCTCCCCGAGAGTTCGAAGTTGGTAATTACGTATACCTAAAGGTATCTCCAACCAAGGGCGTGCAACGCTTTGGAGTAAAAGGGAAATTAGCTCCACGCTATATTGGTCCTTATGAAGTCACCGAGAAGTTTGGTATGACTGCCTATCGTATTCGACTTCCCAACCAATTATCTGCAGTGCACGACGTGTTTCACATCTCGCAATTGCAGAAGTGTGAGCAAGTTCCAGATACACAAATAATTGAAGAGACCAATGCGGAAATAGAACCGGATCTATCGCTAGCAGAGTATCCAATGAGGGTATTGGACCATAAAGAAAGGCAGACTCGAAGACAAAAGGTAAAAATGTACAAGATACAATGGAGCCACCACACAGAAGAAGAAGCTACATGGGAGACCGAGCAGTTTCTCAACGCCAAGTACCCCAACTTTCTTCCGAGTCAAGCTCGTAAGTGAACTCTCCTCACGTGCTTTTGATTTGAATCTCGGGACGAGATTCCCGTTAAGGGGGGTAGGCTGTAACACCCCGTGTTTTTGCTCAGTGTTAAATTGTGCTCATGACCCATTTAATCACCCCTATAAATCACCTTGAGGACCATAGGTCAACCCCTGGTCAAAAACCCTAGCTCAAACCCCTTTTGTTCCCTTAACCCCCTGATGCCATTCTAGAACTTTGGCGCGTTCTCCAAAATTTCCCTAAACACTTCAACACCACCGAAAGAGAAAAATGTGCAGGATATTGAGGCACACAACTTTGCTGTTGAGTGACATTTGAAATTTGGAGGAATTCTTGGTGAAACAGGCCTTGGAAGGTGTTCTACTCCTGTTCACTGGCGCCGAGTTTTTGGCCACCTTGCGCTCCCGTTCCTGCCAAAACCCGTGAGAGAAACCCCATACACCCTTTGGCATTTTTGAAGATGGTAACTTGTTGGACAACTTTGGTATTCAAAGTTTGGGTCACTTCCATTTTGAAATCGGGAGAAAATTCGTTTGAAAAAGGGGTAAGTCGAACTATTTTGCACCCTCGCGTCCTAGAGCACGACGTCGCGCCTTGGGCATGCCCCGCCGCTGTACCGCCGGGCACGCACGCCGGCGGGCCGCTGACCGCCGGTCCGTGGCGAGCCTCCCCGAGCACCGTGCGCCCGTGAGCATGACGAGCTCCTACTTCCGGGCCGGTGACACGTGGCCGCCGCGCACACGCGCGCGGGCGCACCGCCATCCGCCATTGGCCGGAGCCCCGCCGCACGTCGTCCACCGCCTTGGCACCCATGCCGCGGTTCCTGTAGGCACGATGCTCGGGTGACGTTGCTTGTGAAGCTCCTGGCCTATAAAAACTCCTCCCGGTTCTCTCCCTCGCGCGCACGCGTCCCTGCCGAGCCGCCGCCGTCCGCCATTGCCGCCGCCCGGTGAGCACCGTGCATCAACCGATTTCCTCGCGCACCCATGAGCTCCATCCTTTCCCCGTGAACCACAACACCTCCCCGAGCCACATGTTGATCAAGCTAAGCCACCCATTCGCCGGAGCCCGAGCCTCCGCGGCCGCCGCCGGACCGCCGCCGTCGAGCTCGCTCCCCCGCCGCTTCTCCAAGCCCCGTGACCTGTCTGGTACCTTCCCTGGGTCACATGGAAGCTCCCCGTGCAGCACGTGGTTGAGCCCAGGCCCTTTCCTCACCGCCGTCGAGCTCCCTGCGGGCGCGCCGCCGCTACTCCGCTGCCGCCGCTCGCCGGAGTCATTCCCCGTCGATCCACCGCCACCAATCGGTCGCAGGTGAGCTTAATCGACGATCCCCCTTGCTTGTTTGCGTGGCCGAGCCCTACCTCACCGCCGGCGATCCGTCTCCCGCCGTCGGGCCCGAGGGTCCCCGGCGCAAAAAGGTTCTTCCCTGTTTTGTAAACTAGTCCAGCACCTTGTAAAATCGATTAAAAATCGTAGAAAAATCCAAAAAAAGCAAACCCAGTTTTGCTGTGCTCAGTGTGACAAGAACTACAACTTTGTCCAAATATGTATATACTTTTGAGATTTAGTGTTTGCTTGAAAAATAGAAATGTGAAATACTTAGATTGGTGTTTCTGCAAAATCCACCCAAGCTCTTGAGCTGGAGTTTGGATATGTTGTGGTAACTAGTGTGCATAGCCTCTGTGCCAAAATTTGCACAAAGTTGCTGAAGGAATCTTCCTGCATAAATTATTTTGTGATATTGGTAAATCTGCCTTGATGTTTTTTGTAGCTGGTTACATAATAATTTTTGAGCCCAACTTCTGGCTATGATCTTACTGTGTTAAAAGCACCTTTGGTGAATTTACCATGATTTTATCTCTGTTAGAAATATTATTTCCTCATTTATGCTTGTTTTTAATCATAAATAGGTGTAGCATGTTTCATGAAGGCTATATGTTTGTTTATTAGTTCTTTAAGCTTGTTTTGGACCAGAGTACATGTAGGAGAAAGATGGGGTTCGTTTCTGTTCTATTTATTTTCATATGCATGATCCCTTTTATACCAAATAGGAATGCTTCTATTTTGGTGTATTAAAATCAATGGTGCTAAAACCCTTTTGTTTGTTGTCCATGGATGCCTCCTGGTCAGTAGGACCAGTGGGGGGGGGTTGCTAGATAAGTTATATGTTTTGGTTATGCATGAGAAGCTCAAACTAGAATAATCTAAAAAAAGGAAAATAGTAAAAAGTCACCTCTCTAGTGCATGCCTTAAGAAGAAGTGTTAGGAAAAGTAAAACGGTGCTAGGAAAATAATGGCCTGGCTGTTTGTTTTTAAATTAATTAATTCTTTAATAGATGTGCACACAATCGCCTTAAAAGGGTAGGCTAAATAGGCCTTGGTTTAATTCTTTTTTAAAGGAAAAATGTGTAAATACTTTGTTAAGGTGAATATGGGCAACCATATACTCCTTGCAGCTGCTTGCTACTATTTTTGAATTAATTTAAAATTAATACACTCCTAATCCCTGCATTGCATTCTCCGTGTAGAAGTCCCCGACGGTAGCTATACGCTTGTGCCGGCTGACGAGGACGAGGGAGCAGGAGGAGACGTGCACTACGTGACCGTAGAGCAAGACCCGGGCCAAAGTCCGGAAGTTTGTCTGTCTGCTTGTGCTGACGAAGGCAAGCCCCAATTTATTCATTAACTCCAGTGTTTATTTAAAACTCCTGAATTTACTTCTTGTTATTGTATGTGCATTTACGTTCAGGAGTTGAATTGAAACCCTAGTTGCATGATCCATAAGTAGGTCGCTAGTTGCTATGCTTTAAGGATCCGGTACAAGTCGAGTGATGTTCGTCACTCGTGAGAATAGGATCTCCTTTATGGAATCACCATATGTTTTAAATGGATTGCTCATGTGGTAAGAGCATGGGATTTGGCCTCCGGTCCAATGGCTTCGTGGGCTAAGTGTTTGAACATACTAAACACTTGTCGGAAATGGGTATGATAAGCCTAGTACCTAAATGAGACGGTACGGGGTTTTACTATCACTACTCTTAGGGTTGCGGCCCCGGGCTCGCCACCCGAGTGCATGCGTGAGGCTGCGTGACCTTGGTGGCGTAACCCAGATAAACCTTGTACTTAAGACTGTGAGCTATTATCCCCAAACCTTGGAATGACCGGAACTGTCTGGTTGGTGAACTCTTAGTGAGGGCACCTCCCGTGTGTTTAGGTCCACCTTGCAAGGTTTTGAATCAATCGATTGTCGGCCTCTCACCGTCATCTGAGACTGCTTACCCGACTGGCCATGATATCCCTTTATGATGGAACTTTGTGAAGATTATTACTTTATTAATTGTTTGTACAACTTTGGTTGTAATAGTTGCTTATCTAGTAATGATTACTTCAACTAGAACATGAGCTAAAATATGGAAAGTAAGGATTCACTACTTAGCAGCTTTTTGGCAAACAAACCCACTAGCCAAAAGCCTTGCATGACTAGAGGCAAAGTCTTCTCTTTTAGATGGGTAAGTCTTGCTGAGTATTAGTATGCTCAGCCTTGCTTTATAAATGTTGTTCCAGGTAATGCATCTGATGTGTGGCCAGGAGAACTTCCACCCGGCTGAGAGCTGGAATGGGTGGATGACGAAGAGTGATTGCATCATGGACAGGCCTCCTATGGTGTGATCAGATCGTTTAGATATCTTCCGCTGTTTTCAATAAACTCTGAACCATTTACTTTTATGTCAAGGAACTATGTTTGTAATAATGTGATGGATAATCTGTAAGGCACTCTGGACTCTCCTTCGCGGGAGTTTTAATGCATTCGTTCGATCCTCTCTGTGTTTCCAAGTGATTCACCGGGTGTAAACCCGACAACACTCAACGGGATGCTACTTTATTATCGCTTAATAACCAAATGGAGTGGTTTAGGCGATAGTACGGAATTATCTCGGGTGGGGTTGTCACACCGGTGCGAGTCACTTGTGGGATTTGCCTCGGGTGAACTGCTTGACTCGTGTGTCTTTGGATCTTGGTGCTGCTGGTCAGATCTTGGTTTGTTTGGAGCTGGTTTGTTAGGTTTTGTGTAGGTTTTTCTTTCCCTGTAGGTTGTGTTTTGGGGGTGTTTTTGTTCCAGGGCCTAGAGAAGTCACTGAGGCTTTCTGGAACGCTTGTTGTGCGGCTGCTGTAGCCACCGGCCTGACCGGCTCTGCCCACTGGTCTGACCGGTGTCACCGGTCTGACCGGCGCAGGCCATCGGTCCCGACCGTGCGGCACGGGCGACAAGGCTGTGCAAGTTTCCACTGTGCGTGTTGGTGTGTTTTGGCTCGGGAGGTTGTTTGTTGGTTCCTAGGTCCAGTAGCACTTCAGTGGCTGCGTGGACTTGGCCAACTTGGGTAGTGAGTCGGAGACGTGTGTTGCAAGCCGTGTTCGTCTTGTTGGAGTCTCTATCTCCTTCGAGAAGAATTTTTATCAGCTCCCATTCACTCCCCCCTCTCTGGTTCGCCGTATCGGTCCTTCAATTGCTCATGTGGTAAGAGCATGGGATTTGGGCTCCGGTCCAATGGCTTCGTTGGTTAAGTGTTTGAAAGTACTAATCACTTGTCGGAAATGGGCACGATAAGCCTGGTACCTAAATGAGACGGTGCGGGAACTTTGCACTACTAAACTTAGGGTTGCGGGTCCGGGCTCGCCACCTGAGTACTTGCGTGAGGCTGGGTGACCTTAGTGGCGTAGCCCAGTAAACCTTGTACTTGAGACTGTAGCATCTGATCCCAATCCGAGGAATGAGGGGAACCGCCTGGTTGGTGAACTCTTAGTGAGGGCACGTCCCGTGTGTTTAGGTCCGCCTTGCAAGGTTTAATTCAATCGATTGTCATCCTCTCACCGTTATCTGAGACTACTTAATCTACTGGCCATGATATACCTTTATGATGGAACTTTGTGAAGATTATTATTTGATTAATTGTTTGTACAACTTTGATTGCAATAGCTGCTTATCTAGTAATGATTACTTCTACTAGAACATGAGCTAAAATGTGAAAGTAAGGATTCACTACTAAGTAGCTTTTTGGCAAACAAACCCCCTAGCCAAAAGCCTTGCATGATTAGAGGTAAAGTCTTTCTTTTAGACCGGTAAGCCTTGCCGAGTATTAGTATACTCAGCCTTGCTATTTAAATGTTGTTCCAGGTAATGCTTGTGATGTGTGGCTTGGAGAGATTCCACCCAGCCGGGAGCTGGAATGGGTGGATGATGACGAGTGATTGCATCATGGACAAGCCCCCTATGATGTTGATCGTACCGTTTAGTTATCTTCCGCTGTTTTAATAAACTCTGAACCATTGACTTTCATGTCAAAGAACCATGGTTTGTAATAATGGGCCCTACGGGGAATTTGTTGTTAATTTGTAAGACAGTCTAGACTCTCCTTTGTCAGAGTTTCAATGCATACGTTCAATCCTCTCTGTGGTTTCAAGTGATTTACCGGGAGTAATCCCGGCAACACTCAATAAGATGATTCTTTATTATCGCTCAATGACCAAATGGAGTGGTTTAGGCAATAGTACAGAATCATCTCGGATGGGGTTGTCACAATTGGTACCAGAGCATCCGTATGAACTGGAGTGATTAGATTAATACTAATCACATGATTTACAATAAAACTTGCCAAGATTCATTGGATTTTGAAAATCTGTTGGATCGTTAAGGAATGATCTAGATCGAGAGGCCCTTTTGGGTTCTTTAAGGTGGCATAAGAATCTATGGTTTATTTTGCTAATTTCCAGCACTTTACTTTATGTCAGACTTACTTTGTTGCACAACCAAACTAGATGAAGCCACGTGTTTCATATGTGTGTTGTGCCGCATCACGAGAATTGTGAGGGTTGATGGAATGATCTATTCAATGGATCCCATCTTCTCGTCTGGTCGCTCACGTGTTTTATACGTGTTCTTTCCGTATGAAGTCATACGATGGAGGACATGCTCTATTCAAGATGAACATTTAATGGGTTGTGATGTCACCATGTTTTGCCATACGTGTGCATTCCGCATGTCGAATATGCGAGGCAAGGATACACTCCATTCAAACAGAGGGTGTCTGAGGTTGGACGCTCTTGAAGGACCGAAACTACAAACCAGCGAGGGGGGAGTGAATGGGACCGATAAAAATTCAATTCAAGAATTCGGCCTATGAACCCGATTTCACTCGTTCACCTCCGCAAGCTTCTCTTGCCAAGTCCACGCAGCCACTGAAGTGCTACTGGACCTAGGAGCAAGACCCAACCAACAACCACAGCACACACGCAGCGGAAACACACACGACACGGCTGCTGGCAGCCCAAACCGGTCAGGACGGTTTCTAAAACCAGTCAGACCGCTTCTGTTGGATTTAGCCTCACACAGGCAAGGGAAACTGGTCAGACCGGTTTGGCAAACCGGTCAGGCCCGTTCTGTCCAGAAACTCCCCAAAAACCTTCTGAGAGAAAACCTGCCTCAAGAACCTCTCCTCCTTTGAACATTAATAGCCACAGCACAATAGGGACTTCCTTGCTCAGAAACTCTTCACGACAGCCCACAGGGCTAAACCGGTTAGATCGGTTTGGGAAACCGGTCAGACCGGTTTTGGCCTGGACAGTTGGGAAGAAGTCAACCCGCGGGAAAAACTCAAACCTTCTACCAATCAAACTCCTGATTCATTCCACGGATCAAAGTGAGACTTTGGGGATAGCTGGGGTACCTCGTGGGCTATCCTTGGCTAGAAGCTCGTCCCCAAAACTCACTCAATCAAGAGGTATCGAAAGTCAAGAACACCTCTAACCCTAGAACTCTGAAAGCTCCAAAATCGAGCCCCTTAACTCACAGATTTGGGAGGGGAAACAAAGGTAAAAGAACCACAAAGGGTTCACACGAATTTCCCCCATCAATTCTCCAAGTGCAAGGTCCCGAAAACACACTGAGAAAACCACCAAGAGAGGGCTCCGAAAATCACCACCAAGAACAACCGGGAACAACACAACAAAGCCTTGAGGAACCACGCCGAGTCATCTATACATACCAAGGAGGTTCATACAAGGTCTAGCTTGCCTCTCGATCATCCAACCCTCTCACAAGATCTCTCCATGAAGCTCTCAAGCTCGTCCTCTATAAATCCTAAGAAAATAGGAAGGGAAAATAGGAAAACAAATGAGCTAGGGTTCCAAGAGTTAGCTGCCATCCTCCCACCTCTTGGGTTATATGGAGGCAAGCCTAAAGTCTAAAATGCCCCTAAGACCTAAACTAAGATACACACCCACCAAGGTCACTTTGGGAATTTGTATTCGTAGGACCATCGGACGAATGCCTGGCGACCGCACTTCGCGTAGCCTCGATGCAAGCCTTGCGATCCCGACGCGTGTCCTCCGCCTCGAAGCTTCCGGCGCCCTGCGACCCCAAATCGGTCAGGCTGGTTTTGGCCAGACAGCCACGCACGGTCTTCGGCCTCGGCTTTGTGGCTCAGCCGAGTAACCCGATGATTTTCTGGTGAACGACCGCAAACCCCGCGAACTTGATGTAGCCTCCGCCAATCACCACTCATGACTTGGCTCCCACGAAGTCCCGGCTCGACTTTGGTTTTGTGGCTCAACCAAGAAACCGTCCACCGACTTCATCTTGCTGTTCTTGCCACCATGCGGCCTGCACTTGACCCCGCTGGCCACCGGGTCCCTCGAACGAAGCCTACTTGTCTTCTGCACACCTGGAGGCCTCACCGGCAACGACCTTTCGCGCTTATTCTTCACCTGCACCAATATGAGTCAAGCTGTAACCTGCACCTGCAATACTTAACCAAAAATTAGTCCACACAACGTTGTCAATCACTCATCACACCAGGAAGCGACCATCAAACCGGTCCTCGAACCACACATGGTCCTCAATCTCCCCCTTAATGAGTGCATTGACGACACACACATTTGGTAATCAGAGAAGCGGAAAAAGAAAAGAAACAAACAAAAAGAAACTTCAACAAGCGATCGAAAGCCGAGAAAGGCAAAGAACAAGATCACTTGAAGAAGACAAGTCTCGGACCCCCTTAGGCAAGGGCAATGACTTGACACATCCGAGACAAAACCATGCTCAAGCAACGAGCACAAACCACCAAAGCTTACAAGAGCTCCCCCTGGACATATGCAAACTCCCCTGAACAAGTGCCAACTATGGGAACAAACCGGTCAGGCCGGTTCCCAAAACCGGTTAGACTGGTTCCACCAAGACCGGTCAGATCGGTTCCCAAAACCGGTCAGGCCGATTTCGTACAGCAGACCACAACCCCCAAAAGCCAAAAATGCAAAAGAAAAGCACAAGCTCCCCCTTGACTCTTGGGATAGGTTCCAGGGATGCAATGCAACTTTTCTCCACCTTTCTTGCTCCCCCTTGTTGCCAATGCCTGAATCAAGGCTCAAATTTGAAAATATGCAACCTAGAGCTTCTCAAGTATACAAAATTCATCACAAGATGCTACACATGTCCAAATGAGCAAGTTAGATACTCTACAGCTTCGTAATGACACCAACTTCATGGTTACCAAGTTTCACAACCAACGGACGAATCTAAGATAGAATTGAGCAATTTTGTGAAAATTTACCCTCTCATGAGCAATGTCCTAAACATGAGCAAAACATATCAAAATGGCAAAGCCACACAAACTTCATGCTAGGACAACCATTCTAATCATAAGACCATCACAAACACCCATAAGCACCTCATATCATGTCAAAACCACCGAGTCATGTGCCTACTTCTCATTGGTAGGCATCATGCAACGGTTTAGCACCCAAAGCAAATTAAATTCAGCACATATGACATGGGAGCACATTTTCCAAGCAATTTACATTTCATTTTCAGATTATACTTGGTACATGAAATGTCTTTGCGACAAAAAGGAACTTATGCCCCTCCACAAGATAAAGCAAGAGGGATAAACATTCATGATGGCAAATGAGCCTTTGGCCCCATATGATCAATAAACTAGCTATCCAACCACAAATTAATCATAACCAAGCCACTAAAACATGTCAAGATCATATAAAGACATTTACACATGAGAGAGCATATATGTGACATTTTTCAAAAGCATAGCCATCAACCATGGATATAAATCAAGATCATCAAGAGCTAAGCCAAACTAACCATAGCATACCAAACTAGCTCACACGATCATATATAGCACATCATGGTGAAAAATGTATATAAGAGAAGCTTTTCCTACAAAGTGCATATGATACAAAATGCATGCAATCTAAGATACAAGGATGCTTATACATCATGTTACATATGCCATGTGGAATACAAGAAATGCACAAAGCAAACTATACATATGCTACAAAGGAGCTCCCACACACCCAACTCAAGAAATCAAACACACACCAAGCTCCCCCGTAAACGAGTGAAAGTTGCTTGATCTAGGGGTTTGGTGAAAAAATCGGCTAGTTGGTAATGTGTTGGTACATGGATCAAAGCTATCTTCCCTTTCTCAACTTCTTTGTGTTTGGTTTTGGAATGGAGCACTGGGTTCTTTGCAACGCTTATGGCACTGGTGCTGTCACATTGAAGTGGGACATGGGTATACTCCTCGCCAAAGTCACTCATGGTGTATGTGATCCAAAGGAGCTGAGAGCAACAACTAGAAGTGTCAATGTACTCTGGCTCGGTAGCAAAGTTTTAAATAGCGGGCTATGACAAATAGCGACATCTTTTTTTCCGAGGCTAAGAAGCTATAGCGGAGGCTATAGCGGGCTATTGCAAATAGCGATTTACTGTCAAACCATGACAAATACAAGTAGTAGATGAAAAAATACAATAAATAACAAATATCATAAGCATACATATGTGTCTAGGGGTGTTGGAACATTACTTAAGTTGACAGTACAACAAGATTCATACAATTCAAATATTTAGTTGTCCAAAAGATCACAATTGCAGCACTGAGCTAAGGCTAAGGCTATAGCAGAGCTAAAGCTACGCCGTTTGGCGCAGCTATAGCCCGATTTAGCGTCCATAGCTTCCATAGCGGCAAAAATACAAATAGCTTAGCGGGGACCCTCTAAAAATGCTATAGCGCTGCTATAGCGGTGCTATATCCTGCTATTTAAAACTATGCTCGGTAGTCTATTGAGCAACACTCGACTGTTTGCGGGAAGACCAAGACACCAAAGAAGAACCCAAAAACTGCCAAGTCCCAGAAGTAGACTTCCTATCCAACCGACACCCGACAAAATCCGCATCCGAAAAACCATGAAGCGCCAAAGAAGAGGACGCGGAGTACCAAAGGCCGAAGTCGGGAGTGTGACGCAAGTACCTGAAAATTCGCTTCACCGCTTGCCGATGCGAAGTCCTCGGAGACGCTTGTAAACGAGCGCACAGACATACCGAGAACTGGATGTTCGGCCTCGTCACCGTCAAGTAGAGAAGTGACCCGATCATGCTCCGGCACTCCTTCTGGACCACATGTTCACCTTCCTCGTCCGCATCAAGAGTTGTAGTCGTACTCATCGGCGTCGTCATAGCCTTCGAATCCTCCATCTTGAACTTCTGTACAATGTCCTTGGTGTACTTAGCTTGGTGCACAAATGTTCCTTCCTTTGATTGCTTGATTTGTAGCCTGAGGAAGAACTGCAACTCGCCCATCATGCTCATCTCAAATTCCCTGCTCATATCCTCTGCAAACCTTGCAACAAGAGAGTTAGACGAGCCACTAAAGACAATATCATCCACGTACACCTGCACAATCAGGATATCTTTGCCCTGCCTGGGTAGAAACAAGGTCTGATCGACCTTCCCCATCTCAAAACCTCTCTCGAACAAGAACCCCCTCAACCTACCATACCAAGCTCTAGGCGCCTGCTTCAACCCATACAACGCCTTCCTCATCTTGTACACCTGGTGGGGGTACTTCTCACTCTAAACTCTAGTGGTTGCCTCACATACACTTCTTCCTCCAACACACCGTTCAAGAAGGCAGTCTTCACATCCATTTGGTGCAACTTGAACCCTTTAGCCACGGAAAAGGCTAGGAGGATCCTAATCGCCTCCAAACGAGCTACGGGAGCAAAGGTCTCCTCGTAGTCAATCCCCTCCTTCTGACTAAACCCTTGAGCAACAAGCCTTGACTCATTTCTCACCACTTCACCTTTCTCTCCTTCTTTGTTCTTCCACACCCATTTTGTTCCAATCGGCTTATACCCTGGGGGAGGGTCAACCAAATCCCAAACCTGATTCCTCTCAAAGTTCCCCAACTCCTCATGCATCGAATTAACCCAATTATGATCAGATAGTGCGTGTCCAATGTCTTTGGGCTCAAAGGTGGTAACAAATGTAGCATGAGCGAAATGAGAATTGTTCCGAAACCTCGACCGTGTAGTGCGGTCATTCATGTTGCAGATGATCCTAGAAGCTGGGTGATCCACTTGTACTCGTCGGGGAGGTTCTCGCCTTGATGCTACCTCTCCCTCAACAACAGCTTCTCCTTGATCTTGGTTTGTCGTCGTAGGTGTGGGAGAGGGGCCGTCCACCACTATAGTCGAAGTAGTAGGTACATGCTCAGCCGGGTGCACCACACCGCCATCTTCATCATCTCCAAGTTCATGCTCCTCCTCCTGAAAGATCTCCTCGCCAAGCTCATCATCACCTGAACACTCAAAGACAAGCTGACTACGTGGCTATGTCTCGTCGAAGGTTACCTCGCAAGTCTCGACGATTTGGTTAGCTTCAAGATTGAGCACACGATATGCTCTAGAGTGAGATGCATAACCAAAGAAAATACCATCGACAGACCTAGCCTCAAACTTATCCAACTTCTTCCCTTTCTTCAGAATAAAGCACTTGCAACCAAAGACATGGAAGTGACTCACCTTGGGTGTGCGACCGTGCATCAACTCGTAGCAGGTTTTCTTCTTATGCACTTTGAGGTAGATCCTGTTCGACACATAGCACGCGGTGTTGACCGCCTCAGCCCAGAACCTACTCAGATTCTTATGCTCATCAAGCATCGTCCGATCCATCTCACACAAGGTCCTGTTTTTCCTTTCCACAACACCATTTTGGGGAGGCGTATACGGACTCGAAAACTGGTGTTCAAGACCCAAGTCATGGCAAAAGGTTTCAAAACAAGAGTTTCTTAATTCTAAGCCATTGTCACTGCGGCTCGCTCGTATGGCATCTCCGTGCCTCTCGTTCCTCAACCTCAAGACAAGATCTCGAACAAAACCAAACGTCTCCCCCTTATCCTCGAGAAAGAACACCCACGCATAACAAGAGTAGTCGTCCACCACAACAAGGACATACCACTTCCCACCCACAGATCGCACACGAGCTGGGCGAACAAGGTCCATATGGAGCAGCTCGCATGGATGCTCAGTCATCACATGGGTGAGAGGTGGGTGAGAAGAGGCTACCATCTTGGCATGCCTACATGGCGCGCAAACCAACTCTTTCTCAAGCCTCAATCGTGGCAATCCTCGGACCAAATTGAGTTTACTCAAGCGAGACAAAAGGTCAAAGCTCAAGTGACCCAACTTCCTGTGCCACATCCACAACTCACTCGAAGAACCGGCCAAGAAACAACGCTCAACACCAGAAGACTGAGAAAAATCAGCTCGAAACACCTGACCCTCGGGAACTACCATACAGACAAGGTCCCCTCGAGAGTCCAAAATTCGAGAACCACTAGGACGAAACAACACCTCAAAACCCTCATCCAACAGCTGGGACACAGAAAGCAAAGTGTACCCAAGCGATTGAACAAGAGCAACATGCCTGAGAGTGATCTTGTCACTCACCTTAATCTCACCTTCTGAAAGCACACACCCACGCCCATTGTCCCCAAAGGTGATGTACCTCTTTGTCACCACCGGGACGAGACTTGAGAACCACCCCTTGTCTCCGGTCATATTCCTCGAGCAACCGGAGTCAATCAACCAAATGTTCTTCAAGTATCCCACCTGAAATTCAAAAACGAGCACATGAGCGAACAAACGACTCAGCACTGGGGTTAGTACCAAAAGAGTAAAACCAGTGCCGAGCCATTTGCTCAAAAGTGGGGTTAGCACGATCCAACGCATCTCTCCTATGAAAGCTACCTTCACGAACACCACCACGGTAACCACTCCGAGGAAACCAACTCACTCTGCCTGGAGGAGGACCAAAACCACGAAATGAAAACCGTGGATCGTCCCTCCTCTCCAACTCAAAGCTACGACTCCTCCCATCCACGTATTAAGCATGAGGGGGAGAACGCCTAGCAAACTGACCACCTGCAGACTCTCCAAACCAACCACCAGAACCACGACCACCTGAGACAAACCGAGACTCCACTCGAGCACGAAAACCAAACTTGCCCCCCTGCAGACCCCAAGCCGGTCTGACCGGTTTCAAAACCGGTCTGACCGGTTTCACACCTCCAGCAGCACTTCCTGCAGCCTTTCACTCTCCCCAAGCCGGAACTGTTCTCACACTCACCTTAGCTCTGGGCATCTGCACACGAGGCTCAAGTACACCACTGGAGGGGTGGTACTTGTCCTTGTTAGACCACTCCTTCACCATTCTATCCTCACGCTTCATCTTGAAGCAAAACTCATCCTTATGGCCATCTCTCCCACAATAGCCACAATGAAACCTCACAATCTTGAGTTTAGACTTGGGTTGGGGCTGATCACTTGGTTTCTATCCACTCGGCTTCTCAACCGGTTTCTCCTCACTAGCCTTCTCACTCTCTTTCCCAAAGAACACTTTTCCCGAAGTGCTCACAAACTTGATAGGCTCTTAGAAATCATTTGTTTGTGGAGGAAACACGGGTGGAGCTGGGGTTGTGTTTAGTTGGTTCCTGAGATGGTTAGGTTTAGGAGGGAAATCATTTTTGTGGTGGGTTTTTGGTGGCTCTGAATGTTTTCTTCACTTCCCTCACCAACCTTATTTGCCCCAAGTCCCTCACCATTCTGCCTCTTGAATGTCTCGATCATTATCCTCAACTGAGGCTCACGACCAGACAACCAACCCATCAACTTTCTCAACTCATCATTCTAATCCTGCAAACGATCAACATAGTGTGCAAGTTCCAAATTCTTTAAAACATGCAATTCATAGGTAGAGCAAGATGAAGGAATTGGTTCTTTCAATTTAGCCTCAAGAGAAACAGTATATGCATGCATCTCATCAATTTTCTCATGCAAAACAGGGCAAGAAGTGCAAGCACCTAGCAAGCAGATCTAGACTTAAGCTCAGCCACTTCAACCCTAAGCACATCTAATTCCTCACACTTGGAGGCACGGTTTTCCTTAAACAAGGCAAGATCAGTAAGGAAAATAGAGCAATCAGCACATTCAACTTCATCAGAAACAACAGGTGAAGCTTTCAGAGAATCAATTTCCAGCTTAGCATCCAAATTCTGTGTTTCTAGCTCAGCCACTCTAGTCCTAGCATCCTCGAGTGAAGCCCTAAGCTCTTTCCTCATTTTCTTAGCTTCTCTAAGCATGTCATCACGATTATCAAGCAACAAGCCAAGCCGTTCATTCTCTTGACGCAAGAATGGAAGTTCATCACGCACCTCGTCGTCGGAATCGGAGTCCGAGTCGCTCTGTGCTCTTCTTGCTGCCGGAGCTCAGCGCCATGGTGAAGAACCCGTCTCTAGCGAAGCAGCTTAGCCCACTCAGGTTCTTGGACGACTTCCTGCTCTTGCGACGATCACCTTTATCTTCACTGCTGCTTGAGCTCGAGGTGAAGTACGCAGAACTGGAGTTGACGTCACTCGCTCCAACCATCGTTCGGGCCTTGCCTCGGCTCTCCTTCTTCCTCAATCGTTGCTCGTCCTTGTGCTTGTTCTTGTGCTTGCTCTTGTGATCACGCCTTGACCGGTACTTTCCATCCGTCCTTGACTTGTGCTTGTAGCCATCCTTGTTCTCGACCTTCTCCGGGCAGTCGGCGACGAAGTGTCCCGGCTTACCGCACTGGAAGCATGTCCTCGTGTTCCTCCTCATGTTCACCCGGTTCTCGTGCAGCCTCTCGAACCTCCTCGTCAGCAATGCCAGCTCGTCCTCTCCAAGCACGTCGAACTCCTCATCTGGCATAGACATCAGAGAGGACAAAGAGAACATCCTGATGGATGGGTTAGTGTTAGCCTTTCCTTTTGAACCACCGACGAGGGCAAGACTATGAGAGTCAGTCGGGCCCTCGAGCTTGGCTGTCACACCCCTATCCACCTCAGCCGACTTGAGCTTCGAGAACAGCTCATTCACCGTCAGAGTGTCATACTTCTCCGACTCCACAATGGCCTCGAACTTTCCACCCCAAATCGTACGATCCAAAGAGTGTAGGAGCTTGACGGCTCAATCATGATCATCGTATGGGAGCACGTCCACATTGTCCCTCATGTTGTTCACAACCACCGTGAACCTCTTAAACAAGGCATCGATGGACTCGCCGGGGAGATGTGTGAAGTTCTCATACTCTCTCCGGTAAGTCGCATACATCCGAGCCTAAACCTGGGCATTCCCAACATGAGCTTCCTTCAACACCGACCAGATTCTACAAGCCAAGTGCTCGGTGAGCACCCGATCGAACTCAGGCTAACACAAAGCACGAAACAAGTAGTCGACCGCCTTATTGTTGGCATCGAACATGTCCCTCGATCCTGGAGCAAGGAAGTTCATCGGCTGGACATAGCCTGTGTCCATCGTGACATCCCAAAGGACCTGACCCTTTCCATGGAGGAACGCCGCCATCCGCTTACTACATTTGGTAGTTCTTTCCATCGAAGTGTGGAGGACCCGAACCACGTTCCTGGTACGCCATCCTTGGATCTTAGGCTGGTTAGAGTCAATAAAGACCCGAACCGGCTCTGATACCACTTGAAGGACTGAAACGGCGAACCAAAGTCGGGGGGAGTGAATGGGTGCCGATAAAAATTCTATTCAAGAATTCGGCCTATGAACCCGATTTCACTCGTTCACCTCCGCAAGCTTCTCTTGCCAAGTCCACGCAGCCACTGAAGTGCTACTGGACCTAGGAGCAAGACCCAACCAACAACCACAGCACACACGCAGCGGAAACACACACGACATGGCTGCTGGCAGCCCAAACCGGTCAGGCCAGTTTCTAAAACCAGTCAGACCGCTTCTGTTGGATTTAGCCTCACACAGGCAAGGGAAACCGGTCAGACCGGTTTGGCAAACCGGTCAGGCCGGTTCTGTCCAGAAACTCCCCAAAAACCTTCTGAGAGAAAACCTGCCTCAAGAACCTCTCCTCCTTTGAACATGAATAGCCATAGCACAATAGGGACTTCCTTGCTCAGAAACTCTTCACGACAGCCCACAGGGTTAAACCGATCAGACCGGTTTTGGCTTGGACAGTCGGGAAGAAATCAACACGCGGGAAAAACTCAAACCTTCTACCAATCGAACTCCCGATTCGTTCCACGGATCAAAGTGAGACTTTGGGGATAGTTGGGGTACCTCGTGGGCTACCCTTGGCTAGAAGCTCGGTCCCCAAAACCCACTCAATCAAGAGGAATCGAAAGTCAACCCTCAAGACCACCTCTAACCCTAGACCTCCGAAAGCTCCAAAATCGAGCCCCATAACTCACGGATTTGAGAGGGGAATCAAAGGTAAAAGAACCACAAAGGGTTCACATGAATTTCCCCCATCAAATCCCCAAGAGTAAGGTCCCGAAAACACACCGAGAAAACCACCTAGAGAGGGCTCCGAAAATCACCACCAAGAACAACCAGGAACAACACAACAAAGCCTTGAGGAACCACGCCGAATCATCTATACATACCAAGGAGGTTCATACAAGGTGTAGCTTGCCGCCCGATCATCCAACCCTCTCACAAGACCTCTCCATGAAGCTCTCAAGCTCATCCTCTAGAAATCCTAAGAAAATAGGAAAACAAATGAGCTAGGGTTCCAAGAGTTAGCTGCCATCCTCTCACCTCTTGGGTTATATGGAGGCAAGCCTAAATGACCCTAAGGCCTAAACTAAGATACACGCCCACCAAGGGCACTTTGAGAATTTGTATTCGTAGCACCATCGGACGGATGCCCGGTGACCGCACTTCGCGTAGCCTCGACGCAAGCCTTGCGATCCCGATGCGTGTCCTCCGCCTCGAAGCTTTCGGCACCCTGTGACTCCAAACCGGTCAGGCCGGTTTTGGCCAAACTTCCACGCTCGGTCTTCGGCCTCGGCTTTGTGGCTCAGCCGAGTAACCCAGTGATTTTCTGGTGAACCACCGCTAACCCTGCGAACTTGATGTATCCTCCGCCAATCACCACTCATGACTTGGCTCCCACGAAGTCCCGACGCGACCTTGGTTTTGTGGCTCAACCAAGAAACTGTCCACCAACTTCATCTTGCTGTCCTTGCCACCATTCGGCCCGCACTTGACTCCGCTGGCTACCGGGTCCCTCGAATGAAGCCTACTTGTTTTCTCCACACCTGGAGGCCTCACCGGCAACGACCTTTCGCGCTTATTCTTCACCTGCACCAACACGAGTCAAGCCGCAACCTACACCTGCAATACTTAGCCAAGAATTAGTCCACACAACATTGTCAATCACTCATCACACCAGGAAGCGACCATCCACCGGTCCTCGAACCACACATGGTCCTCAGCTGTCCATGCAGCGGCTTGACTCATGGATACCGTTTCTATAGTGAACGGTAATGTATGTGGATGCTTCCGTGACGTGCTTTCACGGAAGGTTCCTTTTTTGCAGGTACACTAACAACGTTTCGTAAGTCGCTAAGTGCGAGTTGAGTAGCTCCGACTAGTTAATATAGGAAGAGCCGATTATAAGCTTGCCACCTGCACTAACTAAGTCTTTTGTGATCCATGTGTGTGAGGACGTTTAAGACGTGTGCATCATGATTAAAATCTTGTCGAACCTGAAAATTGTTGATGCATGTTTGAGTAACATTTCCTAGGGTGATTGCTTGATCTTAGATATAGTTATGCTCTCTTGTTGATCTTAGGAAATTTCTGGCAGATTCTGTTACTGTCATTTCATAATTTTTAGAGCCAAATCTGTGAGGAATCTGACTAGACATCCTTTAGGAAAGTTGTTTCTCGTCAAATTTAGTATCTACTGTGAAATTCTCAGGATTTTAGGAATTTTCTGTCAGGAGTTATGCTCAGTTTAGTAAGTCTCTGTCCTGCTGTTTTTCTGGGTAACCTCCTCTGAAAATGGAATTTTTCGAGCATGCTCCAATCCAATCTAGGTCTACCTTTGAATACCAAAAGTGTGCATAATTATGTCACTGAGTTGCTGTAGTAATTTAGGAAATTTTGGGGCCCTGGTTTTTGAGTTATGAATTTTTGTTCATACCTGCAAGAATTTTTTGCCCTTACTCATGTTAATATCAATTCGATGTCTAACGTGTAGTCCCTTTTTTTGTACAGATGGCGCAGCTACCGGTCTACGAGATCGACGCGGACGGTACCATTCGTACAGATTCCCTTCACTGGGAGGGTTTCCCCGCATTTTGTGGGAGACTCTCAGTGAGGTTGGCTACACTACACCGCCGCTGTACGAGGTGGTCTCCTTTTGGGACCAGGGTGTTCCCTACGCTCGCACGACCGAGACCGTGCCACCACACCCTGAGCACCCAGAGTGGGAAAACTTGAGCATGTTGTTTTTCGCTCACCGTGGTGTTGAGTTGGTCAAGTTCGCGGCCATGCGGATCCTCCACACCTTTTGCGAGCAGCACCCGGACGAGGTGATGCTCACTGCACTGGGGTTGTTTCCAGCCATGGACCCACTTGACCTACCTTGGTGTGAGCATATGTCGCTCACCGACGTGTTGCTCACGACCGACCCTCCAGAGGTCATCGTGCGCCGGCTTCTGAGGTTGTTGGAGGCGGTCTACAACATGCAGGTGTTCCGTCTCTCCACTCAGGGTATGATTTTGGTTGTGTTGATGGATGCCACGACGATGAGGGATATCCTGACCCTCGACCTTCAGTTTGAGCGACAGACCGTCGTTCACCTCCAGCAGGAGATTGTTGTGCTTCAGGACGAGCGTATCCAGTGGCACCAGGAGCGTGCCGAGTACATGGAGCAGCTGCACGCCAGAGACCACGCCCTAGAGATGACCCAGGTGCAGCTAGCTCACACTGAGGCCCAGTGTTTTGCCTTGGTGCAGAATGTGGCGGAGATGCAGAACCAGGTGGCGGACTTGGAGATAGAGGTGGAGGTGTGGTAGGCGTTGGCCCAATAGGGACAGCAGCCGCCGATCGCTCCACCGGCTGCACCTGCCGCTCCGGACGAGCTACAGGGAGCTTCGGGCTTGAGCGAGGACAGTGTTGACGGTCCATCACCCGCTTCTCCAGAGACTAGTGTTGGCTCCGCTGCGGGCGACTAGTTGTCTAGTTGTTGTCTTTAGAAGAAAAATCATGTACTCTTAGTTTAGCCTTTTCAGCTAGCTTTTGTGGAAGGGTCGAGGCTGCTCGGAGAGTACGTGTGATGTGCTTTTGTTGTATGTACATAGTGTGTTAGGTGATCCAAAACTTCGCATCATGTAATGCTTGAATGAACACCTTTGTGTTGTTGCTTTCAATGAACGAATTAGGGTTGTCGTGATCAAATTTCACCTTGTGTTGAATACCAAAGTTGTGTGGTATGTTGTGGAGATCATGCTCACCAAAATTCATCACATTTGCATAAGCGTACTGAGAATTATGGCAAAAGTTGTGCATTTCGGCCTATAGGAAAAACAGCCAGGAAGAACCTCGGTTACGGAATTTTTCGAGCATGATAATGTTGGTATTTGACCTCGAGCTGAATACCAATGTTGAAGCTTACTAAATTTTGCACTTGCTGACCAAAAATGAGAATTGTTCCCAAAGGGGGCAGAAAGTTATGAATTTTTTATTAACTCAGTTGCGCTGTTCGGTTTCCACAGAAATGATGTTATGAGTTTTCGTCTTGCATATTCTTCTTGTGGATGATGTAAGCAAGATTGTGAATATGTGGCTAATGAAAACCTTATGAATTTCAGATGGTGGGACCAACTCGGGCATCCCCAATGGTTTTGGTGAAAGTGGGAGTGACACTCCGCCACCTCCTCCTAACATGACTATCCAGGAGCAATTCATCATTACCTAAACTGAGGTGATGCGTCAGCTCTTGCAAACGCAACAGCAAATTGCTCAGCAGCTGCAGAACAATCCCCGTGGGGAGAATCTTGATGGCCAGCCTCAAGTCACAAAGTATGAGCATTTCTATGCCACGAAGCCCCCGACTTTCGAGGAGGCCAAAGAACCACTGGCTGCAGATGGGTGTGGATCAGGGCCATTGAGGCTAAGTTCTCAGTATTCACCTTGCCATGCTCCGAAGAGCGCAAGGCCAGCTTCGCTGCGCTCCAGCTCCGTGGTGCAGCGCTGATGTGGTGGGAGAATTTCAAGACCATGATCCCAGAGGGGCATCAAATCACATGGGCTGAATTCAAGAGGGCTTTCAAGGAGCATCACATTCCTAAGGGTCTCATGGACAGGAAGACGAAAGAGTTGCTTGCACTAAAGCAAGATTCTGACACGGTATATGAGTATGCTAAGAAGTTCAATGCTCTGTGTCAGTATGATGGCAATCATGTTGACAGCGATGCCAAGAAGATAGAGCGTTTCTGTGACGGGCTACACGGAGACCTTTATGAGAGACTTAATCTTTATGAGCCTAACAGCTACCAGGACCTTGTGAACAAGGCCATTTCTGAGGAAGATGCCATGACAAAGGCCCAGAAGGACAAGAAGAGGAAGGCCGGATGCACCACTGCTGGTGGGTCAGGCAAGAAGTTCCGCTTTGTCAAGAATGGTGCTCAGGGTCCTCCCCAGTCATCTTCAACTGGACACTGGAGGGTGACCTCGTCTCAGAACAAGCTGTCTGGGATTTTCCAGTACCGTAAGGCACAGCAACAGCCCTACAAGCCTAGTGCACCCCCAACCAACAACAACAATGCTGCTAAAGACTGTCGCTGCTATAATTGTGGGCAGCCGGGACACTACATCAGTGAGTGCCCCAAACCCAAGCAAAACAAGCAAGGTGAAGGCTCAGGGTCCTATTAGGGTAATCAAGGCAAGAAGCCCGTGGTGCAAGTCAAGTAGGGCAAACTGAACTTCACCTCAATGGTGAACACGCCCGAAGGAGCATCAGTGCTGACGGGTATCTTTTCTGTCCGATGTTTTTCAGTTAAAGTCTTATTTGATTCTGGTGCAACACATAGTTTCATAAATTAGAAAATTTTGAGCAAGCTAGGGTTGAAGAGTTGTCATCTGAACCGACCTTTCTTGATAACCACGCCCGGTGGGTGAGTTACCACTGGAAACCTAGTCATGAGAGTGCCACTTGAGCTAGATAGCAAAGTTGTCCCCACAAACCTTATGGCCTTGAGTCTAGAGGGTATTGATGTGATTCTAGGTATGGATTGGTTGACCCAACATCAAGTCATTTTGGACATTGCTACAAGAATGGTAGAAATCCATTCCTCTACCAGTGGTCACACCACCTTGTATTTGCCTAAAGCAGAAGGCATAAATCCTTGTTCCTATGTTGCAGTGCCATCCAACTAGAGAACATCCCAGTGGTGTGTGAGTATCCAGATGTCTTTCCTGATGACTTGCCTGGCATGCCACCAGACAGGGACGTCGAGTTCTTAATAGAACTTCAACCTGGCACTGCACCTATCTCTAAAAGACCCTATCGCATGCCACCCAAGGAGCTAGCCGAGTTGAAAAACTAGTTGTAAGAATTGCTTGATAAAGGGTACATCCGCCCAAGTTCTTCTCCTTGGGGAAGTCTTGCTCTTTTTGTGAAGAAGAAAGATGGTAGTTTGCGGATGTGTGTTGACTATCGTCCACTCAATGCGGTGACAATAAAGAACAAATATCCTTTGCCCCGCATTGATGTCCTCTTTGATCCATTGGATGGTGCCAAAGTCTTTTCCAAGATCGATCTTCGATCGGGCTATCATCAAATAAAGATTCGACCAAGTGACATTCTGAAAACGGCGTTCTCTACCAGATATGGCCTTTATGAATTCCTGGTGATGTATTTCGATCTAACAAATGCACCAACCTGTTTCATGTACCTTATGAACTCAGTCTTCACGAATGAATTGGACAAGTTCGTAGTGGAATTCATTGATGATATCCTTATTTATTCCAAGAATGAAGCCGAGCATGCGAAACATCTTCGTATTGTTTTGCAGCGTCAGAGGGATCACAAACTCTATGCCAAATTCTCTGAATACGAATTCTGGTTGGATAGTGTGAAATTTTTGGGTCACACTATTTCCAAGGATGGTATCTCCATGGATCCTAGCAAAGTGCAAGAGGTCATGGATTGGAAGCCACCCAAGTCGGTACATCAAATCCGCAGCTTTCTGGGTCTAGCTGGCTATTACCGTCGATTTATTTCGGACTTTTCCAGAATAGCTAAACTCATGACTGAACTGTTGAAGAAAGGTGTCAAGTTTGTATGGAGTGAAGATTGTGATAAAGCTTTCCATACTTTGAGGGAACATTTAACCTCAGCCCCCGTGTTAACCCAGCCAATTATATCAAAACCGTTTGAGGTGTTTTGTGATGCTTCGGGCACTGGCCTTAGTTGCGTGCTTATGCAAGAGAACCAGGTTATTTCCTATGCCTCACGAGCACTTCCACCTCATGAGAAGAATTATCCTACTCATGATCTTGAGCTAGCAGCGGTTATTCATGCCTTAAAAATTTGGCGGCATTATTTGATGGGAAATCGCTGCAATATCTTCACCGATCACAAGAGTCTTAAATATATATTCACTCAATCAGATCTGAATATGAGGCAAAGAAGATTGTTGGAATTGATAAAGAATTATGATTTGGAAGTCCATTATTATCTCGGCAAAGGCAATGTGGTTGCGGATGCGCTTAGTCGCAAATATTGCAACTACGTGACGTTAGAGCCGTATAATGAGGCTTTATGTGAAGAAATGAGGAAGCTTAACTTAGAGTTCGTCGAGCATGCAAATCTTTATGTCGTCTCGATCGAATCCCCTCTCCATGAAAGAATTGCTATGGCTCAACTCGTTGATGAGGAGGTTCAGAAAATCATACAGAAGTTATCTGAGGGAAATCCCAAATTTAATTGTTTCCGGAGGGATGACAAGGGAGTTTTATTGTATGGTTTGGTCCTCAGGATCCGGACTTAAAGATGGAAATTTTAGATGAGGCTCATCTCTCTAAGTTCACCATTCATCCCGGTAGCACCAAGATGTACCGAGACCTTAGGGAAAATTTTTGGTGGTCAAACATGAAGGGTGAAATAGCCGAGTATGTGTCCGGCTGTGATACATGTCAAAGGATCAAGGCTAGTCACCTAAAGACCGCAGTCCAAATGCAACCTTTGTCTATTCCCGCATGGAAGTGGGACGACATAAGCATGGATTTCATTGTAGGTTTATCTCTCACTCCCAGGAAGCATGATTCGATTTGGGTAATAGTAGACAGGCTTACCAAGACTGCTCATTTTATTCCTGTCCACACTAACTATTCAGCCAGGTACTACACGGAAATCTATGTTGATCTCATAGTAGCTTGCACGGCGTTCCGAAAACTATCTTTTCAGACAGAGGCACTCAATTTGTTGCTCGCTTTTGGGCACAAGTTCATGAATCTTTGGGTACCAAGTTAATCCATAGCTCCAGCTATCACCCGCATACCGATGGTCAGACGGAGAGAGTAAATCAAATAGTGGAAGATATGTTAAGGGTTTGTGTCATTCACTTTGACTTGGGACAAATGATTAGCCTTGGTAGAGTTCACTTATAACAATAGTTATCAAGCTAGCTTAAAGATGGCTCCTTTCGAAGCCTTGTATGGACGAAAGTGTCGTACCCCTTTAAATTGGTCACAAGCAGGCGAGCGAACCTTGTTTGGTCCTAAGCTAGTACAAGAAGCCGCAGAGAAGTTAGGCGTGATTAGAGAAAATTTGAGAGCAGGTCAGATGAGGCAAAAGAGTTACCATGACAAGGCTAAAGCTCCCCAAGAATTTGAAGTTGGCAATTATGTGTACCTAAAGGTATCTCCAACCAAAGGTGTACATCGCTTTGGAGTAAAAGGGAAATTATCTCCACTCTATATTGGTCCTTATGAAGTCACTAAGAAGTTCGGTACGGTTGCCTATCGTATTTGACTCTCGGACCGACTGTTCGCAGTGCATGACGTGTTTCAGATCTCATAATTGAAGAAGTGCGAACAAATACTGGAAGCCCAAATAATTGAGGAGACTAATGCAGAAATAGAACCCGATCTATCACTAGCAAAATATCCAATGAGAATATTGGATTAAAAAGAAAGGCTAGGAGACAGAAGGTGAAGATGTACAAGATACAATGGAGTCACCATACCGAAGAAGAAGCTAAGTGGGAGACCGAGCACTTCCTAAACACCAAGTATCCGAACTTTCTTCCAACTCAAACTCGTAAGTGAGCTTTCCCTGCTTATCTTTTAATTTTGAATCTCGGGACGAGATTCCTGTTAAGGGGGGTAGGTTGTAAGATCCTAAACTTTTGCTTAGTGCCAAAGAGTGCTTTTGACTCCCTTAATCAAGTCACTAATCATCTTTGGTCAACTCTAGGTCAAAACCCTAGCCTAAATCCTAGCTATCCCCTTTGACTTTCATTGTCATCTTAGAACTTTTGGCACGTTCTCCAAAATTCGCCTAAACACTTCAAAATCTCCCAGTGGGAAAGTTGTGCAATTTGTCGAGGCACACAATTTTCATGTCGGGCGGCATTGCTGATTTGGAGTGCAAAAGGGTGCAAAATGCAAGTCAATGTCTGGATCTGTTGTTCCCAGGTGCCGAGAATTCTACCAACTTGATCTGCTTTTTATGTCAAATCCGTTGGTCTAAACCCCCTAGAGCATTTGGCGTCTTGTAGAGGGTGGTGTGGTGGAGAAGTTTGGTATTCAAACTTTTGTGTAGTTTAGTTTTGAATTTTGGAGCAAATTCATCTCAAACAAGGCCACTTTGAAATGATTCTGAGATGAGAGAGCCCACGCGTGATGTCGCGCCGCGACATGCCACGTCGGCCTCACCGCCATACCGCCGGGCGCGCACGTCGGAGCGAGCCCCGCGACCGCCGGTCCGAGGCCGCGCTCCGCGAGCACCGTGTGCCTACGGGGCGTGACACGCCGCCCACCCCTAGGCCGGTGCCACGCGGCCGCAGCACACACGCCCACGCGAGCGCCGCCTTCCGCCATTGGCCGTCGGCCCGCCGCATGTCGCCAACCGCCTCCACGCCATGCCGTCGCCACTGTGGCCAACGAAGCTCAGGAGAAACCTTCTCGAGATGTTGCTCGACCTATAAAAACACTTCTTTCCTTAAACTCGCGCGCGCCCGAGCACCACAGCCGTTCGCCACCGTCCGCCATTAGCGCCTCCGGTGAGCTCCCTCCTCCGCTTGTGCCCGCGACCACCCAAGCACATAAGCTCCTTCCCTAGCCCCCACCTGAGCTTCCACGCGCAACCATGGCCTAGCACCACCCCACATTCCGCCGGAATCCGCGCCGCAGCAAAGGCGCCGCCACTGCCTCACCGCCGGCCATCACCGGGCGCGTCTCCGGTCAAATCCCCGACGTGGATCGATCACGCGTGAGTCCTATCGACGATCCCCCTTGCTTGTTCACCTCCCCCGGACCCACCTCGTCGGCGGCAAGCTCGCCCCCGCCGTCAAGGGTACGGTTGTGAAGCCAAAATCCCCCAAGGACCATTGTGCTAGTTCGGAGGGCATAGTTGTGAGGATTCAAGAGTTTCCAGGGGCCTCTGTAGAAGAAGATTCTTAAGTTCTTTACATCTTAGTCCAGTGGCTTGCGAAATTCATATAAATCGTAGAAAAATCCGAAAATTGCAAAACCAGTTTTGCTGTACTCCTCGTGACTAGACCTACAACTTTTGCAAAGCTTGTATATACTTTTGAGCTATAGTTTTTGCATGAAAAATTGAAATGTGTTTTACCTAGATTTGTTGTACTGCCAAATACACACATGATCAAGAGCTTAGTTTTGGATATATTGTGAGTACTAGCGTGTGTAGGTCCTGTGCAAAAATTTGCACAAAGTTACTGAAGGAATCTTTTCTTATGATTTATCTTGTATTTATGCCTTTTTTGCTTTAATGATTTTTGTAGCAAAAAGTAAATAGATTTTGGAGCTATAATTATGGGAATAGTCGTATTATGCCTAGATGAAACTCTACTAAATTAGTCATTATTTTTTAGACTGCTAGAAATATTTATCCCCAATTTATGCTTGTTTTTTATCATAAATTTGTAGATCAAGATATATAATATATTTAGGTGTGTTTGTCGGTTTCCTAGGATTGTTTTAGACCAGAGACTGTGTAGGAGAATGTTTGGCTCCAGAAGTGCTATATTTATTTTTGTGTGCATTTATCCTATTTATGCTAGCTAGAAATGCTATTATTGGTATAGTTTATTTTCAAAAGGTCCAACTTGGTTGCTTGCTGTCCTAGTGAGTTGTTCCTGGTCAGGGAGACCAGTGGGTACTGTTGGACTTTTATAAATCATGTTGGCTGATTAAAAGTGGAGAAACCATATTAGGCTTGTTAATAAAATAAATGGAAGAATCATTCTTCGAATGCTTGAACCCTATGGATAGGTTAGGAAAATGATTTGAGGAGTGGAAAACCAACTCCTTGCTATTTGTGCATTTAGGTCAATTATTCTTTTAGATGTGTACACAATCACCATAAAGAGAAGTTTAAATAGGCCTTTTGATAGTCTTTAAAAAGAAAAGTGTTAAATATTGTTGTCAAGGTGAATATGGTCAACCATATGCTCCTTGTGGACTGTTTGCTACTGTTTTGGTTTAAATTAAATTAATTACACTCTCATTAATGCATGTGCATCCTCCGCGTAGAAGTTACTGACGGTAGTTACACGCTCGTGCCGGCTGACGAGGACGAGGGAGCAGGAGGAGACGTGCACTACGTGACCGTAGAGCAAGACCCGGACCACAGTCCGGAAGGTTGTGTGACTGCTTGTGCTGACGAAGGCAAGCCACGGTTTAATCATTAACCTATGTGTTTATTTCAAAACTTCCGAATTTATACATTCAGGAGTTGATTGAAACCCTTGTTGCATGATCCTTAAGTACTTATTATCTTTTACTAGCATGTTAGGTCGCTAGTTGCTATGCTCTAAGGATCTGGTACAAGTCGAGTGATGTTCGTCACTCGCGAGAATAGGCTCTCCTTTATGGAATCACCATATGTATAAATGGATTGCTCATGTGGTAAGAGTATGTGATTTGGTCTCCGGTCTAATGCCTTCGTTGGTTAAGTGTTTGAAAGTACTAAACACTTGTCGGAAATGGGAACGATAAGCCTAGTACCTAAATGAGACAGCGCGGGAACTTTGCGGTACTAAACTTAGGGTTGCGGCCCCGGGCTCGCCACCCGAGTAATTGCGTGAGGCTGGGTGACCTTGGTGGCGTAGCCCGGTAAATCTTGTACTTGAGACTGTAGCATCTGATCCCAATCCGAGGAATGACGGGAACCACCTGGTTGGTGAACTCTTATTGAGGGCACCTCCCGTGTGTTTAGGTCCACCTTGCAAAGTTTAAATCAATCGATTGTCGGCCTCTCACCGTTAACTGAGACTACTTAATCTATTGGCCATGATATCCCTTTATGATGGAACTTTGTGAAGATTATTATTTGATGAATGGTTTGTACAACTTTGATTGCAATGGCTGCTTATCTTGTAATGATTACTTCTACTAGAACATGAGCTAAAATGTGAAAGTAAGGATTCACTACTTAATAGATTTTTGGAAAATAAACCCCTAGCCAAAAGCCTTGCATGATTAGAGGTAAAGTCTTTCTTTTAGACGGGTAAGCCATGCTGAGTATTAGTATACTCACCCTTGCTATTTAAATGTTGTTCAAGGTAATGCTTGTGATGTGTGGCTTGGAGAGATTCCACCCAGCCGGGAGCTGGAATGGGTGGATGATGACGAGTGATTGCATCATGGACAAGCCTCCTATGATGTTCATCATACTGTTTAGTTATCTTCCGCTGTTTTAATAAACTCTGAACCATTTACTTTCATGTGAAAGAACCATTGTTTGTAATAATGGACTCTATGGGGAATTTGTTGTTAATTTGTAAGGCAGTCTGGACTCTCCTTCGTGGGAGTTTTAATGCATACGTTCGATCCTCTCTGCGTTTCCAAGTGATTTACCGGGCATGAACCCGGTAGCAGTCAACGGGATGATTCTTTATTATCGCTCAACGACCAAATGGAGTGGTTTAGGTGATAGTATGGAATCATCTCGGATGGGGTTGTCATAGAAACATATAGTTCGAGCTATATAAACTTGTCATTCGGGTCATAGAAATTTGTCATCCATGTAAAAAAAATTCACTCGGCACAACACTTGTTGCTGGTACAACTACTTAAGATAAAATTTGTTTTTTGTAGGTCTTGAAGCTTTTGTGCATGAATGTAAATTTCATGTTTATAGGATGATTCTCACTTGTTTATATGACTGCTAACACTTGTATTCAAATTCAAATTCTGGTGTCTTGGTCATAGAAACATGTAGTTTTGACCCTAGAAACATGTCGTCACGAGTCATAGAAACCTTCAATCCGAGTCAACCAAACCTGCCGTCATGGGTCATAGAAACCTTCAGTCCGGTTCATATAAACCTATATTCTAGATCATTTAAACCTGCAGTCTAAGTCATACAAAACTGCAGAAATACAAACCTGCAGTCTAGGTCATACAAACCTGTTGTCAGGGTATCTATGGTCATGTAAAATTTTGAATTCAAATACTCAAAAAAATATATCCACAATGGATCTCAAATTGTGCGTAAAAATATCACAAATCTGATGGTGAAAACCATTTTTGAATTGGATTCTCGTGTGAAAATTATGACAAAAAAGTAAAAAGTTGTTGGTTTTTATGCATGCATGCGTGGCTGGATGGGAGGTTGACTGGTAGAAAGGTCGGAGGCGGGGCGCGTGTGGGATCTGTGGGGTGCATGCGGGTCTAGCTGGCTGGCTGGCCCCGGGGCTTCAAATAGCTATTCCAAGCCCTGGGCTCCTATTAGTGGTACGAGTGAGACTAATGGGAGCCCGGGGCTTCCAATAGTTATTGGAAGCCCCGGTCAACCCAGCCAACCAACCAGCCACGTGCCCACCTCAATGTCCCTCACAGCCAACCAACCAGCCACATGCCCACCTCCATCTCCCATGCATGCAGATCCTTCTTTTTGATTTTTAGTTTTTCCGCGATAATTCTTCACACGAGATTCCAATTCAGAAATGGTTTTCACCATAAGATTCGTGGTATTTTTATGCACAATTTGAGATGCATTATGAATATTTTTTTTGAAATTTCTTAATTCAAAATTTTATATGACCATAAATGCCCGGACGCAGGTTTGTATGACCTAGAATACATGTTTGTATTACCCAGCCGACATGTTTGTAAGATCTGGACTATGAGTTTGCATGACTTTGACTGCAGATTTGTATGATCCGAGATGATAGGATTCTATGACCCAGAAACCTACAATACAAATCATAGAAATATGTAGAATCCTGTTGTCGCAGCCTCGCAAGTCACAGAATCTTGTAGTCTGGGTCATAGAATCCTATCATCGCGGATCATACAAACCTATAGTCCGAGTCATATAAATTCATAGTTCAGATCCAAACATGTACTCCAGGTCATACAAACCTGTTGTCCGGGCATCTATGGTCATATAAAATTTTGAAATTCAAAAAATTCAAAAAAAATATTTAATGGATCTCAAATTGTGGATAAAAATGTCACAAAACTTATGATGAAAACTGTTTCTGAATTGGAATCTCGTGTGAAGAATTATCGCGGAAAAGCTAAAAAGAAAAAAGATGGTGCTGGGGGATTTGGCACAAACCTTACACCCTCGAAACGTCAGGTTTGCCGAAGTTCATGAGATAAGTTCGTGAATCACCCTTGGGGTGAAAACATCAGTTTCGTGAAAGGGAACCGTTCATGAAGGAATCCTGATAAGTCTCAAGTGTTTTTCAGGCTTTCAAGTAATGTTCGAAAATGATAGCCGAATCTGGCTCCTTCGTGCGAATCTGCTGTCTATTCAAGATGATTGGAACCTATGAAGTTCTTGAATCAGGAACCTGTGAAGTTTTGGAATCTGGAATCTGCGAAGTTCTGGAAACCAGAACCAGCGAAGTTCTGGAATCAGGAAGCTGCGAAGTTTGTGGATCTGGTGAAGTTCTGATTCAGAAGCCAGAGCAAGTGGTAATCTTCATGAAAAAGAGATTAGGGGATCAAGAAGGAGCCAAGTCAAAGACGTCACCTCAAAAAGTCCTGGTTTGAGGTGCGAACTAGTGGCAAGCTTGTAAATATATGAAATTAGCCCTGTAAATCACAGGATGTAAAAGACGTTTGTGTACATGTTCACATTAGGAATATTCCCTAGATTCGAGGGTATTTTTTGAATGTAAAAGTCCCTTCGTCTCCCTATAAAAGGGGGCGCATGGGCATGTGTAAAGGGGTCACAACTTTTGAGGCGAGTACAAACTTTCGAAGGTTCCTTATCTCCCTGTCTTTCGTGAATTGTGCATCTTCCTTTGTAGCTCTCGTGTTCGGGTACCCCCCTCCAATTTTTAGACCCCCAACATTGGCGGCCACCGTGGTTTCAGCCGAAGAACAGCTCACTATGCTACCACAAAAGAGATCCAAGAAGAATGTTCCCACTGAGACCGACCAAAAAGAGCAACATCATGACGAAGACAACGAAATCTCTCTCACTCTAGAACCTTCACACACCACAGATCAAGAACGAAGGGCAACACTCGAAGCTCTCTAGAAAGCAAGAGCCGAGAAGACAGCACACACTCTAGAACAGTTCACAGAACAAGATGCTCATGAAGATGATGATCAGGCTGTAGACAGAGAACTAGAGATAGTACAACAGAAAATACAGTAGCTTCAGAAAGAGAAAGAAAGATTTGCGAACTAGCTGCAAGCAAAAAGAAAGGCTTCCGAAAAGCTAGAGAAACTTAATCAAGCAAAAGAGCAAATTGAAATAATGCAAAGAGAAATTGAAGAAATGAAAGAACAAGAGAACAACTCATTGTGGCAAGACTCACCACACAAGAATTGTGGCGAAAACAGAAGAACCCCGAAAGAAAATTTCTTCGCGGGTAATGGAATCTCACAATTCATTGATCCTGAATCACCACTCTCCATAGGGTTGCAAACTGCACCATGGCCACCAAAGTTCAAACCAATATCTCTCCCGAAATACAACGGCTTCGGAAACTCTAGACAGTTCCTCATGAGGTACGAATCAGCTGTGAACTCAGCTAGAGGAGACAATGTCGTGCTGGCAAAATCCTTCATCATTGCTTGTGAAGGTCCAGTTTTGAACTAGTACTCTCTGCTACAACCACACCCAGTCTGCAGCTGGGTCGATCTTAAGACAAAATTCATGCAAGCATTCCAGATATTCCATAAAACAATAGACGAGTCATCAGATCTGTACAACTGTAAGCAGGAAGACAGAGAGCCACTACGGAACTTCGTAAGAAGATTCATGCAGCAGAGATCCCAGATCCCCGAAGTGGATGATAAAACAACAATTCAAGCACTGATCAAGGGTCTGACTCCAGGACCAACAGCTTCACATTTGACACGAAAGAAACCCAAAATAATCAATGAACTTTTTCATGAACTTGAAGAATACATCATGTCTGATGAGAATCATCACAGAAGAGTCGCTGAACGAAATGAAGCAAGACAAGGCAACAGAGAAATGACATGGAGACCTCAGTTCCAGAATCCATGAAGTATCAATAATGTGGAAAATCCCCAATCCAATCAGAACAATAGACCAAGCACAAGAGGAGGATTTGCACCCAGGGGAAGGGGAAGGGGAAGAGGACCCCCGAAACTCACAAACCATAACCCAAGGGATCCATACTTTTACTGCCAATGCAAGACCCAGTTTCGGTAAAGGGTGTGCAAAAGATAATAGGGAGAGTTGCCGCTCTCAACAGGTTCATTCCTAGTGCTGCGGAAAGAAGTTTGCCTTTCTTTGAAGTTCTCAGAAGGTTCAAGAACTTCCAATGGTCTGAAACTCAGAAACAAGCTTTTCAAGAACTCAAAGACTACTTGTCAAATATGACTAAGTTGTGCCCTCCCGAGCCAAAATCACCACTTCTGCTATATTTGTCTGCCTCAAATTCGGCTGTAAGTGTCGTGCTAGTGCAAGAGAAGGAAGAAGAAGGGAAGTTCAAACAAATCCCAGTATACTTCACTTCAGAAGCTCTCTCAGGGTCAAAACTCTTTTATTCTGAGTTGGAAAAGATAGCATAGGCAATTGTTATGGCTGCGAGAAAACTAAGACACTACTTTGAGGGTCACAGAATAAGAGTCATCACAAATCAACCACTGAATGATTTGTTTGCGAACAAAAAAGCATCCATCCGAATCATCAAATGGGGTGCTGAATTATCAGAATACACTGTAGACTTCGAGAGAAGAAGCGCAATAAAATCGCAAGTCTTAGCAGATTTTGTCGTAGACTGGACTTCACCAACTCATAATACTGGCGAAGAAATGCTCGCACTTGGGTAGTGTAGTGTGATGGAGCTTGGTGTCACAAGGGGGTTTCAGCGGTTGTAACATCTCCAACAGGACTCGTGATAAGATATGCAACTGAGGACCATGTGTGGTTCGAGGACCGGTGGATGGTCGCTTCCTCGTGTGATGAGTGATTGACAATGTTGTGTGGACTGATTCTTGGCTAAGTATTGCAGGTGCAGGTTGCGGCTTGACTCGTGTTGGTGCAGGTGAAGAACAAGCGCGAAAAGTCGTCACCGGTGAGGCCTCCAGGTGTGGAGAAGACAAGTAGGCTTCGTTCGAGGGACCCGGTGGCCAGCGGGGTCAAGTGCGGGCTGCATGGTGGCATGAACAACAAGATGAAGTCGTGGACGGTTTCTTGGTAGAGCCTCAAAACCAAGGTCGAGCCGGGACTACATGGGAGCCAAGTCATGAGTGGAGATTGGCGGAGGCTACACCGAGTTCGCGGGGTTTGTAGTGGTTCACCAGAAAACCACTGGGTTACTCGGTTGAGACACAAAACCGAGGCTGAA
This sequence comes from Cenchrus americanus, assembly GCA_947561735.1. Taxonomy (NCBI): domain Eukaryota; kingdom Viridiplantae; phylum Streptophyta; class Magnoliopsida; order Poales; family Poaceae; genus Cenchrus; species Cenchrus americanus. Next base: position 125,252,042 of record OX387239.1, on the reverse strand, counting down.
GACTATGACAACCCGCCCAGGAAAATACCGTACTATCACCTAAAACCAATCCACTTTGGTCATTAAGCAATAGTAAAGTATCATCCTGTCGTTAGTTGCCGGGTTAACGCCCGGGAAATCACTTGGAGTTCGTAAAGAGGATCGACATATGCATTAAAACTCACGCGAAGGCGAGTCCAGAGTACAACACGATTAAAGCCCATTTATTACAAACCATTGTTCATGACCTGGAGTAAGGGTTCAGAGTTCGAAAACAGTGGAAATAAAATAAACTAGCGCAACGGTAAACATCACAAGAGGCCATCCGTGATGTCATCACTTGTTGTCCTCCACCCTGCCAAAGCACCTGCACAACAGTTTTAAAGCAAGGCTGAGTATACTAATACTCAGTAAGACTTAACCGCCGGGTGATAACTAGACCACCAAACTCTAGACATGAAAGGCTTTTGGCCGATGGAGTTTCTTTTGCGGAACAACTACTAAGAGTAGGTCCTTACTTTCAATATTTTAGCACAAGTTCTGAATGATTACCATTTCTAAGTGTGCCAACTAATTCCATCAAGAATTGGACAAGCAATTAATTCATACAACAATATTCACCAGTTCCATCATTACGGGATATCATGGCTAGTTGATTAAGCAGTCTCGGATAACGGTGAGAGGCCGACAATCGATTGATTTAAACCTTGCAAGGTAATTCTGAACACACGGTAGGCTGCCCCCCGCAAGGACAACTTCCCAGGCAGTTCCCAAAAGTCCTCGGGTTGGGAACAGAGCCTACAGTCCTAGGTACAAGGTTAGCTGGCATACCCCGCGAGGCACCCAGTCTCACACATGCACCCCCTCCCGGTAGCTAGCCGGTTAGGTGAACATTCAGGAGTAGCAGGGAAAAGTTCTCGCGCCGTCTCATTAAGGTACTAGGCTTACCGGTCCCATTCCTGACAAGTGCTTAGTACGTTCAAAAGCTTAGCCCAGAAAAGCCACTGGACCGAAGCCCAACTCCCATGCTCTTACCACATGAGCAATCCATTTATACAGATCTTATGATTCCAACATAAGAACCTATTCTCGCGAGTAACGAACATCACTCGACTTGTACCGATCCTATAGAAAAGTAGCTATCGACCTAGCATACTAATGATAGAGCATAGGTACCTAGGGATCGTGCATCTAGGGTTTCAAATCAACTCCTGAAACGTAATGCACAATCATAGAAAAAATAATTGCTTAATTTTAAAATACGGGGTTAATGATCCGGGGCTTGCCTTTGCTGGCAAAGTTGGCCTTGGGCCCTTCTGGACTTGGGTCGAGGTCTTGAGCTACGTCCACGTACTGCAGCTCTTCGTCGGCACTTCCGTCTCCTCCTTCTGGCACGAGCGTACATCTACCGGCGGAAAGTTCTACACGAAGATGCAAATGCAAGATTTACTCGATGATTTTTTAATTTAAATAATTAGAAACAATAAATGACAGTCATGGAGTGCATTGGTTGGACACATTCACCTAGATAAGAATACATTCAGCATACTCTTCCAAAAAGGAACAATATGCAGCTCTTTAGTAAATATTCTTTTTGATAGTGACTGTGTACATATATATGTAAGTAATTTAATTTAACTTCACAAACAGCAGTGGGTGGGTACATTTAGCCTTTTAAATCAATCTACATCCACACATGGCGTTATTAAAGGTGGGTTGGTGATTTTTTCCCATTTAAAAGACTATTAATCCTTAGATTGCTTCTATAGCTTTTATTCATAAAATTAATTAATAAAAAGGCAGTGGAGGAGTGTGTTAAACACTAAACACCTATAACAAGCCACTGGACATACATGCATGCTTTGGATAGCTAGAAATTAATTATTTTTGAAAATAACAAAAGGTAGCTAGAAGGACAAGGTAAATGCACACAAAAACAAATACTCATCAAAATGATCCAAACTTTCTCACACATGTTATATGGTCCAAAACTAACCTAGGGGTGCAGCATATACACCTAGAACTATTATGAAACTTGACTTATGCAATTACCAAGAAAACAAGCATATTTCAAGAATAAACATTTATGTTGATTATAAAATTGTGATTAATTCACCAGAGGTGTGTTTTGGCTATAATTATTTTTGGCTACAAACATCATTCATGCAGAGTCTGCAGAAATGGAAAACAATTTTTATAAAAAGATTTACATCATAACATTCTGCAATTTTTGTCACAGGATCTAGTCATGACATAACACACAACATATCCATAAACCAGATATAGAGGATTTATGGATTTTGAGATATAGCAGATCTAGGGTTTTCACATTTCTATTTTTCATGCAAACATTATCAGGAACTAGCTCAGGCAAGAACAACAAAAGTTGTAGGATTTTTCAAAAAGAAGCCAACAAAATTGGGTTTGCATTTTTCTGATTTTTCTACGATTTTCTACGGAATTTACAAGAATCAGCAAAACACATGTACTATTGGAGATTCCCTTTTGCAACCCGGCCCCTGAGAGTTTTAGATTCCTTACGAGTAGGTCCTTGCTTTGCACTCAGGACACTGGAAAGAATAGGGAGGATGCAATTGGGTCCCCCCGGGGCGGCCGACGGCGGTCCGGCCAAGATTCTGGCAAGCTCCGGTTGCGGGGCCGGCCGGGAATCGCGCGGGGAGGGACTAAGGGTTACTAGGGGCCGATTTGGGTTGGATTTGGAAGCCGGGGCTGCACCGGCGTGCGGGCTCGACACCACCAGGCAGCGCACGGCGCTGCGTGCCCCCCTCCCGGCGAGGCCGGCGCCCGACGAGACAATGCGCGACGGGGTCAGCTCCTAGGCGACACAGGGAGATGCTCCGGGCGGTTTGCTGGTGAGGGGCGAGCATGGAGCGGCGGCTCGGCTACAGCGGTGCCCATGGCGCGGCGGCGGGAGGTGCTGTCACGCGGTCGTGGTGCTCTTGCGCGAGGGAAAAGGTGGAACCGACGATTTATAGGCGAAGCTCTTCGACTCGGAGTAAGGAGGAACGGAGGGGGAAAGCACAGCGGTCAGGAGCTCGTACGACGACGGGCAGCGCGGGCATGGGCGGCAAGGCTCGACGTGCGCCCTCGCCTCGGGACGCGAGTGCGGGCCGTGGATTTCCGCGGTGGCTCGGCGTGCGTGCCCGCCTCGGGAGGCCCGCGGCCTAGGGAGGCACGGCCTCGGGCGACGCACCGTGCCCGGGTGCGCGGGGCCGGCGTGGGCGACGTCGCAGCGTGGCGCCGCGCGGCATCGGCCCACCGAAAATTTTGTTACTGTGCCCCTGTTCGAACACGTAAAAATCCAAAAAGTTGAATAGAAGTGCACAAAGTAGTGAATAGGAAAGTTGTAGATCTCACTACCATCTACAACTTTCAGAAAGGCCATATAGTGTTTTTCTCAACAGATTTTGCACAAACTGCTGCAAAACTTCGAATGTCACCACATTCCGGTGAATAGGAGATACTGTCGATTGACCACATTTTTCACTAATTTCCACTCAAAATTGGGAATGCCAATCTACATGAAAGTTGTGTCCCTCAACAAACTGGACAACTTTCATATTGGTAGATTTTTAAGTGTTTAGGTGAAATTTGGAGAACGTGGCAAAAGTTCCAGAAAACATTCACCGACATCAGTGTTGAAGCGGGGTTTGACCGTGTCTTTGACCAAGGGTTGACCACGGGTGCATGTAGACTTGGCCAAGGGGTTCAAGAGGGTTCATTGGTGAGGTTTTCGAGGTGATGACCCAGGTTGACCTAGGTTTGACCAGGGTGGCCGGTTTGACTCGGCTGATTCGGTCATTAGCGTTAATGACGCTAATTAAAAACCTGGGGCATCACAGCCTACCCCCCTTAATAAGAATCTCGTCCCGAGATTCGAAATTACAAGAGGAAGTGGGGAAATGATTCTGGGATGGAGATGTTACCCATAGAGTTAAGCTGGTCTGGCTCCCCTTGAAAAATTGGCTTCTTGCCGTGATCACAATTAGCTGCTTCGAGGTTCTGATCCTGATGCTGGAGATTTGGGCAATTACGTCTGAAATGCCCGGGTCGTCTACAATTGTAGCACAAACGGGGTGGAAGGTCTCGGGGCTTGGAAATTTGTTGCTGGTCTTTCCTGGTGAGGCGGAGCTTCTTCTTCTTTTCTTTCTTAACCTCGCCGCTTGCGAGAGCGTTTCACCAACAGGGAGGTGAGTGGCCTTACCAGTGTCACATCTTCGTTTGCCCTCATGCGGTCGAGTCTCCTTACAGGTAATTTCCCACTCACTTACATCTACCGCAGATAATACCCACTTGTTGCCCCGACTTGCCCTCTCTTCTTGTCTAAGGTCCATTGGTAGTCGAGAAAGGGGTAATATGGAGTCAGAGGCCTGGGGTTGGTCTTGATTAACATGCTCCACCAACAGATATAACAACCGGGCCTGTTCGACCATAGAGGCAGATAAAGACTGAGAGAGACTGTCTGCCAAACTAGTTTGTGATGGTTCCCCATAACGCCCTTGGGTGATATCGTACACGATCTGGTTTAGCATGGAATTTTGCCCCTCCAACATCTGAGTTGTGCCAACAATGGCGTTTATGTCACTCTGGGTAGGTACTTTGGGTGAATAGGGCTTGGAGGGTCGGAGCTTTGGTTGCATCGGCTGCATTCGCTGTAGTTGTTGAGCCATCTGTTATTGTGCCTGAAAGATCTGGCACAACACGTCGGTATGCGCTGCCACGAAGGCTTCGACCAGCGTCCTGGGCGGTGGTGGCGATAGATCACCTCTACCCGATGCACCAAAACCATTGGGGTTACTCCGTGCTGGTCCAAACATCTGAAAATTAAGTCCCTAATTAATACACATTCCGAACCACACCCAAAAAACTCTCAATTCGGTCATGCAATATGAAACTCGTTGACAGTAAGTAATGGGAACCGGACTTCAAAACAGTCACAAGTATCAATTTCATAAAACTCTGGTTACAAGTCCCAATATAGGAATTTCAGATGGAGCAAGGGTGTAAGGTACGTTCCTTACTATCTCATCGCCGTTCATGAGGAAGTGGGCGAGGAATGTGCACATGCACAGCTCTACGATACAGAGATACATCCCTATCAACGTCCAGCGAAATGACTCGAACTCTTCCGAAGTCTGAGTCATGGGTGGCAACTTGGCTTGAGCTCTTCTTCCGGTCTACTTCCGAGATTCTTCTCGACGTTGTGGATGAAGACAGAGGAACAACTTGCCTGGTGAGGAACAGAACAGATGGGAGAGATGCTCTAGTGGCAGGGTGGCCAAATCTAACTAGGAAAGAGCAAGAGTGGTGGTGATGCCGAGCTTGGAAAGATAGGAGGCCTTTGTGCTGGCGGTTCTGGGTAACAGAGCTTCCCTTTTATGGCCGCTGCGGGGCTGCAACGGTCATTTACCCAACCGGGTATCTGGTGTAGGCAACACGGAGCTCGACAATGGTTAGCCCGTGAGGTCTCAGCATCATGAGTATGGTTGCGGAAGAAGATGGCGAAGTGGCGTCACGGTGTCGCATGGTCGTGACACTAACGCAGATGAGGTCTAACGGTCTAAAGAATTGTCCGTGATGGGGAGGAGAACGAGAAGGCTTAGTGTACAACACTCTATGTTCGTGATAGCAACAGAGAGAAGCGTAGCAAAAGCTTCGATCGATCCTGGGTTTATGTCCTTGCTCGATTCTGAGCATTTGAAGGTTATGAGCACGGACCAAGAACGAATACGCGATGGATGACCTCTCCACATTGACTTTTCGAGAACCTTGACTACTCAAGAAAATTTTTACTTTTGCTGCTTCCACTTGGCTAGAAGGAAGGGAAATGATGCTACATTGTTGTCGAGATTGGCGGCAAGGAATCAAGTTGACGGTGACCACCAAAAGACCATTACGAAGGAAAGGAAAGCTAACAAAAGAGTTCCATAATTTCTTGTACGAAAGATAATTTCATGCGGGAACTTTAGAAAAATCTTGAACACACCTTTACTTACCTTGTGAAGCTGAGGTGTTGACATCTTATTAATTTGAGGTGCAACGATCTTAAAGGTTGATGCGATGCACATGCTTGTGACGACACTATGCACATGCTCGTGCGGTATGGTGCTCATGATGCGTTAGAATGACCTAGTTACCCAAGCGATAAGTTAGTGATTGCAAGGGCAATCATAGGCAGAGAGGATTGGTGTAGCAAGTCGCATTCTCACAACCAAGATACCTAGCGCGCTCCTAGTGGCAGTCGTATGGCTGCAGCACACACGATGCCCTAGGTCCCCTCGCGGCACCATTGGTTATGGAACAACAACATCACCAAGAGAGAGATATAGAGTATGAGTACAGAGTCTTCCGGCGAATGCACGTTAGTATACCCAAGCTTCCCAAATGCATATGCTATGCAACGCATACTCAAAAAGTGACATTTAATTTAGTCCACAAAGTTGTGAGCAAGGCCAAGGAGATTAAGTTTATGATGGAGGAATCGATTGGATCTTGGATTGGCACGAACTTTTTGAATGAATTTTTGATATGCACCCCAGAACTTTAATTTGATCGCAACTAGCATAAATAATGACTTACGAAGATCACTGCGAAAAAGAGATGTTTAATCAAAACATTACATCGACCAGGGTTTTTTTCAAAGTTACCAAACAACGTTTGGGATTACAATGCAGACTAGCTGCACAACAAGGTTCCTAGTTCAACCAACCGCACAGCGAACCAAACGCGCTTTCCCACTAGGGTACCTTACAAAGACTACACTCGTGTCGGGGACAGCCCTAGGGATCCCCTTTAACAACTGGGAAATCCCCGCTTAAAACCCGCAACAAAGCCAAACACGCCTCGCCTAACCATGCAGGACACGGCCCACACCGCGGAGGCCCCAACGGCCCACCAAGGCGGCCCTCTCGAAGATCCCCTCGAGCAGGCTTCGCCTCGCTCGAGGATGCGCGCCTCCCTCGGGTGGGCTCCGTCCCGTTCGAGGGGGTACGCTTACCTCCAGCGAGCTCCGCCCTCGCTCGAGGGCCCACTCCCCCTTGAACGGGGTCCGCCCTCGCTCGAGGGCGCCCCCGCACGCGCGCGCCGCTCCCCCGTGCACGGGCATTTAATGCCCCGACAACGGCGGGGCGGCGCCATCATGCGCCCGGGGCTCGCGCCCGGTGCCGCAACACCAACTCCCCGGAAGGGAGCCCATCCCCGCCACCGTGGGAGGAACTGTGCGGCGTGGCCGGTGTCAGTCCCGTGACGTCGCGCGGCCTGCTCCGGTACGGCCAACGCGCCGAGCCCTCGAAGGGGGGCTGGCCGCACCCTCGACTTGCTTTCTTGTGACCTTGCAGGGTTAGGTGGAGGCGCTAGGCCGGTGGGACGCCATCCCTGCCACTGTTAACGGCATGGCCGCTGCCCCCGCGCGTACGGGCACACGCCGGGCGCTGTGGCAACAACGCCAGCGCTGTGGAGCGTGCGGGAACGGGATGCCACCTTACCTGCCACTGTGCCCCGTACGGATCGACGTCAGCAACTCCCTCGAGCCCGTCAAAAGACACCACAGCCGTCCGCTACCTTTCTACCCTCGAAGCCGCCACTGTTCGGGTACAAGACACGCCATGATGACCGGATCACTGCAAGGATGGCCCGGGCGGCCGCCTACTCTACAACATAGCACACCACGCTCCCTCGCGTAGCTAGATAGCGCGGCATGCATGTGATTCGCTCTCTCCTTGGCCTATAAAAGGAGGACGAACCCCCCTGCCGCAGGGGACGAGACGGAACGAAAGGAGAGACAACACAACACAACACGAGACAGGTCGCACCACGCTCTTGCTCTCCAGCCACTACGTCAGGGACTTGGAAGCCACGCTTCCTCTCCCGCCTTGCTTGTAGCAGCCCCACTACAGGCACCCCCGGTGCTGAGCAATATAGTGCCTTGAGCACACCACTGCTGGACGTACGGTCCCTCGGCCGAAACCAGGATAAACTCTGTGTCTCTCATTGCTTAGTATCGACCATTGAGGGATAGACCTTGGCGCTTATTACTGGTTAGTGTTGGGACCACATTCCGCACCGACAGTTGGCGCCCACCGTGGGGCAATCGAGCGCCTAAGGTCAATCCACCGTCAACTCCCTCCATGGTGATCCGCACTGAGTACCGCGGTATGTGTTACTGCATGGGCAGCTCGGACCCCCTCCCCGCCGGGTTCGAAATCCGGTTCGGGGGCCTAAACTTTCAGGCCACGGGAACGGCTACCTGATGCGCCTCACCAACCGTGAGGAGCTCCGTGCGCGGCGCCAGGCCGGGTCCGCTTCGGTCCCCGCTGCGCGCACCACCACGGCACGTACGCCCGCCGGCGCGTACGCCGCGGGCCCGTCGACGCCGCGACGCCGTCGCCGCTCCGGCCGCCGTTCGCGCCGTGCACGGTCCGAGCGATGGCAGGCCGAGCGCACCGCCTCTCAACGCGGCGCGCCTATCACCACGGCAACCGCCACCCTAGCAAGACAGCGCTCGGTCTCCGGACCGCGCTTTCCCATTGGTCTGCGTGGTGCCGCGGCGGCCCACAACGCCAACGTCAACACCACGATGTGTCGGGTTCCCCCGGCCGTCACGTCTTCGTCGCTAGGGACCCCGGCGCCTCCGCGGGCGATGAGTCGTCACTAGGCTCCCTCGACGCGTTGCCACCCGCCAACCTCCATGGGTACGCGGAGTGGGACTTCTCCGGCGTACCGGACCCGGTCATGTTCAGGCGCTTCCTTGACGCTACGGACTACTGGTTCGGCTGCTCCAACGACTCCAGCACCGGGAGTTACGACCCCGCGCGGGAGTGCTCGTCGTCATCGCCAACGACCCGGCCAACGCCACCGGCGTGGTAGGCGCCAGCGACGGGGAGGTCACGCCTGCTCCAGGGATCGCTCCGCGCCTGGCCGCGGGGCCAAGCACCCCTGCCGGGGCCGACGTCGACGCACATCTAGCCCAAGCTCGCGAGCTCGAGGCCAAGCTGGCGGAGGAATATCGAACGGTGTAGCTGCTCCGTGCCTCGATGGCTGGGGAAGCCTCCGCGCGTGGCGAACACGCGCGGGAGCTGGGCAAACAGGCCCGCGACCGTATCAATGCCGACTTTAACGTCGACAACCCGGACGCGCCTCCGCGGGCAAGTCAGAAGCTCATTGCCGCCGCGACGCTGCTGCGGGCTATGCCGGCGCCCTCGACCCCTGAGGCGCGGAACCTGCAACGCGAGGTGCAGACTCTCATCGAGCAAGCGGCCGTCCAGCAGGCCGAAAGCTCAGCCTCACGTATCCGCCAACAGGGGGATGCGCGAGGAGGCGGGGCTGCACAAGGGGGCGAACCCTCGGTCCACGCAGGTGAAGCTGCGGGGCGTCCCGCCAACTCGGGACGCGCGCCGGCCAAGGAGCGGCTCCTTGACACGCGCAGGACGCTGGACGGTGACGCCCGCAACGTCATCAACGCCCGGCGCACGAGCAAGGTGGATGCGCGAGCGGCGGTAGGCTACCACCCTTGACGGGGTGGACGCTACAACAGCGACGAAGACCGTTCCCCGACGCCGGAACCCCCGGGGACCCGTGTGTTCAGCCGGGAGATCCGCGCGGCGGCCTTCAACGCTTCCGCCAACCCTCGACCATCGTGAAGTACAACGGGGAGACGGATCCCCACGTGTGGCTCAACGACTACCGCCTGGCGTGCCAGCTGGGCGGGGCCCACCAGCGACGAGGTCATCATCCGCAACTTGCCCCTACACCTCGGTGATTCGGCTCGGACGTGGCTCGAGCACCTGCCCGCCAGCCAAATCCACAACTGGGACGATCTGGTCCGCACGTTCGTGGGTAACTTCCAGGACACGTACGTGCGCCCCGGAAATTCCTGGGACCTACGCTCCTACACCCAGAAGCCCGGCGAGTCGCTGCGGAACTTCATACGGCGCTTCTCCAAGCGCCGCACAGAGCTCCCCAGCGTGGCGCAATCCGAGATTGTGCACGCCTTCCTCGAGGGCACCACGTGCCGGGACCTCGTGCGAGAGCTGGGACGCAGCCCGCCCGCAGACTCCAACGAGCTGTTCGACATCGCTACCAGCTTCGTCTCAGGAGAGGAGGCTGTGGGGGTGATCTTTGACGGCAAGAAAAGCAAGCGCTCGGACGATGCGCCCGCGGAGGGCAGCAAGTCCAGGGAGCCCCACCGGAAGGACAAGAGGGGCAAGAAAGGAAAGAAGCCGCGCCGCGAGGCGCGCCAGCAGGGGCGCGACGGCGATGATGCCGAGGCTCTTGCTGTTGACCCGGCTCGACGGGGCCCTCGACCGGCCCCTCGAGGTCCGGGGGTATTTGATGACATGCTGAAAAAGCCATGTCCTTACCACAAGACCCCAGTGAACCATACCCTTGAGCAATGCGACATGCTCAAGAAGTTCTATGGCCGCGCCGCCGCAAAGGAGGCGGAGGCCAAGAAAGACGGAGGAGATGGCGACGCCGGCGGCTTCCCCGCCGTGGAGAACGTGTTCCTCATCTTTGGGGGACCCACCGTCGATATGTCGACCCGCCAGCGCAGGCGGGAGCGGCACGAGGTCCTCGCCGCGGAGAAGGCGCCTCCCTCCTTCCTCAAGTGGTCGGAGGATGCCATCACCTTCAGCCGGGAAGACCATCCGAACCGCATCCCCAACCCGGCCGCACCCGCCGGGTGGTCGACCCAATCATTGGGAACGCGCGGTTCTCAAAAGTTCTGATGGACGGAGGCAGCAGCCTCAACATCCTCTACGCGCATACGCTGCGCTTGCTGGGGATCAGGTTGGACCAACTGCAGCCCAGCACGACGCCGTTCCATGGCGTCGCGCCCGGCAAGCAGGTCCAGCCCCTCGGGCAGATCGACCTGCCGGTTTGGTTCGGCACCGCGAAGAATTTCCGCAAGGAAACACTTACCTTCGAAGTGGTGCGGTTCAAGGGCGCCTACCACGCCATACTTGGGCGGCCCTGCTACGCCAAGTTCATGGCGGTCCCCAACTACACCTACTTGAAGATGAAGATGCCAGGACCAAACGGCATTATCACCGTGGGCTCGTCCATCGAGCACGCATTCGACTGCGACGTCGAGTCCGTAGAACATGCGGAAGCACTAGCGCTGGATGAAGCGCTGGTAACCACCTTGGAGAAGATGGTCAACGAGGACCTCGACTCCGCCTCCAAGCACACCGGCAACTTCGAGGCCGCAGAGCAGACGAAGGAGATGCCCCTCGACCCCGCGGTCCCCGAGGGCAAGGCGTTGAGGGTCAGCTCCACCATCGATCCCAAATAGGAAGTGGTGCTCGTCGACTTCCTCCGCGCCAACGCCGACATCTTCGCGTGGAGCCCCTCGGATATGCCAGGCATTCCGAGGGAGGTCGCCGAGCACTCCCTTGACGTCCTGCCTTATGCCCGCGCCGTGCAACAACAGCTCCGCCGCTTCAACGAGGAGCGGCGACGGGCTATCGGAGCGGAGCTGCGGAAGCTTCTCGAGGCCGGGTTCATCAAGGAGGTGTTCCACCCAATGTGGCTGGCAAACCCAGTACTTGTAAAGAAAAAGAACGGGAAGTGGCGGATGTGTATAGACTACACTAGTCTTAATAAAGCATGTCCTAAAGTTCCTTTTCCTTTGCCACGTATTGATCAAATTGTCGACTCAACGGCTGGGTGTGAGCTGCTCTGCTTCCTTGATGCCTACTCCGGGTATCATCAAATAAAGATGAAGGAGTCCGACCAGCTCGCGACTTCATTCATCACGCCGTTCGGGATGTTCAGTTATGTCACGATGCCGTTCGGCCTCCGAAACGCGGGCGCAACTTATCAGCGTTGCATGCAACACGTTTTAGGAGATCACATCGGACGGACGGTCGAGGCGTACGTGGACGACATCGTGGTGAAAACCAGGAAGGCGAACGACCTGGTTGGCGACCTTAGCATCACGTTTGGCTGCCTACGGGCCAATGGGGTCAAATTAAACCAAAAGTGTGTCTTTGGGGTGCCGCGAGGCATGCTCCTGGGATACATCGTCTCCCAACGGGGGATCGAGGCCAACCCCGAGAAGGTTGCGGCCCTCGAACGAATGGGCCCGATCCGGGACCTCAAAGGGGTGCAAAGGGTGCTGGGGTGCCTTGCCGCCTTGAGCCGCTTCATATCGCGGCTCGGCGAGAAGGGCCTGCCCCTCTATCGCCTACTCAAGAAACACAAGCGCTTCTCCTGGACCGCCGAGGCCCAGGACGCGCTCGACAAGCTGAAGGCATCCTTGAGCCACGCCCCGATCCTCACGCCACCGCAGGACGGCGAACCCCTGCAGCTCTACGTGGCCGCAACCACCCAGGTGGTCAGCGCCGTCATCGTGGTGCAGCGCACGGAGGAAGGGCACGCCCCGGCCCGGTCCGGCGGCCGCCGTCTACTACATCGGCGAGGTCTTGTCCGACACCAAGACGCGCTACCCTCAGGTCCAGAAGCTGCTGTATGCGGTGGTCCTCGCGCGGCGCAAGCTCCGCCACTACTTCGAGGCCCACCCCGTCACGGTGGTCTCCTCCTTCCCGCTAGGGGAGATCATCCGCAATCCTGACGCGGCGGGCAGGATCGCCAAGTGGTCCGTGGAGCTGATGGGCGAGACGCTCGCCTATACCCCGCGCAAGGCCATCAAGTCCTAGATCCTAGCGGATTTCGTTGCTAAATGGACAGATACGCAGCTGCCACCGCCGTAGATCCAAGCAGAGTGCTGGGCTCTGTACTTCGACGGCTCGGTGATGAAAACAGGGGCGAGCGCATGCCTGCTCTTCGTGTCGCCTCTCGGGGAGCACATGCGGTACATGGTGCGCCTCCACTTCCCCGCGTCGAACAACATGGCTGAGTACGAGGCCCTCCTTTGCGGCCTCAAGATCGCCATTGAGTTAGGTGTCAAGCGCCTCGACGTGCGGGGGGATTCGCAACTCGTGATTGACCAAGTCATGAAGAACGCGAGCTGCCATGACGATAAGATGGAGGCCTACTGCAAGGCCGTGCGAGCCCTCGAAGACAAATTTTACGGCATCGAGCTCAATCACGTGCCCCGCAGGTACAACGAGGAAGCGGACGAGCTGGCCAAGATCGCGTCCGGGCGGATCACCGTCCCCCCAAACGTTTTTACCCGCGATATCGCTCAGCCCTCGGTCGTCCTCGAGCCTCACCCCTCAAGCCATGCGGAACCCTTGGGGGCTCCCTTGGGTCCAGCGGGTGCGGAACCCATGGACGAGGACCCCTCGAACGAGGCGTACGTGCTCTCCCTCCTCGAGGGGTATGGCTCCTACGAGGCCGACGTGATGGATATCGAGCCAACCCCCCGTCGGGGCCGGCCGGCGCGACAAGTATATCGCCTGGATGGCCCGAGGGGAGCTCCCCTCGGACCGGGCCACGGCCAGGCGCATCGCCAGGATGGCCAAGTCCTTTGCTCTCGTCGATGGCGAGCTGTACAAGCGCGCCGCCTCCGGCATCTTGCAGCGGTGCGTGCCCATCCCCGAGGGGCGCGAGCTCCTGCGGGACATCCACGCTGGGATCTGTGGCCATCACGCGGTGCCTCGTACCCTCGTTGGCAATGCTTTCCGCCAGGGCTTTTACTGGCCTACCGCGGTCGCAGACGCCAGCGAGATCGTACGCACCTGCGAAGGGTGCCAGTTCTACGCCCGCAAGTCCAACCTTCCCGCTCACGTCCTGCAGACCATACCCATAACATGGTCGTTCGCTTTGTGGGGGCTGGACATCGTCGGGCCCCTGCGGAAGGCGCCAGGGGGCTTCACCCACTTGTTGGTCGCGATCGACAAGTTCTCCAAGTGGGTGGAGGTGCGCCCCATTACGAATCTCAGGGCGGAGCAAGCGGTGACGTTCTTCACCGACATCATCCATCGCTTTGGAGTGTCAAACTCCATTATCACCGACAACGGGTCCCAGTTCACGGGCAGGAAATTCTTGGAGTTCTGCGACAAGTTCCACATCCGTGTGGATTGGGCAGTTGTGGCACACCCGCAGACCAATGGCCAAGTAGAGCGTGCCAACGGCATGATCCTACAAGGCCTTAAGCCTAGAATTTTTGACCAGCTAAACAAATCTGGTCGGAAATGGCTCCAAGAGTTACCAGCGGTCGTGTGGGGCCTAAGGACCACCCTGAGCAGAGCCACCGGGTTCACCCCATTTTTCCTAGTCCATGGCGCGGAGGCCGTCCTCCCCACGGACTTAGAATACGGGTCGCCCAGGGTCCAAGGCTACGACGAGGGTGCCAACCAGCAAGCCCGCGAGGACTCACTTGACCAGCTAGACGAAGCACGCCTCGTGGCCTTGATGCACTCCGCAAGGTACCAGCAGTCCCTCAGGCGCTACCAAGCACGCAAGATATGCCGACGGGACTTCAGCGAAGGGGATTTGGTCCTAAGGCTACGCCAAGACAACCGAGGAGGCCACAAGCTATCGCCTCCATGGGAGGGACCCTACGTCGTGGTAAAGGTACTCAAGCCCGGCACGTACAAGCTGGCCAACAAGGACGGTGAAGAGCTCACCAACGCTTGGAACATCCAACAGCTACGTCGCTTCTACCCCTAGCTAGGATTTCCAAGTATTTTGTTGTAAAAATCACATGACCAACGCCCCAGTTGGTGACAACTATGTAAACGTCGTAAGTCTAATAAAAAGGGCAACTCGGCTTTCCCCTGAAACCCAAGTTACCCTCGGGGGCTACTACGGGGGGCATCCCCTCCAAAATGGTCCCATTTTCGCGCAAAAACGAAACAACTCACGCGCGCTAAGTTTGTTTTCTACTTCGGCCTCGAGCAAAGATTCGAACAGGGCGCAGGTAGCCCAACGGAAGGAGCACGCGAGCCAGGGATAGCCTACGCCTCCGCGAGGATACAGCCCTTCTCTCTCGCCTCCAACCCAGCAGGCCACCCGCGAAAATCGAACTCCCCTAACTAGAATCTACTCAGGAAGAAGGAGAAACAAGAAACCGTAATAAAAAAAGACTTCACTTTACATTGGCAAATGTTTATGGCAAAAGTAATTTGTTTATTTAGAAGGGCCGCACGACCGGCATACTGATACATTAACAAAAACGGGCCTAGCGCCCAGCTGTCTTCAGGCGGGAGGAGCGGCGGCGTCAGCAGCGTCCGGGAGGAGGAACTCCTCGAAGGCTTCGGTAAGTGTCCCGGCAGCGTTGGCGGCGAGCGCGTCCACACGCTCCATCGCCACCTCGTCCTCAACACCCTCAGGGACGACGTTGCCCTCCGCCAGTGCCTCGAAGTTAACCTCGTAGTTGGACCGCACCACCCCGAGGGCCTTCTACACGCCAAGATGTAGCGCCCGGCGCATGCGCTCGGTGACGTGGCCGCTAAGGGCGCGCAGGCGGCTGGCCAGCGAGCTACCGGCCTGTGCCTTGCCCTCCTCTACGACCCGGCAGGTCTCGAGGGCTGCATTGCGCAACTCCTGCAGCTTCTGCTCGGAGGAGTTGTAGGAGGTCTGCAGCGCCTCGGCCCGCTCGGCCGCATGCCCCGGCGCGCGGCGCAAGCCCGGAGTTGTCGGGCCGAGAAAAAGAAATCAGAAAAAGGGTGCGAACCCTCTAACAGAAAACCAGCGAAACAGGAGTCGAACAGCGACTTACCTTCAACCTGCTTCCTCTCCACCTCGAGGGCACGGCGCCCGGCCTCGACCGCCCGCTCAAGGCCCTTGATGGTCTGGCCTTGCTCCTGGAGGGCCAGCTCCTGGCTCGCGCTGTTGATACCGAGCACCATCAGCTCGCCCTCGAGCTTGGAGAACTCGGTGTTCCGGTCCTCCAGCGACTTCTGTGCCGCCTCGCGAGCGACGCGCTCCCGCTCCAGCGCCGACCGGGCGTCGGAAAGGGCGGCCTACTCTCGCCGGAGCCGCCCCTCGGCCCCCCCGGCGGGCGGCGCGCTCCCGCGAGAGCCGGTCCTCGGCCGACGGCGAGCGCCGCGACCTTGGCATCGAGGGCGGCCTTCAAGTCGTTGGCCTCCTTGGCCCTTTGCTCAAGCGCGCGCGCCCGCTCCTCGGCCCGCGCCCGCGCGTGCCCGCGCCCCCTCGAGCGACGAGCGGAGCTCCCGGTTCTCGCCGCGGGACGCCGGCCACCTCCGCCTCCCGCTTGGTCGCCGGCGTGCGCATCTTCTCCAGGTCCGAGCGCGCCTGCCGCAGCGCCTCATCCCGATCGATGAGGGCTGTGCAGACCCGCTCGAGGCTAGAAGGACGCGCCGGGTCCTGCCTTGCGCTCTCATGGAGTTGATCGCGCAGGGCCATGGCCCGGTACGACAACCAGTCGTCCGGGGTCCTGAGGGCGTCGGCGAGCGCGTCAAAGGCGTCACACCGCTCCCGGAGTCGGTGGAGCTCGGTGTTCACCTGGTCGAAGGCACCGTACTTGTCGCGGGCGCGACGCTCGAGCTCCTGTCACCCACAAGTCAGAACCCGTAAGCGTCATGATACAAAGACAGCGCACAGAAACGAGGAAAAGAAGAAAACGAGCAACGATGCCCCACCTGGAAGACGCTCCACGCGGGGCAGCCGTGGACCCTCAGCGCCTCGTTCAACGCACGGTCGAGCGTGGCGCCGTGGCTGCGGAGCTCTCCCCCACGCTCCCCGCTCCCCCCGGGCGTCGGCGAACGCGGGCGGGTCGCCGGCCGATCCCTTCTACCGGGCGGAGTGGCCGGCGCGGGAAGACGAGGCCCCGGCGCCATGCTCTCGGCCCCCTGCCACCATGTGGCCGTCGCGTCGCCTCACGAGGGCCCCCTCCTGGAACTCTAGGGAGAGCGTGGGGAAGCTCACCCACTGATCCCACCTGGGCGGCGGGGAGTCGTCGTCCGGGATCTCCACCACCGCCGCCGGGAGCCGCCGGCGGCGCCGCCCCCGCGTCGCTTCCGCCGGCGCCTCCACTTGCGCCTCCGTAGCCGCGGGCGCCCGACACGGTGCCGCGGCCACCGCTTCCGGCCGCGCCTCCGCAACCACGGCGCCCGACCGCCCTCCCCGACCCACCGCCGCCCGCTCGCCTCCGCCGCGGTCGGTGCCACGGACCGCGCCTCGTCGCCGCGGCGCCCACCGCGGCCGCATCTCCACCACGGCCGCCGCCGCGCGGCTGCGTCTCCGCCACGACCGGCGCCCCGCCGCTCCTCGACGACCACCGGTTGCGCCGTGGCAGCCGATCCGCCGGCCGAGGCCTCGAGGCCTCGCCCGCGCCTGCGAGCTCTCGCCCGCCGCCGTCGCCGTGCTCGCCCCCACCCGCGGCGCCCTCGACGAGCGCCGCCGGGTGGGAATGGACGCGTCCGCCCTCAACACCTTGGCCGGTGCGAGGGGGAGGCACCCGTTGGCACCACCCCCGCACAAAAAAATCGAACGCCCGGTCGCCAAAAACCAAACCCCACGGAAGAGCAAGCCCCCCTTACCTCGAAGAGTAGAAGGCACGCTTCCTCTTCCTCGAGGCCTCGGTGGATGAGGTCGGCGCGGCCGACGCGCCCGTCGCCGCGCCTCCCCGACGTCCCCGCGCGCGCGCGCGGGCCCCGCCCGCGCGCGCGCGCGCTTGCCGCGCGCGACCGCGGCGCGCGCCGGCACCTCTGCGGCCCGCGCCGCTCACGTCGCCGATTGCCCCGGCGGCGGGCGCCACCGCGCCCGCCCCCAGCGACGCCGCCCTTGCCGCCGGAGCTGGCTCCGGCGACAGGGGTGTAGGCTCCCACCTATCAGAGGGGCCCTGCCCCGCAGCTTCTTCCTCCTCGTCCCCCTCCGAGGACGAATACTCCTCGGTCCCCGGAGAGGAGAGCCCCTGCTGCTCGCGCAGCCGGTACTCCTCGCTCCTCCGCTCGCGGCGCTCGCAGTGCCGCCTTGCGCGCTCCTTCTTGCGCGCCGCCCGTTCTCGCTCCCGGCCGCCGCGGCGCCCGACCGACCGCGCGGGAGTCCGGAGTGGGCGGGACGGACTTCGCAGCACTCAGGCTCACCAGCTGCAGGCGAGAACGTCAGAAGCACGTCAGGAGCCAGGGGCAACATCAAGAACGAAAATAGGGTCAAGAACCACACTCACCAGCGGGCCGGTGGGGAGCATCTCGAGGTCCCATGGGGACCGGTCCTGGCGCAGCATCCGGGTGTTGACGGCGTTCCGCGCCCGTGAGAGCGCGTACCCCCGCTCAAGGGGGGTCGGGAGCATCCACGACCTCGCCAGCGCGATGGGGTCTGCCTCCTCTGTCATCTCGAAGATGCAGAGCGGCCTCTCCATCAGAGGCACGATCCGCCGGTGGTGGAGGAAGGCGAGGACGCCCGCCGCGGTCAGCCCGCGCGTCGCCAGGTTCTTCGGGCGGCCAGGAGCGAATCCAACCGCCTCCGATGCTGGGCCGTGGACACCCCGTAGCCCCAGGAGTTGGGCTTCTCCCAGAGCACCAGACCAGTGTAGGGGGGAGGCCGGGCTCGGTGTTGCGAAGGTAGAACCACCACCGCTCCCAGCCGGCGTTGTTGGTCGTCATGGTACAAGGGATGTAGTCGTCCTTGTACTGCGTCCGCAGGGCGAGCGACATGCCGCCGGCGCGCACCGCGCGGCGGATCCTCTCGCTCCGTCGTCGGGCCGCGTGAACGGCCTCCGTGCGGAAGAGGTGTACCCGCAGCTCCCAATTGACTGGGATCCCTAGATACCCCTCACAGACGCCCACGAACGTGGCCGCCTGCGAGATCGCGTTCAGCACGAAGTTGTGTAACTCCACGCCGTAGCGGTGGCAGAGCGCCCGCATGAAGCGGCTCGCCGGCACGGCGAAACCACGCTCATGGAAGCGAATGAAGCTCACCACGTAGCCTTCCGACGGGTTGGGCGCGTGGTCCCCCGCCGGCGGCATGATCCACTCCGCCGGCCGGCCCTCCTCGTTCGCCGCCAACTGGCCGGCGGAGACCAGTTCGCCAAGGGCCAACCGGGTCACCGTCGACCGCTCCCAGGCGTACGGGTCGAGGATCGTGAGGGGCGGAAGCAGCGCCATGAGAAAAGACAAGGGATCCGAGAACGGAGGACGGAAGGAAGAAGAAGAGCTCTAATGGCGAAGGGGCGCTGGGGCAAGAGCAAAACGAAGACGAGAGCGCAGGGGACAAGAATGGCGGAACGCTAAGGTAAAAAACCACCGTTTTTCCTCCCCTCAGATTTAACAGCCGTGGGCGTGCTCTCCGGGGCGGACGTCCCGCATGCATTAACTGCAGGGAATTTTCTTTCTCGCTGACGGGCGGGCCCCACCACGACCGCGGCGGCCACGCCACCGCGAACAAGCCATCATCAGGGCGAAGAATAGCAGGGGCCGTGGCAGGCGGTCACGTCCGCCCGCCCACGCCGCCCACTACGCGCGCGGCCGCGGCGCCTAAAAAGGCGCGCCCGCGACGCGAAATCACAGCCTCGGCCGTGGAGCACTTAATGGCCCGGTTCCTTACGAAGTAAGGAGAACCCTCGAGCGACACGGGCTCCTGGCTCGGGAAAATTCGACCCTCGAAAGGGTAAAAGCGTGAGAAGGTCGCCTCGGGGCCTGTTTGGAACAAAACGGGCACCGCAAAGCACCCATGTCGCGCTGTATTACTGATCAGCGCCTCGAGGGCTGGCTCGCCCAGGCCCCTCGACGGTCGCAAATGCCAGGCCGGGAGCGCTTAGCCGCCGCCCCACACCACTTTAACTGATCAGCGCCTCGAGGGCTGGCTCGCCCAGGCCCCTCGATGGTCGCAGATGCAATGACGGGGCCGCCCAGGCGCCACCCCGCACGGCCCTACTGATCAGAGGTTCGAAGCCTGACCCTCGACGGGTTCGAACAGGTGCCCCAGATCACCAGAGTCAGGGACGACGAGGGCACGTGCATTCGAGCCGTTCCTCGAGCCCGTCGGCTCGAGGGTGCCCCACATGTCGTGTTCGAGAGCCAGCAAGGGCAGCTAGCCGGGGGATCCCACCGAGGGAGAGCTTCCGCGCCCTCGGTCCCTAGCGAACAGGACCGAGCCCCACCTAGCAAACCCACGCAAGCATTTCAATGGACGTGTCTCTGGACCACGCAGCCTACCCTTATCGAACGGGGCATGGGCGTCCACTCGAACCACCCACTAACTGCTCAATGAGGAATCCGCAATCCGCGACCCGACCGATGGGGGTTGCGGAAACCTCACCCTCCGTTCCGCGGAGGGATGGCGAGGGCGCGATAAAAAACAAGTCGTAAAGCTCTACCCGATCGCCTTGAACGGGCCCAGGCTCGGGGGCTTGACGCACGGCTACACCTCCTGCCTTGCACCCACCGAGGATAGTGCCAGCAGCGCGTGCGTCACCGAAGCCGGCTGAGACATTGCCGACGCCGGTTGAAACATGTACCACGCCCTCTGTCCAAGTCTCGCGGTCAACCCCTACAGGAGCGCCTATGCTCCTGTAGGGCTTCGGGGGCTAGACCCGTGGGTCCGCTGACGCGGCCCCACGGAAAGCGTTCACAAGACCAGGAGGGAAGAACGTCCTATCGGTAGGCTCCAGCATCTGCGGGAGCCTCAATGGCAAACCCACAGATGCTCGGGGGCTACTGTCTGGGACAGCCCTAGGTATCCCCTTTAACAACTGGGAAATCCCCGCTTAAAACCCGCAGCAAAGCCAAACACGCCTCGCCTAACCATGCAGGACACGGCCCACGCCGCGGAGGCCCCAACGGCCCACCAAGGCGGCCCTCTCGAAGATCCCCTCGAGCAGGCTTCGCCTCGCTCGAGGATGCGCGCCTCCCTCGGGTGGGCTCCGTCCCGTTCGAGGGGGTACGCTTACCTCGAGCAGGCTCCGCCTCGCTCGAGGGCCCGCTCCCCCCTCGAACGGGGTCCGCCTCGCTCGAGGGCGCCCCGCACGCGCGCGCCTGCTCCCGTACACGGGCATTTAATGCCCTGACAACGGTGGGGGCGCGCCATCATGCGCCCGGGGCTCGCGCCCGGTGCCGCCGCACCAACTCCCCGGAGGGAGCCCATCCCCGCCACCGTGGGAGGAACCGTGCGGCGTGGCCGGTGTCGTCCCGTGACGCCGCGCGCGCTCGCTCCGTACGGCCAACGCGCCGAGCCCTCGAAGGGGGCCGGCCGCACCCTCGACTTGCTTTCTTGTGACCTTGCGGGGGGTTAGGGTGGAGGCGCTAGGCGGTGGGACGCCATCCCTGCCACTGTTAACGGCATGGCCGCCGCCCCCCGCGCGTACGGGCACACGCCGGCGCCGTGGCAACAACGCCAGCGCTGTGGGGCGTGCGGGAACGGGATGCCACCTTACCTGCCACTGTGCCCCGTACGGACCGACGTCAGCAACTCCCTCGAGC
This sequence comes from Cenchrus americanus, assembly GCA_947561735.1. Classification (NCBI taxonomy): domain Eukaryota; kingdom Viridiplantae; phylum Streptophyta; class Magnoliopsida; order Poales; family Poaceae; genus Cenchrus; species Cenchrus americanus. The sequence goes on along the minus strand of OX387239.1, from coordinate 125,230,755 downwards.
CCGTCAAAAGACACCACAGCCGTCCGCTGCCTTTCTACCCTCGAAGCCGCCACTGTTCGGGTACAAGACACGCCATGATGACCGGATCGCTGCAAGGATCGCCCGGGCGGCCGCCTACTCTAGAGCATAGCACACCACGCTCCCTCGCGTAGCTAGATAGCGCGGCATGCATGTGATTTGCTCTCTCCTTGGCCTATAAAAGGAGGACGAACCCCCCTGCCGCAGGGGACGAGACGGAACGAAAGGAGAGACAACACAACACAACACGAGACAGGTCGCACCACGCTCTTGCTCTCCAGCCACTACGTCAGGGACTTGGAAGCCACGCTTCCTCTCCCGCCTTGCTTGTAGCAGCCCCACTACAGGCACCCCCGGTGCTGAGCACTATAGTGCCTTGAGCACACCACTGCTGGACGTACGGCCCCTCGACCGGAACCAGGATAAACTCTGTGTCTCTTATTGCTTAGTATCGACCATTGAGGGATAGACCTTGGCGCTTATTACTGGTTAGTGTCGGGACCACATTCCGCACCGACAACTCGTACGACTTAGAATTTTATTCCCAACATACCAACTTCCTAGGGTTGGATCTTCCACGCTGAAAGACTATGGTGACTCGGGTCCGGACTCAATTCCAGATTCTCCTTGGATATCCCCAGCATCTTCTTCTTCTACTGGTCCAAGAATGACATGTTCCGGAGGTGGAACTGCTATAGCTTCCAGTCGATTTTCTAGTTCAAGCATATACTGGTCGTTATGCTGCAACAGGAAGTTCTGCTCATGTATGATCTAACTCAACTCTTGTATCTTTGCCTTGTCCTTTCGTCTTTCCTTCTTGAGAGTAGCTATCATGGCTCGGGCTTCCTTCAACACTTGAGCTGTACACTCCATTTCTTTAACTCTGTATCTATATATTTGGTGTCTGTAGAATACACTTTCTCCCACCATCCATCGATAGGTGTCGTACATGTCTTTTGAAAAGCGGATTGAGGTGACGAGATCAGGGTTATGGTGAGCGTTGCTCTGAGCTGGAAGGAAAGCTTCACGCTCGGCCCTAGGGACAGTGTGTCGCTCAGGTACCGGAATTACTTTAGCTGCAGAGCCGACTACCTCACCAGGGTGCTTCCCACAGAAGGTTGTGAGCGCCTCGAGAGCAGCCTTCTGCACCGTGTCAGTCAAGTTTCACCCTTGTGCCCTACACTCCCACTCTTCCCAAGCAGGATCGGTCGGACACATGGAAATTTTCACCTTTACTTCACAACGAAGGAGATGGCCTGTGGTCATGACCTCATGTGTCGAGTACTCTGGGTAAGTGGTGTACCCAAAGTCCTTCAGGATGTCCCACAAAAGTGCAAGAAATCCACCTTCCTCGAGGTAGTTCTCGAGAGTCCATGCTTCCACATCAGCCGACGCAGATCCAGCGTTGTCCATCTGGACATACGACAAAAGTGAGAATCAGTCGGGTGCGAGTGTACAAGGATGACTCGATCCATGAATACGGGTCGGCGGTTAAGGTATGGGGTACCATCCATACTAAAATACCATTATATGTTGAACTCAAATGAGCATGCATACTTATTGTTACAAAGTTCTGGTAATCGGGAACCGAACTTCATAACTCCAACCAGAGTTCAAAATTTCTCAACTTGCATAGTAACTTAGCAAGGCTATGAAACTCAAGTTGGGTATGCAAGGTTGGGCTAGAAGATTAGGAAGGTGCTTATCTAAGCAAGATTTCAAAGGTTCTAGGAAGACATCAAGACATGAGTTGACTAACCAAGCATAACTTGCGGTAGACCCAAGTTATGATCGTGAACTTCGGCGAGCAGAAACTAGATTAGATCGGAGTAGCCTAGGTAGAGATCAACTAGACAAAAGATTCTTAGACGAGGACAACAATCTAAGCAACAACTCTGACAAATTTATGCACAACGACACATCTACACTTGAGAGGCTAGACAGGACAAAACACACTATCACTATTTTACCATAGAGAGCACGGAAACAGGTATGGGTTCAGTTTAGGTGCTTCCACGACTTTTATCATGATGCAAGACGTCCTAATCGTCCTCACAAGGCCTTCAAGCCAAAACTCGAAGTTAGCGCCGGTGGCATGGCACATACACGTACCTCCCTATAATAACTAGTCGAGATCTAGTCGATGCTCACTTAGCGACTTACGAAACGGGGTTAGGTACCTGCAGAAGATCACAAGACACAATGAACCTTTCATGCCAGCACTCATGAAAGCGTCCACATACATTACCGTCCACCATAGAAACGGCATCCATGCGTCCAGCCGCTGCATGGACAACGTCCAACCTCGGACACCCTCCATTTGAATGGAGTGTATCCTTGCCTCGCATAATCAATATGCAGAATGATCACGTATGAAACACGTGGCGACACACAACTTACAACCAGACGCGAAGATGGGATCCGTGGAATGGATCACTCCATCAACCCTCGCAATTCCCGTGATGCGGCACAACACACGTATAAAACACGTGGCTCATCTAGTTTGGTTTTGCAAGAAAGTAAGTCTGACATACACATAAATAAATGTGCTGGAAGTCAGAAAAATAAACCATAGGTTAATAACCACCTAAAAGAACCCAAAAATCCCCTCTTAGGGCCTCTCGGTCAAGTTTATCCTCAACGGACCAACGTGTTTTGGAAAACCAAACAATATTGGCAATTTTTATTCAAAAATCAGTGATTAAAGTTATTATTTAATCTCTGGTGCGTATAACCTGGCTCTGATACCAGCTGTGACAACCCGCCCAGGAAAATACCGTACTATCACTTAAAACTAATCCACTTTGGTCATTAAGCAATAGTAAAGTATCATCTTGTCGTTAGTTGCCGGGTTAACGCCCGGTAAATCACTTGGAGTTCATAAAGAGGATCGGCATATGCATTAAAACTCATGTGAAGGCGAGTCCAGAGTAGAACACGATTAAAGCCCATTTATTACAAACCATTGTTCATGACCTGGAGTAAAGGTTCAGAGTTCGAAAACAGCGGAAATAAAATAAACTAGCGCAACGGTAAACATCACAGGAGGCCATCCGTGATGTCATCACTTGTCGTCCTCCACCCTGCCAAAGAACCTGAACAACAGTTTTAAAGCAAGGCTGAGTATACTAATACTCAGCAAGACTTAACCGCCGGGTGATAACTACACCACCAAACTCTAGACATGAAAGGCTTTTGGCCGGTGGAGTTTCTTTTGCGGAACAGCTACTAAGAGTAGGTCCTTACTTTCAATATTTTAGCACAACTTCTGAATGATTACCATTTCTAAGTGTGCCAACTAATTCAATCAAGAATTGGACAAGCAATTAATTCATACAACAATATTCACCAGTTCCATCATTACGGGATATCATGGCCAGTTGATTAAGCAGTCTCGGATAACGATGAGAGGCCGACAATCGATTGATTTAAACCTTGCAAGGTAATCCTAAACACACGGTAGGCAGCCCCCACAAGGACAACTTCCCAGGCAGTTCCCAAAAGTCCTCGGGTTGAGAACAGAGCCTACAGTCCTGGGTACAAGGTTTGCTGGCATACCCCGCGAGGCACCCAGTCTCACACATGCACTCCCCTTCCCGGTAGCTAGCCGGTTAGGTGAACATTCAGGAGTAGTAGGGAAAGTTCCCGCGCCGTCTCATTAAGGTACTAGGCTTACCGGTCCCATTCCCGACAAGTTCTTAGTACGTTCAAAAGCTTAGCCCACGAAAGCCACTGGACCGGAGCACAAATCCCATGCTCTTACCACATGAGCAATCCATTTATAAAGATCTTATGATTCCAACATAAGAACCTATTCTCGCGAGTGACGAACATCACTCGACTTGTACCGGTCCTATAGCAAAGCAGCTATCGACCTAGCATACTAATGATAGAGTATAAGTACCTAGGGATCGTGCATCTAGGGTTTCAAATCAACTCCTGAAACGTAATGCACAATCACAACAAACATAATTGCTTAATTATAAAATACGGGGTTAATGATCCGGGGCTTGCCTTCGCTGGCAAGGTTGACCTTGGGCCCTTCTGGACTTGGGTCCAGGTTTTGAGCTACGTCCACGTACTGCAGCTCTTCGTCAACACTTCCATCTCCTCCTTCCGGCACGTGCATACGTCTACCGACGGAAAGTTCTACACGAAGATGCAAATGCAAGATTTACTCGACGATTTTTTTATTTAAATAATTACAAACAATAAATGACAGTCATGGGGTGCATTGGTTGGACACATTCTCCTAGATAAGAATACATTCAGCATACTCTTCCAAAAAGGAACAATATGCAGCTCTTTAGTAAATATTCTTTTTGATAGTGATTGTGTACATATATATGTAAGTAATTTAATTTAACTTCACAAACAGCAGTGGGTGGATACATTTAGCCTTTTAAATCGATCTACATCCACACATGGGGTTATTAAAGGTGGGTTGGTGATTTTTTCCCATTTAAAAGACTATTAAGCCTTAGATTGCTTCTATAGCTTTTATTCATAAAATTAATTAATAAAAAGGCAGTGGAGGAGTGTGTTAAACAGTAAACACCTATAACAAGCCACTGGACATACATGCATGCTTTGGATAGCTAGAAATTAATTAATTTTGAAAATAACAAAAGCTAGCTAGAAGGACAAGGTAAATGCACACAAAAATAAATACTCATCAAAATGATTCAAACTTTCTCACACATCTTGTATGGTCCAAAACTAACCTAGGGGTGCAGCATATACACCTAGAACTATTATGCAACTTGACTTATGCAATTACCAAGAAAACAAGCATATTTCAATAATAAACATTTATGGTGATTATAAAATTGTAATTAATTCACCAGAGGTGTGTTTTGTAATAGAAAGACAGTATGCAGAAGTTGGTTGCAAAAATCTAATTATTTTTAGCTACAAAAATCATTCATGCAGAGTCTGCAGAAATGGCAAACAATTTTTATAACAAGATTTACATCATAACTTTGTGCAATTTTTGGCACAGGAGCTAGTCGTGACATAACACACAACATATGAAAAACCAGCTATAGAGGATTTATGGATTTTGAGATATAGCAGATCTAGGGTTTTCACATTTCTATTTTTCATGCAAAAACTATTAGGAACTAGCTGAGGCAAGAACAACAAAAGTTGTTGGATTTTTCACAATGAAGCCAACACAATTGGGATTGCATTTTTCTGATTTCCTACGATTTTCTATGGAATTTCCAAGAATCAGCAAAACACATGTACTATTGGAGATTCCCTTTTGCTACCCGGCCCCTGAGAGTTTTAGATTCCTTACGAGTAGGTCCTTGCTTTGCACTCAGGACCCTGGAAAGAATAGGGGCGATGCAATTGGGTCCCCCAGGGCGGCCGGCGGCGGTCCGGCCAAGATTCCGGCGAGCTCCGACGGCGGGGCCGGCCGGGAATCGCGTGGGGAGGGACTAAGGGTTGCTAGGGGCCGATTTGGGTCGGATTTGGAAGCCGGGGCTGCGTCGCGCGCGCGGGCTCGACGGCACCGAGGTAGCGCCCGACCGAGGCAATGCGCGGCGGGGTCGGCTCCTAGGCGACACAGGAAGATTCTCTGTGCGGTTTGCTGGTGAGGAGCGAGCGTGGAACGGCGGCTCGGCCGCAGGCGGTGCCCATGGCATGGCGGCGGGCGGTGCTGTCGCGCGGCCGTGGTGGTCCTGCGCGAGGGAAAAGGTGGCACCGGCGATTTATAGGCTAAGCTCTTCGACTCAGAGTAAGGAGGGACGGAGGGGGAAAGCACAGCGAGCAGGAGCTAGTACGGCGACGGGCGGTGCGGGCGGGGGCGGCAAGGCTCGGCGTGCGCCTGCCTCGGGACGCGGCGCGGGCGGCGCGGATTTCCGCGGTGGCTCAACGTGCGTGCCCGCCTCGGGGAGGCCCGCGGCCTACGGAGGCGCGGCCTCGGGCGACGCACTATGCCCGGGGCGCGGGCCGGCGGTACCGCACGGCTCGGCGCGCCCGCGCCGGCGGCGTCGTGGCGTGGCGCGGCGCCGGCGGCGTCGTGGCGTGGCGCGGCGCCGGCGGCGTCGTGGCGTGGCGCGGCGCGGCGTCGGCCGACCGAAAATTGTGTTACTGTGCCCCTGTTCGAACACGTAGAACTCCAAAAAGTTGAATAGATTTGCACAAAGTAGTGAATAGGAAAGTTGTAGATCTCACTACCCTCTACAACTTTCACAAAGGCCATATAGTGTTCTTCTCAACAGATTTTGCACAAACTGCTGCCAAACTTCGAATGTCACCATATTCCGGTGAACAAGAGGTACTGTTGGTTGACCACATTTTTCAATAGTTTCCACTCAAAATTGGGAACGCCAATCTACATGAAAGTTGTGTTCCTCAACAAACTGGACAACTTTCATATTGGTAGACTTTTAAGTGTTTAGGTGAAATTTGGAGAACGCGGCAAAAGTTCTGGAAGACATTCGCCGACATCAGTGTTGAAGTGGGGTTTGACCGTGTCTTTGAGCAAGGGTTGACCACGGGTGCGTGTAGACTTGGACAAGGGGTTCAAGAGGGTTCATTGGCGAGGTTTTCGTGGTGATGACCCAGGTTGACCTAGGTTTGACCAGGGTCGGCCGGTTTGACTCGGCTGATTCGGTCATTAGCGTTAATGACGCTAATTAAAAATCTAGGGCGTCACAGCCTACTCCCCTTAAGAAAAATCTCGTCCCGAGATTCGAAATTACAAGAGGAAGTGGGGAAATGATTCTGGGATGGAGATGTTACCCATAGAGTTAAGCTGGTCTGGCTCCCCTTGAAAAATTGGCTTCTTGCCGTGATCACAATTAGCTGCTCCGAGGTTCTGATCCTGATGCCGGAGATTTGGGCAATTACGTATGAAATGCCCGGGTTGTCTACAATTGTAGCACAAACGGGGTGGAAGGTCTCCGGGCTTGGAAATTTGTTGCTAGTCTTTCCTGGTGAGGCGGAGCTTCTTCTTCCTTTTCTTTCTTAACCTCACCACTTGCGAGAGCGTTTCACTAACAGGGAGGTGAGTGGCCTTACCAGTGTCACTTTTTCGTTTGCCCTCATGCGGTCGAGTCTCCTTACAGGTAATTTCCCACTCACTTACATCTACCGCTTGCCCTCTCTTCTTGTCTAAGGTCCATTGGTAGTCTAGAAAGGGGTAATATGGAGTTGGAGGCCTAGGGTTGGTCTTGATTAACATACTCCACAAACAGATTGAACAACCGGGCCTATTCGACCATAGAGGCAGATAAAGACTAAGAGAGGCTGTCTGCCAAACTAGTTTGTGATGGTTCCCCATAACGCCCTTGGATGATATCGTACACCATCTGGTTTAGCATGGAATTTTGCCCCTCCAACATCTGAGTTGCACCGACAATGGCGTTTATGTCACTCTGGTAGAAACTTTGGGTGAATAGGGCTTGGATGGTCGGAGCTTTGGTTGCATCGGCGGCATTCGCTGTAGTTGTTGAGCCATCTGTTGTTGTGCCTGCAAGATCTGGCTTTGATTTCACCGGATTTTCCTCTGTGAGTTTGTTCGCCTTGATCAGAGGAGCGTTTGGGTGAAATTTCAGGTCGTTTTCGTGTCGTTTGCTAGGAGTTCTTGCTTGGAGTTCTTTGCTGGGTACAGGAGGTTAGACCGCCCCTGGTAGCCAGTCTAACCGCCCCTAGGGCTCTGGGTGAAGTTTTGGTTTCGCCAAGATTTCCTGGTAGCTAGCATGGCCTTGACTAGAGATCTTTGTTGGTGAAACCGTGGTGCGTTTTGGTGCTCGGAAGAGGTGTTTCGAAAGATTTCTTGGTTGCCTGGTGGAGGCGGTCTAACCGCCACCCATACCCGGTCTAACCGCCCCTCTGGACAGTCGGCTCCCGAGTTGTTTCCGCTGTCGTGGGTGCGTAGGGGTTGAGATTACTGGTAGTGTTTGTTCCTAGGACCAGTAGCACTCCAGTGGCTACGTGGTTTTGGCAAACGGAAGGTAGAAGTGCGGAGCATGTGATTTTGGGGGTCCGACCGACCGAGTTCATCTTGTTGGAGTTTCAATCTCCTTCGAGAAGAATTTTTATGGGCTCACATTCACTCCCCCCCTCTCTTGCCGCCTAATCGGTCCTTCAAGTGGTATCAGAGCCGGTTCGGGCCTCTATTGACTCTAACCAGTCTAAGATCCAAAGATGGCATACCAGGAACGAGGTTCGGGTCCTCCACACTTCGATGGCAAGAACTACCAGATGTGGAGTAAGCGGACGGCGTTCCTCCGCGGAAAGGGTCACATCCTTTGGGACGTCACGGTGGACACAAGCTATGTCCAGCCCATGAACTTCCTTGCTCCAGGATCAGGGGACATGTTCGACGCCAACAATAAGGCAGTCAACTACTTGTTTCGTGCTTTGTGTCAGCCTGAGTTCGATCGGGTGCACACCAAGCACTTGGATTGTAGAATCTAGTTGGTGTTGAAGGAGGCTCATGTTGGGAATGCCCAGGTTTAGGCTCGGATGTATGCGACCTACCGGAGAGAGTACGAGAACTTCACTCATCTCCCCGGTGAGTCTATCGATGCCTTGTTTCAGAGGTTCACGGTGGTTGTGAACAACATGAGGGCCAATGTGGACGTGCTCCCGTACGATGATCATGATAGAGCTGTCAAGCTCTTACACTCTTTGGGTCGTACGATTTGGGGCGGAAAGTTCGAGGCCATTGTGGAGTCGGAGAAGTATGACACTCTGACGGTGAACGAGCTGTTCTCGAAGCTCAAGTCGGCTGAGGTGGATAGGGGTATGACAGCCAAGCTCGAGGGCCCGACTGACTCTCATAGTCTTACCCTCGTCGGTGGTTAAAAAAGAAAGGCTAACACTAATCCATCCACCAGGATGTTCTTTTTGTTCTCTCTGATGTCTATGCCAGATGAGGAGTTCGACGTGCTTGGAGAGGACGAGCTGGCGTTGCTGATGAGGAGGTTCGAGAGGCTGCACGAGAACCGGGTGAACATGAGGAGGAACACGAGGACATGCTTCTAGTGCGGCAAGCCGGGACTCGTCGCCGACTGCCCGGAGAAGGTCGAGAACAAGAATGGCTACAAGCACAAGTCAAGGACGGATGGCAAGTATCAGTCGAGGTGTGACCACAAGAGCAAGCACAAGAACAAGCACAAGGACAAGCGACGATCGAGGAAGAAGGAGAGCCGAGGCAAGGCCCGAGCGATGGTTGGAGCGAGCGATGTCGACTCCAGTTCCGCGTACTCCACCTCAAGCTCAAGCAGTAGTGAAGATGAAGGTGATCGTCACAAGAGCAGGAAGTCGTCCAAGAACTTGAGTGGGCTGAGTTGCTTCGCTAGAGACGGCTTCTGCACCATGGCGCTGAGCTCCGGCAGCAAGAAGAGCACACAGAGCGACTCAGACTCTGACTCCGACGACGAGGTGCATGATGAACTCCTCTTCTTGCATCAGAAGAATGAACGTCTTGGCTTGTTGCTTGATAATCATGATGATATGCTTATAGAGGCCAAGAAAATGAGCAAAGAGCTTAGGGCTTCTCTCGAGGATGCTAGGACTAGAGTGGCTGAGCTAGAAACACAGAATTTGGATGCTAAGCTTGAAATTGATTCTCTGAAAACCTCACCTGTTGTTTCTGATGAAGTTGAATGTGCTGATTGTCCTATTTTCCTTACTGATCTTGCTTTGTTTAAGGAAAAGCATGCCTCCAAGTGTGAGGAACTAGATGTGCTTAGGGTTGAAGTGGTTGAGCTTAAGGCTAGACCTGTTTTGCTAGGTGCCTACACTTCTTGCCCTGTTTTGCATGAGCAAATTGATGAGATGCATGCTTATACTGTCTCTCTTGAGGCTAAATTGAAAGAACCAATTCTTACATCTAGCTCCACATGTGAAATGCATGCTTTGAAGAATTTGGAACTTGCACATTATGTTGAACGTTTGTAGGATGAGAATGATGAGCTGAGAAAGTTGATGGGTTGGTTGTCTGGTCATGTGCCTCAGTTGAGGATAATGATCGAGACTTTCAAGAGGCAGAATGGTGAGGGACTTGGGGCAAACAAGGTTGGTGAGGGAAGTGAAGAAAACATTCCAAAGCCACCAAAAACCCACCACAAAAATGATTTCCCCCCAAAACCTAACCATCTTAGGAACCGACTAGACACAATCCCAGCTCCACCCGTGTTTCCTCCACAAACAAATGATTTCCAAAAGCCTATCAAGTTTGTGAGCACTTCCGGGAAAGTGTTCTTTGGGAAAGAGAGTGAGAAAGCTAGTGAGAAGAAACCGGTGGAGAAGCCAAGTGGAGAGAAACCAAATGAGAAGCCCAAACCTAAGCTTAAACTTGTGAGATTTCATTGTGGCTATTGTGGGAAAGAGGGTCACAAGGATGAGTTTTGCTTCAAGAGGAAGCGTGAGAAAAGATGGCAAAGGAGTGGGCGAACAAGGATAGGTACAATACTTCCCATGGTGTACCTTAGCCTCGTATGCCACTGCCAAGGGGTAAAGATGTGGTGAGAAGTGTTCCGGCATGGGGAGATGCGAGTTCCCGCAGCCGGGGAGCTCTTCTGGAGAGGGCGGTCAGACCGGCCCTGCTCAGAGGGGGGCGGTTAGACCGGCCTGGCTAGGCGGTTCCACGGCCCCCCCCAGAATTCTGGGCGGAGTGGTTTTCGAGGTGGTGAGTCGAGAGGTTTCAGTTCTGCAGGTAGTGGTGCTGGTGGTTGGTCTGGAGAGTCTGCAGGTGGTCAGTTTGCTAGGCGTTCTCCCCCTCGTGTTCAGTATGGGAATGAGAGGAGTCGTAGCTTTGAGACGGAGAGGAGGGATGGTCCATGGTCTTCCTTTCGTGGTTTTGGTCCTCCTCCAGTTAGAGAGGGTTGGTTTCCTCATGGTGGTTACCGTGGTGATGTTCGTGGAGGTAGTTTTGGTAGAAAAGACAGTTTGGTTTGTGCCAACACCACTTTCGAGCAAATGGCTCGGCACTAGTTTTACTCTTTCGGTACTAACCCCAGTGCTGAGTCGTTTGTTCGCTCACGTGCTCGTTTTTGAATTTCAGGTGGGAGACTTGAATAACATTTGGTTGATTAACTCTGGTTGCTCGAGACATATGACCGGAGACAAGGGCTGGTTCTCAAGTCTCGCCCCTGTGGTGATGAGGAGGTACATCACTTTTGGGGACAATGGACGTGGGCGTGTGCTTTCATAAGGTGAGATTAAGGTGAGTGACAAGATCACTCTCAAGCGTGTTGCTCTAGTTCAATCGCTTGGATACAATTTGCTTTATTTGTCCCAGCTGTTGGATGAGGGTTTTGAGGTGTTGTTTTGGCTTGGTGGTTCTCAGATTTTGGATTCTCGAGGGGACCTTGTCTGTATGGTCGTTCCCGAGGGTTAGGTGTTTCGAGCTGATTTTTCTCAGTCTTCTGGTGTTGAGCGTTGTTTCTTGGCTGGTTCTTCGAGTGAGTTGTGGAAGTGGCATAGGAAGTTGGGTCACTTGAGCTTTGACCTTTTGTCTCGCTTGAGTAAACTCAATTTGGTCCGAGGATTGCCACGGTTGAGGCTTGAGAAAGAGTTGGTTTGTGCGCCGTGTAGGCATGCCAAGGTGGTAGCCTCTTCTCACCCACCTCTCACCGATGTGATGACTGAGCGTCCATGCGAGCAGCTCCATATAGACCTTGTTGGCCTAGCTCGTGTGCGATCTGCGGGTGAGAAGTGGTATTTCCTTGTTGCGGTGGATGATTACTCACGGTATGCGTGGGTGTTCTTTCTCAAGGACAAGGGGGAGATGTGTGGTTTTGTTCGGGATCTTGTCTTGAGGTTGAGAAACGAGAGGCACGGAGATGCCATACGAGCGATCCACAGTGACAATGGCTCAGAATTCAGAAACTCTCATTTTGAAACCTTTTGCCATGACTTGGGTCTTGAACATCACGAGTCCGTATACGCCTCCCCAGAATGGCGTTGTGGAAAGGAAAAATAGGACCTTGTGTGATATGGCTCGGACGATGCTTGATGAGCATAGGACTCTGAAAGGTTCTGGGCTGAGGCAGTGAACAACACATGCTATGTGTCGAACAGGATCTACCTCAAAGTTCATAAGAAGAAAACTTGCTACGAGTTGATGCTTGGTCGCAGACCCAAGGTGAGTCACTTCCATGTCTTTGGTTACAAGTGCTTTATTCTGAAGAAAGGGAAGAAGTTGGATAAGTTTGAGGCTAGGTCGGTCGATGGTATTTTCTTTGGTTATGCATCTCATTCTAGAGCATATCGTGTGCTCAATCTTGAAACTAACCAAATCGTGGAGACTTGCGAGGTAACCTTCGACGAGACACAGCCACATAGTCAGCTTGTATTTGAGTGTGCAGGTGATGATGAGCTTAGCGAGGAGACCTTTCAGGAGGAGGAGCATGAACTTGGAGATGATGAAGATGGCGGTATGGTGCCCGCGACTGAACATGTACATACTACTTCGACTACAGTGGTGGACGGCCCCTCTCCTACACCTACGATGACAAATCAAGATCAAGGAGAAGCTATTGTGGAGGGGGAGGTAGCATCAAGGCGAGAACCCCGACGAGTACAAGTGGATCATCCAGCTTCAAGGATCATCGGGGGCATGAATGAACGCACTACACGGTCGAGGGTTCGGAACAATTCTCATTTCACTCATGCTGCATTTGTTGCCACTTTTGAGCCCAAAGATATTGGACACGCACTATCTGATCATAATTGGGTTAATTTGATGCATGAGGAGTTGGAGAACTTTGAGAGGAATCAGGTTTGAGAATTGGTTGATCCTCCCCCAGGGTGTAAACCAATTGGTACGAAGTGGGAGTGGAAGAACAAAGAGGGAGCGAATGGTGAAGTAGTGAGAAACAAGTCAAGGCTTGTTGCTCAGGGGTTCAGTCAGAAGGAGGGGATCAACTACGAGGAGACCTTTGCTCCCGTAGCCCGTTTGGAGGCGATAAGGATCCTTCTAGCCTTTTCCGTGGCTAAAGGGTTCAAGTTGCACCAAATGGATGTGAAGAGTGCTTTCCTGAATGGTGTGTTGGAGAAAGAAGTGTATGTGAGGCAACCACCGGGGTTTGAGAGTGAGAAGTACCCCCACCGGGTGTACAAGTTGAGGAAGGCGCTTTATGGGTTGAAGCAGGCGCCTAAAGCTTGGTATGGTAGGTTGAGGGGGTTCTTGTTTTAGAGAGGTTTTGAGATGGGGAAGGTCGATCAGACCTTGTTTCTACTCAGGCAGGGCAGAGATATCCTGATTGTGCAGGTGTACCTGGATGATATTGTCTTTGGTGGCTCATCTAACTCACTTGTTACAAGGTTTGCAGAAGATATGAGCAGGGAATTTGAGATGAGCATGATGGGCGAGTTGCAGTTCTTCCTCGGGCTACAAATTAAGCAATCAAAGGAAGGAACATTTGTGCACCAAGCTAAGTACACCAAGGACATTGTGCGGAAGTTCAAGATGGAGGACTCCAAGGCTATGACGACGCCGATGAGTATGACTACAGCTCTTGATGCGGACGAGGAAGGTGAACACGTGGACCAGAAGGAGTACCGGAGCATGATCGGGTCACTCCTCTACTTGACAACGACGAGGCCGAACATCCAATTCTCGGTATGTCTGTGCACTCGTTTTCAAGCGTCTCCGAGGACTTCGCATCGGCAAGCTCTGAAACAAATTTTCAGGTACTTGCGTCACACTCCTGACTTCGGCCTTTGGTACTCTGCGTCCTCTTCTTTGGCGCTTCATGGTTTTTTAGACGCGGATTTTGCCGGGCGTCGGTTGGATAGGAAGTCCACTTCTGGGACTTGCCAGTTTTTAGGATCTTTTTTGGTGTCTTGGTCTTCCTGCAAACAATCGAGTGTTGCTCAATCCACTACCGAGGCAGAGTACGTTGCCGCATCTAGTTGTTTCTCTCAGCTCCTTTGGATCACGTACACCATGAGTTACTTTGGTGAGGAGTATACCCATATTCCACTTCAATGTGACAGCACCAGTGCCATAAGCGTTGCAAAGAACCCAGTGCTCCATTCCAAAAAAACACATAGAAGTGAGGTATCATTTTCTGAGAGACAATGTAGAGAAAGGGAAGATAACCTTGATCCATGTACCCACACATGACCAACTAGCCGATATTTTCACCAAACCTCTAGATCAAGCAACTTTCACTCGTTTGCGAGGGGAGCTTGGTGTGTGTTTGATTTCTTGAGTTGGGTGTGTGGGATCTCCTTTGTAGCATATGTATAGCTTTCTTTTATGCATTTCTTGCATTTGGCATGGTATTTGTAACATGATGTATAGGCATCTTTGAATCTTAGGTTGCATGCATTTTGTATCATATGCATTTGTTAGGAAAAGCTTCTCCTATATACATTGTTCACCATGATGGGCTATATATGATCGTGTGAGCTAGTTTGTTATGCTATGGTTAGTTTGGCTTTGCTCTTGATGATCTTGATTTATATCCATGGTTGATGGCTATGTTTTTGAAAAATTGTCACATGTATGCTCTCTCATGTGTAAATGCCTTTATATGGTATTGACATGTGTTTAATGGCATGGTTATGCTTAATTTGTGGTTGGATAGCTAGCTTATTGATCATATGGGGCCAAAGGCTCATTTGCCATCATGAATGTTTAGCCCTCTTTCTTTATCTTGTGGAGGGGCATAAGTTCCTTTTTGTCGCAAAGACATTTCATGTACCAAATATGAATCTGAAAATGAAATGTAAAATGCTTGGAAAATGTGTGCTCATGTCATATGTGCTGAATTTAATTTGCTTTGGGTGCTAAACCGTTGCATGATGCCTACCAATGAGAGGTCTCATATATAGAAGTAGGCACATGGCTCGGTGGCTTTAACATGACATGAGGTGCTTGTCGGTGTTTGTGATGGTCTTATGATTAGAATGGTTGTCCTAGCATGAAATTTGTGTGGATTTGCCATTTTGACATGTTTTGCTCATGTTTAGGTTTTTGCTCATGAGAGGGTAAATTTTCACAAAATTACTCAAATCCTTTTTAGCCTTGTCCAATGGTTGTGAAACTTGGTGATCATGTAGTTGAGGTCATTACGAACCTGTAGAGTATCTAACTTGCTCATTTGGACTTGTGTAGCTCCTTGTGATGAATTTTGTATATTTGAGAAGCTATATGTTGAAACTTTTCACATTTTGCCTTGATTCATGCATTGTCAACAAGGGGGAGAAGTTTGTGCATGTTTTGGCCACCTGGAAGTGTTTGGAAGGTGTTCCAATTGGTTTGGGCAATTTTTGAGCAGTTTAGTGCAGAGCCGGTCACATGGGGCGGTCTAACCGCCCCCCAGGCGGTCAGATGTGTGGCAGGCGGTCTAACCGCCCTGGGCATGGTGACCAGAATTTTGCTCTTTGCTGCATTCCAGTGTTGCATTGCTGCATTAGTTCAGGGGGAGTGTGCTTTGGCTCAGGGGGAGCTTGCATATGTGCAGGGGGAGCTCTTTGTGGTGCTCGAGCTTTGGTTCGGTGGTTTGCGCTCTTTGTTTGAGCATGGTTTTGTCTCGGATGTGTCGAGCCGTTGCCCTTGCCTAAGGGGTCCGAGACTTGTCTTCTTCAAGTGATCTTATTCTTTGCCTTTCTTTGGCTTTCGATAGCTTGATGAGGTTTCCTTTTATTCGTTTCTTTCCTTTTTCTTTTCTCTCATGTTACTTTATGTGGATGTTGTCAATGCACTCATCAAGGGGGAGATTGAGGACCATGTGTGGTTCGAGGACCGTTGGATGGTCGCTTCCTTGTGTGACGAGTGATTGACAACGTTGTGTGGACTGATTCTTGGCTAAGTATTGCAGGTGCATGTTGCGGCTTGATTGGTGTTGGTGCAGGTGAAGAACAAGCGTGAAAGGTCGTCGCCGGTGAGGCCTCCAGGTGTGGAGAAGACAAGTAGGCTTCGTTCGAGGGACCCGGTGGCCAGTGGGGTCAAGTGCGGGCTGCATGGTGGCATGAACAACAAGATGAAGTCGTGGACGGTTTCTTGGTAGAGCCTCAAAACCAAGGTCGAGCCGGGACTACGTGGGAGCCAAGTCATGAGTGCAGATTGGCGGAGGCTACACCGAGTTTGCGGGGTTTGCAGTGGTTGACTAGAAAACCACTAGGTTACTCGGTTGAGCCACAAAACCGAGGCCGAAGACTCGACGAGGAGGTGCGGCCACCTAGGCCGGTCCAACCGCCCAGGAGGGGCGGTCAGACCGCTGGGGCCGGTCAGATCACCATGGCTGGTCTAACCGCCCTGGGGGCGGTCTGACTGCCCTGGTCGCTGGCGCCAGATGCTTCGAAGTGGAGGACACGCGTCAGGATCGCAAGGCTTGCGTCGAGGCTAAGCAGGTTGCAGTCGCCGGGTATCCGTCCGATGAAAAAAATTTGAAGACTTCCAAATTCGCCCTTGAGGGGCTTGTTTCCCTAGTTATTAAGTAAGGGTAGTTTAGTCTTTTGGGTGCCTCCATATATACTCTTCGAGGGGATGGATGGCAGCCAACTCTTGGAACTCTAGCTCATTTGTTTTTCCATTTTCATTCTCATTTTCCTCTAGTTTTTCCTAGGACTAGCTTTAGAGCTTCATGTGAGATCTAGAGAGATGGATGGATGTATGGGTGGCAAGCTAGACCTTGTACGAACCTTCATGGTATGTATAGATGTTTCGGCATTGTTCCTCGAGGTTGTGAAGTGCCTTTTTCGTCCTTCTTTTTGGTGATTTTCAGAGCTCTTTGGTGTGCTTTTGTTGGCGGAGTTTTGAGGATGATTTCTTGAGGTTTTTGGTGGGTGTCACGTATGAGGATCTTGTGCCTCTTTGGCTGGTGACTTTGCCACCAAATCTCTCTTGAATTAGACTCGATTTGGTGGTTTTTTGAGTTGGGCGAGTTCTTGACCTAGAGAGGTGATTTCTTGGATTCCTCTTGATTGTGAGCGATTCGGGTCGATTCCTTTGAGGTAGGGGTTGCCCAGGAGGTAACCCAGCTATTCCCGAAGTTCCGCTGCAATCCGTGGAGTAATTCGGGAGATCAGGCGATGGGAAGTTGAGCTTTGACCCGCGGGTAGGTTTTCTGGAAGGGGCGATCTAACCGCCTGGAGGGGGCGGTCTAACCGCCCTGGGCCTTCCAGATCGAAGTTTTGATTACGCCGGATTTTCCTCTGTGAGTTTGTTACCCTTGATCAAACGAGCGTTTGGGTGAAATTTCGGGTCGTTTTCGTGCCGTTTGCTAGGAGTTCTTGCTTGTAGTTCTTTGCTGGGTACAGGAGGTTAGACCGCCCCTGGTAGCCGGTCTAACTGCCCCTAGGCCTCTGGGTGAAGTTTTGGTTTTCACCAAGATTTCCTGGTAGCTAGCATGGCCTTGACCAAAGATCTTTGTTGGTGAAACCGTGGTGCATTTTGGTGCTCAGAAGAGGTGTTTCGAAGGATTTCTTTGTTGCCTGAAGGAGGCGGTCTAACCACCACCCATACCCGGTCTAACCACCCCCCTCTAGACAGTCGGCTCCCGAGTTGTTTCCACTGTCGTGGGTGCGTAGGGGTTGAGATTGCTGGTAGTGTTTGTTCCTAGGACCAGTAGCACTCCAGTGGCTATGTGGTTTTGGCAAACGGAAGGTAGAAGTGCGGAGCGTGTGATTTTGGGGGTCCGACCGAGCGAGTTCATCTTGTCGGAGTTTCAATCTCCTTCGAGAAGAATTTTTATCGGCTCCCATTCACTCCCCCCCTCTGGTCGCCTAATTGGTCCTTCAGCAGCTCGACTCATTAGCGAATGACGAGCATTCAACGAACAACACAACGGAGTATGAAGCCTTACTTCTGGCATTAAGGAAGATGTGAAGGACCGATACGGCGAACCAGAGAGGGGGGGGAGTGAATGGGAGCCGATAAAAATTCTTCTCGAAGGAGATGAGAACTCCAACAAGACGAACGCGGCTTCCAACACACGTCTCCGACTCACTACCAAGGTTGGTCAAGCCCACGTAGCCACTGGAGTGCCACTGGACCTAGGAACCAACACGCAACCTTCCGACCCGAGAAACACAGCGGAAAAACCAAACCTCGAGTCTACGGACCCACACCGGCCGGACCGGTGAGCAGCACCGGTCGACCGGTCCCCGCAGTGAACCCGAGCAACTTCCACTAAGTGGCTCTACACCGGTCGACCGGTGAGACACACCGGTCGGACCGTGGCGACCGAAAGCCCCCAAGACACCAAACAGGCCAACCGACCACCAAACGGACCCAAACTCGAAACAGCAGCAACACGGGACAACAACGAACACACCAAGACGTTCACCCGAGCAAAAACCCACAAGGGCTTGCACCGGTCAGACCGGTCAAGAGCACCGGTCAGACCGGTGTGGCCTGGGCAGCTCGGGATGAACAGCACCCGCGGGTCAACTCCCCAAAACCAAATCTCGATCTCCCGAATCGCTCCACGGACTTGAACAAGACTTTGGGGATATCAGGAACACCTCATGAGGAGTCCATAGCCAAGTTTAATCCCACCAAATCTCGTCCAAAAAGGAGGAATCGAAGAAATTCCGCCGAAAGCACCTTCAACCCAAGAACTCAAGAAACCCCCAAAATCGAGCACTTTTACTCACGGATTTGGGAGGGGAATCACAGCCCAAAGAACCACGAAGGGTTCCCACAAATTTCCCCCATCAAATCCCCAAGACAAAAGCCCCGAAAACACCCCAAAGAAATCACGAAGAGAGGGCTCCGAAAATCACCACCAAGAACAACCGGGAAAACACATCCAAACCTTGAGGAACCACGCCGAATCATCTATACATGAAACAAAGGTTCGTACAAGGTCTAGCAAGCCGCCCGATCATCCATCCCTCTCTACAAGATCTCTCCGTGAAGCTCTCTTGCTAGTCCTAAGGAAAACCTAGAGAAAATAGGTGGAAAATAGGAAAACAAATGAGCTAGGGTTCCAAGAGTTGGCTGCCAACCTCTCACCTCTTGGGTTATATAGGCGGCAACCGAATGTCTAAAATGCCCCTCTCTACTAACTAGGGATACAAGCCCCTCAAGGGCGGATTTGGAATTCTTGATGTCTTCACCATCGGACGGATGCCCGCAACCGCACCCTGCGTAGCCTCGACGCAAGCTATGCGATCCCGACGCGTGTCCTCCGCTTCGAAGATTCCGGACTGCGTCGTTGCACACCGTCGGGCCGGTGCTCCTCACCGGTCGACCGGTCCCCACCGGTCGACCGGTCGTGCCCACCGGTCGGACCGGTGCCGGTGCCGCCGCACCTCCATCTTCGGTTCTCCGGTCTTGGCTTTGTGGATCAACCAAGGAACCCGGTGGTTTTCTCGGTGAACCACCGGAAACCCCGCGAACTCGGTGTAGCCTCCGCCAATCTCCACTCATGACTTGGCTCCCACGTAGTCCCGGCTCGACCTTGGTTTTGAGGCTCAACCAAGAAACCGTCCACGACTTCATCTTGCTTGTTCATGCCACCATGCGGCCCGCACTTGACCCCCGCCGGCCACCGGTCCCTCGAACAAAGCCTACTTGTCTTCTCCACACCTGGAGGCCTCACCGGCAACGACCTTTCGCGCTTGTTCTTCACCTGCACCAACACCATTCAAGCCGCAACCTGCACCTGCAATACTTAGCCAAGAATCTCTCCACACAACGTTGTCAATCACTCATCACACAAGGAAGCGACCATCCACCGGTCCTCGAACCACACATGGTCCTCAATCTCCCCCTTGATGAGTGCATTGACAACACCCACACGAAAGTAACAAGAGAGAAAAGAAAAAGAAAAGAAACGAACAAAAAGAAACTCCAACAAGCGATCGAAAGCCAAACAAAGGCAAAGAGCAAGATCACTTGAAGGAGACAGGTCTCGGACCCCTTAGGCAAGGGCAACGGCTCGACACATCCGAGACAAAGCAAAGCTCAAGCAAAGAGCGCAAACCACCGAAACAAAGCTCGAACAACCACAAAGAGCTCCCCCTGCACACATGCAAGCTCCCCCTGAACCAATGCAACTCCCCCTGGACGAATGCATGCAAGACACCACTTGAAACAGGGCAGCAGCAACAACACAGCCCTGACCGGTCAAACCGGTCAACACCACCGGTCAGACCGGTGTGCAACATGTGTACAGAACCAGCTCTCACACCGGTCAGACCGGTGACCCTGACCGGTCAGACCGGTGCACAACAGAGCCCAGAAATGGCTCGAAACCACCTGAAAACCTTCTAAACACGTCCAGCAAGCCATTTCAAGCTCAAACTTCTCCCCCTTGTTGGCAATGCATGAATCAAGCCAAAAATGCAAAACTTTCAACCTAGAGCTTCTCAAATAGACAAAATTCAACAAAGAAAGCTACACATGTCCAAATGAGCAAGTTAGGTACTCTGCGGCTTCGTATTGATCTCAACTACATGATCACCAAGTTTCACAACCATTGGACGAAGCTAAGATGGATTTTGGCAATTTTGCGAAAAAACTTGCCTCTCATGAGCAAAGTCCTAAACATGATCAAGGCATATCAAAATGGCAAAGCCACACAAACTTCATGCTAGGACAGCTATTCTAACCATAAGACCATCACAAACACCCACAAGCACCTCATGTCATGTCAAAGCCACCGAGCCATGTGCCTACTTCTATTTATGAGACTTCTCATTGGTAGGCATCATGCAACGGTTTAGCACCCAAAGCAAATTAAATTCAGCACATATGACATGGGAGCATATTTTCCAAGCATTTTTTCATTTCATTTTCAGATTTGTAAATGGTACATGAAATGTCTTTGCGACAAAAAGGAACTTATGCTCCTCCACAAGATAAATCAAGAGGGCTAAACATTCATGATGGCAACTGAGCCTTTGGCCCCATATGATCAATAAACTAGCTATCCAACCACAAATTAAGCATAGCAAAGCCACAAAAACATGTCAAGAGCATGTAAAGGCATTTACACATGAGAGAGCATACATGTGACATTTTTCAAAAGCATAGCTATCAACCATGGATTATTCATCAAGATCATCAAGAGCTAAGCCAAAACTAACCGTAGCATACCAAACAAGCTCACAAAGACATATATCTCATTCCATGGTGAACAATGTATATGAGAGAAGCTTTTCCTAACCAATGCATATGATACAAAATGCATACAATCTAAGATACAAGGATGCCTATACATCATGTTACATATGCCATGCAAAATGCAAGAAATGCACAAAGGAAAGCTATACATATGCTACAAACCGGCTCCTCGAGGGGAGGCAAAACGGGCTCGACACCACCGGCAAAAGACAGCTCCCACACACCCAACTCAAGAAATCAAACACACACCAAGTTCTCCCCGCAAACGAGTGAAAGTTGCTTGATCTAGGGGTTTGGTGAAAATATCGGCTAGTTGGTCATGTGTGGGTACATGGATCAAGGCTATCTTTCCTTTCTCGACGTTGTCTCTCAGAAAATGATACCTCACTTCTATGTGCTTGGTTTTGGAATGGAGCACTGGGTTCTTTGCAACGCTTATGGCACTAGTGCTATCACATTGAAGTGGGACATGGGTATACTCCTCACCAAAGTCACTCATGGTGTAGGTGATCCAAAGGAGCTGAGAGCAACAACTAGCGACGGCAACATACTCGGCCTCGGTCGTGGATTGAGCAACACTCGACCGCTTGCGGGAAGACCAAGACACCAAAGAAGAACCCAAAAACTCGGCAAGTCCCGGAAGTGGACTTCCTATCCAACCGACACCCGGCAAAATCCGCGTCTGAAAAGCCATGAAGCGCCAAAGAAGAGGACGCGGAGTACCAAAGGCCGAAGTCGGGAGTGTGACGCAAGTACCCGAAAATTCGCTTCACCGCTTGCCGATGCGAAGTCCTCGGAGACGCTTGAAAACGAGCGCACGGACACACCGAGAACCGTATGTCCGGCCTCGTCGCCGTCAAGTAGAGGAGTGACCCGATCATGCTCCGGTACTCCTTCCGGTCCACATGTTCACCTTCCTCATCCGCATCAAGAGCCGTAGTCGTACTCATCGGCGTCGTCATAGCCTTGGAGTCCTCCATCTTGAACTTCCTCACAATGTCCTTGGTGTACTTAGCCCGGTGCACAAATGTTCCTTCCTTTGATTGCTTGATTTGTAGCCCGAGGAAGAACCGCAACTCACCCATCATGCTCATCTCGAACTCCCCGCTCATATCATCCGCAAACCTCGCAACAAGAGAGTTAGACGAGCCACCAAAGACAATATCATCCACGTATACCTGCACAATTAGGATATCTCTGCCCTGCCTCAGCAAAAACAAGGTCTGATCGACCTTCCCCATCTCAAAACCTCTCTCAAACAAGAACCCCCTCAACCTGCCATACCAAGCTCTAGGCGCCTGCTTCAACCCATACAGCGCCTTCCTCAACTTGTACACCCGGTGGGGGTACTTCTCACTCTCAAACCCTGGTGGTTGCCTCCCATACACTTCTTCCTCCAACACACCGTTTAAGAAGGCACTCTTCACATCCATTTGGTGCAACTTGAACCCTTTAGCCACAGAAAAGGCTAGAAGGATCCTAATCGCCTCCAAACGGGCTACGGGAGCAAAGGTCTCCTCGTAGTCAATCCCCTCCTTCTGACTGAACCCCTGGGCAACAAGTCTCGACTTGTTCCTCACAACCTCACCCTTCTCTCCTTCTTTGTTTTTCCACACCCACTTTGTACCAATCGGCTTACACCCTGGGGGAGGGTCAACCAACTCCCACACCCCGATTCCTCTCAAAGTTCTCCAACTCCTCATGCATCGAGTTAACCCAATTGTGATCGATAGTGCGTGTCCAATGTCTTTGGGCTCGAAAGAAGCAACGAACGCAAGCATGAGCAAAATGGGAATTGTTTCGAACCCTCGATCGTGTAGTGCGTTCATTCATGTCGCCGATGATCCTCGAAGCCGGGTGATCCACTTGAACTCGCCCGGGAGGTTCTCGCCTCGAAGCTACCTCCCCCTCAACATCGCCTTCTCCTCGTTCTTGATTTGTCGTCGTAGGTGTAGCGAGAGGGTCCATCCATCATCGTAGTCGAAGTAGTGGGTACATGTTCGGCGGGGGCACCGCACCACCATCCTCATCATCACCATGTTCATGCTCCTCCTCCCCGAAAGATCTCCTCGCCAAGCTCATCATCACCGCACACTCAAAGACAAGGCCGACTACGTGGCTCGTCTCGTCGAAGGTTACCTCGCAAGTCTCCACGATTTGGTTAGTTTCAAGATTGAGCACACGATATGCTCTAGAATGAGATGCATAACCAAAGAAAATGCCATCGACGGACCTAGCCTCAAACTTATCCAACTTCCTCGCCTTTCTTCGAATGAAACACTTGCAACCAAAGACATGGAAGTGACTCACCTTGGGTGTGCGACCATGCATCAACTCATAGCATGTCTTCTTCTTGTGCACCCCGAGGTATATCCCGTTCGACACATAGCATGCGGTATTCACCGCCTCGGCCCAATACCTCCTCGGAGTCCTATGCTCATCAAGCATCGTCCGAGCCATCTCGCACAAGGTCCCGTTCTTCCTTTCCACAACACCATTCCGGGGAGGTGTATACGGACTCGAAAAGCGGTGCTCAAGACCCAAGTCATGACAAAAGGTTTCCAAACGAGAGTTCCTGAATTCCGAGCCATTATCACTGCGGATAGCTCGTATGGCATCTCCGTGCCTCTCGTTCCTCAACCTCAAGACTAGATCTCGAACAAAACCAAATGTCTCCCCCTTATCCTCCAGAAAGAACACCCATGCATACCGAGAAAAGTCGTCCACCACAACAAGGACATACCACTTCCCACCCGCAGATCGCACACGAGCTGGGCCAACAAGGTCCATATGGAGCAGCTCGCATGGACGTTCAGTCATCACATCGGTGAGAGGCGGGTGAGAAGAGGCCACCATCTTGGCATGCCTAGACGGAGCACAAACCAACTCTTTCTCAAGCCTCAACCGTGGCAATCCTCGGACCAAATTGAGTTTACTCAAGCGAGACAAAAGGTCAAAGCTCAAGTGACCCAACTTCCTATGCCACTTTCACAACTCACTCGAAGAACCAGCCAAGAAACAACGCTCCACACCCGAAGACTGAGAAAAATCAGCACGAAACACCTGACCCTCGGGAACGACCATACAGACAAGGTCCCCTCGAGAGTCCACAATCCGAGAACCACCAGGCCGAAACAACACCTCAAAACCCTCATCCAACAACTGGGACACAGAAAGCAAATTGTACCCCGCGATTGAACAAGAGCAACACGCCTCGAGTGATCTTGTCACTCACTTTTATCTCACCTTCCCGAAAGCACACGCCCACGCCCATTGTCCCCAAAAGTGATGTACCTCTTCGTCACCACCGGGACGAGACTTGAGAACCACCCCCCGTCTCCGGTCATATGCCTCGAACAACCGGAGTCAATCAACCAAATGTTCTTCAAGTCTCCCACCCGAAATTCAAAAATAGGCACGTGAGCGAACAAACGACTCAAAGACCGGGGTTAGTACCAAAGGAGGAAAACCGAAGGCCGAGCCATTTGCTCGAAAGTGGGGTTAGCACCAACCAAAGCATCTCTCCTACCAAAACTACCTCCACGAACACCACCACGGTAACCACCCTGAGGGAACCACCCCTCTCTGCCTGGAGGAGGACCAAAACCACGCAAGAAAGCCCGTGGAACGTCCTTCCTCTCCAACTCACCGCCACGACTCCTCCAATCCCCGTATTGAGCACGAGGTGGAGAACGCCTAGCAAACTGACCACCTGCACCCTTTCCAGCCCAACCACCAGAACCACGACCACCAGAAACAACCCTCGCACCTGTACGAGCACGAAACCCGAACATCTGTCTGCCCAGGCCTGCACCGGTCTGACCGGTGCTCCACACCGGTCTGACCGGTGTGGTCTGGGCAGCAGCACCACCTGCAACCTTCTTTTCTCCCCAAGCCCGAACTGTCCGCACAATTGCCTTGCCCCTGGGCATCTGCATACGAGGCTCAAGTACACCATCGGAAGGGTGGTACTTGTCCTTGTTAGCCCACTCCTTCTCCATTCTCTCCTCTCGCTTCCTCTTGAAGCAAAACTCCTCCTTATGGCCATCTCTCCCACAATAGCCACAATGGAACCTCACAAGCTTAGGCTTTGGCTTGGGATGTGGCTGCTCACTTGGTTTTTCTCCACTCAAACCCTCCACCGGTTTCTCACCACTAGCCTTCTCACTCTCCTTCCCAAAGAACACTTTCCCCGAAGTGCTCACAAACTTGATAGGCTTTTGTAGGTCATTTGTGGGTGTAGGAAACACGGGTGGAGCTGGGGTTGTGTCTAGTCGGTTCCTTAGATGGTTAGGTTTTGGTGGGAAATCATTTTTGTGGTGGGTTTTTGGTGGCTCCGGGATATTCTCTCCACTTCCCTCACCAACCTTGTTTGCTCCAAGCCCCTCACCATCTTGCCTCTTAAAGGCCTCGATCATCATCCTCAACTGAGGCTCGTGACCGGACAACCAACCCATCAACTTCCTCAAATCATCATTCTCATCCTGCAAACGATCAACATAATGTGCAAGCTCCAAATTTTTCAATGCATGCATTTCACAGGTAGAGCAAGATGTAGGCATGGGTTCCTTCAATTTAGCCTCGAGCGAACTAGTGTAAGCATGCATCTCATCAATCTTAGCATGCAAAACAGGGCAAGAAGTGCAAGCACCTAGCAAAGCAGGTCTAGACTTAAGCTCAGCCACTTCAACCCTAAGCACATCTAGTTCCTCACACTTGGAGGCATGCTTCTCCTTAAACAAAGCAAGATCAGCAAGGAACATGGAGCAATCAGCACAATCATTCTCATCAGAGACAACAGGGCTAGCCTTAAGCGAATCAATCTCAAGCTTGCTATCAAGCACCTGTGTCTCTAGCTCGGCCCACTCTAGTCCTAGCATCCTCGAGTGAAGCCCTAAGCTCTTTCCTCATTTTCTTGGCCTCTCTAAGCATGTCATCACGGTTATCAAGCAAAGAGCCAAGCCTCTCATTCTCCCGGCGCAAGAAGGGAAGCTCATCACGCACCTCGTCGTCGGACTCGCAGTCCGAGTCGCTCCGTGTGCTCTTCTTGCTGCCGGAGCTCAACGCCATGGTGCGAGGCCGTCTCTCGCGAAGCGCCTCGGCCCGCTCGTGTTCTTGGACGACCTCTTGTTCTTGCGGCGATCTCCCTCGTCGTCGCTGCTGCTCGAGCTCGAGGTGGAGTACGCGGAACTGGAGTCGACGTCGCTCGCTCCAACCATCGCTCGGGCCTTGCCTCGGCCCTCCTTCTTCCTCGATCGTCGCTCGTCCTTGTACTTGTTCTTGTGCTTGCTCTTGTGGTCGCGCCTCGAACGGTACTTGTCGTCGTTCTTCCTCGTCTTGTGCTTGTAGCTGTCCTTGTTCTCGGCCTTCTCCGGGCAGTCGGCGACGAAGTGTCCCGGCTTGCCGCACTGGAAGCAAGTCCTCGTGTTCCTCCTCATGTTCACGCGGTTCTCGTGCAGCCTCTCGAACCGCCTCGTCAACAGCGCCAGCTCGTCCTCTCCAAGGTCATCAAACTCCTCATCCGGCATAGACATCGAGAGGAAAACGAGAACATCCCGGTGGATGGGTTAGAATTAGTCTTTCCTTTGGAACCACCAACGAGGGCAAGACTATGGGAATCGGTCGGTCCCTCGAGCTTGGCGCTCATGCCCCTATCCACCTCGGCCGACTTGAGCTTCGAGAACGGCTCGTTCACCGTCGCAGTATCATACCGCTCCGACTCGACTATGGCCTCGAACTTTCCGCCCCATATCGTACGATCCAAAGAGTGTAAGAGCTTGACCGCTCTATCATGATCATCGTACGGGAGCACGTCCACATTGGCCCTCATGTTGTTCACCACCACCGTGAACCTCCGAAACAAGGCATCGATGGACTCACCGGGAGATGAGTGAAGTTCTCGTACTCTCTCCGTAGGTCGCATACAACCGTGCTCGAACTCCGGGCGTTCCCAACATGAGCCTCCTTCAACACCGCCCAAATCCTACAAGCCAAGTGCTCGGTGTGCACCCGATCGAACTCGGGCCGACACAAAGCACGAAACAAGTAGTCGACCGCCTTATTGTTGGCGTCGAATCCGTCCCCTCGACCCCGGAGCAAGGAAATCCATCGGCCGGACATAGCCTCGTGTCCACCGTGACATCCCAAAGCACCGTGACCCTTTCCGCGGAGGAACGCACCCATCCGCTTGCTCCACATCCGGTAGTTCTTGCCATCGAAGTGTGGAGGACCCGAACCCCGTTCTCGGTACGCCATCCTTGGATCTTAGATCGGTTAGAGTCAACAAAGACCCGAACCGGCTCGATACCACTTGAAGGACCGATACGGCGAACCGAGAGGGGGGGGGAGTGAATGGGAGCCGATAAAAATTCTTCTCGAAGGAGATGAGAACTCCAACAAGACGAACGCGGCTTCCAACACACGTCTCCGACTCACTACCAAGGTTGGTCAAGCCCACGTAGCCACCGGAGTGCCACCGGACCTAGGAACCAACACGCAACCTTCCGACCCGAGAAACACAACGGAAAAACCAAACCTCGAGTCTACGGACCCACACCGGTCGGATCGGTGAGCAAAGACCGGTCGACCGGTCCCCGCAGTGAACCCGAGCAACTTCCACTAAGTGGCTCTACACCGGTCGACCGGTGAGACACACCGGTCGGACCGGTGGCGGCTGTACCGAAAGCCCCCAAGACACCAAACAGCCAACCGACCACCAAACGGACCCAAACTCGAAACGAGAAGCAACACGGGACAACAACGAACACACCAAGACGTTCACCCGAGCAAAAACCCACAAGGGCTTGCACCGCCGGACCGGTCAAGAGCACCCGGTCGGACCGGTGTGGCTCCGGGCGACTCGGGATGAACAAGACACCGCGGGTCAACTCCCCAAAACCAAATCTCGATCTCCCGAATCGCTCCACGGACTTGAACAAGACTTTGGGGATATCAGGAACACCTCATGAGGAGTCCATAGCCAAGTTTAATCCCACCAAATCTCGTCCAAAAAGGAGGAATCGAAGAAATCCCGCCGAAAGCACCTTCAACCCAAGAACTCAAGAAACCCCCAAAATCGAGCACTTTTACTCACGGATTTGGGAGGGGAATCACGGCCCAAAGAACCACGAAGGGTTCCCACAAATTTCCCCCATCAAATCCCCAAGACAAAAGCCCCGAAAACACCCCAAAGAAATCACGAAGAGAGGGCTCCGAAAATCACCACCAAGAACAACCGGGAAAACACATCCAAACCTTGAGGAACCACGCCGAATCATCTATACATGAAACAAAGGTTCGTACAAGGTCTAGCAAGCCGCCCGATCATCCATCCCTCTCTACAAGATCTCTCCGTGAAGCTCTCTTGCTAGTCCTAAGGAAAACCTAGAGAAAATAGGTGGAAAATAGGAAAACAAATGAGCTAGGGTTCCAAGAGTTGGCTGCCAACCTCTCACCTCTTGGGTTATATAGGCGGCAACCGAATGTCTAAAATGCCCCTCTCTACTAACTAGGGATACAAGCCCCTCAAGGGCGGATTTGGAATTCTTGATGTCTTCACCATCGGACGGATGCCCGGCAACCGCACCCTCGCGTAGCCTCGACGCAAGCTATGCGATCCCGACGCGTGTCCTCCGCTTCGAAGATTCGGACCGCGTCGTTGCACACCGGTCGGACCGGTGCTCCTCACCGGTCGGACCGGTCGGGCCCACCGGTCGGACCGGTCTCGGTGCCGCCTGCACCTCCATCTTCGGTTCTCCGGTCTTGGCTTTGTGGATCAACCAAGGAACCCGGTGGTTTTCGGTGAACCACCGAAACCCCCGCGAACTCGGTGTAGCCTCCGCCAATCTCCACTCATGACTTGGCTCCCACGTAGTCCCGGCTCGACCTTGGTTTTGAGGCTCAACCAAGAAACCGTCCACGACTTCATCTTGCTGTTCATGCCACCATGCGGCCCGCACTTGACCCCCGCCGGCCACCGGTCCCTCGAACAAAGCCTACTTGTCTTCTCCACACCTGGAGGCCTCACCGGCAACGACCTTTTCGCGCTTGTTCTTCACCTGCACCAACACGAGTCAAGCCGCAACCTGCACCTGCAATACTTAGCCAAGAATCAGTCCACACAACGTTGTCAATCACTCATCACACAAGGAAGCGACCATCCACCGGTCCTCGAACCACACATGGTCCTCAAGATGCAAGCTCTAGGTCAGCAAACCTTCATCATTAAGACAGACTCCAAAGTTATTCAGAAACATATCAAAAAAGAGAGCGAAGCAAGAAATCCTGTTTTGATGAAATATCTTGAGAAGGTCAGGGAAATGGAAAGGCATTTCAAAGGTTATTCAGTGCAACACAAAACAAGAGACGACAATAATGAAGCAGACAAGCTCGCCAAAGCAGCAACCAGAAATCAAGCAATGCCTCCCGACGTGTTCTTCGAAATCCTCAAAGAACCGTCCATCAACGAAACAAAGCTGAAAATCGTGAATGTTCTGGAGACTCCCGATTGGAGAGCCGAAATCATGGCATACTTGAGGGGTCACTATGAACCACAAGATGAATTGGAGGAAAAAAGATTGAAGCAAAGGGAAAGAGGCTATGCGGTAGTCAATGGAGAGATATACAAGTCAAGAGTTACTGAACCATGGCTAAGATGTATCACCTCTGAAAAAGGTCTCGAACTTCTCAAGGAAATCCACAGTGGATTCTGCGGTGCACACATAGGCACAAGGGCTCTAGCAGGCAAAGCAATAAAGTAGGGATTCTGGTGGCCTACCGTAAACATTGATGCAAAGAAATTAGTTTGGGAATGTGAAGCATGTCAAAAAACAGCGAATCAACAAAACTTACCATCTATGCCAGTTCACCTAATTCCACCATCATGGCCTTTGCAAAGGTGGGGAACGGACCTCGTTGGACCACTTCCAACAACTCAAGGAAACTGCAAATTCGCAGCTGTGGCCATGGACTACTTCACCAAATGGGTGGAAACGAAAGCTTTGACGAATATCACGGCACCAACAATTCAGAAATTCTTCTAGCTAAATATAGTCTGCAGATTCGGGGTTCCAGGAGAACTGACCGTGGACAATGGGAAGCAATTTGATTGTTATTCCTTCAAAGAATACTGCAAAACTTTGGGTACTCACGCGAAGTTTTCGTCTGTATATCATCCGCAGACTAATGGGGCTGTCCAAAAAGCAAATGAGCTGATATTTTCAGGAATCAAGAAGTGCTTGTTCGACCAGAAAAAAGGCAAGTGGACTGATGAATTGCCGAAAGTAATCCGGTCTCATAACACCACAGTATCAAGAGCGACGGGTTTCACACCATTTCACTTACTCTTTGGCACCGAAGCAATGACCCCAGAACAAGTCAAGAATGAAAGCATGAAAGTGCTAAAGGAAGAAGAAATCAAGAAAGTTAACCAAAAAGTAGAGAAAGATATGATCGAATTAACGATTCTTGAAGCTGCTGAAAACATCGAGAAGTACCAGAAAGAAACTAAGACATGGAAGGATAGAAAAGTGGTCAGAAAAGACATCAAGACCAGAAATTTAGTTCTGAAAAGAAAGAAGAATTGGGAGAACCCTGGAAAACTCCAAGAACCATGGGAAGGGTGGTTCATAGCCAAGGAAACAAGCATGCTAGGGGCTTTTTGCCTGTTAAGTCAAACTGATGAAGAACTACCATATTTGTGGAATGCTGATAGCTTGAAGAGGTATTACCCTTGAGAGTCCTGAAGTTAGCTAGATTTATTTTTGTTGAACATTTCTTTTCATAAGTTTACATTCCGTAAAAATTCAAAAAGCCCGAACCATGAGTCTATAAGTGGTTTCGAAAACAAAAACATTTACTTTTTCGCAATTTCCTTACAATAAAGAGGACTGTACTCTTTTCCTTGCAAAGGGGGCTCTAAATCAAGAGGCAAGGTTTTTAATGAGGCGGATCCAATACTTTTTGTGATATATATGAAAAGAGTCTTCCCCCCATCATGTGTCTCGTGAGCTCCACCATGTGAAAAATTCGTGAAAGGCTCCGTGATAGCCAAAATTCCATCATGTGAAAGAAAAAATCGTGAAAGGCTCCGTGATAACCAAAATTCCATCGTGTGAAAGAAAAAATCATGAAAGGCTCCGTGATAGCCAAAATTCCATCGTGTGAAAAAAAATTCGTGAAAGGCTCCGTGATAGCCAAAATTCCATCGTGTGAAAGAAAAGTTCATGAAAGGCTTCATGATAGCCGAAATTCCATTATGAGAAAGGAAAGATTGTGAAGGGGCTCCCATGATAGCCGATGGCTATGTGAAAGCCTAAATTCCACTATCAAAGGGATTCCCACCGAAAGGCCGAAGAGAACAAGTTGTGGCCTAAATCCACTGTTAAAGGGATTCCCACCGAAAGGCCGGAGACAACAACAAGTTGTGGCCTAAATCCCATCATTAAAGGGATTCCCATTGAAAAGCCAAAGACAACAAGTTGTGGCCTACATCCCACCGTTGAAGGGATCCCCATCAAGAGGCCTAAGACAACAACAAGTTGTGGCCCAGTTCCCATCGCGAAGGAATGATTTACCAAAAGTTTGGAAATAATTAGGATTATGACTAATGAACTATATATGTTTTCATTAAGAATTTTCATGTGTGAAAAATCCAAAACAAGAATCATGAATCGTATTCAACAATGGTTTATTCAAGGATCATCAGAGAAAGTTTCCCCCAAGTGGCCAAGGGGCTGGATTCTCCGTGAAAGCTAACGTGTGCAAAATAAGATGGTTGAAGCAACTGAAAGTTGCGATATCAACCAGGGAAACTATGCCAAGCGAATAAAGTCCACAAAATTCGTAAAACCAATTTTTTCGACTTACACTACAATCGTCATGATCTCTGGATTCCAGAAGCAATTAGCAGTAGTTTCGTAGAAAAGAGACAGTAGCGAAGAGTTTTCAATCATTAGACAATTGCGAAATTTTGCGTGCAAAATGGCAAGGTGGGGGAGGGTGATGTTTTTTCATCAAGAAAAATGTCTTTATTGCCTTAATTACACACAAAATTTCGTACACAAGTTAATTACATATTACAGTCGAAATCAGAATGAAAGTTCGACAATGTGTCCGGGGTCGCGGCCATTGTTTTCTACAACATCACTTGCAAAAGCGAAATCGTATTCGTCAGTTTTTGGGCTAAGGGGCTCCTTCTGCATAAGGATCGAGGAGCTCAAAGCTGTAGCAGCAGGAGTGTCGCCATCCCGAAGAAGAAAAAATGTGGAAAGATCAAAACTACATATCGAAAAATTCAAAGAAGTTTCAAGCCAAAACTCGGAAAAGTCTCGATCAGGATAAGCCTCCTTAAACAGTTGCCAAGCTTCACCACTAATAACTTGATTTCCACGATGAATTTGTAAGGGTATCACATCCTGGGCAGGCCTACCTTGCAGGACCTACGCAGGTTAAGATTTAGAAGATAACTGTTTAGAGAAGGGTTCACAACCCACAAATTTACAAGTTCTATACAAATTGCTTCAGAGGCATATTTTCAAGCATCTCATCTGGTGATGTCAACCTTCGGGGAAGACTCACCATGGTCAAAACTATCCTCAGCATCACCGCTGCTGCTGCCGTCACTGCCGTCTTCTCCAGAATCTTCTTCACCATCATCAGTGTCTTCATTATCCTCAGCTTCGGAAGAAGACCCCGGAGCCTTGATGCCTTTCCCTTGCATCTCTTCTTGAATCAACTAGAAAGAACAAACATAAAGACTTCGGAAAACTAAAGAAGGAAAATTCACGAATTTACAAAAACCAACAACGTCTTCGAGAAACCAACCTGGACCAGCTTAGCGCGGGTGATATTCCTTGCAACCTCCTTCCTGCTGGCGAACCAGAAATCCCTTGCAAATTTAGCCTTGATAGCCAAGACCTCTTCATTGGGGCAAATTCTTGAAGTACTCGAAGCATCGGGAAATTGTGAAAGTTTCTCACGAAACTTCACAAGGTTAGCACAGTTGAAGTCATGAAGAAGCTTCAAGATACTCTCAACCGAGAAAGCAGCAGTGAAATTGCTTCCACCAGATATAACCCCAGGAAGCGCCTTGAACTCTGTGTCGATCCACTTCATAAAATTGGAAATTTCTACATAGCAAGAAGCAGAGTAGGATGAACTCTAAACTCTCTCAAGGCTTTCTCGCACTCTTTGAACAAAAGCTTCAACTTATTTTTAATCTCTGAAACCTCTTTCCCAGACGCATCATCTCAATCAGCCAATGCTTTCTCAAGGTCTTGAATTTTCTGCTCTTTGCTGCTCAACGTCTTTGCAAGATCAGCGTGGTTGATTCGAATATCCCCAACAGCCTTAGAAGACTTGTCATGATCCTTGCGAAGATTTTCAATCAATCTCAAGTCCTCATCATGAGTTTTCTATAGTTTTTCGAGATCCTTTTTCGAGCTCTCAAGGGCTTCTTCGGCGACCCTCTTCCCATCTTCTGTGATCTTTTTTTCATCCTGGCATCTCTTCAGAGCATCAGTCAGTTCCGCAACTTTCTTCTCCAAGTCTAGATTCGCAGCCTGAGCCAAGTTGAAGTCACGCTTTAGTTTCCTGGACTCCTTAGATAACTTCTTAGTAGCTTCCACCTGCTCCATCAAGCGTTCAGAAGCAATCTTTCCAAGAAGCGAAGCCTTCAGGGTGTAAGCCTTCTGATATTCTTCAATCATAGAAGCTGGGTACGTTCGGAGAAGTGCTTCGAAATCTGGAAAATTCATAACAATAAATAATAGTAAAGAGTTACGAAATTCAGAAGTTGCAAGGAAAGCTGAGAATGGAGCTAAGTAGGGGAAATAGGTCACAAACCTTTTTTGCTAAGAGTCTCCATAGTAATACGGCCACCAGGTACTGAACTTGTAGAGGTTTTTTTCAAGGATGAAGAGGATTGCTTTCCCGAATCGCGGGCAGTCATGCTAAGTGGTGGAGGTGCCTGTTCTGAAGCTCCTTCTCCTGTTTCATCTACGAATTTAGACGAGTTCCACAATGTTAAAAACTTAGACGCATCGTCTCCTGCAGAAGCCTTTTCACACCCAACACTTAGCAGTTCTCCTCGATATGACGTACCAAAACTTTTATTGAAGGCCACAATAGAGGGAGAAGGGTCCTGGCCTTCAGGAAGATCTTCGCGAGTCTCGACCAAAGGAACATTTTGCACAGGACTTTCACCCTTGTAAATAATCATCTCCAATTCCTTGGTGAATTCGGGAGGAGCCTCATCTTGGGGACCAGAAGGCTGAGGATCAGCAACTTCAGCAACAGCAGCAACAGCGACAGGCGCAGAAACCTCCTTCCGAACTTCAGCCACATCATCTGAAAAAGTTTCAACATCCATGAATTCATTCTCAGAACCTGGAGTGCAATGTCTATGAATAGTGAATCTCAACTCAGTCCATAGGTAAGAGAAAAAACCTGTGCGGCTGGGTTCGACGATCATGTCATCATTAAAAGCAGAAGGGACTCGCCGCACTTCAGCAATGGAAACCTTCTTTACAACCTTTTTAATCTACTTTCGGCTAAGTCGAGCAAGGCTGGAAGCTGCCTGAAGTTCGGTGTTTGAAACAGCTTCAGACAATTTACGCTTCCGCTTACTTGATTCAAGAGATTTTGTTTTCTCAGGATGAACCGCAGAAGAGGATGTTTCATCCGTGTCCCCGTTTCCTTTTTTCAAAGATTTTCCTCTACGGGCTTTCAGAGGTGTGGCCGAGCAGTTGGCCACGGCAACAGCTGGAGCTTTCACGACAATGCCCGGGCGACAAGAGCGGAAAGACTTTTCACCACAAACTTGAAAGAATACCCGATTGACCTTCTTTTGTGCTTAACAAAATTTTTGTAAGCCTTGTACTCATTCATGGTGGATTCGCCAATCATAGCGTTCACTTTCTTCTCTATTTCATCAATGCACTCTTTGGCACTCTGGCCTTCAGAAGGACCGAAATGGCGAACCAGAGAGGGGGCAGTAAATGGGAGCCGATAAAAATTATTCTCGAAGGAGATAGAGACTCCAACAAGATGAACACGGCTTCCAACACACGTCTCAGTCTCACTACCCAAGTTGGCCAAGACCACGCAACCACTGGAGTGCTACTGGCCCTAGGAACCAACAACCAACTTCACAGACCTGAGAACGCAGCGGAACACAAACCTTGAGCCTCACTGACTTACACCGGTCAGGCTGGTGAGCACCACCGGTCAGACCGGTCTTGCTGGTGAAACCTGGAAATTTCCACAGAACAGCTCCTACACCGGTCAGGCCAGTGTAGCTCACCAGTCAGACCGGTTCAAGACAGGAAACCCCAAATCTACCAATCAGGCCTACCGAACTCCAAACTGACCCGAACTCGAAACAGCAGCAACACGGGACAACAGCGAACACACCCAAACGTTCACCCGAGCAAAAACTTAACCGGTGTCTGCACCGATCAAACTGGTGAGAGGCACCGATCAGACCGGTGTGGCCTGGCCTGATCAGAACCACAAAGGGTTCATGCATACATCCCCCACCAAGTACCCAAGAAAAAAGTCCCGAAATCGCTCCAAGAAAATCGCCAAGAAAGGGCTCCGAAAATCACCAAAAAGAACAAACGGGAATAACACATCCAAGCCTTGAGGAACCACGCCGAATCACAAAGAGGTTCATACAAGGTCTAGCTTGCCGCCCGATCATCCTTCCCTCTCACAAGATCTCACCATGAAGCTCTCAAGCTAGCCCTATAAAAATCCTAGAGAAAATAGGAAGGGAAAATAGGAAAACCAAATGAGCTAGGGTTCCAAGAGTTGGCTGCCATCCTCTCACCTCTTGGGTTATATGGAGGCAACCGAAAGTCTAAAATACCCTTACTAGCTAGTTAGGGATACATGCCCCTCGAGGGAGAAATCGGAAATCTTTGTCATCGCTCCATCAGATGGATGCCCAGCGACCACAAACTTGCTTAGCCTCGATGCAAGCCTTGCGATCCCGACGCGTGTCCTCCACTTAGAAGTCTCCGGACTGAGTCATCGCACACCGGTCAGACCGGTGCTCCTCACCGGCCAGACCAGTACCCACCGGTCAGACCGGTTTGGAGCTGCTGCATCTCCATCTTC
Organism: Cenchrus americanus; assembly: GCA_947561735.1. Taxonomy (NCBI): domain Eukaryota; kingdom Viridiplantae; phylum Streptophyta; class Magnoliopsida; order Poales; family Poaceae; genus Cenchrus; species Cenchrus americanus. The sequence goes on along the minus strand of OX387239.1, from coordinate 125,194,565 downwards.
GGTTCTTCGGTATTGGCTTTGTGGATCAACCAAGGAACCCAGTGGTTTTCTGGTGAACCCAAGGAAACCCCTATAACTCTGTGTAGCTTCCGCCAATCGCCACTCATGACTCGGCTCCCACGTGTCCCGGCTCGACCTTGGTTTTGAGCCTCAACCAAGAAACCGTCCATGAATTCATCTTGCTGTTCATGCCACCATGCGGCCCACACTTGACTCCGCTGGCCACCGGGTCCCTCAAGCTAAGCCTACTTGTCTTATCCACACCTGGAGGCCTCACGGAGATGACCTTTCGCGCTTGTTCTTCACCTGCACCAACACCAGTCAAGCCGCAACCTGCACCTGCAATACTTAGCCAAGAATCAGTCCACACACGTTGTCAATCAGTCATCGCACCAGGAAGCGACCATCCACCGGGTCCTCGAATCACACATGGTCCTCAATCTCCCCCTTGATGAGTGCATTGACAACACACACATATAGTAACCTGAGATAAAAGAAAAAGAAAAGAAAAAGAAAAGAAACGAATAAAAAGAAACTCCAACAAGCGATCGAAAGCCAAACAAAGGCAAAGAGCAAGATCACTTAAAGAAGACAAGTCTCAGACCCCTTAAGTAAGGGCAACGACTCGACACATCCGAGACAAACTATGCTCAAGCAAAGAGGGCAAACCACAAAACTAGAGCTCGAAAACCACAAAGAGCTCCCCCTGCACACATGCAACTCCCCCTGGACGAATGCATGCAAAACACCACCTGAAACAGAGTAGTTGTAACAGCTCAGCTCTGACCGGTCAGACCGGTCACCCTCACCGGTCAGACCGGTGGGCAAGATCGCCTAGCATCTAGGAACTACACTGGTCACACCGGTGCCCCTCACCAGTCAGGCCGATGCCACCTGGGAAATTACCAGAGCTCAAAAATAGCTTGAAACCACTTGGAAACCTTCTAAAAGCGTGCAACAAGCCATTTCAAGCTCAAACTTCTCCCCCTTGTTGACAATGCATGAATCAAGCCAAAAATGCAAAAAAATTCAACCTAGAGCTTCTCAAATAGACAAAAATCAACATAGGATGCTACACATGTCCAAATGAGCAAGTTAGATACTCTATAGCTTCGTATTGACATCAACTACTGTTGACGCAAAATCTGCACCTCGCGCCAAGCACACAGCAAGCCGATCAAGCTAGCTTCACACGCGAAGAGATCACGAGACGTGCCAGTCAATTTTCCCTGAAAATTAACAAAAGACAAAGTAGTTAAATTCCAAAGCTTGGAACTTGCCGGGTGGTACCAGACAGTTCCATATTTACGGCTAGAGAGCCAAGTGAGATGACATATAGCTATAAAGAGCTATCTATCAACGAACTGAAACCATTCGGGAGCCTTAAAGTGTAAAAAGTAACACAACCGAATAGATGACGCAAGCATGACGACAGATCGGTCTTTATTTGGATAAAACGCACGTGCGCAAGGCCATGACCGATCCCCGTGGTAAACAATGTTAAATAATAAATGAAGTAAAAGCACGGACATAAATATGTAATAAACAAGCATGCATAGATCCAAAGCACTAGTCTACCGCATGTCTAGGTACTCTAAGACCCGTCGGGTACGATACCAAGCGAATCTATCCACCGCATGATACAACTTGCTTGAGATCGCGCCACCTTCCACAAATAGATCTATCAACCGCATGATACGATCTAAATATGGAAAGCTAAAAGCATACAATATTTAAAGCATGAATTATGAACGTGTTTTACTCATGAAAGCATAACCGAACACGGCTGAACAGCCGATTCGGGGTCCATGAAGAAGGAACGAACTTTACCAAGCAAGATAAATCTATCAGATTGGATTGAAATCTAATCCACCAGATGATTAGCTCCAAAACAACCCAAAAACCTGCATCTACTGCATGATACCCAGCTCTTTCAAGATTTATACAAGTTTTGGCAAGCTTGAACCCGCAACACGTAACAACCTAGACCGACTCAGTTTCGGCTACCAAGGAGCATGTGATCCACGTGTTATTTAAGCCAAGGGTACGAACTCGATTCGCATAAGGATCATCAAAAGGGATAAAGCCGATCCAAACCCATCTAGATTGGGCAAAGAAGTGTTACATGAATTTAAACATAAAGCGAAAACTCAAAGCAACATGGGGTAACTTAATGAATCTATTGAATCTTGCCAAAATTCAATAGAGCCGATAACTAGCTTCAAGCTAGATCTTAGCCTACCGCATGGCTCATGACCTAACAAGAAACCCTCTTGAACCAAGCTTGAATCTACCGCATGACACTAAGCATGGTAACAAGACTACTTGCATCAGATCTAAATCCACCGCATGATACTAGACATGATACAAGGTTGCCGGTACTCACGGAGGTCGACGGATCGATGAACCCTCTCGAAGAACTCGACGACACGACAAATGGACTCTAGGGTTTGGCGTAAAGCCGGTTTGTATTGAGAATGATTTCGGATGTCTGTTACATACATTCAGGGTTCATATTTATACCCTGCTAAGCATGACCTCGAATGGATCCGATACCTAATTTATCTCTAAGCACGATCGCTTATCCATCCATTCGTCCTTTCCGCTCGGGCCACGTCACCATATAATTTCGCAAAATCAGCTCAACCGTTTCCTTGCCGAACGGAAGCAAATAGCCGACCGCGGATTTTTCTGCCGAATGCATCTGAAGAAACCTTCCTTCCGCCGGACGGATTTCTCACCGAGTTGGACCCACAAGTCAGACTCCTTACCAAATTTTGGTGTTAACATATGCCCCTTCAATTACAGGATAAAAGTGATTTTATTCCGGAATTGACTCCAGCCACCAACATCTTTAAATTGAATCTGTTCAACACCCGTTCTCTCTCTTCGCAATCCGCCGGAGTCTTCGCCTAGATCCAAACCCTATATCACCTTTTCTGAGCTCAAATCCCCAATGGCGGCTCAAAATCAAGCTGCTCAGGTAAATTCCTCCACCATAAGCTTCATTCGGCATTCAGATTTTCAATTTTTACCTGAGATTTCTTCTCCGCTTTCCCTCAGGAGCTTTCCACCAAGCTTTTGATCCGTACTGAGGACCATTCAAGATCCTACTTCCTTGGTCCTGTGGGAGTTTCTGATCCTCGCGAATTCATCGCAGCTGAATCCCAAAGGATCCCCTTCAAAGCGGCTTTAACTAAGCCTCCCCTGTGGCAGGATGCTTTCAAGAACTGGCCTTTGCCCCCAATTGCAGGTTGGAGGAATTGGTACAAAAGAATTCTTGCGGATAAGAGTGCCAGGACCCAAAACTGGGATACCCTCCGCATTGCTCAATGCTTGGAGCTGTCTTTGGCCAAGACCCCCAAAAACGAAGACCTCTTGATAGCGGCTTGCCACTTCTGGTCAAATGGCGTCAACGCCTCCCTTTTTGGTCACGGCCCAATGTCCCCAACTCTGGCCGATGTATACATGATTACCGGCCTTGACATTTCAGGGTCTATTCGTCCCTGGGATTTCAAAGGTTCCACAAGACAAACAGGAGCGAAACCAGGGAGCGGATATAAAAATTATACCCAGAATCATATGAAAGATGGCCCCCTTGGTGAAGTTGAATACAGGGCATTCCTGAACATGTGGCTGTGCAGGTTCATCTTCTGTGGCAATGCCAATGAGCCTACTCTGAATCACATTGTAATGGCTACACACTTAGCCAATGGTAATCGCCTTCCCCTTGGGAAATACCTCCTTGGTAGTGTATACCACATGCTTCATCAAACCGTCACCCAAATGTACACCAGCCAGAGGATAGCATGTGTCAATGGCCCTTGGTGGTTTGTACAAATGTGGCTGCAACTGCACATGCACCAGATTGTTGGTGTTGACCTCAACATCCGGTTCTTCCCTTCATGCAACTATCATGAAGGGGAAACCCAAGTCACCAGAGGATGCCACACCTATGGAGAAGCTGTTTCAACCGTTCCCATCAAGCAGAATGTCAGCCAGCTCTTCGAGCTCTTCTTCAAAGGCTTCCCAAACCCTCTCTGGCTTCCTTATTTGGATAATGACAATTTAACTCTCCCTTGTGAGTTCTCCTTTGAAGCTGAACGCCAAGATGGAAGATTTCTGGAAATCCTCAACATCATCATCCATCCATGCATTCTGCCAGCTGAATTCAGTGGAGGGAGGCTAAACCACAGTACTTATGAATACTATCAGCCCAACATGATGGCTCGGCAACTTGGATGTGGCCAGATGCCCCCGAGACTGTTTCTGCATGAATTCCTCAAGCCCAGAGAGGAAATCAAAGAACTTACTCAAAGCAACAGGGTTTTTCAGTATGTATGCAGTCCATCTGTTTACACCTGGCCCTTCACACCCACAACAGTAGCTCACCCCACCTTCAACTCCTGGTGGCAAGAATTCCATGACCATATTTTTAGTGAGCCTATGCATTTATTTTGTATAGAACTGATGCCTGATTTTCAACCAACTTCAGAGGTAATCATGATTATCCCTTTCCTCAAATCCGGCATTTCTTCCTTTAACCATGTTCTTGATTTTCTTTTTCTTTTTACCCACAGAACACAATGCCTGCCCCTCTAGCCAGGGAGATCACTTACAATGCAGTAGGCCCAATCTCAGCATTGGGATTTAGATCACCAACCCTGGCTCAATTAATGGCTAGGTATGCTACAACAGATCCAACTCTGTCCAGTATGACTACTGACAAGAGGCAAGGCCTATCTCTGATCGCACCCCCAAATGCCAAGAGGAGAAGAACCGTCAAGAAAGTCCTTATCGAGGTAAAATTTATTCTCTCTTGATCACATGATTACTCTTTTCTGATAAATCTCGTCTTATGCGATTTCAGACTAGAACTCAGCAATCCTCAGCTTCAGAACCTGCCAATGCTCCATCCACTGGTATGACCTTTATCACTCCTTCCTTTGAAGATCAACACTGGCATTCATCCTTGATCTGGTATTTTCAGAGGAAACAATGGTGGATCAACTTGTGGATGCCCCAGTATTTCAACATGCAAGTCCACCCAGGCCTGAGCCATCTGTCCAAGTAGAGATCTCATCTTCATCAGGGACTCAATCACCCCCTACTCAGACAGAAACACCAACCTCGCCCGAGATGAACTTCCCCATCCAACCAGAGCTTTCAAGTCCTCCAAGGACTCAATCACCCACTGGTCAGGCAGAAACATCAACCTTAGCAGAGGTGAATCCATTTCCTCTCCAGCCAGAAGCTTCAGAGTTGCCAGAGGCTGTATCACCCTTTCACACAGAAGCTTCAGCTTTGCCATGAGCACCCCCTTCACCAGTGGCTCCAGAAATCTCCCCTGAAACTGAACAAAACCCTGTTCCAGTTCAGGAAGTCAGGCATGAGGTAATCATCAAACCCACCAATGGGGAACAATCCAATTGCCGAGACGAGGGAAAGGGTGCCTCAAGCCTTGTCAGAGGAAGTGCAAGAAAAGCTCAAGGAAATCTTTGCCTGGCTGCAAAGAGAGGCTCGAGATCAGATCAGAGACCTTGATTATTTCAAGGACATGCTTAGAGCCATCAGCCAAGAACGTCCTGAGGATGTCAGGGCCTCACTTGAACCCATCTCTGGCCTGGATGGTCATTATGCAGCCATAAGACGAGATCTGAGGAATGTATCTTCCCGTCCAGCTGTTGAACAGAAGAAGGCTAAAGCTGAACAAGCCGTAAAGGGAGCACAATCTCAGACTGAGAGTCACAAAGGGACATTGGCCAATCTGCGAGCTGCTCGTGAGTTGAAAATTGCCAGAAAAGCCGCATTGGAGGCAGAGCAGAAAAGCTTATCAGTAGAAATAGAAGCTGACGACAGGACGATAGCCGAACTTCCTGGACTGATAGAGAAAATCCAAGAGGAAGCGATATCGGCCATAGCTGAGGTGAACCAATGTGATGCGGAACTCACGTTCTTGTCTGACGCCCAGCAAGATTATCAAGAACGGATGGAGAACATCCACCAGACAACATCGAATGCCTCCAATATAATTGCAAAGTATTTAAACATTTAGATGTATTGACCGATGTGTAACCGAACTGGTCGTCCTTGCAACATTTGCTATTGCAATTTTATTTTCCTTTTCCTCTGTACGTCCTTAATTGCAACGCTGAACGACCCATTCGGTAATCAATAGCCAAAAAGTGCCAATACCCGAACGGCACCTTAACTTCCTTTCAGCCAAGCCAGTCAACCGAATACGACTCAGCATCGAACTCCAAACGACCCAACGGCGGATCGGTCAAGGAAACCTCTCCACCTTCCAAGTTTCTTGGGATATGCGCCACGATCTAGAGCCACGACCTGAGGCCACGATCTATCTCGCCAGGCCTATAAATGAAAACCGTAGGTGCCCCCAGCTCTTCACCAAGCCTTTAGCTCTCAAATCTTCGCCAATCTCATGTCTTCTTTTTCCAATCAGCGCAAATCCCAGAAGCATGGCGAGCAGCAACAACCGGCGCCACGCCGCTGACGAGGCGGAGGGGAGTCGCGCCAGTGCCTGTCGGAGGCAATAATCGTCAACTTTTCTCTTTACGATTCGACCTTGATCCCCTTTTGTTCTTGACGATCATCTTTGTTTCAGGCTTATTCAATGGAATCCATCATCTGCACCAGCCGGTCAGCCCCTGCCGGACGACTCCTCGGAGTCAGACCATTACTCCCCCGTGCCCTACGGTGAACTTGATGCTCTCCGCTTCAAGGCGGAGCTGGAAGTAGCCCAGCGCGAGCTGGAAGATGTCTCCAAAAAGGCTGGCATAGCCGAACTGGAGTGGGAAGACCAGCGTAAGCAGCTGCTGGCGACCATCGACGGTACGACTCTGAAACCGCTCCTTAATCCAATCCGGCTTTTGATACTGATCACCTTTATCTTGTACTTTGCAGCCCGTGACGCCGAGCTCAACCAGCTAAAGATGCTGGTGGAGCAATTGGCCGACAAGGTGAACGCCCGCGGAGACACGCCGGCGGAGCGCCTTGCCGCGGTGGAGCACCGCGTGGACGAAGTGGCTACCCATGGCATTCGCTTGGGCACCACTTTGGGCCTGGCCGCCATGGCGACGCACACCGACGTTGACTACTCTACCAGGCCGCGCGGCTTCCGGGGCGGCGCACCAGAAGACATCGAGGAGATCGAGATCATCTTGGAGCGCCTCGACGGCCACGGCGATGCCATTGCCGAACTCACTCATCCACAGTCTGTGTTAAACAGGCTCTTTGATTAGATTGTATTAGGGATGTTTGATATCGGCAATAAATAAAGAACTTTTAATTTCCGTGCTTGCACTGTGATGATTTTTCTGTGTTTGCATCCGTGAATCTTATTTCTTCTTAAACGTATTCGAGAACTCGTTTGAGCCGAACATGCGAAAACAGATGCTTCTTGGTGCAAAATCCGCAGAAAATCCTTGATTCTGCAATCCGTAGGCACTGTTCAAACGAAAACCCTTCGCATCTGGGAAGAAAACCCTGCCGTTTGGTATTCCAATAATGCACGCCGGCCAGTCATCACTCCCAACGCACTCTCTCAGTCAATAAAATAGTCTGCTGAGATGCCCTGCAAATCCGCCGCACACCTCATCCATCACTTCTCATCTCCTCCTCTGTCCTCAGAGGAAAAAACCCCAAGGCCATGGACAAAGGCAAGCAGCCCCAGGAGGGCAGCACGCCGAAGAAACACAGGATCCGAGAGTGAGTTTTCCTTTGATTTGCTCCTTGTTTTCTCATGTAGTCTCGCGTTTTACCTCCTCTCTACCTTTCCTCTTTCAGCCTTGATCTGCTTCCTGAGGAAATCATTGGGACCGAAGGCATGCCTGAGTACATCTCCTCTGATTCTTCCCTTGAAGCAGAGGACGCCACGCCCGAGCAGAGAACCAGCCACCAACTACGCCGCCGCGTTCGGCACCTGGAGCATGACCTCAGGGACATCACCGCTCGTTGCCAGGCCGAGCGCGAGCGTCGCATGGCTTTGGAGGCATCAGTGGGAGGTAAATGTCTTTAACTCCTTCTTGACTCTGTATTCACATCTGGATCTTTGCCCCTAATGACCACTCCTCTGTCTGAGATGTCTCTGATAGGTACAATAACCTGAAAGCGGCTTGGGACAGCTTGGTGGAGGCAGCAAATCATGGTCACCCCCATGCATTCCAAGTTGTCGTCACGGTGGTCCTGGAGCAACTGAAGAGGGAGCAGCCGAAGAAGCAAAGAAAATATTGAATCATACTTTCGCTTCTTACGCCAGGCCTTCTACTTCCCGCCTCCTCGAAGTCCTGATCACCAGGGTTGTTGGATGTCAACCTGCAAGAAGCAGTTGTAATGTAGTTTCGTGCTAAGGGCAATGCATCTAGGCACTGGCCATTCCCTCTGTTTGGGGATTTTGTTCTGAAGACGGCCTCGTTCTTGAGCACCGGCTATTCTAGTATCAGATGCATGTAATCCCAATGCTGGTGATCACCGATCCATTTCAATACTAGGATAATATCTCTTCAAATATCTTCCATTTATTGCAGCGGAAAATTCTTCTCCTTGTAAAGTTTTCAACATGTAGGCATTACCAGGGACGCATCTGACCACGCGAAAGGGTCCTTCCCAGTTAGGGGACCATTTGCCGAATTCACTGTATTTGGTTCCCATCGGTAGTAATGCTTTCCAAACCAAATCTCCTTTTGCAAATTGCGTAACCTTTACCTTCTTGTTATAACACTTGGCAACCCGCAGCTTGTTCTTCTCGATATTTTCCAGGGCCCTAAGACGGATCATGTGCAAATCTTCTAGCTCATCCATCATTAAGCCGCTATAATCTTTGGAGCTTAAATCTTTCTGTAAAACCACTCTCCTAGAATCTGATTGTATTTCCCAAGGTAAAACCGCATAGTGTCCATAAACCAATTCATAAGGAGATGTTTTTGTAGCTCCATGAGGGGCCATTCGGTAAGCCCATAACGCTTCACTGAGTACCGAATGCCACCTCCTTGGCTTCTGGTCGATCTTCTTTTGTATAAGCTTGATCATGATCTTATTAGAAGCCTCCCCGCCCGACCATTAGCTTGGGCATAATAGGGAGAAGAATTAAACAATTTGATTCCCATGCTTTCGGCAAACTCTCTGAACTCCAAGGACACGAATTGGGCTCCCTGATCAGTTGTGATTGTCCGAGGGATTCCAAACCGATAGATGATGTGTTCCTTGACAAATTCAACCATGTTTTCCGACGTCACCTTCTTCAGTGGAATTGCCTCAACCCATTTAGTAAAATAATCCGTAGCCAAAAGCACGAACTTATGCCCCTTGCTAGATGGTGGATTAATCTGGCCAATCAAGTCTATGCCCCAGCCCCTGAATGGCCATGGCTTGATAATGGGATTTAATGCCGATGCAGGAACTCTTTGAATATTTCCAAACCTCTGGCAGTCTTGGCATCCCTTGTAATACTCAAAGCAGTCCTCCAATATCGTCGACCAAAAGCACCCAGCTTGCCTGACAACCCATTTCATGCGGTAGGCCGATTGGTGTGCTCCACATATCCCATCATGTACTTCACTCATCATCCTTTTAGCTTCCTCTGGACCCAGGCATCGTAACAACACCCCGTCTAACGATTTGTAAAACAAATTATCATCCAGAAGAACAAATTTTATGGCCTTGTACCTGAGCTTCCTAGAGACTTTTCGGGATGGATCTTTCAGATAGTCAATGATCTCTTTTCTTCAATCATCTCCCGCAAGATCCATTCCCAGCGCATATATGTCCGTGGCAGACGCCTCTTGATTCTCTTTATAACCGGAAGCGTTCTGCGCCAACCTGTTCGCCTCTTCATTGTGTTCCCTAGGAATATGTTGTAGAGTCACCAACGGAAAGCTCTTCAAGATTTCCCTACATTCTTCGTAGTAACTCCTCAGCGCTTCACTTTTACATTCGTATTTGCCATTCAATTGCTTTATTACCAATTCTGAATCTCCATAAACCTCAACCGAAACGGCCCCGGCTTCTCTCAAATATTGAAGCCCCCGAAGCAATGCCTCGTACTCAGCCTGATTGTTTGTAACAGTGGGCTGTATAGGCATAGCAAACTCGAACATCTCACCCCTGGGCGAAATCAACAGAATCCCTACTCCCCCACCTTTACCACATGATGACCCATCAAAAAATAAAGCCCAAGGAGTAATTTCAAGCAAATCAATTGATGGATCACGATGTTCAGTTATAAAATCGGCAATGATTTGACCTTTAATAGCTTTTGCCGATTCGAACTTTAACTCAGACTCTGATAAAGCCAAGATCCACTTGCCAATCCTGCCATTCAAAATTGGCATAGATAACATGTGTTTTATTACATCGAACTTAGAATATACAATGCATTCGGCATTCAACAAGTAGTGCCGAAACTTTGTACACGAGTAGTACACGCATAGGCACAGTTTCTCTGTAGCTGAATACCTGGTCTCGAGATCAAGTAATTTTCGGCTAAGATACGCTACTACCCGCTCCTTTCCTTCGAATTCTTGAATAAGGGCCGATCCAATGGTTTGGGTATCGGCCGCCACGTACAACTTGAAAGGCTTATCCAAGCGGACGGAGGGACCCGATCGGTGGCTCCTTCATATATTGCTTGATCTCGTCAAAAGCCTTTTGTTGTTCGTCGCCCCACGTGAACTTCGATCTTTCTTAAGTTTCAGCAATGGAGAAAACGGCAAAACCTTCTGTGACAGATTTGAGATGAATCTCCTTACAAAATTAATTTTGCCGAGCAGTGATTGCAACTCCTTGAGATTAGTTGGAGGGACAACTTCATCAATGGCTTTCATGCTTTTTTTGCCAACTTCAATCCCCCCTTCGTGGACCAAGAATCCCAAGAACTCTCCAGCTGATACCCCAAAAGCGCATTTGTTTGGGTTCATCTTCAAGCCATGCTTTCGGGTGCATTCCAAGGTTCTTTTCACGTCTTCCAAATGCGTGCCATGATTTAGGGACTTGATCACGACGTTATCAATGTAAATTTCGACAACTTTGCCGATCAGCTCGTGAAAGATGTAGTTCATGGCTCGCTGATAAGTTGCACCGGCATTCTTCAACCCAAATGTCATGACTATCCATTCAAACAGGCCTATATGACCAGGACATCTGAAGGCTGTCTTTGATATATCCTCTATTGCCATAAAAATTTTGTTATATCCCGCATTACCATCCATGAAACTGATGACTTTGTGTCCAGCAGCGGCGTCAACCAACAAATCGGCAACAGGCATGGGGTAACCATCCATAGGAGTAGCTCTGTTTAAATCCCTGAAATCTATAGAGACCCTCATCTTTCAATTTTTCTTGTAGACAGGGACAATATTAGAGATCCACTCCGCATATCTGCATGGCTGAACGAAGTTTGCATCAAGTAATCTTTCAACTTCTTTCTTTACATCGGCCAATACTTCATCTTTGTAGATTTTCCGGGGAGGTTGCTTGTATGGTTTGAAACCAGATTTGATTGGCAACCGATGCTCAACAATGGAACGGTCCAGTCCAGGCATCTCTGAATAATCCCAAGCAAAGCAATCTTTATATTCCTTGAGCAACTTGATCAATTCCTCCCTGAAGTCCGATTGCAAGTTTGCGCTGATAAATGTCGGCCTTGGTTTGTCACCGCTTCCAATGTCAACTTCCTCCAATTTATCAGCCGACATGAATCCTCGTCCCAACTTGCCGTCAGTGCCATCGATGGGGTTATCCATTAAAAATTGCTATAAGAGCCGACTGCTTGAATCGGTTGTTGATCGCTGCTGACAGGCTCAACAGGACCTTCTCCCCAGTCTTTTCCTGAGAAACAGTCAATACCTTGGTATTCCCAGAAAGCTGGTTCCACATTTGCAACGCTCACGGAGTCGTTTGCTTGGACCACCTCAATATCATCATCTACCCATTGGATGAGCTGCTGATGCATGGTAGATGGGACGCAGCAGTTGGCATGAATCCAGTCCCGTCCAAGCAGTAGGCTATAGGCTGCTTTACCTTCGATGACAAAGAAGGTTGTGAGCAGTGTTTTGGACCCGATCATCAGATCCACGTGGGCGCATCCCTTGGTATCTGAAGGACTCCCGGCGAAATCGTTCGGTATTATGCTTGTAGGTGTCAAGTCGCCAGGGCCCATGCCAAGTTTTCTGAAAGTGGTGTATGGCATTACATTGACCGCCGCTCCACCGTCGACAAACATCTTGGTCAATGGCTTGCCATTGACGTATCCTTTCAAGTATAGCAGCCTCATGTGTCGATTTTTTGCTGGTTTGTCGAAGACGGCTTGCTTGGCTAGCACCAGCTGCGCCATCAGTCCCTCAAGCTGCTCATCGTCCAGGGGCGCTTCTTCCTGCACGACCTGATTAGCAGGAGCCATAAATTCATTCGGCAGAAAATATACCATACATGCCGGCGCCGAGCGGTTTGACCCTTCAGGTTTATCCTTTGGACGCCACACCCCGCCCTCGTCCGGACCCCCCCCCGCCTCGCCCGTTCGCGGTTCCTCAAGCGCTGAACCCTCCTTTTCTGACTCTTCCTTAGGCCAGGCGGGCACCATTGCCCCTTTTGCCAGACGTACTCGTCCTCGTCTTCTTCCTGATCAGCCCATCTCAAATCGGCTTGTCTCTTCCTGGGATGATCAATGATTTCAATTTTTTGACGCCAATCCTCACTAGGATGTATCCTTCCAATTCTTTCATGGACGGATCGGCGATTGGCAGTTTCCTGCCTATACTCAAAGTACCTATCGCTGCACTCAGGGCAGTTTCTCAACGTGGGAAGCTTCAACCCTTCGTTCCAGCAGTGCCTGAAGAATGCGCACCCCCAGTGTGCGCGCTTCTGCTCGCGCGTATATTGCTCCAGATCTCTCCTGCGCGCTTCCTCTTTGGCCCTGCGCCTCTCCTCCTCGTGCTTTCATTTCTGGTAGCGCTCTTTCTCCAGCTGGCGCTGCCACTTGTTGAGGAGGATGCGCGTAGTCACCCTGGGTTTGGCCCTGGACGATTCCCCCGATCTCGATATGGCTCTTGAGAACGCGGGGGGCTTCACCATGCACCTGCTCCAAGGTCACTTGACGTTCTGGGTCTACTGCTCCATCCTGCCTTGCCCTGGCTGAAGTCAAGACCATGACCTTGCCCTTCTCCTTGGCTGTCACCATGTTGACGGAAAAGCTTATCATGTTCTGGGGAAAAGGGTGGCCGTCCAGTTTCATCTTGTTATCAAACTTGAGATGTCCCTCCTGGATAGATCTCTGGATCCTCATCCTGAAGACCCTGTAGTCATTGATGGAGTGAGAATTCCTGTCATGGAAGCCGCAGTAACGTTTCTCCTTTACCCCATCAGGCCGAAGCATGGAATGCCCTTCAGGCCACTTGATTCGACCTTCCTTCACCAGGAACTCAAACAGCTTATCAGCTTTAGTGACGTCGAAATCGTAGGTGCCTTTAGTCTGTTTGACCCAACATTGATTCATGGTCAATGGTTCCTTCCCCCACATGATTTCGGTCGCAGCCACGTCCTGGTCATCATCAGAGTCCTCCATTTGGTCGGCCTTTTCCAGGAACTGATTGTAGATATCCGCCACGTCGTGCTGTTTACCGAACCTGGCATCTTTCTTAAAACCTTAGGCCTGGTTGCTCATTAATGACAGCTTTTGGGACAATTGTCCCAGGTTATCGAACTCCATGCCAAACAGCTTTTCACGTACGGCCGGTAGCATCCCAGCGACGGCCATGTCGGCCAACTGGTCATCTGGTAGATTTAGTGAAAAACACATGCCCCTGATTTCCCTGAACCTTTTGAGGAACTCCAAGGGCGTCTCACTGTGCTGCCGCTGAAATAATGGGCGTGGAATTTCCGTTCCAGCTCCCTCCATGTGCTAACTGATTGGGGAGGCAAAGATGAAAACCACTGGAACGTCGCGCCCGTCAGTGACATGGGGAAGTACCTGACCCTGAATGCCTCTTCAGATGAGCACTCTCCAAGCTGCATCAGGTAGCGAGCAATATGCCCCACCGTGCTCGTGTCATCCTGCCCGGAAAACTTTGTAAATTCCGTCGGAGGCTTTACTCTTGGCGGCAGGATCATGTTGTAATACCACTCCGGGAACGGAGGTGTGTAGGTAGGTCCCTGTATTTTAGGTTTGAGGCCGAACTGATTCTGCATCAAGTCGGCCATCTTCTGAGCCAGGATATCATCCTCCTGCACGCCCGTAGCTGGTCCGTAACCTGGATTCGGGAGAGCATCGATGGCGTCGTAGTTCATCACCTCGTGGTAGCCTCCGCCGTACAAATTATTCTGCAGTCTGTTGCTAGCTGGGGCAATCCTGTAGCCGGAAGCAAGTGGGGCTCCAGACGAGCCGAATGCCAGCTCCCCGTACGTGGACTGATACGGGTTCGGCTGTTGCACAGGTTGACCTGCGCTGCCCTGCGGTGGTGGCTGGACTGGTTGTCCTCCTGCGGCCTGCAGTGGGGGCTGAATTGGCTGACCTCCAGCGCCTTGTGGAGGGGGCTGGAAGGCTTGGCTTCCAACGCTCTGCGGAGGAGGCTGGGCTGGCTGGCTCCGCAATGGCGGCTAAGAACTGGACTCACCCATCTCCATGGTGCCTCCTTGAAAGGGTGTTCGATTGAACACTTGCTCCATGCCTGGGCCGAAGACAGCCACCATCATCTGTTTGAACGCACCCAGGAAAGCTCTATGATGCCTGCTTAAGATATGGTCTGCGGCATCTCGGAACGCTTGCATGCATCCCTCCCTCTCCTGCTGGGTCATAGCGTCACTCTCTCCTGGCAACAAAACCCTGGGCATCTCATTCTTTAGGTATGGGACGCCACTCCTGTTCTTCTTGAATGACAGCAAACACTTCTGTTGGAACTGATCCGCAGCATCCTGCAGCTGTTGCCGCTGTTCCGGAGAGAGGTCTTCGATGTTGACATCCATGATGTTCCCGATGTCAGGCATCTTGATTTTCGGCTGTGGTCCCACTGGGCGTGCCAAAAAGTGTGTTGACGCAAAATCTGCACCTCGCGCCAAGCACACAGCAAGCCGAACAAGCTAGCTTCACACGCGAAGAGATCACGAGACATGCCAGTCAATTTTCCCTGAAAATTAACAAAAGACAAAGTAGTTAAATTCCAAAGCTTGGAACTTGCCGGGTGGTACCAGACATTCCATATTTACGGCTAGAGAGCCAAGTGAGATGACATATAGCTATAAAGAGCTATCTGTCAACGAACTGAAACCATTCGGGAGCTTTAAAGTGTAAAAAGTAACACAACCGAATAGATGACGCAACCATGACGACAGATCGGTCTTTATTTGGATAAAGACGCACGTGCGCAAGGCCATGACCGATCCCCGTGGTGAACAACGTTAAATAATAAATGAAGTAAAAGCACGGACATAAATATGTAATAAACAAGCATGCATAGATCCAAAGCACTAGTCTACCGCATGTCTAGGATGCATAGATCACCAAGTTTCACAACCATTGGACGAAGCTAAGATGAAATTGAGCAATTTTGCGAAAATTTACCCTCTCATGAGCAAAGTCCTACCCATGAGCAGAACATGTCAAAATGGCAAAGCCACAGAAACTTCATGCTAGGACAACTATTCTAATCATAAGACCATCACAAACACCAACAAGCACCTCATGTCATGTCAAAGCCACCGAGCCATGTGCCTACTTCTATATATGAGACATCTCATTGGTAGGCATCATGCAATGGTTTAGCACCCAAAACAAATTAGAGTTAGCACATATGACATGGGAGCACATTTTACAAGCAATTTACATTTCATTTTCAGATTCATATTTGGTACATGAAATGTCTTTGCGACAAAAAGGAACTTATGCCCCTCCACAAGATAAAGCATGAGGGCTAAACATTCATGATGGCAAATGAGCCTTTGGCCCCATATGATCAAAATAAGCTATCCAACCACAAATTAAGCATAGCCAAGCCACTAAAAATGTCAAGATCATATAAAGGCATTTAGTCACAAGAGAGCATATATGTGACAATTTTCAAAAACATAGCCATCAACCATGGATATAAACCAAGATTTTCACGAGCTAAGCCAAACTAACCATATCATACCAAACAAGCTCACAAAGACATAAATAGCATTTCATGGTGAACAATGTATATAAGAGAAGCTTTTCAAAACCAATGCATATGATACAAAATGTATACAAGGATGCCTATACATCATGTTACATATGACATGCCAAATGCAAGAAATGCATAAAGGAAAGCTATACATGTGCTAAAAGGAGCTCCCACACACCCAACTCAAGAAATTAAACACACACCAAGCTCCCCCCGCAAACGAGTGAAAGTTGCTTGATCTAAGGGTTTGGTGAAAATATCGGCTAGTTGGTCATGTGTGGGTACATGGATCAAGGCTATCTTCCCTTTCTCTACGTTGTCTCTCAGAAAATGATACCTCACTTCTTTGTGCTTGGTTTTGGAAAGGAGCACTGGGTTCTTTGCAACACTTATGGCACTGGTGTTGTCACATTGAAGTGGGACATGGGTATACTCTTCACCGAAATCACTCATGGTGTATGAGATCCAAAGGAGCTGAGAGCAACAATGAGCAGCGGCAACGTACTCTGCCTCGGTAGTGGATTGAGCAACACTCGACTGTTTGCGGGAAGACCAAGACACCAAAGAAGATCCCAAAAACTGGCAAGTCCTAGAAGTGGACTTCCTATCCAACCGACACTCGGCAAAATCCGCGTCTGAAAAACCATGAAGCGCCAAAGAGGAGGACGCGAAGTACCAAAAGCCAAAGTCAGGAGTGTGATGCAAGTACATGAAAATGCGCTTAACCGCTTGCCGATGCGAAAGACGCTTGAAAACGAGCTCACAGACATACCGAGAACTGGATGTCCGGCCTCGTCGCCGTCAAGTAGAGGAGTGACCCGATCATGCTTCGGTACTCCTTCTGGTCCACGTGTTCACCTTCCTCATCTGCATCAAGAGCTGTAGTCATACTCATCGGTGTCGCCATAGCCTTGGAGTCCTCCACCTTGAACTTCCGCACAATGTCCTTAGTGTACTTAGCTTGGTGCACAAATGTTCCATCCTTTGATTGCTTGATTTGTAGCCCAAGGAAGAACTGCAACTCGCCCATCATATTCCCTGCTCATATCCTCTGCAAACCATGCAACAAGAGAGTTAGACAAGCCACCAAAGACAATATCATCCACGTACACCTGCACAATAGGATGTCTCTGCCCTGCCTGAGTAGAAACAAGGTCTGATCGACATTCCTCATTTCGAACCCTCTCTCAAACAGGAACCCCCTCAACCTACCGTACCAAGCTCTAGGCGCCTGCTTCAACCCATACAGTGCCTTCCTCAACTTGTACACCCGGTGGGGGTACTTATCCCTCTCAAACCCCGACAGTTGCCTCACATACACTTCTTACTCTAACACACCATTCAAGAGGCACTCTTCACATCCATTTGGTGCAACTTGAACCCTTTAGCCACGGAAAAGGCCAGAAGGATCCTAATCGCCTCCAAATGAGCTACGGGAGCAAAGGTCTCCTTGTAGTCAATCCCCTCCTTATGACTGAACCCCTGAGCAACAAGCCTTGACTTGTTTCTCACCAACTCGCCTTTATCTCCCTCTTTGTTCTTCCACACCCATTTTGTCCCAAACAGCTTACACCCTGGGGGAGGGTCAACCAATTCACAAACTTGGTTCTTCTCAAAGTTCTCCAACTCCTCATGTATCGAATTAACCCAATTATGATCAGATAGTGCGTGTCTAATGTCTTTGGGCTCAAAGGTGGCAACAAATGCAGCATGAGCGAAATGAGAATTGTTCCGAACCCTCGATCGTGAAGTACGTTAATTCAAGTCACCGATGATCCTTGAAGCTAGGTGATCCACTTGTACTCGCCCGGGAGGTTCTCGCCTTGATGCTACCTCCCCCTCGACAATTGCTTCTCCTTGATCTTGGTTTATCGTCGTAGGTGTGGAAGAGGGGCCGTCCATCACCGTAGTCGAAGTAGTAGGTACATGCTCAGCCGCGGGCACCACACCGCCATCTTCATCGTCTCCATATTCATGCTCCTCCTCCTGAAAGATCTCCTCGCCAAATTCATCATCAACTGCACACTCAAAGACAAGCTGACTACGTGGCTGTGTCTCGTCGAAGGTTACCTCGCAAGTCTCAACGATTTGGTTAGTTTCAAGATTTAGCACACGATATGCTCTAGAGTGAGATGCATAACCATAGAAAATACCATAGACCGACCTAGCCTCAAACTTGTCCAACTTCTTCCCTTTCATAAGGATAAAGAACTTGCAACCAAAAACATGGAAGTGACTCACCTTGGGTGTGCGACCATGCATCAACTCGTAGCAGGTTTTCTTCTTATGCACTCTGAGGTAGATCCTGTTCGAAACATAGGATGCGGTATTCACCGCCTCAGCCCAGAACCTTCTCGAAGTCCTATGCTCATCAAGCATAGTCTGAGCCATCTCACACAAGGTTTTATTTTTCCTTTCCACAACACCATTCTGAGGAGGCGTATATGGACTCGAAAACTGGTGTTCAAGACCCAAGTCATGGCAAAAGGTTTCGAAATGAGAGTTTCTGAATTTTGAGCCATTGTCACTACGGATAGCTCGTATGGCATCTCTGTGCCTCTCGTTCTTCAACCTCGAGACAAGATCTCGAACGAAACCAAATGTCTCCCCTTTCTCCTCAAGAAAGAACACCCACGCATACCGAGAGTAGTCGTCCACCACAACAAGGACGTACCACTTCCCACCCGCAGATTGCACACTAGCTGGGCCAACAAGGTCCATATGGAGCAGCACGCATGGACGCTCAGTCATCACATCGGTGAGAGGCGGATGAGAAGAGGCTACCATCTTGGCATGCCTACACGGCGCACACACCAACTCTTTCTCAAGCCTCAACCGTGGCAATCCTCGTACTAAATTGAGTTTACTCAAGTGAGACAAAAGGTCAAAGCTCAAGTGACCCAACTTCCTATGCCTCTTCCACAACTCACTCGAAGAACCAGCCAAGAAACACGCTCCACACCAGAAGACTGAGAAAAATCAGCTCGAAACACCTGACCCTCGGGAACGACCATACAGACAAGGTCCCCTCGAGAATCCAAAATCCAAGAACCACCAGGCCGAAACAACACCTCAAAACCCTCATCCAATAGCTGGGACATAGAAAGAAAATTGAATCTAAGTGATTGAACAAGAGCAACACGCATGAGAGTGATCTTGTCACTCACCTTAATCTCACCATCTGATAGCACACACCCTCGCCCATTGTCCCAAAGGTGATGTACCTCTTTGTCACCACCGGGACGAGACTTGAGAACCACCCCTTGTCTCCAGTCATATGCCTCGAGCAACCGGAGTCAATCAACCAAATGTTCTTCAAGACTCCCACCTGTAATTCAAAAACGAGCACGTGAGCGAACAAACGACTCAGCACTGGGGTTAGTACCAAAAGAGTAAAACTAGTGCCGAGCCATTTTCTCAAAAGTGGGGTTAGCACAATCCGAAACATCTTTCCTATCAAAGCTACCTCCACGAACACCACCATGGTAACCACTATGAGGGAACCAACTCTCTCTAGCTGGAGGAGGACCAAAACCACGAAAGGAAAACCGTGGACCGTCCCTCCTCTCCAACTCAAAGCTACGACTCCTCCCATTCCCGTAGTGAGCACGAGGGGGAGAATGCCTAGCAAACTGACCTCCTTCAAACTCTCCAGACCAACCACCAGAACCACGACCTTTAGAACCAAACCTAGCACCTGTACAAGAACGAAACCCAAAGTTCTACATGTCCAAACCCGCACTGGTCTGACTGGTGTGGCGCACCGGTCTGACCGGTGTAGCTCGTCCAGCAACACCTCCAGCATCCTTTCGCTCTCCCCAAGCCAGAACTGTCCTCACACTCGCATTGGCCCTAGGCATCTGCACACTACACCATTGGAAGGGAGGTACTTGTCTTTGTTAGCCCACTCCTTCGCCATTCTATCCTCTCGCTTCCTCTTGAAGCAAAACTCATCCTTATTGCCATCTGTCCCACAATAGCCACAATGAAATCTCATGAGCTTAGGTTTAGGCTTGGGTTGGGGCTGCTCACTTGGTTTTTCTCCACTCAGCTTCTGAACCGGTTTCTCCTCACTAGCCTTCTCACTCTCTTTCCCAAAGAACACTTTCCCTGAAGTGCTCACGAACTTGATAGGCTTTTGGAAATCATTTGTTTGTGGAGGAAACACATGTGGAGCTGGGGTTGTGTCTAGTCAGTTCCTAAGATGGTTCGGTTTAGGAGGGAAAGCATTTTTGTGGTGGGTTTTTGGTGGATCTGGGACATTCTCTCCACTTCCCTCACCAATCTTGTTTGCCTCAAGTCCCTCACCATCCTGCCTCTTGTATGTCTCGTTCATTATCCTCAACTGAGGCTCATGACCAGACAACCAACCCATCAACTTTCTCAATTCATCATTCTCATCCTGCAAACGATCAACATAATGTGCAAGTTCCAGATTCTTCAAAGCATACAATTCACAGGTAGAGGAAGATGTAGGAACTGGTTCTTTCAACTTAGCCTCAAGAGAAACAGTGTAAGCATGCATTTCATTAATTTTTTCATGCAAAACAGGGAAAGAAGTGCAAGAACCTAGCAAAGCAGATCTAGACTTAATCTCAGCCACTTCAACCCTAAGCATATTTAGTTCCTCACACTTAAAGGCATGCTTTTCCTTAAACAAGGCAAGATCAGCAAGGAAAATAGGACAATCAGCACACTCAACTTCATCAGAAACAATAGGTGAAACTTTGAGAGAGTCAATTTCAAGCTTACCATCCAAGTTCTGTGTTTCTAACTTAGCCACTCTAGTCCTAGCATCCTCAAGCGAAGCCCTAAGCTCTTCCCTCATTTTCTTTGCCTCTCTAAGCATGTCATCACAATTATCAAGCAACAAGCCAAGCCGATCATTCTCATGACGCGAGAAGGGAAGTTCATCACGCACCTCGTCGTCGGAGTCGGAGTCTAAGTCGCTCTATGTGCTCTTCTTGCTGTCGGAGCTCTTCACCATGGCGTAGAAGCCGTCTCTAGCGAAGTAGCTCAGCCCGCTCAGGTTCCTGGACGACTTCCTATCCTTGCGACGATCACCTTCATCTTCACTACTGCTCGAGCTCGAGGTGGAGTACGCGGAACTGGAGTCGACGTCGCTCACTCCAACCATCGCTCGGGCCTTGCCTCGGCTCTCCTTCTTCCTCAATCGTGCTCTTCCTTGCGCTTGCTCTTGTGCTTGCTCTTCTGGTCACGCCTCGACCGGTACTTGCCAACCGTCTTCGACTTGTGCTTGTAGCTGTCCTTGTTCTCGACCTTCTCCGGGCAGTCGGCGACGAAGTGTCCCGGCTTGCCGCACTGGAAGCATGCCCTCGTGTTCCTCCTCATGTTCACTCGGTTCTCGTGCAGCCTCTCGAACCGCCTCGTCAGCAACACCAGCTCGTCCTCTCAAAGCACGTCAAACTCCTCATCTGGCATAGACATCAAAGAGGACAAGGAGAACATCCTGGTGGATGGGTTAGCGTTAGTCTTTCCTTTCGAATCACCGATGAGGGCGAGACTATGAGAGTCCGTCGGGCCCTCAATCTTGGCTGTCATGCCCCGATACACCTCAGCCGAATTGATCTTCGAGAACAGCACGTTCACGGTCAGAGTGTCATACTTCTCCGACTCCACAATGGCCTTGAACTTTCCGCCCCAAACCATATGATCCAACGAGTGTAAGAGCTTGACAGCTCTATCATGATCATCGTACGAGAGCACGCCCACATTGGCCCTCATGTTGTTCACCACAACCGTGAACCTCTGAAACAAGGCATCAATGGACTCACCGGGGAGATGAGTGAAGTTCTCGTACTCTCTCTAGTAAGTCGCATACATCCGAGCCTGAACCTGGGCATTCCCAACATGAGCTTCCCTCAACACCGACCAGATTTTAAAACCCAAGTGCTCGGTGTGCACCCTATCGAATTCAGGCTGACACAAGGCACGAAACAAGTAGTTGACCGCCTTGTTGTTCACGTCGAACATGTCCCTCGATCCTGGAGCGAGGAAGTTCATCGGCTGGACATAGCCTATGTCCGCCGTGACATCCCAAAGGATCTGACCCTTTCTGTGGAGGAACGCCGCCATCCGCTTATTCCACATTTGGTAGTTTTTGCCATCGAAGTGTGGAGGACCCGAACCCCATTCCTGGTACGCCATCCTTGGATCTTAGACTGGTTAGAGTCAATCAAGACTTGTAACCAGCTCTGATACCACTTGAAGGACCGAAACGGCGAACCAAAGAGGGGGGGAGTGAATGGGAGCCGATAAAAAATTTTCTCGAAGGAGATAGAGATTCCAACAAGATGAACACGGCTTCCAACACACGTCTCCGACTCAACGCAGCGGAACTCAAACCTCAAGCCTCACTGACTTACACCGGTCAGGCTGGTGAGCACCACTGGTCAGACCGGTCCTGCTGGTGAAACCCGGAAATTTCCACAGAACAAATCCTACACCGGTCAGGCCAGTGTAGCTCACCGGTCAGACCGGTTCAAGCCAGGAAACCCCAATTCTACCAAACAGGCCTACCGAGCTCCAAACTGACCGAAACTCGAAACAGCAGCAACACGGGACAACAGCGAACACACCCAAATGTTCACCCGAGCAAAAACCCAACTGGGGTCTGCACCGGTCAGACCGGTGAGAGGCACCTGTCAGACCGGTGTGGCCTGGGCTCTCGGGATGAACAGCACCCGCGGGTCAACTCCCCCAAATCCAACTCTTGATCTCCCGAATCGCTCCACGGATTTGCGCAAGACTTTGGGGATAGTAGGAACACCCATGGATAGTCCATAGACAAGATTTTGTCTACCAAAACTTTCCAAATCAAGAGGAATCGAAGAAAACCAGCCAAGAACTCCTCTAACCCTAGAACACCGAAAACCCCAAAATCGAGCCCCTTTGCTCATGGATTTGGGAGCGGAATCAAAGGGAAAAGAACCACAAAGGGTTCATGCATACACCCCCCCACCAAATCCCCAAGAAAAAGGTCCCGAAATCGCTCCAAGAAAATCGTCAAGAAAGTACTCCGAAAATTACCAAAAAGAACGAATGGGAACAACACATCCAAGCCTGGAGGAACCACGGCGAATCATCTATACACCACAAAGAGGTTCATACAAGGTCTAGCTTGCCGCCCGATCATCCTTCCCTCTCAGAAGATCTCACCATGAAGCTCTCAAGCTAGTCCTATAGAAATCCTATGGAAAATAGGAAGGGAAACTAGGAAAACCAAATGAGCTAGGGTTCTAGGAGTTGGCTGCCATCGTCTCACCTCTTGGGTTATATGGAGGCAACCGAAAGTCTAAAATACCTTCACTAGATAATTAGGGATACATGCCTCTCGAGGGCGAAATCGGAAATTTTTGTCATCACTCCATCAGACGGATGCCTAGCGACCGCAAACTTGCTTAGCCTCGATGCAAGCCTTGTGATCCCGACGTACGTCATCCGCTTAGAAGTCTCCAGACTGCGTCGTTGTACACCGGTCAGATCGGTGCTCCCCACCGGTTAGACCGGTCAGACCGGTCCGGAGCTGCTGCATCTCCGTCTTCGGTTCTTCGGTCTTGGCTTTGTGGATCAACCAAGGAACCCAGTGGTTTTCTGGTGAACCACCGGAAACCCCGCGAATTCGGTGTAGCCTCCGCCAATCGCCACTCATGACTCGGCTCCCACGTAGTCCCTCCTCGACCTTCGTTTTGAGGCTCAACCAAGAAACTCTCCATGAATTCATCTTGTTGTTCATGCCACCATGCGGCCCACACTTGATTCCGCTGGCTACCGGGTCCCTCAAACCAAGCGTACTTGTCTTTTCCACACCTGGAGGCCTCACGGAGATGACCTTTCGCGCTTGTTCTTCATCTGCACCAACACCAGTCAAGCCTCAACCTGCACCTGCAATACTTAGCCAAGAATCAGTCCACACAATGTTGTCAATCACTCATCACACCAGGAAGCGACCATCAACTGGTCCTCAAACCACACATGGTCCTCACCTTCCCTCAGCTAAAGGACGAATTAGGGAAAGGGCACTTCTTGTGTCGCCTAATTCACGTTGAAGCCTACGATTTCAGTAGGAGCCCATCCATAAGAAATCAACCAAATTTCTGCTGCAACGAACTCCTCAATAATGTCACGGCTGCCAAGAATCGTGCCGGCCAAGTGGAATACACTTTCACAATTCCTGAATCCAACTATCCGATGATTGTAAAGAGAGTGCAAGTAGCGGTTAATGCTTCAATGGGCGAGCAGAGAGGGTAAGCTAGTCCATTGTAGCTAGGGATCTTAGACATGTCCACCTTCACATAGAACCAGAAAGAACTCCAATCTTCGGAGAAATTAGTCTTGCAGCACGGTGCGATATGAATTCGTGTAAGGCCTTTTCGCGTATTTTGTCTACACGTGTTGAAGGTGCAGCACGTGTAGTGCGCTTCGTAGTATTGATCGTCATCAAGTTTGATGATATCTGGCTCGATGACTAGCTGAAGGACCGAAGTGGCGTACCAGAGAGGGGGGAGTGAATGGGAGCCGATAAAAATTGTATTCAAGAATTCGGCCTATGAACCCGATTTCACTTGTGCACCTCCACAAGCTTCTCTTGCCAAGCCCACGCAGCCACTGGAGTGCTACTGGACCTAGGAGCAAGACCCAACTAGCAACCACACAACACACGCAGCGGAAACACACACGACACAACTGCTGGAACCTAAAACCGGTCAGGCCAGTTTCTGAAACCGATCAGACAGCTTATGTTGGACTTAGTCTCACACAGATAGGGGAAACCGGTCAGACCGGTTTGGCAAACCGGTCAGACCGATTTTGTCCAGAAACTCCCCAAAACACCTCTGAGACCCAAAACACCTCAAGAGCCTTTCCACCTCTGAACAAAAGAAGCCATAGCGCTACAGAGACTCCCTTGCTCAAAAACCCTTCTCGACAGCCCACATGGCGAAACTGGTCAGACCGGTTTGGGAAACTGGTCAGGCCGGTTTTGGCCTGGACAGTCGGGAAGAACACAACCCGCGAGAAAAACTCAAAACTCCAAGCGATCGATCTCCTGATTTGTTCCACGGATCAAAATTTGGGGATAGTTGGGGCACCTCGTGGGCTACCTTTGGCTAGAAGCTCGGTCCCCAAAACCCACTCAATCAAGAGTAATCGGAAGTCAACCCTCAAGAACACCTTCCCATGGAAACCACTGAAAACACCCAAATCGAAGCTGTTTCGGACGGTTTGTTGGATCAAGATCTCCAAGGAAAGAGGCACAAGGTCCTCATACGTGACATCCAACAAGAATCCCTTAAAGAAACATCCCCAAAACTTCCCCACGGAAATCTCAAGAAAAGACCCCGGAAATAACCAAAAAGGAAGAACGGGAGGAACACAATCAAGCCTTGAGGAACCACGCCGAATCATCTATACATACCAAAGCGGTTCATACAAGGTCTAGCTTCCCGCCCGATCATCCTTCCCTCTCACAAGATCTCACCATAAAGCTCTCAAGCTAGTCCTAGAAATCCTAAGGAAAATAGAAAGAGGAAAATAGTTAAACGAAATGAGCAGGGGTTCCAAGAGTTGCCTGCCATCCTCTCACCTCTTGGGTTATATGGAGGCAAGCCTAAAGTCTAAAATGCCCCTAAGACCTAAACAATACACGACCACCAAGGGCACTTCGGAAATTTGTCTTCGTAGAACCATCGGACAGATGTCCGGCGACTGCACTTCGCATAGCCTCGACGCAAGCCCGCGATCCTAACGCGTGTCGTCCGCCTTGAAGCTTCCGCCTTGAAGCTTCCAGCGCCCTGCGACCCCAAACCAGTCAGGTCGGTTCTCCAAACCGGTCAGGCCGGTTTTGGCCTGACAGCCACGCCCGGTCTTCGGCCTCGGCTTTGTGGCTCAGCCGAGTAACCCAGTGATTTTCTGGTGAACCACCGCAAACCCCGCGAACATGATGTGGCCTCCGCCAATCACCACTCATGACTTGACTCCCACGAAGTCCCGGCTCTACTTTGGTTTTGTGGCTCAACCAAGAAACCGTCCACCGACTTCTTCTTGCTGTTCTTGCCACCATGCGGCCCGCAATTGACCCCGCTGGCCACCGGGTCCCTCAAACGAAGCCTACTTGTCTTCTCCACACCTGGAGGCCTCACCGGAAACGACCTTTCGCGCTTGTCCTTCACCTGCACCAACACGAGTCAAGGTACACACCGGTCAGACCGGTCAGACTCAACGGTCCGACCGGGCTGGAGCTACTGCAGCACCATCTTCAGTTCTTCGATCTTGGCTTTGTGGATCAACCAAAGAACCCAGTGGTTTCTGGTGAACCACTGGAAACCCCGCGAACTCGGTGTAGCCTCCGCCAATCTCCACTCATGACTCGGCTCCCACGTAGTCCCGGCTCGACCTTGGTTTTGAGGCTCAACCAAGAAACCGTCCATGACTTCATCTTGCTGTTCATGCCACCATGCGGCCCGCACTTGACCCCGTTGGCCACCGGGTCCCTCGATCGAAGCCTACTTGTCTTCTCCACACCTCGAGGCCTCACCGACGACAACCTTTCGCGCTTGTTCTTCACCTACACCAACACCTATCAAGCCGCAACCTGCACCTACAATACTTAGCGAAGAATCAGTCCACACAATGTTGTCAATCACCTATCACACAAGAAAGCGACCATCCACCGGTCCTTGAACCACACATGGTCCTCAATCTCACCCTTGATGAGTGCATTGACAACACCCACATAAAGTATCAAGAGAGAAAAGAAAAAGAAAAGAAACAAATAAAAAGAAACTCCAACAAGCGATCAAAAGCCAAACAAAGGCAAAGAGCAAGATCACTTGAAGAAGGCAAGTCTCGGACCCCTTAGGCAAGGGCAACGGCTCGACACATCCGAGACAAAACTATGCTCAAACAAAGAGCGCAAACCACCAAACCAAAGCTCGGAAAACCACAAAGAGCTCCCCCCTGCACACACATACAAGCTCCTCCTGAACCAATGCAACTCCCCCTGGACGAATGCATGCAAAACACCACTTGAAACAGGGCAGCTGCAACAACTCAGCCCTGACCGGTCAGACCGGTCAACACCACCGGTCAGACAGGTCAACACCACCGGTCAGACCGGTGTGCAACATGTGAACAGGACAAGCACTCTGAACGGCCAGACCGGTGACCTCGACCAGTCGGACTGGTGCACACCAGAGCCCAGAAATGGCTCGAAACCACCTGAAATTCTTATAAATGCATCCAGCAAGCCATTTCAAGCTCAAACTTCTCCCCCTTGTTGACAATGCATGAATCAAGCGAAAAATGCGAAAAATGCAACCTAGAGCTTCTCAAATAGACAAAATTCAACATAGGATGCTACACATGTCCAAATGAGCAAGTTAGATACTCTACAGCTTCGT
The DNA here is from genome assembly GCA_947561735.1 of Cenchrus americanus. NCBI lineage: Eukaryota > Viridiplantae > Streptophyta > Magnoliopsida > Poales > Poaceae > Cenchrus > Cenchrus americanus. The sequence continues at coordinate 125,166,997 of OX387239.1, read as the reverse complement.
ATCAATCTCAACTACATGATCACCAAGTTTCACAACCATTGGACGAAGCTAAGATGAATTTGGGCAATTTTGCAAAAAAAATCCCTCTCATGAGCAAAGTCCTAAACATGAGCAAAACATGTCAAAATGGCAAAGCCACACAAACTTCATGCTAGGACAACCATTCTAAGCATAAGACCGTCACAAACACCAACAAGCACCTCATGTCATGTCAAAGCCACCGAGCCATGTGCCTACTTCTATATATGACACTTCTCAATGGTAGGCATGATGCAACAGTTTAGCACCCAAAATAAATTAAATTAAGCACATATGACATGGGAGCACATTTTCCAAGCATTTTACATTTCATTTTCAGATTCATACTTGGTACATGAAATGTCTTTGCGACAAAAAGGAACTTATGCCCCTCCACAAGATAAAGCAAGAGGGCTAAACATTCATGATGGCAAATGAGCCTTTGGCCTCATATGATCAATAAACTAGCTATCCAACCACAAATTAAGCATAACCAAGCCACTAAAACATGTCTAGATCATATAAAGGCATTTACACATGAGAGAGCATATATGTGACATTTTTATAAAAAACATAGCCATCAACCATGGACATAAATCAAGATTATCAAGAGCTAAGACAAACTAACCATAGCATACCAAACAAGCTCACAAAGACATAAATATCATTCCATGGTGAACAATGTATATAAGAGAAGCTTTTCCTATCCAATGCATATGATACAAAATGCATGCAATCTAAGATACAAGGATGCCTATACATCATGTTACATATGCCATGCCGAATGCAAGAAATGCACAAAGGAAAAATATACATATGCTACAAAGGAGCTCCCACACACCCAACTCAAGAAATCAAACACACACCAAGCTCCCCCCGCAAACGAGTGAAAGTTGCTTGATCTAGGGGTTTGGTGAAAATATCGGCTAGTTGGTCATGTGTGGGTACATGGATCATGGTTATCCTCCCTTTCTCTACATTGTCTCTCAGAAAATCATACCTCACTTCTATGTGCTTGGTTTTGGAATGAAGCACTGGGTTCTTTGCAACACTTATGGCACTAGTGCTATCACATTGAAGTGGAACATGGGTATATTCCTCGCCGAAGTCACTCATGGTGTATGTGATCCAAAGGAGCTGAGAGCAACAACTAGCAGTGGCAACGTACTCTGCCTCAGTAGTGGATTGAGCAACACTCGACTATTTGCGGGAAGACCAAGACACCAAAGAAGAACCCAAAAACTGGCAAGTCCCAGAAGTGGACTTTCTATCCAACTGACACCCGGCAAAATCCGCATCCGAAAAACCATGAAGCGCCAAAGAAGAGGACGCGGAGTACCAAAGGCCAAAGTCGGGAGTGTGACGCAAGTACCTGAAAATTCGCTTCACCGCTTGCCGATGCGAAGTCATCGAAGACACTTGAAAATGAGCGCACAGGCATACCGAGAACTGGATGTCCGGCCTCGTCGCCGTCAAGTAGACGAGTGACCCGATCATGCTCTGGCACTCCTTCTGGTCCACATGTTCACCTTCCTCGTCCGCATCAACAGTTGTAGTCGTACTCATCAGTGTCGTCATAGCCTTGGAATCCTCCATCTTGAACTTCCACACAATGTCCTTGGTGTACTTAGCTTGGTGCACAAATGTTCCTTCCTTTGATTGCTTGATTTGTAGCCCGAGGAAAAACTGCAACTCGCCCATCGTGCTCATCTCAAATTCCCTGCTCATATCCTCCGCATACCATGCAACAAGAGAGTTAGATGAGCCACCAAAGACAATATCATCCACGTACACCTGCACAATTAGGATATCTCTGCCCTGCCTGAGTAGAAACAAGGTCTGATCGACCTTCCCCATCTCAAAACCTCTCTCGAACAAGAACCCCCTCAACCTACCATACCAAGATCTAGGCGCCTGCTTCAACCCATACAACGCCTTCCTCAACTTGTACACCTGGTGGGGGTACTTCTCACTCTCAAACCCTGGTGGTTGCCTCCCATACACTTCTTCCTCCAACACACCGTTTAAGAAGGCACTCTTCACATCCATTTGGTGCAACTTGAACCCTTTAGCCACAGAAAAGGCTAGAAGGTTCCTAATCGCCTCCAAACGAGCTACGGGAGCAAAGGTCTCCTCGTAGTCAATCCCCTCCTTCTGACTGAACCCTTGAGCAACGAGCCTTGACTTGTTTGTCACCACTTCACCTTTCTCTCCCTCTTTGTTCTTCCACACCCATTTTGTCCCAATCGGCTTACACCCTGGTGGAGGGTCAACCAAATCCCAAACCTGATTCCTCTCAAAGTTCTCCAACTACTCATGCATCAAATAAACCCAATTATGATCAGATAGTGCGTGTCTAATGTCTTTGGGCTTTAATGTAGCAACAAATGTAGCATGAGTGAAATGAGAATTGTTTCGAACCCTCGTCCGTGTAGTACGTTCACTCATGTCACCGATGATCCTTGAAGCTGGGTGATCCACTTGTACTCGCCGGAGAGGTTCTCGCCTTGATGCTACCTCCCCCTCAACAACAGCTTCTCCTCGATCTTGGTTTGTCGTCGTAGGTGTGGGAGAGGGTCCGTCAACCATCGCAGTCAAAGTAGTAGGTACATGTTCAGCCGGGGGCACCACACCACCATCTTCATCGTCTCCATGTTCATGCTCCTCCTCCTGAAAGATCTCCTCGCCAAGCTCATCATCACCTGCACACTCAAAGACAAGCTGACTACGTGGCTGTGTCTCGTGGAAGGTTACCTCGCAAAGTCTCCACAATTTGGTTAGTTTCAAGACTGAGCACACGATATGCTTTAGAATGTGATGCATAACCAAAGAAAATAACATCGACCGACCTAGCCTCAAAGTTATCCAACTTCTTCCCTTTCTTCAGAATAAAGCACTTGCAACCAAAGACATGGAAGTGACTCACCTTGGGTGTGCGACCATGCATCAACTCGTAGCAGGTTTTCTTCTTATGCTCTCTGAGGTAGATCCTGTTCGACACATAGCACGTGGTATTCACCGCCTCAGCAAAGAACCTTCTCGGAGTCCTACACTCATCAAGCATCGTCCGAGCCATCTCACACAAGGTTTTGTTCTTCCTTTCCACAACACCATTCTGGGGAGGCGTATACGGACTCGGAAACTGATGTTCAAGACACAAGTCATGACAAAAGGTTTCAAAACGAGAGTTTCTGAATTCTGAGCCATTGTCACTGCGGATTGCTCGTTTGGCATCTTTGTGCCTCTCGTTCCTCAACCTCAAGACAAAATCTCGAACAAAACGAAACGTCTCCCCCTTATCCTCGAGAAAGAACACCCACGCATACCGAGAGTAGTCATCGACCAGAACAAGGACCGTACCACTTCCCACCCGCAGATCGCACACGAGCTGGGCCAACAAGATCCATATGGAGAAGCTCGCATGGACGCTCTGTCATCACATTGGTGAGAGGCGGGTGAGAAGAGGCTACCATCTTGGCATGCTTACACGGCGCACAAACCAATTCTTTCTCAATCCTCAACCGTGGCAATCCTCGGACCAAATTGAGTTTACTCAAGCGAGACAAAAGGTCAAAGCTCAAGTGACCCAACTTTCTATGCCACTTCCACAACTCACTCGAAGAAGCAGCCAAGAAACAACACTCCACACCAGAAGACTGAGAAAAATTAGCTCGAAACAGCAAACCCTCGGGAACGACCATAGAGACAAGGTCCCCTCGAGAGTCCAAAATCTGAGAACCACCAGGCCGAAACAACACCTCAAAACCCTCGTCCAACAGCTGGGACACGGAAAGCAAGTTGTACCCAAGCGACTGAACAAGAGCAACACGCCTGAGAGTGATCTTGTCACTCACCTTAATCTCACCTTCTGAAAGCACACGCCCTCGCCCATTGTCCCCAAAAGTGATGTACCTCCTTTTCACCACCGGGACAAGACTTGAGAACCACCCCTTGTCTCCGGTCATATGCCTCGAGCAATCGGAGTCAATCAACCAAATGTTCTTCAAGTCTCCCACCTGAAATTCAAAAATGAGCACGTGAGCGAACAAACGACTCAGCACTGGGTTAGTACCAAAAGAGTAAAACTAGTGCCGAGCCATTTGCTCAAAAGTGGGGTTAGCACACTCCAAACCATCTTTCCTACCAAAGCTACCTCCACAAACACCGCCACGGTAACCACTATGAGGGAACCATCCATCTCTAGCTGGAGGAGGACCAAAACAACAAAAGGAAAACCGTGGACCGTCCCTTGTCTCCATCTCAAAGCTACGACCCCTCCCATCCCCGTATTGAGCACGAGGGGGAGAACGCCTAGCAAACTGACCTCCAGCAAACTTTCTTCCCAACCACCAGAACCACGACCTCTAGAAAAAAACCTCGCACCTGTACGAGCACGAAACCCAAACTGCTGCTGTCCAGGCCTGCACCGGTCTGACTAGTGCCCCTCACCGGTCTGACCGGTGTAGCCCGTCCAGCAGCGCCTCCAACAGCCTTTCGCTCTCTCCAAGCCGGAACTGTCCTCACACTAGCCTTGGCCCTGGGCATCAGCACACGAGGCTCCAGTACACAATTGGAAGGGTGGTACTTGTCCTTATTTGCCCACTCCTTCGCCATTCTCTCCTCTCGCTTCCTCTTCAAGCAAAACTCATCCTTATGGCCATCTCTCCTACAATAGCCACAATGGAACCTCACAAGCTTAGGCTTGGGCTTGGGTTTGGGCTGCTCACTTGGTTTCTCTCCACCCGGCTTCTCCACCGGTTTCTCCTCACTAGCCTTCTCATTCTCTTTCCCAACGAACACTTTCCCCGAAGTGCTCACAAACTTGATAGGCTTTTGGAAATCATTTGTTTGTGGGGGAAACACGGGTGGAGCTGGGTTGTGTCTAGTCGGTTCCTAAGATGGTTAGGTTTAGGAGGGAAATCATTTTTGTGGTGGGTTTTTGGTGGCTCTGGAATGTTTTCTCCACTTCCTTCACCAACCTTGTTTGCCCCAAGTCCCTCACCATTTTGCCTCTTGAATGTCTCAATCATTATCCTCAACTGAGGCTCATGACCAGACAACCAACCCATCAACTTTCTTAGCTCATCATTCTTATCGTGCAAACGATCAACATAATGTGCAAGTTCCGAATTCTTCAAAGCATGCATTTCACGGGTAGAGCAAGATGTAGGAATTGGTTCTTTCAACTTAGCCTCAAGAGAAACAGTGTAAGCATGCATCTCATTAATTTTATCATGCAAGATAGGGCAAGAAGTGCAAGCACCTAGCAAAGCAGGTCTAGACTTAAGCTCAGCCACTTCAACCCTAAGCACATCTAGCTCCTCACACTTCGAGGCATGCTTTTCCTTAAACAAGGCAAGATCAGCAAGGAAAATGGAACAATCAGCACATTCAACTTCATTAGAAACAACAGGTGAAGCTTTCAGAGAGTCAATTTCAAGCTTAGCATCTGAATTCTGTGTTTCTAGCTCAGCCACTCTAGTCCTAGCATCCTCGAGTGAAGCCCTAAGCTCTTTCCTCATTTTCTTAGCCTCCTTAAGCATGTCATCACGATTATCAAGCAACAAGCCAAGCCGTTCATTCTCCTGATGCAAGAAGGGATGTTCATCACGCACCTCGTCGTCGGAGTCAGAGTCCGAGTCGCTCTGTGTGCTCTTCTTGCTGCCAGAGCTCAACGCCATAGTGCAGAAGCCGTCTCTAGAGAAGCAGCTCAGCCCGCTCAGGTTCTTGGACGACTTCCTGTCCTTGCGACGATCACCTTCATCTTCACTACTGCTTGAGCTCGAGGTGGAGTACGCGGAACTTGAGTCGACCTCACTAGCTCCAACCATTGCTCGGGCCTTGCCTCGTCTCTCCTTCTTCCTCGATCATCGCTCATCCTTGTGCTAGTTCTTGTACTTGCTCTTGTGGTCACGCCTCGACCGGTACTTGCCATCTGTCCTTGTGCTTGTAGCCATCCTTGTTCTCGACCTTCTCCGGGCAGTCGGCGACGAAGTGTCCTGGCTTGCTGCACTAAAAGCATGTCCTCGTGTTCCTGCTCATGTTCACATGATTCTCGTGCAACCTCTCGAACCTCATCGTCCGCAATGCCAGCTCATCCTCTCCAAGCACGTCGAACTCCTCATCTGGCATAGACATCAAAGAGGACAAAGAGAACATCCTAGTGGATGGGTTAGTGTTAGCTTTTCCTTTCGAACCACCGACGAGGGCAAGACTATGAGAGTCAGTCGGGCCCTCGAGCTTGGCCGTCATGCCCCTATCCACCACAGCTGACTTGAGCTTCGAGAACAGCTCGTTCACGGTCAGAGTGTCATACTTCTCCGACTCCACAATGGCCTCGAACTTTCCACCCCAAACCGTACGATCCAAAGAGTGTAAGAGCTTGACGGCTCTATCATGATCATCATACAGGAGCACGTCCACATTGGCCCTCATGTTGTTCACCACCACCGTGAACCTCTGAAACAAGGCATCGATGGACTCGCCGGAAAGATGAGTGAAGTTCTCGTACTCTCTCCGGTAATACATCCGAGCCTGAACCTGGGCATTCCCAACATGAGCTTCCTTCGCACCGACCAGATTCTACAAGCCAAGTGCTCGGTGTGCATCCGATCGAATTCTGGCTGACACAAAGAACGAAAGAAGTAGTCGACCACCTTGTTGTTGGCGTCGAACATGTCCCTCGATCCTGTAGCAAGAAGTTCATCGGCTGGACATAGCCTGTGTCCACCGTGCTATCCCAAAGGATCTGACCCTTTCCACGGAGGAACGCCGCCATCCGCTTACTCTACATCTGGTAGTTCTTGCCATCGAAGTGTGGAGGATCGGATCCCCGTTCCTTGTACACCATCCTTGGATCTTAGACTGGTTAGAGTCAATCAAGACCCGTAACCGGCTCTAATACCACTTGAAGGACCGAAACAGCGAACAAAAGAGGGGGGATTGAATGGGAGCCGATGAAAATTCTTCTCGAAGGAGATGGAGACTCCAACAAGATGAACACGGCTTCCAACACACGTCTCATACTCACTACCCAAGTTGGCCAAGCCCACGCAGCCACTGAAGTGCTACTAGACCTAGGAACCAACAAACAACCTTCCGAGCCAAAACACACCAACACGCACAGTGGAGACTTGCAAGGCTTGCTGCCTGTGCTGCACCGGTCAGACCGATGGCCTGCGCCGGTCAGACCGGTGGACAGCGCCGGTCAGGCCGGTGGCTACAACAGCCACACAACAAGAGTTCCAGAGAGCCTCAGTGACTTCACTAGGCCCTGGAACAAAAACACCGCCAAAACACAACATGCACGGAAGGAAAAACCTACACAAAAGCTAACAAAACAACTCTAAATAGACCGAGAACTGACCAGCAGCACCAAGACCCAAAGACACACGAGTCAAGCAGTTCACCCGAGGCAAATCCCGCAAGTGGCTCGCACCGGTCAGACCGGTCAAGAGCACCGGTCAGACCGGTGTAACCTGGGCAGCTCGGGATGAACAGCACCCGCGAGTCAACTCCTCCAAATCCAAACTTCGATCTCCCGAATCGGACTTGAACAAGACTTTGGGGATAGTAAGAACACCTCATGAGGAGTCCATAGCCAAGATTTTGTCCACCAAAACTTGACAAATCAAGAGGAATCGAAGAAATCCTGCCAAGAACTCCTCTAACCCTAGAACACCGAAAACCCCAAAATCGAGTCCCTTAACTCACGGATTTGGGAGGGGAATCAAAGACAAAAGAACCACGAAGGGTTCACACGAATTTCCCCATCAAATCCCTAAGAGCAAGGTCCCGAAAACACACCGAGAAAACCACCAAGAGAGAGCTTCGAAAATCACCACCATGAACAACCGGGAACAACAAAACAAAGCCTTGAGGAACCACGCCGAATCATCTATACATACCAAGGAGGTTCATACAAGGTCTATCTTGTCGCCCGATCATCCAACCCTCTCACAAAATCTCACCATGAAGCTCTCAAGCTAGTCCTATGGAAATCCTAAAAAAATAGGAAGGGAAAATAGGAAAGCAAATGAACTAGGGTTCCAAGAGATGGCTGCCATCCTCTCACCTCATGGGTTATATCGAGGCAACAGAAAGTCTAAAATACCCTTACTTTATAACTAGGGATACAAGCCCCTTAATGGAGGTTTTGGAAGTCTTCAGATTTTCTCCATCGGACGGATGCCCGGCGACTGCACCCTGCTTAGCCTCGACGCAAGCCATGTGATCCCGACGCGTGTCCTCCTCTTCGAAGTCTCCGGACTGCATCGTCGCACACCAGTCAGACCGGTGCTCCCCACCGGTCAGACCGGTACACACCAGTCAGACCCACTAGTCCGACCGGTCTGGAGCTGCTGCAGCACCGTCTTCGGTTCTTCGGTCTTGGCTTTGTGGATCAACCAAGGAACCCAATGGTTTTCTGGTAAACCACTGGAAACCCCGCGAACTTGGTGTAGCCTCCGCCAATCTCCACTCATGACTTGTCTCCCACGTAGTCCCGGCTCGACCTTGGTTTTGAGGCTCAACCAAGAAACCGTCCATGACTTCATCTTTCTGTTCATGCCACCATGCGGCCCGCACTTGACCCTGCTGGCCACCTGGTCCCTCGAACGAAGCCTACTTGTCTTCTCCACACCCGGAGGCCTCACCGGCGATGACCTTTCACGCTTGTTTTTCACCTGCACCAACACCAGTCAAGCCGCAACCTGCACCTGCAATACTTAGCCAAGAATCAGTCCACACAACGTTGTCAATCACTCATCACACAAGAAAGCGACCATCCACCAGTCCTCGAACCACACATGGTCCTCACAAGTCCCAGAAGTGTACTTCCTATCCAACCGACACTCGGCAAAATCCGCGTCTGAAAAACCATGAAGCACCAAAGAAGAGGACACGGAGTACCAAAGGCCGAAGTCGGGAGTGTGACGCAAGTACATGAATATGCGCTTGACCGCTTGTCAATGCGAAGTCCTTGGAGATGCTTGAAAACGAGCGCACAGACATACCGAGAACTGGATGTCCGGCCTCGTCACCGTCAAGTAGAGAAGTGACCCGATCATGCTCTGGTACTCCTTCTGGTCCACGTGTTCACCGTCCTCATCCGCATCAAGAGCTGTAGTCGTACTCATAGGCGTCACCATGGCCTTGGAGTCCTCCATCTTGAACTTCCGCACAATGTCCTTGGTATACTTAGCTTGGTGCACAAATGTTGCTTCCTTTGATTGCTTGATTTGTAGCCTGAGGAAGAACTGCAACTCACCCATCATGCTCATCTCAAAATGCCTACTCAAATCATCTGCAAACCTTGCAACAAGAGATCTAGATGATCCACCAAAGATAATATCATCCACGTACACCTGCACAATTAGGATATCTCTGCCCTGCCTAAGTAGAAACAAGGTCTGATCGACCTTCCCCATCTCAAGCCCTCTCTCAAACATGAACCCCTCAACCTACCATACCAAGCTCTAGGCGCCTGCTTCAATCCATACAACGCCTTCCTCAACTTGTACACCCGGTGGGGTACTTCTCACTCTCAAACCCTGGTGGTTGCCTCACATACACTTCTTCCTCCAACACACCATTCAAGAAGGCACTCTTTACATCCATTTGGTGCAACTTCAACCCTTTAGCCACGAAAAAGGCTAGAAGGATAGTAATCGCCTCCAAATGGGCTACAGGAGCAAAGGTCTCCTCGTAGTAGATCCCCTCCTTCTGACTGAATCCCTGAGCAACAAGCCTTGACTTGTTTCTCACAACTTCACCTTTCTCCCCGTCTTTATTCTTCCACACCCATTTTGTCCCAATTGTCTTACACTCTGGAGGAGGATCAACCAATTCCGAAACCTGATTTCTCTCAAAGTTCTCCAACTCCTCATGCGTCAAATTAACCCAATTATGATCAGATAGTGCGCGTCCAATGTCTTTGGGCTCAAAGGTGGAAACAAATGCAGCATGAGCGAAACAAGAATTGTTCCGAACCCTCGACCGTGTAGTACGTTCATTCATGTCACTGATGATCCTTGAAGCTGGGTGATCCACTTGTACTCGCCGGGGATATTCTCGCCTTGATGCTACCTCCCCCTCAACAGTAGCTTCTCCTTGCTCTTGGTTTGTCATCGTAGGTGTGGGATAGGGGCCATCCATCACCATAGTCGAAGTAGTAGGTACATGCACAGCCGCGGGCACCACATCGCCATCTTCATCATCTCCATGTTCATGCTTCTCCTCCTGAAAGATCTCCTCGCCAAGTTGATCATCACCTACACACTCAAAGACATGCTGACTACGTGGTTATGTCTTGTCGAAGGTTACCTCGCAAGTCTCCATGATTTGGTTAGTTTCCAGATTGAGCACACGATATGCTCTAGAGTGAGATGCATAAACAAAGAAAATACCATCGACCGACCTAGCCTCAAACTTATCCAACTTCTCCCCTTTCTTAAGGATGAAGCACTTGCAACCAAAGACATGGAAGTGACTCACCTTGGGTGTGCGACCGTGCATCAACTCGTAGCAGGTTTTCTTCTTATGCACTCTGAGGTAGATCCTGTTCGAAACATAGCACGCGGTATTCACCGCCTCAGCCTAGAAACTTCTCGAAGTCCAATGCTCATCAAGCATCGTTCGAGCCATCTCACACAAGGTTCTGTTCTTCCTTTCGACAACATCATTCTGGGCAGGCGTATACGGACCCAAAAACTGGTGTTCAAAACCCAAGTCAAGGCAAAAGGATTCAAAACGAAAGTTTCTGAATTCTGAGCCATTGTCACTGCGGATTGCTCGTATGGCATCTCCGTGCCTCTCGTTTCTCAACCTCAAGACAAGATCTCGAACAAAACCAAACGTCTCCCCTTTCTCCTCAAGAAAGAACACCCACACATACCGAGAGTTGTCGTCCACCACAACAAGGACGTACCACTTCCCACCCGCAGATCGCACACGAGCTGGGCCAACAAGGTCCATATGGAGCAGCTCGCATGGACGCTCAGTCATCACATCAGTGAGAGGCGGGTGAGAAGAGGTTACCATCTTGACATGCCTACACGGCGCACAACCCAACTCTTTCTCAAGCCTCAACCATGGCAATCCTCGAACCAAATTGAGTTTACTCAAGCGAGACAAAAGGTCAAAGCTCAAGTGACCCAACTTCCTATGCCACTTCCACAACTCACTCGAAGAACCAGCCAAGAAACAACGCTCAACACCAAAAGACTGAGAAAAATCAGCTCGAAACACCTAACCCTCAAGAACGACCATACAGACAAGGTCTCCTCGAGAGTCCAAAATCCGAGAACCACTAGGCCGAAACAACACCTCAAAGCCCTCATCCAACAGCTGGGACACGGAAAGCAAATTGTATCCAAGCGATTGAACAAGGGCAACACAACTGAGAGTAATCTTGTCACTCACCTTAATCTCACCTTCTGACAGCACACGCCCTCGCCCATTGTCCCCAAAACTGATGTACCTCTTTGTCACCACCGGGACGAGACTTGAGAACCACCCCTTGTCTCCGGTCATATGCCTCGAGCAACCGGGGTCAATCTACCAAATGTTCTTCAAGACTCCCACCTGAAATTCATAAACGGGCACGTGAGTGAACAAACGACTCAGCACTGGGGTTAGTACCAAAAGAGTAAAACCAGTGCCGAGCCATTTGCTCAAAAGTGGGGTTAGCACAATCCAAAACATCTCTCCTACCAAAACTACCTCCACGAACACCGCCACTGTAACCACTATGAGGGAACCATCCCTCTCTAACTGGAGGAGTACCAAAACCACGAAAGGAAGACCGTGGACCATCCCTCCTCTCCAACTCAAAGCTATGACTCCTCCCATCCCTGTATTGAGCACGAGGGGGAGAACGCCTAGCAAACTGACCTGCAAACTCTCCAGACCAACCACCAGAACCACGACCTCCTAAACAAACCGAGACTCCTCACGAGCACGAAAACCAAACTTGCCCCCCTTATGACTCCAAATCGGTCTGACCGGTTTCACTCCTCCAGCAACACCTCCTGCAGCCTTTCGCTCTCCCCAAGCCGGAATTATTCTCACACTTGCCTTGTCCCTGGGCATCTGCACGTAAGGCTCAAGTACACCACTAAAGGGGTGGTACTTGTCCTTGTTAGCCCACTCCTTCGCCATTGTATCCTCTCGCTTCCTCTTGAAGCAAAACTCATCCTTGTGGCCATCTCTCCCAGAATAGCCACAATGAAACCTTATGGGCTTAGGTTTAGGCTTGGGATGGGGCTGTTCATTTGGTTTCTCTCCACTCGACTTCTCTACCGGCTTCTCCTCACAAGGCTTCTCAACCGGTTTCTCCTCACTAGCCTTCTCACTCTCTTTCCCAAACAACACTTTCCCCAAAGTGCTCATGTACTTGATAGGCTTTTGGAAATCATTTGCTTGTGGAGGAGACACGGGTGGAGCTGGGGTTGTGTCTAGTCGGTTCTTAAGATGTTTGGTTTTGGGAGAAAAGCATTTTTGTGGTGGTTTTTTGGTGGCTCTGGGATATTCTCTCCACTTCCCTCACCACCCTTGTTTGCCCCAAGTCCCTCACCATCCTGGTGCTTATATGTCTCGATCATTATCCTCAACTGAGGCTCATGACCAGACAACCAACCCATCAACTTTCTCAACTCATCATTCTCATCCTACAAACGATCAACATAATCTGCAAGTTCCAGATTCTTCAAAGCATGCAATTCATAGGTAGAGCAAGAAGTAGGAATCGGTTCTTTCAGTTTAGCCTCAAGAGAAACAATGTAAGCATGCATCTCATCAATTTTACCATGCAAAACAGGGCAAGAAGTGCAAGCACCTAGCAAAGCAGGTCTAGACTTAAGCTCAGCCACTTCAACCCTAAGCAGATCTAGTTCCTCACACTTGGAGGCATGCTTTTCCTTAAACAAGGCAAGATCAGCTAGAAAGATAGGACAATCAGCACATTCAGCTTCATCACAAACAACAAGTGAAGCTTTCAGAGAATCAATTTCAAGCTTAGCATCCAAGTTCTGTGTTTCTAACCCAGCCACTCTAGTCCTAGCATCCTCAAGTGAGGCCCCAAGCTCTTTCCTCATCTTCTTCGCCTCTCAAAGCATGTCATCACAATTATCAAGCAACAAGCCAAGTTGTTCATTCTCTTGATGAAAGAAAGGAAGTTCATCACTCACCTCGTCGTCAGAGTCGGAGAACGAGTCGCTCTGGTTGCTCTTATTGCTGCCTGTTGACGGTTAATAATTGTATCAAAGTTCGTTTGTGACTTGCAAGCGGACAAGTCTCCCGTCGTAGTCAAGGGACCCTTCTTCCCTCGAGTGGTGAACCCAAGGTATCGAATCCGTGGAACAAATGTGTGACGCAAGAGTTGATCTAGTAAAGCCAAGTAACTTCAATCTTTGGTAAAAGAGAAACCCTAATGCATCTAGATAAGAACACAAAACAAAGATAAATCTAATCTACTAAAGACCGGAGAAAACAAAGTAAGATTGGGTAGATAAACCGATCTAGCGGGATCGGGGTAAGCCTTTTGTTGAAGTTCCAAGCAAGAGAAGAAGTAGCAAATCGAATCTTAATAGAAGCCTCTTTAAATCGTGGTTTCCCGTCCAAATCCGAAAACATCCGCCTTTCGAGACCCCCGTTCGTCACAACGTATCCCTATTCATGCGGGGAGCTTAGGGAGAGTCAAAAGACAAGTCGAGATTCTTTCGGAAGATCCGGCGTGTACCTCTAGCCACCGCAGCTACAAGAACACCCTATGTAATCTATCGTACGAATAGAATTGGAATAAGCAAAGCCGATCGAAAAACGAAATCTTCGAGGAAACACTTAATCGCTAAGAAAAGATTCAACTTGATAATTCAACTATGACAATGATACATACACAAGATCACCACCGGATCCTTCCTTGATCTTGCTTCTAGCTCCGGAACTCCGACGTGGTCTTCCATGCAAGGTTCCCACGTCGGCTAGGGAAACCCTAGTCAACTAGCTCGACCCTCTCCTCTCCGACATGGTGTCCCTCTCTTCTCTCGCTCCTCGGCGGCCGAAGACGAATTCTTCTCCCCGTGGCTCTCGATCAGGGGGCTATAAATAGCCCGATTGGCGGCTAGGGCAAAGGAGAGGGTGTTTGGGCCCTAAATGGGCCCCGGGCCGACCGGATCGGGCCGGCCGGCCCGGGCCCATTTAGGCCCGGCCCGAGGGCTCCTTTGCCCCCGTGTCGGTTCCCTTGCTTCTCGGATGTTTCCCCCTTCTGCATGTAGGTCCATGTCGTCGGTTTCTCTCCGAATTGGACTCAACTCCTTGTCTTGCAAGATTCGAGACTTTTCCGGTCGTGTCCCCCGGAGTCCGTTGTCTTCTCGGATCAAGTCCCCGGCTTCTTGGAGTTAAGTTTGCTTCATTGCATGACTTGTACGGGGCTTCAAGGTCTTGTCATGAGGTGCTTGATGAACTTATCCTGAAAGTCTTGCATTCAACACTAAAACCCTGCATAAACATTAAACTCCAAAACCGACATGCACACGTGAACTTGTTATACCATGGGGGTTAGTACCAAAGGATAAGGTATAAAACTCATGCCAACACCGAAGGTAAACTCATGGCTAGGTTGACGGATTTTCACCGTCAACATCTCCCCCATGCTTAAACCTTGCTCGTCCTCGAGTAAGCCTTCGATGGATATCATCATTGCCAAACAATGTTTAAACTTTGCACTTGATCATACATGAGAAAACATAATGCTCTCAAAATTTTAATTCATTAAAGTTCCATAATGTACTAGCCTTCATCTCTACGGAGGGTAGATCCTTATTAAGCTTATCCCACAAGTATTAACATGCTCACAAAGTTTTAAATAGATCTCAGAATTTTTGAAATAAAGAACGAGATAAAGAAAAGCTAAACCAAATTCACAAATTTAAATCATCTCGTGTATTGCTCATGAATTCTCATCTCACTTGTCTCTCAAGCCTATATATTCTACTCTTTTGCCTCTCATATATATGTGGTAGGCTTTATATGGAGCTTTGGGAAAGTTTAGTCCTAACAAGATTTTATAAATGAGGTGTTGTCAAAACAAGACAAGCTTCTCATGGTCTTACCGAGACTCGTCAAAAAGGTCATTGGAAAATAATGTTAAATCAAGGAGGGGAAAGAGAAAAATACACACACTTTTAGATGAGTGGACATGTGCAAATGGCAAAGAGTGATCCCGAGGCACAAAGGAAGTCCTCGTTATCGGATTGCACATGGTTGGAAAATGAGAATGGATCTTTTTAACTTGAAGCCTTGAATGCACTCTTAGAGAACTGGGGAGTTTACTTTACGCTCATTTTTTTTTTCTCTTTCTCATATTTCTCATTCTTTTCTTTCTTTCTTTCTTTCTTTCATTCATTCGTTATATATTTTTCCTTTCTTCACCTTGGAAGTCACGTACATCGCCGAATTTTTTTCTTTCATCATTATATTATTTTTTTAAAAAAAAATACTCCCTTTTGAACTCTAAAACTGCACCGTACCTACCTCCTCCCCCATGCTTAGACGATGCTCGTCCTCGAGCAAAGAGGCGAAAAATATGGTAGGTACCGAAAATAATTTTCCTTGGAGAGATACTTGAAATCTTCAACGTTGGCACTGTCTTGCGATCTTCCTTGAATTGATGATCCATTCTCAACGATAGGTTGTGGTCAAGGAGGTAATCACAAAAGATGATATTTGGTTTAAGGGTGGATATCCGGCGAAGTTTGTGAGATCACCGATGCGGGGATACACAATGCACGGATAAAAGGCTAGCAAAAAGATAGATATGCAAAAACGGAATGACCGACTTCTTAGTCTCGGGCCGCAGAAATCATGGCCTGCAATAACTCACTCAAAAATAAATCTTGTACACTAAGGTTTATGCACTCAAATATGTATAAGGCTTTGGATAGGTTGAGCAACACACAAGTGATATTTGTGACAAGGTTAGCAATATTTTTGAGCATAAAAGACATCTTTAATCTATTCATAACTTGAGAGCACATAAAACACTATGGGTCTTTATTTTAATCATAACCTCCGCTGAAAATTAAGCTAGCATTTAAATAAATTCAGATTTGTATTTTTAAGAGAGCACTAGCTTAAACATGCATAAATCAATTACAAAGATGAACAAAGCTGCAATTATAATCATATATCATCATGGCACAAATTTTATAGCTTTTCCAATGATATAATCAAGGTGGTGTCTTTATTAATGATGACATCAAGTTGAAATACAAACTGAAAATTAACTAACATGCTTGCTGAAATTTAAATAAAAACAGAAAATACTACGCAAACACACATAAGCAAATGCTGAAAATTACAGAGAAAAAGTAAAGAAAAGAAAACTAAAGTTCCTAAATCTTCTAGTCCTCCGCCGGTGGTTGATGTTGATGATCTTGATAATAATACCCTTGCTCATAATATGATTGGACATTTCCTCCGACGAATTGATTTGGCTCCACAAGGTGAAGGCGTCCAAGTTCAAAGGCAATATTTGCATTGCCTTCACCAAGTTGAGTTGCGTTAGCTTGAATGGCTGCGATGTTTTGAGCGTTTCTTGCAGCATACCCTCCAATAATGGCCATGCTTTGTTGTGGTTGGGGATGATGAGCGTAGGACTCCGCGAAGTTAGCGTTGGGCACAACATAATTTTGAGGGAGTACCGGTGCACCACCCCCCCATGCTTGCTCTTGTGGCCCTCCGTAATAACTTGGCGGAGGAGGGACCCCGCCGAATGGTTGCACATTGGGTTGTGCTCCACTCGCTTGTGCAGAGGATGTTCCCTCCTCTACGATTCTTCCTCTCTTGTTCTTCCTTGCAGGGACAAGTAGTCCCTCTTCCAACCAATCTTCTCTCCCTTCATTGAAAAGCCTAAGCCTCTCGTTGGGAAGAGGTAGGTTCACAATGGCCAACCGATAACCTCCTCTCTCATCTCCACTAATGTACTTGCCTTGCAAATACTCAATGCCGAGAGAGGTACCACGCAAAAGGTGAGCGGGGTTTCTTGCGATCCCCGGCCGCAAGGAAAAGGCCAACATGGAGAGGTAACACCCCGAACCAATATTACCCGCCCCCGATGTTGCTTCACAACACCAACGGTTGATCATGAGGTAAGAGGGGTCTATTGGCCGCCCGGCAATTAAAGCCGAGTATAGCCAATTCAACTCGTGCTGTCGGTCACCTTTGTTTCCTTCATCCTCCCCAATATCCTCTTGCACATCCAAGAGTGAAATATCCGGATAATGGGGTTGCGGATGCAATTGCGTTGTTGATGGGCTTCTCCGGAGATCATGTTCCAAAATCCTCGCTAACATGCCGGGTGGCACGTCAACTTTCTCCGGAGCTCCCTTGTGGAATCCAAGCAGCTCCCTAACGTGCTCGTAGGGAACCTCTTGTTGGACTCCCTCCAAACGGAATGACAAGATTTGCACCCCATCATCATCAACGATGGGTGCAATAGTCATTAAAATTTCCAAGGCGAACCCCAAATGGGTGTCCACCGATACTCCGTTGGAGAACTGCACCCATCCGAGGTGCCCCAACATATAGTATATGTCGGTGCCAAAACCCAAGGTGTAGAGTGCTTGGTCGTCGAACTCGACGTTGGGCACAAGCCTCTTCTCAAGATTAGAGAGCCTCTCCTCCTCCTCCGCCGACAAGATGATGAAGCCGTACGAAGAGTATGTCGGGGTGTAAGGAGGTGGCGCGGTTGAGCGAGTCGATCGTCGTGGTGGCGCGGACTGCTCCTCCGTGTGCCCACGAGGTTCGGTAAACCTCATGGAAGTGCTTCTTGCAGCCCTCATACCACCAAGGAGGAGAGCATCGTTCCTTCTCGGTGGTGCCGTATCCGTCTCCATGCTCCGGGGAGACTCGGAAACCAAGTGCCTCCTCGAAGACGTGGTTGATGACGGCTTGGACGACGACGAACTCTTCTTCTTGGAGAAGAGACTTGTGGTCTTCTTCCACATGGTTGCTGCACTTTTTTTCTTCAACTAAAATTCCGGGTTGCAACCGGTAACTAGGCACTTAAACTCTTTGCTTCGGATGTGGACTTTGAGTGGATTAAGGATGTGGTTTTTTTTCTTGAGCTCTCAAGCTTGGGAAGGTTGGCTATGTCTACGGAGGTTTTGAGCACACAAACTTGAACACACAAACAAAGGAAGGAGAGGGAAGCTTGCCTGCAGAAAACGGGAGCCGGGGGGCTCCTTATGTAGGTGAGGCCGGCCTCGGTGCTCCTCCCCGCCTCGTCTTTCTTCCGGCCACGATCTTTTCACCTCTCGCAACTTTCCCCGCCCGCGTGCTCCACGAGTTGCACCGCCCAAACGCTCTCGTCCACTCCTTTATTGGTCCTTCCACTTGATGCTTCATGTTTTGGGTCATGTCCATGCTCCCTAGCTCCACTTGCTTCACATGCCACCATGAAATTCCTACAAAGTTGATGCTTGCTGCCCACCATGCTTGTCCTTCGCATGTGAAATTGGTGAAAGTTGATGAAAGGGAATCCAATGGTGCATGCATGATTACTAGATTGCCTCCATTAAGGTGTGTTTAAGGTTAAGCACTCCTCTAATTCGAAATTTAAAATATTTTTCAGAGCCATGCAAGAGCTCAAACATAATTTTAGAGAAGTTTTTAAACCATTAAAAACAAATGTAAGTCGAAAATATTTTTCGATTACGTCGATTTCGGTCTCACCGGTATAGTTTGCCTTCATCGGTTGAGAGCGGACTTTTTCCCGGCTTGGTCATGGGGGCATAGGTTTAGGTTCTAATTTTGGCTAAATAAGAAAGATTTTGAATAAAACAAAATTAGAATAGGCTTAGAAAAATTCTAATCCTAGAGAAACCAAGGATATAGATTTTTAAAACCAACCAAAAGTTTTGATTTCTAGGTTCACGCGAGTTCTACCACGTGCTGAAATTTTTTTATTAACACATAGATATAAGTCGTGGCTCTACTCGTGTGGTTTTAGCATGAAAAATAAGTCAACCTCAGCACCATAATGAAGGAGAAAGGTTGAGTTAGGTTCTGAAATTATTTGGTTGAGGTTTCATGAAAAGAAAAGAACAAACAAGCACATAGGAGGGTTCATGCAAAGGGTTTATGATAAAGCAAACATTCAATCAAGAATTATGTCTCTAATATTGTTCAACCACTTCTAAGTCTAATGTCTTTGCGTAATAAAACTCAAAAACTAAATTATTAAAAAGACTCGAAAAACCTGGAATCGGGTTGTCCTCCCGGTAGCTTATTCTTGACTTGACGAAACGGGTTGCCTCCCGCCTAGCGCTTCGTTTATAGTCCATGGCTAGACTTCTTCACTTGATTACTTTGGATCAACGCTCTTTGTGGGCGTTGAAATCTTGGGTACCCGCTTTGGCTTAGTCAATTTTTTTGGTCTTCACAGGCTGGCTTTGTCCTTTGGTCTTGACGGATGCAACAACTTCCTTGTGGCTCGGCATCTCGAACTCCGGTCCTTCGGTCGTGATCTTCATGGTCTCTAGTGTGATCCTTCATCTCTCCCGAATGAACTTGAGTAGCCTTCGCCGTCTTGGGACCTTGGAGTTGTCTCGGATATTCTTCTTCGTTACCCATCGGGCGCCCGGCAAGTTGTCCCACTTGCGTCTAGCATCTTCATCACGATGAACACTTCACGTATAGAGCTTCCGACCTCCGTCACCTTGCCATCTAAATTCTTCCATAGCCTCAAACTTAGTGACGGCGTCCTTGGACATGGTCGTACTCCACACACTCCTTGCATGAGGATCTTGCTTCGGCGGCCTTTAGGTGTTGAGCTTCTTTCTCCATCTCCATCTTCTCCATCCTCCTCTTAAGTAGACCGATATGCCACTCAAGGAATCCGACTCGTATGCATTCAGCTCTCGCAATCGTCATGCGGATAGTTGAGACTTTGATCTTGAACGGCCTTCCGGCGTCTTGAAGGTTTATGATAGGTAGATCAACGATGTCCGGGGTGCGCAGCGCTCCGGTGGTTGAGGTTGATCTTCCTTTGGACTTGGAGGTGGTGATTCCCTTGGAGATTTCGACGGTCCTTCGACTTCAACTTTTGAATCTAGGGTTTCCACCCCTTTAGCTTGTGTTGCATGTCACCTTTGCCCGTAAAGTTTTCCCCGGATCATCCACAAAAAGGTTTGGGTTTCTTGGAGAGGTAGCCAACCATCTCCGGTTAGGGTTAGCAATAAGCAAAGTATGCAAAAACTAGAAAGGAAAAATAAATCTATGAAAACTAGGGTTAGACAAACTAGATTAGATGTATTTTGAGGATGATCAAAGTTTAGTAGATGCAAAAAGAAAAACAAAAAGAAAACTGAAAATTACAAAAAGGCAATAAAAAATCAAATCTTGATCACTTGTTCCCCGCAACGGCGCCGGAAAAAGGGGCTTGTTGACGGTTAATAATTGTATCAAAGTTCGTTTGTGACTTGCAAGCGGACAAGTCTCCCGTCGTAGTCAAGGGACCCTTCTTCCCCTCGAGTGGTGAACCCAAGGTATCGAATCCGTGGAACAAATGTGTGACGCAAGAGTTGATCTAGTAAAGCCAAGTAACTTCAATCTTTGGTAAAAGAGAAACCCTAATGCATCTAGATAAGAACACAAAACAAAGATAAATCTAATCTACTAAAGACCGGAGAAAACAAAGTAAGATTGGGTAGATAAACCGATCTAGCGGGATCGGGGTAAGCCTTTTGTTGAAGTTCCAAGCAAGAGAAGAAGTAGCAAATCGAATCTTAATAGAAGCCTCTTTAAATCGTGGTTTCCCGTCCAAATCCGAAAACATCCGCCTTTCGAGACCCCCGTTCTGTCACAACGTATCCCTATTCATGCGGGGAGCTTAGGGCGAGTCAAAAGACAAGTCGAGATTCTTTCGGAAGATCCGGCGTGTACCTCTAGCCACCGCGGCTACAAGAACACCCTATGTAATCTATCGTACGAATAGAATTGGAATAAGCAAAGCCGATCGAAAAACGAAATCTTCAAGGAAACACTTAATCGCTAAGAAAAGATTCAACTTGATAATTCAACTATGACAATGATACATACACAAGATCACCACCGGATCCTTCCTTGATCTTGCTTCTAGCTCCGGAACTCCGACGTGGTCTTCCATGCAAGGTTCCCACGTCGGCTAGGGAAACCCTAGTCAACTAGCTCGACCCTCTCCGCTCCGACATGGTGTCCCTCTCTTCTCTCGCTCCTCGGCGGCCGAAGACGAATTCTTCTCCCCCGTGGCTCTCGGTCGGGGGGCTATAAATAGCCCGATTGGCGGCTAGGGCAAAGGAGAGGGTGTTTGGGCCCTAAATGGGCACAGGCCGACCGGACCGGGCCGGCCGGCTCGGGCCCATTTAGGCCCGGCCCCGAGGGCTCCTTTGCCCCCGTGTCGGTTCCCTTGCTTCCCGGATGTTTCCCCCTTCGCATGTAGGTCCATGTCGTCGGTTTCTCTCCGAATTGGACTCAACTCCTTGTCTTGCAAGATTCGAGCACTTTTCCTCGGTCGGGTCCCCGGAGTCCGTTGTCTTCTCGGATCAAGTCCCCCGCTTCTTGGAGTTAAGTTTGCTTCATTGCATGACTTGTACGGGGCTTCAAGGTCTTGTCATGAGGTGCTTGATGAACTTATCCCGAAAGTCTTGCATTCAACACTAAAACCCTGCATAAACATTAAACTCCAAAACCGACATGCACACGTGAACTTGTTATACCACGGGGGTTAGTACCAAAGGATAAGGTATAAAACTCATGCCAACACCGAAGGTAAACTCATGGCTAGGTTGACGGATTTTCACCGTCAACACTGCCGAAACTCAGTGCCATGGTGCAGAAGCCGTCTCTAGTGAAGCAGCTCAGCCCACTCAGGTTCTTGGACGACTTCCTGCCCTTGCGACAATCACCTTCATCTTCACTGCTACTTGAACTTGAGGTGGAGTACGTGGAACTGGAGTTGACATCGCTCGTTCCAACGATCGCTCGAGCCTTTCCTTGACTCTCCTTTTTCCTCGATCGTCGTTCATCCTTGTGCTTGCCCTTGTGCTTGCTCTTGTGGTCGCGCCTCGACCGGTACTTGCCATCCATCTTCGACTTGTGCTTGTAGTTGTTCCTGTTCTCGACCTTCTCCGGGCAGTCGGCAACGAAGTGTCCTGGATTGCCGCACTAGAAGCATGTACTCGTGTTCCTCCTCATGTTCACCCGGTTCTCGTGCAGCCTCTCAAACCGCCTTGTCAGTGGCACCAGCTCGTCCTCTCCAAGCACGTCGAACTCCTCATCTCGCATAGACATCAAAGAGGACAAGGAGAACATCCTGGTGGATGGGTTAGCGTTAGTCTTTCCTTTCAAACCACCGATGAGGGCGAGACTATGAGAGTCAGTCGGGCCCTCAATCTTGGCTGTCATGCCCCGATCCACCTGAGCCGACTTGAGCTTCGAGAATAGCTCATTCACGGTCAGAGTGTCATACTTCTCTGACTCCACAATGGCCTCGAACTTTCCGCCCCAAACTGTATGATCCAACGAGTGTAACAGCTTGACAGCCCTATCATGATCATCGTACAGGAGCACGTCCACATTGGCCCTCATGTTGTTTACCACCACTGTAAACCTCTGAAACACGGCATCGATGGACTCACTGGGGAGATGAGTGAAGTTCTCGTACTCTCTCCGTTAGGTTGCATACATCCGAGCCTGAACCTGGGCATTCCCAACATGAGCTTCCTTCAACACCAACCAGATTCTACAAGCCAAGTGCTCGGTGTGCACCCGATCGAATTCAGACTGACACAAAGCACGAAACAAGTAGCCGACCGCCTTGTTGTTGGCGTCGAACATGTCCCTCGATCCTGGAGCGAGGAAGTTCATCGGCTGGACATAGCCTATGTCCACCGTGACATCTTAAAGGATCTGACCCTTTCCGTGGAGGAACGCCGCCATCCGCTTACTCAACATCTGGTAGTTCTTTCCATCGAAGTGTGGAGGACCCGAACCCCATTCCTGGTATGCTATCCTTGGATCTTATACTGGTTAGAGTCAATCAAGACCCGTAACCTGCTCTGATACCACTTGAAGGACCGAAGTGGCAAACCAGAGAAAGGGATTGAATGGGAGCCGATAAAAATTATATTCAAGAATTCGGCCTATGAACCCAATTTCACTCGTGCACCTCCACAAGCTTCTCTTGCCAAGCCCACGCAGCCACTGAAGTGCTACTGGACCTAGGAGCAAGACCCAACCAGCAACCACACAACACACGCAGCGGAATCACACACGACACGGCTGCTGGAACCTAAAACCGGTCAGGCCGCTTCTGTTGGACTGAAGTGGGGAAGAACACAGCCCGCGGGTAAAACTCAAAACTCCAAGCGATCGATCTCCCGATTTGTTCCACGGATCAAAGTGAGACTTTGGGGATAGTTGGGGCACCTCTTGGGCTACCTTTGGCTAGGAGCTCGGTCCCCAAACCCACTCAATCAAGAGGAATCGGAAGTCAACCCTCAAGAACACCTTCCCATGGAAACCACCAAAAACACCCAAATTGAAGCCATTTCGGGGGGTTTGTTGGATCAAGGTCACCAAGCAAAGAGGACCAGGTCCTCATACGTGACATCCAGCAAGAATCCTTCAAAGAAATGCCCCCAAAACTTCCCCACGGAAATTCCAAGAAAAGACCCCGAAAATCACCAAAAAGGAAGAACGGGAGGAACACAATCAAGCCTTGAGGAACCACACCGAATCATCTATACATACCAAAGAGGTTCATACAAGGTTTAGCTTGTCGCCCGATCATCCTTCCCTCTCACAAGATCTCACCATAAAGCTCTCAAGCTAGTCCTAGAAATCCTAAGGAAAATAGCAAAACAAAATGAGTTGGGGTTCCAAGAGTTGCCTGCCATCCTCTCACCTCTTGGGTTATATGGAGGCAAGCCTAAAGTCTAAAATGCCCCTAAGGCCTAAACTAAGTTACACGCCCACCAAGGGCACTTTGGGAATTTGTCTTCGTAGCACCATCGGACAGATGCCTGGCGACCGCTCTTCGTGTAGCTTCGACACAAGCCTCGCGATCCTAACGCGTGTCCTCCGCCTCGAAGCTTCCAGCGCCCTGCGACCCCAAACCGGTCAGGCCGGTTTTGGCCTGACAGCCACGCCCGGACTTCGGCCTCGGCTTTGTGGCTCAGCCGAGTAAGCCGGTGATTTTCTGGTGAACAACCGCAAACCCCACGAACTTGATGTAGCCTCCGCCAATCACCACTCATGACTTGGCTCCCACGAAGTCCTGGCTCGACCTTGGTTTTGTGGCTCAACCAAGAAACCGTCCACCGACTTCATCTTGCTGCTCTTGCCACCATGCGGCCCGCACTTGACCCCGCTGGCCACAGGGTCCCTTGAACGAAACCTACTTGTCTTCTCCACACCTGGAGGCCTCACCAGCAATGACCTTTCGCGCTTGTTCTTCACCTGCACCAACACGAGTCAAGCCGCACCCTGCACCTGCTATACTTAGCTAAGAATCAGTCCACACAACATTGTCAATCACTCATCACACCAGGAAGCGACCCTCCACCGGTCCTCAACCACACATGGTCCTCACTAGCTCAAATAGTCGTGCGAACAAATCAACACTAAGGTTACATCTGAAGGTCTTCATAATCCAGAAAAACTTGGACAACTCCAGCAATGAGCTTGGTGATAGTTGATGAACTTTCACGGAAAACTTGTCCATAATCGCGGGTAGAAGGGGATCGCAAGGGAATCTGAGCTCGCAAGTGAAGAAGTCGCAAAACACGATGACTTATCGGCTTTGGGAGTAGGAGTCTGCTCATCGAGGGGGCGCGACCGTCGCTAGCAGGGAAGAAACCAGCCGCTCATATTCCCTGATCAGATTTGCGGTGACCTTAGATTCACCGAAGACGAAGGATGGAGGAAATGATTTCGAACGTCTCGCAGCAATAACCTCCCTTGGATCAGCATCCACGTCTTCGAGATCTTCTTCAGCACTAGATCTGATCTCCCCATCTTCACGATTCTCAGGGTCAGAGACAGAGGGAGGAGCTGGGTTATTGTCCTGAGGTTGAATGTCCTCAGATCCATGAAACTCTTCCCTAGTGGATGAAATACCAGTAGAGGCCAACTCTTCCGAAATCATGGGTTAGCTGTGCTTTTAACGCAGGCCACCTAGTCAACAATAATACGAGGGCAAATACTAAGATGATTCTTACGAAGCGAAGTGTACGAAAAAAGATGTTCGAAATCGAAAGAACAAAACAAGAAAGTAAAGAAAGCAATACCTTTGAAAATCGAGAGAAACCCGAACTTAAGACTCCTTGTCGCGAAGAGCTCTTCTGCGAAAATGCTTCCAAACTTTTCGAGAACGCGAGGAAACGGTGAAAAAAATTTTATGGTGCAGGCTCTCTATTTATAGGGATGGGGGGTAGTTTCAAGAAAACTACCTCGATATGACCGTTGCGAGTATTTCGGAGGACGTGTGTCCACTCCGACGTTCCGAGGGTGACATTTTTTACCAGAATTCAAGAGTTTTCGTGTAATCGAATCGTCGGAGCCAACCCGCTTCCCCGAGGGGCTAGTGTTGGGGAATTACGCAAAAACCTTAAACCCTCGAAACTTCGGGTTTGCCGAAGTTCGTGAGATAAGTTTGTGAATCACCCTCGGGATGGAAACATTAGTTTCGTGAAAGGGAAACATTAATGAAGGAATTCTGATAAGTCTCAAGTGTTTTTCAGGCTTTCAACTAATGTGTGAAAATGATAGCCGAATCTGGCTCCTTCGTGCGAATCTACTGTCTATATCACGATGATTGGAACCTGTGAAGTTCTGGAATTAGGAACCAGTGAAGTTCTGGAATCAGAAACCTGCGAAGTTCTGGAATCGGGAAGCTGTGAAGTTCGGGGATCTAGTGAAGTTCTAATTCAGAAGACAGAGCAAACGGTAATCTTCGTGAAAAAGAGATTCAGGGATCAAGAAGGAGCCAAGTCAAGGACATCAACTCAAAAAGTCCGGGTTTGAGGTGTGAACTAGTGGCAAGCTTCACGGGATGTAAAAGACGTTTCTGTACATGTTCACATTGGGAATATTCCCTAGATTCGAGGGTATTTTTGGAATGTAAAAGTCCCTTCGTTTCCCTATAAAAGGGGGCGCATGGGCACGTGTAAAGGGGTTCACAACTTTTGAGGCGAGTACAGACTTTAAGAGATTCCTTGTCTCCCTATCCTTCGTAGCTCTCGTGCTCGGGACCCCCTCCAATTTTTGGACCCCCCAACAGATGGATCTCCATGAATGCATGTGTCAGGTTGGAGGGAGATGGAGGTGGGAACGTGGCTGGTTGATTGAAAAAAACATGGCTGGTTGGACCGGTGCTGGTTGGCTGGGTGGGCTGGTTGGCTGGGGCTTCCAATAACTACTGGTTGGCGGGGCGCACAGATTCAGGGTGCGCGGCGGGGCGATGAGGGACGCCGCGCACCCTGAATCCGTGCGGACCCCTCTCCCCCACGCACCATGTGGTTCCCGGGAGTCACACCGGCCGTTCCCGTCATACTTGGAGTATGTTCACATAACTAAAAAAAGATTTATCAAAGTGATAACCATTAAAAATTTTCAGTGGAACTCATAATTTTTTGCACGTTGTGATGTATGTTATTTCCTATATTGAAACATGAGTACTGTATGTTCACTAACTGTATGTTTCCTTGCACATAAAAAAATAGTATGTCCACACACCACTTTCAAAAATCAAGTATGTGTACATACTTTTTTTGGAAACCTCAAGTATGCAAAGATACCTTCTAATTTGTGAGGTACATGTATGTATGTATGTATGTATGTATGTATGTATGTATGTATGTATGTATGTATGTATGTATGTATGTATGTATGTATGTATGTATGTATGTATGTATGTATGTATGTATGTATGTATGTATGTATGTATGTATGTATGTATGTATGTATGTATGTATGTATGTATGTATGTATGTATGTATGTATGTATGTATGTATGTATGTATGTATGTATGTATGTATGTATGTATGTATGTATGTATGTATGTATGTATGTATGTATGTATGTATGTATGTATGTATGTATGTATGTATGTATGTATGTATGTATGTATGTATGTATGTATGTATGTATGTATGTATGTATGTATGTATGTATGTATGTAGAGAATGCACCCAGCCCAACCGACGGCCCGATCCTGAGCCAACCAGGCTTTTGTTGCGTCGCGCCCCTGGCAACAATCATCTCACTCCTTCGAACAAAAACCGCCTCCTCCTCCCTAATTTAATTCTCAATCCGCCTGTTACCACATTCACTTCAGTTTCTCCCCACTCCTCGCCGACTCCGTTGCAGTTCACACCGTCTCTCCCCACATCTCCAGCGAGGGGAAACCACGACGGTCGCGGGGATTCCTAGTGGTGAATCACCACCGCGCTATCTCGTCGACCTCACCGGCTCGTTCTCATTTCAAGGGCGCGCAGGCTTCACCACCATCCCCCGCGAATCATCGCCCTCAAGTTTAATTCGGGTGGTTTCCGGATTCGGTGCAGCAATTCCTTGTGATTTTTTTGGTGCAGCGATTGCATCCCCGTCCTGACATGCCCCGTAGCATTTCTTTGCTGGTATGCCGTCCACTACCTCGAATCTCTCCCCCTTCTGTGCCCCCTATTTTCTTCTAGGGTGATCAGTTGTTTTGCTTCGTGATTTTCCATATTTTCACAGTATTTTGCGCACTCCCGTTGCTGCGATTGTTGTTCATTCTTGTGCGATGCTCCTAGTTTAACAGTTAGGGTTTTGATTGATTTATGTACGCTTCTCCTCAACACACAATCAGTGGATTACATGCGGCTAGGTAAAAATTGCAAGCATTCTCGTACTGTCATTTTATTTCAATTAGTTAGGGGTTTTGATTGATTTATTATTGCAACCGTCCTATTACATAAGTTGCAACCGTCTCACAGTTGAAGTTGCAACCGTTTAGTATAGAGCAACACTGCTTATATAGGTGTAGTAGTTGTTATGTTGCAACCTTTGAATTGTATAAGTTGCAACTTTTGAATTGTAGAAGTTGCAACTATCTTACGACAGAAGTTGTAAGTGCCTCAGTACACAAGCAACTTTCATTACATATGTGTAGTGGTTGTTATTGTTGCAATTGTTCCATTACAAGAGTCGCAACTATGTCACATCAGAGGTTGCAATTGGTTTCAGTAACACTAGCAGTTGTTCTAATATAGGTGTAGTAATTTGTCATTGTTGCAACTATTGCATTACAAGAGTTGCAACTGTCGCACGACAAAAGTTGCAACTGCCCCATGACAGAAGTTGCAACTGTGCCATATAGATGTAGTAATTGTGTTAAGTTCAATGTGTTTTGCAATCTGGCAGATTAATACTAGTTGTATTCTATGTGTAGTAGGTTTTATTTTTGCAACTGGCTTTATGTCACATGTGGCAAAAAATTTTGTGTACCATGTGCTTTACTTTTTTGCTGATTCTTGTGTTCATCTCCCATTTTTTTAGTTGTATTTTATAATAGAGCAAGGTCGGAATGATAGAGGACATCAAGGTGGTCAGCAAAGCGAACAGTAAGGCGGATAACAAGGTGGCCAGAATATCCATTCTTCCCCTCGCTTGCATGACAAGAGGAAGGCAGCTGAGTTAGAAAGACTGCGAGAGAGGAGGAAAAGGCTCAGGTTGCCAACCCAGCCATCGGATAGTGCTGCCGAAGAACAAGAAGATGAAGAAGAGCATGATGGTGATTATGTTCCTCTTGGTCGAGGCTCTGGTCATGATGATGGAGCGGCTGGTGATGATGACAATGTGGTGGCTCCTGTTGGTGAGGTGACAAGGGCAAAATCAAGAAGAAATCTATATGATGCTCTCCGGAGAAATTTATAAAGCTTGCCAATGCTTTACCAAATGATTTGAAAGGTCAAGTTGTTGCCAAGGGATTTGGGGGGCTTCTGAATTACAAGCCGAATTACCTAAGGAGAGACGCGATCAGTTGGCTGATGCGGAAGTTTAACCCAGAGACAATGAAGCTGGAGATTGGCGGCGGCAAAGAGATCAAGATCTGTGCTCACGGTGTTTGGTGCACCATGCAGATACCCAGCGCTGGTGGCGACCCGCTCCCCATGTCTGATGGGGATGCCCGTGCCGAGTGGGATCGGCTTGGCTTATAGATTGTTGGCCCCTCTTATAATTCTAGAAAGGGCATCACTCTAAAACACATAATTGATGCACTGAAGAACAGGTCATTGACTGGGGAGCTTGGCCTAAGAGCCTTCTTCATGGGTGTTTTTCAATGCTTGTTGTTCTCCAACACTAACACCAAGATCAGGCTTGATGATGTGAGATACACTAAGGATATCCAAAACATTGGAACTAGGAGTTGGTGCAAGGCAGTTGTTGATAGGCTTAATGTAGCCGCTCGCTTATACAAGTTGGATTATGCTTAGGTAGACATCAATGCACCCATCAGAGGATGTGCGATCTTTCTAGTGGTAAGCTTAGACATTCATTTTCCTGCCTTTTTATTCTTTTGCAATTGTATGCATAGATTGGTAGCAATTAGTCACATGTCACTGTTGCAACTGTCATTTGCCAGAAATTACAATTAGTTTTTGTTTTCTATTCTTATAATCTTGATTCAACTCCACAATGGCGGTTGTGTTTTACCTATGTTTCATTGCTTCTTATTTGTACCTGAACATGTTATATGTAGACAACTTGCGGCACAAATTTCAGACATGCCCTTTTTCCATCTCCTGGTATTTTTTTCCTATACTTGAAGATGATTCAAGCTATAATTTCCGAGGATCATAGGGGAGAGGTTATTGGTGACAACGTCGAGTTTGGACATCTTAGGGTAGGTTTTTGCAATCATACTTTTGTGCAAATATTGCAACTGCTACTGCAACAATTCATGCTCTCTTTTTTGTCCTTTTTAATGACTTGCAGCTGAGAAGCATTATGGACACGTGTTATGGTGTCCCGGTTGGGTCTTAAACAGTATTACACCCCTAGAGTTGTACCCGCCCAAGCTCCAGATAGTGAAGAAGCTCTTCTGGAAGTAGGAGGTGCCCAAGCCCCAACTGGCGCCTAGGATGTTGCAGCAGCTACCTTTGTTGCAGCAGCTGCTGCTGCTTGCACATCCACTGCTAGGGCCAGCACATCCTCTACTGCAGCAGCTGCTGCTGGCACATCTACCGCTGGGGCCAGCACATCCCATGATCCTGGTGGTCATGTGCCCCTTAACATCCATCCTCCTGTTTATTATGAGTACCCAAGCTTTTGTACTTCATTTAGTCAGCGCATATCTGATTTGGTTGGAAGGAGCAGGAAGGCAGATGCCCGCTAACTATTTTGAAGGATTTTGATGAAAGGACCAAATAAGCACAGGAGTACGCAAAGAAGGCTGCTGAGTAAGCAACAAGGTCATCCGACCTTATGGCGAAAGCTCATCAAGAGTGTGCCAGCCATATCAACAAGCAGCTTGCGAGTGCTGCAGCTGCCAAGCAAGCTGCCAACGGGCGCAGGAGAAAGGTTACGAATGTCGCCCAACCAGCTGACGGTATGTCTTTTTTCATTGAAAAACCATCAGTTGCAATTTTTTTATGCCAATGATGTAGTTATCACATATAATCAGTAGTTGCAATCACACACTCACCATTTTGCAAACATACATTTATAATACTATTTTTTTCTCTGCTACAAAACCAACTGTGTTATGAACCAGTAGCAAGTATGTTTTTTTCATTAAAAATATGAGTCATTTGCAAACACACACCATATTGTTGCAATCTCATATAACAAGTAGTTGCTATCATACTTATCCAGGTTGCAAACATGCATCATAATTCCGTTGCTGTCACATGTAATCAGTAGTTGCAATTACACACTAACCATTTTGCAAACATACATTTATAATACTATTTTTTCTCTACTGCAAAACCAACTGTGTTTTAAACCAGTAGCAAGTATGTTTTTTCATTAAAAATATGAGATGTTTGCAAACACACACCAATCTTGCTGCAATCACATGTAACCAGTAGTTGCAATCACACATTATCCAGGTTTGCAAATATGCATCATAATCCTGTTGCTATCACATGTAACAAGTAGTTGCAATCACACACTATCCAGGTTCCAAACATACATTTTATGATACTATTTTTTCTGCTGCAAAACCAAATGTGTTTTGAACCAGTAGCAAGTATGTTCTTTTTTCATTCAAAAAATGACATGTTTGGAAACAAACACCAATCTTGTTGCAATCACATGTAACCTAGTAGTTGCAATTACACATTATCCAGGTTGCAAACATGCATCATAATCCTCCTAGTAGTTGCAATTATACATTATCCAGGTTGCAAACATGCATCATAATCTTATTGCTATCACATGTAACCAGCAGTTGCAATCACACACTAACCAGGTTGCAAACACTAACAATTTTCTTTTTAAAAATTTCTGCATGTAGCAGCAGTAAGTACATATGGTCTGGAAGACAATTCTGGAGCAGACAGAGATGAAGATGTTTTTGTGGCTCCTAGCCCTATTGAAATGGAGCTCCACGGAGATGGTGTGCATACTGAAAATCCTAATCAGGATGATGATGATGATGATAACAAATACATTCATCAAACCCCACCTCACAGACATGATAGTGAACAGGGGATTTTTGATAGAAGTAAGAATATCTATGTCATTTTTTATAAAATGTTTTATATCATCTTCAAGAATCCTTTTCTTTTTTTACTTACATACCCACCCATTTTCATTCAATTTGCAGCACATCCGCATCTTTCTGGTAACATTTCTAATGTTGATGATATTCTGGGATATTTTGATTCGCCACCGCGCGTAGGAAACAATGAAGATGAGCCCCTGCGTCAGCCGCCTCCACCACCACTGATGAGGACATGTCCATGAGTGATGCATGGAATGAAGAAGAAGGAGTCCAGTAATGTTTTCCAAGTCAAGAGGGAGGTCTGAGGTTAATCCAGTTCGAGTCCCCAAGGTGGAGGCCCAAAGCAACTCAAGTTCAAGCCCAGCTCGGACGGAGTTCAGGAGCAGCACACACTAAAAATGACACCCCGGTCGCATACGGAATCTGTTTTGGACGTTCTTTATATGGGTGGAACAAGAATTTCATATAGCTTCCATTGGCACAGGTTTGAGGCCCAAATTCGTTCGGGGTCAATAGGGATCGTCGAAAGGAGTTGACATTCAGAATCTGCCAAGCTGCTGCGTCACCAGTTTGTCGGGCCTTTAGCCCAAGTTGTGGGCGCCCCACCCTTGGTCGCCCTCAACCCTAGAACACCACTCCTCTCATATACTCAGCAGCCACCACCTTAGAAACTTGGGTCTTGTTTGAGTTTTTGTTTCCCTTCGATTCGAGGAACAGACTATCTTCATAACCACCGTAACGCCAAGTTCTTTTGCTGTGAATCAGGGCCCCCGTTCTTGTTCGTCACCACTGTGTTGATTAGTCCTTTTGTGATCAGAACTTGAACCCCATACTCTTTTTCTTCAATTCGTTTTTGCAATTATCATATTGTGTGTTTATCCTTTCTTGCATGTGTTCTCGATTCGCTTGCAGGGAAAGCCTTCATGGCGAGGTCAATCAAGTTGCGCTTGGTTGATAACCAACGGAGCAGTGGTGTAATGATTGCGGGGTCCGAATCGTGTTGATTCTAAGCCGGATCATCAACGTCGAGTTCTCCACCCAATCGAGTTTACCATCTACCTCTCGGAAGATTGGGCCATCGCCTATCAACCACGACATCCTATTGCAAAGACGAGGGCTTCCTCAAGATCCCCTATTGCCCATCAACAGCCTGAGGTAAGCTCATTTTGACACACTTGTTGCAATTCCCCTCACTTGTTGTAGCAATCACACCGTATTCCAAGTTGCAATTAGTGACTCATTGTAGTAACCACAAGCATTCATATTTGTTTTTTTCAAATTTTGATTTGTGTGTTTTTTCCTTAATCTTCTCATCGTTAGCCTTAGTAGTAGCAAGAGCAGCAGGAGGAGAAGCAGCAGCGGCAGCAGCAGCAGCAGCAGATTGTAACTCATGCATTACCAACATTGCAGTTTGGGTGTACTTACAGTTGCAATCTGTGTCTTTTTCCTTTTTACTGTCTAAATCATAACTGATTCACTATCATAATATAGTGTACTAGAACTTATGTAAGGAGGACCGACAATGTTGAGAAGAAGCTGAGAAGAATAAGGCAGAGGAGAGAGAAGAAAGGCTAAAGAAGAGGAAGTCTTGAAGAGAAAGGCCGAAGCCAAGGAAGCCGAGAAGAAGAATGTTGAAGATGAGGAAGCGTTGAAGAAGGCTGAAGATTAACAGAGGAAGAAGGCTGCATTTGAAGAAAATGAGAGGATGAAAGCTGCAGCAGAAGAAGCAGATAAGCGAAAGGCAGAAGAAGCAGATAAGGAAAGGTTGTTGTCGAACAAGTTGAGAAGTAGAAGGCTGAAGCCGAACAAGCTAATGCGAGGAAGAGGGCTGAAGCCGAACAAGCTGAGAAGCAGAGGGTTGAAGACGAAAAAGCTAAGAAGCAGAGGTCTGAAGTCGAATAGGCTGAAAAAGTAGCATCTGAAGAAGCTCAGAGGAAGAGAGATGAGGCCAAAAAGGCTAAAAAAGCAGCAGCTGAAGAAGCTCAGAGGAAGAGGGATGAGGCTGAGAGGACAAAAAGGCTGCAGATGAAGAAGCTTAGAGGAAGAGGGCTGAGGCCGAGAAGAAGAAAAACACTGCTGCAACTAAGAAGGTTGAAGCCGAGGAAGCCGAAAAAGTTACAGCTAAAGAAGCTCAGAGGAATAAAAAGGTTGTAGCTGATAAGAAGGCTGAAGAGAAGGAGAAGAAGATTATATCAGAGATCCTGAAAAAGCTAGACGCGAATAAGGCTGTTCTGCAGAAGGTGATATGTGCCGATTTAGATTAGCACAAGGATGGCCCGATCATCATGACAGTAGGTTCAAGTGAAGGACCGATTAGGCAACCAGAGAGGGGGGAGTGAATGGGAGCCGATAAAAACTCTTCTCAAGAACTTGGCCTATGCCCCCAAATCACTTCCGAAGAATCTCGCACACACTTGCCAAGATCATGTAGTCACAACGGACCTACTGACCCTAGGAACCAGTTAGATCAAGCCTAAAAACAAAGCGGAAGAAAAATCCAAACGAACCGAGAGAAAAAGCTACCGCGAGGCAAACTGCAGCAGAAATTGTCGGTACAACCGGCCCTAGGTCGGTACTACAGATATGAGCTTACTGGCACCTAAAAACCAGGTTATCGGTACTACCGGCACGGGGTCGGTACTTCCGACTATCGGTACTACCGACCTTGTGTCGGTACTACCGATAAAGACTCTCTGGCAGCTGAACATCAGGTCATCGGTACTACCTGCATAGTGTCGGTAGTACCGCCCCCCCTAAAAATCAGCCCACGAAACAGCCCCAAACTTTCGATCGACGGATCTCCCAAACCACTTGGAGTCTTGAGACGAAATTTTGGGGAGATGATGAACACCCCAAGGAGAGTTTATGCCCCAAAAATTATGGTCTCAAACTCCCTACAACTCCCGAAATCGTGAAACCCATGCCTCTACCTCAAGAACACGAAGAACACAAAAACCACCAAAATTGAAGCCGTTTCAGAGGGTTTGTTGGAGCAAGATCACCAAGCAAAGAGGCACAAGGTCCTCATACGTGACATCCAACAAGAATCCCTGAAAGAAACGCTCTGAAAACTTCTCCACGGAAATTCCAAAAAAAGGCTCCGAAAATCACCAAAAAGGAAAAACGGGAAGAACAGAAACAAGCCTTGAGGAACCACGCCGAATCATCTATACATACCATGAAAGGTTCATACAAGGTCTAGCTTGCCACCCGATCATCCATCCCTCTCTCAAGATCTCACCATGAAGCTCTCAAGCTAGTCCTATACAAATCCTAAGAAAATAGGAAAGCAAATGAACTAGGGTTTCAAGAGGTTGGCTACCATCCTCTCACCTCATGGGTTATATGGAGGCAACCGAAAGTCTAAAATACCTTTTCCTAACAACTACGGATACAAGCCCCTCAAGGGCGGTTTTGGAAGTTTTCAAGCTTTCTACATCGGACGGATGCCCGGCGACCGCAACCTGCTTAGCCTTGACGCAAGCCTTGCGATCCCGATGCGTGTCCTCCGCTTCGAAGATTCCGAACTGCGTCGTCGCACACCGGTCAGACCGGTGCTCCTCACCGATTAGACCGGTACCCACCGGTCTGGCACTGCTGCAGCACCGTCTTCGTTTCTCCGGTCTTGGCTTTGTGGATCAACCAAGGAACCTAGTGGTTTTCTGGTGAACCACCGGAAACCCCGCGAACTCGGTGTAGCCTCCGCCAATCGCCACTCATGACTCGGCTCCCACATAGTCCCGGATTGACCTTGGTTTTCAGCCTCAACCAAGAAACCGTCCATGACTTCATCTTGTTGTTCATGCCACCATGAGGCCCGCACTTGACCCCGCTGGCCACCGGGTCCCTCGAACGAAGCCTATTTGTCGTATCCACACTTGGAGGCCTCACCGTGACGACCTTTCGCGCTTTTTCTTCACCTGCACCAACACCAGTCAAGCCGCAACCTGCACCTGCAATACTTAGCTAAGAATTAGTCCACACAACGTTGTCAATCACTCATCACACAAGGAAGTGACCATCCACCGGTCCTCGAACCACACATGGTCCTCAATCTCCCCCTTGATGAGTGCATTGACAACACCCACACGAAAGTAACAAGAGAGAAAAGAAAAAGAAAAAATGAACAAAAAGAAACTCCAACAAGCAATCAAAAGCCAAACAGAGGCAAAGAGCAAGATCACTTGAAGAAGACAAGTCTCGGACCCCTTAGGCAAGGGCAACGGCTCGACCCATCCAAGACAAAGCAAAGCTCAAGCAAAGAGCGCAAACCACCGAAACAAAGCTCGAAAAACCACAAAGAGCTCCCCCTGAACCAATGCACCTCCCCCTGGACGAATGCATGCAAAACACTTGAAAACAGGGCAGCTGCAACAACTTCAGCTCACACCGGTCAGACCGGTCACCACCACCGGTCAGACCAGTGCCCAACATGTGTACAGGACCAGCACTCTGACCGGTCAGACCGGTGACCTCAACCGGTCAGACCGGTGCACACCAGAGCCCAGAAATGGCTCGAATCCACCTGAAAACCTTCTAAATGCATCCAGCAAGCCATTTCAAGCTCAAACTTCTCCCCCTTGTTGGCAATGCATGAATCAAGCCAAAAATGCAAAACTTTCAACCTAGAGCTTCTCAAGTAGACAAAATTCAACAAGGGACGCTACACATGTCCAAATAAGCAAGTTAGATACTCTATAGCTTCGTATCGACATCAACTACAAGATCACCAAGTTTCACAACCATTGGACGAAGCTAAGATGGATTTGGGCAATTTTGCGAAAAACTTGCCTCTCATGAGCAAAGTCCTAAACATGATCAAAGCATATCAAAATGGCAAAGCCACACAAACTTCATGCTAGGACAGCCATTCTAATCATAAGACCATCACAAACACCCACAAGCACCTCATGTCATGTCAAAGCCACCGAGCCATGTGCCTACTTTATGTATGAGACTTCTCATTGGTAAGCATCATGCAACGGTTTAGCACCCAAAGCAAAATAAATTTAGCACATATGACATGGGAGCACATTTCCAAGCATTTTACATTTCATTTTCAGATTCATAATTGGTACATGAAATGTCTTTGCGACAAAAAGGAACTTATGCCCTCCACAAGATGAAGCAAGAGGGCTAAACATTCATGATGGCAAATGAGCCTTTGGCCCCATATGGTTAATAAACTAGCTATCCAACCACAAATTAAGCATAGCCAAGCCACTAAAACATGTCAAGATCATATAGAGGCATTTACGCATGAGAGAGCATATATGTGATATTTTCAAAAACATAGCCATCAACCATGGATTATTCATCAAGATCATCAAGAGCTAAGCCAAACTAACCATAGCATGCCAAACAAGCTCACAAAGACATAAATAGCATTCCATGGTGAACAATGTATATAGGAGAAGCTTTTCCTATCCAACGCATATGAAACAAAATGCATGCAATCTAAGATACAAGGATGCCTATACATCATGTTACATATGCCATGCCAAATGCAAGAAATGCACAAAGGAAAGCTATACATATGCTACAAAGGAGCTCCCACACAAAACTCACAAACCACCGGCTCCTCGAGGGGAGGCAAAAAGGGCTCGACACCACCGGCAAAAGAGCAAAGGAGCACAAAACTTACAAGCTCCCCCTAAACTCATGCATTAAGGCCAAAAAGCATACAAAGCTCACCTTACACACATGAGATAGGGCAAAGAGCAAAAGGAACCAAGTGGTTGGACAAGGGCCACACACTTGAAGGTCACAAAAACACTTACCTTTATCATTTCTTCACAAATCACTCATCGTTGTCCACCATCCCCGAAAATGATGCACCTACATGTCACCACCGGAATATGAGGCCGGAGAACCACCCCCGATATCAACCAATGTTCTCCGGGCCATCCACCTGCAACTCAAAACCAAGAGCGAGAGTGAGAAAACGACTCAACACTGGGGTTAGTTCCAAAAGTGTAAAACCAGTGCCTAGCTATTTGCTCGAAAGTGGGGTTAGCACAAACCAAACCATCTTTCCTACCAAAGCTACCTCCACGAACACCACCACAGTGACCACCACGAGGGAACCAACCCTCTCTACTTGAAGGAGGAACAAAACCACGAAAGAAAGCCCATGGACTGTCCCTCCTCTCCATCTCAAAACTATGGATCCTCCCATCCCCGTATTGAGCACGAGGAAGAGAATGCCTAGCAAACTGACCTCCAGCAAACTTTCCAGACCAACCACCAGAACCACGACCTCCTGAACCAAACTTAGCATCTGTACGAGCACGAAACCCAAGCCGGCCGCTCGTCCGAGGAGCTCGCACGGTCCGACCGGTGCCCCACACCGGTCGACCCGGGTGTAGCCCGGCCAGCAGCACCTCCAACAGCCTTCCGCTCTCCCCAAGCCCGAACTGTCCTCACACTCACCTTGGCCCTGGGCAACTGCACACGAGGCTCAAGTACACCATCGGAAGGGTGGTACTTGTCCTTGTTAGCCCACTCCTTTTCCATTCTCTCCTCACGCTTTCTCTTGAAGCAAAACGCTCTCTTGTGACCATCCTTTCCACAAAACTCACAATGGAAAAGGATTGATCTTGGGTTAGGCTTGGGATGAGGCTCTTCACAAGGCTTCTCACTTGGTTTCTTACTAGGCTTTTCACTTGCCTTCTCACTCGGTTTTTCTCTTGGTTGGTTTGGCTTGGATGCAAACTTGTCTTTGTGTGTGGGTTGTGGTGGAACAGAAACATTCCCAAAGATCCCTTCTCTCTCACAACTGCCCTCACCAACCTTATCCAAACCCAAAGCCCAACCATCAAAGCGCTTACAGCTAGCAATCATCATACCAAGCTGAGGTTCTTGACTCGATAACCAACTCTGCGCTTCACGCAACTTATCATTCTGATCTTGCAAGCGACCAACACATTTTGCAAGATCCAAATTCTTCATAGCATGCAACTCACATGTAGAATAAGAAGTAGGAATAGGCACTTTCAAATCAGCCTCAAGCGAAACAATGCGAGAACGAAGCTCAACAATTTTCTCATGCAAACTAGAGCAAGAAGTGCAAGCACCAAGCAAAGTGGGTCTAGATTGTAGCTCAGCCAACTCAACCCTAAGCACATCTAGTTCCTCACACTTGGAGGCATACTTCTCCCTAAGATCAGTCAAGTCAGCTAGTAAAGCAGAGCAATCAGCACAATCATTCTCATCAGAAACAACAGGGCTAGCCTTAAGAGAATCAATTTCAAGCTTGCTATCAAGATCCTGTGTTTCTAGCTCAGCCACTCTAGTCCTAGCATCCTCGAGCAAAGATCTAAGCTCCTTCCTAAGCTTCTTAGCCTCTCTAAGCATGTGATCGCGATTATCAAGCAAGTCAACTAACTCCTCATTCTCCTTGCGCAAAGAGGAGAGCTCATCACATACCTCATTCTCGGAATCCAAGTCCGAGGCGTCCTTCTGGCTTCTCTTGCTGCTCGAACTGCAAGCCATGCCGCAGAAGTCGTCCTTGAGGCTTAGGCCCGTCACACAAAGGCCGTTGAGATACTTACCAAGGTTCTTCTTCTTCTTGTCATCCTCTTCGTCTTCATCACTCGAGCTTGAAGACGTGTCCTCGGAATCGGACTCAATGTCGCTCGATCTCTTCATCTTCTCTTGAGACCAAGCCTTCTTCCCATGTTCATGATCCTTCTTCTTGGACTTCTTCCTCTTGTCCATGAACTTGTGCTTGTCGTGGTTGTTCACCTTCGGACACTCGGCGAAATAGTGTCCAGCCTTGCCGCACTTGAAGCATGTCCTCGTGTTCCTCCTCATGTTCACCCGGTTCTCGTGCAGCCTCTCGAACTGCCTCGTCATGAGCGCCAGCTCGTCCTCTCCAAGCACGTCGAACTCCTCATCTGGCATAGACATCAAAGAGGACAAAGAGAACATCCTGGTGGATGGGTTAGTGTTAGCCTTTCCATTTGAACCACCGATGAGGGAGAGACTGAGAATCAGTCGGGCCCTCGATCTTGGTTGCCATGCCCCTATCCACCTCAGCCGACCTGAGCTTCGAGAACAGCTCGTTCACCGTCAGAGTGTCATACTTCTCTGACTCCACAGTGGCCTCGAACTTTCCGCCCCATATTGTACGATCCAAAGAGTGTAAGAGCTTGACAGCTCTATCATGATCATCGTACGGGAGCACGTCCACATTGGCCCTCATGTTGTTCACAACCACCGTGAACCTCTGAAGTAAGGCATCGATGGACTCACTGGGGAGATGAGTGAAGTTCTCGTACTCTTTCCGGTAGGTCGCATACATCCGTGCTCGAACCCCGGGCATTCCCAACATGAGCCTCCTTCGACGACCGCCCAAATTCTACAAGCCAAGTGCTCGGTGTGCACCCGATCGAACTCGGGGCCGACACGAGCACGAAACAAGTAGTCGACCGCCTTGTTGTTGGCGTCGAACCTGTCCCTCGATCCTGGAGAGAGAAATTCCATCGGCTGGACATAGCCTGTGTCCACCGTGCCATCCCAAAGGATCTGACCATTTCCGCGGAGGAACGCCGCCATCCACTTACTCCACATCTGGTAGTTCTTGCCATCGAAGTGTGGAGGACCCGAACCCCGTTCCTGGTACGCCATCCTTGGATCTTAGACTGGTTAGAGTCAATGAAGACCCGAACCGGCTCTGATACCACTTGAAGGACCGATTAGGCGACCAGAGAGGGGGGAGTGAATGGGAGGCCGATAAAAACTCTTCTCAAGAACTTGGCCTATGCCCCCAAATCACTTCCGAAGAATCTCGCACACACTTGCCAAGATCACGTAGTCACAACGGCCCTACTGACCCTAGGAACAAGTTAGATCAAGCCTAAAAACAAAGCGGAAGCAAGCTCCAAACGAACCAAGAGAAAAAGCTACCGCGAGGCAAACTGCAGCAGAAATTGTCGGTACAACCGGCCCTAGGTCGGTACTACCGATATGGGCTTACTGGCACCTAAAAACCAGGTTATCGGTACTACCGGCACTGGGTCAGTACTTCCTCGGTACTACCGACCTTGTGTCGGTACTACCGATAAAGACTCTCTGGCAGCTGAAAATCAGGTCATCGGTACTACCTGCACAGTGTCGGTAGTACCGCCCCCCCTAAAAATCAGCCCGCGAAACAGCCCCAAACTTTCGATCGACGGATCTCTCAAACCACTTGGAGTCTTGAGACGAAAATTTTGGGGAGATGATGAACACCCCAAGGAGAGGTTATGCCCCAAAAATTATGGTCTCAAACTCCCTACAACTCCCGAAATTGTGAAACCCATGCCTCTACCTCAAGAACACGAAGAACACAAAAACCACCAAAATCGAAGCCGTTTCAGAGGGTTTGTTAGAGCAAGATCACCAAGCAAAGAGGCACAAGGTCCTCATACGTGACATCCAACAAGAATCCCTCAAAGAAATGCTCCAAAAACTTCTCCACGGAAATTCCAAGAAAAGGCTCCAAAAATCACCAAAAAGGAAAAACGGGAAGAACACAAACAAGCCTTGAGGAACCACGCCGAATCATCTATACATACAATGAAAGGTTCATACAAGGTGTAGCTTGCCACCCGATTATCCATCCCTCTCTCAAGATCTCACCATGAAGCTCTCAAGCTAGTACTATAGAAATCCTAAGAAAATAGGAAGGGAAAATAGGAAAGCAAATGAACTAGAGTTTCAAGAGGTTGGCTGCCATCCTCTCACATTATGGGTTATATGGAGGCAACCGAAAGCCTAAAATATGCTTTCCTAATAACTACGGATACAAGCCCTTCAAGGGAGGTTTTGGAAGTTTTCAAGCTTTCTCCATCGGATGGATGCTCGGCGACCGCAACCTGCTTAGCCTCGACACAAGCCTTGCGATCCCGACGCATGTCCTCCGCTTCTAAGATTCCGAACTGTGTCGTCGCACACCGGTCAGACCGGTGCTCCTCACCGGTCAGACCGGTACCCACCGGTCTTGCACTGCTGCAGCACCATCTTCGGTTCTCCGGTCTTGGCTTTGTGGATCAACCAAGGAACCTAGTGGTTTTCTGTTGAACCACCGGAAACCCCGCAAACTCGGTGTAGCCTCCGCCAATCGCCACTCATGACTCGGCTCCCACGTAGTCCCGGCTTGACCTTGGTTTTCAGGCTCAACCAAGAAACCGTCCATGACTTCATCTTGCTGTTCATGCCACCATGCGGCCCGCACTTGACCCCGCTGGCCACCGGGTCCCTCGAACGAAGCCTACTTGTCTTCTCCACACTTGGAGGCCTCACCGGCGACGACCTTTCGCGCTTGTTCTTCACCCGGCACCAACACCCGTCAAGCCGCAACCCGCACCTGCAATACTTAGCCAAGAATCAGTCCACACAACGTTGTCAATCACTCATCACAAAAGGAAGCGACCATCCACCGGTCCTCGAACCACACATGGTCCTCATCAAGAACGAAGGATGAATTGTTGTAGCACAGCAGGGATAACTAGCTTTGTACCTGACAAAGGTTGGTTGTGACCAAATGACGGGGAGAGAGGTACCGAAACCGCGATGGACTTTGACTCGATCTCTGAACGATCGCAGTACCACAAGCCGGGACTAATCACACAATACAGTGCAGCCGAACGGAAACCGTAGAGCACGAAGTAGGGGACCTCAGATAGATCTCTCACAAGCCAAAGAAGAACTTGCAAGAACAAAGGTGTGTAAGAACACTCAGAAGTGAGGTTGTGATCAATAGTATGTGGTTAACAACTAATAATCAAAACTTGGTTCTTAGTAGTACATAGGGGGGTATTTATACTAGGAACAACCCTCCTAGTTGGGTGTGAACTTGAGAGGAAAATGAAGAGGCTAAGTATGTTAAAAGGCTCCCCAGAAATCAACTCCCGAGGTGGACTCACGTGGTTGTTGACCTTCTGTGCACCCTCCACTAAATCGGTCACAACTATTTATTGGGAAGTCCAATGGACATGTAGTTTCTTGCATTGGAAAGTTGACTTTAAGTACA
This sequence comes from Cenchrus americanus, assembly GCA_947561735.1. Classification (NCBI taxonomy): domain Eukaryota; kingdom Viridiplantae; phylum Streptophyta; class Magnoliopsida; order Poales; family Poaceae; genus Cenchrus; species Cenchrus americanus. The sequence goes on along the minus strand of OX387239.1, from coordinate 125,124,211 downwards.
CAAGTACTCATGGAGCTCTAGAGACATCATGACCAAAAAGTTATGGTCAATTCATTATGCAGGTCCGAAGCGAACTTCCTGGATCCTTATTCCGAATGGGTGATTCTTGGTTTCCAAGCTTGTCCGAACAATTGTCCGAATAGAATCCTCTTGGATCCTTGTTCTGAATGGGTGATTCTTGGTTTCCAGGCTTGTCTGAACAGTAGTCCGAATGGAATTCTCTAGGATCCTTGGTTTGAGCTGGTGATTCTTGGTCTGACTGTTTCTTGTTATTTTCTTCTTCTCCATGTTTAGTTGTACCGTCCTCTTCATGTATATTCCTAAGGACAACCAAAGTACAACATTTAGGTAGTATAACATTCTCATATATTTTAAAATTAATTTTAGCAAGGAAATAATTCACCTCTTGTTGGAGTTTCTTAGCACGGCTGCGTGTAATAGGGCCTTGAATCACTTGAACTTGTGTGCCTGATATTTGATCTTGCGTAACTCGTGGGATGTCCACATCAGAAGGAGTCGTCCCTTGCCAAGATCAATAAGCAGGTGCAGGCACAAATGTCAAAGGCATATGCTAATAAGCGTCAAGAATATGAGCAAAAGATGGAAATTATTGGCCAGGAGGCCAATGCTATACTGGAATCCGTGGGGGAACCCATCCATTCAGGACCCAGCTCATCATTGGATGATGTGCAGTTTCCTATGGAGTCTGATGACAACATCAATAATTTGACCCCACAAATCCGTCTTTTGCAAGACAAAGTATATGAAGGTCTTGTTGATTATGGCAAGGTTCAAAGGTTGATTTTCAAGCGCCTAGGTGACAGAGTTTGGAGGAGGCCTGCTGACTTCATATCCCCATTTCAGATCACTCGCAGTCGCCCCAACATACCAATTTTCAAGGTAGTTTATCTGAGGCAAAAGATCTCAACTGAACCTGACCTTCTAGAGTATGTTTTTTTACTACGTTTCCATGTTGCAACCGTTTCTAAATTATTATTTCAACTATTTTTTGCCTGCTCTTGCAATTTGAAGTTTATGCAATTCATATCACTGCACTTTTCTCTCTTTTAACCAGGGTGCACACACAGTTAAGTAGCATTGTGTGCAATCACACACACCTAGTTGATGCAATCTTTTCAGCTAACATGTTGCAATCACACATTCAGTAGTTTGCATCCACACATTAACCAAGTTGCAATCAGACAAGGTCACCCAGCAGTTGCAACCAGGTTGCAATCACACACATGCATGGTGGTTGCAAACTCACAGGGGTTTTGAGAAGTTGCAGTTACAGCTAACGAAGGGGTTGCAACCCACACCCTAACTATGTTGCAATCACAGCTAACCAAGTTGCAAGCAGACAGTGTCATCCAGCTGTTGCAATCAAAGCTAACCAAGAGTTGCAACCACATTGCAACCAGGTTGCAATCACACACATGCGTGGGGGTTGCAAACACATAGGGGTTTTTGAGAAGTTGCAATCACAGCTAACCAAGGGGCTAAAATCATACCTAACTTGTTGCAATCACACACACACACATGAGTTGCAACCACACCATGTAATCCAGTATCTACAGTCATAGTTTAGCAGTAGTTGCAACCACATTCTATCTAGGTTGCAATCTTTTTTCAGATGTTGCTGCTTTTGACAGACTGTCATTTTTTACTTTTTCTGATGCTCCAATTTTGAACCATATGTTTTTCATGTAATTCATACTGCACACACCCTTTATTTTTTTAGTGTTTTTTGTGCAGGAAAACTTTAGTGGAGTTTGGCATTGTTGTTGATTTCACTTGACAGCAACTTCTCTATAGTTTTACCAATGACAAACTGGAAGAGACTAACTTAATAGATTTTGTGGTGCATTGTACGCGACATTGTTGACAGATAAAAGACGTATACACCTACGATCCGTGAGCGTACGGACCTACTCCTTTTTCACCACGGGATTCCCAAGGTTCTTTTCAATTCGCGAAGCAAGGGGATTACAAGCGTTTGATCTACCTCTACTCACTAACTACTCAAACCCTAACTATGATTAGACTAGAGAACGACTACACTACACTAGAGAGAACGATTAAGCTAACAAGATGAAAGACACTCGCCCATGGGTCTACGATACTTGAACATGCAACCGCTTTAAACATGTAAACCGATCTAATCTATCCGGGGTTGTGATCACGGTTTCGCCTTTTCCCTCCCCCCGTACTGTCACTACGTTGAGGTATTCGTGACTAGATCTATGATGAACACGGTGTATTGAATAGATCCAAGGGAGCATTGGAGCTCTACTTCCCTTTACGGCACGGTAGCTAACCTTAAGCATTAAAGTATATTCAACACATGATGATAGATAGATGTTCCAACAAAGTAGCGATTACATCTCAAGATCGATTACAACCCATGGCAAATGAGAAGATTACCCCATCAAGGTGCTAGATATAGCACCGTTGATCATGGTGACACTTCCGACGGTGTCTTCCTTCTTCTCCACTTGTGGGTGCTTCCTTCGAGTTGGTCGATCCTCCTCCGGAGATCTCCCTCCTCTCTCTCTATCTTGTAGATGGCCTCTCGGTGCAAATGGCTCTCTCCTTGCTGAAAGGCGGCGCCTCCAGGACTTTAGAGTTGAAGATCATTCGGGTGCAAGGAAAGGGGGGCTGAACCGACCCCCGGAGTGGGTCAGGCCGGCCGGCTTGGGCCGACTGGCCCAGGTCTCCCGGCCCGGTTCGGTCGCCCCTTCGCTCCCGTGGGTCCTCAGGTGATTATGCATTTTGCCCCCTCCACTTGTACTATTTTGACGATGTCATCCTCGCGTCCAAGATGGAGGTTCTCTTTGCATGAAGTCCAGTCTTTTACACTTCAATCCTCGGGGGTATTCCTTCGTAGCACTTCGGTCCTTGCCACCATTGGAAGTGATTTCATCAAGCTCATGAACATGAACAAGGCTCCGTAAATACTCCTTTGAACTTGTTGTGAATCCGTCCTTTATGTCCATGTTTTCCTACATAAACACAACAGTTCCAAATGCATGCACATAGATGAACTTGTTATATGATTAGTCTGTTTAGTGGCGGGTTAGTTCCATAATCAAATCCAAACCAAAGTGTAATGAACATGTTTGGTGTACCAAAATACACCGTCAACAGACATAATGACATTGTGCACAAGAATGACTCCTTTGAGTACATGGTGTTTCTTACCATGGGGTTCTTTGTAAGATCTCCTTTTTTCTTTGCAACTGCACGTTTTTTATATTGCTGTAGCTATTTTGTGTGTGAACTAGTTTTAATCGTTTCCTTTTTTCTGTCCATCCTCAAAAACTAAAAAGTACACGCAGTGGAACGTTGAAACGTGTGACGCAGTCCTCAATGAGGATCAATTTGAGACAAACAAATTCAAAGTTGTATGGAACACCTGATGACTGAGTGCGTAAACAATGATGTGTCAAGAGCAAAACTAGTTAGTAGTTATCTTTCCCAATCCATTCTGTTTTTCCAATCCTCCTTTGTCATAGCTATATGTATTCAGAATCATTTGGTTGCAATTCTTATACAACAGCCCAGCAGTTGTAATCACACACTAATCAGTCTTGCAATCTTAAATAATCAGCAGTTGTAATCACGCGCACAGTCAGGTTGCAATCACATATACAACAAGTAGTTGCAGTCACACACTAATTAGGCTTGCAATCGCACACTATCTATAAATTATAATTTGCAACCCCTTTTTCCTTTCCCATTCAAATGATTAGTTGCAATCACAATCACAATCAAATTCCAATCACACATAACCAGTAGCTGCAATTATAAACAGGTTGCAACTGAGATTTTTGTTCCTATCAAAGATGGAGTACACTACTTTGTATATTACTTCAACTTTATCCACAATCACATTGATGTGCTAGACTCGAACAACTACTTCATGAAATGCACGGATCCGCAAGAACGCCAAAAGCATGTGTTCATCAAAATCTCAATCATAGATGCAGCTTTCCAGAAGATGTCCAGTTTCAAGTTGCCCAGAGTTAGTGGATGGAAGAAGCCTTTCATCGAATTGTCCAAGCAACCTGGTCCCAATGATTGCTTGTTCTTTGTTTGAAAGTACATAGAGTACTACGACGGGGACAAGTTGACGAAGGAAATCAATCCGGTAAGGCATGCTGTCAACTGATTCTTTTTTTTACAGTTTATCCATTACTTCCTTTTTTATGTGTGTTCATGATAACACAGTGAAATGACTATTATGTGTTTTTTATGTTGTTGCAGTTCAATGGCATCATAAATAGATGTGAGATGTTGCCCTACCAGATCTTCTACCCCCTAAATCAAGCTGACATTCCTAAAATGTTGGACAAGTACAGAATTCGTGGACGCCCGCTAGCAATCGATGATGATAGCAGCTAGTCTATTAACAATTAGATCAATTCAGACATGATCAGGAAACTTTGGTGATTTCTATTAACAATGATGGCATTTATGTATGTGGGTTTATAGGTAGTTGTTATGTGTGTCCAGTGTGAAACTTTGGTGATTTGTGCATTTGGGGTGAGTTGCAACTGAATCGCGCTGTCATTTGAATCTGAAATCTTTTGTTGAATTTGTGATCACCATGTTGAATGAGTTTGTGCAATCACACTTGCTGATTTTTTTTATTTATTTTTGCAATCAAACATTCACTTGTTTGTAATCATACAGTAACCAAGTTCCAATCAGACAGTGTTATCCACAGTTGCAAACACATGTAATCCAGCAGTTGCACCCCACTGTAACCAGGTTGCAATCACACACATGCATGGGTTGCAAACAAACAGTTTTCAGATGTTGCAATCATAGCTAACCAGGAGTTGCAACTACACTGCAAACCAAGTTATAGTCACACACATGCATGGGGGTTGCAAACAAACAGCTAATATGTTGCAATCATGCACCCACTAATTTTGCAACCACACACTAACCAAGTTGCAATTAGATAATGTTATCCATCAAATGCAAACACATGTAAGCCGTAGTTGCAACCACACACAGTGGGTTTCAGAAGTTGCGATCACAGTTAATGAGGATTTGCAACCACACTGTTGCTAGGCCGCAATCACACACATGGCAGGTGATTTTTTTTGAGGAGTTGCAACCGCACTGACTACGCACTTGTAACTAAGTAGTAGCATGAGTTGCAATCTGTCTTAAATCAACTGAGTAGTGGCGTGATGTGAATCTGAAGTCCTTTGTTGAATTTGTGATCGCCATGTTGAATGAGTTGTGTGCAATCACATCATGTTGAGTTTTTTGTTTTTTTTGCAACCATACATTCACTTGTTTGCAATCATATCTAGTTACAATCAGATAGTATGATCCATAGTTGCAAATACATGTAATCTAGTAGTTGCACCCACACTGTAACCAGGTTGCAATCACACACATGCATAGGTTGCAAACATACAGTGGTTTTCAGATGTTGCGATCACAGCTAACCAGGAGTTGCAACCACACTGCAAACCAGGTTGCAATCACACACATGCATGGGGGGTTGGAAACACACAATGGTTTTCAGCTAACATGTTGCAATCATGCACCCACTAGTTTTGCAACCACACAGTAACCAAGTTGCAATCAGATAGTGTTATCCAGCAGATGCAAACACATGTAAGCCGCAGTTGCAACCACACTGCACCCAGGTTGCAACCACACATAGTGGGTGAAGCGTCCCCTCATCAGAGGTGACTAAATGTGACACAAATACCAGTCCCAGGAGGCTGGTAACACATTTATTACAACAGGTGGAATCAGTCTTTTACATCACGGCGACACAAAGGGCACGGTAGTGCCAACGCTACAAGGAACAACACAAACGCTAGCGACCACACTACAATAGCAAAGGCTTCCATAGCCTCCTCAGAGTACCACACCATGGAAGCTTTCGGTAGGGCCCTGGGTACACAGGCACGGTTGGGTGTAGGGCAACGACCTACTCAACGTCTTCTGGAATGTAATCGGGATCCTCCTCTGTAAAATAGTTAGTAAAACAAGGGTGAGCACATACGTACTCAGCAAATCCAACTCCACCCACGGAGGGGCTTATAAGCAGAACCATGCATAAGGTATAACAAGGATCGGGTTAAGGTTCATTTTGCAAACTTACACATGCGGGGGTTCATTTCGAAAGGTTTTCGCAAATCATTTTCATAACCCAAGTAACTCGAATGTTTTAGGAAAAACCACTGTGGAACTACCGGACTTCCCGTCCGTCGTAGCCCAGGCACACAGCCACACACTTCACCCGGAAAACAACTCACGCCAGAAAACATCCCATCCCCAATCACTAGTTTTTGTGACCACACCGTGACTCGTCCAATACCGTGGACACGGCTATTCGAATAGGTTTGACACTCTGCAGAGGTTGTACATCTTTACCCACAAGTAGGGTACCGTCACACGGGCACCTCAGTGCCGGTACGGATCCTATCAAAGCCATTACCCACCTTAGCTAACACTACGAGCCACCACGGAAGCACCCCAAGGGGTTATACCACATAACCGGGGCGTACCTCACACAGAGTGTACCCCTGCTCCTTGGTCTCCCGCTGCTCACCCGCACACCAGATGGCAAGTAGATTAACTAGTGGGGTTTATGCTAAGCCGTTGCCACATACAACGGTCGAGTGGTTGTACGATGGTTTGGGTCAGGTGAGACGTCACGCAACCCGGTCCTTAACCGACAAGATGGACAACTCCCGACACGCTCAACCACACAGGTACGAGCTCACCCATACTCCTGACACACACGTCCATCCCGTCTACCCAGTTCTTTACTCATTTTCCAAACATATCCCCTTTTTGTTTTTAAAGCACTCACACATTTTGAAAGCACTCACATTTTTAAAGCACTCATTTAGGCCAAAACAAGGTTCAATCATAGCAGTCAAGGGTGGCTATCCTACCATGTTTTTGCAGTAAAACAATATGCAATTTATAAAACGGGTATAGGGTTATATTTATAAAACTAGGACAGAAGCATGCATCAAAGGATGAGATTGGACTTGCCGTCTTCGTAGTCCTCGGGGAGCGCCGGCTCGACGTTCGGGGCTTCGGGCTCCTGCTCGCAGTAGTCGGCTTCGGTCTCCGGCTCGGGGTACCTTCCTCCGTCTACTCCGTCGGCTATAGCGCACACAAGCAAGCAAGCAATATTAGCACACACATTTCCGGCCGAGCTCGGGGAGGGGGAAGTGAGCGGAGAGGGGTATTTATAAGTGAAGGACCGATACGGCGAACCAGAGAGGGGGGGAGTGAATGGGAGCCGATAAAAATTCTTCTCGAAGGAGATGAAAACTCCAACAAGACGAACACGGCTTCCAACACACGTCTCCGACTCACTACCCAAGTTGGCCAAGCCCACGTAGCCACTGGAGTGCCACTGGACCTAGGAACCAACACACACAGCCTTCCGACTCGAGAACGCAGCGGAACAACAAACCCCGAGTCTACGGACCCACACCGGTCGGACCGGTGAGCACCACCGGCCGACCGGTCCCCGCCGGTGAAACCGAGCAACTTTCACTAAGTGGCTCTACACCGGTCGACCGGTGAGACACATCGGTCGGACCGATGGCGGCACGAAAGCCCCCAAGGCACCAAACAGGCCAACCGACCACCAAACGGACCCAAACTCGAAACGAGCGGCACCACGGGACAACAACGAACACACCAAGACGTTCACCCGAGCAAAATCCCACGAGGGTTTCACCGGTCGGACCGGTCAAGAGCACGGTCGACCGGTGTAGCTCAGGCGACTCGGGATGAACAAGACCCGCGGGTCGGCTCCCCCAAATCCAAATCTCGATCTCCCGAATCGCTCCACGGACTTGAACAAGACTTTGGGGATATCAGGAACACCTCATGAGGAGTCCATAGCCAAGTTTAATCCCACCAAATCTCGTCCAAAAAGGAGGAATCGAAGAAATCCCGCCGAAAGCACTTCCAACCCAAGAACTCAAGAAAACCCCAAAATCGAGCACTTTTACTCACGAATTTGGGAGGGGAATCACAGCCCAAAGAACCACGAAGAGTTCCCACAAATTTTCCCCATCAAATCCCCAAGAGAAAAGCCCCGAAAACACCCCAAAGAAATCACGAAGAGAGGGCTCCGAAAATCACCACCAAGAACAACCGGGAAAAACACATCCAAACCTTGAGGAACCACGCCGAATCATCTATACATGAAACAAAGGTTCGTACAAGGTCTAGCAAGCCGCCCGATCATCCATCCCTCTCTACAAGATCTCTCCGTGAAGCTCTCTTGCTAGTCCTAAGGAAAACCTAGAGAAAATAGGTGGAAAATAGGAAAACTAATGAGCTAGGGTTCCAAGAGTTGGCTGCCATCCTCTCACCTCTTGGGTTATATGGAGGCAACCGAATGTCTAAAATGCCCTTCTCTACTAACTAGGGATACAAGCCCCTCAAGGGCGGATTTGGAATTCTTGATGTCTTCACCATCGGACGGATGCCCGGCGACCGCACCCTCGCGTAGCCTCGACGCAAGCCATGCGATCCCGACGCGTGTCCTCCGCTTCGAAGATTCGGACCGCGTCGTCGCACACCGGTCGGGCACGGTGCTCCTCACCGGCCGACCGGTCCCCACCGTCCGGTCGGGCCAAGTTCGTTCCGGTCGGGGCCGGTGCGGTGCCGCTTCGCACCTCCGTCTTCGGTTCTCCGGTCTTGGCTTTGTGGATCAACCAAGGAACCCGGTGGTTTTCGGTGAACCACCGAAACCCCCGCGAACTCGGTGTAGCCTCCGCCAATCTCCACTCATGACTTGGCTCCCACGTAGTCCCGCTCGACCTTGGTTTTGAGGCTCAACCAAGAAACCGTCCACGACTTCATCTTCTTGTTCATGCCACAATGCGGCCCGCACTTGACCCCGCCCGGCCACCGGGTCCCTCGAACAAAGCCTACTTGTCTTCTCCACACCCGGAGGCCTCACCGCGACGACCTTTCGCGCTAGTTCTTCACCTGCACCAACACGAGTCAAGCCGCAACCTGCACCTGCAATACTTAGCCAAGAATCAGTCCACACAACGTTGTCAATCACTCATCACACAAGGAAGCGACCATCCACCGGTCCTCGAACCACACATGGTCCTCAATCTCCCCCTTGATGAGTGCATTGACAACACCCACACGAAAGAAACAAGAGAGAAAAGAAAAAGAAAAGAAACGAATAAAAAGAAACTCCAACAAGCGATCGAAAGCCAAACAAAGGCAAAGAGCAAGATCACTTGAAGAAGACAAGTCTCGGACCCCTTAGGCAAGGGCAACGGCTCGACCCATCCAAGACAAAGCAAAGCTCAAGCAAAGAGCACAAACCACCGAAACAAAACTCGAAAAACTCACAAAGAGCTCCCCCTGCACACATGCAAGCTCCCCCTGAACCAATGCAACTCCCCCTGGACGAATGCATGCAAGAAACCACATGAAACAGGACAATTTGCAACACTTTCGGCTCACACGGTCGGACCGGTCATCACCACGGTCGGGCCGGTGCCTAACATATGTACGGGACAAGCACTCACACCGGTCGGACCGGTGCTCTTCACGGTCGGACCGGTGTACAACGAAGCCCGAAAATGGCTCGAAACCACACGAAAACCTTCTAAATGCATCCACTAAGCCATTTCAAGCTCAAACTTCTCCCCCTTGTTGGCAATGCATGAATCAAGCCAAAAATGCAAAACTTTCAACCTAGAGCTTCTCAAATATACAAAATTCAACATAGGATGCTACACACGTCCAAATGAGTAAGTTAGATACTCTACGGCTTCGTATCGATCTCAGCTACAAGATCACCAAGTTTCACAACCATTGGACGAAGCTAAGAAGGATTTTGGCAATTTAGCGAAAAAATTGCCTCTCATGAGCAAAGTCCTAAACATGATCAAAGCATATCAAAATGGCAAAGCCACACAAACTTCATGCTAGGACAGCCATTCTAATCATAAGACCATCACAAACACCCACAAGCACCTCATGTCATGTCAAAGCCACCGAGCCATGTGCCTACTTCTATGTATGAGACTTCTCATTGGTAGGCATCATGCAACGGTTTAGCACCCAAAGCAAATTAAATTCAGCACATATGACATGGGAGCATATTTTCCAAGCATTTTTCATTTCATTTTCAGATTTGTAAATGGTACATGAAATGTCTTTGCGACAAAAAGGAACTTATGCTCCTCCACAAGATAAGACAAGAGGGCTAAACATTCATGATGGCAAATGAGCCTTTGGCTCCATACGATCAATAAACTAGCTATCCAACCACAAATTAAGCATAGCAAGGCCACAAAAACATGTCAAGAGCATGTAAAGGCATTTACACATGAGAGGGCATACCTGTGACATTTTTCAAAAGCATAGCTATCAACCATGGATTATTCATCAAGATCATCAAGAGCTAAGCCAAACTAACCGTAGCATACCAAACAAGCCCACAAAGACATATATCTCATTCCATGGTGAACAATGTATATGAGAGAAGCTTTCCTAACAAATGCATGTGATACAAAATGCATGCAATCTAAGATACAAGGATGCCTATACATCATGTTACATATGCGATGCCAAATGCAAGAAATGCACAAAGGAAAGCTATACATATGCTACAAACCGGCTCCTCAAGGGGAGGCAAAACGGGCTCGACACCACCGGCAAAAGAGAGCTCCCACACACCCAACTCAAGAAATCAAACACACACCAAGTTCCCCCCGCAAACGAGTGAAAGTTGCTTGATCTAGGGGTTTGGTGAAAATATCGGCTAGTTGGTCATGTGTGGGTACATGGATCAAGGCTATCTTTCCTTTCTCGACGTTGTCTCTCAGAAAAATGATACCTCACTTCTATGTGCTTGGTTTTGGAATGGAGCACTTGGATTCTTTGCAACGCTTATGGCAATTTGGTGCTATCACATTGAAGTGGGACATGGGTATATTCCTCACCAAAGTCACTCATGGTGTAGGTGATCCAAAGGAGGCCGAGAGCAACAACTAGCGGCGGCAACATACTCGGCCTCGGTCGTGGATTGAGCAACACTCGGCCGCTTGCGGGAAGACCAAGACACCAAAGAAGAACCCAAAAACTGGCAAGTCCCAGAAGTGGACTTCCTATCCAACCGACACCCGGCAAAATCCGCGTCTGAAAAACCATGAAGCGCCAAAGAAGAGGACGCGGAGTACCTAAGGCCGAAGTCGGGAGTGTGACGCAAGTACCTGAAAATTCTCTTCACCGCTTGCCGATGCGAAGTCCTCGGAGACACTTGAAAACGAGCGCACAGACACACCGAGAACTGTATGTCCGGCCTCGTCGCCGTCAAGTAGAGGAGTGACCCGATCATGCTCCGGTACTCCTTCTGATCCACGTGTTCACCTTCCTCGTCCGCATCAAGAGCCGTAGTCGTACTCATCGGCGTCGTCATAGCCTTGGAGTCCTCCATCTTGAACTTCCTCACAATGTCCTTGGTGTACTTAGCCCTGGTGCACAAATGTTCCTTCCTTTGATTGCTTGATTTGTGCCCGAGGAAGAACCGCAACTCACCCATCATGCTCATCTCGAACTCCCTGCTCATATCATCCGCAAACCTCGCAACAAGAGAGTTAGACGAGCCACCAAAGACAATATCATCCACGTACACACCGCACAATCGGGATATCTCCGCCCTGCCTCGGCAAAAACAAGGTCGATCGACCTTCCCCATCTCAAAACCTCTCTCAAACAAGAACCCCCTCAACCTCGCCATACCAAGCTCTAGGCGCCTACTTCCAACCCATACGGCGCCTTCCTCAACTTGTACACCCGTGGGGGGTACTTCTCACTCTCAAACCCCGGAGGCTTGCCTCACATACACTTCTTCCTCCAACACACCATTCGGAAAGCACTCTTCACATCCATTTGGTGCAACTTGAACCCTTTAGCCACGGAAAAGGCTAGAAGGATCCTAATCGCCTCCAAACGGGCTACGGGAGCAAAGGTCTCCTCGTAGTCGATCCCCTCATTCTGACTGAACCCTTGAGCAACAAGTCTCGACTTGTTCCTCACAACCTCACCCTTCTCTCCCTCTTTGTTTTTCCACACCCACTTTGTACCAATTGGCTTACACCCTGGGGGAGGGTCAACCAACTCCCACACCTGATTCCTCTCAAAGTTCTCCAACTTCTCATGCATCGAATTAACCCAATTGTGATCAGATAGTGCGTGTCCAATGTCTTTGGGCTCAAAAGAGGCAACAAACGCAGCATGAGCGAAATGGGAATTGTTTCGAACCCTCGACCGTGTAGTGCGTTCATTCATGTCGCCGATGATCCTCGAAGCTGGGTAATCCACTTGAAATCGCCGGGGAGGTTCTCGCCTCGAAGCTACCTCCCCCTCAACATCAGCTTCTCCTCATTTTTGATTTGTCGTTGTAGGTGTAGCAGAGGGTCCATCCATCATCGTAGTCGTAGTAGTGGGTACATGTTCAGCCGGGGGCACCACACCGCCATCTTCATCATCACCATGTTCATGCTCCTCCTCCTGAAAGATCTCCTCGCCAAGCTCATCATCACCTGCACACTCAAAGACAAGGCGACTACGTGGCTCGTCTCGTCGAAGGTTACCTCGCAAGTCTCCACGATTTGGTTAGTTTCAAGATTGAGCACACGATATGCTCTAGAATGAGATGCATAACCAAAGAAAATGCCATCGACGGACCTAGCCTCAAACTTATCCAACTTCCCGCCTTTCTTCGAATGAAACACTTGCAACCAAAGACATGGAAGTGACTCACCTTGGGTGTGCGGCCATGCATCAACTCATAGCATGTCTTCTTCTTGTGCACTGCGAGGTATATCCTGTTCGACACATAGCACGCGGTATTCACCGCCTCGGCTCAATACCTCCCTCGGAGTCCTATGCTCATCAAGCATCGTCCGAGCCATCTCGCACAAGATCTGTTCTTCCTTTCCACAACACCATTACGGGGAGGCGTATACGGACTCGAAAACTAGTGCTCAAGACCCAAGTCATGGCAAAAGGTTTCAAAACGAGAGTTCCCGAATTCGAGCCATTATCACTTGCGGATAGCTCGTATGGCATCTCCGTGCCTCTCGTTCCTCAACCTCAAGACTAGATCTCGAACAAAACCAAACGTCTCCCCCTTCTCCTCAAGAAAGAACACCCACGCATACCGAGAATAGTCGTCCACCACAACAAGGACATACCACTTCCCACCGCCGGATCGCACACGAGCCGGGCCAACAAGGTCCATATGGAGCGGCTCGCATGGACGCTCGGTCATCACATCGGTGAGAGGCGGGTGAGAAGAGGCCACCATCTTGGCATGCCTACACGGAGCACAAACCAACTCTTTCTCAAGCCTCAACCGTGGCAATCCTCGGACCAAATTGAGTTTACTCAAGCGTGACAAAAGGTCAAAGCTCAAGTGACCCAACTTCCTATGCCACTTCCACAACTCACTCGAAGAACCGGCCAAGAAACAACGCTCCACACCCGAAGACGAGAAAACTCAGCACGAAACACCCGACCCTCGGGAACGACCATACGGACAAGGTCCCCTCGAGAGTCCACAATCCGAGAACCACCCGGCCGAAACAACACCTCAAAGCCCTCATCCAACAAGCCGGGACACGAGAAAGCAAATTGTACCCCAGCGATTGAACAAGAGCAACACGCCTCAGAGTGACCTTGTCACTCACTTTTATCTCACCTTCTAAAAGCACACGCCCACGCCCATTGTCCCCAAAGGTGATGTACCTCTTCGTCACCACCGGGACGAGACTCGAGAACCACCCCCTGTCTCCGGTCATATGCCTCGAGCAACCGGAGTCAATCAACCAAATGTTCTTCAAGTCTCCCACCTGAAAATCAAAAATAGGCACGTGAGCGAACAAACGACTCAAAGACCGGGGTTAGTACCAAAGGAGGAAAACCGTGCCGAGCCATTTGCTCGAAAGTGGGATTAGCACCAACCAAAGCATCTCTCCTACCAAAGCGCACTCCACGAACACCACCACGGTAACCACCCTGAGGGAACCACCCCTCTCTGCCTGGAGGAGGACCAAATCCACGCAAGAAAGCCCGTGGAACATCCTTCCTCTCCAACTCAATGCCACGACTCCTCCAATCCCCGTATTGAGCACGAGGAGGAGAACGCCTAGCAAACTGACCACCAGCACCCTTTCCAGCCCAACCACTAGAACCACGACCACCAGAAACAACCCTCGGACCTGTACGAGCTCGAAACCCGAACATCCGTCCGTCCGGGCACCGCACCGGTCCGACCGGTGCCCCACACCGGCCCCGGGTGTGACCTGGGCGACAACACCACCTGCAGCCTTCTTCTCTCCCCAAGCCCGAACCGTCCTCACAATCGCCTTGCCCCCGGGCATCGCATACGAGGCTCAAGTACACCATCGGAAGGGTGGTACTTGTCCTTGTTAGCCCACTCCTTCTCCATTCTCTCCTCTCGCTTCCTCTTGAAGCAAAACTCCTCCTTATGGCCATCTCTCCCACAATAGCCACAATGGAACCTCACAAGCTTAGGCTTTGGTTTGGGATGTGGCTGCTCACTTGGTTTCTCTCCACTCAAACCCTCCACCGGTTTCTCACCACTAGCCTTCTCACTCTCCTTACCAAAGAACACTTTCCCCGAAGTGCTCACAAACTTGATAGGCTTTTGTAGGTCATTTGTGGGTGTAGGAAACACGGGTGGAGCTGGGGTTGTGTCTAGTCCGTTCCTTAGATGGTTAGGTTTTGGTGGGAAATCATTTTTGTGGTGGGTTTTTGGTGGCTTCGGGATATTTTCTCCACTTCCTTCACCAACCTTGTTTGCTCCAAGCCCCTCACCATCTTGCCTCTTAAAGGCCTCGATCATCATCCTCAGCGAGGCTCATGGCCCAGGACAACCAACCCATCAACTTCCTCAAATCATCATTCTCATCCTGCAAACGATCAACATAATGTGCAAGCTCCAAATTTTTCAATGCATGCATTTCACAGGTAGAGCTGTTGGGGGTACCCGAACAATTTGGAATACTACCCTAACACAAGTGAAAGTTCTTAACACGTTCAATAGCACAGTTAGGGCACAAAGAGACTGAAATCCCTCCTGCAAATAGCACAAGTCCCAAAAAAGTCTGAATCCGTTTACACGTGCCCTCGCGCCCCCTTTTATAGGGAGACGAAGGGACTTTTACATTCCGGTAACACCCTCGGGCTCGGAGAATATTCCTAATGTGAACACACACAAGAATGTCTTTCCCCCCTTACACATTTACAAGTCTGCCACTAGTTCACACTCTAAACCCGGACTTTTGGGACTACAACTTTGACTTTGCTTCTCCCGTGATTCGTGAATGTCTTCGCCGAAATTCCTGAACCGGGTCTTCTGCTGATTCCCGAAGTGGCTCTTGCTTCCCGGCGGGTTCGTGCGTGTCCTTGCGCCTGAGTCCCGAACAGAATCTTCATCAGATTCCCGAATCGGCAAATCTCCGAAGTTCGGACCATCAACAGTTGAGATTCCGGGCTTCCGCATGTTCATGACTCCGCCTCTTCGCTGAATCAAGATTCCCGAACTCTGCACATTCGCGAATTCAAGACTCCGCAGGTCCCAGACTTCCGAGAATCGCGAATTCCCTGCTCCTGAAAAACATGCTTTGAGAATTCCGTTAAACTCGACGTTTCGAGGGTGACGGGTTTTCCTGAATTCCCCAACACTAGCCCCTCGGGGAAGCGGGTTGACTCCGACGATCCGATTCCACGAACCTTTCGGAAATTTAGTAAAAAACGTCACCCTCGGAACGTCGGAGGGGACACGCGTCACCCAGGGAGCCAAAGGCGGTTAAATCGAGGCGCACTTCGCGAAACTACCCCCCCCCCCCCGGCCCTATAAATAGCGCGTTGGCGCTGTTAAAAATCTTTTAACTGCTCTCGAGCTTTTCACTATTCGCGCGTCTCTCTCTTCGCAGATTCTGGTTTTCTGCTTGAAAGCTTACGAACTCCAGGCCTTGTTCGTGCTCCTCTAAGGTATTTTTTATCTATGCTTCGTTGATTCATTATTTCGTTAAATTTAGGTGTAGAGACATCGCGAATTCGCGAGTTTCATTTTCGAACATTATTCTCACCTGTTTGGATGTTCGTGTTTATTAGGTGGCTCGGGTTAAAAGTACAGCTAGGCCCATGACTACTGAAGAGCTGATCGCTGCCGGTCTCCCACTCGACCCAACCGCCGAAAGTGCGGATCGTGATGCTCCGGCCGAAGATGTTGGTTCACCCAGCGGTTCCCGCAGTCGCGAAAACGGAGAGGTTGGGTCCGACGGCGGCGAAGACGTCGGGGATGTGGACGCCGGTGTCGACGATCTCGTCATGCTGAGGACTTCTGGCCCACTGCCGCCCTCGCTCGCCTTCGGAGAGTCGAAGGTCACAAGCAACATTATTCGCGAGTACGAGAAGGCCGGATTCTTCTCTCCTCCGGCGGCGGGCGTGCCCCACTTGATGAACTAACTCCTACTCCCAAGGCGGAGAAATTGTGGTTTTTCGAGACTTCTTCATCCGTGGGCGCGCGGTTCCCTTGTGATCCAATCTTGCCGGCAATTCTTGATGCATTTTCGGTGAAGATCCACCAACTTACCCCGACGTCCTTCCTCGAAGTGTCGAAGTTTATCCGGATCTTGAAGACCTTTGGCGCAATCCTATTGTCGATGGTTTCACTCGGTTCTACGAGTTGGTGATCATCCCCGAAGTCATCAAGGGCGACGATGGGCGGTTTACCATAGTCGACACGCGTGCCGCACCTTCAACACGCGACGCCGAACACCCGACGGGGGATCACTCGAATCCGGATCGCTCCCTGCCGCAAGAGCAACCTCACCGACGATTGGAGATCTTATTGGTTCTACTTGAAGGTTGATGAGCCGAAGATGTCCAAGCCCGATCGCGCCCCTCACGGCGGTAAATGTAGGAAGATACAACCGGCGGGCCTTAGGAATCGAAGTTGCGAAAGTGCATTTCATGCGGCCGGCCACGATACTCGGCGGCCGTGACATTATCGAAGAATTCGTCGCCGCGCGAATGCGGCCTATTTCGAACGGGCCGCCTCCCTGTCGAAATCGTATACTACAACGTCAACTGGGCAGATCGGCAGGTTCCTTTCCCGAAGTTCGGGATTAAACTTCGCGAGGGCCGTAGCGCCAAGGACTTCATGGACAAAGTTGAGAAAAGGGTCAATGTCATGGTAGGCGAATATACCATGAACGAGTACAAAGCATACAAGGCCCTGGTGAAGCACAAGAAGAAGATCAATCGTGTCTTTTCGGAGATCAGCGGTGACAAATTTTTCAGCTCTCGAGGCCCTGGTCCCAAGTTGAAACTTCCTGCCGTCGCCGTGGCCAGCTGCTCAGCCGCCCCCATCAACGCTCCCCGAATCAGGTCGTCGAAGCGAAACCCGTCACCTGCCACCGAGGGAACTTCTTCGGGAGTGAAGCCTTCGAGGACTAGATCACTTGAGTCATCGAAGCGGAAACGAAAGACCTCGGAATCTCAAACCTCAGAAAATTTGAACTCCAAGGCGCCGGGGCTTGCCCAGATGAGCCGCAAGAAATTAAAGAAAGCTGTGAAGAAAGTTTCTTCCGCTGGAGTTCGGCGGGTCCCATCCGCCTTCGACGACGTTACCCTCACGAAGACAGATAGTCTAAAAGGTGTTTTCCTCTGGCCATTATTTAACTTTCGAGACAGTTGCCCTGCTGGTTCCGAAAATGAATTCGTGGATATTGATTCCTTTTCAGATGTTGTTCCCGAAGTTCGAAGAGAGCCATCTCCTGCTGTTGCTGATAAGTCCGTTATTGCTGCTGAAGTTGTTGTTCACACCGAGTCCCCTGCTGCTTCCAAAACCCCTGCTGTTGAGGTCGCTGCCGCTGATGAAGTTTCCTCCGAATTCGCTCGGGACCTTGAGCGCACTATCCAAAGGGAGGGCCATTCTGCTGAAAATGTTCCTCTGGTCGAAGTTCGGGAGGTCGTCCCCGAAGACCAGGCGCCCTCTCCTTCCTTGGCCGCTTTTAACAAAAGCTTTGGTATGTCTCATCGCGGCAAACTATTGCGTGTTGGTTTCGAGACAAGTGGCGTCGGAGGCAAGGCGTCCAAGTTTTTAACTCTATGGAAATCGTCCGCCATTGTTGATGAAACAGGGGAGGAAGCGCCAGAACGACCCGAAGAGGCCGCTCAAGGCTCCGAGAGAAGGCCCCTCTCACGTCTCCGAAACCGCTCCTTCGCCTCGAGGGAAAACTTCTTCGGGTTCGAGCAAACAAGTTACCATGCGGCGGTTCTCTAAAGAAGGTTCGTCCTTCCTTACTATCTTTTCATACGTTTCCCGAGTTATTGAGTCTTAGTCCGAGACTTTCTCTTGATCTTCGCGAGAATTCAAGAATCTGTTACACTCGTATTCCCCTTCAAAGCTTGCAAGATTTCATGAAGACTATGCCCTCAAGTACTCGATGCTCGGGAAGGTTGCCGTAGACCGGCTTTTCCGAACGGTGAAGATTAATGAAGAACTTTCTCGAAGTCGAAAGAGCTGGAGCGCAACTTCACCCTCGCGCAATCCACGAATCTAGAACTCGAGAAGAAGGTGTCCGAGGCCGGGGAGGCTGCGAAAAGAAGTCAGGATGAAAAGAAAGTGGCCGAAGCTGCGCTCGAGGAATCAAAAAAGGATCTCGTGAAAGTTCGGAAATCTCATGAAGATGATTTGAGCGTAATCGAAAAACTTCGGCAAAAGCAAGAGCGAGACGCGAAAATCGCTGAAGATCTTCGCATCAACAATGCCAGCCTCGCTAAGTCACCGAGCTCAAAGGATCGGAAGATCGTGGATCTTGAGAAGGCGCCGGCGAGCAAGGTGAAGCTTCGAAGAAAAACACTTCGGAAATTTTGGGGAAGGCCGAAATTGCTTTATGTCGAGTACCGTAAGTCCCCTGAATGAGTACGGTGTTCGTCCAGCCCCTCTCCCAGATGATATTGATATCCCCGATTTCATGGATTGGCTAGAGGATGAATTCGAGGCTCTTCCCGAAGTGATCTCTGGTGCCAGCAACTTCGCCGTATCTTTTTCTATGGAGAGTATTCTGAAGGTCCTTCACGATTATGACTGTGTGGACTTGGCGAAGTTTCGCGCGAACCTTTCTCAGTTCCCAAGCGTTACCAGCGATACGATACTTCAAGCAAACTCTGACATTGATGCTATAAAGTTGAAATTCGCGAAGGAATTCTGGCTGGTTGGCGGGGCGGATATTGTTAAGACTATTGTGCGGGCAAAGCTTGCCGAGGTAATTTCTTTTTGCTCGATTTCGTGACTTATGTTCGTCGCAGGTGTTCCAGTTTCTTAAGCCTTCCTTACTCTTCTCTTCCTTTCACAGCTGAGAGAAAAGGAGGACCAAGAAGGCGTCGCTGCGTCTCCCGAAGGATCGACTTCGGGAGAGTTCGGGTGGGTCGAGGGACGGCTCGGGCGGCGGCGGCCGCCGGTGATGATGGCAACGACGGTGGACAAGTCCCCGAACAAGAAGAAGATTCGCCGAAGGTGGATGTTACGAATTGAGCGACATGTCTAGACTCTTTTTGGGTGAATTCGAGGCCTGGCCGCGATTTATGTAGATTCATCAAACTTCTGCGAGCGGTTGTTTTGTAAATTTTAACTTGCGCAGTCTGCGCGAGGCCGGGCACCGCGGACGTGCTACCACTTCGGATTCATCGAGACGATATGTTCGTTAGTGGTGAAGCGTGGCGCTTCGTTCAAACGAGCGCATCTCGAACGAGATTTTTCCGATTTTTGGTTTGAGGCTTCGCTTAAGTTTTCTATAGGTTGTTTTGAGGACCATGTGTGGTTCGAGAAAGGCCGTGGATGGTCGCTTCCTTGTGTGATGAGTGATTGACAACGTTGTGTGGACGATTCTTGGCTAAGTATTAGGGGTGCGAGGTTGCGGCCCGGCCGCTCGTGTTGGTGCGGGTGAAGAACAAGCGCGAAAGGTCGTCGCGGTGAGGCCTCCGGGCGTGGAGAAGACAAGTAGGCTTTGTTCGAGGGACCGGTGGCCGGCGGGGGTCAGAGTGGGCCGCATGGTGGCATGAACGGCAAGATGAAGTCGTGGACGGTTTCTTAGTTTGAGCCTCGAAGCCAAGGTCGAGCGGGACTTCATGGGGCAAGTCATGAGTGGTGATTGGCGGAGGCTACATCAAGTTCGCGGGGTTTGCGGTGGTTCACCCCGGAAAATCAGGGTTACTCGGTGAGCCTGGCCGAGCCGAAAGATCGGGTGTGCGTTGTCCCCGGCCAGCAGAAGCTCGGCCGATTTTGAGCCGGTACGGCTTAGGTTTGGGGTCGCGAGCCTTAGGAAGCTTCGAGGGCGGAGGACACGCGTCGGGATGTGAGCTTGCGTTGAGGCTACGCGAGGTGCGGTCGGCGGGCATCGGTAGATGGAGAAGACATCAAAAATTCCGAATCCGCTTCCTTGAGGGCTTGTATCCCTGGTTAGTAGAGAGGGGGCATTTCGGACATTCGGTTGCCGCCTATAACCCAAGGGTGAGAGGTTGGCGACCAACTCTTGGAACCTAGCTCATTAGTTTTCTATTTTCCACCTATTTTCCTTAGGTTTTCTCTAGGACTAGCAAGAGAGCTTCACGGAGAGATCTTGTAGAGAGGGATGGATGATCGGGCGGCTTGCTAGACATGCGAACCTTTGTTTCATGTATAGATGATTCGGCGTTGTTCCTCGGGGTTTGAAAGCGGATGTGTTTTTCCCGGTTGTTTTGGTGGTGATTTTCGGAGCCCTCTCTCGGTGATTTCTTTGAGTCGTTTCGGGACTCTTCTCTTGGGGATTTGATGGGGGAAATTTGTGGGAACCCTTTGTGGTTTCTTTGGTACATCGATTCCCCTCCCAAATTCGTGAGGAAAGTGCGATTTGGAAGTTTCTTGAGTTCTTGGTTTGGAAGTGATTTCGACGGGATTTCTTCGATTCCTCCTTTTTGAACGAGTTTTTGTGGGATTAAACTTGGCCATGGACTCCTCATGGGGAATTGTTCTGATATCCCAAGTCTTGTTCGATCAGGTACTGGAGCGATTCGGGAGATTGAGATGTGGTTTTGGGGGAGTTGACCGTAATTTGTGTTCTTCTCATTGTTAAAAACCCAAGCTGGCCGGTTTCCCAAACGATCGGCCAGGTTTCGCCCGATGTTGTCGAAAGACTTGAACAAGGAAGTCTTCTTTGCTCCATGGCTTCGTTTGTTCGGATGTGGAAAGGCTTTTGTAGTGTTTGGGATCTTTGGGGATTCTAGACGAAATCGGTAAATAGGATTCTGCCGTTCCCAGCCGGTTTTCTTGCCTTCGTGAGGCTAAGTCCAGTGATCGGCCGGTTTTCGTCGGCTTTGTGGGTTGTCTTACCCGACGGCGCCTTGTCGTGTGTGTGTTTGCGTTGCGTGTGTGTTAGTGGTGTTTAGGTCTTGTTCCTAGGTTCGTCGCACTCCGGTGGCTCGTGAACTTGGCAAGAAGCTCGCGGAGGTGCACGAGTGAATTTGGGTTCATAGGCCGAATTCTTGAATAGAATTTTTATCGGCTCCCATTCACTCCCCCCCTCTGCAGTTCGCGTTTAGGTCCTTCCAAGTGGTATCGGGCGGTTCGGGTTTTGTTGACTCTAACCGGCCCAAGATCCCGAGGATGGCGTACCGAGACGGGGTTCGGGTCCTCCACACTTCGATGGCAAGAACTACCGGATGTGGAGCAAGCGGATGGGTGCGTTCCTCCCATGAAGAGTCATTTGCTTTGGGATGTCACGGTGGACACGAGGCTATGTCAGTAGATGGTTCCCCTTGCTCCGGGGGTCGAGGCAGTTCGACGCCAACGATAAGGCGGTCGACTACTTGTTTAGGTGCTTTGTGTCAGCTGAGTTCGAGTCGGGTGCAGGAGCACTTGGCTTGTAGGATTTGGGCGTGTTGAAGGAGGCTCATGTTGGGAACGCCCGAGGTTGAGGCACGGTTGTATGCGGCCTACGGAGAGAGTACGAGAACTTCACTCATCTCCCAAGTGAGTCCATCGATGCCTTGTTTCGAGAGGTTCACGGTGGTGGTGAACAACATGAGGGCCAATGTGGACGTGCTCCCGTACGATGATGTGATAGAGCGGGTCAGCTCTTACACTCTTTGGATCGTACGATATGGGGCGCCGAAAGTTCGAGGCCATAGTCGAGTCGGAGCGGTATGATACTACGACGGTGAACGAGGCTGTTCTCGAAGCTCCAAGTCGATTTCGGAGGTGGATAGGGGCATGAGCGCGAGCTCGAAGATCGGCCTGATTCCCATAGCCTTGCCCTCGTTGGTGGTTCCAAAGGAAAGACTAACTCTAACCCATCCACCGGGGATGTTCTCGTTTTCCTCTTTGATGTCTATGCCGAGATGAGGAGTTTGATGACCTTGGAGAGGGCGGCTGGCCTGGCGGGCGGTTCGAGAGGTACCGCACGGAGGCAGCGTGAACGAGGAGGAACACGAGGACTTGCTCCCGTGCGGCAAGGCGGGACACTTCGTCGGCGGCGCCGAGCGAGAACAAGGACGGCTACAAGCACGAGCGGAGAAGAACGATGACAAGTACCGTTCGAGGCGCGACCACAAGAGCAAGCACAAGAACATGCAAGGACGAGCGACGATCGAGGAAGAAGGAGGCCGAGGCAAGGCCGGCGATGGTTGGAGCGAGCGCCGTCGACTCCCGAGTTCCGCGTCTCCACCTCGAGCTCGAGCGACGACGACGAGGAGGAGATCGCCGCAAGAACAAGAGGTCGTCCAAGAACACGAGCGGGGTGAAATTTGCTTCGCGAGAAGCGAAGCACGCACCATGGCGTTGAGCTCCTGCGGCAAGAAGAGCACACGGAGCGACTCGGACTGCGAGTCCCGGCCGACGGAGTGCATGATGAGCTTCCCTTCTTGCGGGGAGAATGAGAGGCTTGGCTCTTTGCTTGATAGCAGTGATGACATGCTTGAAAGTGAAAATGAGGAAAGAGCTTAGGGCTTCCTTTCAGAGGATGCTAGGACTAGGTGGTGGGCTAGAGACACGGGTGCTTGATAGCAAGCTTGAGATTGATTCGCTTAAGGCTAGCCTGTTGTTTCGATGAGAATGATTGTCCTTGGTGCTCCTTATTCCTTCTTGATCTTGCTTTGTTTAAGGAGAAGCATGCCTCACGGTAGCGGGAACTAGATGTGCTTAGGGTTGAAGTGGGTGAGCTTAAGTCTAGACTGCTTTGCTAGGTGCTTGCTTTGCCTGTTTTGCATGCTAAAATTGATGAGATGCGTACTTACACTAGTTCGCTCGAAGCTAGAATTAGAAAATTGTACACATCTTGCTCTACACATGAAATGCATGCTTTGAAAAATCTGGGCACATTATGTTGATCGCTTGCGGGATGAGAATGATGATTTGAGGAATTTGATGGGTTGGTTGTCGGTCACGAGCCTCGGTTGAGGGATGATGATTGAGGCCTTTAAGAGGCAAGGTGGTGAGGGGCTTAGGGCAAGCAAGGTTGGTGAGGAAATTCAGGAGAGAATATCAGGAGCCACCTAAAACCCACCACAAGAATGATTTCCCACCAAAACCTAACCATCTAAAGGCAGGCTAGACACAACCCCGGCTCCACCGTGTTTCCTACACCCCACAAATGATCTACAAAGCCTATCAGAGTTTGTGAGCACTTCGGGGAAAGTGTTCTTTGGGAAGGAGAGTGAGAAGGCTGGTAGTCCCAGAGAAGCTTGGGTGGAGGATTTGAGTGGAAAGCTGAGTGGCTTGACCACATCCCAAGCCTAAGCCTAAGCTGACGAGGTTCCATTGTGGCTATTGTGGAGAGATGGCCACGGAGGAGTTTTGCTTCAAGAGGAAGCGAGAGGAGAAAATGGCGAAGGTGGGCTAACGGGGACAAGTTTCACCCTCCGGCGGTGTACTTAAGCCTCGTGTACGGATGCCGGGAGCCGAGGCGAGTGTGAGGATAGTTCGGCTTGGGGTGATCGAAAGAGTGCGGGGGTGCTTTCTTTGGAGAAGTGAAGAGCGATTCGGGGAGCTAGGTTTGGTCCCTGAATGACAAGCTTGGTTTCGTGCTCATACGGAGTGCGAGTTGTTTAAGGTCGTGGTTACGGTAGGATGGGGTACAGAGTTTGCGGGTGGTCGGGTTGCTAGGCGTTCTCCCCCTCGAGTTCACTACGGGGATGGGAGGAGTCGTAGCTTTGAGAAGAAGAGGGACGGTCCACGAGTTCTCTTTCGTGGTTTTGGTCCTCCTCCGGGCGGAGAGAGGGTGGTTCCCTCAGAGTGATTCTGCCGTGGTGGTGTTCGTGGAGGCGGTTTTGGTAGGAGAGATGCTTTGGTTGGTGCTAACCCCACTTTCGAGCCAGTAATGCCAGCCTTTGGTTTTCACTCCTTTGGTACTAACGATCTTGAGTCGTTTGTTCGCTCGAAATTGCTATTTTTGATTTTCGAGGTGGGAGACTTGAAGAACATTTGGTTGATTGACTCGGTTGTTCGAGGCATATGACGGAGGCAGGGGGGTGGTTCTCAAGTCTCGTCTAGGTGGTGACGAAGAGGTACATCACCTTTGGGGACAATGGCGTGGGCGTGTGCTTTCGGAAGGAGTGAGATAAAAGTGAGTGACAAGATCACTGCGAGGCGTGTGCTCTTGTTCAGTACGGCAGGGTACAATTTTGCTGACGCTCTCGGTTGTTGGATGAGGGTTTTGAGGTGTTGTTTTAGGCACAGGTGGTTTCTCGGATTGTGAACTCTCAAAGGGACCTTGTTTGTATGGTCGTTCAGGAGTCGGTGTTTCGTGCTGATTTTTCTCGGTCTTCGGGTGTTGACGTTGTTTCTTGTTTGGTTCTTCGAGTGAGTTGGAAATGGCATAGGAAGTTGGGTCACTTGAGCTTTGACCTTTTGTCTCGCTTAAGTAAACTCAATTTGGTGGGGATTGCCACGGTTGAAGCTTGAGAAAGGACAGTGCATTATAGTGTAGGCATGTAGAGATGGTGGCCTCTTCTCACCTTCCTCTCAGATGTGATAGTGAGCGTCCATGCGAGGGGCGCTCCATATGGACCTTGTTGGCCCCGGCCCTGCGTGTGCGATGCAACGAGGTGGGAAGTGGTATGTCCTTGTTGTGGTGGACGACTATTCTCGGTATGCGTGGGTGTTCTTTTGGAGGATAAGGGGGAAGCGTTTGAGTTTTGTTGAGGATCTAGTAGTGAGGGTTGAGAACGAGAGGCACGGAGATGCCATACGAGCTATCGCCGGTGATAATGGCTCGGGTCGGGAACTCTCGTTTTGAAACCTTGTCATGACTTGGGTCTTGAAACCTGGGTTCGAGTCGAGTATACGCCTCCCCGAGAATGGTGTTGTGGAAAGGAAGAGGCAGGACCTTGTGCGAGATGGCTCGGACGATGCCCAGTGAGCATAGGACTCGAAAGGAGGTATTGAGGCAGGGCGGTGAACACGCGTGCTATGTGTCCGAACGGGGATATACCTCGGTACACAAAGAAGAAGACATCATATGAGTTGATGCATGATGCTTGCACACCCAAGGTGAGTCACTTCCATGTCTTTGGTTGCAAGTGTTTCCGTGCGAAGAAAGGCGGGGAAGTTGGATAAGTTTGAGGCTAGATTTTGTCGATGGCATTTTCTTTTGGTTGTATCTCATTCTAGAGCATATCGTGTGCTCAATCTTGAAACTAACCAAATCGTGGAGACTTGCGAGGTAGCCTTCGGCAGACGAGCCACGTGGTCAGCTTGTCCTTTGGTGTGGGGTGATGACGAGCTTGGCGAGGAGATTTTCGGGAGGAGGAGCATGAACATGGTGATGAAGATGGCGGTGTGGTGCCTAGGCTAGACATGTACCCCACTACTTCGACTGCGATGATGGATGGACCCTGCGCTGCACCTACGACGACCAAATCAAGAACGAGGAGAAGTGATGTTGAGGGGAGGTAGCTTCAAGGCGAGAACCTCCCCGGCGAGTTCGGGTGGATCACCCGGCTTAGGATCCCATCGGCGACATGGACGAACGCACTACACGGTCGAGGGTTCGAAAACGATTCCCATTTTGCTCATCTTGCGTTTGTGTGCGGGGCCCAAAGACATTGGACACGCACTATGCGATCTGCAATTGGGTTAACTCGATGCCAGGAGTTGGAGAACTTTTGAGAGGAATCGAGTGTAGGAGTTGGTTCGACCCTCCTCCGGGGTGTAAAGCGATTGGTACAAGTGGTGTGGAAAAACAAAGAAGGAGAGAAGGGTGAGGTTGTGAGGAACAGAGTCGAGACTTGTTGCCCGGGGATTCGAGTGAAGGAGGGGATTGACTACGAGGAGACCTTTTGCTCCCGTGGCCGTTTGGAGGCGGTGGGATCCTTCTAGCCTTTTCGTGGCTAAAGGGTTCAAGTTGCACCAAATGGATGTGAAGAGTGCTTTTACGAATGGAGTGTTGGAGGAAGAAGTGTATGTGAGGCGACCTCGGGGTTTGAGAGTGAGGAAAGTGCCCCCCCCGCCGGGTGTACAAGTTGAGAAACATTTGTATGGGTTGAAGCGGCGCACAGAGCTTGGTATGGCAGGTTGAGGGGTTCTTGTTTGAGGAAGAGGCTTTGTGATGGGGAAGGTCGATCGAGACCTTGTTTTTTCTTTGAGCGAGACGGAGATATCTGATTGTGCGGTGTACGTGGATGATATTGTCTTTGGTGGCTGTCTAACTCTCTTGTTGCGAGGAGTTTGCGGTGTGCTGGGGAGTTTGAGATGAGCATGATGGGCGAGTTGCAGGGTTCTTCCCTCGGGCTACAAATCCAAGCAATCAAAAGGAGAACATTTGTGCACTGGAGCCAAGCCCACCAAGGACATGTGAGAAGTTAGATGGAGGACTCCAAGGCTATGGCAGCGCGATGAGTACGACTACGGCTCTTGATGCGGACGAGGAAGGTGAACACGTGGACGGAGAGAATACCGGAGCATGATCGGATCACTCTCCCTTGACGGCGACGAGGCGGACATACGGTTCTCGGTGTGTCCACGTGTGCGTTTTCAGCGTCTCAGAGGACTTCGCATCGGCAGCGGTAGAGGGAATTTTCCAGGTACTTGCGTCACACTCCGAGCTTGGCCTTTGGTACTCCGCGTCCTCTTCTTTGGTAGCTGTGGTTTTCGGACGCGGATTTTGCGGTGTAGGTTGGATAGGAAGTCCCTTGCGGGACTTGCCGAGTTTTTGGGTTCTTCTTTAGTGTCTTGGTCTTCCCGCAAGCGGTCGAGTGTTGCTCAGTACGACGAGAGGCCGAGTATGTTGCGTATAGTTGTTGCTCTCTGGGCTCTTTGGATCACCTACACCATGGTGACTTTGGTGAAGGTATACCCATGTCCACTTCAATGTGACCTTTCGGTGCCATAAGCGTTGCCAAAGAACCCGGTGCTCCATTCCAAAATGAAACACATAGAAGTGAGGTATCATTTTACGAGACATCGAGGAGAATAGCACGATCACGTAACCCACACATGACCAAGCTGGTAGGTATTTTCACCAAACCCCTAGATCAAGCAACTGCTGTGCGGGGCAGTTGTGTGTTGTTCCAGAGTTGGGTGTGTGGGAGCTTTCTTTGGGTGGTGTCGAGCATAGTTTTGCCTCCCTCGAGGAGGCGGTTTGTAGCATATGTATAACCTTTTCCATACTGTGCATTTCTTGCATTTTGGCATGGCATATATAACATGATGTATAGGCATCCTTGTATCTTAGATTTCATGCATCTTGTATCATAAGCATTGGATAGGAAAAACTCTCTTATATACTTGGTTCACCATGGAATGAGATAATAATACTGTGTGAGCTTGTTTGGTATGCTATAGTTAGTTTAGTAGCTCTTGATGATCTTGATGAATAATCCTATGGTTGATGGCTATGTTTTTGAAAAATGTCATGTATGCTCTCTCATGTGTAAATGCCTTTGCATACTCTTGACATGTTTTTGTGGCCTTGCTATGCTTAATTTGTGGTTGGATAGGCCCAGTTTATTGATCATATGGGGCCAAAGGCTCATTTGCCATCATGAATGTTTAGCCTTCTTGCTTCATCTTGTGGAGGGGCATAAGTTCCTTTTTGTATACAAAGACATTTCATGTACATTACAAATCTGAAAATGAAATGAAAAATGCTTGGAAATGTGCTCCATGTCATATGTCTTTGAATTTAGATTTCTTTGGGTGCTAAACGGGTTGCATGTTACTTTTTACGATGAGAGGGAGTCTCATACATAGAAGTAGGCACATGGCTCGACCAACTTTGACATGACATGGTGCTTGTGGGTGTTTGTGATGGTCTTATGATTAGAATGGGCTGTCCCTGGCATGAAGTTTGTGTGGCTTTGCCATTTTGGCATGTTTTGCTCATGTCTGAGTTTTTGCGTGTGAGAGAGTAACATGGTATAAAATGTATTTAGCCTTGTCCAATGGTTGTGAAACTTGGTGATCCTGTAGTTAGGGTCCATACAAACTGTGAGTATCTAACTTGCTCATTTGGACATGTGTAGCATCTTGTGATAGATTTTGTATACTTGAGAAGCTCTAGATTGCATTTGTGCCTTGATTCGTACATTACAGCAGCAAGGAGAAAGGAAGGTGGAGAGAGAAAAGTTGTTTTGTATCTTTGGAACCTATCCCGGTATCGGGGGCTTTGTGCATTTCTTTTGCATTTTTGGCTTTTCAGGGTGTAGTCTGCTTTGTGAAATGTTTTGGCCGGTTGTAAGAAACGAGTCCCGGCGGTTTTAGTGAAACCGACTCGACCGGTTGTAGAGCCACGATGCACGGCCGGTTGTCCCTTTGAGTTGGCACTTGTTCGGGGAGCTTTAGCCACTGTGGGGGGGAGCTTTTGTGTGCTTTGGTGGTTGGTGCTCTTTGCTTGAGCATGGTTTATCTCGGATGTGTGGTAGTTGCCCTTTACCCCAAGGGGTCGAGACTTGCTTTCTTCAAGTGATCTTGATCTTTGCCTTTGTTTGGTTTTCGATCGCTTGTTGGAGTTTCTTTTTGTTTTATTTCTTTTCTTTTCTTTTCTCACTTGTTACTTTCATGTGGGTGTTGTCAATGCACTCATCGAGGGAGATTGAGGGACCATGTGGTTCGAGAAGACCGGTGGATGGTCGCTTCCTTGTGTGATGAGTGATTGGCGCGTTGTAATGAGCTGATTCTTGGCTAAGTATTGCAGGTGCGAGTTGCGGCTTGACTCGTGTTGGTGCGAGGTGAAGAACAAGCGCGAAAGGTCGTCACCGGTGAGGCCTCCCGGCGTGGAGAGAAGACAAGTAAGAGGCTTTGTTCGGGGACGGTGGCCGGCGGGGTCAAAGTGCGGGCCGCATGGTGGCATGAACGGCAAGATAGGGGGGGAACGGGCCGGTTTCTTGGTTGAGCCTCATGACAAAGGTCGAGCGGGACTCGCCAGGGCAAGTCATGAGTGCTGGTGATTGGCGGAGGCTACATCAAGTTCGCGGGGTTTGCGGTGGTTCACCGAGAAAATCACTTGGGGTTACTCGGCCCCGAGCCACAAGCGGCGAAGATCGGGTGTGGGCACATCTGGCCAAAAACGGCACGATAGGTTTGGGCTTAGAGTCGGCAGGTTTGGGGTCGCAGGCGCGAGAAGCTTCGAGGCGGAGGACACGCGTCGGGATCGCAAGGCTTGCGTTAGGGGCTACGCGAGGGGTGCGGTCGGCAGGCATCAGGTAGATGGAGAAGACATCGAAGGTGGGAAATCCCACGCCATGGGGCTTGTCCTAGTTGGTAGAGAGGGCATTTCGGACATTCGGTTCTTGCTTTATATAACCCAAGAGGGTGAGAGGTTGGCGATAGCTCTTGGAACCCTAGCTCATTAGTTTTCCTATTTTCCACCTATTTTCCTTGAGTTTTCTCTAGGACTAGCAAGAGAGCTTCACGGAGAGATCTTGTAGAGAGGGATGGATGATCGGGCGGCTTGCTAGACCTTGTACGAACCTTTGTTTTCATGTATAGATGATTCGGCGTTGTTCCTCGAGGATTTGGATGTGTTTTCCGGTTGTTTTTGGTGGTGATTTTGAATTCCCTCTCGGTGATTTCTTTGAGTCGTTTTCGGGACTCTTCTCTTGGGGATTGATGGGGAAATTTGTGAGACCCTTTGTGGTTCTTTGTTTGTCGGTCCCTCCCAAATTCGTGAGGAAAGTGCTCGATTTGGGGGTTTCTTGATTCCTTGGTTTGATGATTTCGGTAGGATTTCTTCGATTCCTCCTTTTTGAACGAGTTTTTGTGGGATTAAACTTGGCCATGGACTCTCTTGGGTGTTCTGATGTCCCCAAAGTCTTGTTGAGAATCGTAGGCCGGTCGGGAGATTGAGATGTGGTTTCGGGGAGTTGACCCGCTGAGAACATCATTCTTCCTCGGCCATTCGAGGCTAAAAAACGCGGCCCCGACGGTTTTTCCCAGCGGGTACCCGGCGTTCGCCGAATGAGCTGTCCCAGAAAGATCTTTGAACGGAAGTCTTTGCGCCATGGCTTCGTTTGTTCGGATGTGGAAAGGCTTTTGTCGTGTTTGGGATCTTTGAGGTTTACAGACCAAATCGGTCGTAGGTTTGCCTAACACATGCGAGCGTTTTCCCCACCTTCGTGAGCTAAGTCCAACGAGGGGAGCGGTCAAGGCAGGTTTAGAAGCACGGCTGTGGACACACAACACCCGACGACCTTGTGGGTGTGCGCTTGTCCATTTAGGCTGCGTGTGTGTTGAGGGGCTGTTGTTTGGGTCTTGTTCCTGGGTTAGGTAGCACTCCGGTGGCTACGTGAACAGCAGTGAAGCTACGGAGGTGCACGAGTGAAT
The DNA here is from genome assembly GCA_947561735.1 of Cenchrus americanus. Lineage (NCBI taxonomy): Eukaryota > Viridiplantae > Streptophyta > Magnoliopsida > Poales > Poaceae > Cenchrus > Cenchrus americanus. The sequence goes on along the minus strand of OX387239.1, from coordinate 125,093,334 downwards.
TTGGGTTCATAAGTAGGGTGTTGAATAAATTTTTATCGGCTCCCATTCACTCCCCCCCTCTCTGATTCATGCGTTCGGTCCTTGATTTGGCCTCCTCCTCGTTTTTCTTACTTCGCAGAAAGGTTCGCTCAGTGTCCACCTGCAAATCGGAAGGCAAGGTTCCAAGAGGCAAGACCCCCTTAGCGCCAGCGACCGCTCCCGGTTCGCCTACGCTTGCGATGTGGTGAAAGGAAGCAGGTGATTATGGCAAGGACATGTTGTTGAGCTTTCGTTTTGGTTTTAAAAAACTGACGTTGTAAATGCCAAAGAAGCTTGTTTGGAAGTTTTTTGATGCGAATAAGAGGCAATGAATTTGTTTTTGTTTGAAAAAAACGTCACCCTCCAGCACCTTCCAGTTTCCCATGAAAACTAGATTACAAAGTTGCTTCTTGATTACTGCTGATAGTAAAAACTTTTATAAAAGCGCATCCTTTGGAGGAACCTTAGTTAGTTTTTTGAAAATTTCGTCCCTACATTATGGGAGTCGAGCAAAATTTGTTTTTAGAATTTTGGCCTGGACTTGCCCCATAGCGAGTCTTGCCTCGGTTGCCGAAATTGCAACCTTCTTCCGTTGCTTCAGCAAGATTTTACTGCCCGAACGTCCCGATGGAGCCCCTTGCCCTTTTCTTATAATGAGCGTGCAGAAAAATTTTCCAACAATTTGGCTTGGGTGACAATACATGGGCGAACCCTGAGCATTAGATTTTCTCGATATTGTCATCCGTTTCACAGGTGGGAATCCCTTAAGTAGGATTGAGATTTTCTGACTGGCTTTGTTGTTGTCTAGGGCCTTTTTTGATGGAATCCCTCGATGGATGGGATTTTTCTGAGCCACAACTTGTTGTTGTTCACGATGGAATTTCGGCTATCAGGGAGCCTTTCTCACGAACCACTTCTTTTTTCACGATGGAATTTCGAGACACAAAATACGAACCATGCAATTTGGGGGAAGACTCTCTTCATATATATATCAGAAAGAGTATTTTACATGGGATCCGCCTCGTTAAAAACCTTGCCTCTTGATTTAGAGCCCCCTTTGCAAGGAAAAGAGTACGGTCCTTCTTATTCTAGTACTATGATTAAGAAGTAAGACTAGCTTTCCCCGAAGTCACTTATAGACACGTGATTCGGGTTTTTATTTTCCTACGCTTAAACTTACGAAAATTGAAAAACTACTACCTACTACACTTATGTACAACTATGGTCTTCATGGATAATACCTCTTTAAGCTATCGGCATTCCACGAGTATGGCAATTCTTCGCCAGTCTGCTCCATCAGGCGAAAAGCCCCCGGCATGTCCGTTTCCCTAGCTATGTAAGGGCCTTCCCATGACTCATGAAACTTTCCCGGGTTCTCCCAATTTTTCTTTCTTTTCAAGACAAGATCACCAGGTTTGATGTCCTTCCGACTACTTTTTTGTCTCTCCATGCCCTTGTCTCTCTCCCGTACTTCTCAATGTTTTCTCGCTCGCTTCGAGGATTGTCGGCTCTATCATGTCTTTCTCCACCTTGTTATCAATTTCCTCTATCTCTTTTCCTTTCAAGACTCTCATGCTTTCATTCTTGATCTCCTCTCGGTGTCATAGCCTCGGTCCCGAAGAGTAGGCGAAAAGGTGTGAAACCCGTTGCCCTTGAAACCGTGGTGTTGTGAGACCGATCACCTTTGGAAGTTCATCCACCCACTTTCCCTTTTTCGATCAAATAAGCATTTCTTGATTCTCGAAAAAAATCGGGCCATTGGCTCTTTCAACTCGCTCCATTGACCGTGGATGATATACCGACAAAAATTTCGCTTGTGTGCCTAGGGTTCTCCGCAATACTCTTTGAAGGTGTAGCAGTCAAACCGTTTGCCATTATCAACCGTCGCTTCTCTAGGAACTCCGAACCCGCGTACTATGTTCGCCAAAAGAATTTCCGAACCGTTGCCGCCGTGATGTTCGCGAGTGGTTTTGCTTCTACCCACTTCGTGAAATAGTCGACCGCTACGGCTCGCGAATCGGCAATTACCCCGAGCCGTTGGCAACGGGCCTACTAGGTCCATGCCCCATCTTTGCAGAGGCCAGGTTGGAGGAATTAAATGAATCGGCATTGAAGGCGGATTCCGCCGATTTCCCCGTCTTCCGGCATGCTTCACATTGCCGAACCAACATCTTGGCGTCGATGTTTATGGTTGGCCAATAGAATCCTTGTTTTATCGCCTTGCCAGCCAAAGCCCTGGTGCCTATGTGTGCCCCACAAAATCCACTATGAATTTCTTTTAGGAGTTCACGACCTTTTTCGGAGGTGATGCAGCATAGCCAAGCTTCAGTGACTCCTGATTTGTACAATTCTCCATTTACCACTGTATAGCCCCGAGCCCTTTGTCTCAACCTTTTCTCTTCCATTTCATCTTGTGGTTCGTAATGTCCCCTTAGGTAGGCCATTATTTCTGCTCTCCAGTCTGGAATTTCCACCATATTCACGATTTGAGTTCTTGAATCTTTGATGGAAAGTTCTCTGATGATTTCAAAGAACACATCTGGTGGTAGCTCTTGATTTCTGGCTGCTGCCTTCGCCAGTTTATCCGCCTCATTGTTATCATCCCTTGGGATGTGCTGGACTGAATATCCTTTGAACTGTCTTTCCATTTCTCTGACTTTTTCAAGATACTTCATGAGAACTGGATTCCTGGCCTCGCTTTCCTTCTCGATGTGTTCCTGGATTACTTTCGAATCCGTTCTGACTATGAAGGTCTGCTGCCCCAAGGCTTTCATTTTTCTCAATGCCAGCAGTAGAGCTTCGTACTCCGTTGTATTGTTCGTGGAGTATTCATTGTTCGCGAATACGAGCCGCGCTGCATATCTTATGACCACGCCCGTCGGCGATGTTACAACAGCCGAAATTCCAACCCCCTTGTAACACCATGCTCCATCACACTGCACTACCCAAGGTTCGGGCATATTTTCCTCCAGATTCTGAGTAGGTGAGGTCCAGTCCACGACGAAATCGCGCCAGGACTTGCGATTTTATTGCACTTCTTCTTTCGAAATCCACCACATACTCGGAGAGTTCAAGACCCCACTTGATGATTCGGGTGGATGCCTCCCCGTTTGCGAACGGTCACTTAACGGTTGGTTGGTGATAACTCTTATTCTGTGGCCCTCGAAGTAGTGTCTTAGCTTTCTTGCTGCCATGATGACCGCATACGCGATCTTCTCCAGTTCGGAATAAAAAACCTTGGAACCAGACAATGCTTCAGAGGCGAAATATACGGGAATTTGCCTGAGCTTTCCTTCTTCTTGCTAGCACTGCGCTTACTGCCGAATTTGATGCAGACACATACAGCAGAAGCGGCGATTTTGGCTCGGGAGGACAGAGTTTGGTCATGCTGGACAAGTAGTTCTTTAGTTCGTGAAAGGCCTGCTTCTGAGGTTCGGACCACTGGAATTTCATGGCACTTCTGAGAACTTGGAAGAATGGCAAACTTCTTTCCGCGGCTCCGGGGATGAATCCTGTGAGGGCGCCCACTCACCTTGTCAACTTCCGAACATCTTTCACCGAGGGCCGGCTCTTGCATTTCCATCAGAGCCTTTATCTTGTCAGGGTTTGCTTCAATGCCTTTCGTTGAAACTAGGCATCCAAGAACTTTTCCCTTGTGAATTCCGAACACACATTTTTCTGGGTTTAGCTTCAAGTTTGCTGTCCTCAAGTTCGCGAACGTTTCTGCCAAATCACTGATATGGTCTTTTCTCTGAATACTTTTGACAACTATGTCATCCACGTATGCCAAGATATTTCTCCGAATCTGCTGGTGCAGCACTATTGCTATCATCCTTGAAAACGTGCACCCCGCATTCTTCAGCCCCTCTGGCATTCTTACGAAACAAAATGTTCCGAAAGGAGTGATGAAACTTGTCTTCTCTTCGTCCTCTTTGCGAACTCTGATTTGATGATACCCAGAGAACATATCCAGGAGCGAAAGCGTCTCACTGTTGGCTGCATCATCCACGATTTTGTCTACCCTTTCCAAGGGAAAATCGTCCTTCTTGCACGCCTTGTTCAAATCGGTGAAGTCGATACACATTCTCCATTTGCCATTTTTCTTCTTGACTGGCACGGTGTTGGCTAACCAGACTGGGTACTTGACCTCTCTGATCACTTGGGCATCCTGTAACCTCTGAACTTCTGCTTCCACTTCCTTGACTTTTTCGTCAGACATTTTCCGAAGTTTTTGCTTCTTGGGCGGTATCTTGTCATCTGTTTCGAGGACATGTTCGATTATGTCTCTGTCAACGCCTTGCAAATCTTTGGCTGACCATGCGAAAACATCCTTGTTTCTCGTTCAGAAGCGTATGAGTTCATCATCCTCTTCGCGCCGAGGTTCGCCCCTATTATGACCGCTTCTGTCGGGCATGTCGTCCGGATACACTCTCTTTGTTTCATCTTCTCGCGGCTATGTTATTTTTCTCTTTGTCCCGCTTCGGCTCTTCATAGGTTTTCTTCCTCTCTTCAACTGCTTTCACCGATACACATTCGTTTGACCGGGCGTGTGGCCCTTTTCTATGTTCCCCGGCCTCTTGTTGATTGCCGAATACCGTGATAACCCCTTTGGGCGCAGGCATCTTCATGCATAGGAACCGTTGCCTTATGACAAAGATCGAACTTGTTCATGAAACCCCCGCCGAAGATCGCAAGATACGGGTGATATATGTCAACCACATCAAAGGTGAGGTTCTCGGTTCGGCATTCTCAAGATCTCCGAAAGAAACTCGGGAGTGATATTTTTCCAACCGGCTTGATGGGCTTCCCTCCGAAACCCCGCAATGGGTACTCGGTGGGTCCAACATGTGTCGACTCGGATTCATTTTCTCGAATGTTTTCGGGAATAGGATGTCCGCCGAACTCCCGTTGTCCACCAAGATTTTTCCTATGACCCATCCAAGAATGTTGACTTCAATCACCATGGCATCATTGTGGATCGCGGATTTCCACCGAAATCTTCTTCGTAAAGGTGATTGGCACCTTCGCCCACTCCGGCGGGTACCGGGCCATCATTGATGATGGTATTCACGGATCCGAAGTAGTTGTTTCGCTGCTTCTTTGTTTCAAATTCCATGGCGGATCCACCCGTGATTGGCATGATAGTCCCGAACGATGGTAATGCTTTGGAGTTCGAGGTCCCGAACTTGACCGAGGCCTTGATGAGCTTTCCGGGAGGCGGTGGCAAGATTTCCCCGAATGGGCCGCGCCGCCGGATCGACCGTATCGCTTGCGACCGAGGGAAGAATTGTTGTGAAGGCCGCCATGCCGATTGCGATTGTGGAAATTGCCGAACCGGTACAAGAGCTTGACCGCGGACTTGCGAACTGCGCGCGAAGTTCGGCCGAACCGGGTTGGCATCGAGGATGCGATGCTCATCAGTGCCTTTTCTTGTTGGATTCGTGCCATGTTCTTCTTTGTCTCTGGGCACCCTTCGGTGCTATGGCCTCTTCCATGATACTGGCAGTAGAAGTGTGATCTCTTGGGTTGTGGTTCGGGAGGCTTGGGGTTCCTCTTCCTCTCCCCCTTCCTCTATGACTGAATCCTCCCCTGGCACTTGGTCTGCTTTCTTGCTGTTGTTGAGGATTTGCAACACTGTTTACATTTCGTGGATGCTAGGGTGGTGCCCGCCAGGTCATATCTCTGCCGCCCTGTCTTGCCTCGTTTCGTTCGGCTACTCTCTTGCGGTGGTCATCATCGGACGTAATGTAATCCTCCAATTCCCGAAATAGTTCTTCAACCTGTCTCGTGCTTCTTTCTTGTGAGGTGGGAGGTCGTTGGCCCCGGGGTGAGACCCTTGATCGCGTGCCTTGATCGTTGTCTTGTCATCGGCGTCGGGGATCCGAGACCTCTGTTGCATGAATCTTCTCACGAAGTTTCGCGGTGGTTCCCCGTCCTTCCGCTTGCGCTTATACAAATCGAGGCTTCGGCCGTTGTGTCATGGAACATCCGAAACGCTTGCATGAACTTTGTTTTGAGATCTCGCCCACCGTAGATCGAGTGTGGAGGCAGCAATGAGTACCAATTCGATCGGTCCTTCGCAAGCTATGATGAAGGATTTGGCGAGTGCAACATCATCTCCTCCTGCCGAATTCACAGCTGACTCGTATCTCATGAGAAATTGCCTGGAGTTTCCGAAACCGTTGTACTTGGGAAGAGAGACTGGCTTGAACTTCGGCGGCCAAGGTGCTGTTTGCAGCCCTATTGACAGTGGTGATTCAGAATCCACGAAGTGTGAGACTCCGTTTCCCGCGAAGAAGTTTTCCTTCGGGGATTCTCTTGCAGGCGCGGGGTTCTGCTGCGGTGTTTCTTGCCACAGGGAGCTGTTCTCTTGCTCTTTCATTTCGTCAATTTCTCTCTGTATTGCTTGTATTTGTTCTTTTGCTTTGTTCAGCTGCTCTAGTTTTTCAGAGATTTTCCTCTTCGCCTGCAACTGAGCCGCGAACTTTTCTTTGTCTTTCTCAATACCGTTGTATCTTTTGGTGGACCATGGCTAGCTCTCTCGTCTATGGAATCATCATCGGCATCAACATTCTCGTGCTCTTGCTTCGTTCGGCCAGGTTGTTCTTGGATGTGAGCCGTTTTTTTTTCCTCGCTCTTGCCTTCATGAGGGCTTCGAGCTTCTCTCTTCGCCGCCGGGTCCGTTACGTTCGAGGATTCAGGAACAAACGAATTTTCGTTCCCCTGGGTGAGATGGCGATCTTCCTGGTTGGCCTGCACTGGAGCAGTCTTCTTTGACTTCTTCTGAGGTGGCATCGTGAGTTTCTTTTCGGCTGGAACACGGTGGGCGCCAATGTTGGGGGTACCCGAAAAATTCGGAATACTACCCTAACACAAGTGAAAGTTCTTAACACGTTCAATAGCACAGTTAGGGCGCAAAGAGACTGAAATCCCTCCTGCAAATAGCACAAGTCCCAAAAAAGTCTGAATCCGTTTACACGTGCCCTCGCGCCCCCTTTTATAGGGAGACGAAGGGACTTTTACATTCCGATAACACCCTCGGGCTCGGAGAATATTCCTAATGTGAACACACACAAGAATGTCTTTTCCCCCCTTACACATTTACAAGTCTGCCACTAGTTCACACTCTAAACCCGGACTTTTTGGGACTACAACTTTGACTTTGCTTCTCCCGTGATTCGTGAATGTCTTCGCCCGAAATTCCTCGAACCGGGTCTTCTACGATTCCCGAAGTGGCTCTTGCTTCCCGGCCAGGTTCGTGCGTGTCCTTGCGCCCGAGTCCCGAACGAATCTTCATCGATTCCCGAATCGGCAAATCTCCGAAGTTCGGACCATCAACGCTTGAGATTCCGGCTTCCGCATGTTCATGACTCCGCCTCTTCGCCGAATCAAGATTCCCGAACTCTGCACATTCGCGAATTCAAGACTCCGCAGGTCCCAGACTTCCGAGAATCGCGAATTCCCTGCTCCTGAAAAACATGCTTTGAGAATTCCGTTAAACTCGACGTTTCGAGGGTGACGGGTTTTCCTGAATTCCCCAACAAGAGCAAGATGTAGGCATGGGTTCCTTCAATTTAGCCTCGAGCGAACTAGTGTAAGCATGCATCTCATCAATCTTAGCATGCAAAACAGGGCAAGAAGTGCAAGCACCTAGCAAAGCAGGTCTAGACTTAAGCTCAGCCACTTCAACCCTAAGCACATCTAGTTCCTCACACTTGGAGGCATGCTTCTCCTTAAACAAAGCTAGATCAGCAAGGAATATGAAGCAATCAGCACAATCATTCTCATCAGGAACAACAGGGCTAGCCTTAAGTGAATCAATCTCAAGTTTGCTATCAAGCACCTGTGTCTCTAGCTCAGCCACTCTAGTCCTAGCATCCTCGAGTGAAGCCCTAAGCTCTTTCCTCATTTTCTTGGCCTCTCTAAGCATGTCATCACGGTTATCAAGCAAAGAGCCAAGCCTCTCATTCTCCTGGCGCAAGAAGAGAAGCTCATCACGCACCTCGTCGTCGGACTCAGAGTCCGAGTCGCTCTGTGTGCTCTTCTTGCTGCTGGAGCTCAACGCCATGGTGCAGAAGCCATCTCTCGCGAAGCAGCTCAGCCTGCTCAGGTTCTTGGACGACTTCTTGTTCTTGCGGCGATCTCCCTCGTCTTCGCTTCTGCTCGAGCTCGAGGTGGAGTACGCGGAACTGGAGTCGACGTCGCTCGCTCAAACCATCGCTCGGGCCTTGCCTCGGCCCTCCTTCTTCCTCGATCGTCGCTCGTCCTTGTACTTGTTCTTGTGCTTGCTCTTGTGGTCGCGCCTCGAACGGTACTTGCCATCGTTCATCCTCGGCTTGTGCTTGTAGTTGTCCTTGTTCTCGGCCTTCTCCGGCGGTCGGCGACGAAGTGTCCCGGCTTGCCGCACTGGAAGCAAGTCCTCGTGTTCCTCCTCATGTTCACGCGGTTCTCGTGCAGCCTCTCGAACCGCCTCGTCAACAGCGCCAGCTCGTCCTCTCCAAGACCATCAAACTCCTCATCTGGCATAGACATCAAAGAGGAAAACGAGAACATCCTGGTGGATGGGTTAGAGTTAGTCTTTCCTTTAGAACCACCAACGAGGGCAAGACTATGGGAATCCGCCGGTCCCTCGAGCTTGGCGAATCATGCCCCTATCCACCTCAGCCGACTTGAGCTTCGAGAACAGCTCGTTCACCGTCAGAGTATCATACCGCTCCGACTCGACTATGGCCTCGAACTTTCCGCCCCATATCGTACAATCCAAAGAGTGTAAGAGCTTGACCGCTCTATCTTGATCATCGTACGGGAGCACGTCCACATTGGCCCTCATGTTGTTCACCACCACCGTGAACCTCTGAAACAAGGCATCGATGGACTCACCGGGGAGATGAGTGAAGTTCTCGTACTCTCTCCGGTAGGCCGCATACAACCGTGCCCGAACACCGGGCGTTCCCAACATGAGCCTCCTTCAACACCGCCCAAATCCTACAAGCCAAGTGCTCGGTGTGCACCCGATCGAACTCGGTCGACACAAAGCACGAAACAAGTAGTCGACCGCCTTATTGTTGGCGTCGAATCCGTCCCTCGACCCCCGGAGCAAGGAAATCCATCGGTCGGACATAGCCTCGTGTCCACCGTGACATCCCAAAGCAGGCGACCCTTTCCGCGGAGGAACGCACCCATCCGCTTGCTCCACATCCGGTAGTTCTTGCCATCGAAGTGTGGAGGACTCGAACCCCGTTCTCGGTACGCCATCCTTGGATCTTAGACGGTTAGAGTCAACAAAGACCCGAACCGGCTCGATACCACTTGAAGGACCGATACGGCGAACCGAGAGGGGGGAGTGAATGGGAGCCGATAAAAATTCTTCTCGAAGGAGATGAAAACTCCAACAAGACGAACGCGGCTTCCAACACACGTCTCCGACTCACTACCAAGGTTGGTCAAGCCCACGTAGCCACCGGAGTGCCACCGGACCTAGGAACCAACACGCAACCTTCCGACCCGAGAAACGCGGCGGAAAAACCAAACCTCGAGTCTACAGACCCACACCGCCGGACCGGTGAGCACCACCGGTCGACCGGTCCCCGCCGGTGAAACCGAGCAACTTCCACTAAGTGGCTCTACACCGGTCGGGGACCGGTGAGACACACCGTCGGACCGATGGCGGCCGAAAGCCCCCAAGGCACCAAACAGAGCCAACCGACCACCAAACGGACCCAAACTCGAAACAAAGCAAAGCAACACGGGACAACAACGAACACACCAAGACGTTCACCCGAGCAAAAACCCACAAGGGCTTGCACCGGTCAGACCGGTCAAGAGCACCGGTCAGACCGGTGTGGCCTGGGCAGCTCGGGATGAACAGCACCCGCGGGTCAACTCCCCCAAATCCAAAACTCGATCTCTCGAATCGCTCCACGGACTTGAACAAGACTTTGGGGATATTAGGAACACCTCATGAGGAGTCCATAGCCAAGTTTAATCCCATCAAAACTCGTCCAAAAAGGAGGAATCAAAGAAATCCCGCCGAAAGCACTTCCAACCCAAGAACTCAAGAAACCCCAAAATCGAGCACCTTTACTCACGGATTTGGGAGGGGAATCACAGCCCAAAGAACCACGAAGGGTTCCCACAAATTTCCCCCATCAAATCCCCAAGAGAAAGGCCCCGAAAACAACCCAAAGAAATCACGAAGAGAGGGCTCCGAAAATCACCACCAAGAACAACCGGGGAAAACACATCCAAACCTTGAGGAACCACGCCGAATCATCTATACATGAAACAAAGGTTCGTACAAGGTCTAGCAAGCCGCCCGATCATCCATCCCTCTCTACAAGATCTCTCCGTGAAGCTCTCTTGCTAGTCCTAGAGAAAACCTAAGGAAAATAGGTGGAAAATAGGAAAACTAATGAGCTAGGGTTCCAAGAGTTGGCTGCCATCCTCTCACCTCTTGGGTTATATGGAGGCAACCGAATGTCTAAAATGCCCTTCTCTACTAACTAGGGATACAAGCCCCTCAAGGGCGGATTTGGAATTCTTGATGTCTTCACCATCGGACGGATGCCCGGCGACCGCACCCCTGTGTAGCCTCGACGCAAGCCATGCGATCCCGACGCGTGTCCTCCGCTTCGAAGATTCCGGGCTGCGTCGTCGCACACCGGTCGAGCCGGTGCTCCTCACCGGTCGACCGGTCCCCACCCGGTCGACCGGTCCGTGCCGCCTTGCACCTCCGTCTTCGGTTCTCCGGTCTTGGCTTTGTGGATCAACCAAGGAACCCGGTGGTTTTCTCGGTGAACCACCGGAAACCCCGCGAACTCGGTGTAGCCTCCGCCAATCTCCACTCATGACTTGGCTCCCACGTAGTCCCGGCTCGACCTTGGTTTTGAGGCTCAACCAAGAAACCGTCCACGACTTCATCTTGTTGTTCATGCCACCATGCGGCCCGCACTTGACCCCCGCCGGCCACCGGTCCCTCGAACAAAGCCTACTTGCCTTCTCCACACCCGGAGGCCTCACCGGCGACGACCTTTCGCGCTTGTTCTTCACCTGCACCAACACGAGTCAAGCCGCAACCTGCACCTGCAATACTTAGCCAAGAATCAGTCCACACAACGTTGTCAATCACTCATCACACAAGGAAGCGACCATCCACCGGTCCTCGACCCACACATGGTCCTCAACGACTACTACTACATAATCAGTACTCGACACTGAGTACGGCTACTGGCCTCGTTCGGCGGGCGCGTGGCGGAGTACTCCGGGACTGGACAGGGCGTGTACGCCGGCATGTCCTCGAAGATCCTACCCAGCCTGTCGATGATGTTGTCGTCATCGATCTCGTTGCCGGGCATCCGCGACGAGTCGCCGTCGCCGGTGTACTGGTAGCCCAGGGTGTCGCGAGCCATCAGCGACTGCACTCTCCTCTTCATGAAGCTGAAGGCCACATGCTCGGCCCTCAACCCGGCTTCTCTCAAAGCCTTGATCTTCGCCAGCAGTTTGGGTAGCTGGATACCCTCCTGCATCGTCGGCTCGGTGTTCCACCAGGGCCGGTGCTTTGGCTGCTTCCCGCTGGGCTTCGGCAGCTCCGGGTGGTGGTTGGTGATGTAGAACCACTTCGACTTCCAATCTTGGTTGGAGTCGATCAACTTGTACGCCAGGTACTCCTCCGCGGCGTCCTCACACATCTGGATGCCGGCTCCTCCGACTACTCGGGGGTCGTTGGCGCTCGGTTGGGGCTTCACACGGAAGAACTTCCGGAAGAGTACCCAGTGGGGTTTGATCCCCAAGAAGGCTTCGTAAAAATGAACGAAGACGGAGGTGTGGAAGATACCATTGGGGTTGAGATTGAGGTACTCGATAACGTAGTACTCCAAGAACCCCTTGAAGAAGTTGCTCGCCGGGAGAGCCAACCCGCGCTCCACGAACCGCGTGAACATCGGGATCTCATCCGGATTCTTCTCCATCGGATACGGATCTCCCGCGGTGGCACGCCACATGTCGACCTCTTTCTCCCGAAGAAATCCGCTGTTGAGCAGCGCCAGCAGGTCCTCAGTCTTGGCCTTCAACTTCTTCCATTCCTTGTTGGGATTTGGACGCGGGGGAGACACCGGCGGCGTCAACCCTGCGGCGGATCCGGCGGCTTCCTCCCGGGATCTCTTCTTCCCGCCGGTGGTCTTCAAGCTCTTGGACGGCGAGGGCTTCATTCTCCAAGTGCACTGGGTTTTCACTCGCATTCGCTCGGGGGCTACGGCGGTGGCTTCTGGTGGCGACGCGCTTGGATCTGCGATCTATACTGAGGTGGCAGTGTGCATCGGCGGCGGATTCTAAGCGAGATGTGCTCTGAATGGCTGCAAGTGTGTGGGGTGAAAAACCCTAAGGGTTTCTGCTTCTATTTATAAGTCAGCAGGCGGCTCCTCAACGGCCGGATGGATAAGTCTCAACACGGCTGACTCAGCGGCAGCGCCTGACCCTTCAACTTCCAGTAGTCGATGCGCCTCATCTCGGGGGCTCGGCTACATCTAATCAAATTCCCTGGGTAGTGACAAGATTCAAGAGCAACTCAGGACACTTTCTACATACAAAATGACCCTTCAATTCGAGATGAAATACTCGACTCAAGGCTCGGGGGCTCTGTGCCACGTGTCCTTCGGTTTTTTCTCCAGATTTTGCGGGATAGTCTTGCCAGAACTTCAGATTGACCCTCATCCAGAGTCTACGACTCAACTTAAGGCTCGGGGGCTACTCCATATGGAGTGCGATTTTGCAATCGCACTTCCATATCAAATTCGGCTTCAAGACAACACAGGTATTGTTGAAGACCTTCGAGGGCAGAACTCGAGGACGCTTGGGAACTACTCGAGAAGACTTCAGGATTACTCAGAGATCAGCTGGAGTACCTTCCAGCCTCAGGATGCTTCAAATATTCTTGAGGACTTTCGACTTGTAGTACTTGGGGACGCTTGAGGACTACTCGTCGAGGCCGTCAAGACTACTCGAAGCTATCTTGATTGACTACAAAGTACTCGGGGGCTTGTCGTATGGACCTCACTGGGCCCACTACCTCGGTGGGTACCAGGACCGACTACTCGGTGGGCCCCTGGGACTACCCGACTTGTGCCGCACGGTACCCGATGGCGTGAGGCGCAAGGACTATGGTGGAGAAGTACTCGGATAGGAAGCTATACATACCATGTACTATGTAGAGGACTCCTAGACGTACACGGCTAGTACTCTCTCCCTAAACAGACCTGTAACCCTGCCTCCCGGACTATATAAGGCGAGGCAGGGACCCCTCTTCTCTCATTACGCATCATCTTGTAATCACATCCAATCAATCCAGAGCTACGCAGCATACAGGACATAGGGTATTACGCACCTCGCGGCCCGAACCTGTCTAAATTGTGTGCCATGTGTCTCTTCCTTTGAGTTACCGATCTCGGTGAGGCCACATTCATCTACCTCGGGTACTCCCCTTGGTAGGTTGCCGGTCTAAAACACCGACAAAGAGCTTGATTGAAGGCTTGCGTAGGTCTTGGACGAACACGCCTGCTGGGACTAGAGCTCGACGAGATCCTAGTTTGGAAAACACATCGGTGGCGACGTTGTTGTTCCGTGGGACGTGCTGGAACTCGATCCCCTCAAAGTGGCCTTCAAGTTTACGAATCTCAGCACGGTAAGCATCCATCGTGTCCTTGACACAATCCCACTCCTTGTTGACTTGCTCGATAACGACCTTGGAATCGCCAAAAGCTAGTAGTCGCTTGATGCCAAGGGACACTGCTATTCGGAGCCCGTGGATCAGGGCTTCATACTCTGCGCCATTGTTGGAGGCCTTGTAATGGATCTACAGGACGTACTTGAGCTGCTCTCCCTGAGGAGAGATAAGTAACATGCCTGCGCCTGCTCCTTCGAGGTTGAGGGCACCGTCGAAGTACATTATCCAGTATTAGGGCCGCTCCTTGGGAGGGGGCATCTGGATCTCTGTCCACTCATATATGAAGTCTGCGAGGATCTGCGACTTGATCACTTACCTGGGGCAGAACTCAAGTTCGAACTCCCCAAGCTCAACTGACCACTTGACGATGCGGTCGTTGGCGTCACGGTTGAGGATGATGTCTCCTAAGGGGAATGAAGACGGAACCACGATCTTGTGAGCTTGGAAGTAATGTCGAAGCTTTCTCGACGTAATCCGGAGCACATAGAGCAACTTCTGAGGTTGTGTGTAACGTGTTTTAGTGTTGGTTAGGACCTCGCTCACGTAATGCACAGGTCGTTGAACAGGGTAGGCCTGCCTTCTTCTTCTCGCTCGGTGACGAGAACTGTGCTGACCACATTAGTGGTGGCAGAGATGTAGATAGGAGTGTTTCCTTTGGGACTGGAGGTGTCATAACTGGTGCTGTTGTCAAGGATTCTTTGAGAGCCTCGAAAGCTTTCTGGGCTTCGTTGTCCCACACGAACTTGTCGGCCTTCTTCAATAGCTTGAAGAAGGGTAATCCTTTTTCACCGAGCTTGCTAATGAAACGACCTAGAGCCGCCATCATGCCGGTGAGCTTCATGACGTCTTTCTTGTTGGATGGCTTGGCCATCTTGCGTATAGCGTCGACCTTCGTTGGGTTGGCTTCAATGCCTCGGTGTCCGACCATGAAGCCCAGGAGCAATCCAGAGGGGACACCGAAGACACACTTTGTTGGGTTGAGTTTCCACTGGAACTCTCGCAGATTGGCGAAGGTTTCGGTGAGGTCGGTGATGAGCTTGTCTTCTTCTGTGGTCTTGACGACCACATCATCTACATAAGCCTCGACATTCTTCCAGATTTGGGTCTTCAAGCACTTCTGGATTGCCTTCTGGCAGGTTGCTCCAGCGTTTTTCAGGCCAAAGGTCATGACCTTGTAGCAATAGATGCCATGAGGCATTATGAACGTTGTTTTGTTTTCGTTGTCAGGATGCAGGGCTATCTGGTGATACCCCGAGTAGCAGTCGAGGAAGCAAAGCAGGACGCTACCAGCCGTGGAGTCCACGACCTGGTCAATACGAGGAAGAGGGAACAGATCCTTCTGGCAGTGCTTATTAATATCGGTGTAATCGATACACATCCTTAATCCACCAGTTTTCTTTGGTGCAAGAACCAGGTTTGCGAGCCAAAACGGGTGTTGACATTCTCTAATAAAACCTGCAGCTAAGAGCATACTGACTTCTACTTCTATAGCTTGTTTTCTATCTTTCGCAAATCGTCGAAGCTTTTGCTTGGTAGGTCGAGCGGTCTTGTTGACTTCAAGTCTGTGCTCAGCCAGCTCCCTGGGACACCAGGCATGTCGGATGGGCTCCATGCAAAGATGTCAACGTTGTCCCTGATGAAGCTGGTGAGCACGAGTTCCTATTTGGGGTCGAGGTCAGCCCCGATGACAACTACCTTGGATGCGTCAGGTAGCCCGAGGCAAACCTTCTTAACAGCTGGACTTGGGTCCAGGGACGTGCTTGTACGTCTCTGCTTTGGTACCTGCAAGGTAGTTTGGTCGATCTTAGCTGCCTGGGCGACCATGATCTTTGTTGCGGCTTTGATTGCTGAATCTTTGGAGAGCTCGACGGTGGCGCTCTCGCAATTGTAGGAGACCATGATGTCCCCGAGGACGGAAAGGATTCCGTTTGGCACCGGCATCTTCATTATGAGGTAGGTGTGATGTGGTATAGCCATGAACTTGGCGAGCATAGGTCGTCCGAAGATGGCGTGGTATGATGAGCGGAAGTCCGCAACCTCGAACGTCAGATACTCTGTACGGAAGTTCTCCTCTGTGCCAAAGGTGACCGGAAGGCATACACGACCTATTGGGTACGCAGCCTTTCCGGGCACGACCCCGTAGAAGGGTTCATCACAAGCGGTCATCTTGCTGAAGTCAAACTCCATCTTGCGCAGCGTCTCTATGAAGATGATGTTTAAGTTGCGACCTCCGTCGATGAGGATCTTAGGCAGCCAGTCCCCATTAACTATGGGGTTAACGACCAGCGATAGGTTCCGGGGTCGGGGATGTGAACCTAATGATCTTTCCTGGAGAAAGTGATTGGGAATTCAGACCACCGCAGAGGCCACGGGTTTTCAGTGTTGACATGCCCGATCTCCCTGGCGTTTGATCGAGTCTGTCGGTTGCTTTTGACCGCTTGGCGACCTCTGATGATGAAGTTGATCTCGCGGTTAGCCTTCTGAAATGCACCATTAGGGTTGCCCCCTTTGGGCGGTGGCGGAGGCGTCCGCTCCTTCCGGTTGTTGTCCTAGCGATTGTGGTCGTCCTGGCGACGTCGATCATCACGTCGGTCGTCGTGACGATCATCATGGCGATCATCACGGCGATCACTTCTGTCACGCCTGTCGTTGCAGTCATCGCGACGGTAGTCATCGCGTCTGTCATCGCGGCGGTAGTCGCGGTGATAATCACGTCGATCCCTATCGTCGTTGCGAGGATAGGGCCTGCAGTCACGGTAATCTTGTCGATCAGGTCGACGGTTACGATTGTCGAAGCATTGACCACCATTGCGGTCGTCGTTACTGTTGCTCCTGGTCTTCTTGAAGGTAGATGGTACTCCAAGGTCACGCTTTAGCTGCTCGCATTCCCTCATGGTGTGTTTGTCATCGTGGTGGAACTGGCACTAGTCGTCCATGACCATATTGAAGTCACCTTTGAGGAAGGTGGAAGGTCTTGGTGGATCTGCTACATAGGCTTCGCCGGATCGCTTGCGTGACTTGGTGCCTCTATCATCATGGTCTTCTCCGTTCAAGTCGTTCATTACCGACCAGCTTGTCGATGTAGGCCATGAGGTCGCCAATGGTTTTTGCATCGACTTCGTGGATCTTCTTGAACAACTTGATGTTGGTGATTCCCTTTTTGTAGTAGGCAATGACGTCGTCGTCTTTGACACCTGCAAGTGTGTTGCGGTTCTCGAAGTAGCGGTTAGTGTACTCACAGAGAGTTTCATCACTTCTCATCCGTACTCTGGCGAGGTGGTGAGTATTGCCAGGATGATTATAGGTCGCCTGGTAGTTGGTTGTGAAGAGGCGAGACAGAGTCACCCAGGAGGTGATGCGCTCTGCTGGGAGGTTGTCGAGCCACAGGAGTGGTGCCTTGCCCATCACGAGGGGGAAGTATCCCGCCATGTGATCTTCATTGCCTCCAGAGGCACGCGCCGCTATGCTGTACATCTTAAGCCATATACTCGGGTTAGAGCGACCGTCGTACTTCTCAATGGCTGGCTTGAAGTCTTTTGGGTATCTGATCGTCCGGAGACGTCGTGAGAAAGCTGGGAAATTATTGACCGCTCCCGGGCTTGCAGATGGGGTGTGAGCCGTGGGGATGACGTAGAGATCGTCAGGAGGGCCGCTGTCTTGGTCGTACTAAGCACGTCGCAGGAATTACCTGGTCATGCATGATCCGGAGATCTGTAGCTTGGATAGGGTTGTTGGCGTCAAGGGCGTTAGGGACCCCATGCTCGCGGTCGTAGTTAGCACGTCGTGCTATCTCGACTTCATCTCTTATGCGGTGACGCTGGCTTCCTTCTGCACGATTAGCCTGGACAAGAGGAGGCTGAGCTCCTGCGTTGTGTCTTGGGTTCGGAGCGACATTTGCCTGAATATTGGTTGCATTGGCTGCGTTGTTAACGACATTACCAGCGGCATCAGCCGGGTCGTTTGCTGGGGCATTAGCCGCAGGGTTGGCTAGAGCGTTGGCTGCAGCATTGGCAGCGAGATTGACCGGCTGCGCTACTTCATTTTCGCCTTGTCCTTCTTCAGCCACCGGGTCGAGGGGACCCTGGCTATGATGTCGCTGACGCGGGCGCTCCGATCTGCTTCTGGAGTAGGAACTTGCTTCGGATCTGCTGTATCCAGGACCTCTTTCTTCGATCTGAGCAGCTGAGACGCGGACGTTAGCTTGGAGGCCTCTGACCATTAGGGAATCTTCGAGGTGATTTAGAGCGGCAAGAGCGGCTTCCAGATTGGTTTGCGGCGAGTGGTAAACTTCGAGTCCGTCGCGCTCGAAGTCCCTAAGGAGGGCACACAGTCTATTGGCACGAGGTGGATCATCACGACGTCGCTGCTGTGGGGCAGCTGATGCCACAAGCGCTTGTTGTCTGATGTTGGCGCTGACTTGACCGGCATTAGCCAGTTGTTGGCCTGCAGCTGGGGTAGCAGCAACGAGCTCATGTTGTCGTCTAACAGCTCTGGCAGCATTAGCGTTCTCACGTTCTTGGCGTTGCTCATCTGTTTCTCCATCTTGCAGTGGTACATCGGCAGAGACGACCAAGATTTGGCGATCTAGGGTTTCGAACTCTTCCCCCGGATAGTTCGGGGAGATCGTTGTGTGGGCGACCTGGAACGCAAGGCGGTTCGGAGACGACTCTTGGTTCAACCGGCGGCGGTGGGCCGCAGCGAGAGGTCGGCGAAACTTCTTGAGGACACGAAACTGGCGTGCAGTGTGTTTGGAGTTCTCGTGGATAGGGCAGGGCTCGTCGAGGTGATTCCCGCGGCTTCCACGATCTTGAGAGTAGAGTCCAGATTCGATCTGGATCTTGCGTTTCATGTAGCGTGATGCTACGTGAGCGGCGTTGCGCAAGCCAAGAGGCATGCTAGAGGTCGTAGGAGTCGTGTGAGGGCGTTTGACGTGCTCACAGACTTTGATTGTGTCAGAGAGCATGCCCTCGACACGATCGATCCCGGCGATCAGGTCGCTAGGAGTGGGTGGGTGGGTCTTCTTCGACAGATCTGTTTCATTCTGTTGGTTGGTGGTGACCGCATTTCCTTCGATGACGAGACAGGCGGCTGGAGCAGTGGATGTCGTTGGCATCGAGCCGAAGCTGATGTCGACAGGGTTGGCGAGGAAGTCCGCCATGCTCTCCGGGAAGATGACGTCGTTGGTCGAAGCCATCGAGTTGCACGAAGAACCTTGACTCTGCCCCTACCTGGCGCGCCAACTGTTAGATGGTGAGATCTGGACAGCCCACGGGGGTGTCAATCCCTGTGGTTTATTTGTTCATAGGGGAGGAGTCTAAGGCTAAGAACTTGAAGTTGCACACGAGTATGCGAAACACAGAGAACACGACGAGTTTATACTGGTTCAGGCCTTCGGAAAGTAATACCCTACGTCCAGTTGTCGGTGTAGATTGCTTGAGGATTGCGTTGATTGAGGTAAACAAGGGATCGCCTCGTCCGCCTTATATTGGCCAGCGGATGAGGTCGGCTCCCAGACTCCTGGTCGGTTATGATCAGGAGACCTAAGTCTACGTTACACATCTTGCATATACCGTCGATCTGCTTTAGGCGAAGTCCACTGAGGTCTTTGTCTTGTACGCCAAGTCTTGAGGTCGTAGTGGATTAGGTCGTCTAGGGAGTCTTCCAGAAGGTCTTCATGAGGTCGTGTGGGCTGCAAACTAGGTCGGTTGGGCCCACAAACAGGTTGGCGGGTCTTCTACTAGGCCGGACCCACTTGTCGGGGACGACCGTGAGCCTGGTCGGTGCGGACCCAGGGGTACCCATATCTCACACACCCCTATTCGTGCGGGTTAGTCTAGGGCGAGTCCAAGGACAAGTTGAAATCTTTCGGAAGGTCAGGCATGCACCTCTAGCCACCACGGCTACAAAAACATCCTCGGTGATCTATCTCGAGAATAGATCTTAAGATAAAAAAGCCAAAAGCCAACAGCCTAACCAAAGGGGTTGACTACCAACCAAAGCCACAACCAAAGGCAGCTTTTGCGTATTACAAATTTGTAAGAACGTTGACCCCCCTGCTTTCAGCTGCTTTTGGGTCACAAAATTACCCACCTACCACTGGTTATAAAGAAAACGATTCATCTATTCTATTTTCACTCACGTCCACTCGCCTTGGTCCTCGTACGCTCGCCTCCACCGCGGCTGTTCCGGCGACATCCTCTGCACGTGAGATCCCCCGGACGCGGCAAGCTCCGCCGCGCGTGAGCCTTGCTGGCCGCAGGCAAGCTCCACCGATCGCGGCAAGCCTCGGTGGCCGCGAGAGAGCTCCGGCGACATCCTCTACGTGCGAGATTCACTGGGCGCCGGCACACCCTTGTGCGGCGACCTATACACGCGAGCTCCTCCTAACCATCAAGCTCCACCGCGCGCGAGCCTCACTGATCGCGGGCTCTGGCAGCCGCACCCTTGGTCGGCGAGATCCGGCCGCAGCGGCCCAGTCCGATGCCCTCCTAGCCGTCGCGCTTCGGTCGCCGCGCCCCATCCGGTCCGCCCGCCGCGTCTTGGTTACAAAGGAGGTGAGACGTGAGAGAAGAGGGAAGGAAGGTGAAAGAAGATGTTTTTTTGTCTATGACACGTGGGGTCCACGTGTAAGTGAGAGATGTTTTTTTCCAAAAGTAACAATAGTTCAACCAAGCGGTCTTCTGCTTTTCTCACAACTTCTTTCTTACATCTACTGTTCCACAGCCAACAACTTTTGCAAAAGCCACAACTCAACCAAACACACCCATAGCCTGGTTTGGGCTACCTTGCTATACTTGAGCATTTTTAGCCCGGCCCGGCCCGTGCCAGGTCCGTCCACAAACCTTACTTGTCGGTGCGGAATATGGTCCCGACACTAACCAGTAGATAACGCCTAAGTCTATCCCTCAATGGTCGATGCTAAGCAACAAATGACACAAGGTTTATCCTGGTTCCGGCCGAGGGGGCCGTACGTCCAGCAGCGGCGTGCTCGTGGCACTATATTGCTCGGCACCGGGGGTGCTTGTAGTGGGGCAAGTACAAGCAAGGCGGGAGAAGAAGCGTGGCTTCCAAGTCCCTGGTGAGTGGCTGGAGAGGTTATGGGAGAATAAGAGAGTGAGTGCACGATGCGCTGTGTTTCACTGACTTCGTCCCCCCCGCGGCCGGGGGGCTCGCTTCCCCTTTTATAGGCCAAGGGGGGCGGCGAGTTACATGCACGCCGCGCTACCTAGCTACGTGTAGGAGCACGTCGTGCTACGGTGCGAGAGCGGGCGATCGTCCCGACGATCCACGCTGCGATCCGGCCATGATGGCTCGCCTCGTACCCGAACGGTGGCGGTTCGAGGGTAGGAGGCGGCGCACGGCGATGGCGTTCTCTCGATAGGCTTCGAGGGAGGTGCGATGATGACCGGTACGGGGTACCAGGAGCGGGCGAACGGCTTTCCTTCCCAATGAGCTCGCGGTGGCGGAGTGGTTGCTGCAAGTGTTCGGGCGTGCGCCGCGGAGTCGGGCGTGCGCCCGCACGCGTGGGTACGGCGGCCGCGCCGTTACGCGTGGCCGGGATGGCCACCCACCGGCCTAGCGCCCCTCACCTAACCTGCGGAGGTCACGGGAAAGTGGAGTCGAGGGTGCGCCCGCCCCCTTTCGAGGGTCGGGGCGCGTTGGCCGCACGGGGCGGCGTGCGCACGGTGTCACGGGACGACACCGGCCGTACCGCACGGTCCATCCCACGGGGGCGGGGATGGGCTCCTTCCCCCGGGGAGTTGGTGCGGCGGCACCGGGCGCGAGCCCCCGGCGCATGATGGCGCCGTCCCGCGGCGTCGGGCGTTAAATGCCCGAGTACGGGGCCGGCGCATGCGTGCGGGGCGCCCGTGAGCGTGGCGGGCCCCGGCCGAGGGCGGAGCGGACCCTCGAGCGAGGCGGGACTCGCTCGAGGGGAGTGCGCCCCTCGAGCGGGCGGGACCGCTCGAGGGAAGGGTCGCCCCTCGAACGGGGCGGAACCTCGTTCGAGGAGGGAGTTGCCCCTCGAACGGGGCGGAGCCCGTTCGAGGAGGATCATGCCCTCGGGCGAGGCGGAGCCTGCTCGAGGGGTCTTCCTAGGCGGGCCGCCTTGATGGGCCTCCGAAGTCCCGGCTGCATGGGCCGTATCCTGCATGGTTAGTTTCCTGCATGGTTAGGCTTAGCTTATATTGATGCAGGAATTTAAGTAGGGGTTCCCCCATTGTTTGAGGGGACCCCTAGGGCGGTCCCCGACAGTAGCCCCCGAGCATCTGCGGGTTTGCCATTGAGGCTCCCGCAGATGCTGGAACCTACTGATAGGACGTTCTTCCCTCCTTGTTTGCGAACGCTTTCCGGGGGCCGCGCTAGCGGACCCGCGGGTCTAGCCCCCGAAGCCCCGCGCCAGAGTGTGGGCTCTCCCCGCAGGGGTTAACCGCGAGCAATTCGGTCGAAAGGCGTGGCACATATGCCAACCGGCATCGGCGGTGTTTCGGCGCGCATCGGGGGTGCACGCTCCCCCGTCACCGTCTCCCGGCGGGTGCAATTCCAAGGAGGTGTAGCCGTGCGTCAAGCCCCCGAGCCTTGGCCTGTTCGAGGCGATCGGGTCGAGCCTGACGACTTGTTTTTTAACGCGCCCTCGCCGTCCCTCCGCGGGACGGAGGGTGAGGTTTCCACGACTCCCATCGAGCGGGTCGCGAATCGCGGATTCCTCATTGAGCTGCTGGCGGGTGGTTCAAGTGGACGTTCATGCCCCGTTCGATAAGGGTAGGGCCGCGCGGTCCGAGACACGTCCATGGAAGCGCTTGCGTGGGTTTGCTAGGTGGGGCTCGGTCCCGTTCGCTAGGGACCGAGGGCGCGGAAGCTCTCCCTCGGTGGGATCCCCCCGGCTAGGCCGCCCTCGCCGGCTCTCGAACACGACATGTGGGGCACCCTCGAACCGACGGGCTCGAGGTACGGCTCGAATGCGCGTGCCCTCGTCGTCCCTAACTCGAGATGCCGGGGCGCTCGTTCGAACCCGTCGAGGGTCGCGCCGAACCCCCGATCGCAAGGCCGTGCGGGGCCGTGCATGGACAGCCCCGTCTTTTCGCGTTTGCGGCCGTCGAGGGGTCTGGACGTGCCAGCCCTCGAGGTGCTTGTTGGCGGCACGGCGCGGTATGAGTGCTTTCGGTGTCGCCCTATTTCAGGCGTGACCTGGGCGATCCTCTTATGCGCGTGCCTTTTTTTTCGGGGGGTTGATATCGTCTCGAGTTGGGGGTCATGCCGCTCGAGGGTTCTACGTGGTATGGGTGCCCGCGGTGGTCTGCTCTACGTCGAGCAGGTCCCGGGTGACCTTCTCACGCTGATATCCCATCGAGGGTCGCCTTGTTTCGAGTTGAGGGTCATGCCGCTCGAGGGCTTCACGTGGCATGGGTGCCCGCGCCGGTCGCTCTACACCGAGCAGGTCCCGGGCGACCTTCTCACGCTGATATCCCATCGAGGGTCGCCTTGTTTCGAGTTGAGGGTCATGCCGCTCGAGGGCTTCACGTGGCATGGGTGCCCGCGGCCGGGCTGCTCTACACCGAGCAGTCCCGGCGACCTTCTCACGCTGATATCCCATCGAGGGTCGCCTTGTTTCGAGTCGAGGATTCGCCTCGCTCGAGGGCTCTCCTTGCTTGGCAAGGGGCCCGGGCATTTAATTGCCTTGCGGGCGTGGCCGCGGGTTTTGCAGCGCGGGCGCGCCTTTTTAGGCGCTCGCGCGCGCGCGCGCGTAGTGGGCGACGTGGCCGGCGGACGTGACGGTTTCGCCTCGGTCGCCGCCGGTCTTGCCGTAATGATGACCCGCCCGCAAGTGTTAGAGCCGCCGCAGCCGTGGTGGGGCCCGCCCGTCGACGCGATGGAAAGATTCCTCGCAATCTTGTTGGCGGGGCGTGCGCTCCGGAGAACTCGCCCGTTGCCTATAAAACTCGCGGTGAGGAAGGGACGGCGGTTTTTTACCTTGGCTCCTCACCGTTTTCGGTCCTCCGTCCCTTCGCCTTCGTTCGCTCTCCGCCACCGCGCGGTTTCGCCGCTAGAGCTTTTTCTCGCTTCCTTGTCCTCGCCCCTTGCACCCGTTCGTCCTCCTTTATGGCGCCGCCTCGGCTTCCGATCGTGGTCCCGGAGCCGTACGCCCGGGAGAGGTCGACCGTGACCCGGCCGCCACGGGCGAGCCGGTCGCCGCCGGCCGCTGTCGCCCAATGAAGAAGGGCGCCGGCGGAGTGGATCGTGCCGCCGTCGACGCATCTCGAGCCCAACCCGCCGGGAGGGTTATGTGGTGAGCTTCCTCCGCTACCACGAGCGCGGCTTCAACGCGCCGGCGAGCACATTCATGCGGGCATTGTGCTATCACTATGGGGTGGAGCCGCACAACTTTGCCCCCCAACGCGATCTCGCAGCGGCCACATTCGTGGGCGTCGCGAAGGGTACCCGGGGATCCCGCCAATTGGGAGCTCGGGGTACACCTCTTCCGCGGGGAGCTCATCACGCAGCCCCACGTCGGAGCCGAGGGACCCGCGCGCGGTGCGCGCCGGCGGGATGTCGCTCGCCCCGCGGGGGCGGCTCAAGGATTTCTACATCCCCCGCACCATGACGACGAACAACGCCGGCCGGGAGCGGGGATGGTTTTATCCGCGCAACGCCGAGCCCGGCCTCCCCTCCCTACACCGGCCGGTGTTCAAGAAGAGGCCGGACTCCCGGGGCTACGGGTTGCCTACGGCCAATCATCGGGCGCGGCAAGAGTCCGTCCTCGCCGCCCCCCGCGACGGCCGGGCGAGGGAAGGGCTCAACGCGATGGGCGTCCTCGCCTTCCTTCATCACCGCGAATCGTGCCGTTGATGGAGAGGCCCCTCCGCATCTTCGAGATGACGGAGGCGGCTAACCCCGTCGACCCGGCGAGGTCGCGGATGCTCCCGACGCCGCTGGAGCGGCCGTACGCGCTCACCCGGGCGCGGAGCGCCGTTGATACCAGGACGCCGCCACCTGCGGGTCGAACCCCGTGGGACATCGAGATGCTCCCCACGGGCCCGCTGGTGAGTAGAGTTCCTGATTTCGCTTCTATCCTTGGTCTTGTTTTTGTTTTCTGACGCGCCGTTGTTACTCTTGCGCGCAGCTGGTGCAGTTCAACGCCGCCAAGTCCGTTCCGCCCACCCCCGACTCCCGTGCGCTCGGCCGGGCGGCGCAGCGGGGAGCGACAGGAGCGGGCGGCGCGCGAGGAGGGAGCACGCAAGGCGGCGCCAAGCGCGCCGCGACGCGCGGTCCGCGGAGTGCCGGCGGCGGGAGGAGCCGGGGCTCTCCTCCCCGGGACATCGAGGAGCCCTCGTCCTCGGAGCAGGACGAGGAGGAAGAGTCCGAGGGGGAGGGCCCCTCGCACGGATGGCGGCCGCGCCCCCGTCGCCGGATCCCGCGCCGGCGTCGGGGGTGGCTTCGTCCGGGGGCGGGCGCGCGCCGGCGCCCGCCGCCGTGCAATCATCGTCGGGGGCGGCTCGCGCCGCGGAGGTGCGCCGCGCGCCACCGAGGCGCGCGTGCCCGCGCGCGCGTCCAGCGTGCCCGCGCGCGGCGGGGAGCGCGTCCGCGCGCGCGGCGTCCTCGTCAAGGGGCGCGTCGGCGGGCGCGCCGCGCGCGCGGGGCTAGCGTGCCCCCGCGTGTGGTGGCGGCATCGGGCGCGCCCACGCATGAGGCGGGCGTGCCCGCGCGTGCGGCGGTGCCGCCGGGGGGCGCCGCGGCGGGCGCGGCCCCTCGCGCCGGCCTCGTCGGGAGGCCTCGAGGAAAAGGAAGTGGGCCTTTTCCTCCGCGAGGTAAGGAACCCTGTTCTTCCTCCTCGCTTGGCTTTAGTTCGCCGGTTATTAGATGCTCTAATCCTCCGTTCGTGTTTGCGCGCGGGCGGTGCCAACCGTCCCTCCTCTTGCACCGGCCAAGGTGCCGAGGACGGACGCGTCGATCCCCACCCGGCGGCGTTCGTCGAGGGGGTCGCGCCGGGGGACGGGCGCGGCGGCGGGCACGAGCGCGCAAGGCCCGGCCGGGGCCTCGAGGCCTCGGCGGCGGGATCGGCCGCCGCGGCGCAACCGTAGGTCGCCGGGGCGGCCGGCGCCGGCCGCCACGGAGGCGCGAGCCACGGCGGTGGCCACGGTGGAGGTGCCGCCCGCGGTGGCGGCCACCGCGGAGGAGGCGGAGCGGGCGCAACCCGCGGGGGCGCCCGCGGATGCGGCGGCACGGGCGGAGGTGGCGGCGACGGCGCCACGACGGGCGCCCGTGGCCGCGGAGGCGCGAGGGGAGGCGCCGGCGGAGGCGGAGCGGGCGGCTCCTCCCGCCGGCGGTCTTCGGGCGGAGGTGGTGGAGCTCTCGCATGACTCCCCGCCGCCCGGGTGGAACCGGTGGGGCCGGGCCCGGCCCGCGAACTCCCCCCGAGCCCCGGAGGGGGGCCCTCGTGAGGCGGCACGAGGGTCACATGATAGTGGGGGGGCCGAGGGCACGATGCCGAGGCCTCGTCCTCCCACGCCGCCGCCCCCGCCCGGTGGAGGGGGCCGTGGAGGACCCCCCGGCGTTTGCTGACGCCCAGAGGGAGCAGGAGCTCTGGGGTGAACTCCGGAGCCACGGCGCCACGCTCAACCGCGCGTTGAACGAGGCGCTGCGGGTCCACGGCGGCCCGGCCTGGATCGTCTTCCAGGTGAGCCACGGTTGCTTGTCTCTCTTTTCGTTTTCGAGTGCCGCATTCGAGCTTTGACATTAAAGAGATTCGATGTGTGGATGCCAGGAGCTCGAGCGCCGCGCTCGTGACAAGTACAGCGCGTTCGACCAGGTGAACGCCGAGGCCCGTCAGCTCCGGGAGCGATGCAGCGCTTTCGACGCGCTTGCGGATGCTCTCCGGACGCCGGACAGCTGGCTGGTGTACCGGGCAATGGCGTGGTGCGACGTGCTCCCCGAGAGCTCAGGGCAAGGCACGGCGCGTCACCCGAGTCTCGAGCGGATCCGCGCAGCCCTCGTCGATCGCGACGAGGCGCTGTGGAACGCGCGCGAGGACCTGGACAAGACGCGGACGCTGGCCGCCACCGGGAAGCGGAGGTGGCCACCGCTCGCGCCGAGACCCGGGAGCTCCGCACGTCGCTCGTGGGGGCGCAGCGCGGCGGCGCCGGCCGAGGAGCGGGCGCGCGGGGCCGGGAGCGGCGCGCCAAGGAGGCCGATGACCCGAAGGCCGCCCTCGACGCCAAGGCCGCGCGCCCTCGTCGCCACCGAGGGGCGGCTCCGGCGAGGAGCGCGTCGCCCGCCGTGGGGCCGAGGAGCGGCTCCGGCGAGAGCGAGGGCCGCCCTTGGCGACGCCCCGAGCGGCGCCGGAGCGGGAGCGCGTCGCGCGCGAGGCGGCGGAGAAGTCGCTGGAGGAGCGGAACGCCGCATTCTCCGAGGTTGAGGATGAGGCGTTGGCGCTCAGCATCAGCAATGCCGCCCAAGAGATGGCCCTCGTCGAGCAAGGCGAGACCGTCCAACATCTCGAGTTGGCGCTCGAGTCCGCGCGCCGCGACCTCGACCTGGGGAGGAGACAAGTCGAGGGTAAGTTACCATTTGACCCTGCTTGTTAATTTTTGCTTTAGAGGGCTAGTTTCCCCCCTTTCTGATTTCTTGTCGTCTTGTTGCTTCCGGGCTTGCGCACCGCCTTGGGGCACGCCGCCGGCGGCCGAGGCCCCCGCGGCTTCCTACAACTCCTCCGAGCGGAGCCGCAGGAACCGCGCGACGCGGCCCTCGAAACCTCGCCTCGTCGTCGAGGAAGGCGAAGCCCGGGCCGGCGGCCCCTCGCCGGCCGGTCGCCTCGCGCGCCCTCGGCCGGCCACGTCACGGAGCGGATGCGCCGGGCGTTGCACCTGGGCGTGCAGAAGGCTCTCGGAGTGGTGCGATCCCACTACGAGGTGAACCTCGAGGCGGTGGCTGAGGGCTACATCGTGCCCGAGGGCGTCGAGGACGAGGTGGCCATGGAGCGCGCGGACGCGCTTGTTCCGACGCCGCCGGGTCGCTCGCCGAGGCCTTCGAAGAGTTCCTCTTCCCAGATGCCGCCGATGCCGCCGCTCCGCCCGCCTGAAAGCACCTGGGCGCTAGGCCCGTTTTTTGTTTATATGTATCAGAATTTTGGCCTCGTGGCCTCTTGTAAATGGACAAGTCGTTTCATGAATACGAGCAATAGTTTGTAAATGAAATCGTTTGTCTACTGCGCTTTTTGCTTCTTCTTCTTCCTGAGTAGATTCTAGTTGGGGGAGTTCGCCTTTCGCAAGGGCCCGCTGGGTTGGAGGCGAGAGAGACGGGCCATAGCCACGCGGCGTAGGCTGTCTCTGGCTCGCGCGCTCCTTCCGCTGTGCCGCCTGCGCCCTGTTCGAATCATGGCTCGAGGTTGAAGTGGAAACAAACTTGGCGCGTGTTGTTACGTTTTTTGCGTGAAAAAATGGGACCGTTTGGGGGGGGTGCCCCCCGCGCAGTAGCCCCCGAGGGTAACTTGGGTTTCAGGGGAAAGCCGAGTTGCCCTTTTATTATACTTGGAGTATTTACATAGGTGGCACCAACTGGGGCGTTGGCCATGTGTTTGTACAACATAAAAATACTTGGAAATCCTAGCTAAGGGTAGAAGCGACGTAGCTGTTGGATGTTCCAAGCGTTGGTGAGTTCTTCGCCGTCTTCGTTGGCCAGCTTGTACGTGCCCGGTTTGAGCACCTTCACCACGACGTAGGGTCCCTCCCATGGGGGCGATAGCTTGTGGCGCCCTCGGTTGTCTTGGCGTAGCCTTAGGACCAAATGCCCCTCGCTGAAATCCCTCCGACGTATCTTGCGCGCTTGGTAGCGCCGTAGGGACTGTTGATATCTTGCGGAGTGCATCAACGCCACGAGGCGTACTTCGTCCAGCTGATCCAGCGAGTCCTCGCGGGCTCGCTGGTTAGCATCCTCGTTGTAGCCTCGAACCTTGGGCGACCCGTATTCCAGATCCGTGGGGAGGACGGCCTCCGCGCCATGGACTAGGAAAAACGGGGTGAACCCGGTGGCTCTGCTTGGGGTAGTCCTTAGGCTCCTGTTGACGGTTAATGTTTGTATCAAAGTTCGTTCGTGACTCGCAAGCGTACAAGTCTCCCGTCGTAGTCAAGGGACCCTTCTTCCCTCGAGTGGTGAACCCAAGGTATCGAATCCGTGGAACAAATGTGTGACGCAAGAATTAATCTATTAAAGCCAAGTAATCTTCAATAATCGATAAAAGACCTAATGCATCTAAGTAAAAGACACAAAACGAATCTAATCTACTAAAAACCGAGAAAACAAAGTAAGATTGGGTAGATAAACCGATCTAGGGGGATCGGGGTAAGCCTTTCGTTGAAGTTCCAAGCAAAAGAAGAAGTAGCAAATCGAATCTTAATAAAAGCCTCTTTAAATCGTGGTTTCCCGTCCAAATCCGAAAACATCCGCCTTTCGAGACCCCCGTTCGTCACAACGTATCCCTATTCATGCGGGGAGCTTAGGGCGAGTCAAAAGACAAGTCGAGATTCTTTCGGAGGATCCGGCGTGTACCTCTAGCCACCGCGGCTACAAGAACACCCTATGTAATCTATCTCGAGAATAGAATTGGAATAAGCAAAGCCGATCGAAAAACGAAATCTTCGAGGAAACACTTGATCGCCGGGAAAAGATTCAACTTGATAATTCAACTATAACAATGATACATACACAAGATCACCACCGGGATCCTTCCTTGATCTTGCTTCTAGCTCGGAACTCCGACGTGGTCTTCCTTGCAAGGTTCCCACGTCGGCTAGGGAAACCCTAGTCAACTAGCTCGACCCTCTCCTCTCCTAGATGGTGTCCCTCTCCTCTCTCGCTTCTCGGCGGCCGAAGACGAAATCTTCCCTCCGTGGCTCTCGGCCGTGGGACTATAAATAGCCCGATCGGCGGCTAGGGCAAAGGACGTCGCATTTGGGCCCTAAATGGGCCCGGGCCGACCGGACCGGGGCGGCCGGCCCGGGGCCCATTTAGGCCCGGCCCCGCGGCTCCTTTGCCCGAGGTCGGTTCCCTTGCTTCCTGGATGCTTCCCCCTTCTGCATGTAGGTCCATGTCGTCGGTTTCTCTCCGAATTGGACTCAACTCCTTGTCTTGCAAGCTTCAGCACTTTTCTGGTCAGGTCCCTGGAGTATGTCGTCTTCTCGGATCAAGTCCCCGGCTTCTTGGAGTTAGTTTTGCTTCATTGCATGACTTGTTCAGGGCTTCAAGGTCTTGTCATGAGGTGCTTGATGAACTTATCCCGAAAGTCTTGCATTCAACACTAAATCCCTGCATAAACATTAAACTCCAAAAACGACATGCACACGTGAACTTGTTATACCACGGGGGTTAGTACCAATGGATAAAGTATAAAATTCATGCCAACACCGAAGGTAAACTCATGGCTAGGTTGACGGATTTTCACCGTCAACATCTCCCCCATGCTTAAACCTTGCTCGTCCTCGAGTAAGCCTTCGATGGATATCATCATTGCTAAACAATGTTTAAACTTTGCACTTGATTACACATGAGTAAACATAATGCTCTCAAAATTTTAATTCATTAAAGTTCCATAATGTACTAGCCTTCATCTCTACGGAGGGTAGATTCTTATTAAGCTTATCCCACAAGTATTAACATGCTCACAAAGTTTTAAATAGATCTCGAAATTTTTGAAATGAAGAACGAGATAAAGAAAAGCTAAACCAAATTCACAAATTTAAATCATCTCGTGTATTGCTCATAAACTCTCATCTCACTTGTCTCTCAAGCCTATATATTCTACTCCTTTCCCTCTCATATATATGTGGTAGGCTTTATATGGAGCTTTGGGAAAGTTTAGTCCTAACAAGAATTTATAAATGAGGTGTTGTCAAAACAAGACAAGCTTCTCATGGTCTTACCGAGACTCGTCAAAAAGGTCATTGGAAAATAATGTTAAATCAAGGAGGGGAAAGAGAAAAATACACACACTTTTAGATAGGTGGACATGTGCAAATGGCAGAGAGTGATCCCGAGGCACAAAGAAAGTCCTCGTTATCGGATTGCACATGGTTGGAAAATGAGAATGGATCTTTTTATCTTGAAGCCTTGAATGCACTCTTAGAGAACCGGGGGAGTTCATTTTACGCACAAATATATTTTTTTCTTTTTCTTCTCTTTCTTATATTTCTCATTCTTTTCTTTCTTTCTTTCTTATATATATATATTTTTTCTTTCTTCACCTTGGAAGTCATGTACATCGCCGAATTTTTTTTTTCTTTCATCATTATATATTTTTTTAAAATACTCCCTTTTGAACTCTAAGGCAGCACCGTACCTACCTCCTCCCCCATGCTTAGACGTTGCTCGTCCTCGAGCAAAGAGGCGAAAAATAAGGTAGGTACCGGAGATATTTTCCTTGGAGAGATACTTGAAATCTTCAACGTTGGCACCGTCTTGCGATCTTCCTTGAATTGATGATCCATTCTCAATGATAGGTTGTGGTCAAGGAGGTAATCACAAAAAATGATATTTGGTTTAAGGGTGGATATCCGGCGAAGTTTGTGAGACCACCGATGTGGGGGTACACAATGCACGGATAAAAGGCTAGCAAAAAGATAGATACGCAAAAACGGAATGACCAACTTCTTAGTCTCGGGCCAGAGAAATCATGGCCTGCAATAACTCACTCAAAAATAAATCTTGTACACTAAGGTTTATGCACTCAAATATATATAAGGCTTTGGATAGGTAGAGCAACACACAAGTGATATTTGTGACAAGGTTAGCAATATTTTTGAGCATAAAAGACATCTTCAATCCATTCATAACTTGAGAGCACATAAAACACTATGGGTCTTTGTTTTAATCATAACCTCCGCTGAAAATTAAGCTAGCATTTAAATAAATTCAGATCTGTATTTTTAAGAGAGCACTAGCTTAAACATGCATAAATCAACTACAAAGATGAACAAAGCTGCAATTTTAATCATATATCAACATGGCACAAATTTTGTAACTTTTCCAATGATAAAAATCAAGGTGGTGACTTTATTAAAGGTGATATCAAGCTGAAATACACACTGAAAATAAACATAACAAGCTTGCTGAAATTTAAATAAAAACAGAAAAATACTACGCGGACACATAAGAGCAAAAGCTGAAAATTACGGGGAAAAAGAAAAGAAGGGAAAACTAAAGTTCCTTAAGTCCTCTAATCCTCCGCCGGTGGTTGATGTTGATAGTCTTGATAATAATAGCCTTGCTCATAATATGAATGAACGCTTCCTCCGTCGAATTGATTTGGCTCTACAAGGTGAAGGCGACCAAGTTCAAAGGCAATATTTGCGTTGCCTTCACCGAGTTGAGCTGCGTTGGATTGGATGGCTGCGATATTTTGAGCATTTCTTGCAGCGTATCCTCCAATAATAGCCATGCTTTGTTGTGGTTGGGGATGATGAGCGTAGGCCTCCGCGAAGTTAACGTTGGGCACAACGTAATTTTGAGGGGGTACCGGTGCACCACCCCCCCATGCTTGTTGTTGAGACCCTCCGTAATAACTAGGCGGAGGAGGAACCCCGCCGGATGGTTGCACATTGGGTTGTGCTCCACCCTCTTGTGCGGAGGATGTTCCCTCTTCTACGATCCTTCCTCTTTTGTTCTTCCTTGCGGGGACAAGTATTCCCTCTTCCAACCAATCTTCCCTCCCTTCGGTGAAAAGCCTAAGCCTCTCATCCGAAGAGGGAGGTTCACAATGGCCAATCGGTAACCTCTTCTCTCATCTCCACTAATGTACTTGCCTTGCCGCAAGTACTCAAAACCGAGAGAGGTACCGCGCAAAAGGTGAGCGGGGTTTCTTGCGATCCCCTGGCCGCAAGGAAAAGGCCAACATGGAGAGGTAACACCCCGAACCAATATCACTAGCCCCCGATGTTGCTTCACAACACCAACGGTTGATCATGAGGTAAGAGGGGTCGATTGGCCGCCCGGCAATCAAAGCCGAGTATAGCCAATTTAACTCCGTGCTCGGTCACCTTTGTTTCCCTCATCCTCCCCAATACCCTCTTGCACATCCAAGAGTGAAATATCCGGATAATGGGGTTGCGGATGCTTTTGCGTTGTTGATGGGCATCTCCGAGAGATCATGCCCCAAAATTCTCGCCAACATGCGGGAGGCACGTCGACTTTCTCCGAGCGCCCTTGTGGAATCCAAGCAGCTCCCTTACGTGCTCGTAGGGAACCACTTGTTGGATTCCCTCCAAACGGAATGACAAGCATTGCACCCCATCATCATCAACGATGGGTGCCATAGTCATTAAAATTTCCAAGGTGTAACCCAAGTGGGTGTCCACCGAGATTCCGTTGGAGAATTGAATCCACCCGAGGTGCCCCAACATGTAGTTTATGTCGGTGCGAAAACCCAAGGTGTGGAGTGCTTGGTCGTCGATCTCGACGTTTGGCACAAGCCTCTTCTCAAGATTGGCGAGCCTATCCTCCTCCTCCGCCGACATGATGATGAAGCCGTACGAAGATTGTGTCGGGGTGTAAGGAGGTGGTGCGGTTGAGCGAGTCGATCGTCGTGGTGGCGCGGGTTGCTCCTCCGTGTGCCCACGAGGTTCGGTGAACCTCATGGAAGTGCTTCTCGCAGCCCCTCATCCCACCAAGGAGGAGAGCGTCGTTCCTCCTCGGCGGTGCCGTGTCCGTCTCCATGCTCCGGGAGACTCGGAAACCGAGTGCCTCCTCGAAGACGTGGTTGATGACGGCTTGGACGACGACGAACTCTTCTTCTTAGAGAAGAGACTTGTGGTCTTCTTCCACATGCTTGCTGCACTCTCTCTTCAACTAAAAATCCGGGTTGCAACCGGTAAACTAGGCACTTAAACTCTTTGCTTCGGATGTGGACTTTGAGTGGATTAGGGAGGTGGATTTTTTCTTGAGCTCTCAAGCTTGGGTGGTTGGCTAAGTCTACGGAGGTTCTGAGCACACAAACTTGAACACACAAACAAGGGAAGGAGAGGGAAGCTTGCTCGCAGAAGACGGGCGCCGGGGGGCACCATTTATAGGGCAGGCCGGCCGGCCTAGGCCGGCCGGCCCGGGGGTCCTCCGGCTCCTCCTCGGCGCGTCTTTCTCCCGAAGCACGATCATTTCGCCTCCGCAACTTTCCCCGCCCGCGTGCTCCACAAGTTGCACCGCCCAAACGCTCTCGTCCACTCCTTTTCTTGAATTATTGGTCCTCCCACTTGATGCTCCATGCTTTGGGTCATGTCCATGCTCCCTAGCTCCACTTGCTTCACATGCCACCATTGAAATCCTGCAAAGTTGATGCTTGCTGCCCACCATGCTTGTCCTTTGCATGTGGAGTGGGTGAAAGTTGATAAAAGGGAATCCAATGGTGCATGCATGATTAATTCAAACTTGATTGCCTCCATTTAGGTGTGTTTAAGGTTAAGCACTCCTCTAATTCGAATTTTAAAATATTTTTCAGAGCCATGCAAGAGCTTGAGCATAATTTTAGAGAAGTTTTTAAACCATTAAAAACAGATGTAAGTCGAAAATATTTTTCGACTACGTCGATTTTGGTCTTACCGGTAAAGTCTGCTTTCATCGGTTGAGAGCGAACGTTTTCCCGGTTTGATCATGGGGGCATAGGTTTAGGTTCTAATTTTGGCTAAATAAGAAAGATTTTGAATAGAACAAAATTAGAATGGGCTTAGAAAAATTCTAATCCTAGAGAAACCAAGTAAGATCAACCAAAAGCTTTGATTTCTAGGTTCACGCGAGTCCTACCACGTGCTGAATTTTTATACACTTGAATATAAATCGTGGCTCTACTCGTGTGGTTTTAGCATGAAAAATAAGCCAACCTCAGCACCATAATGAGGGTGAAAGGTTGAGCTAAGGTTCTGAAATTATTTGGTTGAGGGGTTTCTCGAAAAGAAAAGAATTAAACAAGCACATAGGAGGGTTCATGCAAAGGGTTTATGATAAAGCAAACATTCAATCAAGAATTATGTCTCTAATATTGTTCAACCACTTCTAAGTCTAATGTCTTTGCGTAGTAAAACTCAAAAACTAAATTATTAAAAATACTCGAAAAACCCGGAATCGGGTTGTCCTCCCGTAGCTTATTCTTGACTTGACTTGACGAAACGGGTTGCCTCCCGCCTAGCGCTTCGTTTATAGTCTATAGCTAGACTTCTTCACTTGATTACTCCGATCAACGCTCTTTGCGGGCGTTGCAATCTTGGGTACCCACTTCCGCACCATCTTGGGCGCGGGCTTGTCTTTTGGCTTGGCCGGCTTAGTCATTTTTTTGGTCTTCACGGCGGCTTCTCTTCCTTTGTCTTGACGGATGCAACACCTTCTTTAATTTTCGTTACGTTCACTTTTTTCGGCTTCTTCTTCTTTTTCAGCCCCTCCGTTTGTTTTGGTTCTATCTTCACTCCAATCATGTTGCATGCCTCAATCCTTGGACGCGAACTTGAAGGAACTCCTTTCTCCGTTGATATCGAACATGATCTCCCCCTTGCCAACATCAATAGTTGCTCCCACGGTCTTGAGGAACGGCCTCCCTAGGATGAGCGGCGGCTTCTCCCTCTCTCCCATCTCGAGCACAACGAAGTCGACGGGGATGAAGTGGTGTCCAATCTTCACGGGTACATCTTCGGCAATGCCCAAGGGATAGCGAATGGAGTTGTCACCCGCCTCCAAACATATTCCCGTAGGCTCCATCGGTATGCGTAGCTTCTCGAACACATCCCTCGGCATGACACTCACACTAGCTCCAAGGTCGCATAACGCCTTCTCGAAGTTGAAAGAACCAACCGAACATGGAATTGTAGGGCACCGGGGTCTTTTTGCTTCTCCAGCCCATAAGCAATAGCCGCAAGACACTCCTCGGACATCTTGACATGATCTACCCCGAGTGTTGCTATCTCATATTTATTTGCAAGTATGTCTTTAAAGTAACGAGAATATGTAGGTACTTGTAGGGCATCTAGTAACGGCATGTTGATGCTAAGTCTACGCACAACTTCCACAAACTTCTCAAAGTGGTTGTCAAGTTTACCTCGGAAGTAGCGTGGCTTGAGTTGCGGTATCCTCGTGTCATCTTCCGCATCTCAAATTCGGGTTCCTCGGTGACGATCCCCGTAACCTTCTCTTTAGCGCCTCCTTCCACCTCGGTGGACGGTTTCGGCTTTCTTGCTCCCGCGGTACATTCCGGATCTTCGGTCTCCTTCCCCGAACGTGTTTGAATGGCCTTCGCCGATTCGGGACATTTGGGTTGTCCCGAAGCTTCCCTTCATCATTAGCGAGGCGCCCCGCAAGTTGTCCAACTTGCGTCTCGAGCATCTTCATCATGTTGAGCACTTGATGATTGGAACTTCCGACCTCCGTCACTTTGCTATCGATGTTCTCCAACACCTTGTCTATGGTCTTGAACTTGGTGACGGTGTCCTTGTTGATCTTAGCTTGCTCATCCATGAACTCCTTCAATTGTATCCGAAGTGGAACCGCGTTAGGAATAGATGAGCTTGCATTAAATTGAGGCCTACCTTGCCCGTAGCGGAAGTTCGGCAATTCTCCCTTCCTCATGTAGTCGAGCACTTTGGCTTCCTCCGGACAATCTTTGCGGACATGGCCATACTCTCCACATTCTTCGCATGTGGACCTTGCTTCGGCGGCCTTCAAGTCTTGAGCCTCTTTCTTTTCTATCTCCATCTTCTCCAACCTCCTCATGAGCGAGTCGATCTTGCCTTCGAGTATGTCTTCCTTCTCCACTTGCAAGACTCCTTTGACGTTACCCATAGGTTGAGCCGGTGTAGGCGCCCTGATGACGCCCACGTGTCATTATCCGCGACCTTCTTGAATAGCGTGAAAGCTTCCGTCGGTGTAAGCTCGATGATAGATCCTCCCGCCGATGCATCGATGATCGTCCTTGACGCCATGGTGAGTCCTTGATAGAACTTTTGCACGAGGTCTTCTTTCGGGAACTTGTGATGTGGAACCGCCCGGTGTACTCGTTGAAGCGCTCGAATGCCTCCGAGATAGTTTCGTAGGATATTGAACAAAGGTGGCAATCTTATTACGCAAGCTTTGAGTTTTACCCGTGAGTAGTATTCCTTCATGAAAGCCTTCATCAACGTGTTCCAATTTTGCACCGTCTCCGCCGGTTGAGAGTGGAACCATTGCAACGCCTTCCCGAGTAGTGAAAACGGAAAAAGCCTTGCCCTCATTTGATCTTGAGTCACCCCATCCATATTGAAAGTCTGACATAGTTGAATGAATGCTTGGAGGTGAAGGTTCGGATCCTCTTTGCCGTGAAGGGTGAATGTTGCACCATGCGGATTGTTGAGGTCTTGATCTCGAACGGTCTTCCGATCTCGTCGAGGTTCAAGATTGGTAGGTCGATGATGTCTGGGGTGCATAGCTCCCCAATCTTGCGTTCTTCCGTGGTTGGTCACCCATTGGTGGAAGTCGATTCTCCTTCGGACTTTGAGGTGGTGAATTCTCCGGAGATTCCTGCGATCCTTTGTCTTCCGACTCCGAATCTACAAAATCCAAATTTTTAGCTTGATGTGCTTCGCGTCTCCTTAGCCTCGTAAAGTTTTTCTCGGATCATCCACAAAATTATCGGGTTTGTTGGAGAGGTAGCCGTCCATCTCCCGTTAGGGTTAGCGATAAACAAAATATGCAAAAGAAACTAGAAAACAAAACAAATCTATAAAGACTAGAGTTAGACAAACTAGATTAGATGTATTTTGAGGATGATTGAAGCTTATTAGATGCAAAAATAAAACAAAATCAGTACTGAAAATTACAAAAAAAAGCAATAAAAAATCAAATCTTGATCACTTGTTCCCCGACAACGGCGCGCCGTAAAAAGGGGCTTGTTGACGGTTAATGTTTGTATCAAAGTTCGTTCGTGACTCGCAAGCGTACAAGTCTCCCGTCGTAGTCAAGGGACCCTTCTTCCCTCGAGTGGTGAACCCAAGGTATCGAATCCGTGGAACAAATGTGTGACGCAAGAATTAATCTATTAAAGCCAAGTAATCTTCAATAATCGATAAAAGACCTAATGCATCTAAGTAAAAGACACAAAACGAATCTAATCTACTAAAAACCTAGAGAAAACAAAGTAAGATTGGGTAGATAAACCGATCTAGGGGGATCGGGGTAAGCCTTTCGTTGAAGTTCCAAGCAAAAGAAGAAGTAGCAAATCGAATCTTAATAAAAGCCTCTTTAAATCGTGGTTTCCCGTCCAAATCCGAAAACATCCGCCTTTCGAGACCCCCGTTCGTCACAACGTATCCCTATTCATGCGGGGAGCTTAGGGCGAGTCAAAAGACAAGTCGAGATTCTTTCGGAGGATCCGGCGTGTACCTCTAGCCACCGCGGCTACAAGAACACCCTATGTAATCTATCTCGAGAATAGAATTGGAATAAGCAAAGCCGATCGAAAAACGAAATCTTCGAGGAAACACTTGATCGCCGGGAAAAGATTCAACTTGATAATTCAACTATAACAATGATACATACACAAGATCACCACCGGATCCTTCCTTGATCTTGCTTCTAGCTCGGAACTCCGACGTGGTCTTCCTTGCAAGGTTCCCACGCTCGGCTAGGGAAACCCTAGTCAACTAGCTCGACCCTCTCCTCTCCTAGATGGTGTCCCTCTCCTCTCTCGCTTCTCGGCGGCCGAAGACGAAATCTTCCCTCCGTGGCTCTCGGCCGGGGACTATAAATAGCCCGATCGCCAGCCTAGGGCAAAGGACGTCGCATTTGGGCCCTAAATGGGCTCGGGCCGACCGGGACCGGGCCGGCCGGCCCGGGCCCATTTAGGCCCGCCCCCGCGGCTCCTTTGCCCGAGGTCGGTTCCCTTGCTTCCCGGATGCTTCCCCCTTCGCATGTAGGTCCATGTCGTCGGTTTCTCTCCGAATTGGACTCAACTCCTTGTCTTGCAAGCTTCAAAGACTTTTCCGGTCGTGTCCCCGGAGTATGTCGTCTTCTCGGATCAAGTCCCCCGCTTCTTGGAGTTAGTTTTGCTTCATTGCATGACTTGTTCAGGGCTTCAAGGTCTTGTCATGAGGTGCTTGATGAACTTATCCCGAAAGTCTTGCATTCAACACTAAATCCCTGCATAAACATTAAACTCCAAAAACGACATGCACACGTGAACTTGTTATACCACGGGGGTTAGTACCAATGGATAAAGTATAAAATTCATGCCAACACCGAAGGTAAACTCATGGCTAGGTTGACGGATTTTCACCGTCAACAGCTCCACACGACTGCTGGCAGTTCTTGGAGCCATTTCCGGCCAGATTTGTTGAGCTGGTCAAAAATTCCGGGTTTGAGGCCCCGTAGAATCATGCCGTTGGCACGTTCCACTTGGCCGTTGGTCCGTGGGTGTGCCACGCCCTCGCCCAATCCACGCGGATGTGGAACTTGTCGCAGAACTCCAAGAACTTCCGCCCGTGAACCGGGACCCGTTGTCCGTGATGATGGAGTTTGGCACTCCAAAGCGGTAGACGATGTCCGTGAAGAACGTGACCGCCCGCTCGCCCTCAAATTCGTAATGGGGCGCACCTCCACCCACTTGGAGAACTTGTCAATTGCAACCACGCAGGGGGTGAAGCCCCCGGGCGCCTTCCGCAGGGGCCCGACGATGTCCAACCCCCACACAGCGAACGGCCATGTTACGGGGATTGTTTGCAGAGCGTGAGCTGGCAAGTTGGTCTTGCGGGCGTAGAACTGGCACCCTTCGCAGGTGCGCACTACTTCGCTGGCATCCGCGACTGCGGTAGGCCAGTAGAAGCCTTGGCGGAACGCGTTGCCAACGAGGGTGCGTGGCGCGGCGTGGTGGCCGCAGATTCCCGCGTGGATATCCCGTAGGAGCTCGCGCCCCTCGGGGATGGGTATGCATCGCTGGAGGATGCCTGACGCGGCGCGCTTGTACAGCTCGCCGTCAACGAGGGTGAAGGATTTGGCCATCCTGGCGATGTGCCTGGCTGCGGCCCGATCTTCAGGGAGCTCCCCTCGAGCAATCCAGGCGATGTACTTCTCCCGCCGTCCGCCCGGGCGGAGCCGGCTCGATGTCCATCGCGACAGCCTCGTGGGAGCCGTACCCCTCGAGAAGGGAGAGCACGTACGCCTCGTTCGAGGGGTCCTCTTCCATGGGTTCCGCACCCGCTGGATTCGAGGGAGCCCCCGAGGGTCCGCTGTCGCCCGAGGGGTAGGGCTCGAAGGTGACCGATGGCTGCGCGATGTCGCGCGCGAAAACGTTCGGGGGAACGGTGATCCGCCCGGACGCGATCTTGGCAAGTTCATCTGCCTCCTCGTTGTACCGGCGGGGTACATGATTAAGCTCGATGCCGTAAAATTTGTCCTCGAGGGCCCGCACGGCTTTACAGTAGGCCTCCATCTTGTCGTCGTGGCGCCTCGCGTTCTTCATGACTTGGTCGATCACGAGTCGCGAATCCCCTCGCACGTCGAGGCGCTTGATGCCCAACTCAATGGCGATTTTGAGGCCGCGAGAGGAGGGCCTCGTATTCCGCCATATTGTTGGACGCGGGGAAGTGGAGGCGCACCGCGTAGCGCATGTGCTTCCCGAGGGGTGACATGAAGAGCGAGCCCGCGCCCGCTCCCCGTCTTCATCACCGAGCCGTCGAAGAACGAGTCCAAAGACTCGCTTGGATCCGAGGGGGCGGCGCCGCGTGTCCGTCCACTCGGCCGACGAAATCGGCTAGGATTTGCGATTTGATTGCCTTGCGTGGAGCGTAGGCGAGCGTTTCGCCCATCAACTCCACGGACCACTTGGCACTCCCGCTCGCCGCGTCGGGGGTTGCGAATGATCTCTCCTAGAGGGAAGGAAGAGACCACCGTGACTGGGTGGGCCTCGAAGTAGTGGCGGAGCTTGCGCCGCGCGAGGACCACCGCGCACAACAGCCTTTGGACCCGGGGGTAACGCGTCTTCGTGTCCGACAGACTTCGCCGATGTAGTAGACTGGCCTCTGCACAGGCAGGGCATGCCCTTCCTCCGTGCGCTCCACGACGATCACGGCGCTGACCACCTGGGTGGTTGCGGCCACGTAGAGTTGGAGGGGTTCGCCGTCTCGTGGCGGCGTAAGGATTGGGGCGTGCGTCAGAGACGCCTTTAGCTTGTCGAGCGCTTCCTGGGCCTCGGCAGTCCAAGAGAAGCGCTCGTGCTTTTTGAGCAGCCGGTAGAGGGGCAGGCCCTTCTCACCGAGCCTCGAGACGAAGCGGCTCAGGGCGGCAAGACACCCCAACACCTTCTGCACCCCTTTGAGGTCCCGAATTGGACCCATCCGCTCGAGGGCCGCGACCTTTTCAGGGGTTGGCCTCGATTCCCCGCTGGGAGACGATGTAGCCCAGGAGCATGCCCCGCGGCACTCCGAAGACACATTTTTCGGGGTTGAGCTTGACCCCGTTGGCCCGCAGGCAGCTGAATGCGATGCCAAGGTCGTTGACCAGGTCGTCCGCCTTCCTGGTCTTGACGACGATGTCGTCGACGTAAGCCTCGACCGTCCGCCCGATATGGTCCCCAAAAACATGCTGCATGCAGCGCTGGTACGTTGCGCCCGCGTTTCTGAGGCCAAAAGGCATTGTGACGTAACAGAACGTCCCGAACGGTGTGATGAACGAAGTCGCGAGCTGGTCAGACTCCTTCATTTTTATTTGATGATATCCCGAATAGGCATCAAGGAAACAGAGTAGTTCACACCCAGCTGTGGAATCAACGATCTGATCTATGCGTGGTAAAGGAAAAGGAACCTTTGGACATGCTTTATTGAGACTGGTGTAGTCGATACACATCCTCCACTTCCCATTTTTCTTTTTTACAAGCACGGATTAGCTAACCACGTAGGGTGGAACACTTCCTTGATGAATCCGGCCTCGAGGAGCTTCCGCAGCCTCCGCTCCGATCGCCCGTCGCCGTTCCTCGTCGAAGCGGCGCGGCCCGCCGCCGAACAGCCGCGGCGTTAGGCGGGATATCAAGGGAGTGCTCGGCGACCTCCCTCGGGATGCCTGGCATGTCCGAGGGGCTCCACGCGAAGACGTCGGCGTTGGCGCGGAGGAAGTCGACGAGCACTGCTTCCTATTTAGGATCGAGGGTCGAGCTGACCCTCAATGCCTTGCCCTCGGGGGCCGATGGGTCGAGGGGGACCCCTTTGGTTTGCTCGGCGGCCTCGAACGTGCCGACGTGCTTGGTGGCGGAGCTGAGGTCGTCATTGACCATCTTCTCCAGTGTGTTCACCAGCGCTTCATCCAGCGCTAGTGCCTCCGCATGCTCCACGCACTCGACATCGCAGTCGAATGCATGCTCGATCGACGACCCGACGGTGATGACGCCGTTTGGACCCGCATCTTCATCTTCGAGTACGTGTAGTTGGGGACCGCCATGAACTTGGCATAGCATGGTCGCCCAAGGATGGCGTGGTAGGCCCCTTTGAATCCCACCACCTCGAAGGTGAGGGTTTCCTTGCGGAAATTCTTGGGGGTCCCAAACCGGACGGGCGGATCGATCCGCCCGAGGGGTTGAACCTCCGCTTTCCGTGCGCGATGCCGTGAAACGGCTTCGTGCCGGGCCGCAGCTGGGTCCAGCCCCAATCCCCATTAGGCGCAATGTATGCGCGAAGAGGATATTGAGGCTACCGCCTCCGTCCATAAGGACCTTCGAAAACCGGCGTTCCCAATGATGGGATCGACCACCGGGGGTACTTGGCCCGGTTCGGGATGCGATTTGGGTGATCATCCCGGCTAAAGGTGATGGCATCCTTCGACCCGCTGAGAAAGGCCGGAGGTGCCCTCTCTGCGCGGCGAGGACTTCGTGCCGCTCCTTCTTGCGCCGCCGGTTGACATGTCAACGATGGTCCCCCAAAGATGAGGAACACATTTTCGACAGCGGGGAAACCACCCGCGTCGCCATCGCCCCCATCCTTCTTGGCCTCTGCCTCCTTCGCGGCGGCACGGCCGTAGAACTTCTTGAGCATGTCGCACTGCTCAAGAGTGTGGTTTACGGGGGTCTTGTGGTAGGGGCATGGCTTTTTCATCATGTCGTCAAACACCCCCGGCCTCGAGGAGCGGTCGAGGGCCCCGTCGAGCCGGGTCGACAGCGAGGGCCTCGGCGTTGCCGCCGTTGCGCCCCCCGCTCGCGCGCCTCGCGGCGCGGCTTCTTCCCCCCCCCCTTCTTGCCCCGCTTGTCGTTGCGGCGCGGCTCCTTGGACCCGCCGCCCTCCGCGGCGTGTCCTCGGAGCGCTTGCCCTTCTTGCGGGTCGAAGATTGCTCCCACGGCCTCCTCTCCCGGAGGCGAAGCTAGTGGCGATATCGAACGGCTCGTTCGAGTCCGTGGGCGGGCCGCGTCCCGGCCTCGCGCACAAGGTCCCGCACGTGGTGCCCTCGAGGAACGCGTGCACGATCTCGGATTGTGCCACGCCGGGGAGCTCGTGCGGCGCTTGGAGAAGCGCCGTATGAAGTCCCGGCGCCGACTCGCCCGGCTTCTCGCGTGCGGGGAGCGCGCATCCCGAGGAGTTCCCGTGGCGCACGTATGTGCCCCCGGAAGTTGCCCACGAAGGTGTGGACTAGATCGTCCCAGTTATGGATCTGGCTGGCGGGCAAGTGCTCGAGCCATGTCCGTGCCGCATCGCCCAGATGCAAGGGCAAGTTGCGGATGATCACTTCGTCGTTGGTGGCCCCGCCCGCGCGACGGAGCCGGCGGTAATCGTTGAGCCAGACTCGAGGGTCCGTCTCCCCGTTGTACTTGACGATCGTCGAGGGCTGACGGAAGCGCTGGGGGAAAGCTGCCGTGCGGATCTCTCGGCTGAACACACGGGTGCCCGGGGGCTCTGGCGTTGGGGAGCGATCCTCACCGCTGTCGTAGCGTCCACCCCTTCGAGGGTGGTAGCCCCTGGCCGCTCGCGCGTCCGCCCCCGCCGGGTGCGTCCGGCGTTGATGACGTTGCGGGCATCTCCATCCAGCGCCCTGCGTGTGTCGAGGAGCCGCTCCTTGGCCGGCGTGCGTCCCCGGTCGGCAAGTTGACCCACGTGCACCGAGGGTTCGCCCCCCCCGGTGCCGGATCATCACCCCGCGCGTCCCCCCTCGTTGGCGGATGCGTGAGGCCGAGCTCTCGGCCCGCCGGACGGCCGCTTGCTCAAGGAGGGTCCGCACCTCGCGGTGCATGTCTCGAGCCTCGGGGGTCGAGGGTGCGGCATGGCGCGCGCGCGGTGTTGCGGCGGCGATGAGCTTTTGGCTCGCCCGCGGCGGAGTATCCGCGTTGTCGACGTTGGGGACGGGGTTGAGGCGGTCGCGGACTTGCCGGCCCGGCTCCCCGCGCGCGTTCGCCGCGCGCGGAGGCCTCCCCCGCCATCGAGGCACGGAGTAGCCGCACGGTCCGTACTCCCTGCCGCCGCCTTGGCCTCGAGCTCGCGAGCTTGGGCCGGCCGCGCGTCGACGTCGGCCCCGGCGGGTGCGCTTGGCCCCGCGGCCGGGCGCGTGGCGACCCCCCCGGGGCCGGCGTGACTTCCCCGTCTCCGGCACCCGCCGCACCGGCGGCGTTTGCCGGTCGTTGGTGATGACGGCGCAACATTCCCGCGTGGGGTCGTAGCTCCCAGTGCTGGAGTCGTCGGAGCAGCCGAACCAGTAGTCCGTGGCGTCGAGGAAGCGCCTGAACGCGACTGGGTCCGGCACACCGGAGAAGTCCCACTCCGCGTACCCATGGCGGTTGGCGGGTGGCATCGTGTCGACGGAGCCCAGAGACGACTCGTCCGCTGCTGAAGTGCCAGGATCCCTGGCGACGAAGACGTGGCGACCAGGAGGAACCCGGCGCATTGTCGTGTTGACGCTGGCGTTGTAGGCCGTAGTGGCGCCGCGCGGCCCAATGGGGATGCGTGGTCCGAGACCGCGCGCGGTCCCCGCCGGGGGCGATGGCGGTCGCCGTGACGGTGGGCGCACCGTGTTGGGCGGCGCGCGCTCGCCCGCCGCCGCCGCTCGACCGCGCCCGACGTGAGCGTAGCCCGGAGCGACGACGGCGTCGCGGCGTTGACGGGTCCGCGGCATCCGTGCCTCCGCGGCGCCCGCGCCGGGGTCGTGCGTGCGGCGGAGACCGCAGCGGACCCCGGCCTCGCGGCCGCGCGCGAAGCTCCTCACGGTTGGTGAGGCGCATGAGATAGCCGTTCCCCGTGGCCTGGAAGTTCAAGTC
The DNA here is from genome assembly GCA_947561735.1 of Cenchrus americanus. NCBI lineage: Eukaryota > Viridiplantae > Streptophyta > Magnoliopsida > Poales > Poaceae > Cenchrus > Cenchrus americanus. Next base: position 125,048,389 of record OX387239.1, on the reverse strand, counting down.
CCCGAAGCGGATCTCAAACCCGGCGGAAGAGGGTCCGAGCTACCCATGTTGTAGCGAGAGCTACGGTACTCAGTTCGGATCACCATGGAGGGAGTTAGCGAAATGACTTTAGGCGCTCGCGTGCCCCACGGTGGGCGCCAACCGTCGGTGCGGAATATGGTCCCGACACTAACCGATAGATAACGCCTAAGTCTATCCCTCAATGGTCGATGCTAAGCAACAAATGACACAAGGTTTATCCCGGTTCCCGCCTAGGGGGCCGTACGTCCGGCAGCGGGCGTGCTCGTGGCACTATATTGCTCGGCACCGGGGGTGCTTGTAGTGGGGCAAGTACAAGCAAGGCGGGAGAAGAAGCGTGGCTTCCAAGTCCCTGGTCAGTGGCTGGAGAGGTTATGGGAGAATAAGAGAGTGAGTGCACGATGCGCTGTGTTTCACTGACTTCGTCCCCCCGCGGCTGGGGGCTCGCTTCCCCTTTTATAGGCCAAGGGGGCGGCGAGTTACATGCACGCCGCGCTACCTAGCTACGTGTAGGAGCACGTCGTGCTACGGTGCAGAGCGGGCGATCGTCCGGACGATCCACGCTGCGATCTGGCCATGATGGCCTGCCTCGTACCCGAACAGTGGCGGTTCGAGGGTAGGAGGCGGCGAGACGGCGATGGCGTTCTCCCGATAGGCTTCGAGGGAGGTGCCGATGATGACCCAGACGGGGGTACGGGAGCGGGCGAACGGCTTTCCTTCCCAATGAGCTCGCGGTGGCGGAGTGGTTGCTTGCCGGTGTTCGGGCGTGCGCCGCGGAGTCGGGCGTGCGCCCGCACGCGTGGGTACGGCGGCCGCGCGCGTTACGGTGGCCGGGATGGCCACCCACCGGCCTAGCGCCCCTCACCCAACTCCGCGGGGTCACGGGAAAGTGGAGTCGAGGGTGCGCCCGGCCCCCTTTCGAGGGTCGGGCGCGTTAGCCGTACGGCGGCGTGCGCACGGTGTCACGGGACCGACACCGGCCGTACCGCACGGTCCATCCCACGGTGGCGGGGATGGGCTCCTTCCCCGGGGAGTTGGTGCGGCGGCACGGGGCGCGAGCCCCGGCGCATGATGGCGCCGTCCCGCGGCGTCGGGCGTTAAATGCCCAAGTACGGGGCCGGCGCATGCGTGCGGGGCGCCCGTGAGCGTGGCGGGCCCCGGCCGAGGGCGGAGCGGACCCTCGAGCGAGGCGGGACTCGCTCGAGGGGGAGTGCGCCCTCGAGCGGGCGGACCGCTCGAGGGAAGGGTCGCCCCTCGAACGGGCGGAACCCGTTCGAGGAGGGAGTTGCCCCTCGAACGGGGCGGAGCCCGTTCGAGGAGGATCATGCCCTCGGGCGAGGGCGGAGCCTCGCTCGAGGGGTCTTCCTAGGCGGGCCGCCTTGATGGGCCTCCGAAGTCCTGCTCGCATGGGCCGTATCCCCGCATGGTTAGTTTCCTGCATGGTTAGGCTTAGCTTATATTGATGCAGGAATTTAAGTAGGGGTTCCCCCATTGTTTGAGGGGACCCCTAGGGCGGTCCCCGACATTACTGGGCGGGTGTGGGTAGAGATCTTGAAGCCCGCGATTTTTTTACATGAGCCCGACCCGAAATGCTGTTTTAATTATTTTACACTATAAAATGCATAGGCGGTCCGCCCAGGCCCGGACCCGACATGAAAATTGAGGCTCGAGACGTCCCCTGGGACGGTCATGACTAGGAATTTCTCGGCCCGAAATAACCCGGATTTTTTCCGGCTCGGTCCGAACCCGACCCAACTTGTGAAATGCTCGGGTGTGTACGTTGCTAATGCTCGGGTGTGTACGTTGCTAACCAGGCTAAAGCCTATGTAAGCTGCCAATCACACACTATTTGAATTTCAGCGAGCCCGAACGACACGGACGGACCCGTCCGGTCGAGGCGAGCGCCCGAGCCCGAGCAGCAACAGCAATACTCCAGCATTACAGCATGATCCGACGGTCCCGGCCGGGTGTCCCAAACGCTCCCTCGTCCGCCTCGACATAAAGACATCTTTCTCTCTCGTCTCCTCCCCGTCCTCATCAGATCCCGATCTCCGCCCCGCCCGCCGATCCATGGCGTCCTCGTCACCGTCGAGGCCGCCACCGCCATTCGCAGCGCAAAACCCTACCACGGTGCCCGGGTCGCTCGCAGCGCCCTTCGCCAACATGGAGATCTCCCGCGCGGCGGCACCGCCCTTCGCCGGCGGTGCTCCTCCTCCCGGGAACGGCCTCGCACCGCCCTCGGCGATCCGCGCGCCCCAGGGTGCTCCGCCGTCCGGCTCCCGGCCGTTCCCCGGCAGCCCACCGCCCCCTTCGCAGCCGCCTCCGCCGTTCACTCGGCCTGGCGCGCCGCTGCAGGAGTCCCCGCCTCGCTTCGGCGGCCCGCCCCCAGCTATGACCTCGCAGCCGCAGCCGCAGCTGCAGCGGCCGGCGTTCGGTGGCCCTCCGCCGCAGGTGCAGCGAGCGCCATTCGGTGGACCGCCCCCGGGAGCATTGCAGCAGCCTCCGCCGTTCGGTGGACCGCCGGCAGCCGCGGCATCTCGACCTGCCCGGTTCGGTGGGCCACCTCTGGCGGCATCCCAGCCGCAGCCGCCTGTAGGGGTGCCACAGGGTTCCCTGTTCGGCGGGCCTCCTCCGGCAGCATCAGCTCAACAGCCTCCGATTGGTGGGGGCTCCTTTACTTCTGCTCAGGCACCACTGTTCGGTGGGCCACCAGGGTCAATGTCTCAGGCAGCACCTGCTGCTGGGTTGAGACCTCCCTTTGGAGGGCCACCAGCGCCATCGCAGCAGGTGCAGTTTGGTGCTCCGCCACCTGGACCAAGTGCAGTTCGGCCAGGTGCGCAGCCTCTGCCGTTTGGTGCATCACAGTCACAGGCACCGCCATTCGGTTCAACGCAGGCACCACCATTCGGTTCAACGCAGGCACCACCATTCATGGGTACTACAGGGGGTAATGCACCAACATTTGCCCCTCCGATGTGGCAGGGCCAGGCACGACCAGTGAGTGTTTTTCTTCATATTAGGTTTGCTAAATTGTTCATAAAGTGCAGAGGCTTTTAGTGAACATGCTCATATAGCTAGGGTAGGGGCAACTGTAGTACTGCAATTTCTAGTTGTACCATGTGCGCTGAATGAATTAGTGAGAAAATTAGGAATTGAGCCTTCATTCTGTAGCAATGACCCTTTGTATTCTTTAAGATCAATTTAGTCCACATTTCGTGTAATTTGTCACGCATAACTGAATCATTGTTCCTTTCAATGTCTGAATAACGGTGGATTCTTTAGGCTTAGTATAAGAGTGCCATATCTAAACTGCCATTATGGTTGAATCAAAGCTAGCACCTTTTTAATTTCAAGGGAATAATTAGGGTTGTTTTATCAGTATTTTTACATAGCAACTAGTTTTGAACCCTGTTCAGAATTTTTATTGCCCGTTTTGAGATTATTCCTACTAAATGATTAAAAATATGGTTGGTTTAAGAAAAGAAAGCACTGTGGCTTTTCTATACTTTTCTATGGTGGCTTTTCCTACTCAAGTACTTCCTCAATTAAAAATTTGAGTCATTTTAGGATTCTTGACCTCTGTATGGTTATCCTTTTGGCTTTGATAATCGATGCATAAAGTATTACATAGTTGACAGCATTACTCAATTAATCATGATTCATGAAAATTGCTGTAATTCGCCATATTTTCATAGAAATGTCTAGTCAAAATGCCACCTTGTTGGACATGATATAGCTCAATTCTTTATGCTGTTTAAGGCTTTGCTTCGGAGGTAACTTTTTTCCAGACTAATCACTAATAGTTGATGAGAAAGTCTTATGTGAGTCTTTTTGGTGTACGAGACACTTGAAAATTTCCTTCGAACATTGTGATTGATACTCTTAAGATGATCTGTTCAACTTATTCATAGGGAGCTGTTTCTGGTGGTATGCAACCATCTATGAGAATGCCTGGTGCCATGCTACCCAATGCACTTGGCCAAGGGATGTCACCTGCATCAGCACCCACCATGCCATACTCCCCCCATGCCCAGGTCTCAACCCCATCCAAAATTGATCCTAATCAAATTCCACGACCAATTCCGGAGACATCGGTCATCATCTTTGAGACCCGTCAAGGAGGCCAAGCTGCTGTCCCACCGGTATTTACTCAGATCTGTACTAATTTGTATAGTTATATCTCTGGTTTGAAAATGCTTGTTCCAGATGGTTTTGATTGGAACTAAATTACTTGTTCAATGCCTCTAAGAGCAGTATTTTTCATTGTAGGCCGCCTCTAGTGAATTCATTGTGAAGGATACTGGCAATTGCAACCCCCGTATGATGAGATGCACGATGAATCAGGTTGGTTTTGAAATTTAATTTTCTTCTTTACCATGTTTTGTTTTCCTTTTTAACTGTATATGTTACATATGTTATCAGATACCATGTACAGGCGATCTCTTGACAACGTCAGGAATGCCATTGGCCTTGTTGGTGCAGCCTTTTGCTCTTCCTCATCCATCTGAGGAACCTCTCCAGGTATTTAATCTCACTGGTTTGCACATAAAGAAAATACCTATTGCATCAACCATATGACATGACAACCAAATGAAGGAACTGGGAAACAATATGCATATATATTGATCTATGCTATCTTACAATAGTAAGGATTCTTCTAATGAGAATTTGTTTGTTTGTGTAAAACCTGACTGTTTCATCGTATGTGGCCATTGTTTCCATCTTCTAGTTTTGGTTAATGTAGTACTCCCTCAATCTTCTTATATTAGTTGAACTGATGTTGTTTTGCGGCACAAAATGGTAATGTTAGATTTGTATTTGAATGTACTTTCAGATTACCATAATTTTGTAGTACGAACAGTATAATGTTGCAGAATACTGAATTGTGAAATTCTTGTTTTGGAAACTGCATTGAGTCAAACTATGCCTTATATTGTGATGAAGTAGCTGTTGATTTGCATCACATATGCTTAGTTCAATAAATTAAAAGGTCACTCCGTTCATCAGTTGGGCAGTTGAACTACATTTTTGTAAACTTTGCAGGTTGGTGTGTTTCATTTAAGAGAGAAAATGAGAGTACACAAGGTTAAGAAAAACTCCCAACCAAAGACACACCACACACCTTCCACAACAAACAAATGAGCTAAGTGTGCACCAGAAATCATAGGCACAACAAGACTTGCACTACATTTGGCACAAGCACCGAAAAATGATCAGTTTCATACATTTATTGATTGGATGTGATCTCCTTGTGTGCTTTCTCTATGTGGTTAACTAGATGATTATGCTATTGCAATCACAATATTAAAACCTAGCACTTTGATCGAACACAACAGTTCTGATAGGATTGCGGATCCTTCCCTAAGGGAATAGAGGTGGAAGGGCTTCGGCGGCGAGCGGCGAGGACGGCGTGGGGGCACCGTCGGGGTCGTTGCGTGCATGGTTCTTATGGTGGTAAGGCGAGGCGTGGCAACCCACCACCTTCCAGACGCCTAGGCGAGTATGGCGCGTGGCGAGGCAACGCCATACTCATATGCTAACCTAGACTGGAGCAGCATAAACATAGATTGTTGCTGTAAGTTCGGAAGCTAAGAATACCAAAACTAAGCAAAATGCAGTAAAGCACAAGCACATGGATTGGCCATCAGGCACACATTCACACAGAGCATAGCATCAAATGCCGTTCGCATCCTACCACAAGCAGCAGAGCAGAGTATATCCAAGCATAAGCAACAGAGCAGAGTGGAGGAGACAAGAAAAGGCACGTGCGAGCAGAGTGGGCGGACAGGAAGATGGAGTGGAGAACGGAGCAGATGTACAAGAAGGCAGACTGAATGGATGTACAAGAAGGCAGACTGAATCGGTGGAAGTGGAAGGGGTGGGAGCCGCTAAACGGCACAACGCCACTGTTTCCCCTTCTCTCTGTGAATCGGCACTCTGGGCACACGGGGAGATGCAGGAGCATGAATGTGCCCGCACGCAGCTGCCGCCGCTTCTCCCGCGCGCAATCCGCTCCGTGCCCCCACGTGAGCAACTCTGGGCCAGCCTGATTTCGCTCACGCACGCAGCTGCCACCGATTTTCCCGCGCGCAATCTGAGTCATGCCCCTTTCCACACGCGCAACTCCGTGCCAACCTGTTTTTGCCGCGTAGAGGACCCAAATCCCATCGATTGGCGTCTGCCTGGGCAGAAAAAACGACGCCATCCACGCCTAGGCGACGGTTTCAGACGCCATACACAGGGAACTCGCGACCGCGACGCCACGATTGAAATTTCGCCCGGATGCTAAGGCAACGCCTAGGTGACGACATAAAAACCATGGTTGCGTGCGTGAGGGAGGAGGAGGGCGAGAGAGAGGAAGAGGCGGCTAGGGTTAGGACTCTTAGCTCCCTAAAGGAAGTCGGAAACAATTCCTTGTTTCTTAATCTCCAATGACAAGTTTACAAAAGTTTTATGACTCACACTTTTCTAATCAAACCCCTAAGACTCGATAATTAAACAAAAGCTTGACCCGTAGCCCCACACGTTCGGCGCCCCTAGCCACGGCATGCGCTGCAACGCCTGAATGTGATGCCGGTCATAACATCTCTCCCCTCCTGCGCAAACAGCTCGTCCTCGAGCTAGAAGTCGGGGTAGTGGCCATGGAACTCATCAAGCTTCTCCCAAGTAGCATCTTCTTTAGTCAAGCCACGCCACTTGATGCGGATGTACCACACCCCGCGGCGTAGCTGGGCCTGCAGTGCTGTCTTTGGCTCCGGTAGAATGCACTCATCCAAGAGGGGCGGTAGAGCGGTTGGTGCGGCCGGAGACTCACCGCGGTGGGGCTTGAGCAGCCCCACATGGAAGATGTCGTGAATGCAGGCACGGTCAGACAGCAGGAGATTGTATGCGACAGTTCCGATACGCTCCAGTATCTGGAATGGACCAGCGTAGCGGGGGTCCAACTTGCGCCGAACCTGGTGTCCAAGGACTGCGCCATCCTGTGGAGGAGGCACAACCAGACCTAGTCGCCGACGGAGAACTCTTGCTCGCGATGATTGGCGTCGTAGTACTTCTTGGAGAGCTGCTGCGCTTGGAGTAGACGTTAGCGCACCTCAGCCAACATCTTGTCGCGGCTGCGTAGGAGGATGTCAGCCGCGTCTGTCTTGGCTAACCCCGGTGTGTACGACATGATGGGCGGCGGGGGTCGGCCGTTAGCGCCGACCCTATCTTTTTGAGTACCCCGCGGCGAACTCGTCGCAAAGGCCCCTCTAAACACTATATATATAATGTATAACTTACAATATATTTTAATATTGCAAGTGATAATTATCGAGAAACAATATAGAAAAAGCAATATATTTGTACTTCTAGAACTAATATGGTTACCTTAAAGAATAATATATCCCCTGATTGTCATGAAAAGATTTGTCGTCGGGCATTTCTTCTTCCATTGGATCTTCATTAACTTGAACTTCTGCATTTGAATTTTGATTATGTTCCTGCTGGCCATGATCAGATTCATGTTGACTATGATTGGATTCATGTTGACCATGACCAAATTCATACCCTTCAATTGTTTCTCGGGGGCCATCTATGATCTGAGACCTAATCAAATTACAACTAAATAAATTACAAGCATTACATAAATTAATTTAAAGAGGAATAATCTCTGGCAGCCGTACAAGATGATCAGCTGGATTGGATTAATGGTTGTTGACTGATCGCCGTTGCGGCGCCCGCCGCCAGTTGTCGTGCTCATGAGTCTTACGATGGCAACGGGGAAGTGGCCGATGGTGATCACGATCAGGCGAGGTGTAGCCGATGGCATTCAGATCAGCCGATCAGGTGGCGTGGAGCCGTGGAGGCGATCTTGCGTGTGCGTGGGAGTCATTTAAAACGACATGCTGAACCTCACTATCAAACATCAGCGCTGGCGGCGATGGAACGTAACCTGAGTCAGTTACGAAGGGATAAGTTGTATTCTATTGTAATCTCTAGTTGTGCCCCCCTCTTTATCGGGCCCTCGGTCGTCGCCTCCATTGCATGGCCTTAGGGCTGACACTGTCGTCCGTAGACGACCTCGAACGGGGTGGCGCGAAGGGTGGTGTGGAATGAGGTGTTGTAGTAGTATTCCGCCCAGGAGAGCCAGACCACCCAAGACCGGGGCCTATCACCTGACACAACGTAAGTACATAGCGATAACCTTATTCACCACCTCGGACTGGCCATCCGTCTACGGGTGGGACACCGTGCTCATGCGCAGCTTGATGCCCGCCATGCCGAACAGGTTGCGCCAAACATTGCCTGTCCTTGTCGCTGACGATGGAAGTAGGGAACCCGTGTAGGCGGACGATGCCGTCGAAGAAGGTGCGGGCGACGGACGCCGCTGTGTAGGGGTGCCGAGTGGAATGAAGTGCGCGTACTTCGAGAAACGACTGACGACTGTCAGGATCACTGACTTGCCCCCCACCTTGGGCAGGCCCTTGATGAAGTCAATGGACATGTCGGCCCACACCTGGGAGGGCACATCCAGTGGCTGGAGCAGCCCCGCTGGTTGGAGCGTCTTCGTCTTGTTGCGCTAGCAGGTGCTGCAAGTGTGAACCCAATCTTGCACCAGCACATGATCGCCGATTGTGTAGAAGTCAGAGCATAGGTGATGGAGGGTTTTCTGGACTCCCTCATGTCCAGCTGAGTGCGCCAGGAGTAGAGCTTGGTGGCGCAGGTCTGAGAGTAAAATGCTACTGCCGTGAAGGAGCAACCCATCCGCGAAACGCCATGGCGCTTGTAGCGCACCAGCACCCAGGCACCGCAACATCTCCTGCGCATCCAGTGTCTGGGCCGTCAAACGGCGAACATCGTCGAGGAAGGCGAACGTAGGACCGGAGTGGACGCACATGGTGCCCAGTCCGATGGTGTCCTCTGGGCCTGCTCGGTGTCGTGGCGTGAGAGTGCGTCGGCCCACCGTGTTCAGCCGTCCGGGTCGCTACTCGACCGTGAAGTCAAACCCGAACAACTTGCTGATCCACTGGTGCTGAGGTACGGTTGACAGGCGTTGGTCCAGCAGGTACTTCAAGCTGTAGTGGTCCGTCCGGACGAGGAACTGGCGCCCCCACAAGTAGGGGCGCTAGTGGCGCACTGCCTGCACAAAGCCGATGAGCTCCTGGTCGTATGGTGCCAGCTTGAGATGTTGGGCAGCAAACAGGTGGCTGAAAAATGCGACAGGTCCGACTCCCTGGTGGAGGACAGCGCGGAACCTGACGCCCGACGCGTCGCAGTCGACGATGAACAACTTGTCGAAGTCTGGCATTTGGAGGATGGGGCCCGTTGTGAGGGCGTGTTTGAGCGCCTGGAATGCGCCCTCAGCCTCCGCGTCCCACGCGAAAGCAACCTAGCGGAGGAGTCGGGTCAAGGGCGCCGCGATGTGGCCGAAGTCGCGGATGAATTTTCGGTAGTACCCTGCCACCCTAGGATTTTGCGAAGACTATCGGCGGAACGTGGCTGTGGCCATGCCGAGACCGTCGCCACCTTGTTGGCGTCCATGGCGATGTCATTCGCGGAGATGACGTGGCCCAGGTATGCCATCAAGGGCGCCCCGAACGAGCATTTAATGTGAAGCTAGTGCGCTCGAAGCTCGTTAAGGACGATGGTGATGTGCTGTAGATGTTCTGCTCATGACGAACTGAAGATGAGATAGTCATCAAAGAAAACTAGCACAAACCTCCGCAAGTAGGGGCGCAGGACGTCGTTCATCAAGGCCTGGAACGTTGCCGCGTCGTTGGATAGCCCAAACGACATGACCAAGAACTCGTAGTGGCCGTGGTGTGTGCAGAATGCTGTCTTGTTGATGTCGCTCGTGTGCATGCGCACCTGCCCGTAGCGCAGGTCCAGCTTGGCGAAGAAGCGGGTGTCGTGGAGCTCGTCTAGGAGCTCGTCCACCATCGGGATCGGGAACTTGTCCTTTGAGGTCTTGGTGTTGAGGGCGTGGTAGTTGATGCAGAAACACTAGGACTCGTCCGGCTTGCGGACGAGAAGGACAGGTGCCGAGAAAGGTGAGGTGCCGGGCCTAATGATGCCCTGCGCAAGCATAGCGGCGCACTCGTTCTAGCTCGTCTTTCTGCAGCTGGGGGTAGCGGTACGGCCGCACGACGACGGAAGCGGTACCCGACAGGAGGTGGACGCGGTGGTTGTATGGACGCGCTGGAGGGAGCCCTTGAGGCTCGTCGAAGATAGCAGGCGTGTTGCTAGAGTAGTCGGTCGAGCATCGGCCGGCTGGAGTCGGCGGTCACGGCAGCCGTGGCAGGCTGCGGCACACTTGGTTGTAGGGAGTTGGTCGTCGCATGCCACATCACCTGGCGCCCCTCACGCTGGAAGGCTAGCGTCTGGGCGTCAAAGTCTCATGTAGCGAGCCCCAACGTACGGAGGAAATCGACGTCGAGGATGAAGTCGAAGCAGTCCAAGTCGATGCCGACGCAAGTGATGGTGTAGGGCTCACCTGCGATCGACACCTCCACATCGCGAGCAACCCCCACACACCGTAGGCGGTAGCCGTTGGCAACGGTGACCTGGAGCTAGTTGCCGCTCGACGCCATGAGGTCAAGATGCTGCATGGTGGCTCCCTGGAGGAAGCTGTGTGTGGAGCCCGTGTCGAGGTGGGCCAGGAGGCGTTCACCGTTGATTGTCACGTACACGACCAAGCTGTTCTCCACTGGAATACTTGCCAACGCATGTAACGAAACCACCAACGGGTTAGCCATTGCGTCCACGGTCGCGTCGGTCGTGTCTGCGGTCTCCTTAGCCACGGTCGCGCCCTCGTCGTCGAGGAAGTCCCTTGACTCCAGGTATAACAGCCGCTTGCACTGGTCGCCGCGGACGAAGGGCTCATCACAATTATAGCACAAAACCTGGTGGCGCCTCTCTCGTTGCTCTGCCGGGGTAAGGCGGCGGAAATACCAGATTGGCGGTTGGGGGGCCAGCGGCTGGGCGCCCCCATGGTCGGTGCATGTGGAGGAGGTGCTGGGCGTGCGGCTAGGGTTAGGACTCCCGGCTCCCTAAAGGAAGCCGGAAACAATTCCTTGTTTCTGCTTAATCTCCAACGATGAGTTTACAAAAGTATTTATGACACACTTTTCTAATCAAACCCCTAAAACTTTCGATAATTAAACAAAAGCTTGACCCTTAGCCCCACACGTCCGGTGCTCCCTAGCCACGGCGTGCGCTGCGGTGCCCGAACACGATGCCGGTCATAACAAGTTCATTGAGTCATGACAAGTAGATTGGAAAATACATACAGAGCTGCAGTTCCATATAAATACAATGTTATTATACATAGTTTATATTTGTGCTCAAGTTTGTTCTGACTTTCTGGATGTTGGTAGTTAGATCTGATTCAATGATGAATTGGCAAAAAAACAATTAATTTGTTCATATATTAAAAAAAGTGTGTTCATAGAGGTGTTATCATCAAGTCATCAACTGGTTCGGGTGACGTCCAGATTATGATATAAATGTTAGTATTAGCTACTAGACTTAATTACTAACTATTACTTTATTATTTGGCAATGTTCTCTCTACAACAGTCTTTATCTTTGGTATTGACACTTCTTTGAATTACAGCTTGTGGATTTTGGAGAGATGGGCCCCATTAGGTGTTCGCGCTGCAAAGCATACATAAATCCATTCATGAGATTCATTGACCAAGGGAAACACTTTATATGTAACTTATGTGGTAATGGATGTAGTTGGAATTCGACTTTTCTGATTTCCATTTTGATATTTACTTCGTATCATTGTTTCAAAGAGGCCTAGGCGCCCGGACAAACCCAGCTTGCCTTGGGAAACAGGTCTGGCTTGTCACCTGGGCGCCACCTAGGTGATAAGGTGTACACTGCTCATCTTAGGTCGTCCTGTCACCTTTAAAACACTGCTTCTTATGTAAACACATTTTAAAACCTGATGCTATACTTCCCTTTCCCTTGGAAAGATGGTATCACCTGTAGTCAAGCATCTTTGAAATGCTTGGTTTTCTATCTATTTTGATTCTTGATTTCGTACTATATATTTCATTTGTTCAGCATATTCTATTCAGAAAGCACTACCCATTTAACAAAATACACTGGTTCTACAGGATTTAGCAATGATACTCCAAGGGAGTACTTCTGCAACTTGGGCCCTGATGGTAGGCGACGTGATGCTGATGAAAGGCCTGAGTTATGTAGAGGATCAGTTGAATTCGTTGCCACCAAGGAGTTTCTGGTGTGATTTCACCTCTTTTTGAGTACCACTTAATTTTTCTGAGCAAGTTCATAGAGTGTACCTTGTAAAATTTAATGTTTTTATTATAACCATATTTTCAATGCCTTTTTATTGCCATATTCACCTCATGAAGTGGAGTTATATTTAGTGTTGTAAATAATCATGATACCATTATCATTTTTAGGTTCGCGACCCAATGCCAGCTGTATATTTTTTTCTTATTGATGTCTCCATGAATGCTGTGCATACTGGTGCAACAGCTGCAGCCTGCAGTGCAATTTCCCAGGCTCTTTCAGACCTCCCTGTAAGTTTTCATGGTTCCTTTTTTGTGCATTTACTAGTCTACTACAAAACAGCATGGTGTCACCTGTAAGCTGAATTCTACTTAGACGCACCATAATTTGCATTTGATTTTTATACTCGACTGGCTTGTTTGGATTATCTTTACTTTGAAATTTCGCTTTCTTTTAATGGTAGCCCTTCACAAACTTCCTTACCAGTCAAGCAGGTATGGTGGCTTGTCTTTTAAATGGCTTACCTATTGATGATTATGATAGATCATAGTTAGCAGAATTGGGTTTGTTGGATTCGTGGTATTATTTCAGGGTTCACACGTTCACTGTTCGCTATTTTTTAAAAGTGACACCTAATAGTGGTATATTATATATCTCTTTGGTTGGTGAATTGGGAATTGGGTTTGTGAACCATTTGTTGGGTTTGTTAGGAATACTACAATACAAAGAGATAAAAATGTGGGCATGTTAGAGGATGTGAGGAGCCTATTGGGCCTGGGCTGCCGTAGCCCATTAGTGTTAGAGATAAGATCATGTCCTTGCTTAGAGATTAAGTAATCCTCTCTATTTAAAGAGAGGAGATGTATCAATCTAAAAGCAAGAGATTATTTGTGAAAAGGGGAAGGTTGCGGGGATTGGGGCTGATTTGTGGAGAATTAGGGCTGGGGCGCGAGGAACGCTAGCCGCGGGGCTTAGCCCACGGCTGGCAAGAGAGAAGGGTTTTCCTTTTAATCTCTGATTAACCCTAACACTGGTGGGTGCAATCATCCAGTCCCCGCGGTTGGCACATGGAGAACCCGAACATCTCCGATAGCCACCTGGTCACGAACGAAATGCAAGTCAATCTCCATGCTTCGTCTGCTGATGCTAAACCGGGTTGGTGAAGAGGTACACGACATTGACGTTGTCGCAGTAGACGAACGTGCTCTTTGGTGAGCGGGCTGTGAAGCTCAGCCAAGAGCTGTCGGAGCCAGGACGCCTCAGCCACACCGTTAGCAACAGCCTGATACCTCAGCACTCAAGCGGGAGACAACCGCCTGTGGCTTGGATGACCAGGAGATCAGGTTGCCGCTGAGGAAGACGACATAACATGAGGTAGAGCGGCGCGTATCCGGGCACCCCGCACAGTCAGTGTCAGTGTAGATGACCAACTTAGTAGAAGGAGACCGGTGGAGGACCAAGCCGAAGTCAACCGTGCCTTGAACGTAGCGAAGAAGGCGCTTCAATGCAGCAAGATGTGACTCCCGAGGATCATGCATATGGAGGCAGATCTGCTGGACACCGTAGGTGAGATTCGGCCTGGTGAAAGTGAGGTACTGTAAGGCTCCAGCAAGACTCCAATAGGTAGTAGGATCAACCACAGGATCACCCAGAGTAGCAGACAGCTTCGCCTGAGTGTCAACAGAAGTGGAGCAAGGCTTGCAATCAGTCATCCCAGCACGCTCTAGGGTATCAAGGTCATACTGATGTTGGTGAAGGAGAAGACCAGCCTGACGGGGCTCAATAGTCACACCCAAGAAGTGAAGCTTGCCCAAATTCTTCATCGCAAACTCCTGCTGAAGAGAGGAGATAATTCACTGAAGTAGTTGTGGACTAGAGGCGTTCAAAACAGGCAACCCCATCAGCATGGTGATATATGAACAACGAAGTATCTAACTTGGCCTCAACAAACCCCAGTGTCAGCAAGAAAGAGGCAAATCGAGAGTACCATTCCTGAGGAGTCTGCTTCAAACCATAGAGACTTGTTGAGCCGACAGACCAAATCCTGATGACTGGAATCCACAAAACCTGTTGGCTGGTTGCACTAGATCGTTTGCGCACTGTAGCAGGCTCACCACTGGACTGAAAGTCTCATCATAATTCAGACCAGGTCGCTGAGAGCACCAGAATCGCGGGTGGTGCAAGAGGAGGTTCAGGCGCCACGCGTGGCGCAGCTGAAGGCGCTGGAGCTGGTGGTGTACCAAAAGGACCTGCTGGAAAAAGGAAAAACAGAAAGGTGCCACGCGTTGCACTGTGACCATGGCCGCCAGCTGGTGTGGAGGACGAGGCCCCCCTCCCTGACCCTGGAAGGGCCACATGGAGATACGCCCTAACCATGGGTTGGAGGTCGGCCAGGGTGTACCTTCGGGAAGAGGAGCGAGAACAGGGGTCGAAGCCTGGGCGGGCGTCCCAAGACCCCCGCCACTGCGTCCTCGGTGGCCCCCACGCCCCCACCCACCCCCGCTCAGCCCGGGGGAGCACCAAGTAGAGAGGTGGGCGACGAGGCAGAGGATGGTGGTGGAGTAGCAACGAGTGCACGAGAGGTGGTAGAGGACGAACATGTAGTTGAGGCAGGTGTGTGGAGGCCCCGGGTGAGCTCCTCCAGGGTGAGCATCCCGGACCTACAGGAAGTTAGGTGTCAGCCTCTGGTGGGTGATCAGTGTCGGCAGGGCCTCATAGCTGCTGGGAAGGCCCCACACGACATTGAGCACCAGGACGTGCTTCAGAATCGTGTACCCAAGGTCACAAAGAGCATCAGTTGTGCTCTTCATCTTCCTGCAGTACTCGCCCACAGACAGGTCGCCCTGCTCGAAGGTGCGAAGCTCGGCGTCGAGCTGGAGGGCGCGCGTCTCGGTGCTGCCGAGGAACTGGCTCTCGAGAGCCAGCCAGGCCTCGTGCGCAGTGCCGTCGGGAGTCCGCACGATGTCCTGGAGATCGAGGGAGATGGTCCCAAAGATCCAGGAGATGGCGATGCTGTCGTGGCTCATCCACTGCAGGATGCGTGCCACCGCCGGCGTGTCGGAGAGGACGTGGTCGTTGAGAGCGTAGCGGTGGAGCGCGAGGAGAACCTGGTCTCTCCAGCGGGCGTAGGAGGTGGAGGTGGAGTCGAGGACGATGGTGACCAGGTTCTTGATGTGTGGGACCCCAGCAGCCTTGAGGTGAAGGTAGGCGACCATGGGGTCAGCCTGGCCAAGTGGGGTTCCGGCACTCGGTTGGGTAGGAGCGGTGAGCGACTCCTGGTGGGAGGAGGTGGCGACGTGCTGCACCTTGGAGGCGTGGAGGAAGTGCTCGCCCTCGGCGACCCAACGAGCAAGAGCATCAGCAGTGGTGCGCTCGTGCTCCCAGGTGAGGACCGCCACGCGCACGTGCTCCTAAGCAACGACGACCTCGGTGCGAGCGGCGGCGACGGTCGCAGCGAAGGCGCTGTCCGCAGTCACGACGGTGGTGGGAGGTGGCGACTGTCCCCAGAGGAAGGCGAAGGCGGAGAAGGGCGCGCCCATGGGGGCGTCCCGAGCCCAGAGAAGCTGGGAAAGATCCCCCCTTGGAGAGCAACAACAGCGCCAACACCAGGGGCGGTCGTGGCTGAGGGGAAGGAGGAGGTCACGGCCTTGACTCCCCATTCTCTGCTCCTCTTGCACCCAGAAACGTCGGCCGCCATGGGCCCTGCCCCGCCGGTGCCCAAAGTAAGACAAATAGAGGTGGTGGCGCGGAGGGGTGGAGTAAAGGGAAGAGAGGTAGGCGGCACGGAGGGGCGGCCAGTGGGCATCGTCCCGGGCAGCGGAGGTGGCGGTGGAGGCCCACGTGGAGCAGGCGCAAGCGCCCGCGGGAGGACCGGTTGGGTCCTGACCGGGAACGGCGGCGGCAGCGGCCCACACGGAGTGGGCGCGGGGTCCTGCGACGCAGCTCCCTGGGGCAGGCCGATGGCGGCGGCAGCAGCCAGGGCCCGCCAGGCCTCGGTGTGGGCGTCCGTAGCCGCGTCCTGTAGCGGCGGCTGCCCAGTCATGAAGATCTGGGTGGCGGCGCGCGGGCCGGCGGCGCTGGAGGAGGCGCTCGCAGGGTAGGAGCCCTACAGGGGCGGCAGCCGGTCGGAGGAGGTGAGGGGCAGTGGTGGCGGCACGTCGGCCATGGCAGAAAGGTGTGCCGGCGGCGGCAGCTCAAGGAAGGGGATGAGAAGAGGGAGAGGAAACCCTAGATGATACCATGATAGAGGAATAATTTCAGTGTGTATTCCTCCAACCTTAGAAGGGTGGGTATATATATAGTGATACATGGGTCTCTATATGGGCTATACACAGGCCATATGGGCCACACTCACATATATACCCATATACCCTTACCCTTACACATGAGACGACCTATGAGATTGCTGAGGTGTAGCAATGTACTTCCTCTTAGCCCATCTCCTCCTTAGGTTGTCTTAGTGCCCTGCAGTTCAGCTCCACAAGACCACAACCAAACCTGCAGCTGCTGCCACTGCTCTTTTTCCTTGCTCTCATTTTCTTCCACACATCTCAACTGATGCCATGAATTCCTCCTGGCTGGCCGTCATCTCTCACCAATGACTAGTAAAATTTGCGTCAGCTGTCAACCTTATCTATCTAGTACCGATAGTTTCGCTTGGACAGTGAACTGTGCTGCCATGGTGCGCCCCTCTCTTAACACTGGTTCCTTCCCTCCTCCATCTTAGAATCTTCGTCTCGTGTCCATGGTGGTGCCTCCGACATTGACTCTCGTGTTGTGATCTGGCGCTGCTGCCATCAGTTAAGGCCCCAATCTCAGATCTCAGATTCTCACTTTTTGTCAGTGGATTTGGCTAGGCCCTGTGTACCGCCTGCTCAGAGCAATTCAGTTTGCATGTGATGAATTGCAGTTCACAGCAGCCCTGTGTGATTATTGTAACAATGATAGATTCTTATCAATGATGAAACATAGATATGCAATAATGTATATTTTTGGTGATGAGAAAATGAGCTACATCTAATTTATTGGCAAATCTTTTCATTTTTATTTGTTATCATTATTTTAAGGAATGGGATTGAAACTATTTGGTATGCCTCCTAAGCATATCATAGGGAACACATATTCCATCAGATTTGTTGGTTAATTTTGGAACAAGTAAACATGAATATTGAGTTGATATAGTTATGTTGACTTTATTTTCTTTTCCTTGTGACTTGGTTTTTCTTTATTCTTTAGCTATATTCACACAAGTTGAAAAGTAATGTAGCACTATGGAGTTGCCCTGACATTAGTCTCATGTCTTTTGTAGGAAGGCCCTCGAACTATGGTTGGAATTGCTACATTCGATTCTGCTATTCACTTTTACAGCCTTAAACGTGCTCAACAACAGGTAACAAATTTGTTGGTATTGCAAACACTGTTATGCTCAGGGAGTCAATTGTTGGGTGTAAATCAAAATACTGTTGGATTCTCTTACCTGCTGAATTTCTTTCCAGACACTTGCGAAAAATCTGCTACCATGTTTTTGCCTAAATTTTTTCCTATCTTTTGGGCATTATAGTTCAGTTCTGGTTATCAAAGGAGATACATTTAGATATTTGGTGACAGGCTAGGAACTTGGATCAATCCTGCAAACTAGTTTGGTCAGAACAACATGAAAATCTCCAATTTAATCTACCACTCTGACCTAAGTTAAGACCAGCAGTTTCAGAATGTAGGTGGAAGCAAAAAATTGGTACCAAAACTGATATTTGAAAACCTTGAACATCTTTTAATTTCTTGAGAAAGGCACACAGACATTTTGAGATAGGTCAAGTACTCCATTGGCAGTCTTCTCTAGTTGTTGAGTATTCTTGTTGAATATATATCAGCTGAAAAGAAGAATGTCAATTTAACTGCAATGATATGTTTATTTGTAAACTAGATCTGAAAGTAATGCTTGATATTATAACCTTGCTTTCAAACTTTTTGCTTATATTTTGTAGATTCCATTTTTTTTACCAAAGCATATAATGTTTGTTGAAACAAATAAATGTTTTATTTATTTTTAGCAACAACTTCTGATTTTTCTCTTCAGTTGCTGCTCTTATTTCCATAAATTTCTAAAATCTAACTATTTCTGATTGCCTGCTGCTTCTTGGATCTCAAATGTTCAAACTTCACATTGTTTTTTGTACTTTCCAGCCTTTAATGCTCATTGTTCCGGATGTCCAAGATGTGTACACTCCGCTTCAAACAGACCTTATTCTCCCAATCTCGGAGGTTTGTACCCACATTACATGAATGACAAATTTCTCCTTAGTTTATCATATATCTTCAAACTTCTGTTAGAAGCTTCGGTAGAAATAAGAAATCTCTCCATTCTTGACAAAGCTCTAAATACCTTATTTTTTGACGCTTTAGTGCCGTGAGAATTTGGAGCAACTTCTGGAGAGCATCCCAACCATGTTTGAGAACAACAGGGTTGCTGATTCGGCATTTGGTGCAGCTATGAAGGTATCGTGATCTTCACAATGTGACGTTTTGAGTTGCTCTTTTTGTACGACAATTCAGTTTTAGAGCATACAGTGTTCTACCTCTGTCTCAAAATATTGCAACGTTTAAGTTTGTCATGAGTCAAACATTCTTAATTTTGACCAACAATATCTCTAAAAATAATTTATTTCAAATAAAAAAGGTTACATATTATGATAGTTGATTTTGTTTTAATCTGCCAGCATCATTTTTGCGTTGTCAATCTTTATGGGTTTTTTTACTATTTATAGTCAAAGTTTAAAATATCTGACTCAGGACAAACTTAAACATAGCTACATTGTGGCACGGAGGGAATATTATTTACTTGCTTCACTAACAGCTGCATTACCATTTTCATCAACTTCACCAGTTTAGTAAAACTTACTTACAAAATAAGCTGTTGATTGTTGTTGAAGTATAACTTGCTTGCGAAATGTCATCATCATCATCATCATTATTTTGTATCTTTTTCGGTTTCATTGGACCAGTTTATTCTGATTATCTTGTGTGCAGGCATGTTTTCTAGCTATGAAGTCCACTGGTGGAAAGTTCCTTGTGTTTCAGTCAGGTATTTTGATAAATGAACTTGTCTGTTTGGTGGCTGGAGAGGAATCTTGTTTATTCCATCTTTCTTTGCATTTTTTCCAGATTAATTGTCACTCCCTATTGTTTGCCTGCTGGTCATGGCTTACCTGATAACTGATTATAGGCATAAAACTGGCTTTAAGAATGACAAAATAAACTAGTAAAACTGTCTATTCTCTGGTTTATTGAAGATGGAAACTGTTAATGGTGCCCGCCTTAGCTGCCTCACCTAGGCAATAAGGTGGTGGCGGCTCGTCTCGCCTCGCCTAGCCTTAACGCTTTTAAAACCATGATTATTGGTGCTTTGCAGTGCTACCATCCATAGGAATAGGTTCATTGTCTGCTAGGGAAGCGGAAGGCAGATCAAATATTTCCACTGGAGACAAGGTATGATTCATTTATGACTTCTGAGGGGTTATTATGCATACTGTACATGTAAAACATATTCATAGTTGCAACTTGCCAGGCCTTCCATTTTTAATTTTTAATTTTTTCTTTTAATGCTGCACCTTACTATAATTTATTTCCATCCTAAAGAAAAACATTTTTGTGTGCTCTCCAGGAGGTACATAAGCATCTTCAGCCTGTTGATAAGACTCTCAAGACAATGGCACTAGAATTTGCTGAACACCAGGTGAGAAAATATTGTTTTCATTGTTGTTTGAGAGATTCGTTATATCTATAATATTTAAATAACCGAATAACATTGACTTATGTCTTTCATTTATCAGGTTTGTGTAGATGTGTTCCTTAGTACTCAGTCATATGTAGATATTGCTTCAATATCAGTTGTTCCCAATACAACTGGTGGCCGGGTATGCCTCTCTTCAACAGTTGCCCAAGTGTGCTTTTAAATGTGTTATTTATTTCTCTTGTAACTCTGCAAATCTGCAACATGCTAGTGCTAAATATAGTTCAGATTAGATGTTATGATGCTTTCATCCCCTGAGGTAAACACCGCCAGGAAGAAGGTCAAGCACTGTCGGCCTTTTAGGAGTTGGGACTAGAGGAGTCTAATCATGAGCATGGCTTTTATTTTTCTTGCTCAGTTCCAATGTCCGCTTCTATTTAGTGAGGATAACAGTCCTAATGTATAATATCTTATCCTTACAGCACGTCTTAGAAATCATCCCTAGTAGGGATGAAAATGGTATGGATATTATCTATCCTATGTATCCGAATCCAGATACTCATGTTGGTTATCTGTTATGCAAGTAGGAT
Source organism: Cenchrus americanus (assembly GCA_947561735.1). Classification (NCBI taxonomy): domain Eukaryota; kingdom Viridiplantae; phylum Streptophyta; class Magnoliopsida; order Poales; family Poaceae; genus Cenchrus; species Cenchrus americanus. The sequence goes on along the minus strand of OX387239.1, from coordinate 125,027,804 downwards.
GAATGTCACATTTTACACTATTTGTACCCGACAAAAATTATTGGTAGATATAAGTTGGTATCCAATACATTTTTTTATTCATAGTCCCTAGGTTAGCCATTTTCTGCAGTCGACATGAATTTACTGTCATGTTAACTGTACCTACTAGTACTAGGAATAAAAAGAGTAAATACTCCGCCCATCCATTTATCCAAGGCCTATTTTGAAATCTGAAAATTCCACTTATGCAAGGCCCCATTTGTGTTTTTGCATTGGAAAACACTAAATCGTCGCTTTGGCATCTGCGTGAGCAATAAATACCTCTCACATGCTTCTCCGGAGATTAATGACTGGAGATACTTTATTTCTTTTCCTTGGTCTTTGAGTCAAGTGCAAATGGGACTTGGATAAATGGATGGAGGGAGTATGTGAGAAAAAACCGTCAAAGTTGTAGAAATCTTTTTGAATCCAATCCATTTTTTTCTCCAGTCCCTAAATATGTGAAAAAAAATCTCACAGTTGTACTCCACCCTCGATCCCTCCTGTGCCCCGGCCGTGGCCCCTGATCCGCCGCCGCGCTGGCCTCCCCGCACCCCAAACCCTAGGATTCCTTGCCTTGCGCCAGCTGCCGTCCACCGCCCCGGTCCCCACCTCCGGCGCGACACGGTGCCGAACGAAGAAGGACGCGCCGCCGTGGAGGGCGAGCTCCTCCACCGCCACTCTCGAGCAAATCCGCTGTCACCGCCCCTTCTTTGCCGAGCTCCTCCTTCTCTCCCCTTCTTGTCGGGCGATGTGGCCAGGGCGGGGCTGCAACCGAGCGGGCCGCCGCCGGCCGGGCGGGCGAGATCCGCCGCGCGGGCCGCCGCCGGCTGCAAGCACCGCTCCGCTGCGCGGGCCGCGAGCTCGGTCGCGCCGAACGTGAGCGCCGCTCCGCGGGCCGCCGGGAGCTCGGCCGCACCGGTCGCGGGCGCCGCGCGCCACCGATAGCTCGGTCGCGCCGGCCACGAGCGCACTGGCCGCGAGCACCGCTGTGGCCAACCGGGGTGAGGGGAAGCACGCGCGGCGGCTTGTGCAAGCCTGCACAACCGGAAACGCTCCTCCCACTCGTTTCCCACTATGCAGGTTGAGCCCCTCCTTTTGCATAACCTTAGCCTGGCTAACTCCCTATGCAGCCTACCAATCACCAGTAAGTTGCACTACATAAGCCTGGATAGGTCTTATACAGGTTACCAAACACCCCCTTGACTAAAATATCTGATCAGTCTTGGCTATGTTATGCTGAAGGAGGTAATCAAGAGTGATCTGCATATATGTTACACCTCATTCAAGACTGACCTTCATATAACGTGTGCCTTTGTGCCATGCATTTATCTATGCAACCATGGTGATTGTCAATATTTTAGATGTTGCAATTAGTACCATACATGGATAGCGATATTTGTGTTTTTACAGAATACCATATGTATGTCATGATAGAATGGGAACACAATTTGATTTTGACTGTTAGCTACAGTTCGACACTTAAACATGTTTTAAGTACCATTTTTATATCTTGTTACATGCATCTGATTTTCTCATATCATAGCTGCTCTTCTCTATAACATATTCTTGGAAACAACCTTTCTACTTGTTTATATGTTATTTGATGCTAATATTTATCCTTTATTTCCTCTAAAAAATACCTGCCCTTTATTTTGCAGGTTTACTACTATTACCCATTTTCTGCTCTCTCTGATCCAGCCAAACTGTATAATGATCTTAGATGGAATATTAGTAGACCACAGGGTTTTGAGGCTGTCATGCGTGTCAGGTGTAGTCAGGTATATATGTTAAACCTTTTCTTACCTTTTTTTTATTGTGATAGCAACTTCATTTTTCCATCTCTTTTCAATTTGTGCTCAGGGGCTTCAAGTACAAGACTACTTTGGCAATTTCTGCAAGCGCGTCCCTACTGATATTGATCTACCTGCGGTGAGTAATTAGGATTGAGTGTGTGGCCCAGTGCAGTTACAGGCAGTGTTCTCTGCTTGCGTGATTAACTTTTCGGTACAAAGTGTGATGCATGGGGGCATGGATAATAGAACTTTGTTTTTTTGCATTCAGCATTCATCTGTCTTTGCTGTAGTGAAGGGAATGCTCTTTGGTCTCAGGCAGTTTTCTGGTGATGTTGTAGGATAATGTTTGAACACATGACCATCAAGGTTGGCACATCTAATGTTAGAGTGCACAACGGAATCCAGCCCGGCCCGCTATACCCATGAGCTGGAGCCCCACAAGGCCTAAAGTCCACTGGAGCCCACAACAAGGCTCTAGGCCTAACTCAACCCCAAAGACTAGCCTGATGGGTGAGGATTGTCCCCACCTATATGTTATGCTCCCCACCATCAATTTCCGACGTGGGACTAAACCCAACAATCTCCCCTGTCACACATCGGGCCCAATTCTTCCATCACCACAACCCATGTGATCTCCTGAAGAAGTTATCCCAGGTCTCGAGTCCAACTTTATCACACGCCCTCTTGAGACGTTCACGGGCACCCCCCGTCACCATGTGACCCTAGAGATTTTCAGGTTTGCTGACTACGGCTCTGATACCACTTGTTAGAGTGTGCAGCGAGATCCGGCCTGACCCGGCCCGCTATAGCCATGAGTCGGCGGCCCACCAGACCTAGGTCTACTGGAGCCCACAACAACATGGCAGTGGGCCTAACTTAACCCAAAAGACCAGCCTGATGGGTGAGGATTGCCCCCACCTATATGTTGTGCTTCCCACCATCAATTCCGATGCGGGACTAAATCCAACATCTAAACTATCCAGTTATTTACAAATGGTAATTTTGTGTCTTGAAATTTTGGAGCCAGAATTATGTAATATTTTGATATAATTGTTGTCTATTTGGTAATATATGAAGGTTGAGAAACCAAGACTTGAAAAAGCATGATTAGCAGAGCATACAAACTATAGGGTCTGCTAGGGCATTGGTCTGTCTGGTTAATTCAATGCCTTGAGTTTTAACAAAAAAATCTGAAAATATAACACTATTTGGGCATGCCATAGTTCTTAGAAACAATCTAATACTCTAATGTTTCTTTCCTTTTGGTGCTGCATTCTTTAGCTGTATTTTTGTCAGTTTATTGAGACACTCCTTTGGCGCAGATTGACTCGGACAAAGCTATAATGGTTACATTTAAGCATGATGACAAATTGCAGGAAAATTCAGAATGTGCTTTCCAGGTGAATATTATACATCACGGAAAAAAGTCTTGATACTTGACTGAATTTTATTCTGGTTTAGTTTCATCCTGTTTCTAGAGAATAATGTTTAGTATTGCTTATTATTTTCAGTTTGAGAAAAAAAGCTATGGATGCCCGACTATTTTCTGATTTTATATTAGTTATTACAACAAGAAGTTTATGTGAAATAAGCTCATACCTGTATCATCCAGAACAGTTCTCCAATAAATGTGGTTCAGCAAGCTGGGCTCATACATGATACCACTTTCTGGGTGGTTTCAGTTATGGCTGCTCACTGACTTATGCGCCCCCTAGGATACAAACAAACAAAAAGGATATTTGTACTGCATCGGGCATGCTTGGAAATGGACAACAGTATTACTGTCTAGCTAGTAATCGGCTTGTGCCTAAACAGTTACGACTTGCCAAATTTGAAGTTCAATGTCATTTTAAATATGGTTCGATACTATTTGGGATCGCAGTTGCTCCTAAATGATATTTTGGTTGAGTACATTAAAAGGTTTCCGAGTACATATTGTTAGTTAGTTCCCTTCTGCAGCCAGATTTTTTTTTCTTGCATGTGCTGCAAAGAGATTTAAAAAACCTTATCTCACTCAGTATTTTGTATTGTTCTCCAACAGCTTATTTATGTCTAGTGTAAATGTGTTTTGAACTAATCATTTGCTATGAACCTGACTTATTTATATTGTCAGTTTGTCAGCAGTAGTACAGGGGGCAAACAATCAATACTGACATGTGATTCGTGCTGCATTTTCAGTGTGCACTTCTTTACACGACGGGTTTTGGGCAAAGAAGGATACGGGTCATAAACCTTTCACTTTCATGCACAAATATGCTCAGTAATCTTTTCCGATACGCTGATCTGGAAACACAATTCACATATGTTGTAAAGCAAGGTAAATTTACTGTTAATTTAAATTCAAAGTATCCACTTTTGTTACTTTTGAGGTAATCAGCACAATTTTGCATATCTGATGTACACAGTAAGCTGTTTTTACGCATTCTCATGTATCACACAAAATTGCCTTTGCATATGTAGCTGCAAATGGCATTCCATCAGTACCTCTTTCTCAAGTTAGAGACCAAGTAACAAGTACATGTATCAATATTCTCCAATCATACCGGAAGTATTGTGCATCTGTAAGTTCTTCTGGGCAATTGATTCTTCCGGAGGCTCTGAAACTTCTGCCGTTGTATACTCTAGGTACAATCTAGTTCAATCTGATATACAATTTCTAAATTCTTTGATGTACTTATGTTGTATCTGCAACTTGACTAACTATACTTATTTTATTTCTCAGCGTTAACAAAAAGTGTAGGATTGCGCAATGATGGGAGATTGGATGATCGGTCCTATTGGGTCTCTATTGTCTCTTCAATTTCTGTGTTACTAGCTATTCCATTGGTGTTTCCTAGGATGATTGCCCTCCATGATCTTACGTCAAGGGTACATGAGTCAAGACTTTATTTTCCTACCTTTTACATCAAGGTCATTGACCCATCTGGTTAGTACGATGATAATTAATGTGTAGCTGCAACTTATGTGTAGGACGATGATGATTCACTTATACCGAGTCCCCTTACACTCAATAGTGAGAATGTACACGATGATGGAATTTATTTGTTAGAAAATGGTGAGGATGGCTTTATTTATGTCGGAAATTCAGTCAATCCTGTGACCCTTGAGCAAATATTTGGTGTCTCGTCTTTGGCTCGAGTACCAGATCAGGTCAGTCTTGCACCTCCTCATCTATCTACATTTACCTTATGGTTTTTAAATTTACTCCAGATGTGGATCATAGCTAGGATTGTTCATTACACTCCTTTTGAAAATAAAAAATGGGTGTGTCCTAGACCAATCATTTGTGAAATGCTGTTTGCCTTAGACAAATTTTCCAATTGCTTTAACGTTGATTAATAACTTGATTGTTTCAGTTGGTACTGGAGCCATTTGATAACGAGCTCTCCAGGAAAGTGAATGAGGTGGTGAATGAAATAAGGCGTCAGAGATGCTCTTACTTGAGGTACTGTGCACCTGACTCAAATATGTTGACCATACAAACCACATGATACCAACACTTGACATTTGACATTCTGAAATTGCCTTTTCCAGATTGAGATTATGCAAAAAGGGTGACCCATCTGGTTAGTCCCGTTTTTTTTCTTAGCCTTGACCCTTGGTTACCTTCTCTGCGTTTATATCCTAACACGACAATGTTAAACTGCAGGAGATTTCTTCCGATCACTATTAGTGGAGGACAAGGCACCTGGCAGCCTTTCCTATGTCGAGTTTCTTGTACATGTTCACAGGCAAATCCAAAATAAGATGACCTGAGGTGAATCCCACCTCATTGTTGTAACATTTTGGTCGGTAGGAATCAAGAACAAAATTGATTTCTGCATGAGGACAAGACAGAAATGAATGAACCCGACTCTCCAACTAGTGCAATCTAATTCACACCTGGAGTCATTGCAGAAATGGCAGGATTCTGCAACCACTTGCAACATCGGTTTTGGTGGAGATATATGTTTCTGTACAGAGATGAGTTTACTTTCTTGCGCTCAATTTTGAGAGTATTTATTTTTGTGGTCAGTGGCTGTATTTTGTCAAGAGGAAGTTATAGAGGTTGGGCAATTATTTAAGTTTAGCCGTGAGAGTCATATGGTTGTAAATGCACATAAGTAATTATTCGCAAGTGACGTGAGCATCATGGTTAACCTTCTTTTATGGTCACATAGGTTTACAAATAGGATTCAAAGCTGACATTCTTCTACTGTTAGAATTCTTAAATGGAAGTAACGTCCGATGGCAGACAAAAATATCGGACGCAACCACCCGCGCAGCTGCTAGCTACCCATCTTATCCGCTCGGACCTGCCTTCCTCAATCGAGCAGCGGCTGATCACCCCTGCGCCGACGCTGCTGATGCCGACGCCCCTTTGCTTGCCTTACTGCCGACGCCTGGTGCACCGTGCGCACCTTCCCCTCCTTCCCCCTTCTCTCTGCCCATCGCTGTCGTGTGTGGCTTCGGGGCCAGTCGGCCAACGTTCCACCACGCTGCTCCCTCTCTCTGCCTGTTGTCGTGCCCATTGGTGTTGTACATGCCTCGGAGGCCGGCCGGCTAATGCAGAGCTGCACGGTTCTCGTGCTCCGCATCAGCCCCCACACCACGGGAGCTCTCTGGTTGGAGGAGCTGTGCCCTACGTGTGTCCATTGAGCTCGAAGTGTGGACAGTTGCTGCCATCCTCTCCCTATGGCGTCGCGGCCGAGGTATCGTGCGTGTTGCTCGCACTCATCCCACCAATCATGGAGCTAGCTCGCCCTGTCGGTCATGGAGGTCGCCGCACCCGGACCTTGCATGGTAGGTGTTCTTGGACCTCGCCTCGACATCCGCAGCCATGGAGGTCATCGTCCCGCAAGATCGCACCCCCCGGTCGTGAGGCAGCTCACCGCGCTCGGAGGTCGTCGTCTGCATTCTCCCGGCGTGGCCCCAACCTCAACCTTGTTCCCATCCCTGTGCTCGGTGTTTCATCTGTTCATTTTCCATGTTGCAACTTCTGTACTCGTGTGTTTCACCGTGATATAGATGTTGCAACAGTTTTTTCATCTGCCACTTCTCATGTTGCAACATCTTTGTTTCAGTGTTTCATCATCACCGTGCATAACTCAAGTCCAATGATGGAAACTGGGAGCCTCATTCCGGCGGTGGCCGTCGGGCGAAGAAGCAGGGGGAGAGGGATACAGGAGGATACGACGACGACCGAGTAGGTACGAGAACTCGATTGTCACGCATCACGGCCATCGCGATCGCCGCCACGTCCTACCCCACGCCATGGCCATGACGGTGAACTTCGACGAGAGATCCAGGGTAGGAACAGAGTAAGCCCAACAGCCTCGGGGAAGCGCGAGACGGAGCAGGCCGCGCTTGGCCAAGGCCGCAAGCGAGAGTTGGGAGGCGGTGTCCGTGATGGGAATAAAACAAAGCGAAAGGTTAAAACCGCAAGGTCAGGCGTGATTAACCGGGACACTCATCGTGGAGGGTGGGTGGGTACGGTGAGCGGGTATGCAAGCACAAGGTGAAAAAAGATTATAGTTTTTGGCAGAAACACTCTCCAAATTGCGTTTTTGTACTTCATAGTCCTTCCACCCTATCCACTTCCAAAAACATATGATGGGTGGGTCCAGCGTGAGGGGTAAGGTGGGTCCGATTTGGGTGAGAAAAGTTTTCAATTGTTTTCGCTCCTTATATTATAGATACGATGACACTAAAATGCACCCAGGTGCATTTTAGTTCACCAATGCACAGACCCCCCCAACCGTGCCCACCTTTCCCAACCCAACCGTGTCCGACCAGGAGCCCCACCTCTAACCATCCGCACCTCGGTCCTCATCAACCTCTCTCCCAAGTCAAGCCCCAGTCGAAAAATCGCCTAGCCGCTCCTCCCGCAAACCCATGGCTCTGCTGCCACTGTCGCACCTCGAATTACCTCGCCGCTCCTTGCCCAAACCCATGGCTCCGCCATCGCTTCCACGCTTGGAATCGCCTCGCCGCTGCTCGCCCAAACACATGGCTCCGCCGTCACTTCCGCACTTGGAATCACCTCCTCCGACGGGCCAGCCCGTGATTCTGCAATAGATGGTGGTTGTTCCGGTAGCTGGGGCTCGACCGATATCGTCGGCACCCCCATCGATTGCATCTGCGTCGGCAGCAACTCCTGCATCAGTCACGCCTACAGCAGGACCACGTAGAAGCCTCAGATCAGGTGATCCCTTGCATCACGCGACGTTGCTGACGCCTCCACCATCGATTCTGCCTAGATCAATGGTCACGCCTGATCCAACCGAGATGTTCATCCCGGTAACAAAAAATCACAAAAGTGTTTTGCTCGTTTCTGCTTTTTAGTTCCTATTAGTGGCAACTTTCATTACTGTTTGCTGCGCCTAGTGTCTGTGTTGATTGCAACTTTATTGTCTGTGTTGATAGATTGCTGGTGAATTTTGGTTGTTTCCCTAGTTTGCAACATGGGTTGCTGTCTGGTTGCAACCATAGATCCATGTCGATTGCAACTTCATTGTCTGTGTTGATAAATTGCTGGTGAATTTTGGTTGTTGAGCAAGTTTGCAATGTGGATTGCTGTTCTGGTTGCAACCAAGGGCTCATGTGGATTGAAAACTTCAATGTCTGTGTTGATAGATTGTTGCAGGAATTATTTTGTTGCGCTAGATTGCAACCAGAGGCTCGTGTGAATTGCAACATCATTGTCTATGTTGGTGAGGACCATGTGTGGTTCGAGGACCGGTGGATGGTCGCTTCCAGGTGTGACGAGTGATTGACAACGTTGTGTGGACTAATTCTTGGCTAAGTATTGCAGGTGTAGGTTGCGGCTTGACTGGTGTTGGTGCAGGTGAAGAACAAGTGCGAAAGGTCGTTGCCTGTGAGGCCTCCAGGTGTGGAGAAGACAAGTAGGCTTCATTCAAGGGACCCGATGGCCAGTGGAGTCAAGTGCGAGCCGCATGGTGGCTAGAACGGCAAGATGAAGTCATGGACGATTTCTTGGTTGAGCCTCAAAACCAAGGTCGAGCCGGGACTACGTGTGAGCCGAGTCATGAGTGGCGATTGGCGGAGGCTACACCGAGTTCGCGGGGTTTCCAGTGGTTCACCAGAAAACCACTGAGTTCCTTGGTTGATCCACAAAGCCAAGACCGAAGAACCGAAAACAGAGGTGAGCAGCATCAGACCGGTCTGACCGGTGGGTACCAGTCTGACCGGTGAGGAGCACTGGTCTGACTGGTGTGCGACGACGCAGTCTGGAGACTTCGAAGCAGAGGGCACGTGTCGCGATCGCAAGTCTTGCGTCGAGGCTAAGCAAGTTTGCGGTCGCTGGGCATCCGTCCGATAGAGCGATCACAAAGATTTCCGAATTCGCCCTCGAGGGGCATGTATCCCTAATTAGCTAGTAAGGGTATTTTAGACTTTCGGTTGCCTCCATATAACCCAAGTGGTGAGAGGATGGCAGCCATCTCTTGGAACCCTAGCTCATTTTGTTTTGCTATATTCTCCTTTCTTTTCCCTTAGAATTTCTAGGACTAGCTTGAGAGCTTCATGGTGAGATCTTGTGAGAGGGTAGGATGATCGGGCGGAAGCTAGACCTTGTATGAACCTTCATGGTATGTACAGATGATTCGGTGTGGTTCCTCAAGGCTTGTTTGAGTTCTTCCCAGCTTTCCTTTTGGGTGATTTTCGGAGCCTTTTCTTGGTGTTTTTCTCGGAGAAATTTGAAGGCTTTTCTCTCTACGATTTGTTGGGTGATATATGCATGAACCCCTTGTGGTTCTTTTCCCTTTGATTCCCCTCCCAAATACGTGAGAAAAGGGACTTTTTGGGGTTTTCGTTGTTCTAGGGTTTGTGGTGTTCTTGGTGGAAATCCTTTGATTCCTCTTGATTCAACGAGTTTTGGTGGACCATAACTTGGCTATGGAGTGCCCATGAGGTGTTCCTACTATCCCCAAAGTCTTGTGCGAATCCGTGGAGCGAATCGGGAGATCGGGAGTTGGATTTGGAAGAGTTGACCCGCGGGTTTTGTTCATCCTGGGCTGCCTAGGCCCTTGACCGGTCTGATTGGTGTGAGCCCTCTGTGGGATTTGTCTCAGGTAATTTGATGGACTCGTGTGTGTTGTCGGATAAACGACGTATCCACCTACGATCCGCAAGCGTACGGGCCTACACCTTTTTCACCACAGGATTCCCAAGGTTCTTGTCAATCTGCGGAGCAAGGGGATTACAAGCATTTGATCTACCTGTACTCACTAACTACTCAAACCCTAACTATGATTAGACTAGAGAACGACTATACTACACTAGAGAGAACGATTAAGCTAACAAGATAAAAGACACTCGCTCATGGGTCTACGATACTTGAACATGCAACAAATTTAAACATGAGATTGTGACCACGGTTTCGCCCTTTCCCTCCCCCCGTACTGTCACTACGCGGAGGTATTCCTGACTAGGCCTATGATGGACATGACGTATTGAATGGATCCAAGGGAGCATTGGATCTCTACTTCCCTTTACGGCATGGTAGCTAACCTTAAGCATTAAAGTATATTCAACACATGATGATAGATAGATGTTCCAACAAAGTAGCGATTACATCTCAAGATCAATTACAACCCATGGACAAATGAGAAGATTACCCGATCAAGGTGCTAGATATAGCACCGTTGATCATGGTGACGCTTCCGACGGTGTCTTCCTTCTTCTCCACTTGTGGGTGCTTCCTTCGAGATGGTCGATCCTCCTCCAGAGATCTCCCTCCTCTCTCTCTAGCTTGTGGATGACCTCCTAGTGCGAATGGCTCTCTCCTCTGCGAATGGCGGCACCTCCAGGACTTTAGGGTTGAAGATCCTTCGGGTGCAAGGAAAGGGGGGCCGAACAGACCCTCGGAGTGGGCCAGGCCGGCCGGCCTCAGCCGACCGACCCAGGTCCATCCCGGCCCTGTTCGGTCGCCCCTTCGCTCCCGTGGGTCCTCAGGTGATTATGCATTTTGCCCCCTCCACTTGCACTATTTTGACGATGTCATCCCCACGTCCAAACTGGAGGTTCTCTTTGCATGAAGTCCGGTCTTTTACGCTTCAATCCTCGGGGGTATTCCTTCGTAGCACTCCGGTTCTTGCCACCATTGGAAGTGATTTCATCAAGCTCATGAACACGAACAAGACTCCGTAAATACTCCTTTGAACTTGTTGTGAATCCGTCCTTTATGTCCATGTTTTCCTACATAAACACAACACTTCCGAATGCATGCACATAGATGAACTTGCTATATGATTAGTGTGCCTAGTGGCATCGCCGTCGTCGTTGCCGTCGTCATTGCCGTTGCCGCCGCATTGGGGCCTTCAAGAGTCTTCTCCTTGGGCACCTCTTCCCAAATGTACAAATCATTATCATCTCTTTCGGCGGCCGCCCATGAGCTCTGGCTACGATCATCGGAATTGTCGCTTGTAGTCCTTCCACTTCATGCCTCGGATGCGCGTCGACCGTCGAACGGGAGTAGGGACTTTCTCCTCTTTGACGGGGTTGCGAGATGTGATAGCTCCGGTCGGGACACGCCCTTCGCAACGGATGCGGGTGGTCCTCTTGATCTCGACGGGTAGCTTGAGCTCACATCGCTTCGCCTCCTCCATCGATGGCTCCTTGGCGCCTTGCTTCAACTCTACGCTCCTTGGGGACACCATGGCTGCTGCGTGGGTGCAAAAGATTGCTAGATGGGATGGATTCCCGAGCTTCCAATTCGGCCAAATAAATAGTCCGAAAAGGAAAACCCTAGAAACCTCATTTTCCTTATTCAAACTTCCCTTAAAATTTTCTGACCAAAGAAGGAAGTCGAAAAGGAGCATTCCGGGGAAAAATCGGGGCGAACCGCCGCCAGGCCCCCACTAGGCCGGTCGGACCAGGCCGGCAGGCCTACCCTGTTCCGGGGGCCGGTCTGGTCCGGTTTCCAGTGCGCCACCCTTTTTTCGCATTCTTAGCCCATGAAAAAAAGGTGGTCCAGTAAATCTTCATGAGAAACTCCAGAAAAATAAAAGAAAAACTATTTACAAAAATCCACACCTTGTTTTTCGTCATAGGCTGGACGTTCGGGCTCTTCTTTCATGGTGAAGACATCAATATGGTGAAGGGGCAGAACGTCGGGTTCGTAGTAAACCTTAAGCCGTTGACCATTCACCAGGAATTGATCACCTTTCACATCCATAATGGTTACCGCTCCGTTGGGGAGCACCGAATGAACAACATAAGGTCAGTCCCACTTGCTTTGCAATTTCCCCTTTCCGAAGGTTTTAAACCTCGAATTGTAGAGGAGGACCTTATCTCCTCCTTTAAACTCTTTCTTCTTCAACTTTTGTCATACCACCTTTGAATCCTCTCCTTGTATATGCTTGCATTCTCGTATGCTTTCAACCTCATCTCCTCTAGCTCGCTTATTTGAATTCTTCGCTTTACCACCGCGGCATCGAGATCAAAGTTCATCTCTTTAATCGCCCAATAGGCTTTATGTTCCAACTCAACCGGAAGGTGGCAAGCTTTTCCATAGACGAATTGATAAGGGGTCATACCTATCGGTGTCTTGAACATCGTTCGATACGCCCACAAAGCTCCGTCTAATTTCTTTGACCAATCTTTGCCTCCCTTCTCTATGGTTTTGTTGAGGATGCTTTTTAATTGCCTATTCGACGTTTCCTATTGTTCGTTGGTTTGTGGGTGATAAGCCGTAGAGACCCTATGTTCAATTCCCAACTTGGACAAGCACCTTTTGAAATTCTTCCTGGCGAAGTGAGTTCCTCCATCACTTATCAAGATTTTCAGTGTACCGAAACGAGGAAAAATCATGCTCGTGATTATGGCAATGGACTCCTCCGTGGAAGCTTTACGACATGGCATAACCTCTACCCACTTGGATACATAATCAACCATGACTAGGATATGCTCAAATCCATGTGAGTTTTTGAAAGGCCCCATGAAGTTTATTCCCCACACATCGAATAAATCGATTTGTAGATTATATCTTAAGGGCATAAAATTTCTTTGAGAGATGTTTCCGGCTCTTTGGCATTCGGGACATGATGCAACATATCTTTTAGTATCTTCATGCATCTCCGGCCAATAGAATCCGCTAGACCACACTTTTGCTTGGGTCCGAAAATGGCTATAGTGTCCACCGTACTCCGCTGAGTGGCACTTTCTCAAGATTTCTAGCCTCTCTTCTCTTGGCACACATCTTCTCATGACTCCATCATTGCCAAGTTTGAAGAGGTACGGTGCATCCCAAAAGTATTTTTGACTTTTGGAGATTATCTTCCTTTGAGAGTTTCTATCTAGATGGTCAAGAGGCATCTTCCGAATTGCTCGAATGATATCAATCATCCAAGTGTCTTTATCGAGCACTCGATAGAGGTGGTCATCTCTCATCTTGTCTTCTATGGGCTCTTTATCATCTTGTCCACGATTCATCCTAGACAAATGATCGGCCACAACATTCTCCACCCCCTTCTTATCACGAATTTCAACATCGAACTCTTGAAGAAGAAGGATCCAACGGATCAACCGTGGTTTAGCATCCTTCTTAGCCAAGAGATACTTGATGGCCGCGTGATCGGTGTAAACGATGACTTTCGAGTTCACGATGTAAGATCTGAATTTTTCAAAGGCGAATACCACCACTAGCAACTCCTTTTCCGTAGTGGCATAATTTAATTGTGCCTCATTAAGAGTTTTACTAACGTAGTAAACGGCATGAACTCAGCCTTCCTTTCTTTGACCCAAAACCGCTCCTACGGCGTAGTCACTTGCATCACACATGATCTCGAAAGGTTGGCTCCAATCTGGAGGTTGAATAATGGGAGCACTCACCAAAGCGCTTTTCAAGGTCCGGAATGCCGCTAGGCACTTCTCATCGAAGTCGAAAGCCACATCCTTTTGAAGGAGATGCATTAAAGGCTTAGTCATCTTCGAGAAGTCCTTAATAAATCTTCTATAGAATCTGGCATGGCCTAGAAAGCTCCTCAAGGATTTAACATCCGTTGGAGGTGGGAGTTGCTCAACCGTCTCTACCTTAGCCTTGTCCACTTCAATGCCTCTCTCGGATATAACATATCCGAGCACTATGCCTTGCTTAACCATGAAGTGGCACTTTTCCCAATTTAACACTAAGTCCACATCCGCACACCTCGTCAGGACCTTATCCAAGTTTGCCAAGCAATCTATGAACGTCTTCCCATAAACAGAAAAATCATCCATGAACACCTCAACAATTTCTTCGATGAATTCCGAGAATACGGCCATCATGCAACGTTGAAAAGAGGTCGGAGCGTTGCATAGACCGAAGGGCATCGTTCTATATGGAAACATTCCATAAGGGCATGTAAACGTTGTTTTGTGTTGATCATCCGGGTGAATGGGAATTTGCATGAACCCCGAGTACCCATCGAGAAAGCAAAAATAATCGTGGTTTACTAATCTCTCGAGCATCTCGTCAATGAACGGTAGGGGGAAGTGATCTTTCTTCGTTGCTTTGTTTAACTTTCGATAATCGATACACATCCGCCACCCGGTCACGGTTCTTTGTGGTATCAACTCATTCTTCTCATTCTTCACCACGGTTAAACCTCTTTCTTTGGTACACAATGTACCGGGCTCACCCATTCGCTATGCGGAACTAGGTAGATGATTCCGGCATCAAGTAACTTGATTTCCTCCTTCTTCACTACCTCTCGCATGGCATGAGTTAGCCTCCTTTGGTGGTCCACTACGGGCTTACATTGGTCTTCCATTGGTATACGATGAGTGCAAAAGGCTGGGCTAAGACCTTTGAGATCATTGATCGAGTATCCAATCACATTCCTATGTTTTTTCAATAAAATCAGCAACTTCTCATTTTCTTCGGGACTCAACTCGTCACTCACGATGACAGGATAAGTCTTGTCTGGGCCCAAAAATTCATATTTTAATCCTTTGGGCAAAGGTTTAAGGTCTACCTCAGGCACTTGTGGCTCCTCAGGTTTAATTTCTCCTATGTCGTCGAGTTATTCTTCCTCCACGCTTCCATCTTGTGGTTCTAATCCTTTCATTGCTTCTTCTAGTTCTTCATCTTGTTGATCATTAACTTGATTTTACATCACTCTCTGCAGTGGGTCCCTAAGGGTTTCAACAAAACAAAGACTATCTAACTTCTCTACTTCGTTTTCGGGAGGAAAAGGTGAAGGGTGTTTAGAAACGCGAAGAAAGTTATAGGTGTACTTCTTTCCATTAAGGTTCATTGTTACTTTGCATTTTTCGGCATCCAACACGGCATCAACCAACTTAAGAAAGGGCCTACCTAGGATTATGTGATCATGATTACTATGGTAAGCATCAATAACAAAGAAATCGGTTGGTATACATTTTCCAAAGATTTTTACATTCATGTTGCAAGCAATACCTAGAGGTCTAATAGTTCTACCATCTCCCATGATTAATTTTGTTGATGTTGGAGCTAAGTCTAGGTTGTGGTCTTGAACTTTTTCATAAATTTTAGAAGATAGGACACTTACTTGGGCTCTGATGTCACATAAAGCTTTGCATTGAACTCCGTTGATCTCGCAACTCAAGTGTGGTGTCGTCTTCTCTTCTTCTTCGGATCCTATTGCGTAAACTTCGGCAAGGCGAGCGTATGGTGATGCTTCGAGCTTGATCCCCATGATTCTCTTCACCTTAGCTATGTGTTCTGGATCCACATCATCTCCAAAGAGCTTTTGAAAGATCTCACCAGTGGTTTCAAAGTCGTATGAATCTTCCACTTTCTTTTCCGGTGGGAAATCCACTTTTAATGCTCTTGCCATCCCCTTTTCGTTAGGGAACAGTGTTCTCTTGTCGAATACTTCTCCGTAATCGATTGGAACCCAATCCATGTGCTCGAACTCCCTTAATGGCTTCACACTTGACATGCTTCTCTTGTTTGTTTCATTTGGTACGACGAAGTCAACGCTCGGGGTAGTTCTTGACTTGATGTGCTCTTGTTCAAGCTTTTCCGGGATTGGCTACTCTTTTGTGACTTCCGAGGTTGCCTCGAAAATTCAACACACTTCTTCATCCTCGAATTGTGTTCCGACTCTCCCACAAGTCTTGTCTCCCAATCTCTTCTCATGGCAGTCGCTTTACTAATTTTTTGTAGAAGTTAAGCGGCTTTCGTGAGTGTTTTCTCCATGAGATCCCCACCTGCACACATTTGTACGTGTTGCATGCAACTAGGGGTTAGGGAAAAGAAAAATGTATGCAAGAATATGTCACCAGAGAAGCCGAGTCTTGGTCCTTGTTCGATCAACTCATTAAACCTATTCCAAGCTTCGGTCTATCCCTTCCTCTTCTCCTTGTGTGAAAGTGATCACTTGCCTCCTTAGATGTTGAACCTTGCTAATTGGAAAGAACTTCTCGCAAAACTTCTTTGTCAACTTGTTCCAATTGCCTTCAACTTCAAATGATGCAAACGAGTACCACGTCTTCGCTTCACCGGCAAGTAAGTAGGGAAAGAGGTTCCATTTGAGCCATTCATCGGGAACTCCTTCTTGACGCACTATGTTGCATAGCGTCATGAAATGCCTTATATATCTATATGGGTTCTCTATAACCATCCCTTCAAACGGGTTTGCCGCCACCATATCGATGATCTTGGATTTGATCTCATACTTGGTCGCTTCGAGCTTCGAATCCAACTCTTGTACTCTTATGTCTTCACATCGAGGACTAGCGTAATCCCTTAGTGATTTCTCTGGTTCTTCCACGGGTTGATTGACGAACGCCATCTAGACAACAAGATAAAAACAAAAACAAAAACAAAACAAAGTGGTTTTCTAGGTAATATGTGTTAGATATTAGCAAACAAAAGATAAACTAAATTTAAAACAAAGTTAGATGCAAACCAAACGATGTAAACTAGCTTGCTCCTCGGCAACGGCGCCAGAAAAAGGGGCTTGTTGACGGATAAAACACATATCCACCTACGATCTGCAAGTGTACGGACCTACACCTTTTTCACCACGGGATTCCCAAGGTTCTTGTCAATCCGCGGAGCAAGGGGATTACAAGTGTTTGATCTACCTCTACTCACTAACTACTGAAACCCTAACTTTGATTATACTAGAGAACGACTACACTACACTAGAGAGAACGATTAAGCTAACAAGATAAAAGACACTCGCCCATGGGTCTACGATACTTGAACATGCAATCACTTTAAACATGAAAACCGATCTAATCTATCCGGGGTTGTGACCACGGTTTCGCCCTTTCCCTCCCCCATACTGTCACTACTCGGAGGTATTCGTGACTAGACCTATGATGGACACGGAGTATTGGAGCTCTACATCCCTTTACGGCATGGTAGCTAACCTTAAGCATTAAAGTATATTCAACACATGATGATAGATAGATGTTCCAACAAAGTAGTGATTACATCTCAAGATCGATTACAACCCATGGAAAAATGAGAAGATTACACCATCAAGGTGCTAGATATAGCACCATTGATCATGGTGACGCTTCCGACGGTGTCTTCCTTCTTCTCCACTTGTGGGTGCTTCCTTCGAGTTGGTCGATCCTCTTCCGGAGATCTCCCTCCTCTCTCTCTCTAGCTTGTAGATTGCCTCTCGGTGCGAATGGCTCTCTCGTTGCCGAATGGCGGCACCTCCAGGACTTTAGGGTTGAAGATCCTTCGGGTTCAAGGAAAGGAGGGCCGAACCGACCCTCAGAGTGGGCCAGGCCGGCTGGCCTGGGCCGACCAGCCCAAGTCCATCCCGGCCCGGTTCGGCCGCCCCTTCGCTCCCGTGGGTCCTCAGGTGATTATTCATTTTGCCCCCTCCACTTGCACTATTTTGAGATGTCATCCTCACATCCAAGATGGAGGTTCTCTTTGCATAAAGTCCGGTCTTTTACACTTGAATCCTCGGGGGTATTCCTTCGTAGAACTTCAGTCCTTACCACCATTGGAAGTGATTTCATCAAGCTCATGAACACGAACAAGACTCCGTAAATACTCCTTTGAACTTGTTGTGAATCCGTCCTTTATGTCCATGTTTTAGTACATAAACACAACACTTCCAAATGCATGCACATAGATGAACTTGTTATATGATTAGTGTGCCTAGTGGCGGGTTAGTTCCATAATCAAATCCAAACCAAAGTGTAATTAACATGTTTGGTGTATCAAAATACACCGTCAACAGTGTGTCTTTGGGTCGTGTTGGTGCTGGTCAGTTCTTGTCTGGTTTGGAGGTGTTTTGCTTGATTTTGTGAAGGGTTCTTCTTCCTTGCTGGTTGTGTTTTGGGGGTGTTTTTGTTCCAGGGCCTAGAGAAGTCATTGAGGCTCTCTGGAACATTTGTTGTGCGACTACTGGAGCCACCGGCCACCGGCTCTGTCCACCGGTCTGACCGGCGAAGGCCATTAGTCTGACCGGTGTAGCACATGCAGCAAGTCGTGCAAGTTTCCGCTGTGTGTGTTGGTGAGTTTTGGCTCGGAAGGTTGTTTGTTGGTTCCTAGGATTAGTAGCACTCCAGTGACTATGTGGTCTTGACCAACTTGGGTAGTTGAGTCGGAGACGTGTGTTGGAAGCCGTGTTCATCTTGTTGGAGCCTCTATCTCCTTCGAGAAGAATTTTTATCGGCTCCTATTCACTCCCCCCTCTTTGGTTCACCGTTTCGGTCCTTCAAGTGGTATCAGAGCCGGTTATGGGTCTTGATTGACTCTAATCAGTCTAAGATCCAAGGATGGTGTACCAGGAATAGGGTTCGGGTCTTCCACACTTCAATGGCAAAAACTACCAGATGTGGAGTAAGCGGATGGCGGCGTTCCTCCGTGGAAAGGGTTAGATCCTTTGGGATGTCATGGTGGACACAGGTTATGGCCAGCCGATGAACTTCCTCGCTCCAGGATCGAGGGACATGTTCGACGCCAACAACAAGGCGGTCGACTACTTGTTTCATGCTCTGTGTCAACCTGAATTCGATCAGGTGCACACAGAGAGCTTGGCTTGTAGAATCTGGTCGGTGTTGAAGGAAGCTCATGTTGGGAATGCTCAGGTTCAGGCTTGGATGTATGCGACTTACCGGAGAGAGTACGAGAATTTCACTCATCTCCCTGATGAGTCCATCGATGCCTTGTTTTAAAGGTTCACGGTTGTGGTGAACAACATGAGGGCCAATGTGGATGTGCTCCCGTACGATGATCATGATAGAGTCGTCAAGCTCTTACACTCATTGGATCGTACGGTTTGGGGCGGAAAGTTTGAGGCTATTGTGGAGTCTGAGAAGTATGACACCTTGACGGTGATCGAGCTATTCTCGAAGCTCAAGTTGGCTGAGGTGAATCGAGGCATGACAACCAAGATTGAGGGCTCGACTGACTCTCATAGTCTCGCCCTCATCGGTGGCTCGAAAGGAAAGTCTAATGCTAACCCATCCACCAGGATGTTCTCCTTGTCCTCTTTGATGTCTTTGCCAGATGAGGAGTTCGACGTGCTCGGAGAGGATGAGCTGGCGCTGCTGACCAGGCGGTTCGAGAGGATGCACGAGAACCGGGTGAACTCGAGGAGGAACATAAGGACATGCTTCCAATGCGGCAAGCCGGGACACTTCATCGTCGACTGCCCTGAGAAGGTCGAGAACAAGGACAACTACATGCACAAGTCGAAGGTGGATGGCAAGTACCGATCAAGGCGTGACCACAAGCACAAGAACAAGGGCAAGCACAAGGACAAGCGATGATCGAGGAAGAAGGAGAGCCGAGGCAAGACCCGAGCAACGGTTGGAGCGAGCGACGTCGACTGCAGTTCTGCGTACTCCACCTCGAGCTCGAGTAGAAGTCAAGATGAAGGTGATCGGCGCAAGGGCAGGAAGCCATCCAAGAACCTGAGTGGACTGAGCTGCTTCGCTAGAGATGGCTTCTGCACCATGGCGCTTAGCTCCAACAGCAAGAAGAGCAACCGGAGCAACTCGGACTCCGACTCCGATGATGAGGTACGTGATGAGCTTCCCTTCTTGCACCAGGAGAATGAACGACTTGGCTTGTTGCTTGATAATCATGATGACATGCTTAGAGAGGCCAAGAAGATGAGGAAAGAGCTTAGGGCTTCGCTTGAGGATGCTAAGACTAGAGTGACTGAGTTAGAAACACAGAACTTGGATGCTAAGCTTGAAATTGATTCCCTTAAAGCTTCGCCTGTTATTTCTGATGAAGTTGAATGTGCTGATTGTCCTATCTTTCTAGCTAATATAGCTATGTTTAAGGAAAAGCATGCCTCCAAGTGTGAGGAACTAGAGGTGCTTAGGGTTGAAGTGGTTGAGCTTAAGTCTAGACCTGCTTTGCTAGGTTCTTGCACTTCTTACCCTGTTTTGCATGGAAAAATTGATGAGATGCATGCTTACATTGTTTCTCTTGAGGCTAAGTTGAAAGAACCGATTCCTACTTCTTGCTCTACCTGTGAATTGCATACTTTGAAGAATCTGGAACTTGCACATTATGTTGATCGTTTGCAGGATGAGAATGATGGGTTGAGAAAGTTGATGGGTTGGTTGTCTGGACATGAGCCTCAGTTGAGGATAATGATCAAGACATATAAGCGCCAGGATGGTGAGGGGCTTGGGGCAAACAAGGTTGGTGAGGGAAGTAGTGAGAATATCCCAGAGCCACCAAAAACACACCTCAAAAATGCTTTTGTCCCTAAACCGAACCATCTTAGGAATCGACTAGACACAACCCCAGCTCCACCCGTGTTTCCTCCACAAACCGACGATTTACAAAAGCCTATCAAGTTCATGAGCACTTTGGGGAATGTGTTTTTTGGGAAAGAGAGTGAGAAGCCAAGTGAGGAGAAACCGATTGAGAAGCCAAGTGAGGAGAAACCGGTTGAGAAGCCGAGTGAAGAGAAACCAAGTGAGCAGCCCCAACCCAAGCCTAAAACTAAGCTCATGAGGTTTCATTGTGACTATTGTAGGAGAGATGGTCACAAGGGTGAGTTTTGCTTCAAGAGGAAGCGTGAGGAGAGAATGGGGGAAGGAGTGGGCTAACAAGGACAAGTACCAAATGGTGTACTTGAGCCTCGTGTGCAGATGCCCAGGGCCAAGGCGAGTGTGCGGACAGTTCCGACTTGGGGAGAGCAAAAGGCTGCAGGAGGTGTTGCTGGCCAGGCTACACCTGTCAGACCGGTGCGTCACACCAGTTAGACTGGTGCATGTTTGGGCAGACAGAGGGCTGGTTTTCATGTCCATGGTGAGTCTCGGTTTGGTTCTGGAGGTCGTGGTTCTGGTGGTTGGTCTGGAGAGTTTGCAGGTGGTCAGTTTGCGTTGTGCCCATCGTGCTCAATACGGGGATGGGAGGAGTCGTAGCTTTGAGATGGAGAGGAGGAACAGTCCACGGTCTTCCTTTCGTGGTTTTGGTCCTCCTCCAGTTGGAGAGGGTTGGTTCCCTCATAGTGGTTACCGTGGTGGTGTTCGTGGAGGTGACAAAGAGATACATCACCTTTGGGGACAATGGGTGAGGGTGTGTGTTGTCAGAAGGTGAGATTAAGGTGAGTCACAAGATCACTCTCAGGCGTGTTGCTCTTGTTCAATCGCTTGGGTACAATTTGCTTTCTGTGTTATAGCTATTGGATGAGGGTTTTGAGGTGTTGTTTCGGCCTGGTGGTTCTCGGATTTTGGATTCTCAAGGGGACCTTGTTTGTATGGTCGTTCTAGTGGGTCAAGTGTTTGAAGCTGACTTCTCTCAGTCTTCTGGTGTTAGCATTGCTTCTTGGCTGGTTCTTCGAGTGAGTTGTGGAAGTGGTGTAGGAAGTTGGGTCATTTGAGCTTTGACCTTTTGTCTCGCTTGAGTAAAGTCAATTTGGTTCGAGGATTGCCACGGTTGAGGTTTGAGAAAGAGTTGGTTTGTGCGCCGCGTAGGCATGCCAAGATGGTAGCCTCTTCTCACCCGCCTCACCGATGTGATGACTGAGCGTCCATGCAAGCTGCTCCATCTTGTTGGCCCAGCTCATGTGCGATCTGCGGGTGGGAAGTGGTACGTTCTTGTTGTGGTGGACGACTACTCTTGGTATGCGTGGGTGTTCTTTCTTGAGGAGAAAGGGGAGACTTTTGGTTTTATTCGAGATCTTGTCTTGAGATTGAGGAACGAGAGGCACGAAGATGCCATACGAGCGATCCGCAATGACAATGGCTCGGAATTCAAAAACTCTCATTTCGAAACCTTTTGCCATGACTTGGGTCTTGAACACCAATTTTTGAGTCTGTATACACCTCCCCAGAATGGTGTTGTGGAAAGGAAAAGCAGAACGTTGTGTGAGATGGCTCGGACGATGCTTGATGAGCATAGAACTTCGAGAAGGTTCTGGGCTGAGGCGGTGAATACATCGTGCTATGTTTCGAATAGGATCTACCTCAGAGTGCATAAGAAGAAAACCTGTTACGAGTTGATGCACGGTCGCACACCCAAGGTGAGTCACTTCCATGTCTTTGGTTGCAAGTGCTTTTGGATAAGTTTGAGGCTAGGTCGGTCGATGGTATTTTCTTTGGTTATGCATCTCACTCTAAAGCATATCGTGTGCTGAATTTTGAAACTAACCAAATCGTGGAGACTTGCGAGGTAACTTTCAACGAGACACAACCACGTAGTCAGCTTGTTTTTGAGTGTGCAGGTGACGATGAACTTGGCGAGGAGATCTTTCAGGAGGAGGAGCATGAACATGGAGATGATGAAGGTGGTGGAATGGTGCCTCCGGCTGAACATGTACCTACTACTTTGACTACGGTGATGGATGGCCCCTCTCCCACACCTACGACGACAAGCCAAGATCAAGGAGAAGCTACTGTCGAGGGGGAGGTAGCATCAAGGTGAGAACCTCCCCGGCGAGTACAAGTGGATCCCCCAGCTTCAAGGATCACCGGCGACATGAATGAATGTACTACACGATCGAGGGTTCGGAACAATTCTCATTTCGCTCATGCTGCTTTTGTTGCCACCTTCGAGCCCAAAGACATTGGATACGCACTATCTGATCATAATTGGGTTAATTCGATGCATGAGGAGTTGGAGAACTTTGAGAGGAACCAAGTTTGGGAATTGGTTGACCCTCCCCCAGGGTGTAAGCTGATTGGGACAAAATGGGTGTGGAAGAACAAAGAGGGAGAGAATGGTGAAGTTGTGAGAAACAAGTCAAGGCTTGTTGCTCATGGGTATACTCAGAAAGAGGGGATCGACTACGAGGATACCTTTGCTCCCGTAGCTTGTTTGGAGGCAATCAGGATCCTTCTAGCCTTTTCCATGGATAAAGGGTTCAAGATATACAAGATGGATGTAAAGAGTGCTTTCTTTAATGGTGTGTTGGAGGAAGAAATGTTTGTGAGGCAACCACCGGGGTTTGAGAGTGAGAAGTTCCCCCACCTGGTGTACAAGTTGAGGAATGCGCTGTATGGGTTGAAGCAGGCGCCTAGAGCTTGGTACGGTAGGTTGAGGGGGTTCCTGTTTGAGAGAGGGTTTGAGATGGGGAAGGTTGATCAGACCTTGTTTCTTCTCAGGCAGGGCAGAGATATCCTGATTCTGCAGGTGTACGTGGATGATATTGTCTTTGGTGGCTCATCTAACTCTCTTGTTGCAAGGTTTGTAGATGATATGAGCAAGGAATTTGAGATGAGCATGATGGGCGAGTTGCAGGGGAGCTTGGTGTTTGTTTGATTTCTTGAGTTGGGTGTGTGGGAGCTCCTTTGTAGCATATGTATAGCTTTCCTTTGTGCATTTCTTGCATTTGGCATGACATATATAACATGATGTATAGGCATCATTATATCATAGATTGCATGCATTTTGTATCATATGCATTGGATATGAAAAGCTTCTCCTTTATACATTGTTCACTATGGAATGATATTTATGTCTTTGTGAGCCTGTTTGGTATGATATGGTTAGTTTGGCTTAGCTCTTGATAATCTTGGTTTATATCCATGGTTGATGGCTATGTTTTTGAAAAATGTGATATGTATGCTCTCTTGTGAGTAAATGCCTTTATATGATCTTGACATGTTTTAGTGGCTTGGCTATGCGTCATTTGTGGTTGGATAGCTTATTTTGATCATGTGGGGCCAAAGGCTCATTTGCCATCATGAATGTTTAGCCCTCATGCTTTATCTTGTGGAGGGGCATAAGTTGCTTTTTGTCGCAAAGACATTTCATGTACCAAATATGTATCTGAAAATGAAATGTAAATTGCTTGAAAAATGTGCTCCCATGTCATAAGTGCTAATGCTTTGGGTGCTAAACCGTTGCATGATGCCTACCAATGAGAAGTCTCATATATAGAAGTAGGCACATGGCTCGGTGGCTTTGACATGACATGAGGTGCTTGTGGTGTTTGTGATGGTCTTATGATTAGAATGGTTGTCCTAGCATGAAGTTTGTGTGTCTTTTCCATTTTGACATGTTTTGCTCATGTTTAGGACTTTGCTCATGAGAGGGTAAATTTTCGCAAAATTGCTCAATTCCATCTTAGCTTCGTCCAATGGTTGTAAAAGTTGGTGATCATGTAGTTGATGTCAATACGAAGCTATAGAGTATCTAACTTGCTCATTTGGACATTTGTAGCATCCTATGTTGAATTTTGTCTATTTGAGAAGCTCTAGGTTGCATTTTTTTTTGCATTTTTGGCTTGATTCATGCATTGTCAACAAGGGGGAGAAGTTTGAGTTTGTTCTTGGCTACTGAATGCATTTCGAAAGTTTTCAGGTGGGTTTGAGCCATTTTTGGGCTCTGGTGTGCACCGGTCTAACCAGTTGGAGTCACCGGTCTGACCGGTCAGAGTGCTGGCCCTGTTCACATGTTTCACACTAGTCTGACTGGTGGTGTCGACCGGTCTGACCGGTCAGAACTGAGCTGATGCAGCTGCTCTGTTTTCTTCAAGTGGTTTGCATGCATTCGTCCAGGGGGAGTTGCATTGGTTCAGGGGGAGCTTGCATGTGTGTAGGGGGAGCACTTTGTGGTTTTTTCGAGCTTTGGTTTGGTGGTTTGCGCTCTTTGCTTGAGCATAGTTTTGTCTCGGATGTGTCGAGCCATTGCCCTTGCCTAAGGGGTCCCAGACTTGTCTTCTTCAGGTGATCTTTCTCTTTGCCTTTGTTTGGCTTTCGATCGCTTGTTGGAGTTTCTTTTTATTCGTTTCTTTTCATTTTCTTTTCTCTCATGTTATTATATGTGTGTGTGTTGTCAATGCACTCATCAAGGGGGAGATTGAGGACCATGTGTGGTTCGAGGACCGGTGGGTGGTCGCTTCCTAGTGTAACAAGTGATTGACAATGTTGTGTGGACTAATTCTTGGCTAAATATTTTAGGTGCAGGTTGCCGCTTGACTAGTGTTGGTGCAGGTGAAGAACTAGCGCGAAAGGTCGTTGCCGGTGACGCCTCCAGGTGTGGAGAAGACAAGTAGGCTTCGTTCGAGGGACCCGGTGGCCAGTGGAGTCAAGTGCGAGCCGCATGGTGACAAGAACGGCAAGATGAAGTCATGGACGGTTTCTTTGTTGATCCTCAAAACCAAGGTCGAGATGGGACTACGTGGGATCTGAGTCATGAGTGGCGATTGGTGGAGGCTACACCGAGTTCGCGGGGTTTCTAGTGGTTCACCAGAAAACCACTGTGTTCCGTGGTTGATCCACAAAGCCAAGACCGAAGAACCGAAGACGGAGGTGCAACAACATTGGACCGGTTTGATCGGTGGGTCTGACCAGTGGGTACCGGTCTGACCAGTGAGGAGCACCGGTCTGACTGGTGTGCGATGACACAGTCCGGAGACTTCAAAGCGGAGGACACGTGTCAGGATAGCAAGACTTGCGTCGAGGCTAAGCAAGTTTGCGGTCGCTGGGCATCCGTCTGATGGAGCGATGACAAAGATTTCCGAATTCGCCCTCGAGGGGCATGTATCCCTAATTAGCTAGTAAGGGTATTTAGACTTTCGGTTGCCTCCATATAACCCAAGTGGTGAGAGGATGGCAGCCATCTCTTGGAACCCTAGCTCATTTTGTTTTGCTATTTTCCTCTTCCTTTTCCCTTGGAATTTCTAGGACTAGCTTGAGAGCTTCATGGTGAGATCTTGTGAGAGGGTAGGATGATCGGGTGGAAGCTAGACCTTGTATGAACCTTCATGGTATGTATAGATGTTTCGGCGTGGTTCCTCAAGGCTTGTTTGAGTTCTTCCCGGCTTTCCTTTTTGGTGATTTTCGGTGCCTTTTCTTGGTGTTTTTCTCGAAGCGATTTCGAGGCCTTTCTCTCTACGATTTGTTGGGGGATATATGCATGAACTCCTCGTGGTTCTTTTCCCTTTGGTTCCCCTCCCAAATCCGTGAGAAAAGGGGCTTGATTTTGGGATTTTCATTGTTCTAGGGTTTGTGGTGTTCTTGGCGGAAATCCTTCGATTCCTCTTGATTCAACGAGTTTTGGTGGACCATAACTTGGCGATGAAGTTCCCATGAGGTGTTCCTACTATCCCCAAAGTCTTGTGCGAATCCGTGGAGTGAATCGGGAGATCGGGAGTTGGATTTGGAGGAGTTGATCCACGGGTTGTGTTCATCCCGAGCTGCCCAAGCACCACCGGTCTGACCGGTGTGAGCCCTCTGTGGGATTTGTCTCGGGTGATTTGCTGGACTCGTGTGTCTTTGGGTCGTGTTGGTGCTGGTCAGTTCTTGTCTGGTTTGGTGGTGTTTTGCTTGATTTTGTGAAGGGTTCTGCTTCCTTGCTGGTTGTGGTTTAGAGGTGTTTTTGTTTCAGGGCCTAGAGAAGTCATTGAGGCTCTCTAGAACATTTGTTGTGCGGCTGCTGTAGCAACCGGCCTGACCGGCTCTGTCCACTGGTCTGACCGGTGTCACCAGTCTGACCGGCGCAGGCCATCGGTCTGATCGGTGTAGCACAGGCTGCTAGCCGTGCAAGTTTTCGCTATGTGTGTTGGTGACTTTTGGCTCGGAAGGTTGTTTGTTGGTTCCTAAGATTAGTAGCACTCCAGTGGCTACGTGGTCTTGACCAACTTGGGTAGTTGAGTCGGAGACGTGTGTTGGAAGCCGTGTTCATCTTGTTGGAGCCTCTATCTCCTTCGAAAAGAATTTTTATCAGCTCATATTCACTCCCCCATCTCTGGTTCGCCGTTTCGGTCCTTCAGTTGGTAGACTGTTGCTGGAATAATTTTGTTGCGCTAGTTTGCAGCGTGGGATGCTGTCTGGTTGCAACCAGAGGGTCGTGTGGGATTGCAACAACATTGTCGGTGTTGCAAAACATCAAAGTTTGTGTAAAAATTATCTTCATTGGTTCACCTTGAACTAGATTATAAAAAAGTCACCTGTTGTTTGTTTGCAGCCAAAGGCTCATTTGGATTGCAACTTTATTATCTTTGTTGATAGATTGCAGCTGAAATTATTTTGTTTGGATAGTTTGCAATGTTGGTTGCAACCAGAAATAGTAGTGTGGTTGCAATAGCAAAGTTTGATAAGTTATCTTCACTGGTTTGCGCTCCTTGGAAAAAAGAATAAATATTGTTCCAGTTGCAAGTTTGATTGCTGTTGATTGCACACAAGGGCTCCTATTGATTGCAACTTGGTTTTTTCGGTTAAACAGTGATTGCAAGACTCATGATTGATTAATTTCTTCCACAGGATGCAAACATGCTTGGTGTCTTTGTCCCGAGGGTGTGGCAAGAGTTTGATTCCATGGAAGCTGCACACCAGTTTTACCTTGATTATGCGAAAATGGCTGGATTCAGTGTGACAACCATGAGGACCAGTAAAGAGACTAAACACTGGGTTTGCAACCATTAAGGGTTTATGAAGCCAGGCAAAGAAAATGAGGAGCCACTGACTGATAAAAGATCGAAGAGAATTTGTTGCCCAGCCTATGCTAAGGTGAAGGAGGACAAAAACGCAAAATTTGGTACTTCGACAAAATCGAGGAAGCACACAACCATAAGCTTCATCCATGAGCTAGGATGGTTAGATATATGCATGCTCATAAGCAAAGGGAGGAAGCTATGGTTGACTTGTTTGCAATAATGTCAAGGACTGACGTGCCAAACCAAACTTCTATGAATGTCATGTCATAATTGTATGGCGGGCGTCAAAACTAGCCATTCACCGAGAAAGATATCCAAAACATGTAAATCATGTGTCTGGTTGCAACTTGTTTTAGTGTGTGATTGCAACTACACATAATATGTGATTGCAACCTGTTGACGCTTTTCTGGTCAACACACAAGAGCGCTAGATCGCGTGGAACGTCGAAACACTGAACTCGCCGAGCTCCGGCCCAGACCGGTCTGACTGGTCAGGGGCACCGGTCTGACCGGTGTACTCAGACGCACGGTGAAAACCTAAGATCGCTGCCTCGGGAGAGACCCTGTCGAAGGTGGCGCGCCTAGGGTTGCTCCGAGGTCGGCAAGGCCACTCAAAATGTCCCTGATCGTCATCGAGACAAACAAGGAAAGCACGAGGTTGGAAAAGCTAGGGTTTGAGAGATAAAAGTTGTAAAAAAGTAATGATCGATTATGTGAAGCCACCTCAAATGGCCATGGTCCTTTATATTTATAGGGTGGGGAGGTCTTGCCCCTCAAGAAATCCTTTTACAACTCGAAATTCGCAAGGACTCGTCAATTCTACTCGGACTCGGAGTCCACCGGTCAGACCGGTCATGCTCACCGGTCAGACCGATGTGGCCGTTGCCGGATCGGCTACAAGACGCACCACCAGTTAGACCGTTGAGGGACACCGATCTGACCGGTGGCGTTAGCCTGATCAGCCTTGTGCCAAGTTTGGGTGCGAACATATGCCCCCCTATTGTTTAGTAAAGCTTGCTGTCTAAAAAATAATCCTAAGGTCGATGTGACACTTCACCAGCCATTTTTTGTCTAAGGGCGATTTTGTGCTTTAAATCTGCCATATCCTGTCAAGCATTTTGCCAGACACTTGGATGAAATGTCTTCAAGTACCTCCCGTTGAGAGCCCTTGGAAGTCGCTGTCCTTGCAAAGTTTCCACCATGTAAGAATTCCCAGAACGAACCTTGACAACCTTGTACGGACCTTCCCAACTTGGAGACCACTTGCCAAACTTGTTACTTTTAGATCCAATATGTAAAATCGTCTTCCAAACCAAGTCATCTACCTGAAAAGATTTGGCCTTTACCTTCTTGTTGTATGCTCTAGCCACTCTTCTCTTGTCTTTCTCAATTTCTTCCAAAGCCTCCATATGCTTGTCGGTCACTTCATCAGTATTGTCCATCATCAAAGCATACTATGACTCAACATTAAGGTTATTTTGCTTTGCAAGTCTATATGCGCCTAGATTCACCTCAACGGGCAAAACGACATCTTGACCATACACAAGCTCAAAAGGAGTAACTTTAGTAGCACCATGTATAGAAATACGATGAGCCCATAAAGCTTCAGATAATACCTCATGCCATCTTCTTGGATTATCTTCTATCTTCTTCTTAATGAGCTTTACCAAAGTTTTGTTGCTAGACTCGGCTTGACCATTGGCTTGAGCATAATATGGAGATGAATTGAGCAATTTAATACCACAAGAATCAACAAATTCGCGCACCTCTTTGGATATAAACGAAGTCCCTTGATCCGTAGTCAAAGTCTGCGGAATGCCAAACCTATGTATGATATGTCAAAGGGATAGCTTCAGTCCACTTGGTGAAGTAATCAGTAGCCACAATCACAAAACAATGCCCCTTTGACGACGAAGGATGAATCTTTCCAATAAAATCCAGACCCCATCATCTGAAAGGCCAAGGCTTAATGATCGGATGCATCAACGCAGCAGGCACCAACTGAACATCTCATGTTTTTGACAGTCTTCACAACCTTTGTAGTATCTAAAACAATCGGCTATCATGGTAGGCCAATAAAAGCAAGCTCGCCTGAGGAGCCACTTCATCTTAGGAGCCGATTGATGAGTACCACAAATACCTTCATGAACCTCTGCCATAGCCAACCTAGCTTGATCAGGACCCAAACACTTTAAGAGCAAATCATCCGCAGTTCGACGATACAACTCACCATCATCAAGAACAAACTTAAGAGACCATCGTCAGACTTTTCTATCAACTGAACTGCTAGGATTATGCAAATAATCAATCAGAGGCTTCCTCCAATCCTCCACCTCATTTTGTCATGAAAAACAGAGGAGGAATTTTTATCAGGGGACCGGTCAGACCGGTCATGGTCATCGGTCAGACCGGTGCCATGAACTGGCCCAGATCTGTGGGACTGGTCGGACCGTTCGGTGACATCGGTTAGACCGGTGTCACCGGTTAGACTGGTCGGCTGCGTCAGCCTGACCGGTGCCTCCAGAGCAAAACACTCGGCTGCGAGCAACAGTTTGTGTTCTTGAACATTTCTTTTTCGAACATTATAACCAGATGCTTGCTAAGCCAGAGCATTAGCTCTAGGATTTTCCTCTCGTGGCACATGGTAGATAACAAATTCATCCATACAAGATATGATGTATAAACACTTATCAAGGTAAGAATTTAAAAAACCATTTAAACATTGACATACCCTGGAAACTTGCTGCACCATCAATAAAGAATCTCCATATGCTTCCACATGTTTTACTCCCATGTCATGCAAAATCTCCAACCCAAATAGAAGAGCATTATATTCGGTTTGGTTGTTAGTACAATCATGATCCAATCGGTTAAGAGCTTTAAAAACAGCCCCACTAGGCGAAATAATGACAACTCCAACACCACAACCATCTTTGCAAACCGATCCATCAAAATGCAACTTCCATGGAGTATAAGTAACATAACCGACATTCAAATCAAGTTGCTTATCTACTCTATGTCCAACAATAAAGTCGGCAACAATTTCACCTTTCATAGAACTTAATGCCTCACAATGTAAATCATATTCAACTAAAGCATAAGCCCATTTGCCGACTCTACCACTTAAGATTGGTTTATGCAACATATATTTGATTATGTTGGTTTGACATGCTACTATGCAAGTACTAGGTAATAGATAATGCCTCAACTTGGTACAAGTATGATATAATGATAAACACAACTTTTCAATAAAAGTGTACCTTGTTTTAGCATCCAATAATCTTCTACTCTCATATGCAACAATGTACTCCTTGCCTTCGGTCTCTTGAGTCAAAACACCTCCAATAACATCCTTTTCAGCCGCCACATACAACTTGAAAGGAATACCACTCTTGGATTCTTGAAGAACGGGTGGCGAAGCCAAATAGCTCTTAATCTCATCAAATGCCTCTTGTTGCTTTGCCCCCCAAGTGAAGTCAACATCATTTTTCAACCGAAGTAAAGGAGTAAAAGCATTCACCTTCCCGGACAAGTTACAAATGAACCTCCTCAAATAATTTACCTTGCCCAAAAACTTTTGCAAATCCTTTTTACAAGTTGGTGCTTTAACACTCTGGATTGCCTCAATCTTTTTAGGATCTATCTCTATGCCTTTCTCATGTACAATGAAGCCTAAGAACTTCCCAGCCGATACACCAAAAGCACATTTGAGTGGATTCATCTTTAATTTATATCGGCACATTTTCTTAAATGCAAGTCTTAAATCAGCTAAATGAGAATCATCTCCAGCCGATTTGACAACAATATCATCGATATAAACCTCTACTATGATGCCAAGCAAATCATGAAAGATTAAATTCATAGCTCTTTGATAAGTAGCACCCTCATTTTTTAATCTAAAAGTCATGACAACCCACTCAAACAAGACAACAAAACCCGGACATATGAAAGCCGTTTTGGATATATCCTCATCAGCCATAAATAATTGATTGTAATCAGCATTACCACTAAGAAAGCTAAGAATTCTATGTCCTGATGCAGCATTAACAAGAAAATCAACTATAGGCATAGGATATTCATCTTTAGGAATTAAGATATCTAAAATCAATGCAAACGCGAAGCTTTTTTGTTCCTTTTTTTTCAACAGGCACAATGTTAGAGATCCAATCAGCATAACGACAAGGCCTAATAAACTTTGCATCAAGCAACTGAGTGACTTCCTCTTTCACTTGGTCATAAATATCAAGATTAAATTTTCTACGAGGTTGTTTATAAGGCCTAAAACCAGGTTTAATAGGTAAACGATGCTCAACTAAAATCACGACTTAAACCAGACATTTCGTTGTAATTCCATGCAAAGCAATCAACATACTCCTTTAATAACTTCATTAAATCAGATTTAAACAAAGGATCAAAATTCTTGTTTACAAATGTCGGCCTAGGTACAGTGCCATCACCAATATCAACCTCCTCTAAAGGATCAACCGACGTAAACCGTTGTCCTAACTTGCTCAAATCATCAATGTCTTCGATAGCCTCACACATATCATTCTTATGCGCCCGATAGTGCTCCCGCATTTGTTGCAACCACTCTAGATTTGCATCCATCAAATCGACATAGAGGTTCTAGCCTGACCAACGATCAGCTTCATGACAACAGTAGCAAAGCCATCTATGGTAGAATCAATAAGTTTTAAGTTGGATAAATCTAAACTAGTTAAACACTTAAGATTCTCATGATTATCCATAGTAGAACTATCGGCCACTGCAACACAAGCCGATGCATCACCATGAACAATCTCTACCTCGTCGCCTACCCATTGGATTAAAAATTGATGCAAGGTAGAAGGCACACACTGATTTGCACGAATCCAATAATGACCAAGGATGAGACTGAAGTTACCTTGTGTCTCAGCGACAAAGAATGCCGTAGCCAACGTCTTGCTCCCATTGGCTCGCCTCCTCCAACACCACTGACGGTCATGTTGGTCTTGATCAGCTCATCATCTGAACCTCCCAGTTTCTTGAACAAAGAATACGACATCAAGTTGACAATCGCTCCTCCGTCCTCCAACATGCGAGAGATAGGCTTCCCATTGATGTGTCCCTTCATGTACAAAGCCTTCAAATGATTTTTCTTTAGAGGGCCAAACAAATTCAGCAGCATAAACTTCTTTATCACTATCGTTCGAAATATCAGAATCATAATCAATGATATGAACATTAGAACAATTCGACTTAAAGTTATCCTTCTCTTTATTCATTCAGTTTTCAACAACTAAAGCTCTTACTTGAACTTGTGTAATCAAAAGAAAATTAGAGCCCTCTATCTTATCTCTAATGGATGACCTTAAACCTTTTAGACAAATGTCTGCAAGGCCCATATCAGTGATTGACAAATTAAAGCACCAGTTTTTAGTTTCTTTAAACCTTTTAATGTAAGCAGAAACAGTCTCATCTCTTCCTTGCCCAACCGATGTTAAGTCTGTCAATTTTAATTGTATGCTCCCACTATAAAAGTGATCATGAAACTTATGTTCTAACATATCCCAAGATACAATAGAATCGGGAGCAAGCGAAGACAACCCAGCAAAAGCGGTGCCAGTTAAAGATAAAGAAAACAAGTGCACTTTTTAAAGCATTATAGACACCAGCAT
Source organism: Cenchrus americanus (assembly GCA_947561735.1). Classification (NCBI taxonomy): domain Eukaryota; kingdom Viridiplantae; phylum Streptophyta; class Magnoliopsida; order Poales; family Poaceae; genus Cenchrus; species Cenchrus americanus. The sequence goes on along the minus strand of OX387239.1, from coordinate 124,994,540 downwards.
CACCTAGTTGTGCAGTGTATTGACTAATATGCTCCCATGTGGTTCGGTCATCATCACCACTAAATTTAATCAAATCTGGCATACGCCAACCACGTAGGAGAGGAAATCTATCAAACTTGGGATCATATGGCTTTTGATACAAATTAGTATTACCTATGTCAACCCCAAGTTTAGTTTTTACCACATTCACCACATCTTCCTTGAATCTATTAAATTCCACCCAATTAGGATTATTTGACTGTGGTGGCTGAGGATTCTCCAAATTTACCTTATTTAAATAGGGAGCTATCTTAGCTTGAGCTAGCCTGTAACTTTCAAACACATCGTCTAGAATAATGTTTTTGGAGGCTTATGCATTTATTGTCGTACTATAATGAGGTCCAACATTACTGATTGTACTAGGAAAAGTAGGGACCATCTGATTTGGCAAGACAGAAGTTGGCAAAGGTTGGTCGGGCGCCAATTCCATAGCTCCGATTTGACCGGTACCCTGCATCGGTCTGACCAGTGTGGCCATGTTTGGCTTGTGCGGTTGGAACTAAGGGTACTAACCAGATGTTGGATTTGGTGTCAAACCATATGCAAAATGATCAACGTTTGTAGGCAAAGGTGCCAAGCTAAGATGAGACCCCTGAGGATTCAGTTTAGGAGTACTACTATTAGGATCATTATTATTAAAACCTAAAGCCCTATCCTTTTCAAGATCTTCTAACCATTCTAAACGAGCAATGTAAGAAGCAAGCAATTCATCACTACCCACTGTAGATTTCGTAGGAGTAGTTTCAGGTGAGGGTTTCTTAATTACAGTGGGGATTACCTCAATATTGCTGTCGTTTAGTCTGATCGCCGGCAGCTCGAACTCTTTCAATCTTGCCACCTTGTCCGATCGATCCTTCTGGACGCCAGCGAGGAATTGTACTTGCATGTACTCTTGTAGCGCCTTGAACTTCTGATGCTCCTTTAGAGGGAGATCTTCTAGTGACGCGATGCCAATGTTGTTCATGTCATGTTCACACCAAGCTTGAACGGTTTTAGCAACCAGATCTTTCTTCCCCAGTGGAGTTGCCAAAAGTATGTTGATGCTTTTCTGGTCAACACACACGAGCACTAGATCGCGCAAAACGTCACTGAACTCGCCGAGCTCCTGCCCAGACCGGTTTGACCGGTCAGGGGCACCAGTCTGACCGGTGTACGCAGACGCACGGTGAAAACCTAAGATCGCCGCCTCGGGAGGGACCCCGTCGGAGGTGGCGCGCCTAGGGTTGCTATGAGGTTGGCAAGGCCACTCAGAACGTCCCTGGTTGTCGTCGAGACAAACAAGGAAAGCATGAGGTTGGAAAAGCTTGGGTTTGAGAGATAAAAGTTGTGAAAAGTAATGATCGATTGGGTGAAGCCACCTCAAACAGCCGTGGCCCTTTATATTTATAGGGTGGAGAGGTCTTGCCCCACAAGGAATCCTTTTACAACTCGAAATTCGCAAGGACTCCTCAATTCTACTTGGACTCGGGGTGCACCGGTCAAACTGGTCAAGCCCACCGGTCCGACCGGTGTGGCCGTTGCCGGATCGGCTACAAGACGTCCCACCGATCAGACCGTTGAGGGACACCGGTCTGACCGGTGGCGTCAACCTGATCGGCCTTGTGCCAAATTTGGGTGCGAACACAACCTGACTGTGTGTGATTAAAACTACTGGTTATTTGTGATTGCAAGCCTGAATAATGTGTGTTTGCAACTACTTTAGTGTGTCATTGCTACTACTCATTATGTGTGGTTGCAACCTGACTGTGTGTGATTACAACTATGTTTGTGTGTTTACAACTGCTGGTTCTTTAAGATTGCAAGCCTGAACAGTGTGTGTTTGCAACTTTTTTGCAATTAAATGAACCCTGAAAATTTAATTGTTTTTTCATTCACTTGTGGTACAGGAAAGCTGGACAAACACGAGAGGAGAGGGATGGTGACATCGAGAAGTTGTTCTAATTTTTCAGGGAGTGTAAGCAAAATGATGAAGCATTATACTGGGATGTTGATTTCAACCCAAAGACAAAGGGCCTAAGAAGCATATTTTGGAGCCATGCAAGTCAGCAGGCAGAATACGTGGATTTTGGGGATGCCATCACTTTTGACACTACCCACAAAACTAATAGCAAGAAAATACCACTAGCGATGTTTGTCGGATGCAGTAACAATCTGAAAAATTTGTCGTTTGGGCATGCGCTTCTTTGGGGTGAGAAGACTGACACTTTCAAGTGGCTCTTCGAGTCATTCATAAGCTGCATGGGAGGCTGACAGCCTTTCATGATTCTCACAGGTACACTTTTGGGGAAATCACTTCTGGTTTTTGGAAAAAAGAATGATTTATTGATCAGGTTGCAAACATTGATTGCTCTCAATTGCAACTAGAGTATATGGTGTGGTTGCAACCTACAAAAATCACATGTTGTTTTCAATGCTTGCAATCTAGTAGTCCATTTGCAACATTGATCTCTGTTTGGTTGTAACTTGTATCTGTTATGAATTGCAACATTAAGTTCACAAATTCTGTTTTTTTGCTGATTTTTAATTTTTGATGTTTCCACAGATGAAGATCCAACAATGAGGGAGACAATAAAAATTGTGTTTGACAAATCACAACACAGAAATTGTCAGTGGCACATAACAAAGATATGGGATTATGAACTCGAGGAGTTGTACAAGTTACACATGGACAAAAATTTGAAGGAGAGGCTGGAGTCTCTAATAAATTTCCTCTGGGTCCTACATTGAAGCGTCCCCTCATCAGAGGTGACTAAATGTGACACAAATACAAGTCCCAGGAGGCTGGTAACACATTTATTACAACAGGTGGAATCAGTCTTTTACATCACGGCGACACAAAGGGCACGGTAGTGCCAACGCTACAAGGAACAACACAAACGCTAGCGACCACACTACAATAGCAAAGGCTTCCATAGCCTCCTCGCAGTACCACACCATGGAAGCTTTCGGTAGGGCCCCGGGTACACGAGCACGGTTGGGTGTAGGGCAACGACCTACTCAACGTCTTCTCGGAATGTAATCGGGATCCTCCTCTCGTAAAATAGTTAGTAAAACAAGGGTGAGCACATACGTACTCGGCAAATCCAACTCCACCCACGGAGGGGCTTATAAGCGTGAACCATGCATAAGGTATAACAAGGATCAGGTTAAGGTTCATTTTGCAAACTTACACATGCAGGGGTTCATTTCAGAAAGGTTTTCGCAAATCATTTTCATAACCCAAGTAACTCGAATGTTTTAGGAAAAACCACTGTGGAACTACCGGATTTCCCGTCCGTCGTAGCCCAGGCACACAGCCACACACTTCACCCGGAAAACAACTCACGCCAGAAAACATCCCATCCCCAATTACTAGTTTTTGTGACCACACCGTGACTCGTCCAATACCGTGGACACGGCTATTCGAATAGGTTTGACACTCTGCAGAGGTTGTACATCTTTACCCACAAGTAGGGTACCGTCACACGGACACCTCGGTGCGGTACGGATCCTATCAAAGCCATTACCCACCTTAGCTAACGCTACGAGCCACCACGGAAGCACCCCAAGGGGTTATACCACATAACCGGGGCGTACCTCACACAGAGCGTACCCCTGCTCCTTGGTCTCCCGCTGCTCACCCGCACACCAGATGGCAAGTAGATTAACTAGTGGGGTTTATGCTAAGCCGTTGCCACATACAACGGTCGAGTGGTTGTACGATGGTTTGGGTCAGGTGAGACGTCACGCAACCCGGTCCTTAACCGACAAGATGGACAACTCCCGACACGCTCAACCACACAGGTACGAGCTCACCCATACTCCTGACACACACGTCCATCCCGTCTACCCGCTCTTTACTCATTTTCCAAACATATCCCCTTTTTGTTTTTAAAGCACTCACACATTTTGAAAGCACTCACACATTTTTAAAGCACTCATTTAGGCCAAAACAAGGTTCAATCATAGCAGTCAAGGGTGGCTATCCTACCATGTTTTTGCAGTAAAACAATATGCAATTTATAAAACGGGTATAGGGTTATATTTATAAAACTAGGACAGAAGCATGCATCAAAGGATGAGATTGGACTTGCCGTCTTCGTAGTCCTCGGGGAGCGCCGGCTCGACGTTCGGGGCTTCGGGCTCCTGCTCGCAGTAGTCGGCTTCGGTCTCCGGCTCGGGGTACCTTCCTCCGTCTACTCCGTCGGCTATAGCGCACACAAGCAAGCAAGCAATATTAGCACACACATTTCCGGCCGAGCTCGGGGAGGGGGAAGTGAGCAGAGAGGGGTATTTATAAGCCCTAGGGGGGTGGTTCAGTGGTGTACTATAGGGGAATAGCGGGGTGAGGTCTGGGTTTAATCGTAAATGTTGGGTCACAGGGAAGGTATAGGGATTAGGGACCTATTAGCAATTCCTTCTAATGGTAAAAAGGGTGATTATGCTAATATAAACTAAGTTAGAGTCATTTTGTAAATTATTTTAGGGTATAGCAGTGTTTAATCTATAATTAGATATTGATCCAGGGGCTTAATTGGAAAGAATAAAGAGAGATAGGAAGATAGGTCTCGGTTTGAGGAAAATAAAGGGGAAGCAGGGGGGTCTTTGGCAAAAGTGCCATCTTCTTCCCCCCCTTCGAATCAGAACAGAGAGGAGGGGGGGCGCGGGCCGGCCGGCGGGGGCGCCCGCCGGCGGCTCCGGCCACGGCGACGGCCGGGGGACAAGGGGAAAAGGAAGAGGGGGGCGAGGGGGTCCTAATCCCGTACTCACCTTGGGCTATAGGGCACGGTGGAGCGGCTCCGCGGCGGGCAGAGGGCGGCGGTGGTGCTAATGGTGGCGGTGCGGTTGTGCTCGGGGAACGGGCTCAGGGAAGCTCGATCTCGCTGCGGTGCGGCAAGGTGGTGGTGGTGCCGGCCTTAAATAGGCGCCATAGGTCGGTTTGGGGAGGGGGAAGATTTTTCCCGGCGAGGCCGCCGGCGAGCTCGAGTTCCTTCTCGAACTCCGGCCGGCTCCTTGCGGCGACCGGCGATGCGACGGCTCGGGATGGTACGGGTCAACTTGTGCAGGAAGGTTAGGCCGTGGATGCGACCTAGCGTGCAGGCGGCGGTGGTCGGCGCAGTGGTGCTCGGGCAGGGGAATTAATGGCGCCGGCCGCGTCGGGCCGGCTCCGGCGTCCCGGCCGGGCGTGGGCTCGTGGTGGCGTGCGGAGGCGGTGTCCTTGCCGGCCCGGTGGCGTGCGGCGGGAGGGCCGGTGCCGGCGCGTGGGGCCCCGGTCGGCGGCGGCGGGGCGCCTCGGTCGGGTGGCTGGCCCGGCCGCGCGGGAGGAAAGGGAAGGGAGGAGAAGAGAAGAAGAAGAGAAAGGAAAAAGAAAAAGAGGGAAAAAGGAAAGGAAAAAAAAGGAAAGGGGAGAAAAAGAAGAAAAAGGAAAAGAAAAGGGAAGGAAAAATAGGGAAAAAGGTTTTGGAAAAATCCGGAAAATTGTTAGGGAAAATTGGGAAGGGGTTTTGCGGGGTTTTTCTCGGTTTTCGGGTGTCGGCGCGTTTTTCCGGAACGGCGGTGATGGCGAGGCGGACCGGGCATCGGGACCGCGGCGTGCGCGGGATTCCCGGCCGGTGGCCGACCGCGGCGGTGGGAAGGCGCGCAAGGGTGCGGCCGAGGTGCGGTGCCGGCGGGATTCGTGGCACGCGCGCCGGGGGGAGAGAGAGGGAGAAAACAGTGGCTAGGGTTTGAATGGTAATTGAGCTCGGCGGGTCAGTTTTCAAAATACGCATGATTTATTAGGTGATTTATTTAGAGCTAAAAACGCGGGCATTACATACATAGTTTGAGGTGGAATGGTAGAAGCTAGTGGATGAATGCGGCATTGCAGAACACCAAGTGATTGTAGCGTTGTGGTAGAAAAGGAAAAGATGGATTGCAGCATATTTTAAGGGCATGTACTGCGAGAGAATGACTTCAACCCAGAGATCTGAAAGCTAAAATAGAGTATTGAAAGATGCATATGTTGGCAATGTGACAACCTTACATATGTTTGCAAAGATGGTGCTTGACTCCATTCAGCACACAGACCATATGGATGCTGCGGAGTCACACTACTCACAGGTATTTTGTAACTTACTTTGTTTTTCATTGTTTGCAAACATGTGTAAGGCTTGATTGCAACACTAGTATTGTATGACCCCAACTCTGCTAGTACTGTACGTTGAAACAATTTTTTTGAAACAGTATCCAACCCTAGTTAGTTTGTGATTGCAAACCTTGCTTACTGTATGATTGCAACTTGACTATTCTGTGAATTGAACTACTGTATACAATAGTGTGTAATTCCAAAATGCGTAGCACTGTGTGTTTGCAATGTTTTTAGTGTGTGATTGCAACTAATCGTTATATGTGATTGCAACCTGACTGTGTTGTGGTTAAAACTACTGATTATTTATGATTGCAAGCCTGAATAGTGTCTGTTTGCAAATATTTCAGTGTGTCACTGTAACTACTCGTTATATGTGATTGCAACCTGAATGTGTGTTGCTAGTTCTTTATGATTGTAGAATCTGATTAGTATGTGATTGCAACTGCTAGCTGTTGTATAAGAATTGCAACCTAGTGATTTTGAATACATAAAAATATTTTTTATGAACAGACTGAGGTGGTCAAGGCATGCAAAATGCGATTTAATGAGGAACTCAGCAGGGTGTACACAAAACCTGTGTACAATGAATACAAGAGGGAATATGTTCACATCATTTGTGATAGAGCCTGATCCAGAGGTGGAATGTGATTACTTGGTGATGCATGAAAAAGGCATTGGAGCATTCTGTTGGGTGCAACATGCATTCAAGGTACTAGCTGACAAAGCAACAGGTGTATATAAATGTGAATGCATGCAATGGCACACAAGTTTGTTTTGCATGCATGTAATCAAGGCATTCACGCACCTGCAAGTCCAAAGCATACCAAATAGGTACATTCCGAGACACTACACATTTAATGCAAGATGTGTGGTTCCATGGGATAGGCACGGTGTTCGGGTTGCAACTCATGCTGACACAAAGCAAATGAGAATGTCGAAGCTGCTGCCCTAGTTAATGCGCCTGGGTAGAGCAGGGAGAAAATCTGATTGTGCTTACGCTGAGGCTATCAGGCACATCGACGTGATAACTCCTGATATTGAGCTTCTATAAACAGTAGAAAGTGCTGCTGATGAGAGGGCAAGTAGTGATCTGTATGAAGATGGGGATAGCGAGAGGGATATTGTTCCTGTTGCACCAACACACAATAGTGGTGGAAACACTATGGACCCTTCTGTGAAGCCTACCGACCCTACCCACCAAAAAAACCTGGAACCTGGTTCTGCGAGCTTCCTGAGTGGTGTAACATTGACTGAACCACTCATGTCAAGCACAAAAGGTAGAAAGTCTGCAAGTGCAGCAAAATCTGCAAAAAAAAGTATGGGACCTGATAATCCATACAACACATACAATGGAGGTACGGGTGTAAAGGAGTGCCAAACCTGCCATGTTAGGGGACACTAAAGCACAACATGCCCTTAGAACCCAAACAGAAGCAGAGCAGCCAAGAACAAAAGCTAAAAAAAGAGGTGCAAAAATTGAAGTTGGGCTCCAAGAAAAAGAGGCCGCCCAAGAATAAAAAAGGACAAGACAGGGATCAAGAAGAAGGACAGAGTGAAGCGGATGAAATACAATGATATGAGTGCAATAGAGTTGTGCAACAATCACAAGTGCACGACATGATTGCAAGAATCAGGAGGGCGACATCGGGGCATGTTGATTACCGGGAGAGCAATGATGCAGATGACTATGAATCTGAGTGAATCAAATATAACTTATCCATTTTACTTGTTTTATACTCCTATATAAGTTAAACACAATAATGAATCTGGTGGTGTTTCAGTTGGTTTGGGTTTAGGTGATGTTCAGTGTGTTTTCTATTTACTTTAAGACAGATTGCAACTCGCGCTAGTGCTCGGTTGCAAGTGTGCAATCAGTGCAGCTGCTTCTCGTCAAAAACAAATCGCTTGACACTGCATGTGTGTGATTGCAGCCTGGCTACAGTGTAGTTGCACAATCCTCGTTAGCTGTGATTGCAACTTCTGAAACCCATTATGTGTGGTTGCAACCTGGGTGCAGTGTGGTTGCAACTGTGGCTTACATTTGTTTGCATCTGCTGGATAACACTGTCTGATTGCAACTTGGTTAGTGTGTGGTTGCAAAACTAGTGGGTGCATGATTGCAACATGTTAGCTGAAAACCACTGTGTGTCTGCACCCCCCATGCATGTGTTTGCAACTCCTGAGAAGCTGTGATTGCAACGTCTGAAAACCACTGTGTGTTTGTAACCCATGCGTGTGTGTGATTGCAACCTGGTTATAGTTCGGTTGCAACTGCTGGATTACATGTGTTTGCAACTGTGGATAACACTGTCTGATTGCAACTAGGTTACTGTATGATTGCAAAAAAATACAAAAAAATCAGCAGGATGTGATTGCACACAACTTATTCAACATGGCGACCACAAATTCAACAAAGGACTTCAAATTCATATCACGCCACTGCTTAGATTGCAACTCGCACTACTGATCAGTTGCAAGTGTGCAGTCAGTGCGATTGCAACTTCTCAAAAATATCGCCTATCATGTGTGTGTGATTGCGACCTGGCTACAGTGTGGTTGCAAATCCTTGTTAGCTGTGATTGCAACTTCTGAAACCCACTGTAACGCCCGCGTTTTTAGCTCTAAATAAATCACCTAATAAATCATGCGTATTTTGAAAACTGACCCGCCGAGCTCAATTACCATTCAAACCCTAGCCACTGTTTTCTCCCTCTCTCTCTCCCCCCCCGCGCGCGTGCCGCGAATCCCGCCGCACCGCACCTCGGCCGCACCCTTGCGAGCCTTCCCCAACGCCGCGGTCGGCCACCGGCCGGGAATCCCGCGCACGCCGCGGTCCCGATGCGCGGTCCGCCTCGCCATCACCGCCGTCCCGGAAAAACGCGCCGACACCCGAAAACCGAGAAAAACCCCGCAAAACCCCTTCCCAATTTTCCCTAACAATTTTCCGGATTTTTCCAAAACCTTTTTCCCTATTTTTCCTTCCCTTTTCTTTTCCCTTTTCTTCTTTTTCTCCCCTTTCCTTTTTTTCCTTTTCCTTTTCTTTTTCCCTCTTTCCTTTTTCCTTTCTCTTCTTCTTCTCTTCTCCTCCCTTCCCTTTCCTCCCGCGCGGCCGGCCAAGACCCGACCGACGCCCGCCCGCCGCCGACCGGGCCCCACGCGCCGGCACCCCGCCCTCCCGCCGCACGCCACCGGGCGGCAAGGACACCGCCTCCGCACGCCACCACATGCCCACACCCGGCCGGACGCCGGAGCCAGCCGACGCGGCCGGCGCCATTAATTCCCCTGCCCGAGCACCACTGCGCCGACCACCGCCGCCTGCACGCTAGGTCGCATCCACGGCCTAACCTTCCTGCACAAGTTGACCCGTACCATCCCGAGCCGTCGCATCGCCGGTCGCCGCAAGGAGCCGGCCGGAGTTCGAGAAGGAACTCGAGCTCGCCGGCGGCCTCGCCGGGAAAAATCTTTCCCCTCCCCAAACCGACCTATGGCGCCTATTTAAGGCCGGCACCACCACCACCTCGCCGCACCGCACCGAGATCGAGCTTCCCTGAGCCCGTTCCCCGAGCACCACCGCACCGCCACCATTAGCACCGTCGCCGCCCTCTCGCCCGCCGCGAGCCGCCTCCACCGTGCCCTATAGCCCAAGGTGAGTACGGGATTAGGACCCCCCTCGCCCCCCCTCTTCCTTTTCCCCTTGTCCCCGCCGTCGCCGTGGCCGGAGCCGCCGGCGGGCGCCCGCCGGCCGGCCGGGGCCCGCGCCCCCCCCTCCTCTCGTTCGATTCGAAGGGGGGGGGGGGGGGAAGATGGCACTTTTGCCAAAGACCCCCCCTGCTTCCCCTTTATTTTCCTCAAACTGAGACCTATCTTCCTATCTCTCTTTATTCTTTCCAATTAAGCCCCTGGATCAATATCTAATTATAGATTAAACACTGCTATACCCTAAAATAATTTACAAAATTACTCTAACTTAGTTTATATTAGCATAATCACCCTTTTTACCATTAGAAGGAATTGCTAATAGGTCCCTAATCCCTATACCTTCCCTGTGACCCAACATTTACGATTAAACCCAGACCTCACCCCGCTATTCCCCTATAGTACACCACTGAACCACCCCCCTAGGGCTTATAAATACCCCTCTCTGCTCACTTCCCCCTCCCCGAGCTCGGCCGGAAATGTGTGTGCTAATATTGCTTGCTTGCTTGTGTGCGCTATAGCCGACGGAGTAGACGGAGGAAGGTACCCCGAGCCGGAGACCGAAGCCGACTACTGCGAGCAGGAGCCCGAAGCCCCGAACGTCGAGCCGGCGCTCCCCGAGGACTACGAAGACGGCAAGTCCAATCTCATCCTTTGATGCATGCTTCTGTCCTAGTTTTATAAATATAACCCTATACCCGTTTTATAAATTGCATATTGTTTTACCGCAAAAACATGGTAGGATAGCCACCCTTGACTCGCTATGATTGAACCTTGTTTTGGCCTAAATGAGTGCTTTAAAAATGTGTGAGTGCTTTCAAAATGTGTGAGTGCTTTAAAAACAAAAAGGGGATATGTTTGGAAAATGAGTAAAGAACTCGGGTAGACGGGATGGACGTGTGTGTCGGAGTATGGGTGAGCTCGTACCTGTGTGGTTGAGCGTGTCGGGAGTTGTCCATCTTGTCGGTTAAGGACCGGGTTGCGTGACGTCTCACCTGACCCAAACCATCGTACAACCACTCGACCGTTGTATGTGGCAACGGCTTAGCATAAACCCCACTAGTTAATCTACTTGCCATCCGGTGTGCGGGTGAGCACGGGAGACCAAGGAGCAGGGGTACGCTCCGTGTGAGGTACGCCCCGGCTATGTGGTATAACCCCTTGGGGTGCTTCCGTGGTGGCTCGTAGCGTTAGCTAAGGTGGGTAATGGCTTTGATAGGATCCGTACCCAGGACCGAGGTGTCCGTGTGACGGTACCCTACTTGTGGGTAAAGATGTACAACCTCCGCAGGTGTCAAACCTATTCGAATAGCCGTGTCCACGGAATTGGACGAGTCACGGTGTGGTCACAAAAACTAGTGATTGGGGATGGGATGTTTTCTCGGCGTGAGTTGTTTTCCGGTGAAGTGTGTGGCCGTGTGCTCCGGGCTACGACGGACGGGAAGTCCGTAGTTCCACGTGCTGGTTTTTCCTAAAACATTTGAGTTACTTGGGTTATGAAAATGATTTGCGAAAACCTTTCGAAATGAACCCCCGCATGTGTAAGTTTGCAAAATGAACCTTAACCTGATCCTTGTTATACCTTATGCATGGTTCTGCTTATAAGCCCCTCCGTGGGTGGAGTTGGATTTGCTGAGTACGTATGTGCTCACCCTTGTTTTACTAACTATTTTACAGAGGAGGATCCCGATTACATTCCAGAAGACGTTGAGTAGGTCGTTGCCCTACACCCAACCGTGCCTGTGTACCCAGGGCCCTACCGAAAGCTTCCATGGTGTGGTACTCTAAGGAGGCTATGGAAGCCTTTGCTATTGTAGTGTGGTCGCTAGCGTTTGTGTTGTTCCTTGTAGCGTTGGCACTACCGTGCCCTTTGTGTCACCGTGATGTAAAAGACTGATTCCACCTGTTGTAATAAATGTGTTACCAGCCTCCTGGGACTGGTATTTGTGTCACATTTAGTCACCTCTGATGAGGGGACGCTTCAGGTGGTATCAGAGCCGCAGGTTGGCCGTAGGACATGACCCGTAGGATACGAGACCTCCTCTGGCCCTCTCTAACCTTTCCTTTGCTAAGCTCACCTTTTCCCAAATCCTTACCTTGATTCTTGCCTCGTTTCCCGCATGCCTAACCCCGAGTGGAACGGAGGAATTTGCCCCGTCCACCTCGGCCTCCCTAACCTCGTTGCTACTCGGCCCTAGAGCGCGTCGGAGTAAGGGATCCGCCGCAGTTCGTCTACCGAGAGTACGAACGCTTCGGCACCCCTCGGTGTAAGCCGCCGATCTTTGTGGGAAGAAGCACGCTTTACCCCGACCTAGAGCCATGGTTCGTCTCTCGCCACCGGTTTTCGCTTTGCCGACACCTACCCCAAGGTCGCTCGGAAGGCCTCGCGTCGCCTACGAGTGGTTTATAGACAAGCACCTCCGAAGGACTCCAATGGGATTCTTTCCACCCTCCGAGGAAGAGGACGCTCGTGGATTGATCGCATGAGAGGTTTAGAACGAGAGGAAGAAGACTTAGAAGAGGCAGTTTCCCACCTATCCATATACCTCAGAGGCCTAGACCACCTTTATCAGGAGCAAGCCCAGCAACTGAAGCAGCAGATCGACAGAGCGGAAAAGAGCAGAACAGAGAATAGAACTAGAAAAGGTGAAGACGACCATAGCAGAAGTTGAACTACATAACACAAAGCAAGAATACCTCAGGGAAAGAGAACGCACGCTGTTGGCCCATAAAGCCCTATGGGATGAACTAAAGGAGCGAAGAAGCAGAGATGAGGGAGCCAGAGCAGAAGATCTTCCACTAAAGAAGCGCCGTATCCAGCTAGAGGAAGAATCACCATGAGGATAAGACTAGGGTGTTTACGCTAGAAACCGAGTCCTTGCAATAATAAGTGTACCCCGAAGGATGTACTCCAACCTTCCTACTAAATAAAGTTATCCATCTCTTGTACCCCACCACAACCTGTTCAACTCTACCTTTGTTTTCAGATGGCGGAAGATGGATGGACCCAAGGCGTGTGCCGGGAGGAGCCTGGGTTTTGCTCGCCCCGCTCATCAACTCCTTGGAGCGCCCCGCATCACCGAGCGCCCTAGGTACTACCCCGAGAGTACGAGCAACTCGGCACTCTTCGCTGTAGAGTGGTCCTCTCCGTCGCTAGAAGCAACCGCCACACCAACATCGAGCCGTGGCGCGTGACCGCCACAGGGTTTCGACACCGAGATACCTATCCTTTGGCCCTCAGAAAAGCCCTCCGCTACCTGTGCTGAATCTACGAAGAACACCTCGTCCCCACACCGATGAGGTACTTCCCTCCCGCCATCAGAACCCCAGTTTGGCAAGCCCGCATGAGGAACCTGGAACGACGCCGCCACCAAGAAGACCTACTGTACCACGTAGTCGCCTACCTTGTCTCCCTGGACAAGCTCTTTGATGACCAGGCCAGGCACTTGAGGGAGCAGATCAGCCGGGCCGAGCAAGCTGAAGTCACTGTGAGAATGCACCAAGTCCGAGTGGCTCAAGCTGAAGCAAGGACCGCAACAGCCATAAGCAGTGAAGCCGTTGCCCAGGAAAGCCTCAGAAGGATCCAGGACCAACGCATGCAAGAATGGACCCACGGCGGAACACCCGTTCCAGCCATTGGAGAAGCTCAAGTCCTGCTGGGAGCACCCCTTGTAGGGTGGGGAGGAACTATCGAAGTCCCCCCAGCACCACCAGCAGTTACCGAATCCCCAACAACTACCACTGAAGCCGCAGCACAGCCTCAGGAAAACGGAGACCCCGAAGGCGGAAACGATGACGAGTTGCTCATTCCGCTGGAAGAACACTCGACCCCAGAAGACAGCTCCCCTCGCGAGTAGTGTACCCCAAGAACCAGGGAATGAAGCCGTACTGGTCCAAGTTGCGCCCTTAGTCCTTAGGCGTGTAGTATGTCCGCGTAGTCGGGATGTATCCTCCTCGCTGGTTTGTAATAAAAACTTATTTGTGCTTGCTTGTTTGCTATGTGCTTGTTGTGCAGAATAAACCCTGCCTTTCTTTTTCAAAAAGGAACCCGATAAAATCCACTTAAACATCACATAAAACTAGACCTCTTAGAAAACCCGTTTCTTTATAGATGGTTTCCGTGGCGCCCGTCGGGACCCACCGATCGGACGGCCGAGGGATCGCAAGCCGATCGGAGGGGAGCGTCTCCACGACCGGGAGGTCAACCGTAATGAAGATGGAGGCGAGAACGTGGTCCCCGCCACCACCACCCCCTCCCCGTTGACTTGGCCCAAGTCTTAGCCAACCAGACTGTCCTGATGGAGGCTATCTTCAATGCCATCAACCGCCCAAGACCCCGTGCTATGAGCATGAATGAGAAGCTGATCGAGTTCCTTAGGACTAAGCCGCCCACTTTTAGCGGGTCGGTGAATCCTTTGGACGCTGACGATTGGCTGAGAGCTATCCTGAGGGAACTGGAGCCCCTCCACTACGAGGACCATTACAAGGTTCTCCTGGCAGCTCACCAACTCACCGGGACAGCCCTCGCCTGGTGGGAAAATTACTGCGCAGCAGCCAAGGATCCCTCCGCCATCACATGGGATGAATTCGTGGAGGAGTTCCGCCGCTATCACATCCCGGAGGCCACACTGAAGCGGAAGGCAGACGAGTTCCGCGAACTCCGCCAAGGCAACATGTCTGTGGAGGAGTACACATATCAGTTCATAGAGCTGGCCCGCTATGCCCCCGAGGAGGTGGATAAAGACTCCAAAAAGCAAGAGATGTTCAAGAAGGGGCTGACTCCGGAACTGAGGACACTGCTGACTCCTCAAGTTTACCCGGACTTTAACACCCTTATGAACATGGCAATACTCACGGAGAGAGCAAGGGCCGAGGAAAAGAAGGAAAACAAGCGCAAGTTCATGGAGCACAAGGCCAAGCGAAGAAGAGCGGTCCCGGAGGCCGAGAAACTTTGGACACCCCATGTCCGGTTCCAAGCTCCTATGCGGTCAGAACCCAACCCCAAGCCACGAGCTCACAAGCCACCGAGCCCGCGTTCAAGCCCTCCTACAACCGAGTGCCATGAAGCCCCCACAGAACAACACCAGCCAGATCACTACCAACAACAACAACAGCTCCCCGAGTGTGTTTCAACCGCCGAGAGACCGGCACTTCATCGCCAACTGCCCCTATGCTAAAAAGCCAGCCACCACCACCTACTCCAACTCGGTGAACGGGCCAAGGCCACTTGCGTCAGGAGCCAACCGCATGCCAGTGCGCAGCAACAATAACTTCGGCAACAACACCAGCAACCAGCAGATGAGGCAGCCCCAGCAGTCGTATGGACGCGCCTGGGTGAATCACATCAATGCGCAGGAGGCACAGGAAGCACAAGGCGTAGTACTCGGTGAGTTCCCGGTCGCCTCGCTTTGGCTACCATACTGTTCGATTCGGGAGCATCACACTCATTCATATCCTCAAGCTTTGTGGAAAAGCATAGCATACCCACAGTACTACTCAAAGCACCCCTAATAACTCGAACGCCCGGAGGAGACATTAAGTGTCAACTGGGATGCCCCCGGGTAAGGATTATTTTAAGTGGGGTAGAGTTCTTAGCAGACCTGGTAGTACTGAAATCCAAGGGGATAGACGTGATCCTTGGTATGGATTGGTTAAGCCAACACCATGGCCTCATAAGTTGCGCCGATAAAGTAGTGCACTTGACCAACCCAGACGGGATACAAGTGACCTGCCACACCCGGGGACACAGGCCGGATATAATGGTTTTCAACATAGAGGCCAAGTCCATAGAAGATGTCCCGAAGAGTACGAGAATACACGGATGTGTTCCCCGAAGAACTCCCCGGGATGCCACCGAACGTGGATATAGAGTTCGTAATCGACCTTATCCCCGGAACCTCTCCCATAGCCAAGAGACCCTATAGGATGGCAGCCCCCGAGTTGGCGGGCCGAAGAAGCGACTAGCGAGCTTCGGCGAAGCGGTTCATCGTACCAAGCTCATCACCATGGGGAGCCCCGGTGCTTTTCGTAGAGAAGAAGGATAAGAGCATGAGGATGTGTGTGGACTATCGCTCGGCCGAACGAGGTCACTATTAAGAACAAGTACCCTCTTCCCCGTAATAGATGACCTGTTTGACCAACCGAAGGGAGCCAAGTATTTCTCGAAGGTGGACCTAAGATCGTGGTACCACCAAACTCAAGATAAGGGAAAGTGACATCCCCAAGACCGCCTTTGTCACTCGCTACGGGCGTATGAGTTCACGGTGATGTCCTTTGGACTAACCAATGCACCAAAGATACTTCATGAACCTCATGAATAAGGTGTTCATGGAAGAGCCGGACAAGTTTGTCGTGGTCTTCATTGACGACATACTTGTTTATTCCAAGAGTGTGGAGGAGCATGAACAACACCTTCGAGTAGTGCTGGGAAAATTGAGGGCACACAAGCTATACGCCAAGTTCAGCAAATGTGAATTTTGGCTAGAAAAGATATCTTTCCTTGGGCACATATTGACTGCAGAAGGAGTAGCTGTAGACCCCGGGAAAGTTGAGACAGTCTCCAACTGGCAGCAACTAGCCAACGTGAGTGAGATCAGGAGTTTCCTAGGTTTAGCCGGGTACTACCGGAGATTTATCGAGGGGTTCTCCAAGATCGCCCGGCCCATGACAGAGCTGCTCAAGAAAGAGAAGAAGTTTAACTGGACTGAGGCCTGTGAAAGAAGTTTCCAAGAGTTGAAGAAGAGGTTGACCACGGCCCCGGTGCTAACCCCCGCCGACATTCAACGGGACTTTGTCGTGTACTGCGACGCCTCCCGACAAGGGTTAGGATGTGTTCTCATGCAAGATGGGAAGGTAGTGGCATACGCCTCCCGTCAGCTTAAACCCCATGAGCAGAACTATCCCACTCATGATCTGGAGTTTGCAGCCGTAGTGCATGCCCTGAAGATCTGGAGACACTATCTGATCGGGAACAAGTGTGAGATCTACACAGACCACAAGAGTCTGAAGTACATCTTCACCCAGCCCGACCTAAACCTAAGGCAGAGAAGATGGCTAGAGCTGGTCAAGGACTATAACCTAGAGATTCACTACCATCCGGGGAAGGCCAATGTAGTAGCAGATGCGCTAAGCCGGAAAACCTACGAGAAGGTAGCACCCAAGAGTGCCCAGCTACAAGAGGAGATGGCACGGCTCAACGTACACATCGTCCCCCAAGGCTACGTCCGCCAGCTGAGTGTTCAGCCTACCCTAGAAGAGAAGATCCGGAAGGCCCAAGAAGCCGACGAGGATCTGATGAGGATCCGCAAGCATACCGGAGAGAACAAGGCCCCTGACTTCAGAGTAGATGACCAAGGCACCCTGTGGTACAAAAACAGGATATGCGTGCCTGAAGGTGGAGATTTTCGACAGACCATCATGGATGAGGCACACAACTCAGCATACTCCATTCACCCGGGATCCACCAAGATGTACATGGACTTAAAACAGAAGTATTGGTGGAATGGGATGAAAGCAGACATTGCACGGTTCGTCGCCCACTGTGACACTTGTCAGAGGATCAAAGCCGAACATCAAAGCCCGCAGGACTGTTGCAACCTTTACCAATCCCTGTATGGAAGTGGGACGAGATAGGTATGGACTTCATAGTAGGGTTGCCAAGGACTCAGAAGGGACATGACTCTATATGGGTGATCGTGGACCGACTCACTAAAGTCGCTCACTTTCTACCCGTACGGACCACTTATGGTGGAGAGAAGTTGGCGAAACTCTACATAGAAAATATAGTGAAGCTGCATGGAGTGCCTAGCAGAATAGTCTTAGACAGAGGGACCCAGTTCACCTCTAGGTTCTGGAAAAGCCTGCACAAAGCCATGGGCACCAAGCTAGACTTCAGCTCAGCGTACCACCCACAGACAGACGGATAGACCGAAATGGTGAATCAAATTCTGGAAGATATGTTGAGAGCATGCGTCCTCACCTATGGCAAGGATTGGGAGCAGAGCCTGCCGTATGCCGAATTTTCCTACAACAACGGCTACTAGGCAAGTCTGGGAATGTCGCCATTCGAAGCACTATACGGGAGAAAGTGTAGGACACCCCTGATGTGGTCAGAAGTAGGAGAGCGTGCCCTGGTCGGGCCCGCGCTTATAAAGGAAGCCGAGGAGCGAGTAGCTGATATCCGAGAAAAGTTGAAAGCCGCTCAGTCCCGACAGAAGAGCTACGCAAACAAGAAGAGGCGTGAAGTGAGCTTCAATCCAGGAGACTTCGTCTACCTCAAGGTTTCACCCATCCGGGGGACTCGGAGATTTCAAGTACACGGGAAGTTGGCCCCTCGGTACATCGGCCCGTATAAAGTGCTCAAGAGAGTCGGAGCAGTAGCATATCGGCTGGAGCTACCCGAGGAAATGACAGATATACACCCAGTATTTTACATCTCCCAGCTACGCCGATGTTTGAAGGTTCCGGAAGAAAAGCGAGTACCGTGGAGACCATTGATCTACGACCGGACCTTAGGTACCGAGGAGGTGCCCGTCAAGATCTTAGACACTGTGGTCAAGCGGACAAGAACGACCGAAGTACGGGTGTGCAGAGTCCAATGGAGTAGACACGGGGTGGAAGAAGCTACGTGGGAACGAGAGGATGCACTGAGGAAGGAGTTCCCCCACCTATTCGAAACTTAGCCGAATCTCGAGGACGAGATTCATTTTAAGTGGGGTAGGTTTGTAACGCCCGCGTTTTTAGTTCTAAATAAATCACCTAATAAATCATGCGTATTTTCAAAACTGACCCGCCGAGCTCAATTACCATTCAAACCCTAGCCACTGTTTTCTCCCTCTCTCTCTCCCCCCGCGCGCGTGCCGCGAATCCCGCCGGCACCGCACCTCGGCCGCACCCTTGCGCGCCTTCCCAACGCCGCGGTCGGCCACCGGCCGGGAATCCCCGCGCACGCCGCGGTCCCGATGCCCGGTCCGCCTCGCCATCACCGCCGTCCCGAAAAACGCGCCGACACCCGAAAACCGAGAAAAACCCCCGCAAAACCCCTTCCCAATTTTCCCTAACAATTTTCCGGATTTTTCCAAAACCTTTTTCCCTATTTTTCCTTCCCTTTTCTTTTCCTTTTTCTTCTTTTTCTCCCCTTTCCTTTTTTTTCCTTTCCTTTTTCCCTCTTTTTCTTTTTCCTTTCTCTTCTTCTTCTCTTCTCCTCCCTTCCCTTTCCTCCCGCGCGGCCGGGCCAGCACCCGACTGGCGCCTTGCCGCCGCTGACCGGGCCCCACGCGCCGGCACCGGCCCCCTCCCGCCGCACGCCACCAGGCCGGTAAGGACACCGCCTCCGCACGCCACCACGGCCCACGCCCGGCCGGACGCCGGAGCCGGCCCGACGCGGCCGGCGCCATTAATTCCCCTGCCCGAGCACCACTGCGCCGACCACCGCCGCCTGCACGCTAGGTCGCATCCACGGCCTAACCTTCCTGCACAAGTTGACCCGTACCATGCCGAGTCGTCGCATCACCGGTCGCCGCAAGGAGCCGGCCGGAGTTCGAGAAGGAACTCGAGCTCGCCGGCGGCCTCGCCGGGAAAAATCTTCCCCCTCCCCAAACCGACCTATGGCGCCTATTTAAGGCCGGCACCACCACCACCTCGCCGCACCGCACCGAGATCGAGCTTCCCTGAGCCCGTTCCCCGAGCACCACCGCACCACCACCATTAGCACCGCCGCCGCCCTCTGCCCGCCGCGGAGCCGCCTCCACCGTGCCCTATAGCCCAAGGTGAGTACGGGATTAGGACCCCCTCGCCCCCTCTTCCTTTTCCCCTTGTCCCCGGCCGTCGCCGTGGCTGGAGCCACCGGCGGGCGCCCCCGCCGGCCGGCCGGCCCGCGCCCCCCTCCTCTCTCGTTCGATTCGAAGGGGGGGGGGGAAGAAGATGGCACTTTTGCCAAAGACCCCCCCTGCTTCTCCTTTATTTTCCTCAAACCGAGACCTATCTTCCTATCTCTCTTTATTCTTTCCAATTAAGCCCCTGGATCAATATCTAATTATAGATTAAACACTGCTATACCCTAAAATAATTTACAAAATGACTCTAACTTTGTTTATATTAGCATAATCACCCTTTTTACCATTAGAAGGAATTGCTAATAGGTCCCTAATCCCTATACCTTCCCTGTGACCCAACATTTACGATTAAACCCAGACCTCACCCCGCTATTCCCCTATAGTACACCACTGAACCACCCCCCTAGGGCTTATTGAGGACCATGTGTGGGTCGAGGACCGGTGGATGGTCGCTTCCTTGTGTGATGAGTGATTGACAACGTTGTGTGGACTGATTCTTGGCTAAGTATTGCGGTGTGCAAAGGTTGCGGCTTGACTCGTGTTGGTGCGGTGAAGAACAAGCGCGAAAGGTCGTCGCCGGTGAGGCCTCCAGGTGTGGAGAAGACAAGTAGACTTTGTTCGAGGGACCCGGTGGCCGGCGGGGGTCAAGTGCGGGCCGCATGGTGGCATGAACAAGAAGATGAAGTCGTGGACGGTTTCTTGGTTGAGCCTCAAAACCAAGGTCGAGCCGGGATTACGTGGGAGCCAAGTCATGAGTGGAGATTGGCGGAGGCTACACCGAGTTCGCGGGGGTTTCCGGTGGTTCACCGTAAAACCACCGGGTTCCTTGGTTGATCCACAAAGCCAAGACCGGAGAACCGAAGACGGAGGTGCAAGCGGCACCCGCACCGGTCTCGACCGGGTCCGACCGGTCCGACGGCCGAGGAGCACCCGCCCAACCGTGTGCGACGACGCAGTCCGAATCTTCGAAGCGGAGGACACGCGTCGGGATCGCATGGCTTGCGTCGAGGCTACGCAGGTGCGGTCGCCGGCATCCGTCCGATGGTGAAGACATCAAGAATTCCAAATCCGCCCTTGAGGGGCTTGTATCCCTAGTTAGTAGAGAAGGGCATTTTAGACATTCGGTTGCCTCCATATAACCCAAGAGGTGAGAGGATGGCAGCCAACTCTTGGAACCCTAGCTCATTAGTTTTCCTATTTTCCACCTATTTTCTCTAGATTTTCCTTAGGACTAGCAAGAGAGCTTCACGGAGAGATCTTGTAGAGAGGGATGGATGATCGGGCGGCTTGCTAGACCTTGTACGAACCTTTGTTTCATGTATAGATGATTCGGCGTGGTTCCTCAAGGTTTGGATGTGTTTTTCCCGGTTGTTCTTGGTGGTGATTTTCGGAGCCCTCTCTTCGTGATTTCTTTGGGGTGTTTTCGGGGCTTTTCTCTTGGGGATTTGATGGGGGAAATTTGTGGGAACTCTTCGTGGTTCTTTGGGCTATGATTCCCCTCCCAAATCCGTGAGTAAAAGTGCTCGATTTTGGGGTTTTCTTGAGTTCTTGGGTTGGAAGTGCTTTCGGCGGGATTTCTTCAATTCCTCCTTTTTGGACGAGATTTGGTGGGATTAAACTTGGCTATGGACTCTTCATGAGGTGTTCCTGATATCCCCAAAGTCTTGTTCAAGTCCGTGGAGCGATTCGAGAGATCGAGATTTGGATTTGGGGGAGTTGACCCGCGGGTGCTGTTCATCCCGAGTCGCCCGTGCTACACCGGTCGACCGGTGCTCTTGACCGGTCCGACCGGTGCAACCCTCTCGTGGGATTTTGCTCGGGTGAACGTCTTGGTGTGTTCGTTGTTGTCCCGTGGTGCCGCCGTTTCGAGTTTGGGTCCGTTTGGTGGTCGGTTGGCCCTGTTTGGTGCCTTGGGGGCTTTCCGTTGCCATCGGTCCGACCGGTGTGTCTCACCGGTCCGACCGGTGTAGAGCCACTTAGTGAAAGTTGCTCAGTTTCACCAGCAGGGACCGGTCTGACCGGTGGTGCTCACCGTCCGACCGGGTGTGGGTCTCGTAGACTCGGGGTTTGTTGTTCCGCCGCGTTCTCGAGTCGGAAGGCTGTGTGTGTTGGTTCCTAGGTCCAGTGGCACTCCAGTGGCTACGTGGGCTTGGCCAACTTGGGTAGTGAGTCGGAGACGTGTGTTGGAAGCCGTGTTCATCTTGTTGGAGTTTTCATCTCCTTCGAGAAGAATTTTTATCGGCTCCCATTCACTCCCCACCTCCTCTCTGGTTCGCCGTATCGGTTCTTCAAGTGGTATCAGAGCCGGTTCGGGTCTTTGTTGACTCTAACCAGTCTAAGATCCAAGGATGGCATACCGGAACGGGGTTCGGGTCCTCCACACTTCGATGGCAAGAACTACCGGATGTGGAGCAAGCGGATGGGTGCGTTCCTCCGCGGAAAGGGTCGACCGCTTTGGGATGTCACGGTCGACACGAGCTATGTCCACCGATGGATTTCCTTGCTCCAGGGTCGAGGGACAGATTCGACGCCAACAATAAGGCGGTCGACTACTTGTTTCGTGCTTTGTGTCAGCCTGAGTTCGATCGGGTGCACACCGAGCACTTGGTGAAGGACCGATAAGGCGACCAGAGAGGGGGGGAGTGAATGGGAGCCGATAAAAATTCTTCTCGAGGGAGATAGAAACTCCGACAAGACGAACTAGCTCGGTCGGACCCCCGAAATCACACGCTCCGCACTTCTACCTTCCGTTTGCCAAAACCACGTAGCCACTGGAGTGCTACTGGTCCTAGGAACAAACTCTACCAAAGAACCACAACACACACGCAAGACCGACAGCGGAAACAACTCGAAAGCCGGCTAACCGAGGGGGCGGTTAGACCGGGTATAGGGGGCGGTTAGACCGCCTCCACCCGGCAACCAAGAAATCCTCCGAAACGCCTCTTCCGAGCACCAAAACACACCACGGTTTCACCAACGAGATCTCTCGGTCAAGGCCATGCTAGCTACCGTAAAATCTTGGCGAAAACCAAAACTTCACCCAAGGGCCTAGGGGCGGTTAGACCGGCTACCCGGGGCGGTCTAACCTCCCGTACCCGCAAAGAACTCCAACCAAGAACACCTAGCAAACCGCGCGAAAACGGCTCCAAATTTCACCCGTACACTCCTCTCGATCAAGGCGAACAAACTCACGAGAGGAAAATCCGGCGAAACGAAACTTTGACCCGGAAACACTCCGGCGGTTAGACCGCCCCCCGTAGGCGGTTAGACCGCCCCTTCCAGAACACGAACCCGCGGGTCAAACCTCAACTTCCTCGCGCCCGATCTCCCGAATCACTCCACGGATTGCAGCCAAACTTCGGGGATAGTCGGGTTACCTCCCCGGGCAACCTCTACCTCAAAGGAATCGACCCGAAACGCTCACAATCAAGAGGAATCGAAGAAATCGCTTCTCTAGGTCAAGAACTCGCCCAACTCGAAAAACCACCAAATCGAGTCCGATTCAAAGGGGATTTGGGGGCAAAGTCACCAGCCAAAGAGGCACAAGAACCTCATACGTGACACCCACCAAAAACCCCAAGAAATCGTTCTCAAAACACCGCCAAAAAGAGCTCCGAAAATCAACACCAAAGAGACGGGAAAACCACCATGAAGAACCACGCCAAACCTTCTATACATGCCATGAATGGTTCGTACAAGGTCTAGTTTGCCACCCAAACATCCATCCCTCTCTCTAGATCTCACATGAAGCTCTCAAACTAGCCTTCTAAAATCCTAGGGAAAATAGAGAACGAAAATGGAAAAACAAATGGGCTAGGGTTCCAAGAGTTGGCTGCCATCCACCCCTCTAATGAGTATATATGGAGGCACCCAAAAGACTAAAACGCCCTTCACTAATGACTAGGGATACATGCCCCTCAAGGGCGGATTTGGAATTCTTGATGTCTTCACCATCGGACGGATGCCCGGCGACCGCACCCTGCGTAGCCTCGACGCAAGCCTTGCGATCCCGACGCGTGTCCTCCGCTTCGAAACTTCTCGGCGCCGGCGGCCGTGGCGGTCGACCGCCCCCCCGGGCGGTTAGGACCGGCCCGGTGGATCCGACCGGCCCCAGGCGGTCTGACCGCCCCTCCTGGGCGGTTGAACCGGCCTGGGTGGCCGCTCCTCCTCGTCGAGTCTTCGGCCTCGGTTTTGTGGCTCAACCGAGTAACCCAGTGGTTTTCTGGTGAACCACTGCAAACCCCGCGAACTCCGTGTAGCCTCCGCCAATCTCCACTCATGACTCGGCTCCCACGTAGTCCCGGCTCGACCTTGGTTTTGAGGCTCTACCAAGAAACCGTCCACGACTTCATCTTGCTCGTTCATGCCACCATGCGGCCCGCACTTGACCCCCGCCGGCCACCGGGTCCCTCGAACGAAGCCTACTTGTCTTCTCCACACCCCGGAGGCCTCACCGCAACGACCTTTCGCGCTTGTTCTTCACCCGCACCAACACGAGTCAAGCCGCAACCTGCACCTGCAATACTTAGCCAAGAATCAGTCCACACAACGTTGTCAATCACTCATCACACAAGGAAGCGACCATCCACCGGTCCTCGAACCACACATGGTCCTCAATCTCCCCCTTGATGAGTGCATTGACAACACCCACATGAAGTAACATAAGAGAAAAGGAAAAGAAAAGAAGCAAAATAAAAAGAAACTCCAACAAGCGATCGAAAGCCAAAGAAAGGCAAAGAGCAAGATCACTTGAAGAAGACAAGTCTCGGACCCCTTAGGCAAGGGCAACGGCTCGACACATCCGAGACAAAACACAGCTCAAGCAAAGAGCGCAAACCACCACAGCAAAACTCGAACACCACAAAGAGCTCCCCCTGCACAAATGCAAGCTCCCCCTGAGCCACAACACACTCCCCCCCGAACACATGCATCAATGCACCTCGGGAATGCAACAAAGAGCAAAAACCTCGCTCACACGCCCGGGCGGTTAGACCGCCGCCCATGGCGGTTAGACCGCCCCCCGTCCGAACCGACCGTCGGGGGCGGTTAGACCGCCCAAAGAAACCAAACCCCCGCACCAATCTCGCTCAAAAATTACCCGAAACAATTGGAACACCTTCCAAACACTCCCAGGTGCCCAAAACATGCACAAACTTCTCCCCCTTGTTGACAATGCATGAATCAAGGCAAAATGCGAAAACTTTCAACATATAGCTTCTCGAATATACAAAATTCATCACAAGGTGCTACACAAGTCCAAATGAGCAAGTTAGATACTCGACAGGTTCGTAAGGACCTTAACTACGTGATCACCAAGTTTCACAACCATTGGACAATGCTAAGAAGGATTTGAGTAATTTTGCGAAAAGTTACTCTCTCACAAGCAAATACCTAAACATGAGCAAAACATATCAAAATGGCAAAGCCACTCAAACTTCATGCTAGGACAACCATTCTAATCATAAGACCATCATAAACACCCAAAAGCACCTCATGTCATGTCAAAGCCACCGAGCCATGTGCCTACTTCTATGTATGAGACTTCTCATTGGTAGGCAACATGCAACGGTTTAGCACCCAAAGCAAATTAATTTCAGCACATATGACATGGGAGCATATTTTCCAAGCATTTTTCATTTCATTTTCAGATTTATAAATGGTACATGAAATGTCTTTGCGACAAAAAGGAACTTATGCCCCTCCACAAGATGAAGCAAGAGGGCTAAACATTCATGATGGCAAATGAGCCTTTGGCCCCATATGATCAACAAACTAGCTATCCAACCACAAAGTAAGCATAGCAAAGCCACTAAAACATGTCAAGATCATATATAGGCATTTACGCATGAGAGAGCATGTATATGACATTTTTCAAAAATTAGCCATCAACCATGGATCATTCAACAAGATCATCAAGAGCTAAGCCAAACTAACCATAGCATACCAAACAAGCTCACAAGAACATATATAGCGACCCATGGTGAACAAAGTATATAGGAGAAGCTTTTCCCATCCGATGCATATGATACAAAATGCATGCAATCTAAGATACAAGGATGCCTATACATCATGTTACATATGCCATGCCAAATGCAATAAATGCACAAAGGAAAGCTATACATATGCTACAAACCGGCTCCTCGAGGGGAGGCAAAACGGGTTCGACACCACCGGCAAACGAAAGCCCCCACACACCCAACTCAAGAAATCAAGCACACACCAAGTTCCCCCCGCAAACGAGTGAAAGTTGCTTGATCTAGGGGTTTGGTGAAAATATCGGCTAGTTGGTCATGTGTGAGTACATGGATCAAGGCTATTTTCCCTTTCTCTACGTTGTCTCTCAGGAAATGATACCTCACTTCTATGTGTTTGGTTTTGGAATGGAGCACTGGGTTCTTTGCAACGCTTATGGCACTGGTGCTATCACATTGAAGTGGGACATGGGTATACTCCTCACCAAAGTCACTCATGGTGTAGGTGATCCAAAGGAGCTGAGAGCAACAACTAGCAGCGGCAACATACTCGGCTTCGGTCGTGGATTGAGCAACACTCGACTGCTTACGAGAAGACCAAGACACCAACGAAGAACCCAAAAACTCGGCAAGTCCCGTAAGTGGACTTCCTATCCAACCGACACCCGGCAAAATCCGCGTCTGAAAAGCCATGAAGCGCCAAAGAAGAGGACGCGGAGTACCAAAGGCCGAAGTCGGGAGTATGACGCAAGTACCTGAAAATTCGCTTCACTGCTTGCCGATGCGAAGTCCTCGGAGACGCTTGAAAACGAGCGCACAGACACACTGAGAACTGTATGTCCGGCCTCGTCGCCGTCAAGTAGAGGAGTGACCCGATCATGCTCCGGTACTCCTTCTGGTCCACGTGTTCACCTTCCTCATCCGCATCAAGAGCCGTAGTCGTACTCATCGGCGTCGTCATAGCCTTGGAGTCCTCCATCTTGAACTTCCTCACAATGTCCTTGGTGTACTTAGCTCCGGTGCACAAATGTTCCTTCCTTGGATTGCTTGATTTGTAGCCCGAGGAAGAACCGCAACTCACCCATCATGCTCATCTCAAACTCCCCGCTCATATCATCCGCAAACCTCGCAACAAGAGAGTTAGACGAGCCACCAAAGACAATATCATCCACGTACACCCGCACAATCGGGATATCTCTCGCCCGCCTCGGCAAAAACAAGGTCCGATCGACCTTCCCCATCTCAAAACCTCTCTCAAACAAGAACCCCCTCAACCTCGCCATACCAAGCTCTAGGCGCCCCGCTTCAACCCATACGGCGCCTTCCTCAACTTGTACACCCGGTGGGGGTACTTCTCGCTCTCAAACCCCGAGGTCGCCTCACATACACTTCTTCCTCCAAAGACACCATTCGAAAAGCACTCTTCACATCCATTTGGTGCAACTTGAACCCTTTAGCCACGGAAAAAGCTAGAAGGATCCTAATCGCCTCCAAACGGGCTACGGGAGCAAAGGTCTCCTCGTAGTCGATCCCCTCCTTCCCGATCGAACCCCCGAGCAACAAGTCTCGACTTATTCCTCACAACCTCACCCTTCTCTCCCTCTTTGTTTTTCCACACCCACTTTGTACCAATCGGCTTACACCCTGGGGGAGGGTCAACCAACTCCCACACCTGATTCCTCTCAAAGTTCTCCAACTCCTCATGCATCGAGTTAACCCAATTGTGATCAGATAGTGCGTGTCCAATGTCTTTGGGCTCGAAAGACGCAACAAATGCAGCATGAGCAAAATGGGAATTGTTTCGAACCCTCGACCGTGTAGTGCGTTCATCCATGTCGCCGATGATCCTCGAAGCTGGGTGATCCACTTGAACTCGCCGGGGAGGTTCTCGCCTCGAAGCTACCTCCCCCTCAACATCAGCTTCTCCTCGTTCTTGATTTGTCGTCGTAGGTGTAGCGAGAGGGTCCATCCATCATCGTAGTCGAAGTAGTGGGTACATGTTCAGCCGGGGGCACCGCACCGCCATCCTCATCATCTCCATGTTCATGCTCCTCCTCCTGAAAGATCTCCTCGCCAAGCTCATCATCACCCGCACACTCAAAGCCAAGCCGACTACGTGGCTCGTCTCGTCGAAGGTTACCTCGCAAGTCTCCACGATTTGGTTAGTTTCAAGATTGAGCACACGATATGCTCTAGAATGAGATGCATAACCAAAGAAAATGCCATCGACGGACCTAGCCTCAAACTTATCCAACTTCCCCGCCTTTCTTCGAATGAAACACTTGCAACCAAAGACATGGAAGTGACTCACCTTGGGTGTGCGACCATGCATCAACTCATAACATGTCTTCTTCTTGTGCACTCTGAGGTATATTCTGTTCGACACATAGCACGCGGTATTCACCGCCTCAGCCCAATACCTCCTCGGAGTCCTATGCTCATCAAGCATCGTCCGAGCCATCTCGCACAAGGTCCCGTTCTTCCTTTCCACAACACCATTCCCGGGGAGGCGTATACGGACTCGAAAACTGGTGCTCAAGACCCAAGTCATGACAAAAGGTTTCAAAACGAGAGTTCCTGAATTCCGAGCCATTATCACTGCGGATAGCTCGTATAGCATCACCGTGCCTCTCGTTCCTCAACCTCAAGACTAGATCTCGAACAAAACCAAACGTCTCCCCCTTTTCCTCGAGAAAGAACACCCACGCATACCGAGAATAGTCGTCCACCACAACAAGGACATACCACTTCCCACCCGCAGATCGCACACGAGCTGGGCCAACAAGGTCCATATGGAGCAGCTCGCATGGACGCTCAGTCATCACATCGGTGAGAGGCGGGTGAGAAGAGGCCACCATCTTGGCATGCCTACACGGAGCACAAACCAACTCTTTCTCAAGCTTCAACCGTGGCAATCCTCGGACCAAATTGAGTTTACTCAAGCGAGACAAAAGGTCAAAGCTCAAGTGACCCAACTTCCTATGCCACCTCCACAACTCACTCGAAGAACCAGCCAAGAAACAACGCTCAACACCCGAAGACTGAGAAAAATCAGCACGAAACACCTGACCCTCGGGAACGACCATACAAACAAGGTCCCCTCGAGAGTCCACAATCCGAGAACCACCTGGCCGAAACAACACCTCAAAACCCTCATCCAACAACCGAGACACGAAAGCAAATTGTACCCCGGCGATTGAACAAGAGCAACACGCCTCGCAGTGATCTTGTCACTCACTTTTATCTCACCTTCTGAAAGCACACGCCCACGCCCATTGTCCCCAAAGGTGATGTACCTCTTCGTCACCATCGGGACGAGACTTGAGAACCACCCCCTGTCTCCGGTCATATGCCTCGAACAACCGGAGTCAATCAACCAAATGTTCTTCAAGTCTCCCACCTGAAATTCAAAAACACGCACGTGAGCGAACAAATGACTCGAAAGATCGGGGTTAGAACCAAAAGAGGAAAACCGAAGTGCCGAGCCATTTGCTCGAAAGTGGGGTTAGCACCAACCAAAGCATCTCTCCTACCAAAACTACCTCCACTAACACCACCTCGGTAACCACTGCGAGGAAACCACCCCTCACCGCCCGGAGGAGAACCAAAACCACGGAAGACAACCCGTGGAACGTCCCTCCTCTCCTTCACAAAGCTACGACTCCTCCCATCCCCGTAGTAACCTCGAGGGGGAGAATGCCTAGCAACCGACCACTGTCGTCTTTCCGGACCAACCGCCGCAACTCCACCTCCGGACCCGAAACCTCTCGACTCACCACCTCGAAAACCACTCCGCCCGAGTGGGGGGGCCGGGATTAAACCGCCTAGCCGGGCCGGTCTAACCGCCCCCCTGCGGGCCGGGCCGGTCCCCGACCGCCTAGCCGGGCCGGGCTCGACCGCCCCCTCCCGAACGGCTCCTCGGCCGCGGGAACTCGCATCTCCCCATGCCGGAACACTTCTCACCACAGCCTTACCCCTGGGCAGTGGCATACGAGGCTTAGGTACACCATGGGAAGGGTTGTACCTATCCTTGTTCGCCCACTCCTTTGCCATCCTCTCTTCCCGCTTCCTCTTGAAGCAAAACTCATCCTTGTGACCCTCCTTCCCACAATGGCCACAACTGAACCTCACAAGCTTAGGTTTTGGCTTGGATTAGGGCTGCTCGCTTGGTTTCTCTCCACTCAACTCCTCCACCGATTTCTCCTCACTTGCCTTCTCTTTCACTTTCCCAAAGAACACTTTCCCCGAAGTGCTCACAAACTTGATGGGCTTTTGGAGATCATTTGTGGGTGTAGGAAATATAGGTGGAGGCGGGGTTGTGTCTAGTCGGTTCCTAAGATGGTTGGGTTTTGGAGGGAAATCATTTTTGTGGTGGGTTTTTGGTGGCTCCGGGATATTCTCACCACTTCCTTCACCAACCTTGTTTGCCCCAAGCCCCTCACCATCTTGCCTCTTAAAGGCCTCGATCATCATCCTCAACTGAGGCTCGTGACCGGACAACCAACCCATCAACTTCCTCAAGTCATCATTCTCATCCTGCAAACGATCAACATAATGTGCAAGCTCCAAATTTTTCAATGCATGCATTTCACAGGTAGAGCAAGATGTAGGCATGGGTTCCTTCAATTTAGACTCGAGCGAACTAGTGTAAGCATGCAACTCATCAATCTTAGCATGCAAAACAGGGCAAGAAGTGCAAGCACCTAGCAAAGCAGGTCTAGACTTAAGCTCGGCCACTTCAACCCTAAGCACATCTAGTTCCTCACACTTGGAGGCATGCTTCTCCTTAAACAAAGCAAGATCAGCAAGGAATATGGAGCAATCAGCACAATCATTTTCATCGGCAACAACGGGGCTAGCCTTAAGCGAATCAATCTCAAGCTTGCTATCAAGCACTCGTGTCTCTAGCTCGCCCACTCTAGTCCTAGCATCCTCGAGTGAAGCCCTAAGCTCTTTCCTCATTTTCTTGGCCTCTCTAAGCATGTCATCACGGTTATCAAGCAAGGAGCCAAGCCTCTCATTCTCCCGGCGCAAGAAGGGAAGTTCATCACGCACCTCGTCGTCGGACTCGCAGTCCGAGTCGCTCCGTGTGCTCTTCTTCTTTGCCGGAGCTCAGCGCCATGGTGCAGAAGCCATCTCTTGCGAAGCAGCTCAGCCCGCTCAGGTTCTTGGACGGCTTCTTGTTCTTGCGGCGATCTCCCTCGTCTTCGCTGCTACTTGAGCTCGAGGTGGAGTACGCGGAACTGGAGTCGACGTCGCTCGCTCCAACCATCGCCCGGGCCTTGCCTCGGGCCTCCTTCTTCCTCGATCGTCGCTCGTCCTTGTACTTGTTCTTGTGCTTGCTCTTGTGGTCGCGCCTCGAACGGTACTTGCCATCGTTCATCCTCTCGCTTGTGCTTGTAGCCGTCCTTGCTCTCGGCCTTCTCCGGACGGTCGGCGACGAAGTGTCCCGCTTGCCGCACCGGAAGCGAGTCTTCGTGTTCCTCCTCATGTTCACGCGGTTCTCGTGCGGCCTCTCGAACCGCCTCGTCAACGACGCCCGGCTCGTCCTCTCCAAGGTCATCAAACTCCTCATCTGGCATAGACATCAAAGAGGAAAACGAGAACATCCTGGTGGATGGGTTAGAGTTAGTCTTTCCTTTGGAACCACCAACGAGGGCAAGACTATGGGAGTCAGTCGGTCCCTCGAGCTTGGCAGTCATGCCCCTATCCGGGGACTATGGGAATCAGTCATGCCCCTATCCACCTCAGCCGACTTGAGCTTCGAGAACAGCTCGTTCACCGTCAGAGTATCGTACCTCTCCGACTCGACTATGGCCTCGAACTTCCCGCCCCATATCGTACGATCCAAAGAGTGTAAGAGCTTGACCGCTCTATCATGATCATCGTACGGGAGCACGTCCACATTGGCCCTCATGTTGTTCACAACCACCGTGAACCTCTGGAACAAGGCATCGATGGACTCACCGGGGAGATGAGTGAAGTTCTCGTACTCTCTCCGGTAGGTCGCATACAACCGTGCCTGAACCTGGGCGTTCCCAACATGAGCCTCCTTCAACACCGCCCAAATCCTACAAGCTCGAGGGACATGACTGATTCCCATAGTCCCCGGATAGGGGCATGACTGCCAAGCTCGAGGGACCGACTGATTCCCATAGTCTTGCCCTCGTTGGTGGTTCCAAAGGAAAGACTAACTCTAACCCATCCACCAGGATGTTCTCGTTTTCCTCTTTGATGTCTATGCCAGATGAGGAGTTTGATGACCTTGGAGAGGACGAGCTGGCGCTGTTGACGAGGCGGTTCGAGAGGCTGCACGAGAACCGCGTGAACATGAGGAGGAACACGAGGACTTGCTTCCAGTGCGGCAAGCCGGGACACTTCGTCGCCGACTGCCCGGAGAAGGCCGAGAACAAGGACCGCTACAAGCACAAGCCGAGGATGAACGATGGTAAGTACCGTTCGAGGCGCGACCACAAGAGCAAGCACAAGAACAAGTACAAGGACGAGCGACAATCGAGGAAGAAGGAGGGCCGAGGCAAGGCCCGAGCGATGGTTGGAGCGAGCGACGTCGACTCCAGTTCCGCGTACTCCACCTCGAGCTCGAGCAGCAGCGAAGACGAGGGAGATCGCCGCAAGAACAAGAAGTCGTCCAAGAACCTGAGCGGGCTGAGCTGCTTCGCAAGAGATGGCTTCTGCATCATGGCGTTGAGCTCCGGCAGCAAGAAGAGCACACAGAGCGACTCGGACTCTGAGTCCGACGACGAGGTGCGTGATGAGCTTCCCTTCTTGCGCCAGGAGAATGAGAGGCTTGGCTCTTTGCTTGATAACCGTGATGACATGCTTAGAGAGGCCAAGAAAATGAGGAAAGAGCTTAGGGTTTCACTCGAGGATGCTAGGACTAGAGTGGCTGAGCTAGAGACACAGGTGCTTGATAGCAAGCTTGAGATTGATTCGCTTAAGGCTAGCCCTGTTGTTTCGATGAGAATGATTGTGCCGATTGCTCCATATTCCTTGCCGATCTTGCTTTGTTTAAGGAGAAGCATGCCTCCAAGTGTGAGGAACTAGATGTGCTTAGGGTTGAAGTGGCCGAGCTTAAGTCTAGACCTCGCTTTGCTAGGTGCTTGCACTTCTTGCCCCGTTTTGCATGCTAAGATTGATGAGATGCATGCTTACACTAGTTCGCTCGAGGCTAAATTGAAGGAACCCATGCCTACATCTTGCTCTACCTGTGAAATGCATGCATTGAAAAATTTGGAGCTTGCACATTATGTTGATCGTTTGCAGGATGAGAATGATGATTTGAGGAAGTTGATGGGTTGGTTATCCGGTCATGAGCCTCAGTTGAGGATAATGATCGAGGCCTTTAAGAGGCAAGATGGTGAGGGGCTTGGAGCAAACAATGTTGGTGAAGGAAGTGGAGAAAATATCCCGGAGCCACCAAAAACCCACCACAAAAATGATTTCCCACCAAAACCTAACCATCTAAGGAACCGACTAGACACAACCCCAGCTCCACCCGTGTTTCCTACACCCACAAATGACCTACAAAAGCCTATCAAGTTTGTGAGCACATCGGGGAAAGTGTTCTTTGGGAAGGAGAGTGAGAAGGCTAGTGGTGAGAAACCGGTGGAGGGTTTGAGTGGAGAGAAACCAAGTGAGCAGCCACATCCCAAACCAAAGCCTAAGCTTGTGAGGTTCCATTGTGGCTATTATGGGAGAGATGGCCATAAGGAGGAGTTTTGCTTCAAGAGGAAGCGAGAGGAGAGAATGGAGAAGGAGTGGGCTAACAAGGACAAGTACCACCCTTCCAATGGTGTACTTGAGCCTCGTATGCAGATGCCCGGGGGCAAGGCGATTGTGAGGACAGGTTCGGGCTTGGGGAGAGAAGAAGGTCGCAGGTGGTGTTGTTTGCCCAGTCACACCCCGGCCGGACGGTGTGGGGCACCTGGCGGACCGGTGCGGGCCCGACGGATAGATGTTCGGGTTTCGAGCTCGTACGGGTGTGAGGGTTGTTTCGGTGGTCGTGGTTCGGTGGTTGGGCCGGAAAGGGTGCCGGTGGTCGGCTTGCTAGGCGTTCTCCTCCTCGTGCTCAATACGGGGATTGGAGGAGTCGTGGCATTGAGTTGGAGAGGAAGGATGTTCCACGGGCTTTCTTGCGTGGTTTTGGTCCTCCTCCGGCAGAGAGGGGTGGTTCCCTCGGGGGTGGTTACCGTGGTGGTGTTCGTGGAGGCGCTTTGGTAGGAGAGATGCTTTGGTTGGTGCTAACCCCACTTTCGAGCAAATGGCTTGGCACCGGTTTTCCTCCTTTGGTACTAACCCCGATGCTTTGAGTCGTTTGTTCGCTCACGTGCCTATTTTTGAATTTCGGGTGGGAGACTTGAAGAACATTTGGTTGATTGACTCCGGTTGCTCGAGGCATATGACCGGAGACAGGGGGTGGTTCTCAAGTCTCGTCCCGTGGTGACGAAGAGGTACATCACCTTTGGGGACAATGGGCGTGGGCGTGTGCTTTCGAAGGTGAGATCAAAGTGAGTGACAAGATCACTCGAGGCGTGTTGCTCTTGTTCAATCGCCGGGGTACAATTTGCTTTCCGTGTCCCGGCTTGTTGGATGAGGGCTTTGGGTGTTGTTTCGGACTGGTGGTTCTCGGATTGTGGACTCTCGAGGGGACCTTGTTTGTATGGTCGTTCCCGAGGGTCGGTGTTTCGTGCTGATTTTTCTCGGTCTTCGGGTGTGGAGCGTTGTTTCTTGGCCGGTTCTTCGAGTGAGTTGTGGAAGTGGCATAGGAAGTTGGGTCACTTGAGCTTTGACCTTTTGTCACGCTTGAGTAAACTCAATTTGGTCCGAGGATTGCCACGGTTGAGGCTTGAGAAAGAGTTGGTTTGTGCTCCGTGTAGGCATGCCAAGATGGTGGCCTCTTCTCACCCGCCTCTCACCGATGTGATGACCGAGCGTCCATGCGAGCTCGCTCCATATGGACCTTGTTGGCCCGGCTCGTGTGCGATCTCGCGGTGGGAAGTGGTATGTCCTTGTTGTGGTGGACGACTATTCTCGGTATGCGTGGGTGTTCTTTCTTGAGGAGAAGGGGGAGACGTTTGGTTTTGTTCGAGATCTAGTCTTGAGGTTGAGGAACGAGAGGCACGGAGATGCCATACGAGCTATCCGCAAGGATAATGGCTCGGAATTCGGGAACTCTCGTTTTGAAACCTTTTGCCATGACTTGGGTCTTGAGCACCCGCTTTTCGAGTCCGTATACGCCTCCCCGTAATGGTGTTGCGGAAAGGAAGAACAGGACCTTGTGCGAGATGGCTCGGACGATGCTTGATGAGCATAGGACTCCGAGGAGGTATTGGGGCGAGGCGGTGAATACCGCGTGCTATGTGTCGAACAGATATACCTCGAGTGCACAAGAAGAAGACATGCTATGAGTTGATGCATGGTCGCACACCCAAGGTGAGTCATTTCCATGTCTTTGGTTGCAAGTGTTTCATTCCGAAGAAAGGCGGGAAGTTGGATAAGTTTGAGGCTAGGTCCGTCGATGGCATTTTCTTTGGTTATGCATCTCATTCTAGAGCATATCGTGTGCTCAATCTTGAAACTAACCAAATCGTGGAGACTTGCGAGGTAACCTTCGACGAGACAGAGCCACGTAGTCGCCTTGTCTTTGAGTGTGCAGGTGATGATGAGCTTGGCGAGGAGATCTTCGAGGAGGAGGAGCATGAACATGGTGATGATGAAGATGGCGGTGTGGTGCCCCCGCCGAACATGTACCCACTACTTCGACTACGATGATGGATGGACCCTCTGCTACACCTACGACGACAAATCAAGAACGAGGAGAAGCTGATGTTGAGGGGGAGGTAGCTTCGAGGCGAGAACCTCCCCGGCGAGTTCAAGTGGATCACCCAGCTTCGAGGATCATCGGCGACATGAATGAACGCACTACACGGTCGAGGGTTCGAAACAATTCCCATTTCGCTAATGCTGCGTTTGTTGCTTCTTTTGAGCCCAAAGACATTGGACACGCACTATCTGATCACAATTGGGTTAACTCGATGCATGAGGAGTTGGAGAACTTTGAGAGGAATCAGGTGTGGGAGTTGGTTGACCCTCCCCCAGGGTGTAAGCCGATTGGTACTAAGTGGGTGTGGAAAAACAAAGAGGGAGAGAAGGGTGAGGTTGTGAGGAACAAGTCGAGACTTGTTGCTCAAGGCTTCAGTCAGAAGGAGGGGATCGACTACGAGGAGACCTTTGCTCCCGTAGCCCGTTTGGAGGCGATTAGGATCCTTCTAGCCTTTTCCGTGGCTAAAGGGTTCAAGTTGCACCAAATGGATGTGAAGAGTGCATTTCTGAATGGTGTGTTGGAGGAAGAAGTGTATGTGAGACAGCCTCCGGGGTTTGAGAGTGAGAAGTACCCCCACCGGGTGTACAAGTTGAGGAAGGCGCTGTATGGGTTGAAGCAAGCGCCTAGAGCTTGGTATGGCAGGTTGAGGGGGTTCTTGTTTGAGAGAGGCTTTGAGATGGGGAAGGTTGATCAGACATTGTTTTTGCTGAGGCAGGGCAGAGATATCCTGATTGTGCAGGCGTACGTGGATGATATTGTCTTTGGTGGCTCGTCTAACTCTCTTGTTGCGAGGTTTGCAGATGATATGAGCAGGGAGTTTGAGATGAGCATGATGGGCGAGTTGCAGTTCTTCCTCGGGCTACAAATCAAGCAATCAAAGGAAGGAACATTTGTGCACCATGCTAAGTACACCAAGGACATTGTGAGGAAGTTCAAGATGGAGGACTCCAAGGCTATGACGACGCCGATGAGTACGACTATAGCTCTTGATGCGGACGAGGAAGGTGAACACGTGGATCAGAAGGAGTACCGGAGCATGATCGGGTCACTCCTCTACTTGACGGCGACGAGGCCGGACATACGCTTCTCGGTGTGTCCGTGCGCTCGTTTTCAAGCGTCTCCGAGGACTTCGCATCGGCAAGCGGTGAAGCGACTTTTCGTGTACTTGCGTCACACTCCCGACTTCGGCCTTTGGTACTCCGCGTCCTCTTCTTTGGCGCTTCATGGCTTTTCGCACGCGGATTTTGCCAGGTGTCGGTTGGATAGGAAGTCCACTTCGGGACTTGCCGCTTTTGGGTTCTTCTTTGGTGTCTTGGTCTTCCCGCAAGCGGTCGAGTGTTGCTCAATCCACGACCGAGGCCGAGTATGTTGCCGCCGCTAGTTGTTGCTCTCGGCTCCTTTGGATCACCTACACCATGAGTGACTTTGGTGAGGAGTATACCCATGTCCCACTTCAATGTGATAGCACCGGTGCCATAAGCGTTGCAAAGAACCCGTGCTCCATTCCAAAACCAAGCACATAGAAGTGAGGTACCATTTTCTGAGAGACAATGTCGAGAAAGGAAAGATAGCTTTGATCCATGTACCCACACATGACCAACTAGCCGATATTTTCACCAAACCCCTAGATCAAGCCACTTTCACTCGTTTGCGGGGGGAACTTGGTGTGTGTTTGATTTCTTGAGTTGGGTGTGTGGGAGCTCTCTTTTGCCGGTGGTGTCGAGCCCGTTTTGCCTCCCCTCGAGGAGCCGGTTTGTAGCATATGTATAGCTTTCCTTTGTGCATTTCTTGCATTTGGCATGGCATATGTAACATGATGTATAGGCATCCTTGTATCTTAGATTGGACGCATTTTGTATCATATGCATTGGTTAGGAAAAGCTTCTCTCATATACATTGTTCACCATGGAATGAGATATATGTCTTTGTGAGCTTGTTTGGTATGCTACGGTTAGTTTGGCTTAGCTCTTGATGATCTTGATGAATAATCCATGGTTGATAGCTATGCTTTTGAAAAATGTCACATGTATGCTCTCTCTCATGTGTAAATGCCTTTACATGCTCTTGACATGTTTGTGTGGCCTTGCTATGCTTAATTTGTGGTTGGATGGCTAGTTTATTGATCATATGGGGCCAAAGGCTCATTTGCCATCATGAATGTTTAGCCCTCTTGGCTTATCTTGTGGAGGAGCATAAGTTCCTTTTTGTCGCAAAGACATTTCATGTACCATTTACAAATCTGAAAATGAAATGAAAAATGCTTGGAAAATATGCTCTCATGTCATATGTGCTGAATTTAATTTGCTGTGGGTGCTAAACCGTTGCATGATGCCTACCAATGAGAAGTCTCATAAATAGAAGTAGGCACATGGCTCGGTGGCTTTGACATGACATGAGGGGCTTGTGGGTGTTTGTGATGGTCTTATGATTAGAATGGCTGTCCTAGCATGAAGTTTGTGTGGCTTTGCCATTTTGATATGCTTTGATCATGTTTAGGACTTTGCTCATGAGAGGCAAGTTTTCGCAAAATTGCCAAAATCCATCTTAGCTTCGTCTAATGGTTGTGAAACTTGGTGATCATGTAGTTGAGATCGATACGAAGCCGTAGAGTATCTAACTTGCTCATTTGGACATGTGTAGCATTCTTTGTTGAATCTTGTATATTTGAGAAGCTCTAGGTTGAAAGTTTTGCATTTTTGGCTTGATTCATGCATTGCCAACAAGGGGGAGAAGTTTGAGCTTGAAATGGCTCACCGGACGCATTTAGAAGGTTTTCAGGTGGTTTCGAGCCATTTCTGGGCTCTGTTGTACACCGGTCTGACCGGTGAAGAGCACCGGTCTGACCGGTGGTGATGACCGGTCTGACCGGTGTGAGCTGTTTTGTTGGAGCTGCCCTGTTTCAAGTGGTGTCTTGCATGCATTCGTCCAGGGGGAGTTGCATTGGTTCAGGGGGAGTTGCATTGGTTCAGGGGGAGCTTGCATGTGTGCAGGGGGAGCTCTTTGTGGTGTTCGAGCTTTGTTTTGGTGGTTTGCGCTCTTTGCTTGAGCTTTGCTTTGTCTCGGATGTGTCGAGCCGTTGCCCTTGCCTAAGGGGTCCGAGACTTGTTTCCTTCAAGTGATCTTGCTCTTTGCCTTTGTTTGGCTTTCGATCGCTTGTTGGAGTTTTTTTTTGTTCGTTTCTTTTTCTTTTCTTTTCTCTCTTGTTACTTTCGTGTGGGTGTTGTCAATGCACTCATCAAGGGGGAGATTGAGGACCATGTGTGGGTCGAGGACCGGTGGATGGTCGCTTCCTTGTGTGATGAGTGATTGACAACGTTGTGTGGACTGATTCTTGGCTAAGTATTGCAGGTGCAGGTTGCGGCTTGACTCGTGTTGGTGCGGGTGAAGAACAAGCGCGAAAGGTCGTCGCCGGTGAGGCCTCCGGGTGTGGAGAAGACAAGTAGGCTTTGTTCGAGGGACCCGGTGGCCGGCGGGGTCAAGTGCGGGCCGCATGGTGGCATGAACAAGAAGATGAAGTCGTGGACGGTTTCTTGGTTGAGCCTCAAAACCAAGGTCGAGCCGGGACTACGTGGGAGCCAAGTCATGAGTGGAGATTGGCGGAGGCTACACCGAGTTCGCGGGGTTTCCGGTGGTTCACCGTAAAACACCGGGTTCCTTGGTTGATCCACAAAGCCAAGACCGGAGAACCGAAGACGGAGGTGCGGCGGCACCGAGACCGGCCCCGACCGGTGGGTCCGACCGGTCCGACGTGGGGACCGGCTCGGCCAGGTGAGGAGCACCGGTCCGACCGGTGTGCGACGACGCGGTCCGAATCTTCGAAGCGGAGGACACGCGTCGGGATCGCATGGCTTGCGTCGAGGCTACGCAGGGTGCGGTCGCCGGCATCCGTCCGATGGTGAAAACATCAAGAATTCCAAATCCGCCCTTGAGGGGCTTGTATCCCTAGTTAGTAGAGAAGGGCATTTTAGACATTCGGTTGCCTCCATATAACCCAAGAGGTGAGAGGATGGCAGCCAACTCTTGGAACCCTAGCTCATTAGTTTTCCTATTTTCCACCTATTTTCCTTAGGTTTTCTCTAGGACTAGCAAGAGAGCTTCACGGAGAGATCTTGTAGAGAGGGATGGATGATCGGGCGGCTTGCTAGACCTTGTACGAACCTTTGTTTCATGTATAGATGATTCGGCGTGGTTCCTCAAGGTTTGGATGTGTTTTCCCCGGTTGTTCTTGGTGGTGATTTTCGGAGCCCTCTCTTCGTGATTTCTTTGGGTTGTTTTCGGGGCCTTTCTCTTGGGGATTTGATGGGGGAAATTTGTGGGAACCCTTCGTGGTTCTTTGGGCCGTGATTCCCCTCCCAAATCCGTGAGTAAAGGTGCTCGATTTTGGGGTTTCTTGAGTTCTTGGGTTGGAAGTGCTTTCGGCGGGATTTCTTTGATTCCTCCTTTTTGGACGAGTTTTGATGGGATTAAACTTGGCTATGGACTCCTCATGAGGTGTTCCTAATATCCCCAAAGTCTTGTTCAATTCCGTGGAGCGATTCGAGAGATCGAGTTTTGGATTTGGGGGAGTTGACCCGCGGGTGCTGTTCATCCCGAGCTGCCTAGGCCACACCGGTCTGACCGGTGCTCTTGACCGGTCTGACCGGTGCAAGCCCTTGTGGGTTTTTGCTCGGGTGAACGTCTTGGTGTGTTCGTTGTTGTCCCGTGTTGCTGCTGTTTCGAGTTTGGGTCCGTTTGGTGGTCGGTTGGCCTGTTTGGTGCCTTGGGGGCTTTCGAGCCGCCATCGGTCCGACCGGTGTGTCTCACCGGTCCGACCGGTGTAGAGCCACTTAGTGGAAGTTGCTCGGTTTCACCGGCAGGGGACCGGTCCGACCGGTGGTGCTCACCGGTCCGACCGTGTGGGTCCGTAGACTCGAGGTTTGGTTTTTCCGCTGCGTTTCTCGGGTCGGAAGGTTGCGTGTGGGTTCCTAGGTCCAGTGGCACTCCAGTAGCTACGTGGGCTTGACCAACCTTGGTAGTGAGTCGGAGACGTGTGTTGGAAGCCGCGTTCGTCTTGTTGGAGTTTTCATCTCCTTCGAGAAGAATTTTTATCGGCTCCCATTCACTCCCCCCCTCTCTGGTTCGCCGTATCGGTCCTTCAGTCGTGCTCACCCAATGTGCTTCTTGCAGGATGACATAGTGAAGTTTGTCTCCGAGCCGGCTTCACCTCCTCGACTTGTCGAAATCCCATAGGAGGGGAAGGGCAAAGCCAAAGAGCGCCGCGAAGTCGGCGAAGGAGACGACACTGTTGTCGTTGAAGATACATCGGATGAAGATGACAAGGAAACGCTTCAAGAGCGGTTCCAGCTGCGGTCAAGATTCAGCCGCCCTGGACTGGCCAACGTCCCTCTCATCCAAGATCCTCCGACTAGCTTGGAGGCTAGTTTGCCTGTGCCGCCAAGGAGGCCGCGCAACGTGGCACGCAAGCGCGTGGCCAAGAAGCTCAAAGTCACTGAGACCACATCCCAAGAGGTAAGCTCCTTGAGTAGGGTAGTCGAGTACTTATTTCTCGATGTTGTGTATGCTGACAACGAAATTCCATTGCTCGCAGGAGATCCCGCCTTCCGACCCCGTAGACCAATGTGACGCCCCAGGTTTTTAATTACCGTCATTAACGTTAATGACCGAATCAGCCGAGTCAAACCGACCGACAGCCTGGGTCATCACCTCGAAAACCTTGCCAATGAACCCCAATGAACCCCTTGACCAAGTCTACACACACCCATGGTGGACACTTGGTCAAAGACACGGTCAAAACCGGTTTAACCGTTGACGTCAGCGAATGTCGTCCGGAACTTTTGCCGCGTTCTCCAAAATTCACATAAACACTTCAAAATATACCTTTATGAAAGTTGTCCATATTGTTGAGGGACACAACTTTCATGTAGATTGGCATTTAAAATTTTGAGTGGAAATTGGTGAAAAACTTGATCGATCGTCAGTACCTCCTGCTCACAGGGATAGGTCGGCATTCAAAGTTGGCACGACGTTCCTGCAAAATCCGTTGAGAAAATCACAATATG
This sequence comes from Cenchrus americanus, assembly GCA_947561735.1. Taxonomy (NCBI): domain Eukaryota; kingdom Viridiplantae; phylum Streptophyta; class Magnoliopsida; order Poales; family Poaceae; genus Cenchrus; species Cenchrus americanus. The sequence continues at coordinate 124,952,988 of OX387239.1, read as the reverse complement.
GCCTTTGTAAAAGTTGTAGGGGGTAGCTAGATCTACAACTTTCCTGTTGTCCACATTGTGCACTTCTATTCAAATTTCGGGAGAAAATCACAGTCAAACAGGGGCACTCCGAGTAAATTCTGCCGAGAGCGCGCTCCCGCGCGCGCCCGCCGCCGTGCGCCCGCCGCGCGCCGGCCGGCCACCCTCGGTACCCGAGCCGCCCGCGCGCCTCCCGAGGTCCCCTCGCACCTTCCCAACGCAGCTCGCTCCTTCCCCACGCGAAAGATCATAACTTTTCAGGGGCCTAACTGCGAAAGGGTAACTCCAATAGTAAAGTGATTATGCTGTTTATTGTAAATTGCGTAGAAAATCGTAGAAAAATCATAAAAATGCAAAACCAATTTTGTTGGGTTCAGGGAGAGAAATCCCACAACTTTTGTTATTTGCACATGGCTGGTTTCTAAATAATTTTAACAGGAAAAATACAAATGTGAAATACTTAGATCTGCCATAACTTTAAATCTATAACTCCTCTGTATCTAAATTTTGGATATGTTGTGTGTCTGGTTAGGACTAGTTCCTGTGCCAAAAATTGCACAAAGTTAGGAAGTCAATCTTGTTAAACAAATTGTTTCTCATTTCTGCAGAAACTGCCTAGATGATTTTCTTGCTAAATGTATTTATGTTTTTGAGCTCAACTTGTGCACACTGTCTTGTTATTTCAAAATACACCTCTTGTGAATTAATCATGATTTTTGGCTTAACAGAAATATTTATTCTCAATTTGTGCATGTTTTCCTTTGTAAATTAATGAACTAAGATAAGTAGGGTTTCTAGGTGAACATGCTGGTTCATTAGGCTTGTTTAGGACCAGAGAGCATGCAGGAGAAAGTTTGGATCATTTTTATGCTTATTTATTTTTGGATGCATTTAATTGGAATCACTAGCTAGTCTTTGTTATTTTCTATAGCATTTAATTTCGTAGTGTCCAAGCATCACATGCGGGTCCAATGGACCAGGATAGGTGCTAATATGCTTAAGAAACACTTCCTTAATTGTTGGTAATTTAATTGCTTAATAAAAATCTTAAAAGACCTTTTAATATTAAAGGTAAATTAAATAAAGGAAAGCCCATATTTAATTCTTTTTCCTTTTTGAAAGTATTATCTAATTTAATTAAAAGATAAATAATTATCCTTGCTGATAAGAAATTAATTCATGAATAAAAAAATATTATTCATACCTTTGCTTGTGGAGAGAAAGGGACCAAACATCCACATGAAATAACAAGTACAATAAAAACCTTTATTCAAATGTATAATAAAAGAATAACCCATGTACAACTAATAACCTTCCTAAAAGAGAAACACTATCTAGATGCTTGTTAAGGTGAATATGACCAACACTATCACATCACCTGAACTTGTATTGCATTCCGTGTAGATCTTCCGGACGGTGATTACTCGCTTGTCCCGGAAACCGAGGAAGGAGGAGCGGAAGCTTCGCTGCAGTACATGGAAGTGCATCTAACCTAGCCGACGAAGGCAAGCTCCGTGCATCTAACCTAGTTTTCAAATTCTTTATTCAATTATCTATGGATGATTGTGCATTTACGTTCAGGAGTTGAATGAAACCCTAGATGCATGATCCCTAGGTACCTTTGTCCTTACTAGTATGATAGGTCGATAGCTGCTAAGCTATAGGACCGTTACAAGTCGAGTGATGACCTCACTCGCGAGAATAGGTTCCTAGATAGGAATCACAATATATCCTTAAATGGATTGCTCACGTGGTAAGAGCATGGGATTTGGGCTCCAGTCCAGTGGTTATGTGGGTTAAGTGTTTGAACGTACTAAGCACATGTCGGGTATGGGACCGGTAAGCCTAGTACCTTAATGAGGCGGCGAGGGATCGTACTATTTCTACTCTTGGGATTCGCTCTCACGGCTAGCTACCGGTGGTGTATGGTGACTCCGGGTATGCCGGATAGCCTACACCAAAGACTGAAAGATTCGATCCCGACCCGAGGATTTTTGGAAACGGCCTGGGAAAGTTGTTCTTTCGGGGGCAGCCTACCATGTGTTTGGGTCTACCTTGCAAGGTTTAAATCAATCGATTGTCGGCCTCTCATCGTTATCTGAGACTACTTACTCCACTAGTCATGAGATCCCTAATGATGGAAGATGAAGAATACTATGCTTGATTAATTGTATTGCACAACTTTGTTTGTACTAGATGGCTAATATAGTAAAGATTAAACCTACTAGAACTTGTGCTAAAATCTTGAAAGTAAGGACCTACTCTTTGTTACTTTTCAGCAAAGGCAACCCAGTAGCCAAAAAGCCTTTCATGGTCTAGATTTGGTGAAGTAGTTATCACCGACAGGTAAGTCTTGCTGAGTATTAGTATACTCAGCCTTGCTATAATGTGTTGATCCAGGTAATGCATTGAGTGATGTGTGGCCCGGAGAGATCCCGCCCAGCTGGGAGCTGGAGTGGGTGGAGGACGACTACTGAGAGCATCATGGATGGCCTCCCGTGGTGTCCTTGCTTCCGTTAGTTTATTTCCGCTGCTTTCAAAAACTCCGAACTATTTCATCATGGCAAAAACTATGGTTTGTAATAATTAAGCCCTTCAGGTTACGAATTTGGATATTAATGTTGTTGTATCTCTGGACTCGCCTTCGAGTGAGTTTTAATGCATATATTCGATCCTTGTTGCTTTTCAAGTGATTTACCGGGCGTTAACCCGACAACTAACGACAGGATGATACTTTATTATTGCTTAATGACCAAAGTGGATCAGTCTTAGGCGATAGTACGGTATTTTCCTAGGCGGGTTGTCACAACCAAGGGGACGAAGGCGACTGGAAGACTGTGGGGGAGCCGGCTGAGAGAAGCCGGAGCCCAGCCCCCGCCATGACAGAAACTGTGCCGCAAGCGCCAGTCGCTAAGGGCAGGACTAAGCCGGCCGTGGCTGCTGCTGAAGAGCCAGCAGCTACTGAAGCCGAAGAGGAGGCGCCTGCTGAAGCTGGACTAGTCGACATCGCTAGCATACTTGGAGCCCCAACCGTGACAGTAGTCCGGTCGAGCCTGTAAGTGAAGATCTTTCTTGAGTAGTACATGTGGTTTGGTAGTCGTACTTGATTGACAACTAGTTGTGTACTCTGCAGGAAATCCACGGACTTGACCTGGGACGAGGATGAACCCAACGCGACAATGGCTGAAGAGGATTCTGCGTCAGCCGCTGAGGAGTCCGCTCCCGCCCCCCAAGCAGAAACTGAGGCGCCGGCCGTGGGAGCTATGCTGTCGGAGGCCAGCATTGTAGAAGGTGAGTACACTACACGAACGCAGTAGTCCTCGTAGAGTAATCGTAGCCGCTAAGGGAGACTAATCCGGATGTCTTCTGTTGACAGGGGTCGAGGCCGAGGGAAGTACCATCCCCGAGGCGGTGCCCGTTGAAGCCTTGGCACCGGAGACCCAAGGAGCTGCCGGAGCAGCCCCCGAGCTGGCGGAGGTAGCCAGCGGAGGAGCCCCCGCGATGGCCGGAGAGGAGCGTGACGATGTACTACCAGAGTCAACCCTGGAAGTAGTCGTCCGCTCACCGGAGATTCAAGATGCGGAGCCGATCCGTTCGGCACCGATGTCTGGAGCCGCCACGAGTAGTCGTGGTGGGATTGAACTCCTGGCAGACGACCTCGTCGACCCGGCGACAGTAGCGCGTCACTTGGAGGCAATGCGCCAGGCTGAGCAGTGGATGAAGGTGAGTTGTTGGTACCCTTGAGTAGTCAATCTTCCATAGATGCTGGGTACCCAGGTGACAGCTGTTGTCTGCTGCAGGATGTCGTGGAGAGATCCCGACAAAAATCTAACATGCTCCAGGGATACGGCGACGCAGTGCTCCGGGCGGAGGCCTTGGAGGAACAACTCATAAAGGCCCAGAAGCACTCCGCCATGCTCCAGTCGAAGCTTGACAGCGCCTTCACCCAGTATCATAACGAAGTCCAGGACATGCAGGCGAAGAGCGACGAGCTGGTGCGGAAGAACAAGTCGCTCCGCAACAAGAATAAAGTTACGATGCTGTCTCGTCGAGTACCCATTGGAGATGTCGTGCGGTGGTCTAAGCCCGCCTTGTTGATTGTAGAGCTTAAGATCTGGGTCGAGCAACTGAAGGCTTCAGAGGTCGACATGAAGAACCTCTTCTACCGGGAGAAAGAGGCCCGTGAGGTACTTGAATATGACTATAAGCAGTTGGCTTACGAGTGCGACAAGCACATGGAGCTTCGTATTGCGTCGGACCGTGACCTCGTCAACTGCTATAAATCTCTGCAGAAGCTGAACGAGGACTGCGAGAAGTTGCGGGCCCAGCTCAAAGAACTCAAAGAAGCCGCACTTCCCATTGCGAGGCTACTGGTGCCTCATCCGGGTGGGCCGAAGATAGCGCCATTGGTGGACCGGCTGAGAGAGGCTCCCAGTCGTCTAGCGACGTACGTCAAGCATTTGGCGAAGTCGATCCCCAATCAGATCTTGGCATACAGGAAGTCGTACTTCCCGAAGGCTCCAGTGGATGTAGTTGCCGGTGGACTAGCCGCTAACTGCACTGATGAGCAGTAAGCGGAGCTCCTAGAGCAGATGGCGCCAATTGCTGAGCAGGTAGCCGAAAAGCTGAACCTTCAGTAGTCCTGTAGGGTTAGCTTGTAGCAGTAATTGTATAAACAGAGTTGTACTGAACTTGTTTAATTATGAAATGAGAAAGCTTCTCAGAAATGAGTACTCGTTGTCACAAGATGAGTATGCAGAGTTCTCATTGTTGAGTTGTCACGAGTAGCGGCACTCGCCAGTAGACCCGTTGAGGGAAAATGCAGTAAATCAGTTGATGGGTAATCAAACTTTATTACTGAGAGAAATACACCTGGATGACCAGGGCCGTTTTACAAGAGTAGTCGCCAGGATCCGGAGGCCGCCTACGGCTAAGTGGTGTTAGGGCGTGTAGCCGCTTACAATAGTAGATCCGTTAGTAGCCGTATAGGCTGGATCTAGGAGTACATGGTCTCTTAGTAGACCGCTGCTGGAGTCCTTTGTCACTCGGAGCATCCCAAGATCCGTTAGTAGCCGTTAACGCTGGATCTTGGAGTAGAGTAGTACGGAGACTAGTGCCTGGACCCAGAGGCCTCTTACAGCGAAGGGGGTCTTTGAGTAGTCGTCTAGACTTGAGCCCCCAGGGTAGTCGATAGACTAAGCGTAGAATCGACAGAGCTGATCGATACTCCACGAGTTGTTGACGTCTTCGCCTTCAAGCGTCTCGAGGCGGTAGGAGCCTGGTCTGGTCACCTTTGCAACTGTGAAGGGGCCTTCCCAGGGTGAGCTGAGCTTGCGTAGTCCTTCCGTGTTCTGGATGCGGCGGATGACGAGATCACCAACGTTGAAGGAGCGTTCCTTGACGTTGCGATCGTGGTAGCGTCGGATACCCTCAAGTTACCTTGCTGATTGGACGAGGGCGGCGCAGCGAGCTTCTTCGAGTCCATCGATATCAACTCGTCTGCTGTCTTCAGATATGCCTTCGTCGTATTGCTCTACTGCTGGTGAATCCCACATGACATCAGCGGGAAGAATTGCTTCGGAGCCGTAGACCAGGAAGTAGGGCGATTGCCCCCAGAGCGCATTGGGTAGTTCCTTGATCCATTTGCCTCCTTTTGAATTAGCAGCATCGTGCAGTCGCTTCTTGAGAGCGTCGAGTACCATCCCATTGGCGCGCTCGACTTGACCATTGGCCCGAGGATGGGAAACTGAGACATATCGGATGTCAATCCCACTGTTCTCGCAGTACTCCTAGAACTGGTGATTGTTGAAATTGGAGCCCAGGTCTGTGATGATGCGATGGGGTAGCCCGTAGCGATGCACGAGTTCATCCAAAAAGTCGAGTACTCTGTCGGCCTTGGGGCATGTGACTAGCTTGACCTCGATCCACTTGGTGAACTTGTCGATGGCCACCAATACTCTATTGAATCCACCTGGCGCAGTTGGGAGGGGCCCAATCATGTCGAGCCCCTGGCAGGCGAAGGGCCAGGTTGGCGGTATGGTGACTAGCTTGTAGGCCGAGACATGTTGTTGCTTGGTGAAGTATTGGCACCCTTGGCACCTTCTGACGAGTTCTGCAGCGTCGCCCAGAGCTGTGGGCCAATAGAAAGCTTGTTTGAAGGCCTTGCTGACCAGCGTTCGTGAAGACGCGTGGTTGCCGCAGACGCCTTTATGGATCTCCTCCAAGATGCCCTTGCCTTCTTCTCGGGGGACACACTTCATGAGTACTCCAGAAGATGCGCCCCGCCTGTAGAGCTTGTCTCCGACTAGGACATAGGACTTGGCACGGCGGATGAGTTGCTCGGCCAAGTTCTTGTCCGAGGGAACCTTCTGCTCGCGGAGGTAGTCGATGAAGGGTTGCCTCCAGTCCACGTCTATCATCATGACCTCCTGGCCAGCCAGGGGATGTGCTGGATCAGTGGTCGGTGGCGCCGGCTCCGGGATGGATGGCGTGTGAAGCTCGTGGACGAAGACACCCGCTGGTACTTGAGCGCGAGTAGAACCAAGCTTCGACAGGACGTCCGCTGCAACATTGTTGTCGCGGACGACGTGATGGAACTCGAGACCGTAGAACTTGTTCTCGAGCTTGCGGACTTCTAGGCCGTAGGCGTCCATGATCTCCTTGTTGCGGTCCCAGGACTTGTTGACTTGGTTGATGACCACTACGGAGTCGCCGTAGACTAGTAGCCGCTTGATGCCCAGTGAAGCCGCGAGGCGGAGCCCGTGTAGTAGAGCTTTGTACTCAGCTTCGTTGTTTGAGACCTTCCGAAAGATCTGCAGGATGTACTTGAGTTGTTCGCCTGTTGGAGAGATCAAGAGTACCCCTGCACCTGCGCCTTCGAGCTTGAGTGAGCCGTCGAAGTACATCACCCAGTGCTCTGGGCACTCAGTTGGAGTAGGTAGCTGATTCTCCCGCCACTCTGCCATGAAGTCGACTAGAGCCTGTGACTTGATGGCTATGCGTGGCTTGAAGTCGATATTGAGGGTGCCGAGTTCGACAGCCCACTTGGAGATTCTTCGAGTAGCATCTTGGTTCCGCAGGATGTCGCCGAGCGGGTAGTCGGTGACGACGAAGATCGAGTACTCCTGGAAGTAGTGTCGTAGCTTCCGCGAGGTGATGGCACTGCAAACAGTAGCTTCTGTACTGGTTGGTAGCATGCCTTGGATTCTGACAGGACCTCGCTGACGAAGTAGACTGGTCGCTGGACTGGGTAGGCGTGGCCGTCTTCCTACCACTCGACGACGATGGCAGTACTGACCACGTGAGTAGTCACAGTGAGGTAGAGCAGTAGCTGCTCCTTTTTGCGAGGAGCCGTGAGGACTGGTGGCTTGGATAAGAAGTCCTTGAGCTGAGCAAGGGCTTGGTCTGCCTCTGGAGTCCATGCGAACTTCTCTTGATGCTTGAGTAGTTTGAAGAAGGGGAGCCCCCCGTTCTCCAAGCTTCGAGATAAATCTGTTCAGAGCCGCCATGCATCCAGTTAGCTTCTGCACATCTTTGATGCACGTGGGAGCTTTCATGCTGGTGATGGCAGAGATCTTCTCGGGGTTGGCTTCGATGCCGCGGTGGCTGATGATGAAGCCGAGTAGTTTGCCCGACGGTACGCCGAAGATGCACTTGTTCGGGTTGAGCTTCCAGTGGTACTCTCTCAAGGATGCGAAAGTCTCTTCAAGATGAGCGATGAGCGTGTCGGAATTTCTGGTCTTGACGACCACGTCATCCACATAGGCTTCGACGTTCTTGTTGAGTTGCCTCTTGAAACAGGCCTGGATAGCTCGCTGATAGGTAGCGCCAGTGTTCTTCAACCCGAAGGACATGGTCGTGTGGCAGTACACGCCAAACGGGGTGATGAACGCAGTATTCTCCTGGTCTTCTTCCTTGATTGTGATCTGGTGGTACCCGGAGTAGCAGTCGAGGAAACAGAGCAGGTCGCAGCCCGCCGTGGAGTCAATGACTTGGTCTATTCGTGGCAACCTGAAGGGGTCCTTAGGGTAGTACTTGTTGAGGTCGGTGTAGTCGACACACATCCTCCACTCGTTTGAGTTCTTCTTGTGGACGAGGACGGGGTTGGCGAGCCACTCAGGATGGAAGACTTCTCTGATGAAGCCAGCCGCGAGTAGTTTGGCGAGTTCCTTCTTGATGGCATCCCGTCTGTCGTCAGCGAAGCGGCGAAGGTGTTGTCACTTCGGGGTAGCTTTGGGGTCGACGTTGAGTGAGTGCTCAATCAGATTCCTGGGCACCCCTGGCATGTCCGCTGGTTTCCACGCGAAGATGTCTCAGTTAGCCCGAAGGAAGCTGATGAGCGCGTCTTCCTATTTCGGGTCAAGGCCCGCCCCGATGGTGGTGGTCTTGCTGCTGTCGCCTGTCCCAAGGTCAATTGTCTTGACTTGAACCTCCTCAGCTGGCTGAGGCTTGTTTGCTTTGTCCGACTTCTCTGGGATGTCGAGTTCACTTGGGGCAAGCTTCTTGGATGCAGCGTAGATCTCCATCATTGCGTTGGGTACTTGATTCGTGGCTGCGAGCTCCACAAACCTCGTGTCGCGGTCGAAGGATATCTTCAAGTCCCCTTGCAGTGAGAGTACACCGGCCGGACTTGGCATCTTGAGTACCAAGTAGGTGTAGTGGGGTACCGCCATGAACTTGGCGATAGCTGGTCTGCCGAGGATGGCATGGTAGGAGGTTTCGAAGTCCGCGACTTTGTACTTGACGTACTCGGTACGGTAGTTGTCCCTTGTTTTCCCGAAGGTAACTGGCAAGACCACTGAGCCCAGTGGGATAGCCACGTTCCTGGGGACGATGCCGTAGAAAGGCGAGGTGCTCTTGGTGAGCATGTGGGTGATGTCGAGCTTCATCTTCTTCAGGGTCTTGGTGAAAAGGACATTGAGCCCGCTTCCACCGTCGATAAGGACCTTGTTGAGTTTGGAGCCCGCGACCACCGGCTTTAGGACGAGTGGGAACCGTCCTGGTTCGGAGAAGCTTGTCCATTGATCCGCGCGGGAGAAGGTAATGGGTACCTCCGACCACCGGAGAGGGGTCGGAACTGCTGGTTCAATGGACATGACTTCTCGTCGAGTGGCTTTCTGAGCCTGTCGGTTGGGTAGTCCGCCGAAGAGGACGTTCACCGTCTTGTCGGGTTTCTGGAAGTCGCCATTGCCCTCGTCGGTCTTTTTCTTGCTTTTATTGTCGTGAGGGTGCCGTGGCTCTGGAGTATCCTTGAGTGCTTGCCGGAGTTGGTAGCACTACTCGGTGGTGTGGTTGCCGTCCATATGCCACGGGCACTTCTCTTTCAGCAAGTCTTTGAAGCCGCTAGTGGTCTTCTTCGAGTTGTCCTTCGCCAGGGCGCTGGATAGCCGCGACAGTGTTGTCTAGCTTGCGCTTGTGATTGGGACCCGACTAGTTGTTGCTGTGACTGCCTTGGTTCCCGTTGTTGTTGTTGCTGTTGCCGCCCGTGTTCTGTTTGCTCTTGCCACAGATGGCGTCATACTTGGCATTAGCCTTGTCTTCTTCATCAGCCCAGGAGGTAATCATGTCCTTGAGGTGGGTGATGGAGCTCGGGCGGCGACGACTGAAGTCTTCAAAGGTGCGACGGTGATAGAGACCGTCTTGGAAGAGGTCAATGACCTCCTTGTCGGAGACGTCGACTACGGTGGTGTGCTTGTCGAAGAAACGCCGCATGTACTTGCGAAGGGTCTCGCCCTATTCCTGCTTCACCATTGCCAGGTCCATGCGAGTACCTGAGCGACCCATAGCACCCGCGAAGTTGCTGGTGAACTGTTCCTTAAGCTGGTCCCACTTGTCGATCGAGTACTTTTCGAGTGACTCGAGCCATGTGAGCGGGGCTTGATCCAGACAGAAGGGGAAGTAGCTGCACTTCGTGTCGTTATTGCCACCAGCGTTCTCGATGGAGAGGGCGTAGCATCTGAGCCACTGCACTGGATACTGCTTCGCGTCGTACTTGGTGATCCCCAGAGGTTTGAATTTCTCCAGGAGAAGTAGATTGCGAAGCTGTGCGGAGAAGGCGGAGAAGCCATCGTTGTCACCTGCCGTAGAGGACTTCTTGCGCTGAAGTTCTTCGATCTTCTGGCGGGCGTCGAAACCGCCAAGTGAAGCGCCGGAGGCGTGGCTGTTCGCGTGGCCTCGGCCGCCGGGGTCGCCTCCGCCCCCGGCTCTCCTGCCAGCCCCATGGTTGGAGCTCCCGCCGTCGCTACCTCCGCCGCCAGGATCACGGTGAGGGATGATCTCACGGTTAACGCCGGCGCCGCCGGCGCTGTTGCCACCATGAGAGGGTCCACCGGCCGATGCCCGGGTATGGTTGGGGTTGGCTGGTAGCTCCCCTCGAGTACGATTGCGACCGATGTCTGCACTGCGACTTGTGGCTTCGTTGTCTTGCTGGCGGTTCCTGACGGGGGGCACTTGAGTGACCCTGTTGTCAACTCGCATGAAGTAGGTGTCCTCCGCGAGCTTGGCGATGACTTCTCCCGCGTGCACCCCCTGAGCCTGACGTGCTATCGTAGTGATAGACATGAGGCATTGCTCTGGGGTAGTGTGTACCCGGCTTTCGACTTGGTCGAGTGCTTCCGCGAGGTTCCGGATGGGGAGGGACTCGCGGAGACGTCGGCGCCGTTCGTTCCGCTTTCTGTTGCGTTCACGTTGAGCGTCCCTGTTGGCGTCGGTCTCGTCAGCGGGTGCATTGGCGGACAACTCGTCTGCTGAGATATCCTCGAGATATCGGTCAGGGACTGTCCTTGAGGGCCCCGACGTCTCGTTGGTAGTCATGAAGACTTGCCGATCAGGAGAGCCGAGGCTGGAGTCACTGGTTGCCACCTCTGTTGGAGTGTGCTCCTCAGTTGGAGCTAGCAGTGTTCCCTCTTGGAACGGCAGTGAGTCGAGATAGGCGACGCAACGTGAGTTCTCGTCTGTCAGGTCTGCGGGCTTGCGGTCTGGCCAGTAGACGAATCTGCCAGCGGGTGTAGATGTTATAACTAAGCCGGATGCAAGTCCTAATAGCGGTTGCTCCATCGTGTAGGTCTCGGACTCGGGCTCGTTCGGGTCCGCTCCGAAGTCGAACTTGTAAGAGGAGTCCGAGTAGTAGCCAGAGATGGAGTTGGAGTCCGAGTCGTACTTGGAGGCGATCTCTTTCCTAGCCCGGCGTGTGGAGAGAGCCTTCGCGTGGGCCTTGCTAGCGATGCAGAGGCCGTATGGGAAGTGCTCATGGAGTGGGGAGTCCACACACGATGGCTCGATAGCCGGCTCGCATGCGATGGCCCACGGTGACGTCGGGTTCGAGTTGGAGTCGGATCTAAGCTCGAAGTCAGCGTGCTGGTTGTAGAGCGAAATTTCGCCGAATTTTCCGGCGAGATCGCTCGTGACTACTTCGGGAAGCGTCACGAGGCCAGTCTTCGGGTTGGGCGGCATAGTGAGGCGGTGCTGGAAGGATCCGGCACCGTCGGCAGTGCTGACCCAGGAGCCGAAGACGAAGGTGTCGCCGCGGTTGAAGGCGACAGTTGGCTTGATGAGGATTGTAGCAGTCGAGTTTGCCATATGATCTTCGGCGAGATCCCCTACCTGGCGCGCCAGCTGTCGGTGTTTTAGACCGGCAACCTACCAAGGGGAGTACCCGAGGTAGGTGAATGTGGCCTCGCCGAGATCGGTAACTCAAAGGAAGAGACACGTGGCACACAATTTAGACAGGTTCGGGCCGCGAGGTGCGTAATACCCTACGTCCTGTATGTTGTGTAGCTCTGTATTGATTGGATGTGATTACAAGATGATGCGTAATGAGAGAAGAGGGGTCCCTGCCTCGCCTTATATAGTCCGGGAGGCAGGGTTACAAGTCGGTTTAGGGAGAGAGTACTAGCCGTGTACGTCTAGGAGTCCTCTACACAGTACATGGTATGTATAGCTTCCTATCCGAGTACTTCTCCACCGTAGTCCTTGCGCCTCACGCCATCAAGTACCGTGCGGCACAAGTCGGGTAGTCCCAGGGGCCCACCGAGTAGTCGGTCATGGTACCCACCGAGGTAGTGGGCCCAGGGAGGTCCATACGACACTCTTGGATCCTGATAATCCAGAGCCACCTTCAAACGACCAAAGCTCAGCACCTCCTCGCGACGTGCTCATGTCTGAAAAAGAGGATGATTGGCGCAAGCCCTTCATAGACTTCATACTCGACCAATTTGTCCCCGATGACAAAGCAGAGCGAGAACGCATCACGCGACGAAGTGCTAACTATGTCGTGATTGGTTCTGAACTATACAGGAAAGTTGCCTCCACTGGCATCTTGATGAAGTGTATTTTATGATCAGAGGGTCTACAGCTCTTAGCTGAGATTCACAGCGGCGAGTGTGGCTGCCACGCGGCATCCACCAACTTGGTCGGCAAAGCGTATCGATCTGGATTCTATTAGCCCACGGCCGTAACTGACGCTAAAGACCTTGTCAAGAGGTGCAAAGGATGCCAATTCTTTGCAAAACAGCAGCACCTGCCAGCTCAGGCCCTACGCACTATCCCTACATCATGGCCCTTCGCTATGTGGGGCCTCAACGCCGTAGGACCGTTTCGTACCGCCCCAGGCGGCTACAAACATATCCTGGTTGCCGTAGACAAATTCACCAAGTGGATTGAAGTCTGACCTATTGCGAAAGTAACGTCGGAAGAAGCAGTTAAATTCATCGGAGACATCAAACATCGCTTTGGTGTGCCTAACAGGATCATCACCGACCTAGGTAAAGCCTTCACTGGCTCGATCTTCTGGGATTTCTGCCAGGATAACCTTATCGACATCTACTACTCCTTGTTGTCCACCCACGGTGCAACGGCCAGGTCGAAAGAGCCAACGACATGGTGCTCCAAGCTCTCAAGGACCGTATCTACGACGACGCCTCCAACTACGCCACCAGGTGGTTAGCTGAGCTGCCTCAAGTAATCTGGGGTCTCAGGACTCAAGTCAACTCTGCCACAAGCTTTTCGCCTTTCTTTCTGGTCTACGGATCAGAAGCCGTACTTCCTACCGATGTCGCTTTCGGAGCTCCACGGATTCAGTTCTACGAGGAAGGAGAGGTCGAGCAAACACGTCGCATCGACCTCGACAGCCTCGAAGAACAAAGACTCGCTGCCATCATGAGACAAGCTCGTCATGACCAACAGCTACGTCTCTATCATGATCGCAACATTAAGGAAACTTCCTTTAACGTTGGCGACCTCATCCTTAGACGCATCCAGAAGACCGACGGCATGCACAAGCTCTCTGCCCCTTGGGAGGGACCCTTCATCGTCATGGAAGTAATCAGCCCGTCATCATATCGACTCCAGTGGGGCGACGGGCAAGGAGTACCCAACCACTGGAATGTAGAGCATCTACAATGATTCTATCCGTAGAATAGTTTTAAATTTACACTATGTATTTCCCTCTTTTGTACACCTTTTTCAGATTAAATTAATAAATATTTCAAGCAGTCATCTGCTATGAGTCGAGCACTACCTCCTCCTTCCTCATGCTCCCCCTCAACATGCTCGGGGGCTTGGCTAAAGCCAACATCTGGGTTGCAAGACCTGGGGGTACCAAGTCTTCCTTATTCCTTCCCCTCGATATGCTCGGGGGCTTGGCTAAAAGCCAACCTAAGGGTCATTCGACCTAAGGACACCGTCCCAAACAAGTATGAAGCCTCATGCCGTTACGAGCATGCTTGGTCGGGAAGGTCGCCAGACCTGAGCCCTAGGCTCCTTCCTCGCGCACCGACCTCTCGTAAGCCTCCACGATGAGCGTAGAGGTCGGTAAGCCAGCCTCTCCATGAGTAGTGGTTAGCGAGTCAAGAACATAATACATCATCATCTACAAGACCAACCAAACTCGTGCAGGCAAAAGGCAAGTACTTCATTAAGGTTTCTTCAACATATCCTTAAAGCATTATTTACAAGTCATGGGAGGAGAGGGAGGTACAGCTCCTAGCTACTGCTGGTTGCCACCATCGCCACCATTGCCACCAGCTCCACCATCGCCTTCGAAGTCGATGTTCTCCATCACCTCATTGACGGCATCATCAACTTCGAGCTCCAGGGCTTGGAGGTCCTTCGTAGTGTCCGCACCGCCCTTGATTTTGGCCATGTCGGCCTCAGAATAGTTAGACTTAACTCTCACCAATGCATTAGTCGCAGCCGTCAAACCCGTTGCCCTAAAGTCAAAAGCCTGTTAGGAGTGTCTATCAGGCGATCAACAATGGACTACTGCTGCTCCCCTTCTTCTGGAACAGGTATGCAAGACATTGCATAATTGGCAGCACCCTTGAGGTCGTTCAGCTCCACCTCATACCCTGCAATGGTGATTTGGTCACTCTGCAATGACTTCAAAACAACCTTGAACTCGACTTCAAGGCCCCGACTAGCTGCGGTCTCATAAGCCAGCTTTTGAGATATTGCCTACTCACTGTCGGTGGCTTCTTTCATCACCCGTTTGAGTACCAAGCCCCCAGCCTCGATCTCCCGGACCTTCATCTCCAGGTCCTGAACCTTGCTCTTGGAGGTCGCCAGAGCGTTCTTCAGCTCCTCCTCGCGGTTACGAAAATCTGCAGGATACAACAGTTAGCACACAGCTAATGACCCCTCTCTCAAAAGTGATAAGGATTCAACCTACCAGTAGCCGCAGTGTTAAACTGCGCAGTGGCCTCCACGGCCTTGCGCCTCTCCTCGGCGAGCTCATCCTTGAGCTTCTTTTTCTCGGCGCCAGCAGCCTCGCAGACCTCCTTGAGCTCTTGCTCAAGGTCGACAATCCGCCGTTCCTTCTCCGCCGCATGCTTCAGCAGGTCGGCCCGGCCCTTGGCCCTCTCTGCTAGCAACTGTTACAGAGTAACCAGGTTGTCAACATCATTTAAATAGCAAACAATCAAGCGACGGCAACTCGCCGTGGGCAACTCACCGCAAGTGCGTTATTGATGGTGACGATGCTAGTCTGCAAGGCCTGCATGTCCTCGTTATCTTCGAACCAATCCTCATGCCAAGGGGTGTGATTCCAATTAATTGATCACTACAGCAACCTTAGGCTTGAACATGAAGATGGAGGTACCTGTGCGCCAGATGTTTCTGGACCTCCTGGCGCCAGGTCGATCTGAGGCTGGTCCCAGACCAAGTCCTTAGCCCCACCAGGAACTGTCCTGATGGGGTCGACGTCAATAATCGTTGGGGAGGTCGTCGCCCCGACGTCCCCAGCTGAAGTCTGTACACCTTCAGCCGCGCGCGGGGGGAGAGTCCACCCTCGTGTCGGCCACGGGCGGTGAAGTCACGACACCCTCCACCGTTCCTCGTGGTGGGGTAGCAGTGCGTGCGTCATCTGCAAGTGCTTCCCCCACGACCTGTGTCTCAGGCGACCTTGTGTAGGAGGGAGATGATGGGGCAACTGACACCCCTTGTGGCCTTGCCACCGGTCTGCATGGCAAAACACCTCGTCAAGGCAAAAATCAGACAATAAGTAAAAGGTAGAACCAGCTCCTCAGGATTCTACCTCGTCACGATCGGAAGCCGAGCCTTCGGCCAAAATACCCGAGGCTTAATTGTCGCAAGCATCCTTACCTGCGCCGCTGCAGCAGTACGCTGCGCCTCAAATCTGCGTCGGAGGGCATCCTCTGACGTCTTCTGCACTACCTCCCGCTGCCTCTTGGCAGTAGGACTCTCCGACCTCCTTGTCGGTCGCCCCTCAGGGACCGACAACTCCTCGACCTCCTCATCTTTTTCTTTCTTTGACTCTTCCTCCTCCTCTTCCGATTCGACCTCCCGCGAGCGAGGTGACGGAATCGATGGAGTGACCACCACTAGAGGGGAGGCCGCCCTCCTCTTCCTTTTCTTCTTCTTTTCTGCGGCCTTGACCGCAGAAACAGCAGTAGCAGCCGAAGTTGACTGCTTCCCCACCACTGACCTGGTGGTCCTACGCCGCGCCTTCGCAGCACCACCAGCATCCGGGGCCGCCCTGGCATCACCACCTCCGGCCTCATCACCGGTATCCTCGTTGGCCTCCACCGACGAGTCTGACTCATAAAACTCTAGCAGATGACCTGCTGGAGGCTTGTACTTGTCTGACCTAAGCTTTCTGCGATGTTGCTCACCTTCAGGAAGAGGTGCTGGGCACCACATCTGAAGCTCGCACTCCTGCAAATAGAAGACAAGGGTGTTATACGACCTACACAACTAACAAATGAAGAGAAACGACCTAAAGGTAGATCTTAGGATCTTATCGGGTTTGCTGGCCTCTTCAACGAGTGTGCCTTAGGGCACTTCTTCACCTTTACTTTCCTAGAATACATCTGGGAAACTCTAGCTGCCATCTCCTCCTTGGAGACCTTGTGGTTGATCTCGCGCGTGGGGTCCGACTGCCCCCAGTACTCGTACGCCGGGTGGACCCGATCCTTGATCGGCTGGATCATCCACCGGCAGAACGACCTAGGCACCGCGGCTCGAGCTCCTTGAGATCCCAGGATGACAGACCTAAATCCCACTCATTTATTTTCACTGGCCTATGGCCAGTCCGATGTGGAAGACCAGGAATTTGATCTGCAATATAAAACCACTCTGACCTCCACCCATCAGTGTTGTCGGGGAGGTCGGTGTCTATCCACTCCGCCTTGAGGCCTGACCTCAAATTGAACATTCCCCCACTGGCCCCGACCTCTTGTCAGTGCTTTTGACACAGAAAAAAGACCTCCATAACAAGAAGTGAGGCGATAGCCCCAGATACGCCTCACAGAAATGAATGAAGGTGGAAACTACAGTTATGGAGTTAGGGACGAGGTGTACCAGCTCTAGTGGGTAGTAGTACAGGAGCCCATGGAAGAAGTCTCCCACCGGGAGGTTGTAGCCGCGCTCGAAGGAGGCGAAGACGACCTGCTCGTTGACGTCCTTGCTCGGGAACTCTTCCCCGGCGGCAGCCCTCCACTCCACCTCTGCCTTCGACCGGAGCAGCCCCCGGTTCACCAGCGCCTGGATCTTGGCTTCGGTCATCGTCGACCGGACCCACGCCGCCCGTGGATCTGGGATGCAAGCCGTATCCGCCGCCATCTCACCGATAGGGTTTGAGTTGGATCTAATGCGGCACATGGTCTTAATGCGCATACGCTGAGGAGCACGACGCGGGGCGGCGGCGCTAGCTTGAGCCTGGCCGGAGTTGGGAGCTGGGCGACTGGACGCGAGAGCATGACGATTGCAAGATTGCTACGACACGAGGAAGAGAGAAAGCGACACTAGTGAGAGCGAAAGGGATGCAAGGAAGAAGACGAAGGCGAATGGGGTCAACCCCGCCCCGGGCTGTCCTATTTATAGGGGGTCCAACGAATCTATCCGTTGCGGTTCCTTCCACCGTACAAAGCGCCTGAATGGCTCTATCCCGAAAAGTTCGCGAGAAGATTAAGGCGGATTTCTCGTGAAACAAGTCCAGAGCTACGACCTAAATCTGAGTTTAGGTCGTTAGCCAAAAAGATAACATCTGGTCATCCTGATGGCAAATCATTTTGCAAGCCCCCACGTCATATTATTATAGGTCTTCGGCAAATCATTTTGCCAAATCGACCAAGTACATGATAGAAGAGAGCAAACATTACATGGATTACCCCAAGGTACATAGCCGCCTACGACCTCACTGGATCCAGAATCCGAAGGTACACAAGTCGCCTGCGACCTTATTGGATCCAGAACCTGACACACAAAATAAACATACTACAAGGTCTGAGCCACCCAGAGTAGTCACCACGACCTACTCTGCCGGAGCAGAGTACATCGCGAGACTTCTCCTAGCACGAGGACCTTGATGGCGGCCTTTCGGGAGACAACTGCAGGACGTCATGTAATCTAAGGCACGCTCGGCTCCAACTACTGGAATGGAGACACGAGCTTGCACTTCGGCATTGAAAACCAAGCCCTAGTGAGCTCCCGGTTCTCACCAGAGGCGTCCTGCTATACCTCCAGCTCGAACAGCAACACCTCCAAACTCTGCCTGGTACCACGCAGAGGCTGGGCTCAGAGGATGGAGATGTTGCCTACACTTCGCGAGAATTCTCCTAGCTCCAAGCTTCTACAAGAACAAAGCTCTACAATCTGGTGGACGAACACATGCTAGCAGCATGATGGGAGTCCTACACTACAGCCTCATAGCTCAACGACACTCGGAGCTTGCCCCCTTCAGCCTCAAAGGTGCTATTTATAGCCAACGCCGTGCCCCGAGCAGCTGGCGAGGTAATGACTCTGTTGCCACATGATAATGGGACATGTGGCTTGTGCATAATTAAAGGCGATTATATCACTCTTTCTGACTCACGACGTCTTTGTCGTTTGCGCATCAATGATGCCTGAGCCCCGCCGCAGAGGTCACATGGCTACGGTAACCCCCTGGATCAGTGGGCAGTTTGTCATTTTCTGGGTGGCAAGAGTATCTCCGACCACTGTTGACCTGTGACCCTGTAGTGTACAGAACAAGACAAAACCTGACCATGCGTCAGAGGTCCCAGCGCCTAACTAAGCCCTGTTTCGACGACGACTTCATGACCTTCTTCTACGATCTGATGTCTTTTATTTGCACCCTCTAGTCTCTGCGTCCTAGTGCACCCACTATGGCTCTGCACGTAAACGGACCTATTCCAATCAGCCTGAAATTTTGTTTCCTAAGCAGAATGTTCGTAGGTCCGATTGAAGACCTTCCGGGGTAGGCGTGCCTTGCTGCTCTACCAGATCGTTCTGGGCGCCTGGAGATCTAAAAGTACCATGGAGATCAGAAGCATCGCAGAGATCTACGATTTCGTCGGGCCCCCGTGGTCGGTGTGCCTACTGCTAAGGTTGCCAATACCTTAGTATCAAGGCTCCGCTGGATGGCTGGCAGCCATGTTGGTCGTCCGGACACCAAAACGACCTCCTTGAGGTCGGCGTGCCTTAATACCTAGGTCTTGTAATACCTTGATATGACTATGGCCCTACCAACCTAGTTGGGCACCCTGAATGCGTGACCTTCCGAGGTCGGTGTGCTTTTGTAAGCCCTGCCAGCCTGCTCTAGACACCAATTATTTTACGTCGAGAATGAAGGCCTCTCCGTGGGCTGCGCGCCTGATGGCCCTGCCAAGTGCTTCTGGGTGCTTGGGCGCTATAGACTTGAGACCTTCCTTAGGTCGGCATGCCTCGGGTGGCTCTGCCAGACTCTTTGCAGCCATGCAGGATATCTGGGTGTCTCTACACTCCATACGATCAAGATCAACAGATTATTTGGGTTCATCATCGACCGACTCCAGACATCGCAACTTCAGCTACGACATGATCGACAACCTTTTTAATACGACATGACCTTTCAAGATCCTGCTGGGTATCCTCGGATACTGGACATCGTCGAATTGAGGCCTCTTCGAGGTCGGCATGCCTATAAGGCCTCCCTGAGGTCGGCCCCGCCAGACTCCTTGCAGCTATGCTGGGAGATCTGGGTGCCTCTACACTCCGTTCGATCAAGACCATGACTCAGTTTTCTTCTCTTTTTGGAGCATCAAACTAGCCATGCTGTCTGCTTCAATGCTTGGGGACTACTCTACGAGTGCGTCTTCGACGCCCTCTTGTTTTCCTCGTCATACCGACCTGTTGGGAAACCCGTTTCCCATCACATCGCTACTCGACCTACTTTCTTCTTCTCTTCTTTTTGGACCATCATACCGGCCATCCTGCCCGCCATGATGCTCGGATACTACTCATGAGTGCATCTCCGATGCCCTCTGAATTTTTTCATCGTCGTTTCGATCTATTGGAAGCCTGCTTCCTATAGGTCATCACTCGACCTCTCTTCATTCAGCAAGACTTCAAACATGTCGGCTGTCAAGCTGATTTGTTCTTTTCTTTTTGGACCACGTGTATGCTATTCGACCTGTCGATAGCTCTACGACTTCGTCATGACCTTTCTAAGGTCGCTGCGCCTACACCTCGCTCGGGGGCTTGTGAGACATGGGTACCCCTGGGTCCCCACCGACCAGGCTCACGGCCGTCCCCGACAAGTAGGTCCAGCCTACTAGAAGACCC
The DNA here is from genome assembly GCA_947561735.1 of Cenchrus americanus. NCBI lineage: Eukaryota > Viridiplantae > Streptophyta > Magnoliopsida > Poales > Poaceae > Cenchrus > Cenchrus americanus. The sequence goes on along the minus strand of OX387239.1, from coordinate 124,932,912 downwards.
GTCGACCTGTTTGTGGGCCCAACCGACCTAGTTGGCAGCCCACACGACCTCCTGAAGACCTCCTGGAAGACTCCCTGGACGACCTAATCCACTACGACCTATGGATTTGGCGTACAAGACAAAGACCTCGGTGGACTTCGCCTAAAGCAGATTGACGGGATATGGCAAGATGTGTAACGTAGACTTAGGTCTCCTGATTGTAACCGACCAGGAGTCTGGGAACCGACCTCATCCGCTGCCCAATATAAGGCAGACGAGGCGATCCCTTGTGTACCTCAATCAACGCAATCCTCAAGCAATCTACACCGACAACTGGACGTAGGGTATTACTCTCCGGAGGCCTAAACCAGTATAGACTCGCTGTGTTCTTTGTGTTCCGCGTACTCGTGTGCAACCTTCGAGTTCTTAGCCTTAGACTCCTCCCCGCCGAACAAATAAACCACAGGGATTGACACCCCCGTGGGCTATCCAAATCTCACCATCTGACAGGGTGCATTGTGACAGAACGGTGGCTCTAAAGGGCGGGTGTTTTCGGAGTCGGACGGGAAACCGTGGTTTAAAGAGGCTTTTAATGAGATTGAACTTGTTACTTCTTCCTTTGTTTGGAACTTCAACGAAGGCTTGATCCAATCTCTCTAGATTGGTTTATCTATCCCCCTCTATCTCTTGCTACCTCCGGTTTTCTATAGATTAGATTCATTCTTGTGATGTTCTTTAAGATTAGATGCATAGGTTTCACCTCTTGAAGATCTAAGTTTCTCGACTTTAGTAGATCAACTCTTGCATCACACATTTGTTCCACAGATTCGATATCTTGGGTTCATCACTCGAGGGAAGAAGGGTCCCTTGACTACAACGGAGGATTTGTCCGCCTGCAAGTCCAAACGAACTTTAACACGAATATATACCATCAACAGCCGCTAGGTGCTACCTGGAGTGCCTTATACCCCTCCCGCCTTTCCCTCCGTCTAGGATCTTGCGCCTACCTCGTTGCCGTTGATGGCCCGACGCCATGCTATTGCCGCACGCCCGTGCCTCTCGTCTTCCTCTCGATGGCATTCTTCGCTTGTATCTTCCATCTTACCTTCTGTGAGATGTTTGTTGCTGAGGATGGCTCGCAGAGAAATGATGGTGTGTCTGTTGACGGTGAATTTTGGTACACCAAACATGTTTGTTACATTTTGGTTTGAGTTTCATTATGGAACTAACCTACCACTAGGCACACTAATGATATGACAAGTTCAACTTTGTATGTGCATTTGAAAGTATTATATTTTTGTAGGAAAACATGGACTAAAGGGACGAAGTCACAACAAGTTCGAAGGAGCAGATCAGGAGTCCTGTTCGTGTTCAAGTGCATGGTGAAATCACTCCCAAAGGTGGAAAGGACCAAGGTGTTACAAAGTAACATCCTCGAGCCCCTATCTTGGACGCGAGTGTGACGTCGTCAAAATGATGTAATTAATAGGGTCCAAGTGCAAATTGGCAAGAAGACCCACATGGATGAAAGGGCGACCAAACCAGGCTGAAATGGGCCCATGCCAGCCGCCCATCCTATTGCGACGTCGCTTCGACCCCCCATTTTTTGAGCGTGAAGAAGATGCAACACTAAGCACGTGTGGGCGCCGCCATTCGCAGAGAGAGAGCCATTCACCCGAGAGGTCATCCACTAGCTAGAGAGGCTAGAGAGGAGAGAGATGATTCGCGAGAAGGATCGATCGAGTCCAAATAAGCGACCACAAGTGGAGGAGGACGTCGAGGCCCTGCCACGACACCCCCGAAGGAGAAGGAAGACACCGTCGGAAGCATCACCATGATCAACGGCGCCATGCTCAGCACCTTGATGGGGTAATCTTCTCATTTGTCTATGGGGTTGTAAACGTTCTTGAGATGTAATCACTACTCTTTATGGTTTCAATCTATCAATCTAGTGTTGAAGTTACTTTCATGTTTAAGGTTAACTACCATGGTTTTCGGGAGTATAGATCTCACTACTCCCTTAGAAACCTTCAATACATCGTGATCATCATAGGTCTAGTCATGAATACCTCCGCATAGTGACAGTACGAGGGGAGGGGAAGGGCGACCACGTAGTCACACCCTCGATAGATTAGATCGGTTTTGTATCTTTTAGCGGTTGCATGATCAAGTATCGTAGACCCTATGGGCAAACTGTCTTTATATCTTGTGAGTCTCACAACCCTATCTAGTGTAGAGTAGTTAGCCTTTAGATTAGTCTTTAGGTTTGTTTAGTTAACTAGGTTAGTGCTAGATCAAACGCTTGTAATCCCCTTGCTTCACTGACTGACAAGAACCTAGCGAATCCCCGTGGTGAAAAAGGTGTAGGTCTGTACGCTTGCAGATCAAGGTGGATGTGTGTTTTAACCATCAACCGCCGCCAGCAGGGGCGAGCTTTAGCCTCAGCCATCAGCCACGACCACAGGCCGTCGGACCTCCCGGGGTAGAGGGTCGAGAGAGAGAGAGAGTGTGTGTGTGTGTGGTGAGGCTGGATGTCAGTGACGGGGAAATGGAGGCTGGCGGCGGCAACAAGGGGGGTAGGGGGAGGAGTTGGGTCGAGCGATGCACGAAAGAGGGAGACGGGGGAGAGGATAATGTTTACTTTTTATGTGCCCCTTGTCTTTTCAAAAAATATATATAGAGTAATAGGAGTGTAGGAGAAGTTGGTCGGGAGTAAATACTATTGCTAATGTTGTTAGAATATTTCTTTTAGAGTAAAAATGTAGTAGAGTAATAAAAGTGCGGATATTCTTAGCTGCCATTGCTTAATAAATGATTAAAAACCCAACAACCATATTCCTTACTATATCTCTTACATTTTGCCAATGTTTTTTTAAGGATAAGTTTAGTTAATCAATACTAATCAATAGTTGAAATATATTTTTGAAACAAATAGTTGAAAGAGATTACGTTCAACTGTGCATTTGTGTTCTAGTCACAACCTTTCCTTCTCAATTAGCTGTGCATATGTGTTCTGAGCACAACCTTTCCTCCTCAATTTGAATCGCAAAGGATGATTTTTGAGATATTTTTTACTAACATATCTTAATTTGATTGCTAATAATTTTTGGAAAAATACATATCTTTTATGATTGAATTATAAGTGTATTTGTGTTGCAATATCAATATGTACATGTATGAAGATTCCTTTTTTTATGTATGAAGATTCCTTTTTTGAAAAATAACTAAAACATAATATGGTTGTCACTTAATGGTTATTCTAACGGTAGTAATCTGAATATTTGTAACACGTGCGATCTATGCTGGTATAAAAGAATGAAAACAATTGAAAAACTTTCCTCATCTAATTCGGGCTCGCCTTACCCCTCACGCCATGGTTACATGATGACTTTTTCTCACTCATGTCCGATGCACCCACCCTGCATACCTGTCGGGCCCACCACACACATCCCCACTCGTACCATGCCGCCATACCCTGCTCGTGCGCCGACTCACATCTACCTTCGCCGCTGCCGCCGCCGCGGCGAGACTGCTCTCCACAGCCGCGTCGGCCGCCTCCTCAGGCAGCGGCGCCCAACGCCATGGCGGGCATCTCCGCTACCATGGCCGGTTGCTGACGGTCCTGCGGCTCACGCAGCACGTCGAGGCACACCGCACCGCTGTAGGCGTGCAGGAGGGGTGGCAAAGGTAGGCATACACCGTCTTGCGGCTCACGCGGCTCGCCAAGACGCACCGCGCTGCAGTCGTTGCGCAGAGAGGAGTAGCAGCCGTGACCGGTTGTTGCTGGTCCCGCGGCTCACGCGGCACGCCGAGGCGCACCACACCACTATCGACGTGTGGGGAGGGGTGGCGGAGGTAGGGATTCGCCGTCCTGTGGCTCATGTGGCCCGCCGAGGCGCACCGCGCCGCCATCGGTGAGCAGGGAGGGATGGTGGAGGCATGGATTCACCAGCGAGGATTCGGCCTCGGCCTTCCAACCAAAGCCAGGTAGGGATGCACATGCGAGGATTCGGTCTCCGCCTGCCGACAAAAGCCATGCTCGTGCGCCGGCTCGCATCCCCCTTCGCCATTACCGTCGTCACAGCGAGATTGCTCTCCATAGCCGTGACGACAGCCTCCTCAGGCAGCGGCACCTTACGCCATGGCCGGTATCCATGCGAAACGTACGGGAGCTCCGCAAGTACGTGAAAGTGCATCTAGGCTCCTAATTATTTTGGTGATAATGAAAATGCAATTTGGGTGGATTAATGCTTTCAATGAGATGTGTGCAGGCTTAAAAGAATAAACAATTGTGAACAGTCAAAGGAAGGCCCTCATTTTCTTATGAATGGTGTTGAAGCTCATTTGGCAATATAATTTTAATTTTCAATTTGAATTTGAGTTTAGAAAACACCATACTAAAGAGGGATGTGGTCGGTTAGTCGAGGTTCGCTACAAGTGCTTCTCTTGATCTTCTCTCATCCTTTCTAAGAGTGGAAACCCTAGAAAATTCATTAGAGAAACCAAAATTAGCCTTAGAGTAGCTTAACCTAGCTCTTCCAGCCTTACTGGGTCAACCTGCATGAGTGGTCAGGCGACCCGGGACGGTTCTGGAGGGAGCTGGGTGACCCAGCCACCCGTGCCGGGTGACCCGGCTAGGCCGCAGGCAGCCTCCAACGGCTAGCCTGGGGGGAGTGGGTATAAATACCCCTTGTCAAGGGTTGAGACTTGGCAGATCCGCAAGGGGGCTACCCAAGCGGTTGTAGGTTGATTGATGGGGGATTGGGACCTAAGAGCGTAGGTGGTAGTCCGCGGATGGAACTCGAAACACGACGAGAATGGCAATGGACACGAGGGTTTAGACTGGTTCAGGCCTCCGGAGAGTAAAACCCTGCGTCCAGTGTGGTGGAATTAAAAATGAATGGGGAAGTCCCCTCGAATGGAGCTCTAGGCCACCTTATATGGTCAGCGGGCTAGGGTTTCCATTCGAGGTCGGTGGACCCTCATCGGGGTCGATTACAAGTTAGGAAGGTTTCGTTCCATGAGTACAGAGAGGATCCCGCGATCCTCGGACCTATTGGCGGCGCCACACCACGATCTAGGGGAGAAGCTTGCTCCATAAGCCCGACATGTCTCCTGGAGTCTGGATAAGGTCGTCTGAGGTCTTCCAAGGTCACCGGGATTGTGGATAAGGTGTCTAGGCTCACTTGCAGGTCGGTGGGGCTTCTGGTAGGTTGGGTCCACTTGACAAGGACCTCCAGGACCCTAGTCGGTGGGGACCCATGGGTACCCATGTCTTTTAAGCCCCCGATCGACATGTAGGTGTAGCGGCTGAGACGAAGTCATGTTGAGGCGAAGCGAAGACATGGCGCCGGTGAGGTCGCGTGGGGGTGCACGGGGATCAAAAGAAGAAAATCCTCCTGAGCGCGTACGAAGGCAAACATCAAGCTTCTGGAGAGCAGGTCCAGGGGCTTGAAGTGAAGACAAGGCGCCATTGTTGCTTGAGGAACCACTGACCTGATCGGAATCAGGTTAGACCAACACACCTTCGGGGAAGGTTTGTATGCCGATCAAAGGGAGGTTGAGCAGAGAAGTTATAGAAGCATGATTTTGGTAGGTCGAGGCGACATTAGGTAAAGAGGGTGTCACAAGACGCACTCATGGAGTATCCCTCGAGCAGTAAGGCGACCTGGAAGGTCGGGTTGATGCTCGAAGAACAAGTCGAGAACATACAAACTTTTTCTTGAGGAAATAGATACTCATCCCTTTGAATAAGACAAAGCATCAGGAATCTTCATAGGGGTGCACCGGGCGTCAGAGCTCGTTGTCGTGTAGCGCCCCACGGGCGCACTGTGCAAGCACAAGACCTGTCCCAAGCGGAGGAGCCTCTGCCACCACTAGAAGACAGGGACTAAAAAATGTCATCAGACCCACAGCAGAGGTGTCAATGCTTCCAGTAGCGGACAAGGACCTCGTGCTCCACGTGCAAACAATACTGCATATAAGGTTGCCACGCCTGCTAGAAGGTGAACGATAGCCGTTGCTGAGCTCCGTTGCTATAAATAGGTGGCCCTGGCCCTTGCTTCGGAAATCTAGTAAGGGTACCATGGCTCCTTTACTTGATAATTTTACCATTCCTTGGTCTTGTGTGCGTCCACCCGAGTGTAGAGCTAAGGTGTCATCTCTTGGAGCTAGAAGAATGCTTGTGAAGTTGAGAGAACTCCACGAATCTCTGTGCCTGCACCCAGCGAAGAATCCAGGTGCAACATGGGGTAGTACATGCCTTGACAGACCTTGTGAGCAAGGGCCTAATGTGGTGTTGGAGGCCACTGTCCTACGCCGGGAGAGGCCTGAGGCCATGCTGGGAGCTGCTTTGCCATGAAGAGAGAGGCCCGAGGTGATGCTGGTCCAGCTTGGAATCTTGTGATAGCACCCTAGCAAAAGATGGGACTCCACAGGAAACCTTCTGGGGCTAGACCGCTAGAGTAGAGGTGGCTGTGTAGCAGCCTCGACTTCGACAGCGGTGGAGGTCTCCAAGTAGGTCCTGAAGCTAGAAGAAAGCTTGCGACGTGCTTAATCAGTCTAGGTTGCGCTGCAGGCACCATGTAAGGTAGATCAAGACCTTTAATATGTTTGTATCTTGTAATTTGGCCTGGGGCCAAGGTCTTTTATAGCTTTTGAAGCTTTTATACACATGTGTTGTATAGCAACTTAAGTGCGTCGATTGCTGTAATTGGGCGCCTGGAGCGGCAAGGCTGTAGTAGCATGCCGACCTTAGGAAGCTCATAACGACTGACGAAGAAATCCGTGTTGACCTGGATCGACACGGCCGCTGTGCAGTGGCGCAGCGCAGGGCCTTCAACCCTGGGCTTTGTAGGTCAAAATTGACCTAGAAGGCGATGGGACCTCAGCGAAGTGCTGTGAATGGGACCGAGAGGTTGTCAACGGGCAGTACAGCCATTAAGCACGGGGCCGTTAACTGGGTGGAGCCACTGTAGTTCGCGGAGACCTAGAAGGCAAGTAGGCAACCGAGCCTCAGGAACGTGGGATGAACCCACCAGGAGGAGGTCGAAGCGACTTGGGAGGCTGTTGACGCCTGAGCGACCTAGAACAGGTTGTTTGTAGGTCGCTGGCGACCTTGGATGTTATGTTAGGGTTTTTGATGTTGGGGGTCTTAAAGTGAGGCATAACGAGTCCACGTCGGCTGAAACATCGCTTGAGGGCTGGTAGACGCAGATTCCCACACAGAACTAGACATTACTGCCAATTAGCTGTTAGGCCAAGAAGAGCCATTAGGCGATAGATCCGTTGAGGGCGCCAGACCGTTCGGTCACCGTGATTCGCTCCAGATAGATGTTGAGGTGCGGCTGCCCATTGTGCCGCTGAGGCTTGATTATATAAGGCCGATCCGCGGCCCAGGGGCCTCCACTTGCTCTCATTTCTGCTCAGCGCTAGGTTTCCGCCGCCGCGTAGTGTCCAGAAAAATGAGCAGTGCCGCCGAGCTTAGGTCCGCCACTGCCGCGACCCCGCATGCGAACCAAGTCCCTTGTGCTGTTTAGATCCAAGTTCACCGGCTTCGAGGAAGGAAAGATGGAGAAGGCTCTCGTCCTGGATCCGCGAACCGTCTGGGAGCCATCCACGGTGAAGGAGGAGCAGATCCAGGCCCTGGCGGACCGCGGGCTGTTGAGGCCCAAGACACAGGTCGGCTGGAGGCTGGCGGTGGGCGAGTTCCCAACAGAGGGGTCGGCGAGACCGTCGTCTTCCTCGCGCATATCGAGCGCTGATTCGGCGTCCTGGCGGGCGGCTTCCTACGCGGCCTCCTCTACTTCTACTGCATCGAGGTGGTTCATTTGGTGCCAAACTCGATTACCATCATCTCTACCTTCATCCACCTCTGCGAGGCCTACCTTCGCATCGCTCCACACTTCCACCTCTAGCGCCATTTCTTCGAGCTGAAGAAGACAGGCAAGGCCGGGGTCATCGGCAGCGTCGGCTTCATGTTGTGTTAGAACATGAAGTCGGAGTACATCGACCTCGCGCTCCCCGACAACACCACCGGCTGGAAATAGGGGTGGTTCTACCTCGACAACCCCGCGCCGACGCTCAAGACAAGGACAGGCGGGCTCCGGTCCCGTACCCAGAGTGGACCAATCAGCTGGCGTCGCGAGACACTAAGGAGCTGCAGCCCCTGCTGGACGACCTGGAGCAGCTGAAGGTGGAGGGGTTGACCGGTGGCGCGGTGGCCATCAGCTTCTGCCGCCGCCTCATCCAACCTCTCCAAGATCGGGCCCACCCAGCCTTCGAGTACTGGGGGTAGTCCGACCCCACTAGGGTCGTGCAGCGCAAGGTCTCCAAGGCGGAGATAACGGCTCGTGCGAAGAGCATCTTCGGCAGACAAATCCGCAACCGGGAGTGCCCTAAGGCACTTGGGATATACAGTCCTTCTGACCCGGTATGTCCTTGTCCTTGATACGTACCCAAGTTAGGTCTTCGAAAATCTTCTTTTGAGCCTAGGTCTGATTGAGCTGTCACGTCTTGTGTTTGCAGCACCGCGAGGGCATCTACTGGTGCCCGGCACCGGTGCGCGACGAGGATCGGCGCAACTACAAGGTCCGCGACGTTGCAGACGTACAAGCTGCACCACCACCTCCCGTCGACGAGTACATCTCCGAGTCAATGGTGGGAAGAGACGATGAGGCCCCTGCCACGTCGCATAGGATGCCTTCTAAGGTCGTCGCGCCGCGGCGCATGCTGCAAACGTCGGGGAAGATGTCTGCCTCCCGAGCCGCGGCCACCATTGCCGCGACCCAAACGATGGAGGCGAAGAAGAAGAGGAAGCGAACCGGGTTGACAGTGTTGGTTGACACGACCACGGTAAGCTCCGGCGTTGAGACCATCGACGTCGACAATGAAGAGGGCGACGTCGAGTCACCGAGCGCAACTGCGACTCCATCTGCGGGGACACCTCTCAAGGCGGCGTCGATGGAAAAACAGGCGGTGGGGACGCCTCGCCAGACTTCATCAACTCAAGAGTGCCCCAGGTGGAGCACCGACACGATGGGTGACCTTGGGTCGCATAAGAGGGCTAGAAAGGCCCCTCCTAAGCCTGACCTCAGGTCGGCGACCAAGTAAGTCAAGAGACCTACTTCCTGTCCCGCTTCATGTCTCAATTCGTATGCCTTCATTTTATTGAGGTCATTTTCTTGTGTGCAGAGCGCCCCGACGACGTCGAAGAGTGGCAAGAATGCCTCAGGGCAGGTAAGTGTCTTGTCCCTCGCCGCAAGGTGGCGCGACGTGCCGCGACTGGTAGACGAGCATGTTTCTGAGCTTGCTTGCTTGAGATGCAGGTCTAGAGAAGGAGCTTGGCAAACTCAAGGACGCCACCCAATACGTCATGGACCTCTACATCCCGCAAGAGGAGGGGGCTGAGCCAATGCCGTTGATCGATCTGCTGGATGCAGGGTTCCCCAAACCGGACCCGGTCCGGTTTGCATGGTTCAAAAAAACCGACAGGAAAACCGGGCAAACCGGCCGGTACACCAGACGGCTCGGTTTGCCCTGGTTCCTTAGGTCGGGTTAGGGACCGGTTCCCGGTCATATTTGGAACCGGGCCGGACCGGTAGGACCGGGAACCGGTCGAACCGGCCCGGTTCCCACCAGTTCGGGGAACCCTGCCTGGATGAAGTTGAATTCCGCATCAAGGGCTTGCTGTTGGACAATGCCAACCTTGTGGCGGCTGCTGTGCTATTGATGGTGAAGTACCACGATCCATCGTTCGACCTGCAGAAGGTCTCGGAGGATGTGGACTTGTCCGGTCTTGTGAGGCGTGAGGACATCGTGGCAGCCACGGAGGAGGTCCTCAAGAAGTTCGACTTCGGCACTGACTGAAGTGGTGCTGGAATGAACTTTTAACGTAGGTTAGGCCTAAATGCAGCAGTTGTAAATAAACTTGCAATATGATAAAGCTTTTGCCAATAATAATTTATATGCATCATTTGAGTAGCAAAGACCACTAGTACAGTACTCAACATCAATGACCAAATGGTTTGGTCACGGTACATGCAAATTTGGTCATGGAACACTTTTTTATGACCAACTTATGACCAAATTGAATTGGTCACAGAAGCTCCGTCACATTTGGTCTACCATGACCAATCAGTCATTTTGGTCATCGAAGTGGAACTTTTCCATGACCAACACGTTTTTCGTCATAGAAGTGTATTTCTTCTATGACCAAGCCAAATGGTCACGAAATTGGTCATGGAAGGGGATGCCACGTGGCACGACCCATGCTGGCTGCTGACGTGGCAAGGCGCGTGCTGAAATGGATATGATGACGTGGCTCTTTGACACAGCGCCACGTGTCGCGCTGCGGTTTGTCCACATGTCGAGCTCTGAACGGTCCATGTGTCGCACTCTGGTTTGTCCACGTGTCGCGCTCTGAATGGTCCACGTGTCGCACTCAGGTTTGTCCATGTGTCGCACTCTGGTTTGTCCACGTGTCGCGCTCTGGTTGCTCCATGTTTCGCTCTCTGGTTGGTCCACGTGGCCGGTTCCCGTGCTGCCACGTGTCAGCCTGCAGTGGCGCCACGCGGCTGCCTCTTGTTGCGCCACGTGGCTGCTTCCTATTGTGCCACATGGCTGCCTCTTGTTGCGCCACGTGTCTGCTTCTGCTTCTGCTGGCACCACGCGGCTGCTTCTGCTGGTGCCACCTTTTCATTTTTGGTTGGGCCACGCGTTTGATTCAGGTTGCGACACGGGGTTGCTTCTAAATGCACCACGTGTCTCTTTCCAGTTTCACTGTCAATACACATACAATTCACAAGAGACAGGAATTTCTGCATATATAACGTATTCATATGACACAAGGCATATAACAGACGACACAAACATGTTTTGGACTCGCAAGACAACCATGTTCACAGACGACACAACCATGTTCACAGACGACACAATCATGTTCACAGAAGACACATACGAATAAGCAGAACACAAGACAAGTTCGGATCCGACAAAGACACAAGTCTTCAAGTTCCAAAGAAACAAAACTTCCGGGAAGTGCTCAAACTCAACTCAAGCTTAAGGACCGACCGCTACCGTTAAGATTGAAACCACCGCATCGTTCAACCTCAAAACGATCCCCAGAAGCGTGGTGCTTTGTTCTCCTCCATCGTCCTCTTGTATTCTTGCATCTCCCTTTGGGTCCTCTCAAGTGCTTCCTGTCTCCTTAGACTTTTGCTTCAGCAAATCCACTTCAGCTTGGAGGGCAGCAGCACCTTGTCTTTCATTTGCAAGTTGCTCCTGCAGCACCCTTTCTTTCGCTGTTGGTTTTTTTGTCGGGCTTATGGGCTGCATGCCAATATTCTTCAAGAAGATGTTGCTGCTAGTCTTGGGAAGCACCGCAGTGACAACCTCTGCACTTGAGACTAGTGCACTGCCTTCAGCAAGAGGCTGATCCTTCAAAGATTTCATGGCAGCCTGCCATCATCAACGTGTAATGCAACAATTAGCTCAAAGGAAATAGCATTTCTGTTTCAAACTAACAGTACTTATTCATATATGGAAAGGAAACCATTTCAATGATTCAATGTAACAAATATGCCACAAAGCTCAAAGGCAATAAACCGGGATGGCCCGAAATGTCCAGGAAAAGATTTCAAATAGGTTGCTGATGCTATTTTTTATTATAAGAAATCACCAAGTAACAATAACAATCACATCAAAGCAGCACAACCCCATCTTCAAGATGAACCAAATATTGTCCCCATAGTGACTCCCATGGAACACAGAATGCTAAGAACTATAAAGGACAACTGTAGGCTATATATCATCAACATTGGACAATCATGGTAACCTTTGACAAATTTGTGCACCAACCCAAATGGTCCATTCAGAACAAAAAGGAAATCATATTCAAACACAAACCAAATCCAAGCATATCAACCACTAGATTGCAAAATCTCAATATATCTAGGATACAAGCTACAAATTGCAGCTGGTATAATTAAAGGAAGCCGAGATTGCCGATTGCAAAATAATTCACCCCGGCGTGTCAACCACCAGAGAAGATTGCAAAATAATTGCAGCTGGCCAGTTTCAACCCAATGCTGGCTTCTACAAACAATATGCTCACATATATCTAGAGCACAATCAATTCTGTGTATTGATCCGATGTTTAACCATACAACCATAACTCACAAAGCAATAGTAAGACAGTATGATAAAGTAACTCCAAACTGTATCAAATCAATCCATAAAAAAATTCTAGAATATCAATGGTACAAGAACTCACATCATACAACCATAGAACATCAAATCATCTAATTATGCCCATCATAGAATATCAAATCAGCTAAAATCCACCTAAACTGCACATCACTATAATATCCAGTGTACAGGAATATTATGCCCAAATACACAGATTTCAAATAGGTTTCAAACAGATTTCCTAATGCTAGTTTTTCAGGCAACAAATTTGCCTCTGCCGATTTTCAGGCAACCGTGCAAGCTCCAATGCAAACAAATCACATATGAGATTCGATTAATTTCAGAGATGCTGGGAAATTAGACTTACTATTGCTTCTTTTGCAATGTCACTAACACCTTTCTTGCGGCTGGTGAGGCATTCTTTGAAGATCTCCATCGCATCAAGATCCTCCTCGGTATCATATCTTTGTTCTCCAGCAGCGTCTTCTTCGAGCTGTCCAGCAATACCATCTTCTCCATCACCATTTCCTTCATTGGCACGTGCTGCAGCCTTTTTCTTTTGTTTCTGTTAGGCAAATAATGCACAAAGCAGTGAAAACGGTACCAAATATGGAAGGAGTAAAAAAAGTTACATAACTGAATAGTGGCCTCTTACATAATCATGCAGGTGTGCAATATAGCAGCGAGCACCTGTCGCCTGGTGAAACTTGACGTTGGCACGATTTATCTTGTTTGATTCAGCTGTTCGCTGCAACAAGTGATAAAGTTCAGCATTAAACACAACAAGCAGACTTGAGATGCTACCCTATTGTTTTCTTAAATAGGCATAAACACAACAAGCAATTCAAAGTTCCACTGTTGATATAATGAAAGAGTAGCAGATAGGCATACCATGGTTTTTGGATCTAACCACTTTTGAACCAGCTGATTCCACTGTGCATCAGTCATGAATGGTACCGGAGAAGTGGTTCTGATTTGGTCAACAAGAATGCCAGTGAAGTACTTTTTCTTCAACTTGTAGCGCATCTGCTTTACCTCAGATTGCATAACACTCAAGCAAGCAGCCTCAGTTGGCTTGTCCTTAATGTCAAAGCTCAGCCTTCCCTGAAAATTATTGATTGAGATCATTCATTAGTTGGAGAAGATTATCTCACATTTTAATATAACACGAAACACGTACACGGTATAGAGAAACTTACACTTAACTTTCCATGAAAGTTCTCAAAAATTGGTTTGTTACACAATTTTTTGTATTGTTTCCAATGGGGTAGGATAGGAACATGATCCCTAACAACGATCCCAGCCTCAGAAGCGAATTTGGCAGCTTGGAGTTGTTCATGTGGCCTGTTGTAACCGAAGGAAAGAATGGCGACTAGAGAGGGGGGGAGTGAATAGGAGCCGGTAAAAATTCTTCTCAAAGAACCCGACCTATACCCTAGACAAATCCCGGTCACTCATGAGCGATGGATCGAATCACACACCAATTGCCAAGACAACAAGGTTATGGATCAACCTCAAGTCTTAGGAACGATTCCTTAAAGCACACGCAGAAGCACGAAAGAAGGAGGGAGGAATCAAACCAAGGAACAAAGCAGCCAGGCTCTGGCGGACCGTCCGGGCAGGAGGGGCGGACTGTCCGCACGAGCCACGCGGACTGTCCGCCAAGGTACCACGGACTGTCCGCACAGGTATGTCGGACCGTCCGATCTGGGCCGCGGACTGTCCGTTAAAGCCAACAGAACCTCCAGAAGCGAACCCCGAAAAACGGACCGTCCGCGGGGAGCACGCGGACCGTCCGCCAGGCACCCGCGGACTCTCCACACCTCTGCTGCAGACCATCCGAAACCTCGACCAACCAAAACTTAAAACCAAAATGGATCAAAAGCGAAGCCGAGCAAGAACACGAAGAACACACGACGAACTCAGCACCCGCGGACTGTCCGTCAGCCCCACGCGGACTGTCCGCGCCTCACGGACAGAGGCAAGAACAGCGCGACCCCGAAGGTCAACACCACCAATTCATCACCGGATCTCCCAAACGGTAGAAGCTGTTGAGACAAGAGTTTGGGGACATGATAAGCGTCAAACAAGGATGCTATACCCCAAAAATTTTGCCTCCTAACTCCCTAAATCACCGGGAATCGCGGATCCTTTGAACACCACCAAAACCTAGAGCTCCGACCGAAAATCCTTGAATCGAAGTAGTTTCCTGGCGTTTGAGGGCACAAGATCAATCAAAAAGATGCACAAGACATCCATCCATGTTTCCCTCAATGAAATCCGGGGAGAAACCCACTCAAATCCGCGGAATCACACCAAGAACAAGAGCACCAAAAACAAGCACGAAAAAGACCACGAAATTCACAACGCCGAATCTTCTGTACAGACCAGGAAAGATTCACAAGGTCCAGCATGCCGCCCTAACATCCATCCCTCTCAACAAATCTCTCATGAAGCTCTCATGCTAGCCTAGAGAAAATGGAGAAGAAAATGTCAAAGGAAAATGAGAAAGAGGAGGGCGGAAAATGAAACCCTAAGTCACGGAGGGAGATAGCCATCCACTCACACTCATGGCTTATATATCGGGTCCCGCCGGTGTGGTAAATGACTCGACTACCCCTAACTCAACTACTGGCGATACAACCCACGCAGGGGCATTTATGTAATGTTTGTGGGTCTTGCCATCGGACGGCCACACCTTTGCCGCACCCTGCATCCTCCCGACGCAAGCCATGCCATCCCGCCGCGTGTCCTCCGCTTCGAAGCTTCCCGACACGCCCGGATCCCGTCTCCGTCATGTTGAGGCTTCGGACTTGGTTTTGAGGCCCAAACCAAGAAACCGTCCTCCGATGGTTTTGTGGGCAAACTGAGGACCATGTCTGGTTCGAGGACCGGTGGATGGTCGTTTCCTTGTGTGATGAGTGATTGACAATGTTGTGTGGACTGATTCTTGGCTAAGTATTGCAGGTGCAGGTTGCGGCTTGACTGGTTTTGGTGCAGGTGAAGAACAAGCACGAAAGGTCGTCGCCGGTGCAGCCTCCAGGTGTGGAGAAGACAAGTAGGCTTCGTTCGAGGGACCAGGTGGCCAGCGGGGTCAAGTGCGGGCCGCATGGTGGCATGAACAGCAAGATGAAGTCATGGACGGCATCTTGGTTGAGCCTCAAAACCAAGGTCGAGCCGGGACTACATGGGAGCCGAGTCATGAGTGGTGATTGGCGGAGGCTACACCGAGTTTGCAGGGTTTCCAGTGGTTCACCAGAAAACCATTGGGTTCCTTGGTTGATCCACAAAGCCAAGACCGAAGAACCGAAGACGGTGCTGCAGCAGCGCCAGACCGGTCTGACCGGTGGGTACCGGTCTGACCGGTGGGGAGCACCGGTCCGACCGGTGTGCGACGACACAGTCCGGAGACTTCGAAGCGGAGGACACGCGTCAGGATCGCATGGCTTGCGTCGAGGCTATGCAGGGTGCGGTCGCCGGGCATCCGTCCGATGGTGAAGACATGAAGACTTCCAAATCTGCCGTTGAGGGGCTTGTATCCCTAGTTATTAGGAAAGGGCATTTTAGACTTTCGGTTGCCTCCATATAACCCAAGAGGTGAGAGGATGGCAGCCAACTCTTGGAACCCTAGCTCATTTGTTTTCCCATTTTCCTTCCTATTTTCCTTAGGTTTTCCATAGGACTAGCAAGAGAGCTTCATGGAGAAATCTTGTTGAGAGGGATGGATGATCGAGCGGCTTGCTAGACCTTGTATGAACCTTTGTTTCATGTATAGATGATTCGGCGTGGTTCCTCAAGGTTTGGATGTGTTTTCCCCGGTTGTTCTTGGTGGTGATTTTCGGAGCCCTCTCTTGGTGATTTCTTTGGGTTGTTTTCGGGACCTTTCTCTTGGGGATTTGACGGGGGAAATTTGTGGGAACCCTTCATGGTTCTTTGGGCTGTGATTCCCCTCCGAAATCTGTGAGTAAAGGTGCTAGAATTTGGGGTTTCTTGAGTTCTTGGGTTGGAAGTGCTCTTGGTGGGATTTCCTTGATTCCTCCTTTTTGGACGAGTTTTGGTGGGATTAAACTTGGCTATGGACTCCTCATGAGGTGTTCCTAATATCCCCAAAGTCTGGTTCAAGTCCGTGGAGCGATTCGGGAGATCGAGGTTTGGATTTGGAGGAGTTGACCCGCGGGTGCTGTTCATCCCGAGCTGCCCAGGCTACACCGGTCTGACCGGTGCTCTTGACCGGTCTGACCAGTGCAACCCTCGGTGGGATTTTGCTCGGGTGAACGTCTTGGTGTGTTCGCTGTTGTTCTGTGGTGCTGGTGTTTCGAGTTTGGGTCAGTTTGGTGGTTGGTTGGCTTGTTTGGTGTCTTGGGGGCTATCAGGCTGTGACCGGTCTGACCCGTGTGTCTCACCGGTCTGACCGGTGTAGAGCCACTTAGTGAAAGTTCCTCAGTTTCACCAGCAGGTGAAGGACCGATACGGCGAACCAGAGAGGGGGGGGGAGTGAATGGGAGCCGATAAAAATTCTTCTCGAAGGAGATGAAAACTCCAACAAGACGAACACGGCTTCCAACACACGTCTCCGACTCACTACCCAAGTTGGCCAAGCCCACGTAGCCACTGGAGTGCCACTGGACCTAGGAACCAACACACACAGCCTTCCGACTCGAGAACGCGCGGAACAACAAACCCCGAGTCTACAGACCCACACCGGTCGACCGGTGAGCACCACCGGTCAGACCGGTCCCTGCTGGTGAAACTGAGCAACTTCCACTAAGTGGCTCTACACCGGTCAGACCGGTGAGACACACCGGTCAGACCGATGGCAGGCTGAAAGCCCCCAAGGCACCAAACAGGCCAACCGACCACCAAACGGACCCAAACTCGAAACAAAGCGGCAACACGGGACAACAATGAACACACCAAGACGTTCACCCGAGCAAAAACCCACAAGGGCTCGCACCGGTCAGACCGGTCAAGAGCACCGGTCAGACCGGTGTAGCCTGGGCAGCTCGGGATGAACAGCACCCGCGGGTCAACTCCCCCAAATCCAAATCTCGATCTCCCGAATCGCTCCACGGACTTGAACAAGACTTTGGGGATATCAAGAACACCTCATGAGGAGTCCATAGCCAAGTTTAATCCCACAAAAACTCGTCCAGAAAGGAGGAATCGAAGAAATCCCGCCGAGAGCACTTCCAACCCAAGAACTCAAGAAACCCCAAAATCGAGCACCTTTACTCACGGATTTGGGAGGGGAATCACAGCCCAAAGAACCACGAAGGGTTCCCACAAATTTCCCCCATCAAATCCCCAAGAGAAAGGCCCCGAAATCAACCCAAAGAAATCACCGAGAGAGGGCTCCGAAAATCACCACCAAGAACAACCGGGGATAACACATCCAAACCTTGAGTAACCACGCCGAATCATCTATACATGAAACAAAGGTTCGTACAAGGTCTAGCAAGCCGCCCGATCATCCATCCCTCTCTACAAGATCTCTCCGTGAAGCTCTCTTGCTAGTCCTAGAGAAAACCTAGAGAAAATAGGTGGAAAAATAGGAAAACTAATGAGCTAGGGTTCCAAGAGTTGGCTGCCATCTTCTCACCTCTTGGGTTATATGGAGGCAACCGAATGTCTAAAATGCCCTTCTCTACTAACTAGGGATACAAGCCCCTCAAGGGCGGATTTGGAATTCTTGATGTCTTCACCATCGGACGGATGCCTGGCGACCGCACCCTGCATAGCCTCGACACAAGCCATGCGATCCCGACGCGTGTCCTCCGCTTCGAAGATTCCGGACTACGTCGTCGCACACCGGTCAGACCGGTGCTCCTCACCGGTCAGACCGGTCAGACCCACCGGTCAGACCGGTCCGTGCCGTCTTCGCACCTCCGTCTTCGGTTCTCCGGTCTTGGCTTTGTGGATCAACCAAGGAACCCAGTGGTTTTCTGGTGAACCACCGGAAACCCCGCGAACTCGGTGTAGCCTCCGCCAATCTCCACTCATGACTTGGCTCCCACGTAGTCCCGGCTCGACCTTGGTTTTGAGGCTCAACCAAGAAACCGTCCACGACTTCATCTTGCTGTTCATGCCACCATGCGGCCCGCACTTGACCCCGCTGGCCACCGGGTCCCTCGAACGAAGCCTACTTGTCTTCTCCACACCTGGAGGCCTCACCGGCGACGACCTTTCGCGCTTGTTCTTCACCTGCACCAACACGAGTCAAACCGCAACCTGCACCTGCAATACTTAGCCAAGAATCAGTCCACACAACGTTGTCAATCACTCATCACACAAGGAAGCGACCATCCACCGGTCCTCGAACCACACATGGTCCTCACAGGGACCGGTCTGACCGGTGGTGCTCACCGGTCTGACCGGTGTGGGTCTGTAGACTCGAGGTTTGGTGTTCCGCTGCGTTCTCGGGTCGGAAGGTTGTGTGTTGGTTCCTAGGTCCAGTGGCACTCCAGTGGCTACGTGGACTTGGCCAACTTGGGTAGTGAGTCGGAGACGTGTGTTGGAAGCCTTGTTCATCTTGTTGGAGTTCCCATCTCCTTTGAGAAGATTTTTTATCGGCTCCCATTCACTCCCCCTCTCTGGTTCGCCGTATCGGTCCTTCAAGTGGTATCAGAGCCGGTTCAGGTCTTTGTTGAATCTAACCAGTCTAAGATCCAAGGATGGCGTACCAGGAACGGGGTTCGGGTCCTCCACACTTCGATGGCAAGAACTACCAGATGTGGAGCAAGCGGATGGGTGCGTTTCTCCGCGGAAAGGGTCAGATCCTTTGGGATGTCACGGTGGACACAGGCTATGTCCAGCCGATGGACTTCCTCACTCGAGGATCGAGGGAGAGATTCGACGCCAACAATAAGGCAGTCGACTACTTGTTTCGTGCTTTGTGTCAGCCTGAGTTTGATCGGGTGCACCCCAAGCACTTGGCTTGTAGGATTTGGGCGGTGTTGAAGGAGGCTCATGTTGGGAATGCCCAGGTTCAGGCACGGATGTATGCGACCTACCGGAGAGAGTACGAGAACTTCACTCATCTCCCCGGTGAGTCCATTGATGCCTTGTTTCAGAGGTTCACGGTGGTTGTGAACAACATGAGGGCCAAGGTGGACGTGCTCCCGTACAATGATCATGATAGAGCGGTCAAGCTCTTACACTCTTTGGATTGTACGATTTGGGGCGGAAAGTTCGAGGCCATTGTGGAGTCGGAGAAGTATGACACTCTGACGGTGAACGAGCTGTTCTCGAAGCTCAAGTCGGCTGATGTGGATAGGGGCATGACTGCCAAGCTTGAGTGACCAACTGATTCCCATAGTCTTGCCCTCGTTGGTGGTTTGAAAGGAAAGGCTAACACTAACCCATCCACCAGGATGTTCTCTTTTCCTCTTTGATGTCTATGCCAGATGAGGAGTTCGACGAGCTTGGAGAGGACGAGTTGGCGCTCTTGACGAGGCGGTTCGAGAGGCTACACGAGAACCGAGTGAACATGAGGAGGAGCACGAGGACTTGCTTCCAGTGCGGCAAGCCAGGACACTTTGTCGCCGACTGCCCGGAGAAGGTCGAGAACAAGGACAGCTACAAGCACAAGTCGAGGACGGATGGCAAGTACCGGTCGAGGCACGACCACAAGAGCAAGCACAAGAACAAGTACAAGGACGAGCGACGATCGAGGAAGAAGGAGAGCCGAGGCATGGCCCGAGCGATGGTGGGAGCGAGCGACGTCGACTCCAGTTCCGCGTACTCCACCTCGAGCTCGAGCAGCAGTGAAGATGAAGGTGATCGTCGCAAGAACAAGAAGTCGTCCAAGAACTTGAGCGGGGCCGAGCGCCGCGAGAGACGGCCTCGTACCATGGCGCCGAGCTCCGAAGCGGCAAGAAGAGCACACGGAGCGACTCGGACTCTGACTCCGACGACGAGGTGCGTGATGAACTTCCCTTCTTGCGCCAGGAGAATGAGAGGCTTGGCTCTTTGCTTGATAACCGTGATGACATGCTTAGAGAGGCCAAGAAAATGAGAAAAGAGCTTAGGGCTTCACTCGAGGATGCTAGGACTAGAGTGGTTGAGCTATAGACACAGGTGCTTGATAGCAAGCTTGAGATTGATTCCCTTAAGGCTAGCCCTGTTGTTTCGGATGAGGTTGATTGTGCTGATTGCTCCATCTTTCTTGCTGATCTTGCTTTGTTTAAGGAGAAGCATGCCTCCAAGTGTGAGGAACTAGATGTGCTTAGGGTTGAAGTGGCTGAGCTTAAGTCTAGACCTGCTTTGCTAGGTGCTTGCACTTCTTACCCTGTCTTGCATGCTAAGATTTATGAGATGCATGCTTACACTAGTTCACTTGAGGCTAAATTGAAGGAACCCATGCCTACATCATGCTCTACCTGTGAAATGCATGCTTTGAAAAATTTGGAACTTGCACATTATGTTGATCGTTTGCAGGATGAGAATGATGACTTGAGAAAGTTGATGGGTTGGTTGTCTGGTCATGAGCCTCAGTTGAGGATGATGATCGAGGCATTTAAGAGTGGTGAGGGACTTGGGGCAAACAAGGTTGGTGAGGGAAGTGGAGAGAATATCCTAGAGCCACCAAAAACCCACAACAAAAATGATTTCCCCCCAAAACCTAACCATCTTAGGAACCGACTAGACACAACCCCTGCTCCACCCGTGTTTCCTACACCCACAAATGATTTACAAAAGCCTATCAAGTTTGTGAGCAATTCGGGGAAAGTGTTGTTTGGGAAAGAAAGTGAGAAGGCTAGTGAGGGGAAACCGGTGGAGGAGTTGAGTGGTGAGAAACCTAGTGAGCAGCCACATCCCAAACCTAAGCCTAAGCATGTGAGGTTCCATTGTGGCTATTGTGGGAGAGATGGCCATAAGGATGAGTTTTGCTTCAAGAGGAAGCGAGAGGAGAGGATGGCAAAGGAGTGGGCTAACAAGGACAAGTACCACCCTTCCGATGGTGTACTTGAGCCTCGTGTGTAGATGCCCAGGGCCAAGGCGAGTGTGAGGACGGTTCAGGATTGGGGAGAGCGGAAGGCTGTTGGAGGTGCTTCTTGCCCCGGGTCACACCGGTCGGGCCGGGTGGGGCACCGGTCGGGCCGGTGCGAGCTCGGACGGGCGGCGTTTTGGGTTTCATGCTCGTACAGGTGCGAGGGTTGTTTCTGGAGGTCGTGGTTCTGGTGGTTTGGCTGGAGAGTTTGCAGGTGGTCAAGTTGCTAGGCGTTCTCCCCCTCGAGTTCACTACGGGGATGGGAGGAGTCGTAGCTTTGAGAAGGAGAGGAGGGACGGTCCACGGGTTCTGTTTCGTAGTTTTGGTCCTCCTCCAGGCAGAGAGGGGTGGTTCCCTCAGGGTGGTTACCGTGGTGGTGTTCGTGGAGGTAGCTTTGGTAGGAGAGATGCTTTGGTTGGTGCTAACCCCACTTTCGAGCAAATGGCTCGGCACTGGTTTTACTCTTTTGGTACTAACCCCAGTGCTGAGTCGTTTGTTCGCTCACGTGCTCATTTTTGAATTTCAGGTGGGAGACTTGAAGAACATTTGGTTGATTGACTCCGGTTGCTCGAGGCATATGACCGGAGACAGGGGGTGGTTCTCAAGTCTCGTCCCGGTGGTGATGAAGAGGTACATCACTTTTGGGGACAATGGGCGTGGGCGTGTGCTTTCAGAAGGTGAGATCAAAGTGAGTGACAAGATCACTCTGAGGCGTGTTGCTCTTGTTCAATCGCTGGGGTACAATTTGCTTTCTGTGTCCCAGTTGTTGTATGAGGGCTTTGAGGTGTTGTTAGGTGGTTCTCGGATTTTGGACTCTCGAGGGGACCTTGTCTGTATGGTCGTTCCTGAGGGTCAGGTGTTTCGTGCTGATTTTTCTCAGTCTTCGGGTGTGGAGCGTTGTTTCTTGGCTGGTTCTTCGAGTGAGTTGTGGAAGTGGCATAGGAAGTTGGGTCACTTGAGCTTTGACCTTTTGTCACGCTTGAGTAAACTCAATTTGGTCCGAGGATTGCCACGGTTGAGGCTTGAGAAAGAGTTGGTTTGTGCGCCGTGTAGGCATGCCAAGATGGTAGCCTCTTCTCACCCGCCTCTCACCGATGTGATGACTGAGCGTCCATGCGAGCTGCTCCATATGGACCTTGTTGGCCCAGCTCGTGTGCGATCTGCGGTGGGAATTGGTATGTCCTGGTTGTGGTGGACGACTATTCTCGGTATGCGTGGGTGTTCTTTCTTGAGGATAATGGGGAGACGTTTGGTTTTGTTCGAGATCTAGTCTTGAGGTTGAGGAACAAGAGGCACGGAGATGCCATACGAGCTATCCGCAGTGATAATGGCTCGGAATTCAGAAACTCTCGTTTTGAAACCTTTTGCCATGACTTGGGTCTTTTGCACCAGTTTTCGAGTCCGTATACGCCTCCCCATAATGGTGTTGTGGAAAGGAAGAACATGACCTTGTGCGAGATGGCTCGGACGATGCTCCATGAGCATAGGAATCCGAGGAGGTATTGGGCTGAGGCGGTGAATACCGCGTGCTATGTGTCAAACAGGATCTACCTCAGAGTGCACAAGAAGAAAACATGCTATGAGTTGATGCATGGTCGCGCACCCAAGGTGAGTCACTTCCATGTCTTTGGTTGCAAGTGTTTCATTCTGAAGAAAGGCAGGAAGTTGGATAAGTTTGAGGCTAGGTTTGTCGATGGTATTTTCTTTGGTTATGCATCTCATTCTAGAGCATATCGTGTGCTCAATCTTGAAACTAACCAAATCGTGGAGACTTGCGAGGTAACCTTCGACGAGACAGAGCCACGTAGTCAGCTTGTCTTTGAGTGTGCAGGTGATGATGAGCTTGGCGAGGAGTTCTTTCAAGAGGAGGAGCATGAACATGGAGATGATGAAGATGGCGGTGCGGTGCCCCCGGCTGAACATGTACCCACTACTTCGACTACGGTGATGGACGGACCCTCTACTACACCTACGACGACAAATCAAGAACGAGGAGAAGCTGATGTTGAGGGGGAGGTAGCATCGAGGCGAGAACCTCCCCGGCGAGTACAAGTGGATCACCCAGCTTCGAGGATCATCGGCGACATGAATGAACGCACTACACGGTCGAGGGTTCGGAACAACTGTCATTTCGCTCATGCTGTATTTGTTGCTACTTTTGAGCCCAAAGACATTGGACACGCACTATCTGATCACAATTGGGTTAATTCGATGCATGAGGAGTTGGAGAACTTTGAGAGGAATCAGGTTTGGGAGTTGATTGACCCTCCCCCAGGGTGTAAGCCGATTGGTACAAAGTGGGTGTGGAAGAACAAAGAGGGAGAGAAAGGTGAGGTTGTGAGAAACAAGTCGAGGCTTGTTGCTTAGGGGTTCAGTCAGAAGGAGGGGATCGACTACGAGGAGACCTTTGCTCCCGTAGCCCGTTTGGAGGCGATTAGGATCTCTAGCCTTTTCCGTGGCTAAAGGGTTCAAGTTGCACCAAATGGATGTGAAGAGTGCTTTCCTGAATGGTGTGTTGGAGGAAGAAGTGTATGTGAGGCAACCTCCGAGGTTTGAGAGCGAGAAGTACCCCCACCGGGTGTACAAGTTGAGGAAGGCGTTGTATGGGTTGAAGCAGGCGCCTAGAGCTTGGTATGGCAGGTTGAGTGGGTTCTTTTTTGAGAGAGGTTTTGAGATGGGGAAGGTCGATCAGACCTTGTTTTTGCTGAGGCAGGGCAGAGATATCCTGATTGTGCAGGTGTACGTGGATGATATTGTCTTTGGTGGCTCGTCTAACTCTCTTGTTGCAAGGTTTGCAGATGATATGAGCAGGGAACTTGAGATGAGCATGATGGGCGAGTTGCAGTTCTTCCTCGGGCTACAAATCAAGCAATCAAAGGAAGGAACATTTGTGCACCAGGCTAAGTACACCAAGGACATTGTGCGGAAGTTCAAGATGGAGGACTCCAAGGCTATGACGACGCCGATGAGTACGACTACAACTCTTGATGTGGACGAGGAAGGTGGACACGTGGACCAGAAGGAGTACCGAAGCATGATCGGGTCACTCCTCTACTTGACGGCGACGAGGCCGGACATACAGTTCTCGGTGTGTCTGTGCGCTCGTTTTCAAGCGTCTCCGAGGACTTCGCATCGGCAAGCGGTGAAGCGAATTTTCAGGTACTTGCGTCACACTCCCGACTTCGGCCTTTGGTACTCCGCGTCCTCTTCTTTGGCGCTTCATGGTTTTTCAGACGCGGATTTTGCCGGGTGTCGGTTGGATACGAAGTCCACTTCTGGGACTTGCCAGTTTTTGGGTTCTTCTTTGGTGTCTTGGTCTTCCCGCAAACAATCGAGTGTTGCTCAATCTACTACCGAGGCCGAGTATGTTGCCGCTGCTAGTTGTTGCTCTCAGCTCCTTTGGATTTCATACACCATGAGTGACTTTGGTGAGGAGTATACCCATGTCCCACTTCAATGTGATAGCACCAGTGCCATAAGTGTTGCAAAGAACCCAGTGCTCCATTCTAAAACCAAGCACATAGAAGTGAGGTATCATTTTCTGAGAGACAACGTAGAGAAAGGAAAGATAGCTTTGATCCATGTACCCACACATGACCAACTAGCCGATATTTTCACCAAACCCCTAGATCAAGCAACTTTCACTCGTTTGCGGGGGGAACTTGGTGTGTGTTTGATTTCTTGAGTTGGGTGTGTGGGAGCTCTCTTTGTAGCATATGTATAACTTTCCTTTGTGCATTTCTTGCATTTGGCATGGCATATGTATCATGATGTATATGCATCCTTGTATCTTAGATTGCATGCATTTTGTATCATATGCATTGGATAGGAAAAGCTTCTCCTATATACATTGTTCACCATGGAATGAGATATATGTCTTTGTGAGCTTGTTTGGTATGCTATGGTTAGTTTGGCTTAGCTCTTCATGATCTTGATGAATAATCCATGGTTGATGGCTATGTTTTTGAAAAATTGTCACATGTATGCTTTCTCATGTGTAAATGCCTTTATATGATCTTGACATGTTTTAGTGGCTTGGTTATGCTCAATTTGTGGTTGAATAGCTAGTTTATTTATCATATGGGGCCAAAGGCTCATTTGCCATCATGAATGTTTAGCCCTCTTGATTTATCTTGTGGAGGAGCATAAGTTCCTTTTTGTCGCAAAGACATTTCATGTACCATTTGTAAATCTGAAAATGAAATGAAAAGTGCTTGGAAAATGTGCTCCCATGTCATACGTGCTGAATTTAATTTGCTTTGGGTGCTAAACCGTTGCATGATGCCTACCAATGAGAAGTCTCATACATAGAAGTAGGCACATGGCTCGGTGGCTTTGACATGACATGAGGTGCTTGTGGGTGTTTGTGATGGTCTTATGATTAGAATGGCTGTCCTAGCATGAAGTTTGTGTGGCTTTGCCATTTTGGTATGTATTGATCATGTTTAGGACTTTGCTCATGAGAGGCAAGTTTTTCGCAAAATTGCCCAAATCCATCTTAGCTTCGTCCAATGGTTGTGAAACTTGGTGATCATGTAGTTGAGATCGATACAAAGCCGTAGAGTATCTAACTTGTTCATTTGGACATGTGTAGCATTCTTTGTTGAATTTTGTCTATTTTTGAGAAGCTCTAGGTTGAAAATTTTGCATTTTGGCTTGATTCATGCATTGCCAACAAGGGGGAGAAGTTTAAGCTTGAAATGGCTTACTGGACGCATTTAGAAGGTTTTCAGGTGGTTTCGAGCCATTTCTGGGCTCTGTTGTACACCGGTCTGACCGGTGAGGAGCACCGGTCTGACCGGTGTGAGTGCTGGTCCCGTGCACATGTTGGGCACCGGTCGACCGATGGTGGTGACCGGTCCGACCGGTGTGAGCCGAAATTGCTGCGGCTGCCCTTGTTTTCGACCGGGTTTGCATGCATTCGTCCAGGGGGAGGTGCATTGGTTCAGGGGGAGCTTGCATGTGTGCAGGGGGAGCTCTTTGTGGTTGTTCGAGCTTTGTTTCGGTGGTTTGCGCTCTTTGCTTGAGCTTGGTTTTTGTCTCGGATGTGTCGAGCCGTTGCCCTTGCCTAAGGGGTCCGAGACTTGTCTTCTTCAAGTGATCTTGCTCTTTGCCTTTGTTTGGCTTTCGATCGCTTGTTGGAGTCTCTTTTTGTTCGTTTCTTTTCTTTTCTTTTCTCTCTTGTTACTTTTGTGTGGGTGTTGTCAATGCACTCATCAAGTGGGAGATTGAGGACCATGTGTGGTTCGAGGACCGGTGGATGGTCGTTTCCTTGTGTGATGAGTCTTTGACAACGTTGTGTGGACTGATTCTTGGCTAAGTATTGCAGGTGCAGGTTGCAGCTTGACTGGTGTTGGTGCAGGTGAAGAACAAGTGCGAAAGGTCGTCGCCGATGAGGCCTCCAGGTGTGGAGAAGACAAGTAGGCTTCGTTCGAGGGACCCGATGGCCAGCGGGGTCAAGTGCGGGCCGCATGGTGGCATGAACAGCAAGATGAAGTCATGGACGGTTTCTTGGTTGAGCCTCAAAACCAAGGTCGAGCCGGGACTATGTGGGAGCTGAGTCATGAGTGGTGATTGGCGGAGGCTACACCGAGTTCGCGGGGTTTCCAGTGGTTCACCAGAAAACCACTGGGTTCCTTGGTTGATCCACAAAGCCAAGACCGAAGAACCGAAGACGGTGCTGCAGCAGCGCCAGACCGGTCTGACCGGTGGGTACCGGTCTGACCGGTGGGGAGCACCGGTCTGACCGGTGTGCGACGACGCAGTCCGGAGACTTCGAAGCGGAGGACACGCGTCGGGATCGCATGGCTTGCGTCGAGGCTACGCAGGGTGCGGTCGCCGGGCATCCGTCCGATGGTGAAGACATGAAGACTTCCAAATCCGCCCTTTAGGGGCTTGTATCCCTAGTTATTAGGAAAGGGCATTTTAGACTTTCGGTTGCCTCCATATAACCCAAGAGGTGAAAGGATGGCAGCCAACTCTTGGAACCCTAGCTCATTTGTTTTCCCATTTTCCTTCCTATTTTCCTTAGGTTTTCCATAGGACTAGCAAGAGAGCTTCATGGAGAGATCTTGTTGAGAGGGATGGATGATCGGGCGGCTTGCTAGACCTTGTATGAACCTTTGTTTCATGTATAGATGATTCGGCGTGGTTTCTCAAGGTTTGGATGTGTTTTCCCCGGTTGTTCTTGGTGGTGATTTTTGGAGCCCTCTCTTGGTGATTTCTTTGGGTTGTTTTCGGGACCTTTCTCTTGGGGATTTGATGGGGGAAATTTGTGGGAACCCTTCGTGGTTCTTTGGGCTGTGATTCCCCTCCCAAATCCGTGAGTAAAGGTGCTCGATTTTAGGGTTTCTTAAGTTCTTGGGTTGGAAGTGCTCTTGGCGGGATTTCCTTGATTCCTCCTTTTTGGACGAGTTTTGATGGGATTAAACTTGGCTATGGACTCCTCATGAGGTGTTCATAATATCCCCAAAGTCTTGTTCAAGTTCGTGGAGCGATTCGGGAGATCGAGGTTTGGATTTGGAGGAGTTGACCCGCGGGTGCTGTTCATCCCGAGCTGCCCAAGCTACACCGGTCTGACCAGTGCTCTTGACCGGTCTGACCGGTGCAACCCTCAGTGGGATTTTGCTCGGGTGAACGTCTTGGTGTGTTCGCTGTTGTTCTGTGGTGCTGCTATTTCGAGTTTGGGTTAGTTTGGTGATCGGTTGGCTTGTTTGGTGTCTTGGGGGCTTTCAGGCTGTGATCGGTCTGACCGGTGTGTCTCACCGGTCTGACCGGTGTAGAGCCACTTAGTGAAAGTTGCTCAGTTTCACCAGCAGGGACCGGTCTGACCGGTGGTGCTCACTGGTCTGACCGGTGTGGGTCTGTAGACTCGAGGTTTGGTGTTCCGCTGCGTTCTCGGGTCGGAAGGTTGTGTGTTGGTTCCTAGGTCCAGTGGCACTCCAGTGGCTACGTGGGCTTGGCCAACTTGGGTAGTGAGTCGGAGACGTGTGTTGGAAGCCTTGGTCATCTTGTTGGAGTTCCCATCTCCTTCGAGAAGAATTTTTATCGGCTCCCATTCACTCCCCCCTCTCTGGTTCGCCGTATCGGTCCTTCACAAACCACCATACCCCGCGTGCTTGGCCCGGCCTCCCGCCAAGCCTCTTGACTCGACCGCCACCGTGCACCGGCTCGATCGTCCATGACTTCGTCTTGCTCGTCTCACCACCATGTGGCCCGCACCTAGTCTCGCCGTCCACCGGGTCCCTCG
This sequence comes from Cenchrus americanus, assembly GCA_947561735.1. Taxonomy (NCBI): domain Eukaryota; kingdom Viridiplantae; phylum Streptophyta; class Magnoliopsida; order Poales; family Poaceae; genus Cenchrus; species Cenchrus americanus. The sequence continues at coordinate 124,904,509 of OX387239.1, read as the reverse complement.
AACCAAGCCTACTTGTCTCTCCATCTGTCGGAGGCCCCTCAAGGCTGAAGATCTTTCGCGCCCGTTCTTCACCTGCAACAACACGAACTAGGCCGCAGCCTACATCTGCGCACTGAGCCAAGAGTCTGTCCAACACCCGTTGTCAATCACTCATCACTGAGGAGCGGTCATCCATCGACCACCGGGACGCTCCTAGTCCTCAATCTCCCGCTTGATGAGTGCATTGACAACACACAATGCGAAATGAAATTCAGAGAAAGAAAGAAAGAAGAAAGAAAAAGAAAGAAGCTCAACTCATGACCAAAACCAAAGAAAGGTCACAAGCCGAGCAAAGCACAAACTCCACACTGAAAACAGCAAGAAAGCTCCCCCTGAACAAATGCAAGCCCCCCCTGAACATGTGGATGCAAACTTCCAAATTTTAGATGCATTTTTCTGAATTTGCATTAAGCTCACCTCTTTCACCTCTTCTCCCCCTTGTTGACAATGTATGAATCAAGGTGAGCTTCTCAAATAGGCCAAATCTAGTGTCAAAGGCTAGAAATGAGACAAAGAGCACACATATGAATCATAGCACAGTCAAAGCATTGCCACAAGTAATATATAGAAATATAGGCATGTGACAAAGCAAATTTTCAGATTTGAGCAGTTTTATCAAAAGATGGCTCACTTCAAATGTAAAGGCCTATCTGTCGGTGTTTTAGATCGATAACCTACTAAGGGGAGTACCCGAAGTAGATGAATGTGGCCTCGCCGAGATCGGTAACTCGAAGGAAGAGACACGTGGCACACAATTTGGACAGGTTTGGGCCGCGAGGTGCGTAATACCCTACGTCCTGTATGCTGCGTAGCTCTGGATTGATTGGCTACGATTAGAAGATGGTGCAATTGTACGCCGTGAGATGGGATGATCAGAGAGGGGTCCCTGCCTCGCCTTATATAGTCTGAAAGGCAGGGTTACAAGTCGGAATAGGGAGAGAGTACAAATCGAGTATGTCTAGGAGTCCTCTATACAGTGCGGGACATGTACAGCTTCCTAACCGAGCACTTCTCCTCTGTAGTCCTTGTGCTGCACGCCATTAGGTGCCGTGCAGCGCAAGTCGGGTAGTCCCAGGGGCCCACCGAGTAGTCGGTCCTGGTACCCACCGAGGTAGTGGGCCCAGGGAGGTCCATACGACAAGCCCCCGAGTACTTTGTAGTCGAGAAGGATAGCTTCAAGTAGTCTTGACGGCATTAACGTGTAGTCCTCAAGCGTCCCCGAGTACTACAAGTCAAAAGTCCTCAAGAGTAGTCGAAGCATCCCGAGGCTGGAATGTACTCCAGCTGATGTTTGAGCAATCCTGAAGTCTTCTCGAGTAGCCCCAAGCGTCCTCGAGAGCTGCCCTTGAAGGTCTTCAACAATGCCCGTGTTGTCTTGAAGCCGAAGCTGATATGGAAGTGCGATTGCAAAATCGCACTCCATATGGAGTAGCCCCCGAGCCTTAGGTTGAGTTGTAGACTCTGGCTGAGGGTCCATCTGAAGTTTTGGCTGAGGGTCATCCCTTAGGTCGAGTATTTCCTCTCGAATTGAAGGGTCATCTTGTAGAATGTGTCTTGATATGCTCCTGAGTCTTGTCGCTTCCCAGGTAGTCGAATAGAGGTAGCCGAGCCCCCGAGGTGAGGCGCGTCGACTAGTTGAAGTTGAAGAGTCACGCGCGGCCGCTGAGTCAGCCTAGCGCAGACTTATCCATCAGGCCGTTGGAGGGCCGCGTTGAGTTATAAATAGAAGCCGAAACCCTTAGGGTTTTGCACCCTTCGCAGCTGTAGCCATTCCAAGCAGATCTTGGCCAGGAATCGCCACCAGTACGTGCCGCCTCGGCTGAGTGAAGTGTAGATCTGAGCGCGCCGCCGTAGAGAGCCACCGCAGTAGCCCCCGAGAGAATGCGCGTGAAGATGCCGTGCACTTGGAGAATGAAGCCATCTCCGTCGAAGACCGCGAAATCCGCCGGCAGGAAGAAGAGGGGCCGTGATGAGGCTGCCGGATCTGCCGCAGGGACATCGCCGCTGGTGTCCCCGCCGCGGCCAGATCCGAACCGCGAGTGGAAGAAGTCCAAGGCGAAGACCGAGGACTTGTTGGCCCTACTGAACAGTGGATTCCTCCGCGAGAAGGAAGTGGACATGTGGAGGGACGCCGCCGGGGATCCGTACCCAATGGAGAAGAATGAAGATGAGATCCCGATGTTCACGCGATTCGCGGAGCGCGGGCTTTCTCTCCCGGCGAGCGATTTCTTTAAGGGGCTCATGGGGTACTACGGCGTCGAGTACCTCAACCTCAACCCTAACGATATTTTCCATACCGCCGTCTTCGTACATTTCTGCGAAGCTTTTCTGGGGATCAAGCCCCATTGGATCTTGTTCCAGAAGTTCTTCCGGGTGAAGCCGCAACCTAGCGCCAGCAACCCGCGGGTAGTCGGAGGAGCGGGGATCCAGATGCTGGAGGACGCCGCCGAGCAGTACCTCTCGTACAAGCTCATAGACTCCAACCAAGCTGGAAGGCCAAATGGTTCTACGTCACGAACCACCATCCGGGACTGCCGAAGCCGAGCGGGAAGCAGCCCAAGCACCGCCCGTGGTGGAACACGGAGCCAACGATGCAAGAAGGGATCCAGCTACCCGAGCTATTGGCGCGGATAAAGGCGCTGAGGGAAGCCGGGCTGAGGGCCGAGCACGTGGCCTTCAGCTTCATGAAGCGCAGGGTGCAGCCGCTGATGGCTCGCGACACCCTTGGGTTCGAGTACACCAGCGACGAAGACACGTCGTGGATGCCTAGAGACGAAGTCGACGACGACGACATTGTCGATAGGCTGGCGCGGATCTTCAAGGACATGCCGCGGGTACACGGCGTGCCCCGTACCGGAGTACTCCGCCGCGCGCCCGCCAAAGGAGGTAGGTAGTCGCACCCAGAGTCGAGTACCCATTCCATGCGAGTAGTCGCCCTAATGAGTTGTGTCTTGCAGGATGACTTGAAGAAATTTGTCTCTGAGCCGGCGCCGCCCCCTTAGGAAGTCGAGATCCCAGAGGAGGGGAAGACCAAGGCCAAGGAGCGGCGCGAGGTCGGCGAAGGAGACGACACCGTAGTCGTGGAGGACACGTCCGACGAGGACGACGACGAGGCAATGCTGCAGGACCGCTTCCAGCTGCGGTCGAGATTCAGCCATCCTGGCTTACCTCACGTGCCTCTCGTTCAGGAGCCGCCGGCTAGCCTAGAGGCTAGTCTAGCTGCGCCGCCACGGAGGCCGCGCAATGCGTCCCGCAAGCGCGTGACGAAGAAATTGAAGGTCACTGAAACCTCGTCCCAAGAGGTAAACCGTCTTGAGTAGTATAGTCGAGTACTTGTGTCTCGAGTTCACTTGTTGATGAAGAAGTTTCCTTGCTTGCAGGAGTTGCCGCCTACGGAGCCCGTTGACCAGGGCGACGAAGGAGAGTGGGACACGGTGGGGGAAGCCGCTGGGAGTCGCAGCCCAGCCCCCACTGTCGAAGAACTCTTGGTGCAGATGGAGCACCAGCCCCCTGCTGCTCAGGAGAGCACGGAAGCCATTGCTGCTGCTGTGGAAGAGGTGGTGGTCGCAGAGGCGCAGGAGGAGGCACCCGCCGAGGGTGGACTGGTGGATATCGCCAGCATCCTCTGTGCCCCGACCGTGACGGTGGTCCGGTGAAGCTTGTAAGTGTTGGGTCTTCCCGAGTAGTACTTGATGTGGTAGTCGTACTTGACCGACAACCGGCTTGTGTACTCTGCAGGAAGTCGACGGACCTATCATGGGAGGGGGATGAACCCTCTGCAGCGGTGGCGGAGGAAGAAGCCGCGCCACCCGCTGAGGAGTCCGCTCCCGCCCCTCAGGCGGAGCCCGAAGCGCCGGTCGCTGAGGCTACGTTGCCCGAAGCCAGCGTAGTTGAAGGTGAGTACTCTGCTGAGGTTGTAGCATCCCCCGAAGAGTAGTCGTAGTCGCATGTGACTGATGCACTTGTCTTCTCGTTGACAGGCGCTGAGGCCGAAGGGAGCGATATCCCAGCGGCGGTGCCCATGGAGAACTTGACACCAGAGACTCAGGAGGCAGCTAGAGTTGCCCCCGAGCCGATGGAGGTGGCCGCTGGAGAGGCCACCGCGACGACCGGGAGAGAGGAGGCCACCACGCTGCCAGAACCCGCTCTGGAGGTGGTTGTTCACTCCCCGAAGATCCAATACGCGGAGCCCATCCGCTCTGCACTGATGACCGAAGCCGCCACGAGTAGTCGAGGTGGAATCGAGTTGTTGGCGGACGACTTGGTCGATCCGGCAATGGTGGCTCGACATCTGGAGGTGGTCCGCCAAGCCGAGCAGTGGATGAAGGTGAGTAGTTGTAACTCTTGGAGTAGTCAATCCTTTAGCGTTGAGTACCCATCTGACATATGTTGTTTGTGCAGGACGTCGCAGAGAGGTCCTGCGAGAAGTCCAGCATGCTTCAAGGCTTCGGCGATGCAGTGCTTCGGACAGAGGCGCTGGAGGACCAACTCGTGAAGTCCCGAAAGCACGCCGCCACAATGCAGTCAAAGCTGGACGCCGCCTTCGCCAAGTACCATAACGACATCCAGGAGATGCAGGCGAAGGGCGATGACTTGGTGCGAAAGAACAAGTCGCTTCGCAACAAGAACAAAGGTACACCACTTGACTTGATGAGTACTTGTTGGAGGTCGAGAGGTAGTCTAACCCGTTGTTCCTTGTTGTTTGCAGAGCTTGAGACTCGGGTAGAGCAGTTGAAGACTTCAGAGACGGATCTGAAGAATCTCTTATACTGGGAGCAGGAGGCCCGCCAGGTACTCGAGTTAGATTATAAGGAGCTTGCCTACGAGTGCGACAAGCACATGGAGCTCCGTATTGCATCCGATCGTGACCTCGTCAACTGCTACAAATCGTTGCAGAACTGAACGAGGATTGCGAGAAGCTGCGGGCCCAGCTGAAGGAGCTTGAAGAAGCCGCACTCCCCATCGCGAGGCTGCTGGTGCCTCGCCCCGGCGGTCCCAAGATAGCGCCACTGGTGGATCGACTGAGGCAAGCCCCCAGCCGGCTGGCGGCCTACCTGAAGCATCTAGCGAAGTTGATCCCGAACCAGGTGCTGGCCTTCATGAAGTCCTACTTCCCGAAGGCACCCGTAGACGTAGTCGCTGGTGGACTAGCCGCCAACTGTACCGACGAGCAGTATGCGGAGCTACTGGAGCAGATGGCGCCCATTGCGGAACAAGTCGCCGACAAGCTTAATCTCCAGTAGTCCCACCTCCACGGCCTTTACATTAGTAGTCCCACCTCCACGGCCTTTACATTAGTAGTCCTGTAATAGTTAGCTCGTAGCAGTAGATGTACAAAAACAATTGTAATTGTTTAAGTATTAATGAAGAAAAGTTCCATCAATGAGTACTCGTTGCCGCGATCTTGGAGTGCGGAGTCCCATCGTGGAGTTGTTGCGAGTAGCTGTACTCGGCAGTAGTCCCGTTGAGGGAAGCAAACAGTAGAGAAGTTGATGAACAATCAAACTTTATTACTGAAGAAGTACACCTGGATGGCCAGGGCCGTAGTTATAGAGTAGTCGCCAGGACCCGGAGGCCGCCTACGGCTAAGTGGTGCTAGGGCGAGTAGCCGCTTACAGCAGTAGATCCGTAAGTAGCCGTGTAGGCTGGATCTAGAAGTACATGGTCTCTCAGTAGACCGCTGTTAGAGTCCTTTATCGCTCGTCGCAGCCCAGGATCCGTAGGTAGCCGCGTGGGCTGGATTCTGGAGAAGAGTAGTCCGGGGACTGGTGCCTGGACCCGGAGGCCGCTTACAGCGAAGGAGTAGTCCGGAGACTAGAGCCCGGACCCGGAGGCCGCTTACAGCGAAGGAGTAGTCCGGAGACTAGAGCCCGGACCCGGAGGCCGCTTACGGCAGAGGGGTCTTGATGTAGTCGCGTAGACTTGGGCCCCTAGGGTAGTCGTGTAGACTAGGCGTAGAACCGACAGAGTTGGTCGACGTTCCACGAGTTGTTGACGTCTTCACCTTCAAGTTTCTGGAGGTGGTAGGAGCCCGGCCTGGTCACCTTTGCGACTGTGAAGGGGCCTTCCCAAGGGGAGCTGAGCTTGTGTAGTCCTTCCGTGTTTTGGATGCGACGGAGGACGAGATTTCCAATGTTGAAGGAGGGTTCCTTGACGTTGCGGTCGTGGTAGCGTCAGATACCCTCCAGGTACCTTGCTGATTGGACGAGGGCGGCGCAGCGAGCTTCTTCGAGCCCGTCGATGTCAACTCGTCTGCTGTCTTCAGAGACGCCTTGGTCATAGTGCTCTACTGCTGGTGAGTCCCATATGACATCAGCAGGGAGGATTGCCTCAGAGCCGTAGACCAGGAAGTAAGGGGACTGCCCCGTTGGCTTGGAGGGCTGAGTACGTAGCCCCCTGAGTGCATTGGGTAGTTCCTTGATCCACTTGCCTCCTTTAGAGTTAGCAGCATCGTGCAGCCGCTTCTTGAGAGCGTCGAGCACCATCCCGTTGGCGCGCTCGACTTGTCTGTTGGCCCGAGGATGGGCAATTGAGACATATCGGACGTCGATCCCGCTATTCTCGCAATACTCCCAGAACTGGTTGTTGTTGATGTTGGAGCCCAGGTCTGTGATGATGCAGTGGGGTAGTCCGTAGAGATGCACGAGTTCATCCAGGAAGTCGAGTACTCTGTCAGCCTTGGGGCATGTGACCGGCTTGACCTCGATCCACTTAGTGAACTTGTCGATGGCCACCAATACCCTGTTGAATCCACCTGGCGCAGTTGGCAGTCGCCCAATCATGTCGAGCCCCCAGCAGGAAAAGGGCCAGGTTGGCGGTATGGTGACTAGCTTGTAGGCTGGGACGTGTTGTTGCTTGGCGAAGTATTGACATACTTGGCACCTTCTGATGAGTTCTTCAGCGTCGCCCAGGGCTGTGGGCCAGTAGAAGGCTCACCGGAAGGCCTTACTGACCAACGTACGGGAAGACGCGTGGTTGCCGCAGACGCCCTTGTGGATCTCCTCCAAGATGTCCTTGCCTTCTTGCCTGGGGACGCACTTCATGAGTACTCCAGAAGATGCTCCCGCTTGTAAAGCTTGTCTCCGACGAGGACGTAGGACTTGGCGCGGTAGATGAGCTGCTCAGCCAAGTTCTTGTCCGAGGAAACCTTCTGCTCGTTGAGGTAGTCGATGAAGGGTTGCCTCCAGTCCGCGTCGATCATCATGACCTCCTGGCCAGCTGGCGGATGCACTGGGACAGTGGTCGGTGGCGCTGGCTTCGGGATGGATGGCGTGTGGAGCTCGTGGACGAAGACACCCGCTGGTACTTGAGCGCGAGTAGAACCAAGCTTCGACAGGACGTCCGCTGCAACATTGTTGTCGCGGACGATGTGGTGGAACTCGAGACCGTAGAACTTGTTCTCGAGCTTGCGGACTTCTAGGCAGTAGGCGTTCATGTTCTCCTTGTTGCGGTCCCAGGACTTGTTGACTTGGTTGATGACCACTGCGGAGTCGCCGTAGACTAATAGCCGCTTGATGCCCAGTGAAGCCGCGAGGCGGAGCCCGTGTAGGAGAGCTTCGTACTCGGCTTCGTTGTTTGAGACCTTCCAGAAGATCTGCAGGACGTACTTGAGTTGTTCGCCCGTTGGAGAGATCAGGAGTACCCCTGCACCTGCGCCCTCGAGGTTGAGTGAGCCGTCGAAGTACATCACCCAATGCTCTGGTCGCACGGTTGGAGTAGGTAGCTGATTCTCCCGCCACTCCGCCATGAAGTCGACTAGCGCCTGCGACTTGATGGCTGTGCGTGGCTTGAAGTCGATGGTGAGGGCGCCGAGTTCGACTGCCCACTTGGAGATTCTTCCAGTAGCATCTTGGTTCTGCAGGATGTCGCCGAGCGGATAGTCGGTGACGACGGAGATCAAGTACTCCTGGAAGTAGTGTCGTAGCTTCCGCGAGGTGATGAGTACGGCATATAGAAGCTTCTGCACAGGCTGGTAGCGTGACTTGGACTCTGATAGGACCTCGCTGACGAAGTAGACTGGGCGCTGGACTGGATAAGCGTGGCCGTCTTCCTGCCGCTCGACAACGATGGCAGTACTGACCACATGGGTAGTCGCAGCGAGGTAGAGCAGTAGCTGCTCGCCTTTGCGAGGAGCCGTGAGGACTGGTGGCTTCGATAGGAAGTCCTTGAGCTGGGCAAGGGCTTGGTCCGCCTCTGGGGTCCACACGAACTTCTCTTGGTGCTTGAGTAGTTTGAAGAAGGGGAGCCCCCATTCTCCAAGCTTCGAGATGAATCTGTTCAAGGCCGCCATGCACCCAGTCAGCTTCTGGACATCTTTGATGCACGTGGGAGCTTTCATGCTGGTGATGGCGGAGATCTTCTCGGGGTTGGCTTTGATGCCGCGTTGGCTGATGATGAAGCCGAGTAGTTTGCCCGAAGGTACGCCAAAGACGCACTTGTTTGGGTTGAGCTTCCAGCGGTACTCGCACAGGGATGCGAAAGTCTCTTCAAGGTCGTCGATTAGGGTACTGGAGTCTCTGGTCTTGACGACCATGTCATCCAGGAAGGCTTCGACGTACTTGTTGAGTTGCCTCTTGATAGGTGGCGCCAGCGTTCTTTAACCCGAAGGACATGGTCGTGTAGCAGTACGCGCCAAACGGGGTGATGAACACGGTCTTCTCCTGGTCTTCTTCCTTGATCGCGATCTGGTGGTACTCGGAGTAGCAGTCGAGGAAGCAGAGTAGGTCGCAGCCCGCCGTGGAGTCGATGACTTGGTCAATCCGCGGCAACCCGAAGGGGTCCTTGGGGCAGTGCTTGTTGAGATCAGTGTAGTCGACGCACATCCTCCACTCGTTCGAGTTCTTCTTGTGGATGAGGACGGGGTTGGCGAGCCACTCAGGATGGAAGACTTCTCTAATGAAGCCAGCCGCGAGTAGTTTGGCGAGTTCTTTCTTGATGGCATCCCGTCTGTCGTCGGCGAAACGGCGAAGGTGTTGTCGCTTGGGGGTGGCCTTAGGATCGACGTTGAGGCAGTGCTCAATCAACTCCCTGGGCACTCCTGGCATGTCCGCTGGCTTCCACGCGAAGATGTCGCGGTTAGCCCAGAGGAAGTTGATGAGCGCGTCTTCCTATTTGGGGTCGAGGCCGGCCCCGATGGTGGTGGTCTTGCTGCTGTCGCCTGTCCCGAGGTCGATCGTCTTGACCAGAACCTCCTCAGCTGGCTGAGGCTTGTTGGCTTTGTCAGACTTCTTAGGGATGTCGAGTTCACTTGTGGCAAGCTTCTTCGACGCGGTGTAGACCTCCATCATAGCGTTGGGTACTTGATTTGTGGAGGCGATCTCCACAGCTTCCGTGTCGCAGTCGTGCGAGATCTTCAAGTCCTCTTGGAGAGAGAGTACACCTGCTGGGCTTGGCATCTTGAGTACCAAGTAGGTGTAGTGGGGCACCGCCATGAACTTGGCGATGACCGGTCTGCCGAGGATGGCATGGTAGGATGTCTCGAAGTCCGCGACCTTGAACTTGACGTACTCGGTACGATAGTTGTCCAGAGATTCCCCGAAGGTAACTGGCAGGACCACTGAGCCCAGCGGGATAGCCGCGTTACCGGGGATGATGTCGTAGAAAGGCGTGTTGCTCTTGGTGAGCATGTGAGTGATGTCGAGCTTCATCTTCTTCAAGGTCTTGGTGAAAAGGACGTTGAGCCCGCTTCCACCGTCGATGAGGACCTTGTTGAGCTTGTTGCCCGCGACCACTGGCTTCAGGACGAGGGGGAATCACCCTGGTTCGGAGAAGCTGGTCCATTGATCCGCGCGGGAGAAGGTGATGGGTACCTCCAACCACCTGAGAGGGGTCGGAACCGCTGGTTTAATGCTCATGACTTCTCGACGAGTAGCTTTTTGCTCCCGTCTGCTGGGTAGTCCGCCGAAGAGGACGTTGACGGTCTTGTCGGGTTCCTGGAAGTCGCCGTTGCCTCCGTCGTTCTTCTTCTTGCCTTTCTTGTCGTGAGGGTGCGGTGGCTCTGGAGTACTCTTGAGTGCTCGCCCGAGTTAGTAGCACTACTCAGTGGTGTGGTTGCCGTCCAGATGCCACGGGCACTTCTCCTTCAGCAAGTCTTTGAAGCCGCTGGAGGTCTTCTTCGAGTTCTTCTTCACAGGGCGCTGGATAGCCGCGACAGTGTTGTCTGGCTTGCGCTTGCGGTTGGTACCCGAGTAGTAGTTGTTGTTGTTGCAACCGCCTTGGTTCCCGTTGTTGCCGCTACCGCCGCCCGCATTCTGCTTGCTTTTGCCACGGATGGCGTCGTACTTGGCGTTAGCTTTGTCTTCTTCATCTGCCCAGGATGTGATCATGTCCTTAAGGTGAGGGATGGACTTGGGGCGGCGGCGACTGAAATCTTCAAAGGTGCGGCGGTGGTAGAGGCCGTCTTGGAAGAGGTCGATGACCTCCTTGTCGGTGACGTCGATTACTGTGGCGCGCTTGTCGACGAAGCAGCACATGTACTTGCGGAGGGTCTCGCCTTGTTCCTGCTTGACCATGGCCAGGTCCATGCGAGTACCCGATCGGCCCATGGCGCCCGCGGTGCATTGCCGGTGAACTGCTCCTTTCAACTCGCCGTGGCGGTCCAACTTGTCGATTGAGTGCTTGTCCGGCGACTCGAGCCATGTGAGTGGGGGCTTGGTCCAAAGGCAAAAGGGGAAGTAGAGGCACTTGGTGTCGTTGTTGCCGCCGCTGAAAATTCTCGATGGAGAGGGCGAAAGAAACCCTAGCACCCGAGCCACCGGATGGGGTCCCGCTGGTAATGCTCGCCGTCGTACTTGTCGGGGGGACAGCCCTAGGGGTCCCCTTAAACAACGGGGAAATCCTCACTTAAAACCCGCAACGAAACCAAAGCCCGCTAAGCCTAACCATGCAGTGTGCCTAACCATGCAGACACGGCCCACGCCGCGAGGGGACCCCGACGGCCCATCGAGGCGGCCCTCTTAGAAGTCCCCCTCGAGCAGCTCCACCTCGCTCGAGGACGCACTCCCCCTCGGGCGGGCTCCGCCCCGTTCGAGAGGCAACACTTCCCTCGAGCGGGCTCCGCCCCCGCTCGAGGGCTCACTCTCCCTCGAGCGGGTTTCGCCTCGCTCGAGGGTACGTCCCGCCCTCGGCCGGGGTCCGCCACGCCGAGGGCGCCCCCACGCGTGCGCCGGCCCCCGTACACGGGCATTTAACGCCCCGACACGTGCGGGGCGGCGCCATCATGCGCCGGGGCTCGCGCCCCGTGCCGCCGCACCAACTCCCTAGGGAGGAGCCCATCCCCACCACTGTGGGGAGGGACTGTGCGCACGGCCGGTGTCGCCCCGTGACGCCGCGCGCCCACTCCAGTACGGCTAACGCGCCAGACCCTCGAAGGGGGGCCGGGCGCACCCTTGATTTACTTTCTTGTGACCCTACAGGGTTAGGTGGAGACGCTAGGCCGGTGGATCGCCATCCCGGCCACTGTAACAGCATGGTCACCGCCCCCGCGCGTGTGCGCACGCCGGGCGCTGTAGCAACCACTCCAACACTGTGAAGCGCGTTGGGAAGGAACGCCGTTCTACCTACTCCCCGTGCCCCGTACAAGCCGGCGTCAGCACCTCCCTCGAAGCCTATCAGAGGACGCCACCACCGTCTGCCGCCCTCCTACCCTCGAACCACCACTGTTCGGGTACGAGGCAGGCCATCATGGCCAGATCGCTGCGAAGATCGTCCGGACGGCCGCCCACTCTACAGTGTAGCACCACGTGCTCCCCCACGTAGCTAGATAGCGCGGCGCGCATGTAACCCGCCGCCCCCTTGATCTATAAAAGGGGGGGGGGGGGGGCGCCCCCCCGCGGGGGACAGACATAGCCAAACAGAGGCTCAGCAGCACACAAGAGCACTTCACACACCACGTACTCATCCTCATTCTCCCACAATATCTTCAGCCAATCCACCAGGGACTTGGAAACCACGCTTCCTCTCCCGCCTTGCTTGTATTAGCCCCACTACAAGCACCCCCGGTGCTAAGTAATATAGTGCCCCGAGCACTCCTCTGCTGGACGTACGGCCCCCTCGGCCGGAACCAGGATAAAATCTCTGTGTCACTTGTTACTTAGCATCGACCATTGAGGGATAGACCACGGCGCTATCTACTGGTTAGTGTCGGGACCATATTCCGCACCGACAGTTGGCGCCCACCGTGGGGCAAGCGAGTGCCTAAGGTCATTCCGTCAACTCCCTCCATGGTGATCCGCACTGAGTACCGTGGTACCCGCTACTGCATGGGTAGCTCGGACCCCCTCCCAGCCGGGTTCGAAATCCGCTTCGGGGACCTGAACTTTCAGGCCACGGGGAACGGCTATCTCATGCGCCTCACCAACCGTGAGGAGCTCCGCGCGCAGCGTCAGGCCAGGTCCGCTCTGGTCTCCGCCGCGCACACCACCACGGCGCAGGCGCCCGCGGGCACGGATGCCGCGGGTCCATCGACGCCGCGACGCCGCCGCCGCTCCGGGCTACGTTCGCGCCGGCGCGGTCCGAGCGGCGGCAGGCCGAGCGCGCCGCCACTCGGCGCGGCGCGCCCACCATTACGACAACCGCCACCTCCCCGCCGGGGACCGCGCGCGGTCTCCGGACCGCGCGTCCCCATCGGGCCGCGTGGCGCCACCTCGGTCTACAACAACAACATCAACACCACGATGCGCCGGTCCCGCCCGGCCGCCACGTCTTCGTCGCCGGGATTCCGGTGCCTCAATGGCGACGAGTCGTCCCTAGGCTCCATCGACGCGTTGCCACCCGCCAACCGCCACGGGTACGCGGAGTGGGGACTTCTCCGGCGTGCCGGACCCGGGGCCGCGTTCGGGCGTTTCCTCGACGCCGCGGACTACCGGTTTGGTCGCTCCGACGACTCCGCGACGGGAGCTATGATCCCGCGCGAGAGTGCTACGCCGTCATCACTAACGACCCGGCCAATGCCGCCGGGCGCGGCGCGCGCCGGAGATGGGGAGATCACCCTCGCCCCGTGGATCGCCGCGCGCATGGCCGCGGGGCCAAGCGCTCCCCGCCGGGGCCGACGCCGACGCGCAGCGGCCCAAGCCCGCGAGCTCGAGGCAAAGCTGGCGGAGGAATACCGGACGCGGCGGCCGCTCCGCGCCCTCAATGGCGGGGGGAAGCCTCCGCGCGCGGCGAACGTGCGCGGGAGCTGGGCCGACAGGTCCGCGACCGCATCAACACCGTCCCCAACGTCGACAACGCGGACGCGCCCCCGCGGGCGAGCCAAAAGCTCATCGCCGCCGCGACGTTGCTGCGCGCCATGCCGGCACCCTCGACCCCCGAGGCTCGAGACCTGCACCGCGAGGTGCAAACTCTCATCGAGCAAGCGGCCGTCCAGCAGGCCGAGAGCTCGGCCTCGCGCATCCGCCAACAGGGAGACGCGCGGGGCGATGAAGCCGCACCAGGAGGCGAACCCTCCGTGCACGCAGGGGGACCGGCGGGGCAACCCGCCGACCAAGGGCGCACGCCGGCCAAGGAACGGCTCCTTGACGCACGCAGGGCGCTGGATGGCGACGCCCGCAACGTCATTAACACCAGGCGCACGAGCAGGGTGGACGCCCGAGCAGCAAGGGGCTACCACCCTCGACGGGGTGGACGCTACGACAGCGGTGAGGACCGCTCCCCGACGCCGGAGCCCCTGGGCACCCGTGTGTTCAGCCGGGAGATCCGCGCGGCGGCGTTCCCTCAACGCTTCCGCCAACCCTCGACCATCGTTAAGTACAACGGGGAGACGGACCCCCGTGTGTGGCTTAACGACTACCGCTTGGCTTGCCACCGGGCGGGGGCCACCGCCGACGAGGTCATCATCCGCAACTTGCCCCCCGCACCTCGGCGACGCAGCCCGGACATGGCTCGAGCACTTGCCCGCTAGCCAAATCCACAACTGGGACGACCTGGTCCACACGTTTGTGGGCAATTTCCAGGGCACGTACGTGCGCCCTGGGAACTCCTGGGACCTGCGCTCCTGCACGCAAAAGCCCGGCGAATCGCTACGGGACTTCATACGGCGCTTCTCCAAGCGCTGCACGGAGCTCCCCAGCGTGGCGCAGTCCGAGATCGTGCATGCCTTCCTCGAGGGCACCACGTGCCGGGACCTCGTGCGGGAACTGGGACGCAGCCCGCCTGCGGACTCCAACGAGCTGTTCGACATCGCCACTACCTTCGCCTCCGGAGAGGAGGCCGTGGGGGCGATCTTCGACGGCAAGAAGGGCAAGCGCTCGGAGGAGGACGCGCCCGCGGAGGGGCAGCAAGTCCAAGGAGCCGCACCGCAATGACAAGCGGGGCAAGAAGGGGAAGAAGCCGCGCCGCGAGGCGCGCGAGCGGGGCGCGACGGCGGCAATGCCGAGGCCCTCGCTGTTGACCCGGCTCGACGGGGCCCTCGACCGGCCCCTCGAGGCCCGGGGGTGTTCGACGACATGCTGAAAAAGCCATGTCCTTACCACAAGACTCCGGTGAATCACACCCTTGAGCAGTGCGATATGCTCAAGAAGTTTTATGGCCGTGCCGCCGCGAAGGAGGCAGAGGCCAAGAAAGACGGGGGCGATGGCGACGCGGGTGGCTTCCCCGCTGTTGAAAATGTGTTCCTCATCTTTGGGGGGCCAACCGTCGACATGTCGACCCGCCAGCGCAAGAAGGAGCGGCGCGAAGTCCTCGCCGCGGGGAGGGCTCCTCCGTCCTTCCTCAATTGGTCGGAGGATGCCATCACCTTCAGCCGGGAGGACCACCCGAACCGCGTCCCCAACCCGGCCGCACCCGCCGGTGGTTGATCCCATCATCGGGAACGCCCAGTTCTCGAAGGTCCTCATGGATGGAGGCAGCAGCCTCAACATCCTCTACGCGCATACGTTGCGCCTCATGGGGATCGGGTTGGACCAGCTGCGGCCCAGCACGAAGCCGTTCCATGGCATCGCGCTCGGCAAGCAAGTCCAGCCCCTCGGCGCATCGACCGCCCGTTGGTTTGGCACCCCGAAGAATTTCCGCAAGGAGACCCTCACCTTCGAGGTGGTGGGATTCAAGGGGGCCTACCACGCTATACTTGGGCGACCCTGTTACGCCAAATTCATGGCGGTCCCCAACTACACTTACCCGAAGATGAAGATGCGGGACCGAACGGCGTCATCACCGTCGGGTCATCCATCGAGCACGCGTTCGACTGCGACGTCGAGTGCGTGGAGCACGCAGAGGCACTGGCGCTGGACGAAGCGCTGGTGAACACGCTGGAGAAGATGGTCAATGAAGACCTCGACCCCGCCACCAAGCATGCCGGCACCTTCGAGGCTGCGGAGCAGACCAAGGGGGCCCCCCTCGACCCGTCAGCACCCGAGGGCAAGGCGTTGAGGGTCAGCTCCACCCTCGACCCCAAATAGGAAGTGGTGCTCGTCGACTTCCTCCGCGCCAACGCCGACATCTTCGCGTGGAGCCCCTCGGATATGCCAGGCATCCCGAGGGAAGTCGCCGAGCACTCCCTTGGCATCCAGCCAAACGCCCGCGCCGTGCAGCAACGGCTACTCCGCTTCGACGAGGAGCGGCGACGGGCAATCGAAGCGGAGCTGCGGAAGCTTCTCGAGGCCGGATTCATCAAGGAGGTGTTCCACCCTACGTGGCTAGCAAACCCCGTGCTTGTAAAGAAAAAGAATGGGAAGTGGCGGATGTGTATAGACTACACTAGTCTTAATAAAGCATGTCCTAAAGTTCCTTTTCCTTTGCCACGCATTGATCAGATCGTTGATTCAACGGCTGGGTGTGAATTGCTTTGCTTCCTTGATGCTTACTCTGGGTACCACCAAATAAAAATGAAGGAGTCCGACCAGCTCACGACTTCGTTCATCACACCGTTCGGGACGTTCTGCTACGTCACGATGCCGTTTGGCCTCAGAAATGCGGGCGCAACATATCAGCGTTGCATGCAGCATGTTTTTGGGGATCACATCGGACGGACGGTCGAAGCATACGTAGACGACATCGTCGTGAAGACCAGGAAGGCGGACGACCTAGTTGGTGACCTTGACGTCGCGTTCAATTGCCTACGGGCCAATGGGGTCAAACTAAACCCCGAAAAGTGTGTCTTCGGAGTGCCGCGAGGCATGCTCCTGGGATACATTGTCTCCCATCAGGGGATCGAGGCCAACCCTGAAAAGGTCACGACCATCGAACGAATGGGTCCTATCCGGGACCTCAAAGGGGTGCAGAAGGTGTTGGGGTGCCTCGCCGCCTTGAGCCGCTTCATCTCGCGGCTCGGTGAGAAGGGCCTGCCCCTCTACCGCCTGCTTAAGAAGCACGAGCGCTTCTCTTGGACCACCGAGGCCCAGGGCGCACTCGACAAGCTGAAGGCGTCCCGACGCACGCCCCGATCCTCACGCCGCCACAAGATGGCGAACCCCGCAGTGCTCTACGTGGCCGCAACCACCCGTGTGGTCGGCCGCCGTGATCGTCGTGGAGCGCACGGAGGAAGGGCACGCCTTGCCTGTGCAAAGGCCGGTCTATTACATCGGGCCGAGGTCCCGTCGGACACGAAGACGCGCGCTACCCCCGTGTCCGAGAAGTTGCCGTACGCGGTAGTCCTTGCGCGTCGCAAGCTCCGCCACTACTTCGAGCCCCACCCCGTCACGGTGGTCTCCTCCTTTCCGCTAGGAGAAATCATCCGCAACCCTGACGCCGCGGGGGATTGCCAAGTGGTCCGTGGAGCTGATGGGCGAGACGCTCGCCTACGCCCCGCGCAAGGCCATCAAATCGCAAATCCTGGCGGATTTCGTCGCTGAGTGGACGGACACGCAGCTGCCGCCCCCACAAATCCAAGCAGAGTGCTGGACTCTGTTCTTCGACGGCTCAGTGATGAAAACGGGAGTAGGCGCGGGCCTGCTCTTCGTGCCGCCCCTCGGGGAACACATGCGCTACGCAGTGCGCCTCCACTTCCCCGCGTCCAACAACATGGCTGAATACGAGACCCTTCTCTGCGGCCTCAAAATCGCCATTGAGTTGGGCGTCAAGCGCCTCGACGTGCGGGGGGACTCGCAGCTCGTGATCGATCAGGTCATAAGAACGCGAGCTGCCATGACGAAAAGATGGAAGCCTATAGCAAAGCCGTGCGGGCCCTCGAAGACAAGTTCTACGGCATCGAGCTTAACCATGTACCCCGCCGGTACAACGAGGAGGCAGACGAACTGGCCAAGATTGCGTCCGGGCGGATCACCGTTCCCCCGAACGTTTTCGCGCGTGACATCGCGCAACCCTCGGTCATTTTCGAGCCCCACCCCTCGAGTCACGACGGACCCTCGGGGGCTCCCTCGAATCCAGCGGGTGCGGAACCCATGGATGAGGACCCCTCGAACGAGGCGTACGTGCTCTCCCTCCTCGAGGGGTATGGCTCCCACGAGGCCTACGCGATGGACATCGAGCCGGCCCCTGCCCAAGAGGACTGGCGCGAAAAATACATCGCCCGGATCGCTCGAGGGGAACTCCCCGCGGACCGGGCCGCGGCCAGGCGCATCGCCAGGATGGCCAAATCTTTTGCCCTCGTCGACGGCGAGCTGTACAAGCGCGCCGCCTCCGGCATCCTACAGCGGTGTGTGCCCATGCCCGAGGGGCGCGAGCTCCTACGGGACATCCACGCGGGGATCTGTGGCCACCACGCCGCACCCCGCACCCTCGTCGGCAACGCGTTCCGCCAGGGCTTTTACTGGCCTACCGCGGTTGCAGACGCCAGCGAGATCGTGCGCACCTGCGAAGGGTGCCAGTTCTACGCCCGCAAGTCCAACCTGCCCGCTCATGCCCTGCAAACCATCCCCGTAACATGGCCATTCGCCGTGTGGGGGCTGGACATCGTCGGGCCCCTGCGAAAGGCGCCCGGGGGCTTCATGCACTTGGTAGTCGCGATCGACAAGTTCTCCAATTGGGTGGAGGTGCGCCCCATCACGAATCTAAGGGCTGAGCAGGCGGTGACATTCTTCACCGACATCGTCTACCGCTTTGGAGTGCCAAACTCCATCATCACAGACAATGGGTCCTAGTTCACGGGCCGGAAGTTCTTGGAGTTCTGTGACAAGTTCCACATCCGCGTGGATTGGGCGGCTGTGGCACACCCACGTACCCAACGGCCAAGTGGAGCGTGCCAACGGCATGATCCTACAAGGCCTCAAGCCCGGGATTTTCGACCACTCAACAAATGCGGGCGAAAATGGCTCCAAGAACTACCAAAGGGTTGTGTGGAGCCTAAGGACCACCCCCGAGCGCAGCCACCGGTTCACCCCGTTTTTCCTAGTCCATGGCGCGGAGGCCGTCCTCCCCACGGACTTAGAATACGGATCGCCTAGGGTCCAAGGCTATGACGAGGATGCTAACCAGCGAGCCCGCGAGGACTCGCTGGACCAGCTGGACGAGGCACGCCTCGTAGCCTTGATGCATTCCGCGAGGTATCAACAGTCCCTACGACGTTACCAAGCACGCAAGATACGTCGAAGGGATTTCAGCGAAGGGAATCTGGTCCTAAGGCTGCGCCAAGATAACCGAGGGCGCCACAAGCTGTCGCCCCCATGGGAAGGACCCTACGTTGTGGTGAAGGTACTCAAGCCGGGCACGTACAAGCTGGCCAACGAGGACGGCGAAGAGCTCACCAACGCTTGGAACATCCAACAGCTACGTCGCTTCTACCCTTAGCTAGGATTTCCAAGTACTTTTTGTTGTAAAGTTACATGGCCAACACCCCAGTTTGTGACAACTATGTAAATGCTCCAAGTCTAATAAAAGGGCAACTCGGCTTTCCCCTGAAACCCAAGTTACCCTCGGGGAGCTCACCGGGGGGCACTCCCCCCGAAAATGGCCCCATTTTTTGCGCAAAAATAAAAACAACTCACACGCGCTAAGTCCGTTTTCTACTTCAACTACGAGCAACGATTTGAACAGGGCGCGGGCGGCCCAGCGGGAGGAGCGTGCGAGTCAGAGATAGCCTACGCCGCGTGGATATGGCCCTTCTCTCTCGCCTCCAACCCAGCGGACCCCCAGCGAAAATCGAACTCCCCTAAGTAAAATCTACTCAGGAAGAAGGAGAAACAAAAAGGCGCAATAAGCAGAAACTTCATTACGCATCGTCAAATGTTTACGGTGGAGATAATGTACTTATTTACAAAGGCCCCATGGCCAGAATACTAATTCAAGAACAAAAAACGGGCCCAGCGCCCGGTCCCCCGTTTCGTGCCGGGAGGAGCAGCAGTGTCAGCGACGTCGGGGAAGAGGAACTCCTCGAAGGCCTCGGCGAGCGACCGGGCGGCGCCGGCAGCGAGCGCATCCACACGCTCCATGGCCACCTCGTCCTCGACGCCCTCGGGAACGATGTAGCCTTCCGCCAGCGCCTCGAAGTTGACCTCGTAGTGGGATCGCACCACTCCGAGGGCCTTCTGGACGCCCAGGTGCAGCGCCCGACGCATCCGCTCCGTAACGTGGCCGCCAAGAGCGTTTAAGCGGCTGGCCAGCGAGCTGCCGGCCTGAGCCTCGCCCTCCTCCACAGCACGGCAGGTCTCGAGGGCCGCCTCACGCAGCTCCTGCAGCTCCCGCTCGGAGGAGTTGTACGAAGCTTGCAGCGCCTCGGCCCTCTCAGCTGCGTGCCCCAGAGCGGTGCGCAAGCCTGGAATCGACAAGACAAGAAGGAAATCAGAAAGGGGGAAGCAAGCCCTCTAACGAAAAACCAACCAGACAAGAAGTCAGGCAGCAGCTCACCCTCGACTTGCTTCCTCTCTGTCTCGAAGTCACGGCGCACGGACTCGATCGTCAGCTCGAGGCGCTGGACGGTTTCGCCTTGCTCCCGGAGGGCCAGCTCCTGGTTGGCGTTGCTGATGCTGAGCATGAGCGCCTCGTCCTCGACCTTGGAGAACGCGGTGTTCCGCTCCTCCAGCGACTTCTCCGCCGCCTCGCGAGCGACGCGCTCCCGCTCCAGCGCCGTCCGGGCGTCGACGAGGGCGGCGCGCTCCCCCGCAGCCGCTCCTCGGCGATAGCCGAAGCGCTCCCCGGCGCGCGCCGCCCCTTGGCGTCATGGGCGGCCTTCAAGTCGTCGGCCTCCTTGGCCCGGGCCGCTCCCGCCCGCACGCCCGCTCCTCGGCCCGCGGCCGCCGCGCTTGTGCCCCCCGAGCGACGTGCGGAGCTCCCGGCCTCGCGGCGGACGTTGGCCACCTCCGCCCTCCGAGGTGGCGGCCGCCGTCCGCGTCTTCTCCAAGTCCGAGCGCGCCCGCCACGGCGCCTCATCACGATCGATGAGGGCCGCGCGGACCCGCTCGAGGCTCGAGCGGCACGCCGCGTCCCCGCCCCGAGCTCTCCCGGGAGCTCGTCGCACCACGCCATGGCCCGGTCGCCGGCCCGGTCGTCCGCGTCCCGAGAGCGTCAGCAAGCGCGTCGAAGGCGCTGCACCGCTCTCGGAGCTGGTGAACCTTGGCGTTCACCCGGTCGAAGGCGTCGTACTTGTCGTGGGCGCGACGCTCGAGCTCCTGGCAACCACAAAACCAAAACCCATAAGCACGGCGACACGAGGCAGCATACAAAAACGAAAGAAAGAAGAAAGCGAGCAACCACGGCTTACCTGGAAAACGCTCCATGCCGGGCCGCCGTGGACATGCAACGCTTCGTTCAACGCGCGGTTGAGCGTGGCGCTGTGGCTCCGGAGCTCGCCCCAGAGCTCCTGCTCCCCCCTGGCGTCGGCGAACGTAGGGGGATCGTCGACGGCCCCCTCCACCCCGGGAGGGGGCGGCCGGCGCGCGGAGGACGAGGCCTCGGCGCCGTGTCCTCGGCCCCCCACCACCATGTGACCCTCGTGCCGCCCTCACGAGGGCCCCCTCCTCGGGGCTCGGGGGAGTTCGTGGGCCGGGCCGGCCCATCGGTCCCACCCAGGCGGCGGGGAGTCGTCCGAGACCTCCACCACCTCCGCCCGCGGATCACCGGCGGGCACGGCCGCTTGTGCCGCCTCCGCCGCCACCTCCACCGCGCCTCCGTAGCCGCGGGCGCCCGACGTGGCGCCGCGGCCATCACCCCCGGCCGCGCCGCCGCGTCCACGGGTGCCCCCCGCGCTTGCGCCCGCTCCACCTCCTCCGCAGCCCGGCGCCACGGGCCGCGCCGCCATGGCGGCCGCCTCCGTGGGCGGCACCTCCACCACGGCCGCCGCCGCCGCGGCCCGCGTCCCCACAACGGCCGGCACCGGCCGCTCCTCGGCGACCTCCCGGTACCGCGCCGCCGCAAGGCGATCCGCCGGCCGGGCCTCGAGGCCCCGGCCCGGCTTTGCGAGCTCGCGCCCGCCGCCGTGCTTGTCCCCGGTCGCGACGCCCTTGACGAGCGCCGCCGGGTGGGGATCGATGCGTCGGTCCTCAGCACCTTGGCTGGTGCAAGGGGAGGCACGGTTGGCACCACCCTGCGCAGGCACGAACGGAGGGTTAGAACACCTGATCATCAACAAATCAAACCAAGCGAAAAAAGACCAGCTCCTTACCTCGAAGAAGAAAAGGCCTGTTTCCTTTTACTCGAGGCCTCAGCAGATGAGGCCGGTGCGGTGCTACGCCGCGCCCGCCGTGGCGCCCCCCGACGGCGTTACCGCGCGCGCAAGCGCGCCCGCCCGCGCGCGGGCGCGCCCGACGCCGCGCCTCCCGAAGGCGCCGCGCGCGCGCGGGGGCACGCTCGCCCCGCGTGCGGGCACGCCCGCCGTCGCGCCCCCCGACAACGGTGCCGCGCGTGCGAGGCACGCTCGCCCCACGCGCGGCACGCCGGACGCGCGCGCACGCGCGCGCTCGCCGCGCGCGCCTCCGTGGCGCGCGCCGGGCGCCTCCGCGGCGAGCGCCGCCCCCCCGCGCGCGCGCGCGCCCCGATGTCGATTGCCGGCGGCGGGCGCCGTTGCGCCGCCCCGTGCGAAGCCGCCCTTGTCGCCGGCGCCGGTTCCGGTGACGGGGCGAAGGCGCCACCTATCGGAGGGGCCCTCCCCCTCGGCCTCTTCCTCTTCGTCCTCCTCCGAGGACGAGTACTCCTCGGTCCCCGGGGAGGAGAGCCCCGGCCTCTTCGCGCCGCCGCACTCCGCGGCCCGCCGGTCGCGGCGCGCGCTTGATGTCACCCTCGCGCGCTCCCTCCTCCCGCGCCGCCCGCTCCTCGCTCCCGCCGCCGCGCCGCCCGCCAAGCGCACGGGAGTCGGGGGTGGGCGGGACGGACTCGGCAACCGTGAAGTTCACCGACTGCACACGGAGCATCAAAGACGCGTCGGGAAACAAAAAGCAAGACCAAGAACCAAAATAAAATCAAGAACCGAACTCACCCGCCGGGCCCGTGGGAAGCATCTCGAGGTCCCATGGGGTCCGGCCCGCAGCATCGGCGCCGGTGTCGACGGCGCTCCGCGCCCGGTGAGCGCATATGGCCGCTCGAGGGGCGTCGGGAGCATCCGCGACCTCGCCAGGTCGACGGGGTTGGCCGCCTCTGTCATCTCGAAGATGCAGAGCGGCCTCTCCATCAAGGGCATGACCCGCCGGTGATGGAGGAAGGCGAGGACGCCCATTGCGTTCAGCCCGTGCGCCGCCCGGTCGGCCGCAGGGCGGCCAGGACCGACTCCTGCCGCCTCCGATGCTGGGCCGTGGACACTCCGTAGCCCCAGGAGTCGGGCCTCTCCTTGAACACCCGCAGCGTGTAGGGGGGGAAGGCCGGGCTCGGCGTTGCGCAAGTAGAACCATCCCCGCTCCCAGCCGGCGTTGTTCGTCGTCATGGTGCAGGGGATGTAGACGTTCTTGAATTGCCCCCGCAGGGCAAGCGACATCCCGCCGGCGCGCACCGCGCGGCGGGTCCTTGGCTCCATCGTGGGCTGCGTGAAGAGCTCCGCGCGGAAGAGGTAAACCCAGAGCTCCCAGTTGACTGGGATCCTCAGGTACCCTTCGCAGACGCCCACGAACGTGGCCGCCTGCGAAATCTCGTTGGGGGCGAAGTTGTGCAGCTCCACCCCGTAGTGGTGGCACATCGCCCGCATGAAGGTGCTCGCCGGCGTGTTGAAGCCCCGCTCGTGGTAGCGGATGAAGCTCACCACGTAACCCTCCGGAGGGTTGGGCTCGCGGTCCGCCGCCGGCGGCACTATCCACTCCGCCGGACGTCCGTCTTCATTGGCCGCCACCGTGCGGCGGCAACCAGCTCGCCAAGGGCCAGCCGGGTCACCGTCGACCTCTCCCAAGCGTACGGCTCCAAGATCGTGAGGGGAGGCTGAGGCGGCGCCATGAGAAGGAGGCAAAGGAAAGCGAGAGCGGAAGACAAGGAACGGAAGAAAAGCTCTAACAACGACACCGCACGGTGGCAAAGGCGAGAGGAAGACGAAGGGGCAGGGGACTGAAAATGGTGAGGCGTTAAGGTAAAAAACTGCCGTCTCCTCCCCCCCTCAGATTTATAAGCCGACGGGCGAGCTCTCCGGAGCGGACGCCCCGCTTGCATTAACCGGCAGGAATCTTTCCTTCACGCCGACGGGCGGGCCCCACCACGACTGCAGCGGCCACATCATTATAGGCGGGCCATCATCACGGCGAAGACCCGCAGGGCCGAGGCAATCCGTCACGTCCGCCCGCCACGCCGCCCACTACGCGCGCGCGCGCGCCGCGCCGCCTAAAAGGCGCGCCCGCGCTGCAAAACCGCGGCCTCGACTGCGAGGCATTTAATAACCGGGTCCCTTGCCAAGCAAGGAGAACCCTCGAGCGGGGCGGGCCCCTGGCTCGAAGCAAAAACGGCCCTCGATGGGATATCGACGTGAGAAGGTCGCCGGGGCACCGCTCGATGTCGCGAAGGGCACCGCGGGTACCCATGACGCGTAAAACCCTCGAGCGGCGCGAACCCCTGGCTCGAAGCAAAAACGGCCCTCGATGGGATATCGACGTGAGAAGGCCGCCCGGGGCCTGCTTGATGTAAAGCAGGCACCGCGGGTACCCATGCCACGTAAAACCCTCGAGCGGCGCGAGCCCCTGGCTCAAAATGAAAACGGCCCTCGATGGGATATCGACGTGAGAGGGCCGCCCGGGACCTGCTCGATGTAGAGCAGGCACCACGGGCACCCATGCCACGTAAAACCCTCGAGTGGCACGGGCCCTTGGCTCAGGATGATGTCAACCCTCGATGGGATATCGACGTGAGAAGGTCGCCCGGGGCTCGCTTGATGTAAAGCGGGCACCACGGGGACCCATGCCACGTAAAACCCTTGAGCGGCGCGAGCCCCCAGCTCAAGACCATATCAACCCTCTAAAGAAGGCACGCACGTGAGAGGGTCGCCCAGGGCCTACTTGAAGTAAAGTGGGCACCGCAAGCACCCATGCCGCGCTGTGCTGCCAACCAGTGCCTCGAGGGCTGGCTCGCCCAGACCCCTCGACGGCCGCAAACGCAAAAAGACGGGGCCGTCCAGGCACGGCCCCGCACGGCCCTACTGATCAGAGGTTCGAAGCCTGACCCTCGACGGGTTCGAACAGGCGCCACAGATCGCAGAGTCAGGGACGACGAGGGCACGCGCGTTCGAGCCGTTCCTCGAGCCCGTCGGCTCGAGGGTGCCCCACATGTCGTGTTCGAGAGCCAGCGAGGGCAGCTAGCAGGGGGATCCCACCGAGGGAGAGCTTCCGCGCCCTCGGTCCCCATCGAACGGGACCGAGCCCCACCTAGCAAACCCACGCAAGCGCTTCCATGGATGTGTCTCCGGACCGCGCAGCCTACCCTTATCGAACGGGGCATGGGCGTCCACATGAACCACCCGCTAGCAGCTCGACGAGGAATCCGCAATCCGCGACCCGCTCGATGGGGGTTGCGGAAACCTCACCCTCCGTCCCGCGGAGGGACGGCGAGGGCGCGTAAGAAAACAAGTCGTAAAGCTCGACCCGATCGCCTCGAACGGGCCAAGGCTCGGGGGCTTGACGCACGGCTACACCTCCTTGAAATTGCACCCACCGGAGACAGTGCCAGTAGCGCGTGCACCCCTGAAGCCGGCTGAGACACCGCCGATGCCGGTTGGAATATGTGCCACACCCTCTGACCAATTCTTACGGTCAACCCCTGCAGGAGCATCCACGCTCCTGTAGGGCTTCGGGGGCTAGACCCGCGGGTCCGCTGACGCGGCCCCACGGAAAGCGTTCGCAAAACAAGGAGGGAAGAACGTCCCATCGCAGGTTCCAAAGATCCGCGGGAGCCTCAATGGCAAACCCACGGATGCTCGGGGGCTACGCCGGGGACGCCCCTAGGGGTCCCCTTAAACAACGGGGAAATCCTCACTTAAAACCCGCAACGAAACCAAAGCTCGCTAAGCCTAACCATGCGAGTGCCTAACCATGCAGACACGGCCCACGCCGCAGGGGACCCCGACGGCCCATCGAGGCGGCCCTCTTAGAAGTCCCCTCGAGCGAGGCTCCGCTCGCTCGAGGACGCACTCCCCCCTCGGGCGGGCTCCGCCCGTTCGAGAGGCAACACTTCCCTCGAGCGGCTCCGCCCCGCTCGAGGGCTCACTCTCCCTCGAGCGGGTTTCGCCTCGCTCGAGGGTACGTCCCGCCCTCGGCAGGGGTCCGCCACGCTCGAGGGCGCCCCCCACGCGTGCGCCGGCCCCCGTACACGGGCATTTAACGCCCGACACGGGCGGGGGTGGCGCCATCATGCGCCCGGGGCTCGCGCCCGGTGCCGCCGCACCAACTCCCCGGAGGAGGAGCCCATCCCCACCACCGTGGGGAGGGACCGTGCGCACGGCCGGTGTCGCCCCGTGACGCCGCGCGCCCACCCAAAGATGCGGCTAACGCGCCGGACCCCTCGAAGGGGGCCGGCGCACCCTCGATTTACTTTCTTGTGACCCTACAGGGTTAGGTGGAGACGCTAGGCCGGTGGATCGCCAT
The DNA here is from genome assembly GCA_947561735.1 of Cenchrus americanus. Taxonomy (NCBI): domain Eukaryota; kingdom Viridiplantae; phylum Streptophyta; class Magnoliopsida; order Poales; family Poaceae; genus Cenchrus; species Cenchrus americanus. Next base: position 124,878,602 of record OX387239.1, on the reverse strand, counting down.
CCCGGCCACTGTAACAGCATGGTCACCGCCCCCGCGCGTGCAGGCGCACGCCAGGCGCTGTAGCAACCACTCCAACACTGTGAAGCGCGTTGGGAAGGAACGCCGTTCTGCCTACTCCTGTGCCCCGTACAAGCCAGCGTCAGCACCTCCCTCGAAGCCTATCAGAGGACGCCACCACCGTCTGCCGCCCTCCTACCCTCGAACCACCACTGTTCGGGTACGAGGCAGGCCATCATGGCCAGATCGCTGCGAAGATCGTCCGGACGGCCGCCCACTCTACAGCGTAGCACGACGTGCTCCCCCACGTAGCTAGATAGCGCGGCGCGTATGTAACCCGCCGCCCCTTGATCTATAAAAGGGGGGGGCGAACCCCCAGCCGCGGGGGGACAGACAGACAGAGGCTCAGCAGCACACAAGAGCACTTCATACACCACGTACTCATCCTCATTCTCCCACAATATCTTCAGCCAATCCACCAGGGACTTGGAAACCACGCTTCCTCTCCCGCCTTGCTTGTATTAGCCCCACTACAAGCACCCCCGGTGCTAAGTAATATAGTGCCCCGAGCACGCCTCTGCTGGACGTACGGCCCCCTCGGCCGGAACCAGGATAAAATCTCTGTCCCACTTGTTACTTAGCATCGACCTTTGAGGGATAGACCACGGCGCTATCTACTGGTTAGTGTCGGGACCATATTCCGCACCGACAGTACTTGGTGATCCCCAAAGGCTTGAACTTGTCGGGGAGGAGCAAGTTGCGAAGTCGAGGTGAGAAGGCGAGGAAGCCGTCGTTGTCGCCTGCAGTGGTTGACTTCTTCCGCCGCAGCTCTTTGATCTTCTGGTGAGTGTCGTAGCCGCCTTGTGAGGCTCCGGAGGCGTGGCTGTTCGCGTGGTCTCGACCGCCGCGACTGCCGCCACCGCCGGCCCTCCTGTTGGCTCCGTGGTTGGAGCTTCCGCCGCGCCCGCCGCCGGCCGTCAGGGTCGCGGCCGCCACCGTCAGGAGCGCGGTGAGGGACGACCTCATGATTGCTGTTGCCACCCTGCGAGGGTCCGCCGGCATTTGCACGAGTACGGTTGGGCTGAGCCGGGAGCTCGGCTCGAGTACGGTTGCGGCCAAGGTCAGTGCTGCGACTTGTAGCTTCGTTGTCGCGGTTCCTAGCCGGGGGAGGCTGGTTGACCCTGCTGTCAACCCGCATGAAGTAGGCGTCTTCAGCGAGCTTGGCGATGACTTCTCCAGCGCGTATTCCCTGAGCCTGGCGTGCGATCGCTGTGATCGACATGAGGCATTGCTCGGGGGTAGTGTGTACTCTGCTCTTGATCGCTTCGAGAGCTTCCGCAAGGTTGCGGATGGGGAGGTTGTCTCTGAGACGCCGGCGCCGTTCGTTGCGCTTCCTGTTACGCTCACGTCGAGCGTCCCTATTGGCGGCGGTCTCGTCTGCAGGTGCATCAGCAGACAATTCGTCTGCGGAGATGTCTTCGAGGTACTTGTCCTGAGCTGTCCCTGAGGGCCCTGTTGTGTCGCCGGCAGCCATGAAGACTTGGCGATCAGGGTTGCCAAGACTGGATTCAGAACTCGCCACCTCAGTTGGGGTGTACGAATCAGCTCGGGCAAGTGGTGTTCCCTCCTGGAATGGGAGCGAGTCGAGGTAGGCAACATAGCGTGAGTCTCCGCTTATCAAGTCCGCGGGCTTGTAATCTGGCCAGTAGATGAATCTCCCGGCAGGTGTGGACGTTATGACCAGCCCAGAGGCCGACCCTGATAAGGGGTGCTCCGTAGTGTCGTCCTCGGATTCGGGATCCTCTGGGTCCGACCCGAAGTCGAACTCGTACGCGGAGTCCGAGTAGAAGCCGAAGAGGGGGTTGGAGTCCGAAGCGTTGCCGGGGGCGGTGTCGGAGTCCGAGTTGTACTCGGGTACGGGCTCCTTGCCGGCCCGGCGCGAAGAGGGAGCCTTCGTGCGGGCCCTGCTGACGATGCTGGGGCCACGTGTGGAGTGCTCACGGGGTGGTGAGACCACATGCGATGGCTGAGTAGCCGGCTCACATGCGATAGCCCACGGAGATGTCGAGTTCGAGTTGGAAGCGGACCCGAGCTTGAAGTCAGCGTGATGGTCGAAAAGCGAAAATTCACCGAACTTGCCGGTGAGTTCGCCCGTGACAACTTCAGGAAGCGTCACGAAGCCGGTCTCCGGGTTGGGCGGCATGGTGATGCGGCGCTGGAAGGATCCGGTGCCATCATCAATGCAAACCCAAGCACCGAAGACGAAGGTGTCGCCGCGGTTGAAGGCGACGGTTGGCTTGAAGTAGACAGGAGCCGTCGAGTTCGCCATGTGATCTCGGGGGAGATCCCCTACCTGGCGCGCTAGCTGTCGGTGTTTTAGACCGGCAACCTACTAAGGGGAGTACCCGAAGTAGATGAATGTGGCCTCGCCGAGATCGGTAACTCGAAGGAAGAGACACGTGGCACACAATTTAGACAGGTTCGGGCTGCGAGGTGCGTAATACCCTACGTCCTGTATGCTGCATAGCTCTGGATTGATTGGGTACGATTACAAGATGGTGCAATTGTACGCCGTGAGATGAGATGATCAGAGAGGGGTCCCTGCCTCGCCTTATATAGTCCGGGAGGTAGGGTTACAAGTCGGAATAGGGAGAGAGTACTAATCGAGTACGTCTAGGAGTCCTCTATACAGTGCGGGACATGTACAGCTTCCTAACCGAGCACTTCTCCTCTGTAGTCCTTGTGCTTCACGCCATCAGGTGCCGTGCAGTGCAAGTCGGGTAGTCCCAGGGGCCCACCGAGTAGTCGGTCCTGGTACCCACCGAGGTAGTGGGCCCAGGGAGGTCCATACGACACTATCCATGTCATATTCTAGCCAAAAACATGCATATCATCCAGAGATCATACAAGGATATCAAATTCTTAACAAAAGATCATTGCAAACACCCATAAAGCAAAGCATGTCATGTTAAAGCTCACGAGCCATGTGTCCACTTCGGGGAGACTTCTCCACTGGTGAACATCATGCAACATATTTTGCACCCATGTGTAAAAGATAAGACATTTTAAGCATAAACATGATGGATGGAGCATTTTTCAAGCATACACACTTCTTTTCAAGATTAATTCATTTCATGGTACATGAAGTGCCTTTGCGGCAAAAAAGAATCTTATGCTCCTCCATGAATGCAACATAGGCTAAACATTCACAATGATATCGGCCTTTGGACCAAATGCAAGAAAGAGACATCCAAGCACAATCTAAGCATGAAAGGCACATTTAGATCAAAACGTGACATGGATACACTACTACACATGAGTGGAGCACATTTCATCAAATTTAGTCAAGATTAGCATTTGATTCAAAAAGGCTATCTCACAACACATATATCTCAAATATTCCAAGAGCATAGCCTCACATAGCCATTTCTCCACACACATGACCAATATCTCACAAGTAGCCAAAGAAACTCAAATAAGGCATATGAAAGAAGCTCATCATCCTAAAATGCAATATGATACAAATGCAACATGATATATAAAAAGATGGCTATCCTACCATGGTTTATACATCAAGCAAAGCATGTATATACATCAAAGGAAACATGGTATGATACATACGGTACAAAAGTAAATCCCCCAAGAATCAACTAGAAAGGGCAACAAACCCCAAGTTCCCCCCGCAAGTGCACAAATGTAGCTTGGTCGAGGGGCTTCGTAAAGATGTCTGCAAGCTGATCTTGGGTAGGGACATGACTCAACACAATGGTCCCTTTCTCCACATTGTCTCTCAAGAAATGATACCTCACTTCTATGTGTTTGGTTCTGGAATGAAGCACTGGATTTTTTGCTACGCTTATGGCACTGGTGCTATCACAAAGAAGTGGGATCTGGGTGCACTCCTCACCAAAGTCTCTCAAGGTGTATGAGATCCACAACAGCTGGGAACAACAACTCGTGGCTGCAACATACTCCGCCTCGGTGGTAGACTGAGGTACACTAGACTGCTTGCGGGAAGATCACGAAACCAACGAGGACCCAAGAAACTGGCAAGAACCAGAAGTAGACTTCCTCTCGACTCGGCAACCAGTGAAATCCGCATCAGAAAAACCATGAAGTGAAAGAGTCGAGGAGGAAGAATACCAAAGGCCAAGACCAGGGGCAGACTGTAGGTACCTGAAGATCCTCTTGACGGCCTATCGATGTGATGTCCTCGGTGAAGCCTGAAAACGAGCGCACAGACACACACTGAACTGTATGTCTGGCCTCGTCGCCGTCAGGTAGAGGAGGGAGCCGATCATGCTCCGGTACTCCCACTGGTCCACTAGTTCTCCGTCCTCGTCCGCGTCCAAAGTAGCCGTACTCCCCATGGATGTTGACATAGGCTTCACATCTTGCATCTGGAACTTCCTCAGCATGTCTTTCGTGTACTTGGTCTAATGTAGAAATGTTCCGTCCTTCACTTGCTTGATCTTGACTGCGTGGTACGTTCGTCGATGTCCCCAATGATCTTCGATAGGGGATGCACTTCTTGAATCTGCCGGGGACCCTCACGCCTCGAGACTACCTCCCCCTCAACTTCAGCTTCTCTCGCCTGGTCCTCTTGTCGCACCATCGTTGTCCATGAAGTAGATGGTCCACCCTCCGTAGTGGTCGTAGGGGAAGTAGTGGGTACACACTCCGCTTCAGGCGCATGATTCTCTCCATCATCGTCTCCAGCTTCATCCTTCTCCTCTTCAAAGAGGTCCTCAGCCATCTCCTCATCACCTGCACATTCAAAACCAAGAGAGGTACATGGCATTGTCTCATCGAAGGTTACCTCACAAGTCTCCATGATTTTGTTAGTCTCAAGATTAAGCATTCTATACGCTCTAGAATGGTTAGCATATCCACAGAAAATCCCATCACTAGACCTAGCCTCAAACTTGTCAAGTTTCCCCTTCTTAAGAATAAAGCACTTGCAGCCAAAGACTCGGAAATGACTCACCTTGGGTGCCCGACCGTGCATAAGCTCATAACAGGTCTTCCTCTTGAAAGCTTGCAATAAAATCCTGTTGGAGACATGACAGGCCGTATTGACCGCCTCAGCCCAATACCTCCTAGGAGTCCTGTGCTCATCGAGCATCATCCTAGCCATCTTACAAAGAGTCCGATTTTTCCTTTCCACAACTCCATTCTGAGGGGGCACAAAAGGGGTCGAATACTGATGCTCAAGACCTAGATCATGACAGAAGGCATCAAAACGCGAGTTCTTGAACTCTGAGCCATTATCACTGCGGATAGCTCGAATAGCATTCCCATGCCTCTTGTTCTCCAACCTCATGATCAGATCTCAAAAAAAACCAAATGTCTCACTTTTGTCCTCCAAGAAAACACCTAGGCATAGCGAGAGTAATCGTCCACCACAACAAGGACATACCACTTCCCACCCACCGAGCGAACTCGAGCTGGCGCAACAAGGTCCATATGCAACAGCTTTGTCGGACGCTCGGTCATGACATCGGTCAGGGGTGGATGGGGAGTGGATACCATCTTGCCATGCCTACACGAGGCACAGACCAAATCCTTCTCAAACTTCAACTTCGGCAATCCTTGGACAAGGTCAAGACCACTCAAGCAGGAAACCAAATCAAAGCTCAAGTGACCCAACCGCCTATGCCATTTCCACAAATCACAAGAAGGACCAGCCATCAAACAACGAGCAGGACCCAAAGAATGAGAGAAATCAGCCCTGAAAATCTGACCCTCGGGGATGATCATACAAACAAGATCACCTCGAGAATCCAGCAAACAAGACTCACCAGACTTAAAAGGCACCTCAAAGCCCTCATCAAGCAACTAAGAAACCGAAAGGAAATTGAAACCCAAAGACTTCACAAGAGCAACCCTCTTCAACGTTACCTTGTCACTCACGTGTACCACACCCTCAGAAATCACCCTTCCTCGTCTGTTGTCCCCAAAAGCGATGTACATCTTTTCCTTCACTAGGGTGAGGCAGGAGAATCACTTCTTGTCTCAGGTCATGTGTGGGGAACATTCAGAGTCGATCAACCAAATGTTCTCCAAGCCTCCTGCCTGTAGTCAGAAACAAGAACGAGAATGAGCTAACAACTCGACACTGGGGTTAGCACAAAGAAAGTTAAACCAGTGTCGAGCCATCTGCTCAAAAGAGGGGTTAGCAAACATCATTCCCTTGCCACCAAATTTCCCATGTCCCATGGAAGGAGTACGAGCACCACGAGGGGGAAACGTGGTCCGTAGTTCCTCTGGAACCCAAAGCTATGATCATCTCCCTTGAACCCGTATTGAGGACAAGTAGGGGGACGTCTAGCCAAACCACCACGAGCCTGACCAAACTTCTCACCAGCACGCACACCATCATTTCTCTTATCAAACCTCTCACCACCACCTCTCTGTGGGAACCTACCACCCTGAGCTCCAACTCTACCAACATTCCTCACACTTCCCACACCCCGTGGAAGTGGCACTCTAGGCTCAGGAATACCATGAGATTGGTGATACCTGTCCTGGTTTGCTTGCTCCCTAGCAAGCCTCTCATCCCTCTTCCTCTTGTAGCAAAACTCTGCTAGATGCCTCTCCTTGCCACAATACTCACACCTGAAGGGGATGGGTTTTGGTTTTGACTCTGGCTTTTCTCTAGGCTTCTCACCCTTCTCACTCACAAACTTCACGGGTTTCTGGAAGTCATTTGTTTTGAGTGGGAATTTGGGTGGATCTTGGGTTGTGTCAAGCTTGTTGCAAAGGTGGTTGGGCTTTGGAGTGAAAGAGTTCTTGGGTGCTTTTGGAAGTGGAACTTGAATGTCTCCGATCACCTCAAACTCGGGGTTAGACTCAACACACTTCTCATACACACTCTCCCCACTGTTTTCTCCCACTTTCTCACCCAACTTCTCAAAACCCAAACCACGACCATCCGCTCTCTTGAACTCCTCAATCATGATTTTCAATTGAGGTTCCTGCCCAGACAACCAACCCAACACCTTCCTCAAATAATCGTTCTCCTCATAGATGACATCCAAACGGGAAGTAAGTTCAAGATTGCGCAAAGTAACTTCATCACGGCCTAGTGCATGCATTGACAACGAGGAGATTTCAAAGAAGCTTCCAAAGTGCTAATGGTAGAACGAGCATCAACAAGCTTAGCATGCATAGTAGGACATGATTTACAAGCACCAAGCAAAGTGGGTCTAGCCTTAAGCTCATCATACTCAGTCCTAAGAGCATCTAGTTTAGCAAAAGTGGAAGCATTCTTCTCATTAAGCAACATGATCTCATTCAACCATGCATTACATTCAGAACATTCAACATCATCAGAAATGGTAGGAGTAAGTTTCAAAGAGTCATTCTCAAGTTTCAATTCAAGCAATTTAGACTCTAACTCTCCTACTTTCTCACAAGCATTCTCAAGTTGAGCCCTAAGATCTCTCCTCATTTTCTTAGCATCTCTAAACACACTATCACGGTTGTCAATCAAGCCATTCAACCTAGTGATCTCAGCAAGCAAAGAGTCGGGGTCACGATTTACCTCATCCTCCGAGTCGGAGTCGGTGTCTTCCTTCTCGCTCTTCTTGCTGCTTGAGCTGTGGGCCATGCCACAAAAGCCTCCAAGTGCAACACAGCTCAGTCCACTGAGGTTCCGGCTTGCATTCTTCTTGCCCTTGCGCCTCCCGGCATCTTCATCCTCACTGCTTGAGCTTGAATGCGTGTCGCTTGAGCTTGTGTCGACGTTGCTTGCACCGGCCACCATGGCTCTTGCCTTGTCCTTCTTGTGGCCTTCCTTGCTCGATCGCCGCTTGTCCTTGTCCTTGCTATTGGACTTGCTGTAGTGCTTGCCCTTGGAGGAGTACTTGTCTTCACGCCTTGGGTGCGCCTTGTACTCGCTCATCTTGTACTTGTTCTCCTCTGCTTTCGGGCACTCGGCGATGAAGTGTCCACGCTTGCCACACTTGTAGCATGTCCCCGAGCTCCGCCTTGCATTCCTCCGGTTCTCATGTAGTCAATCGAACCTCTTTGAGAGCAAGGCCAGTTCCTCCTCGCTCAGCACATCAAACTCATCATCTGGAATGGACATGAGAGAAGACAAGGAAAACTGTCGACATGAAGGGTTAGTGTTGGCTTTGCCCTTTGATCCTCCCACAAGAGCAAGAGTATGATCTGTCGAGCCCTCATGCTTGGATTGCAACTTCCTGTCAACCTCAGCCGACTTGAGCTTAGAAAAGAGATCATCCAACTCAATAGTCAAGTATTGCCCAGACTCCTTGATGGCCTCAACCTTAGCACCCCAAACATTTTGGTCGAAGATATGCAAAAGCTTCAAAGCTTGATCATGCTCGGTGTAAGGGAAATCCTCAACATTGGCCTTCATGTTGTTCATGATGCTCAGATGGCGACTAGAGAGGGGGGGGGTGAATAGGAGGCGGTAAAAATTCTTCTCAAAGAACCCGCCCTATACCCTAGACAAATCCTAGTCACTCGCGAGCGATGGATCGAATCACACACCAATTGCCAAGACAACGAGGTTATGGATCAACCTCAAGTCTTAGGAACGATTCCTTAAAGCACACGCGGAAGCGCGAAAGAAGGAGGGAGGAATCGAACCAAGGAACAAAGCAGCCAGGCTCTGGCGGACCGTCCGGCCAGGAGGGGCGGACTGTTCGCACCAGCCACGCGGACTGGCCGCCAAGGTACCGCGGACTGTCCGCACAGGTACGGCAGACCGTCCGGCCTGGGCCGCGGACTGTCCGGCCTGGGCCGCGGACTGTCCGTTAAAGCCAACAGAACCTCCAGAACCGAACCCCAAAAAACGGACCGTCCGCGGGGAGCACGCGGACCGTCCGCCAGGAACCCGTAGACTGTCCGCACCTCTGCTGCCGACCGTCCGAAACCTCGACAAACAAAAACTTAAAACCAAAACGGATCAAAAGAGAAGCCGAGCAAGAACACGAAGAACACGCGACGAACTCAGCACCCACGGACTGTCCGCCAGCCCCACGCGGACTGTCCGCACCTCACGGACAGAGGCAAGAACAACGCGACCCCGAAGGTCAACACCACCAATTCATCACCGGATCTCCCAAATGGTAGAAGCTGTTGAGACAAGAGTTTGGGGACATGATAAGCGTCAAACAAGGATGGTATACCCCAAAAATTTTGCCTCCTAACTCCCTAAATTACCGGGAATCGCGGATCCTTTGAACACCACCAAAACCTAGAGCTCCAACTGAAAATCCTTGAATCGAAGTGGTTTCCCGGCGTTTGAGGGCACAAGATCAATCACAAAGATGCACAAGACATCCATCCATGTTTTCCTTAAAGAAATCAGGGGAGAAACCCACTCTAATCCGCGGAATCACACCAAGAACAAGAGCACAAAAAACAAGCACGAAAAAGACCACGAAATTCACAACGCCGAATCTTCTATACAAACCAGGAAAGATTCACAAGGTATAGCATGCCGCCCTAGCATCCATCCCTCTCAACAAATCTCTCATGAAGCTCTCATGCTAGCCTAGAGAAAATGGAGAAGAAAATGTCTAAGGAAAATGAGAAAGAGGAGGGGGAAAATGAAACCCCAAGTCGCGGAGAGAGAGAGAGCCATCCACTCACACTCATGGCTTATATATCGGGTTCCGCCGGTGTGGTAAATGACTCGACTACCCCTAACTCAACTACAGGCGATACAACCCACGCAGGGGCATTTATGTAATGTTTGTGGGTCTTGCCATCGGACGGCCACGCCTTTGCCGCACCTCGCGTCCTCCCGACGCAAGCCATGCGATCCCGCCGCGTGTCCTCCGCTTCGAAGCTTCCCGACACGCCCGGATCCCGTCTCCGTCGTGTTGAGCCTTCAGACTTGGTTTTGAGGCCCAAACCAAGAAACCGTCCTCCGATGGTTTTGTGGGCAAACCACCAAACCCCGCGTGCTCGGCTCGGCCTCCCGCCAAGCCTCTTGACTCGACCTCCACCGTGCACCGGCTCGATCGTCCACGACTTCGTCTTGCTCGTCTTGCCACCACGTGGCCCGCACCTAGTCCCGCCGTCCACCGGGTCCCTCGAACCGAGCCTACTTGTCTCTCCATCTCCTGGAGGCCCCTCAAGGCTGAAGACCTTTCGCGCCCGTTCTTCACCTGCAACAACACGAACTAGGCCGCAGTCTACACCTGTGCACTGAGCCAAGAGTCAGTCCAACACCCATTGTCAATCACTCATCACTGAGGAGCGGTCATCCATCGACCACCGGGACGCTCCTGGTCCTCAGTAACCCTCAACGACTGTTATGGGCAACCTCTTTTGCATAGAGAGCACCATAATGTCAAGTAATTTTTCAGTTGTTTTTGATCTTGCTTTTCTTGGAGCTCTTCCAGCAGACTCTACAACCAGCAATCAGCAAGAAGACTCTACAATCAGTACTAAGCACACAGTAGTAACACTTAACTTAAAGTGACTCATTACTAAGCATTTAAACATGACTGAATTTCAGATGAACAAATGTTTAATAATGCATATATCACCTCTGATGAGGGATCATACCAGATAGCATTTAATATCAGCAACAGATCAATTAAAGTAGCAAGACAACAGAATGCAAATGGACAACACTTTCCTTTATCACCCGTTTGCGTCTGGTCTTCATGGTTCTCATCTGCACCTCGCTGAAGGTGCTCCTCTCGTTCACCAACACCATTAGTGTCATCATCACCTTGGTAGGACCAGTCATGCCCTATTGGTCTGTCCAAAACATTGTCATCTTCTGTTGGCTGATCTTGATTGTTTGTTTCTACAGCCCCATCTTGATTGTCTCTTTCAGTTGGAATTTGCATGGACCTTGTTCTCACACCAGGAGGTCTCTCAACTGGTGTAGCAAACCTTAATCTCTTAGTTTGTGTTGTTCCTTGTGGTGCTATATCTTTAGCAGGTACATCATTTGGGCCAGGAGAAAGAACTCGCTTGAGTCTGCTCGAACCTCCAGGCGCCATTTCTTGAGTCGCTTTAGTGCACCTTGCGCTGATTTTCTTTCGCAGTTGTGAATGAATCTTGTAAGCATGTGAATGAATTAGAAAACCATGTACAAAATGAAATGCTATACAAGCAATTACAGAATGCCACTGTGGATCCCATCCCTAGGTACCTCAATAATCATAAGGGGTACAGGCTCGTCGTCTAACGATGAATCATCATTGGTGTCTCCCTGAACCTGCTCCCCAGCTTTAAGGAGATACTCCGAATCATCTTCAGCACGTCTACCCCCTTTTCCTGCCCTTATTCCCGCTGAACTTGCTGACTCGTGTGATTTTAAAGTTGATGTAAATTTGTGGAGGCCAAGTTCTTCAAATCTTCTTCTATTCGCTTCTATTTGTAACTCCCGCTGCCTCTCATAATCACATTTTTGAATTTCTATAGGTAAAGCAAGTTGTCCCAACCCATTAACAGTTAGTAAGGCAAATAAATTTGAGACACATACATATTGCAAGAAAATTCATTACCAGATACATCAGACACTACTACTGCATGTGATTAAGATCAAAACAAGAGGGAGAACAGAGGGAACACAGAGCTAAAAAGCATGTAGATCATCAGACAATTTGGATCTTCAGCACAATTTGTTCTCTAGTGCATTTGAGAGTTATGAGCAACAAAACTTCAATAATGCTATCACTATTTTCATAGTCATGCAATCAATTCAGCTAAGCATTACCAGACATGTCTTCTGATCTAAAAGCATTAGCATCTAAGTGGGAAATGTCTGATGATCTAAAAGCTTTAGCATCTAGGTGAGCTAAAAGCATGTCTAATGTTCTACATCGTGCAAAAACATTAGCATCTAGGTGGGAAATGAGGTTATTACTCTAGGGTTTCCAGGTATATTTCAATAATCCTCAAGTATTCAGGGCATTCAGAGCATTCAGAGAAGCAGAACCCATAAAAATTCTAAGACTGAGAAGGCATTTAGAGCAAAATACTATAGCCTGAATCCTAACCCTAATAGGTACGATCATCAGAGGTGTGGATCCGGCCAAATCATTGATCTAGAATCCTAAGATAGACTAGAAACCCTAACAAATGCTAGCATGGCTGAGGTTGTAGTGTATTGGCGTACCTGATGCAACACGCCTTCTAGTAGTTACCATACTTCGTCGAGGTGGAAGAGAGATGAGGTTGGTGGCGTCATCGGTGTAGCAGATCCGGTTCGGTGGCTGGCAAGGAAGCAGAACCCGGCCGTCGAAGAGGTGATGGTGAGGAAGCAGCACCCGACCATCGAGGTGCGAACCCGGCCGCGGCGTCGTGCCTCGTCGAGGTACGAACCCGGCCTGGGTGTCGTGCGTCATCGAGGTGTGAATCCGGCCTTGGCGTCGTGCGTCGTCGATCTGCGGTGGCGGTGGGCGGTGGGCGGTGGGCGTCGACGAGTTGGTGATCTGAGCGCGACGGCGGGTAGGGTTTGGAGAGGGAGAGGGAGAGGGAGAGGGAGGGGGACGAGTTGGGGATCTGATCACGGTGGCGGTGGTTTCGAGATTTCGAGATATTTCCGGAGTGGGTGAGGGAGTGCTTCATCGGGATATTTCACTGGCAGGTGGGCCCCGTAATGAAATTAGTGCGGGAGACAAAATGAGTTGGGCGGGTTTTGGAGGGAAGTGAGTGGGGGGGGTTTCAGAATTCGCGCTCGAGCCGCGCCGAGGGGTTGAGGCCCGAACCTGGGAGCCTCAAAAGCTAATAAATTTGAAAATAATTTCAAAATTTGAGATCTTCAAACAACATTTTCAAACACTAAACGATTTCAAATTTAAAAGTCATCAACAACGAAATTGTACAACTCGCCAAGATCCACAAGTTTCATTTTAGGCATTTCTCAATCCGAGTCTTTGTTAACGATTCAAATTTTAAATTTTAAAATTTAACAATTTCAAATAGAAAATTGGGTGAGTAAATAATGTCAAATCAAAAAGTGATGAATACCAAAGTTTCATAACTCATCAAGATCTACAAACTTTATTTAGGTCAGTTTTACATTTGACAAAGTCTGAACAATCTAAATTTTGAAATTCAAAATTTGACATCGAAAAGCAAGATTTTGGTATACTAAATAATGTCAAATCAAAAGTGTTGAATACCAAAGTTTCATAATTCATCATGATCTACAAACTTTATTTAGACCACTTTGTCATTTGAGATAGTGGTTATAATATGTAATACAAATTTGACAAACCCCTCACATAGTTTCTTAAAGGCAAAATAGACATTTCCATCCCTGAATTTTACCTCGAAGGTCAAGTTCGTCCTTGAACTTTCTAATAGGCCAATCTAGTCCCTCAACTTTTATTTCTAAGGCAAACTCATCCTTATGCTAATGTAGCATGAAGAGGTTAATGTGAAAAGTCCCTTTTACCCTTGATCCTTCAAGATCCTTCCTTTCCTTCTCATTCCTTTCCTTCTCAATCAGGCAACCACTTAATCCAGATGGATCAGAAAGTGTCTACATGTTCAACTAATTAACAGCGATTTACTCGGTCATTGGCAGCTTGGCACATAGGCCACAGTGTCACTCCATGGACCATGGCTGCTGCGTTTGAATGGATTACCATGTGTTGCCAACATCTAGTTTTTATTAAGTTCATTCTCATAAAGTAGCATTTGTAATTTAGTGTGGTGTGGCCGCATGGGTGTGTCCATGACAAGCTGGTCATGCATGTATATGATGTATTCCTAGTTATACCAAGACGTCAGCTCCATAGCTTAACTATGAGGCAAACAGGGAATTGGGAAGGGAAACAAAGATGGTAAGGGTAGAAAGACATTTCGTATTATTCTCATGACAAAATGCAGAGCAATATTAGTACAAAGATTAATTTGACGCAGAAATAAAAGTTGAGGGACTAGATTGGTCCATTGGAAAGTTCAGGGACCAACTTGACCTTTGAGGTAAAGTTCAGGTACTTCAATGCCTATTTTGCCTTTCTTAAACTATGTGGGTGAACATAGGATTAATGAGCAATGTATACCATCACTTTCTCAAATCAAAAAATGACCTAAATAAAGTTTGTAGAGCTCGACGAGTTATGAAACTTTGATATTCATCACTTCATCAGCTGTAATCATTTCGGTTTTCAAAATCTTGTCTAAAATTGTCATTTTAAAAACAATTCAAAATTTGAATTCTCAAACTTGATCACGTGACAAAAGACCGAAGTCAACACATTAGCTTTATAGAGCATGATTTTAGAAAATTTTAGAAAAAAGAATCATTCAATTTGGAGTTCGTATATGGGAGAAAAAGTAGTTACAAGTTTCATCTAGAAATTAAATAGAGAAATCTTCATGTTTTAATAGAATCTAAAATTATTCAACTTGCTCTTGGCGTCCAGGAATATGTAGAAGATATTCAACAAAGACAACAATGTACTAGCTAAGTAAAATAAAATATAAATGGAGTGGCGGTATGACTGATTTTACTCATGCCGGAGGTTTTGAGTTCGATTCCAACTTATCACAATGTTTTTGCTATTTTCTTCTTTATTGTAAAAAATGCTGAAACAATATATAAAAAATTGCCCGCTCCTGGCGGCTCGAACCCAGACCGCCCGGAGGGCATTAAATTGTACTGGAGACCGCTGCGCTATTGAAGTAACTTCAATCTTCGGGAGATAAAACACTCAGAGGTTCCACATCTGGTCCAGGACCGAAGGGCCCATCATCAGTCTGACCCGAAGAAGTTCATCGTCTACCTCCAAGCATTCGTCTTAGTGCCTTGGAGAATAGACAGAATGCTCACTACAATTTTCGGCACCCTTTTCCTACTCTTCATTCCGATCCAACTGTTAACACCAAAATTTGGTAGGGAGTCTGACTGGTGGGCCCGGCTCGATGAGGAGTCTGTCTGGTGGAAGGAAAGGTTTTTTCGGATGTATTCGGCAGAAAGATCCGCGGTCGGCTGTCTGCTTCCGTTCGGCAAGGGAACAGTTGAGCTGATTTCGCGGGATTGGATGGTGACGTGGCTCAAGCAGGAAGGACGAATGGATGGATAGGCGGTCAAGCTTAGAGATAAGTTAGGAAACAAATGCATTCGAAGTTGTACTTGGCAGAGTATAAATACGAGCCCTGAATGTATGTAACGAACACAATCATTCTTCAATACAAACCGGCCTTACGCCAAACCCTAGAGTCCATTCGTCGTGTCGTCGAGTTCTTCGAGAGGGTTCATCGATCCGTCGACCTCCGTGAGTACCGGCAACCTTGTATCATATCTAGTATCATGCGGTGGATTTAGATCTGATGCAAGTAGTCTTGATACCATGCTTCGTGTCATGCGGTAGATTCAAGCTCGGTTCAAGAAGGTTTCTTGTTAGGTCATGAGCCATGCGGTAGGCTAAGATCTGGCTTGAAGCTAGTTATCGGCTCTATTGGATTTTGGCAAGATCCAATAGATTCATTAAGTTACCCCGTGTTGCTTTGAGTTTTCGCTTTATGTTTAAATTCATGTAACACCTTTTGCCCAATCTAGATGGGTTTGGATCGGCTTTTTACCTTTTGGTGATCCTTATGCGAGTCAAGTTCGTGCTTTGGGTTATTTCAACACGTGGATCACGTGCTCTTCGGATAGCCGAAACCGAATCGATCTAGGTTGCTACGTGTTGCGGGTTCAAACTTGCCAACGTTTGTATAAATCTTGAAAGAACTGAGTATCACGCAGTAGATGTAGGTTTTTGGGTTGCTTTGGAGCTAGTCATCTGGTGGATTAGATTTCAAATCAATCTGATAGATTTATTTTACTTGGTAATGTTCGTTCCTTCTTCATGGACCCTGAATCAGCTGTTCAGCCGTATTCGGTTATGTTTCTCACGAGTAGAACACGTGCGTAATTCATGCTTTAAATAATGTATGCTTTTAGCTTTCCATATTTAGATAGTATCATGCGGTGGATAGATCTATTTGTGGAAAGTGGTGCGATCCCCATGCAAGTTGTATCATGCGGTGGATAGATTTGTTTGGCATCGTGCTTGACGGATTTTAAAGTACCTAGACATGCGGTAGACTAGTGCTTTGGATCTATGCATGCTTATTCATTACATGTTTATGTTCGTGCTTTACTTCATTTATTTATTTAATGTTAATCATCATGGGGATCGGTCGTGACCTCACGCACGTGCATCTTTGTCCAAACAAAGACCGATCGCCGTCATGCTTACGTCATCCATTCGGCTATGTTACTTTTTCCTTCTTCAAGCTCCCGAATGGTGTCAATTTGTTGGCAGATAGCTTTCTATAGCTATATGTCGTTTTACCTGGCTTTGTGGCCATAGATATGGAACTGTTTGGTACCACCCGGCAAGTTCCAAGCTTTGGTATCTAACTACTTTCTCTTTTGTTAATTTTCAGGGAAAATTGACTGGCACGTCTCGTGATTCTTTGCGCGTGTGAAGCCAGCTTGTTCGGCTTGTTGTGTGTTTGGCGCTAGGTGCCCGTTTTTGCGTCAACACCAACCATGGGGTCCCTTCATACTAGTACCGGCTTCAATTCCACTCCCACCACTACTCGTTCTCCTCTTCTTCATCCTCCTACCACCGGTAGCTTTCCCTCCCTCTATCATGTACTCGATCCGCGCAATGGAAAAGCTTGCCGCGGCTGCGGATTCACCGGTAGCTCCCGCAGCTTTCCCTTCGCCCCGTCGTCGCATCTCCACTGCTGCCGGGGCTGCAGATTCGCCCGCCACCATCGCGGATCCAGCCTGTGGGATCCCGCCCAATCTGCCAGCGCAGGCCGCAGTGACGGTGATTGCGACGGCAGCGATGCCTCCGAAGCTTCTCTGCCCAGGCATCGATAGGAGGTTCCGAGGCACTGACATTGTACTCGCCCTTAAGGTTGGGGCTAGAGGCATCCTAGTCTCCAGTGAGTTTTCAGCAGCCCTCATGGGGGGCTGCATCCAGCTCGTGACTCCAGTCCCGGAGGATGGAACCAGGTACGGCACTGTGACTTGTGAGACTGGAATTGGCATGCCGTTGGAGGGTGTGATGCCGGTGGGGATGTGGTATCTAGCTGATGTGGTTGCATATAAAGATAGTGTACTGCTGGTAAATGAATCTGAATGGTTTGCTTGTTAATTAGAAGCAATGACATTTGATTTGATGAACAAATCTCATGAATTTTGCTTGATGTGCTAGCTTGTAGCTAGATGCCATTTCAGCATATAGCTTTGATACTGAGTATACTGATTATGGACCGAGGATTTGTTCATGGACTGAGGATTTGTTCATGGACTGAGGATGCCATTTCAGCTAGATGCTAGCTTGTCTCAATCAATCAACTTACATTAGACTGAGGATGGAATCATGGTTCATGGACACTGTCTGACTTTTGCTGTTTCAATCAAATTTGATACTGAGTATATTGAGTATGCTGAATTGCTGATTGCTAACATGCCCTTTGCTTGCCTGCAGTTTCTACTTATCTAAATAATCCAGGTTGTGTTTGCATTATGCTAAGTACCACACTGTTAACTTGCATTATGCTATTTCCAGGTACACATGGGGCAGGATCTCCGTTGCTCTACTTTTGGCGTCGGTTGTGTCAGCCTTCTGGGAGAGGTCCTGGGCCTCCAAGAGGGATGAGATATGCGACTTTTTGGCATCCAGCGCCACACCTATGCAGAATATGGCAGTGCTCAGTCTCCCCTGGTTCTACATCAAGAATTGGGGACTGCTCACTTTGTACTCAGGGGCATGGATCTAGGTGCTGGTGTACTGTCTAGTACTCCCAGGCACCTTGCCAGTGATCTAGATGCGTATTCAGGTGGCGGCACTAACACAGGCTGGACTCTATATCGGCAACAAGCTCTACGACATCCTGAGCACACTCCAAGACATCTTCACAATGGCGGCCAGCTTCAGGACAATCCTTCTTGCATGGCTTCAGCACCAGCCTGAGCCTACACAGCCTGTACAGTTGCATGGCATCATAGTTGTTCCATGATGCTTTTGAAGAAGCTCAAGTTCTAGCTGTTGAAGTAGGAAGTTATTAACCCTAGAAGTGGAACTAGTGCATGCCTTTGCTATAATATATCCAGGCTTGTGAACTAGTGCATGCCTTTAGCAAAGTAGCAAGTTAATCCTAGAATGCCTTAGTTTCATGATGCTTTTGTGAAGTGTGAGTGTGAACTAGTGCATGCCTTTGCTGTAAAATATCCAGGCATGAGTAATATAATAGTGTGAACTTATGATGTACTATATATTTGTCTCAATGTGCTCTGTGAACTTGAGTAATATAATATAATGTGAGAGCAAGTTAGTGTTTGTAAATTGCTGGTTTTTTATCTTTTCTTTTGATGACAGCCATGTATTAACATGTGCTCTGTGAACACTGATGACAGCCATTAGTGTACTGCTATGACAGCCAACAGTGTATTAACATGTGCTCTGTGCAAAAAAATAGCATTGAAACACTACTGTAAACAGACAAACAAGCAACATTTCAGCAACATGTTGTCAAATAAATGACAGGTTCATTGAAGCAAAATGACAGCCAGGTTCATTGAAGCAAAATGACAGCCAGGTTCATTGAAGCAAAATGATAGGTTCACATGAGGTACATCACTGAATTAACAGGTTCATTGAATTAAAATTGGAATTCTAGACAACCCTTTGCAGCCAACAAAGGGCCTTATTACATCACAGGAGGTAACAACTTCAGATTACTACATCACAAGGTTCTTCAGTGGGTTCAAGCAGTTTCAGAGGTCATCATCGCTGTCTGCAGGTTGGCACATGTCATCTTCAGTGTTTTCATTGCCACTATCACTACAATATTGCATCACAGTGTCATCATCTTCATCTTCCTGCTCATCATCATCATCTGAAATACTGGCTTGCTTCCTTTTGCCTATAAGTTCATCTAAACGACCTTCAACTCTAGTAGCTGCTCCACCATGATCATTGACCTCAGCCCAATCACCATCCACTTGCTGCCCTTCACCATCACCTTCCTGCACTACGTGTTGCGTTTCCGATTAGTGGTCATCTTGGTAAGCAATGTCACTTTTTTCAGCCACATCGTACATATCCCTATGTTCAACTTTGTGAACCACTCGCCAGTCCTTGCCAAGAAGTGTGTCCTCCATGTAGAATACCTTTCTCGCTTGAGTTGCAAAGATGTAAGGGTCAGACTTGTACCAGAATGACCGAATGTTGATGGATTTGAAGTGTCCATCATCACTGATGCCTCTTGTCTTACCTACTTGATTGTACCAATAACACCCAAAGAGAATCACAGTTCGAAGGCATTGTCAATTGGAGTTATACTTCAACTCAATAATCTCGTTAAGGACTCCATAAAAATCAATGTCACGATCTCCATGACTACCGTCAGTCACTATACCACTGTTCTGAGTCTGCAAGTATTTCTCACGAGCCACGCTGTTATAACGGATTCCATTCACAATGCAAGATGAACAAAACCTCACTCGAAAATGAGGACCATGAGACAGAGCAACCAATCCGTCATCAACCTCCTCTTCTGGATGCTCCATGCGCTTCTTGGCGATCAGAGGTTCAAACAGAGAATACAAGGTTACCACCAATGAAGAACTAATAATGATAACTTACAGAAGAACACACATAAAGCCAGTTCTAGCTAGTGACTACTACTTCAGGACACACTTACATGGCCCCTAAACCATCCAGCAAACCCAGTTGCAAGTCTTTTGTCAATATCATGTGGACCTTCCTCTAATAACTCTTGCCTGTAGGTGCTGTTAGAAGAAAGAATAAACATCAGGAAAGCTTAACATGCATGCAATTCATGAGATTATAGTTTTGCAAGTAAAGACGATACTTACTTCACATATGGCTCAACCTCTCTACTATTGTTTAGCACAAACCAAACTAGTCGGTCCGTCATTTCATCATTGATGTATTGTTCCCTGCTGGCTCAAATGAGTTTAACACAAGGGAAAGGAACCCATCAAAGAGGACAACACTCCACCAAAGAAGCGTACCATTCGAGAGTGAGTTCTCTATTATTCCGTTTCTTGCTCTTGTTTGCAGTCTCATGGTTTACCCTTCCTCCATTTTTTCAGTCTTGATCTACTTCCCGAAGAAATCTTTGGAACTGAAGAAGTCCCCGAGTACATCCTCTCTGATTCCTCTGAAGAAGAAGAGGACGCCACGCCGGAACAGAGGGTCAACCACCAGCTGCGTCGTCGCAATCGGCATCTGGAGCATAACTTGCGGGACATTACCGCTCGCTGCAACGCCGAACGCGAACGTCGTATGAGCTTGGAGGCGTTAGTAGGGGGTAAGACTTCCATCTTTATTTGACGCCATGCGTAGGCTCAGATCTTCGTATTCTAACAACTGTTCTTTTCCCATAGATGTCTCCGATAGGTACAGTAACCTGAAGGCTGCTTGGGGCAGCCTGATGGAGGCTGCAAGTCATGGCAATCCCCGAAGCTTCCATGTTGCTGTTATGGTGGTCCTGGAACAGTTGAAGAGGGAGGAACAGAAGAGGAAAAAGGAATCAGAGGAATGAAGCATACTTTCGCTTCTTTCTCCAGGCCTTCTGCTTCCCACCCCTTTGTAATCTTAAGTAGCTGGGTTGTCAAATAAAAGCTTGCGAGAAAAATCTGTAATGTGGAATATTTTGTGCTAAGGACAATACAATCCAGTATTGGCCATTTCCTTTGTTAGGATTTTTTGCGCTAAAGATGGCTTCTTTCCTGAACGCCGGTTGTTCCTGTGCATCAGATGTTTACAATCTTGGTGCTTGTAATCAACGATCAATTTCAATATTAGGATAATATTTCTTCAAATATCTTCCATTTATAGCAGCAGAAAATTCCTCTCCTAGTAGAGCCTTCAATATGTAAGCATTACCAGGCACACATCTGACTACCCGAAAAGGTCCTTCCCAATTCGGGGACCATTTGCCGAACGCACTGTATTTAGTCCCAATCGATAGTAACGCTTTCCAGACCAAATCTCCTTCTGCAAATTGCTTGACCTTTACCTTCTCGTTGTAATATTTAGCAACCCACATCTTGTTCTTTTCAATGTTTTCTAGGGCTTTAAGACGAATCATATGCAAATCTTCTAACTCGTCCATCATTAAGCCATTGTAATCTTTGGAGCTTAAATCCTTTTGCAAAACCACTCTCCTTGAATCTGATTGTATTTCCTAGGGCAAAACAGTATGATGCCCATAAACCAACTCGTAGGGAGAAGTTTTTGTAGCTCCATGAGGAGCCATTCGGTAAGCCCATAAAGCCTCGTTGAGTACCAAATGCCACCTTCTTGGCTTCTGATCAATTATCTTTTGTATAAGCTTGATCATGATCTTGTTAGAAGCTTCTGCCTGACCATTAGCTTGGGAATAATAAGGGGAAGAATTAAATAATTTGATCCCCATGCTTTCAGCAAACTCTCTGAACTCTGAAGACACAAACTGCGCTCCTTGATCAGTTGTAATCGTTTGAGGAATCCCAAATCGATAAATGATGTGTTCTCTAACAAACTCAATCATGTTTTCTGATGTTACTTTCTTCAATGGAATTGCCTCAACCCATTTGGTTAAGTAATCTGTTGCCAAAAGCACAAATTTATGCCCCTTGCTAGATGGAGGATTTATTAGGCCAATCAGATCTATACCCCATCCTCTGAATGGCCATGGCTTGATAATTGGATTCAGTGTAGACGCTGGAACCCTTTGAATATTTCCAAACCTCTGACAATCTTGACAACCCTTGTAATACTCAAAGCAATCTTCCAGCATCGTCGGCCAAAAACATCCAGTTTGCCTAATAACCCATTTCATACGATATGCCGATTGATGCGCTCCACATAGCCCATCATGCACCTCGCTCATCATTTTCTTTGCTTCTTCGGGACCCAGGCATTGCAGCAACACCCAATCTAATGATTTGTAAAATAAACGTCCATCCAGAAGAACAAATTTTATAGCTTTATACCTGAGCTTCCTAGAAACCTTTCGGGATGGATTCTCTAGATAATCAACAATCTCTTTTCTCCAATCACCCTCTGCCAGGTCACTCCTGAAAGCACACACCTCTTTTGTTTTTCTCTGGATAATCTCCAATCTCTTTTCCTAGAAACGCTTCTTGATTTTCTCTATAACCCGAGGCACTTTGAGCCAATTTGTTTGCCTCCTCATTGTGTTCTCTAGGAATATGCCGTCGAATTACTAACTGAAAACTTTTCAAGATTTCCCTGCATTCTTCGTAGTAACTCCTCAGGATATCACTTCTACATTCATATTGGCCATTCAATTGCTTTATAACCAACTCTGAATCTCCATAAATCTCAACTGAAATAGCCTTTGCTTCTTTCAAATATTGAAGCCCTCGAAGTAGTACTTCGTATTCAGCTTGATTATTTGTGACAGTGGGTTGGATAGGAATAGCGAACTCAAACATCTCACCTCTGGGTGAAATCAATAAAATTCCTACACCACCTCCTTTGCCACATGAGGATCCATCAAAGAATAAAGCCCACGGAGTAATTTCAAGTAAATCAATTGATGGATCACGATGTTCTGTAATGAAATCGGCAATAATCTGACCTTTAATGGCTTTTGCCGATTCAAACTTCAGCTCAAACTCAGATAAAGCCAAAATCCACTTGCCAATCCTTCCATTCGAAATTGGCATAGATAACATATGTTTTATTACATCAAACTTTGAATATACAACGCATTCGGCATTCAACAAGTAGTGCAAAAACTTTGTACACGAGTAGTAAACACACAAGCACAGCTTCTCCACAGCCGAGTACCTGGTCTCAGGATCAAGTAATTTTCGGCTAAGGTACGCTACTACCCACTCCTTTCCTTCAAACTCTCGTATAAGGGCCGATCCAATGGTTTGGGCATCGGCCGCCACGTACAACTTGAAAGGCTTGTTCAACTGTGGAGGCACCAGCACTGGTGGTTCCTTCATGTACCGCTTGATCTCATCAAAAGCCTTTTGTTGTTCGTCACCCCATACAAATTTTTGATCCTTCTTGATCTTCAACAGCGGAGAAAAAGGCAAGACCTTTTGTGACAAATTTGAAATGAATCTTCTCACAAAATTGATCTTGCCAAGCAGTGATTGCAACTCCTTGAGATTGGTTGGAGGAACAACTTCGTCGATAGCTTTCATGCTTTTCTTGCCAACCTCAATCCCTCCTTCATGTACCAGAAATCCCAAGAATTCTCCAGCTGAAACTCCAAAGGCACACTTGTTTGGATTCATCTTCAACCCATGCTTTCGGGTGCACTCCAGAGTTCTCTTCACATCCTTCAAGTGTGAGTCATGATTCAAAGATTTGATCACGAATCATTAATATAAATCTCAACAATTTTGCCGATCAACTCATGGAAGGTATAGTTCATGGCTCGTTGATAAGTTGCACCGGCATTTTTCAACCCAAATGTCATAACGATCCATTCAAACAGGCCTATATGCTCAGGACATCTGAAGGCTGTCTTCGATATGTCTTCTATTGCCATAAATATCTGATTGTACCCTGCATTATCATCCATAAAACTGTAACTTTATGTCCAGCGGCAGCATCAACCAACAAATCAGCAACAGGCATCGGATATCCATCCATAGGAGTGGCTCTGTTCAAATCTTTGAAATCTATGCAAACCCTCATCTTCCCATTTTTCTTATAGACAGGGACGATGTTAGAGATCCACTCAGCATACCTGCATGGCCGAATGAAGTTTGCATCAAGCAATCTTTCAATTTCCTTCTTCACATCAGTCAATACTTCATCCTTGTAGATTTTTCGGGGAGGTTGCTTATAAGGTTTAAAACCAGGCTTAATTGGCAACCGATGCTCAACAATGGAACGATCCAAACCAGGCATCTCCGAATAATCCCAAGCGAAGCAATCTTTATATTCCTTTAACAGCTTGATTAACCTGTCTCTGAAACTAGGCTCCAAGTTAGCACTGATAAATGTCGGCCTTGGCTTGTCACCATCTCCAATGTCAATTTCTTCTAATTTGTCATCCGACATGGATCCACGCCCTAGCTTTCCATCAGTTCCATCAAATAGATTATCCATTAAAAAATTGCTATAAGAGCCGACTGCTTGAATCGGCTGTTGATCACTGCTGACTGGTTCAACAGGACCTTCACCCCAGTCCTTTCCTGAGAAGCAATGGATGCCTTGATACTCCTAGAAGGCTGGTTCGCCATTGGCCACGCTCACTGAATCATCCACTTGGACTACTTCAATATCGTCATCTACCCATTGAATGAGCTGTTGGTGCATGGTAGATGGGATGCAACAATTGGCATGGATCCAGTCCCGTCCAAGCAGCAAGCTGTAAGCTCCTTTGCCTTCAATGACAAAGAAGGTCGTGAGAAAAGTCTTGGACCCGATCATCAGGTCCACGTGCACGCAGCTCTTGGTATCTGAAGGATTCCCAGCAAAATCATTCAGAATTATGCTTGTTGGCGTCAAGTCTCCGGGGCCCATGCCAAGCTTCCTGAAGGTGGTGTATGGCATCACGTTGACTGCAGCTCTGCCATCAACAAACATCTTGGTCAATGGCTTGCCATTGACGTATCCTTTCAAGTACAGCGGCCTCATGTGTTGATTCCTGGCCGGCTTGTCAAAGGTGGTCTGCTTAGCCAACACCAGTTGCGCCATTAATCCCCCAAGTTGCTCATCCTCATTGACATCTGGAGACACCTCCTCCTGCACAACTTAGTTAGCGGGTGCCATGAACTCATTCGGCAGAAATTACACCATGCACGCTAAAGCCGAACGACCAGATCCATCAAGCCTATCTTTTGGCGCCATACTTGCTTTTTTTTGATCCCCGCCTGCTTCAATTCTTGGTTCCTGAAGGACCGATACGGCGAACTAGAGAGGGGGGAGTGAATGGGAGCCGATAAAAATTCTTCTCGAAGGAGATGGAAAATCCTACAAGATGAACACGGCTTCCAACGCACGTCTCCGACTCACGACCCGAGTTGGCCAAGCCCACGTAGCCACTGGAGTGCCACTGGACCTAGGAACCAACACACACACACACCCTTCCGACCTGAGAACGCAGCGGAACACCAAACCCGAGTCTTCAGACCAACATCGGTCAGACCGGTGAGCACCACTGGTCAGACCGGTCCCTGCTGGTGAGACTAAGCCACTTTCACCAAGTGGCTCCACACCGGTCAGACCGGTGAGACACACCGGTTAGACCGGTCACAGCCTGAAAGCCCCTAAGGCACCAAACAGGCCAACCGACCCCAAACTAACCCAAACTCGAAACAGCAGCAACACGGGACAACAGCGAACACACCCAGACGTTCACCCGAGCAAAAACCCACCGAGGGTTGCACCGGTCAGACCGGTCAAGAGCACCAGTCAGACCGGTGTAGCCTGGGCAGCTCGGGATGAACAGCACCCGCGGGTCAACTCCCCCAAATCCAAACCTCGATCTCCCGAATCGCTCCACGGACTTGAACAAGACTTTGGGGATATTAGGAACACCTCATGAGGAGTCCATAGCCAAGTTTAATCCCACCAAAACTCGTCCAAAAAGGAGGAATCGAACAAATCCCGCCAAGAGCACCACGAACCCTAGAAACCGGAAAACCCCAAAATCGAGCCCCTTTACTCACGGATTTGGGAGGGGAATCACAGCCCAAAGAACCACGAAGGGTTCCCACAAATTTCCCCCATCAAATCCCCAAGAGAAAGGTCCCGAAAACAACCCAAAGAAATCACCAAGAGAGGGATCCGAAAATCACCACCAAGAACAACCGGGAACAACACACCCAAACCTTGAGGAATCACGCCTATACATGCAACAAAGGTTCATACAAGCTCTAGCTTGCCGCCCGATCACCTAACCCTCTCACAAGATCTCACCATGAAGCTCTAAGCTAGTCCTATGGAAATCCTAAGGAAAATAGGAAGGAAAATAGGAAAACAAATGAGCTAGGGTTTCAAGAGTTGGCTGCCATCCTCTCACCTCTTGGGTTATATGGAGGCAACCGAAAGTCTAAAATGCCCTTTCCTAATAACTAGGGATGCAATCCCCTCAAGGGCGGATTAGGAAGTCTTCATGTCTTTTCCATCGGATGGATGCCCGGCGACCGCACCCTGCGTAGCCTCGACGTAAGCCATGCGATCCCTACGCGTGTCCTCCGCTTCGAAGTCTCCGGACTGCGTCATCGCACACCGATCAGACCGGTGCTCCTCACCGGTCAGACCGGTACCCACTGGTCAGACCGGTCTAGCACTGCTGCAGCACCGTCTTCGGTTCTTCGGTCTTGGCTTTGTGGATCAACCAAGGAACCCAGTGGTTTTCTGGTGAACCACTGAAAACACCGCGAACTCGGTGTAGCCTCTGCCAATCTCCACTCATGACTTGGCTCCCACGTAGTCCCGGCTCGACCTTGGTTTTGAGGCTCAACCAAGAAACAATCCATGACTTCATCTTGCTATTCATGCCACCATGCGGCCCGCACTTGACCCCGCTGGCCACCGGGTCCCTCGAACGAAGCCTACTTGTCTTCTCCACACCTGGAGGCCTCACCGGCGTCGACCTTTTGCGCTTGTTCTTCACCTGCACCAACACCAGTAAAGCCGCAACCTGCACCTGCAATACTTAGCCAAGAATCAGTACACACAACATTGTCGATCACTCATCACACAAGGAAGCGACCATCCACCGGTCCTCGAACCACACATGGTCCTCAATCTCCCCCTTGATGAGTGAATTGACAACACCCACACGAAAGTAACAAGAGAGAAAAGAAAAAGAAAAGAAACGAACAAAAAGAAACTCCAACAAGTGATCGAAAGCCAAACAAAGGCAAAGAGAAAGATCACTTGAAGAAGACAAGTCTCGGACTCCTTAGGCAAGGGCAACGGCTCGACACATCCGAGACAAAACAAAGATCAAAACAAAGAGCGCAAACCACCAAAGCAAAGCTCGAAAACCACAAAGAGCTCCCCCTGCACACAAGCAAGCTCCCCCTGAACCAATGCACCCCCCTGGACGAATGCATGCAAACCAGCTGAAAACAGGGCAGCTGCAGCAGCCTCATCTCACACCGGTCAGACCGGTCATCGCCACCAGTCAGACCGGTGCCTAAGATGTGCACAAGATCAGCACTCACACCGGTCAGACCGGTGACCTTGACCGGTCAGACCGGTGCACAACAGAGCCCAGAAATGGCTCGAAACCACCTGAAAACCTTCTAAATGCGTCCAGCAAGCCATTTCAAGGTCAAACTTCTCCCCCTTGTTTCCAATGCAAGAATCAAGCCAAAAATGCAAAACTTTCAACCTAGAGCTTCTCAAATAGACAAAATTCAACAAAGAATGCTACACATGTCCAAATGAGCAAGTTAGATACTCTACAGTTTCGTATCAACATCAACTACACGATCACCAAGTTTCACAACCATTGGACGAAGCTAAGATGGATTTGGGAAATTTTGCGAAAAACTTGCCTCTCATGAGCAAAGTCCTAAACATGATCAAAACATATCAAAATGGCAAAGCCACACAAACTTCATGCTAGGACAGCCATTCTAATCATAAGACCATCACAAACACCCACAAGCACCTCATGTCATGCCAAAGCCACCGAGCCATGTGCCTACTTCTATGTATGAGACTTCTCATTGGTAGGCATCATGCAACGGTTTAGCACCCAAAGCAAATAAAATTCAGCACAAATGACATGGGAGCATATTTTCCAAGCATTTTTCATTTCATTTTCAGATTGGTAAATGGTACATGAAATGTCTTTGCGACACTACTAGATTTTCCCCCTAATGCAACACACAAAATGTGTTGCAATATGCCATATTTGGTTGCAATAGCCACAATTGCAACCAAATTATTCCGTGGGCCATGGGATGCGAAAGGCCGCGTTGCATTAGGGTATTGCGTCGTTGTCCATCTAGTGGTTGCCAAAGTTTTTTTGTTGCAACGTAACGCAACGTTGCAATTAGGGTTTTTTACAACACTTGTTCTGGTTGCAAAGTGTACTATTGCGACACATCTGCGGTGTTGCCAAAGGTGCAATTGCAACGTTTTTGTTTCGTTGCAAGTTATAGTATTGCTACGCACTGACTTTGGTTGCTATTGGTTGAACCTCGTCTATTACCACGAAAGTAATTTGGTTGCAATATGTAGTATTGTCTGATGCCACGAAATTGGTTAGTTGCTATAGGTGGTCTCCTCTATTGCCACAAAAGTTGATTTCGATGTGATAGGTAGCATTGTCGATGCCACGATATTGGTTACGTTGCTTTAGGTGGTATCCTCTATTGCCACGTAATTTGATTGGTTGTAATATGTGGTCCTCTATTATTGCTTCGAAATTTGGTTGGTTGCCATAAGTTAAAGTCTTTATTACAACGTTTCTATTAGGGTTGCTACAAGTGCACTATCTATTGCCACGCTCCTTTTGTGTTGCTACAAGTTGAACTTCTTATTACCACGTTCCTATTAAGGGTTGCTTCAAGTACACCATACTATTGCCACGTTCCTTTTGTGTCGCTACAAGTTGAATTTCTTATTACCACGTTCGTATTAGGGGTGCTACAAGTGCACCTTACTATTGTCACGCTACTTTTTGGCAACGAAAAACACTGGTTGTGATATCATGATTTATCATTTGCAACGTATAGTGTATTCTGCCACGCTCATTTATGTAACAGCAGTAATTGCAACATTAATTAACATCAACAGATAAATATTACAATGCATCTAAGTTAATTAACCAACATTGAACCATCCACTGAGTTAATTACATGACTCATGAAGTACTTAAATACTTAAAAGTTTGGCACAGGACATTGTTTCAACACATAGTAGACAAATTTGCTAGGACATGAAGAACTTGGTCTGCCAATTGTGACTTGGAGATGATCCCAACACTTGATCAGCAAAGGGGGATCCAATGCAAGGAGGTCGCATCACCCGTAAAGAATCAACAAAATTTTTAAGCTAGCATCAATTAATCTCTAATATTGGAATTTGTGAAACAACAACATATAGCAAACCAAAGATTGATTGTGATTCATAAAAATAGCATAATGACATCAAATAATTACCACAACCATAAACACACTTTGACAGTTGAAACATGAATTACATTCACAGCAGTAAGAGTTGTTGGAAAAAAGCTTCACCTCATGTCTTTTTGGTGCTTTGTCATCTCCTTCGTGCAACTTGTACCTGTAGCTGTTGAGAAGAAATTTGTCTAACGGTGGATTGTGTTTCAGGATTGTTAACACCACCTTTAGTGCTTCTGGTTTTGCAAAATACTTGCTTTCGAGCTTCTTCAGATTCCTTCTCCTATGAACCAATCATTTGGAAGGACAAGATTAGGCGTAATTTCATCAGTAACTGATGATATGTACTAGTAAAAAGTTGTGAATTCGAGAACAACACGAGTACACGAGAGCACATTCACCCGGAGTCCGGTTGTATATTCCCGGATGTAGGAATTGATGGTTCCGCCGCCACGTTGTCCGCGGATTCGGCGACAAGGTTGTTTCTTTGGGTGATTGATGCAACCGCCGCCACGTCGGCGGATTCGGTGACATTGTTGCTTGGGCATGGTTGCACGGATATTGGCTGGTCAACCTACCAAAGGATACAAACATTCATATATAGAACCCAAGGAAAGAAACCCATTCATGCAAATAGCTTGACCCGATTCCTGTGGAACTTGTGATTGTCCATTTGATGCTTGCGGCATTGATAGGAACTCTTGCCTAAGTGTTGTAGATCTGCCTCGCCTTCTCTTTTCACTTTCTTCAAGTTGGCGTGCATGTTCTCTCCTTTCTCGCTTCCCTTTCTTCTTCCCATCCCGACATTTTTTCTTGTAGCTGCCCAAATGCGTCCATGAGCTCGACGTGTTCCTCATGCTTGTAGCTCTTCCCTACGAATTTGTTCCTCGCGCTCCGCATTGAGCAAGCTGCCTTCTAGTTGGGTTTTTTGCCAGGTGCCCGTTTCCATGCAACTTGGTTGATTTGCACTTCGTGACTTCTTTGTAGGCTTTTTGGAACATCTCGTTTTTTTCCTTTTGGGAAACAAAGTTGTTGTCTGCATTTGATTCCGCCTCGGCAATAACGCCGCTTGCGGTGTCCTAACATTTGCAAGGCACGGGTGGAGGAGTTAGTTGAACAAGAGATTGGTTGCATTCTATAGTTGCATAAGCCTATGTATAGTAATGTATGAACTAATTCATTGAGAACTCACATAGACATTTTTAGATTGTTCGTCTGTCCAAGACCCCTGGTTAGTGTGAGTTATCCACCAAAGTTCCATATCATCGGGCTCTTCACCAGTTTCTGGGTCTCTCTGTTATGCCAATAAAATAACAAATTAATGTTCTTCATCCTGCAAGACAGATTGGAGATGTGCTTGTCCAGTTATTACCTTCTCATAGCTGCGCTGAGAATAAGGCTTAGCGCCTGACAAATGTCTTGTCATTTGTTGGCATCGAATCGCAGAATTTTGTGTGCTCCTTTCCTATACAATGTAAAGTTATGAACAAAAATCTTAAAGACTCAGACATCGCCATTTGAATGAAAAATGTAGTGGTCGAAATCGTAATTAACAATGTGGAACAAACCTTGAATTTAGCGATCTTGAAATACTTCAACGGATAGTGCCATTCAACAATATCTAATTCCGTAGGCTTATGTAACATTCTCCGGTGGTAGGCGTTGTATGTCTTGGCCGTAGCGCGCGAAAGTTGAACGCCATCCTTTGTAACGCTCCCTAGCAATGGCCCATATCTTTTCCCTTGATTCGACATTATCCTCCATGTCCCACTTTGCCTGTTATATAATCACAATAGCATTCAAATATTGTGTGAGTTCATTTGTTAGTTTTTATTTGAATTGTACTGAAAAGCAAAGTCTATTATTACCAATACATCAGTTGCTATTGCGTTTTTGACTTCTTCCCTAACATTTTTCCATGATTTAACTCCAATGATAGGAGCCCTTTTCCTTGTATACATGACCACTTCATCAACGAATGAGCGGTAGTTATCACCTACCGGTCCTCCATGTTTAGAGAATTGAATGTCTAGCTGCTTTGCTTGCCCGCCTTGATTCTCTTGGCGATTACCGTCAATGCTCTTACGGGACCGCGTCCTCTTTTCTTAACTTTTTGTGAGCCTATTCCATGCGAACAACATGCATGTGATAATACCCACAAAATAATTGTATGCACGGACGGGTAATTTCTATGGAACACATGTTACCGGATCCTTGCTCTGTTGTTTCCAACGCCGAGCATGAGATGGAGGGCACCTTGCGAGGTGTTGGGTTCATTTCATTCCTGTGTTGCAAAATGAAGGTGGGGTCCACGTACCGTTCTGCAGAGAATTTAGTGGCATATGATGACCGATCATATTTTGTAGTATGACAAAAATGGTAATTTGCTTGCAAATTAGGAGAGGGATATTATCGATGTCTTCAAGTAGTCCTGCAACATTCAGGTATTCTCTGTATGTATCGATTGTGTCATCCCTGAAAATGTCTTTTAATTCTGAAATATAATCCATAATTAATTTCATTCATGTGATCGAACATGCAAATTCGGGAGTATAAGTACACAAATATTTGGTTGAAGCATATCATACCCAAGGCTTTCTTCTCTTGATGCAAATCGGCTAGCCAAAGTTTGTATTCATCTAAGTCACATTCTTCTACTTCTTCTTCATCATCGGCATTTATGTAAGCACTTTTGGATTTCAAAGGTGTTATGGCCATGGTATGGTTTATAGGTATTGGCTCTCCGGAGATAACTAATCGATCACCATCTCCTCCTCGTGAATCTGTTTCATTCTTTCTACGTCGACGTCGTAGTCGATCTCGGTGAGTGTTGCTTCCGCAGTAGAGTCAGGAATTCTAGTCTTGTAGTAAACAATGTCCCTCATCCTGTACCCCGCTTTTTGTTTCAGGTTGTTTATGGTTTGTAGGGTGATTTGTGAACCACGAGGGTGACAAGTATGTGTTGTATCTGGCTCCCCATCTATACCCTTCTCAATCATATATACGGTCCAAGACTGATCATCTAATGATCTGCGCATTCATTTCGATGTCATATCAATAACATGTGATGAAATTTGGTGTGCAAATCGCATGATCAAATGCATGAAATCTAGGGTACCAGCGCGTGCACAGATGCATGAGATGTTGGATGCAGTACGAACGAGGGGAAAGATGGAACCACGATACAGCGTACCTGGCCTCGGTCGTCTCGTCCTGAGATGAAGGTAAAACATCAGGGTCTGCACCTATGTCCACGTCGACGCGTGCTTCATCGTCGCCCGAAGGTGATGATGACCCAAAGAGAGCCCCCCGTCGCCCTAGGCACGGGGGCCATGGTGGCGGTAGGTTCACCAATCGCCGCACCGGGGGTTGTGAACATTCTAGGTAGCATGGCCGACGACGGTGTGCGCCGCGCTTCGAGAGGACGTAGGGGTCACCCTTGCCGGCTCCCTCGACGACGGCATCCTCGTGTACGCGCGGCGAGAAGCGGCTTGGCGGCGGCGGCGGTAGTCGTATCGTCTACCCGGCCCCTAGCCGACCGAGTTGTAGATTTGTTTTGCGAGGGGATTCAGGAGGGAAAGTAAAGACGCGCGACTTTTTACTCTTGTAACCCGGCGTGGTGGCCCCAGTCATGGTTGTGCGGTAGTTTGGGCGAAAGTTAAATAATTCGGATGGGAAAAAACTGGCGCCACATTCCAAATCGCTGGCTACCCATTTTTTCTGAACGTTTGGCGTATTTGAGGGATGCATTTTGGTGTGGCCAGCTGACGGGTGGGTCCCACAAAGTTTACTTCTTGTTTACCACAAAGTTATTGTATATTGGTTACACATTTTTTGATGTGGTCAGAGTAAATTTACGAATGTCATATTTGTATAAACTTTAGCAGACTACCATAAACCCTTTATCAGATTTGTACCAGAGTAAAATGCATCACACAAATATGTGTAACAAACATAAAGATCGGGTAGCAATCGGTAAGATTTATGACAACGAGTTTACACAGGCTAGCTACCCGAGTCACGTTGACACCACACCAACTAAGGATCATCAAAAACATGCTCTACAAGGACAC
The DNA here is from genome assembly GCA_947561735.1 of Cenchrus americanus. Classification (NCBI taxonomy): domain Eukaryota; kingdom Viridiplantae; phylum Streptophyta; class Magnoliopsida; order Poales; family Poaceae; genus Cenchrus; species Cenchrus americanus. The sequence continues at coordinate 124,845,476 of OX387239.1, read as the reverse complement.
AAATTGTAAAGACACATACATAGTCGAAAGACACAACTTGAGAGACATGCTTTGTGTTTATTAGATGGATTTCTTCAAAGATGTGACTTAAATGACGCCAGAGCCTCTCTGCAAGGTCCCTCGTCAGTGGCAGATAAATTTCCTGAAAATGAAGAAATCATTAAACGAACTGTCAGAACAAATGATAACTGAAATCCCGTGCCTTTGAAACAATGTTTAGCAATCAGTGAACTTGTAAAACACAAGAAAGAACGCAAACATGTACACCGAAATCCAGAATGTCTTTTAGGGTGCATCATGTGTGGAACAAATTTATCAAGAAATATCAGCAATCACAACTTTTATACCTTCCTTCAGATCATTAACGCTTCCTTGAGTGTGTAGAAGAACCAATCACACTCGTTTCGGATCCTACACTCCTCGCTGCAGAACCTATGCCACGAGTACCAAGCATGCCATCCTGCGTGGTCGCCACACCCGCGACCCACACACTACAAATCGTCGTGGCGAGGTACGGGCGCCGGCACCGGCGACACGGCAATCGCATTCGCATCTGTAAGCAGGTAGTGCCACGTCGACGCAATGATCCTGGAGCGGCATTTTGTGCAAGTCAAATTTATCCAAGGAAGCACCGTCGCCCCCTCTTGGGGTGCCTCAACCAAGCGCAGGAGCCGCCTGGCCTCGTCGTTGTCGGCCTCGCCGCTGTTGGGTCTGTAGAGGAAGAGGGAGAGGGCGTACATCGATTCCTTGTGACCCGCCTCCGCGGCGCGCCGTAGCTGGTCGAGGCACGGCGTGATGACGCCACGTGTGTTCCCCGGTCTTGCGCGGCGCAAGCCGCTCCGGGAACAAGGCCTCGGGTTGCCGACGTTGGCCGGTGTGTTGACGAGCGCCGCGCGATACTCGTGGCCGAGGTAGAATCGACGCCGCGGGGACGCGTTTCGGGGCTAGGCGTCGTCCGACCGTGGCGGCGCCGCCCACCACGCACATTGCCTTGCATGTTGCGCGCGCGGTTGCGGAGATCCACAATGGCATCCTCGGCGCGCGGCGACGCGCGGAGACGATGTCAATCGTCGGCTCCGTCGGTAGTTCCGGCGGCCTCGACGACGCCTCGTAGCGAGCCACGGAGATCTTTTCCATGGAGTGGTTGCGGTTCGTCACGCGCGGTGGGTAATTGGATGTGCGACGCTGTTATCCCCCGGCGAGGATGAGGGGAGATGGAAAAGAACCGCCGCCTCCGAGATCATGTTGTAGATTGAATTTGGGGGGTCGCGGGGGTTCATTGGGTTTTAAGGAAGCTGCGCTTTCATAGGGAGGACACGGAATCACGGGGTCAATGACGGGTGTACCCGAGGCACTAGTTGGCCCACAAATCGGTCTTTACGGAAATTTGACTCGGGTGACCCCATTTGTGGACGGAGTTGCGGGACCCACACCGTAGGATTATTGCGCCAAGCGTCGGCTTTGAACCCGCGAGAGATTTCCCCATTGGACGAGTTGTGGGCCCCACTGTCGGCACCCGGATTGGGATGTGTTCTTGAGTTGTTCATGTTCATAATGAACTTGATCATTTGTATCGTTTAATCATAACTTCAAAGTTGTTTATATTTGTCAAATGACGTCCAAATCGGGAAATTCTTTTTCCTACATTCTTATGACAACATAATCTAGATCATGGTGTCCACTCCATATCGTGTCACGGCGTACGAGCAATAATAATTTAAAAATAGAACATTTCATAACTAGATTCAAGATTTTCAATCAGTAGACGACGTCAATTTGAAATGAGATGAATACCAAAGTTTCATAGCTCGTCGAGATGAACAATCTTTATATTGGTTGGATTCTCATTCGAAGAAGTGGTCCTACACATTGTTCGTTAATCCTAGGTTCACTCTCATTGTTTAACAAACTTGGTCGGAGACATGTCATTTTTGTTCTACGTGATCGTACCCCTTCTTCAAATGAGAATCCAACCAATATAAAGATTGTTCATCTCGACGAGCTATGAAACTTTGGTATTCATCTCATTTCAAATTGACGTCGTCTACTGATTGAAAATCTTGAATCTAGTTATGAAATGTTCTATTTTTAAATTATTATTGCTCAGACGCTGTGACATGATATGGAGTGGACACCATGATCTAGATTATGTTGTCATAAGAATGTAGGAAAAAAGATTTCCTGATTTGGACGTCATTTGACAAATATAAACAACTTTGAAGTTATGATTAAACGATACAAATGATCAAGTTCACTATGAACATGAACAACTCAAGAACATCCCAATCTGGGTGCCGACAGGTGGGGCCCACAACTCTGTCCAATGGGGAAATCTCTCGTGGGTTCAGGCCGACAGTTTGGCGCAACAATCCTACCGACAGGTGGGTCCCGCAACTCTGTCCACAGATGGGGTCACCCAGAGTCAAATTTCCGTTAAAGACTGATTTGTGGGCCAACAAGTGGCTGGGTAGACCCGTCATTGACCTTTGGTAACCGCCCCACCCCGCCGAGTTAGTGGGGTCGCGTCCCTGCAATGGGATATTCTGCCTTTTAGTCATTGATCTGTCGGCCCCACACGGCAGTGGTACGAATGCAGTTGCCCGACGCGAGTTATATAACCGCGGGGCCTCGCCGTGTTTTCCAATCCCGCTCCTTTGCACCGCGCCGCTCTCATCGATCTTGAGTAGCCGCTCGTCTCCCCCTTCGACTCCCTGCGCGCATCTATGGCCGGAGAGAAGCGCCCCGCAGAAGAGGCCCCTGGGGGTTCGTCGCCGTCGGTCCCGCCGCGTCTCCGTCGGTTGCTTTCTCGCCGGGGGTGAGTGTCTTCCTGTCTCCATAATTTCCTGTGCTCGCCGAGGATCCGATCTTGTCATTCTTCTTCTCGTTTCCTAGTGCGACATATGGCCGGGTCCTTCGGCCGGCGCGGCGCCTCCGTCCGGTGGATCTTCGTCGTCGGAATCCACGGAGCTTGTCTTCTTCCTCGTCTCGGGGCGACGCCCCCGTTCGTCAGGAGGCCGGGGACTCGGCAGAGGAACTGGCGAGGACGCGGCGTCGTCTAGACGACGCACTTTGCGCAAGGTAGGGGACTCGGAGGGGACCGGGATGCGATGCATACCGCCCTTCGGGCGGGCGAGACGGAGACGGCCCGAAGTTCGCGGCGCTAAGGCTGATGTGGAGGCCCGCCGCTTTGGTGAGTTCCCCGTATTCCGTCGGTGCACGCCGCCCACTAGGCTCTTGTTTGACTCGTCGCCATTGTTTCTTGCCTCAGCCGAGGAGGCGGAGGCGTCTTTCCGCCGTGAGCAGGCGGAGGAGCTGCGCCGCCGCCTGAACGATCTGGAGGATCACCACGATGAACTTACGCGCGCGGCGGAGGTTGTCGTCGCGGTGGTCGGCCCGGGGCTCCAGCTGCTGCCCGACCGTCTTCGCGCGCTCCCAAGGTGTGTCAAGGAGGCGGTGCGTGCCGGTGCGTGCCAGGGAGCCGCCCGCGCGCTCGCGACGGCGGACATTCAAGTCAACTTTCCCTTGGGCGATGCGCGCCCTGGGAGTGGCCGTTACCGCCGGATCAGCACCGGCACTACACGCTGCACTTCCCCATTGCGGCCGATGCCGCCGCCGCGGGGGTTGACATCGACGGCGTGCTTCGCGACGGCGCCGCCGCCGACATTGGCGGCCTGTAACTCACCTTTCTAAGATTAATCTGTACCGACCTCTCGTGGCCGAGGAAATCGAACTTCGCATTGTTCCTTGTTTGTGCCATTGCGATTTTTGTTCCCGCTCCTTTGCGGGGGGGGGGCGTGGTCGGGTGTACGAAGCAAACTACTCCGGCCCCCCGTGCCGTCTTGTCACCCGTCACAGCAGCTGACGCGTGCTCAGTAGGAGGCTAGGAGCTTCGTTGAACAGGCGTCCAGGGTACTTGAGTAGAGTATGTAGGACTGAACGCGTGGGAGATTGCGAGGCGCAGCGCTGCGTTCCTTCTTCCGTTCGCATCTAAATAAAATTAGCCCCAAGAATCTTTCATAAATGGAACACTAAATATAATTTATTTGTAAAACCTTTTCACGTGTCAGCGTAACTTTGTGTGACGAATCTAATGAACCTACTTAATCCAGATATTTAGCTACTGATTTTGAAAGTAGTTTTGAAAATAACTTACTTTAATACTTGTAATTAATGGTGCACCTTCATGGAGTAGTAAATGTAGATGAAATCTAAAACTAAATACATAGTTTGGATCTACTTTGCGATACAGATCTTTTCACAAACCTTTTCAGACATCAAACCCTTAGTGTGATTTTGCATGCAACTATCCGGTGCAGGTGAAGCGTTGCGGCCAGACCACGACTCCCCAGGCGCGCGTGCGTGTAGCAGTTAATTAGGAACCGCCGCCCCTTCGTCTTGCTGGTTGTCTTCAAATCTTGCCATGCCCATTGCTTCGGCAACCACCATGTCGATTTGACCTGTATATGAAGCCGAAACGACAGCATAGAATATACTAGTTTAGCCATTTCCCTACCCCGCCCCACCCCCTCTCTCCCACTGTCGCATCAAAGGAGAAGGGGTTCTCTTGCCTGCCGCCATTGCCGGCGACCCCACCGAAGCTTGCAATCTCTGCAACCGCCATCGCAAGCGACCTCGAAACGGCGGCGATGGCCCGAAGCGACGCATCGGGTGACGGCGGCGCCCCACAAATGAAGGGGGATGTCGTAGAGGCCACCGCCGCCGCCGACCTCTACAGTAACCTAGGTGATGCGAGCGGAGCAATCCTGGCCGCGTCAGCAGAGAGCGTCGCTTCGAAGGTTAGTCCTGCAAGGCACAATGAGTTGCTAGCTAGTCGTGGATTTGTCACGAGGTTGAAGATTCGGAACTTTGTTTTCTTGGTTTGGGACTGCAGGGTGGCAAGCGTGTCGCCCTCAACCCGTGGGAGGCCGCCGTTGATCCAGCCGACGTTCGAGATCGGAGCGGTGCCGGGAGTGGGACGAATGGCGCCCGCCGTCGTCCGTCCACGACTTTCGGAGGAGCGAGGGACCGCCCCCAACTACGATGCACGAGGTTGAATTCTTCAAGGAGCGGTACCCGAGCATCAAGACCATCGTCACTTGCGACGCCGGAGTAGTGGCGGAGTACATCAACGAAATCAAAGGTAGCCCACCTCCCGAACGTTTGCTCGTTGGATTGGACACCGAGTGGATTCGGCTTCGCGGTGGCGGGTACAAGCTCGCATTGCCGCAATTGTGTGTCGGTTCGAGCTGCCTTATTTACCGGGTGCACCATGCCGGCTACAAGCTTCCCCGATGTCCCGAGCAAGTTTCTCAGCGAGGAAGGCCACATCTTTGTCGGAGCTCATATCACCAACGATGTTGAACGCCTACGGGAGGAGCTGCGGCGTCAAGATTTCTAATTGGAAAGACCTTCAACTGATTGTTGCTGACGTTGATGAGAAGTATAGCCATCTGTACGGAAATGGTTACGGTCGTCACTTGGAGAAGATTGGAAATCGAGTACGGAGCTACCTCCGTACAAGGACGAAATGTGAACCACGAGGCTTTGGGGTTTGAGGGTGTTGCACGAATGGCGGGTGAAATACGTCGCCAAGGATGCATTTGTCTTTTGAGATTGCTAATCGGCTTGAGATCAAGCATGGTTACCGATTTCGCCGGATGCTAATTTGTAGAATCATGTAAATAATGTACTAACCAAAAGTAGCAAGTAGAATTTCTTGGTTTTCGGAACAAGTATATGTGTACATATTAGTAGTAATTCAGTGATGGATTGAAACTAGGAGGCCTTGTTTATTTGGGCAATTTTGACAGATAACTTCCATATTACTCTAATTATTTGTTGATTTACTAAAGTTTAATTTGTATAATTTGTTAGTCAATTTTTTATTTTCTATATCAACATATTAAAAGCAACAGCACATATGCAAATTATCAATGTGCCCTTTTGTTAGAAAAGGATTGCGATCGAGATTGGGCCGGCCCATTTGTCCTTATTACTTCCCGGTGTGTGCGAAGCGCTGCACAGCAGCACATCAGCATAATCTTTAGTGCCACACCGCTACCTCAAGCGGGCGCACCACAACTTAAAAGGCGAGGCGTGCTTGCCATCCCGAACTCCTCTGAACACTGCTTCCTCTCTACTAACCTCCGGGCTTGTTGGGCTGGCCGGCCCATCGGGCTCCCGCTCGCTGGGCTTCACGCTCGCCGGTAGAGCATATTGGTGAACTGGCCTGCCCTACAGCCCCATATTTTTGTTTGTCATACCAATTTTTAGATTCATATTTTAAATATTAAGATTTATGCAAAAGTCTTCCAGAAGTAGTAAATAATGGCAACATAGAAGTCATGACTACGATCGAGTAAGTATCAATTGAAAAACTCATCATCTTGGGCATCTTGAACTATTGGTGCAACAATTCCATCATCAATGTACGTGTCATCTGCATCGTGTTCATCATCAACATCAAATACTTCATCGTCTGGTTCGTCAACCGCCTCGGCCCGAACCTGATTAATAACTGAGACATCGCCGGTTGTGCCTTCCTTGTGAGGACCATGTGTGGTTCAAGGACCGGTGGATGGTCGCTTCCTTGTGTGATGAGTGATTGACAACGTTGTGTGGACTGATTCTTGGCTAAGTATTGCAGGTGCAGGTTGCGGCTTGACTCGTGTTGGTGCAGGTGAAGAACAAGCGCGAAAGGTCGTCGCCGGTGAGGCCTCCAGGTGTGGAGAAGACAAGTAGGCTTTATTCGAGGGACCCGGTGGCCAGCGGGGTCAAGTGCGGGCCGCATGGTGGCATGAACAGCAAGATGAAGTCGTGGACGGTTTCTTGGTTGAGCCTCAAAACCAAGGTCGAGCCGGGACTACATGGGAGCCAAGTCATGAGTGGAGATTGGCGGAGGCTACACCGAGTTCGCGGGGTTTCCGGTGGTTCACCAGAAAACCACTGGGTTCCTTGGTTGATCCACAAAGCCAAGACTGGAGAACCGAAGACGGAGGTGCAGCGAAGCACCGGACCGGTCCTCCGACCGGTGGGTCGGCCGGTCGACGGCCGGTGGGGACCGGTCGACCGGTGAGGAGCACCGGTCCGACCGGTGTGCGACGACGCGGTCCGAATCTTCGAAGCGGAGGACACGCGTCGGGATCGCATGGCTTGCGTCGAGGCTACGCAGGGTGCGGTCGCCGGGCATCCGTCCGATGGTGAAGACATCAAGAATTCCAAATCCGCCCTTGAGGGGCTTGTATCCCTAGTTGTTAGAGAGGGGCATTTAAGACATTCGTTTGCCTCCATATAACCCAAGAGGTGAGAGGATGGCAGCCAACTCTTGGAACCCTAGCTCATTAGTTTTCCTATTTTCCACCTATTTTCTCTAGGTTTTCCTTAGGACTAGCAAGAGAGCTTCACGGAGAGATCTTGTAGAGAGGGATGGATGATCGGGCGGCTTGCTAGACCTTGTACAAACCTTTGTTTCATGTATAGATGATTCGGCGTGGTTCCTCGAGGTTTGGATGTGTTTTCCCCGGTTGTTCTTGGTGGTGATTTTCGGAGCCCTCTCTTTGTGATTTCTTTGGGGTGTTTTCGGGGCTTCTCTCTTGAGGATTTGATGGGGGAAATTTGTGGGAACCCTTCGTGGTTCTTTGGGCTGTGATTCCCCTCCCAAATCCGTGAGTAAAAGTGCTCGATTTTGGGGTTTTCTTGAGTTCTTGGGTTGGAAGTGCTTTCGGCGGGATTTGTTCGATTCCTCCTTTTTGGACGAGATTTGGTGGGATTAAACTTGGCTATGGACTCCTCATGAGGTGTTCCTGATATCCCCAAAGTCTTGTTCAAGTCCGTGGAGCGATTCGGGAGATCAAGATTTGGATTTGGGGGAGTTGACCCGCGGGTGCTGTTCATCCCGAGCTGCCCAGGCTACACCGGTCTGACCGGTGCTCTTGACCGATCTGACCGGTGCGAGCCCTTGTGGGTTTTTGCTCGAGTGAACGTCTTGGTGTGTTCGTTGTTGTCCCGTGGTGCTGCTGTTTCGAGTTTGGGTCCGTTTGGTGGTCGGTTGGCCTGTTTGGTGTCTTGGGGGCTTTCAGGTTGCCATCGGTCTGACCGGTGTGGGTCTGTAGACTCGAAATTTGGTTTTTCCGCTGCGTTTCTCGGGTCGGAAGGTTGCGTGTTGGTTCCTAGGTCCAGTGGCACTCCAGTGGCTACGTGGGCTTGACCAACCTTGGTAGTGAGTCGGAGACGTGTGTTGGAAGCCGCGTTCGTCTTGTTGGAGTTTTCATCTCCTTCGAGAAGAATTTTTATCGGCTCCCATTCACTCCCCCCCCCTCTCCCCGGTTCGCCGTATCGGTCCTTCAAGTGGTATCGAGCCGGTTCGGGTCTTTGTTGACTCTAACCGATCTAAGATCCAAGGATGGCGTACCGGGAACGGGGTTCGGGTCCTCCACACTTCGATGGCAAGAACTACCGGATGTGGAGCAAGCGGATGGGTGCGTTCCTCCGCGGAAAGGGTCGGTTCCTTTGGGATGTCACGGTGGACACAGGCTATGTCCACCGATGGATTTCCTAGCTCCGGGGTCGAGGGACGGATTCGACGCCAACAATAAGGCGGTCGACTACTTGTTTCGTGCTTTGTGTCGGCCCGAGTTCGATCGGGTGCACACCGAGCACTTGGCTTGTAGGATTTGGGCGGTGTTGAAGGAGGCTCATGTTGGGAACGCCCGTGTTCGAGGGCACGGTTGTATGCGACCTACCGGAGAGAGTACGAGAACTTCACTCATCTCCCCGGTTGAGTCCATCGATGCCTTGTTTCGGGAGGTTCATGGTGGTGGTGAACAACATGAGGGCCAATGTGGACGTGCTCCCGTACGATGATCATGATAGAGCGGTCAAGCTCTTACACTCTTTGGATCGTACGATATGGGGCGGAAAGTTCGAGGCCATAGTCGAGTCGGAGAGGTATGATACTCTGACGGTGAACGAGCTGTTCTCGAAGCTCAAGTCGGCTGAGGTGGATAGGGGCATGACTGCCAAGCTCGAGGGACCGACTGATTCCCATAGTCTTGCCCTCGTTGGTGGTTCCAAAGGAAAGACTAACTCTAACCCATCCACCAGGATGTTCTCGTTTTCCTCTTTGATGTCTATGCCAGATGAGGAGTTTGATGATCTTGGAGAGGACGAGCTGGCGCTGTTGACAAGGCGGTTCGAGAGGCTGCACGAGAACCGTGTGAACATGAGGAGGAACACGAGGACTTGCTTCCAGTGCGGCAAGCCGGGACACTTCGTCGACGACTGCCCGGAGAAGGTCGAGAACAAGGACAGCTAGAAGCACAAGCCGAGGATGAACGATGGCAAGTACCGTTCGAGGCGCGACCACAAGAGCAAGCACAAGAACAAGTACAAGGACGAGCGACGATCGAGGAAGAAGGAGGGCCGAGGCAAGGCCCGAGCGATGGTTGGAGCGAGCGACGTCGACTCCAGTTCCGCGTACTCCACCTCGAGCTCGAGCAGCAGCGACGACGAGGGAGATCGCCGCAAGAACAAGAAGTCGTCCAAGAACCTGAGCGGGCTGAGCTGCTTCGCGAGAGATGGCTTCTGCACCATGGCGTTGAGCTCCGGCAGCAAGAAGAGCACACAGAGCGACGACGAGGTGCGTGATGAGCTTCCCTTCTTGCGCCAGGAGAATGAGAGGCTTGGCTCTTTACTTGATAATCGTGATGACATGCTTAGAGAGGCCAAGAAAATGAGGAAAGAGCTTAGGGCTTCACTCGAGGATGCTAGGACTAGAGTGGCTGAGCTAGAGACTCAGGTGCTTGATAGCAAGCTTGAGATTGATTCGCTTAAGGCTAGCCCTGTTGTTTCTGATGAGAATGATTGTCTTGATTGCTCCATATTCCTTGCCGATCTTGCTTTGTTTAAGGAGAAGCATGCCTCCAAGTGTGAGGAACTAGATGTGCTTAGGGTTGAGGTGGGCGAGCTTAAGTCTAGACCTGCTTTGCTAGGTGCTTGCACTTCTTGCCCCGTTTTGCATGCTAAGATTGATGAGATGCATGCTTACACTAGTTCGCTCGAGGCTAAATTGAAGGAACCCATGCCTACATCTTGCTCTACCCGTGAAATGCATGCATTGAAAAATTTGGAGCTTGCACATTATGTTGATCGTTTGCAGGATGAGAATGATGATTTGAGGAAGTTGATGGGTTGGTTGTCCGGTCACGAGCCTCAGTTGAGGATGATGATCGAGGCCTTTAAGAGGCAAGATGGTGAGGGGCTTGGGGCAAACAAGGTTGGTGAGGGAAGTGGAGAGAATATCCCGGAGCCACCAAAAACCCACCACAAGAATGATTTCCCACCAAAACCTAACCATCTAAGGAACCGACTAGACACAACCCCAGCTCCACCCGTGATTCCTACACCCACAAATGATCTACAAAAGCCTATCAAGTTTGTGAGCACTTCGGGGAAAGTGTTCTTTGGGAAGGAGAGTGAGAAGGCAAGTGGTGAGAAATCGGTGGAGGGTTCGAGTGGAGAGAAACCGAGTGAGCAGCCACATCCCAAGCCAAAGCCTAAGCTTGTGAGGTTCCATTGTGGCTATTGTGGGAGAGATGGCCATAAGGAGGAGTTTTGCTTCAAGAGGAAGCGAGAGGAGAGAATGGAGAAGGAGTGGGCTAACAAGGACAAGTACCACCCTTCCGATGGTGTACTTGAGCCTCGTATGCGGATGCCCGGGGGCAAGGCGATTGTGAGGACGAGTTCGGGCTTTGGGAGAGAAGAAGGACGCACGTGGGTGCCTGCTTGTGTCACACACACCTGGTCGGACGGTGTGGAGCACCTGGCCGAGCCGGTGCGGGCACAGGACAGACATGTTTGGGTTTCGAGCTCGTACAGGTGCGAGGGTTGTTTCGGTGGTCGTGGTTCTAGTGGTTGGGCTGGAAAGGGTGCAGGTGGTCGGTTGCTAGGCGTTCTCCTCCTCGTGCTCAATACGGGGATTGGAGGAGTCGTGGCTTTGAGTTGGAGAGGAAGGACGTTCCACGGGCTTTCTTGCGTGGTTTTGGTCCTCCTCCAGGCAGAGAGGGGTGGTTCCCTCAGGGTGGTTACCGTGGTGGTGTTCGTGGAGGTAGCTTTGGTAGGAGAGATGCTTTGGTTGGTGCTAACCCCACTTTCGAGCAAATGGCTCGGCACTGGTTTTCCTCCTTTGGTACTAACCCCAGTGCTGAGTCGTTTGTTCACTCACGTGCCTATTTTTGAATTTCAGGTGGGAGACTTGAAGAACATTTGGTTGATTGACTACGGTTGCTCGAGGCATATGACCGGAGACAGGGGGTGGTTCTCAAGTCTCGTCCCGGTGGTGACGAAGAGGTACATCACCTTTGGGGACAATGGGCGTGGGCGTGTGCTTTCGAAAGGTGAGATCAAAGTGAGTGACATGATCACTCGAGGCGTGTTGCTCTTGTTCAATCGGCCGGGGTACAATTTGCTTTCTGTGTCCCGGTTGTTGGATGAGGGTTTTGAGGTGTTGTTTCGGCCGGTGTGGTTCTCGGATTGTGGACTCTCGAGGGGACCTTGTTTGTATGGTCGTTCCCGAGGGTCAGGTGTTTCGTGCTGATTTTTCTCAGTCTTCGGGTGTGGAGCGTTGTTTCTTGGCTGGTTCTTCGAGTGAGTTGTGGATGTGGCATAGGAAGTTGGGTCACTTGAGCTTTGACCTTCTGTCTCGCTTGAGTAAACTCAATTTGGTCCGAGGATTGCCACGGTTGAGGCTTGAGAAAGAGTTGGTCTGTGCTCCGTGTAGGCATGCCAAGATGGTGGCCTCTTCTCACCCACCTCTCACCGATGTGATGACTGAGCGTCCATGCGAGTTGCTCCATATGGACCTTGTTGGCCCAGCTCGTGTGCGATCTGCGGGTGGGAAGTGGTATGTCCTTGTTGTGGTGGACGACTATTCTCGGTATGCGTGGGTGTTCTTTCTCGAGGATAAGGGGGAGACGTTTGGTTTTGTTCGAGATCTAGTCTCGAGGTTGAGGAACGAGAGGCACGGAGATGCCATACGAGCTATCCGCAGTGATAATGGCTCGGAATTCAGGAACTCTCGTTTTGAAACCTTTTGCCATGACTTGGGTCTTGAGCACCAGTTTTCGAGTCCGTATACGCCTCCTCAGAATGGTGTTGTGGAAAGGAAGAACAGGACCTTGTGCGAGATGGCTCGGACGATGCTTGATGAGCATAGGACTCCGAGGAGGTATTGGGCTAAGGCGGTGAATACCGCATGCTATGTGTCGAACAGGATATACCTTAGAGTGCACAAGAAGAAGACATGCTATGAGTTGATGCATGGTCGCACACCCAAGGTGAGTCACTTCCATGTCTTTGGTTGCAAGTGTTTCATTCTGAAGAAAGGCAGGAAGTTGGATAAGTTTGAGGCTAGGTCTGTCGATGGCATTTTCCTTGGTTATGCATCTCAATCTAGAGCATATCGTGTGCTCAATCTTGAAACTAACCAAATCGTGGAGACTTGCGAGGTAACCTTCGACGAGACAGAGCCACGTAGTCAGCTTGTCTTTGAGTGTGCAGGTGATGATGAGCTTGGCGAGGAGATCTTTCAGGAGGAGTAGCATGAACATGGTGATGATGAAGATGGCGGTGTGGTGCCCCCGGCTGAACATGTACCCACTACTTCGACTACGATGATGGATGGACCCTCTGCTACACCTACGACGACAAATCAAGAACGAGGAGAAGCTGATGTTGAGGGGGAGGTAGCTTCGAGGCGAGAACCTCCCCGGCGAGTTCAAGTGGATCACTCAGCTTCGAGGATCATCGGTGACATGAATGAACGCACTACACGGTCGAGGGTTCGAAATAATTCCCATTTTGCTCATGCTGCGTTTGTTGCTTCTTTCGAGCCCAAAGACATTGGACATGCACTATCTGATCACAATTGGGTTAACTCGATGCATGAGGAGTTGGAGAACTTTGAGAGGAATCGGTGTGTGGGAGTTGGTTGACCCTCCCCCAGGGTGTAAGCCGATTGGTACCAAGTGGGTGTGGAAAAACAAAGAGGGAGAGAAGGGTGAGATTGTGAGGAACAAGTCGAGACTTGTTGCCCAGGGGTTCAGTCAGAAGGAGGGGATCGACTACGAGGAGACCTTTGCTCCCGTAGCCCGTTTGGAGGCGATTAGGATCCTTCTAGCCTTTTCCGTGGCTAAAGGGTTCAAGTTGCACCAAATGGATGTGAAGAGTGCTTTTCTGAATGGGGTGTTGGAGGAAGAAGTGTATGTGAGGCGACCTCCTCCGGGGTTTGAGAGTGATAAGTACCCCCACCGGGTGTACAAGTTGAGGAAGGCAATCGTATGGGTTGAAGCGGCGCCTAGAGCTTGGTATGGCGAGGTTGAGGGGGTTCTTGTTTGAGAGAGGTTTTGAGATGGGGAAGGTCGATCGGACCTTGTTTTTGCCGAGGCGGGGCGGAGATATCCCGATTGTGCGGTGTACGTGGATGATATTGTCTTTGGTGGCTCGTCTAACTCTCTTGTTGCGAGGTTTGCGGATGATATGAGCGGGGAGTTTGAGATGAGCATGATGGGTGAGTTGCGGTTCTTCCTCGGGCTACAAATCAAGCAATCAAAGGAAGGAACATTTGTGCGCCGAGGCTAAGTACACCAAGGACATTGTGCGGAAGTTCAAGATGGAGGACTCCAAGGCTATGACGACGCCGATGAGTACGACTACGGCTCTTGATGCGGACGAGGAAGGTGAACACGTGGACCGAACGAGTACCGAGCATGATCGGGTCACTCCTCTACTTGACGGCGACGAGGCCGGACATACGGTTCTCGGTGTGTCCGTGCGCTCGTTTTCAAGCGTCTCCGAGGACTTCGCATCGGCAAGCGGTGAAGAGAATTTTCGGTACTTGCGTCACACTCCCGACTTCGGCCTTTGGTACTCCGCGTCTTCTTCTTTGGCGCTTCATGGTTTTTCGGACGCGGATTTTGCCGGTGTCGGGTGGATAGGAAGTCCACTTCGGGACTTGCCGCTTTTGGGTTCTTCTTTGGTGTCTTGGTCTTCCCGCAAGCAGTCGAGTGTTGCTCAATCCACAACCGAGGCCGAGTATGTTGCCGCTGCTAGTTGTTGCTCTCAGCTCCTTTGGATCACCTACACCATGAGTGACTTTGGTGAGGAGTATACCCATGTCCCACTTCAATGTGATAGCACTAGTGCCATAAGCGTTGCAAAGAACCCAGTGCTTCATTCCAAAAACAAGCACATAGAAGTGAGGTATCATTTTCTGAGAGACAATGTTGAGAAAGGAAAGATAGCTTTGATCCATGCACCCACACATGACCAACTAGCCGATAGTTTCACCAAACCCCTAGATCAAGCCACTTTCACTCGGTTGCGGGGGGAACTTGGTGTGTGTTTGATTTCTTGAGTTGGGTGTGTAGGAGCTCTCTTTTGCCGGTGGTGTCGAGCCCGTTTTGCCTCCCCTCGAGGAGCCGGTTTGTAGCATATGTATAGCTTTCCTTTGTGCATTTCTTGCATTTGGCATGGCATATGTAACATGATGTATAGGCATCCTTGTATCTTAGATTGCATGCATTTTGTATCATATGCATTGGTTAGGAAAAGCTTCTCTCATATACATTGTTCACCATGGAATGAGATATATGTCTTTGTGAGCTTGTTTGGTATGCTACGGTTAGTTTGGCTTAGCTCTTGATGATCTTGATGAATAATCCATGGTTGATAGCTATGCTTTTGAAAAATGTCACATGTATGCTCTCTCATGTGTAAATGCCTTTACATGCTCTTGACATGTTTTTGTGGCCTTGCTATGCTTAATTTGTGGTTGGATAGCTAGTTTATTGATCATATGGGGCCAAAGGCTCATTTGCCATCATGAATGTTTAGCCCTCTTGATTTATCTTGTGGAGGAGCATAAGTTCCTTTTTGTCGCAAAGACATTTCATGTACCATTTACAAATCTGAAAATGAAATGAAAAATGCTTGGAAAATATGCTCCCATGTCATATGTGCTGAATTTAATTTGCTTTGGGTGCTAAACCGTTGCATGATGCCTACCAATGAGAAGTCTCATAAATAGAAGTAGGCACATGGCTCGGTGGCTTTGACATGACATGAGGTGCGTGTGGGTGTTTGTGATGGTCTTATGATTAGAATGGCTGTCCTAGCATGAAGTTTGTGTGGCTTTGCCATTTTGATATGCTTTGATCATGTTTAGGACTTTGCTCATGAGAGGCAAGTTTTCGCAAAATTGCCAAAATCCATCTTAGCTTCGTCCAATGGTTGTGAAACTTGGTGATCGAGTAGTTGAGATCGATACGAAGCCGTAGAGTATCTAACTTGCTCATTTGGACATGTGTAGCATTCTTTGTTGAATCTTGTATATTTGAGAAGCTCTAGGTTGAAAGTTTTGCATTTTTGGCTTGATTCATGCATTGCCAACAAGGGGGAGAAGTTTGAGCTTGAAATGGCTTGTTGGACGCGTTTAGAAGGTTTTCGGTGGTTTCGAGCCATTTTCGGGCTCCGTTGTACACTGGTCGACCGGTGATGAGCACGGTCCGACCGGTGTGAGTGCTGGTCCTGTACATATGTTGGGCACCGGTCTGACCGGTGGTGATGACCGGTCTGACCGGTGTGAGCTGAAGTTGCTGCAGCTGCCCTGTTTCATGTGGTTTCTTGCATGCATTCGTCCAGGGGGAGTTGCATCGGTTCAGGGGGAGTTTGCATGTGTGCAAGGGGAGCTCTTTGAAATTTTTCGAGCTTTGTTTCGGTGGTTTGTGCTCTTTGCTTGAGCTTTCCTTTGTCTCAGATGTGTCGAGCCGTTGCTCTTGCCTAAGGGGTCCGAGACTTGTCTTCTTCAAGTGATCTTGCTCTTTGCCTTTGTTTGGCTTTCGATCGCTTGTTGGAGTTTCTTTTTGTTCATTTCTTTTCTCTCTTGTTAATTTCGTGTGGGTGTTGTCAATGCACTCATCAAGGGGGAGATTGAGGACCATGTGTGGTTCAAGGACCGGTGGATGGTCGCTTCCTTGTGTGATGAGTGATTGACAACGTTGTGTGGACTCATTCTTGGCTAAGTATTGCAGGTGCAGGTTGCGGCTTGACTCGTGTTGGTGCAGGTGAAGAACAAGCGCGAAAGGTCGTCGCCGGTGAGGCCTCCAGGTGTGGAGAAGACAAGTAGGCTTTATTCGAGGGACCCGGTGGCCAGCGGGGTCAAGTGCGGGCCGCATGGTGGCATGAACAACAAGATGAAGTCGTGGACGGTTTCTTGGTTGAGCCTCAAAACCAAGGTCGAGCCGGGACTACGTGGGAGCCAAGTCATGAGTGGAGATTGGCAGAGGCTACACCGAGTTCGCGGGGTTTCCGGTGGTTCACCAGAAAACCACTGGGTTCCATGGTTGATCCACAAAGCCAAGACCGGAGAACCGAAGACGGAGGTGCAGCAAGCACCGCACCGGTCCCTCGACCGGTGGGTCCGGCCCGGTCGACCGGTGGGGACCGGCTCGGCCGGTGAGGAGCACCGGTCGACCGGTGTGCGACAACGCGGTCCGGATCTTCGAAGCGGAGGACACGCGTCGGGATCGCATGGCTGGCGTCGAGGCTACGCAGGGTGCGGTCGCCGGGCATCCGTCCGATGGTGAAGACATCAAGAATTCCAAATCCGCCCTTGAGGGGCTTGTTCCCTAGTTGTTAGAGAGGGGCATTTTAGACATTCGGTTGCCTCCATATAACCCAAGAGGTGAGAGGATGGCAGCCAACTCTTGGAACCCTAGCTCATTAGTTTTCCTATTTTCCACCTATTTTCTCTAGGTTTTCCTTAGGACTAGCAAGAGAGCTTCACGGAGAGATCTTGTAGAGAGGGATGGATGATCGGGCGGCTTGCTAGACCTTGTACGAACCTTTGTTTCATGTATAGATGATTCGGCGTGGTTCCTCAAGGTTTGGATGTGTTTTCCCCGGTTGTTCTTGGTGGTGATTTTCGGAGCCCTCTCTTTGTGATTTCTTTGGGGTGTTTTCGGGGCTTCTCTCTTGAGGATTTGATGGGGGAAATTTGTGGGAACCCTTCGTGGTTCTTTGGGCTGTGATTCCCCTCCCAAATCCGTGAGTAAAAGTGCTCGATTTTTGGGTTTTCTTGAGTTCTTGGGTTGGAAGTGCTTTCGGCGGGATTTGTTCGATTCCTCCTTTTTGGACGAGATTTGGTGGGATTAAACTTGGCTATGGACTCCTCATGAGGTGTTCCTGATATCCCCAAAGTCTTGTTCAAGTCCGTGGAGCGATTCGGGAGATCAAGATTGGATTTGGGGGAGTTGACCCGCGGGTGCTGTTCATCCCGAGCTGCCCAGGCTACACCGGTCTGACCGGTGCTCTTGACCGGTCTGACCGGTGCGAGCCCTTGTGGGTTTTTGCTCGGGTGAACGTCTTGGTGTGTTCGTTGTTGTCCCGTGGTGCCGCCGTTTCGAGTTTGGGTCCGTTTGGTGGTCGGTTGGCCTGTTTGGTGTCTTGGGGGCTTTCGGTCGCCATCGGTCCGACCGGTGTGGGTCCGTAGACTCGAGGTTTGGTTTTTCCGCTGCGTTTCTCGGGTCGGAAGGTTGCGTGTTGGTTCCTAGGTCCAGTGGCACTCCAGTGGCTACGTGGGCTTGACCAACCTTGGTAGTGAGTTGGAGACGTGTGTTGGAAGACGCGTTCGTCTTGTTGGAGTTTTCATCTCCTCCGAGAAGAATTTTTATCGGCTCCCATTCACTCCCCCCCTCTCTGGTTCGCCGTATCGGTCCTTCACCTTGTCCGATCTAGACCAATTTGTCAAAACCTGGTGTTCACCGAGCAAATTAATACCTTCGATACCCACAGCAAGTGAGTCCTCGAGATCTAATTCAGGCATGGCAAACAAGTTCCTTGGTTTCATTGAAATAACACTGCTCCAGCCAGGTTTGTTCACCAGATTCACATGAAACACCAGTTCTGCCTGTGTTGCCAGAATATAGGGTTCATTGCTAAACTTATGTCGAGTAGTATCAATGTCAATGACCCCATATTTATCTTTACTGTATCCTCTGCCTCTGTTGGTACTTGTGACAAGAGGCACATCAAACCAGTCACACTGGAACAGAATAACTTCTTTTGTCCAGGGAATTCCAGTGAGATCATTCTTTTAATCACCCCATACCAATTTGTGCCTTCTGCCTCACCCTTGACAAGCACACCACTGTTTTGTGTCACAAGGGTTCTCTCGATGTTAACGGTACGAAACGACCAATTGTTGATATGACATCTATTCAATGTACGAGGTCGGGGATCCGGTCCTTGAGCAAGTGCAAACAAATCCGAACTTACTTCCCCTCTAGCATGTAAACCCGTGATCTTGCTTTCAAACCATCTTACGAGTTGAGCCTCATGTCGCTTATCAAGATTTCTGGATCCATGTGCCCTCAGTTCTTCCAAATGCTCGCTGCACACAAAAGAATATTACCGTTAGTTTGATATTTAAAATTAAAAGCAACAATGATGTTCAGTAGTGCATCTTACTCGACATATGGTCTAGCTTCATCACAATTGCAAATTATGTAGTGCCTCATCTTCCGAAACTCTTTTGGTGGTATTTCTTCAACCGTATGTCCTCTCCTCTTGTAATCCATTTCTGAAAAAATGCTCAAACCAGATGGTGGCTCATTAACAGTAACCGTTTCATGTCGATCAACACGATTGTCTTTGGTTTCCACGTCCAAGAATCTTGAGCAGAATGTAAGGCACTCCTCGAGTATGTATCCCTCAAAGAATCGAACCTTCGGGGTGAGCCTTGTTCCTCACATATCCTTTCACAATGCGTAGGTACCGTTCCACCGGGTACATCCATCCGTAACACACTGGCCCCCCAAGTTTAGCTTCTTCGCCTAGATGAACAGCAAATGGATCATGATATCAAAAAATGCAGGTGGGAATATCATCTCAAGTCGACAAACGACCTCCCTAATTGAACAATCCGAGCCTCGTCCAATTCCGATTCCACCAACTCCTTTGAACATAGTGCATCGAAGAAATTACTAAGCTGAATCAATCCAATGACAACAGCTTCTGGCAAAATCCTATGCACCACTAAGGGTAAAAGTTTATGTAGAATTAGATGGTAGTCATGCGTTTTCAAGCCTGACACCTTACGTGACTTTACATCAACACATCTTCTTATATTCGAGGAAACCCCATCAGGCATCTTCACTCCATATAGAAATTCACACAAACTTTCCCTGGCATCCTTATCTAACTCGTACAAGGCTGATGGCAAGGTATACTTATCATCTTTAATCACGAGTGGTGCTTCGATTTGGTCGTATCCGTAGATGCTCCATGTCAAGCCGAGCATTCTCCCCGTCCTTACATTTGCCATCCAACTTAAGCAGAGTGCCTAGTATGCTCTCACATATATTTTTCTCAATGTGCATCACGTCCAAATTATGCCTGATGAGCAAAGAAGACCAGTAAGGGAGCTCAAAAAAAATACTCTTCTTCCTCCAGTTGTGCCATCTATTGTCTTCGTCACGCTTCCTTTTTTGATAACAATGTCTTTCCAAATTCTACTTGTTCAAAAGTAGAATACTGCTCAAGTACCTGTGCACCAGATAGTGGTTCTGGTGCCTCCTCGGTTTCGACCTTGTTGTTGAAGCGACCGCATTGTTGCGCCATGGATGGTCATGGGCCAAAAAATGTCGATGTGCCATGTAGCAGTTGCTTCCGCCCATGTTTCAACCACAAATACTCGCTATGTTTGTGGCAGTATGGACATGCAAACTTTCCTTTAGTGCTCCAACCAGACAACATAGCATAGGCCGGGAAGTCATTAATTGTCCAAGGAAGTATAGCACGCAATCTAAAATTCTTCTTAGTCCCTGCATCTCTTGTTTCAACACCATTATTCCAAAGCTCCTTGAGCTCCGAAGATCGGGGGCCTCAAATATACATCAATATCCATTCCAGGAGATTTTGGACCAGGAATCAACATTGACAAAATCCGGTTAGATTGTTTCGACACATCCATGGAGGCAAATTGTAAGGAACCAGGATGACAGCCAAATGGAATACGTAAGACTTTGCATGCCAAAGGGATTGAACCCATCAGAAGCAAGACCCAGCCCAACGTTACGACCTCCTCCTTCTGAAAACCATTTAAACTCTGAATCCACGTGCTTCCATGCCTTTGAGTCAGCAGGGTGACGCATTTTCGCATCATTCACCAATTCATTCTTGTGCCACTGCATATCCTTTGACATTTTCTTTGACATATACATTCTTTGAAGCCGAGGAATAAGAGGAAAGTAGCGTAGGATCTTAATCGGTAACCGCTTCTTAACGAAGTAGCACCCATCGCACCGCAATTATTATCGCAGGTTTTATCTACAACTTTCCACTTTGACTCCTTACAAATGGGACATGTTTCCGCATTTGCGTATTTATCAAAAAATAACACACAATCATTTTGGCATGCGTGTATCTTGACATAGTCCAAGCCCAGGTCTCGAATCACCCTTTGCACTTTATCCAAGGAGTCAGGAATACAATGCCGGTCAGGGAGAACCTTTCCAAAGAGCTTAAGTATGGCCTCCAATGACGCGTTACTTAAGCCATACATGCACTTTATCTGAAAAAGCTCCACAATAAAAGAGACCTTCGTTGCATTTTTCCATCCTGGATACAATTCCCTCTTTGCCTGCTCTAATTCTTTCAAAAAGATCTCTGCCTGCTTATCTGCCTCTTCCTCATCTCCGGTTTGTCCATGATGTATAGTGCCACTGATAATGTTTCTAATCAGAGTATTGGTGGCAGCAGGGTTATCATCCAAACCATCTTCTTCATCGTCTTCTACAAATAAATGTGTTGGATCATCAGCTGTAGGTAGTGCATCATGATTATTGAGATCAGCAGTAACATCTTGATTCACAAGACCCTGAGAAGAAGTATTAGTTTGGTCTTGAATGTTACCAGCATCGATGAAACAATCAGCAAACCCTCTATTGAGTAAATGAATTTGAATGGGACCCACGGTGGAATGTCTGATCATGCATTGACACAAATTACATGGACACGCAATAGATCCACCTCGCGCTGATGAGGTCGTAATTTTTTGCAAAAAAAATCGAAAATTGTTCTGCCAATCCGCTGAGTGTCGAGGCAAGCGCATCCCACTTCGATCTTCGTCTGATGCCATTAGTTAATCTGCATTGTTCATGTTTCAATCGACCTTGTTCACGATATATATACCAATATGCATATATATGCAGCGAACGATTGGATATATATATGAGATCAAGACATCGGTACGTACCGGCCGTGGCCGTAGCGCCGCTCAGATCTCCGCAACAAGAATCACGTGGAGATCGCCGTGGAGATCGATCCCCTAGAGGCCCTCGTGGAGATCTCCGCAACAATAACCAGGTTGTCGAAGACGGAATTTTGGAATGGTCCAGATCGGAAGAGCCCCTATCTGATCGTGGCAATACATACACGATAGACAAAATTTTAGTACAACCAAGGAATACCCGGTTTCAATATTTCTGAGGTTGTACGTAGTATGACCTTTCTCAGGGTTTTCAACATATGCGTAATTCATTATTTTTCTTTTCTGATCGGCTACTATAGAGGCTAACAATAATACACAAAATTCAGGAGTTCTAGTGAAGAGTCTCCAAATTGTTGATCACAATGCTTTGTGAATATTCACATGAATAGCATAAACAATAGCATGTCGCAATTCTGAAAACAGACAGATGGTTAGTCCAAATATGCATGACAGGACCCAACAGATTTCAATTTGTGTCACTCATGAGTTCAAATATTTTGCAAGGGCTCATCCAGATCCAAACACATAGACATACGAAGATGCATATATAAAGGTTCAAAGTTATTACTTAGATGTTGCCACATACACATCCATTCTTAGACCATTCACCAAAGATCCGCATAACATTCACCTAGGACCCGGTTATGTTACGTACTAAGCTAGATTACTACTACTTGCGATTGAATTTATCCCGAAGCTTGCGGATCTTCTTCGCCATCACTTCTAACTTGCCGAGAACAGCCTCCATGAATTCCTTCGGGGTCATCTCCATGTCTTCCTGCGTTCCAAAGAATGTCGACGCTTAGGTTCTCAATCGCTCCCGCAAATCATCATAGCGCTCCTTCAACTGTTGAACCATTTGGCGCAAGGGCATTTGCTATGGCGGACAACAAACACAAGTTACTAACATGAAATGTGTTACAACAGATTTGTGGCCAATGCAGCAAAATAGTCAAAAAATGCACCTTTCTTTTCGATGATCCCGAAGCTTTCGATGGAGACGGTTTCTTGCTATTGTCCCGCTCATCATCCGAGTCCGGAATGATGATCCTCACCGATTAGCGTTGTTCACTAGCTCGAGCAAACAAAACAATTTGTTGTTTTTCAGTTTTAAACAACCTATTCAATCTCTTGACTCATAATGTATACCAATTTACCCGTGATCCCCCGACTACCCGCCGAAAAGGCCTAACCTACTAAATGGGACACTGCGTTCATTTGGCCGGCTTTGTTTTCGTGATTGTGATCAAATGTACACAGTCGATTCACAAGAAAAAGATGGCAAGAAATCAAGCCAATTATCATTATCATTATCTAGTATGGGGTGAGATGGATCCGCACAAAAACACAATTATCATTATCTAGTATGAAATTTTGATTACTATGAACTACTAACATTTTTCTAATTGCAAAAGGAGTCACACGATTCCCGGAAAATCAAAGAGGGTAGGGCGGTGTACCTCACTTCTCTTCTCGGAACGCTTGCATCCGACTAGGGCCCCGCTTACCCTTACGGATGGATCGACTTGGTGATGTGGGCCGTCGGATGACGACGACGAGGTGGCGGTGTCGTCCGTACCAGAGGACGACAAAGTTGGGGGTGCCGCCGACCATACCGAGGACGACGAGGTAGGTGGTGTGGAACACTTGAACCGCCCGCGTGCATCGCGCTTCTGCGTGGTGGAGTAGTGGCACCTCCGTATGCCGCCGCCGCCGCCCGAAAACGCTCGGTGCGGCCCTCGCCGTCCGCCGCCGCCGCTCTCCAGGATCCCCTCGATGCGGCCCCGCCCGCCGTGGAGGCCGCTCGGCTGTGTTACGGCGCTGCGGCCCCTTCGTCCACGCCCGCCACTGGTCTGGGAAGGCTCGATGCGGCCACTCCGGCCGGCCGCCGCCGCTTGCCGCAGGGGAAACCACGATGCGGGGCATCTCGATGTGGACGCGACGGTCAGAGCCGACGAGGGGGATGGTTGGGAGCAAAAGTGTATTGGGGGTGGGGGAGCTGAAAGTTATAGATGATTTGGGCCGGCATATCCTTGTTTTTATTACTCTCATCGGCCCATTTGACATTTTCACGTCCTAGTCTCCAGTACCTTTAGTGCCACCCCGTAAACTGAGAAGAGGGTATCCCAGCTTAAAAGGAGAGGCGTGCCTGCGTTTTCGAACTCCGTATTACCATCATCAACTAATGCTTGCTACTTGCGCTATGGGGCTTAATGGGCTGGCCGGTCCACTCGGGCTCCCACTCGCTGGGCTTTACGCTCGCCGGTTGAGCCTATTGTGGTCTGGCTTAGCCCACATCCCCATAGCACACAATTTTTTCATCTAAACAAATCCTCTCTTTTTTTCATGGTACATATAGTCTATACCATATTGTTAAAATTCAGATTTTTCATAATATAATTTATTTATTAAATCGCATTTTAAATTTCGCTACAACCCCATAGCAGATTTTTTCATCAAAACAAATTTTGTGGCAATACGTACGAATATTCCTCCTTGAGGCTAGAAACGAAGCAGTAGCCTTCCTTGTTTTGCAACAACGCAAAGAGATATTTGCAACCCAAATAAGATGTTGCGTAAGGCCGTTCAAACGCAACCAACCCTAGTATGGTAGCCATAGCAAGTTTATATTGCAACACCCGAATTTCTAGTGCAACGCAGAAATAGGGTAGCAATATTTCCTACCAAATGCAACACAATTTTGAATAATGGGTGCATTAGCGCCAACTTGTTGCAACATCGCAAAGATATATTTGCAACCAAAATTCTACGTTGCAACTTGTTCAAACGCAACCATCCCTAGTATGGTGGCTATAGCAACTTTCTGTTGCAACGCAAGGAATGCTAATGCAACACAAAATTGGGGTGGCATTATTTCCAACCAAATGCAACGGAAATCCTAAAAAAGGGTGCATTAGCGTCATCATGTTGCAACCGAACAAATAAATAATGCAACTCAAATTTTGTGTTGCAATAGACACACAAATTGCAACCAAATCACCGTTTCGGTGCAATAGTACTCCCCTATTGCAACCGAAATAGTGGTGTTGCCTAAGGGATTTGTTGCAATAGGGGGAAAACCTTGTAGTGCAACAAAAAAGAACTTATGCTCCTCCACAAGATAAATCAAGAGGGCTAAACATTCATGATGGCAAATGAGCCTTTGGCCCCATATGATCGATAAACTAGCTATCCAACCACAAATTAAGCATAGCCAAGCCACTAAAACATGTCAAGATCATATAAAGGCATTTACACATGAGAGAGCATACATGTGACATTTTCAAAAACATAGCTATCAACCATGGATTATTTATCAAGATCATCAAGAGCTAAGCCAAACTAACCATAGCATACCAAACAAGCTCACAAAGACATTTATCTCATTCCATGGTGAACAATGTATATTGGAGAAGCTTTTCCTATCCAATGCATATGATACAAAATGCATGCAAACTAAGATACAAGGACGCCTATACATCATGTTACATATGCCATGCCAAATGCAAGAAATGCACAAAGGAAAGCTATACATATGCTAGAAAGAGAGCTCCCACACACCCAACTCAAGAAATCAAACACACACCAAGTTCCCCCCGCAAACGAGTGAAAGTTGCTTGATCTAGGGGTTTGGTGAAAATATCGGCTAGTTGGTCATGTGTGGGTACATGGATCAAAGCTATCTTTCCTTTCTCTACATTATCTCTCAGAAAATGATACCTCACTTCTATATGCTTGGTTTTGGAATGGAGCACTGGGTTCTTTGCAACGCTTATGGCACTGGTGCTATCACATGAAAGTGGGACATGGGTATACTCCTCACCAAAGTCACTCATGGTGTATGAAATCCAAAGGAACTGAGAGCAACAACTAGCAGCGGCAACATACTCGGCCTCGGTAGTGGATTGAGCAACACTCGATTGTTTGCGGGAAGACCAAGACACCAAAGAAGAACCCAAAAACTGGCAAGTCCCAGAAGTGGACTTCCTATCCAATCGACACCGGACAAAATCCACGTCTGAAAAACCATGAAGCGCCAAAGAAGAGGACGCGGAATACCAAAGGCCAAAGTCGGGAGTGTGACGCAAGTACCTGAAAATTCGCTTCACCGCTTGCCGATGCGAAGTCCTCGGAGACGCTTGAAAATGAGCGCACAGACACACTGAGAACTGGATGTCCGGCCTCGTCGCCGTCAAGTAGAGCTGTGACCCGATCATGCTCCGGTACTCCTTCTGGTCCACATGTTCACCTTCCTCGTCCGCATCAAGAGTTGTAGTCGTACTCATCGGCGTCGTCATAGCCTTGGAATCGTCCATCTTGAACTTCCACACAATGTCCTTGGTGTACTTAGCCTGGTGCACAAATGTTCATTCCTTTGATTGTTTGATTTGTAGCCCGAGG
The DNA here is from genome assembly GCA_947561735.1 of Cenchrus americanus. NCBI lineage: Eukaryota > Viridiplantae > Streptophyta > Magnoliopsida > Poales > Poaceae > Cenchrus > Cenchrus americanus. The sequence continues at coordinate 124,819,750 of OX387239.1, read as the reverse complement.
AAGAACTGCAACTCGCCCATCACACTCATCTCAAATTCCCCGCTCATATCATCTGCAAACCTTGCAACAAGAGAGTTAGACGAGCCACCAAAGACAATATCATCAACGTACACCTGCACAATCAGGATATCTCTGCCCTGCCTCAGCAAAAACAAGGTCTGATCAACCTTCCCCATCTCAAAACCTCTCTCAAACAAGAACCCCCTCAACCTGCCATACCAAGATCTAGGAGCCTGCTTCAACCCATACAACGCCTTCCTCAACTTGTACACCCGGTGGGGGTACTTCTCGCTCTCAAACCCTGGAGGCTGCCTCACATACACTTTTTCCTCCAACACACCATTCAGAAAAGCACTCTTCACATCCATTTGGTGCAACTTGAACCCTTTAGCCACCGAAATGGCTAGAAGGATCCTTATCGCCTCCAAACGGGCTACGGGAGCAAAGGTCTCCTCGTAGTCAATCCTCTCCTTCTGACTGAACCCCTGAGCAACAAGCCTCGACTTGTTCCTCACAACCTCACCTTTTTCTCCCTCTTTGTTCTTCCACACCCACTTTGTACCAATCGTCTTACAACCTAGGGGAGGGTCAACCAACTCCCACACCTGATTCCTCTCAAAGTTCTCCAACTCCTCATGCATCGAATTAACCCAATTGTGATCAGATAGTGCGTGTCCAATGTCTTTGTGCTCAAAAGTAGCAACAAATGCAACATGAGCGAAATGAGAATTGTTTCGAACCCTCGACCGTGTAGTGCGTTCATTCATGTCGCCGATGATCCTCGAAGCTGGGTGATCCACTTGTACTCGCCGGGGAGGTTCTCGCCTCGATGCTACCTCCCCCTGAACATCAGCTTCTCCTCGTTCTTGATTTGTCGTCGTAGGTGTAGTAGAGGGTCCGTCCATCACCGTAGTTGAAGTAGTGGGTACATGTTCAGCCGGGGGCACCGCACCGCCATCTTCATCGTCACCATGTTCATGCTCCTCCTCCTGAAAGATCTTCTCGCCAAGCTCATCATCACCTGCACACTCAAAGACAAGCTGACTACGTAGCTCTGTCTCGTCGAAGGTTACCTCACAAGTCTCCCCGATTTGGTTAGTTTCAAGATTGAGCACACGATATGCTCTAGAGTGAGATGCATAACCAAAGAAAATACCATCGACAGACCTTGCCTGAAACTTATCCAACTTCCTGCCTTTCTTCAGAATGAAACACTTGCAACCAAAGACATGGAAGTGACTCACCTTGGGTGTGCGACCATGCATCAACTCATAGCATGTTTTCTTCTTGTGCACTCTGAGGTAGATCCTATTTGACACATAGCACGCGGTATTCACCGCCTCAGCCCAATACCTCCTCGGAGTCCTATGCTCATCAAGCATCGTCCGTGCCATCTCGCACAAGGTCCTGTTCTTCCTTTCCACGACACCATTATGGGGAGGCGTATACGGACTCGAAAACTGGTGCTCAAGACCCAAGTCATGGCAAAAGGTTTCAAAACGAGAGTTCCGGAATTCCGAGCCATTATCACTACGGATAGCTCGTATGGCATCTCCGTGCCTCTCGTTCCTCAACCTCAAGACTAGATCTCGAACAAAACCAAACGTCCCCCCTTGTCCTCAAGAAAGAACACCCATGCATACCGAGAATAGTCATCCATCACAACAAGGACATACCACTTCCCACCCGCAGATCGCACACGAGCTGGGCCAACAAGGTCCATATGGAGCAGCTCGCATGGACGCTCAGTCATCACATCGGTGAGAGGCGAGTGATAAGAGGCTACCATCTTGGCATGCCTACACGGCGCACAAACCAACTCTTTCTCAAGCCTCAACCGTGGCAATCCTCGAACCAAATTGAGTTTACTCAAGCGAGACAAATGGTCAAAGCTCAAGTGACCCAACTTCCTATGCCACTTCCACAACTCACTCGAAGAACCAGCCACGAAACAACGCTCCACACCCGAAGACTGAGAAAAGTCAGCACAAAACACCTGACCCTGGGGAACGACCATATAGACAAGGTCCCCTCGAGAGTCCAAAATCCGAGAACCACCTGGCTGAAACAACACCTCAAAACCCTTGTCCAACAACTGGGACACAGAAAGAAAATTGTACCCCAGCGATTGAACAAGAGCAACACGCCTGAGAGTGATCTTGTCACTCACTCTGATCTCACCTTCTGAAAGCACACGCCCACGTCCATTGTCCCCAAAGGTGATGTACCTCTTTGTCACCACCGGGACGAGACTTGAGAACCACCCCCTGTCTCCGATCATATGCCTCGAGCAACCGGAGTCAATCAACCAAATGTTCTTCAAGTCTCCCACCTGAAATTCAAAAACGAGCACGTGAGCAAACAAACGACTCAGCGCTGGGGTTAGTACCAAAAGAGTAAAACCAGTGCCGAGCCATTTGCTCGAAAGTGGGGTTTCCACCAACCAAAGCATCTGTCCTACCAAAGCTACCTCCACAAACACCACCACGGTAACCACCCTGAGGGAACCACCCCTCTCTTGAGGACCAAGAGCGTCCCGGTGGTCGATGGATGACCGCTCCTCAGTGATGAGTGATTGACAACGGGTGTTGGACTGACTCTTGGCTCAGTGTGCAGGTGTAGGCTGCGGCCTAGTTCGTGTTGTTGCAGGTGAAGAATGGGCGCGAAAGGTCATCAGCCTTGAGGGGCCTCCGGGAGATAGAGAGACAAGTAGGCTTGGTTCGAGGGACCTGGTGGATGGCGGGACAAGGTGCGGGCCACATGGTGGCAAGACGATCAAGACGAAGTCATGGACGATCGAGCTGGTGCACGGTGGTGGTCGAGTCAAGAGGCTTGGCGGGAGGCTGGGCCGAGCACGCGAGGTTTGGTGGTTTGCCCACAAAACCATCGGAGGACGGTTTCTTGGTTTGGGCCTCAAAACTAAGTCTGAAGACCCAACACGACGAAGACGGGATCCGGGCGTGTCGGGAAGCTTCGAAGCGGAGGACACGCGGAGGGATCGCATGGCTTGCGTCGGGAGGACGCGGAATGCAGCGAAGGCGTGGCCGTCCGATGGCAAGACCCACAAACATTTGCCCCTGTGTGGGTTGTATCGATAGTAGTTGAGTTAGGGGTAGTCGAGTCATTTCCCACACCGGCGGGACCCGATATATAAGCCATGAGTGTGTGTGGATGGCTCTCCCTCTCCGTGACTTAGGGTTTCATTTTCCCCCCTCCCATTTCTCATTTTCGTAGCTATTTCCTTCTCCATTTTTTCTCTAGGGTAGCATGAGAGCTTCATGAGAGATCTGTTGAGAGGGATGGATTCTAGGGCGGCATGCTAGACCTTGTGAATCTTTCCTGGTTTGTATAGAAGATTCGGCGTTGTGTTTTCCGTGGTCTTTTTCGTGCTTGTTTTTGGTGCCTTTGTTCTCGGTGTGATTCCGCGAATTTGAGTGGATTTCTCCCCGGATTTCTTTGAGGGAAACCTGGATGGATGTCTTGTGCATCTTTTTGATTGATCTTGTGCCCTCAAATGCCGGGAAACCACTTCGATTCAAGGATTTTCGTTCGGTGCTCTAGCTTTTGGTGGTGCTCAAAGGATTCGCGATTCCTGGTGATTTAGGCAGTTAGGAGGCAAGATTTTTGGGCTATAGCATCCTTGTGTGATACTTTTCAAGTCCCCAAACCCTTGTCCCTATAGCTTCTACCGTTTGGGAAATCCGATGATGATTTGGGGAGTTGACTTTTGGGGTCGTGCGTTTTTCTGCTCTGTTTGCACCTCGCAGACGGTCCGCGAGGACCAGGTGAACAGTCCACGCCGTCCCTATTCGTCGGGTGTTCTTCGTGTTCTTGCTCGCCTTTTGTTTCGATCCGTCGTGGCTTTGAGTTTTCGTTGGGCGAGTTTTGGATGGCCCGCACGTACCGGGCGGACGGTCCGCGTGTGCCTGACGGACAGTCCGCATGCTCCCCGCGGACGGTCCGTTATTCGGGGTCGTCTCTGGAGATTCTGTTTGCTTTTTTGAACGGTCCATGGCGCAAGGCCGGACGGTCCGTGGTGTGTGTGCGGACAGTCCGCGGCAGCAGGCCGGACGGTCCACGTGGCCCGTGGGGACGGTCCGCCCCACCTGGTCGGACGGTCCGCCAGAGCCTGAGTGCTTTGTTCCTTGGTTCGATTCCTCCCTTCCTTCTTTCGTGCTTCCGCGTGTGCTTCAAGGAATCGTTCCTAGGACTAGAGTTTGATCCATAACCTCGTTGTCTTGGCGAATGGTGTGTGCTTCGATCCATCGCTTGTGTGTGACCGGGATTTGACTAGGGTATAGGTCGGATTCTTTGAGAAGAATTTTTACCAGCTCCTATTCACTCCCCCCCTCTCTAGTCGCCATCCGATCCTTCAATTGGTATCAGAGCTTGGTGCTGGATTCTTTGTGACTTTGACAAGTCTCGAATCCTAAGATGGCGTACGTTGAGCAGGGCGGTCTGCCGCACTTTGATGGGAAGGATTACTACAAGTGGGCGGCTCGTATGATGATCTTTCTTCGTGGCAAGTTGTTGGATTTCATTGTGCTTGACAAGACCTATGCTATTCCGGTCAACATCCATACTCTTATGGTGACCGATGCCGGTGCTAAGGCCAAGAATGAGGCAAATGCAAAAGCCGTTGATCACTTGGTCCAGAGCTTGTGTGATCCTAAGTTTGAGCGTGTTCGCCATTTGAATCTTGCTTGGCAAATTTGGGAGAAGTTGTTGGTGGCTCACGGTGGTGATAACCATGTGAAGGCTCGCCTCTTTGTCTCTTATCGGATGCAATATGATAACTTCACTCAACTTCCTGGTGAGGACATTGATGCGATGTTTCAAAGGTTCACCGCCATCGTGAACAACATGAAGGCTAATGTTGAGGATTTCCCTTACACTGAGCATGATCAAGCTTTGAAGCTCTTGCATGTCTTGGATCCAAATGTTTGGGGTGCTAAGGTTGAGGCCATCAAGGAGTCTGGGCAATATTTGACCATTGAGTTGGATGACCTCTTTTCTAAGCTTAAGTCGGCTGAGGTTGACAGGAAGTTGTAATCCAAGCATGAGGGCTCGACTGACCATAGTCTTGCTCTTGTGGGCGGATCAAATGTCAAATCTAACTCTTCATGTCGACAGTTTTCCTTGTCTTCTCTTATGTCTATTCCAGATGAGGAGTTTGATGTGCTAGGCGAGGAGGAGCTGGCCTTGCTCTCAAGGAGGTTTGATCGACTACATGAGAGCCGGAGGAATGCAAGGCGGAGCTCAGGGACATGCTACAAGTGTGGCAAGCGTGGACACTTCATCGCCGAGTGCCCGGAAGCGGAGGAGAACAAGTACAAGATGAGCGAGTACAAGGCTCACCCGAGGCGTGAAGACAAGTACTCCTCCAAGGGCAAGCACTTCAGCAAGTCCAAGAGCAAGGACAAGGACAAGCGGCGACCGAGCAAGGGCGGCTACAAGAAGGACAAGGCAAGAGCCATGGTGGCCGGTGCAAGTGACGTCGACTCAAGCTCAAGCGACGCGCAGTCAAGCTCAAGCAGTGAAGATGAAGACGTCGGGAGGCGCAAGGGCAAGAAGAGTGCAAGCTGGAACCTCAGTGGATTGAGCTGTGTGGCGCTTGAAGGCTTTTGTGGCATGGCCCATAGCTCGAGCAGCAAGAAGAGCGACAAGGAAGACAGCGACTCCGACTCGGAGGATGAGGTAAATCGTGACCCCGACTCTTTGCTTGCTGAGATCACTTGGTTGAATGGCTTGATTGACAACCGTGATAGTGTGTTGAGAGATGCTAAGAAGATGAGGAAAGATCTTAGGGCTCAACTTGAGAATGCTAGTGAGAAAGTAGGAGAGTTAGAGTCCAAATTGCTTGAATTGAAACTTGAGAATGACTCTTTGAAACTTGCTCCTACTACTCCCCGATGATGTTGAGTGTCTTGAGTGTGACGCATGGTTGAATGAGATCAAGTTGCTTAATGAGAAGAATGCTTCCACTTTGGCTAAACTAGATGCTCTTAGGACCGAGTATGATGAGCTTAAGGCTAGACCCACTTTGCTTGGTGCTTGTAAATCATGTCCTACTATGCATGCTAAGCTTGTTGATGCTCGTTCTACTATTAGCACTTTGGAAGCTTCTTTGAAATCTCCCGTTGTCAATGCATGCACTAGTCGTGATGAAGTTACTTTGCGCAGCCTTGAACTTACTTCCCATTTGGATGTCATCTATGAGGAGAATGATTATTTGAGGAAGGTGTTGGGTTGGTTGTCTGGGCGGGAACCTCAATTGAAAATCATGATTGAGGAGTTCAAGAGAGCTGATGGTCGTGGTTTGGGTTTTGAGATGTTGGGTGAGAAAGTGGGAGAGAACAGTGGGGAGAGTGTGTATGAGAAGTGTGTTGAGTCTAACCCCGAGTTTGAGGTGATCGGAGACATCCAAGTCCCACTTCCAAAAGAACCCAAGAACTCTTTCACACCAAAGCCCAACCACCTTTGCAACAAGTTTGACACAACCCAAGATCTACCCAAATTCCCACCTAAGACAAATGACTTCCATAAACCGGTGAAGTTTGTGAGTGAAAAAGGTGAGAAGCCTAGAGAGAAGCCAGAGCCAAAACCAAAGCCCATCCCCTTCAGGTGTGAGTATTGTGGCAAGGAGAGACACTTAGCAGAGTTTTGCTACAAGAGGAAGAGGGGTGAGAGGCTTGCTATGGAGCAAGCAAACCAGGACAGGTATCGCCAGTCTCATGGTATTCCTGACCTAGAGTGCCACTTCCACGGGGTGTGGGAAGTGTGAAGAGTGTTGGTAGAGTTGGAGCTCAGGGTGGTGGTGAGAGGTTTGTTAGGAGAGATGATGGTGTGCGTGCTAGTGAGAGGTTTTGTCGGGCTCGTGGTGGTTTTGTTGGACGTCCCCCTACTCGTCCTCAATACAGGTTTAGGGGAGATGATCGTAGCTTTGGGTTCCAGAGGAACTACGGACCACGTTTTCCCCCTCGTGGTGCTCGTACTCCTTCCATGGGACATGGGAAGTTTGGTGGCAAGGGAATGGTGTTTGCTAACCCCTCCTTTGACCAGATGGCTCGACACTAGTTTAACTTTCTTTGTGCTAACCCTAGTGTCGAGTCGCTAGCTCATTCTCGTTCTTGTTTCTGACTACAGGCAGGAGGCTTGGAGAACATTTGGTTGATCGACTCCAGATGTTCCCGACACATGACCGGAGATAAGAAGTGGTTCTCCAGCCTCACCCCAATGAAGGAAAAGATGTACATCACATTTGGGGACAATGGACGAGGAAGGGTGATTTCTGAGGGTGTTGTGCATGTGAGTGACAAGGTAACGTTGAAGAGGGTTGCTCTTGTGAAGTCTTTGGGTTTCAATTTGCTTTCGGTTTCTCAGTTGCTTGATGAAGGTTTTGAGGTGCGTTTCAAGTCTGGTGAGTTTCGTTTCTTCCGGATTCTCGAGGTGATCTTGTCTGTATGATCATCCCCGAGGGTCGATTTTGAGGGCCGATTTCTCTCGTTCTTTGGGTCTCTGCCCGTTTGATGGCCGGTCCTTCTTCTGATTTGTGGAAATGGCATAGGCGGTTGGGACACTTGAGCTTTGATTTGGTTTCCCGCTTGAGTGGTCTTGATCTTGTCCGAGGATTGCCGAGGTTGAAGCTTGAGAAGGATTTGGTTTGTGCTCCGTGTAGGCATGGCAAAATGGTAGCCACTCCTCATCCACCCCAGACCGATGTCATGACCGAGCGTCTGACAGAGCTGTTGCATATGGACCTTGTTGGGCCAGCTCGAGTTCGCTCGGTGGGTGGGAAGTGGTATGTCCTTGTTGTGATGGACGATTACTCTCGCTATGCCTGGGTGTTTTTCTTGGAAGACAAGAGTGAGACATTTGGCTTTGTCCGAGATCTGATCGTGAGGTTGAAAAACGAGAGGCATGGGAATGCTATTCGAGCTATCCGCAGTGATAATAGCTCAGAGTTCAAGAACTCTCGTTTTGACGCCTTTTGTCGTGATCTAGGTCTTGAACATCAGTATTCGACCCCCTTATATTCCCCCTCAAAATGAAGTTGTGGAAAGAAAAAATCGGACTCTTTGTGAGCTGGCTAGGACGATGCTCGATGAGCACAGGACTCCTAGGAGGTATTGGGCTGAGGCGGTCAAAACGGCTTGTCATGTTTCCAACAGGATTTTATTGTGAGCTTTCAAGAAGAAGACCTGTTATGAGCTTATGCATGGTCGGGCACCCAAGGTGAGTCATTTCCGAGTCTTTGGTTGCAAGTGCTTTATTCTTAAGAAGGGAAAACTCGACAAGTTTGAGGCTAGGTCTAGTGATGGGATTTTCTTTGGATATACTAACCATTCTAGAGCATATAGGGTGCTTAACCTTGAGACTAACAAAATCATGGAGACTTGTGAGGTAACCTTCGACGAGACAATGCCATGTACCTCTCTTGGCTTTGAATGTGCAGGTGACGAGGAGATGGCCGAGGACCTCTTTGAAGAGGAGAAGGATGAAGCTGGAGATGATGATGGGGAGAACCATGCGCCTGAAGCTGAGTGTGTACCTACTACTTCCCCTACGACCACTACGAAGCGTGGACCGTCTACTTCATGGACAACGACGGTGCGACAAGAGGACCAGGCGAGAGAAGCCGAAGGTGAGGGGGAGGTAGTCTCGAGGTGTGAGGCTCCCTGGCAGATTCAAGAAGTGCATCCCCTATTTAGGATCATTGGGGACATCGACGAACGTACTACACGGTCAAGGTCTAGGAATTCCTCTCATTTCGCTCATGCTGCATTTGTTGCCACCTTTGAGCCCAAGGACATTGGACATGCTTTATCTGATGCAAACTGGGTCAATTCTATGCATGAGGAGATGGAAAACTTTGAGATGAACCAGGTGTGGGAGTTAGTTGAACCACCTCCAAATTGCCATCCTATAGGAACCAAATGGGTTTGGAAGAACAAAGAGGGAGAGAATGGGATGGTTGTGAGGAACAAGTCCAGACTTGTTGCTCAGGGTTACAGTCAGAAGGAGGGGATCGACTATGAGGAGACCTTTGCTCCTGTGGCCCGTCTTGAGGCAATTCGAATCCTTCTAGCCTTTGCCGTGGCTGAAGGGTTTAAGTTGTTTCAAATGGATGTGAAAAGTATTTTTTTGAACGGGGTCATAGAGGAGGAGGTGTATGTGAAGCAACCACCTGGGTTCGAGAGTGAGTTGTACCCACACAGGGTGTACAGGTTGAAAAGGGCTCTGTATGGGTTGAAACAGGCGCCCCGTGCTTGGTTTGGGAGATTGAGAGGTTTTCTGGTGAGCAGAGGGTTTGTGATGGGTACAGTGGATAGTACCTTGTTTCTCCTCAAGCATGGAAATGACTTCTTGATTGTGCAGATATACGTGGATGATATTGTCTTTGGTGGCTCGTCACATAACCTTGTTGCCATGTTTGCAGATGAGATGAGCAGGGATTTCGATATGAGCATGATGGGCGAGTTGCAGTACTTTCTCGGGTTGCAGATCAAGCAAGTGAAGGATGGAACATTTGTGCACCAAACCAAGTACACGAAAGACATGATGAGGAAGTTCTAGATGCAAGATGTGAAGCCTATGTCAACACCCATGGGGAGTACGGCTACTTTGGATGTGGACAAGGACGGAGAACCGGTGGACCAGCGGGAGTACAGGAGCATGATCGGCTCCCTCCTCTACTTGACGGTGACGAGGCCAGACATACAGTTCAGTGTGTGTCTGTGCGCTCGTTTCCGGCTTGGCCGAGGACATCACATCGACAGGCCGTCAAGAGGATCTTCAGGTACCTACGGTCTGCCCCTGGTCTTGGTCTTTGGTATTCTTCCTCTTCGACTCTTTCTCTTCATGGTTTTTCTGATGCAGATTTTGCTGGTTGTCGAGTCTAGAGGAAGTCTACTTCTGGTTCTTATCAGTTTCTTGGGTCCTCGTTGGTTTCGTGGTCTTCCCGCAAGCAGTCTAGTGTAGCTCAGTCTACCATCGAGGCAGAGTATGTTGCAGCCGCGAGTTGTTGTTGCCTGCTGTTGTGGATTTCATACACTTTGAGAGACTTTGGTGAGGAGTGCACCTAGATCCCACTTCTTTGTGATAGCACCAGTGCCATAAGCGTAGCGAAAAATCCTGTGCTTCACTCCAGAACCAAACATATAGAGGTGAGATACTATTTCTTGAGAGATAATGTGGAGACAGGGACCATTGTGTTGAGCCATGTCCCTACCCAACATCAGCTTGCAGACATTTTCACAAAGCCTCTCGACCAATCTACATTTGTGCGCTTACGGGGGGAACTTGGGGTTTGTTGCCCTTTCTAGTTGACTCTTGGGGGATTTTCTTTTTGTACCATATGTATCATACCATGTTTACTTTGATGTCTATACATGCTTTGCTTGATGTATAAACCATGGTAGGATAGTCATCTTGTCATATATCATGTTGCATTTGTATCATATTGCATTTTAGGATGATGAGCTTCTTTTATATTCCTTGTTTGAGTCTCTTTGGCTATTTGTGAGATATTGGTCATATGTGTGGAGAAATGGCTATGTGAGGCTATTCTCTTGGAATATTTGAATCAAATGCTAATCTTGACTAAATTTGAGGAAATGTGCTCCACTCATGTGTAGTAGTGTATCCATGTCACGTTTTGGTCTAAATGTGCTTTCTATGCTTAAATTGTGCTTGGATGTCTTTTTCTTGCATTTGGGCCAAAGGCCGAATATCATCGTGAATGTTTAGCCTATGTTGCATTCATGGGGGAGCATACGCTTCTTTTTGCCGCAAAGGCACTTCATGTACCATGAAATGAATTAATCTTGAAAAGAAGTGTGTATGCTTGAAAAATGCTCTACCCACCATGTTTATGCTTAAAATGTCTTATCTTGCACACATGGGTGCCAAACATGTTGCATGATGTTCACTAGTGGAGAAGTCTCCCCGAAGTGGACACATGGCTCATGAGCTTTAACATGACATGCTTTGCTTTATGGGTGTTTGCAATGATCTTTTGTTGAGAATTGGATATCCTTGTATGATTTCTGGATGATATGCATGTTTTGGCTCGAATATGACATGGATAGGCTTTTACATTTGAAGTGAGCCATCTTTTGATATAATTATTCAAATCTGAAAATTTGCTTTGTCACATGCCTATATTTCCATATATTACTTGTGGCAATGCTTTGACTATGTTATGATCCATATATGTGCTCTTTGTCTCATTTCTAGCCTTTGTCACTAAATTTGGCCTATTTGAGAAGCTCGTGTAGATGTTTATATGCTTTGTTTTGCATTTCTGCATTTTCACCTTGATTCATACATTGTCAACAAGGGGGAGATGAGGTGAGCTTAATGAAAATTCAGAAGAGGTGAGCCAAAATTTGGAAGTTTGCATCCACATGTTCAGGGGGAGCTTGCATTTGTTCAGGGGGAGCTTTCTTGCTGTTTTCAGTGTGGAGTTTGTGCTTTGCTCGGCTTGTGACCATTCTTTTCCTTTCCTTGGTTTTGGTCATGAGTTGAGCTTCTTTCCTTTTCTTTCTTCTTACTTTCTTTCTCTGAATTTCATTTCGCGTTGTGTGTTGTCAATGCACTCATCAAGGGGGAGATTGAGGACTAGGAGCGTCCCGGTGGTCGATGGATGACCGCTCCTCAGTGATGAGTGATTGACAACGGGTGTTGGACTGACTCTTGGCTCAGTGTGCAGGTGTAGGCTGCGGCCTAGTTCGTGTTGTTGCAGGTGAAGAACGGGCGCGAAAGGTCTTCAGCTTTGAGGGGCCTCTGGAAGATGGAGAGACAAGTAGGCTCGGTTCGAGGGACTCGGTGGACGGCGGGACTAGGTGCGGGCCACATGGTGGCGAGATGAGCAAGACGAAGTCATGGACGATCGAGCCGGTGCACGGTGGTGGTCGAGTCAAGAGGCTTGGCGGGAGGCCGGGCCGAGCACGCGGGGTTTGGTGGTTTGCCCACAAAACCATCGGAGGACGGTTTCTTGGTTTGGGCCTCAAAACCAAGTCCGAAGACCCAACACGACGGAGACGGGATCCGGGCGTTTCGGGAAGCTCCGAAGCGGAGGACACGCAGCAGGATCGCATGGCTTGCGTCGGGAGGACGCGGGGTGCAGCGAAGGCGTGGCCGTCCGTTGGCAAGACCCACAAACATTACATAAATGCCCCTGCGTGGGTTGTATCTGAGGAACCAAGTTGAGAAGCACCTTGGTCTGTGTGTGATGAGTGATTGACCGGATGGTTTGAAGCTTTGTGTGTGTAGTGTTGACTTGTGTTGTGTGTGTTTTATTTTGTGTATTTACCTTATTGTTCATGTGGTGTGTTGTCAATGCACTCGTGAGGAGTGGTTGACAACATTGTGTGGACTGACTCTTGGCCTAGTATTGCAGGTGTTGGTTGCGGCTTGGTTTGCGTTGGTGCAGGTGAAGAACAGGCGCGAAAGGTCTTAGCCTTGCGGGGCCACCAAGGAGTGGAGAGACAAGTAGGTTTGGTTCGAGGGACCCGGTGGCCGACGGGATCAAGTGCAAGCCGCATGGTGCAAGAAGAGCAAGACGAAGTCCTGGACATGGAGCCGGTGCATCGGTGGTGGCCAAGTCAAGGAACGAGGCAAGACTGAGTAGACCGTCAGGGCGCCGGAGGTGAAAGGCTTGGCGGGCTCGACGCTTGGCGGGGTGAGGCCGGGCCGTGTACGCGGGGTTTGGTGGTTTGGCCACAAAACCATCGGAGGAGGGTTTCTCGGTTTGGGCCTCAAAACCGAGCCCGAGGGCCTAGCGTGACGGAGACGGTATCCGGGTGCGTCGGGAAGCTTCGAGGCGGGCGACACGCGGCATGATCAAGGTGCTTGCGTCGGGAGGACGTGAAGGCCTGATGGATGCGCAGCCGTTCGATGGTGAACTTCATGTGTTGACCAAAATGCCCCTGTGAGGGCTTGAGTTGTACTCCTAGTGTAGGGGCACTTCGGTCTTTTCCGGAGGGCCTATATATAGGAGGAGGGGGCTGAATTTTCAGCCAACTCTTGGGCTAGTAGGTTGTAGTACTCTTTCATTTTTGGAGTGCTTTGGGAGAGAGGGAGAGAGGAGAGAGTGGCTCTTTGATTGTAGCCTTTTGCCATCTTAGATTTGGATTCTAGGAGTGGCTTGTAATCGATTGGACAAGATATTCATAGTGATTTCATCCTCTAAATCTTGTGTCAATCTTTCTATTCCCGAATTTATTTTATTGCTTTTTTGGAGCTCTTTTTGTGCTATTTTCGTGCTTGTTTTGGTGCCTTTGTTCTTGGTGTGATTCCACGGATTTTAGTGGGTTTCTCCCCGGATTTCTTTGAGGGAAACATGGATGGATGTTTAGTGCATCTTTGTGATTGATCTTGTGCCCTCAAACGCCGGGAAACCACTTTGATTCAAGGATTTTCGTTCAGTGCTCTAGCTTTTGGTGGTGTTCAAAGGATCCGCGATTCCCGATGATTTACGGAGTTAGGAGACGAAATTTTTGGGGTATAGCATCCTTGGTTGACGCTTTACATGTCCCAAACTCTTGTCTCAATAGCTTCTATCGTTAGGGAGATCCGGTGATGGATTGGGAGTGTTGACTTTCGGGGTCGAGCAGTTTTCAGTTCTGTTCGTGCCTGGCGGACGGTCCGCGAGGGCCAGGCGGACGGTCCGCGTGTACAGTGTTCTTCACGTGTTCTTCGTGTTTTTGCTCGGCTTTGCTTTCGATCCGATTTGGTTTTAGTTGTTCGTTGCATCCGGTTTGCGGACGATCCGAGCTTCAGTAGTGGATGGTCCGTGGCCCGCGCGGACGGTCCGCCCGGTCTTCGCGGACGGTCCATTTTTCTTGGGTCGGTTCTGGTGGTTCTGTTCGCTTTAACGGACGGTCCGCGGCTCAGGCCGGACAGTCCGCGGCAAGGGTGCGGACAGTCCGCGGTACCCTGCCGGACGGTCTGTCGGGCATACTCCCCTAGTACTCATGCAAGGAAGGAGGAAGAGTAGAAGACGGACTCCTACTAGAATTCCCTTGTACTCCTACTAGGACTCGCTCTGTGTAATCCTACTAGGACTCCTGCCTTGTAACCGACTAGGAACCCGCCCCCTGGACTATATAAAGGAGGGCCGGGTACCTAGCCAAACATCCACAATCCCTCCGGGGAACAACACCAAGCGCAGGGCGCAATACTACTCCAAACAGGACGTAGGGTAGCTACTCCGGCTACCCGAACCTGTATAAATCTCGTGTCTTGTGTCCTCGCGCGTACCTTCGGGTTCCAGATCATGGCGATCCTCACCTTCTACCTTGCTGTGGGTACCTCCCATGGAGGTCGAGTTGTTTAAACACCCGACAGCTAGCGCCCACTGTGGGGCCATCGTCACGATCATCAGGCGAATTCGAAGGACCTCATCTACAAAATCAATCTACCGCAACAGTTGTTGGCTGATTCAATCAACTCGCTGCATCAATCTGCCTGACGGGTCAGCAACTCGACGACTTGGTGGAGTTTCGCTCGAGTTCAAGAACGACACGGAATCAACTTCGTGTCACCTGTCCGCCGAGACGGAATCAAGCTCCAATTATTGCTCGCGAGAAGTTAACCCTGTGCCCTGGTGGCATCGAGTCCGAAGCTGACCATGATGATTACGCTGCACGTGAAGATCATGGAGAATATTGGCTCTTGACAACAGCCACACCAAAGCTATACCAGGAACATGCAAGATTTTTTGCTTGGTGCACACGGAAAGACGTACGTGGGCACATCTACTTCAACTACTCAAGTACAACTACACATTGCGCCGCGACTACTCGTCACCTGGCCGCACAGGCTCTACGTCAACCTTGCCGTGCGTCGCGAGTACTCGTCTCTCGGTCGCAGCGGCTCTACATCGACTACGCCGTACGCTGCCGCGACGTCGTCTTCTGGGCGTACGACTACTTCGACTACTCATCTCGACTGGTTTCAACTAGAAAACTAGTCAAGGACGGCTCCCGCGACATCAACAACTAGTCGGATCCACTTCCAACTAGTCGACTTCAGCTCCGACCGTCGCAGCTCCATCACCGACCGCCACGGCTTCGTCGACACTCGTCCGCGAATTAAGCTAAGTCACTTATTTCAATAATTATTTCTTCTTCGGCTTGTTTTCCGCATACAGGAACCAACGCTGAAGACTACTTTGTGTACGCCTCTTGACGGCTACCTGCCAGCAGAGCTACACCGTGCCAGCTATTCCTTGGGGATGTTGACTGCTGCCACAGGCTTGGTGCACCAAATTAGGAGGCTCTTGCCACGACGTTTCGTGTACTGAGTGCTGGAGGCGCACAACTACACCAAGAGGAGTCACTGCGCAATCCTGCTCTCCGCCATGCGGAACAACGAGCAATCGCGCTCTCTCTTGTCGCCATGTCGACTACTTTCGTCTACCTCTTAATGGTCTCGCTACAGTAGCACACGCCTTGATCCGCGCAAAGCCTCGGCTCTCCTGTCATGCCTCCACGCCCCCAGCGGCTATGGCTAAATAGCGACCTCAGAGACCAGGCGCTTAAACCAGCTCTCCTGTCATGCCTCCACGCCCCCAGCGGCTATGGCTAAACAGCGATCACAGAGACTGGGCGCTAAACCGCATCAGGCTAACTACTCGACGCCTTATGACCAAAACAAGAGCATGACACATGACATTTACATCTATATTCATATTTGTATTTGTCATTTGTAGATTCAATTTCTACAAAAATGCTACATAATGTACGCATCTCTACTTTCAGGTCAAGCTTCGGCGACGACTTCCAGTACGCTCCGCGTACCTCCACCGGCGCGGCTAGTGCCCAAACTCGGGGGCTACGCACCAAATTACTACTCGATGACAACTCGAGTAGTCTCCGCTAGCTCTCTAGCTCGGGGGCTCGGCATCAACAACTACTCGACGTGGCTCCTACGGCTCACCTGGCGACGAGCTCGGGGGCTGAACGCTACAAGAGTACTCAAATGGTCACTTCCGCAAACACTGAAGACCCTCGGACTGATTCTTCAATCGTTCCAAGGCTCGGGGGCTACTAGGCTACACTCATCAGTTGATTTTTTCAAGACGGAAGCAGAATCAAGATTGACCCTCAGCCAGAGTCTACAACTCAACCTAAGGCTCGAGGGCTACTCCATATGGAGTGCGATTTTGCAACTGCGTCCATATAATCTCGACTTCAAGACTGATGAGCTGGACCACCTTCCAGCCTCGCGGCAGTTCAAGTACTATTGAAGACTTCTCCAAGCAGTACTCGAGGACGCTCAAGAACTACTCGAAGAGGCTTCAGGACTACTCGAACTACTACACTCGACTACAATGTGCTCGGGGGCTTGTCGGGCATACTCCCCGGGTACTCATGCAAGGAAGGAGGAAGAGTAGAAGACGGACTCCTACTAGAATTCCCTTGTACTCCTACTAGGACTCGCTCTGTGTAATCCTACTAGGACTCCTGCCTTGTAACCGACTAGGGACCCGCCCCCTGGACTATATAAAGGAGGGCCGGGTACCTAGCCAAACATCCACAATCCCTCCGGGGAACAACACCAAGCGCAGGGCGCAATACTACTCCAAACAGGACGTAGGGTAGCTACTCCGGCTACCCGAACCTGTGTAAATCTCGTGTCTTGTGTCCTCGTGCGTACCTTCGGGTTCCAGATCATGGAGATCCTCACCTTCTACCTTGCTGTGGGTACCTCCCATGGAGGTCGAGTTATTTAAATACCGACACGGTCCGCTCGGCCATCGCGGACAGTCCACCCTGCCCGGCCGGACGGTCCGCCAGAGCCTGGCTGCTTTGCTCTTTGGTTCGATTCCTCCCTCCTTCTTTCGTGCTTCCGCGTGTTCTTCAAGGAATCATTCCTAGGACTTGAGGTTGATCCATAACCTCGTTGTTTTGGCGATTGGTGTGTGATTTGTTCCATCGCTTGTGTGTGACCGGGTTATGACTAGGGTATAGGCCGGGTTCTTTGAGAATAATTTTTACCGGCTCCTATTCACTCCCCCCCTCTCTAGTCGCCATCCGATCCTTCAGTATCGCCAGTAGTTGAGTTAGGGGTAGTCGAGTCATTTCCCACACCGGCGGGACTCGATATATAAGCCATGACTGTGTGTGGATGGCTCTCCCTCTCCGTGACTTAGGGTTTCATTCCCCCCCTCCCATTTCTCATTTTCGTAGATATTTCCTTCTCCATTTTTTCTCTAGGCAAGCATGAGAGGTTCATGAGAGATCTGTTGAGAGGGATGGATGCTAGGGCGGCATGCTAGACCTTGTGAATCTTTCCTGGTTTGTATAGAAGATTCGACATTGTGTTTTCCGTGGTCTTTTTCGTGCTTGTTTTTGGTGCCTTTGTTCTCGGTGTGATTCCGCGGATTTGAGTGGGTTTCTCCCTGGATTTCTTTGAGGGAAACATGGATGGATGTCTCGTGCATCTTTGTGATTGATCTTGTGCCCTCAAACGCCGGGAAACCACTTCGATTCACTGATTTTCGTTCGGTGCTCTGGCTTTTGGTGGTGCTCAAAGGATTCGCGATTCCCGGTGATTCAGGGAGTTAGGAGGCAATTCCCCAAACCCTTGTCTCTATAGCTTCTACCGTTTGGGAAATCCGATGATGATTTGGGGGAGTTGACTTTCGGGGTCGTGCATTTTTCTGCTCTGTCTGCACCTCGCGGACGGTCCGCGAGGACTAGGCGGACAGTCCGCGTCGTCCCTGTTCGTTGGGTGTTCTTCATGTTCTTGCTCGCCTTTTGTTTCGATCCGTCGTGGTTTTGAGTTTTCGTTGGGCGAAGTTTCGGACGGTCCGCGTGTACCGGGCGGATGGTCCGCGGGTGCCTGGCGGACAGTCCGCGTGCTCCCCGCGGACGGTCCGTTATTCGGGGTCGTCTCTGGAGATTCTGTTTGCTTTTCGGACGGTCCGTGGCGCGGGCCGGGACGGTCCGTGGTGTGTGTGCGGACGGTCCGCGCGGCGGGCGGACGGTCCGCATGGCCCGTGCGGACGGTCCGCCCCACCTGGCCGGACGGTCCGCCAGAGCCTAAGTGCTTTGTTCCTTGGTTCGATTCCTCCCTTCCTTCTTTCGCGCTTCCGCGTGTGCTTCAAGGAATCGTTCCTAAGACTAGAGGTTGATCCATAACCGCGTTGTCTTAGCGATTGGTGTGAAATTCGATCCATCGCTTGTGTGTGACCGGGATTTGACTAGGGTATAGGCCGGGTTCTTTGAGAAGAATTTTTACCAGCTCCTATTCACTCCCCCTCTCTCTAGTCGCCATCCGATCCTTCATCTCTGCCTGGAGGAGGACCAAAACCATGAAAGAGAACCCGTGGACCGTCCCTCCTCTCCTTCTCAAAGCTACTACTCCTCCCATTCCCGTAGTGAACTCGAGGGGGAGAACGCCTAGCAACCTGACCACCTGCAAACTCTCCAGCCCAACCACCAGAACCACGACCTCCAGAAACAACCCTCGCACCTGTACGAGCACGAAACCCAAAATGCTGCCAGGCCAGGCCTGCACCGGTCTGACCAGTGCTCCACACCGGTGTGACCGGTGTGACCTGGACAGCAGCACCTCCAACAGCCTTCCACTCTCCCCAAGCCCAAACTGTCCTCACACTCGCCTTGGCCCTGGGCATCTGCACACAAGGCTCAAGTACACCATTAGAAGGGTGGTACTTGTCCTTGTTAGCCCACTACTTTGCCATCCTCTCCTCTCGCTTCCTCTTGAAGCAAAACTCATCCTTATGGCCATCTCTCCCACAATAGCCACAATGGAACCTCACAAGCTTAGGATTAGGCTTGGGATGTGGCTGCTCACTAGGTTTCTCTCCACTCAACTCCTCCACCAGTTTCCCCTCACTAGCCTTCTCACTTTCTTTCCCAAAGAACACTTTCCCCGAAGTGCTCACAAACTTGATAGGCTTTTGTAGATCATTTGTGGGTGTAGGAAACACGGGTGGAGCTGGGGTTGTGTCTAGTCGGCTCCTAAGATGGTTAGGATTTGGGGGGAAATCATTTTTGTGGTGGGTTTTTGGTGGCTCTAGGATATTCTCTCCACTTCCCTCACCAACCTTGTTTGCCCCAAGTCCCTCACCATCCTGCCTCTTAAATGCCTCGATCATCATCCTCAACTGAGGCTCATGACCAGAAAACCAACCCATCAACTTCCTCAGCTCATCATTCTCATCGTGCAAACGATCAACATAATGTGCAAGTTCCAGATTTTTCAAAGCATGCATTTCATAGGTAGAGCATGATGTAGGCATGGGTTCTTTCAGCTTAGCCTCAAGAGAACTAGTGTAAGCATGCATCTCATCAATCTTAGCATGCAAAACAGGACAAGAAGTGCAAGCACCTAGCAAAGCAGGTCTAGACTTAAGCTCAGCCACTTCAACCCTGAGCACATCTAGTTCCTCACACTTGGAGGCATGCTTCTCCTTAAGCAAAGCAAGATCAACAAGAAAGATGGAGCAATCAGCACAATCAACCTCATCTGAAACAACAGGGCTAGCCTTAAGGGAATCAATCTCAAGCTTGCTATCAAGCACCTGTGTCTCTAGCTCAGCCACTCTAGTCCTAGCATCCTCGAGTGAAGCCCTAAGCTCTTTTCTCATTTTCTTGGCCTCTCTAAGCATGTCATCACGGTTATCAAGCAAAGTGCCAAGCCTCTCATTCTCCTGGCACAAGAAGGGAAGTTCATCACGCACCTCGTCATCGGAATCAGAGTCCGAGTCACTCTGTGTGCTCTTCTTGCTGCCGGAGCTCAACGCCATGGTGTAGAAACCATCTCTCGCGAAGCAGCTCGGTCCGCTCAGGTTCTTGGACGACTTCTTGTTCTTACGACGATCACCTTCATCCTCACTGCTGCTCGAGCTCGAGGTGGAGTACGCGAAACTGTAGTCGACGTCGCTCGCTCCAACCATCGCTCAGGCCTTGCATCGGCTCTCCTTCTTCCTCGATCGTCGCTCGTCCTTGTACTTGTTCTTGTGCTTGCTCTTGTGGTCGCGCCTCGACCGGTACTTGCCATCCATCCTCGACTTGTGCTTGTAGCCGTCCTTGTTCTCGACCTTCTCCGGGCAGTCGGCGACTAAGTGTCCTGGCTTGCCGCACTGGAAGCATGTCCTCATGTTCCTCCTCATGTTCACTCGGTTCTCGTGCAGCCTCTCGAACCGTCTCGTCAGGAGTGCCAGGTCATCCTCTCCAAGCACGTCGAACTCCTCATCAGGCATAGACATCAAAGAGGAAAAAGAGAACATCCTGGTGGATGGGTTAGTGTTAGCCTTTCCTTTCGAACCACCAACGAGGGCAAGACTATGGGAATCAGTCGGACCCTCGAGCTTGGCAGTCATGCCCCTATCCACCTCAGCCGACTTGAGCTTCGAGAATAGCTCGTTCACCGTCAGAGTGTCATACTTCTCCGACTCCACAATGGCCTCGAACTTTCCGCCCCAAATCGTACGATCCAAAGAGTGTAAGAGCTTGACTGCTCTATCATGATCATCGTACGGGAGCACGTCACATTGGCCCTCATGTTGTTCACAACCACCGTGAACCTCTAAGACAAGGCATCAATGGATTCACCGGGGAGATGAGTGAAGTTCTCGCACTCTCTCCGGTAGGTCGCATCCATCCGTGCCTGAACCTGGGCATTCCCAACATGAGCCTCCTTCAGCACCGACCAAATTCTACAAGCCAAGTGCTCGGTGTGCACCCGATCGAACTCGGTCGACACAAAGCACGAAACAAGTAGTCGACCGCCTTATTGTTGGCGTCGAATCTGTCCCTCGATCCTGGAGCGAGGAAGTCCATCGGCTGGACATAGCCTGTGTCCACCGTGACATCCCAAAGGATCTGACCCTTTCCGCGGAGGAACGCACCCATCCGCTTACTCCACATCTGGTAGTTCTTGCCATCGAAGTGTGGAGGACCCAAACCCCGTTCCTGGTACGCCATCCTTGGATCTTAGACTGGTTAGAGTCAATAAAGACCCGAACCGGCTCTGATACCACTTGAAGGACCGATACGGCGAACCAGAGAGGGGGAGTGAATGGGAGCCGATAAAAATTCTTCTCGAAGGAGATGGAAACTCCTACAAGATGAACACGGCTTCCAACACACGTCTCCGACTCACTACCCGAGTTGGCCAAGCCCACGTAGCCACTGGAGTGCCACTGGACCTAGGAACCAACACACACACACCCTTCCGACCCGAGAATGCAGCGGAACACCAAACCTCGAGTCTTCAGACCAACACCGGTTAGACCGGTGAGCACCACCGGTCAGACCGGTCCCTGCTGGTGAGACTGGGCAACTTTCACTAAGTGGCTCCACACCGGTCAGACCGGTGAGACACACCGGTTAGACCGGTCACATCCTGAAAGCCCCCAAGGCACCAAACAGACCAACCGACCCCCAAACTGACCCAAACTCGAAACAAAAGCAACACGGGACAGCAGCGAACACACTCAGACGTTCACCTGAGCAAAAACCCATCGAGGGTTGCACCGGTCAGACCGGTCAAGAGCACAGGTCAAACAGGTGTAGCCTGGGCAGCTCGAAATGAACAGCACTCGCGGGTCAACTCCCCCAAATCCAAACCTCGATCTCCCAAATCACTCCACGGACTTGAACAAGACTTCGGGAATATTAGGAACACCTCATGAGGAGTCCATAGCCAAGTTTAATCCCACCAAAACTTGTCCAAAAAGGAGGAATCGAACAAATCCCACCAAGAGCACCACGAACCCTAGAAACCGGAAAACCCCAAAATCGAGCCCCTTTACTCACGGATTTGGGAGGGGAATCACAGCCCAAAGAACCACGAAGGGTTCCCACCAATTTCCCCCATCAAATCCCCAAGAGAAAGGTCCCAAAAACAACCCAAGGAAATCACCAAGAGAGGGCTCCGAAAATCACCACCAAGAACAACTGGGAACAACACACCCAAACCTTGAGGAATCACGCCGAATCATCTATACATGCAACAAAGGTTCATACAAGGTCTAGCTTGCCGCCCGATCACCCAACCCTCTCACAAGATCTCACCATGAAGCTCTCAAGCTAGTCCTATGGAAATCCTAAGGAAAATAGGAAGGAAAATAGGAAAACAAATGAGCTAGGGTTCCAAGAGTTGGCTGCCATTCTCTTACCTCTTGGGTTATATGGAGGCCACCGAAAGTCTAAAATGCCCTTTCCTAATAACTAGGGATACAAGCCCCTCAAGGGCGGATTTGGAAGTCTTCATGTCTTTTCCATCGGACGGATGCCCGGCGACCGCACCCTGCGTAGCCTCGACGCAAGCCATGCGATCTCGACGCGTGTCCTCTGCTCCGAAGTCTCCGGACTGCGTCATCGCACACCGGTCAGACCGGTGCTCCTCACTGGTCAGACCGGTACCCACCGGTCGGACCCGGTCGGACCCACCGGTCGGGCCGGTGCCGCACCGCTTTGCAAAGACCGTCTTCGGTTCTTCGGTCTTGGCTTTGTGGATCAACCAAGGAACCCAGTCGTTTTCTGGTGAACCACCGGAAACCCCGCGAACTCGGTGTAGCCTCCGCCAATCTCCACTCATGACTTGGCTCCCACATAGTCCCGGCTCGACCTTGGTTTTGAGGCTCAACCAAGAAACCGTCCATGACTTCATCTTGCTGTTCATGCCACCATGCGGCCCGCACTTGACCCCGCTGGCCACCAGGTCCCTCGAACGAAGCCTACTTGTCTTCTCCACACCTGGAGGCCTCACCGGCGATGACCTTTCGCGCTTGTTCTTCACCTGCACCAACACCAGTCAAGCCGCAACCTGCACCAGCAATACTTAGCCAAGAATCAGTCCACGCAATGTTGTCAATCACTCATCACACAAGGAAGCGACCATCCACCGGTCCTCGAACCACACATGGTCCTCAGTTCCTCAGGTGCTGAACCCTTCTCTTCTGGCTTCTCCTCGAGCCAGGCGGGCACCACTATCCTTCTTGCCAGATGTATTCGCGCTCCTGTTCTTCCTGATCAACCCACCTTTGGTCAGCTTGCCTTTTCCTTGGGTGATCTTTGACCTCATTAATTTTTAGACGCCGACTGTCATTGGGATTCATCCTACCAATTCTTTCATGGACGGATCGCGATTGACAGTTTCTTGCCTGTATTCAGTATATTTATCACTGCATTCAGGGCAATTATTCAATGTGGGGAGTTTCAAGCCCTCGTTCCAGCAGTGCCTGAAGAATGCGCATCCCCAATGTGCACGCTCCTGTTCCCGTGCATGCTCTTCTAGCTCTCTTCTGCGTGCATCTTCTTCAAACCTGCGCCTCTCCTCTTCATATTTTTGTTTCTGATAGCGTTCCTTTTCCTGCTGATGCTGCCACTTGTTTAGGAGAATGCGTGTGGTTACTCTGGGCTTGGTCCTGGATGATTCCCCAACTTCAATCTGGCTCTTCAGGATGCGAGGAGCTTCTTTGCGGACTTGCTCCACTGTCACTTGACGTGTAGGATCCACTGATCCATCCTGCTTTGATCTAGCTGAAGTCAAGACCTTCACTTTTCCCTTCTCCTCAGCGGTCACCATACTAACAGAAAAGCCAACCATGTTTTGAGGGAAAGGATGGCCATCCAGCTTCATCTTGTTGTCAAATTTCAAGTGACCTTCCTGGATACCTCTTGGATCCTCATCCTGAAAACCCTGCAATCGTTAATGGAGTGAGAGTTTCTGTCATGAAAACCACAGTAACGTTTGTCTCTAACTCCATCAGGGCCAAAGCATAGAATGCCCCTCAGGCAACTTGATTCGGCCTTCCTTCACCAGCAACTCAAAGAGTTTGTCAGCCTTAGTCACGTCAAAGTCATACGTGCCCTTGGCCTGCTTTATCCATCGCTGGTTCACCGTTAACGGCTCTTTGCCCCACATAATCTCAGCCGCAACCACTTCCTCATCATCATCAAATTCCTCCACTTGATCAGCTTTTTCGAGGAACTGGTTGTAGATATCAGCTATGTCATGATGCTTGGTGAACCTGGAGTCTTTCTTGAATTCATAAGCTTGATTACTCATTAACGACAACCTCTGGGACAGCTGACCCAAATTGTCGAACTCCATGCCAAACAGCTTCTCCCGAATAGCTGGTAACATTCCCGCAACAGCCATGTCAGCCAATTGATCATCTGGCAAAGTCAAAGAGAAGCACATGCCCTTGACCTCTCTGAATCTTCTGAGAAATTCCAGGGGTGTTTCATTGTGTCTCTGTTTCAAGGTAGCCAGATCAATTAGCTTCTTCTCGGTACTGCCACTAAAGTAATGAGCATGGAACTTCTGTTCCAAGTCTTTCCAGGTGTTGACTGATTGAGGAGGCAAAAAAGTAAACCATGTAAATGCTGGGTCTGTCAACGATAAAGGAAAATATCTAACCCTGAATGCCTCATCAGTTGAAGCTTCCCCAAGCTGCATTAAGTATCGGGCAATGTGCTCTACAGTGCTTGTATCGTCCTACCCAGAGAACTTTGTGAACTCTGTAGGAGGCTTCACCCTCGGCGGCAAGATCATCCTATAGTACCACTCTGGGAAAGGAGGTGTATAAGCTGGTCCTTGCATTTTAGGTTTAAGGCCGAATTGATTTTGCATAACATCGGCCATTTTCTGCACCAGGATATCATCATCTTGCATTCCTGCAGCTGTACCATACCCAGGATTTGGGAAAGCATCAATAGAGCCATAATCCAAAACTTCTGAATATCCTCGACCACACATATTTTTTTGCAGCCTGTTATTGGCCGGGGCTATCTTGTAAGTAGAATTAGGTGGCATCCCAGATGAACCAAACGCCAGGTCCCCATATGTGGGCCTATTGGGCATCGCCTGATACGGGTTCGGTTGTTGAACTAGTTGACCTCCTTTGTTTTGTGGAGGCAGCTGGACTGGCTGACTCCCAATGCTTTGTGGAGGTGGCTGGATTGGTTGGCCTTGCAATGGCGGTTGAGCACCTACATCTCGAGCTGGCTGAGCAGAACTAGTCTCTCCAACCTCTGCAGAAGATGTGTGAGGGGATACTCGACTAAGCATCCTCTCCATGCCTAGGCCAAATACTCCAACCATCATCTGCTTGAAGAAATTCAGGAAAGCAGTATGATGTTTGACCATTACGTTGTCAATAGTTTCCCGAAAAGCGTTCAAAACCTCATGTTTCTCTTGAGCAGCTGCGGTGTCAGGTTCCCCTGGCAACAGAACCCTTGGCATCTCAGTTAAGGCATGGCACACCACTTCTATTCTTGCTAAATGACATCAGGCATTTCTGCTAAAACTGGTCAATGACATCTTTCAACTGCGCAAGTTGCTCTGGAGACAGGTCATAAATGGTGACATCCATGATGTCGTGAATGTCAGGCATCTTGAATCAATTAGAGGGTCCCACTGGGCGTGCCAAAAAGTGTGTTGACACAAAATCGGCACCTCACGCCAAGCACACAACAAGCCGAAAGGACCTGGCTTAACACGTGTGATGAATCCTAAGAAGCGTGCCAGTCAATTTTCCTGAAAGTGACAAAGGAATAAAAATAGTTGGATAAAACATGGAACTTGCCGGGTGGTACCAGACAGTTCCGCATTTACGGCTAGAAAGCCAAATAAAATGACATATAGCTACAAAAAGCTATCTTCTAGCAAATTAAACATCATTCGGAAGCTTTAAAACATAAAACAAGTTATAGCTGAATGGATGACATAAGCATGACAAAAGATCAGTCTTTGTTTAAATAGCATTGCTCACACATGATCATGACCGATTTTTGATTATAAATAAAATAAATAAAGTAAAGCATGATTATAAATATGAGATAAGCAAACGTGCATAGGCCAAAAGCACTAGTCTACCGCATGTCTAGGTACTTTCAAACCCGTCAAGCATGAAACCAAACAAGTTAATCAACTGCATGATACAACTTGTTTGAAATCACACCACCAACCACGAAGAGATTAATCCACCGCATGATACAATCTAAATATGGAAGGCTAAAAGCACGCATTATTTAAAACAAACTTATAAGCACGTTTTACTCATGGGAGCATGACCTAATACAGCTGTACAACCGAATAGGGTTCCGTGGAGAAGGAACAAACATTGCCGAAGATGATAAACCTATCAGATTGAATCGAAATCTAATCCACCGGATGATTAGCTCTAAAACAACCCAAAAAACCTGTATCTACCGCATGACACTCGGTTCTTTCAAGATTCATACAAGATCAACAAGCTTGAACCCGCAACACGTGACAACTTAGATCAATTCGGTTTCGGCTATTAAAGAACACGTGATCCACGTGTTGTATTAAGCCAAATATATGAACATGTAACATAAAGATCACCGAACAAGATAAAGACGATCCAAACCAATCTAAATTGGGCAAAAGAGTGTTATATGAATTTAAACATAAAGTAAAAACTCAAAGCAACACATGGTAACTTAATGAATCTATTAGATCTTGCCAAACCTAATAGAGCTGATAACTAGCTCCAAGCTAGATCTTAGCCCATCACATGGCTCATGATCTAACAAGAAACCCTCTTGAACCAAGCTTAAATCCACCGCATGATACTAAACAAGGTAACAAGACTTCTTGCATCACGGTCTAAATCCACCGCATGATACTAGACATGATACAAGGTTGCCGGTACTTACGGAGGTCGACGGATCAATGATTCCCCTCGGAGAACTCGACGACACGACTAAAGGACTCGAGAATTTGGCGTAAAGCCGGTTTGTTGTGAAATTGTTTTTTATTACATACACCAAGGGCTTATATTTATACCCTTGTCCTAACACGACTCCTGGTCGAATACGAGTACAACATTAAATGTCTAAATTAATGCTCCAACGCCAATGTCCGTCTCGTATATGCCATCAACTCGTTCTTTCCTTGCATCGGGCCACGTCACCATGCATTCCCGAAAACTTCCCTTTTAAAAGCGCAAACAGTCCCTTTGCCGAACGATGGCGCACTGCCAACCGCAAGCGTCCTTTACTGATTCCTTTGAGGAGATTTTTCCCAGCCGAATGGTATTCATCACCAAGCTCGGCCCACAAGTCAGCCTTTGTCCTGTACCATTTTTTGGTGTTAACACCACCTACGAGCTCCACTACTAGCTCGTCGCCGCCACCTCTGCCGCCCACTCCGCGTCCGGCGTCCAGTCCTCCTCCATGGTTTCCCCAGCTCTACCGTCTTCCAGGTCTAGTCATATGACGCCACTCTCCCCAATCACCGGATCTAGCTAGATGAGATTTATACATTACACTCCTAGATCTATAGAACTTGTTGAGAAGCATCTATTACTGGAGTTTGACTTCGATTAATGTTTTGTTGAGCTAGTAATTTTGGATCAAAGTTTGGATGTTGATGTGCTGTCGGTCAGGAGCCGAGCTTTGTGCCTAGCGCGAACCATGTTGTTGGTGCTGAGGCATTATAGTTGAATATAGGAAATGAATGCATCTATAGTGCATCATAAATTACACAGATGATAACCTCAGCATCAATTTTTTTTCATTTATAGAATGGCAATCAAGAATATTGGTATTAATTCCAATGAACCAATGAATTATGTCACATGGTATTTTATTGTTCTGTCCTGTGAGTTAACTCTAAAAAAGATGCTGGTATGGATAATCATTATGAATCATCCTATGAGTTATTGAAACATACATAGCATTGAATGACATGGTGGTGGTTTGGACAGGTTGACCGGGAAAACACCTGGCGAGCGCACGCAAAGAAGGTAAGCATTCCTTGCCCAAAGGATCAGTCGAGCATCTTGTTCTTCCTGATTATTGAGCTTTCCCATTAGCTGAACCATATGCATTTTGTGAGATATCCTTGTTGCTTAGATTAACAGAGAACATCCACGTTTTATTTTAGTTATGAATCATATAAATGTGTACTTGATAACATTACTCCTTGTTTGCACATATCAATAGCTTAATAATATATTGCAATAGCTGTTGTTTATGTCCAATTGGAAAAGCTGATCTTATAAATACAAGTCCTTGTTATACGTCATGGCAGTCATGGCAAGCATGCTTAAAGTTAGTTTAGATGAGATGTAGTTATATAGGACAAATAGTAGATTTGAATTGGACGAGATTCATTACTGGAAGGACTAGGCTCTAGCATTTTATTTTAGCTATGTATGTATGCATATTCTTGTTGGACATGTGTGTAAGTTACTCATCTGGTATGTACCTTCCTCTAGTGAAGCAACAAACGTTATTCAGAACAATGTGTTATATGCTGCAGTACTGCAGTATTGGTTCATTTGACTGCTTATCCATGCATCTATAAATTTAGTTGTGGAGTCATTCATTAATTGCAAGGCACTCTCTAGATGATATTTCAGCCTGTGAGTTTATTTTGTAACTCTATTGGTTCGCAGAAAATATAGAAATTTGCATAGCTACTTGTCTTGTATATTAATTGCATGCCCTCTTTTTAGTTTTTTAATAGGTATGCTTTGTAATATCCACTCTTGTCTGATAATTAGTAGAAGCTAGCTATGATTTGCCTCACTTGATTTTGGCAAGCATTACCTGATAACAAAGGTGAACTGTTACCCTGTTGTCCCGAGATCTGTTTCTATGCCTTGTGTAGGACAAATAACCCGAGGTCAGTGTAGCTTCATATAATTGTATGAATCAACTCAAATTTGTTATTGTGTAGGACATAACTTTCATTGGGCATTGAATTGGCATTGCTTCATGACATGATGATATAGTACTTAACTATGCTACACATTTACATGTACTGTCTTTAATATTGTTCAGAATAAAATTTACAGTCACTTACTCCTATGTATGAATATGATATTTCGTAGGGACATAACTTTCTCCCGCACTCAGTGTGCTGACTTATATATAATAGTATGAGGAGCCTGTGCCTTCTTGTTTGTCAGCATGTCATCAACTCTACATTTTTCACCTTGGCTGATCTACTTATTCTTTCTGACTCTTATCTTTCTTATGTTTTTTGATATGTGTATGTGCACTTGATGGCAGATCTGAATCCTGAAGCCACATCTACTGGATTTTGTAAGTGGGATTTCTTGACCACTGCTCATTGACTTACCAAGTTGGATTCTCTACAGTTTGCACTTGTGCCCAAAAATAACATGTGAGATGATGTATATGCTAGTATTAAAGTGCTAGTTATTGATTGACCCGTTAGTGTTGACTTCTGTTTATCTGCAATGTGAATTGTCTTTTTCAATCTACAGTGATGCGTCAATGTTTCCTATTCTGTGATATTTAGCTAATGATTGAAATGTTAGGTCAATGGTAATTATTTACCTGTAATTTATTCACTGACGCTTCCAAAGCTCATACACTCATGTCATTTGCTCACTCAGTTTTATGCTTGTTGGTAGGAGGAGCAGACGCACCTCGACATTGCTGGAGTTATGATTGAGATGGTTAATAGCTGTAGTTGAAACCGAATTAAACCTGATGTTTATTATGCTTTAAATTGAATGGTTGTATACTTGTAGTGGTAGAAAGATAACCTGTGAGATGAATCTGCTAGTATTGAAATGCTAGTCGTGTGACAAGTTATATTTTGTTTGCCACTGAGGTGGTGTGAATGTACTGGAGATTCATTAATTTAATAATTATCATTGAATTGTGTGGAATGATGGTTGTTTTCTGATTTGTGGAATTTGGCCACGACAGCACTACATAGCTGACACATCAGTGCCATGTGGCAGCCACATCAGCGCCCCCTGACAGCCACATTTGACAACATATCATCGCCATGTGGCAGCCACATCAGTGCCATGTGGCAGCCATGTCATCACCATGTCATTGCCACTGCAAGCCACGTGTCCGCCGTGTCAGTGCCGCGTGGCTGCCACGTCAGTGACACGTTTTTAAAACACCATCGCTACGTAATCTGCTACATAATCGCCACGTCATCTGCCACATCATCTCTACAAGTGATGTGGCAAGTTAATCCATGACGGTCACTTTCATCATAGATTTTGGGCTTTGGGCTGGGTTCACTAGGCTTTACACCAATCTATGATGGTCTAAAAACGTCAAGGATTATGACAATCCATGACGAAACCGTTAATATGTCACGAGAGGTGATTTGTGACACTCATCATAGATGTTTTATGACGAAAATTGGATGATCCGTGATGAAAATCGACCATCATAGATCACAAGGTTTTTTTAGTGGTTCCTCAAGGCATGTTTTGAGTTCTTCCCGGTTTTCCTTTTTTGGTGATTTTCGGAGCCTTTTATTGACGATTTTCTTGGAGAGATTTTGAGGCCATTTTCTTGGGGATTTGTTGGGGTTCTTTTCCCTTTGATTCCCCTCCCAAATCCGTGAGAAAAGGGGCTCGATTTTGGGGTTTTCGTTGTCCTAGGGTTGGTTTCTTCTTGGCAGGAATCCTTCGATTCGTCTTGTTTCAACGAGTTTCGGTGGACCATAACTTGGCTATGGAGTGCCCATGAGGTCTTCCTACTATCCCCAATGTCTTGTTTGAAACCCTGGAGCGAATCGGGAGATCAGGTGTTGGAATTGAAGGAGTTGACCCGCGGGTGTTGTTCATCCCGAGCTGCCCAGGCATGGCTGGTCTGACCGGTGCTAGTGACCGGTCTAAGCAGTGTGTGCCTTTTGTGGGATTTGCCTCGGGTGAGTTGCTTGTTCCGTGTGTTTATGGGTGGTGCTGTTGCTGGTCAGTTCTTGGTCTGTTTGGTGATGTTTTGCTAGGTTTTGTGAAGGTTTCTTCTTCCTTGCAGGTTGTGTTTTGGGGGTGTCTTTGTTCAAGGGCCTAGAGGGGCCACTAAGGCTCTCTAGAACATTTGTTGTGCGGCCTGACTGGCTCTGCCCACCGGTCTGACCTGTGTAGCACAGGCAAGAAGCCGTGCAAGTTTCCACTGTGCGTGTTGGTGTGTTTTGGCTCGGAAGGTTGTTTGTTGGTTCCTAGGATCAGTAGCACACCACTGACTACGTGGCCTTGACCAACTTGGGTAGTTGAGTCAGAGATGTGTGTTGGAAGCCGTGTTCATCTTGTTGGAGCCTCTATCTCCTTTGAGAAGAATTTTTATCAGCTCCCATTCACTCCCCCCTCTCTGGTTCGCCATTTCGGTCCTTCAATGATAGGACCCAGCAGATTTCAATTTGTGTCACTCATAAGTTAAAGTATTTTTCAAGGGCTCATCAGATCCAAACACATATAGACATACGAAATAGAAGTTTTAGCACACAACCATACTCAGATGAAGTACTACAATTATAATATAGAGTTTCAAAGTTATTACTTAGATGTTGCCACATACACAACCATTCTTAAACTATTCACCAGCATCTGCATAACATCCACCTAGGACCTGGTTATGCTACGTATTAATCTAGATTACTACTACTTGCGATTGACTTTATCTTGAAGCTTGCGAATCTTCTTCTCCATCACTTCTAACTTGTCAGCAACAGTCTCCATGAATTCCTTCAGGGTCATCTCCATGTCTTCCTGCGTTCCAGCAATGTCCAAGCTTAGGTTCTCAATCTGCTCCCGCAAATCATTATATCACTCCTTCAGCTACTCAATCATTTGGTGCAAGGGCATTTCCTATAGTAGGAAACAAACATAAGTTACTAACACAAAATGTGTTACAAAAGCAGTGGCCAAAGCAGCCAAATAATAAAAAATGCACCTTTATTTTATCCCAAAGCTTTCGATTCGACAGTTTCTTGTTGTTGTCCTACTCATCATCTGAGTCTGGAATGATGATCCTCACCTGATTAGAAGTGTTCACTAGTCTGAACAAACAAAACAATTTGTTGTTGTTCAGATTTGTTTAAAATACACTATTCAATCTATTGACTCATATTATATACCAATTTACTAGTGATCAATCAAGGCATACCAATAATGAAACTAATGTATGCAAATCACATGCAACAATAAACCTTGTGAAAAAGAATAAAAGCAATTAAAGGTCTAACTATTTAATATTTGAGCATAAAAGTTCACAACTCTCTCCTGGTAATGCACAAGTTCATCATCACAAAACTATGGAGATGTGGTCCACAGGTTCCATCTCACCCCATTTGTATCATATGACCTCTAGGCTGCAATACTTCACTTATAAACAATAAAGAAGGAAGAAAGGTTGATCCCCCAACTAGCGGCCAGAAAAGGCCTAACCTACTAATTGGGACATCCTTCACAAACTAACTTCATTTGGCTGGCTTTGTTTTCAGAAATGTGATCAAATGTACATCGGTTAGATTCACAACAAAAGATGGCAAGAAATCAAGCCAATTATCATTATAATTATCATTATATAGTATGAGGTGAGATGGATCCACAAAAATACATAATTATCATTATCTAGTATGACAATTTTATTATTTTTGACCACTAACATTTTCCTAATTGCAAAACGGGTCACCCGATTTTTGGAAAGTCAAAGAGGGCAGGGCAGTGTACCTCACTTCACTTTTGGACCGTTTGCATCTGACTAGGGCCTGCTTACCCTTACTAGATGGATTGACATGGCGATGTGGGCCATCAGACAACGAGGAGGAGGTGGCGACGCTGTGCGTACCGGAGGACGACGTGGTTGGGGTGCTGCTGACCGTACCGGAGGACGGTGAGGTCGGCGGTGTGGTAGACTTGAACTGCCCGTGTGCATCGTGCTTATACGTGGCGGCGTTGTGGCCCCTCCGTACGCCGCCACCGCTCGCATGCAAACCCTCGGTGTGGCACAGCCGTCTGCCGCCGCCGCTCGCCTGGATCCACGATGCGGCCCGCCTACCATGGCCACCGCTCGGCTGCGTTGCGGCGCAGTGTCCCCTCCATCCACGCCCACCACTGGCATGGGAAGGCTCAATGCGGCTACTCAGATCGTTGTCACTACTCGCCACTGGGGAAACCTCAATGTGGGGCATCTCGATGTGGAGGCGTCGGTCGGAGCCGATGAGGGGAATGGTCGGAGTTGACGTGTATTGGGGTGGGGAGCTGAAGGTTATAGACGATTTGGGTCGGCCCACCCTTGCTTTTATTACTCTCAGCAGCCCATTTGGCTTCTTTACAACGGTGTCGCACTCCAGGACCTTTAGCGCCACACCGGAAACTGAGATGGGGGTGTCCCACCTTAAAAGGGGTGACGTGCCTGCGCTCTCGAACTCCGGATTACCGTCATCCACTACTACT
Organism: Cenchrus americanus; assembly: GCA_947561735.1. Taxonomy (NCBI): domain Eukaryota; kingdom Viridiplantae; phylum Streptophyta; class Magnoliopsida; order Poales; family Poaceae; genus Cenchrus; species Cenchrus americanus. The sequence goes on along the minus strand of OX387239.1, from coordinate 124,786,548 downwards.
TTCTACTTGTGCTATGGGGCTTAATGTATTGACCGACGCACTCGGGCTCCAGCTTGCTGGGCATTATGCTCGCCGATTGAGCCTGTTGTGGCGTGGCTTAGCCCGCATCCCCATAGCACACCATTTTTTCATCTAAACAAATCCTCTCTTTTTTCATGGTACCTATAGTATACAACATATTCTTAAGATTCATATTTTTCATAATAACATTTACCTATTAAATCACATTTTAAATTTCGCTATAGCCCCATAGCACAAAAAAATCATCAAAACAAATATCGTGGCAATACATACATGATATTCCTTCTTGAGGCTAGAAACGAAGCAATACCCCTCCATGTATTGTGACAACGTAAAGATAAATTTGCAACCCAAATAAGACACTGCGATATAGTCGTTCAAACACAACCAACCCTAGTATAGTGGCCATAGCAACTTTCTATTGCAACACACGAATTGCTAGTGCAACGCAGAAATGGGGTAGCGGTATTTCCTACCACATGTAACACAAGTCCTCGTAATGGGTGCATTGGTGCCAACCTATTGCAATAATGCAAAGATATATTTGCAACCCAAATAAGACATTGCGATATAGCCGTTCAAATGCAACCAACCCTAGTATGTTAGCCATAGCAACTTTCTATTGCAACTCACGACATCCTAATGCAACATAGAAATGGGGTAGCAGTATTTCCAACCAAATGCAACACAAATCCTCATCATGGGTGCATTAGCATCAACCTGTTGCAACACAAAAAAATGAATATTGCAACTCAAACTTTGTGTAGCAATATTGTTGACGGTTTATATTCATATCAAACTTCGCTTGGACTTGCAGGCGGAGAAGTCCTCCGTCGTAGTCAAGGGACCCTTCTTCCTTCAAGTGTGAACCCAAGGTATCGAATTTGTGGAACAAATGTGAGATGCAAAATCCTATCTATTAAAGCCGAGAACACTTCGATATTCTAAGGGGGATCTTATGCATCAAATCTAAAGAACATCATGAAAATGAATCTAATCTATGAAAACCGGAGGTAGCAAGAGATAGAGAGGGATAGATAAACCAATCTATAGAGAGAGGATCAAGCTTTTGTTGAAGTTCCAAGCAAAGAAGAAGTAACCAAGTTGAATCTCATAAAAAGCATCTTTAAATGACGGTTTCCCATCCGACTCCGAAAACACTCGCCTTTTGGAGCCACCACTCTGCTACAACGCACCCCTATTCATGTATGTTAGCCCGGGGCAAGTCCAATGGGCAAGTTGAAATCTCTCGGAAGGTCAGTCATGCACCTCTAGCCACCAAGGCTACAAGAACACCGTCTAAGATCTATCTCAAGAATATATCTTAAGATACGAAAAGCCGATTGAAATCAAAATCGTAACAGAAACACTCGATCACTAGAAATCAGTTTGCAACTTGATGATTCAACATAATACATGATACATGACCAAGGTCACCACCAGGATCCTACCTTGATCTTGCTTCTAACTCATGGAACTCTAACGTGGTCTTCCTTACAAGGTTCCCACACCGGCTAGGGAAACCCTAGACAACTAGCTCGACCCTCTCCTCTCCGAGATGGTGTCCCTCTCGTCTCTTCTCCTCGGCGGCGGATGATGAATGAACTGATGCGTGGCTCTTGGCCCTGGGGCTATAAATTGTCCGAATGGCAGCTAGGTCAAAGGGGGCGCAACTGGGCCCCGAAGTGGGCTAGGCCGGCCGCCCTGGGCCCACTTCGACCCAGTCCGTGGCCTCCTTTGCTGGTGTTGCTTCCCAAGCCTTCTAGATTCTTCTCACTTCTGCATGTGAGCCCTTGACGTCAGTTTCTCTGCAGTTTAGATGAAGCTCCTTGTCCCGCAAGATTCAACATTTTCTGTCCGGGTCCTCGGAGTTTTCCGTCTTCACGGATTGGTCCTTGGGCTTCTTGGAGTCATGTTCACTTCATTGCTTGACTTGTACTGGGCTTCGAGGTCTTGTCTTGAGGTGGTTGATGAACTTTACCCTAAAGTCTTGCTTTCAACGCTAAGTTCTAGCATAAACACTAAACTCCAAAATCGACATGCACAAACGAACTTGTTATACCAATGGGGTTAGTACCAATGGATGAGATATAAAATTCATGCCAACACCAAAGGTAAACTCATGGCTAGGTTGACAGAAATTCACCATTAGCATCTCCCCCATGCTTAAACCATGCTCATCCACGAGTAAGCCTTTGATGGATATCATCACTGCCCTTCATTGTTTAAACCATACACTTGATCATACATGAGAAAACATAATGCTCTCAAAAGTTTAATTCGTTAAAGTTTCATAATGTACTCGCCTTCTTCCATATAGAGGGTATATTATTAATTAAGCTTATCCCAAAAGTATTAACATGCTCCCAAAAATTCAAATGGATCTCAGAAATTTTGAAATAAAGAATGGGATGAAAAAGAGCTAAAACAAGTTCAAAAAATTAAACCATCTTGCATCTTGCTCATGAACGTTCATCTCATCTTGTCTCTTAGTCCTATTTATTCTACTCTTTTCCCTCTCATAACATATATATGTGGTAGGCTTTATATGGAGCTTTTTGGGAAAGTGTAGTCCTACCAAGCTATTATAAATGAGATGTGAAAATAAGACAAGCTTCTCATGGTCTTACCGAGACTCGTCAAAAACGTCATTGGAAAATTAATGTTATATCAAGGAGGGGAAGAGAAGTACACAAATTTGAGAATATTGGACATGTGCAAATGGCAAAGAGTGATCCCGAGGCACGAAGAAAGTCCTCATTATCGGATTGCACATGGTTGAAACAATGAGTTTGGATCTTTTAATCTTGAAACCTTGAAATTCCTAATGCACTTTAGAGAACCGGGGAGTTCACTTTATTTTATTTATATCATACATTATCATATATATTTTTGTTTTCTCATACATATTTTTTATACTCTATTTTCTTTATACTCATATTTTTTATTTGCTCCCCTTGAACCCTAAATTGCATTGTACCTACCTCCTCCCCCATGCTTAGACGTTTGCTCATCCTCAGGCAAAGTGGTGATAGAGATAAGGTAGGTACTAAAATATTTTTCCTGTGGAGAGATACTTGAAATCTTCAATCATGGCACCATCTTGCAATCTTCCTTGAATTGACGATCCATACACAATTATAGGTTGTGGTCAAGGAGGTAAACACAAAAGATGATTTTTGGTTTTAAGGGTGGATATCCGGCGAGGTTTGTGAGATCTCCGATGTGGGGATACACAATGAACGGATAAAAAGGCTAGCAATAAGATAGATACGCAAAAACGGAATGACCAACTTCTTTAGTCTCGAGCCAGATAAATCGTGGCCTGAAAGAACTCACCAAAAAAATAAACCTTGTGTACTAAGTTTTTGCACTCAAGTATATATATGGCTCTAGATAGGTAAAGCAGCAACATGCAAGAGGTATATACGATAAGGTTAGCATTAATTTTAAAAACAAAAATAAATCATCTTTAATCTATGGGTTAATTGGATTTATGCCATTATAACTTCACAGTTTTTAAAGTACACCATTACTATTCACGAAATTATGCCACTGCCATTGCAATTTTGCAAATGTTTGAGATACGCCATTATGTACTCTTGGAGACCATTTGAGCCCACTGTCAGGCGTATAGGTGTACTGTATATTCGTATGGACAAAATTGCCCTTTGCTTCTCCCTCTCTCTCATTTCACTGACATGTGGGGCCCACATGTCGGGGTTGTCTTCAACCTTGGCCCCCTTCTCACGGGTGTAGGGTGGGGAGGGGGTCGGGACACGACGGCGCTGGTCGGGCCGTCGTCGCTCGCTCGTGAGGGCGACACTCACTGGGAGTTCGCCGCCGCTCACCCCTAAGGCCGGGCCACCGCCGTTTGCCTCCTGGTGGGAGGAACTCGTTGGGCGTCGTCGCTGTGCAGCCCCCGCAGGCGGAGCATGTGCAGCGGCCCCGCGGCCGGAGGAGGCGCCGCTTTCCCCCTCATGGATGGATCTCGCCAAGGGACGGCCACCTACGGAGGTGAACTCAGTGGAAAACGGTAAGGGGCGGAGTTCCCTTGTGTCAATGGCCACGAATCAAGCCTTGGTGAGCGATTTGATCTCTACCGCAGCTAATCAACCTCGCCAAGCAACAAATTGAGCATTTCCTGTTGCGAATCAACCTCCACTCCTAGTGAATCTTCTAACTGCGGCGGCGGCATTGAGCGGCGAGCAGCTAGGAAGCTAGACGGGCTCATCAACGGGAACGTGGAGGACACCGTAGCAGCACGTCACCAATGGGGATGGAATCTCGCGGCGGCAGCAGCGAGCCTGGCAGAGCTCTTCCTCCTGGATTCAGGGGTGGAGCTCGAGGACGACCATCAGGCTGGCCGCGACGCAGGCCATGGCGCTTGCCTGTGGCATGCCGGCATAGAAGCTCGAGAACAGGTCGCGCGCCGGCTGGAGGGTGATGGGAGAGGTCGGCGAGGGGGGTAGCGGTGTCGATGGCTCGGCGGCCACAGGAGCAGCAGCGGGGAAGGTTGAAGAAGAACCTGGAGTGTGGGACCCGCACGTCAGTGAAATGATAGATGGAATGAGCAAGGGCAATCTTGTCCATACAAATATACGACCCCCTCCAATACGCCTGCAGGTGGGCCATGGACGACGTCGGGCGTACATAATGGCATTCTTCAAACAAGTGCGAAATTGTAATGGCACTGACATAGTAAGTTGAATAGTAATGGTGTTCTTCAAAAACATGAAAATTATAATGGCATATATCTAATTAACCCTTAATCTATCTAAACTTGAGAGCACATAAAACACTATGTGTCTTTATTTTTATCATAATCTCTGCTAAAGATTAAGCTGGTATTTAGATAATTTCAGATTTGCATTTTAAAAGAGCATTAGCTTAATCATGCATAAAAAGGTACAAAGATAAACAAAGTGGCAATTATCATCATATATCATCATGGCATAAATTTTGTAACTTTACCAAAGGTAAAAACAAGGCGGTTACTTTATTCATTATGAAAATAAACACTAACACACATGCTGAAATTTAAAATAAAAACTGAAAACACAACGCATACATAGGCGCATACAAGCTGAAAATTAAAGAAAAAGGGAAAAGGAATGATAACTAAAGGTCCTCCTATCTCTAATCTTCCGCCGGTGGTTGATATTGATAGTCTTGATTGTTGTACCCTTGCTCATAATAGGATTGAACTGCTCCTCCTATGAATTCTCCTGGCGGTGCTAAGTGAAGGCGTCCAAACTCATAAGCGATGTTTGCATTTCCTTCACCCAATTGGGCTGTATTGGTTTGGATGGCTGCGATATTTTGCATGTTTCTTGCAGCGTATCCTCCAATGATGGCCACACTTTGTTGTGGTTGAGGAAAATGTGCATAAGGCTCCGTAAAGGCTACGTTGGGCACGACAAAATTAGGTGGGGGCATGGCTGCACCACTCCCCCATAGAATTTTGTTGCCCACCGTAGAATTCCTCCAAATGGTGGCACATAATTTTGTTGCCCACCTCCTTGTGCCGCGGAAGAACCTTCTTCTACAATCCTTCCTCTTTTATTTTTCTTTGCCGGCACAAGAAGTCCTTCCTCTAACCAATCTTATTTCCCTAGAATAAATAGTTTTAATCTTGCATCTGGAAGGGGCAAATTTACTATGGCCACTTTGAAGCCCCCTCTCTCATCTCCACTTATGTATTTGCCTTGCTTCATATACTCAAATCCAAGGAAAGTCCCAGGTAGAAGATGTTGACGGTTAATAGTTGTAGTCAAGGGACCCTTCTTCCCTTGAGTGGTGAACCCAAGGTATCGAATCCGTGGAACAAATGTGTGACGCAACAGATGATCTAGTAATGCCAAGTAACTTGAATCTTCGAGAGATAAAACCCTAATGCATCTAGTTAAAGAATATCAAAAATTAATCTAATCTACTAAAGACCGGAGGTTACAAAGAAAGATGGGGTAGATAAACCGATCTAGAGAGATCGGGTCAAGCCTTTTGTTGAAGTTCTAAGCAAAAGAAGAAGTAGCAAATCAAATCTCATTTGAAGCCTCTTTAAACCGTGGTTTCCCTTCCGACTCTGAAAACGCCCGCCTTTCAGAGCCCCCATTCTATCACAACATACTCCTATTCATGTGGGTAGTCTAGGGCGAGTCCAAGGACAAGTCGAGTTCTTTCGGAAGATCAGGCGTGCACCTCTGGCCACCGCGGCTACAAGAACACCCTATGCGATATATCTCGAGAATAAATATAGAACAAGCAAAGCCGATTGAAAAACGAAGACTTTGGAGAAACACTTGATCGCTAGAAATCGGATTCTACTCGATAATTCAACTAGTACAATAATACATGAAAAAGATCACCACTGGGATCCTACCTTGATCTTGCTTCTAGCTCCGGGAACTCCGACGTGGTCTTCCTTGCAAGGTTCCCACATCGGCTAGGGAGACCCTAGTCAACTAGCTCGACCCTCTCCTCTCCGAGATGGTGTCCCTCTCTTCTCGGCTCCTCGGCGGCCGATGACGAATTAGTTGATGTGTGGCTCTCGACCCCGGGGCAATAAATATCCCGAATGGCGGCTAGGTCAAAGGGGGAGGTAACCGAGCGCTGGACTGGGTTGTGCCGGCCGGCCAGGGCCGACCGGCTTGGGCCCATCCCGGGCTAGTTTCCTGCCTCCTTTGCCCCATGTCGGTTCTTGAGTCTTCTAGATCCTTCCCCCTTCTGCATGTCGGCCCTTGTCGTCAGTCTCTCTGAGTTGGATGTAGCTCCTTGTCCCGCAAGATTCGACACTTTTCTAGGTAGGTCCTCGGAGTTTGTCATCTTCTCGGGTTTGGTCCCTAGGCTTCATGGAGTCAAGTTTGCTTCATTGCATGACTTGTACGGAGCTTCAAGGTCTTGTCACAAGGTGCTTGATGAACTTATCCCGGAAGTCTTGCTTTCTACGTCAAAACCCTGCATAAACACTAAACTCCAAAACCGACATGCACGAATGAACTTGTTATACCAAGGGGGTTAGTACCAATGGATAAGGTATAAAACATATGCCAACACCGAAGGTAAACTCATTGCTAGGTTGACGGAATTTCACCGTCAACATATCCCTCATGCTTAATCCTTGCTCATCCTCGAGTAAGCCTTCGATGGATATCATCGTTGCCCTTCATTGTTGTGCACTTGATCAGACACGAGAAAACATAATGCTCTCAAAATTTAATTCGTTAAAGTTTCATAATGTACTAGCCTTCATCTGTATGGAGGGTAGATTATTAATTAAGCTTATCCCACAAGTACTAACATGCTCCAAGGTTTAAATAGATCTCAGAAATTTTGAAATAAAGAACCAGATGAAAAAGAGCTAAACCATGTTCACAAATTTGAATCATCTTTCATATTGCTCATGAACTCTCATCTCACTTAGTCTCTCAAGCCTATTTATTCTACTCCTTTCCCTCTCATAACATATTTATGTGGTAGGCTTTATATGGAGCTTTTTGGGAAAGTGTAGTCCTACCAAGATATTATAAATGAGATGTTGTCAAAACAAGACAAGCTTCTCATGGTCTTACCGAGACTCATCAGAAAGGTCATTGGAAAATAATGTTATATCAAGGAGGGGAAAGAGAAAAATACACACACTTGAGATAGGTGGACATGTGCAAATGGCAAAGAGTGATCCTGAGGCATAAAGGAAGTCCTCGTGATCGGATTGCACATGGTTGGAAAATGAGTATGGATCTTCTAATCTTGTAGCCTTGAAATTCCTGGTGCACTTTAGAGAACCGGGGAGTTCACTTTATTTTTTACACATACTCATATTTTCTCTTTTTCTGATATATATATATATATATATTTTTCCTTTTGTTTTTCTTTCTTTTTCTCATTTTTTTCTTTTTCTTTCTCATCATTTTTTTTATTTGCTCCCCTTGAACTCTAAAATTGCATTGTACCTACCTCCTCCCCCATGCTTAGACGTTGCTCGTCCTCGGGCAAAGAGGTGATAAAGATAAGGTAGGTACCGGAAATACTTTTCCTTTGGAGAGATACTTCAAATCTTCAATGTTAACACCGTCTTGCGATATTCCTTGAATTGATGATCCATTCTCAACGATAGGTTGTGGTCAAGGAGGTAAACACAAAAGATGATTTTTGGTTTAAGGGTGGATATCCTGCGAGGTTTGTGAGATCTCCGATGTGGGGATACACAATGCACGGATAAGAGGCTAGCAATAAGATAGATACGCGAAAACGGAATGACCAGCTTCTTAGTCTCGGGCCAGAGAAATCATGGCCTGCAACAACTTACCCAAGAATAAATCTTGTACACTAAGGTTTATGCACTCAAATATATAAGGCTTTGGATAGGTAGAGAACCACACAAGTGATATTTATGACAAGGTTAGCGTTACTTTTTGAAAACCATCTTTAATTTATCTAAAACTTGAGATCACATAAAACAGTATGGGTCTTTTATTTTTATCATAATCTACACTAAAGATTAAGCTAGTATTTAGATAAATTCAAATTTGTATTTTAAGAGAGGACAAGCTTTAACATGCATAAATCAATTACAAAGATAAACAAAGCGGCAATTATAATCATATATCATCATGGCACAAATTTCATAACTTTTCCAAAGGTATAAACAAGGTGGTGTCTTTATTAATGATGAAAAGTAATTGAAGTACATGCTGAAAATAAACTAACACACTTGAAGAAATTTAAATAAAAACTGAAAATACTACGCAAACACAAGCAAACACAAGCTGAAAATTACAAAAAAGGGAAAAGAAAAGAAAACTAAAGCTCCTCCTTCTTCCTAATCCTCCGCCGGTGGTTGGTATTGATGATCTTGGTAGTTATACCCTTGCTCGTAGTAGGTTTGGACATCCCCTCCAACGAATTGATCCGGCGGAACTAGGTGAAGACGCCCAAGCTCATAGGCAATATTTGCATTGCCTTCACCAAGTTGAGCCGTGTTGGATTGGATGGCTGCGACGTTTTGCATGTTTCTCGCAACATACCCTCCAATAATGGCCATCCTTTTTTGTGTTGATGTGTTGTGTGTAGGGCTCCGCAAAGGTCACGTTGGGCACCACATAATTTGGTGGGGGCACCGGTGCACCCCCCATGCTTGCACTTGTGGCCCTCCGTAATAACTTGGCGGAGTAGGAATTCTTCCGAATGGCGGCACATAATTTGGTTCTGCACCACCCTCTTGCGTGGAGGAGGATCCCTCCTCTTCAATTCTTCCTCTTTTATTTTTCTACGCCGGGACAAGGAGTATCTCCTCCAACCAATCTTCCTTTCGTTGAATGAAAACATTAAGTCTTGGGTCCGGAAGGGGTAAGTTCACCTTGGCCACATGAAAGCCTCCTCTCTCATCTCTACTAATATATTTTCGTTGCTTTAATATTCGAATCCGAGAGAGTCCCACGTAAGAGATGTTCGAGATTCCTTGTAATCCCCGGCCTTAAGAAGATGGCCAACATAGAGAGGTAACACCCTGAACCAATATCTCCCGATCCCGATGTTGCCTCTCAACACCATCGGTTGATCATAAGGTATGAGGGGTCTATTGGCTGCTTGGCATTTAATGCCGAGTAGAGCCAAGATTTCCAAGGCAAACTCCTTGTGGGTGTTTGTCGACACCCCGTTGGAGAATTGCACCCATCCAAGGTGCCCCAACATATAATATATGTCCGTGCCGAAACCCAAGTAGTTGAGGGCTTGATCGTCGAAATCGAAGTTTGTCACAAGCCTATTCTAAAGGCGAGAGAGTTTCTTCTCCTCCTCCTCCGACAATATGACGAAGCCATATGTGGAGTACCGCGGAGTGTATGGAGGCGGCACGGATGAACGGGTCGATCGACGAGGTGGGATTGGCGGCTCCTCCGTACACCCTTGAGGTCCAGTAAACCTCATGGACGTGCTCCTTGTTGCCCTCATGCCACCGAGGAGGAGAGTGTCGTTCCTACTTGGCGGTGTTGTGTCCTCCTCCATGCTCTGAGGAGACTCAGAAACCGAGTGCCTCCTCGATGACGTCATTGAAGATGGCTTGGACGACGATGACCCTTTCTACCTGGTGAAGAGACTTGTGGTTTTCTTCCACATGATTGCATCACTCTTTTCTTCACCAAAATTCCGGGTTTCAACCGGTAACTAGGTACTTCAATTTCTTCGGAATGTGGACTTTGAGTGGATTAAGGGTGTGAATTGTTTGAGCTATCAAGTTTGGGAAGGATGTCTATGACTACGGTGGTTCTGGGCATGAAAACTTGAGCACACAAACAGAGGAAGGAGAGGGATACTTGCCTGCAGAAGATGGGAGCCGGGGGCACCATTTATGGGCCAAGCCGGTCAGCCTAGGCCGACCAACCTAGGGTGGTTTGGCCCCCTGGCTCGGCTCTTTCTCCCAGCACGATCATTTCCCCTCCATGATTTCTTTCCCGCGTGCTCCACGAGTTGCACCGCCCAAACGCTCCCGTCCACTCATTTTCTTGCATTATTGGTCTTTCCACTTGATGCTTCTTGCTTTGAGTCATGTCCATGCTCCGTTGATACACTTGCTTCATATGCCACCATGAATTCCCTGCAAAGTTATGCTTGCTACCCACCCATGCTTGTCCTTTGCATGTGGTCTTTATGAAAGTTGTTGAAAGGGCATCCAATGGTGCATGCATGATTAACTTTAACTAGATTGCCTCCCTCTAAGCATGTTTAAGGCTAAGCACTCCTCTAATTTCGAAAACTAAAAATATTTTCAAAGCTATGGAAAAGCTCAAGCATAAATTTAGAGAAGTTTTTAAACCATTAAAAACAAATGTAAGTCGAAAATATTTTTCCACTACATTGATATCGGTCTCACCGGTATAGTTTGCCTTCATTGGTTGAGAGCAAACTTTTCCCGGCTTGATCATGGGGGCATAGGTTTAGTTTCTAATTTTGGCTAAATTAGAGAGATTTTGAATGAAATAAAATTAAATGAGGCTTAGAAAATTCTACTCTTAGAGAAACCAAGGATATAGATTTTTAAACCAACCAAAAGTTTAGTTTCTAGGTTCACGCGAGTCCTACCACATGCTGAAATTTAACTAACACCTAGGTACAAGTCGTGGCTCTACTCGTGTGTTTTTAGCATGAAAAACAAGTCAACCACTACATCATAATGAGGATGAATGGTTTAGTTAGGTTCTGAATTTATTTGGTTGTGGTTTCTCGAAAAGAAGCAAACAAACACATAGGAGGGTTCAAGTAAAGGGTTTATGATCAAGCAAAATATTCAACCAAGAACTATGTCTGTAATATTGTTCAACCACTTCTAAGTATAATGTCTTTGTGTAGTAAAATTCAAAACTGAAGTAAAAAAAACTTGAAAAACCTGGAATCGGGTTGTCCTCCCGGTAGCTTATTCTTGAATCGACGAAACGGGTTGCCTCCCACCTAGCGCTTCGTTTATAGTCCATGGCTAGACTTCTTCACTTGATGACTTCGGATCAACGCTCTTTGCGGGTGTTGCCATCTTGGGTACCCACTTCCGCACCATCTTGGGTACGGGCTTGTCTTCCAGCTTAGTCATCTTTTTGGTCTTCACAGGCGGCTTTTCTTCCTTTATTTTGACGGATGCAACAACTTCCTTCATTTTCTTTACGTCCTTATTCTTCGGCTCTTTCTTCTTCCTCAGCCCTTCGTTCTTCCTTGGTTCTTCCTTAACAACGCGACGATGAGGTGGAACATTTTTAACTTCAATCATATTGCATACCTCGAGGCGTGTTCGAAACTTGAAGGACCTCCTTTCTCTGTTAATGTCGAACATGATCTCCCCCTTGCCAACATCAATAGTAGCTCCTACGGTTTTGAGGAAAGGCCTCCCAAGGATGAGCGGTGGCTTCTCCCTCTCTCCCATCTCGAGCACCACAAACTCAACGGGGATGAAGTGGTGTCCGACCTTCACGGGCACATCTTCTGTGATGCCCAAGGGATAACGAATGGAGTTATCACCCAGCTCCAAGCACATACTCATAGGCTCCAATGGTAGGCATAGCTTTTCGAACACATCTCTTGGCATGACGCTCACACTTGCTCCAAGGTCGCATAACGCCTTCTCGCACTTGAATGAACCAACGAAACATGGAATTGTCAGGCATCCGGGGTCCTTTTGCTTCTCTAGCCCATTAGCAATAGCGACACTACATTGCTCGGACATCTTGACATGATGTACCCCGAGTGTTGCTATCTCATATTTATTTGCAACTATGTCTTTGAAGTAACGAAAATGTGTAGGAACTTGAAGGGCATCCAATAACGGCATGTTGATGCTAAGTCTACGCACAACATTCACAAACTTCTCAAAGTGGTTGTCAAGTTTACCTCGGAAGTAGTGTGGCTTGAGTTGCAATATCTTCGTGTCTTCTCCCGGCATCTCAAACTCGGGCTCTTCGGTGACGATCTCCGTAACTTCCTCCTTAGCAAATTCCTCCGCCCCGATGGATGGTTTAGGCTTCCTTGTTCCCGCGGAACGTTCCGGATCTTTAGTCTCCTTTCCCGAACGTGTTTGAATAGCCTTCGCCGATTCGGGACCTTTAGGTTGTCCCGGAAGCTTCCCTTCATTATTAGTGAGGCGCCCGGCGAGTTGTCCCAATTGCATCTCGAGCATCTTCATCATGTTGAGCACTTGATGTTGGAGCTTTCGACCTCCGTCACTTTGCTATCGATATTCTCCAACACCTTGGCTATGGCCTTGAACTTGGTGACAGTGTCCTTGTTGATCTTAGCTTGCTCATCCATGAAGTCCTTCAACTGTATACGAAGCGGAACCGAATTAGGAATGGATGATCTTGCATTAAATTGAGGTCTACCTTGCCCGTAGCGGAAGTTCTGCAATTCGCCCTTCCTCATGTAGTCGAGCACCTTGGCTTCCTCCAGACAATCCTTGTGGACATGGCCATATTCTCCACATTCTTCACATGTGGATCTTGCTTCGGCAGCCTTCAAATCTTGAGCCTCTTTCTTTTCTATCTCCATCTTCTCCACTCCTCACGAGTGAATCGATCCTGCCTTCAAGTATGTTCTCCTTCTCCACTTGCAAGACTCCTTTGATGTTCCACGTGGGTTGAACCGGAAGTAGGCGTCCAGATGACGCCCACGTGTCATTATCCGCGACCTTCTTGAATAGAGTAAAAGCCTCGGTCGGCGTAAGCTCGATGAGAGATCCTTGAGGACCAGGAGCGTCCCAGTGGTCGATGGATGACCGCTCCTCAGTGATGAGTGATTGACAACGGGTGTTGGACTGACTCTTGGCTTAATGCGCAGGTGTAGGCTGCGGCCTAGTTCGTGTTGTTGCAGGTGAAGAACGGGCGCGAAAGGTCTTCAGCCTTGAGGGGCCTCCGGGAGATGGAGAGACAAGTAGGCTCGGTTCGAGGGACCCGGTGGACAGCGGGACTAGGTTCGGGCCACACGGTGGCGACACGAGCAAGAGGAAGTCATGGACAATCGAGCCGGTGCACGGTGGCGGTCGAGTCAAGTGGTTTGGCGGGAGGTCGGACCGAGCACGCGGGGTTTGGTGGTTTGCCCACAAAACCATCAGCGGACGGTTTCTTGGTTTGGGCCTCAAAACCAAGTCCGAGGGCCCAACATGACGGAGACGGGTTCCGGGCATGTCGGGAAGCTTCGAGGCAGAGGACACGCGGCGGGATCGCATGGCTTGCGTCGGGACGACGCGGGGTGCGGCAAAGGCGTGACCGTCTGATGGCAAGACCCACAAACATTACCTAAATGCCCCTACGTGGGTTGTATCGCCAGTAGTTTTGTTAGGGGTAGTCGAGTCATATACCACTCCGGCGGGACCTGATATATAAGCCATGAGTGTGTGTGGATGGCTCTCTCTCTCCGTGACTTAGGGTTTCATTTCCTCCCTCCTCTTTCTCATTTTGGTAGCTATTTTTCTTCCATTTTCTCTAGGCTAGCATGAGAGCTTCATGAGAGATTTGTTGAGAGGGATGGATGCTAGGGCGGCATGCTAGACCTTGTGAATCTTTCCTGGTTTGTATAGAAGATTCGGGGTTGTGTTTTCGTGGCCTTTTTGTGCTTGTTTTCGTGCCTTTGTTCCCGATTCGATTCCGCGGATTTGAGTGGGTTTCTCCCCGGATTTCTTTGAGGAAAACATGGATAGATGTCTCGTGCATCTTTGTGATTGATCTTGTGCCCTCAAACGCCGGGAAACCACTTGGATTCGAAGTTTTTCGTTCGGTGCTCTAGTTTTTGGTGGTGCTCAAAGGATTCGCGATTCCCGGTGATTTAGGGAGTTAGGAGGCAAGATTTTTGAGCTATAGCATCCTTGTGTGACGCTTTTCAAGTGCCCAAACCCTTGTCTCCATAGCTTCAACCGTTTGGGAAATCCGATGATGATTTGGGGGAGTTGACTTTCGGGGTCGAGCGTTTTTACGCTCGTCCGCACCGCGGGACGAACGCCGCGGGTGGCCGGCGGACGGTCCGCGCGGCCTAGGGTTCGTCCCGTGTTCTTCGTGTTCTTGCTCGTCTTTCGTTTCGATCAGTCGCGATTTTGGTTTTTGGTTGGACGGAGTTTCGGACGGTCCGCGGTGTTGGGCGGACGGTCCACGGGTGCCTGGCGGACAGTCCGCGTGCTCCCCGCGGACGTTCCGTGGTTCGCAGTGTGCCACTGGTGGTTCTGTTGGCTTTAACGAACGGTCCGCGGCTCAGGCCGGACAGTCCGCGGCTCAGGTGCGGACAGTCTGTGGTACCCGGCCGGACGGTCCGCGCGGCTCATCGCGGACGGTCCGCCCTGTCTGGCCGGACGGTCCGCCTGAGGCTGCGCAGTTTGCTTCTTGGTTCGATTCCTCTCCTTCTTCTCTTGTGCTTCCGCGTGTGCTTCAAGGAATCGTTCCTAAGGCTAGAGGTTGATCCATAACCTCGTGGTCTTGGCGATTGGTGTGTGATTCGATCCATCACTCGTGTGTGACCGGGATTTGACTAGGGCATAGGCCGGGTTCTTTCGGAAGAATTTTTACCGGCTCCTATTCACTCCCCCCTCTCTAGTCGCCATCTGATCCTTCAATTGGTATCAGAGCCTGGTGCCGGATTCTTTGCGACTTTGACAAGTATCGAATCCTAAGATGGCGTACGTTGAGCGGGGCGGTCCGCCGCACTTCGATGGCAAGGGTTACCACAAGTGGGCGGCTCGTATGATGATCTTTCTTCGTGGGAAGCTGTTGGATTTCATTGTGCTTGACAAGACCTATGCTATTCCGGTCAACATCCATACTCTTATGGTGACCGATGCCGGTGCTAAGGCCAAGTATGAGGCTAATGCAAAAGCCGTTGATCACTTGGTCCGAGCTTGTGTGACCCGCAGTTTGAGCATGTTCGCCATTTGAATCTTGCTTGGCAAATTTGGGAGAAGTTGTTGGTTGCTCACGGTGGTGATAACCATGTGAAGGCTCGCCTCTTTGTCTCTTACCGGATGCAATATGAGAATTTCACTCCACTTCCCTAAGTGAGGACATTGATGCGATGTTTCGCAGGTTCACCGCCATCGTGAACAACATGAAAGCTAATGTTGAGGATTTTCCCTACACCGAGCATGATCGAGCTTTAAAGCTCTTGCATGTCTTGGACCCAAATGTTTGGGGTGCTAAGGTTGAGGCCATCAAGGAGTCCGGGCATTATTTGACTATTGAGTTGGATGACCTCTTTTCTAAGCTCAAGTCGGCCGAGGTTGACAGAAGTTGCAATCCAAGCATGAGGGCTCGACTGACCATAGTCTTGCACTTGTGGGCGGATCAAAGGGCAAATCTAACCCTTCCTGTCGACAGTTTTCCTTGTCTTCTCTTATGTCCATTCCAGATGAGGAATTTGATGTGCTGGGCGAAGAGGAGCTGGCCTTGCTCTCAAGAAGGTTTGAACGACTACACGAGAGTCGGAGGAATGCAAGGCGGAGCTCAGGGACGTGCTACAAGTGTGGCAAGCGTGGCCACTTCATCGCTGTTGACGGATAAAAGACGTATCCCTCTACGATCCGCAAGTGTACGGACCCCACACCTTTTTCACCACGGGATTCCCAAGGTTCTTGTCAATCCGCGGAGCAAGGGGATTACAAGCGTTCGATCAACAACGACACACTAGCTACTAAAACCCTAACTACTATTATACTAGAAAACACTAAACTACACTAGAGAGAATGATAAACGATCAAGATAGAAGACACTCGCCCACGGGTCTACGATACTAGAGCATGCAATCGCTTAAAGACATAAAAACCAATCTAATCTATCGGGGATGTGACCACGGTTTCGCCCTTTCCCTCCTCTCGTACTGTCACTACGCGAAGGTATTCATGACTAGACCTTTGATGGACACGGCGTATTGAATGGATCCAAGGAAGCATTGGAGATCGTACTCCCTCTACGGCACGGTTGCAAGCCTTAAGCATTAAAGTATATTCAACACAAGATGATAGATAGATAATCCGACAAAGTGCGATTACATCTCAATATCGATTACAACCCATGGACGAATGAAAAGATTACCCCATCAAGGTGCTGATCATGGCACCGTTGATCATGGTTTCCCTTCCGCCGGTGTCTTCCTCTTCCTCCACGAGAGGGTGCTTCCTTCGAGGTGGTTGATCTCCCGCCGGAGATCCTCCTCCTCTCTCTCTAGCTTGTGGATGGCCTTCTGGTGCGAATAACTCCTCTTCTCTGTGTTGGCGGCGCGTCGGGGGTTTTAGGGTTGAAGATCCTTCGAGGGCAAGGAAGACGGGACCGAACCGGTGCCCGAAGTGGGCCGGGGCGGCCGGCCGGGCCGGCCGCCCCGTGCCCGGCCGGCCGGTTCGGTCGCCCCTTTTGCTCCGTGGGTCCTCGTGCACTTATCTACTTTGCCCCCTCCACTTGCATGATTTTGACGCTGTTATCCTCGCGATCAAGATGGAGGCTCTCTTTGCATGAAGTTTGATCTTTTACTCTTCAATCCCCGGGGGTGTTCCTCGTAGCACTTCGGTCCTCGCCACCATTGGAAGTAATTTCAGCAATCTCATGAACACGAACAAGACTCCATAAATGCTCCTTTGAACTTGTTGCGAATCCGTCCTTTATGTCCATGTTTTCCTACATAAACACAACACTTCCAAATGCATGCACAAAGATGAATTTGTTATATGATTAGTGTGCCTAGTGGCGGGTTAGTTCCATAATCAAATCCAAACCAAAGTGTAATGAACATGCTAGGTGTACCAAAATACACCGTCAACATCTCCCCCACACTTAGCTCTTGCTCGTCCTCGAGCAAGTACTCGTAAAAGAATTTCGTCCATGGTGTGTAATCGTGTATCATTAATCCTCCTTCACAAGTTAGTCAATCTTTTCATCTTTAATACACTAGCTCGTGCCCGTGCGTTGCTACGGGCAACAAAATATTTATATTAGAAATACACAATATTAAACAAAGATAATGATATTGTGAACATTAACATAAATAATAAAAAATATTTAATCCAAAAAGCTAGTTATAGTGCCCATACATTGTTGCATTGCATGTGAAGTAAATCCCATCTGGCAGCATAAAACCTGTAACATGAAGAATTTCCAATACCCATATATTGTACGCCTAAATTGTGATGCTAAACAGTGAACCCACTTAATGAAAACACTTTGCTAGCGAACATATTCAGACCTATGGACCAAAGCAGTACTTCTTTCTTCCTTCACAATTCCTTCACAATCGAGAATCACCCAGAGCTCCAGATAACCTTGGTTGCACCCTCCTCGTTGTTGATTCTACTTCTTTTATGTCCATTGTTTGTCTCTATCAAGAAAAATGACGGAAGGGTTTAGAATCAGCAGGTAAACCATAGATTTCCCAAATTAATACAAAGTAGAAGTTTGTTACTCATAACTATTAGAAAGCAAAATCAACAAAAGAATGGTATAATAAAACAATTGGTAGTTTCAAAAACAAATAATAAGATCTACATAATTTTAAAAAGCACGAATATTAGCCAGTAAAAGAAGTTCAGAGAAAATTAAGCTTACATATCAGCTACAAAGGAGGTTCAACTTGTTCTCCTGTCATCTCTCTTTACTCTTATTCTTCTATTCTCTTTACTAACAAGTCTGTAATAGATACATGATCCAAACTTGCAGTCTTGCAGAGCTCCCAACCTTTTTGTGGCAAGGGAGTGTGTGGTGTGCCTATACTGCAGAAATAACCAGAGCAAGTTGAATGCGACTATGTAGTGCACTATAGACTTCATTAGTCAGCTTCGAATAAGAAAGGCTAGTCTATCATCAACAAAGATGTATACATAGGAATAAAGCATTATACACATAAAACAGGGATTGAGAAAACAGTACCATTCAAAGTTCTATTCATCTTGTATGTATGTTTAGCCTAGTTGACACATGCATTCAAGATGATTGAATTGAGGAGAGCAAGTCTCGGTGAAACAACATTCCTATTTCCTATGCACAGTATGACAGAGCATTTAATTTACATGTACATTCAAATTACCATATTTACATGTACATTCTACTGTAATTTGAATTTGTATTTCTCCAGATGATGTGTTCCTTAGTGTTCAGGTGTGTAGTAACGGCAAAACAATTTTACAGATAAAGTGGTGAATAACACCCAATTTAACAGATAAAGTGGTGCATTTTTTATATAACTGAATACTCAACAGAGAGACATTTCTTCATATAATGCATGCATGGTGCTTTATACTTGTACTAAATGTACTAATAAGCAAAGTTTGTATCAAGAGCATTTTATTATCATGCAACAGGCAATAGCTATTCAACACTTTGTGTTATTCCAAATATGTAGGGTGTCCAATTAAATATGAAATCCCTGAGAGTCACTTTGTCAATAGTGGATACAAATTACACGGCATATAAGAAGTCATATTCAACTAATTTGCAAACTAAAAATACTGTCAGCATATCAGTGATGGCATCAGTTTGACCTGTGAATGAAACGACGTTCGGAAACCACCAGCATCAAAGCATAGATGATCAGAGTCACTCTCATCAACCCGTATATGCTTACAAGGTTACCTAGACCCAAATGTAGTCATTCAGTCTCATTCTGCATGCAAAACCTCACAACATG
This sequence comes from Cenchrus americanus, assembly GCA_947561735.1. Lineage (NCBI taxonomy): Eukaryota > Viridiplantae > Streptophyta > Magnoliopsida > Poales > Poaceae > Cenchrus > Cenchrus americanus. Next base: position 124,767,402 of record OX387239.1, on the reverse strand, counting down.
AAATAAATATCCTTTTCATTGGAAATGTAAACAGAATTGCGCATTGAGATATATCAGATCCAAATTTTTGTTCCAGTTCTTCTAAACCACACTCTTACACAAGACCATAAATAAATGTATTTAATTCAGGAGAATCCATACTATGAAAGCACAATCTTATGAACCAAGCTGCACAGTGCATATGTGTATCCAATTCAACCGCATCAAAATGGTTTTTTAATTTAAACCATCAATATGCACAAGCATGGCCCACTACACACAATCACTGTTGTTCCGAACCTATTGAAGGAATGACAAATACCATTATCCAGAAATAGAATTTCGCTATTAAAAACAGTGAAATGGCATACTTCAAAAAATGCAAGAGACATGTACAAAGGTAGGTACATCTCTAGAAGCGCACTCTTCTGTCTATTTCTTTTCTTTATTTTGCATCTTTATATTTAGCTGAGTGAATGCATTGTTGTCATACTTTTATTTTGATGGCCTACCTCCAATGCAGCCAGCTTACTTCTGACTTCTTCTTGAAGAACAAATATCATGGATTATCAAGAGCTTTTCAAAAAGATAAACGATGGGGGTTCCAAAGATAGTCAATGATGTTCAACCAAGAAAAATAATGTCATCAGTGAACCTATTGCCTAACACAAATAAGATTGCTTCCCTGCTAGAAAAGGCTGACATGTTTTGTATAGCTTGAAAAGATAATAGAAGTCACGAGAAATATGTTCCAGACATATAAAACATTTGCAAGCATAAGGATTCCACTTTCACAGATGACAGATCTCACTGATCTGTACCCAAAATAAAGTTAACTTTTGTAAGGCTAGCACAAGCTTACCAGATAATGCATTCTGACCACTTTCAACTTTTTTTATATATAAAAACACACTTTAAAACACTTTCACTTACCAGATAATGCATTATATATAAGTGTGAAGATTATATAGTATTGTTGTTTGTTTTGCTGGGTGCATTAAAGAACTAAGGACATCCATTACAGAGTGGCATCAACATACAGTAAGCAGTGTACAAAATAATAGAGAGGCTAAGGAAATAAAAACAAGAAAACATAGCACAATAATTTAAACAGAATCTAATTCAGTTACACCAAATGATCAACACTGATGGAATATTGCATTTGATAAGGTTTAGTCAAAGGGGGAATTAAAAAGGTGCTGCTCATGGATTCCAGCTGCAAAGAGCGTTTTCTTTTACTCGGTTGACCAACTCAGAGGGAAAGAAGCTTCCCCTACCTCTCTTCTTGGCTGGCTCCAGGCAAACTGGGGTTTCTCCATGCACTGAACATGTGTTTTTATCTTATACATGTAATAACTTCTACATGTCCTTATCCCACAGATGGTGTAAAACATGTCAATGATTTACTGGAGATGGATGACAGATGGCTATGGTACATAAACATGATGCTGATGGTAACATAATATTTGCAACTTGCAAGTATGATTGACGAGTATGGTCTTAATAGTGAAACTGATTGGAGAGGCTCAGGCTGCTTGGGATGGCTGCCCTATTGGTCAACAGTCGGTCAATTGAGGGACAAACCACAGATAATAACTGCAGAAAAGTTGAGCAGATTTGTACACAGTGGAAGAAGAATATAAATTGTGGCAATGGGGACGGATAAACCAGTAGTAGACCTTGTGCAATGTGGCTATTTGCCCTAAAACATGACAAACAAGCTACCTCTCCCATTCTTACAGCTCTGTTTGAGTAATCAGATAGAGCTAACGGACAGCTTATCACATAATCAAGTCTGGTAACATAGCAGGTAATCTGATCCATTATTATATTGGAAAGAAGATGCACAACAAAGGTCTGCCAACCAATTTACATGGATTACTTCCAATTTCAGCACATCTCAGCAAATTTCAATATGTGTGCATGGTGGCACAACGTGGGGGTCGTGAGGGCAGACAGACCTGGGAGAGACGAATCGCAAGGGGCACCCTGGGTGTCGCAGCGGAGGGCGGCATGGTGGACGACACAGGACGGCTCTGCGGGACAGATCAAGAAAACAAAATCTCATCGAACCTTTGAGAAACAAAAAAAGTAATTCATCTGAGGTGATATGGAGTGTCGAGAAAAATGAGTGAATAAAAAACACATGCCCAGCCGATGATTTATCATCCAGACAAAATTGTATCATGGACCACTTATTTTATTTGCAAAATATTAAACAAAATAAAGCCAATCTATCCGTCCAATCAAAACAGAAAGTAGGAAGGGGACTTAATACCTACGCTGGGAAGGACCATGCAACACAAGGGAGTGTCAGAGCGGCAACCTTTTGAACGAATACCAGGGCACTCTGGCCGCTCCCATTGTCGGCAAAGCCCAGGCCACATCATCAGCATCGAGGAGGGCCGCTAGCAAGCGCAGCCTGGAGCATATCAATGTGACGTGGGTTGCTACGTGCATCCAAATATCTACAATGTAATACACACAATATAGAATGTTTTTTAAATCGCCTATACATTCAGAAGATTGTTGTGAACTACATCAACAGTGTCTTACCATGTACCATGCGCTCCACTCCCTGGTAAGAAGAAGTAACTGCAAATATTCAGAGATGCATAGTGATAGGTTTACTAAATGAAAAAATGAACTTGGATCCTGAAAGAAAATGAAATCCATAAGCGGAATATACTTTTGCAATTTCAGATGTAGGAATACACAATTTTGTGAGTGGCTGTATGCATACATAATTTCAGATATACTCTGTGTGCTAAGTAATACAATTGCACTTGGATTGAGAGGTACCTGGCCTACAAAGAATGTAGCAAACAGAGCCAATTCATTTCAGATTTAGCAGCACAATATGTAACCCTAGCACATGTTGTTCAACCACTAATAATATGGACTACATTTATCTCAAAGTAGTGCAATGGTAAATGTGGTTTGTTTTATTGTCTTGGCATTTTATAGAGAACCATATAGCCCTGCCAGCACATGCACTCTCCATTTAGCACAACTACCTGTATCCGACACAGAGAAGATATGATGGACATGCATAACAAAAACTACAGTTCCAATCCCCTAACACATAGGTCCCATTCACAAGTCTTTCTCTGACATAAGAAGTACAGGCTCAGTAATAGATTCTAAATTGTGTTCAGTTATAATCAGAAATAATAAAATCTAATGTAACGAAGATGTTACTCACTTGTCTAAGTGATGAGTACCACAAATCAATAAATCTATGCCTAAAAAGGTACCTTGATGTGCAGATCATTGATGCATCCACGGTAGTTCTGATGTAGAGGGGCCATCCAGCAGCATAGAAAGTTGTAGATGCGACCCTTAACCTGTCAAACAGACAGGGAGAAGGTAGATGATAAGCAAATTGCAAATCCACAACACTAAAATTCTAAAAATGACGCGGATAAAGAAAGAAAAATTGAAAGCCAGAGGTATTCATCATCATTGGAATTGGAAGGTCTTGTTCTGAATTTATTAAAATTGAAATCCAGGGTGGGCATTGGGCTAGAGGCTAGAGAACTACCAGGACGCTAGGAGATGCGTCGACCTAGGCTGCAGTGGCATCGACCCGTTGAGGCGTGGCCGCGGGGTTGACCTAGAGAGGACAAAGACTTGTGGCCAGCACGGAACAGCCCGGCGGCAACGTGGTGGCCTAGAGAGGCGCGCGACGAGTGGGCAGTCTCTTGGCACGCGAGCAAGGCGGCGGAGTCGTTCTGGAGAGGCGTGGCTGCGGCGGCGAGGTGGCCCGGAGAGGTGCAGCGGCGTGGTGGCCCGGAGAGGCGCGGCGGCGACCCAGCGCTCTTGGCCAGCCGTCCTCCTGGAGGAATAGAGGTAGGATTTGGGGGTACGGATTGGATGGTGGAAAAAATAGGAAGGCGGTGTCGGGTGAGGACGTCGACGCCAATTCCACGGTGCAGCACGGCGATGACGGAGACGGTGTGGTACGGGGTCACAGGAACGACAGAGACGGCGGGGCGCGACATGGGGAAGAGCAGACGCGGCGCAGGGGAGACAGCGAACGGTGGGGGCGACGCGGTGGGGAAGCGGCGTCGGCGTGACTGAGGGGAGGGGGGGGGGGGGGGGTGCTCGACGGGGGGAAACCGCAGCCTGGCTGCCTGATCTGGTTTGCGCGGTTCAACCGCCGGCGCGAGGGAGGAACGGGGGGGGGGCGCCGGAAGGGTGAATGCGCGGGCTGGAGGGTGAAAGGTGAACCTATGAGATTGTCTTATTTCCACATTTTTTAGGTGTAGAGATAAACACAAAGTAATGATAATCAAACATAAACATGGGCATTTAGAATTTTTACCACGTCAAGATACACCCCACAACTCAAACCCTTCACTTGAAGTCTTCAATTTCAGCCATGCTTACTCCTTTGCTTCCATCGGAGGGTTTTTATGGTTTTCAAAACAAAAATTCCTGCAACAAGTGTTAGACAAAAACCTTTCTACAAGCTCTCTCAAGTCACTCATATGAAGTGGCTATCCTAACCAAATTTATAAAACTCTCACCTCCCATTAATCTCTCATATATCATGTAAAAGTGGAGCTATAGGTAGGGCTAGTGCAATCAACACAAGTATTGTCAAACTAAGAACTTCCTCTAATGGTTGTCTACCTTTCAAAGCCAATGATCATGAGAATTAACCATATGTAGGGATATCAAGGATGAGAAGATTTAGAATGGTGGACATGTGCAAGGGCAAAAGAAAATTGTGACTTCAAGGCACCAATGATGTCCTCGTTGTCGGATTGCACATGGTTGGAAATAGAGTAAAAGTTTCGTCTCACAATCAACGTGACATCCTTCCTTACACTTTATTTTTTCTTCTTTACTTTCACTTGATCCATCCCTCTCATATCTTCATTGCTAACTCATCTTTCTCTCTTTTTCTTTTCTTCTTTCATTCACATATGATTTTTCTTTCTTTCTTTCTTTCTTTTCCATACACATACCTTTTTTTCTCTTTATTTTTCTCTCTCTTGACAACTTTTCAAAGCTTTCAATTCTCTCTTTCCTCGCATGCATACAATCTGAAATTTTTAAATAAATCATGCTAGAGATGAGACGAAACTTTGAAAATAGGTTGTGTTTAAGGAATACGATGTACAAAAGAGATGTATAGGGTTGGGTATGGAATTCGGCGACGTACGTGACTTCCGTTGTGAAAGTCACGTTACCGAATATATGACGAGGCTAGCAACAAAAGATAAGCACAAGGACATGATCATTGCTCGAAATTAAAACTCACCAAGAGAGAAGGGTCCTAGCCTAACTCATCGTGCTAATCACACTTATGGTGGAGCGAAAAAAAATAAACTTGGCTTTGGATAGGAATTTTTTCTTACTCTCAACTTGGAAAAAGAGGTTTTGCTAACCTTTATTACAAGGGTTTTAAAATAATTTTCATAACTGAAATCCTCCAATTTTTAGCATCGAACATAGCACAACTAGCATGTGAAGCTCAAGATCGAAGTGCGGTATGGGTACTTTAAGTAGTAGTGATTCCACTAAGCACCACGGTAAACGATTTTCAATCCACATACTTGTGCTCATATATCAAGAATCGAAGATTAAACAAACAAGTAAATAAAGATAAACAATACATAAAACACAAAGATATATATAAAGACTCTTTTTATTTGATTTTCTTGACTCAACACTAATTTAAGACACTTGCAAAAATTTTAAAACAGACTAAAAAACTAAAGACTCGTTAAAACACTAAGACTCTCACACGAAGATTAAACCGAACCTAAACTTGAAGTTCAAAAGCTAAGGCTAGCGAGCTAGCTCTCCCCCACACTTAAAACATACGACGTCCTCGTCGTATCTTACAAAAAATCCTAAGGGGAAAACTAGATCTAGTGGTACTTCAAGCAAGATGTGCACCACTTGCCTCTCATGTTTCCAACCATGCCGAAAAGTTTGCGCACGTTACGGTTAAGGAACTTGTAGTCATCTTCAACTACGCGCTCCAAGTCCTCCATACGCTGCTTCATCGCTTCCATGGCTTGGAGACATTCGTCGGCCGACGTGTAGAGATCCGCGATGGATTGACGGCAAACTCGACAGCACACCGGATGCAATCCGAAGGGGTCGTCGTCGCCATAATCTCCACCGTTGTCACCACCGTCGTCGCCACCTCCATTGTCGTTGCCTTCGCCACCGCCGTTGTCGTTGCCGTTGGGGCCTTCGGAAGTCCATTCATTAGGCTGCTCATCCCAATCATCGTCGTCTCTACCGGCAACCGCCCACGAGCTCGGGCTACGATCGTCGGAGTAGTCGCTATCCCCATAATCCTTAGGCTCCGGTGACACCTCCTTGTAATCTTTACGCTTGATGCCTTGGAGGCGTGCCGACCTCCGGACGGGTGTAGGGACCTTCTCTCCTTCGACGAGGTTGCGAGATGCAAGAGCTCCGGTCGGGACACGTCCTCCGCAACGGATACGTGCGGTCCTCTTGACGGGTAGCTTGAGCTCGCATCGCATCGCCTCCTCCATCGATGGCTTCTTGGCTTCTAGCTTCAACTCTAAGCTTTTTGGAGGCTCAATGGTCGCTACAAGGGTGCAACACATTGCTTGAAAGGGTTGATTCTCGAGCTCCCAATTCGGCCAAATAAATAGTCCCGAGAGAAAAGCCCCGGGAACCTTATTTTCCTTTTTTACACTTCCTTTAAAATTTTCCGACCAAACAAGGAAGTCAAAAAGGAGCAATTCGGCGAAATTCGGGGTCATCGGGCGTTGGGCCCCCCCGGCCGGTCCGCCGGGCCGGCCGGCCCACCCCGCCTCGGGGGCGGGCCGGTCCGGTTTTAGCACACCGCCCTATTTTTTTCTTCCTTAGCCCATGGGAAAAAGTTGGCCCAGTAAATCTTCGCGAAAAACTCCAGAAAGCTAAAAGAAAAAAATATTTACAGAAGTTGGTGCCTTGTTTTTCGTCCTAGGCGGGACGTTCGGGCTCTTCCTCCATGGTGAAGACGTCAACATGGTGAAGGGGCACGACATCGGGTTCGTAGTAAACCTTAAGCCGCTGTCCATTCACCACAAATTGATCGCCATTTATATCCATAATGGTTACCGCTCCGTTGGAGAACACCGAATGCACAACATAAGGTCTGTCCCACTTGCTTTGCAATTTCCCCTTTCCGAAGGTTTTAAACCTCGAATTGTAGAGGAGGACCTTATCTCCTTCTTTAAATTCTTTTTTCTTCAATCTTTTATCATACCACCTTTTGATTCTCTCCTTGTATATGCTTGCGTTTTCATATGCTTTCAACCTCAACTCCTCTAGCTCGCTTATTTGAATTCTTCGTTTCACCACCGCGGCATCGAGATCAAGGTTCATCTCTTTAATCGCCCAATAGGCTTTATGTTCCAACTCAACCGAAGGTGGCAAGCTTTTCCATAGACAAATTGATAAGGGGTCATACCTATCGGTGTTTTAAACGCCGTTCGATAAGCCCATAAAGCTCCGTCTAATTTCTTTGACCAATCCTTGCCTCCCTTCTCTATGGTTTTGTTGAGTATGCTTTTTAATTGCCTATTTGACGTCTCCGCTTGTCCGTTGGTTTGTGGGTGATAGGCCGTGGAGACCCTATGCTCAATTCCCAACTTGGACAAGCACTTTTTGAAGTTCCTCCCAATGAAATGAGTTCCTCCATCACTTATCAAGATTCTCGGTGTACCGAAACGGGGAAAAATCACGTTCTTGATCATAGTGATGGACTCCTCCGTGGAAGCTTTACGACATGGTATAGCCTCTACCCACTTGGATACATAATCAACCATAACAAGTATATACTCGAATCCAAATGAGTTTTTAAAAGGCCCCATGAAGTCTATGCCCCATACATCGAATATGTCGATTTGCAAGTTGTATTTCAAAGGCATAGAATTCCTTTGAGAGATGTTTCCGGTTCTTTGGCATTCGGGGCGTGACGCAACATATCTCTTAGTATCTTCATGCATCTCCGGCCAATAGAATCCGCTCGACCATACTTTTGCTTCGGTTCGAAAATGGCTATAGTGTCCACCGTACTCCGCCGAGTGGCACTTCCTTAGAGTCTCAAGTCTCTCTTCTCTTGGCACACATCTTCTCATCACTCCATCATTGCCAAGCTTGAAGAGGTATGGTGCATCCCAAAAATATTTCTTACTTTCGGAGATTATCTTCCTTTGAGTGTTTTTGTCTAGATGATCGAGGGGCATCTTTCGAATTGCTCGAATGATGTCGATCATCCAAGTATCTTTATCAAGCACTCTATAGAGGTGGTCATCTCTCATCTTATCTTCTATGGGCTCTTTATCATCTTGTCCACGATTCATCCTAGACAAATGATCGGCCACAACATTTTCCACCCTTTTTATCACGAATTTCAACATCAAACTCTTGGAGAAGAAGGATCCAACGAATCAAACGTGGTTTAGCTTCCTTCTTAGCCAAGAGATACTTGATAGCTGCGTGATCGGTGTAAACAATGACTTTCGAGTTCACGATGTAAGATCTGAATTTTTCGAAAGCGAATACCACCGCTAACAACTCTTTTTCCGTAGTAGCGTAATTTAATTGTGCCCCACTAAGAGTTTTGCTAGCGTAGTAAACGGCGTGAACTCGGCCTTCCTTTTTTTGTCCCAAGACCGCGCCTACGGCGTAGTCACTTGCGTCACACATGATCTCGAAAGGTTGGCTCCAATCCGGAGGTTGGATGATGGGAGCACTCACCAACGCATTTTTCAAGGTCCGGAATGCCGCTAGACACTTCTCATCAAAGTCGAAAGCCACAACCTTTTGAAGAAGGTGCGTTAAAAGCTTAGTGATCTTCGAGAAGTCCTTTATAAATCTTCTATAGAATCCGGTATGGCCTAGAAAGCTCCTTAAGGACTTAACATCCGTAGGAGGTGGGAGTTGCTCAACCGTCTCTACCTTAGCCTTGTCCACTTCAATTCCTCTCTCGGATATAACATGTCCGAGCACTATGCTTGCTTAACCATGAAGTGGCACTTTTCCCAATTTAAAACCAAATCTACCTCCGCATACCTTGTAAGGACCTTTTCTAAGTTTGCTAAGCAATCCATGAACATCTTCCTGTAAACGGAAAAATCATCCATAAACACTTCAACAATTTCTTCGATGAATTCCGAGAACACGGCCATCATGCAACGTTGAAAAGAGGCCGGAGCGTTGCATAGGCCGAAGGGCATCCTCCTATATGCAAACGTTCCGTAAGGACACGTAAACGTTGTCTTATGTTGATCTTCCGGTGAATAGGAATTTGCATGAACCCCGAGTATCCATCGAGAAAGCAAAAATAAGCGTGGTTTGCTAACCTCTCGAGCATCTCGTCTATGAACGGTAGGGGGAAGTGATCTTTCTTCGTCGCTTTGTTAAGCTTACGATAATCGATACACATCCGCCACCCGGTCACGGTTCTCTGCGGTATCAATTCGTTCTTCTCATTCTTCACCACGGTCAAACCTCCTTTCTTCGGTACACAATGTACCGGGCTCACCCATTCGCTATGCGGAACCGGGTAGATGATTCCGGCATCAAGTAACTTGATAACCTCTTTCTTTACTACCTCTCGCATGGCATGGGTTAGCCTCCTTTGATGGTCCACTACGGAGCTTACATTGGTCTTCCATTGGTATACGATGAGTGCAAAAGGTGGGCTAATACCTTTGAGATCATTAATTGAATATCCAATCACTTTCCTATGTTTTTTTAATAAAATCAGCAACGCTTCATTTTCTTCGGGACTCAACTCGTCGCTCACAATGACCGGATAAGTTTTGTCTGGGCCCAAAAATTCATATTTTAATCCCTTGGGCAAAGGTTTAAGGTCTACTTCGGGCACTTGTGGCTCCTCGGGTTTGATTTCTCCTATGTCTTCGAACTTCTCTTCCTCCATGCTACCATCATGCGGCTCTAAGCCTTTTGTCGCTTCCTCTAGTTCTTCATCTTGTTGATTACTAATTTGATTTTCCATCGCTCTTTGCGGCGGGTCTCTAAGGGTTTCAACAAAACAAAGACTATCTATCTCTTCTACTTCTTCATCTTCGGGAGGAAAAGGTGTAAGGTGTTTAGAAGCACGAAGAAAGTTATATGTGTACTTTGTTCCATTAAGGTTCATTGTTACTTTGCCTTCTCCGCATCTAACACGGCATCAACCAACTTAAGAAAAGGCCTACCTAAGATTATATGATCGGAATTACTATGGTAAGCATCAATAACAAAGAAATCGGCCGGTATATAGTTTCTAGAGATTTTTACTTTCATGTTGCAAGCAATACCTAGAGGTTTGATAGTTCTACCATCTCCCATAATTAATTTCGTTGATGTTGGAGCTAAGTCTAGGTTGTGGTATTGAACTTTATCGTAAATTTTAGAAGATAGAACACTTACTTGGGCTCCGATGTCGCATAAAGCTTTGCATTGAACTCCGTTGATCTCGCAACTCAAGTGCGGCGTCATCTTCCCTTCTTCTTCGGATCCTATCGAATAAATTTCAGCAAGGCGAGCGTATGGTGATGCTTCGGGCTTGATCCCCATGATTCTCTTCACCTCGGCAATATGTTCCGGATCCACCACGTCATCTCCAAAGGGCTTTTCAAAAATCTCACCGGTGGTTTCGAGGTCGTATGAATTTTCAGCTTTCTTCTCCGGTGGGAAATCCACTTCCAATGCTCTTGCCATCCCCTTTTGATTAGGGAACGTGAAGCGTCCCCTCATCCGAGGTGACCAAATGTGACACAAATACCAGTCCCAGGAGGCTGGTAGCACATTTATTACAACAGGTGGAATCAGTCTTTTACATTACGGTTACAGAAAGGGCACGGTAGTGCCAACGCTACAATTAACAACACAAACGCTAGCGACCACACTACGATAGCAAAGGCTTCCATAGCCTCCTCAGAGTACCACACCATGAAAGCTTTAGGTAGGGCCCTGGTACACAGGCACGGTTGGGTGTAGGGCAATGACCTACTCAACGTCTTCTGGGATGTAATCGGGATCCTCCTCTGTAAAATAGTTAGTAAAACAAGGGTGAGCACATACGTACTCAGCAAATCCAACCCCACCCACGGAGGGGCTTATCAGCAGAATCATGCATAAGGTATAACAAGGATCAGGTTAAGGTTCATTTAACAATATCACACATGCAGGGGTTCTTTTCAGAAAGGTTTTTCGCAAATCATTTTTATAACCCAAGTAACTCAACTGCTTTAGGAAAACCACTGTGGGACTACCGGACTTCCCGTCCGTCGTAGCCCAGGCACACAGCCACACACACTTCACCCAGAAAACAACTCACGCCAGAAAGCATCCCATCCCAAACACTAGTTTTTGTGACCACACCGTGACTCGTCCAATACCGTGGACACGGCTATTCGAATAGGTTTGACACTGCGAGAGGTTGTACATCTTTACCCACAAGTAGGGTACCGTCACACGGACACCTCGGTGCGGTACGGATCCTATCATAGCCATTACCCACCTTAGCTAATGCTACGAGCCACCACGGGAGCACCCCAAGGGGTTATACCACATAACCGGGCGTACCTCACACGGAGCGTACCCCTCGCTCCTTAGTCTCCCCGCTGCTCACCCGCACACCAGATGGCAAGTAGGTTAACTAGTGGGGTTTATGCTAAGCCGTTGCCACATACAACGGTCGAGTGGTTGTACGATGATTTGGGTCAGGTGAGATGTCACGCAACCCGGTCCTTAACCGACAAGATGGACAACTCCCAACACGCCCAACCACACAGGTACGAGCTCACCCATACTCCTGACACACACGTCCATCCCGTCTACCCAATTCTTTACTCATTTTCCAAACATACCCCCTTTTTGTTTTTAAAGCACTCGCTCATTTTGAAAGCACACACACATTTTTAAAGCACTCATTTAGGCCAAAACAAGGTTCAATCATAGCAATCAAGGGTGGCTATCCTACCATGTTTTGCAGTAAAACAATATGCAATTTATAAAACGGGTATAGGGTATATTTATAAAACTAGGACAGAAGCATGCATCAAAGGAGGAGGTTGAACTTGCCGTCTTCGAAGTCTTCGGGGAGGGCCGGCTCGGCGTTCGGGACCTCGGGCTCCTGCTCGCAGTAGTCGGCTTCGATCTCTGGCTCGGGGTACCTTCCTCCGTCTACTCCGTCGGCTATAGCGCACACACAAGCAAGCAAGCGGTATTAGCACACATGTTTTCGGCCGAGCTCGGGGAGGGGGAAGTGAGTGGAGAGGGGGTATATATAAGCCCTAGGGGGTGGTGGTTCAGTGGTGTACCACTGGGGAATAGCGGGGCGAGGTCTGGGTTTAATCGTAAATGTTGGGTCACAGGGGTGGTATAGGAGTTAGGGACCTATTAGCAATCCCTACAAATGGTAAGAAGGGTGTTTATGCTAATATAAACGAAGTTAGAGTCATTTTGTAATTTATTCTAGGGTATAACAGTGTTTAACCTTTGATTAACTCTTAACCTAGGGACTTAATCAAGAGAAATAAGAAAATAGGCTCGGTTTGAAGGAATAGGGGAAAGACAGGGGGTCTTTGGCAAAAGTGCCATCCCCTTCCCCTTTTCCCCCCTTCGAATCAGACAGAACGGGGGGGGGTGCGGCCGCGCGGCGGCCTCGGTCGGCGGCGGGGCGGCGAGCCCCCGGGGTTGGTGGCGGCCGAAGATAGGGGAAAAGAGCGAGGAGGGCCAGGGGAACCCATACCCGTGCTCACCTTCGGTTATAGCGGAGTGAGGCGGCGGATCGGTGGTGGACAGGGAGCGGCGGTGGCGCAAATGGCGACGGCGCTGAGGGAGGGGCGGCGGTGCTTCTAAAGCTTAGGCAAGGGGGAGACGGCGGTCTTGGTGTGGTGCGACGGCCCAGTGGGCGGCCGGCTCCTTTTATAGGCGACGAATGGCGGTTCGGGGCTAGATTTTTTCCGGCGAAGGGGGGGGTCGCCGGCGGCTCGGGCTCCTTCTCGAAGTCCGGCCGGTCTGTGCGGCGTTGACGACGCGACGGGTTGCCCTGTTGCGGGTCAATTTGTGCAGGGAGGGGGAAGATTGGACGGGACCCGACGGCGGGGGGGCGGGCGGCGCGGCGGGCGGCGAGCCGGCCGGCCGGATGCGACGGCTCGGCGGCCGGCCGGTGCAGAGCAGTGAAGAGAGGGGGGGTGGCGGTGGCGTGCTGGTGTGATTGGACCCTTCGTGCAGGCACTCGCGGAGGGGAAAGCGGCACGGTGGCGTGTTCCGGCGAGCACACCTTTAATGGTGGTCGCCGGTTGCCAGGCCGCGGCTCGGGCGGGGCCCTTGCGGCGGTGCACCCGGTGCCGTGCGCCGGCCGGGCGCGGACCGGGCCGTGGGGGAGGACGGGGCACGCCGCCGGCCGGGCGCGGGCCGCGCCGCGCGGTCAACCGCGCCGGGCGCGGGGCGCGCCGGCCGCCGCGGAGGGAGAAGGAGAAGGGAGAAAGAGAAGAGAGAAGAAAGAAAGGAAGGAAAAAGAAAAGAGGAAAAGGAGAAAAGGAAGAAAAAGGAAGAAAAGAAAGAAAAAGGAAGAAAAGAAAGAAAAAGGAAGAAAAGAAAAGAAAATGGGAAAAGATAGGGAGGAAATTGGGAAAAAGTTTAGGAAATTAGGAAAAATTGTTAGGGGAATTAAGAGAGGGTTTTGTGGGGTTTTCCCGTCTTTTCGGTTGTCGGCGTGATTTTCGGGCCGGCGGTGAGGCGGACCGGCTGGCGGGACCGCGGCGTGCGCGGGATTCCCGGCCGGTGGCCGACCGCGGCGTTGGGAAGGCGCACAGGGGTGCGGCCGTGATGCGGTGCCGGCGGAAAGAGCGGCACGCGCGTCGGGAAGAGAGAGAGGGAGAGAGAGAAAACAGCGGCTAGGGTTTAAATGGTAACTGAGCTCGGCGGACCGGTTTTTTTGAAATTACGCATGATTTAGTAGGTGATTTATTTAGAGCTAAAAACGCGGGCGTTACAAACCTACCCCACTTAAAATGAATCTCGTCCTCGAGATTCGGCTAGGTCTCGAATAGGTGGGGGAATTCTTTCCTCAGTGCATCCTCTCGTTCCCATGTAGCTTCTTCCACTCCGTGTCTACTCCATTGGACTCTGCACACCCGTACTTCGGTCGTTCTTGTTTGCTTGACCACAGTGTCTAAGATCTTGACGGGCACCTCCTGGTACCTAAGGTCTGGCTGTAGATCGATGGTCTCCACCGGTACTCGCTTTTCTTCCAGAACCTTCAAACATCGGCGTAGCTGGGAGATGTGGAACACTGGGTGTATGTCTGACATTTCCTCGGGTAGCTCCAACCGATATGCTACTGCTCCCACTTTCTTGATCACCTTATACGGGCCGATGTACCGAGGGGCCAACTTCCCGTGTACTTGAAACCTTCGAGTCCCCCGGATGGGTGAAACCCTGAGGTAGACGAAGTCTCATCGGATTGAAGCTCGCTTCACGCCTCTTCTTGTCCGCGTAGCTCTTCTCGTCGGGACCGGGCAGCTTTCAACTTTTATCGAATATCGCCTACGCGCTCCTCGGCTTCCTTAATGAGGGCGGGCCCAACCAGGGCACGCTCTCCTACTTCTGACCACATCAGGGGTGTCCTGCATTTTCTCCCGTATAGCGCTTCGAATGGCGACATTCCCAGGCTTGCTTGGTAGCCGTTGTTGTAGGAAAATCCGGCATATGGCAGGCTCTGCTCCCAATCTTTGCCATAGGTGAGGACGCAGGCTCTCAACATATCTTCCAGAATTTGATTCACCCTTTCGGTCTGCCCGTCTGTCTGGGGGTGGTATGCTGAGCTGAAGTCCAGTTTGGTGCCCATGGCTTTGTGTAGGCTTTTCCAGAACCTAGAGGTGAACTGGGTCCCTCTGTCTGAGACTATTCTGCTAGGCACTCCGTGCAGCTTCACTATATTTTCTATGTAGAGTTTCGCCAATTTCTCTCCACCATAAGTGGTCCGTACGGGTAGAAAGTGAGCGACTTTAGTGAGTCGGTCCACGATTACCCATATGGAGTCATGTCCCTTCTGAGTCCTTGGCAACCCTACTATGAAGTCCATACCTATCTCGTCCCACTTCCATACTGGGATTGGTAAAGGTTGCAACGATCCCCGCGCGGCTTCGATGTTCGGCTTTGATCCTCCGACAAGTGTCACAAAGGGCGACGAACCGTGCAATGTCCGCTTTCATCCCATTCCACCGGTACTTCGCTTTAAGTCCATGTACATCTTGGTGGATCCCGGTGAATGGAGTATGCTTGAGTTGTGTGCCTCATCCATGATGGTCTGTCGAAAATCTCCACCTTCGGGCACGCATATCCTGTTCTTGTACCACAGGGTGCCTTGGTCATCTACCCTGAAGTCGGGGGCCTTGTTCTCTCCGGTATGCTTGCGGATCCTCATCGGATCTTCATCGGTCTCTTGGGCATTCCGGATCTTTTCCTCTAGGGTAGGCTGAACACTCAGCTGGCGGACGTAGCCTTGGGGGACGATGTGTACGTTGAGTCGAGCCATCTCCTCTTGCAACTGGGCACTCTTGGGTGCTGCCTTCTCGTAGGTTTTTCGGCTTAGGGCATCAGCTACCACGTTGGCTTTCCCGGGGTGGTAGTGAATTTCTAGGTTGTAGTCCTTGACTAGCTCTAGCCATCTTCTCTGCCTTAGGTTCAAATCGGGCTGGGTGAAGATATACTTTAGACTCTTGTGGTCCGTGTAGATTTCACACTTGTTCCCGATCGGATAGTGTCTCCGGATCTTCGGGGCATGCACTACGGCCGCAAACTCCGCATCATGGGTGGGATAGTTCTCGCTCATGGGGTTTGAGCCGGCGGGAGGCGTATGCCACTACCTTCCCATCTTGCATGAGCACACATCCCAACCCTTGTCGGGAGGCGTCGCAATATACAACAAAGTCCCGTTGAATGTCGGCGGGGGTCGCACGGGGGCCGTGGTCAACCTCTTCTTCAACTCTTGGAAACTTCTCTCACGGTGCCTCGGTCCGCTTAAACTTCTTCTCTTTTTTGAGCAGCTCTCGTCATGGGCCGGGCGATCTTGGAGAATCCCTCGATAAACCTCCGTAGTACCCGCTAAACCTAGGAAACTCCCCGATCTCACTTACGTTGGTGGGTTGCCGCCGCCTGGAGACTCGTCTCAACTTTCCGGGGTCTACTGACTACTCCTTCGCAAATCAATATGTGCCCAAGGAAGGATATCTTCTCTAGCCAAAATTCACACTTGCTGAACTTGGCGTATAACTTGTGTGCCCTCAATTTTCCCAGTACCACTCGAAGATGTTGTTCGTGCTCCTCCACGCTCTTGGAATAAACAAGTATGTCGTCAATGAAGACCACGACAAACTTGTCCAATTCCCCCATGAACACCTTATTCATGAGGTTCATGAAGTACGCGGGGGCATTGGTTAGTCCAAATGACATCACCGTGAACTCATATTGCCCGTAGCGAGTGACAAAGGCAGTCTTGGGGATGTCACTCTCCCCGATCCGGAGCCGGTGGTACCCCGATCTTAGATCCACCTTCGAGAAGTACTTGGCTCCCTTCGCTTGGTCAAACAGGTCATCTATCCCGGGAAGAGGGTACTTGTTCTTAATTGTGACCTCATTCGGCCGAGCGATAGTCCACACACATCCTCATGCTCTTATCCTTCTTCTCCACGAAAAGCACCGGGGCTCCCCAAGGTGATGAACTTGGTCGATGAACCCGCTTCGCCGAAGCTCGCTAGCCGCTTCTTCAATTCGCCAACTCGGGGCCGCCATCCTATAGGGCCTCTTGGCTATGGGAGAGGTTCCGGGGATAAGGTCGATTACGAACTCTATGTCCCCGTCCGGTGGCATTCCGGGGAGTTCTTCGCGGAACACATCCGGGTATTCTCGTACTACCGGGACATCTTCTATGGACTTGGCTTCTATGTTGAAAACCATTATATCCGCCCGTGTCCCCGGTGTGGCGGGTCACTTGTATTCCGTCCGGGTTGGTCGGTGCACTACTTTATCGACGCGACTTATGAGGCCATGGTGTTGGCTTAACCAGTCCATACCAAGGATCACATCTATTCCCTTGGATTTCAGTACTACCAGGTCTGCTAGGAATTCTACCCCACTTAAAATAATCCTTACCCGGGGGCATCCCAGTTGACACTTAATGTCACCTCCGGGCGTTCGAGTTATTAGGGGTGCTTTAAGTAGTACTGTGGGTATGCTATGCTTTTCCACAAATCTTGAGGATATGAATGAGTGTGATGCTCCCGAATCGAACAGTATGGTAGCCAAAACTGAGCTGACCAGGAACTCACCGAGTACCACTCCTTGTGCTTCTTGTGCCTCCTGCGCATTGATGTGATTCACCCGAGCGCGTCCATACGACCGCCGGGGCCGCCTCATCTGCCGGTTGTTGGTGTTGTTGCCGAAGTTGTTGTTGCTTTGCGCACCGGCATGCGGTTGGCTCTCGACGCAAGTGGCCTTGGTCCGTTTACCGAGTTGGAGTAGGTGGTGGTGGCCGGCTTTTTAGCATAGGGGCGATTGGCGATGAAGTGCCGGTTTCCGGCAGCTGAAACACACTCGGGAGTCGTTGTTGTTGTTGTTGGTAGTGATCTGGCTGGTGTTGTTCTGTGGGGGCTTCATGGTATTCTGGTTGTAGGAGGGCTTGAACTAGGCTCTGGGGGCTTGTGAGCTTGTGGCTTGGGTTTGGGTTCTGTATTGCATCGGTGCTTGGAACCTGGACATGGGGTGTCCAAAGTTTCTCGGCCTCTGGGACCGCTCTTGCTGCTTGGCCTTGTGCTCCATGAATTTGCGCTTGTTCTCCTTCTTTTCTTCGGCCTTTGCTCTTTCCGTGAGGATTGCCATGTTCATAAGGGTATTAAAGTCCGGGTAAATCGAGGAGTCGGCAGTGTCCTCAGTTCCGGAGTCAGCCCCTTCTTGAACATCTCTTGCTTTTTAGAGTCTTTATCCACCTCCTCGGGGGCATAGCGTGCCAGCTCTATGAACTGGTACGTGTATTCCTCCACAGTCATGTTGCCTTGGCGGAGTTCGCGGAACTCGTCCGCCTTCCGCTTTAGTGTGGCCTCCGGGATGTGGTAGCGGCGAAACTCCTCCACGAATTCATCCCATGTGGTGGCGGAGGGATCCTTGGCTGCAGCGCAGTAATTCTCCCACCAGGCTAGGGCTGTCCCGGTGAGTTGGTGAGCTGCCAAGAGCACCTTGTCATGGTCCTCGCAGTGGAGGGGCTCCAGTTCCCTCAGGATGGCTCTCAGCCAATCGTCAGCATCCAGAGGATTCACCGACCCGCTGAAGGTGGGCGGCTTAGTCCTGAGGAACTCGATCAGCTTCTCATTCATGCTCATGGCACGGGGTCTTGGGCGGTTGATGGCGTTGAAGATAGCCTCCATCAGGACAGTCTGGTTGGCTAAGACTTGGGCCAGGTCAATAGGAGGGGGTGGTGGTGGCAGGACCACGTTCTCTCCTCCATCTTCATTTTGGTTAACCTCCTGTTCGGGGAGACGCTCCCTCCGATCGGCTTGTGATCCCTCAGCATCCGACCGGTGGGTCCTGACAGGGCGCCTGGAAACCATCTGTAAAGAAGCGGGTTTCTACGAGATCTAGTTTTATGGGATGTTTAAGTGGATTATAACGGATTTCTTTTGAAAAGGCAGGGTTTATTCTGCCGGTAAGCACACAACAAGCATACAAAGAAACGAAGAAGCACAAACAAGTTTTTATTACAAACCAGTGAGGAGGGTACATCCCGACTACGCGGACACACTACACAGCTAAAGGCTAAGGGCGCGACTTGGACCGGTACGGCTTCATTCCCTGGGTCTTGGGGCATATTACTCGCGAGGGGAGCTGTCTTCTGGGGTCGAGTGTTCTTCCAGCGGAATGAGCAACTCGTCATCGTTTCCGCCTTCGGGGTCTCCGTTTTCCTGGGTCTGTGCTGCGGCTTCAGTGGTAGCGGTTGGGGGTTCGGTGACTGCTGGTGGTGCTGGTGGGACTTCTATGGCTCCTCCCCATCCCACAAGGGGTGTTCCCAGCAGGACTTGGGGTTCTCCAATGGCTGGAACTGGCGTTCCGCCGTGGGTCCATTCTTGCATGCGTTGGTCCTGGATCCTTCTAAGGCTTTCCTGGGCAACGGCTTCACTGCTTATGGCTGCTGCGGTCCTCGCTTCAGCTTGAGCCACTCGGACTTGGTGCATCCGCACTGTGACTTCAGCTTGCTCGGCCCGCCGACTCCGTTTCCCTCAAGTGTCCGGCCCGGTCATCAAAGAGCTTGTCCAGGGAGACAAGGTAGGCGACTACGTGGTATAGCAGGGTCTTCTTGGTGGCGGCGTCGCTCCAAGTTCCTCATGCGGGCCTCGCCAACCGGGGTCCCGATGGCGGGAGGGAAGTACCTCATCGGTGTGGGGACGAGGTGCTCTTCGTAGATTCGGCACAGGTAGCGGAGGGCTTTTCTGAGGGCCAAAGGATAGGTATCCTAGTGTCGGAACCCTGTGGCGGTCACGCGCCACGGCTCGATGTTGGTGTGGCGGTTGCTTCTAGCGACGGAGAGGACCACTCTACAGCGGAGAGTGCCGAGTTGCTCGTACTCTCTGCTGTAGTACCTAGGGCGCTCAGTGATACCGAGGCGCTCCAGGGAGTTGATGAGCAGGCGAGCAAAACCGAGCTCCTCCCCGGCACACGCCTTGGGTCCATCCATCTTCCGCCATCCGAAAACAAAGATAGGGTTGAACAGGTTGTGGTGGGGTACAAAAGATGGATAACTTTATTTAGTAGGAGGGTTGGGGTACATCCTTCGGGGTACACTTATTACTAGGACTCAACTTTTAGCCTAACATTCTAGTCTTATCCTCATGGTGACTCTTCCTCTAGCTGGATACGGCGCTTCTTTAGTGGAAGATCTTGCTCCGCATCTCATCTTCGATCCGGGTTCCTTTGTCCCAATGGGTTTCTTCGGGTTCATTCTCTTCTCGCTCTCGGCTCCCTCATCTCTCGCTTCTTCGCTCCTTTAGTTCATCCCATAGTCGCTTGTGGAACATCTCGATCGTTCCTTTTCCCCGAAGTAGTCTTGCCTCATGTTGTGCGGCTCAACTTCTCGCTATGGTTGTCTTCACCCTTTCTAGTTCTATCCTCTCGCTCTCGCTCTTTCCGCTCCGTCGATCCGCTCGCTTCGCTTGCCGGGCTTGCTCCTGATAAAGGTGGTCTAGGCCTCTGAGGTATATGGATAGGTGGGAGACTGCTTCTTCTAAGTCTTCTTCCTCTCGTCCCAAACCTCTCATGCGAGCAATCCACGAGCGTCCTCTTCCTCCGGAGGGTGGAAAGAATCCCATTGGAGTCCTTCGGAGGTGCTGTCTATAGACCACTCGTAGCTGACGCAGGGCCTTCCGAGCAGCCTTGGGGTAGGTGTCGGCAAAGCGAAAACCAGTGGCGTTGACGAACCATGGCTCAATGTCGGGGTAAAGCGTGCTTCTTCCCACAAAGATCAGCAGCTTACACCGAAGGGTGCCGAAGCGTTCGTACTCCCGGTAGACGAACTCTGGCGGGTCCCTTACTCCGACGCGCTCTAGGCTGAGTAGCAACAGGTTAGGGAGGCCAGGCTGGACGGGGCAAATCCCTCCGTTCCACTCGGGGTTAGGCATCTGGAAACAGGCAAGAATCAAGGTAAGAATTTGGGAAAAGGTGAGTTTAGCAAAGGAAAGGTTAGGGAGGGCCAGAGGAGGTCTCGTATCCTAGGGGTCATGTCCTACGGCCAACCTACGGCTCTGATACCACCTGAAGCGTCCCCTCATCCGAGGTGACCAAATGTGACACAAATACCAGTCCCAGGAGGCTGGTAGCACATTTATTACAACAGGTGGAATCGCCTTTTACATTACGGTTACAGAAAGGGCACGGTAGTGCCAACGCTACAATTAACAACACAAACGCTAGCGACCACACTACGATAGCAAAGGCTTCCATAGCCTCCTCAGAGTACCACACCATGAAAGCTTTAGGTAGGGCCCTGGTACACAGGCATGGTTGGGTGTAGGGCAATGACCTACTCAACGTCTTCTGGGATGTAATCGGGATCCTCCTCTGTAAAATAGTTAGTAAAACAAGGGTGAGCACATACGTACTCAGCAAATCCAACCCCACCCACGGAGGGGCTTATCAGCAGAATCATGCATAAGGTATAACAAGGATCAGGTTAAGGTTCATTTAACAATATCACACATGCAGGGGTTCTTTTCAGAAAGGTTTTTCGCAAATCATTTTTATAACCCAAGTAACTCAACTGCTTTAGGAAAACCACTGTGGGACTACCGGACTTCCCGTCCGTCGTAGCCCAGGCACACAGCCACACACACTTCACCCAGAAAACAACTCACGCCGTAAAAGCATCCCATCCCAAACACTAGTTTTTGTGACCACACCGTGACTCGTCCAATACCGTGGACACGGCTATTCGAATAGGTTTGACACTCTGCAGAGGTTGTACATCTTTACCCACAAGTAGGGTACCGTCACACGGACACCTCAGTGCCGGTACGGATCCTATCATAGCCATTACCCACCTTAGCTAATGCTACTAGCCACCACGGGAGCACCCCAAGGGGTTATACCACATAACCGGGCGTACCTCACACGAGCGTACCCCTGCTCCTTAGTCTCCCGTCGCTCACCCGCACACCGGATGGCAAGTAGGTTAACTAGTGGGGTTTATGCTAAGCCGTTGCCACATACAACGGTCGAGTGGTTGTACGATGATTTGGGTCAGGTGAGATGTCACGCAACCCGGTCCTTAACCGACAAGATGGACAACTCCCAACACGCTCAACCACACAGGTACGAGCTCACCCATACTCCTGACACACACGTCCATCCCGTCTACCCAATTCTTTACTCATTTTCCAAACATACCCCCTTTTTGTTTTTAAAGCACTCGCTCATTTTGAAAGCACACACACATTTTTAAAGCACTCATTTAGGCCAAAACAAGGTTCAATCATAGCAATCAAGGGTGGCTATCCTACCATGTTTTGCAGTAAAACAATATGCAATTTATAAAACGGGTATAGGGTATATTTATAAAACTAGGACGAAGCATGCATCAAAGGGTGAGGTTGAACTTGCCGTCTTCGAAGTCTTCGGGGAGGGTCGGCTCGGCGTTCGGGACCTCGGGCTCCTGCTCGCAGTAGTCGGCTTCGATCTCTGGCTCGGGGTACCTTCCTCCGTCTACTCCGTCGGCTATAGCGCACACACAAGCAAGCAAGCGGTATTAGCACACATGTTTCCGGCCGAGCTCGGGGAGGGGGAAGTGAGTGGAGAGGGGGTATATATAAGCCCTAGGGGGTGGTGGTTCAGTGGTGTACCACTGGGGAATAGCGGGGCGAGGTCTGGGTTTAATCGTAAATGTTGGGTCACAGGGGTGGTATAGGAGTTAGGGACCTATTAGCAATCCCTACAGATGGTAAGAAGGGTGTTTATGCTAATATAAACGAAGTTAGAGTCATTTTGTAATTTATTCTAGGGTATAACAGTGTTTAACCTTTGATTAACTCTTAACCTAGGGACTTAATCAAGAGAAATAAGAAAATAGGCTCGGTTTGAAGGAATAGGGGAAAGACAGGGGGTCTTTGGCAAAAGTGCCATCCCCTTCCCCTTTTCCCCCCTTCGAATCAGACAGAACAGGGGGGCTGCGACCGCGCCGGCCTCGGTCCGGCGGCGAGCCCCAGGGGTTGGTGGCGGCCGGAGATAGGGGAAAAGAGCGAGGAGGGCCAGGGGAACCCATACCCGTGCTCACCTTCGGTTATAGCGGAGTGAGGCGGCGGATCGGTGGTGGACAGGGAGCGGCGGCGGCGCAAATGGCGACGGCGCTGAGGGAGGGGCGGCGGTGCTTCTAAAGCTTAGGCAAGGGGGAGACGGCGGTCTTGGTGTGGTGCGACGGCCCGGTGGGCGGCCGGCTCCTTTTATAGGCGACGAATGGCGGTTCGGGGCTAGATTTTTCTGGCGAGGGGGGGGGGGGGTCGCCGGCGGCTCGGGCTCCTTCTCGAAGTCCGGCCGGTCTGTGCGGCGTTGACGACGCGACGGGTTGCCCCGTTGCGGGTCAATTTTGTGCGAGGGAGGGGGGGGGGATTGGACGGGACCCGACGGCGGGGTGGCGAGGCGGGCGCGGCGGGCGGCGGGCGGCCGCCGGATGCGACGGCTCGGCGGCCGGCCGGTGCGAGCGGTGAAGAGAGGGGGGTGGCGGTGGCGTGCCGGTGTGATTGGACCCCTTCGTGCGGGCGCTTGCGAGGGGAAAGCGGCACGGTGGCGTGTTCCGGCGAGCACACCTTTAATGGTGGTCGCCGGTTGCCGTGCCGCGGCTCGGGCGGGGCCCTTGCGGCGGTGCACCCGGTGCCGTGCGCCGCCGGGGCGCGCGACCAGGGCGCCGTGGGGGAGGACGGGGCACGCCGCCGGCCGGGCGCGGGCCGGGGCGCCGCGCGGTCAACTACGCCAGGCGCAGACGCGGTCTGCCGCGGGATGGAGAAGGAGAAGGGAGAAAGAGAAGAGAGAAGAAAGAAAGGAAGGAAAAAGAAAAGAGGAAAAGGAGAAAAGGAAGAAAAAGGAAGAAAAGAAAGAAAAAGGAAGAAAAGAAAGAAAAAGGAAGAAAAGAAAAGAAAATGGGAAAAGATAGGGAGGAAATTGGGAAAAAGTTTAGGAAATTAGGAAAAATTGTTAGGGGAATTAAGGGAGGGTTTTGTGGGGTTTTCCCGTCTTTTCGGTTGTCGGCGTGATTTTCGGGCCGGCGGTGAGGCGGACCGGCTGGCGGGACCGCGGCGTGCGCGGGATTCCCGGCCGGTGGCCGACCGCGGCGTTGGGAAGGCGCGCAGGGGTGCGGCCGTGGTGCGGTGCCGGCGGAAAGAGCGGCACGCGCGTCGGGAAGAGAGAGAGGGAGAGAGAGAGAAAACAGCGGCTAGGGTTTAAATGGTAACTGAGCTCGGCGGACCGGTTTTTTTGAAATTACGCATGATTTAGTAGATGATTTATTTAGAGCTAAAAACGCGGGCGTTACAGAACGGTCTTCTCTTGTCGAATATTTCTCCGTAATCAATAGGAACCCAATCCATTGGTTCGAACTCCCTTAGTGGCTTCGCGCTTGACATGCTTCTCTTGTTCGTCTCATTTGGTGCGGCGAAGTCGACGTTTGGTGTAGTTCTTGACTTGATGTGTTCTTGTTCAAGCTTTTCCATGATTGGTTCCTCTTTTGTGACTTCCGGGTTGCCTCTTTAGAAAAATCAGCAAGCTTCTTCTTCCTTGAATTGAATTCCGGCTCTTCCGCAAGTCTTGTTTCCCAATCTCTTCGCATGGCAGCCGCTTTACTAACTTTTTGTAGAAGTTGGGCGGCTTCCGTGAGTGTTTTCTCCATGAGATCCCCACCTACACACATTTCGACGTGTCGCTTGCAACTAGGGGTTAGGGAAAAGAAAAATGTATGCAAGAGTACGTCACCTAGGGAAGCCGAGTTTTGGTCCTTGTTCGATTAATTCATTAAACCTATCCCGGGCTTGGTCTATCCCTTCCTCTTCTCCTTGCATGAAAGTGATCACTTGCCTCCTTAGATGTTGAACCTTGCTAATTGGAAAGAACTTCTCGCAAAACTTCTTTGTCAACTTGTTCCAATTGCCTTCAACTTCAAAGGACGCAACCGAATACCATGTCTTTGCTTTGCCGGCAAGTGAGTAGGGAAAGAGATTCCATTTGAACCATTCATCGGGAACTCCTTCTTGACGCACCGTGTTGCATATTGTCGTGAAATCCCTTATGTGTCTATATGGGTTCTCCGTAACCATCCCTTCAAACGGGTTTTCCGCCACCATCTTGATGATCTTGGATTTAATTTCATACTTGGTCGCTTCGAGCTTCGAATCCGACTCTTGTACCTTTTTGTCTTCACATCGAGGGCTAGCGTAATCCCTCAATGATTTCTCCGGTTCTTCCACGGGTTGATTAACGAATTCCATCTAGACAATAAGATAAAAACAAAAACAAAAAAGAAACAAGTGTTTTTCTGGATAGTATATGTTAGATATAGCGAATAAAAGATAAACTAAATATAAAACTAAATTAGATGCAAATCAAACGATGTAAACTAACTTGCTCCCCGGCAACGGCGCCAGAAAAAGGGGCTTGTTGACGGATAAAAGACGTATCTCTCTACGATCCGCAAGCGTACGGACCCCACACCTTTTTCACCACGGGATTCCCAAGGTTCTTGTCAATCCGCGAGCAAGGGGATTACAAGCGTTCGATCAACAACGACACACTAGCTACTAAAACCCTAACTACTATTATACTAGAAAACACTAAACTACACTAGAGAGAATGATAAACGATCAAGATAGAAGACACTCGCCCACGGGTCTACGATACTAGAGCATGCAATCGCTTAAAGACATAAAAACCAATCTAATCTATCGGGGATGTGACCACGGTTTCGCCCTTTCCCTCCTCTCGTACTGTCACTACGCGAAGGTATTCATGACTAGACCTTTGATGGACACGACGTATTGAATGGATCCAAGGAAGCATTGGAGCTCGTACTCCCTCTACGGCACGGTTGCAAGCCTTAAGCATTAAAGTATATTCAACACAAGATGATAGATAGATAATCCGACAAAGTGCGATTACATCTCAATATCGATTACAACCCATGGACGAATGAGAAGATTACCCCATCAAGGTGCCGATCATGGCACCGTTGATCATGGTTTCCCCTTCCGCCGTGTCTTCCTCTTCCTCCACGAGAGGGTGCTTCCTTCGAGGTGGTTGATCTCCCGCCGGAGATCCTCCTCCTCTCTCTCTAGCTTGTGGATGGCCTTCTCGGGTGCGAATAACTCCTCTTCTCTCGTGTTGGCGGCGCGTCGGGGGTTTTAGGGTTGAAGATCCTTCGAGGGCAAGGAAGACGGGACCGAACCGGTGCCCGAAGTGGGCCGGGCCGGCCGGCTCCGGGCCGGCCGGCCCCAGCCCGGGCCGGCCCGGTTCGGTCGCCCCTTTGCTCCGTGGGTCCTCGTGCACTTATCTACTTTGCCCCCTCCACTTGCATGATTTTGACGCTGTTATCCTCGCGATCAAGATGGAGGCTCTCTTTGCATGAAGTTTGATCTTTTACGCTTCAATCCCCGGGGGTGTTCCTCGTAGCACTTCGGTCCTCACCACCATTGGAAGTAATTTTAGCAAGCTCATGAACACGAACAAGACTCCATAAATGCTCCTTTGAACTTGTTGCGAATCCGTCCTTTATGTCCATGTTTTCCTACATAAACACAACACTTCCAAATGCATGCACAAAGATGAACTTGTTATATGATTAGTGTGCCTAGTGGCGGGTTAGTTCCATAATCAAATCCAAACCAAAGTGTAATGAACATGCTAGGTGTACCAAAATACACCGTCAACAATCGCCGAGTGCCCGGAAGCGGAGGAGAACAAGTACAAGGTGAACGAGTACAAGGCGCACCCGAGGCGTGAAGACAAGTACTCCTCCAAGGGCAAGCACTTCAACAAGTCCAAGAGCAAAGACAAGGACAAGCGGCGACCGAGCAAGAGCGGCTACAAGAAGAACAAGGCAAGAGCGATGGTGGCCGGTGCGAGCGACGTTGACTCAAGCTCAAGCGAGGAGCAGTCAAGCTCAAGCAGCGAAGATGAAGACACCGGGAGGCGCAATGGCAAGAAGAGTGCAAGCCGGAACCTCGGCGGGCTGAGCTGTGTGGCACTTGAGGGCTTTTGTGGCATGGCCCATAGCTCAAGCAGCAAGAAGCGTGAGATGGAAGATAGCGACTCCGACTCGGAGGATGAGGTAAACCGTGATCTCGACTCTTTGCTTGCTGAGATTGCTAGGTTGAATGGCTTGCTTGACAACCGTGATAGTGTGCTTAGAGATGCCAAAAAGATGAGGAAAGATCTTAGGGCACAACTTGAGAATGCTAGTGAGAAAGTAGGAGAGTTAGAGTCCAAATTTCTTGAATTGAAACTTGAGAATGACTCTTTGAAACTTGCTCCTACTACTCCTGATGATGTTGAATGTGTTGAGTGTGATGCTTGGTTGAATGAGATCAAACTGCTTAATGAGAAGAATGCTTCTACTTTGGATAAACTAGATGCTCTTAGGACTGAGTATGATGAGCTTAAGGCTAGACCTACTTTGCTTGGTGCTTGCAAATCATGTCCTACTATGCATGCTAAGCTTGTTGATGCTCGTTCTACTATTAGCTCTTTGGAAGCTTCTTTGAAATCTCCTGTTGTCAATGCATGCACTAGCTGTGATGAAGTTACTTTGCGCAATCTTGAACTTACTTCCCGTTTAGATGTCATCTATGAGGAGAATGACTATTTGAGGAAGGTGTTGGGTTGGTTGTCTGGGCAGGAACCTCAATTGAAAATCATGATTGAGGAGTTCAAGAGAACGGATGGTCGTGGTTTGGGTTTTGAGAAGTTGGGTGAGAAAGTGGGAGAGAACAAAGGGGGAGAGTGTGTATGAGAATTGTGTTGAGTCTAACCCCGAGTTTGAGGTGATCGGAGAGATCCAAGTCCCACTTCCAAAAGCACCCAAGAACTCCTTCACACCAAAGCCCAACCACCTTTGCAACAAGCTTGACACAACCCAAGATCCACCCAAATTCCCACCTAAGACAAATGATTTCCGAGAGACCTATGAAGTTTGTGGGTGAGAAGGGTGAGAAGCCTAGAGAGAAGCCGTAGCCAAAACCAAAACCCATCCCCTTCGGTGTGAGTACTGTGGCAAGGAGAGGCATCTTGCGAGGTTTTGCTACAAGAGGAAGAGGGATGAGAGGCTTGCTAGGGAGCAAGCAAACCGAGACAGTATCGCCGGGCCTCGCGGTATTCCTGAGCCTAGAGTGCCACTTCCACGGGGTGTGGGAAGTGTGAAGAGTGTTGGTAGAGTTGGAGCTCACAGTGGTAGGCTTGTGAGGAGAGATGATGGTGTGTGTGCTGGTGAGAGGTTTGGTCGGGCTCGTGGTGGTTTTGCTGGACGTCCTCCTACTCATCCTCAGTAGGGGTTTAGGGGAGATGATAGCAGCTTTGGGTTCCAGAGGAACTACGGACCACGTTTTCCCCCTCGTGGTGCTCGTACTCCTCCCATGGGACATGGGAAGTTTGGTGGCAAGGGAATGATGTTTGCTAACCCCTCTTTTGAGCAGATGGCTCGACACTGGTTTAAGTTTCTTTGTGCTAACCCCAGTGTCGAGTCGCTAGCTCACTCTCGTTCTTGTTTCTGACTATAGGCAGGAGGCTTGGAGAACATTTGGTTGATCGACTCCGGATGTTCTCGTCACATGACCGGAGATAAGAAGTGGTTCTCCAGCCTCACCCCAGTGAAGGAAAAGATGTACATCACATTTGGGGACAATGGACGAGGAAGGGTGCTTTCGGAGGGGGTTGTGCATGTGAGTGACAAGGTAATGTTGAAGAGAGTGGCTCTTGTGAAGTCTTTGGGTTTCAATTTGCTTTCGGTTTCTCAGTTGCTTGATGAAGGTTTTGAGGTGCGTTTCAAGTCTGGCGAGTCTCGTTTGCTTGATTCTCGAGGTGATCTTGTCTGTATGATCATCCCCAAGGGTCAGATTTTCAGGGCTGATTTCTCTCGTTCTTTGGGTCCTGCTCACTGTTCGATGGCCGGTCCTTCTTCTGATTTGTGGAAATGGCATAGGCGGTTGGGACACTTGAGCTTTGATTTGGTTTCCCGCTTGAGTGGTCTTGACCTTGTCCGAGGATTGCCTAGGTTGAAGCTTGAGAAGGATTTGGTTTGTGCTCCTTGTAGGCATGGCAAGATGGTAGCCACTCCCCATCCACCCCCTGACCGATGTCATGACCGAGCGTCCGATAGAGCTGTTGCATATGGATCTTGTTGGGCCAGCTCGAGTTCGCTCGGTGGGTGGGAAGTGGTATGTCCTTGTTGTGGTGGACGATTACTCTCGCTATGCCTGGGTGTTCTTCTTGGAGGATAAGAGTGAGACATTTGGTTTTGTTCGAGATCTGATCGTGAGGTTGAAAAACGAGAGGCATGGGAATGCTATTCGAGCTATCCGCAAAGGATAATGGCTCGAGTTCAAGAACTCTCGTTTTGATGCCTTTTGTCGTGATCTAGGTCTTGAACATCAGTATTCGACCCCTTATGTGCCCCCTCAAAATGGAGTCGTGGAAAGGAAAAATCGGACTCTTTGTGAGATGGCTAGGACGATGCTCGATGAGCACAGGACTCCTAGGAGGTATTGGGCTGAGGCGGTCAATACGGCTTGTCATGTTTCCAACAGGATTTTATTGCGAGCTTTCAAGAAGAAGACTTGTTATGAGCTGATGCATGGTCAGGCACCCAAGGTGAGTCATTTCCGAGTCTTTGGCTGCAAGTGCTTTATTCTTAAGAAGGGAAAACTCGACAAGTTTGAGGCTAGGTCTAGTGATGGTATTTTCTTTGGATATGCTAACCACTCTAGAGCCTATAGGGTGCTTAACCTTGAGACTAACAAAATCATGGAGACTTGCGAGGTAACCTTCGACGAGATAATGCCATGTACCTCTCTTGTCTTTGAATGTGCAGGTGATGAGGAGATGGCCGAGGACCTCTTTGAAGAGGAGAAGGATGAAGCTGGAGATGATGATGGGGAGAACCATGCGCCTGAAGCTGAGTGTGTACCCACTACTCCCCCTACGACCACTATGGAGCATGGACCGTCTACTTCATGGACAACGACGGTGCAACAAGAGGTCCAGGCGAGAGAAGCTGAAGTTGAGGGGGAGGTAGTCTCGAGGCGTGAGGCTCCCCGGCGGATTCAAGAAGTGCATCCCCTGTCGAAGATCATTGGGAACATCGACGAACGCACTACACCGGTCAAGGTCCGGAATTCCTCTCATTTTGCTCATGCTGCTTTCGTTGCCACTTTTGAGCCCAAGGACATTGGACATGCTTTATCCGATGCAAACCGGGTCAATTCTATGCATGAGGAGTTGGAAAACTTTGAGAGGAACCGGTGTGGGAGTTAGTTGAACCACCTCCAAATTGCCATCCCATAGGAACCAAGTGGGTTTGGAAGAACAAAGAGGGAGAGAATGGGATGGTTGTGAGGAACAAGTCCAGACTTGTTGCTCAGGGGTTTAGTCAGAAGGAGGGGATCGACTATGAGGAGACCTTTGCTCCTGTGGCCCGTCTTGAGGCAATTCGGATCCTTCTAGCCTTTGCCGTGGCTAAAGGGTTCAAGGTGTTTCAGATGGACGTGAAGAGTGCTTTTCTGGATGGGGTCATAGAGGAGGAGGTGTATGTGAAGTAGCCACCTGGGTTTGAGAGCGAGTTGTACCCACACAGGGTGTACATGTTGAAAAGGGCTCTGTATGGGTTGAAACAGGCGCCCCGTGCTTGGTATGGGAGATTGAGAGGTTTTCTGTTGAGCAGAGGGTTTGTGATGGGTACCGTGGATAGGACTTTGTTTCTCCTCAAGCATGGAAATGACTTGCTGATTGTTCAGATATACGAGGATGATATTGTCTTTGGTGGCTCGTCACATAACCTTGTTGCCAAGTTTGCAGATGAGATGAGCAGGGAGTTCGAGATGAGCATGATGGGCGAGTTGCGGTATTTTCTCGGTGCAGATCAAGCAAGTGAAGGACGGTACATTTGTGCACCGGACCAAGTACACAAAAGACATGCGAGGAAGTTCCGGATGCAAGATGTGAAGCCGATGTCGACTCCCATGGGGAGTACGGCCACTTTGGATGCGGACGAGGACGGAGAACCGATGGACCGGCGGCGGTACAGGAGCATGATCGGCTCCCTCCTCTACTTGACGGCGACGAGGCCAGACATACAGTTCAGCGTGTGTCTCTCGCGCTCGTTTTCGAGGCTTCGCCGAGGACATCACATCGACAGGCCGTCAAGAGGATTTTCAGGTACCTACAGTCTGCCCCTGGTCTTGGCCTTTGGTATTCTTCCTCCTCGACTCTCTCTCTTCATGGTTTTTCCGATGCGGATTTTGCTGGTTGTCGAGTCGAGAGAAAGTCTACTTCTGGTACTTGCCAGTTTCTTGGGTCTTCGTTGGTCTCATGGTCTTCCCGCAAGCAGTCTAGTGTAGCTCAGTCTACCACCGAGGCGGAGTATGTTGCTGCCGCGAGTTGTTGTTCCCAGCTGTTGTGGATATCATACACTTTGAGAGACTTTGGTGAGGAGTGCACCCAGATCCCACTTCTTTGTGATAGCACCAGTGCCATAACGTAGCCAAAAACCCAGTGCTTCACTCCAGAACCAAACACATAGAAGTGAGGTATCATTTCTTGAGGGACAATGTGGGGAAAGGAACCATTGTGTTGAGCCATGTCCCTACCCAAGATCAGCTAGCCGACATCTTTACAAAGCCTCTCGACCAAGCTACATTTGTGCGCTTGCGGGGGGAACTTGGGGTTTGTTGCCCTTTCTAATTGATTCTTGGGGAATTTTATCTTGTATCATATGTATCATACCATGTTTACTTTGATGTATATACATGATTTGCTTGATGTATAAACCATGGTAGGATAGCCATCTTGTCATATATCATGTTGCATTTGTATCATATTGCATTTTAGGATGATGAGCTTCTTTCATATGCCATATTTGAGTTTCTTTGGCTATTTGTGAGATATTGGTCATATGTGTGGAGAAATGGTGATGTGAGGCTATGCTCTTGGAATATTTGAGATATATGTGTGGTGAGATAGCCCTTTTTGAAATAAATGCTAAACTTGACTAATTTTTGATGAAATATGCTCCACTCGTGTGTAGTTGTGTATCCATGTCACAGTTTGGTCTAAATGTGCTTTTCATGCTTAGATGGTGCTTGGATGCCTTGTTCTTGCATTTGGGTCAAAGACCGAATATCATGGTGAATGTTTAGCCTATGTTGCATTCATGGGGGAGCATAAGGTTCTTTTTGCCGCAAAGGCACTTCATGTACCATGAAATGAATTAATCTTGAAAAGAATTGTATAATGCTTGAAAAATGCTCCATCCATCATGTCTGTACTTGAAATATATTATCTTTCACATATGGGTGCAAAACATGTTGCATGATGTTCACCAGTGGAGAAGTCTCCCCGAAGTGGACACATGGCTCATGAGCTTTGACATGACATGCTTTGCTTTATGGGTGTTTGCCATGATATTTTGCTGAGAATTTGCTATCCTTGTATGATCTTTGAATGGTATGCATGTTTGTGGCTCAAGTGTGACATGGATAGGCTTTTACATGTGAAGCGAGCCTTCTTTTGGTAAAATGCTTAAATCTGAAAATTCTGCTTTGTCACATGCTTGTATTTTCATATATTACTTGTGGCAATGTTTTGACTATACTATGATTCATATGTGTGATCTTGGTCTCATTTTTAGCCTTTGACACTAGATTTGGCCTATTTGAGAAGCTCATGTAGATGTTTATATGCTTTGTTTTGCATTTCTGCATTTTCACCTTGATTCATACATTGTCAACAAGGGGGAGAAGAGGTGAGCTTAATGAAAATTCAGAAGAGGTGAGCTGAAATTTGGGAATTTGCATCCACATGTTCAGGGGGAGCTTGCATTTGTTTAGGGGGAGCTTTCTTGCTGTTTTCGATGTGGAATTTGTGCTTTGCTTGGCTTGTGACCTTTCTTCGCCTTTCTTCGGTTTTGGTCATGAGTTGAGCTTCTTTGTTTTACTTTCTTTTTCCTTTCTTTCTTTCTCTGAATTTCATTTCGCGTTGTGTGTTGTCAATGCACTCATCAAGGGGGAGATTGAGGACCAGGAGCGTCCCAGTGGTCGATGGATGACCGCTCCTCAGTGATGAGTGATTGACAACGGGTGTTGGACTGACTCTTGGCTTAGTGTGCTGGTGTAGGCAGCGGCCTAGTTCGTGTTGTTGCAGGTGAAGAACGGGCGCGAAAGGTCTTCAGCATCGAGGGGCCTCCGGAAGATGGATAGACAAGTAGGCTCGGTTCGAGGGACCCGGTGGACAGCGGGACTGGGTGCGGGCCACACGGTGGTGACACGAGCAAGAGGAAGTCATGGACAATCGAGCCGGTGCACGGTGGCGGTCGAGTCAAGTGGTTCGGCGGGAGGCCGGACCGAGCACGCGGGGTTTGGTGGTTTGCCCACAAAACCATCGGCGGACTGTTTCTTGGTTTGGGCCTCAAAACCAAGTCCGAGGGCCCAACACGACGGAGACGGGATCCGGGCGTGTCGGGAAGCTTCGAGGCGGAGGACACGCGGCGGGGTCGCATGACTTGCGTCGGGAGGACGCGGGGTGCGGCAAAGGCGTGACCGTCCGATGGCAAGACCCACAAACATTACCTAAATGCCCCTACGTGGGTTGTATCGCCAGTAGTTTTGTTAGGGGTAGTCGAGTCATTTACCACTCCGGCGGGACCAGATATATAAGCCATGAGTGTGTGTGGATGGCTCTCTCTC
This sequence comes from Cenchrus americanus, assembly GCA_947561735.1. Classification (NCBI taxonomy): domain Eukaryota; kingdom Viridiplantae; phylum Streptophyta; class Magnoliopsida; order Poales; family Poaceae; genus Cenchrus; species Cenchrus americanus. Next base: position 124,733,950 of record OX387239.1, on the reverse strand, counting down.
TCCGTGACTTAGGGTTTCATTTCCTCCCTCCTCTTTCTCATTTTGGTAGCTATTTTTCTTCCATTTTCTCTGGGCTAGCATGAGAGCTTCATGAGAGATTTGTTGAGAGGGATGGATGCTAGGGCGGCATGCTAGACCTTGTGAATCTTTCCTGGTTTGTATAGAAGATGCGGGTTGTGTTTTCGTGGCCTTTTTGAGTGGGTTTCTCCCCGGATTTCTTTGAGGAAAACATGGATAGATGTCTCGTGCATCTTTGTGATTGATCTTGTGCCCTCAAACGCCGGGAAACCACTTGGATTCGAAGTTTTTCGTTCGGTGCTCTAGTTTTTGGTGGTGCTCAAAGGATTCGCGATTCCCGGTGATTTAGGGAGTTAGGAGGCAAGATTTTTGGGCTATAGCATCCTTGTGTGACGCTTTTCAAGTGCCCAAACTCTTGTCTCCATAGCTTCAACCGTTTGGGAAATCTGATGATGATTTGGGGGAGTTGACTTTCGGGGTCGAGCGTTTTCTGCTCTGTCCGCACCTGGCGGACAGTCCGCGGGGTGCTGGCGGACGGTCCACGCGGCTAGGGTTCGTCCCATGTTCATCGTGTTCTTGCTCGTCTTTCGTTTCGATCTGTCGCGATTTTGGTTTTTGGTTGGACGGAGTTTCGGACGCTCCGCGGTGTTGGGCGGACGGTCCGCGGTGTTGGGCGGACGGTCCGCGGGTGCCTAGCGGATAGTCCGCGTGCTCCCCGCGGACGGTCCGTGGTTCGTGGTGTGCCACTGGTGGTTCTGTTGGCTTTAACGGACGGTCCGCGGCTCGGGCCGGACGGTCCGCGGGCTCGGCCGCGGGGACGGTCCGCGGTACCCGGCCGGACGGTCCGCGCGGCTCATCGCGGACGGTCCGCCCCGTCCGGCGGGACGGTCCGCCCGAGGGCCGCGCGCTTGCTTCTTGGTTCGATTCCTCTCCTTCTTCTCTTGTGCTTCCGCGTGTGCTTCAAGGAATCGTTCCTAAGGCTAGAGGTTGATCCATAACCTCGTGGTCTTGGCGATTGGTGTGTGATTCGATCCATCGCTCGTGTGTGACCGGGATTTGACTAGGGCATAGGCCGGGTTCTTTGGGAAGAATTTTTACCGGCTCCTATTCACTCCCCCCCCTCTCTAGTCGCCATCTGATCCTTCAATCCTCCCGCCGATGCATCGATGATCGTCCTTGACGCCATGGTGAGTCCTTGGTAGAACTTTTTCACGAGGTCCTCCTTCGAGAAATTGTGATGTGGAACCGCCCGAGTGTACTCATTGAAGCGCTTGAATGCCTCCGAGATAGTCTCTGTAGGATATTGAGCAAAAGTGGCAATCTTATTACGCAAGCTTTGAGTTTTACCCGGTGAGTAGTATTCCTTTATGAAGGCCCTCATCAAAGCATTCCAATCTTGCACCGTCTCCGCCGATTGAGAGTGGAACCATTACAAAGCTTTCCCGAGTAGAGAGAACGGAAAAAGCCTTGCCCTCATTTGGTCTTGAGTCACCCCATGCATGTTGAAAGTCTGACATAGTTGAATGAACGCTTGGAGGTGAAGGTTCGGGTCTTCTTTACCAGTGAAGGGTGAATGTTGCACCATGCGGATTGTTGAGGTCTTGATCTCGAACGGCCTTCTGATCTCCGCGAGGTTCAATATTGGTAGGTCGATGATGTTCGGGGTGCATAGCTCCCCGATCTTGCCTTCTTGCGATTGATCTCCCATCGGTGGAAGTCGATTCTCCTGAGGACTTCGAGGTGGAAAATTCTTCGGAGATTCCTTCGATCCTTCGTCTTCCAACTTTGAATCTACAAAATCCAGCTTTTTAGCTTTTAAAGTTTTTCTGGATCATCCACAAAGTTATCGGGTTTGTTCGAGAGATAGCCGTCCATCTCCTGTTAGGGTTAGGGATAAACAAAATATGCAAAAACGAAACAGTAAAAACAAATCTATGAAAAAGTAGGGTTAGACAAACTAGATTAGATTTATTTTGAGTATGATCAAAGTTTAGTAGATGCAAAAATAAAAACTAAAAGAAAACTGAAATCACGAAAAAGCAATAAAAGATCAAATCTTGATCACTTGTTCCCCGGCAACGGTGCCGGAAAAAGGGGCTTGTTGACGGTTAATAGTTGTATCAAAGTTCGTTTAGACTTGCAAGCGGACAAGTCTCCCGTCATAGTCAAGGGACCCTTCTTCCCTCGAGTGGTGAACCCAATGTATCGAATCCATGGAATAAATATGTGACGCAAGAGATGATCTAGTAATGCCAAGTAACTTCAATCTTCGAGAGATAAAACCCTAATGTATCTAGTTAAAGAACATCAAAAACGAATCTAATCTACTAAAGACTAGAGGTAACAAAGGTAGATGGGGTAAATAAACCGATCTAGAGAGATCGGGTCAAGCCTTTTGTTGAAGTTCCAAGCAAAAAATGTAGCAAATCAAATCTCATTAGAAGCCTCTTTAAACCGTCGTTTCACTTCCGACTCCGAAAACGCCCACCTTTCAGAGCCCCCGTTCTGTCACAACATACTCCTATTCATGCGGGTAGTTTAGGGCGAGTCCAAGGACAAGTCGAGTTCTTTCGGAAGATCAGCCGTGCACCTCTAGCCACTGCGGCTACAAGAACACCCTATGCGATCTATCTCAAGAATAGATCTAGCATAAGCAAAGCCGATTGAAAAATGAAGACTTGGGAGAAACACTTGATTGCTAGAAATCGGATTCAACTCGATAATTCAACTAGTAAAATGATATATGAACAAGATCACCACCAGGATCCTACCTTGATCTTGCTTCTAGCTCCGGGAACTCAGACGTGGTCTTCCTTGCAAGGTTCCCACGTCGGCTAGGGAGACCCTAGTCAACTAGCTCGACCCTCTCCTCTCCGAGATGGTGTCCCTCTCTTCTCTGCTCCTCGGCGGCCGATGACGAATTAGTTGATGCGTGGCTCTCGACCCCAGGGCTATAAATAGCCTGAATGGCGGCTAGGTCAAAGGGGAAGGTGTTGACGCAAAAAGTGCACTCAGCGCCAATCACACAGCAAGCCGGAAAGCTGGCTTCACACGCGCAGAGAGCAAATGACGTGCCAGTCAATTTTTCCTGAAAATTAACAAAAGATAAAGCAGTTAGATACCAAAGCTTGGAACTTGCCGGGTGGTACCAGACAGTTCCATATTTACGGCTAAAAAGCCAAGCAAGACGACACATAGCTATGTAAAGCTATCTGTCAAAGAACCACGACCATTCGGGTAACCGCAAAGGGAAAAAGAACACTGCCGAATGGATGACGTGAGCATGACAACGATCGGTCTTTGGGTAAACATAGATGCATGCGCAAAGTTGTGACCGATCTTCATGAAAATTAACATTAAACAAATGAAGTAAAGCACGAACATGATCATGTATTAAATAAGCATGCATAGATCCAAAGCACTAGTCTACCGCATGTCTAGTTACTTTAAGATCCGTCGGGTACGATATCAAACAAATCTATCCACCGCATGATACAATTTGCATGAAAAACGTACCACTTTCCACAAATAGATCTATCCACCACATGATACAATCTAAGTATGGAAAGCCAAAAGCATACATCATTTAAAACATAAATAATGCGCGTGATCTACTCGTGGGAATATAACCGAATACGGCTGAACAGCCGATCCAGGGTCCATGAAGAAGGAACAAATATTACCGCGTGAATAAGTCTATCAGACTGATTTGGAGATCTAATCCACCGGATGACTAGCTCCAAAGCAACCCAAAAACCTGCATCTACCGCATGATACCCGGCTCTTTCAAGATTTATACGAACGCAGTAAACTTGAACCCGCAACACGTAACAACCTAGATCGATTCGGTTTCGGCTATCGGAAAGCATAAGATCCACGTGTTAAAACATGAAACCTAGTCGAATAAGGATCATAAAAGAGATATAGCCGATCCAAACCCATCTAGATTGGGCAGAAATGTGTTACATGAATTAAAACATAAAGCAAAACTCATGATAACACGGGATAACTTAATGAATCTATTGGATCTTGCCAAAATCCAATAGAGCCGATAACTAGCTTCGAGCCAGATCTTAGCCTACCGCATGGCTCATGATCTAACAAGAAACCCTTCTTGAACCAAGCTTGAATCTACCGCATGACACGAAGCATGGTAACAAGACTACTTGCATCAGATCTAAATCCACCGCATGATACTAGACATGATACAAGGTTGCCGGTACTCACGGGGGACGGATCGATTGGCCCTCTCGAAGAACTCAACGACACGACAAGGACTCTAGGGTTTGGCGTAAGGCCGGTGTGTATTGAGGAATGATTGTGTGTCTTACATACATCCAGGGATCGTATTTATACCCTGTTGAGTACAATTGCGAATGGATTCATTACCTAACTAAACTCGATCGTCTATCCATCCATTCGTCTCTCCTGATTCGAGCCACGTCACCGTCCAATCCCGCAAAATCAGCTTTACTGTTCCTTTGCCGAACCGAAGCAGATAGCCGACCGCAGATCTCTTTGCCGAAAATCTCTGAAAATATCCTTCCTTCCACCCAGACGGACTCTTTTTCGATCCGGACCCACAGGTCAGACTTCTTACATAATTTTGGTGTTAACACATGCCCCTTCAATTGTGGGATAAAAGTAATTTTGTTCCACAATTGACTCCAGCCACGAATCCTTGAGTCAAATCTGTCAACACCTGTTCTTCACAATCCGCCGGAATCTTCATCCAGATCCAACCCTAGATCCCCTTGTTCCAAGCTCGAACCTCCAATGGCAGCTCAGAACCAAGATGCTCAGGTAAATTCATCCCCCGCAAACCTTGTTCGGCATTAGGTTTTCAATTTTACCTGAGATTTTCTTTTCCGCTTTCTTCCAGGAGCCTTCTACTGAACTTTTGATTCGCACCGAGGCCAATTCGAGGTCTTATTACCTTGGTCCTGTGGGGAATCCTGACCCTCGAGATCTTATTGCCGCTGAATCTCAGAGAATCCCCTTCAAAGCGAGCTTTGTCTCCACCTTCTCGGTGGCAAGATGCGTTCAAGAATCGGCCTTTACCTCCAATCGCAGGCTGGAAGACTTGGTATCGGAGGATTCTTGCAGATAAGAGTGGATTGACCAACCTAGATGCCCTCCGTATCGCCCAGTGCTTGGAGCTATCCGTGGCTGAGACCCCCAAGAATGAAGACCTTCTGATAGCAGCCTGCCACTTTTGGTCAAACGGCGTCAACGCTTTCCTTTTTGGCCACGGTCCAATGTCTCCCACCTTAACCGACGTATATATGATCACCGGCCTTGACATTATAGGATCTGTTTAGCCTTGGAATTTCAAAAACTCCTCACGGCAAACAGGGGTGAAGCCAGGGAACGGATACAAGCAATACATTGTGAAACACATGAAGGATAATCCCCTGGGTGAAATTGAATACCGAGCCTTTCTGAATATGTGGCTGTGCAGATTTGTTTTCTGTGGGAAAGCCAACGAGCCCACCTTGAACCACATCGTGATGGCATCTCATTTGGCCGGTGGCAACCGCCTCCCTCTTGGAAAATTCTTCCTCGGCAGTGTATACCACATGCTTCACCAAACTGTTACTCAGATGTATACTGGCCAAAGAATATCATGTGTCAACGGTCCTTGGTGGTTCGTTCAAATGTGGTTGCAGCTCCACATGCATCAGATCGTCGGTGTTGACCTGAACTCCAGGTTCTTCCCCTTGTCCAATCACCTTGAAGGAGAACCCCAAACTACCAGAGGATGCCAGAATTACGGAGAAGCGGCTTCAACTGTGCTCATTAAGCAAGACATCAGCCAGTTATTCGAGCTATTTTTTAAAGGTTTCCCCAATCCTCTCTGGCTTCCTTATCTAGGCAACGACACTTTGACCTTCCCTGTTGAATTTTCCTTTGAGCCCGGCCATCAGGATAGGAGTTTCTTGGAGATCTTTAATATCATAATCCGCCCCTGCATACTGCCGGCCGAATTTAATGGAGGGAGGCTGAATGCTAGCACTTATGAGTACTATCAGCCTAATGTAATGGCCAGGCAACTGGGATGCGGCCAGATGCCCCCAAGATTGTTCTTGCATGAATTCCTCAAACCCAGAGAGGAAATCAAAGAGCTGATGCAGAGCAGCAGAGTCTTCAACTATGTGTGCAGTCCCACGGTCTACACATGTCCTTTTGTGCCCACAACTATAGCTCACCCCACCTTCAACTCCTGGTGGCAAGAATTTCATGACCATATCTTCAGTGAGCCCGTTCATGTATTCTGTGCAGAGCTGGTACCTGACTTCCTGCCGACTTCAGAGGTAATACAATGAACCTTTGGACCAGACGCTTCCTCTCTATTCATGGTTCTGACCTTCATCTTCCAGTTCACAGAATACAGTGCCTGCCCCTCGAATCAGGGCAATTGCTTATAATGCTGAAGGCCCAATTTCAGCATTGGGGTTTAAATCCACAACCCTGCATCAACTAATGGCCAGGTATGCTACCACAGATCCCAGCCTTTCTAGCCTTGCTGTAGACAGGAGGCAAGGTCTGCATCTGATTGCCCCTCCAAGTGCTAAAAGGAGAAGAACTGTCAAGAAAGTGCTTGTTGAGGTAAAACCCTTTACCTTCTTGATTACTGGGTCACTCTGTTCTTGATGGATCATATCATTGTGCATTTTCAGACCAGAGCCCAGCAGCCTTCAGAGCCAGTACCTGCCGATGTCCCATCCACTGGTATGACCTTTACTGTCCTTTCTCAAGGATGAGCACTGGCACTTATCCCTTTAATTGGACATTTGCAGAAGAAGCCGTGGAAGAACAGCTTGTAGATGTTCCAGTGGTTCAACAAGCGAGCCCATCCAGGGCTGAATTACCCATCCCAGTGGAGATTTCATCTTCATCACCTTCTGCAGAAGCAATAAACTCTCCAGAGATGAATCTCTCAACTCAACTGGAGCCAACAAGTTCTCCCAGGGTGCCATCACCTATTGGTCAAGCAGAGATAACCAACCCAACAGAGACAGCAGGCCCGACTCCTCTTCAGCCAGAAACCCACGAGCTGCCAGTGGCCGCATCAGCACCTCCTAGCTCGGAAGTTTCGGCTCTGCTTGGAGCGTCTTCTTCACCTGTGATTGCCCCTACTCAAGAAACCAGCCATGAGGTAACCATCCGCACTTAATTTTGGTACCTCGATGTTCAGCATCCCTAATTCGGCAATGTTGTTCATCAGGATCAGGTTCCATCATTACCAAGCCTGCCATCAGAGAGCAATCCAGCTGCCGAGGTGATGGAAGGAGTATCCCAGCTGCTGCCAGATGAAGTGTTGTCCAAGCTCAAAGAAATTGCTGCCTGGCTAGAAAAAGATGCTCAGGATCAGTTCAATGATCTCCATCACTTTGAAGAGATGTTTGAATCCATTAGCCAAAAACTCCCTGAAGACATCAGAGCTTCTCTATCATTCGTCTATGACCTGGAGCCCCTTTATGTACCCTTAAGGCGCGCTTGGAGGAAATTGCGCTCCCGTCCGGTCATTGAAAAGAGGAAAACCGATGCTGAACATGCCATGAGCGGGGCACAATCCCAAGCAGAGAACCATAGAGATGCATTGGCTAACCTGCAAGCTTCTTATGATCTGAAAGTCGCTAGGAAGGTCGCTCTAGAAGCCGAACCGAGAAGCTCGTCAGCGGAGATGGAGATTGACAAAGAGAAAATAGCCGAACTCCCTGGATTAATAGCAAAGACCCAAGCGGAAGTAAAATCGGCTATCACCAAAATAGAGCACTGCGATGCGGAACTCGCTGACTTATCCGGTGCCCAAAAGGACTGCCAAGAGATGCTAGACAATTCCCATTTGATAATATCTAATGTTCGTCATGTACTTGCCAAACTTCTGAATGCTTGAATGTCCTCATTGATGTATACCTGAACTGGTCGTCCTTGTAATATCTTCTTGTGATTCGTTTCCTTTCTTTTGCGCATTTTTAGATGTAATGCTGAACGACCCATTCGGTAGTGAAATGCCAACTCCCGAACGACACTTTGATTTCCTTTAGCCGAACCAATCGATCTGCACGCGGCTCAGCTTAGAACTCCAAACGACCCGCTGGCGGGCTGACCAAGGAAACCTTTCCACCTTCCGATTTTCTTGGGATATGCGCCACGATCTACAGCCACGACTCGAAGCCACGATTCATCCTGCCAGGCCTATAAATGTTGACATAGGTGCTTCTAGCTCTCCACCAGGCCTTCTAGCTCTCGAATCTTTGCCAATCTTTGGCCTTCTTGAAAACAGTGCACATCCCCAAACCACAATGGTGCGCCGCCTCAACCGCCGCCGCGCCTCCGACGAGGCCGAGGGGAGCAGCGCTAATGCGCGCAGGCGGTGATGATCATCAATTTCTCCTCTTTGATTCTATTCTTGATCTTCTTTTGCCTTGACGATCATCTCCCTTTTCCAGGTTGATTCAGTGGAATCCGCCTCGCGCGCCGGCCAATCAGCCCCTCCCAGATGACTCTTCGGAGTCCGATGGCCACTCCCCGGTACCGTACGGGGAAGCAGACGCCATTCGCTTCAAGGAGGAGCTAGAGGCGTCCCGTCGCGAGCTGGAGGACGTCTCTAAGAAAGAGGGCGTGGCCGAGCTAGAATGGGAGGACCAGCGCAAACAGCTGCTGGAGGCCATCGACGGTATGGCTCTGAGATTGATTCTTGATCCAGCCCGGCCTTTGATGCTAATCCTTTCTGTTTGTCCTTTGCAGCCCGCGATGCTGAGCTCAACCAGCTAAAGGCGCTGGTAGAGCAATTGGCCGAGAAGGTGAATGCCCACGGCGACACGCCGGCGGAGCGCCTGGCCGTGGTGGAGCGCCGTATCGACGAGGTGGCCGTCCATGGCGTTCGTTTGGGCACCACCTTGGGCCTGGCTGCGATGGCGACGCATACGGACGTCGACTATTCCACCAGGCCGCGTGGCTTTCAGGGTGGCGCGCCGGAGGACATCGACGAGATCGAGCTTATCCTGGAGCGCCTTGATGGCCACGGCGACGCCATTGCCGAAATTACTCATCCCCAATCTGTGTTGAACAGGCTCTTCGACTAGATTGTACTAGGGATGTGTAACTATCGGCAATAGATGAAGAACTTTTGAATTCTGTACCTGTTTCGTGATGACTTCCCTTTGCATTTTGCATCTGTGAATTTTGTTTTTCTTTGGATGCATCCGGGAACTATCTTCAGCCGAATGCGCGAGAACAACTGCCCCTTGGCGCAAAGTCCACAGAGGATCCCAGTTCGGCAATCCATAAACACTGTTCAAAAGAAAACCCTTCGTACTTGGTAGGAAACCCTGCCGCTTGGTATTCCAACAGTGTGCACTTGGCCAGTCATCACTCCCAATGCACCTCTCCGGTCAATAAAATAGCCTGCGGGGCACTCTGCAAATCCACTCGCGCACTCCTCCATCATTTCTCGTCTCTTCCCTTGCCTCTAGAGGAAAAAACCCCAACGCCATGGACAAGGGTAAACAACCTCAGGCGAGTGGTTCATCAAAGAAGCGTACGATTCGGAAGTGAGTTCTTTCTTGATCTGCTCCTTGTTCTTCCGCTTGATCTTGCGCTTCATGTTTTCCTCTCGTCCTTTTCAGCCTTGATTTGCTCCCTGAAGAAGTCATCGGGACCGAAGATGTGCCTGAGTACATCTCCTCCGATTCCTCTCTCGAAGCAGAGGATGCCACGCCTGAACAGAGGACCAACCATCAGCTGCGCCGCCGCGTCCGGCACCTGGAGCATGGCCTCAGGGACATGTCCGCCCGTTGCCAAGCCGAGCGCGAGCGTCGCATGGCCCTGGAAGCACTGGTGGGGGGTAAATGCTCCTGACTCCTTCATGCTTGCCCCTGGATTTCTTGCTTCTAACCCTGATTCTTCTGCTTCAGATGTCTCTGACAGGTACAGCGGTCTGAAGGCGGCCTGGGATAGCTTGGTAGAGGCCGCCAATCATGGCCATCCTCGTGCGTTCCAAGTTGCCGTCACGGTGGTCCTGGAACAACTGAAGAGGGGGCAGCAGCCGAAGAAGTAAAGAAAAGATTGTATCATACTTTCGCTTCTTCCGCCACGCCTTCTGCTTTCCACCTCCTTGATCATCAGGGTTGTTAGATGTGATCCTGCAAGAAGCAGTTGTAATGTAGTATTGAGCTAAGGGCAATGCATCTAGGCACTGGCCGTTTTCCCCTGTTCGTGGATTTTGTTCTGAAGGCGACCTCATTCTCGAGCGCCGGCTATTTTTGTGTCAGATGTGTGCAATCATCGATCGATTTCAATGCTAGGATAATACTTCTTCAGATATCTTCCATTTATTGCAGCGGAAAATTCTTCTCCTAGCAAAGTTTTCAATATGTATGCATTACCGAGAACGCATCCGACCACGCGAAAAGGCCCCTCCCGGTTAGGGGACCATTTGCCGAATTCACTGTATTTAGTTCCAATCGGCAATAGTGCTTTCCAAACTAGATCACCTTCTCGCGAATTGCTTTACTTTTACTTTCTTGTTATAGTATTTGGCGACTCGCAGCTTGTTTTTCTCGATGTTTTCCAGGGCCCTGAGACGGATCATATGCAAATCTTCTAACTCATCCATCATTAGGCCCCCGTAATCTTTGGAGCTCAACTCGTTTTGCAGCACTACTCTCCTTGAATCTGATTGTATCTCCCAAGGTAGGATTGCATGATGCCCGTAAACCAATTCGTAGGGAGAGGTCTTTGTAGCTCCATGGGGGGCCATTCGGTAAGCCCACAGCGCTTCACTGAGTACCGAATGCCACCTCCTTGGCTTCTGATCGATCTTCTTCTGTATCAGCTTGATCATGATCTTATTAGAAGCCTCTGCTTGACCATTAGCTTGGGCATAATATGGAGAAGAATTAAACAATTTGATTCCCATGCTTTCGGCAAAGTCTCTGAATTCCAATGACACGAACCGTGCCCCCCCGGTCGGTGGTAATCGTCCGAGGGATCCCAAACCGATAGATGATGTGTTCCTTGACGAATTCGATCATGTTTTCGACGTCACCTTCTTCAGTGGGATTGCCTCGACCCATTTGGTGAAGTAATCGTAGCCAAAAGCACGAACTTATGCCCCTTGCTAGACGGCGGATTAATTTGGCCAATCAAGTCTATACCCCGGCCACCCCCGAATGGCCATGGCTTGATGATGGGATTCAATGCTGATGCAGGGACTCTTTGAATATTCCCAAATCTCTGGCAATCTTGGCATCCCTTGTAATACTCAAAGCAATCCTCTAGTATCGTCGGCCAAAAGCATCCAGCTTGTCTAATAACCCATTTCATCCGATAGGCCGATTGGTGCGCTCCACATATCCCATCGTGCACCTCGCTCATCATGTTCTTGGCTTCTTCTGGACCCAAGCATCGTAGCAATACCCCATCTAATGATTTATAGAATAAATTATCATCCAGAAGAACGAACTTAATTGCCTTGTACCTGAGTTTCCTAGAGACTTTTCGGGATGGATCTTTCAAGTAATCAACGATTTCTTTCCTCCAATCATCTTCTGCAAGATCCGCCCTTAGTGCACACACTTCTGCAGCAAACGCTTCTTGACTCTCCTTGTAACCGGAGGCGCTCTGAGCTAGCTTATTTGCTTCTTCGTTATGCTCTCTAGGAATGTGCTGTAGGGTCACTAATGGGAAGCTCTTCAAGATCTCCCTGCACTCCTCGTAGTAACTCCTAAGCGCTTCGCTCCTGCACTCGTATTGGCCGTTCAATTGCTTGATTACCAGTTCTGAATCTCCATAGATCTCAACTGAGACGGCCCCAGCTTCTCTCAAATATTGAAGCCCTCGAAGTAATGCCTCGTACTCAGCCTGGTTATTTGTGACAGTGGGTTGTATGGGAATGGCGAATTCAAACATCTCACCTCTGGGCGAAATTAGTAGGATCCCTACTCCCCCACCTTTGCCACATGATGACCCATCAAAAAATAAAGCCCAAGGGGTAATTTCAAGCAGATCAATTGAAGGGTCACGATGTTCAGTTATAAAATCGGCAATGACCTGACCTTTGATGGCTTTTGCCGATTCGAACTTCAACTCGAATTCTGATAAAGCTAAAATCCATTTGCCAATCCGACCATTCAAAATCGGCATAGATAACATATGTTTTAGCACATCAAACTTCGAGTATACAGTGCATTCGGCATTCAACAAGTAGTGCCGAAACTTTGTACACGAGTAGTATACGCAAAGACACAGTTTCTCTATAGCCGAATACCTGGTTTCAGGATCAAGTAGTTTTCGGCTAAGATAAGCTACTACCCGCTCCTTTCCTTCGAATTCTTGAATAAGGGCCGATCCAATAGTTTGGGTATCGGCCGCCACGTACAACTTGAAAGGCTTGTTCAGCTGAGGAGGAACCAGCACCGGCGGCTCCTTCATGTACTGCTTGATCTCATCAAAAGCCTTTTGTTGTTCGTCGCCCCATGTGAATTTCTGATCCTTCTTTAGCTTCAACAATGGAGAGAATGGCAATACCTTCTGTGATAGATTTGAGATGAATCTTCTCACGAAGTTGATCTTGCCGAGCAGTGATTGCAATTCCTTGAGGTTGGTTGGAGGAATGACTTCATCAATGGCTTTCATGCTCTTTTTGCCAACTTCGATTCCCCCTTCGTGGACCAAAAACCCCAAGAACTCTCCAGTGATACCCCAAATGCACACTTGTTTGGATTCATCTTCGAGACCATGCTTCCGGTGCATTCCAAGGTCTTCTTCACATCTTCCGGATGGGTGTCATGACTTAAGGACTTGATCACCACGTCATCGATGTAGATTTCCACAGTTTTGCCGATCAACTCATGAAAAATGTAATTCATGGCCCGTTGATAGGTTGCACCGGCATTTTTCAACCCAAATGTCATGACTATCCATTCAAATAGGCCTATATGTCCAGGACATCTAAAGGCCGTCTTCGATATGTCTTCTATTGCCATGAAGATCTGATTGTATCCCGCGTTGCCATCCATGAAACTAATCACCTTGTGTCCAGCAGCGGCGTCAATTAACAAATCGGCAATAGGCATCGGGTATCCGTCCATGGGAGTAGCTCTATTCAGGTCCCTGAAGTCTATGCAAACCCTCATTTTTCCATTCTTCTTATACACAGGGACGATGTTAGAAATCCACTCCGCATATCTGCACGGCCGAACGAAGTTTGCGTCAAGCAACCTTTCGATTTCTTTCTTCACATCGGCCAATACTTCGTCCTTGTAGATCTTCCGGGGTGGTTGCTTATATGGTCTGAAACCAGGCTTGATTGGCAACCGATGCTCGACGATGGAACGATGCAACCCAGGCATCTCTGAGTAATCCCAGGCGAAGCAATCTTTATACTCTTTGAGAAGCTCAATTAAATTCCCCCTGAAGTCTGGTTGTAAATTTGCACTGATGAACGTCGGCCTTGGCTTATCACCGTTTCCAATGTCAACTTCTTCCAGTTTATCGGCCGACATGAATCCTCGCCCTAATTTGCCATCAGTGCCATCCACGGGGTTCTCCATTAAAAATTACTATAAGAGCCGACTGCTTGAATCGGCTGTTGGTCACCGCTTGACGAGGTTCAACGGGACCTTCTCCCCCGATCCTTCCACGAGAAGCAATCGATGCCTTGGTACTCCCGAAGGCCGGTTCCATGTTGGCCACGCTCACGGAGTCATCCGCTTGGACGACCTCGATCTCATCATCCACCCACCGGATAAGGCGTTGATGCATGGTGGATGGGACGCGGCGAGCTTGGCGTGAATCCGGTCCCGCCCAAGCGGCGCAGGCGTAGGCTCCCTTGCCTTCGATGACAAAGAAGGTGGTGAGCAGCGTCTTGGACCCGATCATCAAGTCCACGTGAGTGCATCCTTTGGTGTCTGAGGGGTTCCCGGCGAAGTCGTTCAGGATGATGCTTGTAGGTGTCAAATCGCTCGGGCCCATGCCAAGCTTCCTGAAGGTGGTGTACGGCATCACGTTGACTGCCGCTCCACCGTCGACGAACATCTTGGTCAATGGCTTGCCATTGACGTACCCCCTCAAGTACAGTGGCCTCATATGGCGATTCTTGGCCGGCTTGTCGAAGACGGCACCGCTTGCGAGCACTAGTTGTGCCATCATCTCCTCGGTGTGCTCGTCGTCGAAGGAAACTTCCTCTCGCATAACCCGGTTAGCGGGAGCCATGAACTCGTTCGGCGGGAAGTATACCATGCATGCAGGAGCCGAACGCTTCGATCCCTCTGGCTGGTCTTTGGGGCGCCACTTCTGCCTCGTCTGGATCCCGGCTTGCTTCATCTCGCGGTTCCTCAAGCGCTGGACCCGCCTCTTCTGGCTCTTGCGTAGACCGGGCGGGCACCACTGCCCCTTCTGCCAGACGTAGACATCCTCGTCCTCTTCCTGATCAGCCCACCTGAGATCAGCTTGGCGCTTCCTGGGATGATCGATGACTTCAATTTTTTGGCGCCGATCCCCATTAGGGTGGCTCCTTTCAAGTCTCTCATGGACGGATCGGCGATTGCGCTTTCACCCCCGCCCGTACTCAACATACCTCCTTCCGCATTCGGGGCGGTTCTTCAATGTGGGCAGCTTCAGACCCTCATTCCAGCAGTGCCTGAAGAAGGCGCATCCCCAGTGTGCACGCTCCTGCTCACGCATGTACCGTTCTTGGTCCCTTCTGCGCGCTTCTTCTTCAGCTCTGCGCTGCTCCTCCTCGTGACGGCGCTTCTGATAACGCTCCTTCTCTATCTGGCGCTGCCATTTGTTGAGGAGAATGCGCGACGTCACCTTGGGCTTAGGCCTGGATGATTCCCCAATTTCAATGTGGCTCTTAAGAACGCGGGGGGCGTCGCCTTGTACTTGCTCCAGGGTCACCTGGCGCTCTGGGTCCACTGCTCCACCTTGCTTGGACCTGGCTGAGGTCAGGACCTTGACTTTTCCCTTTTCCTCGGCTGTTATCGCGTTGACAGAAAAGCCGAGCATGTTCTGGGGAAAGGGGTGGCCATCCAGTTTCATCTTGTTATCGAACTTGAGGTGTCCCTCCTGGATAGCTTTCTGGATCCTCATCCTGAAGACCCTGCAATCGTTGATGGAGTGTGAGTCCCTGTCATGGAAGCCACAGTAACGTTTCGCTTTGACTCCATGAGGCCGAAGCATAGAGTGCCCCTCAGGCAACTTGATTCGGCCTTCCTTTACCAAGAGCTCAAACAACTTATCAGCCTTCGTGATGTCAAAGTCGTAAGTCCCCTTGGTCTGCTTGACCCAACGCTGATTCATCGTCAAGGGCTCTTTACCCCACATGATCTCTGCTGCAGCTACCTCCAATTCGTCATCAGAATCTTCGAACAAATCAGCTTTGTCTAAGAATTGGTTGTAGATGTCAGCGACGTCGTGCTGCTTGCCAAACTTGGGGTCCTTCTTGAGGCCATATGCCTGATTGCTCATCAGAGAGAATTTTTGTGACAATACCCCGGGTTCTCAAACTCCATCCCAAATAGCTTCTCGCGCACGGGCCGGCAACATCCCGGCGACGGCCATATCGGCCAGTCGATCATCGGCAAGTTCGGCGAGAAGCACATGCCTTTGACTTCCCCGAATCTTCTAAGAAACTCCGGCGGTGTTTCGTCGTGCCTTTGCTTCGGGGTGGCGAGATCAATCGGCTTCTTCTCGGAGCCGCCGCGAAATAGTGAGCGTGGAATTTACGCTCCAAATCCTTCCATCTAGCCACCGATTCGGGGAGGCGGGGACGAGAACCACCGAAAAGCCGGACCTCGTCGGCGAGGCGGGGAAGTAGCGAACCCCGAACGCCTCCTCGGCCGAGCATTCCCCCAAGCCGCATGAGGTAACGGGCGATGTGCTCGACCGTGCTCGTCTCGTCTGCCCGAGAGAACTTTGTGAATTCCGTCGGCGGCTTCACCCTCGGCGGCGAGGAGCACGTTATAGTACCACTGCGGGAACGGCGGCCTATAGGTGGGGCCCTGCATCTTTGGCTTGAGGCCGAACTGATTCTGCATCAATTCGGCCATCTTGCGCGCTAGGGCGTCATCTTCTTGCGCGCTGCACAGGCGCATACCCTGGGTGCGGGAAGGCGTCGAACGCTCCGTAATTTCCCACTTCATGATAACCACCGCCGTACAAATTCTTCTAGAGCCAGTTGGTCGACGGAGCAATTCTCCGACCGGGGTCAAGTGGGGCCCCAGATGAGCCGAACGCTAGGTCTCCGTACGTAGGTTGGTACGGATTCGGGCCGTTGCACGGGGCCGACTCGTGCTTTGCTCGTGGTGGCGGCGGGATTGGGCGACTTCCCGAAGCTTGCAACGGGGGTGACCGGCCGCCCCCCGGCGCCTGGGGAGGAGGTTGGAATGCTTGGCTTCCGGAGCTCTGAGGAGGAGGCTGCTGCGGCTGGCTCCGTAGCGGCGGTGAGAGCTTGATTCACCCAGCTCCACGGTGCTCTTTCCGGCGGGCGCCTTCCCGAACGCTTGCTCCATGCCCGGGCCAAAGAGGTTCACCATCATCTGCTGGAGCGACCCGAGGAAAGCCTTGTTGTGCTTGGTGAGCATGTAGTCTGCCGACTCTTGGAATACGCGCGCGCATTCCTCCTTCTCTTGTTGGGACGTGGCATCGCTCTCTCCCGGCAGCAGCACCCTGGGCAGGTCATTCTTCAGGTACGGTACACCACTTCGATTCTTCTTAAACGACATGAGACACTTTTGCTGAAACTGGTTCACGGCGTCTTGGAGCTGCTGATGCTGCTCTGGAGAAAGCTCTTCGATGTTGACATCCATGAGGTCCGAGATTTCAGGCATCTTGAACCAATTCGAGTTTGTAGTCCCACCGGGCGTGCCAAAAAGTGTGTTGACGCAAAAAGTGCACTCGGCGCCAATCACACGGCAAAGCGGAAAGCCGGCTTCACACGCGCGGAGAGCAAATGACGTGCCAGTCAATTTTTCCTGAAAATTAACAAAAGATAAAGCAGTTAGATACCAAAGCTTGGAACTTGCCGGGTGGTACCGGACAGGTTCCATATTTACGGCTAAAAAGCCAAGCAAGACGACACATAGCTATGTAAAGCTATCTCGTCAAAGAACCACGACCATTCGGGTAACCGCAAAGGAAAAAGAACAACGCCGAATGGATGACGTGAGCATGACAACGATCGGTCTTTGGGTAAACATAGATGCATGCGCAAAGTTGTGACCGATCTTCATGAAAATTAACATTAAACAAATGAAGTAAAGCACGAACATGATCATGTATTAAATAAGCATGCATAGATCCAAAGCACTAGTCTACCGCATGTCTAGTTACTTTAAGATCCGTCGGGTACGATATCAAACAAATCTATCCACCGCATGATACAATTTGCATGAAAAATGTACCACTTTCCACAAATAGATCTATCCACCGCATGATACAATCTAAGTATGGAAAGCCAAAAGCATACATCATTTAAAACATAAATAATGCGCGTGATCTACTCGTGGGAATATAACCGAATACGGCTGAACAGCCGATCCAGGGTCCATGAAGAAGGAACAAATATTACCGCGTGAATAAGTCTATCAGACTGATTTGGAGATCTAATCCACCGAATGACTAGCTCCAAAGCAACCCAAAAACCTGCATCTACCGCATGATACCCGGCTCTTTCAAGATTTATACGAACGCAGTAAACTTGAACCCGCAACACGTAACAACCTAGATCGATTCGGTTTCGGCTATAAGATCTACGTGTTAAAACATGAAACCTACTCGAATAAGCATCATAAAAGGGATATAGCCGATCCAAACCCATCTAGATTGGGCAGAAACGTGTTACATGAATTAAAACATAAAGCAAAACTCATGATAACACGGGATAACTTAATGAATCTATTGGATCTTGCCAAAATCCAATAGAGCCGATAACTAGCTTCGAGCCAGATCTTAGCCTACCGCATGGCTCATGATCTAACAAGAAACCCTTCTTGAACCAAGCTTGAATCTACCGCATGACACGAAGCATGGTAACAAGACTACTTGCATCAGATCTAAATCCACCGCATGATACTAGACATGATACAAGGTTGTCGGTACTCACGGAGGTCGACGGATCGATTGGCCCTCTCGAAGAACTCGACGACACGACAAGGACTCTAGGGTTTGGCGTAAGGCCGGTGTGTATTGAGGAATGATTGTGTGTCTTACATACATCCAGGGATCGTATTTATACCCTGTTGAGTACAATTGCGAATGGATTCATTACCTAACTAAACTCGATCGTCTATCCATCCATTCGTCTCTCCTGATTCGAGCCACGTCACCGTCCAATCCCGCAAAATCGGCTTTCTTGTTCCTTTGCCGAACCGAAAGCGGATAGCCGACCGCGAGATCTCTTTGCCGAAAATCTCCCGAAAATATCCTTCCTTCCACCCAGACGGACTCTTTTTCGATCCGGACCCACAGGTCAGACTTCTTACCAAATTTTGGTGTTAACGAGAAGATGGTAAGGGCCACCGGCCCGGATCGGCCGGGCCGCCGGCTTGGGCCGACCGGCCTGGGCCCATCCCGACCCAGTTGCCTGCCTCCTTTGTCCTACGTCGGTTCCCGAATCTTCTAGATCCTTCCCCCTTCTGCATGTGGGCCCTTGTCGTCAGTTTCTCTCCGAGTTAGACGTAGCTCTTTGTCCCGCAAGATTCGACACTTTTCTGGGTAGGTCCTTGGAGTTTGTCATCTTCTCGGGTTTGGTCCCTGGGCTTCTTGGAGTCAAGTTTGCTTCATTGCATGACTTGTACGGGGCTTCAAGGTCTTGTCACAAGGTGCTTGATGAATTTATCCCGGAAGTCTTGCTTTCTACGTCAAAACCCTGCATAAACACTAAGCTCCAAAACCGACATGCACGAATGAACTTGTTATACCAAGGGGGGTAGTACCAATGGATAAGGTATAAAACTTATGCCAAAACCGGAGGTAAACTCATGGCTAGGTTGACGGAATTTCACCGTCAACAGAGATGTTCTAGGTTCCTTGTAATACCCGGTCTCAAAGAGATAGCCAACATAGAGAGGTAACACCCCAAACCAATATCTCCCGAACCCAATGTTGCTTCACAACACCACCGGTTGATCATATGTTGAGTGGGGTCGATTGGCTGCCTGGCAATCAAAGTCGAGTAAAGCCAATTCACCTTCGTGTCGGTTACCTTTGTCTCTCTCATTCTCCCCAAAATCCTCTTGCACATCCATGAGTGAAACACTTGGATGATGGGGTTCCGAATACTACTTCTTTTTGGTGGGCTCCTCTCGTGGTCATATTCCAAAAACTGTCCAACATGCCTTCTTGCTCGTCCAGTAGTTCCGGGGCTCCCTTTTGAAAACCAAGTAATCCCCTAATATATTCATAGGGACCACTTGTTGAACTCCCTCCAAACAGAATGAGACTCAGCACTCCTTCATCAAGGATACGCACCATGGTCATGACAATTTCCAAGGCGAATTCTTTGTGGGTGTTCGCCGACCCTCCGTTGGAGAATCGTACCCAACCTAGGTGTCCCAACATGTAGTAAATATCTGTGCCAAAACCCAATATGTGCAGAGCTTGGTTGTCGAAGTCAACGTTCGCCACAAGCCTCTTCTCAAGGTGAGCAAGCTTCTGCTCCTCCTCATCCATCATCCGGAGTTCCGCGGGGCGTTTGGAGGTGGAGCGGATTATCGTGTCGAGCAACGAGGTGGGATGGGCAGCTCCTTCATACGTCATTGAGGTTCGGTGAACCTCAAAGATAAGCTTCGTGTGTCCCTCATTCCACCGAGGAGAAGAGTGTTGTTCCTCCTCGGCGGTGCCGTGTCCTCCTCCATACTCCGAGGTGACTCAGAAACTGAGTGCCTCCTTGAAGAGGTTGTCGATGATGGTGTCGGGCATACTCCCCTGGTACTCATGCCAGGAAGGAGGAAGAGTAGAAGACGGACTCCTACTAGAATTCCCCTGTACTCCTACTAGGACTCGCTCTGTGTAATCCTACTAGGACTCCTGCCTTGTAACCGACTAGGAACCCGCCCCCTGGACTATATAAAGGAGGGCCGGGTACCTAGGAGGACATCCATAATCCCTCCGGGAACAACACCAAGCGCGGGGCGCAATACTACCCCAAACGGGACGTAGGGTAGCTACTCGCTACCCGAACTCGTATAAATCTCGTGTCTTGTGTCCTCGCGCGTACCTTCGGGTTCCAGATCATGGCGATCCCCACCTTCTACCTTGCTGCGGGTACCTCCCATGGAGGTCTAGAGGTTTAAACACCGACAGCTGGCGCCCACCGTGGGGCGATCGTCACGATCATCAGGCGAATTCGAAGGACCAAATCAAGATCAATCTACTCGGCGCAAACGGATTCCAATTCGCCGAGTTTGAAGTTCTCCACGTCAACTCGCCGTATCCGAGAGAAGCACATGAACCAAGCGGAAACAGCGCCAATTCCTTTTTTTTTCGCCTCGGTTCCCAAGTCGTCGGGTTGGAGATCAAGATGGACACATCACTGTCCAAATCCGAATCAAAGTGGAGCGATCCGGCGGTACGTCACGCATCCAGGCCAAGATTCCAAGCTACCAAGGATTCTCCGAGTTCTTTGCTCCACGCACCTGGAAGACGTACGCAGCTACGACTACTCGGGATCCGCCTGCACGGGCTCTACCTCAACACTGCCATGCGCCGTGACTACTCGCCACCCGACCGCGCAGGCTCTACGTCAACCTCGCTGTGCGACGCGAGTACTCGTCTCCAGGCCGCACCGACTCTACATCGACTACGCTGCAACGACATTGTGTACGACTACTTCGACTACTCATCTCGACTAGAAAACTAGTCGGGAACGGCTTTCGCGGCATCAACAACTAGTCGGATCCACCTCCGACTAGTCGACTTCAGCTCCAACCGTCGCGCCTCCATCACCGACCGCCACGGCTTCGTCGACACTCGTCCGCGAATTAAGCTAAGTCACTTATTTCAATAATTATTTTTTCTTTGGCTTGCTCTCCACATACGGGAACCAACGCCAAAGACTACTTCGTGTACGTCTCTCAACGGCTACCTGCCAGCAGAGCTACACCGTGCCAACTATTCCCTGGGGGCCGTTGACTGACTGTCACAGGCTTGGTACACCAAATTAGGAGGCTCTTGCCACGACGTTTCGTGTGCGAGTCTTTGGAGGCGCACAACGGCCGCACCCCGAGGGAGGCACTTTGCGCAATCCTGCTCTCCGCCATGCGGAACAACGAGCAATCGCGCTCTCTCTTGTCGCCATGTCGACTACTTTTGTCTACCTCTTAATGGTCTCGCTACAGTAGCACACGCCTTGATCCGCGCAAAGCCTCGGCTCTCCTGTCATCCCTCCACGTCCCCAGCGACTATGGCTAAACAGGCTCCTCATAGACCGGGCGCTTAAACCAGCTCCCCTGTCATGCCTCCACGCCCCCAGCGGCTATGGCTAAACAGCGACCACAGAGACTGGGCGCTAAACCGCATCAGGCTAACTACTCGACGCCTAACGACCGAAACAAGAGCATGACACATGACATTTACATCTATATTCATATTTGTATTTGTCATTTGTAGATTCAATTTCTACAAAAATGCTACATAATGTACGCATCTCTACTTTCAGGTCAAGCTCCGGCGACGACTTCGCTCCGCGTACCTCCACCGCGCGGCTAGTTCCCGAACTCGGGGGCTACGCACCAAATCACTACTCGACAACAACTCGAGTAGTCTCTCGCTAGCTCTCTAGCTTGGGGGCTCGGCACCAACAACTACTCGACGTGGCTCCTACGGCTCTCTTGGCGACGAGCTCGGGGGCTGAACGCTACAAGAGTACTCAGATGATGGCTTTCGCGAACACTGAAGACCCTTGGATTGATTACCTAATCATTTCAAGGCTCGGGGGCTGCTATGCTACACCCATCATTCAAATTTTTCAAGACGGAAGATTTGGAATCAAAAAGATTGACCCTCAGCTAGAGTCTGCAACTCAACCTAAGGCTTGAGGGCTACTCCATATGGAGTGCGATTTTGCAACCGCACTTCCATATAATCTCGACTTCAAGACTGATGAGCTGGACCACCTTCCAGCCTCGCGGCAGTTCAAGTACTATTGAAGGCTTCTCAAGGCAGTACTCGAGGACGCTCAAGAACTACTCGCTGAGGCTTCAAGACTACTCGAACTACTACTCTCGACTACAATGTGCTCGGGGGCTTGTCGGGCATACTCCCCTGGTACTCATGCAAGGAAGGAGGAAGAGTAGAAGACGGACTCCTACTAGAATTCCCCTGTACTCCTACTAGGACTCGCTCTGTGTAATCCTACTAGGACTCCGCCTTGTAACCGACTAGGAACCCGCCCCCCGACCGTATAAAGGAGGGCGGGTACCTAGGAGGACATCCACAATCCCTCCGGGGGAACAACACCAAGCGCGGGCGCAATACTACCCCAAACGGGACGTAGGGTAGCTACTCCGGCTACCCGAACCTGTATAAATCTTGTGTCTTGTGTCCTCGCGCGTACCTTCAGGTTCCAGATCATGGCGATCCCCACCTTCTACCTTGCTGCGGGTACCTCCCATGGAGGTCGAGAGGTTTAAACACCGACAGATGGTTTGGACAACGATGATCCCCTCTTCTTGGTAAAAGGGCTTGTTGTTTTCTTCCACATGGTTGCTGCACTCTCCTCACTAACATAAACCTGGGGTTTTCAACCGGTAACAAGGCACACAAATGTTATTCAGAGTATGGACTTTGAGTGGAATTAGGATGTGGTTTGTTGGACGAAACAAACTCAGGATGGATGGCTAAGTCTAAGGTTGTTCTGGACTACAAATTGAGCACACGAACAAAGAGCTGGATGGGAGACTTACCTGCTGAAGAAGAGCACCAGGGTGCTTAAACAGGGGGTAGGTTGGCCGACCTAGGCCGACCGGCCTGGGGCCCTCTACGCTTGAGCACCATGTGTGGTTCGAGGACTGGTGGATGGTCGCTTCCTGGTATGATGAGTGATTGACAACATTGTGTGGACTGATTCTTGACTAAGTATTGTAGGTGCAGGTTGCAGCTTGACTGGTGTTGGTGTAGGTGAAGAACAAGCGCGAAAGGTTGTTGCTGGTGAGGCCTCCAGGTGTTGAGAAGACAAGTAGGTTTGGTTCGACGGACCCGGTGGCCGACGAGGTCAAGTGTGGACCACATGGTGGCACGAACAGCGGCACGAAGTCATGGATGGTTTCTTGGTTGAGTCTCAAAACCAAGGTCGAGCCGGGACGACATGGGAGCCGAGTCATGAGTGGTGATTGGCGGAGGCTACACCGAGTTCGCGGGGTTTGCAGTGGTTCTCCAGAAAACCACTGGGTTACATGGTTAATCTACAAAGTCGACGAGGAGGTGCGGCCACCCAGGCCGGTTCAACCGCCCAAGACGGGCGGTCAGACCGCCTGGGCCAGTCTAACCGCCCATCTGACCGCCCAAAGGGGGGGGCGGTCTGACCGCCCGGGTCACTGCCGCCGAGAAGCTTCGAAGCGGAGGACACGCATCGGGATCGCAAGGCTTGCATCGAGTCTAAGCAAGGTTGCGGTTGCTGGGCATCCGTCTGATGGAGAAAATCTAAAGACTTGCAAATTATCCCTTGAGGGACATGTATCCCTAATTATCTAGTAAGGGTAGTTTAGCCTTTCTGGTGCCTCCATATAAACACTTGAGGGGATGGATGGCAGCCAACTCTTAGAATCCTAGCTCATTTGTTTTCTCTTTTTCCCTTCCTATTTTCCGTAGGATTTCCATAGGACTAGCTTAAGAGCTTCATGTGAGATCTAGAGAGATGGATGATTGGGTGGCAAGCTAGACCTTGTATGAATCTTCATGGTATGTATATATGATTTGGCGTGGTTCCTCAAGGCCTTGTGTTGTTTCTCCCATTTTCCTATTTGGTGATTTTTGGAACCCTTTTTTGTGATTCTCTTGGCGGAGTATTGAGGGAGTTTTCTTGGGGGATTTTTGTTGGGTGTCACGTATGAGGACCTTGTGCCTCCGATACTACTCCTAGCGACAACGCTCGCCTTTTCGAAAGTCATCGTCAAGGTGGAAATTAATTGCCCCCTTTTATTGAAATTCTTTAGTTGTCAGTCTTATTTTTTGTGTGATGAAATATGCTCATGTGGTGTATGGAATGCAGATGGCATCTGCTGCTCGGGCTTGGATGTACAGACAGCCCCAAGAAGATTGGGAGAATTTCTTAAGTGGGGTCAATGCTTTTCTAAATCAAGAAAAGGCGGATATGAAAAAACCGTGGTGCTCAGGCAATGATTTACCCCTCTATAGATTGTCTCAACCAATAGAAATTCGCAGAACAGGAAATCATTTTTCACCATTTGGTCACACGTGGTTTCACAAAAAATTACACGTGTTGGAATAAACATGGTGAGGAAGACCTTAATCAACTCGAAGTAGGCTGCCTAAATGAAGGTGAAGTGTGAAACCATACTACCAACCATAATGAAGACCTTGATGACAGTGGACGTTTTGAGGAAAATGAACCATTATTCCCACCAAATGTATTGAGGCCTAAGGATATCACTGATCAAGAAGTTAGGGGCTTCAATGATGGTGAGGTGTTGCAACATGTGCACAATGTTGATCAAATGCTGCGGGATGTTGAGTTTCAACGAGTGTACACACCTTCTGAATTAGCGAGGCTGAAGCAGTTCATTGAAGATTCAAAGAAACCCCTCTATCCTGATTGCCAAAAGTACTCTCACCTTTTTGGTGATCTAAAACTTCTGCGTCTTAAGGCAGATCATGGTTGGAGCAACAAAAGTTTCAAACATCTATTGGATGTGCTTAGAGACATGCTACCTGAAGGAAACCAAATAGCAGAGTCTGTCTATGAGGCGAAGAAGATAATATGTCCTTTGGGAATAGAGGTTGAAAAAATCCATGCATGCAAGAACAGTTGTGTATTGTTCCATGGAGATTATGCAAACCTTGACAAGTGCCCTAAGTGTGGCTATGTTCGGTACAAGAGGAAGAAGGATGGTGGAGATGATAATGATGCTGATGACGAGAATGAGCCCAGCGAGATCAGAGGCAAGAAGAAGGCTAATAGAGGGGCTCCTGTGAGGGTGGAATGGTATTTTTGCATCATTCCTCGGCTGAGAAGATGGTTCGCAACACGAAAGGAGGCCCAACTCTTGCGTTGGCATGACGAAGGCCGAAAGGAGCTTAATAAGAAAGATGGTAGGTTTAGGCACCTCGCAGATGCAGTGCAATGGGGTAACACTAATAACCACTTCACATGGTATGACGACGCAAGGAGCATACAATTTACTATGAACACAGATGGCGTGAACCCATTCAGTAACCAGAGCTCAACACATAACACCTGGCCTGTCGTGTTGTCGTTGTACAACATTCCACCCTGGCTATGCAAGAAACAGAAATATATGATGCTGATAATATTGGTCTTCAGGCCAAAGCAACCTAGCGACCGCATTGATATCTACTTGAGGACACTAGTTGATTACTTGAAGATATTGTGGAAGCCTGGTGTGCTTGAGGTTTGGGATGAGTTCAAGTGTGAGGAGTTCATAATACATGCCATGTTGTTGACCACCATCAACGACAACCCGGCTCATTGCAACCTCTCTGGCCAGAGTAAAAGGAAAGGTGCAGCTTGCCCACACTACTTGGAAGATACTTGCGCAGTATGGCTAAGACATTCAAAGAAATGCGTATTTACGGGGCACCGTCATTTCATCGGGAAGAAACATCCATATCAGGCCATGGATTGTAAGTTTAATGGGGAAAGGAGAATCGAGAGGCACCGTTGCATGTGACAGGAGATCTGGTTCACTTGAAAGTCAAGGACATCAAAACTATTGAGGAGTTACCCAAACTGACTGAAAAAACCCTTGGCAAAAGAAAGAAATGAGATGGTGAAGAAGAAGAAGGAATGTGGAACAAGAAATCAATTCTATGGGAGCTAGAGTATTGGCTGATGTTGGATGTGCGTCATTCAATTGACAACATGCATGTCAAGAAGAATGTGTGTGAAGCTACTTGTGGAACATTACTACAACAGAAGTCCAAAGGAAAAGATCATAAAAATGCAAGGGAGGATCTTAAGGAGCCGGGCATTAGGCCAGAGCTCTATGCAGAGGAAACAAAGACGGGGACGAACCTCCTCGTTGCTACAACCACCTTATCAAAGACAGAGAGAAGAATTTTGTCAGTTTTTGCATGATTTGAATGTACCTTCAGGCAACTCATCAAACTTCAAGAGGCTAGTGTCAGTGGAAAACATGAAAATGAATTTCAACTTGATGAAATCTCATGATTGCCGTGTGTTGATGACAACTTTTCTTCCTGTTGCACTTAGAGGTATCAAGACAGAACTGGTTCGCGACGCGGTCACGAGCTTGTGTTTATTCTTAAATTCAATAGAATACAAGATGATTGATGAGGCAACACTATTGGACTTGGAGAGGAGGCATTTCGAGACCCTATGCCTGCTTGAAGCTACCTTCCCACCATCATTCTTTGATCTCATGCTGCATCCAACAGCACACCTCGCGAGGGAAATCTGGTTCCTTGGCCCATCTTACCTTCATCGGATGTTTCCGTATGAGAGGTTCTATGGATTCCTAAAATCATTGGTACATAACCGATTATTTCTAGATGGAGCCATTGTTCGTGGCTACGAGATCATCAAAGCAGTGGAGTGTGCCATGGGTTATATGGACCCACAAAACCCGAATTGGTGTGCCTCACTCACGACATGAATGTACGCTTTCAAGTGTTGGGACCATGGGGAAAAGGACAGTCACTCTGGATGCAGATGTCTTCCAAAAGGCTCATTTAACCGTGATACAATAGATGCACCTAATCACACCGTTTGCCAATGAGCACAAATGACAACTATGTGAAGACAACCCCAACCGTGGTAGGGCTTCTCTTGCAAAGATGCACATGCAAGGTTTCAGCAGGTGGCTCCGAGATTATGTCGAGGCATGGAGAAATAATGATGTTACTACCGACGACTTAAGTAATCTAGTAGCGGGGCCATTGTTCACTGTTGCATGATACGAAGCAATGGATATCAATGGATACACATTCTACACCATGGCCTAGGATAAAAAGAGCGTTTATCAAAATACTGGTGTGTGTGTGTACAGGCCGTCGTCGGCGACAGTCATTGAGGACCATGTGTGGTTCGAGGACCGGTGGATGGTCGCTTCCTGGTGTGATGAGTCATTGACAACATGGTGTGGACTGACTCCTAGTTAAGTATTGCAGGTACAGGTTGCTGCTTGACTAGTGCTAGTGCAAGTGAAAAATAAACGCGAAAGGTCATTGCCGGTAAGGCCTCCAGGTGTGGAGAAGACAAGTAGGCTTGGTTCAAGGGACCCATGAGGACCAGGAGCGTCCCAGTGGTCGATGGATGACCGCTCCTCAGTGATGAGTGATTAACAACGGGTGTTGGACTGACTCTTGGCTTAGTGCGCAGGTGTAGGCTGTGGCCTAGTTCGTGTTGTTGCAGGTGAAGAACGGGCGCGAAAGGTCTTCAGCCTTGAGAGGCCTCCGGGAGATGGAGAGACAAGTAGGCTCGGTTCGAGGGACCGGTGGACGGCGGGGCCCAGGTGCGGGCCACATGGTGGCGACACGAGCAAGATGAAGTCATGGACGGACGGCGGTGCACGGTGGCGGTCGAGTCAAGTGGTTTGGCGGGAGGCGGGACCGAGCACGCGGGGGTTTGGTGGTTTGCCCACAAAACCATC
This sequence comes from Cenchrus americanus, assembly GCA_947561735.1. Classification (NCBI taxonomy): domain Eukaryota; kingdom Viridiplantae; phylum Streptophyta; class Magnoliopsida; order Poales; family Poaceae; genus Cenchrus; species Cenchrus americanus. The sequence continues at coordinate 124,706,111 of OX387239.1, read as the reverse complement.
GACGGACGGTTTCTTGGTTTGGGCCTCAAAACCAAGTCCGAGGGCCCAACACGACGGAGACGGGATCCGGGCGTGTCGGGAACCTTCGAGGCGGAGGACACGCGGCGGGATCGCATGGCTTGCGTCGGGAGGACGCGGGGTGCGGCAAAGGCGTGGCCGTCCGATGGATAGACCCACAAACATTACCTAAATGCCCCTACGTGGGTTGTATCGCCAGTGGTTAAGTTAGGGGTAGTCGAGTCATTTACCACTCCGGCGGGACCTGATATATAAGCCATGAGTGTGTGTGGATGGCTCTCTCTCTCCGCGACTTAGGGTTTCATTTCCTCCCTCCTCTTTCTCATTTTCGTAGCTATTTTTCATTCCATTTTCTCTAGGCTAGCATGAGAGCTTCATGAGAGATTTGTTGAGAGGGATGGATGCTAGGGCGGCATGCTAGACCTTGTGAATCTTTCCTGGTTTGTATAGAAGATTCGGGGTTGTTTTTCGTGGCTTTTTGTGCTTGTTTTCGTGCCTTTGTTCCCGGTGTGTTTCCGCGAATTTGAGTGGGTTTCTCCCCGGATTTCTTTGAGGGAAACATGGATAGATGTCTTGTGCATCTTTGTGCTTGATCTTGTGCCTCAAACGCCGGGAAACCACTTCGATTCATGAGTTTTCGTTCGGTGCTCTAGGTTTTGGTGGTACTCAAAGGATTCGCGATTCCCGGTGATTTAGGGAGTTAGGAGGCCAGTTTTTTGGGCTATAGCATCCTTGTGTGACGCTTTTCAAGTCCCCAAACCATTGTCTCCATAGCTTTAACCGTTTGGGACATCCGATGATGATTTGGGGGAGTTGACTTTCGAGGTCGGGCTGTTTCTGCTCTGTCCGCACCTGGCGGACAGTCCGCGGGGAGGTCGCGGACGGTCCGCGTGGGTCGTGTTCGTTGAGTGTTCGTCGAGTTCTTGCGCGTCCTCTTTTTCGATCCGGTTTGGCCTTTGGTTTTTGTTGCAGCCAGTTTGCGGACAGTCCGGGCTTGAGTAGCGGACGGTCCGCGGGTGGCGCGGACGGTCCGCCCGGCCTCGGCGGACGGTCCGTTTTTCTCGGGTCGCTTCGGTGTTCGTGTGTGTTTAACGGACGGTCCGCGGAGAGGGCCGGACGGTCCGCGGCGTCGGCGCGGACGGTCCGCGGGAGCGAGGTCGGACGGTCCGCGCGGTTCATCGCGGACGGTCGCACCGCCGGGCGGACGGTCCGCCGGAGCTGTGTGCGGTCTTTCTTGTTTCGATTCCTTCCTTCCCTTTCTAGTGCTTCCGCGTGTGCTTCAAGGAATCGTTCCTAGGGCTAGAGGTTGATCCATAACCTCGTGGTCTTGGCGATTGGTGTGTGATTCGATCCATCGCTCGTGTGTGACCGGGGTTTGTCTAGGGCATACGCCGGATTCTTTTGGAAGAATTTTTACCGGCTCCTATTCACTCTCTAGTCGCCATCCGATCCTTCAATTGGTATCAGAGCTTGGTGCCGGATTCTTTGCGACTTTGACAAGTCCCGAATCCTAAGATGGCATACGTTGAGCGGGGCGGTCCGCCGCACTTCGATGGCAAGGGTTACCACAAGTGGGCGGCTCGTATGATGATTTTTCTTCGTGGAAAGCTGTTGGATTTTATTGTGCTTGACAGGACCTATGCTATTCCGGTCAACATCCATACTCTTATGGTGACCGATGCCGGTGCTAAGGCCAAGTATGAGGCTAATGCAAAAGTCGTTGATCACTTGGTCGGAGCTTGTGTGATCCGCAGTTTGAGCGTGTTCGCCATTTGAATCTTGCTTGGCAAATTTGGGAAAAGTTGTTGGTTGCTCACGGTGGTGATAACCATGTGAAGGCTCGCCTCTTTGTCTCTTACCGGATGCAATATGAGAATTTCACTCCACTTCCCGGTGAGGACATTGATGCGATGTTTCGAGGTTCACCGCCATCGTGAACAACATGAAGGCTAATGTTGAGGATTTTCCGTACACCGAGCATGATCAGGCTTTGAAGCTCTTGCATGTCTTGGACCCAAATGTTTGGGGTGCTAAGGTTGAGGCCATCAAGGAGTCTGGACATTATTTGACTATTGAGTTGGATGACCTCTTTTCTAAGCTCAAGTCGAGCCGAGGTTGACGGAAGTTGCAATCCAAGCATGAGGGCTCGACCGACCATAGTCTTGCTCTTGTGGGAGGATCAAAGGGCAAATCTAACCCTTCCGTCGACGCTTTTCTTTGTCCTCTCTTATGTCCATTCCGGATGAGGAGTTTGATGTCTTGGGCGAGGAGGAGCCGGCCTTGCTCTCAAGAAGGTTTGAACGACTACATGAGAGTCGGAGGAATGCAAGGCGGAGCTCAGGGACGTGCTACAAGTGTGGCAAGCGTGGCCACTTCATCGCCGAGTGCCCGGAAGCGGAGGAGAACAAGTACAAGGTGAACGAGTACAAGGCGCACCCGAGGCGTGAAGACAAGTACTCCTCCAAGGGCAAGCACTTCAACAAGTCCAAGAGCAAGAACAAGGACAAGCGGCGACCGAGCAAGAGCGGCTACAAGAAGAACAAGGCGAGAGCAATGGTGGCCGGTGCGAGCGACGTTGACTCAAGCTCAAGCGAGGAGCAGTCAAGCTCAAGCAGCGAAGATGAAGACGCCGGGAGGTGCAAGGACAAGAAGAGTGCAAGCCGGAACCTCAGCGGGCTGAGCTGTGTGGCGCTTGAGGGCTTTTGTGGCATGGCCCATAGCTCAAGCAGCAAGAAGAGCGAGAAGGAAGACAGCGACTCCGACTCGGAGGATGAGGTAAACCGTGACCCCGACTCTTTGCTTGCTGAGATTGCTAAGTTGAATGGCTTGCTTGATAACCGTGATAGTGTGCTGAGAGATGCCAAAAAGATGAGGAAAGATCTTAGGGCTCAGCTTGAGAATGCTAGCGAGAAAGTAGGAGAGTTAGAGTAAAAATTGCTTGAATTGAAACTTGAGAATGACTCTTTGAAACTTGCTCCTACTACTCCTGATGATGTTGAATGTGTTGAATGTGATGCTTGGTTGAATGAGATCAAAGTGCTTAATGAGAAGAATGCTTCTACTTTGGCTCAACTAGATGCTCTTAGGACTGAATATGATGAGCTTAAGGCTAGACCCACTTTGCTTGGTGCTTGCAAATCATGTCCTACTATGCATGCTAAGCTTGTCAATGCTCGTTCTACCATTAGTTCTTTGGAAGCATCTTTGAAATCTCCTGTTGCAAATGCATGTTCTAGCTGTGATGAAGTTACTTTGCGCAATCTTGAACTTACTTCCCGTTTGGATGTCATCTATGAGGAGAATGACTATTTGAGGAAGGTGTTGGGTTGGTTGTACGGCGGGAACCTCAATTGAAAATCATGATTGAGGAGTTCAAGAGAGCTGATGGTCGTGGTTTGGGGTTTGAGAAGTTGGGTGAGAAAGTTGGAGAGAACAGTGGGGAGAGTGTGAAGGACCGATACGGCGAACCAGAGAGGGGGGGAGTGAATGGGAGCCGATAAAAATTCTTCTCGAAGGAGATGAAAACTCCAACAAGACGAACACGGCTTCCAACACACGTCTCCGACTCACTACCCAAGTTGGCCAAGCCCACGTAGCCACTGGAGTGCCACTGGACCTAGGAACCAACACACACGGCCTTCCGAGCTCGAGAACGCGGCGGAACAACAAACCCCGAGTCTACGGACCCACACCGGTCGGACCGGTGAGCACCACGGTCGAGACCGGTCCCTGTTGGTGAAACTGAGCAACTTTCACTAAGTGGCTCTACACGGTCGACCGGTGAGACACACCGGTCGGACCGATGGCGACTCGAAAGCCCCCAAGGCACCAAACGAAGCCAACCGACCACCAAACGGACCCAAACTCGAAACAGCAGCACCACGGGACAACAACGAACACACCAAGACGTTCACCCGAGCAAAATCCCGTAGAGGGTTGCACCGGTCAGACCGGTCAAGAGCACCGGTCGGACGGTGTGCTCGGGCGACTCGGGATGAACAGCACCCGCGGGTCAACTCCCCCAAATCCAAATCTCGATCTCCCGAATCGCTCCACGGACTTGAACAAGACTTTGGGGATATCAGGAACACCTCATGAGGAGTCCATAGCCAAGTTTAATCCCACCAAATCTCGTCCAAAAAGGAGGAATCGAAGAAATCCCGCCGAAAGCACTTCCAACCCAAGAACTCAAGAAACCCCAAAATCGAGCACCTTTTCTCACGGATTTGGGAGGGGAATCACAACCCAAAGAACCACGAAGGGTTCCCACAAATTTCCCCCATCAAATCCCCAAGAGAAAAGCCCCGAAAACACCCCAAAGAAATCACCGAGAGAGGGCTCCGAAAATCACCACCAAGAACAACCGGGGAAAACACATCCAAACCTTGAGGAACCACGCCGAATCATCTATACATGAAACAAAGGTTCGTACAAGGTCTAGCAAGCCGCCCGATCATCCATCCCTCTCTACAAGATCTCTCCGTGAAGCTCTCTTGCTAGTCCTAAGGAAAACCTAGAGAAAATAGGTGGAAAATAGGAAAACTAATGAGCTAGGGTTCCAAGAGTTGGCTGCCATCCTTTCACCTCTTGGGTTATATGGAGGCAACCGAATGTCTAAAATGCCCTTCTCCACTAACTAGGGATACAAGCCCCTCAAGGGCGGATTTGGAATTCTTGATGTCTTCACCATCGGACGGATGCCCGGCAACCGCACCCTGCGTAGCCTCGACGCAATCCATGCGATCCCGACGCGTGTCCTCCGCTTCGAAGATTCCGGACTGCGTCGTCGCCTGCACACGGCCGACCGGTGCACCTCACCGGTCGAGCCGGTCCTCACCGGTCGGGCCGGCCGACCCACCGGTCGGACCGTGCCGTGCCTTCGCACCTCCGTCTTCGGTTCTCCGGTCTTGGCTTTGTGGATCAACCAAGGAACCCAGTGGTTTTCTAGTGAACCACCGGAAATCCCGCGAACTTGGTGTAGCCTCTGCCAATCTCCACTCATGACTTGGCTCCCACGTAGTCCCGGCTCGACCTTGGTTTTGAGGCTCAACCAAGAAACCGTCCACGACTTCATCTTGCTGTTCATGCCATCATGCAGCCCGCACTTGACCCCGCTGGCCACCGGGTCCCTCGAACAAAGCCTACTTGTCTTCTCCACACCTGGAGGCCTCACCGGCGACGACCTTTCGCGCTTGTTCTTCACCTGCACCAACACGAGTCAAGCCGCAACCTCGCACTCGCAATACTTAGCCAAGAATCGAGTCCACACAACGTTGTCAATCACTCATCACACAAGGAAGCGACCATCCACCGGTCCTCGAACCACACATGGTCCTCAATCTCCCCCTTGATGAGTGCATTGACAACACCCACACGAAAGTAACAAGAGAGAAAAGAAAAAGAAAAGAAACGAACAAAAAGAAACTCCAACAAGCGATCGAAAGCCAAACAAAGGCAAAGAGCAAGATCACTTGAAGGAAACAAGTCTCGGACCCCTTAGGCAAGGGCAACGGCTCGACACATCCGAGACAAAGCAAAGCTCAAGCAAAGAGCGCAAACCACCGAAACAAAGCTCGAAAACTCTCAAAGAGCTCCCCCTGCACACATGCAAGCTCCCCCTGAACCAATGCAACTCCCCCTGGACGAATGCATGCAAGACACCACTTGAAACAGGGCAGCTGCAACAAACCAGCCCTGACCGGTCAGACCGGTCAACACCACCGGTCAGACCGGTGTGCAACATGTGTACAGAACCAGCACTCACACCGGTCAGACCGTGACCACGACCGGCGACCGGTGCACAACGGAGCCCGGAAATGGCTCGAAACCACTCGAAAACCTTCAAAACACGTCCAAAGAAGCCATTTCAAGCTCAAACTTCTCCCCCTTGTTGGCAATGCATGAATCAAGCCAAAAATGCAAAACTTTCAACCTAGAGCTTCTCAAATATACAAGATTCAACAAAGAATGCTACACATGTCCAAATGAGCAAGTTAGATACTCTACGGCTTCGTATCGATCTCAACTACATGATCACCAAGTTTCACAACCATTGGACGAAGCTAAGATGGATTTTGGCAATTTTGCGAAAACTTGCCTCTCATGAGCAAAGTCCTAAACATGATCAAAGCATATCAAAATGGCAAAGCCACACAAACTTCATGCTAGGACAGCCATTCTAATCATAAGACCATCACAAACACCCACAAGCACCTCATGTCATGTCAAAGCCACCGAGCCATGTGCCTACTTCTATGTATGAGACTTCTCATTGGTAGGCATCATGCAACGGTTTAGCACCCAAAGCAAATTAAATTCAGCACATATGACATGGGAGCATATTTTCCAAGCATTTTTCATTTCATTTTCAGATTTGTAAATGGTACATGAAATGTCTTTGCGACAAAAAAGGAACTTATGCTCCTCCACAAGATAAATCAAGAGGGCTAAACCTTCATGATGGCAAATGAGCCTTTGGCCCCATATGATCAATAAACTAGCTATCCAACCACAAATTAAGCATAGCAAGGCCACAAAAACATGTCAAGAGCATGTAAAGGCATTTACACATGAGAGAGCATACATGTGACATTTTTCAAAAGCATAGCTATCAACCATGGATTATTCATCAAGATCATCAAGAGCTAAGCCAAACTAACCGTAGCATACCAAACAAGCTCACAAAGATATATATCTCATTCCATGGTGAACAATGTATATGAGAGAAGCTTTTCCTAACCAATGCATATGATACAAAATGCATGCAATCTAAGATACAAGGATGCCTATACATCATGCTACATATGCCATGCCAAATGCAAGAAATGCACAAAGGAAAGCTATACATATGCTACAAAGGAGCTCCCACACACAAAGCTCACAAACCACCGGCTCCTCGAGGGGAGGCAAAAAGGGCTCGACACCACCGGCAAAAGAGCAAAGGCGCACCAAACTCACAAGCTCCCCCTAAACTCGTGCATTAAGGCCAAAGAGCGTACAAAGCTCACCTTACACACATGAGATAAGGCAAGGAGCAAAAGAAACCAAGTGGCTTGACCAAGGCCACACACTCGAAGGTCACAAATACACTCACCTTTATCATTTCTTCACAATTCACTCATCCTTGTCCAGCATCCCCGAAAGCGATGTACCTCCATGTCACCACCGGGTATGAAGCCGAAGAACCACCCCCAATATCAACCAAATGTTCTCCGGGCCATCCACCTGCAACTCAAAACCAAGAGCGAGAGCGAGCAACCGACTCAACACTGGGGTTAGTTCCAAATGTGTAAAACCAGTGCCTAGCCATTTGCTCGAAAGTGGGGTTAGCAAAAACCAAACCATCTTTCCTACCAAAGCTACCTCCACGAACACCACCACGGTAACCACCATGAGGGTTCCAACCCTCTCTGCCTGGAGGAGGACCAAAACCACGAAAGAAAGCCCGTGGACTGTCCCTCCTCTCCTTCTCAAAGCTAAGACTCCTCCCATCCCCATAGTGAGCTCGAGGGGGAGAATGCCTAGCAAACTGACCTCCTGCAAACTCTCCACCCCAACCACCGGAACCACGAACTCCCGAACCAAACCTCGCACTCCGTACGAGCACGAAACCCAAGCTGCCGCTCGTCCGGAGCTGCACCGGTCTGACCGGTGCCCCTCACCGGTCTGACCGGTGTAGCCTGGGCAGCAACACCTCCAACAGCCTTCCGCTCTCCCCAAGCCCGAACTGACCTCACACTCGCCTTGGCCCTGGGCAACTGCACACGAGGCTCAAGTACACCATCCGAAGGGTGGCACTTGTCCTTGTTAGCCCACTCCTTCGCCATTCTCTCCTCACGCTTCCTCTTGAAGCAAAACGCTCTCTTGTGACCATCCTTTCCACAAAACTCACAATGGAAACGGATCGATCTGGGCTTAGGCTTGGGATGAGATTCTTCACAAGACTTCTCACTTGGTTTCTCACTAGGCTTTTCACTTGCCTTCTCACTCGGTTTTTCTCTTGGTTGGTTTGGCTTGGGTGCAAACTTGTCTTTGGGTGTGGGTTGTGGTGGAACTGAAACATTCCCAAATTTCCTTTCTCTCTCACCACTGCCCTCACCAACCTTATCCAATCCCAAAGCCCAACTGTCAAAGCGTTTACAGCTAGCAATCATCATACCAAGCTGAGGTTCTTGACTCGACAACCAACTCAGTGCTTCACGCAACTTATCATTCTCATCTTGCAAGCGACCAACACATTTTGCAAGATCCAAATTCTTCATAGCATGCAACTCACATGTAGAGCAAGAAGTAGGAATAGGCACTTTCAAATCAGCCTCAAGCGAAACAATGCGAAAACGGAGCTCAGCAATTTTCTCATGCAAACTAGGGCAAGAAGTGCAAGCACCAAGCAAAGTGGGTCTAGATTGTAGCTCAGCCAACTCAACCCTAAGCACATCTAGATCCTCACACTTGGAGGCATACTTCTCCCTAAGATCAGTCAAGTCAGCCCGGAAAACGAGCAATCGGCACAATCGTTCTCATCCGAAACAACGGGGCTAGCCTTAAGGGAATCAATCTCAAGCTTGCTATCAAGCACCTGTGTCTCTAGCTCAGCCACTCTAGTCCTAGCATCCTCGAGTGAAGATCTAAGCTCCTTCCTAAGCTTCTTAGCCTCTCTAAGCATGTGATCGCGATTATCAAGCAAGTCAACCAACTCCTCATTCTCCTTGCGCAAAGAGGAGAGCTCATCACATACCTCATCCTCGGAATCCAAGTCCGAGACGTCCTTCTGGCTTCTCTTGCTGCTCGAACTGCGAGCCATGACGCAGAAGTCGTCCTTGAGGCTTAGGCCCGTCACACAAAGGCCGTTGAGATACTTGCCGATGTTCTTCTTCTTCTTCCTCTTCTTGTCATCCTCTTCGTCTTCATCACTCGAGCTTGAAGACGTGTCCTCGGAATCAGACTCGATGTCGCTCGATCTCTTCATCTTCTCTCGAGACCGCGTCTTCTTCTCATGTCCATGATCCTTCTTCCCGGACTTCTTCTTCTTGTCCTTGGACTTGTGCTTGTCGTGGCTGTTCACCTTTGGACACTCGGCGAAATAGTGTCCGGTCTTGCCGCACTTGAAGCATGTCCTCGTGTTCCTCCTCCCGTTCACGCGGTTCTCGTGCGGCCTCTCGAACCGCCTCGTCGGGAGCGCCGGCTCGTCCTCTCCAAGCTCGTCGAACTCCTCATCGACATAGACATCAAAGAGGAGAAAGAGAACATCCCGGTGGATGGGTTAGAGTTAGCCTTTCCTTTGGAACCACCAACGAGGGCGAGACTATGGGAGTCAGTCGGACCCTCGAGCTTGGCAGTCATGCCCCTATCCACCTCAGCCGACTTGAGCTTCGAGAACGGCTCGTTCACGGTCGAGTGTCATACTTCTCCGACTCCACAATGGCCTCGAACTTTCCGCCCCAAATCGTACGATCCAAAGAGTGTAAGAGCTTGACCGCTCTATCATGATCATCGTACGGGAGCACGTCCACATTGGCCCTCATGTTGTTCACAACCACCGTGAACCTCTGAAACAAGGCATCGATGGACTCACCGGGGAGATGAGTGAAGTTCTCATACTCTCTCCGGTAGGTCGCATACATCCGTGCCTGAACCTGGGCGTTCCCAACATGAGCCTCCTTCAACACCGCCCAAATCCTACAAGCCAAGTGCTCGGTGTGCACCCGATCGAACTCAGTCTGACACAAAGCACGAAACAAGTAGTCGACCGCCTTATTGTTGGCGTCGAAGCCGTCCCTCGATCTCGGAGCGAGGAAATCAACCGGCCGGACATAGCCTCGTGTCCACCTGTGACATCCCAAAGAAGCGACCCTTTCCGCGGAGAAACGCACCCATCCGCTTGCTCCACATCCGGTAGTTCTTGCCATCGAAGTGTGGAGGACCCGAACCCCGTTCTCGGTACGCCATCCTTGGATCTTAGACGGTTAGAGTCAACAAAGACCCGAACCGGCTCTGATACCACTTGAAGGACCGATACGGCGAACCAGAGAGGGGGGAGTGAATGGGAGCCGATAAAAATTCTTCTTGAAGGAGATGAAAACTCCAACAAGACGAACACGACTTCCAACACACGTCTCCGACTCACTACCCAAGTTGGCCAAGCCCACGTAGCCACTGGAGTGCCACTGGACCTAGGAACCAACACACACGGCCTTCCGACTCGAGAACGCGGCGGAACAACAAACCCCGAGTCTACGGACCCACACCGGTCGGACCGGTGAGCACCACCGGTCGAGGCCGGTCCCCGTTGGTGAAACCGAGCAACTTTCACTAAGTGGCTCTACACCGGTCGGACCGGTGAGACACACCGGTCGGACCGATGGCAGCCCCGAAAGCCCCCCAAGGCACCAAACGAGGCCAACCGACCACCAAACGGACCCAAACTCGAAACGGCGGCACCACGGGACAACAACAAACACACCAAGACGTTCACCCGAGCAAAATCCCACAGAGGGTTGCACCGGTCAGACCGGTCAAGAGCACCGGTCGGACCGGTGTAGCTGGGCGACTCGGGATGAACAAGCACCCGCGGGTCAACTCCCCCAAATCCAAATCTCGATCTCCCGAATCGCTCCACGGACTTGAACAAGACTTTGGGGATATCAGGAACACCTCATGAGGAGTCCATAGCCAAGTTTAATCCCACCAAATCTCGTCCAAAAAGGAGGAATCGAAGAAATCCCGCCGAAAGCACTTCCAACCCAAGAACTCAAGAAACCCCAAAATCGAGCACCTTTTCTCACGGATTTGGGAGGGGAATCACAACCCAAAGAACCACGAAGGGTTCCCACAAATTTCCCGCATCAAATCCCCAAGAGAAAAGCCCCGAAAACACCCCAAAGAAATCACCGAGAGAGGGCTCCGAAAATCACCACCAAGAACAACCGGGGAAAACACATCCAAACCTTGAGGAACCACGCCGAATCATCTATACATGAAACAAAGGTTCGTACAAGGTCTAGCAAGCCGCCCGATCATCCATCCCTCTCTACAAGATCTCTCCGTGAAGCTCTCTTGCTAGTCCTAAGGAAAACCTAGAGAAAATAGGTGGAAAATAGGAAAACTAATGAGCTAGGGTTCCAAGAGTTGGCTGCCATCCTCTCACCTCTTGGGTTATATGGAGGCAACCGAATGTCTAAAATGCCCTTCTCCACTAACTAGGGATACAATCCCCTCAAGGGCGGATTTGGAATTCTTGATGTCTTCACCATCGGACGGATGCCCGGCAACCGCACCCTGCGTAGCCTCGACGCAAGCCATGCGATCCCGACGCGTGTCCTCCGCTTCGAAGATTCCGGACTGCGTCGTCGCACACCGGTCAGACCGGTGCACCTCACCGGTCAGACCGGTCCTCACCGGTCAGACCGGTCAGACCCACCGGTCGAGGCCGGTGCGGTGCCGCCTTGCACCTCCGTCTTCGGTTCTCCGGTCTTGGCTTTGTGGATCAACCAAGGAACCCAGTGGTTTTCTGGTGAACCACCGGAAACCCCCGCGAACTCGGTGTAGCCTCCGCCAATCTCCACTCATGACTTGGCTCCCACGTAGTCCCGGCTCGACCTTGGTTTTGAGGCTCAACCAAGAAACCGTCCACGACTTCATCTTGCTGTTCTTGCCACCATGCGGCCCGCACTTGACCCCGCTGGCCACCGGGTCCCTCGAACGAAGCCTACTTGTCTTCTCCACACTGGAGGCCTCACCGCGACGACCTTTCGCGCTTGTTCTTCACCTGCACCAACACGAGTCAAGCCGCAACCTGCACCTGCAATACTTAGCCAAGAATCAGTCCACACAACGTTGTCAATCACTCATCACACAAGGAAGCGACCATCCACCGGTCCTCGAACCACACATGGTCCTCAGAGTGTGTACGGGAAGTGTGTTGAGTCTAACCCCGAGTTTGAGGTGATGGGAGAGATTCAAGTCCCACTCCCAAAAGCACCCAAGAACTCTTTCACACCAAAGCCCAACCATCTTTGCAACAAGCTTGACACAACCCAAGATCCACCCAAATTCCCACCTAAGACAAATGATTTCCAGAAACCAGTGAAGTTTGTGGGTGAGAAGGGTGAGAAGCCTAGAGAGAAGCCAGAGCCAAAACCAAAACCCATCCCCTTCAGGTGTGAGTATTGTGGCAAGGAGAGGCATCTTGCAGAGTTTTGCTACAAGAGGAAGAGGGATGAGAGGCTTGCTAGGGAGCAAGCAAACCAGGACAGATATCGCCAGCCTCATGGTATTCCTGAGCCTAGAGTGCCACTTCCACGGGGCGTGGGAAGTGTGAGGAGTGTTGGCAGGTTCCCACAGAGAGGTGGTGGTGAGAGGTTTGTTAGGAGAGAGGATGGTGTGCGTGCTGGTGAGAGGTTTGGTCGGGCTCGTGGTGGTTTTGCTGGACGTCCTCCTACTCGTCCTCAGTACGGGTTTAGGGGGGATGATCACAGCTTTGGGTTCTAGAGGAACTACGGACCACGTTTTCCCCCTCGTGGTGCTCGTACTCCTCCCATGGGACATGGGAAGTTTGGTAGCAAGGGAATGATGTTTGCTAACCCCTCTTTTGAGCAGATGGCTCGACACTCGTTTAACTTTCTTTGTGCTAACCCCAGTGTCGAGTCGCTAGCTCACTCTCGTTCTTGTTTCTGACTACAGGAAGGAGGCTTGGAGAACATTTGGTTGATCGACTCCGGATGTTCTCGACACATGACCGGAGATAAGAAGTGGTTCTCCAGCCTCACCCCCGGTGAAGGAAAAGCGAAGTACATCACATTTGGGGACAATGGACGAGGAAGGGTCTTTGTCGGAGGGTGTTGTGCATGTGAGTGACAAGGTAACATTGAAAAGAGTGGCTCTTGTGAAGTCTTTGGGTTTCAATTTGCTTTCGGTTTCTCAGTTGCTTGATGAAGGTTTTGAGGTGCGTTTCAAGTCTGGCGAGTCTCGTTTGCTTGATTCTCGAGGTGATCTTGTCTGTATGATCATCCCTGAGGGTCAGATCTTCAGGGCTGATTTCTCTCGTTCTTTGGGTCCTGCTCGCTGTTTGATGGCCGGTCCTTCTTCTGATTTGTGGAAATGGCATAGGCGGTTGGGACACTTGAGCTTTGATTTGGTTTCCCGCTTGAGTGGTCTTGATCTTGTCCGAGGATTGCCGAGGTTGAAGCTTGAGAAGGATTTGGTTTGTGCTCCTTGTAGGCATGGTAAGATGGTAGCCACTCCCATCCACCCCTGACCGATGTCATGACCGAGCGTCCGACAGAGCTGTTGCATATGGACCTTGTTGGGCCAGCTCGAGTTCGCTCGGTGGGTGGGAAGTGGTATGTCCTTGTTGTGGTGGACGATTACTCTCGCTATGCCTGGGTGTTCTTCTTGGAGGATAAGAGTGAGACATTTGGTTTTGTTCGAGATCTGATCGTGAGGTTGAAAAACGAGAGGCATGTGAATGCTATTCGAGCTATCCGCAGTGATAATGGCCTTGAGTTCAAGAACTCTCGTTTTGATGCCTTTTGTCGTGATATAGGTCTTGAACATCAGTATTCGACCCCTTATGTGCCTCCTCAAAATGGAGTCGTGGAAAGGAAAAATCAGACTCTTTGTGAGATGGCTAGGACGATGCTCGATGAGCACAGGACCCCTAGGAGGTATTGGCTGAGGCGGTCAATACAGCTTGTCATGTTTCCAATCGGATTTTATTGAGAGCTTTCAAGAAGAAGACCTGTTATGAGCTTATGCATGGTCGGGCACCCAAGGTGAGTCACTTCCGAGTTTTTGGCTGCAAGTGCTTTATTCTGAAGAAGGGAAAACTCGACAAGTTTGAGGCTAGGTCTAGTGATGGTATTTTCTTTGGATATGCTAACCATTCTAGAGCCTATAGGGTGCTTAACCTTGAGACTAACAAAATCATGGAGACTTGCGAGGTGACCTTCGACGAGACAATGCCATGTACCTCTCTTGGCTTTGAATGTGCAGGTGATGAAGAGATGGCCGAAGACCTCTTTGAAGAGGAGAAAGATGAAGCTGGAGATGATGATGGGGAGAACCATGCGCCTGAAGCTGAGTGTGTACCCACTACTTCCCCTACGACCACTTTGGAGCATGGACCGTCTACATCATGGACAACGACGGTGCAACAAGAGGACCGGGCGAGAGAAGGCCGAAGTTGAGGGGGAGGTAGTCTCGAGGCGTGAGGCTCCCCGGCGGATTCAAGAAGTGCATCCCCTGTCGAAGATCATTGGGAACATCGATGAACGCACTACACGGTCGAGGTCCAGGAATTCCTCTCATTTTGCTCATGCTGCTTTTGTTGCTACTTTTGAGCCCAAACACATTGGACATGCTTTATCTGATGCAAACTGGGTCAATTCTATGCATGAAGAGTTGGAGAATTTTGAGAGGAACCAGGTGTGGGAGTTAGTTGAACCACCTCCAAATTGTCATCCCATAGGAACCAAGTGGGTTTGGAAGAACAAAGAGGGAGAGAATGGGATGGTTGTGAGGAACAAGTCCAGACTTGTTGCTCAGGCGTTTAGTCAGAAGGAGGGGATCGACTATGAGGAGACCTTTGCTCCTGTGGCCCGTCTTGAGGCAATTCGTATCCTTCTAGCCTTTGCCGTGGCTAAAGGGTTCAAGTTGTTTCAGATGGACGTGAAGAGTGCTTTTCTGAATGGGGTCATAGAGGAGGAGGTGTATGTGAAGCGACCACACAGGTTTGAGAGCGAGTTGTACCCACACGGGGTATACGGATTGAAAAGGGCTCGTATGGGTTGAAACGGGCGCCCGTGCTTGGTATGGGAGATTGAGAGGTTTTCTTTTGAGCAGAGGGTTTGTGATGGGTACCGTGGATAGAACCTTGTTTCTCCTCAAGCATGGAAATGACTTGCTGATTGTTCAAATATACGTGGATGATATTGTCTTTGGTGGCTCGTCACATAACCTTGTTGCCAAGTTTGCAGATGAGATGAGCAGGGAGTTCGAGATGAGCATGATGGGCGAGTTGCAGTATTTTCTCGGGCTGCAGATCAAGCAAGTGAAGGACGGTACATTTGTGCACCAAACCAAGTACACGAAAGACATGCCGAGGAAGTTCCAGATGCAAGATGTGAAGCCGATGTCGACTCCCATGGGGAGTACGGCCACTTTGGATGCAAATGAGGACGGAGAACCAGTGGACCAGCGGGAGTACAGGAGCATGATCGGCTCCCTCCTCTACTTGACGGCGACGAGGCCAGACATACAGTTCAGCGTGTGTCTGTGCGCTCGTTTTCAGGCTTCGCCGAGGACATCACATCGACGGGCCGTCAAGAGGATTTTCGGTACCTACGATCCGCCCCTCGGTCTTGGCCTTTGGTATTCTTCCTCCTCGACTCTTTCCCTTCATGGTTTTTCCGATGCGGATTTTGCTTTGGTTGTCGAGTCGAGAGGAAGTCTACTTCGGTACTTGCCGGTTTCTTGGGTCTTCGTTGGTCTCATGGTCTTCCCGCAAGCGGTCTAGTGTAGCTCGGTCTACCACCGAGGCGGAGTATGTTCTTTGCCGCGAGTTGTTGTTCCCGAGTTTGTTGTGGATTTCATACACTTTGAGAGACTTTGGTGAGGAGTGCACCCGGATCCCACTTCTTTGTGATAGCACCGGTGCCATAAGCGTAGCCAAAAACCCGAGTGCTTCACTCCAGAACCAAACATATAGAAGTGAGGTATCATTTCTTGAGGGACAATGTGGAGAAAGGAACCATTGTGTTGAGCCATGTCCCTACCCAAGATCGGCTTGCGGACATTTTCACAAAGCCTCTCGACCAAGCTACATTTGTGCGCTTGCGGGGGAACTTGGGGTTTGTTGCCCTTTCTAGTTGATTCTTGGGGGATTTCCTTTTTGTACCATATGTATCATACCATGTTTACTTTGATGTATATACATGTTTTGCTTGATGTACAAACCATGGTAGGATAGCCACCTTGTCATATATCATGTTGCATTTGTATCATATTGCATTTTAGGATGATGAGCTTCTTTCATATGCCACATTTGAGTCTCTTTGGCTATTTGTGAGATATTGGTTATATGTGTGGAGAAATGGTGATGTGAGGCTATGCTCTTGGAATATTTGAGATATATGTGTGGTGAGATAGCCCCTTTTGAAATAAATGCTAAACTTGACTAATTTTTGATGAAATATGCTCCACTCGTGTGTAGTTGTGTATCCATGTCACAGTCTGGTCTAAATGTGCTTTTCATGCTTAGATTGTGCTTGGATGCCTTGTTCTTGCATTTGGGCCAAAGGCAGAATATCATTGTGAATGTTTAGCCTATGTTGCATTCATGGGGGAGCATAAGCTTCTTTGTGCCGCAAAGGCACTTCATGTACCATAAAATGAATTAATCTTGAAAAGAAGTGTGAATGCTTGAAACATGCTCCATCCATCATGTCTATGCTTAAAATGTATTATCTTTCACATATGGGTGCTAAACATGTTGCATGATGTTCACCAGTGGAGAGGTCTCCCCGAAGTGGACACATGGCTCATGAGCTTTGACATGACATGCTTTGCTTTATAGGTGTTTGCCACGATCTTTTGCTGAGAATTTGATATCCTTGTATGATCTCTGAATGGTATGCATGTTTGTGGCTCAAGTGTGACATGGATAGGCTTTTACATGTGAAGCGAGCCTTCTTTTGGTAAAACTGCTTAAATCTGAAAATTTTGCTTTGTCACATGCTTGTAATTTCATCTATTACTTGTGGCAATGCTTTGACTATGCTATGATTCATTTGTGTGATCTTTGTCTCATTTTTAGCCTTTGACACTAGATTTGGCCTATTTGAGAAGCTCCTGTAGTTGTTTATATGCTTTGTTTTGCATTTCTGCATTTTCACCTTGATTCATACATTGTCAACAAGGGGGAGAAGAGGTGAGCTTAATGAAAATTCAGAAGAGGTGAGCTGAAATTTGGAAGTTTGCATCCACATGTTCAGGGGGTGCTTGCATTTGTTCAGGGGGAGCTTTCTTGCTGTTTGTGCTTTGCTTGGCTTGTGACCTTTCTTCGCCTTTCTTTGGTTTTGGTCATGAGTTAAGCTTCTTTGTTTTTCTTTCTTCTTCTTTTCTCTTTTTCTCTGAATTTCATTTCGCGTTGTGTGTTGTCAATGCACTCATCAAGGGGGAGATTGAGGACCAGGAGCGTCCCAGTGGTCGATGGATGACCGCTCCTCAGTGATGAGTGATTGACAACGGGTGTTGGACTGACTCTTGGCTTAGTGCGCAGGTGTAGGCTGCGGCCTAGTTCGTGTTGTTGCAGGTGAAGAACGGGCGCGAAAGGTCTTCAGCCTTGAGAGGCCTCCGGGAGATGGAGAGACAAGTAGGCTCGGTTCGAGGGACCCGGTGGACGGCGGGGCTCGGGTGCGGGCCACATGGTGGCGACACGAGCAAGATGAAGTCATGGACAGACCAGCCGGTGCACGGCAGCGGTCGAGTCAAGTGGTTTGGCGGGAGGCCGGACCGAGCACGCGGGGTTTGGTGGTTTGCCCACAAAACCATCGGCGGACGGTTTCTTGGTTTGGGCCTCAAAACCAAGTCCGAGGGCCCAACACGACGGAGACGGGATCCGGGCGTGTCGGAAAGCTTCGAGGCGGAGGACACGCGGCGGGATCGCATGGCTTGCGTCGGGAGGACGCGGGGTGCGGCAAAGGCGTGGCCGTCCGATGGATAGACCCACAAACATTACCTAAATGCCCCTACGTGGGTTGTATCGCCAGTGGTTAAGTTAGGGGTAGTCGAGTCATTTACCACTCCGGCGGGACCTGATATATAAGCCATGAGTGTGTGTGGATGGCTCTCTCTCTCCGCGACTTAGGGTTTCATTTCCTCCCTCCTCTTTCTCATTTTCGTAGCTATTTTTCTTTCCATTTTCTCTAGGCTAGCATGAGAGCTTCATGAGAGATTTGTTGAGAGGGATGGATGCTAGGGCGGCATGCTAGACCTTGTGAATCTTTCCTGGTTTGTATAGAAGATTCGGGGTTGTTTTTCGTGGCTTTTTGTGCTTGTTTTCGTGCCTTTGTTCCCGGTGTGTTTCCGCGAATTTGAGTGGGTTTCTCCCCGGATTTCTTTGAGGGAAACATGGATAGATGTCTTGTGCATCTTTGTGCTTGATCTTGTGCCCTCAAACGCCGGGAAACCACTTCGATTCGTGAGTTTTCGTTCGGTGCTCTAGGTTTTGGTGGTACTCAAAGGATTCGCGATTCCCGGTGATTTAGGGAGTTAGGAGGCAAGTTTTTTGGGCTATAGCATCCTTGTGTGACGCTTTTCAAGTCCCCAAACCATTGTCTCCATAGCTTCAACCGTTTGGGAAATCCGATGATGATTTGGGGGAGTTGACTTTCGAGGTCGGGCTGTTTCTGCTCTGTCCGCACCTGGCGGACAGTCCGCGGGGAGGTCGCGGACGGTCCGCGTGGGTCGTGTTCGTCGAGTGTTCGTCGAGTTCTTGCGCGTCCTCTTTTTCGATCCGGTTTGGCCTTTGGTTTTTGTTGCAGCCAGTTTGCGGACAGTCCGAGCTTGAGTAGCGGACGGTCCGCGGGTGGCGCGGACGGTCCGCCCGGCCTCGGCGGACGGTCCGTTTTTCTTGGGTCGCTTCTGGTGTTCTGTGTGTGTTTAACGGACGGTCCGCGGAGAGGGCCGGTGAAGGATCAGATGGCGACTAGAGAGGGGGGGGGGGTGAATAGGAGCCGGTAAAAATTCTTCCCAAAGAACCCGGCCTATGTCCTACTCAAATCCCGGTCACACACAAGCGATGGATCGAATCACGCACCAATCGCCAAGACCACAAGGTTATGGATCAACCTCTAGCCTTAGGAACGATTCCTCAAAGCACACGCGGAAGCACTAGAAAGGGAGGAAGGAATCAAACCAAGAAGCAAAGCACACGAGGCTCGGCGGACCGTCCGCGCAGGGAGGGGCGGACCGTCCGCAAGAGCCGCGCGGACCGTCCGGCCGGGTATCGCGGACCGTCCGCACCCGGCCGCGGACCGTCCGGCCTTAGCCGTGGACCGTCCGTTAATTTACACGAACGACCCAAAGACACCCCCCGTGTCACGGACCGTCCGCGGGGAGCACGCGGACCGTCCGCCTAGCACCCGCGGACCGTCCGCCCGACACCGCGGACTGTCCGAAACTTCGCCCAACCAAAAACCAAAATCACAACGGATCGAAACAAAGGACGAGCAAGAACACGAAGAACACGGGATGAACTGGAGCCGCGCGGACCGTCCGCCCGGTCCTCGCGGACCGTCCGCCGGTGCGGACAGAACAGAAAATAG
Source organism: Cenchrus americanus (assembly GCA_947561735.1). NCBI lineage: Eukaryota > Viridiplantae > Streptophyta > Magnoliopsida > Poales > Poaceae > Cenchrus > Cenchrus americanus. The sequence goes on along the minus strand of OX387239.1, from coordinate 124,686,768 downwards.
CCCGACCCCGAAAGTCAACTCCCCCAAATCATCATCGGATTTCCCAAACGGTTGAAGCTGTAGAGACAAGGGTTTGGGGACTTGAAAAGCGTCACACAAGGATGCTATAGCCCAAAAATCTTGCCTCCTAACTCCCTAAATCACCGGGAATCGCGAATCCTTTGAGCACCATCAAAAGCTAGAGCACCGAACGAAAACTCACGAATCGAAGTCGTTTCCGGCGTTTGAGGGCACAAGATCAAGCACAAAGATGCACAAGACATCTATCCATGTTTCCCTCAAAGAAATCCGGAAGAAACTCACTCAAATTCGCGGAATCACACCGGAACAAAGGCACGAAAATAAGCACAAAAAGCCACGAAAAACAACCCCGAATCTTCTATACAAACCAGGAAAGATTCACAAGGTCTAGCATGTCGCCCTAGCATCCATCCCTCTCAACAAATCTCACATGAAGCTCTCATGCTAGCCTAGAGAAAATAGGAAGGAAAATAGCTACGAAAATGAGAAAGAGGAGGGGGGAAATGAAACCCTAAGTCGGCCGAGAGAGAGAGCCATCAACACACACTCCGGGCTTATATATCGGTCCCGCCGGAGTGGTAAATGACTCGACTACCCCTAACTACACTACGGCGATACAACCCACGTAGGGGCATTTTGGTAATGTTTGTGGGTCTTGCCATCGGACGGCCACGCCTTTGCCGCACCCCCCGCGTCCTCCCGACGCAAGCCATGCGATCCCGCCGCGTGTCCTCCGCTTCGAAGCTTCCCGACACGCCGGATCCCGTCTCCGTCGTGTTGGGCCCTCGGACTTGGTTTTGAGGCCCAAACCAAGAAAACCGTCCGCCGATGGTTTTGTGGGCAAACCACCAAACCCCGCGTGCCCCGGTCCGGCCTCCCGCCAAACCACTTGACTTGACCGCCACCGTGCACCGGCTCACTTGTCCATGACTTCGTCTTGCTTGTGTCGCCACCATGTGGCCCGCACCCGGTCCCCGTCGTCCACCGGGTCCCTCGAACCGAGCCTACTTGTCTCTCCATCTCCCGGAGGCCCCTCAAGGCCGAAGACCTTTCGCGCCCGTTCTTCACCCCCTGCAACAACACGAACTAGGCCGCGGCCTACACCCGCGCACTAAGCCAAGAGTCGGTCCAACACCCGTTGTCAATCACTCATCACTTAAGGAGCGGTCATCCACCGACCACCGGGACGCTCCCGGTCCACAATCTCCCCCTTGATGAGTGCATTGACAACACACAACGCGAAATGAAATTCAGAGTGAAAGAGAAAGAAAGAAGAAAGAAAAACAAGGAAGCTCAACTCATGACCAAAACCGAAGAAAGGCGAAGAAAGGTCACAAGCCAAGCAAAGCACAAAATTCACACCGAAAACAGCAAGAGAGCTCCCCCTGAACAAATGCAAGCTCCCCCTGAACATGTGAATGCAAATTTCCAAATTTCAGCTCACCTCTTCTGAATTTTCATTAAGCTCACCTTTTCTCCCCCTTGTTGACAATGTATGAATCAAGGTGAAAATGCGAAATGCAAAGCATATAGACAACTACATGAGCTTCTCAAATAGGCCAAATCTAGTGTCAAAGGCTAAAAATGAGACAAAGATCACACACATGAATCATAGCATAGTCAAAGCATTGCCACAAGTAATATATGAAAATACAAGCATGTGACAAAGCAAAATTTTCGGATTTAAGCGAGTTTTACCAAAAGAAGACTCGCTTCACATGTAAAAGCCTATCCATGTCACACTTGAGCCACAAACATGCATATTACTCAAAGATCATACAAGGATATCAAATTCTCGGCAAAAGATCATGGCAAACACCCATAAAGCAAAGCATGTCATGTCAAAGCTCATGAGCCATGTGTCCACTTCGGGGAGACTTCTCCACCGGTGAACATCATGCAACATGTTTTGCACCCATATGTGAAAGATAAGACATTGTAAACATAGACATGATGGATGGAGCATTTTTCAAGCATTATGCACTTCTTTTCAAGATTAATTCATTTCATGGTACATGAAGTGCCTTTGCGGCAAAAAGAAGCTTATGCTCCCCCATGAATGCAACATAGGCTAAACATTCACAATGATATCCTACCTTTGGCCCAAATGCAAGAACAAGGCATCCAAGCACAATCTAAGCATGAAAAGCACATTTAGACCAAACTGTGACATGGATACACAACTACACACGAGTGGAGCATATTTCATCAAAAATTAGTCAAGTTAAGCATTTATCTCAAAAGGGGGTTATCTCACCACACATATATCTCAAATATTCCAAGAGCATAGCCTCACATCACCATTTCTCCACACATATAACCAAAATCTCACAAATAGCCAAAGAGACTCACATATGGCATATAAAAGAAGCTCATCATCCTAAAATGCAATATGATACAAATGCAACATGATAGATGACAAGATGACTATCCTACCATGGTTTATACATCAAGCAACATATGTATGTACATTAAAGTAAAAACATGATATGATACAAAAGGTACAAAAGGAAACCCCCAAGAATCAACTAGAAAGGGCAACAAACCCCAAGTTCCCCCCGCAAGCGCACAAATGTAGCTTGGTCGAGAGGCTTTGTAAAAATGTCGGCTAGCTGATCTTGGGTAGGGACATGGCTCAAAACAATGGTTCCTTTCTCCACATTGTCCCTCAGGAAATGATACCTCACTTCTATATGTTTGGTTACGGAGTGAAGCACTTGGATTTTTGGCTACGCTTATGGCACTAGTGCTATCACAAAGAAGTGGGATGCGGGTGCACTCCTCACCAAAGTCTCTCAAAGTGTATGAAATCCACAACAACGGGAGCAACAACTCGCGGCGACAACATACTCCGCCTCGTGGTAGACCGAGCTACACTAGACCCGCTTGCGGGAAGACCATGAGACCAACGAAGAACCAAGAAACCGACAAGTACCGAAGTAGACTTCCTCTCGACTCGACAACCGACAAAGTCCGCATCGGAAAAACCATGAAGAGACGAGTCGAGGAGGAAGAGTACCAAAGGCCAAGACCGAGGGGCGGACGTAGGTACCTAAAAATCCTCTTGACGGCTCTGTCGATGTGAAGTCCTCGGCGAAGCACGAAAACGAGCGCACGGACACACGGCCGAACCGTATGTCCGGCCTCGTCGCCGTCAAGTAGAGGAGGGAGCCGATCATGCTCCCGTACTCCCGCCGGTCCACCGGTTCTCCATCCTCATCCGCATCCAAAGTGGCCGTACTCCCCATGGGAGTCGACATCGGCTTCACATCTTGCATCCGGAACTTCCTCGACATGTCTTTCGTGTACTTGGTCCGGTGCACAAATGTACCGTCCTTCACTTGCTTGATCGCGGCCCGAGAAAATACCGCAACTCGCCCATCATGCTCATCTCGAACTCCCTGCTCATCTCATCCGCAAACTTGGCAACAAGGTTATGTGACGAGCCACCAAAGACAATATCATCCACGTAAATGCGAACAATCGGCAAGTTATTTCTATGCTTGAGGAGAAACAAGGTTCTATCCACGGTACCCATCACAAACCCTCTCGCTCAAAAGAAAACCTCTCCAATCTTCCATACCAAGCACGGGCGCCCGTTTCAACCCATACGAGCCCTTTTCAACCCGTATACCCCGTGTGGGTACAACTCGCTCTCAAACCCGGTGTGGTCGCTTCACATACACCTCCTCCTCTATGACCCCATTCGGAAAAGCACTCTTCACGTCCATCCGAAACAACTTGAACCCTTTAGCCACGGCAAAGGCTAGAAGGATCCGAATTGCCTCAAGACGGGCCACGGGAGCAAAGGTCTCCTCATAGTCGATCCCCTCCTTCGACTAAACCCCCGAGCAACAAGTCCGGACTTGTTCCTCACAACCATCCCATTCTCTCCCTCTTTGTTCTTCCAAACCCACTTGGTTCCTATGGGATGGCAATTTGGAGGTGGTTCAACTAACTCCCACACCCGGTTCCTCTCAAAGTTTTCCAACTCCTCATGCATAGAATTGACCCGGTTTGCATCGGATAAAGCATGTCCAATGTCCTTGGGCTCAAAAGTAGCAACAAAAGCGAGATGAGCAAAATGAGAGGAATTCACCGGACCTCGACCGTGTAGTGCGTTCATTGATGTCTCCAATGATCTTCGAAAGGGGATGCACTTCTTGAATCCGCCGGGGAGCCTCACGCCTCGAGACTACCTCCCCCTCAACTTCAGCTTCTCTCGCCTGGTCCTCTTGTTGCACCGTCGTTGTCCATGATGTAGACGGTCCATGCTCCAGAGTGGTCGTAGGGGAAGTAGTGGGTACATGCTCAGCTTCAGGCGCATGGTTCTCCCCATCATCATCTCCAGCTTCATCTTTCTCCTCTTCAAAGAGGTCCTCGGCCATCTCTTCATCACCCGCACATTCAAAGCCAAGAGAAGTACATGGCATTGTCTCGTCGAAGGTCACCTCGCAAGTCTCCATGATTTTGTTAGTCTCAAGGTTAAGCACCCTATAGGCTCTAGAGTGGTTAGCATATCCAAAGAAAATACCATCACTAGACCTAGCCTCAAACTTGTCGAGTTTTCCCTTTTTCAAAATAAAGCACTTGCAGCCAAAAACTCGGAAATGACTCACTTTGGGTGCCCGACCATGCATAAGCTCATAACAGGTCTTCTTCTTGAAAGCTCTCAATAAAATCCGATTGGAAACATGGCAAGCTGTATTGACCGCCTCAGCCCAAAACCTCCTAGGAGTCCTGTGCTCGTCGAGCATCGTCCTAGCCATTTCACAAAGAGTCCGATTTTTCCTTTCCACGACTCCATTTTGAGGGGGCACATAAGGGGTCGAATACTGATGTTCAAGACCTAGATCACGACAAAAGGCATCAAAACGAGAGTTCTTAAACTCGCAGCCATTATCACTTGCGGATAGCTCGAATAGCATTCCCATGCCTCTCGTTTTTCAACCTCACGATCGGATCTCGAACAAAACCAAAAGTCTCACTCTTATCCTCCAAGAAGAACACCCGAGGCATAGCGAGAGTAATCGTCCACCACAACAAGGACATACCACTTCCCACCCACCGAGCGAATTCGAGCCGGCCCAACAAGGTCCATATGCAACGGCTACGTCGGACGCTCGGTCATGACATCGGTCAGGGGTGGATGGGGAGTGGCTACCATCTTACCATGCCTACAAGGAGCACAAACCAAATCCTTCTCAAACTTCAACTTCGGCAATCCTCGGACAAGGTCAAGACCACTCAAGCGGGAAACCAAATCAAAGCTCAAGTGTCCCAACCGCCTATGCCATTTCCACAAATCGGAAGAAGGACCGGCCATCAAACGGCGAGCGGGACCCAAAGAACGAGAGAAATCGGCCCGAAAATCGACCCTCGGGGATGATCATACGAGACAAGATCACCTCGAGAATCAAGCAAACGAGACTCGCCGGACTTGAAACGCACCTCAAAACCTTCATCAAGCAACCGAGAAACCGAAAGCAAATTAAAACCCAAAGACTTCACAAGAGCCACTCTCTTCAACGTTACCTTGTCACTCACATGCACAACACCCTCGGACAAGACCCTACCTCGTCCATTGTCCCCAAATGTAATGTACATCTTTTCCTTCACCGGGGTGAGGCCGGAGAACCACTTCTTATCTCCGGTCATGTGTCGAGAACACCGGAGTCGATCAACCAAATGTTCTCCAAGCCTCCCCGCTGCCGCGACGAAACAAGAACGAGAATGAGCTAGCGACTCGACACCGGGGTTAGCACGGAGAAAGTTAAACCGGTGTCGAGCCATCTGCTCAAAAGAGGGGTTAGCAAACATCACTCCCTTGCCACCAAACTTCCCATGTCCCATGGGAGGAGTACGAGCACCACGAGGGGGAAAACGTGGTCCGTAGTTCCTCCGGAACCCAAAGCTGCGATCATCTCCCCTAAACCCGTGCCGAGGACGAGTAGGAGGACGTCCGGCAAAACCACCACGAGCCCGACCAAACCTCTCACCCGCACGCACATCATCATCTCTCCCGACAAACCTCTCACCACCACCTCTCCGTGGGAACACTCGCCAACACTCCTCACACTTCCCACACCCCGTGGAAGTGGCACTCTAGGCTCGGGGAATACCGCGAGGGCCGGCGATACTGTCTCGGTTTGCTTGCTCCCTAGCAAGCCTCTCATCCCTCTTCCTCTTGTAGCAAAACTCTGCAAGATGCCTCTCCTTGCCACAATACTCACACCTGAAGGGGATGGGTTTCGGTTTTGGCTCGGCTTCTCTCTAGGTTTCTCACCCTTCTCACCCACAAACTTCACGGGTTTTTGGAAATCATTTGTCTTAGGTGGGAATTTGGGTGGATCTTGGGTTGTGTCAAGCTTGTTGCAAAGGTGGTTGGGCTTTGGTGTGAAAGAGTTCTTGGGTGCTTTTGGGAGTGGGACTTGGATCTCTCCGATCACCTCGAACCCTGGGTTAGACTCAACACACTTCTCGTACACACTCTCCCCACTGTTCTCTCCCACTTTCTCACCCAACTTCTCAAAACCCAAACCACGACCATCAGCTCTCTTGAACTCCTCAATCATGATTTTCAATTGAGGTTCCTGCCCAGACAACCAACCCAACACCTTCCTCAAATAGTCATTCTCCTCATAGATGACATCCAAACGGGAAGTAAGTTCAAGATTACGCAAAGTGACTTCATCACGGCTAGAACATGCATTTGCAACGGGAGATTTCAAAGATGCTTCCAAAGAACTAATGGTAGAACGAGCATCGACAAGCTTAGCATGCATAGTAGGACATGATTTGCAAGCACCAAGTAAAGTGGGTCTAGCCTTAAGCTCATCATGTTCAGTCCTAAGAGCATCTAGTTGAGCCAAAATAGAAGCATTCTTCTCATTAAGCATTTTGATCTCATTCAACCAAGCATCACATTCAACACATTCAACATCATCAGGAGAAGTAGGAGCAAGTTTCAAAGAGTCATTCTCAAGTTTCAATTCAAGCAATTTTGACTCTAACTCTCCTACTTTCTCACTAGCATTCTCAAGCGAGCCCTAAGATCTTTCCTCATCTTTTTGGCATCTCTCAAGCACACTATCACGGTTATCAAGCAAACCATTCAACCTAGCAATCTCGGCAAGCAAAGAGTCGGGATCACGGTTTACCTCATCCTCCGAGTCGGAGTCGCCGTCCTCCTTCACACTCTTCTTGCTTGCTCGAGCTATGGGCCATGCCACAAAAGCCCTCGAGCGCCACACGGCTCGGCCCCGCCGAGGTTCCGGCTTGCACTCTTCTTGCCACCGCGCCTCCCGGCGTCTTCATCTTCGGCCGCTTGAACTTGACTGCTCCTCGCTTGAGCTTGAGTCGACATCGCTCGCACCGGCCACCATCGCTCTTGCCTTGTTCTTCTTGTAGGTGCTCTTGCTCGGTCGCCGCTTGTCCTTGTCCTTGCTCTTGGACTTGTTGAAGTGCTTGCCCTTGGAGGAGTACTTGTCTTCACGCCTCGAGTGCGCCTTGTACTCGTTCACCTTGTACTTGTTCTCCTCCGCTTCCGGGCACTCGGCGATGAAGTGGCCACGCTTGCCACACTTGTAGCACGTCCCTGAGCTCCGCCTTGCGTTCCTCCGACTCTCGTGTAGTCGTTCAAACCTTCTTGAGAGCAAGGCCAGCTCCTCCTCGCCCAGCACATCAAACTCCTCATCTGGAATGGACATAAGAGAGGACAAAGAAAACTCGTCGACGGAAGGGTTAGATTTGCCCTTTGATCCTCCCACAAGAGCAAGACTATGGTCGGTCGAGCCCTCATGCTTGGATAGCAACTTCCTGTCAACCTCGGCCGACTTGAGCTTAGAAAAGAGGTCATCCAACTCAATAGTCAAATAGTTCCCGAGACTCCTTGATGGCCTCAACCTTAGCACCCCAAACATTTGGATCCAAGACATGCAAGAGCTTCAAAGCCCGATCATGCTCGGAATACGGAAAATCCTCAACATTTGCCTTCATGTTGTTCACGATGGCGGTGAACCTCGAAACATCGCATCAATGTCCTCACCGGAAGTGGAGTGAAATTCTCATATTGCATCCGGTAAGAGACAAAGAGGCGAGCCTTCACATGGTTATCACCACCGTGAGCAACCAACAACTTATCCCAAATTTGCCAAGCAAGACTCAAATGGCGAACACGCTCAAACTCGGATCACACAAGCTCGGCACAAGTGATCAACGGCTTTTGCATTAGCCTCATACTTGGCCTTGGCATCGGCATCGGTCACCATAAGAGTATGGATGTTGACCGGAATAGCATAGGTCTTGTCAAGCACAATAAAATCCAACAGCTTTCCTCGAAGAAAGATCATCATACGAGCCGCCCACTTGTGGTAACCCTTGCCATCGAAGTGCGGCGGACCGCCCCGCTCAACGTACGCCATCTTAGGATTCGAGACTTGTCAAAGTAGCAAAGAATCCGGCACCAAGCTCTGATACCAATTGAAGGATCAGATGGCGACTAGAGAGGGGGGGGGGAGTGAATAGGAGCCGGTAAAAATTCTTCCCAAAGAACCCGGCCTATGTCCTACTCAAATCCCGGTCACACACAAGCGATGGATCGAATCACGCACCAATCGCCAAGACCACAAGGTTATGGATCAACCTCTAGCCTTAGGAACGATTCCTCAAAGCACACGCGGAAGCACTAGAAAGGGAGGAAGGAATCAAACCAAGAAGCAAAGCACACAAGCTGCGGCGGACCGTCCGCGCGGAGGGGCGGACCGTCCGCAAGAGCCGCGCGGACCGTCCGGCCGGGTATCGCGGACCGTCCGCACCGGGCCGCGGACCGTCCGGCCTTAGCCGCGGACCGTCCGTTAATTTACACGAACGACCCAAAGACACCCCCCGTGTCACGGACCGTCCGCGGGGAGCACGCGGACCGTCCGCCTAGCACCCGCGGACCGTCCGCCCGACACCGCGGATCGTCCGAAACTTCGCCCAACCAAAAACCAAAATCACAACGGATCGAAACAAAGGACGAGCAAGAACACGAAGAACACGGGATGAACCGGAGCCGCGCGGACCGTCCGCCCGGTCCTCGCGGACCGTCCGCCGGTGCGGACGAACGAAAAAATAGCCCGACCCCGAAAGTCAACTCCCCCAAATCATCATCGGATTTCCCAAACGGTTGAAGCCTGTAGAGACAAGGGTTTGGGGACTTGAAAAGCGTCACACAAGGATGCTATAGCCCAAAAATCTTGCCTCCTAACTCCCTAAATCACCGGGAATCGCGAATCCTTTGAGCACCATCAAAAGCTAGAGCACCGAACGAAAACTCACGAATCGAAGTCGTTTCCCGGCGTTTGAGGGCACAAGATCAAGCACAAAGATGCACAAGACATCTATCCATGTTTCCCTCAAAGAAATCCGGGAAGAAACTCACTCAAATTCGCGGAATCACACCGGGAACAAAGGCACGAAAATAAGCACAAAAAGCCACGAAAAACAACCCCGAATCTTCTATACAAACCAGGAAAGATTCACAAGGTCTAGCATGCCGCCCTAGCATCCATCCCTCTCAACAAATCTCACATGAAGCTCTCATGCTAGCCTAGAGAAAATAGGAAGGAAAATAGCTACGAAAATGAGAAAGAGGAGGGGGGAAATGAAACCCTAAGTCGGCGAGAGAGAGAGCCATCAACACACACTCCAGGCTTATATATCAAGTCCCGCCGGAGTGGTAAATGACTCGACTACCCCTAACTACACTACGGCGATACAACCCACGTAGGGGCATTTTGGTAATGTTTGTGGGTCTTGCCATCGGACGGCCACGCCTTTGCCGCACCCCCGCGTCCTCCCGACGCAAGCCATGCGATCCCGCCGCGTGTCCTCCGCTTCGAAGCTTCCCGACACGCCGGATCCCGTCTCCGTCGTGTTGGGCCCTCGGACTTGGTTTTGAGGCCCAAACCAAGAAAACCGTCCGCCGATGGTTTTGTGGGCAAACCACCAAACCCCGCGTGCCGGTCCGGCCTCCCGCCAAACCACTTGACTTGACCGCCACCGTGCACCGCTCACTTGTCCATGACTTCGTCTTGCTTGTGTCGCCACCATGTGGCCCGCACCCGATCCCGCCGTCCACCGGGTCCCTCGAACCGAGCCTACTTGTCTCTCCATCTCCCGGAGGCCCCTCAAGGCCGAAGACCTTTCGCGCCCGTTCTTCACCTCGCAACAACACGAACTAGGCCGCGGCCTACACTCGCGCACTAAGCCAAGAGTCGGTCCAACACCCGTTGTCAATCACTCATCACTTAAGGAGCGGTCATCCACCGACCACCGGGACGCTCCTGGTCCACGGCCGGACGGTCCGCGACGTCGGCGCGGACGGTCCGCGGGAGCGAGGTCGGACGGTCCGCGCGGTTCATCGCGGACGGTCCGCACTTGCCCGGCCGGACGGTCCGCCGGGGAGCCGTGTGCGGTCTTCGCTTGTTTCGATTCCTTCCTTCCCTTTCTAGTGCTTCCGCGTGTGCTTCAAGGAATCGTTCCTAGGGCTAGAGGTTGATCCATAACCTCGTGGTCTTGGCGATTGGTGTGTGATTCGATCCATCACTCGTGTGTGACCGGGGTTTGTCTAGGGCATACGCCGGATTCTTTTGGAAGAATTTTTACCGGCTCCTATTCACTCCCCCCCTCTCTAGTCGCCATCCGATCCTTCAACCCAATGGCCAACAGAGTCAAGTGCGGGTTGCATGGTGGCAAGAACAGCGAAACGAAGTCGTGGACGGTTTCTTGGTTGAGTCTCAAAACCAAGGTCGAGTGGGGACTACGTTGGAGCCGAGTCATGAGTGGAGATTGACAGAGGCTACACCGAGTTCGTGGGGTTTGCAGTGGTTCAGCAGAAAACCACTAGGTTACTCGTTTGAGACACAAAATCGAGGCCGAAATCTCGATGAAGAGGTGCGGCCACCCAGACCGGTTCAACCGCCCGAGTCGCAGCTACGAAGAAGCTTCGAAGTGGAGGTCACACGTCGGGATCGCAAGGCTTGCGTCGAGGCTAAGCAAGGTTGCGGTCGCTGGGCATCCATCCGATGGAGAAAATCTAAAGACTTCCAAATTCTCCCTTGAGTGGCATGTATCCCTAGTTATCTAATAAGGGTAATTTAGTCTTTTGGGTGCCTCCATATAAACACTTGAGGGGATGGATGGCAGCCAACTCTTGGAACACTAGCTCATTTAATTTCCTCAGGATTTTAGAGAACTAGCTTGAGAGATTCATGGTGAGATCTTGAGTGAGGATAGGATGATTGGGAGGTAAGCTAGAACTTGTATGAACCTTCATGGTATGCATAAATGATTTGTCGTGGTTCGTCAATGCTTTTGTTGTCTCTCCCATTTTCCCTTCTTTGGTGATTTTCGGAGACTTTTCTTGGGATTTTCCTGGCGGAGTTTTGGAGGCGTTTCTTTGTGGATTTTGGTGTGGGAGTCACACATGAGGACCTTGTGCCTCTTTTCTTGGTGACCTTTCCCCTCCAAAACCGTAGAAAGCTCTCCGATTTGGTGGTTTTCGTTGGAGCTCTAGTTCTTGAGGATTGGTCATGAGATTTCCGATTCCCCATGATTGAGAGCATTTCAGTGCAATTCATTGAAGGGAGAGGTCGTCCATGAGGTGACCCAGGCATCCCCAAAGTTTCGCTGCAATCTGTTGGGTGAATCGGAAGATCGGGTGATGCAAAATAGAATGTTGACCCCCGGTTCCTGTTTTTCCCATTTTGTCTGGGGAGGGCGGTCTAACCGCGTGGGGGGGGGGGTCTAACCGCCCCGGGCTCGTCCGGAGAAAGTTTTGATTTTGACCGAGATCTTCTGGTAGCATGTTGGCATTGACCAGGGGATTCTATGGTTGAAATCTTGGAGCGTTTTGAGTCCGTTTGCTTAGGTTTTCTCTCGAGTCTTTGTGCACAGGGGAGGGGGGTCTAGCCACGCCTAGCACCCAGTCTAACCACCTTAGGCCTTTCCGAAAAAAGTTTGATTTTGTCGGATTTTTCACTGTGTGTTTGTTCACCTTGATCAGAGGACCGTTCTAGTGAAATCTTGGCTCGTTTCACTACAGTTTGCTAGGAGTTCTTGCCTTGAGTTTGTTGCTGGGTACAGGAGGTTAGACCGCCCCTGGAAGCCGGTCTAACTGCCCCTAGGCCTTTTGGGTGAAGTTTCGGTTTTCGCCAAGATTCTCTAGTAGCTAGCTTGATCTTGACCAGAGGATCCAATTGGTGAAACCGTGGAGAGTTTTGGGGCTCGGAAGAGGTGTTTTGGTGGGTTTTTTGTCTGCCCAGGAGCAGGCGGTTTAACCACCCCCTTACCCCGGTTAATCCACCCCTGCTGGCCAGACAGCTTCCGAGTCGTTTCTGCTGCCGTGTGTGTAGGAGTTCTGGCTATAGATATTGTTTGTTCCTAGGACCAATAGCACTCTAGTGGCTACGTGGTTTTGGCAAACGGAGGTTGTGTGCGGAGTGTGGATCTTGGGTACCCGACCAAGTTCATCTTGTTGTAGTTGCCATCTCCTTCGAGAAGAATTTTTATCGACTCCCATTCACTCCCCCCTCTCTAGTCGTTAGTTCGGTCCTTCGGTCATGATGATGATAACACGGAGACAGACACATATTATGCTCAAATAGAGGAGATATCGGAGCTTGATTATGTAGGATTGAAGGTAGCCTTGTTTTGGTGTAGATGGGTCATCAATGGGAAGAGAGCTATGAGCAAGAACAAATATTGTTATGTTAGTGTTGATCTTCAGGTGTTTGGTTACAAAAACGAATCGTTTGTCTTCGCCAACGATGTTAAGTAAGTGTTCTATGTACCTGACATTGCAAAGAAGAACTGGTTTGTGGTTATGCCTAAAAAAAGGATTGTTGGGGTTGTAAATGTTGTTGAGGAGGAGGAATACAACCAGTTTGACGAAATTTCATCCTTTGACACTTCATACAAGCCCCAACTCTTGGGAACTAAAAAAACTGTACTTGTGAAGCGACCATAGTGAAAAAATCCATATACAGATATCAAGAAAGAAAAAGCAAGCCTAATTTCTACTGAATCCTTTTTATAATGCCGGAGGATGTGTCTATTGGTGGAAATGGAATCTGTTTTGTAATATAAAGGATGCGATGTATTGGTGGAATTTCAATCCTTTTTTAATATATGGGATGTGGTGGAATTTGAATCTTGCTTGTAATATATTCTGCCTAAGATACTATATATATTCTATTTATATTCTGCTTTTGTTCAGTAATGGGTGTTAATATCAAAGAGACGAGAATTAGCCAACCCGCGTCGCCTAAGTTACGGGCAAGAAATGAGGATTAACGAACCCGTATCGCCTTTGTTACGGGCAAGGGACGAGGACTAACGAACCCGCGTCACCTTTATTATGGGCAAGATAAGAGAAATCATGAACGGATTACATCAAAAGAGACACGGATTAGCCAGTCCCTGTCGGCTTGTTCTTTAAGCTTTACAAGTGAGTAGGTAAATCATACAAAAAATTGTACTGCACAAATATAATCACACAAGCATGTCCCTTGAGATGCAAAATCACACACACGCATAGATTGCAGTCATCATTGATACATCAGAAGAAGGTTACAATGTGGCCATATCTTCATGACAAGATATGCAAAATCACACACACAGATTGATCTTGCTCGCAGGTCGTCAATCTTGCTGCATGTGGTCATCGAACAAGCTCCATTTCTACTGACGGTTTAGAGACTTGATGTAACACCCTAATTTTGATATATTTGTTCCTTATTAAAATTTTCTAGAAAGCACTTTAATTGCTCAAGGAATATAAGGTTGCTTTAATTTTCTTTTAGGCATTTAAAACTTTTCTAAAATAAAATTAATGAATCATAGGAATTAATTGTGGCATTCATGCTGGTGCATTGTTTTTGGTTGCTGGAATCCAAATTCATATTTGATCTCCATTTGTTTGAATCCTTTCCAATATATCCAAACCTTTTATTTCCTAACCTATCTACCCTACCCTATATAGCCCAGCAGCAGCGGCCCAGCCACCCGACCCAGCTCGCGCAGCAGCAGGCCGCAACCCGCTTTTTCCCGCGCTGCAGCCCGCGTAGCGGCTGCCGTCGCCGCGGCCCGCTTGGCCTTTCGGCCGTTAGCCACCGCCATCCCACTGCTCCTCCTCTCATGAGGTTGTGGACATTGTATAACCTTACAACCCTGGCTTCTCTGGATGTTACCTTCATGAGGTTGTGGACATTGTAAGTCCTTTAAAACCTAAAAATATTCTTTAATTTTGACCACAAAGTTCATGCATGCTAACAATTTGATTTTTTGTAGGAAAATGATGGACAAGGCCGCAGAGATGCAGATTAGTGTTGGGTTTTTAGATCTAGATTTGTTTAATTCAACAAATATTTCTCGACGTTCTCACCAAGTTGGCAAAGCAATCTCAAATGCAATGAACAACGACTACGTGGTTGCTGCGTACTGCACTAGCCATTGGGTAACAGTGATCATCTGTATGAACTTCAAAGAGGTTTGGTATCTAGATTGTGCTAAACAACATCCCCCACTAAAGTTCCCAGTCCTTCAACCTATTTTGAACAGGTCAGTTTGTTGTAGGTTTCGTTCACAAAAATTCAATCTCTTAGTGTTTCTATTTGGTATTGCTGACCATGCAGGGCCTTTGGTACAATATTGTTCACAAAAATTCAATCTCTTAATGGTTCTAATTAGTATTGCTGATCAAGCAGGGCCTTTGGTGAACATGCACAGGACAGAGTGACGAAAGGATAGAAAAAAGCCAAAAGCCACTCTCAAGCACAAAACAAATCTCGCTGTAAGACTGAGGTTTTTTATGGTCCCTTCTTACCTATTTGGTGGTGCATTAACTTATCATTTTGGTACCTCAATGCAGTGAGCTCAGCAGCCATGGGGGTCCTCTTTGTGTGGATTCCATGTGACATTCCATATGTGAAGACTACTCGGTGACATTCTTGACATCAAGAAGGCTGTTGTAAGTAGATAATAATGCTTAACTTTGTCTCTGATCATATTATCCATCTGATTTTAGAAACTGATTTCTACTTGTATTCTCATAAATGATTGTATTTTGCAGAATTTCAAATCTTCGATAGATGTTTCCACAGAAGATCTAAAGCGTGTCCGGGAGATGTTGTGCGAGTACATTCTTAAGGAGACCATCGACCGAAAGGGCAACTTCTATAGTGGTGCACCGTGAGTTTATTGTAACCAGAAACTTGACACTCATTCAGTCTTTTTTAGTCAAGTGTTGTTGCCTGAGAAACCAGCTTGGCTTGCTCGGTTCGGCTCAGATACTACCTGGTTCAGGCAGTTTTCTCATGACTCCATCCAAACAAGCCCTGATGAGAGTAACTTGAAACTTGATGTGATCCTAGCTTGTCTATAAATGTGATATTGCTTCTCTACAAATGTGATATTGCTTTGCCTATATCTATGATGTGAGAATGTGTTTGTGATGTCTCCTTGCTGTGGTGGCTACCATATCCTGGCTGGTTCCAGGATGCAACCCCTGATGGCTGCCAAATCCTAGCTGGTTCTAGGATGCCGCCGGCAAGCGGGCAGGTTACTGTAGGGGTGGCCTACGTATCTATAATGGGCGTTAATTAAAGCTCGTTACATACACTGATCAGTTAGTAACGGGCTTCATTCGAAAAGCTCGTTACAAACATGCCCACAATGTAACGGGTAATGTAAAAGCCCGTTACCAGTCCTGACCGGTGGGCCTTAGGACCTGGCCCGCTCATCGAGATATTGGAGACGTAGGTTGAGAGCAAACGTCTCCCTTAATAGAGAGAAAGCAGACACGCGTAGAAACAAATGCGTCTCATTTCGTCGAGACAGAGGAGACACAGGTTCATGGAATGCGTCTCTGATGTTAATTTCATAGTAACAAGCTCTGTTTTCATGCCCATTACCAAAGTTCCCTGTGGGCCTAGAGAAACAGCCATTTCACGTAACCGGTGACTAGTTGTGGTAACGGTTGTCGTTTGATGCCCGTTACGAATCCTATATGTATTGAGACTGAGGACCAGGAGCGTCTCGGTGGTCGATGGTTGACCGCTCCTCAATGATGAGTGATTGACAACGGGTGTTGGACTGACTCTTGGCTTAGTGCGCAGGTGTAGGCTGTGGCCTAGTTCGTGTTGTTGCAGGTGAAGAACGGTCGCGAAAGGTCTTCAGCCTTGAGGGGCCTCCGGGAGATGGAGAGACAAGTAGGCTCGGTTCGAGGGACCCGGTGGACAGCGGTACTGGGTGCGGGCCACATGGTGGCGACACGAGCAAGACGAAGTCATGGAAAATCGAGCCGGTGCACGGTCGCGGTCGAGTCAAGTGGTTTGGCGGGAGGCCGGACCGAACACGCGGGGTTTGGTGGTTTGCCCACAAAACCATCGGAGGACGGTTTCTTGGTTTGGGCCTCAAAACCAAGTCTGAGGGCCCAACACGATGGAGACGGGATCCGGGCGTGTCGGGAAGCTTCAAGGCGGAGGACACGCGGCGGGATCGCATGGCTTGCGTCGGGAGGACGCGGGCTGCGGCAAAGGCGTGGCCGTCTGATGGCAAGACCCACAAACATTACCTAAATGCCCCTGCGTGGGTTGTATCGTAGTAGTTAAGTTAGGGGTAGTCGAGTCATTTACCACTCCGGCGGGACCTGATATATAAGCCATGAGGGTGTGTGAGTGGCTCTCTCTCTCCGCGACTTAGGGTTTCATTGCCCCCCTCCCATTTCTCATTTTCGTAGCTATTTTTCTTCCATTTTCTCTAGGCTAGCATGAGAGCTTCATGAGAGATTTGTTGAGAGGGATGGATGCTAGGGCAGCATGCTAGACCTTGTGAATCTTTCCTGGTTTGTATAGAAGATTCGGAGTTGTGTTTTTCGTGGTCTTTTTGTGCTTGTTTTCATGCCTTTGTTCTCGGTGTGATTCCGCGGATTTGAGTGGGTTTCTCCCCGGATTTCTTTGAGGGAAACATGGATAGATGTCTCGTGCATCTTTGTGATTGATCTTGTGCCCTCAAACGCCGGGAAATCACTTCTATTCGAGGATTTTCGTTCGGTGCTCTAGCTTTTCGTGGTGCTCAAAGGATTCGCGATTCCCGGTGATTTAGGGAGTTAGGAGGCAAGATTTTTGGGCTATAGCTTCCTTGTGTGACGCTTTTCAAGTCCCCAAACCCTTGTCTCCACAGCTTCAACCGTTTGGGAAATCCGATGATGATTTGTGGGAGTTGACTTTCGAGGTCGAGCGTTTTTCTGCTCTGTCTGTGCCTCGCGGACGGTCCGCGCCCTCCTGGCGGACGGTCCGTGCCGTACGTGTTCGTCCCGTATTCTTCGTGTTCTTGCTCGCCTTTCGTTTCGATCCGTCACGGTTTTGAGTTTTGGTTGGACGGAGTTTCGAACGGTCCGCAGCAGAGGGCGGACGGTCCGCGGGTGCCTGCCGGACAGTCCGTGTGCTCCCCGCGGACGGTCCGTTATTCGGGTGCGTCTATGTTGGTTCTGTGTGCTTTATCGGACGGTCCGCGGCGTAGAGCCGGACAGTCCGCGGGGTTGGCGCGGACGGTCCGCGGCATCGGGCCGGACGGCCCGCGAGGCCGGTGCGGACGGTCCGCCCCTCCTGGCCGGACGGTCCGCCAGAGCCTGTGAGCTTTACTTCTTGGTTCGATTCCTCCCTTCCTTTCTCGTGCTTCCGCGTGTTCTTCAAGGAATCGTTCCTAAGGCTAGAGGTTGATCCATAACCTCGTTGTCTTGGCGATTGGTGTGTGATTCGATCCATCGCTTGTGTGTGACCGGGATTTGACTAGGGTATAGGCTGGGTTCTTTGGAAAGAATTTTTACCGGCTCCTATTCACTCCCCCCCTCTCTAGTCGCCATCTGATCCTTCAATTGATATCAGAGCTTGGTGCCGAATTCTTTGCGACTTTGACAAGTCTTGAATCCTAAGATGGCGTACGTTGAGCGGGGCGGTCCGCTGCACTTCGATGGCAAGGGTTACCACAAGTGGGCGACTCGTATGATGATCTTTCTTCGTGGAAAGCTATTGGATTTCATTGTGCTTGACAAGACCTATGCTATTCCGGTCAACATCCATAATCTTATGGTGACCGATGCCGGTGCTAAGGCCAAGTATGAGGCTAATGCAAAAGCCGTTGATCACTTGGTCCGGAGCTTGTGTGATCCTGAGTTTGAGCGTGTTCGCTATTTGAATCTTGCTTGGCAAATTTGGGAAAAGTTGTTGGTTGCTCACGGTGGTGATAACCATGTGAAGGCTCGCCTCTTTGTCTCTTACCGGATGCAATATGAGAACTTCACTCCACTTCCCGGTGAGGACATCGATGCGATGTTTCAGACGTTCACCACCATCGTGAACAACATGAAGGCTAATGTTGAGGATTTTCCTTACACTGAGCATGATCAGGCTTTGAAGCTCTTGCATGTCCTGGACCCAAATGTTTGGGGTGCTAAGGTTGAGGCCATCAAGGAGTACGGCGGTATTTGACTATTGAGTTGGATGACCTCTTTTCTAAGCTCAAGTCGGTCGAGGTTGACGAAGTTGCAATCCAAGCATGGGGGCTTGACCGACCATAGTCTTGCTCTTGTGGGCGGATCAAAGGGCAAATCTAACCCTTCTGTCGACGAGTTTTCCTTGTCTTCTCTTATGTCTATTCCGGTGAGGAGTTTGATGTCTTTGGGCGAGGAGGAGCCGGCCTTGCTCTCAAGAAGGTTTGATCGACTACACGAGAGTCGGAGGAATGCGGGGCGGAGCTCGGGGACGTGCTACAAGTGTGGCAAGCGTGGCCACTTCATCGCCGAGTGCCCGGAAGCGGAGGAGAACAAGTACAAGATGAACGAGTACAAGGCGCACCCGAGGCGTGAAGACAAGTACTCCTCCAAGGGCAAGCACTTCAGCAAGTCCAAGAGCAAGGACAAGGACAAGCGGCGACCGAGCAAGAGCGGCTACAAGAAGAACAAGGCAAGAGCTATGGTGGCCGGTGCGAGCCACGTCGACTCAAGCTCAAGCGACGAGCAGTCAAGTTCAAGCAGTGAAGATGAAGATGCTGGGAGGCGCAAGGGCAAGAAGAGTGCGAGCCGGAACCTCAGCAGATTGAGCTGTGTGGCGCTTGAAGGCTTTTGTGGCATGGCCCATAGCTCGAGCAGCAAGAAGAGCGACAAAGAAGACAGCGACTCCGACTCGGAGGATGAGGTAAATCGTGACCCCGACTCTTTGCTTGCTGAGATCACTAGGTTGAATGGCTTGATTGACAACCGTGATAGTGTGCTAAGAGATGCCAAAAAGATGAGGAAAGATCTTAGGGCTCAACTTGAGAATGCTAGTGAGAAAGTAGGAGAGTTAGAGTCGAAATTGTTTGAATTGATACTTGAGAATGACTCTTTGAAACTTGCCCCTACTACTCCTGATGATGTTGAATGTCTTGAGTGTGATGCATGGTTGAATGAGATCAAGTTGCTTAATGAGAAGAATGCTTCCACTTTGGCTAAATTAGATGCTCTTAGGACTGAGTATGATGAGCTTAAGGCTGTACCCACTTTGCTTGGTGCTTGTAAATCATGTCCTACTATGCATGCTAAGCTTGTTGATGCTCGTTCTACCATTAGTTCTTTGGAAGCATCTTTGAAATCTCCTGTTGCAAATGCATGCTCTAGCTGTGATGAAGTTACTTTGCGCAATCTTGAACTTACTTCCCGGTTGGATGTCATCTATGAGGAGAATAACTATTTGAGGAAGGTGTTGGGTTGGATGTCTGGGCAGGAACTTCAATTGAAAATCATGATTGATGAGTTCAATAGAGCGGATGGTCGTGGTTTGGGTTTTGAGAAGTTGGGTGAGAAAGTGGGAGAGAACAGTGGGGAGAGTGTGTATGAGAAGTGTGTTGAGTCTAACCCCGAGTTTGAGGTGATCGGAGACATCCAAGCCCCACTTCCAAAAGCACCCAAGAACTCTTCACACCTAAGCCCAAACACCTTTGCAACAAGCTTGACACAACCCAAGATCCACCCAAATTCCCACCTAAGACAAATGACTTCCAGAAACCGGTGAGGTTTGTGAGTGAGAAGGGTGAGAAGCCTAGAGAGAAGCCAGAGCCAAAACCAAAACCCATCCCCTTCAGGTGTGAGTATTGTGGCAAGGAGAGGCATCTTGCAGAGTTTTGCTACAAGAAGAAGAGGGATGAGAGGCTTGCAGGGGAGCAAGCAAACCAGGACAGGTATCGCCAGTCTCATGGTATTCCTGAGCCTAGAGTGCCACTTCCATGGGGTGTGGGAAGTGTGAAGAGTGTTGGTAGAGTTGGAGATCAGGGTGGTAGGTTTGTGAGGAGAGATGATGGTGTGCATGCTGGTGAGAGGTTTGGTCGGGCTCGTGGTGGTTTTGCTAGACGTCCCCCTACTCGTCCTCAATACGGGTTTAGGGGAGATGATCGCAGCTTTGGGTTCCAGAGGAACTACGGACCACGTTTTCCCCCTCGTGGTGCTCGTACTCCTCCCATGGGACATGGGAAGTTTGGTGGCAAGGGAATGATGTTTGCTAACCCCTCATTTGAGCAGATGGCTCGACACTGGTTTAACTTTCTTTGTGCTAACCCCAGTGTCGAGTCGCTATCTCATTCTCGTTCTTGTTTCTGACTGCAGGCAGGAGGCTTGGAGGACATTTGGTTGATCGACTCCGGGTGTTCTCGACACATGACCGGAGATAAGAAGTGGTTCTCCAGCCTCACCCCAGTGAAGGAAAAGATGTACATCACATTTGGGGACAATGGACGAGGAAGGGTGATTTCTGAGGGTGTTGTACATGTGAGTGACAAGGTAACGTTGAAGAGGGTTGCTCTTGTGAAGTCTTTGGGTTTCAATTTGCTTTCGGTTTCTCAGTTGCTTGATGAGGGTTTTGAGGTGCGTTTCAAGTCTGGCGAGTCTTGTTTGCTGGATTCTCGAGGTGATCTTGTCTGTATGATCATCCCTGAGGGTCAGATTTTTAGGGCTGATTTTTCTCGTTCTTTGGGTCCTGCTCGCTGTTTGATGGCTGGTCCTTCTTCTGATTTGTGGAAATGGCATAGGCGGTTGGGACACTTGAGCTTTGATTTGGTTTCCCGCTTGAGTGGTCTTGACCTTGTCCGAGGATTGCCTAGGTTGAAGCTTGAGAAGGATTTGGTTTGTGCCCCCTGTAGGCATGGCAAGATGGTAGCCACTCCCCATCCACCCCTGACCGATGTCATGACCGAGCGTCCGACAGAGCTGTTGCATATGGACCTTGTTGGGCCAGCTCGAGTTCGCTCGGTGGGTGGGAAGTGGTATGTCCTTGTTGTGGTGGACGATTACTCTCGCTATGCACCGGGTGTTTTTCTTGGAAGACAAGAGTGAGACATTTGGTTTTGTTCGAGATCTGATCGTGAGGTTGAAAAACGAGAGGCATGGGAATGCTATTCGAGCTATCCGCAGTGATAATGGATCAGAGTTCAAGAACTCTCGTTTTGATGCCTTTTGTCGTGATCTAGGTCTTGAACATCAGTATTCGACCCCTTATGTGCTCCCTCAAAATGGAGTTGTGGAAAGGAAAAATCGGACTCTTTGTGAGATGGCTAGGACGATGCTCGATGAGCACAGGACTCCTAGGAGGTATTGGGCTGAGGCGGTCAATACGGCTTGTCATGTTTCCAACAGGATTTTATTGCGAGCTTTCAAGAAGACCTGTTATGAGCTTATGCATGGTCGGGCACCCAAGGTGAGTCATTTCCGAGTTTTTGGCTGCAAGTGATTTATCCTTAAGAAGGGAAAACTTGACAAGTTTGAGGCTAGATCTAGTGATGGTATTTTCTTTGGATATGCTAACCACTCTAGAGCCTATAGGGTGCTTAACCTTGAGACTAACAAAATCATGGAGACTTGCGAGGTAACCTTCGACGAGACAATGCCATGTACCTCTCTTGGCTTTGAAGAGGAGAAGGACGAAGCTGGAGATAATGATGGGGAGAACCATGTGCCTGAAGCTGAGTGTGTACCCACTACTTCCCCTACGACCACTACGGAGCGTGGACCGTCTACTTCATGGACCACGACGGTGCGATAAGAGGACTAGGCGAGAGAAGCTGAAGTTGAGGGGGAGGTAGTCTCGAGGCGTGAGGCTCCCCGGCGGATTCAAGAAGTGCATCCCCTGTCGAAGATCATTGGGAACATCGACGAACGCACTACACGGTCAAGGTCCAGGAATTCCTCTCATTTTGCTCATGCTGCTTTTGTTGCCACCTTTGAGCCCAAGGACATTGGACGCGCCTTATCTGATGCAAACTGGGTCAATTCTATGCATGAGGAGTTGGAAAACTTTGAGAGGAACCAGGTGTGGGAGTTAGTTGAACCACCTCCAAATTGTCATCCCATAAGAACCAAGTGGGTTTGGAAGAACAAAGAGGGAGAGAATGGGATGGTTGTGAGGAACAAGTCCAGACTTGTTGCTCAGGGGTTTAGTCAGAAGGAGGGGATCGACTATGAGGAGACCTTTGCTCCTGTGGCCCGTCTTGAGGCAATTCAGATCCTTCTAGCCTTTGCTGTGACTAAAGGGTTCAAGTTGTTTCAGATGGATGTGAATAGTGCCTTTCTGAATGGGGTCATAGAGGAGGAGGTGTATGTGAAGCAGCCACCTGGGTTTGAGAGTGAGTTGTACCCACACAGGGTGTACAGGTTGAAAAGGGCTCTATATGGGTTAAAACAGGTGCCCCGTGCTTGGTATGGGAGATTGAGAGGTTTTCTGTTGAGCAGAGGGTTTGTGATGGGTATCGTGGATAGGACCTTGTTTCTCCTCAAGCATGGAAATGACTTGTTGATTGTTCAGATACACGTGGATGATATTGTCTTTGGTGGCTCGTCACATAACCTTGTTGCCAAGTTTGCAGATGAGATGAGCAGGGAGTTCGAGATGAGCATGATGGGCGAGTTGCAGTACTTTCTCGGGGGCCGCGGATCAAGCAAGTGAAGGATGGAACATTTGTGCACCAAACCAAGTACACGAAAGACATGCTGAAGAAGTTCCAGATGCAAGATGTGAAGCCGATGTCGAGTCCCATGGGGAGTACGGCCACTTTGGATGCGGACGAGGACGGAGAACCAGTGGACCAGCGGGAGTACGGGAGCATGATCGGCTCCCTCCTCTACTTGACGGCGACGAGGCCGGACATACGGTTCGGCCGTGTGTCCGTGCGCTCGTTTTCGAGCATCGCCGAGGACATCACATCGACGGGCCGTCAAGAGGATTTTCGGTACCTACGGTCCGCCCTCGGTCTTGGCCTTTGGTATTCGTCCTCCTCGACTCTTTCTCTTCATGGTTTTTCCGATGCGGATTTTGCTGGATGTCGAGTCGAGAGGAAGTCTACTTCTGGTACTTGCCAGTTTCTTGGTTCTTCGTTGGTTTCATGGTCTTCCCACAAGCAGTCTAGTGTAGCTCAGTCTACCACCGAGGCAGAGTATGTTGCAGCCGCAAGTTGCTGTTCCTAGCTGTTGTGGATTTCATACACTTTGAGAGACTTTGGTGAGGAGTGCACCCAGATCCCACTTCTTTGTGATAGCACCAGTGCCATAAGCATAGCTAAAAACCCAGTGCTTCACTCCAGAACCAAACACATAGAAGTGAGGTATCATTTCTTGAGGGACAATGTTGAAAAGGAACCATTGTTTTGAGTCATGTCCCTACCAAAGATCAGCTACCTGACATCTTTACAAAGCCTCTCGACCAAGCTACATTTGTGCACTTGCGGGGGGGACTTGGGGTTTGTTGCCCTTTCTAGTTGATTCTTGGGGGATTTTCTTTGTATCATATGTATCATACCATGTTTTACTTTGATGTATATACATGCTTTGCTTGATGTATAAACCATGGTAGGATAGCCATTTTGTCATATATCATGTTGCATTTCTATCATATTGCATTTTAGGATGATGAGCTTCTTTCATATGCCTTATCTGAGTCTCTTTGGCTATTTGTGAGATATTGGTCATATGTGTGGAGAAATGGTGATGTGAGGCTATGCTCTTGGAATATTTAAGATATATGTGTGGTGAGATAGCCCTTTTTGAAATAAATGCTAATCTTGACTAATTTTTGATGAAATATGCTCCACTCGTGTGTAGTAGTGTATCCATGTCACGTTTTGGTCTCAATGTGCTTTATATGCTTAGATTGTGCTTGGATGCCTTTTTCTTGCATTTGGGCCAAAGGCCGAATATCATTGTGAATGTTTAGCCTATGTTGCATTCATGGGGGAGCATAAGCTTCTTTTTGCCGCAAAGGCACTTCATGTACCATGAAATGATTTAATCTTGAAAAGAAGTGTATAATGCTTGAAAAATGCTCCATCCATCATGTCTGTGCTTAAACTGTCTTATCGTTCACATATGGGTGCAAAACATGTTGCATGATGTTCACCAGTGGAGAAGTCTCCCCGAAGTGGACACATGGCTCATGATCTTTGACATGACATGCTTTGCTTTATGGGTGTTTGCCATGATCTTTTGCTGAGAATTTGATATCCTTGTATGATCTTTGAATGGTATGCATGTTTGTGGCTCAAGTGTGACATGGATAGGCTTTTACATGTGAAGCGAGCCTTCTTTTGGTAAAACTGCTTAAATCTGAAAATTTTGCTTTGTCACATGCTTGTATTTTCCTATATTACTTGTGGCAATGCTTTGACTATGCTATGATTCATATGTGTGATCTTTGTCTCATTTATAGCCTTTGACACTAGATTTGACCTATTTGAGAAGCTCATGTAGATGTTTATATGCTTTGTTTTGTATTTCTGCATTTTTACCTTGATTCATACATTGTCAACAAGGGGGAGAAGAGGTGAGCTTAATGGAAATTCAGAAGAGGTGAGCTAAAATTTGGAAGTTTGCATCCACATGTTCAGGGGGAGCTTGCATTTGTTTAGGGGGAGCTTTCTTCCTGTTTTCAGTGTGGAGTTTGTGCTTTGCTTGGCTTGTGACCTTTCTTTGCCTTTCTTTGGTTTTGGTCATGAGTTGAGCTTCTTTGTCTTTCTTTCTTCTTCCTTTCCTTCTTTCTCTGAATTTCATTTCGCGTTGTGTGTTGTCAATGCACTCATCAAGGGGGAGATTGAGGACCAGGAGCGTCCCGGTGGTCAATGGTTGACCGCTCCTCAGTGATGAGTGATTGACAACGGGTGTTGGACTGACGCTTGGCTTAGTGCGCAGGTGTAGGCTGCGGCCTAGTTCGTGTTGTTGCAGGTGAAGAACGGGCGCGAAAGGTCTTCAACCTTGAGGGGCCTCCGGGAGATGGAGAGACAAGTAGGCTCGGTTCAAGGGACCCGGTGGACAGCGGGACTGGGTGCGGGCCACATGGTGGCGACACGAGCAAGACGAAGTCATGGACAATCGAGCCGGTGCACGGTGGCGGTCGAGTCAAGTGGTTTGGCGGGAGGCCGGACCGGGCACGCGGGGTTTGGTGGTTTGCCCACAAAACCATCGGAGGACGGTTTCTTGGTTTGGGACTCAAAACCAAGTCCGAGGGCCCAACACGACGGAGACGGGATCTAGGCGTGTCGGGAAGCTTCGAGGCGGAGGACACGCGGCGGGATCGCGTGGCTTGCGTCGGGAGGATGCGGGGTGCGGCAAAGGCGTGGCAGTCCGATGGCAAGACCCACAAACATTACCTAAATGCCCCTGCGTAGATTGTATCGCCAGTAGTTAAGTTAGGGGTAGTCGAGTTATTTACCACTCCGGCGGGACCCGATATATAAGCCATGAGGGTGTGTGAGTGGCTCTCTCTCTCCGCGACTTAGGGTTTCATTTCCCCCTCCCATTTCTCATTTTTGTAGCTATTTTTCTTCCATTTTCTCTAGGCTAGCATGAGAGCTTCATGAGAGATTTGTTGAGAGGGATGGATGCTAGGGCGGAATGCTAGACCTTGTGAATCTTTCCTGGTTTGTATAGAAGATTTGGAGTTGTGTATTTCGTGGTCTTTTTGTGCTTGTTTTCATGCCTTTGTTCTCGGTGTGATTCCGCAGATTTGAGTGGGTTTCTCCCCGGATTTCTTTGAGGGAAACATGGATAGATGTCTCGTGCATCTTTGTGATTGATCTTGTGCCCTCAAACGCCGGGAAACCACTTCGATTCGAGGATTTTCATTCGGTGCTCTAGCTTTTGGTGGTGCTCAAAGGATTCGCGATTCCCGGTGATTTAGGGAGTTAGGAGGCAAGATTTTTGGGCTATAGCATCCTTGTGTGACGCTTTTCAAGTCCCCAAACCCTTGTTTCCACAGCTTAAACCGTTTGGGAAATCCGATGATGATTTGGGGGAGTTGACTTTTGAGGTCGGGCGTTTTTCTGCTCTGTCCGTGCCTCGCGGACGGTCCGCGCCCTCCTGGCGGACGGTCCGCGCCGCACGTGTTCGTCCCGTGTTCTTCGTGTTCTTGCTCGCCTTTCGTTTTGATCCATCGCGATTTTGAGTTTTGGTTGGACGGAGTTTCGGACGGTCCGCAGCAGAGGGCGGACGGTCCGCGGGTGCCTGGCGGACAGTCTGCGTGCTCCCCGCGGACGGTTCGTTATTCGGGTGCGTCTCTGTTGGTTCTGTGTGCTTTATCGGACGGTCCGCGGTGTAGGGCCGGACAGTCCGCAGGGTTGGCGCGGACGGTCCGCGGCATCAGGCGGACGGTCCGCGAGGCCAGTGCGGACGGTCCGCCCCTCCTGGCCGGACGGTCCGCCAGAGCCTGTGAGCTTTGCTTCTTGGTTCGATTCCTCCCTTCCTTTCTCGTGCTTCCGCATGTGCTTCAAGGAATCGTTCCTAAGGCTAGAGGTTGATCCATAACCTCGTTGTCTTGGCGATTGGTGTGTGATTCGATCCATCGCTTGTGTGTGACCGGGATTGACTAGGGTATAGGCCGGGTTCTTTGGGAAGAATTTTTACCGGCTCCTATTCACTCCCCCCCCCTCTCTAGTCGCCATCTGATCCTTCAGAGACACGCATGAAATAGATGTGTCTCTGCTCGTCAAGATAGTGGAGACGCAGGTGCACAGCAGGCGTCTCTGATATTGAGCTACTGTAATAGGCCGATCCAATGGCCCACTCATTAGCCGATAAATATAATTTGAATGGCTTATTGTCATGAGGTGGCATTAGGACAGGAGGTGATTTCAAGTACTGCTTGGCATTATCTAAAGCTTTCTGTCGTTCTTCTCCCCATACAAATTTCTGATCAGCCTTGAGCTTCAATAGAGGTGTGAACGTTGAATCCTCTTAATTAGGTCAGATATAAATCTTCTGATAAAATTGATCTTGCCGATCAATTGCTGGAGCTCTTTCTTATTTGATGGTGCTTCTATTTTGTCAATTGAGCTAATTAATTTCTGTCCAACCTCGATTCCACTTTCATGTATTAAGAAACCTAAGAATTGACTAGCTAAAACACCAAAAGCACACTTGTTGGGGTTCATCTTTAAACCATGCTTTCTTGTGCATTCCAATGTTCTCCGTATATCAGCCAGGTGCTCTTTGCAACCTTTTGACTTGACAACCACATCATCAATGTAGATTTCAACTATCTTGCCGATGAGCTCATGGAATCTATAATTCATGGCCCTTTGATATGTGGCACCGGCGTTCTTCAAACCAAAGGTGATGACAATCCACTCGTATAATCCAATGTATCCAGAGCATCCGAAAGTAGTTTTTGCAACATCTTCGATAGCCATAAATATTTGATTGTATCTAGCATTACCGTCCATAAAGTTGAGGACTTTGTGCCCTACGATAGCGTTGACCAATGCATCAGCTACTAGCATCGGATATCCATCAATCAGAGTTGCTTTGTTCAAGTCCCTGAAATCAATGCACACACGTAGTTTGCCTTTTTTTGTAAACAGGATCTATGTTTGAAATCCACTCGGCGTACCGACATTGCCGAATAAAAACAGCTTTGAGTAACTTTGTTATCCTTGCTTTTATATCGAGATAAATAATTGGATTGCACTACCATGAGTGTTGCTAAAATGGGTGATACCCCGGTTTAATAGGCAATCGATGCTCGACAATAGACTAGTCTAAATCGGGCATCTGATAATATTTCCCAAGCAAAACATTCCCTGAATTCCTTCAACAATGCGATCAGTTTTTTCTTGTATTCTACATCTAGCTTGGCACTAATGTACTTCGGCCTTGTTTTCTTCCATCTTCTCCAACTCATTGGCCAATGTAAACCCGTGCCCAAGCTTCCCTTCATCTTCAATGAACTGATCCATTAAGTCTTGTCATCAGAGCCGACTGCTTGAACCGGCTTTAGTCCAAAATCTGACACATTGAGATACTTGGTATCACATGCTCTTCCTGATATGCAGCTTACTCGATCATAGGTCCACCTTTTTTGTTTCTGTAGCTACCACTGTCAAGGTGGTTTCTCCTTGGACCACTACCACTTAATCTCTGATCCGTTGGATGATGCATTGGTGCATTGTAGATGGTATGCATTAGTTGGATAGTATCCAATCCCGACCCAGTAGCAGATTATCAGATCCCCTCCATTTAATGACAAAGAAAGTGTTTGGAAGGGTCTTACTGCCGATGGTGAGCTCCACGCAGATTGCACCTTGAGCCGGAGAAATGATTTCCTCTGAAGTCCACCAGCATCTTGACGGGTTGGGTTAAATCTTATTCGGATTTCCCAATCATGCCCAGCATCGTGTATGGCATTAGAATGACCGCTGCTCCTCCATCCACAAGCATTAGATTCAAGTGTTAATTGAGCCATGCCAAGTTCTTCATTGGACGTGTCCGAATCAACTGGAGCCATGAACTCTTTTGGTAGGAAAACAACCATGTTTATATCAACTCGCGGTTTGTTATCCTTTCAATCATCAGCCTTCGGTTTAGGGTGCAATTCTGTAGACAAAACCTTCTTCTTGTCCAGCATGCATCTTTCTGCTTCTTCTTGCTGTTCTAGCTGGCATAGGCGCTTAACTCTCCTTTTCTGGGATTTGGTCAAGCCATTTGGACACCATTGTGGATTGGGCTTCTTACGTGTTTGCTTTGATCCTTCATCATCCAGTTGTAGCGTGAGTCAACGTTCAGGATCTCGGCACGCGATATCTTCGTCAGTTATAGAATCGGCCATCTCTTCCAGCTGATTGTTTGACATTTCATTGACTCAGCATCCCAGCCGATCATAAACGCCAGCCTTGCCCCCAGTCGATCCTGGATGCTGGCCTTGCCCCCTAGCCAATTATGGACTGAGATCTATGGATTGCTGAACTCACGGTGATCACCAACTGCATGTCTTCTATCATCAAAGCAAACTCTCTAAGATGAGTCGCTGTTGTTGTAAGCCCCATTGCATTGTGGATAAGTATCTGTTGTTGGTAACTTGGTCCCTTCTTCCCAGCAATACTTTTAGAACGGACATCTCCAATGTCCCTCATTACGCCGAGCCCACTCTTCTCTTCCCTTTGCTCTCTCTTGTCGGTGTTGAAACTTTTTGATCAGCATTTGGGACGTGACAAGTCGGCGTGGCTTCAAGTCTCCTTCAAGTAGCAACTTTTTTTCTTTGACATCAGCAGCGGTTGCTTGTACCTTGGAATCAAAAACTCCTTTATTTTGAGCCGAATCAGACATCATCAACTTAACTCATGACGTGTCTTTGCTAGACACCTCAACCGTGTTAGTTGGGAAAGGGTGTTGATCTATCTTCATCGGCTTTTCAGCTTTGGTAGGGGTTTCAAACTTAAGCCTCCCTTGCTCAATAGCTGATTGAATTTGTTGTCTCATGATCTTTCAATCATTGGTGTCATGCGCTGTTGCATTGTGCCATTTGCAATACTTCATCCTCTTCAACTCCTCTGCAGACGGTATGGTATGGAACTAGGAGAGTATGATTTGTCCTTGTTGAAGCAACAAATCAAATATCTTATTAGCCTTAGTGATATCAAAGTCGATTTTTTTAGGTTCTGTTTTACCAAAGGGACAGGAAACTATCTTCTTGCCTTTGACCCACTCTGCGAGCCCTATCATGATATCTTCGTCATCTGAGTTAGAATAATCCACATAAGACACCTTCTTCTGAAATTTTCTTCTAGGTCCATAGGACTTTGCAGTTTCTTGACTCATCCGACTGACTAATTGGCTGAGGCCCTCGAAGTCATGGGATGCATATTTCTCCCACAAGGTTGGCATGATACCTTGGAATGCCAACTCAGCCGATTGTTTATCCCCCGGGTTCAGACTATAGCACTTGTTTCTAACCTCTCTGAACTTCTGAACAAATCCAGCAAATGTTTCATCGTTCCTTTGCTTCAGTCTGGTCAGATCAGTAATCTTCAACTCATGGATGCCTCAGTAGAAATAATTGTGGAACTATTGATCCAAATCGGACCATTTGATAATGGAATTAGCTGGCAATGTGGTAAACCATGAGAACGTGGGCCCTGATAGAGATGAAGAGATCAACCGTATCCTTAGTGCATCAATGTTCCCTACTTCTCCACATTGTATGATGAATCGAGTGATATGCTCCATTGTGGATGTTTCATCTTGCCTAAAAAACTTGGTGAAGTCTGGCACCTTGAGCCTTGGAGGGAATGGTATCTGATCATAACCTGATGGATAATGTGTCCTGTACATGTAGGACTGCTACTTGGGTTTTATCCCATATTGCTTCTGCAGCATCTCCGAGAAGTGATCCATCAACTTTTGCTTCACATGAGACTTCAACTCAGCAGATACTTGTTCAATTGCTTGCATCTCAGCTGATGGAGTCTCTGGAGTCTATTCTTCTGAGGTTCTTGGTTGTAGATTTGGTGTCGTTGATGTTCCGGCTCCATAAGAGCCTTGCACATTTGGTTGACTTTTAATAGGTGGAGTTTGTCTGATCGGCCAACTAGCCGATAAAGCTGATTGCTGCATATTCAATTGCTTGAAATAGCCAATTGGTTAAGAAGCTTTTGTAGCACTTGTGCAGGATCCACTTGTGGAAGTATTGGCTGTCTTCACACCCCTTGGTTGGTTGGCTGCTGAGGCGATGATCTTGTATGAGCCACAATATTAGCCAGGGTTAAGACAAGCTGCATTGGCGTCGAATGTTGTAGTGCGGCAGTCTGTACGAGTATCCCTAGCGTCGGCTGTTGAGCCGATTTGTTAGGTTGAACTGGAGCTTTTCTTTCTGTCGGTATAACCATATGAGCATGAGCTGGACTGATCTTGACTCTCTCAAAAGCCTTGCTCTCGTGATTGAAGTAAACAAATTCTACTCCCTCTTTGTTCATGTGCACAGTCCCTGGAGTACCCCGAACATGGCTTGATAAGACGGCGGGTAGTTCACTTCTCACTACAAAAAACCTTGTGATCTATGACGGTCGATTTTCGTCACGGATCATCCAATTTTCGTCATAAAATAGCATCTATGACGAAATATGATTTCCTCATGGATTGAGTGTCACAAATCACCTCTCGTGACATATTAACATTTTCGTCATGGATTGACGTATTCAATGACGTTTTCAGACCGTCATAGATTGGTGTAAAGCCCAGTGAACCTAGCCCAAAGCCCAAAATCTGTGACGAAAGTGACTATCACGGATTAACTTGCCACATCACTTGTAGAGATGATGTGGCAGATGACATGGATAAGGACATGTCAATTGATGATGTGGCAGATGATGATGTGGCAGTTAATGACGTGGCAAGTGTTGACGTGGCAGTTAATGACATGACAGCCACATGGCAAATGATGTGGCGGTGATGACTGAGGAACCAAGTTGAGAAGTACCTTGGTTCGTGTGTGATGAGTGATTGACCGGATGGTTTGAAGCTTTGTGTGTGTAGTGTTGAGTTGTGTTGTGTGTGTTTTATTTTGTGTATTTACCTTATTGTTTATGTGGTGTGTTGTCAATGCACTCGTGAGGAGTGGTTGACAACGTTGTGTGGACTGACTCTTGGCCTAGTATTGCGGGTGTTGGTTGTGGCTTGGTTTGCGTTGGTGCGAGGTGAAGAACGAGCGCGAAAGGTCTTAGCCTTGCGGGGCCTCCGAGGAGTGGAGAGACAAGTAGGCTTGGTTCGAGGGACCCGGTGGCCGACGGGATCAAGTGCGAGCCGCATGGTGCAAGAAGAGCAAGACGAAGTCGTGGACATGGAGCCGGTGCATCGGTGGTGGCCAAGTCAAGGAACGAGGCAAGGCGAGTAGACCGTCCGGCGCCGGAGGTGAAAGGCTTGGCGGGCTCGACGCTTGGCGTGGTGAGGCCGGGCCGTGTACGCGGGGTTTGGTGGTTTGGCCACAAAACCATCGGAGGACGGTTTCTTGGTTTGGGCCTCAAAACCAAGTCCGAGGGCCCAACACGACGGAGACGGGATCCGGGCGTGTCGGGAAGCTTCGAGGCGGAGGACACGCGGCGGGATCGCATGGCTTGCGTCGGGAGGGACGCGGGGTGCGGCAAAGGCGTGGCCGTCCGATGGCAAGACCCACAAACATTACCAAAATGCCCCTACGTGGGTTGTATCGCCAGTAGTGTAGTTAGGGGTAGTCGAGTCATTTACCACTCCCGGCGGGACTCGATATATAAGCCTGGAGTGTGTGTTGATGGCTCTCTCTCTCCGCGACTTAGGGTTTCATTTCCTCCCTCCTCTTTCTCATTTTCGTAGCTATTTTTCCTTCCATTTTCTCTAGGCTAGCATGAGAGCTTCATGAGAGATTTGTTGAGAGGGATGGATGCTAGGGCGGCATGCTAGACCTTGTGAATCTTTCCTGGTTTGTATAGAAGATTCGGAGTTGTGTTTTCGTGGTCTTTTTTCGTGCTTGTTCTTGGTGCCTATGCTCTCGGTGTGATTCCGCGGATTTGAGTGGGTTTCTCTCCGGATTTCTTTGAGGGGATCATGGGTGAGTGCTTTGTGCCTCTTTGTGGATGATCTTGACCCCTCAAACGCCGGATTTGGCCTTCGATTCGTTGACTTTTGGATGAACCCGAGGTCATAGTGTTCTTGGCAAGGATTTGCGATTCCGGGAGTTGTAGGATGTTTGAGGCTGTAATTTTTGGTGCATAACCTCTCCTTGGGGTGTTCATCATCTCACCAAAATTTCGTCTCAAGACTCCTTGTGGTTTGGGAGATCCATCGATTGAAGTTTGAGGTTGTTTCTCGTGTTCCTCGGGTCGTGCCGATTCGCACCTGGTGGACCGTCCGCGAGGTCACCGCGGACCGTCCGCAAGGTAGCCGCGGACCGTCCGCGAGGTCACCGCGGACCGTCCGCGAGGTGCCTGACAGCCCAGCTGTTCTTCGTGTTCTTGCGGGTTCTTGAGCGCCTCTCTTTCGATTCCTTTTGTCGGTGGGTTTTTGGTGCATGAAGTTTGCGGACAGTCCGTACTAGAGTGTCGGACGGTCCGTGACGAGGCGGACGGTCCGCGGGTCCATCACGGACGGTCCGTTTTTCTCAGTGCAGTACTGGAGGTTCGGGTAGCAATTTCGGACGGTCCGTGCCCTCCTCGCGGACAGTCCGCGCCCTCCTCGCGGACAGTCCGCCGGACCTTGCGGACGGTCCGCCGGTGCTTTCCAGATTGCCTAAGTCCCTTGCTTTTTGAGTTGTGCTTCCGCGTGTGCTTCAAGGAATCGTTCCTAGGACTAGAGATTGATCCATAACCTCGTGGTCTTGGCGATTGGTGCGTGATTCGATCCATCGCTCGTGTGTGGCCGGGATTTGAGTAGGACATAGGCCGGGTTCTTTGAGAAGAATTTTTACCGGCTCCTATTCACTCCCCCCCCCTCTCTAGTCGCCATCCGATCCTTCAATTGGTATCGAGCTTGGTGCGGATTCTTTGCGACTTTGACAAGTCTCGAATCCTAAGATGGCGTACGTTGAGCGGGGCGGTCCGCCGCACTTCGATGGCAAGGGTTACCACAAGTGGGCGGCTCGTATGAGGATTTTTCTTCGAGGAAAGGCTGTTGGAGTTTATTGTGCTTGACAAGACATATGCTATTCCGGTCAACATCCATACTCTTATGGTGACCGATGCCGATGCCAAGGCCAAGTATGAGGCTAATGCAAAAGCCGTTGATCACTTGTGCCGGAGCTTGTGTGATCCAGAGTTTGATCGTGTTCGCCATTTGGATCTTGCTTGGCAAATTTGGGATAAGTTGTTGGTTGCTCACGGTGGTGATAACCATGTGAAGGCTCGCCTCTTTGTCTCTTACCGGATGCAATATGAGAATTTCACTCCACTTCCCGGTGAGGACATTGATGCGATGTTTCAGAGGTTCATCGCTATCGTGAACAACATGAAGGCTAACGTTGAGGATTTTCCGTACTCCGAGCATGATCAGGCTTTGAAGCTCTTGCATGTCTTGGATCCAAATGTTTGGGGTGCTAAGGTTGAGGCCATCAAGGAGTCTGGGAATTATTTGACTATTGAGTTGGATGACCTCTTTTCTAAGCTCAAGTCGGCTGAGGTTGACGGGAAGATGCTATCCAAGCATGAGGGCTCGGCCGACCATAGTCTTGCTCTTATGGGAGGATCAAAGGGCAAATCTAACCCTTCCTGTCGACGAGTTTTCTTTGTCCTCTCTTATGTCCATTCCGGATGAGGAGTTTGATGTCTGTGCCGGG
The DNA here is from genome assembly GCA_947561735.1 of Cenchrus americanus. Lineage (NCBI taxonomy): Eukaryota > Viridiplantae > Streptophyta > Magnoliopsida > Poales > Poaceae > Cenchrus > Cenchrus americanus. The sequence continues at coordinate 124,652,122 of OX387239.1, read as the reverse complement.
CGAGGAGGAGGGCGGCCTTGCTCTCAAGAAGGTTTGAACGACTACACGAGAGTCGGAGGAACGCAAGGCGGAGCTCGGGGACGTGCTACAAGTGTGGCAAGCGTGGCCACTTCATCGCCGAGTGCCGGGAAGCGGAGGAGAACAAGTACAAGATGAACGAGCACAAGACGCACCCGAGGCGTGAAGACAAGTACTCCTCCAAGGGCAAGCACTTCAACAAGTCCAAGAGCAAGGACAAGGACAAGCGGCGACCGAGCAAGAGCACCTACAAGAAGAACAAGGCAAGAGCAATGGTGGCCGGTGCGAGCGACGTCGACTCAAGCTCAAGCGAGGAGCGATCAAGCTCAAGCGGCGAAGATGAAGACGCCGGAAGGCGCGGTGGCAAGAAGAGTGCAAGCGGAACCTCGGCGGGGCCGAGCCGTGTGGCGCTCGAGGGCTTTTGTGGCATGGCCCATAGCTCGAGCAGCAAGAAGAGTGTGAAGGAGGACAGCGACTCCGACTCGGAGGATGAGGTAAACCGTGATCCCGACTCTTTGCTTGCTGAGATTGCTAGGTTGAATGGTTTGCTTGATAACCGTGATAGTGTGCTGAGAGATGCCAAAAAGATGAGGAAAGATCTTAGGGCTCATCTTGAGAATGCTAGTGAGAAAGTAGGAGAGTTAGAGTCAAAATTGCTTGAATTGAAACTTGAGAATGACTCTTTGAAACTTGCTCCTACTTCTCCTGATGATGTTGAATGTGTTGAATGTGATGCTTGGTTGAATGAGATCAAACTGCTTAATGAGAAGAATGCTTCCATTTTGGCTCAACTAGATGCTCTTAGGACTGAACATGATGAGCTTAAGGCTAGACCTACTTTGCTTGGTGCTTGCAAATCATGTCCTACTATGCATGCTAAGCTTGTTGATGCTCGCTCTACTATTAGTTCTTTGGAAGCATCATTGAAATCTCCTGTTGCAAATGCATGCTCTAGGCGTGATGAAGTCACTTTGCGTAATCTTGAGCTTACTTCCGGTTGGATGTCATCTATGAGGAAAATGACTATTTGAGGAAAGTGTTGGGTTGGTTGTCTGGACAGGAACCTCAATTGAAAATCATGATTGAGGAGTTCAAGAGGGCTGATGGTCGTGGTTTGGGGTTTGAGAAGTTGGGTGAGAAAGTGGGAGAGAACAGTGGGGAGAGTGTGTACGAGAAGTGTGTTGAGTCTAACCCCAGGTTTGAGGTGATCGGAGAGATTCAAGTCCCACTCCCAAAAGCACCCAAGAACTCTTTAACACCAAAGCCCAACCACCTTTGCAACAAGCTTGACACAACCCAAGATCCACCCAAATTCCCACCTAAGACAAATGATTTCCAGAAACCAGTGAAGTTTGTGGGTGAGGAGGGTGAGAAGCCTGAAGAAAAGCCAGAGCCAAAACCAAAACCCATCCCCTTCGGGTGTGAGTATTGTGGCAAGGAGAGGCATCTTGCGAGTTTTGCTACAAGAGGAAGAGGGATGAGAGGCTTGCTAGGGAGCAAGCAAACCGGGACAGGTATCGCCGGCCTCGCGGTATTCCCCGAGCCTAGAGTGCCACTTCCACGGGGTGTGGGAAGTGTGAGGAGTGTTGGCGGGTTCCCACGGAGAGGTGGTGGTGAGAGGTCCGTCGGGAGAGATGATGGTGTGCGGGGTCGGTGAGAAGTTTGGTCGGGCTCGTGGTGGTTTTACTTGGACGTCCTCCTACTCGTCCTCGGTACGGGTTTAGGGGAGATGATCGCGAGTTTTGGATTCCGGAGGAACTACGGACCACGTTTTCCCCCTCGTGGTGCTCGTACTCCTCCCATGGGACATGGGAAGTTTGGTGGCAAGGGAGTGATGTTTGCTAACCCCTCTTTTGAGCGATGGCTCGACACTTGGTTTAACTTTCTCTGTGCTAACCCCAGTGTCGAGTCGCTAGCTCGTTCTCGTTCTTGTTTCTTGCGGGCGGGGAGGCTTGGAGAACATTTGGTTGATCGACTCCGGGTGTTCTCGACACATGACCGGAGATAAGAAGTGGTTCTCCAGCCTCACCCCAGTGAAGGAAAAGTTGTACATCACATTTGGGGACAATGGTCGAGGTAGGGTGCTGTCTGAGGGTGTTGTGCATGTGAGTGATAAGGTAACGTTGAAGAGAATGGCTCTTGAAAGCCTTTGTACACATGTATAGTGAGTTTTCTTTTCCCCTTGTACTCTCTTGTATATACTTGTGTCTTGCTTGTGTGAAAACCATGGTAGGCTAGCCACCTTGTTCATGATAGCTTTGTGATCTTGAATATCTATCTTGCTATCTTTGTATGATTTTATGGTGGGTGATATTTATGAACATCATGTCATGCTTTATGGTTGATTGCTCGGATATGTCATGTTGTTCATTCATATCATGTTTGTCTAGCTCGATGGTACCTTTCTGTTAGCATGTTTGTCCCCCATGTATATCTTGTCATGCTAGCTTTGTAATATATGTTGGTGGATGATCCATGTGATCTTGTATCATGCCTTTGTTTAGTTCTTGTATATTGTTTGGCATGTTGTTCTTTGGTATCATTTCGGTTTAGTGTTGTACCTTGTTGACATACTTGCTTGCCCATGCTTATTCATATTTGTGGAATCATGTTACAATGCTCTATTTATGTTAAGTGATATTATCAATGCTTTGTGTAGCATGTTGTGAGCTTTCCTTGGAGTTTTGGGCTTGTCTTGTCTTCGAGTTGTGTTGTTGTTCCTCTTTTCGGTTGGTTTTAGAGTTTTTCCTTGCTCTTCCTTTTCCTAGCTTTTTCTTTGTTAGTTGCCCTTGGTTGAGGGGGAGCTTGGCTTCTTTTGATAGGGAATTTGATTCCAAGAAGGATTGTGGCTTTTTGGGTAGTCTTTGTGATCCTCCAATTGATATTCCTTCTATGGTATTCAATTGGGATCTTTGCGGTTTTGCAATTGGTACTTTTTCTATGGTACTCAATTGGGACCTTTGGTGGCTCTTCTCTCGCTTGGAGCGATTCTTGGTTGGTGTGTTCCCTCGTGAGCTTTATTGGTGTTAAGTCAAGTTCCTTGTCTCCCTATGCATTCTGCATTGCATTTGTATCATATATCATGATGTATAGACTTTGGTAGGTTTGACATTTGTGTCTTGCATCCTGTCATATATCATGTTCCTTTTGATGTACATATCTTGTTGCATTTGTGTCATATTGCATTTTAGGATGATGAGCTTCTTTCATATGCCATATTTGAGTCTCTTTGGCTATCTGTGAGATATTGGTTATATGTGTGGAGAAATGGTGATGTGAGGCTATGCTCTTGGAATATTTGAGATATATGTGTGGTGAGATAGCCCCTTTTGAGATAAATACTTAACTTGACTAATTTTTGATGAAATATGCTCCACTCGTGTGTAGTTGTGTATCCATGTCACGAGTTTGGTCTAAATATGCTTTTCATGCTTAGATTGTGCTTGGATGCCTTGTTCTTGCATTTGGGCCAAAGGCCGGATATCATTGTGAATGTTTAGCCTATGTTGCATTCATGGGGGAGCATAAGCTTCTTTTTGCCGCAAAGGCACTTCATGTACCATGAAATAATTTAATCTTGAAAAGAAGTGTCAAATGCTTGAAAAATGCTCCATCCATCATGTCTTTGCCGAAAATGTCGTATCTTTCACATATGGGTGCAAAACATGTTGCATGATGTTCACCAGTGGAGAAGTCTCCCCGAAGTGGACACATGGCTCATGAGCTTTGACATGACATGCTTTGCTTTATGGGTGTTTGCCATGATCTTTTGCTTGAGAATTTGATATCCTTGTATGATCTTTAAATGGTATGCATGTTTGTGGCTCAAGTGTGACATGGATAGGCTTTTACATGTGAAGCGAGCCTTCTTTTGATAAAACTGCTTAAATCTGAAAATTTTGCTTTGTCACATGCTTGTATTTTCATATATTACTTGTGGCAATGCTTTGACTATGCTATGATTCATGTGTGTGACCTTTGTCTCATTTTTAGCCTTTGACACTAGATTTGGTCTATTTGAGAAGCTCATGTAGATGTTTATATGCTATGCTTTGCATTTCTGCATTTTCACCTTGATTCATACATTGTCAACAAGGGGGAGAAAAGGTGAGCTTAATGAAAATTCGAAGAGGTGAGCTAAAATTTGGGAGTTTGCTTCACTTGTTCGGGGGGGAGCTTGCATTTGTGTAGGGGGAGCTTTGGTGTGTCTCCTTTGTTTGCCTGAGCTTGTGAGCTTGGTGTGCTCTTTTCTCTATCTCATGAGTTTAGGGTGAGCTTTGTATGCTCTTTGGTCCTAGTTCATGTGTTTAGGGGGAGCTTGTGATTTTTGTGCTCTTGTGCCGGTGGTGTTGAGCCCCTTTGCCTCTTCTTGAGGAGCCGGCGGTTGACTTATGTTTTCGATTATCACATGATTGGTGTTGAGCCCTTTGTGCCTCTTCTTGAGGGATCGTGTGATTTCGCTTGTCCATGATCGGTGTTGAGCCCTTTGTGCCTCTTCTTGAGGGATCATGCATTCTTATCTCGGTTGTGTCGAGCCGTTGCCCATGTCTTTGGGGACCGAGACATTGAGTTGGCCTTTGTGGTTTCTCTCATGCCAAGTGACCTTGTTCTTTGCTCTTGTGTGGTTTTCTTTCACTTGGATGAGGTGTTCGGTCTTTGCCCTCTCAAACCATTTCTTTGTGCTCACTTGTTGTCAATCCGCTCCTCAAGGGGGAGAAATTTGGAAAATCAAGTTGATATGAACCTTGATTTGATGGTGATGAGCGGTTGACAAGTGTTTTGGTAAGAGTTTTATGGCACTTTGGGTTGAGCATTTTGGTTTGGTGGCTTTTAGGGATTGCATGTTGGTAGTGTGTCTCTTCGTTTTCACTTGATGGTGATGAGCGGTTGACAAGTGTTTTGGTAAGAGTTTTATGGCACTTTGGGTTGAGCATTTTGGTTTGGTGGCTTTTAGGGATTGCATGTTGGTAGTGTGTCTCTTCGTTTTCACTTAGCCCTTGTGCTTGCTTTGGTTTCGAGAGAAATTTGTCGGAGCATGTTTTTATCCCTTCTCACTTCAAGTGGCCTTTTGTTTGCTTTTTATTGGCTTTGTGGCGCTTGAATGAGTTCTTGTTTGCTTTTTGACCTTCTTTTGTCAATGCACTCATCAAGGGGGAGATTGAGGAACCAAGTTGAGAAGTACCTTGGTTCGTGTGTGATGAGTGATTGACCGGATGGTTTGAAGCTTTGTGTGTGTAGTGTTGAGTTGTGTTGTGTGTGTTTTATTTTGTGTATTTACCTTATTGTTTATGTGGTGTGTTGTCAATGCACTCGTGAGGAGTGGTTGACAACGTTGTGTGGACCGACTCTTGGCCTAGTATTGCGGGTGTTGGTTGTGGCTTGGTTTGCGTTGGTGCGGGTGAAGAACGGGCGCGAAAGGTCTTAGCCTTGCGGGGCCTCCGAGGAGTGGAGAGACAAGTAGGCTTGGTTCGAGGGACCGGTGGCCGACGGGATCAAGTGCGAGCCGCATGGTGCAAGAAGAGCAAGACGAAGTCGTGGACATGGAGCCGGTGCATCGGTGGTGGCCAAGTCAAGGAACGAGGCAAGACTGAGTAGACCGTCCGGGCGCCGGAGGTGAAAGGCTTGGCGGGCTCGACGCTTGGCGTGGTGAGGCCGGGCCGTGTACGCGGGGTTTGGTGGTTTGGCCACAAAACCATCGGAGGACGGTTTCTTGGTTTGGGCCTCAAAACCAAGTCCGAGGGCCCAACACGACGGAGACGGGATCCGGGCGTGTCGGGAAGCTTCGAGGCGGAGGACACGCGGCGGGATCGCATGGCTTGCGTCGGGAGGACGCGGGGGTGCGGCAAAGGCGTGGCCGTCCGATGGCAAGACCCACAAACATTACCAAAATGCCCCTACGTGGGTTGTATCGCCAGTAGTGTAGTTAGGGGTAGTCGAGTCATTTACCACTCCGGCGGGACTCGATATATAAGCCTGGAGTGTGTGTTGATGGCTCTCTCTCTCCGCGACTTAGGGTTTCATTTCCTCCCTCCTCTTTCTCATTTTCGTAGCTATTTTTCCTTCCATTTTCTCTAGGCTAGCATGAGAGCTTCATGAGAGATTTGTTGAGAGGGATGGATGCTAGGGCGGCATGCTAGACCTTGTGAATCTTTCCTGGTTTGTATAGAAGATTCGGAGTTGTGTTTTCGTGGTCTTTTTTCGTGCTTGTTCTTGGTGCCTATGCTCTCGGTGTGATTCCGCGGATTTGAGTGGGTTTCTCTCCGGATTTCTTTGAGGGGATCATGGGTGAGTGCTTTGTGCCTCTTTGTGGATGATCTTGACCCCTCAAACGCCGGATTTGGCCTTCGATTCGTTGACTTTTGGATGAACCCGAGGTCATAGTGTTCTTGGCAAGGATTTGCGATTCCGGGAGTTGTAGGATGTTTGAGGCTGTAATTTTTGGTGCATAACCTCTCCTTGGGGTGTTCATCATCTCACCAAAATTTCGTCTCAAGACTCCTTGTGGTTTGGGAGATCCATCGATTGAAGTTTGAGGTTGTTTCTCGTGTTCCTCGGCTGTGCCGATTCGCACCTGGTGGACCGTCCGCGAGGTCACCGCGGACCGTCCGCAAGGTAGCCGCGGACCGTCCGCGAGGTCACCGCGGACCGTCCGCGAGGTGCCCGACGGCCCACCTGTTCTTCGTGTTCTTGCGGGTTCTTGAGCGCCTCTCTTTCGATTCCTTTTGTCGGTGGGTTTTTGGTGCATGAAGTTTGCGGACGGTCCGTACTAGAGTGTCGGACGGTCCGTGACGAGGCGGACGGTCCGCGGGTCCATCACGGACGGTCCGTTTTTCTCGGTGCGATCGGAGGTTCGGGTAGCAATTTCGGACGGTCCGTGCCCTCCTCGCGGACAGTCCGCGCCCTCCTCGCGGACGGTCCGCCGGGACACTTGCGGACGGTCCGCCGGTGCTTTCCAGATTGCCTAAGTCCCTTGCTTTTTGAGTTGTGCTTCCGCGTGTGCTTCAAGGAATCGTTCCTAGGACTAGAGATTGATCCATAACCTCGTGGTCTTGGCGATTGGTGCGTGATTCGATCCATCGCTCGTGTGTGACCGGGATTTGAGTAGGACATAGGCCGGGTTCTTTGGGAAGAATTTTTACCGGCTCCTATTCACTCCCCCCCTCTCTAGTCGCCATCTGATCCTTCAATGACATCTGCTATGCAATTTGTTAGCAGGCCGAATTTAACATGGGCATATAGTTAGGCAGCTATTTCAGCCCATATAAATTTAACCACAACACATATATTACAGCTCAACACAAATAAATTTCAGCCCAACAAGCCTAGATTTTTAACAAGAGCTTTTAGCAATAAATACATAGACCTTATAAATTCAGCCAACAAGCCATTTTACAACTGAATGGTAGGAAAAGTCTTGAAATCACAAGCAATTCCAGACAAACACAACATAAAAAACAAATCAAATGTGTTCTTGTAGATCACTAGCAGTCCAACATATCAGGTTAATTGCTTGTTGATCCAATTACTTCTGAATACATCTCCTCAACCTAAAAAGGACATTGCCAAACACCTGTTAGTGGGAAATATTTGAGATATAAATTACTAAAATGCTACGTGTGGAAGTCAGCAAGGACATGCATATTATCATATAAATATGAAGTGGGCAAGATTAGGAAGTTCTTAAATATTGCGTCATGGTGCCTTGTACTACATGTAACTAACACCAGCAATATTCCAATTGGCAAGAAGGCGGAAGCAAGGAAAAGCGTTCTTAAATATTGTGTCAATGTGCCTTTTATCATACTAGCTAGTTGCAGTGTCACATTAGAGATAAACAGTAATCACACTGGTAGCAGACTATTTTTTAAGTGAGAACTAAAGCAATTGGCAAGAAGGCTGCTCAACAACCAAAATTTCAATACAAAAGACAGTAGAACATACTTCGAATCTCTTACAGTTGATTTACAAACTTGAGAATGCTGCCTCCACTTTCTTTGACTTTTGCTTCAGTGAGCCCATCGTTCCTGCTCTCATCAAGAAAAACTTGCATGCATTTAGAAATGTCAAGGTACTTGTGAAGGAAAACTAATTGCAGCTACTAAATATCAAGGGATTTATCATGGATGAAAACTGGAAAATAAAACCAGTACTTTCAGTGGTCACAGACCTACTAAAAGATCATAGCACCATACTTGTTGGATGCACACAAACATTTAGGACCATGTTGGTGTCTGATTCCCTAATAATATCAAAGGCCCAACACTTCATTCCATCTTTAATGCTTAGAAATGAACTCGATTGTAAACCTAAGCCAATAACATATGAACCCCAACTGCACATACATGTAGAGGCACTAGAAATACAAATGTCCAAACAAAAACATATATATTCCAAAAGTGAGATTGCATATAGAATCCAAAACAAAATGTTGAGGTATTATCAACCTTAAATACTTGGGAATCAAAGGACTAATAGCTCCATCATATTGTTGCAGTTTAATACTCGTCATTTGATGATGAAAGAAGGCTCAACATGTTTCAAAGACAGCAAAATGGATATATTAGTAGCAGAACAATGTTTGTACTGATACTAAATGCAAAAATACCCAAGTAAATCAGTAACAATGAGAATAAAGTATAAGATGGCAGGTGTGAAATATATTCTCATGAATTGAGAACCTCTGAAGTCTACAAGTCATAAGGGAACATAATTTTCACACACCCAAAAGGATAAAAGAGGTATCATCAGAGACTTAAATACTTGGGAATCATAGGAGTTATCCCACAATTTTCACACAAAACAAACTACCAAATAGGATAAAAGAGGGATCATCCGAGACTTAAATACTTGGGAATCATAGGAGTTATCCTGTCATATTGTTGCAGATTGTTACTCATCACTTGACCCTCTAGTGGAAACATACAGCCAACAGGTAGGCATTTGAATGAATTGCTAACTCATGCAATATGTACATTTTAAGCAGACCTATTAGTGCACTAATTAAATGGAACATTTCCAAAAGAGTTAAAACAGAGTGTCCAGAACAATTTGGGTTGAAATCATGAAAGCAGGGACCAATCATGAAAAGGTAGTAGAACTGCTCACAACATGAAATATCTGCTCACAACACTTGCACCTGAACCCACAGCAAGTGTCCCACTCGGATGACGAACACTGATTGAGTTGTTTAAGCCCTAACACAAATCAAATGCAACAGCGATATGGAGAATTTCCATTCATTCAAGGTTCCCAGAAAAAACTCTACCATGCGGATGAATCAGAGTCTGCACTCCCTAGACCAGTATCAACATTTCGAGATTCATCCGTATCAACAAGAACCACATGTGATAGGTTACGGCTTGGAGCCTTGGATCTGGGAGGCGAAGAGAGGAATTCTGGGCGTACCTCTCGGAGAGCTGGTGACCGACCTGGAAGCCGATGGCCTCGATGCGGCGGACCGCGAGCTCCGGCTTGGCAGCGTAGAAGCGGCTGCAGTAGGCCGCTACCATCTCCATGACCACCCCGTCGACGCAGCTCTCGGCCAGCTCCCGGACCATCTTCCTTGCTGTAGGGTGAGAGGGGAATCGAAGACAGGGAGATCTGGAGGGAGCATCAAATTTTCAGCGCCCAATCTCATCTTTAACTGAAGGGAGCCAGCCATTCCACCTAGGATAAGAGAGGAGGCGAGGAGCGGAGGGAGGGTACCACGTCGTCGGGCTGTAGAGCCGGCTGCCGGAAGCTTGCGGTGAGACGGGCGGCGCAGGAGCGCGAAGAGGCGGGGACGGACCTTGACTAGATCTGGCCGGCGGAGAGGGCGGTGGTAGAGGGGATGAGGAGGAGAGGGGACGGCAGGAGGAGAGAGGCGACAGGGGATGGGAGCTGCGGGGGGAGGGAGCTGGGGCTAGGGTTGGGTCAGATTGCAGCTTGTTATATACAATGGAAATGTGATCAGAGACATCTGTTCATAGATGAATGGTCGAAAATAGTTGGGCTGTTTTGGGCCGAAATGGGCCTTCATGCATTTGTACACTGCTTAACACTTTTCTTTTTCTTTTTTATTTCTTTGCAATATGGAAATAATTACAATTTGAACTATATGTTTGTCAAGTAAACTTTTAAAAAATTGTCAAAACTAAATTTTAAGTACTTATGATCTACTATAACTTATATTCTAAAAATAGATGAAAGATTCAAATGTTTTTTGTCACAATTCAAACTTCTACTAGACCCTTTATTACAAAATAATTGAAATAAAATCTAAAACTTCTTCAAAACACCCGTGTGAAGTAAGATGAAAAATTATTATCTAACATACCCTTAACACATTTTCTAATGCAAAATACGATATATAAGTTTTCACGTGGGAGTTTCAAGAATTTTCAAGTAGATTTGCTATTTTCTATCATTTAAATGAATTTATGCATTTTTACCGAAAGTAATTCCAAATTGATCTACATGTACCTCTAATAAGATTAACAAAATTTCAAAAAAAACTATATTTAGGCGCCTATTGTCCATTCTAGCCCACATCTTGGACATTGACGAAAAATTGAATTGGCTTGTAGGGAAATTTTGAACTTCTACTAGTCACCTTGTTATAAAAATAACGATAATAATAAATAGAACTTATCAAAAAATTATGTAAATTGGCATAGGATCATTTAATCAATGTACAAGCTTGACAAAAAAGTTTCATAAGATTCTGTGAAAATTGGAGTATACATTGTTCATACACTAGCTAGATCATCACATTATTTCGTACAACTCAACTTAAACTTCAAAGTTTGTACACACTCAAATACTTTCTTACCCATGGGCAACTCAAATTTCGATGCAACCTTGTGTTGACCATAACATTAGAGAATATTAAGTTATATTAGCAATTATTATGAAAAAACATGTTTTTATATTCTCTTTTTAGTTGGAAAAGATATGTTGTATGAAAAGCAATCAAGAAATAGTAATTAACATGCAAACAAATGGCACTGAGTAAACATCTCGATTTTAGAAAACATTAGGAAAAAGAATCAACCGATTTTGTAGTTCGTATGAGGAAGAAAAATAGTTTACAAGTTTTATCTGAAGATTATAAATAGAAATTGCACTTCCTATGAACTGAGATGAACAAGTGTGTTTTCTCTATTTAATCTTTGACTAAAACTTGTAACTAGTTTTTCTGCCTCATACTAACTCCAAATTGAATGATTCTTTTTTCTAAATTTTTCTTAAATCATTATCTACCAAGATCTACAACTTTAACAAATGAAAAATTATTTCGACAGTAGTTTATTAGGGGTAATTCAAACTTACATCTCAAATTTACACTATCATAATTCAAATAATACAATAAAATGCTCTAATGGTTCTACGAATGGACGTGGTAACATAATTTGGGTCCATAAACTTGTGATCAAACTTTTAAATGATTTCGGTAATTGTGGAACCTACGTTGTTTAGAAATGGATACATGTCTCACATAGTTTCATGAAATATTACTTGAACATAGAAGTTTATCATACCTTTCAAAATTTTCGAATTCATATACACTTCAAACTTTACCATAACCTTGTGTTTGTCATAACATTAGTAAATATGGAGTAATGTTACAATTTATTATTGAAAAATATTTTTTACATTTTAAAATACCTAATTAAGACACTTTTATGCATTAATTGAAAAAAATAATTATTTTATATACCCCAAACATATTTTTCACATGTAAAGGAACACATTTAAGTTGTCTTCTATAAGTTTCAAGATTTTTTGAACAAATTGCTATTTTCTACTATTTAAATTAATTTCTGTAGGTTTATTGGAAATAATTAATTTTTGAAATCATGGATGTCAAAAAGTCTGCAGGTAGCCCTCCGTTTTTGCAGACCTGGGCCCGCCTTTTGGGCTGCGCAATTGGGCCGGCCTGTTGTGTTGCGTGGGCCGGTTTGGGATCTCGGGGTGGTTTCCTAGTCCCGTTAAGGAGTTAAAGGGCCACCAGTAGACTTCGACTCCGGTTACCAAGCCCAATTTACTTTGAGTTCAATTTTCGCGGAAGTCTAGTTTTGCCCCTAAACTTCGTAACTACACAAAGCATATCCTTGAACTTTTTGAACTATCCAGATTACATCCCGAGCTTGGTTATGTGTGATTTTAAATACGATTTTGTCTTTTCTTGTTTATCTAATTCAACTGAATATTTAGAAAATAATAGTAAATTATAAAAAATCATAAAATGGAAATCCAATTTTGTTTGCCTTTATATAGTATATCTATATATATTAAATATATAATATTATATGCTTTAGAAAAAAAATAAAATTTAGATTTTTTTAAAATTTTGACTGTGATTTTCTCTAATTCTTTTCACACATTATATGAATTTTTTGAATTTATTGATCATGAGGAAATGTTGAATTGCAATGTGGCTAGATTATGACGAAATTGGTGCAACGTCATAGTGTTTGGACTTCATATCGGGCTTCATATCCAACACTGCTAATCTATGACGAAGTCTGACTGTTGTCATGGATGTAGTGTGATCTATGATGAAATATGTGACGAAACTGGCACAACGTCATAGTGTTTGGACTTCATATCGGGCTTCATATCCAGCGATGCGAATCTATGACGAAATCTGACTGTTTGTCATGGATGTAGTGTGATCTGTGATGAAATCACAAAACGTCATGGGAATTTCGTCATGGATCAAAGGATTTCTTATAGTGTCTGGAATTTCCTCAGGCTGGAGTTCGAAGAAACTTGAGATGTTAGTCTCAAAATGATCACAAGGAAAATCCCATCTTGCAAGCTTTCCATCCTGGTTTCTCATGGCAGGATACTTCTGATGTTGATTCTGCAATAAGAATTTTTGATCTTGGATGTTGGACTGCGTCTTGTGAGTCTGGACAACAGGCATTGTAACATCAGGGTCTTTAGCTTTATCTCCAACACCTTGATTCTTAATCGGCTGAGAATCCGATGAAGAACCAAGAACAGTTGCATTGACCTGTGGAGACGGTGAAATCCCTATTGTTGGGTCATCAATCGGCGGGGAAGCCAATCGGTTATGTTGGAACACCAGAGGAGTTCGATTTGGTTGGAAGTATGCAGGTCTCAGATATCCTCCTTCTTCTCCTTTCTTGAGTGCTTCAGTCAGACAATTCTGAATGGTGTTGGCGAAAACCTTAGATTGATCAATCATCATTTGATGCATCACCTTGGTCATCATGTCTTGAAGCCCTTCTTAGGTGTTGGCAAAGGATTCTTCTTGAAGATTCCACTTTTAGTCTAACCATATGATACCAGGCAAAGCTCTTCATAATGCTTCATGTAAGCTTGGAACTCAGCTTTGTCTGTATCTTTTAGCTGATTTTTGGTGATTGTTTGGACGTTGTCCGGGTCAACTTCGAAAGTACCACTCTTTGTGTTCTTCATCATATTTGACTTTTTCGGGTCCCACTGGGTGTGCCAAAAGTGTGTTGACGCGAAAATAGGACATCACCTCTGCTGAGCGTGCCAGCCAATCTGACCTGATAATTAACAATGGAAAATATTAGGGATCGCTTAGAGAACCGATGGCCTTTTAGCAGCATGTGTACCAGCGCGACCGAAGCGCGGATGCGTCAGTAGATAGATCGGGTGGAATCGGCCAATTGTGACGTCAGCACTCGAATAGGTCGAAATAGGCTGTAGTGTTAGAAGCCGATAGGATCTAGATCGAGTGGGGTAATTGGTGATAATTGCTAAAAACTGCAAGAATTGTTACAAAAACTTGCAGATCTAGCTAATACCGGTAAGGGGTATATAATGAACTAGATGAAACCTTAGTGATGCGCCTGGAGGTTAAAGCCTATGGTTATTCACTAAAATGGTCCTCACAAGCTTGGCGGAGATCAATCAATGTAGCCTGACGAACTGGAAGGATGGTGTTGTAGAAAAGGGAAAAAGGCAATGGCGATGTCGCCAAAAAGTAGATGTTGTAAAAGTAGATGCTGTAAAGTAAAGGGTTTGCCCAGGGGCGGTTTGTTCGATATTGGTGTGTATGCTTTTTCCGACCATGCAGGGTCGCTATTTATGTCCTGAAGACAACCCAACTCCTAGATGATTATGGCACTGTTTACTTGCATCTAAAGAAAACAAACACTTACTAAAAGTAGAAAAGGACTCTCGTAGGAATCTGAAAACTGACTCTTGAGCGGTTGGCAATCATGGATTGACCCACCTCCACCGTGCTTTCCCTTTGGCGTATCCCCCTCATTACCGCCTTCTTTCTCTCTATCGGCCGATCCTTTGGTGGACCATTGGCCGATTGGTTTGACATGTTGGTCTATCGACAAATTTGAGCTCCCTTGACCATCGGCGAGTCTTGTTGACTGAACTTTTGAGGACCAGAGCATCCGAGGACCAATGGATGGTCACTCCTTGGTGTGATGAGTGATTGACAACGTGGTGTGGACTGACTCTTGGCCTCTGAGTATTGCAAGTGCAGGTTTTGGCTTGATTTGTGTTGGTGCAGGAGAAGAGCGGGTGCGAAAAGTCATAGCCTGTGTGGCCTCTGAGGAGTGGAAAGACAAGTAGGCTTGGCTCGATGGTCCCGGTGGCCGAACGAGACCAAGTGCGGGCCGCATGGTGGCAAGAAAAGCAAGACGAAGTAAGGTACAGTTTCTTAGTTGAGCCTCAAAACCATGATGGAGCCGGTGCAAGGTAGCGGCTCACAACTGAAGTCTGCTCGTGGGGTTTGGTTGGTTTACTCCAAAAACCAACACCAAGCTGGGATGACGTGGTGGCCAAGTCATGAGTGGGATTGGAGTAGAGGCTGCACTCCACGGACTTGCAGCGGTTCACCACAAAACGGTCAAGGTTTCTTCGTTGAGCCACAAATCCAAGACTGAAGACTCAGCAGGCGGATACGGGGTCTGGGTGCGCTGAGAGACTTCAAAGCGGAGGACACCTGTCGGGGTCGCAAGGCTTGCGTCGAGGTGAAGCAAGGTGCGGTCGCCGGGCTTCCGTCCGATGGTGCTACGATGAGAATTCCCAAAGTGACCTGTGGGGGCGTGTATCCTACTATTATGTAATAGGGGTAGTTTCGTCTTTCGGTGGCCTCCATATAAACAAAGAGGAGAGAGGATGGCGGTCACCACTTGCAACCCTAGCTCCTTTTCTTTCTTTTTTCCCTTCCTATTTTCCATAGGATTTTCTATAGGACTAGCTTCAGAGCTTCATTGTATCTTTAGAGATGGATGGATTATCGGGCAAGCTAGACCTTGTATGAATCATTCATGGTGTGTATAGAAGGTTTGGTGTGATTGCTCAAGTGTTCTTGTTGCTCCTCCTGTTTCTATATTTCGGTGAGTTTCGGAGCCTTTTCTTGGATTTTTTGTTTGTCGCTCGATTCATCGTTTTGACGGTGTTTCTCTCTAGATTTTTTGAGGGGATCACGGGTGAGTGCTGTCGGTGTTTTAGACCGGCAACCTACCAAGGGGAGTACCCAAGGTAGATGAATGTGACCTCGCCGAGATCGGTAAATCGAAGGAAGAGACACATGGCACACAATTTAGACAGGTTCGGGCCGCGAGGTGCGTAATACCCTACGTCCTGTATGCTGCATAGCTCTGGATTGATTGGGTGTGATTACAAGATGATGCGTATGAGCGAGATAGGGGTCCCTGCGTCGTCTTATGTAGTCCAGGAGGCAGGGTTACAAGTCGGTTTGAGGAGAGAGTACAAGTCACGTCTAGGAGTTCTCTACACAGTTCAAGACATGTATAGCTTCCTATTCGAGTACTCCTCCACCGTAGTCCTTGCACCCCACACCATCAGGTGTCGTGTGGCACAAGCCTAGTAGTCCCAGGGGCCCACTGAGTAGTTGGTCCTGGTACCCACCGAGGTAGTGGGCCCAGGGAGGTCCATACGACAAGCCCCCGAGTACTTTGTAGTCGAGCAGGATAGTTTCGAGTAGTCTTGATGGCCTAGACGATTAGTCCTCAGGTGTCCCCAAGTATTACAAGCCAAAAGTCCTCAAGAGTACTTGAAGCATCCCGAGGCTGGAAGGTACTCCAGTTGATCCTTGAGTAATCTTGAAGTCTTCTCGAGTAGTTCCCAAGTGTCCTCGAGTTCTTCTCTTGAAGGTTTTCAATGGCACTCGCCTTGTCTTGAAGAAGAAACCATATGGAAAATGCGATTTGAAGAATCACATTCCATATGGAATGTAGCCCACGAGCCTTAGGTCGAATTGTAGATTCAAGCTCAGGGTCAATCTGAAGTTCTGCCAAAATTATCTTGTAAACTCAGGAGAAAAAACCGAAGGACACGTGGCACGGAGCCCCCGAGCCTTGAGTCGAGTACTTCCTCTCGAATTGAAGGGTCATCTTGATTGTAGAATGTGTCTTGAGTTGCTCTTGAGTCTTGTTGCCACCCAGGTAGTCTAGCAGATGTAGCCGAGCCCCCGAGATGGAGTGGATCGAGTACTGGAAGCCGAAGAGTCAGGCAGCCGCCGCTGAGTCAGTCATCGATACTTATCCATCCGGCCATTGCAGCGCCACCGGTAGGTTATAAATAGAGGCTGAAACCCTTAGGTTTTTCATTCCCTGCAGTAGCAGCTACTAAAGTAGATCTAGTCAACCATCCACTTTTGCTTTCTACCGCCACGCCGTAGTTTGCAAGTGAATCACGCACCGCCACTGCTCGCCACCAGTGAAACCCCCGAGCGAATGCGAGTGAAGACCCCGTGCACTTGGAGGATGAAGCCTTCTCCATCCAAGGGTGCAAAGGCTAGTGCCAGTGCCGGGAAGAAGAGATCCTGCAACGAGGCGGAGGGATCTGCCTAGGGGTAAATGCCGCCGACGTCTCCCCCACGCCCAATCCAAACAAGGAGTGGAAAAGTCCAAGGTGAAGATTGAAGATCTGTTGGCGCTGGTGAACAGCGGGTTCCTCCACGAGAAGGAGATGGACATGTGGCGCGCCGCCGCGGGCGACCCGTACCCCATGGAGAAGAACCCCGACGAGGTCCCCATGTTCGCCTGGTTCGCGGAGCGCGGACTAGCACTCCCAGTGAGTGATTTCTTCAAGGGTCTCCTCAAGTACTACGGTATCGAATACTTGAACTTGAACCCTAATGGCATTTTTCACATCTCCGTCTTTGTCCACTTCTGTGAAGCCTTCGTGGGGATCAAACCCCACTAGATCTTGTTCCGAAAGTTTTTTCCGTGTGAAGCCGCAGCCGAGCGCCAACGACCCGCGAGTAGTCGGAGGAGTCGGCATTCAAATGCGTGAAGATGTCGCCGACCAGTACTTGTCGTACAAGCTCATCGACTCGAACCAAGACTGGAAGGCCAAGTGGTTTTATATCACGAACCACCACTCGGAGCTGCCGAAGCCAAGCGGGAAGCAGCTGATGCATTTGTCAAGGTGGAACACAGAGCCGACGATGCAGGAGGGTATTCAACTACCCGAGTTGATGCTGAAGATCAAGGCTTTGAGGGAAGCCAGGCGGAGGGCCGAACACGTGGCCTTCAGCTTCATGAAGAAGAGGGTGCAGCCGTTGATGGCACGCAACACCCTCGGGTACCAGTACACAGGCGATGAGGATATGTTGAGAATGCCCGGCAACGAAGTCGATGATGAAGACATTGTCAAGAGGCTAGGTAGAATTTTCAAGGATATGCCACTGTACTGTGACAACCCGCCCAGGAAAATACCGTACTATCGCCTAAGACCGATCCACTTTGGTCATTAAGCAAAAGTAAAGTATCGTTCTGTCGTTAGTTGCCGGGTTAACGCCCGGTAAATCACTTAGAATTCAAACAGAGGATCGACATATGCATTAAAACACACGCGAAGGCGAGTCTAGAGTACAACACGAGTTAACATAATTTATTACAAACCATTGTTCATGACATGGAGTAAAGGTTCAGAGTTTGAAAACAGCGGAAATAAAATAAACTAGCACAACGGTAGACATCACAGGAGGCCGTCCGTGATGTCATCACTTGTCGTCACCCTTTCGGTCAACAACACCTGCAACCACAGTTTTAAAGCAAGGTTGAGTATACTAATACTCAGGAAGACTTAACCGTCGGGTGATAACTACATCACCAAACTGTAGACATGAAAGGCTTTTGGTCGGTGGAGTTCCTTTTGCTGAACAGCTACTAAGAGTAGCTCCTTATTTTCAATCTTTTAGTACAAGTTCTAGTTGATTACCATTTCTAAATGTGCCATCTAATTCAATCAAGAATTGGGCAAGCAATTAATTCATACAACAATATTCCTCGAGTTCCATCATTATGGGATATCATGGCCAGTTGATTAAGCAGTCTCGGATAACAGTGAGAGGCTGACAATCGATTGATTTAAACCTTGCAAGGTGGATCTAAGCACACGGAAGAATGCATACCCCCAGGGTATACACCGACCCGGCGGTTCCCATCGATCTTCATCCCAGGAGCGGAACATACATTCCTTGGTACAAGGTTTACTGGATCGCTCCCACACGAACGTCCAGACTCACGCAGGTACCACACTGTTGCAAGCATGGGGACACAAGTGCCCCAGGTTTAGTAGGGAAAGGTTCCCTTACCGCGTCAATTGGGTACTAGGCTTACCGGTTACATACCCGGCATATGTTTAGTACGTTCAAAAGCTTATCCCACGAAAGCCACTGGACATGAGCAACCCATGTTATGTGGCTCAAAACTAGCCTAGTGGTGCAGCACATACACCTAGAACTATTATGGAACTTGAGTTATGAATTTTTGAAGAAAATCAAACATAATTCAAGAATAATTATTTGTATTATTTATAAAATTGTGATTAATTCACCAGAGGTGTGTTTTGGAATTAAAAGACAGTATGCAAAAGTAGTTTGCAAAAACTTAATTATTTTTAGCTAGAAAAATCACTTATTCAGATCTGTCAGAAATGGAAAAACATATTTAGAAACATATTTACATCATACATTTGTGCAATTTTTGGTTTAGGAGCTAGACATGACCTAACACACAACATATCCAAAAATTGGACACAGAGGATTTATAGATTTTGAGTTATTGCAGATCTAGGTTTTTCACATTTGTATTTTTCATGCAAACAATAACAGGAATTAGCTCAGGCAAGAATAACAAAAGTTGTAGAATAATTCACAACGGATCCAACAAAATTAGTTTTGCATTTTTCTAATTTTTCTACGATTTTCTACGCAATTTACAAGAAGCAGCCAAAACAGTTTTACTATTTGAGTTACCAATTGCAGGGAGGCCCTCGAAAAGAACTCCAGTTTCCCAATGTGGTCCCTGGGCGGGCCGGCCGGCGCGGCTCGCCGGAATTGAGACACTCTGGTGAGGGATTCGGTCGGGGGATGGGTGGGGAAGGAAGAGGAGGTCACTAGGGTTCGGTTTGTGGCCTCAGACGGGTGGTGGAGCACGGTGGGCGGCCGGCCGGCGGCGTCCGAGCGGGGCGGCCGCGGTGCGGCTCGGCTCCGGTGGTGCTCGGTCCGGGACGGGACGGTTGGTGCGGGGCGGTTTGGGAGGTCGTGTGGAGCTATTGGACCCAGCAGGGCCCGGCGACATGAGCTAGAGAAGGGGAAAAACTCGCCGGCGGCCATGGCGCGGCGGCGGCCCGGCCTGTTCGGGCCGGCGCGGTCGCGGCCATGCGCGGGGCGGTGCATCCGCTAAATAGGCAACAGGAGAGGGGGCGTGGCCCCGCACCGGGCGCGCCCACGGCCACCGAGGCGGCGCGAGGACCGAGGCCTCGGAAGGCGCGCCCGACGGGGGGTAACGCGACGGACGGGGGGCAAGAGTATGGCGCGTACGGGCGGCGCCGAGCACGACGCGTTCCCGGCGTTCAAGGCATCGGGAGGTGAGCCGCGACCTCGGGAAGGCGCGGACGGCCCCGGGAACGCGCGCGCGGGGGACCGGACGCCGAGGCGGCGGCGGCGGCGCGGCGCGCGCGCGCGCGTGCTCGCGTTCTGGCGCCGACGTTGCGGGCTGCCCCTGTTTGACCCAGTTTTTCCAAAAAATCTTGAATAGAAGTGCACAAAGTGATGAATAGGAAAGTTGTAGATCTCACTACCCCCTACAACTTTCATAAAGGCCGTCTAGTGTTTTTCTCAACTGATTTTGCAGGAACGTCGTGCCAACTTTGAATGCCGGCCTGTCTCTGTGCAGAGGAGGTACTGTCAGTCGATCGAGTTTTTCACCAATTTCCACCCAAAATTTGAAATGCCAATCTACATGAAAGTTGTGTTCCTCAACAAGATGGACAACTTTCATAAAGGTAGATTTTGAAGTGTTTAGGTGAATTTTGGAGAACGCGGCAAAAGTTCCGGACGACATTCACTGACGTCAACGGTTAAGCCAGATTTGACAGTGTCTTTGACCAAGGGTTGACCACGGGTGTGTGTAGACTTGGTCAAGGGGTTCAATAGGGTTCATTGGCGAGGTTTTTTTGGGGTGATGACCCAGGTTGACCTAGGTTTGACCTCTGTTGGCCGGTTTGACTCGGCTGATTCGGCCATTAGCGCTAATGACGCTAATTAAAAACCTAGGGCGTCACAGCCTACCCCCCTTAAGAAGAATCTCGTCCCGAGATTTGAAATTCTAAGGACAAGATAGGGAAATAAGGAAGTGGTCCTCTCGGATTTTCTGGAATTACTCTGAGGGAGCAACGCGATGGGATTATTGGACAAAGAGCATAACCACCATCGGTTTAGGCTTAGCCCATAGGAGTAGTCCAAGGCGACAGGTAGTGGAAAGCTTTTGCACAAAGTTTACTTGCAGATGCAAGCGGAAAGTATGGAAAGATAAATTGGTATAGGATCTTCCGAACGATCGTGCTCACATGTCATTTAGGTTGCAACCTTAGGTGGCATTGTCGTGCCACTACTGTGCAATATTTTTTTTTCAACAAGTGGTGTGATGCACATGTTTATGGAGACACGATGCATATGCTCATGTAGTATGGTGCTTATGATGCATGTTAGCATGACTCGGTTACCCGCAAAACGAGTTAGTGATTGAGAAGACAATCACAGGTTGAGAAGGAGTATGCGTGGCGAGTTGAATTCTCACAACCAAGATACCTAGTGCGCTCCTAGTAGCAACCATGTGGCTACAGCGCACATGACGTCCTAGGTTCCGTCACGGCACCTTTAGTTATGGGATAACAACTTCACCAAACACAAAGGATAGAGTGGGAAATATTGAAAACACTCCAAGCCTATGCATGTTAGTTCACCCAAGGTCCCAAATGCACATGCTATGCAAATGCATGCTCAAGAAGAGACATAATTATGCTTTTATTTTTCAAAAGGTTGTGAGCAAGACCACGGGGAATAAGCTCATGATTGCATGTTCAAAATAACCAGGACAAGGATATTAATACGAAGAATATCCTAGTGCTTCAATATGTCTGAGGACAAGGGGTTGAAAGGAAAATACAAGCCGACGGAAATGACATGATGATAGGAGAATCACTACTGAAGATTGAATCCTAAGATCAAGACATTCCCACGGCCTGGTAGAATGGCAAAAGTTCGCTTTTCTCATGTTGGGTAATACTGGGTAGTCATGTGCACAAAGGCACTGTTGTATGCTAGAACTCGGAGCGAGCTCACATACATAATGATATGAAGTTCTGGCAGTTGTGAACAAAAATTCATAACCAAAAATGCAGAACCCTCAAACCTTTCCCAAGTTTCCCGGTTACTACAAAAGTTCATTAACACCTATTTAATTTTCAAGGTTGAGCTCGAATCAAGGAAAACAAGGTGGACGATACAAGACCTAGATGTTCCTAGGAAAGTGTAACCTAAACTGAAAGAAACAAGATCGGAACTTGCGGCTACAAGCTAGGCTAGCTAAGGAGCAACAGTTTTTAAACAACTGGCTCATTTTAAAAACTAGGACAAGGTTCAACAAGTAAACAAGTTTTTTTTTCAAAATTTCGGCAGCATGACAGCTAGGTATGAGAGATTCTCTAATTTATAAAAAGCACATACTAGCAAAATTTTCCTTAGAGAGCATGTGGGATTCTAGTTTTCGGGTCCATTTTAGTTGTTTCGATTTTTAATATGCATGCAAGACGTCCTATCCGACCACACATGGCAATCAAGCCAAAAATTGAAGTTAGTGCCGGTGGCAAGGCAACAATTACGGTTCTCCCTATAATAACTAGTCGAGACTATCGATACTCGCTTAGCGACTTACGAACGTGGTTAGTGTACCTGCAGAAGATCACAGAACACAACGAACCTTTCATGCCAGCACTCATGAAAGCGTCCACATACATTACCGTTCACTATAGAAACGACATCCATGCGTTAAGCCACTGCATGGACAGCGTCCAACCTTGGACACCCTCCGTTTGAATGGAGTGTATCCTTGCCTCGCATGAGTGACATGCAGAATGCACACGTATGAAACACGTGGTGACACACAACTCATAAACAGACGCGAAGATGGGATCCGTGGAATGGATCACTCCATCAACCCTCGCAATTCCCGTGATGCGGAACAGCACACATATAAAACACGTGGCTCATCTAGTTTGGTTGTGCAAGAAGGTAAGTCTGACATAAAGTAAAATGTGCTGGAAGTTAGCAAAATAAACCATAGATTACTAGGCCACCTGAAAGAACCCAAAAATTCCCTCTAGGGCCTCTCGGTCTATTTCCATCCTTAACGATCCGATGCATTTTGCAAACACAACAAATCTTGGCATGTTTTATTCAAAAACCAGTGATTAAGGTTGTTAATTAAACTCTGGTGCATGCAGTCGCTCTGATACCAGCTGTGACAACCCGCCCAGGAAAATACCGTACTATCGCCTAAGACCGATCCACTTTGGCCATTAAGCCATAGTAAAGTATCATCCTGTCGTTAGTTGCCGGGTTAACGCCTGGTAAATCACTTGGAATTCAAACAGAGGATCGACATATGCATTAAAACTCACGCGAAGGCGAGTCCAGAGTACAACACGAGTTAACATAATTTATTACAAACCATTGTTCATGACATGGAGTAAAGCTTCAGAGTTTGAAAACAGCGGAAATAAAATAAACTAGCACAACGGTAGACATCACAGGAGGTCGTCCGTGATGTCATCACTTGTCGTCACCCTTCCGGTCAACAACACCTGCAACCACAGTTTTAAAGCAAGGCTGAGTATACTAATACTCAGCAAGACTTAACCGTCAGGTGATAACTACATCACCAAACTCTAGACATGAAAGGCTTTTGGCCGGTGGAGTTTCTTTTGCTGAACAGCTACTAAGAGTAGATCCTTATTTTCAATCTTTTAGCACAAGTTCTAGTTGATTACCATTTCTAAGTGTGCCATCTAATTCAACCAAGAATTGGGCAAGCAATTAATTCATACAACAATATTCCTCGAGTTCCATCATTATGGGATATCATGGCCAGTTGATTAAGCAGTCTCGGATAACGGTGAGAGGCCGACAATCGATTGATTTAAACCTTGCAAGGTTGATCTAAACACACGAAAGAATGCATACCCCCAGGGTATACACCGACCAGGCGGTTCCCGTCGATCTTCAGCTTGGGAGCGGAACCTACATTCCTTGGTACAAGGTTTACTGGATCGCTCCCACACGAACGTCCAGACTCACGCAGGTACCACACTGTTGCAAGCAGGGGGACACAAGTGCCCCAGGTTTAGTAGGGAAAGGTTCCCTTACCGCGTCAGTCGGGTACTAGGCTTACCGGTCCCATACCCGGCATATGTTTAGTACGTTCAAAAGCTTAGCCCACAAAAGCCACTGGACCGGAGCCCAAATCCCATGCGCTTACCACATGAGCAACCCATTTATAAAGATCTTATGATTCCAACATAAGAACCTATTCTTGCGAGTGACGAACATCACTCGACTTCTACCGGGTCCTATAGCATAGCAGTTATCGACCTAGCATACTAGTAAAAGAACATAGTTACCTAGGGATCATGCATCTAGGGTTTCATTCAACTCCTGAAACGTAAATGCACAATCATAGCAACGATAATTACATAAAATTCGAAAACAGGGTTAATGATCCAGGGCTTGCCTTAGATGTCAAGGTTGGCCTTGGGCCCTTCTGGACTTTGGTCCAGGTCTTGCTCTACAACGACGTGGTGCACGTCTCCTTCAGCTCCTCCGTCTCCTCCTTCCAGCACACGCGTACAACTACCGTTCGGGAGATCTACACGAGGATGCAAATGAAAGATTTAATTAACGATTTTAATTTATTTAATCACAACAATAAATGATAACCATAGGGTGTATTAGTTGGACACATTCACCTAGATAAGAATACATTTAGCATACTCTTCCAAAAGGAACAATTTGCAATTCTTTATTCGCTATTCTTTTTGATGGTGACTGTGTACATATATAGGTAACTTCACAAACAGTAGTGGGTGGGCACGTTTAACTTTTTAACATGATTTGCAACCACACCCAAGATTGGTAGGGATGGTTTGGTGAATTTTCCCATTTAATGACTATTAAGCCTTTAATCGCTTCCATAGCTTTTATTCATGAAATTGATTAAGAAAATTCATTGGATGGGTGTGTTACACTCTACACACCTATAACAAGCCACTGGACACACGTGCAAGCTTTGGATAGCTAGAAATTAATTATTTTTAAAAAAGACAAAAGCTAGCTAGATGGACAAGGTAAATGCACACAAAAATAAATATTCCGCAAAATGATCCAAACTTTCTCACACATATTATGTGGCTCAAAACTAGCTTAGTGGTGCAGCACATACACCTAGAACTATTATGGAACTTGAGTTATGAATTTTTGAAGAAAATCAAACATAATTAAAGAATAATTATTTATGTTATTTATAAAATTGTGATTAATACAACAGAGGTGTGTTTTGCAATTAAAAGACAGTATGCAAAAGTTGGTTGCAAAAACGTAAATATTTTTAGCTAGAAAAATCATTTATCCAGATCTGGAAGAAATGGAAAAACATTTTTAAAAAAATATTTACATCATAAATTTGTGCAATTTTTGGTTCAGGAGCTAGTCATGACTTAACACACAACATATCCAAAAATTGGACATAGAGGATTTATAGATTTTGAGTTATTGCAGATCTAGGTTTTCACATTTGTATTTTTCATGCCAAAAATAACAGGAATTAGCTTAGAAAAGAATAACAAAAGTTGTAGCATAATTCACAACGGATCCAACAAAATTTGTTTTGCATTTTTCTGATTTGGCTACGATTTTCTACGCAATTTACAAGAAGCAGCCAAAACAGTTTTACTATTTGAGTAACCAATTGCAGGGAGGCCCTCGAAAAGAACTCCAGTTTCGCAATGTGGTCCCTGGGCGGGCCGGCCGGCGCGGCTCGCCGGAATTGAGACACTCTGGTGAGGGATTCGGCTGGGGGATGGGTGGGGAAGGAAGAGGAGGTCACTAGGGTTCGGTTTGTGGCCTCAGACGGGTGGTGGAGCACTGGTGGGCGGCCGGCCGGCGGCGTCCAGGCGGGGCGGCCGCGGTGCGGCTCGGCTCCGGTGGTGCTCCGGTCTGGGAGGGGGACGGTTGGTGCTGGGCGGTTTGGGAGGCCGTGTGGAGCTGTTGGACTGCAGCAGGACCGGCGACATGAGCTAGAGAAAGGGAAAAAACTCGCCGGGCGGCCATGGCGCGGCGGCGGCCGACTGTTCGGGCCGGCGCGGTCGCGGCCATGCACGGGCGGCGCATCCGCTAAATAGGCAACGGGGGAGGGGGCGTGGCCCGCACCGGGCGTGCCCACGGCCGCCGAGGCGCCCCGCGAGGACGGAGGCCTCGAAGGCGCGCTTGACGGGGGGGTAACGCGACGGACCGGGGGGCAAGAGTATGGCGCGTACGGGCGGCGCGGAGCACGACGCGTTCCCGCGTTCAAGGCATCGGGAGGCGAGCCGCGACCTCGGGAAGGTGCGGACGGTCCCGGGAACGCATGCCGGCGGGACCGGACGCCGAGGCGGCGGCGCGCGCGCGCGCGGCGCGCGGGCAACGCCGCGCGCGCGCGCGTGCTCGCCTTCTGGCGCCGACGTTGCGTACTGCCCCTGTTTGACCCAGTTTTTCTCAAAAATCTTGAATAGAAGTGCACAAAGTGATGAATAAGAAAGTTGTAGATCTCACTACCCCCTACAACTTTCATAAAGGCCGTCTAGTGTTTTTCTCAACTGATTTTGCAGGAACGTCGTGCCAACTTTGAATGCCGGCCTGTCTCTGTGCACAGGAGGTACTGTCAGTCGATCGGCCTGGTAGCTGTTGTTATAAGAGAACTCAGCGTACGACAAGCTCTTATCCCAACTACCACCATGCTTAAGTGCACATGCTCTCAGCAAGTCCTCTAGGATCTGATTGGTCCTCTCTGTCTGTCCATCTGTCTATGGATGATAGAATGAGCTGAAATTCAACTTGGTATCCAGAGACTCATGCAACTTCCCCCAGAAACAAGAGGTGACCTGGGTACCTCTGTCTGACACGATCTTCTTTGGTACACCATGCAAACACACAATCCTAGACATGTACAGCTCTACCAACTTAGCTCCTGTATATGTGGTTTTCACCGGAATGAAGTGAGCTACCTTGGTCAAACGATCCACAATGACCCAAATCAAATCATAACCATCTTGGGTTCCGGGTAAACCCACTATGAAATCCATTACGATATCTTTCCACTTCCACTCAGGCACCTTCAATGGTTGAAGCAAACCAGCGAGCCTCTGATGTTCAGCCTTAACCTGATGGCAAGTGTCACACAAAGACACATGTGCAACCACATCCCTCTTCATACCGTACCACCAATACCTCTGCTTGAGATTCTGGTACATCTTAGTACTGCTCGGATGGATAGAGTATGCTGAGTCGTGAGCTTCTCTTAAGATAGTCTCTCTGAGGTCTCCTGTTTCTGGCACACATAACTGACCTTTAAACCATACAGTTCCTTGTTCATCTTCTGTGAAATCTGGGGCTTCTCCCTGTTTCATACTCTCCTTGATTTTTTGTATCCCAACATCCTCTAATTGCCCTTTGCGTATCTCTAGCTCCAGAGTGGACTGCACTTCCAAGGTCACTCCCTCTGCATGTGCAACCACCTTCAAGTTGAGCCTTTCGAACTCTTTCACCAACTCAGCAGGAAACTGGAATACCATAGCCATGTTAGTATGGCCCTTCCGAATAAAGGCATCAGCGACCAAGTTCGCTTTACTAGGGTGATAGTGAATGTCCAGATCGTAGTCCTTGATCAATTCTAACCAACGGCGTTGTCTCAGATTGAGATCCTTCTGAGTGAAGATGTACTTTAAACTCTTATGATCGGTGTATATCTGGCACTTAGTTCCCATAACATAGTGCCTCCAAATCTTCAATGCATGAACCACTGCTGCTAGCTCAAGATCGTGCATACTCATGCTTCCTCAACTGTCGAGATGCATAAGCTATAACATGACCTTCCTGCATCAACACACAACCCATACCCTGTCGAGATGCATCACAATAGATGTCAAAGCTCTTCTGCAGATCTGGCATCACCAGAACAGGTGTTGTGGTCAACCGCTTCTTCAACTCTTCAAAACTGGACTGACATGCACCGGTCCACTTGAACTCCCTGTCCTTCTCTAACAGTGTGGTGAGAGGCTTCACAATCTTGGAGAATCCCTCAATGAATCGACGGTAGTAACCAGCGAGTCCTAGAAAACTGCTGATCTCAAAAACCGTACGAGGGGGTTCCCACTTCAACACATCACTGACCTTGCTCGGACCTACCGCGATACCTCCATTGGTGATGATATGACCCAAAAAAGACACTTCCTTGAGCCAGAACTCACACTTGCTGAATTTTGCGTATAACTCGTGTTCTCTCAGCTTTTGCAGCACAAGCCTCAAATGCTCCTCATGCTCTTCCTCATTCTTGGAGTAGATCAAGATGTTATCAATGAACACCACCACAAACTTGTCAAGATACTCCATAAAGATCTTGTTCATCAGGTACATGAAGTAGGTAGGTGCATTGGTCAACCCAAAGGACATAACCATGTACTCATAAAGTCCGTACCTAGTGGTAAAAGTTGTCTTAGGAATATCCGAAGGCCTAATCTTCATCTATTGATAACCGGATCGTAGATCGATCTTAGAAAACAGCTTGGCTCCTCTCATCTGATCAAACAAGTCCTCAATACGAGGTAGAGTGTACTTGTTCTTGATGGTAACATCATTAAGAGACCTGTAATCAACACACATCCTCTGTGTGCCATGCTTCTTACCCACAAAGATAACGGGTGCTCCCCAAGGTGATGAACTTGCATGAATGAACCCTTTTCCCATTAACTCTTTAATCTGAGCTTTAAGTTCTTGTAACTAATCGCTAGACATTCTAAATGGGCGCTTAGAGATAGGAGTAGTACCAGGCAAAAGATCAATAACGAACTCAACATCTCGGTCAGGGGGCATACCTGGCAACTCCTCAGGGAACACATCAGGATAGTCGCACACCACTCTTATGTCTTCCAGGCCGTTCCATCGAGCTTATTCAATGCACTGGCTGTTGATGGTGCGGGATCTTCTGCAAACTCAAATCTTTCACCAGCTGGACTAGTAAGCAGGACTGATCTCTTAGCACACTGAATCACTGCATCACACGCGGTAAACCATCCCATTCCCAGTATTGTCGGTGCGGAATGTTGTCCCGACACTAACTAGTAGTAAGCGCTGTGGTCTGTCCCTCGATGGTCGGTGCTAAGCAACTAGAGACACTCGGTTTATCCTGGTTCCGGCCGGGGCCATACATCTAGCAGGGGTATGCTCGAGGCACTATATTGCTTTGCACCGGGGTGCCTGTAGTGGGGCGGCTACAAGCAAGGCGGGAGAGGAGGCGTGGCCTCCAAGTCCCAAGCGGAGTGATTGAGGCGAGTGCCAATATCGTGGGAGTGACAAGGGGCGTGTGTGTGTTTCGTTCATGCGATGTCGTCACCTGCGGCAGGGGGGGATCAGCTTCCTTTTATAGACTAAGGAGAGGGTGAATTACAAGCATGCCACATTGTTTAGCTACATGCGGAAGTATGGAGTGCAGCGCCGCGGGGTTGGCGGTTGTCCTGGCGGTCTTTGCCCCGGTCTTGTCGTCGTAGCGCGTCCTGTACTTGAACAGGGGCGGCTTCGAGGGTGAAGGCGTAGTGGTTGGCCGAGGCGTCTTCATACGGGCTCGAGGAAGCCGTTGACGGTGATCCGTATGAGGTACAGTGACAGGCGTGGCGGCGTCCCGTCCCCGCGTGCCCAACAGCGCCGGAGTTGTTGTAGCAGTGCCCGGCGTGGCACAGCAGGCACGGGGACGGCCGCACAGGACCAACAGTTGCGGGGATGGCGCTCCCGCCGTCCTAACGTCATGGTTTGACCCTGCAGATTCATGAGGGAAGGGTTCGAGGGTGCAGCCGGCCCCCCTTCGAGGGTGCGGCGCGTTAGCCGTACGGGAGTGGGAAGCACAGTGCCGCGGGGCTGACACCGGCCATACCGCACGCCCCCCTCGCGCGGGGCGGGGATGGGTTTCCCCTAGGGAGTTGGCAGAACAGCGCCGACGCGTGATTCCCAGGCGCATGATGGCACGGCTCTGTTGTTTCAGAGCATTAAATGCCCGTACCCGCATGCGTGAGCAGGTGTGCTTGTGAGGGAGCCTCGAGCGAGGCGGAGGTGAGCCCTTGAGCGAGGCAGAACCCGCTCAAGGGAAACGTGAGCCCTCGAGCGAGGCGGAACCCACTTGAGGGAGGCGTGAACCCTCGAGCGAGGCGGAACCCGCTCGAGGGAGGCGTGAGCCTTCGAGCGAGGCGGAGCCTGCTCGAGGGGGCCTTTGACTGGGCCACCGCAGCGTGGGTCGTGCCCTGGGTGTGCGTTTAAGTAAGAGGTGTGTTTTGTTTTTGTTTTTTGCAGGTTTTAAGCAGGATCCTCCCAGTTTTTTAGGCCCCGACAGTAGCCCCCGAGCATCTGTGGGTATGCCGGCCAGGCTCCTGCAGATGCTGAAGCCTACTGATAGGACATCCTTCCCCCCTGGTTGCTAATGCCTTCCGTGGGGCCGCGTCAGCGGACCCGCGGGTCTAGCCCCCGAAGCCCTGCAGGAGTGTGGGTGCTCCTGCAGGGGTTTTACCGCGGAATCTGGTCAGTGGGCGTGGTACGTGTTCCAACCGGCATCGGCAATGTTTCAGCCGGCTTCGGTGACGCACGCGCGACTGGCACCATTCGCGGCCGGTGCATCCCAGGTGGTGTAGCCATGCATCGAGCCCCCGAGCCTGGGCCCATTCCAAGCGATCGGGGCGAGCTCTTCGTCTTGTTTTAAACGCGCCCTCGCCGTCCCTCCGCGGGACGGAGGGTGAGGTTTCCGCAACCCCCATCGGTCGGGTCGCGAATTGCGGATTCCTCATCGAGCTGTTAGCGGGTGGTTCGAGTGGACGCCCATGCCCCATTCGATAAGTGTAGGCTGCGTGGTCCGGAGACTCGTCCATTAAAGCGCTCGAACGGGTTTGCTATGTGGGGCTTGGTCCCATTCGCTAGGGACCAAGGGCGCGGAAGCTCTTCCTCGGTGGGATCCCCCCGGCTAGCTGCCCTCGCTGGCTCTCGAACACGACATGTGGGGCACCCTCGAGCCGGTGGGCTCGAGGAGAGGCTCGAATGCGCGCGCCCTCGTCGTCCCTAACTCTGGTGATCTGTGGCACCTGTTCGAACCCATCGCGGGTCAGGTTTCAAACCCCTAATTAGTAGAGCCGTGCAGGGTAGCAGCCAAGTGCCCCCGTCTTTTGCATCTGCAGGATTCGAGGGTCCTTGGCCGTGCCAGCTCTCGAGCCGCTGATCAGTAGTTTCTGTGAATCGAGGGCACCTGTGGCGCCTGTTTATTTCAAAATGGGCCTCGAGGCCACTGGTCGGTGTTCGCACCCTCCGAGGGTCGCACTTATTTGAGCCAGGGGCTCGGGCCGCTCGAGGGCCTCTCTTACTTGGTAAGGGACAGGGCCATTTAATGCCCACAGTCGCGGCTACAGTCTCGCGCCGCGGGCGCGCTTTTTCAGGCGTCGTGGCCGCGCGCGTAGTGGGCGAGGTGGGCAGGCGGACGTGACCGCCTGCCACGACCCTCCGGTTACCACGCCGTGATGATGGCGCACGTGCGGTTATGTGGCCGTCGTGGTCGTGGTAGGCCCCTCTTGTCAGTGAGTGAGTGCTTCTCCTGCAGTTAATGCGCGCGGGGCGTGCGCTCCGGAGGGCACGCCTCGCGGCCTATAAATCTGATAGGCGGGGAAGGGGCGGTTTTTACCTTTGCGCTTAGCATTCGCTGTCCTTGCCTCTTGCGCTCCAACCCCCAAGCCGTTCTCTCCATTGCGCCTCTGCTCTTAGAGCTATTCTTGCTTTCGGTTCCCTGCTCCCCCGCCCGTTCACATGGCTCCCCAGCAGCCCCTCGTCATCATCGACCCGCCGGCGTGGGAGCGCTCGACAGAGACGCCGCTGGCCCTGGGTCAGCTGGTGGCCGGCGGCCAGCTAGCGGCGAACGTGGATGGGCAACCGGCCGAGTGGATCGTGCCGTCGGAGAGGGAGCGAGTTCCCAATCCTCCGTACGGCTACATCGTCGGCTTCATACACTTCCACGAGCGCGGCTTCACGGCGCCGGCGAGCCGTTTCTTGTGGGGCCTCTGCTACCACTACGACGTGGAGCTTCAAAACTTCGCGCCAAACACGATCTCGCAGGCGGCCACGTTCGTCGGTGTCTGCGAGGGCTTCCTAGGGATCCCCGTGAACTGGGATCTCTGGGTCCACCTCTTCCGCGCGGAGCTACACACGCTGCCGACGTCGGAGCTGAGGACTCGCCATGCGGCGCGCGCCGGCGGCTTGGCGCTCTCAGTGCGGACATCGCGCAAGGAGGAGTACATCCCCTGCACGATGACCACCAACAACACGGACTGGGAGCGAGGATGGTTCTACCTCCTCAACGCCGAGCCCGGCCCCCCCTACACCGGCAAGGTGCTCCTGGAGAAGGCCGCCTCCTAGCACCACGGGGTGTCCCCGCCCCAGCACCAGGCACGGTTGGACTCGCTCGTGGCCGCGCTGAAGAAGCTGGCGGACCGCGCGCTGACTACGGGGTGTGTCCTTGCCAACCTCCACCACCGGCAGGTCGTCCCCTTGATGGAGAGGCCGCTCCGCATCTTCGAGATGACTGAGGTCGCAGACCCCATCGCGTTGGCGAGATCGCGGTTGCTGCCGGATCCCTTCCCGCGGGCCTTTGCAGCCACCCGGGCGCGACGCGCCATCGACCTCAGGTCGGGACGTTGCGGCGACGATGTCCTGTGGGCGTTCGAGATGCTCTCACCAGCCAACTGGTGAGCGGAGTTCTTGACTTCATTTCTAATTTAGCTGGGTTTCCGAGTTGTCGACGCATTTTAAGGCTTCGCGTGACCCCTGCAGATGGTGAGGGTGAGCGCCGCGAAGTCCGAGCCGCCCACCACCCGTTCCCCCCGCGCGCGCCGCGCGCGCGGCGCAACGGGGCCGGGAGCGGGAGCGGGTGGGCCGCGGGAGGGAGCGCGACGCGCGGCACCGGGAGCGCCGCGAGCGGAGGAGCGAGGAGTTCCGGCTATGCGAGCAGCAGGGGCTCTCCTCACCGGGGACCGAGGAGGAGGAAGAGGAGGAAGAGGAGGAGGAAGTTAGGGAGTAGGTCCTCGCCGAAAGGTGGGAGCCTGCACCCCCGTCGCCGGAGCCGGCTCCGGTGGCAGGAGTACCATCGCCTGGGGCGGGCGCAGGCGCCGCCACCGTGCGGGGCGGGCCGACGGAGGTGGCGCGGGCCACGGAGGCGCCGGCGCACGCCTCGGAGGCATCCGCGCGCGCGGCGGAGGCGTCCGCGCGCGAGGCGGGCCCGCGTGCGCAGCGAAGATTGTTGGAGGTGCGGCAGCGGCCGCGCCCGCAACGTCGGCGGGGGCCTCGAGGAAGAGGAAGCGTGCCTTCTCCTCCTTGAGGTAAGGAATTGTCTTTCAAGGGGTCGCGTGCCCGACAGGCGGGAACCTGACGGTTTGTTTCCATGTCCGCAGGGCGGCGCCAACCGTGCCCCCCCTCGCACCGGCCAAGGTGCTGAGGGCAGATGCGTCCGTCCCAACCAGGCGGCGGCGCTCGTCGAGGGCGTCGCGGGCGGGCGCCCGCGCGGCGACAACGGCGAGCGGGGGCTCGCTAGGCGCGGCCGAGGCCTCGAGGCCGCGGGCCGGGTGACATCACCCAACGGGCCGTAGCCGGCGGTTGCGAGGCACGGTGGGCGGCGGCCGGGGGGGCTCGCTAGGCGCGGCCGGAGGCGGAGGTACAGCCGGCGGCGCGGTTGTGGTGGCACACGGCCGGCGTCGGCCGCGGAGAGCCGTTCGGCGCCCGCGGCCGCCGAGGCGCGGCCGGAGCGGCGGCCGCGGCGGCTGCGGCGAGAGCCCGTGGCCGCCGAGGCGCGGTCGGAAATGGTCGTGGACGCGCGGCAGGAGCCCACCCTCGCCGGCGGCTCCCCAAGCGACGGCGGTGGAAATCCCCGGATGACGACGTCCCGCCGCCGCGGGTGGGACCGGTGGGCAAGCACTGCCCACCCCGGCCCCCGAGCCCCCGGTGCGGGGGCACTTGTTAGACGGTGGGACGGCCACATGGTGGGCGGGGGCCGGGGGCACGCGCGCCGAGGCTTCCTCTTCCCGCGCCGCCCCCGCCCTGGGCGAGGAGCACGGCGACGAGCCGCCCTCCAACGCCCAGGAGGAGCAGCAACTGTGGGAGGAGCTCCGCGATCACAGCGCCTCGCTCAACCGAGCGCTGAACGAGGCGCTGCGGATCCACGGCGGCCCAGCGTGGCGCGTTTTCCAGGTAAGATGCAGTTGCTTTTTTCTTTGATTTCGTTGTTTCCATGCTTATTTCTCGCGACGCGGCGCTTATTGGTTTTGGTCTATTGGCGGCAGGAGCTCGAGCACC
This sequence comes from Cenchrus americanus, assembly GCA_947561735.1. Classification (NCBI taxonomy): domain Eukaryota; kingdom Viridiplantae; phylum Streptophyta; class Magnoliopsida; order Poales; family Poaceae; genus Cenchrus; species Cenchrus americanus. The sequence goes on along the minus strand of OX387239.1, from coordinate 124,618,170 downwards.
GCGCCCGCGACAAGTACGGCACCCTCGACCAGATGAGTGCCGACCTCCGCCAGCTCCGGGAGCAGCGTGACGCCCTCGACGCCTTCGCGGAGGCCCTGGGGACCCAGGACGGCTGGCTGTCGTACCGGGCGGAGGCCCTGCGCGACCAGCTCTTGGAGCACGAGGGGCAGGTAGCGGCGCGTCCCCCTGCCATCGAACGGGTTTACACAGCCCTCATCGTGCGGATTCGGGTTGGGAGAGTTCGATTTCGTGAGCGGTCCGCTGGGCCGGAGGCAAGAAAGAAGGGACGTATCCTCGCGGAGGCGTAGGCTATCTCTGACTCACGCGTCCTTCCCGCAAGACCATCCACACCCAGCCTTGATTCGCTCGAGACGTCGGTCGAAACATACTTTAGCGCGCTTGCAAGTGGAATTTGCGAAAAAATGGGACCATTTTTTGGGGGGGGGGATGCCCCCGTAGTAGCCCCCGAGGGTGACTTGGGTTTCAGGGGAAAGTCGAGTTGCCCTTTGACTTTATTGACTTGTTACTATTTACATTCTCATTGCCAACTGGGGTGTTGGGCATGTTATTTACAACAAAAGACTTGGAGATCCTAGCTAAGGGTAGAAGCGACGTAGCTGCTAGATGTTCCAAGCGTTGGTGAGTTCCTCACCGTCCTCGTTGGCTAGCTTGTATGTGCCGGGCTTGAGCACCTTCACCACGACATAGGGTCCCTCCCATGGGGGTGATAACTTGTGGCGTCCTCAGTTGTCTTTGAGTAGCCTTAGGACCAAGTCCCCTTCGCTGAAGTCCCACCGGCGCACCTTTCGAGCTTGGTAGTGCCTTAGGGACTGCTGGTACCTTGCGGAGTGCATCAGAGCCACGAGGCGCGCTTCATCCAACTGGTCCAGTGAGTCCTCGCGGGCTCCCTGGTTGGCGTCTTCGTCGTAGTTTCGCACTCTGGGCGACCCATATTCCAGGTCCGTGGGGAGGACGACATCCGCGCCATGGACCAGGAAAAACGGGGTGAACCCGGTGGCCCTGCTCGGGATGGTTCTGAGGCTCCATACGACTGCCGAGAGCTCCGGAGCCATTTACGGTCAGACTTGTTCAGCTGGTCGAAGATTCTGGGCTTGAGGCCTTGTAGAATCACGCCATTGGCAAGCTCCACTTGGCCGTTGGTCTGTGGGTGTGCCACGGCTGCCCAGTCCACACGAATGTGGAACTTATCGCAAAACTCTAAGAATTTCCTGCCCGTGAATTGGGACCCATTGTCGGTGATGATGGAGTTCGGCACTCCAAACTGATAAACGATGTCGGTGAAGAATGTCATCACTTGCTCAGCCCTGAGATGTGTAATGGGGCGCACCTCCACCCACTTGGAGAATTTGTCGATCGCGACCAACAAGTGGGTGTAGCCCTCGGGCGCCTTCCGCAAGGGCCCGACGATGTCCAGCCCCCACACGACGAAAGGCCATGTGATGGGGATGGTCTGCAGGACGTGCGCAAGGAGGTTGGATTTGCGGGCGTAGAACTGGCACCCTTCGTAGGTGCGCACGATCTCGCTGGCGTCAGCGACCGCGATGGGCCAGTAAAAGCCCTGGCGGAACGCGTTGCCCACGAGGGTGCGGGGTGCGGCATGGTGGCCGCAGACACCCGCGTGTATGTCCCGGAGGAGCTCGCGCCCCTCGGGGATGGGCACGCATTGCTGCAGGATGCCGGAGGAGGCGCGCTTGTACAGCTCACCGTCGACGAGGGCGAAGGATTTGGCCATCCTGGCGATGCGTCTGGCCTCGGACCGGTCCGAGGGGAGTTCCCCTCGGTCCATCCAGGCGATGTACTTGTCGCGCCAATCCGCCCTGCTGGGAGCAGGCTCGACGTCCATGGCTTCGGCCTCGTTGGCGCGTACCCCTCGAGGAGGGAGAGCACGAACGCCTCATTCGGGGGGTCCTCGTCCATGGGCTCTGCGCCTGCTGGATTCGAGGGAGCCCCCGAGGGTTCTGTGCAATTCGGGGGATGCGGCTTGAGGGTGATGGACGGTTGGGCGACATCTCGAGCGAAGAGGTTCGGCGGGATAGTGATCCACCCCGACGCGATCTTGGCGAGTTCGTCCGCCTCCTCGTTGTACCGCCGGGGCACGTGGTTGAGCTCAATGCCGTAAAATTTGTCCTCGAGGGCTCGTACGGCCTTGTAGTACGCCTCCATCTTGTTGTCGTGGCAGCTCGGGTTTTTCATGACTTGGTCAATCACGAGCTGCGAGTCCCCCCTCAAGTCGAGGCGCTTGACGCCTATCTTGATGGCGATCTTGAGGCCGCAAAGCAGGGCCTCGTACTCCGCCATACTGTTCGATGCGGGGAAGTGAAGGCGCACAGCGTACCGCATGTGCTCCCCGATGGGTGACACGAAGAGCAGGCCCGCGCCCGCCCCTGTCTTCATCACCGAGCCGTCGAAGTACAGAGTCCAGCATTCCGCCTGGATCTGTGGCGGCGGCAATTGCGTGTCCGTCCACTCGGCAACGAAATCCGCCAAGATTTGGGACTTGATGGCCTTGCGCGGGGCGTAGGCGAGCATTTCGCCCATCAGCTCCACCGACCACTTGGCGATCCTGCCTACTGCGTCCGGATTGCTGATGATCTCCCCTAATGGAAAGGAGGAAACCACCGTGATAGGATGGGCCTCAAAGTAGTGGAGAAGCTTGCGCAGTGCGAGAACCAGTGCGTAGAGCAGTTTCTGGACTTGTGGGTAGCGTGTTTTGGTGTCGGATAAGACCTCGCTGATGTAGTACACCGGCCGCTGAACCGGCAAGGCGTGGCCTTCCTCCGTGCGCTCTACCACGATCACGGCACTGACCACCTGAGTGGTCGCAGCCACGTAGAGGTACAGAGGCTCGCCGTCTTGCAGCGGTGTAAGGATCGGGGCGTGAGTGAGGGACGCCTTTAGCTCATCAAGCGCCTCCTGGGCCTCGGCGGACCAGGAGAAACACTCGTGCTTTTTGAGGAGCCGGTAGAGGGGCAAGCCCTTCTTGCCGAGCCGCAAGATGAAGCGGCTCAAGGCGGTGAGGCACCCCAGCACCCTTTGAGCCCCTTTGAGGTCCCGAATCCGACCCATCCGCTCGAGGGCAGCAACCTTTTCGGTGTTGGCCTCGATGCCTCGCTGGGAGACAATGTATCCTAGAAGCATGCCCCGTGGCACGCCAAAGACACATTTTTCGGGGTTCAATTTTACCCCGTTGGCCCGTAGGCAGCCGAACGCGATGCTGAGGTTGCTAACCAGGTCATCCGCCTTCCTGGTTTTCACGACTATGTCGTCCACGTACGCCTCAACGGTTCGCCCGATGTGGTCTCCGAAGACATGCTGCATACACCGCTGGTACGTTGCACCCGCGTTTCGGAGGCCGAACGGCATCGTGATGTAGCAGTACATCCCGAACAGCGTGATGAATGAAGTCACGAGCTGGTCGGACTCCTTCATTATTATTCGGTGGTACCTGGAATAGGCATCAAGGAAGCAGAGTAGTTCACACCCAGCGGTCGAATCAACAATTTGATCGATACGCGGCAAAGGAAAAGGAACTTTAGGACATGCTTTATTAAGACTAGTGTAGTCTACACACATCCGCCACTTCCCATTCTTTTTCTTCACTAGTACAGGGTTAGCTAGCCACGTAGGGTGGAACACTTCCTTGATTAACCCGGCCTCAAGGAGCTTTTGCAGCTCCGCTCCGATCGCTTGCCGCCTCTCCTCGTCAAAGCGGTGGAGCCATTGCTGCACGGCGCGGGAGTGAGGTAGGATGTCAAGGGAGTGCTCGGCGACCTCCCTCGGGATGCCTGGCATGTCCGAGGGGCTCCACGTGAAGATATCGGTGTTGGCGCGGAGGAAGTCGACGAGCACCACTTCCTATTTCGGGTCGAGGGCAGAGCTGACCCTCAACGCCTTGCCCTCGGGGGCAGCAGGGTCGAGGGGAACTTCCTTGGTCTGCTCAGCAGCCTCGAAGCTGCCGGCATGCTTGGTGGTGGAGCTAAGGTCCTCGTTGACCAACTTCTCCATGTTGGCTACCAGCGCTTCGTCCAGCGCTAGAGCCTCTGCGTGCTCCACGCATTCGACGTCGCAGTCGAAGGCGTGCTCGATGGATGAGCCCACGGTGATGACGCCGTTGGGCCCCGGCATCTTCATCTTGAGGTAGGTGTAGTTGGGGACTGCCATGAACTTGGCGTAGCAGGGCCGCCCAAGTATGGCGTGGTATGCGCCCCTGAACCCCACCACCTCGAAGGTGAGCGTCTCCTTGCGGTAGTTGTCCGGCGTGCCGAACCAGACGGGCAGGTCGATCTGCCCGAGGGGTTGGACGCGCTTGCCTGGCGCGACGTGATGGAACGGCGTCATGCTGGGCCGCAGCCGATCCAACCCGATCCCCAACAGGCGCAGCATGTGCGCGTAAAGGATGTTGAGGCTGCTGCCTCCGTCCATCAAGACCTTCGAGAACCGCGCGTTCCCGATGACTGGGTCGACCACTAGCAGGTACTGGCCCGGGTTGGGGATGAGGTTCGGGTGATCCTCACGGCTGAAGGTGATAGCGTCCTCTGACCAGTCGAGGAAGGAAGGAGGCGCTCTCTCCGCGGCAAGAACCTCGTGCCGCTCCCGCTTGCGCTGGCGGCTGGACATGTTGATGGTCGGCCCCCGAAAATGAGGAAGACGTTCTCTACGGTGGGAAAGCCGCCGGCGTCGCCATCACCCCCGTTTTTCTTGGCCTCGTCATCCTTCGCGGCGGCGCGGCTGTAGAACCGCATGAGCATGTCGCACTGCTCGAGGGTGTGGTTGACCGGTGTCTTGTGGTAGGGACATGGCTTCTTCAGCATGTCGTCGAAAACCCCCGGGCCACGAGGGGCCGCTCGAGGGGCCCGTCGAGCCGGGTCAACAGCAAGGGCTTCGCCGTCGTCGTCGTGCCCCTGCTCACGCGCCTCGCGGCGCGGCTTCTTTCCCTTCTTGCCCCGCTTGTTGTTCTTCTGGCGGAGCTGCTTGGACTTGCTGCCCTCCGCGGGCGCATCGTCCGCGCGCTTGCCCTTCCTGCCATCGAAGATCGCCCCCACTACCTCTTCGCCTGAGGCAAAGCTGGTGGTGATGACCAATAGCTCGTTCGAGTCGACCGGCGGGCTGCGCCCGAGCTCGCGCACGAGGTCCCGGCATGTGGTTCCCTCAAGGAAGGCGTGCACGATCTCAGACTGCGCCACGTGGGAAGCTCTGTACAGCGCTTAGAGAAGCGTCGTATGAAGTCCCGAAGCGATTCGCCGGGCTTCTGGGTACAAGAGCGCAGGTCCCAGGAGTTCCTAGGGCGCACGTACGTGCCCTGGAAAGTGCCCACGAACGTCCCAGTTGTGGATCTGACTGGCCGGCAAGTGTTCGAGCCACGTCCGCGCCGAGTCGGAGAGGTGTAGGGGGAGGTTGCGGATGATAGCCTCATCGCTGGTGGCTCCGCCCAGCTGACACGCCAATCGATAGTCGTTGAGCCACACACAGGGGTCTGTCTCCCTGTTGTACTTGACGATTGTCGTGGGCTGGTGGAAGCGTTGGGGAAAGGTCGTCGTGCGGATCTCCCGGCTAAACACACGGGTTCCCGGGGGCTCCGGTGTCGGCGAGCGATCCTCATCGCTATCGTAGCATCCACCCCGTCGAGGGTGGTAGCCTGCTACCGCCCGCGCCTCCGCTTTGCTCGTTCGTCGGGCATTGATGACATTGTGGGCATCGCCGTCTCGCGCTTGCCCGCGCGTGTCGAGGAGTCGGTCTTTCGTCGGCGTGCGCCCCGGGTTGGCGGGGCGTTCCGCCGCTGCACCCGCGTGCACCGAGGGTTCGGGGCCTTGCACGCCCCCGTCGTCCTGCGCACTCCCCTGTTGGAGGATGGGGGACACCGAGCTTTCGCCCTGCTGGATGGCCGCTTGCTCAATGAGCGCCTGCGCCTCGCGGTGCAGGTTCCGCGCCTCGGGTGTCGAAGGGGCGGGCATGGCCCGCAGTAGTGTCGCGGCGGCGATGAGCTTTTGGCTTGCTCGTGGGGGCGTATCCGGATTGTTGATGTTGAAGTCGGCGTTGATGCGATCACGGGCTTGTCTGCCCAGCTCGCGCGCACGTTCGCCATGCGCGGACGCTTCCCCTGCGATGGAGGCGCGAAGCAACCGCACCGTGCGGTATTCCTCCGCTAGCTTGGCCTCGAGCTCGCGTGCTTGGCCTAGCTGCGCGTTGATATCGGCCCCCCCTTGGTGGTGAGGGAGGAGGGGCGCTTGGCCCCGCAGCCAGGCGTGAAGCAGTCCCTAGAGCGAGAGGAACCTTTCCGTCGCCGGTGCCCGCTGCGCCAGTGGTGTTTGCTGGGTCGTTGGTGATGATGACACAGCACTCCCGCGCGGGGTCGTAGCTCCCTGCACTGGAGTCATCGGAGTAGCCGAACCAGTAGTCCGTGGCGTCAAGGAACCGCCTGAACATCACCGGGTCTGGCACGCCGGAGAAGTCCCACTCCGCGTACCCATGCAAGGTCGCGGTTGGTAGCACGTCGAGAGAGCCTATGGACGACTCGTCGCCGGCGGAGGCGCTAGGGTCCCTGGCAACCAAGACGTGGCGGCCAGGGGGAACCCTGCGCATCATGGTGTTGGCGTTGGCATTGTAGGCCGTCGTGGCGCCGCGCAGACCGATGGGGAAGTGCGGTCCGGAGACCGAGCGCTCCCCCGTCGGGGCGGCCGTCGTCGTGGTGACGGGTGTGCCGCGTTGTGAGGCGGCGCGCTCGGCATGCCGTCGCTCCGACCGCGCCTAGCGTGAGCGCCGGCCGAGCGGCGGCGTCGTGGCGCCGATGGGCCCGCAACGTCCGTGCCGGCGGGTGTTGGCGTCGCGGCGACGCGCTGCGGCGGCGACCGGGGCGGACCCGGCTTGGCGCCGCGCGCGGAGTTTCTGACGGTTGGTGAGGCGCATCAGGTAGCCGTTCCCAGTGGCCTGAACATTCAGGCCCCCGAACCATATTTCGAACCCGACGGGGAGGGGGTCCGAGCTGCCCATGGAGTAACACGTACCGCAGTACTCGGTGCGAATCACCATTGAGGGAGCTGATGACGGGTTGACCTTCAGCGCACGTTTGCCCCACGGTGGGCGCCAACTGTCGGTGCGGAATGTAGTCCCGACACTAACTAGTAGTAAGCGTTGTGGTCTGTCCCTCGATGGTCGGTGCTAAGCAACTAGAGACACTCGATTTGTCCTGGTTCCGGCCGGTGCCGTACGTCCAGCAGGGGTGTGCTAGAGGCACTATATTGCTTTGCACCGGGGTGCCTGTAGTGGGGCGGCTACAAGCAAAGCGGGAGAGGAGGCGTGGCCTCCAAGTCCCAAGCGGAGTGATTGAGGTGAGTTCCAATATCGTGGGAGTGACAAGGGGCGTGTTTGTGTTTCGTTCGTGCGATGTCATCCCCTGCGGCGGGGGGGGGATCACCTTCCTTTTATAGACCAAGGAGAGGGTGAGTTACAAGCATGCCACACTGTTTAGCTACATGCGGAAGTATGGCGTGCAGCGCCGCGGAGTTGGCGGCCGTCCTGGCGGTCTTTGCCCTGGTCTTGTCGTCGTAGCACGCCCTGTACTGGACCAGGGGCGGTTTCGAGGGTGATGGCGTAGTGGTTGGCCGGGGCGTCTTCAGACGGGCTCGAGGAAGCCGTTGATAGTGATCCGTACGGGGTACAGTGACAGGCGTGGCGCGTCCCGTCCCCGCGTGCCCAACAGCGCCGGAGTTGTTGTAGCAGTGCCCGGCGTGGCGCAGCAGGCACGGGGACGGCCGCACAGGACAAACAGTGGCGGGGATGGCGCTCCCGCCGGCCTGACGTCATGGTTTGACCCTGCAGATTCACGAGGGAATGGTTCGAGGGTGCAGCCGGCCCCCCTTCGAGGGCGCTACGCGTTAGCCGTACGGGAGTGGGCAGCACAGTGCCGCGGGGCTGACACCGGCCATACCGCACAGCTCCCTGCAGTGGCGGGGATGGGTTTCCCCTAGGGAGTTGGCAGAACAGCGCCGGGGCGTGACTCCCAGGCGCATGATGGGGTTTTGCCGTGTCAGTGCATTAAATGCTCGTACCCGCATGCGTGAGTAGGCGTGCTTGTGAGGGAGCCTCGAGCGAGGCGGAGGTGAGCCCTCGAGCGAGGCGGAACCCGCTCGAGGGAGGCGTGAGTCCTCGAGCGAGGCGGAACCCGCTCGAGGGAGGCGTGAACCCTCGAGCGAGGCGGAACCTGCTCGAGGGAGGCGTGAGCCTTCGAGCGAGGCAGATCCTGCTCAAGGGGGCCTTTGACTGGGCCACTCTGGTGGGCCGCGGGGGCCACCGCAGCGTGGGTCGTGCCCTGTGTGTGCGTTTAAGTAAGAGGTGTGTTTTGTTTTTGTTTTTTGCTGGTTTTAAGCAGGATTCCCCCGGTTTTTTAGGGGACCCTCAGGGCTGTCCCTGACAAGTATCACATCAATCCCTTTTGAATCCAGGATTATAAGATTGGCACGAAAATCTCTGCCCAAAATCTTGAGACTGACGTTGTCACATTTATATATAGCTTTCAATTCCCCCCTGGTGAGCTAACTAGCATGTGGCGAGGCATGGGACTGATGGGTATATTATGTTGAGCTACGAACTGAGATGTAATGAAAGAATGGGATGCTCCAGAATCAAATAAAACTGAGGCAGGAGTGGAGTTGACTAGAAACATACCGAGCACTACTCTTGGTTCTCCTCGGCGACTTCAGCATCAACGTGCATCGCCTTGCCTCGTGCATAGCTCTGTTGTCCCTTGTTGGTCTGCGGGGTCTGATTCCCGTTCCTCATCTGCTGCACCTGCTGGTTCTGCACTGGTGTGTGAGCAGGGTTCCTCTTTGGGCAAGCGTTGGCATAGTGACCAAGCTCCCCGAACTTGAAGCAAGTAGTGGTCGTGGGATTAGGAGGTGCCACGGACCTTACCGGTGTGCCAACTGGAGCTCTCTGCTGACGCTGTTGGGAAGCTGGGCGTGGAGTCTGAGGGACAGGACGCTGAAACTGCTGAGCAGACTGCTGAAACTGCTGAGTTGGACGTTGGGACTGCTGCTGCCCGAAGTTTCCACACGGTCCTCCAAAGCGGAACGGCGTGTTCTGTGTTGGGTTGAAGCGCGGGCGAGACGCACTCCCGAACTGTCCAGAGCTGGTGGCTGTCATCTTCAGCTCCCCAAGCTCCTTGCGTTTGTGCTCCAAGCGGATGGCATCATCAACTAACTGCTGGAAGTTGGGAAAAGGATAAGACATCAGCTAGTACTGCAGCGAACCAGCTAACCCATCCAGGAACAGCTCCTGCTTCTTCCTGTCTTCTGCAACCTCCTCAGTTGCATAGCGAGACAACTCAGTGAACTTGTCTCTGTACTTAGCCAGTGACATTCCTCCCTACTTAAGAGAAAGGAACTCCTTCTTCTTGATCTTCGTGACTCCAGAGGGTATGTGGTGGCTCCTGAAATTGGTGGTGAACTCGTCCCAGGTGATAGTGTCTAGGGCAGTATGAGTGGCAGTACATGCATTCTACCAAGCGGATGCAGACCCCTGAAGTCGTCCTGCAGCATACAGCATACAGCATCCAGGTATTGTAGATGCATGAAAGTAAACAAGCGTGAGTACATGACGTACTCAGCAAGAGAGAACAACATAACATGCAAGGCCATATGGTGGATGGCTAGGGTTCAAGCAGTTTAGCATTTTAGTGAGTCAAGTTTTATTCGCAACCTGATTACTAAAAAGTATAAGTTCATACCAACCCAGTTAATAAGGAATAAGCATCATAAATGAAGAATAAAACAACAATTAAACATTTAAGTTCCATAATGTAATCATGTGAGTGTCCAGGCCGCTCTTGACCGTGAGCACGGCTAATGGATTAGTTTTACACTCTGCAGAGGTTGTACACTTTCACCACAAGCAGCGTAAAAGCTTCGAAGAACTTAAAACCCAACCATGCGGTGTTTGCAATGCACCATACCACACTACCGAGGTGTAGTTGCATAGGGACGCTACATGGCCTTTACAAAGGTTCCCTAGCAAGTTATGACCCACAAGGTACGGATCAGTTAGCAAGGTATAAAGTCCCCTAGCAGGTCGATACCCCACCACAAAAAGAATAACTCACCCAACCCCCTGCTAGAACGAGTCCATACCCCACAGTACCGCCGATCCCTTGTCCTTATCAGGTAAGACCATCCCATGCTAAAGTTCCTAATTATTCAGCCAAGACCATTGCCGATTAGTTCTTGTGGTTGTATTCTTTTCCTGGGTGGTTCTCCATGTTCTGATTAATCATGTTAAAATGATCTTGTAAAGTAAAGAACATAAACGGAACATAGAATATAAAAGTATCCAAGTTTGGTTAATACCAATCCCAGTTGAGCATGCTAAGCCATAGCTACCATCAATATTAATTAACAAACCCGATGACAAGGGAAAGGTAGTAAAAGACTAGGCATGATCCTTAAAAGGTTCCCGTCAAGTTAATGCAAGGAGGAAAAGTAAATACAGTGAATTTAAATGCTTGTTATGTAGGACAAGTGGCATGAATCAAGGAAGACTTGCCTTCAACAAAACTCTGCTGCTCAAACTCGGGCATGTCTTGATCTTCAAATCCTTCAAACGCTTCGCTCTCTACAGTCCACAATCATCACATACAAGCATACAATAAGAATAAATAAGAAACAGCCACCAAACAGTACAAACAGAACAAAATAGTGGCATAAAACTAATCTACGCTTCGAGAGGATCGCGTGGACAAAAAAGAACGCTAGAATCGGAGCTAAAACGACCAAGTTACTCCCTAGTGAAAGTGCAGGGACTAATCTGTAAATATTTGAAAAGAATATTGGCTAAGATAAAGAAAAAGGACTAAACTGTAAGGAATCTCCTAAGGCGGAAGGGTATTTTTGTGAATATCAGAAAATGTAGGGGGTTTTCTGTAAAAACTCCAGAGCCGGCCGGGTTGACCCGGTTGACTCAAGATTGACTCGATCTAGCTCTGTTGGATCTAGATCTAGCGGCTGCTGTCGTTCGCGGGTGAAGCGGGGCGGCGGGTATAGATTTGGTGCGTCGGATTTTGATCCGACGGCACAAATCGAACGCGAGCGGCTGGCCGGCAGAGGGCGGCGACCGACGGTGGCGGCCGGCGGCGGCGGCGGCGGGACTCGCCGGTGAGACCCAAACTAGGGTTTCGGCCTCGGTTCGGCGCGCGGAAGGCACCTACGCGAAGCGCGCGAGTCGGCGAAGCATCTAGGGGCGGCGGGAGCGGCGGAGATGTGGCGGAGCGGTCGGACGACACGGCAGCGCGGCTCGGGACTCCGGCTAGTCCTTTCGGGTGCTACGGAGCACGAGGATGACGACAAGCGACGCCTGTGCGAAGCTTACCTCCTGGCGCAGGTCTTGGACGTCTTTGCGACGACGAGAAAGCGGCGGAGGTGGGGAATCGACGGCGGCGGCGGGAAGCTAGTGTTAGGATTCCGGCGGCACGCGACAAGAGCAAAGGCGGCGACTATGGCTCGGGTGGGAAGGTCCAGGGGGTGCGGCGCGGCTTAAATAGCCCCGGGACGGTCCTTAGCGTGCGGGCCACGTGTGGGGTTGCGTGCACAGGACGGACTCGGGCGGCGGCGGAGGAGTCCTGGTTGGATACGGATTGAGGTAAGGGATGACGGGCGGGTCCCACAAGTCAGTGACAGCGGGCGAGGGAGGAGCGGAGCGATGAGCGGTGGGCCGGCTGGGCTACAACGCGAAGCTGGACTAGGCCGCTGTGTGGAAGAAAAAGAAAAACGGCTCGAAGGCGCGGTGGGCTGCTGCTGAGCTGAGCGGGCTGCTGGGCCAGATAGGGGTAGAGCAAGGGTTGGTTAGGAAAAAGGATTTGAACATTTTGAAAAGGCTCAAACAAATAGAATTCAAACTTGAATTTGAATTCCAACAAACAAAAGCAATGCATCAGCATGAATGCAACAATTAATTCCTATAATTCATTAATGTCATTTTGGAAAAGAAACATAAATGCCGAAATAAAATTAAAAGAAATCCTTATGGTCCTTAAGAACAATTAAAGGTTTCTAGAAAATTTTAATAAAAACCAAATTTAGCAAAAGTAGGGTGTTACACCTGGGAAGGAGAAGAACCCAGCACGACGGCTACTGAGAAAAATTCGTCGCCGGCTGTCAAGGAATCTGCTTCCCTTCCCTAGGGTGAGACCGTGGCGCCGGGCACAGAGGTTACGCCGCCGGAGGCCACCATAGTAGAAGGTGCGTATACTGCAGTGAAGCCGGCTATCCCGAGTAGTAGTCGTAGCCCCCAGTACTGACGCCATATGCCTTGTGTGGACAGAGACACAGGTCGACGGGACCATGATCCCTGAATCTGTACCAGTTGAAGGTGTTGCGCTAGAAACCGCTGTGCTGGAGGGAGCGACTACTGACCCAGAGGTTCCACACTACGAGAAAACCTCAAATAGGTCACGCAGCATTTGTAATAGGCCCTTAACGCCCGTTACATCCAACCACATCTGTAACGGTTGTTGTTTGGCGCCCGTTACCTATATGCGCGCCAGGACGACCCTGGGGTTGGCCTCCACAACGCCCGTTACCAATGTGGACTTCTGGTAACGGGCTTCTTAAACGCCCGTTACATAAATTCTTTGTAACCGATGTTAAAAGAGCCCGTTACAAATGTTAAACCTATCAGTAACTGGCTTGTAAATTCCATTACCGATCAATGTCGTATCAGTAACGGGCTTCTTAAGTCTGTTACTGATCACTGCCGTATTGATAATGTGCTATAAAGTTTGTTACCGATGAGCATTTGATGCCCGTTACTAGTTTGAGAGCCCAATAATTGATGTCTGAGAGCACTCAACTGTAGTGAAGCGGGAGCACGGCGCCAGTGAACAAATGAGACGGAGGTTTGTTAATCATTGTCTCCTTTGAGTCTATCCTCATTGACTGGTCAACTCGATCCATCTCTCATTACTTCCATTTCGACATACAGGCACAATCAACACACATATCTTCTGAGACAAAACAGACATCATAAGAGAGATAATTTTTCCACAAAGATGAAGATAACTTGTCCACAGGAATAAAGATAATTATTACAATAGGTTAACTTATCCATATAACAGGCTAGGACTTATCTAGTCCATCACACTATTTACACTATTGTCGTGCTATCTGACCATACACATCAAAAAAGGCATGCCCCTTGAACATCCACAAAAGTATGGCTACTCACCCTGCACATCAGCAAGCTTGAACTAGATCATGCCCCATCAGGATTATTGGCTCTTTTTGCAGCCTCTTCGTAAGCAACCAAGGATTCTTGAAGCCCTTCTAGCGCACCTTCAATGGGCTCGAGATTTTGTTTAGTAGTATAATTGTACCTCTTTATGTGCTTAGCCTTTTTGATGAGGATGTTCACTTCTTTTTTGATTTTTTCAAACTCAGGTTTCACATAATCCCAGACATTAAGGTTAAGAAGTAACTCAAGCTCTACTCGCGACTCAAAGAGTTTTGCCTGAAACAGGGTAAACATGGTATAAGAACAACGTAGTTAATTTAGAACTAATTTTCCTCAGACCTTGGAGCAGGGTGTGACAAGTTAAAGCAGAACTTAGTTCAGAACTGATTTACCTCATAACTTGGTAGAATTAAGATCGTGACAAGCATGGAAGACATCATCATAGGCACTAATTAACTTTATGAAGCTCAAGATCAAGCTGCCTTAAGCTCTATCTATAGAATAAGTAAAAAGGCAGTGATATTCAGAGAAACTTGCCTCGCCGTCGTCGTAGTCATTGCCAGAGTCAGAGATGAGGTCCTCTACACCTTCTTCGCCGCTCCCTCGACACCTCTTCGTACTTGCCAGACACTTGTGCTCGCAAACGTGAGGCAGGCCACTCGCCCACTTCGCTGCCCCCTCGCCGGCACGCTCCTCCTTGCCGCTGCTTGGCCCCTCATCGGAATCCGAGAGGATCCAGTCGAGGACCCTCGTCTCTGGCATTGGGTTCACTCCACCGCCGCTTGGCCCCTCTTCAGTGCTCATCGTCATCTCCCTCTTCGATGCCATCTCGCCGGCACGCGCGCAATCCAGTTGCAACACCGCTTCACGTTCCCGTTCTCCTCGATCTCGGGCGCGCGGGGTCGTCTGCTACTTGGCCCCTCACTGGCGCTCATCATCGTCTCTGTCTCCACGCCTCCTCTGCGCTTTTTTTCAAGGAAACTGCTGCGCTTATCCATTCGAAAAGAAGAAAGGGGCAATATTTGGGATGGAGGGGGTAGCAGTCAATGCCGACGCGGGTTAGCAAACCCGGGTCGCTTTGTAGTTTGTATGATGAAAGCATTGGTGTAATGAAAAGAAAGGAGATAGAGTTAATAACCCTTAGTTTGATGAGAGATGATGTGGGTAGCTTGCATGAAGAGAGAAATGAAGTTAATGATAGTTAGTGGGTACCAATTATATAAGTTATACAGATATAGATTAATAAAAATATGAACAATTCATAGTTTTTTTAAGAAACGAACAACTCATAGGAGTAGTTGGGCATTTGATATTTTGAATAAAATATGAACAGTCACAGGTCTCCTTGTGGCCACATGATTTTTGTGGCCAAGAGGCAAGAGCTCTCCTGAGCGGACACGGGTTCTGAGGCGCGTGACCGACCGCCTGACGGTTCGCCGTCTTGTCAATACAAATCATGGCCGGCAAAGAACTTCGTCAACTGCAGCACCAAGAAAACTGCAACACCACCATCTTCGGTCACCAAGAAGTGATTCCAAGGGCTTCTCCTTCCTCAAGCAAGTGCATGGTGTCAAGCGATCCATGAAGGAAGCAGGAGAGGGAGGAGGTGCCGCCGCCCCTGCCCACCGAGCCGGAGGAGGTGCTGCCGCCCCCGCCAGGCGAGCCCGAGGAGGTGTCGCCGCCCCCGCCCGAGGAGGTGAAGCGGTTGAAGCCGCCCTAGCGCGAGGTGCCACTGCCCATGTGTGCTCCGTCCGTAAATGTTGAGGATGCCTGTTTTTCAGTGAAGATGTTCTACCAGGCTTGGCAGAGTCTTAAAAAGATGGTTGTTCATCTCGGGGTCCAACGGCCTCCTGAGCCACTGCAGACGACCGTGATGGATTACGCCTTCAAGGTCAATGTCTTGGTTGGGCATCTAGAGAAAAGTGCCCCCCAACGACGACGACGATGGCGGCCTCGACATCTCCAGCTCCAGCTCCGACTCTGACTCCGACTCCGATGGTGGGGCTCCTCCGGCGGCGACTACCTCTGCTTAATTAATTTGTTCTTCTGTTAATGTGTTCTTCGAGTGTGCTTGTTGAACTTTTGATGGACTAGCTAGTAGATCTGTGTATGTTGAACTTGTGATGAACTAGTAGACCTAAGAGATGCGGTAGATCAATCCATATCTCCTATTTTGGAAGGCATTGCAATGTCTATGGTAGCAACTTACAATGAATTGCAATGTGTATGCCAGAAGTTTGATACTCTGTTTGTGTCATTATATGGCAGAAGTTCACAATGAATTGAAATGTGTATATATCCCAGAGTTATGCCAGAAGTTTGTTACTCTGTTTGTCCTAATAATCCGCATTTCCTTTGCCTCACGCTGCAATGAAATGTCAGCACAGATGATTGTGACACATTAAGATTTGTGACCCAATTGTCATCCCATTCATTCTTCATTCATACATTTAAGTTTGTCATATGTGACAAATTTTTCATTCTTCATCCACACAGATGAAGCAAAAGCACCACTTTTAACATTAGAATTACTTCTTTGCAGCATACATCCCTAGTAAACATCCAAATACTACACAAACAACAGCCACAATAATCAAGTTCATCTTCCAGATCACAGTGTCCATCTTCTCCTCCAGTGCTTTCTTCCTCTGCTTGTCCTCCAGTGCTTGACTCTACTCGCCGTTCCCAATCTGACATTCCACTGAATCAACTACTTCATCGACCGCGTCTGCCCAGTTCGACGGTCGAAAAACAATGACGCCACATTCTTCAACATCTAGAGATACTCCTTGTGGAAACGATAAAATCCACAATACTTGGGGTACTGCAGAATCAAAAGCACATAAGAACCCTAACTCAGATTTGGGAGACATAGCAAACTACTCACCGAGTTCCTAGCACACTTGAAATAAAGACGACCGTGGTTTTCACCTTCGTTCTGCGTCCGCCCCTCCACCACCCGAGCCATACCACAGTCCGGGCAAGGGACCAGTGGAAAGCCGCTTAGCTCACCGACTGGATCCAAGCCGATGGAGTGATTGCGGCTGCTCCAGCAACCTTGGACCCTGCTCCTCGCACGTGCACCTCCAGATGAATCGACGTAGTGTGGCATGTGTGCGACGGAGGGGAATGACGGGCGGGCGGCGGCGATGGAGCTCAGATCAGAGAAGAAGAAGGGGGCCGCGGTCGGGGCGCCGGGGCGGATGTATATTCATTTGGCAAGAGGCATTTCTGACAATGGAGTACTTGTTGGCGACGATGGTTAGTCTACACGGATCGCCTTTGTCGGTCAGACAAGCTACAATTATCTTTTTTATATAGGCTTCTGACGCTGACGCGTGGGCCCGACACTATTTTTTCTGAATTGAAACTTGCTTCCCTCAAATATTATACCCCATAAACAGCACCAAAAAATTCGTAAAAATATGAATAATTCATAGTTGGTAATTTAGTATTTGAATAAAATATCAACAACCACACTTGTCTAACCAAATTTCTTAAAATTAGAATTTTTATCTCTTGTTTACGATATAATAATTATAATAACATCTTAGTGTGCTCTAAAGATTCTACAAATTGACTTGGTGACATAATTTAAGTCCCTAAGCTTGTCTACAAAAATTCAAATGGTTTCGAAAATGGAAGATTATAATTGTGTACAAATGTCTACAGCTCTCACCTAGTTTATTAGAATGTTACTTCAACATTGAAGTTTTCCACACTTTAAAACATGTTTGAACTCATATGCATTTGAAATTTTAACATAACCTTATGTTGACCATAAGATTACGAAATGCAAAGTTGAATTAGTAATGGTTGTGTAAAAAAATATTATTTATTTGTTGTACATATAAGGAACAATATAAGGTGTATAAACAACATCCAAGAAATGGAAGTACATACGGAAAAATGTCATAAATGAATAAATGTTGATTTTAGAAAAATGCAGAAACAAATATCATCAAATTTGGATTACAGTTGACTGAGAAAAACGTGATACAAAATTTGATTGCAGATTAAAAGGGGAAAAGCAAATTGTTCTTCATTCGAACAGACCTAGCCTCGCCTCTTCATTGGCGATGATGGTTAGTCTACCCGGATCGCCTTTGTCGGTCGGGCAGGCTACGATAATCTTTTTTATATTGGCTTCTGACGCTGACGCGTGGGCCCGACACTATTTTTTCTGAATTGAAACTTGCTTCCCTCAAATATTATACCCCATAAACAGCACCAAAAAATTCGTAAAAGATACGAATAATTCATAGTTGGTAATTTAGTATTTGAATAACATATCACAGCCACACTTGTCTAACCAAATTTCTTAAAATTAGAATTTTTATCTCTTGTTTACGATATAATAATTATAATAACATCTTAGTGTGTTCTAAAGATTATACAAATTGACTTGGTGACATAATTTAAGTCCCTAAGCTTGTCTACAAAAATTCAAATGGTTTCGAAAACGGAAGATTATAATTGTGTACAAATGTCTACAGCTCTCACCTAGTTTATTAGAATGTTACTTCAACATTGAAGTTTTCCACACTTTAAAACATGTTTGAACTCATATGCATTTGAAATTTTAACATAACCTTATGTTCACCATAAGATTACGAAATGCAAAGTTGAATTAGTAATGGTTGTGTAAAAAAATATTATTTATTTGTTGTACATATAAGGAACAATATAAGGTGTATAAACAACATCCAAGAAATGGAAGTACATACGGAAAAATGTCATAAATTAATAAATGTTGATTTTAGAAAAATGCAGAAACAAATATCATCAAATTTGGATTACAGTTGACTGAGAAAAAACGTGATACAAAATTTGATTGCGATTAAAAGGGGAAAAGCAAACTGTTCTTCATTCGAACGGACCCGCCCCGCCCCTTCATTGGCGACGATGGTTAGTCTACCCGGATCGCCTTTGTCGGTCGGGCGGGCTACGGTTATCTTTTTTTATATAGGCTTCTGACGCTGACGCGTGGGTCCGACACTATTTTTTCTGAATTGAGACTTGCTTCCCTCAAATATTATACCCCATAAACAGCACCAAAAAATTCGTAAAAGATACGAATAAGTCATAGTTGGTAATTTAGTATTTGAATAACATATCACAACCACACTTGTCTAACCAAATTTCTTAAAATTAGAATTTTTATCTCTTGTTTACGATATAATAATTATAATAACATCTTAGTGTGCTCTAAAGATTCTACAAATTGACTTGGTGACATAATTTAAGTCCCTAAGCTTGTCTACAAAAATTCAAATGGTTTCGAAAATGGAAGATTATAATTGTGTACAAATGTCTACAGCTCTCACCTAGTTTATTAGAATGTTACTTCAACATTGAAGTTTTCCACACTTTAAAACATGTTTGAACTCATATGCATTTGAAATTTTAACATAACCTTATGTTCACCATAAGATTACGAAATGCAAAGTTGAATTAGTAATGGTTGTGTAAAAAAATATTATTTATTTGTTGTACATATAAGGAACAATATAAGGTGTATAAACAACATCCAAGAAATGGAAGTACATACGGAAAAATGTCATAAATTAATAAATGTTGATTTTAGAAAAATGCGAAACAAATATCATCAAATTTGGATTACGGTTGACGAGAAAAACGTGATACAAAATTTGATTGCGAGATTAAAAGGGGAAAAGCAAACTTGTTCTTCATTCGAACGGACCTGGCCCCGCCCCTTCATTGGCGACGATGGTTAGTCTACCCGGATCGCCTTTGTCGGTCGGGCGAGGCTACGGTTATCTTTTTTTATATTGGCTTCGACGCCGACGCGTGGGCCCGACACTATTTTTTCGAATTGAAACTTGCTTCCCTCAAATATTATACCCCATAAACAAGCACCAAAAAATTCGTAAAAGATATGAATAATTCATAGTTGGTAATTTAGTATTTGAATAACATATCACAGCCACACTTGTCTAACCAAATTTCTTAAAATTAGAATTTTTATCTCTTGTTTACGATATAATAATTATAATAATATCTTAGTGTGTTCTAAAGATTATACAAATTGACTTGGTGACATAATTTAAGTCCCTAAGCTTGTCTACAAAAATTCAAATGGTTTCGAAAACGGAAGATTATAATTGTGTACAAATGTCTACAGCTCTCACCTAGTTTATTAGAATGTTACTTCAACATTGAAGTTTTCCACACTTTAAAACATGTTTGAACTCATATGCATTTGAAATTTTAACATAACCTTATGTTCACCATAAGATTACGAAATGCAAAGTTGAATTAGTAATGGTTGTGTAAAAAAATATTATTTATTTGTTGTACATATAAGGAACAATATAAGGTGTATAAACAACATCCAAGAAATGGAAGTACATACGGAAAAATGTCATAAATTAATAAATGTTGATTTTAGAAAAATGCGAAACAAATATCATCAAATTTGGATTACAGTTGACGAGAAAAACGTGATACAAAATTTGATTGCAGATTAAAAGGGGAAAAGCAAACTGTTCTTCATTCGAACAGACCTGGCCCCGCCCCTTCATTGGCGACGATGGTTAGTCTACCTGGATCGCCTTTGTCGGTCGGGCAGGCTACGATAATCTTTTTTATATTGGCTTCTGACGCTGACGCGTGGGCCCGACACTATTTTTTCTGAATTGAAACTTGCTTCCCTCAAATATTATACCCCATAAACAGCACCAAAAAATTCGTAAAAGATACGAATAATTCATAGTTGGTAATTTAGTATTTGAATAACATATCACAGCCACACTTGTCTAACCAAATTTCTTAAAATTAGAATTTTTATCTCTTGTTTACGATATAATAATTATAATAACATCTTAGTGTGCTCTAAAGATTCTACAAATTGACTTGGTGACATAATTTAAGTCCCTAAGCTTGTCTACAAAAATTCAAATGGTTTCGAAAACGGAAGATTATAATTGTGTACAAATGTCTACAGCTCTCACCTAGTTTATTAGAATGTTACTTCAACATTGAAGTTTTCCACACTTTAAAACATGTTTGAACTCATATGCATTTGAAATTTTAACATAACCTTATGTTCACCATAAGATTACGAAATGCAAAGTTGAATTAGTAATGGTTGTGTAAAAAAATATTATTTATTTGTTGTACATATAAGGAACAATATAAGGTGTATAAACAACATCCAAGAAATGGAAGTACATACGGAAAAATGTCATAAATTAATAAATGTTGATTTTAGAAAAATGCAGAAACAAATATCATCAAATTTGGATTACAGTTGACCGAGAAAAAAACGTGATACAAAATTTGATTGCGGATTAAAAGGGGAAAAGCAAACTTGTTCTTCATTCGAACGGACCTAGCCCGCCCCTTCATTGGCGACGATGGTTAGTCTACCCGGATCGCCTTTGTCGGTCGGGCAGGCTACGATAATCTTTTTTTATATAGGCTTCTGACGCTGACGCGTGGGTCCGACACTATTTGTTCTAAATTCAGACTTGCTTCCCTAAAATATTATACCCCATAAACAGCACCAACAAATTCGTAAAAGATACGAATAATTCATAGTTGGTAATTTAGTATTGAATAACATATCACAGCCACACTTGTCTAACCAAATTTCTTAAAATTAGAATTTTTATCTCTTGTTTACGATATAATAATTATAATAACATCTTAGTGTGCTCTAAAGATTCTACAAATTGACTTGGTGACATAATTTAAGTCCCTAAGCTTGTCTACAAAAATTCAAATGGTTTCGAAAATGGAAGATTATAATTGTGTACAAATGTCTACAGCTCTCACCTAGTTTATTAGAATGTTACTTCAACATTGAAGTTTTCCACACTTTAAAACATGTTTGAACTCATATGCATTTGAAATTTTAACATAACCTTATGTTCACCATAAGATTACGAAATGCAAAGTTGAATTAGTAATGGTTGTGTAAAAAAATATTATTTATTTGTTGTACATATAAGGAACAATATAAGGTGTATAAACAACATCCAAGAAATGGAAGTACATACGGAAAAATGTCATAAATTAATAAATGTTGATTTTAGAAAAATGCGAGAAACAAATATCATCAAATTTGGATTACGGTTGACGAGAAAAACGTGATACAAAATTTGATTGCGATTAAAAGGGGAAAAGCAAACTGTTCTTCATTCGAACAGACCTGGCCCCGCCCCTTCATTGGCGACGATGGTTAGTCAACCCGGATCGCCTTTGTCGGTCGGGCAGGCTACGGTTATCTTTTTTTATATAGGCTTCTGACGCTGACGCGTGGGTCCGACACTATTTTTTCTAAATTCAGACTTGCTTCCCTAAAATATTATACCCCATAAACAGCACCAAAAAATTCGTAAAAGATACGAATAATTCATAGTTGGTAATTTAGTATTGAATAACATATCACAGCCACACTTGTCTAACCAAATTTCTTAAAATTAGAATTTTTATCTCTTGTTTACGATATAATAATTATAATAACATCTTAGTGTGCTCTAAAGATTCTACAAATTGACTTGGTGACATAATTTAAGTCCCTAAGCTTGTCTACAAAAATTCAAATGGTTTCGAAAACGGAAGATTATAATTGTGTACAAATGTCTACAGCTCTCACCTAGTTTATTAGAATGTTACTTCAACATTGAAGTTTTCCACACTTTAAAACATGTTTGAACTCATATGCATTTGAAATTTTAACATAACCTTATGTTCACCATAAGATTACGAAATGCAAAGTTGAATTAGTAATGGTTGTGTAAAAAAATATTATTTATTTGTTGTACATATAAGGAACAATATAAGGTGTATAAACAACATCCAAGAAATGGAAGTACATACGGAAAAATGTCATAAATTAATAAATGTTGATTTTAGAAAAATGCAGAAACAAATATCATCAAATTTGGATTACAGTTGACTGAGAAAAACGTGATACAAAATTTGATTGCAGATTAAAAGGGGAAAAGCAAACTGTTCTTCATTCGAACAGACCTGGCCCCGCCCCTTCATTGGCGACGATGGTTAGTCTACCCGGATCGCCTTTGTCGGTCGGGCAGGCTACGGTTATCTTTTTTTATATAGGCTTCTGACGCTGACGCGTGGGCCCGACACTATTTTTTCTGAATTGAAACTTGCTTCCCTCAAATATTATACCCCATAAACCACACCAAAAAATTCGTAAAAGATACGAATAATTCATAGTTGGTAATTTAGTATTTGAATAACATATCACAGCCACACTTGTCTAACCAAATTTCTTAAAATTAGAATTTTTATCTCTTGTTTACGATATAATAATTATAATAACATCTTAGTGTGCTCTAAAGATTCTACAAATTGACTTGGTGACATAATTTAAGTCCCTAAGCTTGTCTACAAAAATTCAAATGGTTTCGAAAATGGAAGATTATAATTGTGTACAAATGTCTACAGCTCTCACCTAGTTTATTAGAATGTTACTTCAACATTGAAGTTTTCCACACTTTAAAACATGTTTGAACTCATATGCATTTGAAATTTTAACATAACCTTATGTTCACCATAAGATTACGAAATGCAAAGTTGAATTAGTAATGGTTGTGTAAAAAAATATTATTTATTTGTTGTACATATAAGGAACAATATAAGGTGTATAAACAACATCCAAGAAATGGAAGTACATACGGAAAAATGTCATAAATTAATAAATGTTGATTTTAGAAAAATGCGAGAAACAAATATCATCAAATTTGGATTACGGTTGACGAGAAAAACGTGATACAAAATTTGATTGCAGATTAAAAGGGGAAAAGCAAACTGTTCTTCATTCGAACGGACTAGCCCCGCCCCTTCATTGGCGACGATGGTTAGTCTACCCGGATCGCCTTTGTCGGTCGGGCGGGCTACGGTTATCTTTTTTTATATAGGCTTCGACGCTGACGCGTGGGTCCGACACTATTTTTTCTGAATTGAAACTTGCTTCCCTCAAATATTATACCCCATAAACAGCACCAAAAAATTCGTAAAAGAGATACGAATAATTCATAGTTGGTAATTTAGTATTGAATAACATATCACAGCCACACTTGTCTAACCAAATTTCTTAAAATTAGAATTTTTATCTCTTGTTTACGATATAATAATTATAATAACATCTTAGTGTGCTCTAAAGATTCTACAAATTGACTTGGT
Organism: Cenchrus americanus; assembly: GCA_947561735.1. Taxonomy (NCBI): domain Eukaryota; kingdom Viridiplantae; phylum Streptophyta; class Magnoliopsida; order Poales; family Poaceae; genus Cenchrus; species Cenchrus americanus. Next base: position 124,594,755 of record OX387239.1, on the reverse strand, counting down.
GACATAATTTAAGTCCCTAAGCTTGTCTACAAAAATTCAAATGGTTTCGAAAACGGAAGATTATAATTGTGTACAAATGTCTACAGCTCTCACCTAGTTTATTAGAATGTTACTTCAACATTGAAGTTTTCCACACTTTAAAACATGTTTGAACTCATATGCATTTGAAATTTTAACATAACCTTATGTTCACCATAAGATTACGAAATGCAAAGTTGAATTAGTAATGGTTGTGTAAAAAAATATTATTTATTTGTTGTACATATAAGGAACAATATAAGGTGTATAAACAACATCCAAGAAATGGAAGTACATACGGAAAAATGTCATAAATTAATAAATGTTGATTTTAGAAAAATGCGAAACAAATATCATCAAATTTGGATTACGGTTGACGAGAAAAACGTGATACAAAATTTGATTGCGAATTAAAAGGGGAAAAGCAAACTGTTCTTCATTCGAACGGACCTAGCCCCGCCCCTTCATTGGCGACGATGGTTAGTCTACCCGGATCGCCTTTGTCGGTCGGGCAGGCTACGGTTATCTTTTTTTATATAGGCTTCTGACGCTGACGCGTGGGTCCGACACTATTTTTTCTGAATTCAGACTTGCTTCCCTCAAATATTATACCCCATAAACAGCACCAAAAAATTCGCAAAAGATACGAATAATTCATAGTTGGTAATTTAGTATTTGAATAACATATCACAGCCACACTTGTCTAACCAAGTTTCTTAAAATTACAATTTTTATCTCTTGTTTACGATATAATAATTATAATAACATCTTAGTGTGCTCTAAAGATTCTACAAATTGACTTGGTGACATAATTTAAGTCCCTAAGCTTGTCTACAAAAATTCAAATGGTTTCGAAAACGGAAGATTATAATTGTGTACAAATGTCTACAGCTCTCACCTAGTTTATTAGAATGTTACTTCAACATTGAAGTTTTCCACACTTTAAAACATGTTTGAACTCATATGCATTTGAAATTTTAACATAACCTTATGTTCACCATAAGATTACGAAATGCAAAGTTGAATTAGTAATGGTTGTGTAAAAAAATATTATTTATTTGTTGTACATATAAGGAACAATATAAGGTGTATAAACAACATCCAAGAAATGGAAGTACATACGGAAAAAATGTCATAAATTAATAAATGTTGATTTTAGAAAAATGCGAAACAAATATCATCAAATTTGGATTACGGTTGACTGAGAAAAACGTGATACAAAATTTGATTGCGATTAAAAGGGGAAAAGCAAACTGTTCTTCATTTGAACAGACCTGGCCCCGCCCCTTCATTGGCGACGATGGTTAGTCTACCCGGATCGCCTTTGTCGGTCGGGCAGGCTACGATTATCTTTTTTTATATAGGCTTCGACGCTGACGCGTGGGTCCGACACAATTTTTTCTGAATTGAGACTTGCTTCCCTCAAATATTATACCCCATAAACAGCACCAAAAAATTCGTAAAAGATACGAATAATTCATAGTTGCTAATTTAGTATTTGAATAACATATCACAGCCACACTTGTCTAACCAAATTTCTTAAAATTAGAATTTTTATCTCTTGTTTACGATATAATAATTATAATAACATCTTAGTGTGCTCTAAAGATTCTACAAATTGACTTGGTGACATAATTTAAGTCCCTAAGCTTGTCTACAAAAATTCAAATGGTTTCGAAAACGGAAGATTATAATTGTGTACAAATGTCTACAGCTCTCACCTAGTTTATTAGAATGTTACTTCAACATTGAAGTTTTCCACACTTTAAAACATGTTTGAACTCATATGCATTTGAAATTTTAACATAACCTTATGTTCACCATAAGATTACGAAATGCAAAGTTGAATTAGTAATGGTTGTGTAAAAAAATATTATTTATTTGTTGTACATATAAGGAACAATATAAGGTGTATAAACAACATCCAAGAAATGGAAGTACATACGGAAAAATGTCATAAATTAATAAATGTTGATTTTAGAAAAATGCAGAAACAAATATCATCAAATTTGGATTACAGTTGACTGAGAAAAACGTGATACAAAATTTGATTGCAGATTAAAAGGGGAAAAGCAAACTGTTCTTCATTCGAACAGACCTGGCCCCGCCCCTTCATTGGCGACGATGGTTAGTCAACCCGGATCGCCTTTGTCGGTCGGGCAGGCTACGGTTATCTTTTTTTATATAGGCTTCTGACGCTGACGCGTGGGTCCGACACTATTTTTTCTAAATTCAGACTTGCTTCCCTAAAATATTATACCCCATAAACAGCACTAAAAAATTCGTAAAAGATACGAATAATTCATAGTTGGTAATTTAGTATTGAATAACATATCACAGCCACACTTGTCTAACCAAATTTCTTAAAATTAGAATTTTTATCTCTTGTTTACGATATAATAATTATAATAACATCTTAGTGTGCTCTAAAGATTCTACAAATTGACTTGGTGACATAATTTAAGTCCCTAAGCTTGTCTACAAAAATTCAAATGGTTTCGAAAACGGAAGATTATAATTGTGTACAAATGTCTACAGCTCTCACCTAGTTTATTAGAATGTTACTTCAACATTGAAGTTTTCCACACTTTAAAACATGTTTGAACTCATATGCATTTGAAATTTTAACATAACCTTATGTTCACCATAAGATTACGAAATGCAAAGTTGAATTAGTAATGGTTGTGTAAAAAAATATTATTTATTTGTTGTACATATAAGGAACAATATAAGGTGTATAAACAACATCCAAGAAATGGAAGTACATACGGAAAAATGTCATAAATTAATAAATGTTGATTTTAGAAAAATGCAGAAACAAATATCATCAAATTTGGATTACAGTTGACTGAGAAAAACGTGATACAAAATTTGATTGCAGATTAAAAGGGGAAAACCAAACTGTTCTTCATTCGAACGGACACTGCCCCGCCCCTTCATTGGCGACGATGGTTAGTCAACCCGGATCGCCTTTGTCGGTCGGGCGGGGCAGCTACGGTTATCTTTTTTTATATAGGCTTCGACGCCGACGCGTGGGTCCGACACTATTTTTTCTAATTGAGACTTGCTTCCCTCAAATATTATACCCCATAAACAGCACCAAAAAATTCGTAAAAGATACGAATAATTCATAGTTGGTAATTTAGTATTTGAATAACATATCACACCACACTTGTCTAACCAAATTTCTTAAAATTAGAATTTTTATCTCTTGTTTACGATATAATAATTATAATAACATCTTAGTGTGCTCTAAAGATTCTACAAATTGACTTGGTGACATAATTTAAGTCCCTAAGCTTGTCTACAAAAATTCAAATGGTTTCGAAAACGGAAGATTATAATTGTGTACAAATGTCTACAGCTCTCACCTAGTTTATTAGAATGTTACTTCAACATTGAAGTTTTCCACACTTTAAAACATGTTTGAACTCATATGCATTTGAAATTTTAACATAACCTTATGTTCACCATAAGATTACGAAATGCAAAGTTGAATTAGTAATGGTTGTGTAAAAAAATATTATTTATTTGTTGTACATATAAGGAACAATATAAGGTGTATAAACAACATCCAAGAAATGGAAGTACATACGGAAAAATGTCATAAATTAATAAATGTTGATTTTAGAAAAATGCAGAAACAAATATCATCAAATTTGGATTACAGTTGACTGAGAAAAACGTGATACAAAATTTGATTGCGATTAAAAGGGGAAAAGCAAACTTGTTCTTCATTCGAACGGACCTGCCCCGCCCCTTCATTGGCGACGATGGTTAGTCTACCCGGATCGCCTTTGTCGGTCGGGCGGGCTACGATTATCTTTTTTTATATAGGCTTCGACGCCGACGCGTGGGCCCGACACTATTTTTTCGAATTGAAACTTGCTTCCCTCAAATATTATACCCCATAAACAACACCAAAAAATTCGTAAAAGATACGAATAAGTCATAGTTGGTAATTTAGTATTTGAATAACATATCACAACCACACTTGTCTAACCAAATTTCTTAAAATTAGAATTTTTATCTCTTGTTTACGATATAATAATTATAATAACATCTTAGTGTGCTCTAAAGATTCTACAAATTGACTTGGTGACATAATTTAAGTCCCTAAGCTTGTCTACAAAAATTCAAATGGTTTCGAAAACGGAAGATTATAATTGTGTACAAATGTCTACAGCTCTCACCTAGTTTATTAGAATGTTACTTCAACATTGAAGTTTTCCACACTTTAAAACATGTTTGAACTCATATGCATTTGAAATTTTAACATAACCTTATGTTCACCATAAGATTACGAAATGCAAAGTTGAATTAGTAATGGTTGTGTAAAAAAATATTATTTATTTGTTGTACATATAAGGAACAATATAAGGTGTATAAACAACATCCAAGAAATGGAAGTACATACGGAAAAATGTCATAAATTAATAAATGTTGATTTTAGAAAAATGCAGAAACAAATATCATCAAATTTGGATTACAGTTGACTGAGAAAAACGTGATACAAAATTTGATTGCAGATTAAAAGGGGAAAAGCAAACTGTTCTTCATTCGAACAGACCTGGCCCCGCCCCTTCATTGGCGACGATGGTTAGTCTACCCGGATCGCCTTTGTCGGTCGGGCAGGCTACGGTTATCTTTTTTTATATAGGCTTCTGATGCTGACGCGTGGGTCCGACACTATTTTTTCTGAATTCAGACTTGCTTCCCTCAAATATTATACCCCATAAACAGCACCAAAAAATTCGTAAAAGATACGAATAATTCATAGTTGGTAATTTAGTATTGAATAACATATCACAGCCACACTTGTCTAACCAAATTTCTTAAAATTAGAATTTTTATCTCTTGTTTACGATATAATAATTATAATAACATCTTAGTGTGCTCTAAAGATTCTACAAATTGACTTGGTGACATAATTTAAGTCCCTAAGCTTGTCTACAAAAATTCAAATGGTTTCGAAAACGGAAGATTATAATTGTGTACAAATGTCTACAGCTCTCACCTAGTTTATTAGAATGTTACTTCAACATTGAAGTTTTCCACACTTTAAAACATGTTTGAACTCATATGCATTTGAAATTTTAACATAACCTTATGTTCACCATAAGATTACGAAATGCAAAGTTGAATTAGTAATGGTTGTGTAAAAAAATATTATTTATTTGTTGTACATATAAGGAACAATATAAGGTGTATAAACAACATCCAAGAAATGGAAGTACATACGGAAAAATGTCATAAATGAATAAATGTTGATTTTAGAAAAATGCAGAAACAAATATCATCAAATTTGGATTACAGTTGACTGAGAAAAACGTGATACAAAATTTGATTGCAGATTAAAAGGAGAAAAGCAAACTGTTCTTCATTCGAACGGACCTGCCCCGCCCCTTCATTGGCGACGATGGTTAGTCTACCCGGATCGCCTTTGTCGGTCGGGCAGGCTACGATTATCTTTTTTTATATAGGCTTCGACGCCGACGCGTGGGCCGACACTATTTTTTCGAAATTGAAACTTGCTTCCCTCAAATATTACACCCCATAAACAGCACCAAAAAATTCGTAAAAGATACGAATAATTCATAGTTGGTAATTTAGTATTTGAATAACATATCACAACCACACTTGTCTAACCAAATTTCTTAAAATTAGAATTTTTATCTCTTGTTTACGATATAATAATTATAATAACATCTTCGTGTGTTCTAAAGATTATACAAATTGACTTGGTGACATAATTTAAGTCCCTAAGCTTGTCTACAAAAATTCAAATGGTTTCGAAAACGGAAGATTATAATTGTGTACAAATGTCTACAGCTCTCACCTAGTTTATTAGAATGTTACTTCAACATTGAAGTTTTCCACACTTTAAAACATGTTTGAACTCATATGCATTTGAAATTTTAACATAACCTTATGTTCACCATAAGATTACGAAATGCAAAGTTGAATTAGTAATGGTTGTGTAAAAAAATATTATTTATTTGTTGTACATATAAGGAACAATATAAGGTGTATAAACAACATCCAAGAAATGGAAGTACATACGGAAAAATGTCATAAATTAATAAATGTTGATTTTAGAAAAATGCAGAAACAAATATCATCAAATTTGGATTACAGTTGACGAGAAAAACGTGATACAAAATTTGATTGCGATTAAAAGGGGAAAAGCAAACTGTTCTTCATTCGAACAGACCTGGCCCCGCCCCTTCATTGGCGACGATGGTTAGTCTACCCGGATCGCCTTTGTCGGTCGGGCAGGCTACGGTTATCATTTTTTATATAGGCTTCGACGACGCGACGCGTGGGTCCGACACTATTTTTTCGAATTGAAACTTGCTTCCCTCAAATATTATACCCCATAAACCACACCAAAAAATTCGTAAAAGATACGAATAATTCATAGTTGGTAATTTAGTATTCGAATAACATATCACAGCCACACTTGTCTAACCAAATTTCTTAAAATTAGAATTTTTATCTCTTGTTTAAGATATAATAATTATAATAACATCTTAGTGTGTTCTAAAGATTCTACAAATTGACTTGGTGACATAATTTAAGTCCCTAAGCTTGTCTACAAATATTCAAATGGTTTCAAAAACGGAAGATTATAATTGTGTACAAATGTCTACAACTCTCACCTAGTTTATTAGAATGTTACTTCAACATTGATGTTTCCCACACTTTAAAACATGTTTGAACTCATATGCATTTGAAATTTTAACATAACCTTATGTTCACCATAAGATTACGAAATGCAAAGTTGAATTAGTAATGGTTCTGTAAAAAAATATTATTTATTTGTTGTACATATAAGGAACAATATAAGGTGTATAAACAACATCCAAGAAATGGAAGTACATACGGAAAAATGTCATAAATGAAGAAATGTTGATTTTAGAAAAATGCGGAAACAAATATCATCAAATTTGGATTACAGTTGACTGAGAAAAACGTGATACAAAATTTGATTGCAGATTAAAAGGGGAAAAGCAAATTGTTCTTCATTCGAACAGACCTGGCCCCGCCCCTTCATTGGCGACGATGGTTAGTCTACCCGGATCGCCTTTGTCGGTCGGGCAGGCTACGATAATCTTTTTTTATATAGGCTTCTGACGCTGACGCGTGGGTCCGACACTATTTGTTCTAAATTCAGACTTGCTTCCCTAAAATATTATACCCCATAAACAGCACTAAATAATTCGTAAAACATACGAACAATTCATAGTTGTTAATTTAGTATTTGAATAACATATCACAACCACACTTGTCTAACCAAATTTCTTAAAATTAGAATTTTTATCTCTTGTTTACGATATAATAATTATAATAACATCTTAGTGTGCTCTAAAGATTCTACAAATTGACTTGGTGACATAATTTAAGTCCCTAAGCTTGTCTACAAAAATTCAAATGGTTTCGAAAATGGAAGATTATAATTGTGTACAAATGTCTACAGCTCTCACCTAGTTTATTAGAATGTTACTTCAACATTGATGTTTTCCACACTTTAAAACATGTTTGAACTCATATGCATTTGAAATTTTAACATAACCTTATGTTCACCATAAGATTACGAAATGCAAATTTGAATTAGTAATGGTTGTGTAAAAAAATATTATTTATTTGTTGTACATATAAGGAACAATATAAGGTGTATAAACAACATCCAAGAAATGGAAGTACATACAGAAAAATGTCGTAAATGAAGAAATGTTGATTTTAGAAAAATGCGGAAACAAATATCATCAAATTTGGATTACAGTTGACTGACAAAAACGTGATACAAAATTTGATTGCAGATTAAAAGGAGAAAAGCAAACTGTTCTTCATTCGAACAGACCTGGCCCCGCCCCTTCATTGGCGACGATGGTTAGTCTACCCTGATCGCCTTTGTCGGTCGGGCAGGCTACGATTATCATTTTTTATATAGGCTTCTGACGCTAACGCGTGGGCCTGACACTATTTTTTCTGAATTGAAACTTGCTTCCCTCAAATATTATACCCCATAAACCACACCAAAAAATTCGTAAAAGATACGAATAATTCATAGTTGGTAATTTAGTATTTGAATAACATATCACAACCACACTTGTCTAACCAAATTTCTTAAAATTAGAATTTTTATCTCTTGTTTACGATATAATAATTATAATAACATCTTAGTGTGTTCTAAAGATTATACAAATTGACTTGGTGACATAATTTAAGTCCCTAAGCTTGTCTACAAAAATTCAAATGGTTTCGAAAACGGAAGATTATAATTGTGTACAAATGTCTACAGCTCTCACCTAGTTTATTAGAATGTTACTTCAACATTGAAGTTTTCCACACTTTAAAACATGTTTGAACTCATATGCATTTGAAATTTTAACATAACCTTATGTTCACCATAAGATTACGAAATGCAAAGTTGAATTAGTAATGGTTGTGTAAAAAAATATTATTTATTTGTTGTACATATAAGGAACAATATAAGGTGTATAAACAACATCCAAGAAATGGAAGTACATACGAAAAAATGTCATAAATGAATAAATGTTGATTTTAGAAAAATGCAGAAACAAATATCATCAAATTTGGATTACAGTTGACTGAGAAAAACGTGATACAAAATTTGATTGCAGATTAAAAGGGGAAAAGCAAATTGTTCTTCATTCGAACAGACCTGGCCCCGCCCCTTCATTGGCGACGATGGTTAGTCTACCCGGATCGCCTTTGTCGGTCGGGCAGGCTACGGTTATCTTTTTTTATATAGGCTTCGACGCTGACGCGTGGGTCCCGACACTATTTTTTCTGAATTGAAACTTGCTTCCCTCAAATATTATACCCCATAAACAGCACCAAAAAATTCGTAAAAGATACGAATAATTCATAGTTGGTAATTTAGTATTTGAATAACATATCACAGCCACACTTGTCTAACCAAATTTCTTAAAATTAGAATTTTTATCTCTTGTTTACGATATTATAATTATAGTAACATCTTAGTGTGTTCTAAAGATTCTACAAATTGACTTGGTGACATAATTTAAGTCCCTAAGCTTGTCTACAAAAATTCAAATGGTTTCGAAAATGGAAGATTATAATTGTGTACAAATGTCTACAGCTCTCACCTAGTTTATTAGAATGTTACTTCAACATTGAAGTTTTCCACACTTTAAAACATGTTTGAACTCATATGCATTTGAAATTTTAACATAACCTTATGTTCACCATAAGATTACGAAATGCAAAGTTGAATTAGTAATGGTTGTGTAAAAAAATATTATTTATTTGTTGTACATATAAGGAACAATATAAGGTGTATAAACAACATCCAAGAAATGGAAGTACATACGGAAAAATGTCATAAATGAAGAAATGTTGATTTTAGAAAAATGCGAAAACAAATATCATCAAATTTGGATTACGGTTGACGAGAAAAACGTGATACAAAATTTGATTGCGAGATTAAAAGGGGAAAAGCAAACTGTTCTTCATTCGAACGGACACCGGCCCCGCCCCTTCATTGGCGACGATGGTTAGTCTACCCGGATCGCCTTTGTCGGTCGGGCGGGCTACGATTATCTTTTTTTATATAGGCTTCGACGCCGACGCGTGGGTCCGACACTATTTTTTCGAATTGAAACTTGCTTCCCTCAAATATTATACCCCATAAACAACACCAAAAAATTCGTAAAAGATACGAATAATTCATAGTTGGTAATTTAGTATTTGAATAACATATCACGACCACACTTGTCTAACCAAATTTCTTAAAATTAGAATTTTTATCTCTTGTTTACGATATAATAATTATAATAACATCTTAGTGTGCTCTAAAGATTCTACAAATTGACTTGGTGACATAATTTAAGTCCCTAAGCTTGTCTACAAAAATTCAAATGGTTTCAAAAACGGAAGATTATAATTGCGTACAAATGTCTACAACTCTCACCTAGTTTATTAGAATGTTACTTCAACATTGAAGTTTTCCACACTTTAAAACATGTTTGAACTCATATGCATTTGAAATTTTAACATAACCTTATGTTCACCATAAGATTACGAAATGCAAAGTTGAATTAGTAATGGTTGTGTAAAAAAATATTATTTATTTGTTGTACATATAAGGAACAATATAAGGTGTATAAACAACATCCAAGAAATGGAAGTACATACGGAAAAATGTCATAAATTAATAAATGTTGATTTTAGAAAAATGCGAAAACAAATATCATCAAATTTGGATTACGGTTGACGAGAAAAACGTGATACAAAATTTGATTGCAGATTAAAAGGGGAAAAGCAAACTGTTCTTCATTCGAACAGACCTGGCCCCGCCCCTTCATTGGCAACGATGGTTAGTCTACCCGATCGCCTTTGTTGGTCGGGCAGGCTACGATTATCTTTTTTTATATAGGCTTCTGACGCTGACGAGTGGGTCCGACACTATTTTTTCTGAATTGAAACTTGCTTCCCTCAAATATTATACCCCATAAACAGCACCAAAAAATTCGTAAAAAATTCGAATAATTCATAGTTGGTAATTTAGTATTTGAATAACATATCACAGCCACACTTGTCTAACCAAATTTCTTAAAATTAGAATTTTTATCTCTTGTTTACGATATAATAATTATAATAACATCTTAGTGTGCTCTAAAGATTCTACAAATTGACTTGGTGACATAATTTAAGTCCCTAAGCTTGTCTACAAAAATTCAAATGGTTTCGAAAATGGAAGATTATAATTGTGTACAAATGTCTACAGCTCTCACCTAGTTTATTAGAATGTTACTTCAACATTGAAGTTTTCCACACTTTAAAACATGTTTGAACTCATATGCATTTGAAATTTTAACATAACCTTATGTTCACCATAAGATTACGAAATGCAAAGTTGAATTAGTAATGGTTGTGTAAAAAAATATTATTTATTTGTTGTACATATAAGGAACAATATAAGGTGTATAAACAACATCCAAGAAATGGAAGTACATACGGAAAAATGTCATAAATGAAGAAATGTTGATTTTAGAAAAATGCGAAAACAAATATCATCAAATTTGGATTACGGTTGACGAGAAAAACGTGATACAAAATTTGATTGCAGATTAAAAGGGGAAAAGCAAACTGTTCTTCATTCGAACAGACCTGGCCCCGCCCCTTCATTGGCGACGATGGTTAGTCTACCCGGATCGCCTTTGTCGGTCGGGCAGGCTACGGTTATCATTTTTTATATAGGCTTCTGACGCTGACGCGTGGGCCTGACACTATTTTTTCTGAATTGAAACTTGCTTCCCTCAAATATTATACCCCATAAACCACACCAAAAAATTCGTAAAAGATACGAATAATTCATTGTTGGTAATTTAGTATTTGAATAACATATCACAGCCACACTTGTCTAACCAAATTTCTTAAAATTAGAATTTTTATCTCTTGTTTACGATATAATAATTATAATAACATCTTAGTGTGTTCTAAAGATTATACAAATTGACTTGGTGACATAATTTAAGTCCCTAAGCTTGTCTACAAAAATTCAAATGGTTTCGAAAACGGAAGATTATAATTGTGTACAAATGTCTACAGCTCTCACCTAGTTTATTAGAATGTTACTTCAACATTGAAGTTTTCCACACTTTAAAACATGTTTGAACTCATATGCATTTGAAATTTTAACATAACCTTATGTTCACCATAAGATTACGAAATGCAAAGTTGAATTAGTAATGGTTGTGTAAAAAAATATTATTTATTTGTTGTACATATAAGGAACAATATAAGGTGTATAAACAACATCCAAGAAATGGAAGTACATACGGAAAAATGTCATAAATTAATAAATGTTGATTTTAGAAAAATGCGAAACAAATATCATCAAATTTGGATTACAGTTGACTGAGAAAAACGTGATACAAAATTTGATTGCAGATTAAAAGGGGAAAAGCAAACTGTTCTTCATTCGAACGGACACGGCCCCGCCCCTTCATTGGCGACGATGGTTAGTCTACCCGGATCGCCTTTGTCGGTCGGGCGAGGCTACGGTTATCTTTTTTTATATAGGCTTCGACGCGACGCGTGGGTCCCGACACTATTTTTTCTGAATTGAAACTTGCTTCCCTCAAATATTATACCCCATAAACGAGCACCAAAAAATTCGTAAAAGATACGAATAATTCATAGTTGGTAATTTAGTATTTGAATAACATATCACAGCCACACTTGTCTAACCAAATTTCTTAAAATTAGAATTTTTATCTCTTGTTTACGATATAATAATTATAATAACATCTTAGTGTGTTCTAAAGATTATACAAATTGACTTGGTGACATAATTTAAGTCCCTAAGCTTGTCTACAAAAATTCAAATGGTTTCGAAAACGGAAGATTATAATTGTGTACAAATGTCTACAGCTCTCACCTAGTTTATTAGAATGTTACTTCAACATTGAAGTTTTCCACACTTTAAAACATGTTTGAACTCATATGCATTTGAAATTTTAACATAACCTTATGTTCACCATAAGATTACGAAATGCAAAGTTGAATTAGTAATGGTTGTGTAAAAAAATATTATTTATTTGTTGTACATATAAGGAACAATATAAGGTGTATAAACAACATCCAAGAAATGGAAGTACATACGGAAAAATGTCATAAATGAATAAATGTTGATTTTAGAAAAATGCGAAACAAATATCATCAAATTTGGATTACGAGTTGATGAGAAAAACGTGATACAAAATTTGATTGCGAGATTAAAAGGGGAAAAGCAAACTTGTTCTTCATTCGAACGGACCTGGCCCCGCCCCTTCATTGGCGACGATGGTTAGTCTACCCGGATCGCCTTTGTCGGTCGGGCAGGCTACGTTTATCTTTTTTTATATAGGCTTCTGACGCTGACGCGTGGGCCCGACACTATTTTTTCTGAATTGAAACTTGCTTCCCTCAAATATTATACCCCATAAACAGCACCAAAAAATTCGTAAAAGATACGAATAATTCATAGTTGGTAATTTAGTATTTGAATAACATATCACAGCCACACTTGTCTAACCAAATTTCTTAAAATTAGAATTTTTATCTCTTGTTTACGATATAATAATTATAATAACATCTTAGTGTGTTCTAAAGATTATACAAATTGACTTGGTGACATAATTTAAGTCCCTAAGCTTGTCTACAAAAATTCAAATGGTTTCGAAAACGGAAGATTATAATTGTGTACAAATGTCTACAGCTCTCACCTAGTTTATTAGAATGTTACTTCAACATTGAAGTTTTCCACACTTTAAAACATGTTTGAACTCATATGCATTTGAAATTTTAACATAACCTTATGTTCACCATAAGATTACGAAATGCAAAGTTGAATTAGTAATGGTTGTGTAAAAAAATATTATTTATTTGTTGTACATATAAGGAACAATATAAGGTGTATAAACAACATCCAAGAAATGGAAGTACATACGGAAAAATGTCATAAATGAATAAATGTTGATTTTAGAAAACTTCAGAAACAACTATCATCAAATTTGGATTACAGTTGACGGAGAAGAACGTGATACAAAATTTGATTGCAGGTTAAAAGGGGAAAAGCAAACTGTTCTTCATTCGAACAGACCTGGCCGCGCCCTTTCATTAGCGATGATGGTTAGACTACCCGGATCGCCTTTGTCGGTCGGGCAGGCTACGGTTATCTTTTTTTTATATAGGCTTCTGACGCTGACGCGTAAGGCCGACACTATTTTTTCTGAATTGAAACTTGCTTCCCTCAAATATTATACCGCATAAACAACACCAAAAAATTCGTAAAAAATACGAATAATTCATAGTTGGTAATTTAGTATTTTAATAACATATCACAACCACACTTGTCTAACCAAATTTCTTAAAATTAGAATTTTTATCTCTTGTTTACGATATAATAATTATAATAACATCTTAGTGTGTTCTAAAGATTATACAAATTGACTTGGTGACATAATTTAAGTCCCTAAGCTTGTCTACAAAAATTCAAATGGTTTCGAAAACGGAAGATTATAATTGTGTACAAATGTCTACAGCTCTCACCTAGTTTATTAGAATGTTACTTCAACATTGAAGTTTTCCACACTTTAAAACATGTTTGAACTCATATGCATTTGAAATTTTAACATAACCTTATGTTCACCATAAGATTACGAAATGCAAAGTTGAATTAGTAATGGTTGTGTAAAAAAATATTATTTATTTGTTGTACATATAAGGAACAATATAAGGTGTATAAACAACATCCAAGAAATGGAAGTACATACGGAAAAATGTCATAAATGAATAAATGTTGATTTTAGAAAAATTCAGAAACAAATATCATCAAATTTGGATTACAATTGACAGAGAAAAACGTGATACAAAATTTGATTGCAGATTAAAAGGGAAAAAGCAAACTATTCTTCATTCGAACAGACCTGGCCCCGCCCTTTCATTGGCGATGATGGTTAGACTACCTAGATCGCCTTTGTCGGTCGGGCAGGCTACGGTTATCTTTTTTTATATAGGCTTCTGACGCTGACGCGTGGGCCCGACACTATTTTTTCTGAATTGAAACTTGCTTCCCTCAAATATTATACCCCATAAACCACACCAAAAAATTCGTAAAAGATACGAATAATTCATAGTTGGTAATTTAGTATTTGAATAACATATCACAGCCACACTTGTCTAACAAAATTTCTTAAAATTAGAATTTTTATCTCTTGTTTAAGATATAATAATTATAATAACATCTTAGTGTGTTCTAAAGATTCTACAAATTGACTTGGTGACATAATTTAAGTCCCTAAGCTTGTCTACAAAAATTCAAATGGTTTCGAAAACGGAAGATTATAATTGTGTACAAATGTCTACAGCTCTCACCTAGTTTATTAGAATGTTACTTCAACATTGAAGTTTTCCACACTTTAAAACATGTTTGAACTCATATGCATTTGAAATTTTAACATAACCTTATGTTCACCATAAGATTACGAAATGCAAAGTTGAATTAGTAATGGTTGTGTAAAAAATATTATTTATTTGTTGTACATATAAGGAACAATATAAGGTGTATAAACAACATCCAAGAAATGGAAGTACATACGAAAAAATGTCATAAATTAATAAATGTTGATTTTAGAAAAATGCAGAAACAAATATCATCAAATTTGGATTACAGTTGACTGAGAAAAACGTGATACAAAATTTGATTGCAGATTAAAAGGGGAAAAGCAACCTTGTTCTTCATTCGAACGGACACGGCCCCGCCCCTTTCATTGGCGACGATGGTTAGTCTACCGGATCGCCTTTGTCGGTCGGGCAGGCTACGGTTATCTTTTTTTATATAGGCTTCTGACGGTGACACGTGGGCCCGACACTATTTTTTCTGAATTGAAACTTGCTTCCCTCAAATATTATACCGCATAAACAGCACCAAAAAATTCGTAAAAATACGAATAATTCATAGTTGGTAATTTAGTATTTGAATAACATATCACAACCACACTTGTCTAACCAAATTTCTTAAAATTAGAATTTTTATCTCTTGTTTACGATATAATAATTATAATAACATCTTCGTGTGTTCTAAAGATTATACAAATTGACTTGGTGACATAATTTAAGTCCCTAAGCTTGTCTACAAAAATTCAAATGGTTTCGAAAACGGAAGATTATAATTGTGTACAAATGTCTACATCTCTCACCTAGTTTATTAGAATGTTACTTCAACATTGAAGTTTTCCACACTTTAAAACATGTTTGAACTCATATGCATTTGAAATTTTAACATAACCTTATGTTCACCATAAGATTACGAAATGCAAAGTTGAATTAGTAATGGTTGTGTAAAAAAATATTATTTATTTGTTGTACATATAAGGAACAATATAAGGTGTATAAACAACATCCAAGAAATGGAAGTACATACGGAAAAATGTCATAAATGAATAAATGTTGATTTTAGAAAAATGCAGAAACAAATATCATCAAATTTGGATTACAGTTGACGGAGAAAAACGTGATACAAAATTTGATTGCAGATTAAAAGGGGAAAAGCAAACTGTTCTTCATTCGAACAGACCTGGCCGCGCCCTTTCATTGGCGATGATGGTTAGACTACCCGGATCGCCTTTGTCGGTCGGGCAGGCTACGGTGATCTTTTTTTATATAGGCTTCTGACGCTGACGCGTGGGCCCGACACTATTTTTTCTGAATTGAAACTTGCTTCCCTCAAATATTATACCGCATAAACAGCACCAAAAAATTCGTAAAAATACGAATAATTCATAGTTGGTAATTTAGTATTTTAATAAAATATCAACAGCCACACTTGTCTAACCAAATTTCTTAAAATTAGAATTTTTATTTCTTATTTACGATATAATAATTATAATAACGTCTTAATGTGTTCTAAAAATTCTACAAATTGACTTGGTGACATAATTTAAGTCCCTAAGCTTGTCTACAAAAATTCAATTCATTTTGAAAACGGAAGATTATACTTGTACAAATGTTTGCATCTCTCACCTAGTTTATTAGAATGTTACTTCAACATTGAAGTTTTCCACACTTTAAAACATGTTTGAACTCATATGCATTTGAAATTTTAACATAACCTTATGTTCACCATAAGATTACGAAATGCAAAGTTGAATTAGTAATGGTTGTGTAAAAAATATTATTTATTTGTTGTACATATAAGGAACAATATAAGGTGTATAAACTACATCCAAGAAATGGAAGTACATACGGAAAAATGGAAAAATGTCATAAATGAATAAATGTTGATTTTAGAAAAATTCAGAAATAAATATCATCAAATTTGGATTACAGTTGACGGAGAAAAACGTGATACAAAATTTGATTGCAGATTAAAAGGGGAAAAGCAAACTGTTCTTCATTCGAACAGACCTGGCCGCGCCCTTTCATTGGCGATGATGGTTAGACTACCCGGATCGCCTTTGTCGGTCGGGCAGGCTACGGTGATCTTTTTTTATATAGGCTTCTGACGCTGATGCGTGGGCCCGACACTATTTTTCTGAATTGAAACTTGCTTACCTCAAATATTATACCGCATAAACAGCACCAAAAAATCGTAAAAAATACAAATAATTCATAGTTGGTAATTTAGTATTTGAATAAAATATCAACAGCCACACTTGTCTAACCAAATTTCTTAAGATTAGAATTTTTATCTCTTATTTACGATATAATAATTATAATAACGTCTTAATGTGTTCTAAAAATTCTACAAATTGACTTGGTGACATAATTTAAGTCCCTAAGCCTGTCTACAAAAATTCAAATGGTTTTGAAAACGGAATATTATACTTGTACAAATGTCTACATCTCTCACCTAGTTTATTAGAATGTTACTTCAACATTGAAGTTTTCCACACTTTAAAACATGTTTGAACTCATACGCATTTGAAATTTTAACATAACCTTATGTTCACCATAAGATTACGAAATGCAAAGTTGAATTAGTAATGGTTGTGTAAAAAAATATTATTTATTTGTTGTACATATAAGGAACAATATAAGGTGTATAAACAACATCCAAGAAATGGAAGTACATACGGAAAAATGTCATAAATGAATAAATGTTGATTTTAGAAAAATTCAGAAACAAATATCATCAAATTTGGATTACGGTTGACGGAGAAAAACGTGATACAAAATTTGATTGCAGATTAAAAGGGGAAAAGCAAACTGTTCTTCATTCGAACAGACCTGGCCCCGCCCCTTCATTGGCGACGATGGTTAGTCTACCCGGATCGCCTTTGTCGGTCGGGCAGGCTACGGTTATCTTTTTTTATATAGGCTTCTGACGCTGACGCGTGGGCCCGACACTATTTTTTCTGAATTGAAACTTGCTTCCCTCAAATATTATACCCCATAAACAGCACCAAAAAATTCGTAAAAAATACGAATAATTCATAGTTGGTAATTTAGTATTTGAATAACATATCAACAGCCACACTTGTCTAACCAAATGTCTTAAAATTAGAATTTTTATCTCTTGTTTACGATATAATAATTATTATAACGTCTTAGTGTGTTCTAAAAATTCTACAAATTGACTTGGTGACATAATTTATGTCCCTAAGATTGTCTACAAAAATTCAAATGGTTTCGAAAATAGAAGATTATACTTGTGTACAAATGTCTACATCTCTCACCAAGTTTATTAGAATGTTACTTCAACATTGGAGTTTTCCACACTTTAAAACATGCTTGAACTCATATGGTTTTGAAATTTTAACATAACCTTATGTTAACCATAAGATTACGAAATGCAAAGTTTAATTAGTAATGGTTGTGTAAAAAAATAATATTGATAAGGAACAATATAAGGTGTATAAACTACATCTAAGAAATGGAAGTACATACGGAAAAATGTCATAAATGAATAAATGTTGATTTTAGAAAAACTCAGAAACAAATATCATCAAATTTGGATTACAGTTGACGGAGAAAAACGTGATACAAAATTTGATTGCAGATTAAAAGGGAAAAGCAAACTGTTCTTCATTCGAAGAGACCTGGCCCCGCCCTTTCATTGGCGACGATGGTTAGTCTACCCGGATCGCCTTTGTCGGTCTGGCAGGCTACGGTTATCTTTTTTTATATAGGCTTCCGACGCTGACGCGTGGGCCCGACATTATTTTTTCTGAATTGAAACTTGCTTCCCTCGAATATTATCCCGCATAAACAGCACCAAAAAATTCGTAACATATACGAATAATTTATAGTTAGTAATTTAGTATTTGAATAAAATATCAACAGCCACACTTGTCTAACCAAATTTCTTAAAATTAGAATGTTTATCTCTTGTTTACCATATAATAATTATGATAACGTCTTAGTCTGTTCTAAAAATTCTACAAATTGACTTGGTGACATAATTTAAGTCCCTAAGCTTGTCTAACAAAAGTCAAATGGTTTCGAAAACGGAAGGTTATACCTGTGTAGAAATATCTACATCTCTCACCTAGTTTATTAGAATGTTACTTCAACATTGAAGTTTTCCACACTTTAAAACATGTTCGAACTCATATGCATTTGAAATTTTAACATAACCTTATGTTCACCATAAGATTACGAAATGCAAAGTTTAATTAGTATTGGTTGTGTAAAAAATATTATTTATATGTTGTACTTATAAGGAACAATTTAAGGTGTATAAACAAAATCCATGGAATGGAATTACATATGAAAAAATTTCATAAATGAATAGATGTTGATTTTAGAAAAGTTCAGAAACAAATATCATCAAATTTGGATTATGGTTGACGGAGAAAAACGTGATGGAAAATTTGATTGCAGATTAAAAGGGGAAAAGCAAACTATTCTTCATTCGAACAGACCTGGCCCCGCCCCTTCATTGGCGACGATGGTTAGTCTACCCGGATCGCCTTTGTCGGTCGGGCAGTCTACGGTTGCAAAGTGTAGAAAACTTCAATGTTCACGCAAATATTCTAGGAAACTATGTGAGAGATGTAGACATTTGTACACAAGTATATTATTATTTCATTGATACATTTTAAATTTCGAAGACAAGTTTAGGTACCCAAATTATGTTGCCAAGTCAATTTGTAGATTTTTAGAGCATATTTGATGTTATTAGAATTATTATATAATTACCATGTGGTGGAAAAACGAAATATATGAATTTTGGGCACACAAGTGTGATTGTTGAGATTTTATTCAAATACTAAATGTTCAAATACGAATTGTTCGTATTTTTATGATATTTTAGGTGTTGTTTAATAGGCTCTAATAATTTAGGGAAGCAAGTTTCATTCTAAAAAAATAGTGACAGGCCCACGTGTCAGCGTCAGCAGCCAATGTAAAAAAGATAACCGTTGTCTGCCCGCCCGGACCCAACTGCCAACAAATGCGATGCGGGTACACTAACCATCGTCGCCAATGACACTGGCCCACACGTCAGCGTCAGCGTCAAAAGGCTAACCTGCGTCGGCAATGACTATCCATTGTCTCTAAGATCTAATTCATCACAACAGATCTCCAATTCATCACAACAGATCTCCAGTTCATCACAACAAAACACAGTTCATCACAACGTGGATGGATCTACTCACGTCTATTAGATCGAGTTCATGATATACAAAATCTAACAACCAAACTAATTAACTAAGCAGTTCATGATCGACAGACAAACTAAGCACTTCATGTCCAAGAACCTGACGAATACACAAAAGCGCACACATATTGTTACTAATTGGTAGAGGAGTCTATCAATTAGTCGGAGTCCCGTCGTCGTAGCCGCCTTGGCTGCCGTCGTCGCTGTTGGAGCCGCCATCATCGAAGACGAAGTGGCAGCGGGCAGCCCGCTTGACCACGGGGAGGTTCTCGAGCTTCTCAGTCGACCCGTGGTTCATGAAGGTGAGACCCTTCACACTCGGGTCCTTGTACACATCATGAGGCACCTTGATGTCGAAGGCCGTGCCAACACCTTGAAGCTTTCTGAAGGCGCTCCTGAGTAGCTCGACAACAAACTTAGTGTCGTCAAAGAGCGGTTCCTCATCAGCGTCCTTGGCCGCTGAAGGACCGATACGGCGAACCAGAGAGGGGGGGAGTGAATGGGAGCCGATAAAAATTCTTCTCGAAGGAGATGCAAACTCCAACAAGACGAACACGGCTTCCAACACACGTCTCCGACTCACTACCCAAGTTGGCCAAGCCCACGTAGCCACTGGAGTGCCACTGGACCTAGGAACCAACACACACAGCCTTCCGACTCGAGAACGCAGCGGAACAACAAACTCCGAGTCTACAGACCCACACCGGTCAGACCGGTGAGCACCACCGGCCGACCGGTCCCTCGCCGGTGAAACCGAGCAACTTTCACTAAGTGGCTCTACACCGGTCAGACCGGTGAGACACACCGGTCAGACCGATGGCAACCTGAAAGCCCCCAAGGCACCAAACAGCCAACCGACCACCAAACGGACCCAAACTCGAAACAGCAGCAACACGGGACAACAACGAACACACCAAGACGTTCACCCGAGCAAAAACCCACAAGGGCTCGCACCGGTCAGACCGGTCAAGAGCACCGGTCAGACCGGTGTAGCCTGGGCAACTCGGGATGAACGAAGACCCGCGGGTCAACTCCCCCAAATCCAAATCTCGATCTCCCGAATCGCTCCACGGACTTGAACAAGACTTTGGGGATATCAGGGAACACCTCATGAGGAGTCCATAGCCAAGTTTAATCCCACCAAATCTCGTCCAAAAAGGAGGAATCGAAGAAATCCCGCCGAAAGCACCTTCAACCCAAGAACTCAAGAAACCCCCAAAATCGAGCACTTTTACTCACGGATTTGGGAGGGGAATCACAGCCCAAAGAACCACGAAGGGTTCCCACAAATTTCCCCCATCAAATCCCCAAGAGAAAAGCCCCGAAAACACCCCAAAGAAATCACGAAGAGAGGGCTCCGAAAATCACCACCAAGAACAACCGGGGAAAACACATCCAAACCTTGAGGAACCACGCCGAATCATCTATACATGAAACAAAGGTTCGTACAAGGTCTAGCAAGCCGCCCGATCATCCATCCCTCTCTACAAGATCTCTCCGTGAAGCTCTCTTTCTAGTCCTAAGGAAAACCTAGAGAAAATAGGTGGAAAATAGGAAAACTAATGAGCTAGGGTTCCAAGAGTTAGCTGCCATCCTCTCACCTCTTGGGTTATATAGGCGGCAACCGAATGTCTAAAATGCCCTTCTCTAACAACTAGGGATACAAGCCCCTCAAGGGAGGATTTGGAATTCTTGATGTCTTCACCATCGGACGGATGCCCGGCGACCGCACCCTGCGTAGCCTTGACGCAAGCCATGCGATCCCGACGCGTGTCCTCTGCTTCGAAGATTCCGGACTGCGTCGTCGCACACCGGCCGACCGGTGCTCCTCACCGGTCCGAGCCCGGTCCCCACCCGGCCGACCGGTCGGACCCACCGGCCGGGACCGGTGCGGTGCCGCCGCACCTCCGTCTTCGGTTCTCCGGTCTTGGCTTTGTGGATCAACCAAGGAACCCGGTGGTTTTCTCGGTGAACCACCGGAAACCCCGCGAACTCGGTGTAGCCTCCGCCAATCTCCACTCATGACTTGGCTCCCACGTAGTCCCGGCTCGACCTTGGTTTTGAGGCTCAACCAAGAAACCGTCCACGACTTCATCTTGTCGTTCATGCCACCATGCGGCCCGCACTTGACCCCGCCGGCCACCGGTCCCTCGAACAAAGCCTACTTGTCTTCTCTACACTGGAGGCCTCACCGGCGACGACCTTTCGCGCTTGTTCTTCACCCGCACCAACACGAGTCAAGCCGCAACGTGCACCCGCAATACTTAGCCAAGAATCGCTCCACACAACGTTGTCAATCACTCATCACACAAGGAAGCGACCATCCACCGGTCCTCGAACCACACATGGTCCTCAATCTCCCCCTTGATGAGTGCATTGACAACACCCACACGAAAGTAACAAGAGAGAAAAGAAAAGAAAAAGAAACGAACAAAAAGAAACTCCAACAAGCGATCGAGAGCCAAACAAAGGCAAAGAGCAAGATCACTTGAAGAAGACAAGTCTCGGACCCCTTAGGCAAGGGCAACAGCTCGACACATCCGAGACAAAGCAAAGCTCAAGCAAAGAGCACAAACCACCGAAACAAAGCTCGAAAACTCTCAAAGAGCTCCCCCGCACACATGCAAACTCCCCCCCGAACCAATGCACCTCCCCCCGGACAAATGCATGCAAAACAAACGGAAACGGGGCAGGCAGCTATTTCACTCACACCGGTCGGACCGGTCATCACCACCGGTCAGACCGGTGCCCAACATATGTACAGGACCAGCACTCACACCGGTCAGACCGGTGCTCTTCACCGGTCAGACCGGTGTACAACAGAGCCCAGAAATGGCTCGAAACCACCTGAAAACCTTCTAAATGCGCCCGGTAAGCCATTTCAAGCTCAAACTTCTCCCCCTTGTTGGCAATGCATGAATCAAGCCAAAAATGCAAAACTTTCAACCTAGAGCTTCTCAAATATACAAAATTCAACATAGGATGCTACACATGTCCAAATGAGCAAGTTAGGTACTCTACGGCTTCGTATCGATCTCAACTACATGATCACCAAGTTTCACAACCATTGGACGAAGCTAAAATGGATTTTGGCAATTTTGCGAAAAACTTGCCTCTCATGAGCAAAGTCCTAAACATGATCAAAGCATATCAAAATGGCAAGGCCACACAAACTTCATGCTAGGACAGCCATTCTAATCATAAGACCATCACAAACACCCACAAGCACCTCATGTCATGTCAAAGCCACCGAGCCATGTGCCTACTTCTATGTATGAGACTTCTCATTGGTAGGCATCATGCAACGGTTTAGCACCCAAAGCAAATTAAATTCAGCACATATGACATGGGAGCATATTTTCCAAGCATTTTTCATTTCATTTTCAGATTTGTAAATGGTACATGAAATGTCTTTGCGACAAAAAGGAACTTATGCTCCTCCACAAGATAAATCAAGAGGGCTAAACATTCATGATGGCAAATGAGCCTTTGGCCCCATATGATCAATAAACTAGCTATCCAATCACAAATTAAGCATAGCAAGGCCACAAAAACATGTCAAGAGCAAGTAAAGGCATTTGCACATGAGAGAGCATACATGTGACATTTTTCAAAAGCATAGCTATCAACCATGGATTATTCATCAAGATCATCAAGAGCTAAGTCAAACTAACCATATCATACCAAACAAGCTCACAAAGACATATATCTCATTCCATGGTGAACAATGTATATGGGAGAAGCTTTTCCTAACCAATGCATATGATACAAAATGCATGCAATCTAAGATACAAGGATGCCTATACATCATGTTACATATGCCATGCCAAAATGCAAGAAATGCACAAATGAAAGCTATACATATGCTACAAACCGGCTCCTCAAGGGGAGGCAAAACGGGCTCGACACCACCGGCAAAAGAGAGCTCCCACACACCCAACTCAAGAAATCAAACACACACCAAGTTCCCCCCGCAAACGAGTGAAAGTGGCTTGATCTAGGGGTTTGGTGAAAATATCGGCTAGTTGGTCATGTGTGGGTACATGGATCAAAGCTATCTTTCCTTTCTCGACGTTGTCTCTCAGAAAATGATACCTCACTTCTATGTGCTTGGTTTTGGAATGGAGCACCGGGTTCTTTGCAACGCTTATGGCACCGGTGCTATCACATTGAAGTGGGACATGGGTATACTCCTCACCAAAGTCACTCATGGTGTAGGTGATCCAAAGGAGCCGAGAGCAACAACTAGCGACGGCAACATACTCGGCCTCGGTCGTGGATTGAGCAACACTCGACCGCTTGCGGGAAGACCAAGACACCAAAGAGGAACCCAAAACTCGGCAAGTCCCGGAAGTGGACTTCCTATCCAACCGACACCCGCAAAATCCGCGTCCGAAAAGCCATGAAGCGCCAAAGAAGAGGACGCGGAGTACCAAAGGCCGAAGTCGGGAGTGTGACGCAAGTACCCGAAAATTCGCTTCACCGCTTGCCGATGCGAAGTCCTCGGAGACGCTTGAAAACGAGCGCACGGACACACCGAGAACCGTATGTCCGGCCTCGTCGCCGTCAAGTAGAGGAGTGACCCGATCATGCTCCGGTACTCCTTCTGGTCCACGTGTTCACCTTCCTCATCCGCATCAAGAGCTGTAGTCGTACTCATCGGCGTCGTCATAGCCTTGGAGTCCTCCATCTTGAACTTCCTCACAATGTCCTTGGTGTACTTAGCCTGGTGCACAAATGTTCCTTCCTTTGATTGCTTGATTTGTAGCCCGAGGAAGAACTGCAACTCACCCATCATGCTCATCTCGAACTCCCTGCTCATATCATCTGCAAACCTCGCAACAAGAGAGTTAGACGAGCCACCAAAGACAATATCATCCACGTACACTTGCACAATCAGGATATCTCTCTTGCCTCAGCAAAAACAAGGTCTGATCGACCTTCCCCATCTCAAAGCCTCTCTCAAACAAGAACCCCCTCAACCTGCCATACCAAGCTCTAGGCGCCTCGCTTCAACCCATACGGCGCCTTCCTCAACTTGTACACCCGGTGGGGGTACTTCTCGCTCTCAAACCCCGAGGTCGCCTCACATACACTTCTTCCTCCAACACTCCATTCGTAAAAGCACTCTTCACATCCATTTGGTGCAACTTGAACCCTTTAGCCACGAGAAAAGGCTAGAAGGATCCTAATCGCCTCCAAACGGGCTACGGGAGCAAAGGTCTCCTCGTAGTCGATCCCCTCCTTCGACCGAACCCCCGGGCAACAAGTCTCGACTTGTTCCTCACAACCTCACCCTTCTCTCCCTCTTTGTTTTTCCACACCCACTTGGTACCAATCGGCTTACACCCTGGGGGAGGGTCAACCAACTCCCACACCTGATTCCTCTCAAAGTTCTCCAACTCCTCATGCATCGAGTTAACCCAATTGTGATCAGATAGTGCGTGTCCAATGTCTTTGGGCTCGAAAGAAGCAACAAACGCAGCATGAGCAAATTGGGAATTGTTCCGAACCCTCGACCGTGCAGTGCGTTCATTCATGTCGCCGATGATCCTCGAAGCTGGGTGATCCACCTGAACTCGCCGGGGAGGTTCTCGCCTCGAAGCTACCTCCCCCCTCAACATCGGCTTCTTCTCGTTCTTGATTTGTCGTCGTAGGTGTAGCGAGAGGGTCCATCCATCATCGTAGTCGAAGTAGTGGGTACATGTTCGGCCGGGGGCACCACACCGCCATCTTCATCATCACCATGTTCATGCTCCTCCTCCCGAAAGATCTCCTCGCCAAGCTCATCATCACCTGCACACTCAAAGACAAGCTGACTACGTGGCTCTGTCTCGTCGAAGGTTACCTCGCAAGTCTCCACGATTTGGTTAGTTTCAAGATTGAGCACACGATATGCTCTAGAATGAGATGCATAACCAAAGAAAATGCCATCGACGGACCTAGCCTCAAACTTATCCAACTTCCTGCCTTTCTTCGAATGAAACACTTGCAACCAAAGACATGGAAGTGACTCACCTTGGGTGTGCGGCCATGCATCAACTCATAGCATGTCTTCTTCTTGTGCACTCGAGGTATATCCCGTTCGACACATAGCACGCGGTGTTCACCGCCTCAGCCCAATACCTCCTCGGAGTCCTATGCTCATCAAGCATCGTCCGAGCCATCTCGCACAAGGTCCTGTTCTTCATTTCCACAACACCATTCTGGGGAGGCGTATACGGACTCGAAAACTGGTGCTCAAGACCCAAGTCATGGCAAAAGGTTTCAAAACGAGAGTTCCTGAATTCCGTGCCATTATCACTGCGGATAGCTCGTATGGCATCTCCGTTCCTCTCGTTCCTCAACCTCAAGACTAGATCTCGAACAAAACCAAACGTCTCCCCCTTCTCCTCGAGAAAGAACACCCACGCATACCGAGAATAGTCGTCCACCACAACAAGGACATACCACTTCCCACCCGCGATCGCACACGAGCCGGGCCAACCAGTCCATATGGAGCAGCTCGCATGGACGCTCAGTCATCACATCGGTGAGAGGCGGGTGAGAAGAGGCCACCATCTTGGCATGCCTACACGGAGCACAAACCAACTCTTTCTCAAGCCTCAAACGTGGCAATCCTCGGACCAAATTGAGTTTACTCAAGCGAGACAGAAGGTCAAAGCTCAAGTGACCCAACTTCCTATGCCACTTCCATAACTCACTCGAAGAACCAGCCAAGAAACAACGCTCCACACCCGAAGACTGAGAAAAATCAGCACGAAACACCTGACCCTCGGGAACGACCATACAGACAAGGTCCCCTCGAGAGTCCACAATCCGAGAACCACCCGGCCGAAACAAAGACCTCAAAACCCTCATCCAACAAGCCGGGACACGAAAGCAAATTGTACCCCAGCGATTGAACAAGAGCAACACGCCTCACAGTGATCTTGTCACTCACTTTTATCTCACCTTCTAAAAGCACACGCCCACGCCCATTGTCCCCAAAGGTGATGTACCTCTTCGTCACCACCGGGACGAGACTTGAGAACCACCCCCGTCTCTCCGGTCATATGCCTCGAGCAACCGGAGTCAATCAACCAAATGTTCTTCAAGTCTCCCACCTGAAAATCAAAAATAGGCACGTGAGCGAACAAACGACTCAAAGACCGGGGTTAGTACCAAAAGAGGAAAACCGGTGCCGAGCCATTTGCTCGAAAGTGGGGTTAGCACCAACCAAAGCATCTCTCCTACCAAAGCTACCTCCACGAATACCACCACGGTAACCACCCTGAGGGAACCACCCTCTCTCGCTTGGAGGAGGACCAAAACCACGCAAGAAAGCCCGTGGAACGTCCTTCCTCTCCAACTCACCGCCACGACTCCTCCAATCCCCGTATTGAGCACGAGGAGGAGAACGCCTAGCAAACTGACCACCTGCACCCTTTCCAGCCCAACCACCAGAACCACGACCACCAGAAACAACCCTCGCACCTGTACGAGCTCGAAACCCGAACATCCGTCCGTCCCGTGCTCGCACCGGTCGACCGGTGCCCCACACCGGTCTGACCGGTGTGACCCGGCGCAACACCACCCGCAGCCTTCTTCTCTCCCCAAGTCCGAACTGTCCGCACAATCGCCTTGCCCCTGGGCATCTGCATACGAGGCTCAAGTACACCATCAGAAGGGTGGTACTTGTCCTTGTTAGCCCACTCCTTTGCCATTCTCTCCTCTCGCTTCCTCTTGAAGCAAAACTCCTCCTTATGGCCATCTCTCCCACAATAGCCACAATGGAACCTCACAAGCTTAGGCTTTGGCTTGGGATGTGGCTGCTCACTTGGTTTCTATCCACTCAAACCCTCCACCGGTTTCTCACCACTTGCCTTCTCACTCTCCTTCCCAAAGAACACTTTCCCCGAAGTGCTCACAAACTTGATAGGCTTTTGTAGGTCATTTGTGGGTGTAGGAAACACGGGTGGAGCTGGGGTTGTGTCTAGTCGATTCCTTAGATGGTTAGGTTTTGGAGGGAAATCATTTTTGTGGTGGGATTTTGGTGGCTCCGGGATATTTTCTCCACTTCTCTCACCAACCTTGTTTGCTCCAAGCCCCTCACCATCTTGCCTCTTAAAGGCCTCGATCATCATCCTCAACTGAGGCTCGTGACCGGACAACCAACCCATCAACTTCCTCAAATCATCATTCTCATCCTGCAAACGATCAACATAATGTGCAAGCTCCAAATTTTTCAATGCATGCATTTCACAGGTAGAGCAAGATGTAGGCATGGGTTCCTTCAATTTAGCCTTGAGCGAACTAGTGTAAGCATGCATCTCATCAATCTTAGCATGCAAAACAGGGCAAGAAGTGCAAGCACCTAGCAAAGCAGGTCTAGACTTAAGCTCAGCCACTTCAACCCTAAGCACATCTAGTTCCTCACACTTGGAGGCATGCTTCTCCTTAAACAAAGCAAGATCAGCAAGGAATATGGAGCAATCAGCACAATCATTCTCATCGAGACAACAGGGCTAGTCTTAAGCGAATCAATCTCAAGCTTGCTATCAAGCACCCGTGTCTCTAGCTCACCACTCTAGTCCTAGCATCCTCGAGTGAAGCCCTAAGCTCTTTCCTCATTTTCTTGGCCTCTCTAAGCATGTCATCACGATTATCAAGCAAAGAGCCAAGCCTCTCATTCTCCCGGCGCAAGAAGGGAAGCTCATCACGCACCTCGTCGTCGGACTCGCAGTCCGAGTCGCTCCGTGTGCTCTTCTTGCCGCCGGAGCTCAACGCCATGGTGCGGAAGCCGTCTCTCGCGAAGCGGCTCGGCCCCGCTCGTGTTCTTGGACGACCTCTTGTTCTTGCGGCGATCTCCCTCGTCGTCGCTGCTGCTCGAGCTCGAGGTGGAGTACGCGGAACTGGAGTCGACGTCGCTCGCTCCAACCATCGCTCGGGCCTCGCCTCGGCCCTCCTTCTTCCTCGATCGTCGCTCGTCCTTGTACTTGTTCTTGTGCTTGCTCTTGTGGTCGCGCCTCGAACGGTACTTGTCATCGTTCTTCCTCGGCTTTGTGCTTGTAGCTGTCCTTGTTCTCGCCCTTCTCCGGGCAGTCGGCGACGAAGTGTCCCGGCTTGCCGCACTGGAAGCAAGTCCTCGTGTTCCTCCTCATGTTCACGCGGTTCTCGTGCAGCCTCTCGAACCGCCTCGTCAATAGCGCCAGCTCATCCTCTCCAAGGTCATCAAACTCCTCATCTGGCATAGACATCAAAGAGGAAAACGAGAACATCCTGGTGGATGGGTTAGAGTTAGTCTTTCCTTTGGAACCACCAACGAGGGCAAGACTATGGGAATCAGTCGGTCCCTCGAGCTTGGCAGTCATGCCCCTATCCACCTCAGCCGACTTGAGCTTTGAGAACAGCTCGTTCACCGTCAGAGTATCATACCTCTCCGACTCGACTATGGCCTCGAACTTTCCGCCCCATATTGTACGATCCAAAGAGTGTAAGAGCTTGACCGCTCTATCATGATCATCGTACGGGAGCACGTCCACATTGGCCCTCATGTTGTTCACCACCACCGTGAACCTCTGAAACAAGGCATCGATGGACTCACCGGGAGATGAGTGAAGTTCTCGTACTCTCTCCGTAGGTCGCATACAACCGTGCCCGAACCTCGGGCGTTCCCAACATGAGCCTCCTTCAACACCGCCCAAATCCTACAAGCCAAGTGCTCGGTGTGCACCCGATCAAACTCGGTCGACACAAAGCACGAAACAAGTAGTCGACCGCCTTATTGTTGGCGTCGAATCGTCCCTCGACCCCGGAGCAAGGAAATCCATCGGCCGGACATAGTCTATGTCCACCGTGACATCCCAAAGCGGTGACCCTTTCCGCGGAGGAACGCACCCATCCGCTTGCTCCACATCCGGTAGTTCTTGCCATCGAAGTGTGGAGGACCCGAACCCCGTTCCCGGTACGCCATCCTTGGATCTTAGACTGGTTAGAGTCAACAAAGACCCGAACCGGCTCGATACCACTTGAAGGACCGATACGGCGAACCGCAGAGGGGGGGGAGTGAATGGGAGCCGATAAAAATTCTTCTCGAAGGAGATGCAAACTCCAACAAGACGAACACGGCTTCCAACACACGTCTCCGACTCACTACCCAAGTTGGCCAAGCCCACGTAGCCACCGGAGTGCCACCGGACCTAGGAACCAACACACACGGCCTTCCGAGCTCGAGAACGCAGCGGAACAACAAACTCCGAGTCTACAGACCCACACCGGTCAGACCGGTGAGCACCACCGGTCGACCGGTCCCCTCGCCGGTGAAACCGAGCAACTTTCACTAAGTGGCTCTACACCGGTCGACCGGTGAGACACACCGGTCGGACCGATGGCGACTCGAAAGCCCCCAAGGCACCAAACAGGCCAACCGACCACCAAACGGACCCAAACTCGAAACAAAGAAGCAACACGGGACAACAACGAACACATCAAGATGTTCACCCGAGCAAAAACCCACAAGGGCTCGCACCGGTCGGGCCGGTCAAGAGCACCGGTCGACCGGTGTAGCTCGGGCGACTCGGGATGAACAACACCCGCGGTCAACTCCCCCAAATCCAAATCTCGATCTCCCGAATCGCTCCACGGACTTGAACAAGACTTTGGGGATATCAGGAACACCTCATGAGGAGTCCATAGCCAAGTTTAATCCCACCAAATCTCGTCCAAAAAGGAGGAATCGAAGAAATCCCGCCGAAAGCACCTTCAACCCAAGAACTCAAGAAACCCCCAAAATCGAGCACTTTTACTCATGGATTTGGGAGGGGAATCACAGCCCAAAGAACCACGAAGGGTTCCCACAAATTTCCCCCATCAAATCCCCAAGAGAAAAGCCCCGAAAACACCCCAAAGAAATCACGAAGAGAGGGCTCCGAAAATCACCACCAAGAACAACCGGGGAAAACACATCCAAACCTTGAGGAACCACGCCGAATCATCTATACATGAAACAAAGGTTCGTACAAGGTCTAGCAAGCCGCCCGATCATCCATCCCTCTCTACAAGATCTCTCCGTGAATCTCTCTTGCTAGTCCTAAGGAAAACCTAGAGAAAATAGGTGGAAAATAGGAAAACTAATGAGCTAGGGTTCCAAGAGTTAGCTGCCATCCTCTCACCTCTTGGGTTATATAGGCGGCAACCGAATGTCTAAAATTCCCTTCTCTAACAACTAGGGATACAAGCCCCTCAAGGGCGGATTTGGAATTCTTGATGTCTTCACCATCGGACGGATGCCCGGCGACCGCACCCTGCGTAGCCTTGACGCAAGCCATGCGATCCCGACGCGTGTCCTCCGCTTCGAAGATTCCGGACTGCGTCGTCGCACACGGTCGACCGGTGCTCCTCACCGGTCGAGCCGGTCCCCACCGGCCGGACCGGTCGACCCACCGGTCGGGACCGGTCCGTGCCGCCGCACCTCCGTCTTCGGTTCTCCGGTCTTGGCTTTGTGGATCAACCAAGGAACCCGGTGGTTTTCGGGTGAACCACCGAACCCCGCGAACTCGGTGTAGCCTCCGCCAATCTCCACTCATGACTTGGCTCCCACGTAGTCCCGGCTCGACCTTGGTTTTGAGGCTCAACCAAGAAACCGTCCACGACTTCATCTTGCTTGTTCATGCCACCATGCGGCCCGCACTTGACCCCCGCCGGCCACCGGGTCCCTCGAACAAAGCCTACTTGTCTTCTCCACACCGGAGGCCTCACCGGCGACGACCTTTCGCGCTTGTTCTTCACCTGCACCAACACGAGTCAAGCCGCAACCTGCACCTGCAATACTTAGCCAAGAATCAGTCCACACAACGTTGTCAATCACTCATCACACAAGGAAGCGACCATCCACCGGTCCTCGAACCACACATGGTCCTCAGCCGCCGGCTCCTTCCCCTTCTCCAACTTCTTCCAACGGAGGCTTTCGTCGTCGTCATCCTCCCTTCGTCCCCGCTTCGACGGAGGCAGGCTCCTCTACGCCATCTCTTCCTTCTCCCAGTGACTGAAAATTTGTAGTGGTGGATGGGGAGGATGAAGAAGAAGTGAAAACGATGATAAGCTTATGGAAGAAGCAAGGGAAAGCAGGGAAGGGCGAGGGAGTTATATTGACAAGACGCAAAACCGTCAGGAGCCTCTGCCCCCACCCACTACTCTATTACTGCCAGTACGCGCCACTTGATTGCGCATCAGGCTCTGTTTCAGGCGCAAAACCGTCCAAAACCACACGTCGCCTTTCAATTACACAGGAAGGAGAAGGGGTGGGGCAATTATGTTGGGCCCACTTGTCAATGGCAGCAGCCAAACTGTGGCGCCTTTCCAATTTCCATTTATTATTTTATTACATGGCTGAGGTGCCTTTTTCAACCTTCAACCCTCGTTGCCTTCTTCAACTTCAATTCTCGTCGCCAACTTCATCCCTCGTCGCCTTCAACTTCAATCCTCGTTGCCAACTTCATCCCTCGTCGCCAACTTTAACCCTCGTCGCCTTCAACTTCAACCCTCGTCTTCTTTCAATTTCCAAACCGCGTTGCTTTTCTATTTCCTCCCCTTCTCCTTGATGCATGCGGTGTGCTTGATGCTACTGCTGCCAGATGAAATTGTCACCTAGATCATCATCCAATCCATCAAGGATGAGCCCGTCTTCCATTTCTAAACCTTCACAGTAAAATCTGTGGCACCTTTCGGCACATCTGCGACTCCGATGAGGTACTACTGCACGTGTCGCTGTGTGATCTTCGTGAGGCGTGCAATAATCGCTACGTCAGGTCATGCTTTAAGCGCTCTTCTGTGAGGCCAATCATCCGGAGGCATTATGCTTTTCGAGGGGATGGAATGGTTGATGAGGCGGTGGAACCCAGATACGGGTCTGAAGCTCATCGGAGATGCCGCTGCTGAAGACTCTGGTGCCAAGTACTTCTTAGTGATGCTAAAGTGTTGTTGCAACCCGACGGACCCCGAAGCCATGGCACTACTCCTGGAAATCAGCGGCGGCGCGTCGCCCCCCTGACGGCCGGTGGAAGAACCACAACCTGCGGCGGTTGTGCTACCTCATCAAGCAGGATATCGATAACATTGTGCTGGTACTATCTTGATGATGACGACGACGACGACGACATTCCGTTGTTGCCCGTCTAGAATCCCTACATCTGCATTTGGGCAGCGGGATGTAGGCACTATGGGCCGGATACCAAAGAGATCATCCACTACTGCAGCACTTAGTGTCGCGCCCGTCATGAGTTCGACCTCTAGACGCATAGCTTCTGCCCCGCCATGGAGTACGTCATTAGCAGGATGAACATCGGGATGTAGGCGCAAGCATCAATCAACATTATCTTTCTTGAATGTAAATTATTAGATATTACTAAACGCGGATTTGATTTTATCGAGATGTCGGGTTTTAATCGATTTTTCATAGATAAATTTGATTTGTCACGTTTGTGAGTCAAATCAAAAGTTGTGGTGGTTTCACTTGCCGCTGACGAGGCCTGGGATGCCCTCTTGGGTGTCAAAACCACCGAAGTGGGCACGGCGGGGGTGGCTGCAGGCAGCGGTGCCATCTGCTTCTTCCTTTGTTCTATTGGAGAATGAAGAAAAAATTATTCGTCTCGCGTCGTCGACGGTATTTCTCTTTTTAATACACAATCAATTTTTTGTAACATGTATTTCTATGTCGTAATTAGTCCAAATTTGATTATTTTTTCTATAGTTTTCTAAAATTATTGTGTCTTCATTATTTTCATTGTTTAGTGTATATTTCGTTTCTTGAACAATGTTTATATGCCTTATCTTGTTCTATGTAAGTACAACATATAAATAATATTTTTTTTCACAACTCCTATAATGAAACTTTGCATTTTCGTAATCTTAAGGTGAACCACAAGGTTTCGTTAAGTGTTCAAATGCATATGAGTTCGAACATGTTGCAAAGTGTGGAAAACTTCAGTGTTCAAGGAACATTTTAGGAAACTATGTGAGAGATGTAGATATTTGTACACAAGTATATTATTCCTTCATCGAAACCATTTGAAATTTTGAAGACAAGTCTAGGTACCCAAATTATGCTCGCAAGTCAATATGTAGATTTTTTAGAGCACACTAGATGTTAGTAGAATTATTACATCATTAACATTTGATGTAAAAACGGATTCTAAGAATCTTGGGCACACAAGTGTGACTCTTGATATTTTATTCAAATACTAAATGTCCAAATACGAATTGTTCGTATTGTTATGATTTTTTAGGTGTTGTTTTATACGCTCTAATATTTTAGGGAAGCACGTTTCATTCGAAAGAAAAGAGTGGCTGGCCCACAAGTCAGCGTCAGCAACCAGAATAAAAAGATAACAGTTGCCCGCCCGTCGGACCCAACTTCCAACAAAGGTGACGCGGGTTCACTAACCATCGTCGCCTATGATACTGGCCCACTCATCAGTGTCAGTAGGCAAATCGTGTGTGGGCTGCTCAAAATTTCCCACCCATATTGACTATATTTCCCATGGAATTCCAATTGCTGCACAGAGCCATCAAGGACATGCCAGTAGTTTCATTAAACACGGTTACGCGCGCCATTCATATTTGGCTCCTCGCTAGATAGATCCACAACGCCCGCATTCTCCCCACCACCGCCGCCACTCCCCCCGCTCGCCTTCACCACTCTCTCCCCGCTGCAGCCCTACTCTTCTCCAGCCCCACCGCTCCCTGCGTAACGACAATGCGAGGACGCGGTTACTAGCGTGCGGACGTACGTCTTATCGGCCAACCTAAAGACGGTTGACGTGTATCTGTCAACTTCGTCCCCAGCCACGACGACGAGCCACCGCCTCAGGCCACGAGCTGACATGGATCCAGTCCCTCCGACCATCACGAGAACAACTACTTCATTCGCGACAGAGGTTAGTCCTGCTTGAACCCCCAACACCCTCTCTTTCCTCTACCACCAAATCTGCTATATATTCATGTCAATGTGGATTAGGGAGACATGCCTTGATAGTTCATCTTTAATTGATTGCTGTGGATTTGATGGATGGATTTTGTTGCCCCAAGTCTGTTTGAATAAATTGTTGCTAACAGATGTAGTTATATGAACAGTTGAAATTCATTTTCATGTTCCTAGTGCTACAATTTTTGCACTGTAAATTCATGAAAAGCATTGAGGATGTTAGCATACTTTAATTTTGCTATGCTTTGAATGTACCAGATCGACAGTTATGCTCTGGACCTGTTAGCATACTTTAATTCTGCTATGCTTTGAATGTACCAGATCGACAATTATGCTTTGGACCTGTTAGCATACTTTAATTTTGATAGCCACATAATGTCAGTGGGAAATTCATTGCAGTGGTTTATAATGTTGTTATAACTAGACTGACTTATGCTTTTTTCTGAATGTTAATTGTTTCACTACTTTCATATATATTGTTATTTTTGGTGTCATGATGTGTTCTGAGTGTTGTTTCACTACTGTCATATATAATGTCATGACCATTGCTTTATCCTCTTCTTACATGTACACATGGAACACACAATCCATTGTTGCTGAAGTTGGACAAGGAAGCAATTGAAGGAATTTGTTCTCTGGTTTGATATATAAGCATATTGTTGTGCCCCTGTCAAAATGGTTACCACCTATACTTGTATGCTAATTAAGTAAAATATGAATTGTGTATGTCTATGCTGATTTTATTTTTGATTGTATCATCTATTTTGCCTGTTACAGAAAATGAATTTTGTTTAGACTTTCAGTCTTGCTTATGTTGCTCTACTGACAACCTGACATATCATCTATGTAGTCTCCCACAACAACAAACTCCTCTACCTACAGTGCATCATCATAGCCCATCGTCGGTGAACCTTCTTCACAGGGTCACTCAGCACAGACTGCTGTGACTAGTACTCGATCCCGCGGGTCAAGGACACAAACCAAATGGCCAGAAGACAAGTTGACTGCAACTGGACTTGATGCCAATTTTTGGCCTACCCCAGATGCTATGAGGGATAGATTTGTATTGGTCTATGGTCTCATTGCTGGGAGAGGGTGTCAATCAATAAGGCAGTTGATGATCTCTCACCAATTGAGAAGTACCATGTATTCACAGTTTTAGAGGAAAAGCTAGATTACTCAGCCAATCTGGAAGAATCTATTCGCAAGAAGGCAGTTAAGCCAGCTATATAAGAGATTGGAACCTTGCAACGGCGGTTCAAGGCCCATTTAAGAAATAAAATATGTGAGTGAAGAGGAGACTCCCTTTGTGAAGCAAGCCTTTTTGCAGCAACACGACTGGAACATGTTTGTGCAGGAAACCAATTCTCCTTCAATTTAGCAATTGAGCCAGGAGATGAAACTAAAGAGAGCATTTCATAAGAAGCCACACAATACTGGCAAAAAATGTTATTATGGTAAAAGGAAAAAGTGGGAGGAGGAGGATGCAAAGCTAGCTGTAGAAGGAAAACAGAACCCTTGGGACCATTTTCCTGGACGTTCGAGACCTTATCTGCAGGTAAGGGTAGGAAAGAAGAAGAAGAATACTAGTGAAGGAAGTTGGGGCATAACATTTAGTAACCTTGCGGTGGTGGGGATAGCAGATAGGGTGAAAACACTTGTAGCTTTGGGTAGCGATGGTTCTTTCTCTGGGGTTAGGAAGGATGATATCCTCACCGCAGCACCTGAGACTCTGGAGCATCGAGGTCAGGTCCGAGACATGTCTAGTTCACTTGGCTGGGTTAAAGGGTTTGGTGAAGAGTTCGTTGGAATGTACATTCAGAAGAGGAACAAGAGGTCTAATGCTCATGATATGATGGACATGACATTTAAATTAGTTGTCCATGCTCAAAGGCTATCAGGCATCGACATACCGAAAAATGCACTTCTTCCTTCCCAATTACCAGTGCCTGTCAGAAGTAGCGACGAAGAAGATGTGCATGGCAGGAGGAAAAAGATTTGCATGACCACGAGGAAGAACATGCGCATGACAGCGAGGAAGATGGCAGAGAGCAAGATCATTGGAATGCCAACAGTGATGAAGCGAATCAAGTGCACAGTGATAGTCGATCACCTATGCTAGACACAATAGATAAGCTGACAGAGCCAACCGTGTGCAGCCTTTTGGATGGCACTAGAATTAATGTGGAGCTCGCACTAGTGAAAGCCTTTCGATATCAAAAGGCTTGCTATTCAGTACCGGTGCAGGATGGGTATGTTGTGGTGCAACCAACTTATGTGTGGGCCAATGCGGGTCCCTACCCTCTGCCTATACCAATTGATGGGGGTGACATAGCAAACCTAGCTGAGGCTCTTATTCAAAGGATCCAATGGACAAAGGACATGATCCTTATACCACCCATGACGAGACATCCCAACCCTGAAGCCGCAACGGGTAGTAGGGGTACAACATGAGATGGAGGTACTGCAGCTCAGTGTTAGCAAGAGAAGGCTCAATAGTAGCAGCAGCAGTAGCAGATCAGCAAACCTACACAGCATGAGCGTCGACAACAGCCGGAGGAGCCCAGACAAACTCTGCCTAAGTAGCAGCTGCAACTTGAGGATAATGAACAGATGAAACAACAGCCTCTCCAGCAGCAGGAGCGTCAACAACAGCAGGAGGAGCCCAGGCAAACTACGCTTAAGCAGCAGCTGCAACATGAAGATAAGCAACAGGCGAAACAACAACATCTCCAGCAGCACGAGGAGGAGCACAAGCAATCTCCCCTTAAGCAGTAGATGCAACCAGTATAGCAGCCTCTGCAACAGGAGGAACCCAGGCAATCTCCACTGCAGAAGGGGAACCAGGCCAGGAAACCTTTGTCTAAAGATGAGATTCTTAACTGTATTCTTGGGACAGAACAGGACCGGCCAAAATACAAGCCTGGTGCACCTATGTTGTCAGAAACAAATGTAAAGGCTGTTGGACCAAATTATGCCAAGTTGCATGCTTATGCCATGGAACACATTAAGGATAAACTTGCCTTTCCAGTAAAGATGGATCAAGACTACTTTAAAGCTTGTTGTGGTGCTTTAATGTTAAACATTGAATTCAGTAGCGTGTATAACCTTACAACCCTGGCTTTTCTGGATGTTACCTTCATGGGGTTGTGGACATTGTATGTCCTTTAAAACCTAAAAAGATATTTCTTTAATTTTCACCACAAAGTTCATGCATGCTAACAATTTGATTTTTTGTAGGAAAATGATGGACAAGGCCGCGGAGATGCAGACCAGTGTTGGGTTTTTAGATCCAGATTTGTTTACTTCAACAAATATTTCTCGGCGTTCTCACCAAGTTGGCAAAGCAATCTCAAATGCAATGAACAACGACTACGTGGTTGCTGCATACTGCACTAGCCATTGGGTAACAGTGATCATCTGTATGAAGTTCAAAGAGGTTTGATATCTAGATTGTGCTAAACAACATCCCCCACTAAAGTTCCCAGTCCTTCAACCTATTTTGATCAAGTCGGTTTCTTGTAGGTTTTGTTCACAAAAATTCAATCTCTTAGTGTTTCTAATTGGTATTGCTCACCACGCAGTGCCTTAGGTACAGTATTGTTCACAAAAATTCAATCTCTTAATGTTTCTAATTAGTATTGCTGATCAAGCAGGGCCTTCGGTGAACATGCACAGGACAATGAGGAAAGGAAAGAAAAAAGCCAAAAGACACACTCATGCAGAAAACAAATCTCGTTGTAAGACCGAGGTTTTATTATGGTCCCTTCTTACCTATTTGGTAGTGCATTAACTTGTCATTTTGGTACCTCAATGCAGTGTGCTCAGCAGCCATGGGGGTCCTCTTTGTGTGGATTCCATGTGGCATTCC
This sequence comes from Cenchrus americanus, assembly GCA_947561735.1. Lineage (NCBI taxonomy): Eukaryota > Viridiplantae > Streptophyta > Magnoliopsida > Poales > Poaceae > Cenchrus > Cenchrus americanus. Next base: position 124,555,767 of record OX387239.1, on the reverse strand, counting down.
ATATGTGAAGGCTATTCGGTGACATACTTGACATCAAGAAGGCTGCTGAAAGTAGATAATAATGCTTAACTTTGTCTCTGCTCATATTATCCATCAGATTTTAGAAACTGATTTCTACTTGCATTCTCATAAATGATTGTATCCTCATAAAGTGTGTCCGGGAGATGCTGTGCGAGTACATTCTTAAGGAGACCATCGACCGAAAGGGCAACTTCTATAGTGGTGCACCATGAGTTTATTGTAGCCAGAAACTTGAAACTCATTCAGTCTTCTTTAGTCAAGTGTTGTTGCCTGAGAAACCTACTTGGCTTGCTTGGTTGGGGTCAGATACTACCTGGTTCAGGCAGTTTTCTCATGACTCCATCCAGACAAGCCCTAATGAGAGTAACTTGAAACTTGATGTGATACTAGCTTGCCTATAAATGTGATCTTGCTTGTCTATAAATGTGATCTAGCTTTGCCTATATCTGTGATGTGAGAATGTGTTTGTGATGTCTCCTTGCTGTGGTGGCTGCCATATCCTGGCTGGTTCCAGGATGCAACCCCTGATGGCTACCAAATCCTACATGGTTCCAGGATGCCGCCGGCAAGTGGGCAGGTTACTGTAGGGGTGGCCTACGTTTTTGTAATGGGCGTTAATTAAAGCTCGTTACAAACACTGATCAGTGAGTAACGGTCTTCATTCGAAAAGCTCGTTACAAACATGCCCAAAATGTAACGGGCAGCGTAAAAGCCCGTTACCAGTCCTGACCGGTGGGCCTTAGGACCTGGCCCGCTCATCGAGATATTAGAGACGTAGGTTGAAAGCAAACATCTCCCTTAATAGAGAGAAAGCAGACACGAGTAGAAACAGATGCGTCTCATTTCGTCGAGACAGAGGAGACAGGTTCATGGAACGCATCTCTGATGTTAATTTCATAGTAACGAGCTCTGTTTTCATGCCAGTTACCAAAGTTCCCTGTGGGACCAGAGAAATAGCCATTTCACGTGACCGGTGACTAGTTGTGGTAACGGTTGTTGTTTGATGCCCATTTCGAATCCTATATGTATTGAGACACGCATGAAATAGATGTGTCTCCGTTCGTTAAGAGAGTAGAGACGCAGGTGCACAGTAGGCGTCTCTGATATTGAGCTACTGTGACAGGCTGATCCAATGGCCCACTCATTAGCCGATAAATATAATTTGAACGACTTATTGTAATGAGGTGGCATTAGGACAGGAGGAGATTTTAAGTACTGCTTGACATTATCCAAAGCTTTCTGTTGTTCTTCTCCCCCATACAAATTTCTGATCAGCCTTGAGCTTCAATAGAGGTGTGAACGGTTGAATCCTCTTAGATAGGTCAGATATAAATCTTCTGAGAAAATTGATCTTGCTGATCAATGACAAGAGCTCTTTCTTATTTGATGGTGCTTCTATTTTGTCAATTGAGCTGATTAATTTCTGTCCAACCTCGATTCCCCTTTGATGTATTAAGAAACCTAAGAATTGACCAGCTGAAACACCAAAAGCACACTTGTTGGGGGTTCATCTTTAAACCATGCTTCCTTGTGCATTCCAATGTTCTCCATAGATCAGCCAGGTTCTTGAAGGATCAGATGGCGACTAGAGAGGGGGGGAGTGAATAGGAGCCGGTAAAAATTCTTCCAAAAGAATCCGGCCTATACCCTAGACAAACCCCGGTCACACACAAGCGATGGATCAAATCACGCACCAATCGCCAAGACCACGAGGTTATGGATCAACCTCTAGCCTTAGGAACGATTCCTAGAAGCACATGCGGAAGCACTAGAAAGGGAGGGAGGAATCGAACCAAGAAGCAAAGCACACAGGCTCTGGCGGACCGTCCGCGCAGGAGGGGCGGACCGTCCGCGCGGCCTCGCGACCGTCCGACCCGAGGCCGCGGACCGTCCGCAACCGCACCGCGGACCGTCCGCCCAACACCGCGGACCGTCCGTTAAAGCACACGGAACACCGAGGCGACCCGAGAAAAACGGACCGTCCGCCGAGGCCGGCGGACCGTCCGCGCCACCCGCGGACCGTCCGCTACTCAAGCCCGACCGTCCGCAAACCGGCCGCAACAAAAACCAAAAGCCAAACCGGATCGAAAACAAAGGCACGCAAGAACACGACGAACACGTGACGAACAAAGCCACCCCCACGGACCGTCCGCGACCCCCCCCCCCCCCCCGCGACCGTCCGCGCCGCGTGGACAGAACAGCAAACCCACGACCCCGAAATTCAACTCCCCCAAATCATCATCGGATTTCCCAAACGGTTGAAGCTATGGAGACAAGGGTTTGGGGACTTGAAAAGCGTCACACAAGGATGCTATAGCCCAAAAATCTTGCCTCCTAACTCCCTAAATCACCGGGAATGGTGAATCCATTGAGCACCACCAAAAGCTAGAGCACCGAACGAAAACTCACGAATCGAAGTGGTTTTCCGGCGTTTGAGGGCACAAGATCAAGCACAAAGATGCACAAGACATCTATCCATGTTTCCCTCAAAGAAATCCGGGGAGAAACCCACTCAAATCCACGGAATCACACCGGGAACAAAGGCACGAAAACAAGCACGAAAAGCCATGAAAAACAACCCCGAATCTTCTATACAAACCAGGAAAGATTCACAAGGTCTAGCATGCCGCCCTAGCATCCATCCCTCTCAACAAATCTCTCATGAAGCTCTCATGCTAGCCTAGAGAAAATGGAAGGAAAAATAGCTACAAAAATGAGAAAGAGGAGGGAGGAAATGAAACCCTAAGTCGCGAGAGAGAGAGAGAGCCATCCACACACACTCATGGCTTATATATCAGGTCCCGCCGGAGTGGTAAATGACTCGACTACCCCTAAATTAACTACTGGCGATACAACCCACGTAGGGGCATTTAGGTAATGTTTGTGGGTCTTGCCATCGGACGGCCACGCCTTTGCCGCACCCCCCGCGTCCTCCCGATGCAAGCCATGCGATCCCGCCGCGTGTCCTCCGCCTCGAAGCTTCCCGACACGCCCGATCCCGTCTCCGTCGTGTTGGGCCCTCGGACTTGGTTTTGAGGCCCAAACCAAGAAACCGTCCGCCGATGGTTTTGTGGGCAAACCACCAAACCCCGCGTGCTCGGTCCGGCCTCCCGCCAAACCACTTGACTCGACCGCCACCGTGCACCGGCTCGATTGTCCATGACTTCGTCTTGCTCGTGTCGCCGCCATGTGGCCCGCACCCGGCCCCGCCGTCCACCGGTCCCTTGAACCGAGCCTACTTGTCTCTCCATCTCCCGAGGCCCCTCAAGGCTGAAGACCTTTCGCGCCCGTTCTTCACCTGCAACAACACGAACTAGGCCGCAGCCTACACCTGCGCACTAAGCCAAGAGTCAGTCCAACACCCGTTGTCAATCACTTATCACTGAGGAGCGGTCATCCATCGACCACTGGGACGCTCCTGGTCCTCAATCTCCCCCTTGATGAGTGCATTGACAACACACAACGCGAAATGAAATTCAGAGAAAAGGAGAAAAGAAGAGGAAAGAAAAACAAAGAGGCTCAACTCATGACCAAAACAGAAGAAAGGCGAAGAAAGGTCACAAGCCAAGCAAAGCACAAACTCCACACCGAAAACAGCAAGAAAGCTCCCCCTGAACAAATGCAAGCTCCCCCTGAACATGTGAATGCAAACTTCCAAGTTTCAGCTCACCTCTTCTGAATTTTCATTAAGCTCACCTCTTCTCCCCCTTGTTGACAATGTATGAATCAAGGTGAAAATGCAGAAATGCAAGACAAAGCATATAAACATCTACATGAGCTTCTCAAATAGGCCAAATCTAGTGTCAAAGGCTAAAAATGAGACAAATATCACACATATGAATCATAGCATAGTCAAAGCATTGCCACAAGTAATATATGAAAATACAAGCATGTGACAAAGCAAAATTTTCAGAATTAAGCAGTTTTACCAAAAGAAGGCTCGCTTCACATGTAAAAGCCTATCCATGTCACATTTGAGCCACAAACACGCATACCATTCAAAGATCATACAAGGATATCAAATTCTCAAGAAAAAGATCATGGCAAACACCCATAAAGCAAAGCATGTCATGTCAAAGCTCATGAGCCATGTGTCCACTTCGGGGAGACTTCTCCACCGGTGAACATCATGCAACATGTTTTGCACCCATATGTTAAAGATAAGACATTTTAAGCACAGACATGATGGATGGAGCATTTTTCAAGCATTTTACACTTCTTTTCAAGATTAAAGCATTTTATGGTACATGAAGTGCCTTTGCGGCAAAAAGAAGCTTATGCTCCCCCATGAATGCAACATAGGCTAAACATTCACCATAATATTAGCCTTTGGCCCAAATGCAAGAACAAGGCATCCAAGCACAATCTAAGCATGAAAAGCACATTTAGACCAAACTGTGACATGGATACACAACTACACACGAGTGGAGCATATTTCATCAAAATTTAGTCAAGTTTAGCACTTATTTCAAAAAGGGCTATCTCACCACACATATATCTCAGATATTCCAAGAGCATAGCCTCACATCACCATTTCTCCATACATATGACCAATATCTCACAAATAGCCAAAGAGACTCAAATATGGCATATGAAAGAAGCTCATCCTCCTAAAGTGCAATATATGACAAATGCAACATGATATGTGACAAGATGGCTATCCTACCATGGTTTATACATCAAGCAAAGCATGTATATACATCAAAGTAAACATGGTATGATACATATGATACAAAAGGAAAAACCCCCAAGAATCAACTAGAAAGGGCAACAAACCCCAAGTTCCCCCCGCAAGCGCACAAATGTAGCTTGGTCGAGAGGCTTTCTAAAGATGTCGGCTAGCTGATCTTGGGTAGGGACATGGCTCAAAACAATGGTTCCTTTCTCCACATTGTCCCTCAAGAAATGATACCTCACTTCTATATGTTTGGTTCTGGAGTGAAGCACCGGGTTTTTGGCTACGCTTATGGCACCGGTGCTATCACAAAGAAGTGGGATCCGGGTGCACTCCTCACCAAAGTCTCTCAAAGTGTATGAAATCCACAACAACCGGGAGCAACAACTCGCGGCGACAACATACTCCGCCTCGGTGGTAGACCGAGCTACACTAGACCGCTTGCGGGAAGACCATGAGACCAACGAAGACCCAAGAAACCGGCAAGTACCGAGAGTAGACTTCCTCTCGACTCGACAACCAAAGAAAATCGGCATCGAAAAACCATGAAGAGAAAGAGTCGAGGAGGAAGAATACCAAAGGCCAAGACCAGGGGTAGACTGTAGGTACCTGAAAATCCTCTTGACGGCCTGTCGATGTGATGTCCTCGGCGAAGCTTGAAAAGGAGCGCACAGACACACGCTGAACTGTATGTCTGGCCTCGTCGCCGTCAAGTAGAGGAGGGAGCCGATCATGCTCCTGTACTCCCGCTGGTCCACCGGTTCTCCGTCCTCATCCGCATCTAAAGTGGCCGTACTCCCAACGGGAGTCGACATCGGCTTCACATCTTGCATCTGGAACTTCCTCAGCATGTCTTTTGTGTACTTGGTCTGGTGCACAAATGTACCGTCCTTCACTTGCTTGATCTCGTGCCGAGAAAATACCGCAACTCGCCCATCATGCTCATCTCGAACTCCCCCGCTCATCTCATCCGCAAACTTGGCAACAAGGTTATGTGACGAGCCACCAAAGACAATATCATCCACGTATATCCGAACAATCAACAAGTCATTTCCATGCTTGAGGAGAAACAAAGTCCTATCCACGGTACCCATCACAAACCCTCTCGCTCAACGTAAAACCTCTCAATCTCCCATACCAATCACGGGCGCCCGTTTCAACCCATACGAGCCCTTTTCAACCCGTACACCCCGTGTGGGTACAAATTTCGCTCTCAAACCCGTGTGGTCGCTTCACATACACCTCCTCCTCTATGACCCCATTCGTAAAAGCACTCTTCACGTCCATCTGAAACAACTTGAACCCTTTAGCCACGGCAAAGGCTAGAAGGATCCGAATTGCCTCAAGACGGGCCACAGGAGCAAAGGTCTCCTCATAGTCGATCCCCTCCTTCTGACTAAACCCCTGAGCAACAAGTCTGGACTTGTTCCTCACAACCATCCCATTCTCTCCCTCTTTGTTCTTCCAAACCCACTTGGTTCCTATGGGATGGCAATTTGGAGGTGGTTCAACTAACTCCCACACCTGGTTCCTCTCAAAGTTTTCCAACTCCTCATGCATAGAATTGACCTAGTTTGCATCAGATAAAGCATGTCCAATGTCCTTGGGCTCAAAAGTAGCAACAAAAGCAGCATGAGCAAAATGAGAGGAATTCCTGGACCTCGACCGTGTAGTGCGTTCATCGATGTTCCCAATGATCTTCGATAGGGGATGCACTTCTTGAATCCGCCGGGAGCCTCACGCCTCGAGACTACCTCCCCCTCAACTTCGGCCTTCTCTCGCCCGGTCCTCTTGCCGCACCGTCGTTGTCCATGAGGTAGACGGTCCATGCTCCATAGTGGTCGTAGGGGAAGTAGTGGGTACACGCCGCCTTCGTGCCCATGGTTCTCCCCATCATCATCTCCAGCTTCATCCTTCTCCTCTTCAAAGAGGTCCTCGGCCATTTCTTCATCACCTGCACATTCAAAGCCAAGAGAGGTACATGGCATTGTCTCGTCGAAGGTTACCTCGCAAGTCTCCATGATTTTGTTAGTCTCAAGGTTAAGCACCCTGTAGGCTCTAGAGTGTTAGCATATCCAAAGAAAATACCATCACTAGACCTAGCCTCAAACTTGTCGAGTTTTCCCTTCTTCAGAATAAAGCATTTGCAGCCAAAGACTCAGAAATGACTCACCTTGGGTGCCCGACCATGCATCAGCTCATAACAGGTCTTCTTCTTGAAAGCTCGCAATAAAATCCAGTTGGAAACATGACAAGTCGTATTGACCGCCTCAGCCCAAAACCTCCTAGGAGTCCTGTGCTCATCGAGCATCGTCCTAGCCATCTCACAAAGAGTTCGATTTTTCCTTTCCACGACTCCATTTTGAGGGGGCACATAAGGGGTCGAATACTGATGTTCAAGACCTAGATCACGACAAAAGGCATCAAAACGAGAGTTCTTGAACTCGCAGCCATTATCACCGCGGATAGCTCGAATAGCATTCCCATGCCTCTCGTTTTTCAACCTCACGATCGGATCTCGAACAAAACCAAAAGTCTCACTCTTATCCTCCAAGAAGAACACCCGTGCATAGCGAGAGTAATCGTCCACCACAACAAGGACATACCACTTCCCACCCACCGAGCGAACTCGAGCCGGCCCAACAAGGTCCATATGCAACGGCTACGTCGGACGCTCGGTCCATGACATCGGTCAGGGGTGGATGGGGAGTGGCTACCATCTTACCATGCCTACAAGGAGCACAAACCAAATCTCAAGCTTCAACCTCGGCAATCCTCTGACAAGGTCAAGACCACTCAAGCGGGAAACCAAATCAAAGCTCAAGTGTCCCAACCGCCTATGCCATTTCCACAAATCAGAAGAAGGACCGGCCATCAAACAGCGAGCAGGACCCAAAGAACGAGAGAAATCAGCCCTGAAAATCCGACCCTTGGGGATGATCATAAAGACAAGATCACCTCGAGAATCAAGCAAACGAGACTCGCCAGACTTGAAACGCACCTCAAAACCCTCATCAAGCAACTGAGAAACCGAAAGCAAATTGAAACCCAAAGACTTCACAAGAGCCACTCTCTTCAACGTTACCTTGTCACTCACATGCACAACACCCTCTGAAAGCACCCTTCCTCGTCCATTGTCCCCAAATGTGATGTACTGCTTTTCCTTCACTGGGGTGAGGCTGGAGAACCACTTCTTATCTCCGGTCATGTGTCGAGAACACCCGGAGTCGATCAACCAAATGTTCTCCAAGCCTCCCCGCCCGTAGTCGAAACAAGAACGAGAGTGAGCTAGCGACTCGACACTCGGGGTTAGCACAAAGAAAGTTAAACCAAGTGTCGAGCCATCTCGCTCAAAAGAGGGGTTAGCAAACATCATTCCCTTGCCACCAAACTTCCCATGTCCCATGGGAGGAGTACGAGCACCACGAGGGGGAAAACGTGGTCCGTAGCTCCTCCGGAACCCAAAGCCGCGATCATCTCCCCTAAACCCGTACCGAGGACGAGTAGGAGGACGTCCGGCAAAACCACCACGAGCCCTACCAAACCTCTCACCAAGCACGCACACCATCCTCTCTCCCGACAAACCTCTCACCACCACCTCTCCGTGGGAACCCCGCCAACACTCCTCACACTTCCCACACCCCGTGGAAGTGGCACTCTAGGCTCGGAATACCATGAGACCGGCGATACCTCGTCTCGGTTCGCTTGCTCCCTAGCAAGCCTCTCATCCCTCTTCCTCTTGTAGCAAAACTCGCAAGATGCCTCTCCTTGCCACAATACTCACACCCGAAGGGGATGGGTTTTGGTTTTGGCTCGGCTTCTCTCTAGGCTTCTCACCCTTCTCACCCACAAACTTCACCGGTTTCGGAAATCATTTGTCTTAGGTGGGAATTTGGGTGGATCTTGGGTTGTGTCAAGCTTGTTGCAAAGGTGGTTAGGCTTTGGTGTGAAAGAGTTCTTGGGTGCTTTTGGAAGTGGGACTTGGATCTCTCCGATCACCTCAAACTCGGGGTTAGACTCAACATACTTCTCATACACACTCTCCCCACTGTTCTCTCCCACTTTCTCACCCAACTTCACAAAACCCAAACCACGACCATCAGCTCTCTTGAACTCCTCAATCATGATTTTCAATTGAGGTTCCTGCCCAGACAACCAACCCAACAATTTCCTCAAATAGTCATTCTCCTCATAGATGACATCCAAACGGGAAGTAAGTTCAAGATTGCGCAAAGTCACTTCATCACAGCTAGTGCATGCATTGACAGCAGGAGATTTCAAAGATGCTTCCAAAGAACTAATGGTAGAGCGAGCATCAACAAGCTTAGCATGCATAGTAGGACATGACTTGCAAGCACCAAGCAAAATAGGTCTAGCCTTAAGCTCATCATACTCAGTCCTAAGAGCATCTAGTTTAGCCAAGGTGGAAGCATTCTTTTCATTAAGCAGTTTAATCTCATTCAACCATGCATCACACTCAACACATTCAACATCATCAGGAGTAGTAGGAGCAAGTTTCAAAGAGTCATTCTCAAGTTTCAATTCAAGCAATTTTGACTCTAGTTCTCCTACTTTCTCGCTAGCATTCTCAAGTTGTGCCCTAAGATCTTTCCTCATCTTTTTGGCATCTCTAAGCACACTATCACGGTTGTCAAGCAAGCCATTCAACCTAGCAATCTCAGCAAGCAAAGAGTCGGGGTCACGATTTACCTCATCCTCTGAGTCGGAGTCGCTGTCTTCCTTCTCACTCTTCTTGCTGCTTGAGCTATGGGCAATGCCACAAAAGCCCTCAAGCGCCACACAGCTCAGCCCGCTTAGGTTCCGGCTTGCACTCTTCTTGCCATTGCGCCTCCCGGCGTCTTCATCTTTGCTGCTTGAGCTTGACTGCTCCTCGCTTGAGCTTGAGTCAACGTCGCTCGCACCGGCCACCATCGCTCTTGCCTTGTTCTTCTTGTAGCCGCTCTTGCTCGGTCGCCGCTTGTCCTTGTCCTTGCTCTTGGACTTGTTGAAGTGCTTGCCCTTGGAGGAGTACTTGTCTTCACGCCTCGGGTGCGCCTTGTACTCGTTCACCTTGTACTTGTTCTCCTCCGCTTCCGGCACTCGGCGATGAAGTGGCCACGCTTGCCACACTTGTAGCACGTCCCCGAGCTCCGCCTTGCATTCCTCCGACTCTCGTGTAGTCGTTCAAACCTTCTTGAGAGCAAGGCCGGCTCCTCCTCGCCCAAGACATCAAACTCCTCATCCGGAATGGACATGAGAGAAGACAAGGAAAACCGTCGACAGGAAGGGTTAAATTTGCCCTTTGATCCGCCCACAAGAGCAAGACTATGGTCGGCCGAGCCCTCATGCTTGGATTGCAACTTCCCCGTCAACCTCGGCCGACTTGAGCTTAGAAAAGAGGTCATCCAACTCAATAGTCAAGTAATGCCCAGACTCCTTGATGGCCTCAACCTTAGCACCCCAAACATTTGGGTCCAAGACATGCAAGAGCTTCAAAGCCTGATCATGCTCGGTGTACGGAAAATCTTCAACATTAGCTTTCATGTTGTTCACGATGGCGGTGAACCTCTGAAACATCGCATCAATGTCCTCACCGGGAAGTGGAGTGAAATTCTCATATTGCATCCGGTAAAAGACAATGAGGCGAGCCTTCACATGGTTATCACCACCGTGAGCAACCAACAACTTTTCCCAAATTTGCCAAGCAAGATTCAAATGGCGAACACGCTCAAACTCTAGATCACACAAGCTCCGGACCAAGTGATCAACGGCTTTTGCATTAGCCTCATACTTGGCCTTAGCACCTGCATCGGTCACCATAAGAGTATGGATGTTGACCGGAATAGCATTGGTCTTGTCAAGCACAATGAAATCCAACAGCTTCCCACGAAGAAAGATCATCATACGAGCCGCCCACTTGTGGTAACCCTTGCCATCGAAGTGCGGCGGACCGCCCCGCTCAACGTACGCCATCTTCGGATTCGAGACTTGTCAAAGTCGCAAAGAATCCGGCACCAAGCTCTGATACCAATTGAAGGATCAGATTTCGACTAGAGAGGGGGGGAGTGAATAGGAGCCGGTAAATATTCTTCCAAAAGAATCCGGCCTATACCCTAGACAAACCCCGGTCACACACAAGCGATGGATCAAATCACGCACCAATCGCCAAGACCACGAGGTTATGGATCAACCTCTAGCCTTAGGAACGATTCCTAGAAGCACATGCGGAAGCACTAGAAAGGGAGGGAGGAATCGAACCAAGAAGCAAAGCACACAGGCTCTGGCGGACTGTCCGCGCAGGAGGGGCGGACCGTCCGCGCAGGCCTCGCGGACCGTCCGACCTGAGGCCGCGGACCGTCCGCTACCGCACCGCGGACCGTCCCGCCCAACACCGCGTACCGTCCGTTAAAGCACACGAACACCGAAGCGACCCGAGAAAAACGGACCGTCCGCCGAGGCCGGGCGGACCGTCCGCGCCCACCCGCGGACCGTCCGCTACTCAAGCCCGGACGTCCGCAAACCGGGCCGCAACAAAAACCAAAAGCCAAACCGGATCGAAAACAAAGGCACGCAAGAACACGACGAACACGCGACGAACGGGCCACCCCGCGGACCGTCCGCGACCCCCCCGCGGACCGTTCGCGCCGCGTGGACAGAACAGCAAACCCACGACCCCGAAAGTCAACTCCCCCAAATCATCATCGGATTTCCCAAATAGTTGAAGCTATGGAGACAAGGGTTTGGGGACTTGAAAAGCGTCACACAAGGATGCTATAGCCCAAAAATCTTGCCTCCTAACTCCCTAAATCACCGGGAATCGCGAATCCTTTGAGCACCACCAAAAGCTAGAGCACCGAACGAAAACTCACGAATCGAAGTGGTTTCCCGGCATTTGAGGGCACAAGATCAAGCACAAAGATGCACAAGACATCTATCCATGTTTCCCTCAAAGAAATCCGGGGAGAAACCCACTCAAATCCACGGAATCACACCGGGAACAAAGGCACGAAAACAAGCACGAAAAGCCACGAAAAACAACCCCGAATCTTCTATACAAACCAGAAAATATTCACAAGGTCTAGCATGCCGCCCTAGCATCCATCCCTCTCAACAAATCTCTCATGAAGCTCTGATGCTAGCCTAGAAAAAATGGAAGGAAAAATAGCTACAAAAATGAGAAAGAGGAGGGAGGAAATGAAACCCTAAGTCGCGGAGAGAGAGAGAGCCATCCACACACACTCATGGCTTATATATCAGGTCCCGCCGGAGTGGTAAATGACTCGACTACCCCTAAATTAACTACTGGTGATACAACCCACGTAGGGGCATTTAGGTAATGTTTGTGGGTCTTGCCATCAGACGGCCACGCCTTTGCCGCACCCCGCGTCCTCCCGACGCAAGCCATGCGATCCCGCCGCGTGTCCTCCGCCTCGAAGCTTCCCGACACGCCCGGATCCCGTCTCCGTCATGTTGGGCCCTCGGACTTAGTTTTGAGGCCCAAACCAAGAAACCGTCCGCCGATGGTTTTGTGGGCAAACCACCAAACCCCGCGTGCTCGGTCCGGCCTCCAGCCAAATCAATTGACTCGATCGCCACCGTGCACCGGCTCGATTGTCCATGACTTCGTCTTGCTCGTGTCGCCACCATGTGGCCCGCACCCCGGTCCCCGCCGTCCACCGGGTCCCTCGAACCGAGCCTACTTGTCTCTCCATCTCCCGGAGGCCCCTCAAGGCTGAAGACCTTTCGCGCCCGTTCTTCACCTGCAACAACACGAACTAGGCCGCAGCCTACACCTGCGCACTAAGCCAAGAGTCAGTACAACACCCGTTGTCAATCACTCATCACTGAGGAGCGGTCATCCATCGACCACTGGGACGCTCCTGGTCCTCAGTTCTCTTTGTAACCTTTTGACTTGACAACCACGTCATCAATGTAGATTTCAACTATCTTGCCGATGAGCTCGTGGAATCTATAATTCATGGCCCTCTAATATGTGCACCAGCATTCTTCAACCAAAGGTCATGACAATCCACTCGTATAATCCAACGTGTCCAGAGCATCTGAAAGTAGTTTTTGCAATATCTTCTATGGCCATAAATATTTGATTGTATTTAGCATTACCGTCCATAAAGTTGAGGACTTTGTGCCCTGCGGTAACGTTGACCAATGCATCAGCTACTAGCATTGGATATCCATCCATCAGCGTTGCTTTGTTCAAGTCCCTGCAATCAATGCACACACGTAGTTTGCCGTTTTTTGTAAACAGGATCTATGTTTGAAATCCACTTGTCGTACTGACATTGCCGAATAAAAACAGCTTTGAGTAACTTTGTTATCCTTGCTTTTATATCGAGATAAATCATTGGATTGCACTACCATGGGTGTTGCTGAAATGGGCGATACCCCGGTTTAATAGGCAATTGATGCTCGACAATAGACTAGTCTAAATCAGGCATCTCATAATATTTCCCAAGCAAAACAATACCTGAATTCCTTCAACAGTGCGATCAGTTTTTTCTTGTATTCTGCATCTAGCTTGGCACTGATGTACTTTGGCCTTGGTTTGCTTCCATCTTCTCCAACTCATTGGCCAATGTAAACCCGTGCCCAAGCTTCCCTTCATCTTCAGTGAACTGATCCATTAAGTCTTGTCATCAGAGTCGACTGCTTGAACCAGCTTTAGTCCAAAATCTGACACATTGAGATACTTGGTATCACATGCTCTTCCTGATATGCAGCTTACTCGATCATAGGTCCACCCTTTTTGTTTCTGTAGCTGCCACTATGAAGAGGGTTTGTCCTTGGACCACTTCCACTTAATCTCTGATCCGTTGGATGATGCATTGGTGCATTGTAGACGGTATGCATTAGTTGGCTAGTATCCAATCCCGACCATGCAGTAGATTACCAGATCCCCTCCATTTAATGACAAAGAAAGTGTTTGGAAGGGTCTTATTGCCGATGGTGAGCTCCACGCAGATTGCACCATGAGCCGGAGAAAGGATTCCTCCGAAGTCTACCAGCATCTTGACGGGTTGGGTTAAATCTTCTTCAGATTTCCCAACCTTGCCCAGCATCGTGTATGGCATCAGAATGACCGCTGCTCCTCCATCCACAAGCACTTGATTCAAGTGTTAATTGAGCCATGCCAAGTTCTTCATCGGACGCGTCCGAATCAACTGGAGCCATAAACTCTTTTGGTAGGAAAACAACCATGTTTATATCAACTCGCGGTTTGTTATCCTTTCAATCATCAGCCTTGGGTTTAGGGTGCAATTCTTTAGACAAAACCTTCTTGTTGTCCAGCATGCATCTTTCTGCTTCTTCTTGCTATTCTAGCTGGCGTAAACGCTTAACTCTCCTTTTCTGGGATTTGGTCAAGCCATTTGGAAACCATTGTGGATTGGGCTTCTTATGTGTTTGGCTTGATCCTTCATCATCCAGTTGTAGTGTGCGTCAACGTTCAGGATCTCGACACGCGATATCTTCGTCAGTTATAGAATCGGCCATCTCTTCTAGCTGATTGTTTGACATTTCATTGACTCAGCCTCCAGCTGATCATAAACGCCAGCCTTGCCCCCCAGTCGATCATGAACGCTGGCCTTGCCCCCTAGCCAATTGTGGACTGAGATCTGTGGATTGCTGGACTCACGGTGATCTCCAACTGCAGGTCTTCTATCGTCAAAGAAAACTCTCTTAGATGAGTCGCTGTTGTTGTAAGCCCCATTGCATTCTGGATAAGTATCTGTTGTTGGTAACTTAATCCCTTCTTCCCAGCAATACTTTTAGGACGGACATCTCAAATGTCCCTCATTACGCCGAGCCCACTCTTCTCTTCGCTTTACTCTCTCTTGTCGATGTTGAAACTTTTTGATCAGCATCTGGGACGTGACAAGTCGGCGTGGCTTCAAGTCTCCTTCTTCAAGTAGCAACTCTTTTCCTTTGACATCGGCAGCGGTTGCTTGTACATTGGGATAGACAACTCCTTTATTTTGAGCCGAATCAGACGTCATCAACTTAACTCATGATGTGTCTTTACACCTCAATTGTGTTAGTTGGGAAAGGGTGTTGATCTATCTTCATCGGCTTTTCAGCTTTGGTAGGGGTTTCAAACTTAAGCCTCCCTTGCTCAATAGCTGATTGAATTTGTTGTCTCAGGATCTTTCAATCATTGGTGTCATGCGATGTTGCATTGTGCCATTTGCAATACATCATCCTCTTCAACTCCTCTGCAGACGGTATGGTATGGAACTAGGAGAGTTTGATTTGTCCTTGCTGAAGCATCAAATCAAATATCTTATTAGCCTTAGTGATATCAAATTCGAATTTTTAGGTTCCGTTTTACCAAAGGGACAGGAAACTATCTTCTTGCCTTTGACCCACTCTGCGAGCCCTATCATGATATCTTCATCATCTGAGTTAGAATAATCCACATAAGACAGCTTCTTCTAAAATTTTCTTCTAGGTCCATAGGACTTTGCAGTTTCTTGACTCATCCGACTGACTAATTGGCGGAGGCTCTCAAAGTCATGTGATGCATATTTCTCCCACAAGGTTGGCATGAGACCTTGGAATGCCAACTCAGCCAATTGTTTATCCCCTAGGTTCAGACTATAGCACTTGCTTCTAACCTCTTTGAACTTCTGAATGAATCTGGCAAACGTTTCATCGTTCCTTTGCTTGAGTCTGGTCAGATCAGTAATCTTCAACTCATGGATGCCTGAGAAGAAATAATTGTGGAACTATTGTTCCAAATCGGACCATTTGATAATGGAATTAGCTGGCAATGAGGTAAACCATGAGAATGTGGGCCCTGATAGAGATGAAGAGATCAACCATATCCTTAGTGCATCAACGTTCCCTACTTATCCACATTGTATGATGAATCGAGTGATATGCTCCATTGTGGATGTATCATCTTTCCTAGAAAACTTGGTGAAGTCTGGCACCTTGAGCCTTGGAGGGAATGGTATCTGATCATAACATGATGGATACGGTGTCATGTACATGTAGGATTGCTGCTTGGGTTTTATCCCATATTGCTTATGCAGCATCTCCGAGAAGTGATCCATCAACTCTTGCTTCACATGAGACTTCAACTCAGCAGATGCTTGTTCAATTGCTTGCATCTCAGCTGATGGAGTCTTGGAGTCTGTTCTTCTGAGGTTCTTGGCTGTAGATTTGGTGTCGTTGATGTTCCGGCTCCACAAGAGCCTTGTGCATTTGGTTGACTTTTAACAGGTGGAGTTTGTCTGATCGGCCGACCAGCCGATGAAGCTGATTGCTGCAAATTCAATTGCTTGAAATAGCCAATTGGTTAAGAAGCGTTTGTAGCACTTGTGCAGGATCCACTTGTGGAAGTATTGGCTGTCTTGTCAGCCCTTGGTTGATCGGCTGCTGAGACGATGATCTTGTATGAGCCACAGTATTAGCCAAGGTTAAGACAAGCTGCATTGGCGTCAAATGTTGTAGTGTGGCAGTCTGGACGAGTATCCCTAGCTTCGGCTGTTGAGCTGATTTCTTAGGTTGAACTGGAGCTTTTCTTTCTGTTGGTATAACCATATCAGTGTGAGCTGGACTGATCTTGACTCTCTCAAAAGCCTTGCTCCCGTGATTGAAGTAAACAAATTCTACTCCCTCTTTGTTCATGTGCACAGTCCCTGGAGTACCCCCGAACATGGCTTGATAAGATGGCAGGTAGTTCACTTCTTCCTCATGCTGGAGTTCGAAGAAACTTGAGATGTTAGTCTCAAAATAATTACGAGGCAAATCCCATCCTGCAATTCCATCCTGGTTTCTCATGGCAGGATACTTCTGATGTTGATTCCGCACTAAGAATTTTTGATCTTGGATGGCCGACTGCGTCTTGTGAGTCTGGACAACAGGCACTGTAACATCAGGGTCTTTAGCTTTATCTCCAACACCTTTATTCTTAATCGGTTGAGAATCCGATGAAGAATCAGGAACAGTTGCATTGACCTGTGGAGATGGTGAAATCCCTACTGTTGGGTCATCAATCAGCGGGGAAGCTATTTGGTTATGTTTGTTCGATTTGGTTGGAAGTATGCAGGTCTCAGATATCCTCCTTCTGCTCCTTTCTTGAGTGCTTCATTCAGACAATTCTGAATGGTATTGGCGAAAACCTTAGATTGAACAATCATCATTTGATGCATCGCCTTGGTCATCATGTCTTGAAGCCCTTCTTAGGTGTTGGCAAGGGATTCTTCTTGAAGATTCCACTTTTAGTCTTACCGTATGATACCAGGCAAAGATCTTCATAATGCTTCATGTGAGCTTGGAACTTAGCTTTGCCTGTATCTTTTAGCTGATTTTTGGTGATTGTTTGGACGTTGTCCGGGTCAACTTCGAAAGTACCACTCTTTGTGTTCTTCATCATAGTCGACTTCTTCGGGTCCCACTGGGTGTGCCACAGGTGTGTTGACGCGAAAATAGGACGTCGCCTCTGCTGGGCGTGCCAGCCAATCCGACCTGATAATTTACAGTGGAAAATATTAGGGATCTGCTAGAGAACCGATGGCCTTTTAGCAGCATGTGTACCAGCGCGACCGAAGCGGGGGTGCGTGAGTAGATAAATTAGGTGGAATCGGCCAATCGTGACGTCAGCACTCGAATAGGTCGAAATTGGCTGTAGTGTTAGAAGCCGATAGGATCTAGATCGAGTGGGGTAATTGGTTATAATTGCTAAAAACTGCAAGAATTGGTACAAAAACTTGCAGATCTAGCTAATACCGGTAAGGGGAAAATAATGAACTAGACGAAACCTTAGCGATGTGCCCGGAGGTTAAATCCTATGGTTATTCACTAAAACGGTCCTCACAAGCTTGGCGGACATCCATCAATGTAGCCCGACAAACTTGAAGGATGGTGTTGTAGAAAAGGGAAAAAGGCAATGGCGTTGTCGCCAAAAAGTAGATGTTGTAAAAGTAGATGTTGTAAAGGGTTTGCCCAGGGGCGGTTTGTTCAATATTGGTGTGTATGCTTTTTCCGACCATGCAGGGTCGCTATTTTTGTCCTAAGGACAACCAGACCCCTAGCTGATTATGGCACTGTTTACTTGCATCTAAAGAAAACAAACACTTACTAAAAGTAGAAAAGGACTCTCGCAGGAATCTAAAAATTGACTCTTGACCCATTGGCAATCATGGATTGACCCACCTCCACCATGCTTTCCCTTTGGCGTATCCCCCTCGTTACCGCATTCTTTCTCTCTTTTGGCCGATCCTTTGGTGGACCATTGGCCGATTGCTTTGACATGCTGGTCTATCGACAAATTTGAGCTCCCTTGACCATCGGCGAGTCTTGTTGACTAACCTTTTGAGGATCAGAGCATCCGAGGACCAATGGATGGTCACTCCTTGGTGTGATGAGTGATTGACAACATGGTGTGGACTGACTCTTGGTCGAGTATTGCAAGTGCACGTTGCGGCTTGATTTGCGTTGGTGCAGGTGAAGAGCGGGTGCGAAAAGTCATAGCCTGTGTGGCCCTGAGGAGTGGAAAGACATGTAGGCTCGGGTCGATGGACCCAGTGGCCTAACGAAACCAAGTGCGGGCCGCATGGTGGCAAGAAAAGCAAGACGAAGTCAGGTACGGTTTCTTAGTTGAGCCTCAAAACCAAGGTGGAGCCAGTGCAGGGTAGCGGCTCACAACTGAAGTCTGCACGTGGGATTTGGTTGGTTTACTCCACAAACCAACACCAAGTCGGGACGATATGGTGGCCAAGTCATGAGTGGGATTGGAGTAGAGGCTGTACAGAGTCCGCGGGGCTTGCGGCGGTTCACCACAAAACGGTCAAGGTTTCTTGGTTGAGCCACAATTCCAAGACTGAAGACTCGGCAGGCGGAGACGGGGTCTGGGTGCGCCGAGAGACTTCAAAGTGGAGGACACGTGTCGGGGTCGCAAGGCTTGCGTCGAGGTGAAGCGAGGTGCGGTCGCCGGGCATCCTTCCGATGGTGCTACGATGAGAATTCCCAAAGTGACCTTTGGGGGCGTGTATCCTACTAATAGGGGTAGTTTCGTCTTTCAGTGGCCTCCATATAAACTTAGAGGAGAGAGGATGGCGGTCACCACATGGAACCCTAGCTCATTTGCTTTCTCTTTTTCCCTTCCCATTTTCCATATGATTTTCTATAGGACTACCTTCAGAGTTTCATGGTGAGATCTTTAGAGATGGATGGATGATCGGGAGGCAAGCTAGACCTTGTATGAATCATTCATGGTGTGTATAGAAGGTTTGGCGTGATTGCTCAAGTGTTCTTGTTGCTCCTCCCGTTTCTCTATTTCAGTGATTTTCAGAGCCTTTTCTTGGATTTTTCGTTTGTCGCTCGATTCGTCCTTTTGAGGGTGTTTCTCTCTGGATTTGTTTGAGGGGATCACGGGTGAGTGCTATCGGTGTTTTAGACCGGCAACCTACCAAGGGGAGTACCCGAGGTAGATTAATGTGGCCTCGCCGAGATCGGTAACTCGAAGGAAGAGACACGTGGCACACAATTTAGATAGGTTCGGGCCGCGAGGTGTGTAATACCCTACATCCTGTATGCTGCGTAGCTCTGGATTGATTGGGTCTGATTACAAGATGATGCGTATGAGAGAGATAGGGGTCCCTGCCTCACCTTATATAGTCCGGGAGGCAGGGTTACAAGTCGGTTTGAGGAAAGAGTACAAGTCGGGTACGTCTAGGAGTTCTCTACACAGTACAGGACATGTATAGCTTCCTATTCGAGTACTCTTCCACCGTAGTCCTTGTGCCCCACGCCATCAGGTGCCGTGTGGCACAAGTCGAGTAGTCCCAGGGGCCCACCGAGTAGTCGGTCCTGGTACCCACTGAGGTTGTGGGCCTAGGGAGGTCCATACGACAAGCCCCCGAGTACTTTGTAGTCGAGCAGGATAGTTTCAGTAGCCTTGATGGCCTAGACGAGTAGTCCTCAGGCGTCCCCAAGTATTACAAGCCAAAAGTCCTCAAGAGTACTTGAAGCATCCCGAGGCTGGAAGGCATTCTTGCTAATCCTTGAGTAGTCTTGAAGTCTTCTCGAGTACTTCCCAAGCGTCCTCGAGTTCTTCTCAGGAAGGTCTTTAATGGTACTCGCCTTGTCTCGAAGAAGAAATTATATGGAAAATGCGATTAAAAGAATCACATTCCATAAGGAATGTAGCCCCCGAGCCTTAGGTCGAATTGTATATTCAAGCTGAGGGTCAATCTGAAGTTCTACCAAGATCATCCCGTAAAATCCGGAGAAAAAAACCGAAGGACACGTGGCATGGAGGCCCCGAGCCTTAAGTCGAGTACTTCCTCTCGAATCGAAGGGTCATCTTGATTGTAGAATGTGTCCTGAGTTGCTCTTGAGTCTTATCGCCACCCAGGTAGTCTAGCAGATGTAGCCGAGCTCCCGAGATGGAGTGCATCGAGTACTTGAAGCCGAAGAGTCAGGCAGCTGCCGCTGAGTCAGCCGTCGACACTTATCCATCTGGCCGTTGCAGCGCCGCCGGTATGTTATAAATAGAGGCCGAAACCCTTAGGGTTTTTCATTCCCTGCATTAGCTGCTGATGAAGTAGATCTAGCCAACCATCCACTTGTGCTTTCTGCCACCACGCCGTAGTTTGCAAGTGAATCACGCGCCGCCACTGCTCGCCACCAGTGAAGCCCCCGAGCGAATGCGAGTGAAGACCCCGTGCACTTGGAGGATGAAGCCTTCTCCATCCAAGGGCGCAAAGGCTGGTGCCAGTGTCGGGAAGAAGAGATCCCACAACGAGGTGGAGGGATCTGCCCAGGGGTCAACGCCGCCGACGTCTCCCCCATGCCCCAATCCGAACAAGGAATGGAAAAAGTCCAAGGCGAAGACTGAAGATCTGCTGGCACTGGTGAACAGCGGGTTCCTTCGGGAGAAGGAGATGGACATGTGGCGCGCCGCCGCGGGCGACCCGTACCCCATGGAGAAGAACCCCGATGAGGTCCCCATGTTCGCCCTGTTCGTGGAGCGCGGACTAGCACTCTCGGCGAGGGATTTCTTCAAGGGTCTCCTCAAGTACTATGGTATCAAGTACTTAAACTTGAACCCTTATGGCATTTTTCATGTCTCTGTCTTTGTCCACTTCTGCGAAGCCTTCGTGGGGATCAAACCCCACTGGATCTTGTTCCGGAAGTTTTTCCGTGTGAAGCCGCAGTCATGCGCCAATGACCCGCGAGTAGTCGGAAGAGCCGGCATTCAGATGTGTGAAGATGCCGCCGACTAGTACTTGTCGTACAAGCTCATCGACTCAAACCAAGACTGGAAGGCCAAGTTGATTTCTATCACGAACCACCACCTGGAGCTGCCGAAGCCAAGTGGGAAGCAGCCGAAGCATCGGTCATGGTGGAACACAGAGCTAACGATGCAGGAGGGTATTCAACTACCCGAGTTGATGCTGAAGATCAAGGCTTTGAGGGAAGCCGGGCTAAGGGCCGAACACATGGCCTTCAGCTTCATGAAGAGGAGGGTGCAGCCGTTGATGGCATGCAACACCCTCGGGTACCAGTACACGGGCGACGAGGATACATCGAGGATGCCCGGCAACGAAGTCGACGATGAAGACATTGTCGTGAGGCTGGGCAGAATTTTCAAGGATATGCCACCGTACACACCCTGCCCAGTCCCTGAGTGCTCCGCGACTCGTCCGCCAAACAAGGTAAGTAGCTGATGACCGCTGCCTCCGAGTATTGATTGAATTGGAGTAGTCACGGTCACCCCAGTTGCTTTGCTGCAGGATGACATTGTGAAGTATGTCTCTGACCCAACTCCCCCTCCTCAGCATGTAGATATTCCAGAGGAGGGCAAGGGCAAGGACAAAGAACGCCGTGAAGTCCGCGAAGGTGACGACACCGTCACTATTGAAGATACATCCAATGAGGAGGACGGGGAGACACTTCAGGAGCGGTTTCAGTCGCGGTCCAGGTTCAGCCGACCTGGGCTGCCCAATATTCCCATCATTGAGGATCCACCGACTAGCCGGGAGGCTAGTCTCCTTGCGCCGCCGAGGAGGCCGCATAATGTGGTGCGCAAACGTGTCGCCAAGAAGTTGAAGGTGACAGAGACTACATCCCAAGAGGTGAGTTCCTCGAGTAGAGTAGTCGAGTATTTGTCTTGAAGTGTTGTATGCTGACAATTGAATTCTGAGTTGTCGCAGGAGATTACATCGTCTGACCCTATGGATCTAGGGGAGGGAGATGACTGGGATACGGTGGGCGGGCTGACTGAAAGAAGCCGCAGTCCAGCCCCCACCATAGAAGAGCTTTTGTCACCGATGACACGACAGACGTCTAGTACTACCGAGCCGCAGGCGCCAGCAGAGGAGAGCAGGCCAGAGCCTAGCACGACTACTGGAGCCGGAGAACCAGTAGCAGCCTAGGCTGAAGAGGAGGCATCCGCCGAAGGTGGGCTCGTCGACATTGCCAGCATACTTGCTGCTCCGACTGTGACTGTTGTCCGTAGCTTGTAAGTGAAAACCATTCCCTAGTAGTACTTGTAACTTGGTAATCGTACTTGGTTGACCACCAATTTTGTACTATGGAGGAAGTCGACCGATCTGTCCTAGGAAGGAGAAGAACCCAGCACGGCGGCTACTGAGGAAAATTCGTCGCCGGCTGTCGAGGAATCTGCTTCCCTTCCCTAGGGCGAGACCGTGGCGCCGATCGCAGAGGTTACGACGCCGGAGGCCACCATACTAGAAGGTGCGTATACTGTAGTGAAGCCGCCTATCCCGAGTAGTAGTCGTAGCCCCCAGTACTGACGCCATATGCCTTGTGTGGACAGAGACACAGGTCGATGGGACCATGATCCCTGAAGCCGTACCGGTTGAAGGCGTCGCGCCAGAAACCGTTGTGCTGGAGGGAGCGACTACAAACCCAGAGGTTCCACACTACGTGAAAACCTCAAATAGGTCACACAGCATTTGTAACGGGCCCTTAACGCTTGTTACATCCACCCACATCTGTAACGGTTGTTGTTTGGTGCCCGTTACCTATAAGCGCGCCAGGGCGACCATGGGGTTGGCCTCCACAACGCCCGTGACCAATGTGGACTTCTGGTAACGGGCTTCCTAAATGCCCATTACATAAATTCTTTGTAACGGATGTTAAAAAGCCCGTTACAAATGTTAAACCTATCGGTAATGGGCTTGTAAAGTCCGTTGCCGATCAATGCCGTATCAGTAATGGACTGCTTAAGTCTGTTACTGATCACTCTATATTGGTAACGTGCTATAAAGTCTGTTACCGATGAACATTTGATGCCTGTTACTAGTTTGAGAGCCCAATAATTGATGTCTGAGAGCACTCAACTGCAGTGAAGCGGGAGCGCGGCGTTAGTGAACAAATGAGACGGAGGTTTTTTAATCATCATCTCCTTTGAGTCTGTCCTCATTGACAGGTCAACTGGATCCATCTCTCATTGCTTCCATTTCGACATACAGGCACAATCAACACACATATCTTTTGAGACAAAATAGACATCATAAGAGAGATAACTTGTCCACAAAGATGAAGATAACTTGTCCACAGGAATAAAGATAATTATTACAAAAGGTTAACTTATCCATATAACAGGCTAGGACTTAACTAGTCCATCACATTATTTACACTATGTCGTGCTATCTGACCATACACATCAACAAAGGCATGCCCCTTGAACATCCACAAAAGTATGGCTACTCACCCTGCACATCAACAAGCTTGAACTAGATCATGCCCCATCAGGATTATTGGCTATTTTTGCAGCCTCTTCGTAAGCAACAAAGGATTCTTGAAGCCCTTCTAGCACACCTTCAATGGGCTCAAGATTTTGTTTAGTAGTATAATTGTACCTCCTTATGTGCTTAGCCTTTTGATAAGGATGTTCACTTCTTTTGTGATTTTTTCAAACTCAGGTTTCACATAATCCCAGACATTAAGGTTAAGAAGTAACTCAAGCTCTGCTCGCGACTCAAAGAGTTTTTCCTGAAACAGGGTAAACACGGTATAAGAACAACATAGTTAATTCAGAACTAATTTGCCTCAGACCTTGGAGCAGGGTGTGACAAGTAAAAGCAGAACTTAGTTCAGAACTGATTTACCTCATAACTTGGTGTAATTAAGATCATGACAACATGGAAGACATCATCATAGGCACTAATTGACTTTATGAAGCTCAAGCTCAAGCTACCTTAAGTTCTATCTATAGACATCATCATAGGCACTAATTAACTTGCCTCGCCATCATTGTAGTCGTTGCCAGAGTTAGAGATGAGGTCCTCTACACCTTCTTCGCCGCTCCCTCGACACCTCTTCGTAGTTGCTAGACACTTGTGCTCGCAAATGTGAGGCAGGCCACTCGCCCACTACGCTGCCCCCTCGCCCGCACACTCCTCCTTGCCGCTGCTTGGCCCCTCGTCGGAATCCGAGAGGATCCAGTCAAGGACCCTCGTCTCCAGTATTGGGTTCACTGCACCGCCGCTTGGCCCCTCTCCGGCGCTCATCGTCATCTCCCTCTTCGCTGCTATCTCACCGGCACGCGCGCGGATCCAGTTGCGACACCGCTTCGCGTTCCGGTTCTCCTCGATCCCGGGTGCGCGGGGTCGTCTGCTGCTTGGCCCCTCATCGGCGCTCATCGTCGTCTCTATCTCCACGCCTCATTTGCGCATTTTTTTTCAAGGAAACTGCTGCGCTTATCTGAGGACCATGTGTGGTTCGAGGACCGGTGGATGGTCGCTTCCTTGTGTGATGAGTGATTGACAACGTTGTGTGGACTGATTCTTGGCTAAGTATTGCAGGTGCAGGTTGCGGCTTGACTCGTGTTGGTGCAGGTGAAGAACAAGCGCAAAAGGTCGTTGCGGTGAGGCCTCCGTGTGTGGAGAAGACAAGTAGGCTTCGTTCGAGGGACCGGTGGCCGCGGGGGTCAAGTGCGGGCCGCATGGTGGCATGAACAAGAAGATGAAGTCGTGGACGGTTTCTTGGTTGAGCCTCAAAACCAAGGTCGAGCCGGGACTACGTGGGAGCCAAGTCATGAGTGGAGATTGGCGGAGGCTACACCGAGTTCGCGGGGTTTCCGGTGGTTCACCAGAAAAGCACTGGGTTCCTTGGTTGATCCACAAAGCCAAGACCGGAGAACCGAAGACGCAGGTGCAGCAGCACCAGACCGGTCTGACCGGTGGGTCTGACTGGTCTGACCGGTGGGGAGCACCGGTCTGACCGGTGTGCGACGACGCAGTCCGGAATCTTCGAAGCGGAGGACACGCGTCGGGATCGCATGGCTTGCGTCGAGGCTACGCAGGGTGCGGTCGCCGGGCATCCGTCCGATGATGAAGACATCAAGAATTCCAAATCCGCCCTTGAGGGGCTTGTATCCCTAGTTGTTAGAGAAGGGCATTTTAGACATTCGGTTGCCTCCATATAACCCAAGAGGTGAGAGGATGGCAGCTAACTCTTGGAACCCTAGCTCATTAGTTTTCCTATTTTCCACCTATTTTCCTTAGGTTTTCCTTAGGACTAGCAAGAGAGCTTCACGGAGAGATCTTGTAGAGAGGGATGGATGATCGGGCGGCTTGCTAGACCTTGTACGAACCTTTGTTTCATGTATAGATGATTCGGCGTGGTTCCTCAAGGTTTGGATGTGTTTTCCCCGGTTGTTCTTGGTGGTGATTTTCGGAGCCCTCTCTTCGTGATTTCTTTGGGGTGTTTTCGGGGCTTTTCTCTTGGAGATTTGATGGGGGAAATTTGTGGGAACCCTTCGTGGTTCTTTGGGCTGTGACTCCCCTCCCAAATCCGTGAGTAAAAGTGCTCGATTTTGGGGTTTTCTTGAGTTCTTGGGTTGGAAGTGCTTTCGGCGGGTTTTCTTCGATTCCTCCTTTTTGGACGAGATTTGGTGGGATTAAACTTGGCTATGGACTCCTCATGAGGTGTTCTTGATATCCCCAAAGTCTTGTTCAAGTCCGTGGAGCGATTCGGGAGATCGTGATTTGGATTTGGGGGAGTTGACCCACGGGTGCTGTTCATCCCGAGCTGCCCAGGCTACACCGGTCTGACCGGTGCTCTTGACCGGTCTGACCGATGCGAGCCCTTGTGGGTTTTTGCTCGGGTGAACGTCTTGGTGTGTTCGTTGTTGTCCCGTGGTGCTGTTGTTTCGAGTTTGGGTCCGTTTGGTGGTCGGTTGGCCTGTTTGGTGCCTTGGGGGGCTTTCGGTCCGCCATCGGTCCGACCGGTGTGTCTCACCGGTCCGACCGGTGTAGAGCCACTTAGTGAAAGTTGCTCAGTTTCACCAGCAGGGACCGATCTGACCGGTGGTGCTCACCGGTCCGACCGTTGTGGGTCCGTAGACTCGAGGCTTGGTTTTTCCGCCGCGTTTCTCGGGTCGAAGGTGGTGTGTTGGTTCCTAGGTCCGGTGGCACTCCGGTGGCTACGTGGGCTTGACCAACCTTGGTAGTGAGTCGGAGACGTGTGTTGGAAGCCGTGTTCATCTTGTTGGAGTTTCGATCTCCTTCGAGAAGAATTTTTATCGGCTCCCATTCACTCCCCCCCCTCTCTCGGTTCGCCGTATCGGTCCTTCAAGTGGTATCGAGCCGGTTCGGGTCTTTGTTGACTCTAACCGCTCTAAGATCCAAGGATGGCGTACCGGGAACGGGGTTCGGGTCCTCCACACTTCGATGGCAAGAACTACCGGATGTGGAGCAAGCGGATGGGTGCGTTCCTCCGCGGAAAGGGTCGGCGCTTTGGGATGTCACGGTGGATACGAGCTATGTCCAGCCGATGGATTTCCTTGCTCCAGGGTCGAGGGACAGATTCGACGCCAACAATAAGGCGGTCGACTACTTGTTTCGTGCTTTGTGTCAGCCTGAGTTCGATCGGGTGCACACCGAGCACTTGGCTTGTAGGATTCGGGCGGTGTTGAAGGAGGCTCATGTTGGGAACGCCCAGGTTCAGGCACGGTTGTATGCCACCTACCGGAGAGAGTACGAGAACTTCACTCATCTCCCCGGTGAGTCCATCGATGCCTTGTTTCAGAGGTTCACGGTGGTGGTGAACAACATGAGGGCCAATGTGGACGTGCTCCCGTACGATGATCATGATAGAGCGGTCAAGCTCTTACACTCTTTGGATCGTACGATATGGGGCGGAAAGTTCGAGGCCATAGTCGAGTCGGAGAGGTATGATACTCGACGACGGTGAACGAGCTGTTCTTGAAGCTCAAGTCGACTGAGGTGGATAGGGGCATGATCGCCAAGCTCGAGGGACCGACCGATTCCCATAGTCTTGCCCTCGTTGGTGGTTCCAAAGGAAAGACTAACTCTAACCCATCCACCAGGATGTTCTCGTTTTCCTCTTTGATGTCTATGCCGGATGAGGAGTTTGATGACCTTGGAGAGGACGAGCCGGCGCCGTTGACGAGGCGGTTCGAGAGGCCGCACGAGAACCGCGTGAACATGAGGAGGAACACGAGGACTTGCTTCCCGATGCCGCAAGCCGGGACACTTCGTCGCCGACCGCCCGGGAGAAGGCCGAGAACAAGGACGCCTACAAGCACAAGCCGAGGATGAACGATGGCAAGTACCGTTCGAGGCGCGACCACAAGATCAAGCACAAGAACAAGTACAAGGACGAGCGACGATCGAGGAAGAAGGAGGGCCGAGGCAAGGCCCGAGCGATGGTTGGAGCGAGCGACGTCGACTCCAGTTCCGCGTACTCCACCTCGAGCTCGAGCAGCAGCGACGACGAGGGAGATCTCCGCAAGAACAAGAAGTCGTCCAAGAACCTGAGCGGGCTGAGCTGCTTCGCGAGAGATGGCTTCTGCACCATGGCGTTGAGCTCCGGCAGCAAGAAGAGCACACAGTGTGACTCGGACTCTGAGTCCGACGACGAGGTGCGTGATGAGCTTCCCTTCTTGCGCCAGGAGAATGAGAGGCTTGGCTCTTTGCTTGATAACCGTGATGACATGCTTAGAGAGGCCAAGAAAATGAGGAAAGAGCTTAGGGCTTCACTCGAGGATGCTAGGACTAGAGTGGCTGAGCTAGAGACACAGGTGCTTGATAGCAAGCTTGAGATTGATTCGCTTAAGGCTAGCCCTATTGTTTCGATGAGAATGATTGTGCCGATTGCTCCATATTCCTTGCCGATCTTGCTTTGTTTAAGGAGAAGCATGCCTCCAAGTGTGAGGAACTAGATGTGCTTAGGGTTGAAGTGGCCGAGCTTAAGTCTAGACCTGCTTTGCTAGGTGCTTGCACTTCTTGCCCTGTTTTGCATGCTAAGATTGATGAGATGCATGCTTACACTAGTTCGCTCGAGGCTAAATTGAAGGAACCCATGCCTACATCTTGCTCTACCTATGAAATGAATGCATTGAAAAATTTGGAGCTTGCACATTATGTTGATCGTTTGCAGGATGAGAATGATGATTTGAGAAAGTTGATGGGTTGGTTGTCCGGTCATGAGCCTCAGTTGAGGATGATGATCGAGGCCTTTAAGAGGCAAGATGGTGAGGGGCTTGGGGCAAACAAGGTTGGTGAGGGAAGTGGAGAGAATATCCCGGAGCCACCAAAAACCCACCACAAAAATGATTTCCCCCCAAAACCTAACCATTTAAGGAACCGACTAGACACAACCCCAGCTCCACCCGTGTTTCCTACACCCACAAATGACCTACAAAAGCCTATCAAGTTTGTGAGCACTTCGGGGAAAGTGTTCTTTGGGAAGGAGAGTGAGAAGGCAAGTGGTGAGAAACCGGTGGAGGGTTTGAGTGGAGAGAAACCAAGTGAGCAGCCACATCCCAAGCCAAAGCCTAAGCTTGTGAGGTTCCATTGTGGCTATTGTGGGAGAGATGGCCATAAGGAGGAGTTTTGCTTCAAGAGGAAGCGAGAGGAGAGAATGGAGAAGGAGTGGGCTAACAAGGACAAGTACCACCCTTCCAATGGTGTACTTGAGCCTCGTATGCAGATGCCCAGGGGCAAGGCGATTGTGCGGACAGTTCGGGCTTGGGGAGAGAAGAAGGCTGCAGGTGGTGCTGCTGTCCAGGTCACACCGGTCAGACCGGTGTGGGGCACCGGTCAGACCGGTGCGAGCCCGGACAGACAGACCTGTTCGGGGTTTCGAGCTCGTACAGGTGCGAGGGTTGTTTCTGGTGGTCGTGGTTCTAGTGGTTGGGCTGGAAAGGGTGCATGTGGTCAGTTTGCTAGGCGTTCTCCTCCTCGTGCTCAATACGGGGATTGGAGGAGTCGTGGCGTTGAGTTGGAGAGGAAGGACGTTCCACGGGCTTTCTTGCGTGGATTTGGTCCTCCTCCAGGCAGAGAGGGGTGGTTCCCTCAGGGTGGTTACCGTGGTGGTGTTCGTGGAGGTAATTTTGGTAGGAGAGATGCTTTGGTTGGTGCTAACCCCACTTTCGAGCAAATGGCTCGGCACTGGTTTTCCTCCTTTGGTGCTAACCCCAGTGCTGAGTCGTTTGTTCGCTCACGTGCTTATTTTTGAATTTCAGGTGGGAGACTTGAAGAACATTTGGTTGATTGACTCCGGTTGCTCGAGGCATATGACCGGAGACAGGGGGTGGTTCTCAAGTCTCGTCCCGTGGTGACGAAGAGGTACATCACCTTTGGGGACAATGGGCGTGGGCGTGTGCTTTCGAAGGTGAGATAAAAGTGAGTGACAAGATCACTCGAGGCGTGTTGCTCTTGTTCAATCGCCGGGGTACAATTTGCTTTCCGTGTCCCGCCTTGTTGGATGAGGGCTTTGAGGTGTTGTTTCGGCCGGTGGTTCTCGGATTGTGGACTCTCGAGGGGACCTTGTCCGTATGGTCGTTCCCGAGGGTCGTGTGTTTCGTGCTGATTTTTCTCGCCTTCGGGTGTGGAGCGTTGTTTCTTGGCCGGTTCTTCGAGTGAGTTGTGGAAGTGGCATAGGAAGTTGGGTCACTTGAGCTTTGACCTTTTGTCTCGCTTGAGTAAACTCAATTTGGTCCGAGGATTGCCACGGTTGAGGCTTGAGAAAGAGTTGGTTTGTGCTCCGTGTAGGCATGCCAAGATGGTGGCCTCTTCTCACCCGCCTCTCACCGATGTGATGACTGAGCGTCCATGCGAGCTGCTCCATATGGACCTTGTTGGCCCGGCCTCGTGTGCGATCCGCGGGTGGGAAGTGGTATGTCCTTGTTGTGGTGGACGACTATTCTCAGTATGCGTGGGTGTTCTTTCTCGAGGATAAGGGGGAGACGTTTGGTTTTGTTCGAGATCTAGTCTTGAGGTTGAGGAACGAGAGGCACGGAGATGCCATGCGAGCTATCCGCAGTGATAATGGCTCGGAATTCGGAACTCTCGTTTTGAAACCTTTTGCCATGACTTGGGTCCGGAGCACCCGCTTTTCGAGTCCGTATACGCCTCCCCGAATGGTGTTGTGGAAAGGAAGAACAGGACCTTGTGCGAGATGGCTCGGATGATGCTTGATGAGCATAGGACTCCGAGGAGGTATTGGGCTGAGGCGGTGAATACCGCATGCTATGTGTCAAACAGGATATACCTCAGAGTGCACAAGAAGAAGACATGCTATGAGTTGATGCATGGTCGCACAACCAAGGTGAGTCACTTCCATGTCTTTGGTTGCAAGTGTTTCATTCTGAAGAAAGGCAGGAAGTTGGATAAGTTTGAGGCTAGGTCTGTACGATGGCATTTTCTTTGGTTATGCATCTCATTCTAGAGCATATCGTGTGCTCAATCTTGAAACTAACCAAACCGTGGAGACTTGCGAGGTAACCTTCGACGAGACAGAGCCACGTAGTCAGCTTGTCTTTGAGTGTGCAGGTGATGATGAGCTTGGCGAGGAGATCTTTCGGGAGGAGGAGCATGAACATGGTGATGATGAGGATGGTGGTGCGGTGCCCCCGCCGAACATGTACCCACTACTTCGACGACGATGATGGATGGACCCTCTCGCTACACCTACGACGACAAATCAAGAACGAGGAGAAGCTGATGTGAGGGGGAGGTAGCTTCGAGGCGAGAACCTCCCCGGCGAGTTCAAGTGGATCACCCAGCTTCGAGGATCATCGGCGACATGAATGAACGCACTACACGGTCGAGGGTTCGAAACAATTCCCATTTTGCTCATGCTGCGTTTGTTGCTTCTTTTGAGCCCAAAGACATTGGACACGCACTATCTGATCACAATTGGGTTAACTCGATGCATGAGGAGTTGGAGAACTTTGAGAGGAATCAGTGTGGGAGTTGGTTGACCCTCCCCCATGGTGTAATCCGATTGGTACAAAGTGGGTGTGGAAAAACAAAGAGGGAGAGAAGGGTGAGGTTGTGAGGAACAAGTCGAGACTTGTTGCTCAGGGGTTCAGTCATAAGGAGGGGATCGACTACGAGGAGACCTTTGCTCCCGTAGCCCGTTTGGAGGCGATTAGGATCCTTCTAGCCTTTTCCGTGGCTAAAGGGTTCAAGTTGCACCAAATGGATGTGAAGAGTGCTTTTCTGAATGGTGTGCTGGAGGAAGAAGTGTATGTGAGGCAGCCTCCGGGGTTTGAGAGTGAGAAGTACCCCCACCGGGTGTACAAGTTGAGAAAGGCGCTGTATGGGTTGAAGCAGGCGCCTAGAGCTTGGTATGGCAGGTTGAGGGGGTTCTTGTTTGAGAGAGGTTTTGAGATGGGGAAGGTCGATCAGACCTTGTTTTTGCTGAGGCAGGGCAGAGATATCTTGATTGTGCAGGTGTACGTGGATGATATTGTCTTTGGTGGCTCGTCTAACTCTCTTGTTGCAAGGTTTGCAGATGATATGAGCAGGGAGTTTGAGATGAGCATGATGGGCGAGTTGCACTTCTTCCTCGGGCTACAAATCAAGCAATCAAAGGAAGGAACATTTGTGCACCGTTGCAAAGTACACCAAGGACATTGTGCGGAAGTTCAAGATGGAGGACTCCAAGGCTATGACGACGCCTATGAGTACGACTACGGCTCTTGATGCGACGAGGAAGGTGAACACGTGGACCGGAAGGAGTACCGAGCATGATCGGGTCACTCCTCTACTTGAAGGCGACGAGGCCGGACATACGCTTCTCGGTGTGTCCGTGCGCTCGTTTTCAAGCGTCTCCGAGGACTTCGCATCGGCAAGCGAGGAAGCGAATTTTCGTGTACTTGCGTCACACTCCCGACTTCGGCCTTTGGTACTCCGCGTCCTCTTCTTTGGCGCTTCATGGTTTTTCAGACGCGGATTTTGCCGGTGTCGGTTGGATAGGAAGTCCACTTCTGGGACTTGCCAATTTTTGGGTTCTTCTTTGGTGTCTTGGTCTTCCCGCAAGCAGTCGAGTGTTGCTCAATCCACGACCGAGGCCGAGTATGTTGCCGCTGCTAGTTGTTGCTCTCAGCTCCTTTAGATCACCTACACCATGAGTGACTTTGGTGAGGAGTATACCCATGTCCCACTTCAATGTGATAGCACCAGTGCCATAAGCGTTGCAAAGAACCCAGTGCTCCATTCCAAAACCAAGCACATAGAAGTGAGGTACCATTTTCTGAGAGACAACGTCGAGAAAGGAAAGATAGCTTTGATCCATGTGCCCACACATGACCAACTAGCCGATATTTTCACCAAACCCCTAGATCAAGCAACTTTCTCTCGTTTGCGGGGGGGGGAACTTGGTGTGTGTTTGATTTCTTGAGTTGGGTGTGTGGGAGCTCTCTTTTGCCGGTGGTGTCGAGCCCGTTTTGCCTCCCCTCGAGGAGCCGGTTTGTAGCATATGTATAGCTTTCCTTTGTGCATTTCTTGCATTTGGCATGGCATATGTAACATGATGTATAGGCATCCTTGTATCTTAGATTGCATGCATTTTGTATCATATGCATTTGTTAGGAAAAGCTTCTCTCATATACATTGTTCACCATGGAGTGAGATATATGTCTTTGTGAGCTTGTTTGGTATGATATGGTTAGTTTGACTTAGCTCTTGATGATCTTGATGAATAATCCATGGTTAATAGCTATGCTTTTGAAAAATGTCACATGTATGCTCTCTCATGTGCAAATGCCTTTACATGCTCTTGACATGTTTTTGTGGCCTTGCTATGCTTAATTTGTGGTTGGATAGCTAGTTTATTGATCATATGGGGCCAAAGGCTCATTTGCCATCGTGAATGTTTAGCCCTCTTGACTTATCTTGTGGAGGAGCATAAGTTCCTTTTTGTCGCAAAGACATTTCATGTACCATTTACAAATCTGAAAATGAAATGAAAATTGCTTGGAAAATATGCTCCCATGTCATATGTGCTGAATTTAATTTGCTTTGGGTGCTAAACCGTTGCATGATGCCTACCAATGAGACGTCTCATAAATAGAAGTAGGCACATGGCTCGGTGGCTTTGACATGACATGAGGTGCTTGTGGGTGTTTGTGATGGTCTTATGATTAGAATGGCTGTCCTAGCATGAAGTTTGTGTGGCTTTGCCATTTTGATATGCTTTGATCATGTTTAGGACTTTGCTCATGAGAGGCAAGTTTTTCGCAAAATTGCCAAAATCCATCTTAGCTTCGTCCAATGGTTGTGAAACTTGGTGATCATGTAGTTGAGATCGATACGAAGCCGTAGAGTATCTAACTTGCTCATTTGGACATGTGTAGAATTCTTTGTTGAATTTTGTCTATTTGAGAAGCTCTAGGTTGAAAGTTTTGCATTTTTGGCTTGATTCATGCATTGCCAACAAGGGGGAGAAGTTTGAGCTTGAAATGGCTTAGTGGATGCAATTAGAAGGTTTTCAGGTGGTTTCGAGCCATTTTACGGGTTTCGTTGTACACCGGTCCGACCGGTGAAGAGCACCGGTCCGACCGGTGTGAGTGCTGGTCCTGTACATATGTTAGGCACCGTCCGACCGGTGGTGATGACCGGTCCGACCGGTGTGAGCCGAAAGTGTTGCGGTTGTCCCGTTTCATGTGGTTTCGTGCATGCATTCGTCCAGGGGGAGTTGCATTGGTTCAGTGGGAGTTTGCATGTGTGCAGGGGGAGCTCTTTGAGAGTTTTCGAGCTGTGTTTCGGTGGTTTGTGCTCTTTGCTTGAGCTTTGCTTTGTCTCGGATGTGTCGAGCCGTAGCCCTTGCCTAAGGGGTCCGAGACTTGTCTTCTTCAAGTGATCTTGCTCTTTGCCTTTGTTTGGCTTTTGATCGCTTGTTGGAGTTTCTTTTTGTTCGTTTCTTTTCTTTTTCTTTTCTCTCTTGTTACTTTCGTGTGGGTGTTGTCAATGCACTCATCAAGGGGGAGATTGAGGACCATGTGTGGTTCGAGAACCGGTGGATGGTCGCTTCCTTGTGTGATGAGTGATTGACAACGTTGTGTGGACTGATTCTTGGCTAAGTATTGCAGGTGCAGGTTGCGGCTTGACTCGTGTTGGTGCAGGTGAAGAACAAGCGCGAAAGGTCGTTGCCGGTGAGGCCTCCGGTGTGGAGAAGACAAGTAGGCTTCGTTCGAGGGACCCGGTGGCCGGCGGGGGTCAAGTGCGGGCCGCATGGTGGCATGAACAAGAAGATGAAGTCGTGGACGGTTTCTTGGTTGAGCCTCAAAACCAAGGTCGAGCCGGGACTACGTGGGAGCCAAGTCATGATTGGAGATTGGCGGAGGCTACACCGAGTTCGCGGGGTTTCCGGTGGTTCACCGTAAAACCACCGGGTTCCTTGGTTGATCCACAAAGCCAAGACCGGAGAACCGAAGACGGAGGTGCAAAGCAAGCACCGGACCGGTCCGACCGGTGGGTCCGACCGGTCGGCCGGGTGGGGACCGGTCTCGACCGGTGAGGAGCACCGGTCCGACCGGTGTGCGACGACGCGGTCCGAAATCTTCGAAGCGGAGGACACGCGTCGGGATCGCATGGCTTGCGTCGAGGCTACGCAGGTGCGGTCGCCGGCATCCGTCCGATGATGAAGACATCAAGAATTCCAAATCCGCCCTTGAGGGGCTTGTATCCCTAGTTGTTAGAGAAGGGCATTTTAGACATTCGGTTGCCTCCATATAACCCAAGAGGTGAGAGGATGGCAGCTAACTCTTGGAACCCTAGCTCATTAGTTTTCCTATTTTCCACCTATTTTCCTTAGGTTTTCCTTAGGACTAGCAAGAGAGCTTCACGGAGAGATCTTGTAGAGAGGGATGGATGATCGGGCGGCTTGCTAGACCTTGTACGAACCTTTGTTTCATGTATAGATGATTCGACGTGGTTCCTCAAGGTTTGGATGTGTTTTCCCCGGTTGTTCTTGGTGGTGATTTTCGGAGCCCTCTCTTCGTGATTTCTTTGGGGTGTTTTCGGGGCTTTTCTCTTGGGGATTTGATGGGGGAAATTTGTGGGAACCCTTCGTGGTTCTTTGGGCTGTGACTCCCCTCCCAAATCCGTGAGTAAAAGTGCTCGATTTTGGGGTTTTCTTGAGTTCTTGGGTTGGAAGTGCTTTCGGCGGGTTTTCTTCGATTCCTCCTTTTTGGACGAGATTTGGTGGGATTAAACTTGGCTATGGACTCCTCATGAGGTGTTCCTAATATCCCCAAAGTCTTGTTCAAGTCCGTGGAGCGATTCGGGAGATCGAGATTTGGATTTGGGGGAGTTGACCCGCGGGTGCCTCGTTCATCCCGAGCCGCCCGTGCTACACCGGTCCGACCGGTGCTCTTGACCGGCCTCGACCGGTGCGAGCCCTTGTGGGTTTTTGCTCGGGTGAACGTCTTGGTGTGTTCGTTGTTGTCCCGTGGTGCTGTTGTTTCGAGTTTGGGTCCGTTTGGTGGTCGGTTGGCTTGTTTGGTGCCTTGGGGGCTTTCAGGCTGCCATCGGTCTGACCGGTGTGTCTCACCGGTCTGACCGGTGTAGAGCCACTTAGTGAAAGTTGCTCAGTTTCACCAGCAGGGACCGATCTGACCGGTGGTGCTCACCGGTCTGACCGGTGTGGGTCTGTAGACTCGAGGCTTGGTTTTTCCGCTGCGTTTCTCGGGTCGGAAGGTGGTGTGTTGGTTCCTAGGTCCAGTGGCACTCCAGTGGCTACGTGGGCTTGACCAACCTTGGTAGTGAGTCGGAGACGTGTGTTGGAAGCCGTGTTCATCTTGTTGGAGTTTCGATCTCCTTCGAGAAGAATTTTTATCGGCTCCCATTCACTCCCCCCCTCTCTGGTTCGCCGTATCGGTCCTTCATTATCCATTCGGAAAGAAGAAAGGGGCAGTATTTGAGATGGAGGGGGCAGCAGTCAATGCCGACGCGGGTTAGCAAACCCGCGTCACTTTGTAGTTTGTCTGAAGAAAGAATTGGTGTAATGAAGAGAAAAGGAGATAGAGTTAATAACCCTTAGTTTGATGAGAGATGATGTGGGTAGCTTGCATGAAAAGAGAAATGAAGTTAATGATAGTTAGTGGGTACCAACTATATAAGTTATATAGATGTAGATTAATAAAAATACGAACAATTCATAGTTTTTTTAAAAATCGAACAACTCATACGAGTAGTTGGGCATTTGGTATTTTGAATAAAATATGAACAGTCACACGTCTCCTTGTGACCACATGATTTTTGTGGCCAAGAGGCAAGAGCTCTTCTGAGCGTACACGGGTTCCGAGGTGCGTGACCGACCTCCTGACGGTTCGACGTCTTGTCAATATAATTCCTGGCGGCCAAGAACTTCGTCAACTATAGCACCAAAAAACCCCAGCACCACCATCTCCGATCACCAAGAAGTGAATCCAAGAGCTTCTCCTTCCTCAAGCAAGTGCATGACGTCAAGCGATCCATCAAGGAAGCGGGGGAGGGAGGAGGTGCCGCTGCCCCTGCTCGCCGAGCCCGAGGAGGTGCCGCCGCCCCTACCCGAGGAGGTGAAGTGGCTGAAGCCGCCCAGGCGCAAGGTGCCGCTACCCATGCGTGCTCCGTCCGTAAATGCTGAGGATGCCTATTTTTCAGTGAACATGCTCTACCAGGCTTGGCAGAGTCTTAAAAAGATGGCTATTCATCTCGGGGTACAACGGCCTCCTGAGCCGCTGCAGACGACCTCGATGGATTACACCTTCAAGGTCAATGTCTTAGCTGGGCATCTAGAGAGAGAAGTGGTCCCCCCCCCCGCCCCGCCGCCGACGACGATGATGGCAGCCTCGACGTCTCTAGCTCCGACTCTGACTCCGACTCCGACGGTGGGGCTCCTCCGGCGGCGACTACATCTGCTTAATTAATTTGTTCTTCTATTAATGTGTTCTTCGAGT
The DNA here is from genome assembly GCA_947561735.1 of Cenchrus americanus. Classification (NCBI taxonomy): domain Eukaryota; kingdom Viridiplantae; phylum Streptophyta; class Magnoliopsida; order Poales; family Poaceae; genus Cenchrus; species Cenchrus americanus. Next base: position 124,518,880 of record OX387239.1, on the reverse strand, counting down.
GTGCTTGTTGAACTTGTGATGGACTATCTAGTAGATCTGTGTATGTTGAACTTGTGATGAACTAGTAGATCTAAGAGACGCAGTAGATCAATCCATGTCTCCTATTTTGGAAGGCATTGCAATGTCTATGGTAGCAGCTTATAATGAATTGCAATGTGTAATGCCAGAAGTTTGATACTCTGTTTGTGTCATTATATGGCAGCAGTTCACAATGAATTGCAATGTGTATATATCCCAGAGTTATGCCAGAAGTTTGTTACTCTGTTTGTCTTAATAATCCGCGTTTCCTTTGCCTCGTGCTGCAATGAAATGTCAGCACAGATGAATTGATGAATTTTGTGATGTGTGACACATTAAGATTTGTGACCCAATTGTCATTTCATTCATTCTTAATTCATACATTTAAGTTTTTCACATGTGACAAACTTTTCATTCCTCATCCACACAGATGAAGAAAAAGCACAACTTTTAACATCAAAATTACTTCTTTGCAGCATACATCCTAGTAAACATCCAAATACTACACAAACAACAGCCACAATAATCAAGTTCATCTTCCAGATCACATTGTCCATCTTCTCCTCCAGTGCTTTCTTCCTCTGCTTGTCCTCTAGTGCTTGCCTCTGCTCGCCGCTCCCAATATGATATTCCACTGAATCAACTACTTCATCGACCGCGTCTGCCCAGTTCGACGGTCGAAAAACAATGACGCCAGCATCTTTCAGCATCTGGAGATACTCCTTGTGGAAACGATAAAATCCACAATAGCTGGGGTACTGCAGAATCAAAAGCACGTAAGAACCCTAACTCAGATTTGGGAGACACATCAGACTACTCACCGAGTTCCTTGCACAATTGAAATAAAGACGACCGTGGTTTCACCTTCCTTCTGCATCCGTCCTCCACCACCTGAGCCATAACACAGTCCGGGCAAGGGACCAGTGGAAAGCCGCTTAGCTCACCGACTGGATCCAAGCCGATGGAGTGATTGCGGCTGCTCTAGCAATCTTGGACCCTGCTCCTCGCACGTGCACCTCCAGACGAATCGGCGTAGTGCGACATGTGTGCGATGGCGAGGAAGGACAGGCGGGCGGCGGCGGTGGAGCTCACATCAGGTAAGAAGAAGGGGGCAGGGGTCGGGGTGCTAGGGTGAAGGACCGATACGGCGAACCAGAGAGGGGGGGAGTGAATGGGAGCCGATAAAAATTCTTCTCGAAGGAGATGAGAACTCCAACAAGATGAACGCGGCTTCCAACACACGTCTCCGACTTACTACCAAGGTTGGCCAAGCCCACGTAGCCACTGGAGTGCCACTGGACCTAGGAACCAACACGCAACCTTCCGACCCGAGAAACGCAGCGGAAAAACCAAACTTCGAGTCTGCAGACTCACACCGGTCAAACCGGTGAGCAGCACCGGTCAGACCGGTCCCTGCAGGTGAACCTGAGCAACTTCCACTAAGTGCCTCTACACCGGTCAGACCGGTGAGACACACCGGTCAGACCGATGGCAGCCTAAAAGCCCCCAAGACACCAAACAGGCCAACCGACCACCAAACGGACCCAAACTCGAAACAGCAGCACCACGGGACAACAACGAACTCACCAAGACGTTCACCCGAGCAAAATCCCACAAGGGCTTGCACCGGTCAGACCGGTCAAGAGCACCGGTCAGACCGGTGTGGCACGGGCGACTCGGGATGAACAACGACCCGCGGTCAACTCCCCCAAATCCAAATCTCGATCTCCCGAATCACTCCACGGACTTGAACAAGACTTTGGGGATATCAGGAACACCTCATGAGGAGTCCATAACCATGTTTAATCCCACCAAATCTCGTCCAAAAAGGAGGAATCGAAGAAATCCCGCCGAAAGCACTTCCAACCCAAGAACTCAAGAAACCCCAAAATCGAGCACTTTTCCTCACGGATTTGGGAGGGGAATCACAGCCCAAAGAACCACGAAGGGTTCCCACAAATTTCCCCCATCAAATCCCCAAGAGAAAAGCCCCGAAAACACCCCAAAGAAATCACGAAGAGAGAGCTCCGAAAATCACCACCAAAAACAACCGGGGAAAACACATCCAAACCTTGAGGAACCACGCCGAATCATCTATACATGAAACAAAGGTTCGTGCAAGGTCTAGCAAGCCGCCCGATCATCCATCCCTCTCTACAAGATCTCTCCGTGAAGCTCTCTTGCTAGTCCTAAGGAAAACCTAGAGAAAATAGGTGGAAAATAGGAAAACAAATGAGCTAGGGTTCCAAGAGTTGGCTGCCAACCTCTCACCTCTTGGGTTATATAGGCGGCAACCGAATGTCTAAAATGCCCCTCTCTACTAACTAGGGATACAAGCCCCTCAAGGGCGGATTTGGAATTCTTGATGTCTTCACCATCGGACGGATGCCCGGCGACCGCACCCTGCGTAGCCTCGACGCAAGCCATGCGATCCCGACGCGTGTCCTCCGCTTCGAAGATTCCGGACTGCGTCGTCGCACACCGGTCAGACCGGTGCTCCTCACCGGTCAGACCCACCGGTCAGACCGGTCTGGTGCTGCTGCACCTCCGTCTTCGGTTCTCCGGTCTTGGCTTTGTGGATCAACCAAGGAACCCAGTGGTTTTCTGGTGAACCACCGGAAACCCCGCGAACTCGGTGTAGCCTCCGCCAATCTCCACTCATGACTTGGCTCCCACGTAGTCCCGGCTCGACCTTGGTTTTGAGGCTCAACCAAGAAACCGTCCATAACTTCATCTTGCTGTTCATGCCACCATGCGGCCCGCACTTGACCCCACTGGCCACCGGGTCCCTCGAACGAAGCCTACTTGTCTTCTCCACACCTGGAGGCCTCACCGGCAACGACCTTTCGCGCTTGTTCTTCACCTGCACCAACATGAGTCAAGCCGCAACCTGCACCTGCAATACTTAGCCAAGAATCAGTCCACACAACGTTGTCAATCACTCATCACACAAGGAAGCGACCATCCACCGGTCCTCGAACCACACATGGTCCTCAATCTCCCCCTTGATGAGTGCATTGACAACACCCACACGAAAGTAACAAGAGAGAAAAGAAAAAGAAAAGAAACGAACAAAAAGAAACTCCAACAAGCGATCGAAAGCCAAACAAAGGCAAAGAACAAGATCACTTGAAGGAAACAAGTCTCGGACCCCTTAGGCAAGGGCAACGGCTCGACACATCCGAGACAAAGCAAAGCTCAAGCAAAGAGCACAAACCACCGAAACAAAACTTGAAAACTCACAAAGAGCTCCCCCTCGCACACATGCAAGCTCCCCCCGAACCAATGCAACTCCCCCCCGGACGAATGCATGCAAGAAACCACATGAAACAGACAGCCGCAAAGACTTTCAGCCCACACCGGTCGACCGGTCATCACCACCGGCCGACCGGTGCCTAACATATGTACAGGACCAGCACTCACACCGGTCAGACCGGTGCTCATCACCGGTCAGACCGGTGTACAACAGAGCCCAGAAATGGCTCGAAACCACCTGAAAACCTTCTAAACGCGCCCAATAAGCCATTTCAAGCTCAAACTTCTCCCCCTTGTTGGCAATGCATGAATCAAGCCAAAAATGCAAAACTTTCAACCTAGAGCTTCTCAAATATACAAAATTCAACATAGGATGCTACACATGTCCAAATGAGCAAGTTAGGTACTCTACGGCTTCGTATCGATCTCAACTACATGATCACCAAGTTTCACAACCATTGGACGAAGCTAAGATGGATTTTGGCAATTTTGCGAAAAACTTGCCTCTCATGAGCAAAGTCCTAAACATGATCAAAGCATATCAAAGTGGCAAAGCCACACAAACTTCATGCTAGGACAGCCATTCTAATCATAAGACCATCACAAACACCCACAAGCACCTCATGTCATGTCAAAGCCACCGAGCCATGTGCCTACTTCTATTTATGAGACTTCACATTGGTAAGCATCATGCAACGGTTTAGCACCCAAAGCAAATTAAATTCAGCACATATGACATGGGAGCATATTTTCCAAGAATTTTTCATTTCATTTTCAGATTTGTAAATGGTACATGAAATGTCTTTGCGACAAAAAGGAACTTATGCTCCTCCACAAGATAAATCAAGAGGGCTAAACATTCATGATGGCAAATGAGTCTTTGGCCCCATATGATCAATAAACTAGCTATCCGACCACAAATTAAGCATAGCAAGGCCACAAAGACATGTCAAGAGCATGTAAAGGCATTTACACATGAGAGAGCATACATGAGACATTTTTCAAAAGCATAGCTATCAACCATGGATTATTCATCAAGATCATCAAGAGCTAAGCCAAACTAACCATATCATACCAAACAAGCTCACAAAGACATATATCTCATTCCATGGTGAACAATGTATATGAGAGAAGCTTTTCCTAACCACTGCATATGATACAAAATGCATGCAATCTAAGATACAAGGATGCCTATACATCATGTTACATATGCCATGCCAAATGCAAGAAATGCACAAAGGAAAGCTATACATATGCTACAAAGGAGCTCCCACACACAAAGCTCACAAACCACCGGCTCCTCGAGGGGAGGCAAAAAGGGCTCGACACCACCGGCAAAAGAGCAAAAGAGCACAAAACTCACAAGCTCCCCCTAAACACATGCACTAGGGCCAAAGAGCATACAAAGCTCACCCTAGACACATGAAACAGAGAAGGAGCAAAACAAACCAAGTGGCTTGACCAAGGCCACACACTCGAAGGTCACAAATACACTTACCTTTATCATTTCTTCACAATTCTCTCATCCTTGTCCACCATCCCCGAAAGTGATGTACCTCCATGTCACCACCGGGATATGAAGCCGAAGAACCACCCCCAAAATCAACCAAATGTTCTCCGGGCTATCCACCTGCAACTCAAAACAAAGAGCGAGAGCGAGCAACCGACTCAACACTGGGGTTAGTTCCAAATGTGTAAAACCAGTGCCTAGCCATTTGCTCGAAAGTGGGGTTAGCAACAACCAAACCATCTTTCCTACCAAAGCTACCTCCACGAACACCACCACGGTAACCACCATGAGGGAACCAACCCTCTCTGCCTGGAGGAGGACCAAAACCACGAAAGAAAGCTCGTGGACCATCCCTCCTCTCCTTCTCCAAGCCATGACTCCTCCCATCCCCGTAGTGAGCTCGAGGGGGAGAATGCCTAGCAAACTGGCCTCCTGCAAACTTTCCCGGACCAACCACCAGAACCACGACCTCCAGAAACAACCCTCGCACCTGTACGAGCACGAAACCCAAACTGCCGCTCGTCCGGCCTCGCACCGGTCCGACCGGTGCTCCACACCGGTCCGACCGGTGTAGCCTCGGGCGCAAGCACCTCCAACAGCCTTCCGCTCTCCCGAAGCCCGAACTGACCTCACACTCGCCATGGCCCTGGGCAACTGCACACGAGGCTCAAGTACACCATCGAAAGGGTGGTACTTGTCCTTGTTAGCCCACTCCTTCGCCATTCTCTCCTCACGCTTCCTCTTGAAGCAAAACGCTCTCTTGTGACCATCCTTCCCACAAAACTCACAATGGAAACGGATCGATTTGGGCTTAGGCTTGGGATGAGGCTCTTCACAAGGCTTCTCACTTGGTTTCTCACTAGGCTTTTCTCTTGATTGGTTTGGCTTGGATGCGAACTTGTATTTGGGTGTGGGTTGTGGTGGAACCGAAACATTCCCAAATTTCCTTTCTCTCTCACCACTGCCCTCACCAACCTTATCCAATCCCAAAGCCCAACCGTCAAAGCGCTTACAGCTAGCAATCATCATACCAAGCTGAGGTTCTTGACTCGACAACCAACTCGCCGCTTCACGCAACTTATCATTCTCATCTTGCAAGCGACCAACACATTTTGCAAGATCCAAATTCTTCATAGCATGCAACTCACATGTAGAGCAAGAAGTAGGAATAGGCACTTTCAAATCAGCCTCAAGTGAAACAATGCGAGACCGGAGCTCAGCAATTTTCTCATGCAAACTAGGGCAAGAAGTGCAAGCACCAAGCAAAGTGGGTCTAGATTGTAGCTCAGCCAACTCAACCCTAAGCACATCTAGTTCCTCACACTTGGAGGCATACTTCTCCCTAAGATCAGTCAAGTCAGCTAGGAAAGCAGAGCAATCAGCACAATCATTTTCATCAGAAACAACAGGGCTAGCCTTGAGCGAATCAATTTCAAGCTTGCTATCAAGAACCTGTGTTTCTAGCTCAGCCACTCTAGTCCTAGCATCCTCGAGCAAAGATCTAAGCTCCTTCCTAAGCTTCTTAGCCTCTCTAAGCATGTGATCGCGATTATCAAGCAAGTGAACTAACTCCTCATTCTCCTTGCGCAAAGAAGAGAGCTCATCACATACCTCATCCTCGGAATCCAAATCCGAGGCGTCCCTCTGGCTTCTCTTGCTGCTCGAACTGCGAGCCATGCCGCAGAAGTCGTCCTTGAGGCTTAGTCCCGTCACACAAAGGCCGTTGAGGTACTTGCCAAGGTTCTTCTTCTTCTTCCTCTTCTTCTCATCCTCTTCGTCTTCATCACTCGAGCTTGAAGACGTGTCCTCGGAATCAGACTCGATGTCGCTCGATCTCTTCATCTTCTCTCGAGACCGCGTCTTCTTCTCATGTCCATGATCCTTCTTCCCGGACTTCTTCTTCTTGTCCTTGGACTTGTGCTTGTCGTGGCTGTTCACCTTTGGACACTCGGCGAAATAGTGTCCGGTCTTGCCGCACTTGAAGCATGTCCTCGTGTTCCTCCTCCTCGTTCACGCGGTTCTCGTGCGGCCCTCTCGAACCGCCTCGTCAGGAGCGCCAGCTCGTCCTCTCCAAGCTCGTCGAACTCCTCATCTGGCATAGACATCAAAGAGGAGAAAGAGAACATCCTGGTGGATGGGTTAGAGTTAGCCTTTCCTTTGGAACCACCAACGAGGGCGAGACTATGGGAGTCAGTCGGACCCTCGAGCTTGGCAGTCATGCCCCTATCCACCTCAGCCGACTTGAGCTTCGAGAACAGCTCGTTCACGGTCAGAGTGTCATACTTCTCCGACTCCACAATGGCCTCGAACTTTCCGCCCCAAATCGTACGATCCAAAGAGTGTAAGAGCTTGACCGCTCTATCATGATCATCGTACGGGAGCACGTCCACATTGGCCCTCATGTTGTTCACAACCACCGTGAACCTCTGAAACAAGGCATCGATGGACTCACCGGGGAGATGAGTGAAGTTCTCGTACTCTCTCCGGTAGGTCGCATACATTCGTGCCTGAACCTGGGCGTTTCCAACATGAGCCTCCTTCAACACCGCCCAAATCCTACAAGCCAAGTGCTCGGTGTGCACCCGATCGAACTCAGGCTGACACAAAGCACGAAACAAGTAGTCGACCGCCTTATTGTTGGCGTCGAAGCTGTCCCTCGATCCTGGAGCGAGGAAATCCATCGGCTGGACATAGCCCGTGTCCACCGTGACATCCCAAAGCAGCTGACCCTTTCCGCGGAGGAACGCACCCATCCGCTTGCTCCACATCCGGTAGTTCTTGCCATCGAAGTGTGGAGGACCCGAACCCCCGTTCTCGGTACGCCATCCTTGGATCTTAGACTGGTTAGAGTCAACAAAGACCCGAACCGGCTCTGATACCACTTGAAGGACCGATACGGCGAACCAGAGAGGGGGGGAGTGAATGGGAGCCGATAAAAATTCTTCTCGAAGGAGATGAGAACTCCAACAAGATGAACGCGGCTTCCAACACACGTCTCCGACTTACTACCAAGGTTGGCCAAGCCCACGTAGCCACTGGAGTGCCACTGGACCTAGGAACCAACACGCAACCTTCCGACCCGAGAAACGCAACGGAAAAACCAAACTTCGAGTCTCGCAGACTCACACCGGTCAAACCGGTGAGCAGCACCGGCCGGGGACCGGTCCCCGCAGTGAACTCGAGCAACTTCCACTAAGTGGCTCTACACCGGTCGACCGGTGGAGACACACCGGCCGGACCGATGGCGACCGAAAGCCCCCAAGACACCAAACAGGCCAACCGACCACCAAACGGACCCAAACTCGAAACAACGAAGACCACGGGACAACAACGAACTCACCAAGACGTTCACCCGAGCAAAATCCCACAAGGGCTTGCACCCGGTCGGACCGGTCAAGAGCACCGGTCGACCGGTGTGGCACCGGCGGCTCGGGATGAACAACGACCCGCGGGTCAACTCCCCCAAATCCAAATCTCGATCTCCCGAATCACTCCACGGACTTGAACAAGACTTTGGGGATATCAGGAACACCTCATGAGGAGTCCATAACAAAGTTTAATCCCACCAAATCTCGTCCAAAAAGGAGGAATCGAAGAAATCCCGCCGAAAGCACTTCCAACCCAAGAACTCAAGAAACCCCAAAATCGAGCACTTTTCCTCACGGATTTGGGAGGGGAATCACAGCCCAAAGAACCACGAAGGGTTCCCACAAATTTCCCCCATCAAATCCCCAAGAGAAAAGCCCCGAAAACACCCCAAAGAAATCACGAAGAGAGAGCTCCGAAAATCACCACCAAAAACAACCGGGAAAACACATCCAAACCTTGAGGAACCACGCCGAATCATCTATACATGAAACAAAGGTTCGTGCAAGGTCTAGCAAGCCGCCCGATCATCCATCCCTCTCTACAAGATCTCTCCGTGAAGCTCTCTTGCTAGTCCTAAGGAAAACCTAGAGAAAATAGGTGGAAAATAGGAAAACAAATGAGCTAGGGTTCCAAGAGTTGGCCGCCAACCTCTCACCTCTTGGGTTATATAGGCGGCAACCGAATGTCTAAAATGCCCCTCTCTACTAACTAGGGATACAAGCCCCTCAAGGGCGGATTTGGAATTCCCGATGTCTTCACCATCGGACGGATGCCCGGCGACCTCACCCCGCGTAGCCTCGACGCAAGCTATGCGATCCCGACGCGTGTCCTCCGCTTCGAAGATTCCCGGACCGCGTCGTCGCACACCGGGCGACCGGTGCTCCTCACCGGTCAGACCGGTCCCCACCGGCCGGACCGGTCGGACCCACGGTCGGGACCGGTCTGGTGCTGCTGCACCTCCGTCTTCGGTTCTCCGGTCTTGGCTTTGTGGATCAACCAAGGAACCCAGTGGTTTTCTGGTGAACCACCGGAAACCCCGCGAACTCGGTGTAGCCTCCGCCAATCTCCACTCATGACTTGGCTCCCACGTAGTCCCGGCTCGACCTTGGTTTTGAGGCTCAACCAAGAAACCGTCCATGACTTCATCTTGCTGTTCATGCCACCATGCGGCCCGCACTTGACCCCACTGGCCACCGGGTCCCTCGAACGAAGCCTACTTGTCTTCTCCACACCTGGAGGCCTCACCGGCAACGACCTTTCGCGCTTGTTCTTCACCTGCACCAACACGAGTCAAGCCGCAACCTGCACCTGCAATACTTAGCCAAGAATCAGTCCACACAACGTTGTCAATCACTCATCACACAAGGAAGCGACCATCCACCGGTCCTCGAACCACACATGGTCCTCATAGGGCGAATGCATATTCATTCGGCGAGGGGCATTTCTGACAATGGAGCACTTGTTGGCGACGATGGTTAGTCTACCCGGATCGGCTTTGTCGGTCAGACAAGATACGATTATCTTTTTTATATAGGCTTCTGACGCTGACGCGTGGGCCCGACACTATTTTTTCTGAATTGAAACTTGCTACCATCAAATATTATACCCCATAAACAGCACCAAAAATTCGTAAAAAATACGAATAATTCATAGTTGGTAATTTAGTATTTGAATAAAATATCAACAGCCACACTTGTCTAACCAAATTTCTTAAAATTAGAATTTTTATCTCTCGTTTACGATATAATAATTATAATAACGTCTTAGTGTGTTCTAAAAATTCTACAAATTGACTTGGCAACATAATTTAACTCCCTAAGCTTCTCTATAAAAATTCAAATGGTTTCGAAAACGGAAGATTATACTTGTGTACAAATGTCTACATCTCTCACCTAGTTTATTACAATGTTACTTCAACATTGACGTTTTCCACACTTTAAAACATGTTCGAACTCATATGCATTTGAAATTTTCACATAACCTTATGATCACCATAAGATTACGAAGTGCAAAGTTTAATTACTAATGGTTGTGTAAAAAAATATTATTTATATGTTGTACTTATAAGGAATAATATAAGTTGTATAAACAACATCCAAGAAATGGAATTACATACGAAAAATGTCATAAATGAATAGAAGTTGATTTTAGAAAAATTCAGAAACTAGTATCATCATTTGAATTACGGTTGACGGAGAAAAACGTGATACAAAATTTAATTATAGATTAAAAGGGGAAAACAAATTGTTCTTCATCCGAACATACCTGGCCCCGCCCCTTCATTGGCGACAATGGTTAGTCTACCCGGATCGCCTTTCTCTGTCAGGCAGGCTACGGTTATCTTTTTTTATATAGGCTTCTGACGCTGACGCGTGGGCTCGACACTATTTTTTCTGAATTGAAACTTGCTTCCCTCAAATATTATACCCCATCAACAACACCAAAAAGTTCATAAAAAATATGAATAATTCGTAGTTGGTAATTTAGTATTTGAATAAAATATCAACACACTTGTCTAACCATTTTTTTAAAGTTAGAATTTTTATATCTTGTTTACGATATAATAATTATAATAACGTCTTAGTGTGTTCTAAAAATTCTACAAATTGACTTGGCAACATAATTTAACTCCCTAAGCTTCTCTATAAAAATTCAAATGGTTTCGAAAACGGAAGATTATACTTGTGTACAAATGTCTACATCTCTCACCTAGTTAATTACAATGTTACTTCAACATTGACGTTTTCCACACTTTAAAACATGTTCGAACTCATATGCATTTGAAATTTTCACATAACCTTATGATCACCATAAGATTACGAAGTGCAAAGTTTAATTACTAATGGTTGTGTAAAAAAATATTATTTATATGTTGTACTTATAAGGAATAATATAAGTTGTATAAACAACATCCAAGAAATGGAATTACATACGAAAAATGTCATAAATGAATAAAAGTTGATTTTAGAAAAATTCAGAAACTAGTATCATCATTTGAATTACGGTTGACGGAGAAAAACGTGATACAAAATTGAATTATAGATTAAAAGGGGAAAACAAATTGTTCTTCATTCGAACATACCTGGCCCCGCCCCTTCATTGGCGACAATGGTTAGTCTACCCGGATCGCCTTTCTCTGTCAGGCAGGCTACGGTTATCTTTTTTTATATAGGCTTCTGACGCTGACGCGTGGGCTCGACACTATTTTTTCGAATTGAAACTTGCTTCCCTCAAATATTATACCCCATCAACAACACCAAAAAGTTCATAAAAAATATGAATAATTCGTAGTTGGTAATTTAGTATTTGAATAAAATATCAACACACTTGTCTAACCATTTTTTTTAAAATTAGAATTTTTATATCTTGTTTACGATATAATTATTATAATAACGTCTTAGTGTGTTCTAAAAATTCTACAAATTGACTTGGCAACATAATTTAACTCCCTAAGCTTCTCTATAAAAATTCAAATGGTTTCGAAAACGGAAGATTATACTTGTGTACAAATGTCTACATCTCTCACCTAGTTTATTACAATGTTACTTCAACATTGAAGTTTTCCACACTTTAAAACATGTTCGAACTCATATGCATTTGAAATTTTCACATAACCTTATGATCACCGTAAGATTACGAAGTGCAAAGTTTAATTAGTAATGGTTGTGTAAAAAAATATTATTTATATGTTGTACTTATAAGGAATAATATAAGTTGTATAAACAACATCCAAGAAATGGAATTACATACGAAAAATGTCATAAATGAATAGAAGTTGATTTTAGAAAAATTCAGAAACTAGTATCATCATTTGAATTACGGTTGACGGAGAAAAACGTGATACAAAATTTAATTATAGATTAAAAGGGGAAAACAAATTGTTCTTCATTTGAACATACCTGGCCCCGCCCCTTCATTGGCGACAATGGTTAGTCTACCCGGAACGCCTTTCTCTGTCAGGCAGGCTACGATTATCTTTTTTTATATAGGCTTCTGACGCTGACGCGTGGGCTCGACACTATTTTTTCTGAATTGAAACTTGCTTCCCTCAAATATTATACCCCATCAACAACACCAAAAAGTTCATAAAAAATATGAATAATTCGTAGTTGGTAATTTAGTATTTGAATAAAATATCAACACACTTGTCTAACCATTTTTTTTAAAATTAGAATTTTTATATCTTGTTTACGATATAATTATTATAATAACGTCTTAGTGTGTTCTAAAAATTCTACAAATTGACTTGGCAACATAATTTAAGGCCCTAAGCTTGTCTGCAAAAATTCAAATGATTTAGAAAACGGAAGATTATATTTGCGTACAAATGTCTACATCTCTCACCTAGTTTATTAGAATGTTACTTCAACATTGAGGTTTTCCACACTTTAAAACATGTTTGAACTCATATGCATTTGAAATTTTAACATAACCTTATGTTCACCATAAGATTACGAAATGCAAAGTTTAATTAGTAATGGTTGTGTAAAAAATATTATATATATGTTGTACTTAAAAGGCACAATATAATGTGTATAAACAACATCCAAGAAATGGAATTACATACGAAAAAATGTCATAAATTAATAGATGTTGATTTTCGAAAAATTCAGAAACTAGTATCATCATTTGAATTACGGTTGACGGAGAAAAACGTGATACAAAATTTAATTATAGATTAAAAGGGGAAAACAAATTGTTCTTCATTCGAACATACCTGGCCCCGCCCCTTCATTGGCGACAATGGTTAGTCTACCCGGAACGCCTTTCTCTGTCAGGCAGGCTACGATTATCTTTTTTTATATAGGCTTCTGACGCTGACGCGTGGGCTCGACACTATTTTTTCTGAATTGAAACTTGCTTCCCTCAAATATTATACCCCATCAACAACACCAAAAAGTTCATAAAAAATATGAATAATTCGTAGTTGGTAATTTAGTATTTGAATAAAATATCAACACACTTGTCTAACCATTTTTTTTAAAATTAGAATTTTTATATCTTGTTTACGATATAATTATTATAATAACGTCTTAGTGTGTTCTAAAAATTCTACAAATTGACTTGGCAACATAATTTAAGGCCCTAAGCTTGTCTGCAAAAATTCAAATGATTTAGAAAACGGAAGATTATATTTGCGTACAAATGTCTACATCTCTCACCTAGTTTATTAGAATGTTACTTCAACATTGAGGTTTTCCACACTTTAAAACATGTTTGAACTCATATGCATTTGAAATTTTAACATAACCTTATGTTCACCATAAGATTACGAAATGCAAAGTTTAATTAGTAATGGTTGTGTAAAAAATATTATATATATGTTGTACTTAAAAGGCACAATATAATGTGTATAAACAACATCCAAGAAATGGAATTACATACGAAAAAATGTCATAAATTAATAGATGTTGATTTTCGAAAAATTCAGAAATAAATATCATCAAACTTGGATTATGGTTGACGGAGAGAAACGTGATACAAAAATTGATTGCTGATCAAAATGGGAAAAACAAACTGTTCTTCATTCGAAAAGACCTGGCCCCACCCCTTCGTTGGCGAGCGATGGTTAGTCTACCCAGATCGCCTTTGTCGGTCCGGCAGGCTACGATTATCTTTTTTTATATAGGCTTCTGACGCTGACACGTGGGCCGACACTATTTTTTATGAATTGAAACTTGCTTCCCTCAAATATTATACTCCATAAAAAGCACAAAAAATTCGTAAAAAATACGAATAATTCATAGTTGGTAATTTAGTATTTAAATAAAATATCAGTAGCCACACTTGTCTAACCAAATTTCTTAAAATTAGAATTTTTATCTCTTGTTTACGATATAAGAATTATAATAATTTCTTAGTTTGTTCTAAAAATTCTACAAATTGACTTGGCAACATAATTTAAGTCCCTAAGCTTGTCTACAAAAATTCAAATGGTTTCGAAAACGGAAGATTATAATTGTGTACAAATGTCTACATCTCTCACCTAGTTTAATAGAATGTTACTTCAACATTGAAGTTTTCCACACTTTAATACATGTTCGAACTCTTATGCATTTGAAATTTTAAAATAACCTTATGTTCACCATAAGATTACGAAATGCAAAGTTTAATTAGAAATGGTTGTGTAAAAAATATTATTTATATGTTGTACTTATAAGGAACAATATAATGTGTATAAATAACATCCAAGAAATGGAATTACATACGACGAAATGTCATAAATGAATAGATGTTGATTTTTGAAAAATTCAGAAACAAGCATCATCATATTTGAATTACGGTTGACGGAGAAAAACGTGATACAAAATTTGATTACAGATCAAAAGGGGAAAAGCAAACTGTTCTTCATTCGAAAAGACCTGGCCCCGTCCCTTCATTGGCGACGATGGTTCTACCCGGATCGCCTATGTCGGTCGGGCAGGCTACAGTTATCTTTTTTTATATAGGCTTCTGACGCTGACACGTGGGCCCGACACTATTTTTTCTGAATTGAAACTTGCTTCCCTCAAATATTATACCCCACAAACAACACCAAAAATTCGTAAAAAATACGAATAATTCATAGCTGGTAATTTAGTATTTGAATAAAATATCAACAACCACACTTGTCTAACCAAATTTCTTAAAATTAGAATTTTTATCTTTTGTTTACGATATAATAATTATCATAATTTCTTAGTGTGTTCTAAAAATTCTACAAATTGACTTGGCGACATAATTTAAGGTCTTAAGCTTGTCTACAAAAATTCAAATGGTTTCGAAAATGGAAGATTATACTTGTATACAAATGTCTACATCTCTCACCTAGTTTAATAGAATGTTACTTCAACATTGAAGTTTTCCACACTTTAATACATGTTCGAACTCATATGCATTTGAAATTTTAAAATAACCTTATGTTCACCATAAGATTGCGAAATGCAAAATTCAATTAGTAATGGTTGTGTAAAAAAATATTATTTATATGTTGTACTTATAAGGAACAATATAATGTGTATAAATAACATCCAAGAAATGGAATTACATACGACAAAATGTCATAAATGAATAGATGTTGATTTTTGAAAAATTCAGAAACAAGTATCATCAAATTTGAATTACGGTTGACGGAGAAAAACGTGATACAAAATTTGATTGCAGATCAAAAGGGGAAAAGCAAACTGTTCTTCATTCGAAAAGACCTGGCCCCGTCCCTTCATTGGCGACGATGGTTCTACCCGGATCGCCTATGTCGGTCGGGCAGGCTACAGTTATCTTTTTTTATATAGGCTTCTGACGCTGACACGTGGGCCCGACACTATTTTTTCTGAATTGAAACTTGCTTCCCTCAAATATTATACCCCACAAACAGCACCAAAAATTCGTAAAAAATACGAATAATTCATAGCTGGTAATTTAGTATTTGAATAAAATATCAACAACCACACTTGTCTAACCAAATTTCTTAAAATTAGAATTTTTATCTTTTGTTTACGATATAATAATTATCATAATTTCTTAGTGTGTTCTAAAAATTCTACAAATTGACTTGGCGACATAATTTAAGGTCTTAAGCTTGTCTACAAAAATTCAAATGGTTTCGAAAATGGAAGATTATACTTGTATACAAATGTCTACATCTCTCACCTAGTTTAATAGAATGTTACTTCAACATTGAAGTTTTCCACACTTTAATACATGTTCGAACTCATATGCATTTGAAATTTTAAAATAACCTTATGTTCACCATAAGATTGCGAAATGCAAAATTCAATTAGTAATGGTTGTGTAGAAAAATATTATTTATATGTTGTACTTATAAGGAACAATATAATGTGTATAAATAACATCCAAGAAATGGAATTACATACGACAAAATGTCATATATGAATAGATGTTGATTTTTGAAAAATTCAGAAACAAGTATCATCAAATTTGAATTACGGTTGACGGAGAAAAACGTGATACAAAATTTGATTGCAGATCAAAAGGGGAAAAGCAAACTGTTCTTCATTCGAAAAGACCTAGCCCCGCCCCTTCATTGGCGACGATGGCTAGTCTACCCGAATCGCCTATGTCGGTCGGGCAGGCTACGATTATCTTTTTTTATATAGGCTTCTGACGCTGATGTGTGGGCCCGACACTATTTTTTCTGAATTGAAACTTGCTTCCCTCAAATATTATACCCCACAAACAGCACCAAAAATTCGTAAAAAATACAAATAATTCACAGTTGGTAATTTAGTATTTGAATAAAATATCAACAACATACTTGTCTAACCAAATTTCTTAAAATTAGAATTTTTATGTCCTGTTTACGATATAATAATTATAATAACATCTTATTTTGTTCTAAATATTCTACAAATTGACTTGGCAACATAATTTAAGTCACTAAGCTTGTCTACAAAAATTCAAATGGTTTCGAAAACAGAAGATTAGACATGTGTACAAATGTCTACATCTCTCTCCTAGTTTATTAGATTGTTACTTAACATTGAAGTTTTCCACACTTTAAAACATGTTCCAACTCATATGCATTTGAAATTTTAACATAACCTTATGTTCACCATAAAATTACGAAATGCAAAGTTTAATTAGTAATGGTTGTGTAAAAAAATATTATTTATATGTTGTACTTATAAGGAACAATATAAGGTGTATAAACAACATCCAAGAAATGGAATTACATATGAAAAAATGTCATAAATGAATAGATGTTTATTTTAGAAAAAATCAGAAATAAATATCATCAAACTTGGATTACGGTTGACGGAGAAAAACGTTATACAAAATTTGATTGCAGATTAAAAGACGAAAAACAGACTGTTCTGCATTTGAAAAGACCTGGCCCCGCCCCTTCATTGGCGATGATGGTTAGTCTACCCGGATCGCCTTTGTCGGTCGGGCAGGCTACGGTTATCTTTTTTATATAGGCTTCTGACGCTGACGCTTGGGCCCGACACTATTTTTTCTGAATTGAAACTTGCTTCCCTCAAATATTATACCCCATAAACGGCACCATAAATTCGTAAAAAAACGAATAATTCGTAGTTGGTAATTTAGTATTTGAATAAAATATCAACAACCACACTTGTCTAACCAAATTATTTAAAATTAGAATTTTTATCTCTTGTTTACGATATAATAATTATAATAACATCTTAGTATGTTCTAAAAATTCTAAAAATTGACTTGGCAACATAATTTAAGTCCCTAAGCTTGTCTACAAAAATTCTAATGGTTTCGAAGACGGAAGATTATACTTGTGTACAAATGTTTACATCTCTCACTTTGTTTATTAGAATGTTAGTTCAACATTGAAGTTTTCCACACTTTAAAACATGTTCGAACTCATATGAATTTGAAATTTTAATATAACCTTATGTTCACCATAAGATTACGAAATGCAAAGTTTAATTAGTAATAGTTGTGTAAAAAATATTATTTATACGTTGTACTTATAAGGAGCAATATAAGGTGTATAAACAACATCCAAGAAATGGAATTACATACGAAAAAATGTCATAAATGAATAGATGTTGATCTTAGAAAAATTCAGAAACAAGTATCATCAAATTTGAATTACGGTTGACGGAAAAAAATGTGATACAAAATTTGATTGCAGACTAAAAGGGGAAAAGCAAAATGTTCCTTATTCGAACAGACCTGGCCCCGCCCCTTCATTGGCAACGATGGTTAATCTACCCGGATCGCCATTGTCGGTCGGGCAGGCTACGGTTATCTTTTTTTATATAGGCTTCTGACGCTGACGCGTGGGCCCGACACTATTTTTTCTGAATTGAAACTTGCTTCCCTCAAATATTATGCCTCATCAACAACACCCAAAAATTCATAAAAAATACGAATAATTCGTAGTTAGAAATTTAGTATTTGAATAAAATATCATCACACTTGTCTAACTAAATTTCTTAAAATTAGAATTTTTGTCTCTTGTTTACGATAAAATAATTATAATAACGTCTTAGTATGTTCTAAAAATTCTACAAATTGACTTGGAAACATAATTTAAGTCCCTAAGCTTGTCTACAGAAATTCAAATGGTTTTGAAAACGGAAGATTATACTTGTGTACAAATGTCTACATCTCTCACCCAATTTATTAGAATGTTACTTCAATATCGAAGTTTTCTGCATTTTAAAACATGTTCGAACTCATATGCATTTGAAATTTTAACATAACCTTATGATCACCATAAGATTACGAAATGCAAAGTTTAATTAGTAATTGTCGGGGACAGCCCTAGGGGTCCCCATTAAACGACCGAGGAATCCCCACTTAAAACCAGCAACAAAGCCAAAACGTACTTTGCCTAACCATGCAGGATACGGCCCACGCTGCAAAGGACCTCAACGGCCCACCAAGATAACCCTCTCGATGATCCCCTCGAGCAGGCCGCGCCCCGCTCGAGGATGCATGCCTCCATCGAGCGGGCTCCGTCCCGTTCGAGGGGGTGCGCTCCCCTCGAGCGGGCTGCCCGCCCGCTCGAGGGTCCGCTCCCCCTCGAGCCGGACTCCGCCTCGCCCTCGACCGGAGTCCGCTTCGCTCGAGGGCGCCCCCGCCCGCGTGCGCCCGCCCCCCGTACACCGGGCATTTATCGCCACGACACCGGCGTGGCGGCGCCATCATGCGCCGGGGCTCGCGCCCCGGTGCCGCCACACCAACTCCCCAGGAGGGAGCCCATTCCCACCACTGTGGGAAGGGACTGTGCGGCGCGGCCGGTGTCAGTCCCGTGACGCCGTGCGCCTGCGCCAGTACGGCTAACGCGCCGAGCCCTCGAAAGGGGGCCGGCTTCACCCTCGATTTGCTTTCTTGTGACCCTACAGGGTTAGGTGGAGGCGCTAGGCTGGAGGAACACCATCCCTGCCACTGTTACGGCATGGCAGCCGCCCCTGCGCGTGCAGGCGCACGCCCGGCACTGTGGCAGCAACTCCGGTACGGTGGAGCGTATAAGAATGGGACGCCGTTTTACCTACTCCTGTGCTCCGTACGGGCCAGCGTCAGCGGCTCCCTCGAGCCTATCAGAAGACATCACCGCTATCCGCCGCTCCTCTACCCTCGAACCGCCACTGTTCGGGTACAAGATAGGCCATGATGGCCAGATCGCTGCAAAGATCGTCCGGACGACCGCCCATTCTACAGCATAGCACGCCACGCCCCTTCACGTAGCTAGGTAGCGCGGCATGCATGTAATTCGCTCCCCCCTTGATCTATAAAAGGGGGACGAACCCCCCTGCCGCACGGGGACGAAGGGGGACGAAGGGGGACGAAGGGGGACACAGACACAACACAACAGAGGACAACGAGCGGCACCACGCACTTGTTCCCCAATTCTCCCACAACATCTTCAGCTACCACACCAGGGACTTGGAAGCCAGGCTTCCTCTCCCGCCTTGCTTGTAGCGGCCCTCTACGAGCACCCCCGGTGCTAAGTAATATAGTGCCTCGAGCACGCCCGCCTGCCGGACGTACGGCCCCCTCGGCCGGAACCAGGATAAAAACTCTGTGTCACTTGTTACTTAGCATCGACCATTGAGGGATAGACCGCGGCGCTTACTACTGGTTAGTGTCGGGACCATATTCCGCACCGACAGTTGGCGCCCACCGTGGGGCAATCTGAGCGCCTAAGGTCAAACCGTCAACTCCCTCCATGGTGATCCGCACTGAGTACCGTGGTACACGCTACAACATGGGCAGCTCGGACCCCCTCCCGGCCGGGTTCGAAATCCGGTTCGGGGGCCTGAACTTTCAGGCTACGGGGAATGGCTACCTTATGCGCCTCACCAATCGTGAGGAACTCCGCGCGCAGCGCCAGGCTAGGTCCGCCCTGGTCCCCGCTGCACGCACCACCACGGCGCGGACGCCCGCCGGCACGGACGCCGCGGGCCCGACGCCGCCGCGGCGCCGCCGCCGCTGCGGACTACGTTCGCGCCGGGCGCGGTCGGAGCGACGGCGGGCGAGCACGCCGCCTCTCGGGACGACGCGCCCACCATCACGACGACCGCCACCGCCCCAACGGGACAGCGCGCGGTCTCCGGCCCGCGCATTCCCATTGGGTTGCGTGGCGCCACGCCGGCCTACAACAACAACGTCAGCACCACGATGCGCAGGGTCCCGCCTGGCCGCCACGTCCTCGTCGCCAGGGATCCCGGCGCCTCAGTGGCTGACGAGTCATCCCTGGGCTCCCTCGACGCGTTGCCGCCCGCCAACTGCCACGGCTACGCAGAATGGGACTTCTCCGGTGTGCCGGACCCAGTCATGTTCAGGCGCTTCCTTGACGCTGCGGACTACTGGTTTGGCTGCTCCGACGACTCCAGCACCGGGAGCTACGACCCCGCGCGGGAGTGCTGCGCCGTCATCACCAACGACCCAGCCAATGCCGCTGGCGCGGTGGGCGCCGGAGACGGGGAGATCACCCCTGCCCCAGGGATTGCCACGCGCATGGCCGCGGGGGCCAAGCGCTCTCGCCGGGGCCGACGCCGACGCACGGTGGCCCAAGCCCGCGAGCTCGAGGCCAAGCCGGCGGAGGGAGTACGGACGGTGCGGGCGCTCCGCGCCTCGATGGCCGGGGAAGCTTTTGCTCGCGGCGAACGCGTGCGGGAGGGCGGGCGGGGGCAGGGCTCGCGACCGCATCGGCGCCGACAACCCGGAAGTGCGCCGCGGGCAAGTCAGAAGCTCGTAGCAGCCGCAACGCTGCTGCGGGCCATGCCGGCACCCTCGACTCTCCGAGGCACGAGACCCGCACCGCGAGGTGCGGACTCTCATCGAGCAAGCGGTCCGTCCCGGCGGGCCGAGAGCTCGGCCTCGCGCATCCGCCAACAAGGGGATGCGCGGGGCGACGGGGCCGCACAAGGGGGCGAACCCTCGGTCCACGCAGGAGGGGCGGCGGAGCATCCCGCCAACTCAGGTCGCGCACCGGCCAAGGAACGGCTCCTTGACACGCGCAGAGCCCTCGATGGTGACGCTCGCAACGTCATCAATGCCCGCCGCACGAGCAAAGCGGACGCGCGAGCAGCGGTGGGTTACCACCCTCGACGGGGCGGGCGCTACGACAGCGGTGAGGACCGCTCCCCGACGCCGGAACCCCCGGGAACCCGTGTGTTCAGCCGGAGATCCGCACGGCAGCCTTCCCCCAGCGCTTCCGCCAACCCTCGACCATTGTCAAATACAACGGGGAGACGGACCCCCGCGTTTGGCTCAACGACTACCGCTTGGCTTGCCAGTTGGGCGGGGCGACCTGCGATGAAGTCATCATCCGCAACTTGCCCCTGCACCTCGGCGACGCGGCCCGGACATGGCTCGAGCACCTACCCGCCAGCCAAATCCACAATTGGGATGATCTGGTCCGCACGTTCGTAGGCAATTTCCAGGGCACGTACGTGCGCCCTGGGAATTCCTGGGACCTGCGCTCCTGCACGCAGAAGCCCGGCGAGTCGCTGCGGGACTTCATACGGCGCTTCTCCAAGCGCTGCACGGAGCTCCCCAGCGTGGCACAGTCCGAAATCGTGCATGCCTTCCTCGAGGGTACCACGTGCCGGGACCTCGTGCGGGAGCTGGGACGCAGCCCGCCCGCGGACTCCAACGAGCTGTTCGACATCGCCACCAGCTTCGCCTCAGGAGAAAAGGCCGTGGGGGGCAATCTTCGACGGCAAGAAGGGCAAGCGACCGGAGGACGCGCCCGCGGAGGGCAGCAAGTCCAGGGAGCCCCACCGCAACGACAAGCGGGGCAAGAAGGGAAAGAAGCCGTGCCGCGAGGCGCGTGAGCAGGGGCGCGACGGCGGTAATGTCGAGGCCCTTGCTATTGACCCGGCTCGACGAGGCCCTCGACCGGCCCCTCGAGGTCCGGGGGTGTTCGACGACATGCTGAAGAAGCCATGTCCGTATCACAAGACCCCAGTAAACCACACCCTTTGGCAGTGCGACATGCTCAAGAAATTCTATGGCTGCGCCGCCGCGAAGGAGGCAGAGGCCAAGAAAGACGGGGGAGATGGCGACGTCGGCGGTTTCCCCGCCGTGGAAAACGTGTTCCTCATCTTTGGGGGGCCAACTGTCGACATGTCGACCCGCCAGCGCAAGAAGGAGCGGCATGAGGTCCTCGCCGCGGAGAAGGCGCCTCCCTCCTTCCTCAATTTGTCGGAGGACGCCATCACCTTCAGCCGGGAGAACCATCCGAACCGCGTCCCCAACCCGGGCCAGTACCCGCTGGTGGTCGACCCCATCATCGGGAACGCGCGGTTCTCGAAGGTCTTGATGGACGGGGGCAGCAGCCTCAACATCCTCTACGCGCATACGCTGCGCTTGATGGGGATCGGGCTGGACCAGCTGCGGCCCAGCACGAAGCCGTTCCACGGCATCGCGCCCGGCATGCAGGTCCATCCCCTCGGGCAGATTGACCTGCCGGTTTGGTTTGGCACCGCGAAGAATTTCCACAAGGAGATCCTCATCTTCGAGGTAGTGGGGTTCAAGGGAGCCTACCACGCCATACTTGGGCGACCCTGTTACGCCAAATTCATGGCGGTCCCCAACTATACCTACCTGAAGATGAAGATGCCAGGACCGAACGGCGTCATCACCGTTGGCTTATCCATCGAGCACGCATTCGACTGCGACGTCGAGTGCGTCGAGCACGCAGAGGCGCTAGCGCTGGACGAAGCGCTGGTGACCACCTTGGAGAAGATGGTCAACGACGACCTCGACTCCGCCGCCAAGCACACCGGCACGTTCGAGGCCGCGGAGCAGACCAAGGAGGTCCCCCTCGATCCTTCAGCCCCCGAGGGCAAGGCGTTGAGGGTCAGCTCCACCCTCGACCCCAAATAGGAAGTGGTGCTCGTCGACTTCCTCCGCACCTACGCCGACATCTTCGCGTGGAGCCCCTCGGATATGCCAGGCATCCTGAGGGAGGTCGCCGAGCACTCCCTTGATATCCTGCCTCACGCCCGCGCCGTGCAACAACAGCTCCGCCGCTTCGTCGAGGAGCGGCGACGGGTAATCGGAGCGGAGCTGCGGAAGCTTCTCGAGGCCGGGTTCATCAAGGAGGTGTTCCACCCGACATGGCTAGCAAACCCCGTGCTTGTAAAGAAAAAGAATGGGAAATGGCGGATGTGTATAGACTACACCAGTCTTAATAAAGCATGTCCTAAAGTTCCTTTTCCTTTGCCACGCATTGATCAGATCGTTGATTCAACGGCTGGGTGTGAATTGCTTTGCTTCCTTGGTGCTTACTCCGGATACCATCAAATAAAAATGAAGGAGTCCGACCAGCTCGCGACTTCGTTCATCACGCCGTTCGGGATGTTCTGCTACGTCACGATGCCATTTGGCCTTCGAAACGCAGGCGCAACGTACCAGCGCTGCATGCAGCATGTCTTCGGAGACCATATCGGGCGGACGGTCGAGGCGTATGTGGATGACATTGTCGTAAAAACCAGGAAGGCGGATGACCTGGTGGGCGACCTCGACATCGCGTTCGGTTGCCTACGGGAAAATGGGGTCAAATTAAACCCCGAAAAATGTGTCTTTGGAGTGCTGCGAGGCATGCTCCTGGGATACATCGTCTCCCAACGGGAGATCGAGGCCAACCCCGAAAAGGTTGCGGCCCTCGAACGAATGGGTCCAATCCGTGACCTCAAGGGGGTGCAAAAGGTGCTGGGGTGCCTAGCCGCCTTAAGCCGCTTCATCTCGAGGCTCGGCGAGAAGGGCCTGCCCCTCTATCGCCTCCTCAAGAAGCACGAACGCTTCTCCTGGACCGCCGAGGCCCAAGACGCGCTCGACAAGCTAAAGGCGTCCTTAGCGCGCGCCCCCATTCTCACGCCGCCACGGGACGGCGAGCCCTTGCAGCTCTATGTTGCCGCGACCACCCAGGTGGTCAACGCTGTGATCGTTGTGGAGTGCACGGAGGAAGGGCATGCCCTACCTGTGCAGCGGCCCGTATACTACGCCAGCGAGGTCCTGTCGGACACCAAGACTCGATACCCCAGGTCCAGAAGTTGCTGTACGCGGTAATCCTTGCGCGGCGCAAGCTCCGCCACTACTTCGAGGCCCACCCCGTCACGGTGGTCTCCTCTTTTCCGCTAGGAGAGATCATCCGCAACCCTGACGCCGCAGGCAGGATTGCCAGGTGGTCTGTGGAGCTGATGGGCGAGATGCTCGCCTACGCCCCGCGCAAGGCCATCAAGTCGCAAATCCTGGCGGATTTCGTCGCTGAGTGGACGGATACGCGGCGCCGCCCCCACGGATCCAAGCGAGTCTTTGGACTGCGTTCTTCGACGGCTCAGTGATGAAAACAGGGGCGGCGCGCGGGCTGCTCTTCGTGTCACCCCTAGGGGAGCACATGCGCTACGCAGTGCGCCTCCACTTCCCCGCGTCCAACAATATGGATGAATACGAGGCCCTCCTCTGTGGCCTCAAAATCGCCATTGAGTTGGGCGTCAAGCGCCTCGACGTGCGGGGAGACTCGCAGCTCGTAATCGATCAAGTCATGAAGAACGCGAGCTGCCATGACGACAAGATGGAGGCCTACTGCAAGGCCGTGCGGGCCCTCGAAGACAAGTTCTATGGCATCGAGCTCAACCATGTGCCCCGCCGGTACAACGAGGAGGCAGATGAACTGGCCAAGATTGCGTCGGGCGAATCACCGTTCCCCCCCCCCCCCCGAACGTTTTCGCGCGCGACGTCGCTCAACCCTCGGTCGTCTTCGAGCCCCACCCCTCGAGTCACGCTGAACCCTCGGGGGCTCCCTCGAACCCAACGGGTGCGGAACCCACGGACGAGGACCCCTCGAACGAGGCGTACGTACTCTCCCTCCTCGAGGGCTATGGCGCCTACAAGGATGACGCGATGGACATCGAGCCAGCTCCTGTCAAAACGGACTGGCGCGACAAATACATTGCCTGGATGGCTCGGGGGGAACTCCCTGCGGACCGGGCCGCGGCTAGGCGCATCTCCAGGATGGCCAAGTCCTTCGCCCTCGTTGATGGCGAGGGCGCGTACAAGCGCGCCGCCTCGGGTATCTGCGGTGGTGCGTGCCCATCCCGAAGGGCGCGAACTCTGCGGGACATCCACGCGGGATGCGCGGCCATCACGCGGCGCTTCGTACCCTCGTTGGCAATGCGTTCCGCCAAGGCTTTTGCGGCCCACCGCGGTTGCGGACGCCGGCGAAATCGTACGCACTGCGAAGGGGTGCCGGTTCTACGCCCGCAAGTCCAACACCTTTCCCGCCCATGCCCTACGGACCATCCCCGTAACATGGCCATTTGCCGTGTGGGGGGCGGGACATCGTTGGGCCCTTGCGGAAGGCGCCCGGGGGCTTCACCCACTTGCTGGTCGCAATCGACAAGTCCTCCAAGTGGGTAGAGGTGCGCCCCATCACGAATCTAAGGGCAGAGCAGGCGGTAACATTCTTCACCGACATCGTCTACCGCTTTGGAGTGCCAAACTCCATCATCACAGACAATGGGTCCCAGTTCACGGGCAGGAAGTTTTTGGAGTTCTGCGACAAATTCCACATCCGCGTGGATTGGGCGGCTGTGGCACATCCACAGACCAACGGCCAAGTAGAGCGTGCCAACGGCATGATCCTACAGGGCCTTAAGCCCGAGAATTTTCGACCGGCTCAACAAATGCGGGCGAAAATGGCTCCAAGAACTAGCAGCGGTTGTGTGGAGCCTAAGGACCACCCCGAGCAGAGCCACCGGGTTCACCCCGTTTTTCCTAGTCCATGGCGCGGAGGCCGTCCTCCCCACGGACTTAGAATACGGATCGCCCAGGGTTCGAGGCTATGATGAGGATGCTAACCAGCGAGCCCGCGAGGACTCGCTGGACCAGCTGGACGAGGCACGCCTCGTAGCCTTAATGCATTCCGCAAGGTATCAATAGTCCCTAAGACGCTACCAAGCACGCAAGATACGTCGACGGGACTTCAGTGAAGGGGATTTGGTCCTAAGGCTGCGCCAAGACAACCGAGGGCGCCATAAGCTATCGCCCCCATGGGAGGGACCCTACGTCGTGGTGAAGGTACTCAAGCCCGGCACATACAAGCTGGCCAACGAGGACGGCGAAGAGCTCACCAACGCTTGGAACATCCAACAGCTACGTCGCTTCTACCCTTAGCTAGGATTTCCAAGTATTTTTGTTGTAAAAACCGTACGACCAACGCCCCAGTTGGTAAACAACTATGTAAATGCTTCAAGTCTAATAAAAAGGGCAACTCGGCTTTCCCCTGAAACCCAAGTTACCCTCGGGGGCTACTGCGGGGGGGCACCCCCCCCCCCCCCCCCAAAGTGGTCCCATTTTTCGCGCAAAAACAAAACAACTCACACGCGCTAAGTTTGTTTTCTACTTCAACTACGAGCAACGATTCGAACAGGGCGCGGGCGGCCCAGCGGGAGGAGCGTGCGAGCCAGAGATAGCCTACGCCGCGTGGATATGGCCCTTCTCTCTCGCCTCCAACCCAGCAGGCCCCCCACGGAAATCGAACTCCCCTAACTAGAATCTACTCAGGAAGAAGGAGAAACAAAAAGCGTGATAAACAAATGACTTCATTCCAGCAAATGTTTACATCAAAAAACAACTTGTTCATTCACAAAAGGCCACGAGGCCAGAGTACTGATACACATAAAACTGGGCCAAGTGCCCAGCTATCTTCAGGCAGGTGGAGCGGTAGCGTCAGCGGCGTCCGGGAAGAGGAATTCTTCGAAGCCTTCAGCGAGCGACCCGGCGGCGTCAGCAGCGAGTGCGTCCACGCGCTCCATTGCCACCTCGTCCTCGACACCCTCGGGGACGACGTAACCCTCCTCCAGCGCCTCAAAGTTGACCTCGTAGTGGGATCGTACCACTCCGAGGGCCTTCTGGACGCCAAGACGCAGCGCCCGGCGCACCCGCTCGGTGACGTGGCCGCCAAGGGCACGCAGGCGGCTGGCCAACGAGCTGCCAGCCTGAGCCTCGCCCTCCTCCATGGCTTGGCAGGTCTCGAGGGCCGCATCACGCAGCTCCTGCAGCTCCCGCTCGGAGGAGTTATAAGAAGCCTGCAGCGCCTCGGCCCGCTCAGCTGCGTGCCCCAGAGCGGTGCGCAAGCCTGGAGTCACCAAGACAAGACTGGAATCAGAAAGGGGAGCACGAATTCCCAAACGAAAAACTAACCAAATAGAAGCCAAGCAGCAGCTCACCTTCGACTTGCTTCCTCTCCGTCTCGAAGTCGCGGCGCACGGCCTCGACCGTCAGCTCGAGGCGCTTGACGGTCTCACCTTGCTCCTGGAGGGCCAGCTCCTGATTGGCGTTTGTAATGCTGAGCATAATCACCTCGCCCTCGGCCTTGGAAAGCGCGGTGTTCCGCTCCTCCCGGCGACACGCGCCGCCTCACGCGCGACGCGCTCTGCTCCGGTGCCGGCCGGGGCGTCGACGAGGGCGGCTTGCTCTCGTTGGAGCCGCCCCTCGGCTCCTTGGCGGGCGGTGTGCTCCCGCCGAAGCGGCTCCTCGGCGATGGCGAGCGCCGCGACCTTGGCGTCGAGGGCGACCTTCAAATCGTCGGCCTCCTTGGCCCGCTCGCTCCCGGCCCGCGCGCCCGCTCCTCGGCCGGCGGCTGGCTGCGCTGGCGCCCCCTCGAGCGACGAGCGGAGCTCCCGGTTCTCGCCGCGGACGTTGGCCACCTCCGCCTCCCAGTTGGTGGCCAGCGTCCGCATCTTCTCCAAGTCCGGCGCGCACCGCCCGCGAGCCTCATCACGATCGATGAGGGCTGTGCAGACCAGCTCGAGGCTCGAGCGGTGCGCTGGTTCCTTCCTCGAGCTCTCGGGGAGCTCGTCGCGCCACGCCATGGCCCGGTACGCCAGCCAGCTGTCCGGCGTCTTGAGGGCGTCAGCAAGCGCGTCGAAAGCGCTGCACCGCTCCCGGAGCTGGTGGACTTCGAACTTCACCCGGTCGAAGGCGTCGTACTTGTCGTGGGAGCGGCGCTCGAGCTCCTGGCATCCACAAATCAAAACCCATAAGCGCTACGACACGGAGGCAGCACGCAAAAACGAGAGATGGAAGAAAAACAAGCAACCATGCCCTACCTGGAAGACGCGCCATGCAGGGCCGCCATGGACCCGCAGCGCTTCGTTCAGCGCGCGGTTGACCGTGGTGCCGTGGCTCCGGAGCTCTCCCCAGAGCTCCTGCTCCCCCCTGGCGTCGACAAACGCAGGGGGATCGTCAACGGCCCCCTCCACCTGGGCGGGGTGGCCGACGCGGGAGGACGAGGCCTCGGCGCCGTGTCCTCGGCCCCCCGCCACCATGTGACCCTCGTGCCACCTCACGAGGGCCCCCTCCTGGGGCTCGGGGGAGCGTGTGGGGAAGCTAGCCCACTGATCCCACCGGGGCGGCGGGGAGTCGTCCTGGACCTCCACCACCTCCGCCCGAAGATCACCGGCGGCGCGGCGCTTGCGCCGCCTCCGCCGGCGCCTCCACTTGCGCCTCGGTGGCCGCGGGCGCCCGGCGCGGCGCCGCGGCCACCACCTCCGGCCGCGCCTCTGCGACCACGGGCGCCGCCATGGGTTGCACCTGCTCCGCCTCCTCCGCGCGGGGCGCCACGGACGGCGCCTCCGTAGCGACGACCTCCGCGGCCGCGCCTCCGCCACGACCGCCCGCCGCGGCCTGCGCCCCCACAATGGCCGGCGCGGCCGCCTCGTCGGCGACCGCCGGCCGCGCCGCGGCGGGCGATCCGCCGGCGGGGCCTCGAAGCCTCGGCGGGCTTCGCGAGCTCTTGCCCACCGCCGTGCTCGCCCCCGCCCGCGACGCCCTCGATGTGCGCCGCTGGGTGGGGACGGATGCGTCCGCCCTCAGCACCTTGGCCGGTGCAAGGGGAGGCACAGTTGGCACCACCCTGCGCAGAGACAGACAAAAGGTTAGAATGCCTGACCGTTACAAAACCAAATCAAGCTAAAAAGCGAAGCCCCTCACCTCGAAGAGGAAAAGGCCCGTTTCCTTTTCCTCGAGGCCTCGGCAGATGAGGCCGACGCGGCCGGCGCGCCCCCGCCGGCCGCGCCCTCCGGACGACGCCACCGCGCGCGCGGGCCCCGCCCGCGCGCGCGCACGCGCGCGCCACGCGCGCGAGCACGCTTGCCGCGCGCGGCGCGCGCGCTCGTCATGCGCGCCTCCGCGGCGCGCGCCCTTGTTGTTGATTGCCTAGCGGCGGGCGCCGCCGCGCCCTCCCCCGAGCGATGCTTCCCTTGCCGCCGGCGCGGCTCCGGCGACGGGGGCGCGGCTCCCACCTATCGGAGGGGCCCTCCCCCCTCGGCCTCTTCCTCTTCGTCCTCCTCCGAGGACGAGTACTCCCTTGGTCCCCGGGGAGGAGAGCCCCGGTTCTTCGCGCCGCCGTACTCCGCATTCCGCCGGTCGCGGCGCTCTTGATGTCGCCTCGCGCGCTCCCTCCTCGCGAGCCGCTCGCTCCTGCTCCCGTTGCTGCGCCGCTCGGCCGAGCGCGCGGGAGTCGAGGGTGGGCGGGACGGACTTCGCGGCGGTGAAGTTCACCAGCTACATGAGAAAACATCAACGGCGCGTCAGAAGGCATAGGCAACACCAAAAAACTAAAACAGAATCAAGAATCATGCTCACCAGCGGGCCGGTGGGGAGCATCTCGAGGTCCCACGGGGTCCGGTCCGGGTGCGCCGGCATCCGGGTGTCGACGGCGCTCCACGCCCGGGTGAGCGCATATGGCCGCTCAAGGGGGGTCGGGAGCATCTGCGACCTCGCCAGCGCGACGGGGTCCGCCTCCTCCGTCATCTAAAAGATGCAGAGCGGCCTCTCCATGAGGGGCATGACCCGCCGGTGATGGAGGAAGGCAAGGACGCCCATCGCGGTCATACCCTGCGCCGCCAGGCTCCTCAGGGCGGCCAAAACCGACTCCTGCCGCCTCCGGTGTTGGGCCGTGGACACCCCGTAGCCCCAGGAGCTGGGCTTCTCCTTGAACACCCGACCGGTGTAGGGGGGGCGGAGGGCTCGGCGTTGCGCGGAGATAGAACCATCCCCGCTCCCAGCCGGCGTTGTTCGTCGTCATGGTGCGGGGGATGTAGACGTCCTTGATCCGCGCCCCGCGGGGGCGAGTGACATCCCGCCGGCGCGCACCGCGCGGCGGATCCTCGGCTCTGTCGTGGGCTGCGTGAAGAGCTCCGCGCGGAAGAGGTGCACCCAGAGCTCCCAGTTGACTGGGATCCCCAAGTACCCCTCGCAGACGCCCACAAACGTGGCCGCCTGCGAGATCGCGTTGGGCGCGAAGTTGTGCAACTCCACGCCGTAGTAGTGGCACAGCGCCCGCATGAAGCAGCTCGCCGGCGCGTTGAAGCCTCGCTCGTGAAAGTGCACGAAGCTCACTACGTAGCCCTCCGGCGGGTTGGGCGGCGGTCCCCCGCCGGCGGCACTATCCACTCCGCCGGGCGTCCATCCTCATTGGCCGTCAGCTGGCCGGCGGTGACCAGCTCGCCAAGGGCCAGCCGGGTCACCGACGACCTTTCCCAGGCATACGGGTCTAGGATCGTGAGGGGCTGAGGCGGCGCCATGAAGAAGGACCAAAGATGCGAAAGGCGAAGGACAGGAAAGGGAGGAAGAGCTCTAATGGCGGAGCCGCGCGGTGGCAAAGGCGAGACGAAGAAGAAAGCGCGGAGGGCTAAAATGGCAGAGCGTTAAGGTAAAAAACCGCCGTTTCCCCTTCTCCTCATATTTATAAGCCGCGGGCGAGCTCTCCGGAGCGGATGTCCCGCGCGAATTAACTGCAGGGAATCTTCCCTTCTCGCTGGCAAACGGACCCCACCACGACCGCGGCGGACACGTTACCGCAAACAGACCATCATCACGGCGAAGACTGGCCGGGCCGTGGCAGGCGGTCACATCCGCCTGCCCACGCCGCCCACTACGCGCGCGCGTGCGGTCGCAGCGCCTAAAAAGGCGCGCCCGCAATGCGAAACCCGCAGCCTCTACTGTGGAGCATTTAATGCCCTGGTCCCTTGTGAAACAAGGAGAACCCTCGAGCGGCACGGACTCCTGGCTCGGGATAAATTAAGCCCTCGAGCAGGTGTAAGCGTGAGAAGGTCGCCCCGAGGCCTGCCTGAAACAAAGTGGGCCTCGTGAGCACCCATGCCACGTAACACCCTCGAGCGGCACGAGCCTCTGGCTCCAAACGATGTCAACCCTCTAAGTGACATTGGCGTGAGAAGGTCGCCACGAGGCCCGCTTGAAACAAAGCGGGCATCGCGAGCACCCATGCCACGCAAAACCCTCGAGCGGTACGAGCCCCTGGCTCTAGACAATATCAACTTTCCAGAGGGGCACAAGCGTGAGAAGGTCGCCCGAGGCCCGCCTGAAACAAGGCAGGCACCGCGAGCACCCATGCCACGTAGTGCCACTGACCAGCGCCTTGAGGGCTGGCACGACCAGACCCCTCGACGACCGCGAACGCAAAGACAGGGCTGCCCAGGCGCCGCCCCGCACAGCCCTACTGATCAGAGGTTCGAACCCTGACCCTCGACGGGTTCGAACAGGCGCCACAGATCGCAGAGTCAGGGACGACGAGGGCACGCGCATTCGAGCCGTTCCGCGAGCCCATTGGCTCGAGGGTGCCCCACATGTCGTGTTCGAGAGCCAGCGAGGGCGACTAGCGGGGGATCCCACCGAGGGAGAGCTTCCGCGCCCTCGGTCCCTATCGAACGGGACCGAGCCCCACCTAGCAAACCCACGCAAGCGCTTCAATGGACGTGTCTGCGGACCACGCGGCCTACCCTTATCGAACGGGGCATGGGCGTCCACTCGAACCACCCGCTAGCAGCTCGACGAGGAATCCGCAATTCGCGACCCGCTCGATGGGGGTTGCGGAAACCTCACCCTCCGTCCTGCGGAGGGACGGCGAGGGCGCGTTAAAAAACAAGTTGTAAAGCTCTACCCGATCGCCTCGAACAGGCCCAGGCTCGGGGGCTTGACGCACGGCTACACCTCCTTGAAATTGCACCTGCCGGAGACAGTACAAGCAGCGCGTGCGCCACCGAGGCCGGCTGAGACATCGCCGATGCCGGTTGAAACATGTGCCACGCCCTCTGATTAGTTCTCACGGCTAACCCCCCGCAAGCATCCACGCTCTGCGCAGGCTCCGGAGGGCTAGACCCGCGGGTCCGCTGACGCGGCCCCACGGAAAGCGTTCGCAAAACAAGGAGGGAAGAACATCCTATCAGTAGATTCCAGCATCTGCGGGAGCCTCAATGGCAAACCCACAGATGCTCGGGGGCTACTGTCGGGGACAGCCCTAGGGGTCCCCTTTAAACGACCGAGGAATCCCCACTTAAAACCTGCAACAAAGCCAAAACGTACTTTGCCTAACCATGCAGGATACGGCCCACGCTGCAAAGGACCTCAACGGCCCACCAAGATAACCCTCTCGAAGATCCCCTCGAGCAGGCCTCGCCCCGCTCGAGGATGCATGCCTCCATCGAGCGTGCTCCGTCCCGTTCGAGGGGGTGCGCTCCCCTCGAGCGGGCTCTGCCCTGCTCGAGGGTCCGCTCCCCCTCGAGCAGACTCCGCCTCGCCCTCGATCGGAGTCCGCTTCGCTCGAGGGCGCCCCCGCCCGCGTGCGCCCGCCCCCGTACACCGGGCATTTATCGCCCCGACACCGGCGTGGCGGCGCCATCATGCGCCGGGGCTCGTGCCCCGTGCCGCCACACCAACTCCCCGGGGAGGGAGCCCATTCCCACCACCGTGGGAAGGGACCGTGCGCGCGCGGCCGGTGTCGGTCCCGTGACGCCGTGCGCTGCGCCGCGCATGCGGCTAACGCGCCGAGCCCTCGAAAGGGGGCCGGCTTCACCCTCGATTTGCTTTCTTGTGACCCTACGGGGGGTTAGGGTGGAGGCGCTAGGCCGGAGGAACACCATCCCCGCCACCGTTACGGCATGGCGGCCACCCCTGCGCGTGCGGGCGCACGCCGGCACTTGTGGCGACAACTCCGGTACGGTGGAGCGTATAAGAATGGGACGCCGTTTTACCTACTCCTGTGCTCCGTACGGGCCAGCGTCAGCGGCTCCCTCGAGCCTATCAGAAGACATCACCGCTGTCCGCCGCTCCTCTACCCTCGAACCGCCACTGTTCGGGTACAAGATAGGCCATGATGGCCGGATCGCTGCAAGGATCGTGCGGACGACCGCTCATTCTACAGCATAGCACGCCACGCCCCTTCACGTAGCTAGGTAGCGCGGCA
The DNA here is from genome assembly GCA_947561735.1 of Cenchrus americanus. Classification (NCBI taxonomy): domain Eukaryota; kingdom Viridiplantae; phylum Streptophyta; class Magnoliopsida; order Poales; family Poaceae; genus Cenchrus; species Cenchrus americanus. Next base: position 124,485,524 of record OX387239.1, on the reverse strand, counting down.
TGCATGTAATTCGCTCCCCCCTTGATCTATAAAAGGGGGACGAACCCCCCTGCCGCACGGGGACGAAGGGGGACACAGACACAACACAACAGAGGACAACGAGCTGCACCACGCACTTGTTCCCCAATTCTCCCACAACATCTTCAGCTACCACACCAGGGACTTGGAAGCCAGGCTTCCTCTCCGCCTTGCTTGTAGCAGCCCCACTACAGGCACCCCCGGTGCTAAGTAATATAGTGCCTCGAGCACGCCACTGCTGGACGTACGGCCCCCTCGGCCGGAACCAGGATAAAAACTCTGTGTCACTTGTTACTTAGCATCGACCATTGAGGGATAGACCGCGACGCTTACTACTGGTTAGTGTCGGGACCATATTCCGCACCGACAGTAATGGTTGTGTAAAAAATATTATTTATATGTTGTACTTATAAGGAATAATATATGGTGTATAAACAACGTCCAAGAACTAGAATTACATACGAAAAAATGTCATAAATGAATAGACGTTGATTTTAGAAAAATTCAGAAACAAATATCATCAAATTTGGATTACAGTTGACGTAGAATAACGTGATACCAAATCTGATTGCAGATTAAAAGGGGAAAAGCAAACCGTTCTTCATTCGAACAGAGCTGGCCCCGCCCCTTCATTGGCGACGATGGTTAGTCTACCCGGATCGCCTTTGTCGGTCGGGCAGGCTACGATTATCTTTTTTTATATAGGCTTCTAACACTCACACGTGGGCCCGACACTATTTTTTCTGAATTTAAACTTGCTTCCCTCAAGTATTATACCCCATAAACAGCACCATACAATTCGTAAAAAATATGAATAATTCATAGTTGGTAATTTAGTATTTAAATAAAATATCAACAACCACACTTGTCTAACCAAATTTGTTAAAATTAGAATTTTTATCTCTTGTTTACGATATAATAATTATAATAACGTCTTAGTGTGTTCTAAAAATTTTACATATTGACTTGGCAACATAATTTAAGTCCTTGAGCTTGTCTACAAAAATTCAAATGGTTTCGAAAATGGAAGATTATACTTGTGTACAAATGTCTACATCTCTCACCTAGTTTATTAGAATGTTACTTCAACATTGATGTTTTCCACACTTTAAAACATGTTCGAACTCATATGCATTTGAAATTTTAACATAACCTTATGTTCACCATAAGATTACGAAATGCAAAGTTTAATTAGTAATAGTTGTGTAAAAAATATTATTTATATGTTGTACTTATAAGGAACCATGTAAGGTGTATAAACAACTTCCAAGAAATGGAATTACATAAGAAAAAATGTCATAAATGAATAGATGTTGATTTTAGAAAAATTCAGAAACAAATATCATCAAATTTGGATTACGGTTGACAGAGAAAAACGTGATACAAAATTTGATTGCAGATTAAAAGGGGAAAAGCAAACTTTTCTTCATTCGAACAAACCTCACCCCGCCCCTTCACTGGCGATGATGGTTAGTCTACATGGATCGCCTTTGTCGGTCGGGCAGGCTACGGTAATCATTTTTTTATATTGGCTTCTGACGCTGACGCGTGGGCCCGACACTATTTTTTCTGAATTGAAATTTGCTTCCCTCAAATATTATACCCCATAAACAGCACCAAAAATTCGTAAAAAACGAATAATTCGTAGTTGGTAATTTAGTATTTGAATAAAATATCAACAGCCACACTTGTCTAGCCAAATTTCTTAAAATTAGAATTTTTATCTCTTGTTTATGATATAAAAATTATAATAACATCTTAGTATGTTCTAAAAATTTTACAAATTGACTTGGCAACATAATTTAAGTCCCTAAGCTTGTCTACAAAAACTCAAATGGTTTCGAAGACGGAAGATTATACTTGTGTACAAATGTTTACATCTCTCACCTAGTTTATTAGAATGTTACTTCAACATTGAAGTTTTCCACACTTTAAAACATGTTCGAACTCATATGAATTTGAAATTTTAATATAACCTCATGTTCACCATAAGATTACGAAATGCAAAGTTTAATTAGTAATAGTTGTGTAAAAAATATTATTTATACGTTGTACTTATGAGGAACAATATGAGGTGTATAAACAACATCCAAGAAATGGAATTACATACGAAAAAATGTCATAAATGAATAGATGTTGATCTTAGAAAAATTCAGAAACAAGTATCATCAAATTTGAATTACGGTTGACGGAAAAAAATGTGATACAAAATTTGATTGCAGACTAAAAGGGGAAAAGCAAACTGTTCCTCATTCGAACAGACCTGGCCCCGCCCCTTCATTGGCAACGATGGTTAGTCTACCCGGATCGCCTTTGTCGGTCGGGCAGGCTACGGTTATCTTTTTTTATATAGGCTTCTAACGCTGACGCGTGGGCCCGACACTATTTTTTCTGAATTGAAACTTGCTTCCCTCAAATATTATGCCTCATCAACAACACCCAAAAATTCATCAAAAATACGAATAATTCGTAGTTAGAAATTTAGTATTTGAATAAAATATCATCACACTTGTCTAACTAAATTTCTTAAAATTAGAATTGTTGTCTCTTGTTTACGATAAAATAATTATAATAACGTCTTAGTATGTTCTAAAAATTCTACAAATTGACTTGGCAACATAATTTAAGTCCCTAAGCTTGTCTACAGAAATTCAAATGGTTTTGAAAATGGAAGATTATACTTGTGTACAAATGTCGACATCTCTCACCTAATTTATTAGAATGTTACTTCAATATCGAAGTTTTCTGCATTTTAAAACATGTTCGAACTCATATGCATTTGAAATTTTAACATAACCTTATAATCACCATAAGATTACGAAATGCAAAGTTTAATTAGTAATGGTTGTGTAAAAAAATATTATTTATATGTTGTACTTATAAGGAATAATATATGGTGCATAAACAACGTCCAAGAACTGGAATTACATATGAAAAAATGTCATAAATGAATAGATGTTGATTTTAGAAAAATTCAGAAACAAATATCATCAAATTTGGATTACGGTTGACGGAGAATAACGTGATACAAAATTTCATTGCGATTAAAAGGGGAAAAGCAAACCATTCTTCATTCGAACGGACACATGCCCGCCCCTTCATTGGTGACAATGGTTAGTCTACCCGGATCGCCTTTGTCGGTCGGGCAGGCTACGATTATCTTTTTTTATATAGGCTTCTAACGCTGACACGTGGGCCCGACACTATTTTTTCTGAATTCAAACTTGCTTCCCTGAAGTATTATACCCCATAAACAAGACCATAAAATTCGTAAAAAATATGAATAATTCATAGTTGGTAATTTAGTATTTGAATAAAATATCAACAACCACACTTGTCTAACCAATTTTGTTAAAATTAGAATTTTTATCTCTTGTTTATGATATAATAATTATAATAACGTCTTAGTGTGTTCTAAAAATTTTACATATTGACTTGGCAACATAATTTAAGTCCTTGAGCTTGTCTACAAAAATTCAAATGGTTTCGAAAATGGAAGATTATACTTGTGTACAAATGTCTATATCTCTCACCTAGTTTATTAGAATGTTACTTCAACATTGATGTTGTCCACACTTTAAAACATGTTCGAACTCATATGCATTTGAAATTTGAACATAACCTTATGTTCACCATAAGATTACGAAATGCAAAGTTTAATTAGTAATAGTTGTGTAAAAAATATTATTATATGTTGTACTTATAAGGAACAATGTAAGGTGTATAAACAACTTCCAAGAAATGGAATTACATAAGAAAAAATGTCATAAATGAATAGATGTTGATTTTAGAAAAATTCAGAAACAAATATCATCAAATTTGGATTACGGTTGAGAGAGAAAAACGTGATACAAAATTTGATTGCAGATTAAAAGGGGAAAACCAAACTTTTCTTCATTCGAACAAACCTCACCCCGCCCCTTCACTGGCGATAATGGTTAGTCTACATGGATCGCCTTTGTCGGTCGGGCAGGCTACGGTAATCATTTTTTTATATTGGCTTCTGACGCTGACGCGTGGGCCCGACACTATTTTTTCTGAACTGAAATTTGCTTCCCTCAAATATTATACCCCATAAACAGCACCAAAAATTCGTAAAAAACGAATAATTCGTAGTTGGTAATTTAGTATTTGAATAAAATATCAACAGCCACACTTGTCTAGCCAGATTTCTTAAAATTAGAATTTTTATCTCTTGTTTATGATATAATAATCATAATAACATCTTAGTATGTTCTAAAAATTTTACAAATTGACTTGGCAACATAATTTAAGTCCCTAAGCTTGTCTACAAAAACTCAAATGGTTTCGAAGACGGAAGATTATACTTGTGTACAAATGTTTACATCTCTCACCTAGTTTATTAGAATGTTACTTCAACATTGAAGTTTTCCACACTTTAAAACATGTTCGAACTCATATGAATTTGAAATTTTAATATAACCTCATGTTCACCATAAGATTACGAAATGCAAAGTTTAATTAGTAATAGTTGTGTAAAAAATATTATTTATACGTTGTACTTATGAGGAACAATATGAGGTGTATAAACAACATCCAAGAAATGGAATTACATACGAAAAAATGTCATAAATGAATAGATGTTGATCTTAGAAAAATTCAGAAACAAGTATCATCAAATTTGAATTACGGTTGACGGAAAAAAATGTGATACAAAATTTGATTGCAGACTAAAAGGGGAAAAGCAAACTGTTCCTCATTCGAACAGACCTGGCCCCGCCCCTTCATTGGCAACGATGGTTAGTCTACCGGATCGCCTTTGTCGGTCGGGCGGTGCTACGGTTATCTTTTTTTATATAGGCTTCTAACGCCGACGCGTGGGCCCGACACTATTTTTTCTGAATTGAAACTTGCTTCCCTCAAATATTATGCCTCATCAACAACACCCAAAAATTCATCAAAAATACGAATAATTCGTAGTTAGAAATTTAGTATTTGAATAAAATATCATCACACTTGTCTAACTAAATTTCTTAAAATTAGAATTGTTGTCTCTTGTTTACGATAAAATAATTATAATAACGTCTTAGTATGTTCTAAAAATTCTACAAATTGACTTGGCAACATAATTTAAGTCCCTAAGCTTGCCTACAGAAATTCAAATGGTTTTGAAAACGGAAGATTATACTTGTGTACAAATGTCGACATCTCTCACCTAATTTATTAGAATGTTACTTCAATATCGAAGTTTTCTGCATTTTAAAACATGTTCGAACTCAGGCATTTGAAATTTTAACATAACCTTATGATCACCATAAGATTACGAAATGCAAAGTTTAATTAGTAATGGTTGTGTAAAAAAATATTATTTATATGTTGTACTTATAAGGAATAATATATGGTGCATAAACAACGTCCAAGAACTGGAATTACATATGAAAAAATGTCATAAATGAATAGATGTTGATTTTAGAAAAATTCAGAAACAAATATCATCAAATTTGGATTACGGTTGACGGAGAATAACGTGATACAAAATTTCATTGCAGATTAAAAGGGGAAAAGCAAACCATTCTTCATTCGAACAGACCTGGCCCTGCCCCTTCATTGGTGACAATGGTTAGTCTACCCGGATCGCCTTTGTCGGTCGGGCAGGCTACGATTATCTTTTTTTATATAGGCTTCTAACGCTGACACGTGGGCCCGACACTATTTTTTCTGAATTCAAACTTGCTTCCCTGAAGTATTATACCCCATAAACAGCACCATAAAATTCGTAAAAAATATGAATAATTCATAGTTGGTAATTTAGTATTTGAATAAAATATCAACAACCACACTTGTCTAACCAATTTTGTTAAAATTAGAATTTTTATCTCTTGTTTATGATATAATAATTATAATAACGTCTTAGTGTGTTCTAAAAATTTTACATATTGACTTGGGAACATAATTTAAGTCCTTGAGCTTGTCTACAAAAATTCAAATGGTTTCGAAAATGGAAGATTATACTTGTGTACAAATGTCTATATCTCTCACCTAGTTTATTAGAATGTTACTTCAACATTGATGTTTTCCACACTTTAAAACATGTTCGAACTCATATGCATTTGAAATTTGAACATAACCTTATGTTCACCATAAGATTACGAAATGCAAAGTTTAATTAGTAATAGTTGTGTAAAAAATATTATTTATATGTTGTACTCATAAGGAACAATGTAAGGTGTATAAACAGCTTCCAAGAAATGGAATTACATAAGCAAAAATGTCATAAATGAATTGATGTTGATTTTAGAAAAATTCAGAAACAAATATCATCAAATTTGCATTACGGTTGACAGAGAAAAACGTGATACAAAATTTGATTGCAGATTAAAAGGGGAAAAGCAAACTTTTCTTCATTCGAACAGACCTCACCCCACCCCTTCATTGGCGATGATGGTTAGTCTACCTGGATCGCCTTTGTCGGTCGGGCAGGATACAGTAATCATTTTTTTATATTGGCTTCTGATGCTGACGCGTGGGCCCGACACTATTTTTTCTGAATTGAAAATTTGCTTCCCTCAAATATTATACCCCATAAACAGCACCAAAAATTCGTAAAAAACGAATAATTCGTAGTTGGTAATTTAGTATTTGAATAAAATATCGACAGCCACACTCGTCTAACCAAATTTCTTAAAATTAGAATTTTTATCTCTTGTTTACGATATAATAATTATAATAACATCTTAGTATTTTCTAAAAATTCTACAAATTGACTTGGCAACATAATTTAAGTCCCTAAGCTTGTCTACAAAAATTCAAATGGTTTCGAATACGGAAGATTATACTTGTCTACAAATGTTTACATCTCTCACCTAGTTTATTAGAATGTTACTTCAACATTAAAGTTTTCCACACTTTAAAACATGTTCGAACTCATATGAATTTGAAATTTTAATATAACCTTATGTTCACCATAAGATTACGAAATGCAAAGATTAATTAGTAATAGTTGTGTAAAAAATATTATTTATATGTTGTACTTATGAGGAACAATATAAGTTGTATAAAAAACATCCAAGGAATGGAATTACATACGAAAAAATGTCATAAATGAATAGATGTTGATCTTAGAAAAATTCAGAAACAAGTATCATCAAATTTGAATTACGGTTGACGGGAAAAAACGTGATACAAAATTTGATTGCAGACTAAAAGGGGAAAAGCAAACTGTTCCTCATTCGAACAGACCTGGCCCCGCCCCTTCATTGGCAACTATGGTTAGTCTACCCGGATCGCCTTTGTCCGTCGGGCAGGCTACGGTTATCTTTTTTTATATAGGTTTCTGACGCTGACGCGTGGGCCCGACACTATTTTTCTGAATTGAAACTTGCTTCCCTCAAATATTATGCCTCATCAACAACACCCAAAAATTCATAAAAAATACGAATAATTCGTAGTTAGAAATTTAGTATTTGAATAAAATATCATCACACTTGTCTAACTAAATTTCTTAAAATTAGAATTTTTGTCTCTTGTTTACGATAAAATAATTATAATAAGGTCTTAGTATGTTCTAAAAATTCTACAAATTGACTTGGCAACATAATTTAAGTCCCTAAGCTTGTCTACAGAAATTCAAATGGTTTTGAAAACGGAAGATTATACTTGTGTACAAATGTCTACATCTCTCACCTAATTTATTAGAATGTTACTTCAATATCGAAGTTTTCTGCATTTTAAAACATGTTCGAACTCATATGCATTTGAAATTTTAACATAACCTTATGATCACCATAAGATTACGAAATGCAAAGTTTAATTAGTAATGGTTGTGTAAAAAAATATTATTTATATGTTGTACTTATAAGGAATAATATATGGTGTATAAACAACGTCCAAGAACTGGAATTACATATGAAAAAATGTCATAAATGAATAGATGTTGATTTTAGAAAAATTCAGAAACAAATATCATCAAATTTGGATTAGGGTTGACGGAGAATAACGTGATACAAAATTTCATTGCAGATTAAAAGGGGAAAAGCAAACCGTTCTTCATTCGAACAGACCTGGCCCTGCCCCTTCATTGGTGACAATGGTTAGTCTACCCAGATCGCCTTTGTCGGTCAGGCAGGCTACGATTATCTTTTTTTATATAGGCTTCTAACGCTGACACGTGGGCCCGACACTATTTTTTCTGAATTGAAACTTGCTTCCCTGAAGTATTATACCCCATAAACAGCACCATAAAATTCGTAAAAAATATGAATAATTCATAGTTGGTAATTTAGTATTTGAATAAAATATCAACAACCACACTTGTCTAACCAAATTTGTTAAAATTAGAATTTTTATCTCTTGTTTACGATATAATAATTATAATAACGTCTTAGTGTGTTCTAAAAATTTTACATATTGACTTGGCAACATAATTTAAGTCCTTGAGCTTGTCTACAAAAATTCAAATGGTTTCGAAAATGGAAGATTATACTTGTGTACAAATGTCTACATCTCTCACCTAGTTTATTAGAATGTTACTTCAACATTGATGTTTTCCACACTTTAAAACATGTTCGAACTCATATGCATTTGAAATTTTAACATAACCTTATGTTCACCATAAGATTACGAAATGCAAAGTTTAATTAGTAATAGTTGTGTAAAAAAATATTATTTATATGTTGTACTTATAAGGAACAATGTAAGGTGTATAAACAACTTCCAAGAAATGGAATTACATAAGAAAAAATGTCATAAATGAATATATGTTGATTTTAGAAAAATTCAGACACAAATATCATCAAATTTGGATTACGGTTGACAGAGAAAAACGTGATACAAAATTTGATTGCAGATTAAAAGGGGAAAAGCAAACTTTTCTTCATTCGAACGAGACCTCACCCCCGCCCCTTCATTGGCGATGATGATTAGTCTACCTGGATCGCCTTTGTCGGTCGGGCAGGCTACGGTAATCATTTTTTTATATTGGCTTCGACTCGACGCGTGGGCCCGACACTATTTTTTACGAATTGAAATTTGCTTCCCTCAAATATTATACCCCACAAACAGCACCAAAAAATTGGTAAAAAATACGAATAATTCATAGTTGGTAATTTAGTATTTGAATAAAATATCAACATCCACACTTGTCTAACCAAATTTCTTATAATTAGAATTTTTATCTCTTATTTATAGTGTAATAATTATAATAACATCTTAGTGTGTTCTAAAAATTCTACAAATTGACTTGGCAACATAATTTAAGTCCCTAAGCTTGTCTACAAAAATTCAAATGGTTTTGAGAAAGGAAGATTATAATTGTGTACAAATGTCTACATCTCTCACCTAGTTTATTAGAATGTTACTTCGACAACGATGTTTTCCACACTTTAAAACATGTTCGAACTCATATGCATTTGAAATTTTAACATAACTTTATGTTCACCATAAGATTACGAAATGCAATGTTTAATTAGTAATGGTTGTGTAAAAACTATTATTTATATGTTGTACTTATAAGGAACAATGTAAGGTGTATAAACAACATCCAAGAAATGGAATTACATAAGAAAAAATGTCATAAATGAATAGATGTTGATTTTAGAAAAATTCAGAAACAAATATCATCAAATTTGGATTACGGTTGACAGAGAAAAACGTGATACAAAATTCGATTGCAGATTAAAAGGTGAAAAGCAAACTGTTCTTCATTCGAACAGACCTCGCCCCGCCCCTTCATTGGCGATGATGGTTAGTCTACCCGGATCGCCTTTGTCGGTCGGGCAGGCTACGGTAATCATTTTTTTATATTGGCTTCTGACGCTGATGCGTGGGCCCGACACTATTTTTTCCGAATTGAAACTTGCTTCCCTCAAATATTATACCCCACAAACAGCACCAAAAAATTGGTAAAAAATACGAATAATTCATAGTTGGTAATTTAGTATTTGAATAAAATATCAACATCCACACTTGTCTAACCAAATTTCTTAAAATTAAAATTTTTATCACTTATTTACAGTATAATAATTATAATAATATCTTGGTGTGTTCTATAAATTCTACAAATTGACTTGGGAACATAATTTAAGTCCTTGAGCTTGTCTACAAAAATTCAAATGGTTTCGAAAATGGAAGATTATACTTGTGTACAAATGTCTACATCTCTCACCTAGTTTATTAGAATGTTACTTCAACATTGATGTTTTCCACACTTTAAAACATGTTCGAACTCATATGCATTTGAAATTTTAACATAACCTTATGTTCACCATAAGATTACGAAATGCAAAGTTTAATTAGTAATAGTTGTGTAAAAAATATTATTTATATGTTGTACTTATAAGGAACAATGTAAGGTGTATAAACAACTTCCAAGAAATGGAATTACATAAGAAAAAATGTCATAAATGAATATATGTTGATTTTAGAAAAATTCAGACACAAATATCATCAAATTTGGATTACGGTTGACAGAGAAAAACGTGATACAAAATTTGATTGCAGATTAAAAGGGGAAAAGCAAACTTTTCTTCATTCGAACAGACCTCACCCCGCCCCTTCATTGGCGATGATGATTAGTCTACCTGGATCGCCTTTGTCGGTCGGGCAGGCTACGGTAATCATTTTTTTATATTGGCTTCTGACGCTGACGCGTGGGCCCGACACTATTTTTTCTGAATTGAAATTTGCTTCCCTCAAATATTATACCCCACAAACAGCACCAAAAAATTGGTAAAAAATACGAATAATTCATAGTTGGTAATTTAGTATTTGAATAAAATATCAACATCCACACTTGTCTAACCAAATTTCTTATAATTAGAATTTTTATCTCTTATTTATAGTGTAATAATTATAATAACATCTTAGTGTGTTCTAAAAATTCTACAAATTGACTTGGCAACATAATTTAAGTCCCTAAGCTTGTCTACAAAAATTCAAATGGTTTTGAGAAAGGAAGATTATAATTGTGTACAAATGTCTACATCTCTCACCTAGTTTATTAGAATGTTACTTCGACACTGATGTTTTCCACACTTTAAAACATGTTCGAACTCATATGCATTTGAAATTTTAACATAACTTTATGTTCACCATAAGATTACGAAATGCAATGTTTAATTAGTAATGGTTGTGTAAAAACTATTATTTATATGTTGTACTTATAAGGAACAATGTAAGGTGTATAAACAACATCCAAGAAATGGAATTACATAAAAAAAAATGTCATAAATGAATAGATGTTGATTTTAGAAAAATTCAGAAACAAATATCATCAAATTTGGATTACGGTTGACAGAGAAAAACGTGATACAAAATTCGATTGCAGATTAAAAGGTGAAAAGCAAACTGTTCTTCATTCGAACAGACCTCGCCCCGCCCCTTCATTGGCGATGATGGTTAGTCTACCCGGATCGCCTTTGTCGGTCGGGCAGGCTACGGTAATCATTTTTTTATATTGGCTTCTGACGCTGATGCGTGGGCCCGACACTATTTTTTCCGAATTGAAACTTGCTTCCCTCAAATATTATACCCCACAAACAAGCACCAAAAAATTGGTAAAAAATACGAATAATTCATAGTTGGTAATTTAGTATTTGAATAAAATATCAACATCCACACTTGTCTAACCAAATTTCTTAAAATTAAAATTTTTATCACTTATTTACAGTATAATAATTATAATAATATCTTGGTGTGTTCTATAAATTCTACAAATTGACTTGGCAACATAATTTAAGTCCCTAAGCTTGTCTACAAAAATTCAAATGGTTTCGAAAACAGAAGATCTTACTTATGTACAAATGTCTACATCTCTCACCAAGTTTATTAAAATGTTACTTCAACATTGAAGTTTTCCACACTTTAAAACATGTTCGAACTCATATGGATTTGAAATTTTAACATAACCTTATGTTCACCATAAGATTACAAAATGCAAAGTTTAATTAGTAATGGTTGTGTAAAAAAATATTATTTATATGTTGTACTTATAAGGAACAATATAAGGTGTATAAACAACGTCCAAGAAATGGAATTACATACGAAAAAATGTCATAAACGAATAGATGTTGATTTTAGAAAACTTGAGAAACAAGTATCATCAAATTTGAATTACGGTTGACGGAGAAAAATGTGATACAAAATTTGATTGCAGATTAAAAGGGGAAAAGCAAATTGTTCTTCATTCGAACAGACCTGGCCACACCCCTTCATTGGCGACGAGTGTCCTCCAGCGACGACCCGGGCAGAAGAGTGGTGCTGGTAGACCTCATCTCCTCCGGCAACGACTCTGGAAACAACTCCGGTGATGACTCCGGCAACAACTCCTGCGACGATTCTGAAGACCATGAGGCAAGTTCCGAGACCATCACACACAAGATTTGTCCTTAGACCTTCACATCTTCACTGATCCATTGTTCTAATGCATCAATTTCCATTTGTTGTAGGAAGTTGTTGCACATGACAATGACACGGAGCCAATGAAACTACTAGCATGTCCTACATTTTCTAAACGAACGGTCTTGTTCAAGTTCCAATGCATATTAATGAGGGGTAACAAGGTCATTTGTCACAACTACTAGCATGTTCTAAATTTTCTAAACGAACGGTCTTGTTGGGACGGAGTGAGTATGAGTTAGTTTGCTTATGGATGTGACCTACATTACTCGTTTTAAGGCCCAAATAAGCCCACTCGCGCTAGGTTAGTACTTAGTAGGGAAGGACGCCTCCCTCACGCAGTCTCCTCCCACTCTCCCCTCGCTCCGCCGCTACCACTTTTTCCCCCTCGTCGTCGTCCCCCTCACCTCCCCCACGCAGCGACCCACTCTACACCCCTTCGCTGAGACGCGTGCCACACCACGCTCGGCGCGATGCGCACCACACCTCTGCCAGCGAGATCTAGAGGAGGAGGGACCCAGCTGCGGCGGCGATGACGACGACGACGTCTAGAGGAGGGATCCAGCGACGACGACGACAAAGACGACTAGGAGGATGAGGGATCCAGCCACGAGGTCGACGCGAGGACAAGGACGTGGCGGCGAGTAGGCAGTGACGAGGAGTAGAGATCCCTCCGCTCCGGCAGTGCGAAGGTCAGTGGCGAATCTAGGATTTGAGTTTATGGTATGCCGTTGTAAAAATGTCTTATATAATTCAGTAAATGCATTCTACCAACTCGGTAATAATTGTAAAATTAATAAAAATTCAGTAATAAGGTAATTTGGTATATTTGCTCGAGTTTTTGGAATGAGGCCAAGCACGCTTTTGCAGCACACATGCATTCAGGTAATAAAGTATACAACATATGCGTGCGTATGGTTTTCTTTTTATATAAATGTGTATAATACAGTTGTACTCGTGGGAATTGCAGGGTATGCCGTGGCTCCTTTGTATAAATACTTGTGGACATACTTAGCTGTCGATCGTATACATACTTAGCATATCCTTTTACATTGACTCTTACATTTGGTTTTGCTCTTGTTCCTATGCACATCTGCATATTCTCTCCAAGTTGAATAAGTACCTCATCAGCAACCAAGGCAGCCTGCATCTTGCTCTTTAAAATGGTATGGTCGCTTTGCCTGCACTAATTTATGTTAATGGTTTACCATGAACCAATGATATTACAGTGGGCTAAAGTAGTTACTGTAATTCCCTTGACTATTAATTCACAGGATAATTCTGACGAGGACTATAGACCTGGGGCACAAGATGAAGAAGAGGGTTATGGCACTACTAGTGCACAACAAGACCAGATGGGTGTGGTTCAGCGCCGAGGCAGAGCGCCAAGGACATCCACAAAGTGGCCAAGTGAAACAATGATAGTCACTGAGGTCGACATAGTGGGGATGCCAGTACCATTGACTCAAAGGCACAGGTTCAGGGCGCTTGCGGAGCTCGTTGCTAGACAAAAGATACCTTTGAACTTGCCGGAAATCAAAGAACTAAGCAATGATGAAAAGTGGGACTTGTTTGATAAGCATGTGCAAAAACACTTGAAGTTCCAGGACGATGCGAAACTGTAGGCATTCAAGCTTTTCTGGAAGACAGCAGCCAAAGCATGGAGACGATTCAGATTTTAGCTTAGATGAGATTTTATCAGAAAAGGACTTGAGCCATTTACAAGGCACCCGTTTATTGTCCCGGAACAGTGGAAGGAGTTCATGAAACAGGCAGAAACCGAGCAAGCCTCATCTGCTAGTGTCAAGTTCAAAGAACTCCGAAGCCGGCACACAAGCCAGCACAACATGGGTCCAGCTGGTTATACTGTGAAACTAGAACAATGGGAGGAAGAGGACAGACAATTAGCTGCAGCTGGTATCCCCAACCCATATGACGCCTACCCTGACGATCGTTCCAAGAATTGGATACGAGCAAGGAGTAAGCTAGTGATTAAAGACCGTGTTGCCGTGATAGTGTTCAACAAAAAAGAGGTAGAAAAATTGTCTGCGGACATCAAGGAGAAGATTGCATGTGCAGAATCTTCAGAAATGGCAGGGCAGAGGGAGTATGATGTGCTAAGTCAGTGCTTGGGCTGCCCTGAACAACACGGTCGTGTGCGTGGTGTCTCCAGCTACCAGGGCTGGAAGTATGCATGGCCTCAACACGTCGAGATGTACAGGAAGAAGAAGAGGACGAAGACCGACACATCAGTTGATATGGAAAAGATAAAGGAACAAATCAAGCAAGAACTGGTGGCTGAGATGCGGATCCAGAACATGCAGATGTAGAGGTGGTGTTGTCACCAATGTCCAATCTCGCAAGCCCTTCACTCGCCACACTGAAGAGCTGCTGTGCGTCCGCAAATGTAGGTTTGATAGATGGCACTGCAGAGTTGGCGACGGAGGTGTGCTATGACGATCGTACACACGAAGACCTTATAGGCATGTTGACTAAACCCACACACTGTGGCCTATGGATCACATGGAGGGGGATTCAATGTGATGCTGCACTTGGTCTTGTTCATCCAGAGGAGGCTACACTACAATCAATCCCGATTCACGAAAACTGTGTTGTGGTTGAAGTGATCACTGTATATACTATCTTTGCGGATGAACTGTTGGAATACCCTCCTAATGACGAGGTGATGAAACTCGGACAAGCTCAAGGACAGAGGTTACAGTGGAGAAGGTGTCGAATTGACATCAAAGGAGCACCAACATGTATATCTCGTTCACAGGCTATTGTACAAATTCCTTGTAGTTCACACAGTACGGTACAGGTTCCTTCCTCATATGGTTCCCCTCCTCCTCCTCCTCCTCAATCCCCACACATTCCATCCCCACATCCGAAAGGTACACAAAATACTCCATCCCCAACTACTCCTAGTCCCAAGAAAACAGAAAAACTTGCATCCCCACATCCGCAAGAGACACCAAATATTCCATCCCCACCACCACGCCCACCACCTCCTCCTCCTTCTCTTCCTCATGAAACAACAAAACCTACACCCCCAAACGGAAGTGCTCAAAACAATCATGCCAAAGTAGGTACATCTGGGCCTAATACCTCTATAATAGGTCCTGGTGAGACACCACTAGGCAAGAAAGCCTTTGTGAAACCTCAGCCATTTCAAAGCTGCAATAAGAGAAACTTGCCAAAAATAACAGCTCTACAACACCTACAGCAGGCAAGCAAGCCCTTTAGAAACCTTCTTCAGCCATCTCAAAGCAGCAGGAAAAGGAAATTGATGTAAATAAAACCTCTAAGAGGCCTACTAGAAAGCGATCTAAAAGAAACACCAAGGAGAATCGTCGGTATATGACTAACCCAAAGCAATCTGAGAGTAACACTGAGAAGAATCCTTGGGCTATGGCTAACCCAAATTACAAATTCAGAAAGAACACTCTCAGTGATGGTGATCTAAAAAAGGTTGCTCCTTTTACCAGAAAGCTCCTCACATTCTACATGCAACGTGGTGCGTCCGATGATGCTTCTGACATTATGGTCGCACTTGGGCCCAGGACCAATGCATGGCTGAAGAGAGATGAATCGTCAAACGCACTCCAGCAGATGCCTGTGCAACTCAGTGATTTGTACGATCTCTTCAACTTAGATGCTTTAGATCTGACACTTCTCCGCTGCTTCATCCTGTAAGTTGCTTGAAAATTTAATCCGCTTCTCACTAATCACATCCTCTATCGAATTATGCTTTTTGCCTCACATCATCTTTATTACCATGTATTTTGCCTCCTTATACTTTGTTTTTTCTAACTAATAGGAATATGACTGTAGAAGTTGACAACAAGGGACCTGCAGTTGGCTACCTTGATCCTGAATGCCTTTGCTCGACAACGTTAAACAGCATGGATAACGCCGTTTCTTTCTCCGTTGACTATATGCTCAGAGCCTTCGAACATTATGCTACAAAGGATTTAATGCTTACCGCTTATCTCAGTACGAACCACTAGATTGCAGTGGCGATCGTTCCGAAGCAGCGGAAGGTCTACTATCTTGATTCATTGAAGACAATTAATACTAATACTCGCCCTTTAGAGCTAATCATTAATGAGTAAGTTATTTCTTTTTTAACCTACGAACGTTCCTCAACAAACTGTACAGAGTATATTAACTAATAGTGTCCTAACCATTGTTGATATTTTCGTTGTAGGGCTTGGGAACGTTACTGCCGCAAAAGTTCTCGCGTCGTGGCCCCTTGAAACACGTCAAAGATGTTAAGGTACATACCACTTATTTCCTTTCTGTGGAAGCTAGTAAAGGTCCAGTATTTCTTGAGTTTATTGCAGTACTTGAGTTTATTTCTTCTCGATCACCACTATTTTTCTCTGTACGTTTATTGCAGTTCCACCAACAACCTACTGGATCCAGACTCTGCGGCTTCTATTGTGCCTATCACATGCTTCAATTAAAATATAGCAGTATACATATGAGGGTACTTTCTTGGGATCTTCATTTGTAAAACCTGCAACTGAGCACAGTTCTTTCTTATTAGCACTACACATGTTTGGTAACCACCTATATATGTGTGCTGACTGGTGACATTATTATATTCAGAGATTAGGGCTAGATGAGCATCCTCTCGAAAGATCTTTGCTAGCAGATGTTCATGAAAGAATTGCCACATTCCTCATGGAACAGGTGATCACAACCGGAGGAAAATTTCATGCTGATGAAACTGTGTGGGCTAATATTGTGTTTGGTGACTAGGAAATTTTTGCATTCCTCCTTGTCCATGAATTTTTGCATTCCTCATTGTCCATGTTTTTTTGTGATATTGTTGCATTCCTCCTTGGGAGATGCATTTCCTCCTTGTATGAGATGATGATGCTGAATTTTGTCATATGATGCATGTGTATTGTGGATTTCTGTGAATTTGGATGCTAGATCTAATTTCTGTGAATTTAGTCATATCCTGGCTAGTTCTAGGATGCAGCCCCTGATGGCTGCCAAATCCTGGCTGAATCCAGGATGCAGCCGGGAAGCAGGCATCAGGTTACTTTAGGGGTGGCCTACGTATCTGTAATGGGCGTTAATTAAAGCTCGTTACAAACACTGACCACTAAGTAACGGGCTTCAATTGGAGCACCCGTTACAAACTTGCCAACAAAGTAACGGGAACCATAAAAGACCGTTACCAATATGTGGCATGTTCATTGAGACATCGGAGACGCAGGTTCACCACACGCGTCTCTGATATTGATTTCACAGTAACGGGCTTTGTTTTGATGCCCGTTACCGAAGTTCCCTGTGGGCCCAGAGAAACAGTCATTTTCACATGACCGGTAGCTAGTTGTGGTAACGGTCGTTGTTTAATGCCCGTTACGAATATGTCTTATCAGTAACGAGCATTTGCCTGTTAACTTTCTTGGCTTATTTGTAACACTTGATTGGTAACAGGCGCATTGCCCGTTAACAAAGGCGATCTACACCCGTTACCAAAGACAGTTTTTCACGTAGTGTCCAGTAACCTCCGAGCCCACGGAAGAGGTGGACGACGACCCACTCCCAGAGGCCAGCATGGATGTTGTCTTGAGGTCACCGGAGATCCAAGACGCGGAGCCGATTCGTTCGGCGCTGATGTCCGAGGGTGCGCCGAGTAGTTGTGGCGGGCTGGAGCTTCTGTCAAATGACCTCATCGACCCGGCGACGGTTGCCCGGAACTTGGAAACAATGTGCCGGATCAAGCTGTGGATGAAGGTACATGACGGTACCCTTGAGTAGTCGGATTCCGCCAGAATTGAGTACCCAAGTAATAGTTGTTGCATTGTGGAGATGTCGTGGAGAGATCCCGACTGAAATCTGGCATGCTCCATGGATATGGTGATACAGTGCTTCGGGCAGAGGCACTAGAGAAGGAACTCGACAAAGCCAGGAAGCACTCCGCCATGCCGCAGTCGAAACTAGATGGAGCTTTCGCCCAGTACCACAACAAGGTGCAAGAGATGCAGGCGAAGAGCGATGACTTGAATCACAAGAACAAGTTGTTGCGCTAGAAGAATAAAGGTATGCCACGGCTAGCCTGTTGAGTACTTTTGAGAGTACCTTTGTAGTAGCCTTACTTATTTCTCTGGACTTCTGCAGATCTCGAGGCTCGGGCAGACTAGCTGAAGGCATCGGAGACCGATCTGAAGAACATCGTCTATCGAGAGAAGGATGCCCGAGATGTACATGAGTCTGAATATAAGCAACTGTCTTATGAGTGCGTCAAGCACATGGAACTCCGAGAAGCCTCGGACCGTGACCTTGTCAACTGCTATAAATCTCTGCAGAAGCTCAACGAAGACTGCGAGAAGCTGCGGGGCTAGCTCAAGGAACTTGAAGAAGCCGCACTTCCCATCGCGAGGTTGCTGGTGCCACACCCTGGCGGGTCGAAGATTGCTCCGTTGGTTGACCGGCTGAAGGAAGCTCCCGGGCGTCTAGCAGCATATGTGAAGCATTTGGTGAAGTCCATCCCCAACCAGGTCTTGGCGTACATGAAGTCATACTTCCCCAAGGCTTCGGTTGATGTAATCGCGGGTGGACTAGCCACCAATTGCTTAGATGATCAATACAAGGAGCTTTTGGAGCAGATGGCGCCAAACGCCGAACAAGTCGCAGAAAAGCTGAACCTCCAGTAGTTGTCCTGTAGGGTTAGCTTATGGTGACATTGTTAACAACAAAAATTGGTACAGGGAAGAGATTGACATGTGAGCCGAATTTGGCAGAAGAACACCATTTGGCAGGAGGTTTTCCTTAAAGCATTCGGTAGAGGTGTTTACAGTCGGGAGTACATCGTCATTCGGTAGGAGAGCTGTTCCACAGATGAAAGCGGAAGCATTCGGGAGTGCGTGATGACGTGGATTGGATACAAAGAAGGAGACGAGTTGATGATGGATACGAGACGAACATGACGCAATGGTGTTAATTTTAGGTAATAAATATTGTAATCATGGTCGACTAGGAGTCATGTTAGAACCAGGGTATAAATATAAACCCTTAGTGTTTGTAATAGGTATCGAACAATTTCACAACAAACTGGCCCCGTGCCAACTTTTGAGTCCTTCTAGTCGTGTCGTCGAGTTCTTCGAGAGGAGCCTTCGATCCGTTGACCTTTGTAAGTACTGGCAACTGTGTATCATGTCTAGTATCATGTGGTGGATTTAGATCGTGATGCAAGTAGTCTTGTTACCATGCTTAGTATCATCCGGTGGATTTAAGCTTGGTTCAAGAAGGTTTCCTTGTTGGACCATCAGTCATGCTATAGGCTAAGATCTAGCTTGGAGCTAGTTATCGGCTCTATTAGATTTGGCAAGATCTAATAGATTCATTAAGTTACAATATGTTGCTTTGAATTTTACTTTTTGTGTTTAATTCATGTAACACTCTTATTGCCCAATTTAGATTGATTAGATTCGGCTCTATCTTGTTTGTGATCCACGTGTTGCACACTCAAGTCTTTGGCTTGACGTGGCAAGCGGGTCATGCGTTCTCTATAGCCGAATTCGGATCAATATATATTGTCACGTGTTGCGGGTTCAAGCTTGTTGATCTTGCATAGATCTTGACGGAACTGGGTATCATGCGGTAGATGCAGGTTTTTGGACTGTCTTAGAGCTAGTCATCCGGTGGACTAGAATTCGATTCAACCTGATAGATTTATTATCCTTGGCAATGTTTGTTCTTTCTCTATGGAACCCGATTCGGTTGTACAGCCGTATTCGGTAATCCCCTCACGAGTGAAATATGTTCATGAGTTTGCTTTAAATAATGTATGCTTTTAGCCTTCCATGTTTAGATTGTATCATGCGGTGAATTGATCTATTCTCGGTTGGTGGTGTGATTTCAAACAAGTTGTATCATGCGGCAGATTAACTTGTTTGATGTCATGCTTGACGGGTTTGAAAGTACCTAGACACGCGGTAGACTAGTGCTTTTGGCCTATGCATGCTTGTTTACTGCAAATTCATGATCATGCTTTGCTTTTATTTAATTTATCATGCTTTATCCTTGATAATCGGTCATGGTTACGTGCTGTAACGTTGTTTAAATAAAGACCGATTTTTCATCATGCTCACGTCATACATTCGGCAGTGCTCTGTTTACAAGCTTTATCAATTCCCGAATGATGTTTAAAATGTTGACAGATAGCTTGTTTGTGGCTATATCTCGTTCTAACTGGCTTTGTAGCCGTAAATACGGAACGGTCTGGTACCACCCAGCAAGTTCCAGGTTTTATATAATCGTTTTCATCCTTTGTCAGTTTTAGGGAAAATTGACTGGCATGCTTTCGGATTTCGACGCCCGGGTCAAGTGTGTGAAGCCAGCTAATCCGACTTGTTGTGTGCTCGGCGTGAGGTGCTGATTTTACGTCAACACACTTTTTGGCACACCCGGTGGGACACTCAAGTTGATCAAGATGCTGAAATCGGAGCTGTCCTGGATGTTACCTTAAATGAACTGTCTTCAGAACATCAACTGATATTTAAGGAGGCCGTGGAGCAGTTCCAGCAGAAGTGTCTATTGTCTTTTTCCAAAAACAAGAATGGTGGGCCATTCCTCAGGACAGAGATGCCAAGAGTTCTGATGCCACTACTGCTGCAGAGAAACAAGAAGCTTTTGCTATGGTGCGGCAAGCTATGGAAGAAATAATGGCTAGACACAACACTGCATTTTTAAATAGCTTCTGACAAATGATGGTTGGTGTCTTTGGCCCAAGCATGGACAAACATTTTGAGTGAGCACAAGGGCCAACTGGTCAAGTGCTTAGTCAAACACCACCCCAGGGGCCTAATGGTAATGAGACGGCTAATGAAACAGGAGAATCAAGTGCTACTGCTAATGGCCAACCACCTCGTCAAGATGCAAGTGCTCAGCCGCCTCAGCAAAGTATGAGTGTTCAGCCAACTCAACATGTGGGTAGTCAACCGATCCAGCAGAACCCTCATCAAGCTATACCTAATCCACGCACATATGGTGAGA
Source organism: Cenchrus americanus (assembly GCA_947561735.1). Taxonomy (NCBI): domain Eukaryota; kingdom Viridiplantae; phylum Streptophyta; class Magnoliopsida; order Poales; family Poaceae; genus Cenchrus; species Cenchrus americanus. The sequence continues at coordinate 124,464,134 of OX387239.1, read as the reverse complement.
TGGCATTTGGTACTACTGGAGTTCCACCTGTTTATGCTTACAGGATAACCCCAACAAGTAACAGGCTGCAAAGGAATATGTACGGGAATGGGTATTCAAGGTTCATGGACTATCGTGCTATCGATGCTTTCCTGAATCCTGGGTATGGTCAAGGATGCCTGCTGGGGGGCCAGAAAAATCAAGACGCCAATGTTGATCTCCTGGTGCAAAGAATGATCGATGTGTTGCAAAACCAATTCTGTCTAAAGACTAAAAATCAAGGATACGTGTATACATCTCCCTTCCCAGAATGGTACCAGAGTGTAGCACTACCAAACAGGGTGAAAGTTCCCACAGAATTCACTAAGTTTTCAGAGCAAGATGATACCAGTACTGTGGAACACATAGCCCGGTATCTAATGCAGCTTGGGGAAGCTTCTGCTGATGAAGCCTTCAGAATTAGATACTTCCCTCTGTCCTTGACAGGCCCAACATTCACATGGTTCTCTTCTCTACCTGCTCATTGAACCTGCTCTTGGAAAGATTTGGAGCAAAAGTTACATGCCCATTATTACACTGGCAGTAATGAGAAAAAGCTAATTGATCTGACTACCTTGAGGGAGAGGAACAATGAAACACCAATGGAGTTCCTCAGGAGATTCAGAGAGACAAAAAGCATGTGCTTCTCTCTGAACATACAAGATGATCAATTGGCTGGTATGGCTATAGCAGGAATGTTGCCAGCCATTCGGGAGAAGTTATTTGCGATAGAATTCGACGACCTTGGATAGCTGTCACACCGACTGGCATTGATGAGCAATCAAGCATATGGCTTCAAGAAAGACTCCAGATTTTTCAAGCACAATGATATAGCTGAAATTTACAATCAATTCCTCGAAAGGGCAGATCAAGAAGATGAATATGATGATGAAGAGGAAATAGCTGCAGCGGAGATTGTGTGGGGCAAAGAGCCATTGACAGTAAATTAGATGTGGATCAAGAAAACTAAAGGCACCTATGATTTTGATGTAACCAAGGCAGATAAGCTCTTCGATTTCCTCATGAAAGAAGGCCGGATCAAGTTGCCAGAGGGGCATTCTATGCTTCGTCCCGATGGAGTGAAAGATAAGAAGTACTGTGGATTTCATGACAGGAATTCTCATTCCATCAATGAATGCAGGGTCTTTAGAGTAAGGATTCAGAAAGCTATCCAAGAAGGACATCTGAAGTTTGATAATAAGATGAAATTGGATGGTAACTCATTCCCTCAGAACATGATTGGGTTCTCAATTAACATGGTGAACACTGTTGAGTCGAAAGAGAAAAAAGGTCAAATTTTTGACTTTGGAAAAGGCAAAGCAGGATGGCTCAGTTGATCCCACTCGACAAGTAACATTTGAAGAGATTCACAAGAAAGAGCCTCGCTTCACGAATAGTCAAATTGAAGTGGGTGAATCCTCTAAACCCAGAGTGACTTTGCGTATTCTCCTCAATAAATGGCAGTGTCAGCAAGAAAAGGAGCGCTACCAGAGGCACAAGTACGAAGAGGAGAAGCGGAGATATGAAGAAGAGACGTATAGGAAAGAACAAGAGGAATATATGCGAGAACAAGAGTGTGCACATTGGGATGTGCCTTCTTCAGACACAGTTGGAACGAAGGTTTAAAGCTTCCCACACGGAATAACTGTCCCGAATGCAGCGACAGGTATACCGAATATAGACAAGACACTGCCAATCGCCGATCCATCCATGAAAGAATTGGAAGGGTGCATCCTAGTGATGGTCGGCACCTAAAAATAAATAAGATTGATGATCAACCGAGGAAAAGGTATGTTGATCACAGGTGAGTTGATCATGAAGAAGAAGAAGATCATGGGTATGTCTGGCAAAAGGGACAGTGGTGCCTACCTTGTTTAAGAAGAAGCCAAAAGAGAAGGGTACAACGCTTGAGGAATCAGGAACTGAAGCAGGCAGGAATTAAGAAGAGACAAGTGTGGCGCCCAAAAGACAAATCTGATGAATCTGGTCGTTCGGCTCATACATGCATGGTATGTTTCCTCCCGAATGAATTCATGGCTCCAGCTAATCAAATTGTGCAGGAGAAAATATTGTCAGATATGGATGAGGCCGAGCAATTTGGGTTAATGGCACAATTAATGCTGGCTAAGCAAGCTACTTTTGATAAGCCAGCAAAGAATTGGCACTTGAGACCACTGTACTTAATAGGGTATGTCAACGGGAAGCCATTGACTAAGATGTTTGTTGATGGTGGAGCTGCTGTCAATGTGATGCCATATACTACATTCAGATAGCTTGGCATGGGCCTTGGAGATTTGACGCCAATGAGCATAGTTCTAAATGATTTTGCTGGAAATCCTTCAGACACCAAAGGTTGTGTACATGTAGATTTGATGATCGGATCTAAGACTCTGCTTACAACCTTCTTTGTCATTGAAGGTAAAGGGGCATATAGCTTGCTGCTTGGAAGGGATTAGATCCATGCGAACTGCTGCATTCCATCTACTATGCATCAACAGCTTGTTCAGTGGGTAGATGACGACGTGGAAGTTGTCCAAGCAGATGATTCGGTAAGCGTGGCTAATGTGGAACCAGCCTTCTGGGAGCATCAAGGCATAGATTGCTTCTCAGGCTGGGACTGGGGTGAAGGTCCTGTTGAACCAGTCAGCAGTGATCAACAGCCGATTCAAGCAGTTGGCTCTTATAGTAATTTTTAATGGAGAAACCATCCCGAAAGGTCTCTAGGAAGCTCAGGTATAAAGCTATAAAGTTTGTTGTTCTTGATGAACGTTTGTATTACAAATCCATGGATAGGGTGTTGCTACAATGCCTAGGTCAAGAAGAAGTGAAGAGGATGGTGAGTGAAGTGCATGATGGGCTGTGTGGAGCACATCAGTCAGTTTACCGAATGAAGTGGGTCATTAGGAAAACTGGATATTATTGGCTGACAATGTTGAAAGATTGCTTTGAATATTACAAGGGATGTCAAGATTGTCAGAAGTTTGGAAATATTCAGAGAGTTCCAACATCGGCTCTAAATTCTATCATCAAGCCATGGCCATTCAGAGGATGGGGAATAGATTTGATTGGCCAAATAAATTCTCCATCTAGCAAGGGGCATACGTTTGTGCTTTTAGCAACAGATTATTTCACTAAGTGGGTTGAGGCAATTCCATTGAAGAAGGTGACATCAGAAAATATGGTTGAGTTTGTCAAAGAGCATATCATTTACAGATTTGGAATTCCTCAGACAATTACAACAGATCAAGGAACTCAATTTACATTTTCAGAGTTCAGAAATTTTGCTGAAAGTATGGGGATCAAATTATTAAATTCTTCTCCTTATTATGCCCAAGCTAATGGTCAGGCAGAAGCTTCTAACAAGATCATGATCAAGATTATACGAAAGAAGATTGATCAGAAGCCAAAAAGGTGGCATTTGGTACTTAATGAAGCCTCATGGGCTTACCGAATGGCTCCTCATGGAGCTACACAGGCATCTCCTTATGAGTTGGTTTATGGACATCATGCTATCTTGCCATGGGAGATGCAGTCAGACTCAATGAAAGTAATATTGCAAAAGGATTTAAGTTCGAAGGATTACAATGACTTAATGATGGACGAATTAGAAGGTTTGCATATGATTCATCTTAGGGCCTTGGAAAGTATTGAGAAAAACAAAATGCGAGTTGCTAAGACTATAACAAGAAGGTAAAGGTCAAGCAATTTGCAGAAAAAGATTTGGATTAGAAAGCATTATTTCTGATTGGGACTAAGTACAGTGCATTCGGTAAGTGGTCTCCAAATTGGGAAGGTCCCTTTCGGGTGGTTAGGTGCACGCCTAGAAATGCATACATCTTGAAAACTTTGCTAGGAGAAGAATTCACTGCTGCTATAAACGGGAGATACTTGAAGAAATATTATCCTAGTATTGAAGTTGATTGTTGATTGCTGTTCCAAGCGTCAGAGAAAAGGAAATAGCCGGCATTCAGGAGGAAGCCGCCTTCAGAACAAAAATTCCGACAAAGGGAAAATGCCCAATACTAAAGTGTATTGCCCTTAGCACAAAAATATTTTTTGCATTACAAGCGTTCTTGCAGGTTCTTCTATTAACAATACGATTACTCAAGATTACAAAGGAAGGCCTGCAGGAAGCAGAAGGCCTGGGGGAAGAAGCGAAAGTATCTTCATTTCTTTGGCTCAGCGCTTTTCCTCTTGAGCTCGTCCCTCTTCAGCTGCTCCAAGACCACCGTGGCGGCGACGTGGAAACCTTGGGGGCTGGCGTGTTCTGCAGCTTCCATCAAACTGTCCCAGGCGGCCTTCAGGTTGTTGTACCTGTCGGACATATCTGAAGAAGAAGAATAGATTCTCATCAAACACGGGATCTCAACTTGAACCTGAGATTAAATGGGGGATAAAGATCTCACCGCCTATCACCACCTCCAAGCTCATGCAGCGTTCGCGTTCGGCACAGCAACGGGCAGTGATGTCCTGCAGATCATGCTCTAAGTGCCGAATGCAACAGCGCAGTTGATGGTTGGCCCTCTGCTCATGCGTAACGTCGTCTTCTTCAGCCGAGGAGTCGGAGCGGATGTTCTCAGGAATTTCTTCAGTGCCGAAAATGTCATCCGACAGCAGGTTGAAGCCGAATTCAAAGAAAGATGAATCATGAGATTGCAATCAAGATCAAGAGAAAGGAATGGGAAGAGAAGATTACTCTCGGATGGTTCGCTTCTTTGGTGGGAGGCTGTTCTCCTCGCATGGTGTTTTCCCCTTGTCCGCCATGGCTTTGGGGGTTTTTTCTAAAGAAGGAAGACGAGAGGGAATGAAATGATGAAAGTGTATATGAGTGGATTTGCAGAGCACCGGAGAGCTATTTTATTAGCAGTGGAAATGCATCGGGAGTGATGACTAGCCAGAGCGCATTGATGGGAATACCAAGCGACGGGGGTTTTTTCTTGGATGCGAAGGGTTTTTTCAACGAAATAGTGTTCAAGATTCCCGAATCAGGATTCTCTACGGATTCTGCGCCAAGGGGCAAAAGTTTGTGCGCATTCGGCTAGAGGAAAAGTTCTTGAAAGCGTTCAAAACAATGAAGATCGTATGCACAAATTAGGAAAGTTACCACAAGACAACAGCAAAAGATAAATTTTCATTTCATTCCCGAAATTCCACGACCCCTAGTACAAACTAATCAAGCAGCCTGTTCAGAACAGACTGGGGGTGGATGGAGTCAGCAATGGCGGCATCATGGCCATCGAGGCACTCCTGTAAGGAAACGGATGCTCTTTAGCCTAAGATGGGGAGGGGGTGAATTAGGCAACTTAAAACCTTAACCTATGGCTTCACTATTTTTGCACAAAGGTAAACTAAAACATACTATCTAGATGTCCATCAAGGGTTGTTCTAGTGAGAAACTCCCATCCCAAAACAAGGTTTGCAACCTATAGCCAATCCTAGCATGATACTACTCTAGGAAAGTAAAGGCAAGCAAATATTGCAATAGAGTAGATGCAGAAACGTAAAGGGGATGAGAGAAAGCAAACTCTAGACACGCGATTTATCCCGTGGTATCGATAGGCACTAAGCCACCCCTATTCCACATTGAAGCACTCACACAAGAGTATTGCTTCCGGTCACCAAGTCTCTCCCAAGAGCACACTTAACTCGCCACAAAGGCTAGCCACTTAGGCACTTGCCAAGCTCCCTTGGTCACCTTGATGTCGCCTCACTAAGGATCTTCTCCACCATGGAAGGGGGTCTCCATGTCCGCCGCACAAAGTGTCCTCGCCACTCCACACCAAGCCGGAGCGTCGATGACGATTGCCGGTGAGCGACTTAGGCCCCAAGGCTTTCGGCGAACTTTGTACAGCTGGATTCACTCAAGAATAACCTCACAAGGTTGTCACAACCTTGCACTCACTCAGCTCTAAGCTAAGCCTAGCACGAAGCACATACACAAAGCATATGCAAGTCTAAGGATAAACAATGAAGTACTTGGATGGATTGGATATGATCTTCAATGAGTCTTGAACTCCTCTGCACTTCCACACAACCAAGCAACCTCAAATGGGTGAGTGGAGGGGGTATAAATAGCCCATGACATCAAACAAGCCGTTGGCTAAAAGCTGCTGAAAAAGGTAGCTTCGGATGAACCGATGCTATGCTTTTCCAGGGCGTCGGTTCATCCGGTGCCCCTCCCACGTCACATAGCCATTGAGGTTCTCTGACACAACTGCTCTGATGCTATGCACTGACGGTGCGTCGGGTCATTCGGTGCTGAAGACCCCGCGGCCAAGTCGCCTCTGTTAGCTTCCATGCGACCGTCGGATAGACCGACGCTTCACCTTGACCAAGGCGTTGGATCATCTGGTGCTGAAGGCTTCGTCTTGACGCGTCTCTGTATTGATTCAAACTGAGCGTCAGATAGACCGACAGTGTCCCCACTCAGACCGTCGGATCATCTGATGCTACTGTCTTCGCTGCTCTTCCTCTGCAACTCGTCTGACGCTACTACAAGATGGACCGTTGGTTCATCCGACGGTGCCTAGGGTTTCACCAGTGTACCAACTCGTCTGACGATTGCACCGACGCTTGCTATTTGAGTACCATCAGTTCATCTGACGGTGTATTTTTCCTTCTTTTTCTTCGCGTCTTCAACTTGGATCTTTGCTTCAACTTAACATACTTAACATGCCATTACTTATAGCCTCCAAATATATACTAAGTCCTCAAATTTGCTGTAAGTAACCTAACATGTCCATGGTATGTCAACTTGTGGTATGACATGTTAGCTTGGACATGGTATGTTAACTTGTGCATGGTATGTTAACATGTGGTAACATCCATGGGACCTAGGAATGCCTACAAACACATGCTAGATAATGTGGTTAGTCTCATTACTTGTGTTAGCATGAATCACCAAAATCAACTCGAACAAATGGCAAATGGGGCCATGTTCGCTACAATCTCCCCCTTTTTGGTGATTTATGACAATACAAGCAAAGCAAGCATAAATTTGCAAAAATTGACAAAATTAGAGCCACTTACACTTGCTTGGAAGCTTACCATCATCCAAACTCCCCCTAGATCAACCTTCCCCCTTTTTGATCTTCTCTTCCTATGTTCATATTCTCCCCCTTTGGTCTCATATCCTTGAAACCACTAGCTTGCTTTGGTCTCACATTCTCCCCCTTTGGAACAAAATCTCCAAAAAGTCCAAAACAAAAGGGCTCCAAGGAAACTAGCAAGTCCTAGCAAACATAGCTCAAAGAGAAATATTAAATACTAGGGAAAAAGCCACATGAACCATGATCCATATGTATGATAACAATGAAGATACCACATGTGAAAATAACTAAGGTAGATCACAAGCTCATGAGACTAGCATGATACAAACTAAGCTCCCCCTAAGTGTGTGCACAAAATGATAGTGTGAAAAACAAGTGCACAACTACAAACTTGCAAGACAAGGAAGCTTAGAGCATATCATGCAAGGAGGTAGCTTTAAAGGACAAGAGATAAGACAAATGGGTTCTTGTTACATTACCACTTGTAGATATCACTAGTAGTGTTTTGATCATTGCATACCTCCGGGGGTTGATCCGCTCTACCTTTTTGGCACCACATTGAGATGAGCCACTTGGAAATGATATCACTTGAGGTGACACCACTTGAAAGAAGCTTGCAAAGAAAACACTTGAGGTACCACAAGGATTAGGAATGTATGAGTACATTGCCTTTGAACTTATATAGAGATATAAGCTCGCAAAAACATGACTCAATAGCATAAAGCTCATATTGCTATATTCACTCTCTTAGAGATGTTAGATCACATTGAGAGTGAAATAGCATTATCTTAGAATGAATTACCGCACCGGAACGCGTCACCTAGGGACTACATAAGATAAGCTTGAAATAATATTAGTCCCATAACCAAACCATAGGATGAGCTCCCCCTAAATGTGTGCATTTAGTGTTTGAATCACCAACCAAATGTATGCACATTGTTTTATGACAACAAAAGGGAAGCTAATCCTATAGCTTGCTCATGATGCAAAAAGATATAAATGAAAACATGCACCATGAAAGAACAAGTGTAGCTTTCCTACACACTAATCAAATCATTTAGGTTGCTCATGGGTTAGAACATGACACAAGCCACCTACCAAATATAAACATTGCAACAAATTCAATCTAAACAAGGCAATGGAGCTACAGTGATACATGAGATGTGTTATAGTTTCCATTACCTCAACCGGGGATCTTGGGCAACACATGTCCAACTTGCAAGCTTGGTTTTTAGGCTTGAATCTTCACAACTTCTTTGTGCCAAGCCTCCCAAATCCACGCTCTCAAGGCCTTCAAGGGGCCTTCAGAACCCAAACCATTTGAGGCCCCTTCATGTTGATGATGACTTCCTTGGGCACCCATATGGGTTGGTTCCAACCCCGCTCTTCCTTCATCTTCCCAACCTTGTGTGCAACCACCTTGCAATTGGCCTTCTTCTTGATGACGTAGGTGTTGCTCTTGGTCTTGTTCTTGAGGTTGGGCTTGGTGTAGATGAGGGAGCTCTTGATGATGGGGTTCAACTTCTTCTTTGCGCCCTTGTCCATCTTCTTGACAAATTGAGGGCATTTGTAGAACTTGTGCCCTTCTCCATGAAACTTGTAGCAAGTCACGTTTGCACCCTTCTTAAGCTTCTTCACCATGGGATCATGGTTATTTTGAGAAGGTTGGACTTTGCTCTTCATGTATTGAGAGATGTCCACTTGTTCGTCATCGTTCTTGCCCTTGCCCGTCAAGTTTGCCAATCTCTCTCGGAGCCATTTCACTTCTTGCTTAAGCTCATCATTTTTTCTTGCCTATGAGGGAATCACATGTTTCTACAACAACATTCTCATTGCAAGATGGTGAGCAAGATTCATCAATTAAATCAATGTAGAAGTTGAAGCATCTACCTTGGAGATAAGAATAACACAAGGGATAGATGATTCATCAAGCTCAAAGAAATTCCTTGTTTTAGTCTCATTGCTCTCAAGCTTATATTTTAGCTCATCACACTCCTTGCTAAGCAATTTGAATTTGCACAACAAATGTTCATAATTTGTAGCAAGGGTTGCACTAAGATCATTGAGAGCATTGAGTTCTTTAATTTCATTAGTTTGTTTCTCAAGAATTCCTTTTTGCTCATGGACTAGCTCAACAAGATCATCAAGAGAGGTGGTGTCGGATTCATCATCACTTACATTGCTTTCCATACCTTTGGCCACAAGGCACATGTGTAGTGATGATGAAGGACCTTGCATGAACCGGGTGGTGAAGTTCTTTCTTGATTCATCACTTGAGTTAGGAGAACTTGATTCTCCACCACTTGTCCACACACGGACGATGATAGTTGCTTTTTGCCTTGGTCTCCTCTCCTTGACCACCTTCTTCTTGGGCTTGTGCTCGATCTTGGTGAACTTGATGTGTTGATGATGACGTCCTTCTCTCAAGTGGACGTTGTAGCCGTACATGTTGATTTTCTTCACATACTTGAAGATCTTCTTCACGTACTCGGCCACCATGGATTCAACCTCTATATCGTCACCATCGTCACCATCATCCTCGCTTGAGCTTCCATGAGTAGCCATCCTACTCAACATCTTCTCTTGTTGGCTTGAGAGAGCATGGCTTGTAGTTGGAGAGGATGGTTCTTGGGGCTTCTCTTGGGGCGCCTTCTTTGACTTGGGCATAAGTTGAAGCTCATGTGCCATGATCTTGCTCAAGATATGAGATGGCTTCAAATCTTCGAGCTTCTTCTCGTAGATGATTCCCTTCACCAAGTCATAAACGGGCTTCCAGAAACTTTGAAGGATCTTGCGGTTGATGTTCAAGTCTGTGATGTCCTTCACACCTAAAGCATTGATCTCATTGACAAGCACATTTAGGCGTGAGTACATAGATTCGGCATTTTCATTTGCAAGTTGCTTAAAGCTATTGAATTCCTCAAGGAGACAACCATAGCGTTCATTAGCAACTTCTTTTGAACCCTCATTTTGCTCCTTGATGGTTTTCCATAGCTCATGAGCATTTTCACAAGTAAAAACTCTATTGAAAACGCCTACATCTAGTGAGGACAAAATGATACTCTTAGCAATCACATCAAATTGCTTTTCGTTCTTAGTACCATTTTTCATTCCCTCATCAGTGACTCTCCAAACATCAAGGTCCTTTGCTTGGAGATAGGCCTCCATGAGAACCTTCCACCGAGGGTAGCCCGTGCATCGAAATGTGGAGCCAAACCCAAGGTATCCACCCCTTTCATTCCTCTATAGAGCAACTCACTAGGTGGTGAAGCCTAACCGTTCCATTGAGCCGGTTTTCACAATTTACCAATCGAATTGACGTATCCTTGTGAAGGAAGTGAGTCCCTGCTCTGATACCACTTGTAAGGAATCGGACGCTCGTTAGCCTAAGTGGGGGAGGGGGTGAATTAGGCAACTTTAAACCTTAACCTATGGCTTCACTATTTTTGCACAAAGGTAAACTAAAACATACTATCTAGATGTGCATCTATGGTTGTTCTAGTGAGAACTCCCATCCCAAAACAAGGTTTGCAACCTATAGTCAATCCTATCATGATACTACCCTAGGAAAGTAAAGGCAAGCAAAGATTGCAATAGAGTAAATGCGGAAATGTAAAGGGGATGAGAGAAGGCAAACTCTTGACACGCGATTTATCCCGTGGTATCGGTAGGCACTAAGCCACCCCTAGTCCATGTTGAAGCACTCACACAAGAGTATTGCTTCCGGTCACCATGTCTCTCCCAAGAGCACCACTTGACTCACCACAAAGGCTAGCTACTTAGGCACTTGCCAAGCTCCCGTGGTCACCTTGATGCCGCCTCCACTAAGGAGCTTCTCCACCAAGGAAGGGGGTCTCCACGTCCCCCGCACAAAGTGTCCTCGCCACTCCACACCAAGCCGGAGGGTCGATGACGATTGCCGGTGAGCCACTTAGGCCCCAAGGCTTCCGGCGAACCTTGTACAGCTGGATTCACTCAATAATCATCTCACAAGGTTGGCACAACCTTGGACTCACTTAGCTCTAAGCTAAGCCTAGAACTAAGCACATACACAAAGCATATGCAAGTCTAAGGATGAACAATTAAGTACTTTGATGGATTGGATATGATCTTCAATGAGTCTTGAACTCCTCTGCACTTCGACACAACCAAGCAACCTCAAATGGGTGAGTGGAGGGGGGTATAAATAGCCCAAGGCATCAAACTAGTCGTTGGCTAAAAGCTGCTGAAAAAGGTAGCGTCGGATGAACCGATGCTATGCTTTTCCAGGGCGTCGGTTCATCCGGTGCCCCTCCCACGTCACATAGCCGTTGAGGTTCTCTGACACAACTGCTCTGATGCTATGCACCGATGGTGCGTCGAATCATCCGGTGCTGAAGACCCCGCGGCCAAGTCGCCTCTGTTAGCTTCCATGCGACCGTCGGATAGACCGACGCTTCACCTTGACCAAGGCGTCAGATCATCCGGTACTAAAGGCTTCGTCTTGGCGCGTCTCTGTCTTGATTCAAACTGAGAGTCGGATAGACCGACGGTGTCCCCACTCAGACCGTCGGATCATCCGATGCTACTGTCTTCGCTGCTCTTCCTCTACAACTCGTCCGACGCTACTACAAGATGGACCGTCGGTTCATCCGACGGTGCCTAGGGTTTCACCAGTGTAACAACTCGTCCCACGATTGCACCGACGCTTGCTATTTGAGTACCGTCGGTTCATCCGACGGTGTCTTTTTCCTTCGTTTTCTTCGCGTCTTCAACTTGGATCTTTTCTTCAACTTAACATACTTAACATACTTAACATGCCATTACTTATAGCCTCCAAATATGTACTAAGTCCTCAAATTTGCTGTAAGTAACCTAACATGTCCATGGTATGTTAACTTGTGGTATGACATGTTAGCTTGGGCATGGTATGTTAACTTGTGCATGGTATGTTAACATGTGGTAACATCCATGGGACCAAGCAATGGCTACAAATACATGCTAGATAATGTGGTTAGTCCCATTACTTGTGTTAGCATGAGTCACCAAAATCAACTCGAACAAATGGAAAATAGGGCCATGCTCGCTACAGCTCCACAGTGGCCTCGATGTCGTCAAGGTCCTCCGACGCGCCACCGTCGAAGCCGGGCGGCTGCGTGGAGGACCGTTCAGCGCCTCGAGTTGGCGATCGAGTCCGCGCGCCGCGACTTCGATTTGGAGAGGAAGCAAGTCGAGGGTGAGCCACTGTTTGACTGCTTGTTGGTTTTTGCTTTAGAGGGTTCGCTTCCCCCTTTCTGATTTCTTTTCGTCTTGTCGATTCCAGGCTTGCGCACCGCCTTGGGGCACGCCGCTGGGCGGGCCGAGGCTCTGCAGGCCTCCTACAACTCCTCCGAGCAGGAGTTGCGGGAGCTGCGCGATGCGGCCCTCGAGACCGCCGTGTCGTTGAGGAGGGCGAGGCCCAAGCCGGCGGCTCGGCCGGCCGGCCGCCCGCGCGCCCTCGGCGGCCACGTCACGGAGCGGATGCGCCGGGCGTTGCACCTAGGCATCCAGAAGGCCCTCGGAGTGGTGCGATCCCACTACGAGGTCAACTTCGAGGCGCTGGCTGAAGGCTACATCGTTCCCGAGGGCGTCGAGGACGAGGTGGCTATGGAGCGTGTGGACGCGCTTGCCGCCGACGCCGCCGGGTTGCTCGCCGAGGCCTTCGAGGAGTTCCTCTTCCCGGACGCCGCAGACGCTGCTGCTCCTTCCGCCTGAAAGCAGTTTGGGCGCTAGGCCCATTTTTTGATGTGTATCAGTACTCTGGCCTCGTGGCCTTTTGTAAATAAACAAGTTGTTTCATGAACATGGGCATTTGCTGTAAATGAAATCGTTTGTTTATCACGCTTTTTGTTTCTCCTTCTTCCTGAGTAGATTCTAGTTAGGGGAGTTCGATTTTCGCAGGGGGCCCGCTGGGTTGGAGGCGAGAGAGAAGGGCCATAGCCACGCGACGTAGGCTATCTCTGGCTCGCACGCTCCTTCCGCTGTGCCGCCTGCGCCCTGTTCGAATCGTGGCTCGAGGTTGAAGTAGGAAACAAACTTAGCGCGTGTTGTTGTGTTTTTTGCGCGAAAAAATGGGACATTTTTGGGGGGGATGCCCCCCATAGTAGCCCACGAGGGTAACTTGGGTTTCAGGGGAAAGCCGAGTTGCCCTTTTATTAGACTTGGAGCATTTACATAGTTGACACCAACTGGGGCGTTGGCCATGTGATTTTACAACAGAAGGTACTTGGAAATCCTAGCTAAGGGTAGAAGCGACGTAGCTGTTGGATGTTCCAAGCGTTGGTGAGTTCTTCGCCGTCCTCGTTGGCAGCTTGTACGTGCCCGTCTTGAGCACCTTCACCACGACCTAGGGTCCCTCCCATGGGGGCGATAGCTTGTGGCGCCCTCGGTTATCTTGGCGCAGCCTTAGGACCAGATCCCCTTCGCTGAAATCCCTTCGACGTATCTTGCGTGCTTGGTAACGTCGTAGGGACTGTTGATACCTTGCGGAGTGCATCAACGCCACGAGGCGTACTTCGTCTAGCTGGTCCAGCGAGTCCTCGCGGGCTCGCTGGTTAGCATCCTCGTCGTAGCCTCAAACCCTGGGCGACCCGTATTCTAAGTCCGTGGGGAGGACGGCCTCCGCGCCATGGACCAGGAAAAACGGGGTGAACCCGGTGGCTCTGCTTGGGGTGGTCCTTAGGCTCCACACGACTGCTGGTAGTTCTTGGAGCCATTTTCGTCCAGATTTGTTGAGCTGGTCGAAAATTCTGGGCTTGAGGTCTTGTAGGATCATGCCGTTGGCGCGCTCCACTTGGCCGTTGGTCTGTGGGTGTGCCACAGCTGCCCAATCCACGCGGATGTGGAACTTATCACGAACTCCAAGAACTTCGGCTCGTGAATTGGGACCCATTGTCTGTGATGATGGAGTTTGGCACTCCAAAGCGGTATACGATGTCGGTGAAGAACGTGACCGCCCTTGCTCGGCCCTTAAATTCGTGATGGGGCGCACCTCCACCCACTTGGAGAATTTGTTGATCGCGACAAGCGGATGGGTGAAGCCCCCGGCGCCTTCCGCGGGGGCCCGACGATGTCCAACCCCCACACGGCGAACGGCCATGTCACGGGGATCGTTTGCAGGGCATGAGCGGGCAAGTTGGACTTGCGGGCGTAGAACTGGCACCCTTCGCAGGTGCGTACAATTTCGCTGGCATCCGCGACCGCGGTAGGCCAATAAAAGCCCTGGCGGAACGCGTTGCCGACGAGGGTGCGCGGCGCGGCGTGGTGGCCGCAGATCCCCGCGTGGATGTCCCGTAGGAGCTCGCGCCCCTCGGGAATGGGTATACACCACTGGAGGATGCCAGAGGCGGCGCGCTTGTACAGCTCGCCCTCGACGAGGGTGAAAGATTTGGCCATCCTGGCGATGCGCCTGGCTGCGGCCCGATCCGCGGGGAGTTCCCCTCGAGCGATCCAGGCGATGTATTTTTCCCCGCCAATCCGCTTGGACAGGAGCCGGCTCTATGTCCATCGCATCGACCTCGATGGAGCCGTACCCCTCGAGAAGGGAGAGCACGTACGCCTCGTTCGAGGGGTCCTCATCCATGGGTTCCGCACCCGCTGGATTCGAGGGAGCCCCCGAGGGTCCGTCGTGGCTCGAGGGGTAGGGCTCGAATGCGACCGAGGGCTGCGCGATGTCGCGCGCGAAAATGTTCGGGGGAACGGTGATCCGCCCGGACGCAATCTTCGCTAGCTCGTCTGCTTCCTCGTTGTACCGGCGGGGTACATGATTAAGCTCGATGCCGTAGAACTTGTCTTCGAGGGCCTGCAATACTTAACGAGTAGTCCTCAAGTGTCCCTGAGTGCTTCAAGTAGTCTTGATGGACTGATTCTTGGCTAAGTATTGCAGGTGCAGGTTGCGGCTTGACTCGTGTTGGTGCAGGTGAAGAACAAGCGCGAAAGGTCGTCGCCGGTGAGGCCTCCAGGTGTGGAGAAGACAAGTAGGCTTTGTTCGAGGGACCCGTGGCCGGCGGGGGTCAAGTGCGGGCCGCATGGTGGCATGAACGACAAGATGAAGTCGTGGACGGTTTCTTGGTTGAGCCTCAAAACCAAGGTCGAGCCGGGACTACGTGGGAGCCAAGTCATGAGTGGAGATTGGCGGAGGCTACACCGAGTTCGCGGGGTTTCCGGTGGTTCACCGTAAAACCACCGGGTTCCTTGGTTGATCCACAAAGCCAAGACCGAGAACCGAAGACGGAGGTGCGAGAAGCACCGGACCGGTCTGACCGGTGGGTCTGACCGGTCGGCCGGGAGGAGCACCGGTCGACCGGTGTGCGACGACGCGGTCCGGAATCTTCGAAGCGGAGGACACGCGTCGGGATCGCATGGCTTGCGTCGAGGCTACGCAGGGTGCGGTTGCGGGCATCCGTCCGATGGTGAAGACATCAAGAATTCCAAATCCGCCCTTGAGGGGCTTGTATCCCTAGTTAGTAGAGAGGGGCATTTTAGACATTCGGTTGCCGCCTATATAACCCAAGAGGTGAGAGGATGGCAGCCAACTCTTGGAACCCTAGCTCATTTGTTTTCCTATTTTCCACCTATTTTCCTTAGGTTTTCTCTAGGACTAGCAAGAGAGCTTCACGGAGAGATCTTGTAGAGAGGGATGGATGATCGGGTGGCTTGCTAGACCTTTTACGAACCTTTGTTTCATGTATAGATGATTCGGCGTGGTTCCTCAAGGTTTGGATGTGTTTTCCCCGGTTGTTCTTGGTGGTGATTTTCGGAGCCCTTTCTCGGTGATTTCGTTGGGGTGTTTTAGGGGCTTTTCTCTTGGGGATTTGATGGGGGAAATTTGTGGGAACCCTTCGTGGTTCTTTGGGCTGTGATTCCCCTTCCAAAATCCGTGAGTAAAAGTGCTCGATTTTGGGGTTTTCTTGAGTTCTTGGGTTGGAAGTGCTTTCGGCGGGATTTCTTCGATTCCTCCTTTTTGGACGAGATTTGGTGGGATTAAACTTGGCTATGGACTCCTCATGAGGTGTTCCTGATATCCCCAAAGTCTTGTTCAAGTCCGTGGAGCGATTCGGGAGATCGAGATTTGGATTTGGGGGAGTTGACCCGCGGGTGCTGTTCATCCCGAGCGGCCCAGGCTACACCGGTCTGACCGGTGCTCTTGACCGGTCTGACCGGTGCAACCCTCTATGGGATTTTGCTCGGGTGAACGTCTTTGTGTGTTCGTTGTTGTCCCGTGGTGCTGCTGTTTCGAGTTTGGGTCCGTTTGGTGGTCGGTTGGCCTATTTGGTGTCTTGGGGGCTTTCAGGCTGCCATCGGTCTGACCGGTGTGTCTCACCGTTCTAACCGGTGTAGAGCCACTTAGTGGAAGTTGCTCAGGTTCACGTGCAGGGACCGGTCTGACCAGTGGTGCTCACCGGTCTGACCGGTGTGGGTCTGTAGACTCGAGGTTTGGTTTTTCCGCTGCGTTTCTCGGGTCGGAAGGTTGCGTGTTGGTTCCTAGGTCCAGTGGCACTCCAGTGGCTACGTGGGCTTGACCAACCTTGGTAGTGAGTCGGAGACGTGTGTTGGAAGCCGCGTTCGTCTTGTTGGAGTTTTCATTTCCTTCGAGAAGAATTTTTATCGGCTCCCATTCACTCCCCCCCCCCCCTCGGTTCGCCGTATCGGTCCTTCAAGTGGTATCGAGCCGGTTCGGGTCTTTGTTGACTATAACCGCTCTAAGATCCAAGGATGGCGTACCGGGAACGGGGTTCGGGTCCTCCACACTTCGATGGCAAGAACTACCGGATGTGGAGCAAGCGGATGGGTGCGTTCCTCCGCGGAAAGGGTCACCGTTCTTTGGGATGTCACGGTGGACACAGGCTATGTCCAGCCGATGGATTTCCTTGCTCCGGGGGTCGAGGGGACGGATTCGACGCCAACAATAAGGCGGTCGACTACTTGTTTCGTGCTTTGTGTCAGCCTGAGTTCGATCGGGTGCACACCGAGCACTTGGCTTGTAGGATTTGGGCGGTGTTGAAGGAGGCTCATGTTGGGAACACCCAGGTTCAGGCACGGTTGTATGCGACCTACCGGAGAGAGTACGAGAACTTCACTCATCTCCCCGGTGAGTCCATCGATGCCTTGTTTCAGAGGTTCATGGTGGTGGTGAACAACATGAGGGCCAATGTGGACGTGCTCCCGTACGATGATCATGATAGAGCGGTCAAGCTCTTACACTCTTTGGATCGTATGATATGGGGCGGAAAGTTCGAGGCCATAGTCGAGTCGGAGCGGTATGATACTCTGACGGTGAACGAGCTGTTCTCGAAGCTCAAGTCGGCTGAGGTGGATAGGGGCATGACTGCCAAGCTCGAGGGACCGACTGATTCCCATAGTCTTGCCCTCGTTGGTGGTTCCAAAGGAAAGACTAACTCTAACCCATCCACCAGGATGTTCTCGTTTTCCTCTTTGATGTCTATGCCAGATGAGGTGTTTGATGACCTTGGAGAGGACGAGCTGGCGCTGTTGACGAGGCGGTTCGAGAGGCTGCACGAGAACCGCGTGAACATGAAGAGGAACACGAGGACTTGCTTCCAGTGCGGCAAGCCGGGACACTTCGTCGCCGACTGCCCGGAGAAGGCCGAGAACAAGGACAGCTACAAGCACAAGCCGAGGAAGAACGATGATAAGTACCGTTCGAGGCGCGACCACAAGAGCAAGCACAAGAACAAGTACAAGGACGAGCGACGATCGAGGAAGAAGGAGGGCTGAGGCAAGGCCCGAGCGATGGTTGGAGCGAGCGACGTCGACTCCAGTTCCGCATACTCCACCTCGAGCTCGAGCAGCAGCGACGACGAGGGAGATCGCCGCAAGAACAAGAAGTCGTCCAAGAACACCGAGCGGGCGAGCCGCTTCGCGAGAGACGGCCTCGCACCATGGCGTTGAGCTCCGGCAGCAAAGAAGAGCACACGGAGCGACTCGGACTGCGAGTCCGACGACGAGGTGCGTGATGAGCTTCCCCTTCTTGCGCCAGAGAATGAGAGGCTTGGCTCTTTGCTTGATAACCGTGATGACATGCTTAGAGAGGCCAAGAAAATGAGGAAAGATCTTAGGGCTTCACTCGAGGATGCTAGGACTAGAGTGGCCGAGCTAGAGACACGGGTGCTTGATAGCAAGCTTGAGATTGATTCTCTTAAGGCTAGCCCCGTTGTTTCGATGAGAATGATTGTGCTTGATTGCTCCATATTCCTTGCCGATCTTGCTTTGTTTAAGGAGAAGCATGCCTCCAAGTGTGAGGAACTAGATGTGCTTAGGGTTGAAGTGGTCGAGCTTAAGTCTAGACCTCGCTTTGCTAGGTGCTTGCACTTCTTGCCCCGTTTTGCATGCTAAGATTGATGAGATGCATGCGTACACTAGTTCGCTCGAGGCTAAATTGAAGCAACCCATGCCTACATCTTGCTCTACCCGTGAAATGCATGCATTGAAAAATTTGGAGCTTGCACATTATGTTGATCGTTTGCGGGATGAGAATGATGATTTGAGGAAGTTGATGGGTTGGTTGTCCCGGTCACGAGCCTCGGTTGAGGATGATGATCGAGGCCTTTAAGAGGCAAGATGGTGAGGGGCTTGGGGCAAACAAGGTTGGTGAGGGAAGTGGAGAGAATATCCGGAGCCACCAAAAACCCACCACAAAAATGATTTCCCCCCAAAACCTAACCATCTAAGGAACCGACTAGACACAACCCCGGCTCCACCCGTGTTTCCTACACCCACAAATGATCTTCAAAAGCCTATCAAGTTTGTGAGCACTTCGGGGAAGGTGTTCTTTGGGAAGGAAAGTGAGAAGGCTAGTGGTGAGAAACGGGTGGAGGGTTTGAGTGGAGAGAAACCAAGTGAGCGACCACATCCCAAGCCAAAGCCTAAGCTTGTGAGGTTCCATTGTGGCTATTGTGGGAGAGATGGCCATAAGGAGGAGTTTTGCTTCAAGAGGAAGCGAGAGGAGAGAATGGAGAAGGAGTGGGCTAACAAGGACAAGTACCACCCTTCGATGGTGTACTTGAGCCTCGTATGCGGATGCCCGGGGGCAAGGCGATTGTGAGGACGAGTTCGGGCTTGGGGAGAGAAGAAGGCTGCAGTGGTCTTTCTTCGCCCGTGCCACACCGGTCGGGCCGGTGTGGGGCACCGTCGGCCGGTGCGAGGCACAGACGACACGGTTCGGGTTTCGAGCTCGTACAGGTGCGAGGGTTGTTTTTGGTGGTCGTGGTTCTGGTGGTTGGGCTGGAAAGGGTGCAGGTGGTCAGTTTGCTAGGCGTTCTCCACCTCGTGCTCAATACGGGGATTGGAGGAGTCGAGGTGTTGAGTTGGAGAGGAAGGACGTTCCACGGGCTTTCTTGCGTGGATTTGGTCCTCCTCCAGGCAGAGAGGGGTGGTTCCCTCAGGGTGGTTACCGTGGTGGTGTTCATGGAGGTAGTTTTGGTAGGAAAGATGCTTTGGTTGGTGCTAACCCCACTTTCGAGCAAATGGCTCGGCACTGGTTTTCCTCCTTTGGTACTAACCCCAGTGCTGAGTCGTTTGTTCGCTCACGTGCCTATTTTTTGATTTTCAGGTGGGAGACTTGAAGAACATTTGGTTGATTTACTCCGGTTGCTCAAGGCATATGACCGGAGACAGGGGGTGGTTCTCAAGTCTCGTCCCGGTGGTGACGAAGAGGTACATCACCTTTGGGGACAATGGGCGTGGGCGTGTGCTTTTAGAAGGTGAGATAAAAGTGAGTGACAAGATCACTCTGAGGCGTGTTGCTCTTGTTCAATCGCTGGGGTACAATTTGCTTTCTGTGTCCCATTTGTTGGATGAGGGTTTTGAGGTGTTGTTTCGGCCTGGTGGTTCTCGGATTGTGGACTCTCGAGGGGACCTTGTCTGTATGGTCGTTCCCGAGGGTCAGGTGTTTCGTGCTGATTTTTCTCAGTCTTCGGGTGTGGAGCGTTGTTTCTTGGCTGGTTCTTCGAGTGAGTTGTGGAAGTGGCATAGGAAGTTGGGTCACTTGATCTTTGACCTTTTGTCTCGCTTGAGTAAACTCAATTTGGTCCGAGGATTGCCACGGTTGAGGCTTGAGAAAGAGTTGGTTTGTGCGCCGTGTAGGCATGCCAAGATGGTGGCCTCTTCTCACCCGCCTCTCACCGATGTGATGACTGAGCGTCCATGCGAGGCTGCTCCATATGGACCTTGTTGGCCCGGCTCGTGTGCGATCCGCGGGTGGGAAGTGGTATGTCCTTGTTGTGGTGGACGACTATTCTCGGTATGCGTGGGTGTTCTTTCTCGAGGAGAAGGGGGAGACGTTTGGTTTTGTTCGAGATCTAGTCTTGAGGTTGAGGAACGAGAGGCACGGAGATGCCATACGAGCTATCCGCGGTGATAATGGCTCGGAATTCGGGAACTCTCGTTTTGAAACCTTTTGTCATGACTTGGGTCTTGAGCACCGCTTTTCGAGTCCGTATACGCCTCCCCGGAATGGTGTTGTGGAAAGGAAGAACGGGACCTTGTGCGAGATGGCTCGGACGATGCTTGATGAGCATAGGACTCCGAGGAGGTATTGGGCCGAGGCGGTGAATACCGCATGCTATGTGTCGAACAGGATATACCTCAGAGTGCACAAGAAGAAGACATGCTATGAGTTGATGCATGGTCGCACACCCAAGGTGAGTCACTTCCATGTCTTTGGTTGCAAGTGTTTCATTCTGAAGAAAGGCAGGAAGTTGGATAAGTTTGAGGCTAGGTCTGTCGATGGCATTTTCTTTGGTTATGCATCTCATTCTAGAGCATATCGTGTGCTCAATCTTGAAACTAACCAAATTGTGGAGACTTGCGAGGTAACCTTCGACGAGACAGAGCCACGTAGTCAGCTTGTCTTTGAGTGTGCAGGTGATGATGAGCTTGGCGAGGAGATTTTTCAGGAGGAGGAGCATGAACATGGTGATGATGAAGATGGCGGTGTGGTGCCCCCGCCGAACATGTACCCACTACTTCGACTACGATGATGGATGGACCCTCTCGCTACACCTACGACGACAAATCAAGAACGAGGAGAAGGCGATGCCGAGGGGGGAGGTAGCTTCGAGGCGAGAACCTCCCCGGCGAGTTCAAGTGGATCACCCGGCTTCGAGGATCATCGGCGACATGAATGAACGCACTACACGGTCGAGGGTTCGAAACAATTCCCATTTTGCTCATGCTGCATTTGTTGCTTCTTTCGAGCCCAAAGACATTGGACACGCACTATCCGATCACAATTGGGTTAACTCGATGCATGAGGAGTTGGAGAACTTTGAGAGGAATCGGGTGTGGGAGTTGGTTGACCCTCCCCCCGGGGTGTAAGCCGATTGGTACAAAGTGGGTGTGGAAAAACAAAGAGGGAGAGAAGGGTGAGGTTGTGAGGAACAAGTCGAGACTTGTTGCTCAAGGGTTCAGTCAGAAGGAGGGGATCGACTACGAGGAGACCATTGCTCCCGTAGCCCGTTTGGAGGCGATTAGGATCCTTCTAGCCTTTTCTGTGGCTAAAGGGTTCAAGTTGCACCAAATGGATGTGAAGAGTGCTTTCCTGAATGGTGTGTTGGAGGAAGAAGTGTATGTGAGGCGACCTCGGGGTTTGAGAGTGAGAAGTACCCCCACCGGGTGTACAAGTTGAGGAAGGCGCTGTATGGGTTGAAGCAAGCGCCTAGAGCTTGGTATGGCGAGGTTGAGGGGGTTCTTGTTTGAGAGAGGTTTTGAGATGGGGAAGGTCGATCGGACCTTGTTTTTGTTGAGGCAGGGGCGAGAGATATCCCGATTGTGCGGTGTGTACGTGGATGATATTGTCTTTGGTGGCTCATCTAACTCTCTTGTTGCGAGGTTTGCGGATGATATGAGCGAGGGAGTTTGAGATGAGCATGATGGGTGAGTTGCGAGTTCTTCCTCGGGCTACAAATGAAGCAATCAAAGGAAGGAACATTTGTGCACCGGAGCTAAGTACACCAAGGACATTGTGAGGAAGTTCAAGATGGAGGACTCCAAGGCTATGACGACGCCGATGAGTACGACTACAGCTCTTGATGCGGACGAGGAAGGTGAACACGTGGACCAGAAGGAGTACCGGAGCATGATCGGGTCACTCCTCTACTTGACGGCGACGAGGCCGGACATACAATTCTCGGTGTGTCTGTGCGCTCGTTTTCAAGCGTCTCCGAGGACTTCGCATCGGCAAGCAGTGAAGCGAATTTTCAAGTACTTGCGTCACACTCCCGACTTCGGCCTTTGGTACTCCGCGTCCTCTTCTTTGGCGCTTCATGGCTTTTCAGACGCGGATTTTGCCGGGTGTCGGTTGGATAGGAAGTCCACTTCTGGGACTTGCCTGTTTTTGGGTTCTTCGTTGGTGTCTTGGTCTTCCCGTAAGCAGTCGAGTGTTGCTCAATCCACGACCGAGGCCGAGTATGTTGCCGCTGCTAGTTGTTGCTCTCGGCTCCTTTGGATCACCTACACCATGAGTGACTTTGGTGAGGAGTATACCCATGTCCCACTTCAATGTGATAGCACCAGTGCCATAAGCGTTGCAAAGAACCCAGTGCTCCATTCCAAAACCAAGCACATAGAAGTGAGGTATCATTTCCTGAGAGACAACGTTGAGAAAGGAAAGATAGCGTTGATCCATGTACCCACACATGACCAACTAGCCGATATTTTCACCAAACCCCTAGATCAAGCAACTTTCACTCGTTTGCGGGGGGAACTTGGTGTGTGTTTGATTTCTTGAGTTGGGTGTGTGGGAGCTCTCTTTTGCCGGTGGTGTCGAGCCCGTTTTGCCTCCCCTCGAGGAGCCGGTTTGTAGCATATGTATAGCTTTCCTTTGTGCATTTCTTGCATTTGGCATGGCATATGTAACATGATGTATAGGCATCCTTGTATCTTAGATTGCATGCATTTTGTATCATATGCATTGGTTAGGAAAAGCTTCTCTCATATACATTGTTCACCATGGAATGAAATATATGTCCTTATGAGCTTGTTTGGTATGATATGGTTAGTTTGGCTTAGCTCTTGATGATCTTGATGAATAATCCATGGTTGATAGCTATGCTTTTGAAAAATGTCACATGTATGCTCTCTCATGTGTAAATGCCTTTATATGCTCTTGACATGTTTTTGTGGCTTTGCTATGCTTAATTTGTGGTTGGATAGCTAGTTTATTGATCATATGAGGCCAAAGCCTGATTTGCCATCATGAATGTTTAGCCCTCTTGATTTATCTTGTGGAGGAGCATAAGTTCCTTTTTGTCGCAAAGACATTTCATGTACCATTTACAAATCTGAAAATGAAATGAACAATGCTTGGAAAATATGCTCCCATGTCATATGTGCTGAATTTAATTTGCTTTGGGTGCTAAACCGTTGCATGATGCCTACCAATGAGAAGTCTCATACATAGAAGTAGGCACATGGCTCGGTGGCTTTGACATGACATGAGGTGCTTGTGGGTGTTTGTGATGGTCTTACGATTACAATGGCTGTCCTAGCATGAAGTTTGTGTGGCTTTGCCATTTTGATATGTTTTGATCATGTTTAGGACTTTGCACATGAGAGGCAAGTTTTCGCAAAATTGCCAAAATCCTTCTTAGCTTCGTCCAATGGTTGTGAAACTTGGTGATCATGTAGTTGAGATCGATACAAAGCCGTAGAGTATCTAACTTGCTCATTTGGACATGTGTAGCATTCTTTGTTGAATTTTGTCTATTTGAGAAGCTCTAGGTTGAAAGTTTTGCATTTTTGGCTTGATTCATGCATTGCCAACAAGGGGGAAAAGTTTGAGCTTGAAATGGCTTCTTTGGACGTGTTTAGAAGGTTTTCGAGTGGTTTCGAGCCATTTCGGGCTCTCGTTGTGCACCGGTCGACCGGTCGGGGTCACCGGTTTGACCGGTGTGAGTCTTGGTTCTCGTTCACATGTTGCACACCGGTCCGACCGGTGGTGTTGACCGGTCCGACCGGTCGGGGGCTGTTTTGTTGCGGTTGCCGCCTGTTTCAAGTGGTGTCTTGCATGCATTCGTCCAGGGGGAGTTGCATTGGTTCAGGGGGAGCTTGCATGTGTGCAGGGGGAGCTCTTTGTGAGTGTTCGAGCTGTGTTTCGGTGGTTTGTGCTCTTTGCTTGAGCTTTGCTTTGTCTCGGATGTGTCGAGCCGTTGCCCTTGCTTAAGGGGTCCGAGACTTGTTTCCTTCAAGTGATCTTTCTCTTTGCCTTTGTTCGGTTTTCGATCGCTTGTTGGAGTTTCTTTTTGTTCGTTTCTTTTCTTTTTTTTCTTTTCTCTCTTGTTACTTTCGTGTGGGTGTTGTCAATGCACTCATCAAGGGGGAGATTGAGGACCATGTGTGGTTCGAGGACCGGTGGATGGTCGCTTCCTTCTGTGATGAGTGATTGACAACGTTGTGTGGACTGATTCTTGGCTAAGTATTGCAGGTGCAGGTTGCGGCTTGACTCGTGTTGGTGCAGGTGAAGAACAAGCGCGAAAGGTCGTCGCCGGTGAGGCCTCCGGGTGTGGAGAAGACAAGTAGGCTTTGTTCGAGGGACCGGTGGCCGGCGGGGGTCAAGTGCGGGCCGCATGGTGGCATGAACGACAAGATGAAGTCGTGGACGGTTTCTTGGTTGAGCCTCAAAACCAAGGTCGAGCCGGGACTACGTGGGAGCCAAGTCATGAGTGGAGATTGGCGGAGGCTACACCGAGTTCGCGGGGTTTCCGGTGGTTCACCAAAAAACCACTGGGTTCCTTGGTTGATCCACAAAGCCAAGACCGGAGAACGAAGACGGAGGTGCAGCAGCACCAGACCGGTCTGACCGGTGGGTCTGACCGGTCTGACCGGTGGGGACCGGTCTGACCGGTGAGGAGCACCGGTCTGACCGGTGTGCGACGACGCAGTCCGGAATCTTCGAAGCGGAGGACACGCGTCGGGATCGCATGGCTTGCGTCGAGGCTACGCAGGGTGCGGTTGCCGGGCATCCGTCCGATGGTGAAGACATCAAGAATTCCAAATCCGCCCTTGAGGGGCTTGTATCCCTAGTTAGTAGAGAGGGGCATTTTAGACATTCGGTTGCCGCCTATATAACCCAAGAGGTGAGAGGATGGCAGCCAACTCTCGGAACCCTAGCTCATTTGTTTTCCTATTTTCCACCTATCTTCCTTAGGTTTTCTCTAGGACTAGCAAGAGAGCTTCACGGAGAGATCTTGTAGAGAGGGATGGATGATCGGGCGGCTTGCTAGACCTTGTACGAACCTTTGTTTCATGTATAGATGATTCGGCGTGGTTCCTCAAGGTTTGGATGTGTTTTCCCCGGTTGTTCTTGGTGGTGATTTTCGGAGCCCTTTCTCGGTGATTTCTTTGGGGTGTTTTCGGGGCTTTTCTCTTGGGGATTTGATGGGGGAAATTTGTGGGAACCCTTCGTGGTTCTTTGGGCTGTGATTCCCCTTCCAAAATCCGTGAGTAAAAGTGCTCGATTTTGGGGTTTTCTTGAGTTCTTGGGTTGGAAGTGCTTTCGGCGGGATTTCTTCGATTCCTCCTTTTTGGACGAGATTTGGTGGGATTAAACTTGGCTATGGACTCCTCACGAGGTGTTCCTGATATCCCCAAAGTCTTGTTCAAGTCCGTGGAGCGATTCGGGAGATCGAGATTTGGATTTGGGGGAGTTGACCCGCGGTGTCTTTGTTCATCCCGAGTCGCCCGTGCTACACCGGTCCGACCGGTGCTTTTGACCGGTCTGACCGGTGCAACCCTCTGTGGGATTTTGCTCGGGTGAATGTCTTTGTGTGTTCGTTGTTGTCCCGTGGTGCTTCTGTTTCGAGTTTGGGTCCGTTTGGTGGTCGGTTGGCCTGTTTGGTGTCTTGGGGGCTTTCAGGCTGCCATCGGTCTGACCGGTGTGTCTCACCGGTCTGACCGGTGTAGAGCCACTTAGTGGAAGTTGCTCAGGTTCACCTGCAGGGACCGGTCGACCGGTGGTGCTCACCGGTCCGACCGTGTGGGTCCGTAGACTCGAGGTTTGGTTTTTCCGCTGCGTTTCTCGGGTCGGAAGGTTGCGTGTTGGTTCCTAGGTCCAGTGGCACTCCAGTGGCTACGTGGGCTTGACCAACCTTGGTAGTGAGTCGGAGACGTGTGTTGGAAGCCGCGTTCGTCTTGTTGGAGTTTTCATCTCCTTCGAGAAGAATTTTTATCGGCTCCCATTCACTCCCCCCCTCTCTGGTTCGCCGTATCGGTCCTTCAGAGGTTGTGAGGAACAAGTCGAGACTTGTTGCTCAGGGGTTCAGTTAGAAGGAGGGGATCAACTACGAGGAGACCTTTGCTCCCGTAGCCCGTTTGGTGGCGATTAGGATCCTTCTAGCCTTTTCTGTGGCTAAAGGGTTCAAGTTGCACCAAATGGATGTGAAGAGTGCTTTTCTGAATGGTGTGTTGGAGGAAGAAGTGTATGTGAGACAGCCTCTGAGTTTGAGAGTGAGAAGTACCCCCACCGGGTGTACAAGTTGAGGAATGCGCCATATGGGTTGAAGCAGGCGCCTAGAGCTTGGTATGGCAGGTTGAGGGGGTTCTTGTTTGAGAGAGGTTTTGAGATGGGGAAGGTCGATCAGACCTTGTTTTTGCTTCGAGGGCGGGCGAGATATCCCGATTGTGCGGGTGTACGTGGATGATATTGTCTTTGGTGGCTCGTCTAACTCTCTTGTTGCAAGGTTTGCAGATGATATGAGCAGGGAATTTGAGATGAGCATGATGGGTGAGTTGCAGTTCTTCCTCGGACTACAAATCAAGCAATCAAATGAAGGAACATTTGTGCACCAGGCTAAGTACACCAAGGACATTGTGCGGAAGTTCAAGATGGAGGACTCCAAGGCTATGATGATGCCGATGAGTACGACTACAGCTCTCGATGCGGACGATGAAGGTGAACACGTGGACCAGAAGGAGTACCGGAGCATGATCGGGTCACTCCTCTACTTGACGGCGACGAGGCCAGACATCCAGTTCTCGGTGTGTCTGTGCGCTCGTTTTCAAGCATCTCCGAGGACTTCGCATCGGCAAGTGGTGAAGAGAATTTTCAGGTACTTGCGTCACACTCCTGACTTCGGCCTTTGGTACTCCGCGTCCTCTTCTTTGGCGCTTCATGGTTTTTCAGACGCGGATTTTGCCGGGTGTCGGTTGGATAGGAAGTCCAATTCTGGGACTTGCCAGTTTTTGGGTTCTTCTTTGGTGTCTTGGTCTTCCCGCAAGCAGTCGAGTGTTTCTCAATCCACGACCGAGGCCGAGTATGTTGCCACTGCTAGTTGTTGCTCTTAGCTCCTTTGGATCACCTACACCATGAGTGACTTTGGTGAGGAGTATACTCATGTCCCACTTCAATGTGATAGCACCAGTGCCATAAGCATTGCAAAGAACCCAGTGCTCCATTCCAAAACCAAACACATAGAAGTGAGGTATCATTTCCTGAGAGACAACGTAGAGAAAGGAAAGATAGCTTTGATCCATGTACCCACACATGACCAACTAGCCGATATTTTCACCAAACCCCTAGATCAAGCAACTTTCACTCGTTTGCGGGGGGAACTTGGTGTGTGTTTGATTTCTTGAGTTCGGTGTGTGGGAGCTCTCTTTTGCCGGTGGTGTCGAGCCCATTTTGCCTCCCCTCGAGGAGCCGGTGGTAGCATATGTATAGCTTCTCTTTGTGCATTTCTTGCATTTGGCATGGCATATGTAACATGATGTATAGGCATCCTTGTATCTTAGATTGCATGCATTTGTACCATATGCATTGGTTAGGAAAAGCTTCTCTCATATACATTGTTCACCATGGAATGAGATATATGTCTTTGTGAGCTTGTTTGGTATGCTATGGTTAGTTTGGCTTAGCTCTTGATGATCTTGATGAATAGATAGCTATGCTTTTGAAAAATGTCACATGTATGCTCTCTCATGTGTAAATGCCATTATATGCTCTTGACATGTTTTTGTGGCTTTGCTATGCTTAATTTGTAGTTGGATAGCTAGTTTATTGATCATATGGGGCCAAAGGCTCATTTGCCATCATGAATGTTTAGCCCTCTTGTTTTATCTTGTGGAGGGGCATAAGTTCCTTTTTGTCGCAAAGACATTTCATGTACCATTTACAAATCTGAAAATGAAATGAAAAATGCTTGGAAAGGTGCTCCCATGTCATATGTGCTGAATTTAATTTGCTTTGGGTGCTAAACCGTTGCATGATACCTACCAATGAGAAGTCTCATACATAGAAGTAGGCACATGGCTCGGTGGCTTTGACATGACATGAGGTGCTTGTGGGTGTTTGTGATGGTCTTGTGATTAGAATGGCTGTCCTAGCATGAAGTTTGTGTGGCTTTGCCATTTTGATATGCTTTGATCATGTTTAGGACTTTGCTCATGAGAGGCAAGTTTTTCGCAAAATTGCCAAAATCCATCTTAGCTTCGTCCAATGGTTGTGAAACTTGGTGATCATGTAGTTGAGATCAATACGAAGCCGTAGAGTATCTAACTTGCTCGTTTGGACATGTGTAGCATTCTTTGTTGAGTTTTGTCTATTTGAGAAGCTCTAGGTTCAAAGTTTTGCATTTTTGGCTTGATTCATGCATTGTCAATAAGGGGGAGATGTTTGAGCTTGAAATGGCTTACTGAACGCATTTAGAAGGTTTTCAGGTGGTTTCGAGTCATTTCTGGGCTCTGTTGTGCACCGGTTTGACCGGTGAAGAGTACCGGTCTGACCGGTGTGAGTGCTTGTCCTGTACACATGTTGGGCGTCCTGTACACATGTTGGGCACCGGTCTGACCGGTGGTGATGACCGGTCTGACCGGTGTAAGCTGAAGTTGCTGCAGCTGCCCTGTTTTCAGCTGGTTTGCATGCATTCGTCCAGGGGGAGGTGCATTGGTTCAGGGGGAGCTCTTTGTGGTTTTTTGAGCTTTGCTTTGGTGGTTTGCGCTCTTTGTTTGAGCTTTGTTTTGTCTCGGATGTGTCGAGCCGTTGCCCTTGCCTAAGGGGTCCGAGACTTGTCTTCTTCAAGCGATCTTGCTCTTTGCCTTTGTTTGGCTTTCGATCGCTTGTTGGAGTTTCTTTTTGTTCGTTTCTTTTCTTTTTCTTTTCTCTCTTGCTACTTTCGTGTGGGTGTTGTCAATGCACTCATCAAGGGGGAGATTGAGGACCATGTGTGGTTCGAGGACCGGTGGATGGTCGCTTCCTTGTGTGATGAGTGATTGACAACATTGTGTGGACTGATTCTTGGCTAAGTATTGCAGGTGCAGGTTGCGGCTTGACTGGTGTTGGTGCAGGTGAAGAACAAGCACGAAAGGTCATCGCCGGTGAGGCCTCCAGGTGTGGAGAAGACAAGTAGGCTTCGTTCGAGGGACCCGGTGGCCAGCGGGGTGAAGTGCGGGCCGCATGGTGGCATGAACAGCAAGATGAAGACATGGACGGTTTCTTGGTTGAGCCTCAAAACCAAGGTCGAGCCGGGACTGCGTGGGAGCCGAGTCATGAGTGGAGATTGGCGCAGGCTACACCGAGTTCGCGGGGTTTCCGGTGGTTCACCAGAAAACCACAGGGTTCCTTGGTTGATCCACAAAGCCAAGACCGAAGAACCGAAGACGGTCGTTGCGGCAAGGCACTGCGACCGGTCGACCAGTGGGTCTGACCGGTGGGGACCGGTCTGACCGGTGAGGAGCACCGGTCTGACCGGGGTGCGACGACGCAGTCCGGAATCTTCGAAGCAGAGGACACGCGTCGGGATCGCATGGCTTGCATCGAGGCTACGCAGGGTGCGATCGCCGAGCATCCGTCCGATGGTGAAGACATCAAGAATTCCAAATCCGCCCTTGAGGGGCTTGTATCCCTAGTTAGTGGACAAGGGCATTTTAGACATTCAGTTGCCTCCATATAACCCAAGAGGTGAGAGGATGGCAGCCAACTCTTGGAACCCTAGCTCATTAGTTTTCCTATTTTTCCACCTATTTTCCTTAGGTTTTCTTTAGGACTAGCAAGAGAGCTTCACGGAGAGATCTTGTTGAGAGGGATGGATGATCGAGCGGCTTGCTAGACCTTGTACGAACCTTTGTTTCATGTATAGATGATTCGCGCGTGGTTCCTCAAGGTTTGAATGTGTTTTCCCCGGTAGTTCTTGGTGGTGATTTTCGGAGCCCTCTCTCGGTGATTTCTTTGGGTTGTTTTCGGGACTTTTCTCTTGGGGATTTGATGGGGGAAATTTGTGGGAACCCTTCGTGGTTCTTTGGGCTGTGATTCCCCTCCCAAATCCGTGAGAAAAGGTGCTCGATTTTGGGGTTTCTTGAGTTCTTGGGTTGGAAGTGCTTTCGGCGGGATTTCTTCGATTCCTCCTTTTTGGACGAGATTTGGTGGGATTAAACTTGGCTATGGACTCCTCATGAGATGTTCCTGATATCCCCAAAGTCTTGTTCAAGTCCGTGGAGTGATTCGGGAGATCGAGATTTGGATTTAGGGGAGTTGACCCGCGGGTGCTGTTCATCCCGAGCTGCCCAGGCTACACCGGTCTGACCGGTGCTCTTGACCGGTCTGACCGTTTCGAGCCCTTGTGGGATTTTGCTCGGGTGAACGTCTTGGTGTGTTCGTTGTTGTCCCGTGTTGGAGCTGTTTCAAGTTTGGGTCTGTTTGGTGGTCGTTTGGCCTGTTTGGTGCATTGGGGGCTTTCAGGCTGCCATCGGTCTGACCGGTGCGTCTCACCGGTCTGACCGGTGTAGAGCCACTTAGTGGAAGTTGCTCAGTTACACCAGCAGGGACCGGTCTGACCGGTGGTGCTCATCGGTCTGACTGGTGTGGGTCTGTAGGCTCGAGGTTTGGTTTTTCCGCTGCGTTTCTCGGGTCGGAAGGTGGTGTGTTGGTTCCTAGGTCCAGTGGCACTCCAGTGGCTACGTGGGCTTGACCAAGCTTGGTAGTGAGTTGGAAACGTGTGTTGGAAGTCGGGTTCATCTTGTTGGAGTTTCCATCTCCTTCAAGAAGAATTTTTATCGGCTCCCATTCACTCCCCCCCTCTCTGGTTCGCCGTATCGGTCCATCGATAGAAGATAAGATGAGAGATGACCACCTCTATAGAGTGCTTGATAAAGATACTTGGATGATCGACATCATTCGAGCAATTCGAAAGATGCCTCTTGATCATCTAGATAAAAACACTCAAAGGAAGATAATCTCCGAAAGTAAGAAATATTTTTGGGATGCACCATACCTCTTCAAGCTTGGCAATGATGGAGTAATGAGATGTGTGCCAAGAGAAGAAAGGGTAGAGATTTTGAGAAAGTGTCACTCGGCGGAGTACGGTGGGCACTATAGACATTTTCGAACCCAAGCAAAAGTATGGTCGAGCGGATTCTATTGGCCGGAGATGCATGAAGATACTAAAAGATATGTTGCATCATGCCCCGAATGCCAAAGAACCGGAA
Organism: Cenchrus americanus; assembly: GCA_947561735.1. Lineage (NCBI taxonomy): Eukaryota > Viridiplantae > Streptophyta > Magnoliopsida > Poales > Poaceae > Cenchrus > Cenchrus americanus. The sequence goes on along the minus strand of OX387239.1, from coordinate 124,432,614 downwards.
ACATATCTCAAAGAAATTCTATGCCTTTGAAATACAACTTGCAAATCGACATATTCGATGTATGGGGCATAGACTTCATGGGGCCTTTTAAAAACTCATTTGGATTCGAATACATCCTAGTCTTGGTTGATTATGTATCCAAGTGGGTAGAGGCAATACCATGTCGTAAAGCTTCCACGGAAGAGTCCATCACTATGATCAAGAACGTGATTTTTCCCCGTTTCGGTACACTGAGAATCTTGATAAGTGATGGAGGAACTCACTTCACCGGGAAGAATTTGAAAAAGTGCTTGTCCAAGTTGGGAATTGAACATAGGGTCTCTACGGCCTGTCACCCACAAACCAACGAACAAGCGGAGACGTCAAATAGGCAATTAAAAAGCATACTCAACAAGACCATAGAGAAGGGAGGCAAGGATTGGTCAAAGAAATTAGACGGAGCTTTATGGGCTTATCGAATGGCGTTTAAAACACCGATAGGTATGACCCCTTATCAATTTGTCTATGGAAAATCTTGCCACCTCTCGGTTGAGTTGGAACATAAAGCCTATTGGGCGATTAAAGAGATGAACCTTGATCTCGATGCCGCGGTGGTGGAACGAAGAATTCAAATAAGCGAGCTAGAGGAGTTGAGGTTGAAAGCATATGAAAACGCAAGCATATACAAGGAGAGAATCAAAGGGTGGTATGATAAAAGATTAAAGAAAAAAGAATTTAAAGAAAGAGATAAGGTCCTCCTCTACAATTCGAGGTTTAAAACCTTCGGAAAGGGGAAATTGCAAAGCAAATGGGATGGACCCTATGTTGTGCATTCGGTGTTCTCCAACGGAGCGGTAACCATTATGGATATAAACGGCGATCAATTTGTGGTGAATGGACAACGGCTTAAGGTTTACTACGAACCTGATGTCGTGCCCCTTCACCATGTTGACGTCTTCACCATGGAGGAAGAGCCCGAACGTCCCGCCTAGGACGAAAAACAAGGCATCAACTTCTGTAAATAATTTTCTTTTAGTTTTCTGGAGTTTTTCGCGAAGATTTACTGGGCCAACTTTTTCCCACGGGCTAAGGAAGAAAAAATAGGGCGGTGTGCAAAAAACCGGCCCGGCCCGCCCCCGAGGCGGGGGTGGGCCGGCCGGCCCGAGCGGACCGGCCCGAGAGGGGCCCGACGTCCGATGACGCCGAATTTCGCCCGAATTGCTCCTTTTTGACTTCCTTGTTTGGTCAGAAAATTTTAAGGGAAGTGTAAAAAAGGAAAATAAGGGTCCCAGGGCTTTTCTCTTAGGACTATTTATTTGGCCGAATTGGGAGCTCGAGGATCAAACCTTTCAAGTAATATTTTGCACCCTTGTAGCAGCCATTGTGCCCCCAAAAAGCTTAGAGTTGAAGCTAGAAGCCAAGAAGCGATCGATGGAGGAGGCGATGCGATGCGAGCTCAAGCTACCCGTCAAGAGGACCGCACGCATCCGTTGAGGAGGGCGTGTCCCGATCGGAGCTCTTGCATCTCGCAACCCCGTCGAAGGAGAGAAGGTCCCTACGCCTGTTCGAAGGTCGGCATGCATCCAAGGCATCAAGCGCAAAGACTACAAGGAGGTGTCGCCAGAGCCTAAGGATTATGGGGGTAGCGACTACTCCGACGATCGTAGCCCGAGCTCGTGGGCGGCCGCCGGTAGAGATGATGATGATTGGGATGAGCAGCCCAAGGAAAGGACTCCCGAAGGCCCCAACGGCGACGGCAACGATGGCAACGAAGGCGACGACAATGGAGGTGGCAACGACGGTGGTGACGATGGTGGAGATTATGGCGACGACGACCCCTTCGGATTGCATCCGATGTGTTGTCGAGCTTGCCGTCAATCCATCGCGGATCTCTACACGTCGGCCGACGAATGTCTCCAAGCCATGGAAGCGATGAAGCAGCGTATTGTCGGTTTTTTAGACCGGCAACCTACTACGGGGAGTACCCGAAGTAGATGAATGTGACTCGCCGAGATCGGTAACTCGAAGGAAGAGACACGTGGCACACAATTTAGACAGGTTCGGGCCGCGAGGTGCGTAATACCCTACGTCCTGTATGCTGCGTAGCTCTGGATTGATAGGGCACGATTACAAGATGGTGCAATAGTGCGCCGTGGGTTGTAGGGGATTGAGATTCGATGCTAGAGATCGGTCCCTGCCTCGCCTTATATAGTCCGGGAGGCAGGGTTACAAGTCGGAGTAGGGAAGGAGTACTAGCCGAGTACGTCTAGGAGACCTCTATACAGTGCGGAACGTGTACAGAGTCCTATCCGAGTACTACTCCTTTGCTGTCCTTGTGCTCCACGCCTTCAGGTGCCGTGTAGCGCAAGCCGGGTAGTCCCAGGGGCCCACCGAGTAGTCGGTCCTGGTACCCACCGATGTGGTGGGCCCAGGGAGGTCCATACGACAAGCCCCCGAGTACTTTGTAGTCGAGAAGGATAGCTTCCAGTAGTCTTGACGGCCTTAACGAGTAGTCCTCAAGCGTCCCTGAGTGCTACAAGTCAAAAGTCCTCAAGAGTAATCGAAGCATCCCGAGGCTGGAATGTACTCCAGCTGATGTTTGAGCAATCTTGAAGTCTTCTCGAGTAGTCCCAAGCGTCCTTGAAATCTGCCTTCGAAGGTCTTCAAGAAATGCCTGTCTTGTCTTGAAGCCGAAGCCGTCGTGGAGATGCGATTTGCAGAACCGCAATCCACATGGAGTAGCCCCCAAGCCTCGAGCCGCGGGCTCTGGCTGAGGATCCATCTGAAGTCTTGGCAAGAAAATCCCGAAAAATCCGGAGAGAAAAAACCGAAGGACACGTGGCACGGAGCCCCCGAGCCTTGAGTCGAGTACTTCCTCTCGAATTGAAGGGTCTTCTTGGAGAATGTGTCCTGAGATGCTCTTGAGACGAGCCGCGTCCCAGGTAGTCGAGTAGGAGTAGCCGAGCCCCCGAGGTGAGGCACGTCGACTAGTAGAATGCGAAGAGTCACGCGCAGACGCTGAGTCAGCCGCGCGTGGACTTATCCAACCGCCCGTTGCGGAGGCGATTTGGATTATAAATAGAAGCCGAAACCCTTAGGGTTTTTCACCCAAGTGAGCCGCAGTCATTTCCGTTTGAATCTTGAAGTAGATCCACTACAGCGCTTGCTGCCGCCTTAGTAGATCCGAGCGCATCGCCACCCGAAGGGTTTAGGGTAGCCCCCGAGCGGATGCGAGTGAAGACTCCTTGTACTTGGAGAATGAAGCCGTCGCCGTCGAAGACGTCCAAGGCCGGCGGGAAGAAGAGGAGCCGTGCGAGAGGCCGCCGCGGCCACCACGGATGCGGCGCCGCCCATGTCTCCACCGCGCGCCGATCCGAGCCGCGAGTGGAAAAAGTCGAAGGTCAAGACAGAGGACCTGCTGACCCTGTTGAACAGCGGGTTCATCAGGGAGAAAGAAGTCGACATGTGGAGATCCGCCGCAGGAGATCCGTATCCGATGGAGAAAGCGGAGGACGAGATCCCGATGTTCTCGCGCTTCGTCGAGCGCGGGCTTGCGCTGCCAGCAAGCGACTTCTTCAAGGGGCTGCTGGGGTACTACGGCGTCGAGTACCTCAACTTGAACCCCAACGGCATCTTCCACACGTCGGTCTTCGTCCACTTCTGCGAGGCCTTCCTTGGGATCAAGCCGCACTGGGTGCTCTTCCGGAAGTTCTTCCGCGTGAAGCCGCAGCCCAGTGCTTCCAACCCCAGAGTAGTCGGGGGAGCCGGGATCCGGTGAGGGAGGACGCCGCGGACCGACCGCACGGCGTACAAGCTCGTGGACTCCAACACGGACCGGAAGACGCGGTGGTTCTACATCACCAACCACCACCCAGGCCTGCCGAAGCCGAGCGGACGGCAGCCCAGGCATCGGGAGTGGTGGAACACAGAGCCCACCATGCAGGAGGGGATCCAGCTCCCTGAGCTGCTAGCACGCATCCGGGTGCTCACAGAGGCTGGACTGAGGGCCGAGCACGTGGCCTTCAGTTTCATGAAGCGCCGGATCCAGCCGCTGATGGCGAGGGATACGTTGGGCTTCGAGTACACCGACGACGACGACACGTCGCGGATGCCGGGGGGCGAGTTGGACGACAACGACATCATCGAGAGGTTGTCGCGCATCTTCAAGGACATGCCGGAGTACACGGCGTGCCCTGTCGAGGAGTACTCCGCCGCGCGCCCGCCCAACGAGGTGAGTAGTCGTACCCCCCTCGTCGAGTAGTGGGCACTTGTAGCAGAGTTGCTGACGCCTTGTGTCTTCGCGCAGGATGATGTGAAGCGGTTTGTCTCCGAGCCGCAGCCGCCGCCGAGCGGGATCGAGATCCCGGCGGAGGGGAAGGTGAAGGAGCGCCGTGAAGTCGGTGAAGGCGACGACCCCGTCATCGTGGAGGATACCTCCGATGACGAAGAAGACGAAGAGACGCTGCAGGACCGCTTCCAGCTGCGGTCGAGGTTTAGCCGTCCGGGCTTGCCTCACGTGCCACTCATCCAAGACCCTCCGGCTAGCCTGGAGGCTAGCCTTGCTGCGCCGCCGCGGAAGCCGCGCAACCCCACCAAGAAACGGGTGGCGAAGAAGATGAAGGTCTCAGAGACCACGCCTCCGGAGGTAAGTTATCTTGAACAGAGTGGTCGAGTACCCAGTGATCGAGTACGGTGCTGACGAGTAGTCGTCCTTGTGTGCAGGAGGTGCCGCCAACGGAGCCCGTCGAAGAGGGCGACGAAGGCGCGTGGGACCCGGTGGGGGAACCGTCTGGAAGCCGCGATCCGGCCCCCCACGCGTCGAAGATCTTCGGCGCGGTCGGAGCGCCGGCCCCCCTGCTCCGGTGGAAAGCAGAGTACCCACGGCCGCCGCCGTTGGAGAGATGGAAGCCGCAGGGACGCAGAAGACGTCTGCGCCGGCCGCTGCCACCGTGGAGGAGGCAGTAGCCGAAGAGGCGGAAGAAGAGACGCCCGCCGAGGGTGGACTGGTTGACATCGCCAGCATCCTCGGTGCTCCGGCCGTGACTATCGTCCGGTCGAACTTGTAAGTACCACGTCTTCATGAGTAGTACTCGTTGCAGTAGTCGATGATTGCCTGACGATTTTCTGTGTACACTTGTGCAGAAAATCCACAGATCTGAGCTGGGACGGGGAAGAGCCCGCGACAGCGGAGGCAGGAGAGGCCGTGCCACCCGTCGAAGAGCCCGCTCCCGAGGCCCAAGCCGCGACCGAGCCCCCGGCTGCCGAAGCGCCGCTGCCAGAGGCGGCCATAGTTGAAGGTAAATACCCTTCTTGAAGCTGTAGAACTCCAGGACGAGTAGTCGTAGGCACTGATGCGCGTGTTCCTTGTTGACAGGCGCTGAAGGAGGTGACATCCCTGCAGGGGTACCCATGCAGGAGCTGACACCAGAGGCCCCGGAGGCCGCGGAAGGAGCCCCCGAGCCCGAGGGGGAAGCCGTCGAGAAGTCCGCCGAGGGGGAGGCGGCTACCACGTCGCCAGGGGTTGCCCTGGAGGTGGCGATCCGATCCCCCGAGATCCAAGACGCGGAGCCTATCCGCTCGGCGCCGATGACGGAGGCTACGTCGAGTAGCCGCGGCGGGATTGAGCTGCTGGCCGACGATCTCGTCGAGCCGGCAACGGTAGCCCAGCATCTGGAGGCGATCCGGCGTGCCGAGCGAAGGATGAAGGTACGTAGCCGAAGCTTCACGAGTAGTCAATCCTTTGCGTTGAGTACTGCGGTGACTTGAGCTTGTCTTGTGCGGGACGTCGCGGAGCGATCCCGCGAGAAGTCGAACATGCCTGCAAGGCTACGGCGACACCGTGCTCCGAGCCGAGGCCCTGGAGGAGCAGCTCGTGAAGTCGCGGAAGCACGCGGCCGCGATGCAGTCGAAGCTCGACACCGCCTTCGCCAAGTATCACAACGATGTGATGGAGCTGCAGGCGAAGGGCGACGACTTGGTGCGGAAAAACAAAGGCCTCCGCAACAAAAATAAGGGTATGTCCTTTGACTTGCCGGGTACTTGTTGGAAGTCGTCAAAGCCTCTGACCCGTTGTTGTGGTGTGTTGCAGAACTCAAAGGCCAGGTGGAGCAGCTGAAAGCCTCGGAGGTCAGCATGAAGAACCTCTTCTACCGGGAGCAAGAAGCCCGCCAGGTACTTGAGCTCGACTACAAGGAGTTTGCCGTCGAGTGCGAGAAGCATATGGAGTTGCGGATTGCCTCTGACAGAGATCTCGTCAATCGCTACAAATCTTTGCGTGTTGAACGAAGATTGCGAGGCGCTCCGGCCCGGTTCGAAGGACCTTGAAGAGGCTGCTCTTCCGATCGCGAGGCTGCTGGTGCCGCACCCGGCGGCCCCAAGATAGCCCCTCCGGCGGATCGACTTCGTGAAGCGCCAAGCCGGCTGGCCGCCTACGTCAAGCACATGGCCAAGTCGATCCCGAAGCAAGTGCTAGCCTTCATGAAGTCGTACTTCCCGAAGGCTCCAGTGGAGGTGGTCGCCGGCGGGGTAGCCGCCAACGCTCGGATGAGCAAGACGCGTAGCCGCCGGAGCGGATGGCTCCCATCGCGGAGCAGGTAGCCGAGAAGCTGAACCTCCAGTAGCCCTGCATAGGTAGCTTAGTAGCCACAGTTGTACAAAGACCACTTGTAATGAACTTATTCATGTATCAATGAAATGAAGTTGTTCCATTAATGAGTACTCGTAACCGCGATCTCAGAGTGCGGAGCACCCATCGTGGAGTAGGTGCGAGTAGTGGTACTCGGCTTTAGTAGTCCCGTCGTAGGGAATAGACAGTAAAGAAGTTGATGAACGATCAAACTTTATTACTGAAGAAGTACACCTGGATGGCCAGGGCCGTAGTTACGAGTAGTCGCCTGGACCCGAAGCCCGCTTACAGCTAAGTGGAGCTGGAGCGGGTAGCCGCTTGCAGCTGGTGATCCGTAAGTAGCCGTGTAGGCTGGACCGCAGATCCGTAGGTAGCCGTGGGGCTGGATCTTGGAGTGTGGTCTCTTGGTAGACCGCTGCTAGAGTCCTTGACGCTCGTCGCAGCCCAGGGTCCGTAGGTAGCCGCACGGGCTGGACCTGGAGTAGAGTAGTCCGGAGACTTGGAGCCAGGACACGGGAGGGTTGCTTGCGGCGAGGGGTGTTGACGTAGTCGTGTAGACTTGAACCCCGGAGTAGTCGTGAGACTAGGCGTAGAATCGACAGAGTTGGTCGACGTTCCACGAGTTGTTGACCTCTTCGCCTTCAAGTGTTTGGAGGCGGTAGGAGCCCGGCCCGGTCACCTTAGCCACGGTGAAGGGGCCTTCCCATGGGGAGCTGAGCTTGTGGAGTCCTTCCGTGTTCTGGGTACGGCGGAGGACAAGATCTCCAACGTTGAAGGAGCGTTCCTTGACGTTGCGATCGTGGTAGCGTCGGATACCCTCTAGGTATCTTGCTGATTGGACGAGGGCGGCGCAGCGAGCTTCTTCGAGACTGTCGATATCAACTCGTCTGTTGTCTTCCGAGACGCCTTCGTCGTAGTGCTCCACTGCTGGCGAGTTCCATATGACGTCGGCAGGGAGGATGGCTTCAGAGCCGTAGACCAAGAAGTAGGGGGATTGCCCCGTTGGCTTGGATGGTTGAGTCCGCAGCCCCCAGAGTGCGTTGGGTAGTTCCTTGATCCACTTGCCCCCTTTAGAATTGGCAGCGTCATGTAGCCGCTTCTTGAGGGCGTCGAGCACCATCCCATTGGTGCGCTCGACTTGTCCGTTGGCCCGTGGATGGGCGACTGAGACGTATCTGACGTCGATCCCGCTGTTCTCGCAGTACTCCCAGAACTGGTGGTTGTTGAAGTTGGACCCCGTGTCCGCGATGATGCGGTGGGGTAGCCCATAGCGGTGTACGAGTTCATCCAGGAAGTCGAGTACTCTGTCAGCCTTGGGACATGTGACCGGCTTGACCTCGATCCACTTGGTGAACTTGTCGATGGCCACCAGTACCCTGTTGAATCCTCCTGGCGCAGTTGGCAGTATGGTGACTAGCTTGTAGGCTGGGACGTGTTGCTGCTTGGCGAAGAATTGACATCCTTGGCACCTTCTGACGAGTTCTTCGGCATCGCTCAGGGCTGTGGGCCAGTAGAAAGCTCGCCGGAAGGCCTTGCTGACCAGCGTACATGAAGACGCGTGGTTGCCGCAGACGCCCTTGTGAATCTCCTCCAAGATGTCCTTGCCTTCTTCACGAGGGACGCACTTCATGAGTACTCCAGAAGATGCGCCCCGCTTGTAAAGCTTGTCGCCGACGAGGACGTAGGACTTGGCGCGGCGGACGAGTTGTTCGGCCGCGTTCTTGTCGGAGGGGACCTTCTGCTCGCTGAGGTAGTCGATGAAGGGTTGCCTCCAGTCCGCGTCGATCATCATGACCTCTGCCCAGCTGGTGGATGGGGGCGGGGCGGTGGTCGGTGGCGCCGGCTCCGGATGGATGGCGCGTGAAGCTCATGGACGAAGACGCCCGCGGGTACTTGGGCGCGGGTGGATCCGAGCTTCGAGAGGACGTCCGCCGCAACGTTGTTGTCGCGGACGATGTGGTGGAACTCGAGACCATAGAACTTGTTCTCGAGCTTGCGGACTTCTAGGCAGTAGGCGTCCATATTCTCCTTGTTGCGGTCCCAGGACTTGTTGACTTGGTTGATGACCACTGCGGAGTCGCCGTAGACTAGTAGCCGCTTGATGCCAAGTGAAGCCGCGAGGTGGAGCCCGTGCAGGAGGGCTTCGTACTCGGCTTCATTGTTCGAGACCTTCCAGAAGATCTGCAGGACGTACTTGAGTTGTTCGCCCGTTGGAGAGATCAGGAGTACCCCTGCGCCTGCGCCCTCGAGGTTGAGTGAGCCGTCAAAGTACATCACCCAATGCTCTGGTCGCGCGGTGGGAGTAGGTAGCTGGTTCTCCCGCCACTCTGCCATGAAGTCGACTAGTGCCTGCGACTTGATGGCGGTGCGTGGCTTGAAGTCGATGGTGAGGGCGCCGAGCTCGACAGCCCACTTGGAGATTCTTCCGGTGGCGTCTGGGTTCCTCAGGATGTCGCCGAGCGGGTAGTCGGTGACGACAGAAACCGAGTACTCCTGGAAGTAGTGTTGTAGCTTCCACGAGGTGATGAGTAGAGCGTACAGAAGCTTCTGTACGGGCTGGTAGCGAGCCTTGGACTCTGATAGAACCTCGCTGACGAAGTAGACCGGGCGCTGGACCGGGTAGGCGTGGCCGTCTTCCCCGCCGCTCGACGACGATGGCAAGATCGACCACGTGAGTAGTCGCAGCTAGGTAGAGCAGTAGCTGCTCGCCCTTGAAGGGAGCCGTGAGGACTGGCGGCTTTGACAGGAAGTCCTTGAGCTGGGCAAGGGCTTGATCCGCCTCTGGAGTCCACACGAACTTCTCGTGATGCTTGAGAAGTTTGAAGAAGGGGAGACCCCGTTCTCCTAGCCTCGAGATGAATCTGTTCAACGCCGCCATGCACCCCGTCAGCTTCTGGACGTCCTTGATGCTCGTGGGAGCTTTCATGCTGGTGATGGCGGAGATCTTCTCGGGGTTGGCTTCAATGCCGCGCTGGCTGATGATGAAGCCGAGTAGTTTGCCCGAAGGGACGCCGAAGACGCACTTGTTCGGGTTGAGCTTCCAGCGGTACTCGCGTAGTGATGCGAAGGTCTCTTCAAGGTCGTCGATGAGGGTACTGGAGTCCCTGGTTTTTGACAACCACGTCATCCTCGTAGGCCTCGACGTTCTTGTTGAGTTGCCGCTTGAAGCCGCTCGGATGGCCCGTTGGTAGGTAGCGCCGGCGTTCTTCAACCCGAATGACATGGTCGTGTAGCAGTACGCGCCAAACGGGGTGATGAACGCGGTCTTCTCCTGGTCTTCCTCCTTGATTGCGATCTGGTGGTACCCGGAGTAGCGATCGAGGAAGCGAGCAGTCGCGGCCCGCCGTGGAGTCGATGACTTGATCAATCCGCGGCAACCCGAAGGGGTCCTTGGGGCAGTGCTTGTTGAGGCCTCGGTGTAGTCGACGCACATCCTCCACTCGTTCGAGTTCTTCTTGCGGACGAAGACGGGGTTGGCGAGCCACTCGGGATGGAAGACTTCTCCGATGAAGCCCGGCCGAGTAGCTTGGCGAGCTCCTTCTCGATGGCGTCCCGTCTGTCGTCGGCAAAGCGTCGGAGGTGTTGTCGCTTGGGGGTGGCCTTTGGATCGACGTTGAGACGGTGCTCAATCGGCTCCCGGGCACTCCCGGCATGTCCGCTGGCTTCCACGCGAAGATGTCGCGGTTAGCCCGAAGGAAGCTGATGAGCGCGTCTTCCTATTTGGGGTCGAGGCCGGCCCCGATGGTGGTGGTCTTGCTGGTGTCGCCTGTTCCGAGGTCGACCGACTTGGCGAGTACCTCCTCGGGTGGCTGAGGCTTGTTGGTGCTGTCAGACTTCTCTGGGATGTCGAGTTCGCCCGTAGCGAGCTTCTTCGACGCAGCGTAGACCTCCATCATTGGGGTGGGTACTTGGTTTGTTGAAGCGATCACCACGGCCTCTGTATCGCAGTCGTGGGAGATCTTCAAGTCCCCCTGGAGGGAGAGTACACCGGCTGGACTTGGCATCTTGAGTACCAAGTAGGTGTAGTGGGGCACCGCCATGAACTTGGCGATGGCCGGTCTGCCGAGGATGGCGTGGTAGGAAGTCTCGAAATCCGCAACCTCGAACTTGATGTACTCGGTGCGGTAGTTATCCCGAGACGCCCCGAAGGTAACTGGCAGTACCACTGAGCCTAGTGGGATAGCCGCGTTGCCTGGGACGATGCCATAGAAGGGCATGCTGCTCTTATTGAGCATGGGGGTGACGTCGAGGTTCATCTTCTTCAAGGTCTTGGTGAAAAGGACGTTGAGCCCGCTTCCACCGTCGATGAGCACCTTGTTGAGCTTGGAACCCGCCACTGTTGGTTTCAGGACGAGAGGGAACCGTCCTGGCTCGGAGAAGTTAGTCCACTGGTCCGCGCGGGAGAAGGTGATGGGTACCTCTGACCACCTGAGAGGGGTTATGACCGCTGGCTCGATGGACATCACTTCGCGACGGGTAGCCTTCTGCTCCCGCCTGCTGGGCAGTCTGCCGAAGAGGACGTTGACGGTCTTCTCGGGTTCCTGGAAGTCGTCGTTGTCACCGTCCTTCTTCTTGCCCTTCTGATCGTGAGGGTTCGGTGGCTCCGGCGTGTCCTTGAGTGCGTGCCTGAGCTGGTAGCACTGCTCGGTAGTGTGATTGCCGTTCGGATGCCACGGGCACTTCTCCTTCAGCAGGTCCTTGAACCCGCCGGAGTTCTTCTTCGAGTTCCCTTTCGCAGGGCGCTGGATAGCCGCGACAGTGTTGTCTGGCTTGCGCTTGCGGTTGGGACCCGAGTAGTTGCTGTTGTTGTTGTTGTTGTTGTTGTTGCCGCGGCCGCCTTGGTTTGCATTGCTGCCGCCCTGGTTCTGCTTGGTCTTGCCGCGGATGGCGTCGTACTTGGCATTAGCCTTGTCCTCTTCGTCCGCCCAGGACGTGATCATGTCCTTGAGGTGGGGAATGGACTTGGGGCGGTGACGACCGAAGTCCTCGAAGGTGCGGCGATGGTAGAGGCCGTCCTGGAAGAGGTCGATGACCTCCTTGTCGGTGACGTCGACGACGGTAGCGCGCTTGTTGAAAAAGCGGCGCATGTACTTGCAGAGGGTCTCGCCTTGTTCCTGCTTGATCATGGCGAGGTCCATGCGAGTACCCGAACGGCCCATGGCGCCCGCGAAGTTGCTTGTAAACTGCTCCTTCAGCTGGTCCCACTTGTCGATCGAGTGCTTGTCGAGCGACTCGAGCCATGTGAGCGGTGCCTGGTCCAGGCAGAAGGGGAAGTAGAGGCATTTGGTGTCGCTGTTGCCGCCAGCGTTCTCGATGGAGAGAGCGTAGCATCGGAGCCACTGGATGGGATCCTGCTTCGCGTCGTACTTGGTGATCCCCAAAGGCTTGAACTTGTCGGGGAGGAGTAGGTTGCGAAGCCGCGGTGAGAAGGCAGGGAAGCCGTCGCCCTCGGTGGTCGACTTCTTCCGCCGCAGCTCCTCGATCTTCTGGCGGGCGTCGTACCCGCCGTGCGAGGCGCCGGAGGCGTGGCTGTTCGCGTGGCCTCGGCCGCCGCGGCCGCCGCCGCCCCCGCCTCTCTCCCCGTTGGCTCCGTGGTTGGAGCCGCCGCCGCCGTCCGCCGCCACCGTCGGGGTCGTTGCCGCCACCACCGGCCGAGCGCGGTGGGGGACAACCTCTCGGTTGCCTCGGTCCTGCGAAGGTCCGTCGGCGTGAGAGCGGCGACGGTTTGGGTCGGCCGGGATGTCGCCTCGAGTACGGTTGGGGCCAGCGCCGGCGCTGCGACTAGTAGCTTCGTTGTCGCGCGGCTTAGCTGGGGGAGGCTGGCTGACTCTGTTGTCGACCCGCATGAAGTAAGCTTCTTCAGCGAGCTTGGCGATAACCTCTCCAGCGCGTATGCCCTGAGCCTGGCGTGCGATCGTTGTGATCGACATGAGGCATTGCTCAGGAGTGGTGTGGACTCTGCTCTCGACCGCCTCGAGAGCCTCCGCAAGGTTGCGGATGGGAAGGTTGTCTCTGAGCCGCCGGTGCCGTTCGTTGCGCTTCCTGTTACGCTCGCGTCGGGCGTCCCTATTGGCGTCGGTCTCGCCCTGGCAGGGGCATCGGCGGACGCGACTCGTGCGCAGAGATGTCCTCCGTGTACTTGTCGCGGCCGTGCCCGAGGTTCCCGGGGTGTCGCCGGCAGCCATAAAGACTTGGCGGTCAGGGGCGCCAAGGCTGGACTCAGAAGGTGCCACCTCAGTGGGTGTATTGGAGTCAGCCTGGGCCAGTGGTGTTCCCTCCTGGAACGGTAGTGAGTCGATGTAGGCGACGTAGCGTGAGTCTCCCTTTGCCAGGTCAGCGGGCTTGCGGTCCGGCCAGTAGACGAAGCTCAGTGGAGTTGTCTTCGGACTCGGGCTCCTCGGGGTCCGACCCGAAGTCGAACTCGTAGTACGGGTTCGAGTAGAACTCGGAGAGGGGGTTCGAGCCCGAGACGTGATCGGGGACGGCGTCGGAGTCCGAGTTGTACTCGGTTACGGGCTCCTTGCCGGCCCGTCGTGGAGTAGGAGCCCCTGTGCGGGCCCGGCTGAGGACGCGGGGGCCACGCGCGGGCGCCGGCGTGGTGAAGGGGCCGTCCGCGATGGCCGAGCGGCCCGGCTCGCAAGCGATGGCCCATGGCGACGTCGAGTTCGAGTGGGGAGGCGGACTCGAGCTCGAAGTCGGTGTGCCGGTTGAAGAGCGAGATTTCGCCGAACTTGCCGGCGAGTTCGCCCGTGACGGCTTCGGGGAAGCGTCACAAGCGTCCGTCCTCGGGTTGGGCCGCATGGTCGGCGGCGCCGGGAAGGAGCCCGCGCCATCGGCGGTGCGGACCCGGTGCCGAAAACGAAGGTGTCGCCGCGGTTGAAGGCGACGGTTGGCTTGATGTGGACGGAAGCCGTCGAGTTCGCCATGTGATCTCGAGCCGTAGCCCCTACCTCGGCGCGCCACCGTCGGTGTTTTAGACCGGCAACCTACTACGGGGAGTACCCGAAGTAGATGAATGTGACTCGCCGAGATCGGTAACTCGAAGGAAGAGACACGTGGCACACAATTTAGACAGTTCGGCCGCGAGGTGCGTAATACCCTACGTCCCGTATGCCGCGTAGCTCGGATTGATAGGGCACGATTACAAGATGGTGCAATAGTGCGCCGTGGGTTGTAGGGGATTGAGATTCGATGCTAGAGATCTCGTCCCCCGCCCCGCCTTATATAGTCCGGAGGCGGGGTTACAAGTCGGAGTAGGGAAGGAGTACTAGCCGAGTACGTCTAGGAGACCTCTATACAGTGCGGAACGTGTACAGAGTCCTATCCGAGTACTATTCCTTTGCTGTCCTTGTGCTCCACGCCTTCAGCTGCCGTGTAGCGCAAGCCGGGTAGTCCCAGGGGCCCACCGAGTAGTCGGTCCTGGTACCCACCGATGTGGTGGGCCCAGGGAGGTCCATACGACAGCGTATGGAGGACTTGGAGCGCGTAGTTGGAGACGACTACAAGTTCCTAAACCGTAACGTGCGCAAACTTTTCGGCATGGTTGGAAACATGAGAGGCAAGTGGTGCAATACTTGCTTGAAGTACCACTGGATCTAGTTTTCCCCTTAGGATTTTTGTAAGATACGACGAGGACGTCGTATGTTTTAAGCGTGGGGGAGAGCTAGCTCGCTAGCCTTAGCTTTTGAACTTCAAGTTTAGGTTCGGTTTAATCTTCGTGTGAGAGTCTTAGTGTTTTTAATGAGTCTTTAGTTTTTGAGTGTGTTTTAAAATTTTTGCAAGTGTCTTAAATTAGTGTTGATTCAAGAAAACCAAATAAAAAGAGTCTATATATATATCTTTGTGTTTTATTATTGCTTATCTTTATTTACTTGTTTGTTTAATCTTCGATTCTTGATATATGAACGCAAGTGTGTGGTTTGAAAAACGTTTATCGTGGTGCTTAGTGGAAGTGCTACTACTTAAAGTACCCATACCAAACTTCGATCTTGAGCTTCACATGTTAGTTGTGCTATGTTCGATGCTAAAAATTGGAGGATTTCAGTTCTGAAAATTATCTTAAAACCCTTGTAATAAAGGTTAGCAAAACCTCTTTTTCCAAGTTGAGAGTAAGAAAAATTCCTATCCAAAGCCAAGTTTATTTTTTTTCGCTCCACCATAAGTGTGATTAGCACGATGAGTTAGGCTAGGACCCTTCTCTCTTGGTGAGTTTTAATTTCGAGCAATGATCATGTTCTTGTGCTTATCTTTTGTTGCTAGCCTCGTCATATATTCGGTACGTGACCTACACAATGAAAGTCACGATCGTCGCCGGATTCCATACCCAACCCTATACATCTCTTTTGTACATCATATTCCTTGAACACAACCTATTTTCAAAGTTCCGTCTCGTCTCTAGCATGATTTATTTAAAATTTCAGATTGTATGCATGCGAGGAAAGAGAGAATTGAAAGCTTTGAAAAGTTGTCAAGAGAGAGAAAAAAATAAAGAGAAAAAGTATGTGTATGAAAAAGAAAGAAAGAAAGAAAAAAAACATATGTGAATGAAAGAAGAAAAAGAAAAAGAGAAAGATGAGGTAGCAATGAAGATATGAGAGGGATGGATCAAGTGAAAGAAAAGAAAAAAAATAATAATGTGTAAGGAAGGATGTCACGTTGATTGTGAGACGAAACTTTTACTCTATTTCCAACCATGTGCAATCCGACAACGAGGACATCATTGTTGCCTTGTAGTCACAATTTCTTTTGCCCTTGCACATGTCCACCATTCTAAATCTTCTCATCCTTGATATCCCTACATATGGTTAATTCTCATGATCATTGGCTTTGAAAGGTAGACAACCATTAGAGGAAGTTCTTAGTTTGACAATACTTGTGTTGGTTGCGCTAGCCCTACCTATAGCACCACTTTACATGATATATGAGAGATTAATGGGAGGTGAGAGTTTTATAAAATTTGGTTAGCATAGCCACTTCGTATGAGTGACTTGAGAGAGCTTGGAGAAAGGTTTTTGTCTAATACTTGTTGCAGGAATTTTTGTTTTGAAAATCATAAAAACCCTCCGATGGAAGCAAAGGAGTAAGCATGGCTGAAATTGAAGACTTCGAGTGAAGAGTTTGAGTTGTGGGGTAAAACTTGACGTGGTAAAAGTTCTACACGCCCATGTTTATGTTTGATTATCATAACTTTGTGTTTGTGTATTAAAGAAGGATAAGTGGTATATGATTACAACACCTTGGACGAAGTTCTTTTACGAGTACTTGCTCGAGGACGAGCAAGAGCTAAGCGTGGGGGAGATGTTGACGATGTATTTTGGTGCACCTAGCATGTTCATTACACTTTGGTTTGGATTTGATTACGGAACTAACCCGCCACTAGGCACACTAATCATATAACAAGTTCATCTTTGTGCATGCATTTGGAAGTGTTGTGTTTATGTAGGAAAACATGGACATAAAGGACGGATTCGCAACAAGTTCAAAGGAGCATTTACGGAGTCTTGTTCGTGTTCATGAGCTTGATGAAATCACTTCCAATGGTGGCGAGGACCGAAGTGCTACGAGGAACACCCCCGGGGATTGAAGCGTAAAAGATCGAACTTCATGCGAAGAGAGCCTCCATCTTGGATGCGAGGATAACAGCATCAAAATCATGCAAGTGGAGGGGGCAAAGTACATAAGTGCACGAGACCCCACGGAGCAAAAGGGGCGACCGAACCAGGCCGAATTGGGCCTGGGCCGGCCGGCCCAGCCGCCGGCCCAGCCCAGTTCCGGCACCGGTTCGGTCCCGTTTTCCTTGCCCTCGAAGGATCTTCAACCCTAAAACCCCCGAAGCGCCGCCAACACCGAAAAGAGGAGTCTTTCACACCAAAAGGCCATCCACAAGCTAGAGAGAGAGGAGGAGGATCTCCGGCGGGAGATCAACCACCTCGAAGGAAGCACCCTCTCATGGAGAAGAAGGAAGACACCGGCGGAAGGGAAACCATGATCAACGGTGCCATGATCAGCACCTTGATGGGGTAATCTTCTCATTCGTCCATGGGTTGTAATCGATCTTGAGATGTAATCGCACTTTGTCGGATTATCTATCTATCATCTTGTGTTGAATATACTTTCATGCTTAAGGTTAGCTACCATGCCGTAAAGGGAGTATAGGCCTCAATGTTTCCTTGGATCCATTCAATACGCCGTGTCCATCAAAGGTCTAGTCATGAATACCTTCGCGTAGTGACAGTACGAGAGGAGGGAAAGGGCGAAACCGTGGTCACAACCCCGATAGATTAGATTGGTTTTCATGTCTTTAAGCGATTGCATGCTCTAGTATCGTAGACCCATGGGCGAGTGTCTTCTACCTTGATATCTTAATCATTCTTTCTAGTGTAGTTTAGTTGTTTTCTAGTATAATAGTAAGTTAGGGTTTTAGTAGCTAGTGTGTCGTTGTTGATCGAACGCTTGTAATCCCCTTGCTCCGCGGATTGACAAGAACCTTGGGAATCCCGTGGTGAAAAAGGTGTGGGGTCCGTACGCTTGCGGATCGTAGAGGGATACGTCTTTTATCCGTCAACAGGGCCCAGGCTCGGGGGCTTGACGCACGGCTACACCTCCTGGATTGCACCCACCACGGATAGTGCAAGCAGCGCGTGCGTCACCGAAGCCGGCTGAAACATTGCCGACACCGGTTGAAACATGTACCACGCCCTCTGACCAAGTATCGCGGTAAAACCCCTACAGGAGCGCCCGCGCTCCTGCAGGGCTTCGGGGGCTAGATCCGCGGGTCCGCTGACGCGGCCCCACGGAAAGCGTTCGCAAGCCAAGAGGGAAGGACGTCCTATCCGTAGGCTCCGACATCTGCGGGAGCCCTAGGGGTCCCCTTAAACAACTGGGGAATCCCCACTTAAAACCCGCAACAAGCCAAAACCTAACGCGCATCGCTTAAACACGCAGGGCATGGCCCACGGAGCGGTAGCCCTGACGGCACACCAAAGCGGCCCGCTCAAAGATCCCCTCGAGCAAGCCCCGCCTCGCTCGAGGGCATACGCCTCCCTCGGGTGGGCTCCACCCCATTCGAGGGGGTGCGCTCACCTCGAGCAGGCTCCGCCTCGCTCGAGGGTCCGCACCGCCCTCGAGCAGGCCCCGCCTCACTCGAGGGCGCTCCGCATGCGCATGCCCGTTCCCGTACACGGGCATTTAATGTTCTGACAACGGCGGGGCGGCGTCATCATGCGCTTGGGACTCGCGCCCAGGTTCCGTTGCACCAACTCCGTAGGAGGGAACCCATCCCCGCCACTGTGGGGACTGTGCGACGTGGCCGGTGCCAGTCCCGTGACGCCGCGCAGCCTACTCCTGTACGGCTAACGCGCCGAGCCCTCGAAGGGGGGCCGGCCGCACCCTCGATTTACTTTCCCGTGACTTTGCAGGGTCAGGCCAAAGCGTTAGGCCGGCGGGGCGCCATCCCTGCCACTATTAACGGCATGGTGGCCGCCCCCACGCGTACAATCCCACACCGGGCACTGTGGCAACAGCTCCTACGCTGTGGAGCATGCGGGAACGGGACGCTGCCCTACCTGCCACTGTGCCCCATACGGACCGACGTCAGCAACTCCCTCGAACCCGCCTGAAGACATCATGGTCGTCCGCTGCACTGCCACCCTCGAAGCTACCACTGTTCGGGTACAAGACACGCCATGATGGCCGGATCGCCGCAAGGACCGTCAAGGCGGCCGCCTACTCTACGGCATAGCACACCACACTTCCCCATGTAGCTAAATAGTGCGGCATACATGCAATTCGCTCTCCCCTTGGCCTATAAAAGGAAGACGAACTCCCTCGCTGCAAAGGGAGAAGACAGAAGTCGGGACACGACACTCCCCGTACTCACTCTCCAATTCTCCCACAATATCTTCAGCAATATCTTCACCAGGGACTTGGGAGCCACGCTTCCTCTCCCGCATTGCTTGTAGCAGCCCCACTACAGGCACCCCCGGTGCTGAGCAATATAGTGCCTCGAGCACACCACTGCTGGACGTACGGCCCCTCGACCAGAACCAGGATAAAACTCTGTCCCTGATTGCTTAGCATCGACCATTGAGGGATAGACCTTGGTGCTTATCACTGGTTAGTGTCGGGACCACATTCCGCACCGACAAGTAGTTTGGAGACTTTGAGTTGTGTGTCTCTTGCTAAGCCACTTGTTCTCTTTTGTTGTTTGCCCTATCACATGTACTTAGGATGAGCTTTGTATGCTCTTTGATCCTAGTTCATGTATTTAGGGAGAGTCTTTGCATCAAGGGGGAGTAAAACAGGGATACTCAGTTCAGGGGGAGGGCTTGAGTTTGCATGCATTTGTTCAGGGGGGCTTGCATTCATGCTTGGGGGGCTCTTTGTGTTGCCTGAATTTGCTTTGTGCTTTGCTCTTTTGCCAATGGTGTAGAGCCCTTTTGCCTAACCTCGAGGAGTCGGCAGTTTGGAGCATTTTGTCTCAGTTGTGTTGAGCCATAGCCATTGTCTTAGGGGACCGAGACTTGCTCTTTCAAGTGATCTTGATTTGGCTTTTGGCTTTTGTTTGGCTTTTGATCTCTTGTTTGAGATCTTTGTTGATTTCTTTTCTTTTTCTTTCTTTTATGAAGTGGTGACTATGTGTGTTGTCAATGCAATCATCAAGGGGGAGATTGAGGACCGGCGCGTCCGAGGACCGATGGATGGTCGCTCCTTGGGGTGATGAGTGACTGACAACGAGGTGTCGACTGACTCTTGACCCAGTATTGCAGCTGCAGATTGCGGCTTGATTTGCCTTGGTGCAGGTGAAGAGCGGGCGTGAAAAGTCTTAGCCTGTGTGGCCCCTGAGGAGTGGAGAGACAAGTAGGCTCGGCTCGATGGACCCGGTGGCCGAATGAGATCAAGTGCGGGCCGCATGGTGGCAAGAAAAGCAAGACGAAGTCGGGTACAGTTTCTTGGTTAAGCTCAAAACCAAGGTGGATCTGGTGTAGGGTAGCGGCTCACAACCGAAGTCTGCATGCGGAGTTTGGTTGGTTTACTCCACAAAACCAACACGAAGCCAGGACGACTTGGCAGCCAAGTCATGAGTGGGATTGGCGTGAAGGCTGCACCGAGTCCGCATGGTTTGTGGCGGTTCACCACAAAACCGTCAAGGTTCTTTGGTTAAGCCACAAAGCCAAGACCGAAGACTCAGTTGGCGGAGGTGGAATCTGGGTGTGCCGAGAGACTTCGAAGGAGGACACGCGTCGGGATCGCAAGGCTTGCGTCGAGGTGAAGCGAGGTGCGGTCACCGGGCATCCGTCTGATGGTGCTACGATGAGAATTCCCAAAGTGCCCTTTGGGGGCATGTATCCTAGTATTATGTAATAGGGGTAGTTTCATCTTTCGGTTGCCTCCATATAAACTTAGAGGAGAAAGGATGGCAGTCACCACTTGGAACCCTAGCTCATTTGCTTTCTCTTTTTCCCTTCCAAGATTTTCCATAGGACGGTGAGATCTTTAGAGAAGAATGGATCACTGGGAGGCAAGCTAGACCTTATATGAATCTTTCATGGTGTGTATAGAATGTTTGGCATGATTCCTCAAGTGTTCTTGTTGCTCCTCCAATTTCTCTTTTTCGGTGATTTTCAGAGCCTTTTCTTGGATTTTTCTTTCGTTGCTTGATTCATCGATTTGAGGGTGTTTCTCTATGGATTTCTTTGAGGGGATCATAGATGAGTGCCTTGTGTCTCTTTTTGGATGATCTTGACCCCTCAAATGTCGGATTTGGCCTTTGATTCATTGACTTATGGACGAACCCTATGTCATAGTGTTCTTAGCAAGGATTTGCGATTCCGGGAGTTGTAGGGAGTTTGAGGCCATAATTTTTTGGGCATATTCTCTCCTTGGGGTGTTCATCATCTCCCCCAAATTTCGTCTCAAGGCTCCAAGTTCCTTGGGAGATCCATTGATCGAAATTTTGGGGCGAATTCGCAGACAGTTTTCTGGGCTATCCCGGGTGATCTGGTCACTTGTGCCGGGTGACCCGGAGGGGATAGGTTGACCCAGAAACTTGTGCCCGGGTGACCTGGTATAGCTTTGGAAGGCTCACGGTGACCCGGTCAATTGTGTCGGTTGACCCGGTAGGTCTCAGTCTTCTTCGTTGTTGCTCGAGTTCTTTCGTGCTAGCTTCCGCTTTGCTTCCTTGCCTTTCAAGCTTTGTTCCCCAGGTCTCGAGAGAGGTTTGTGTGTGCTTCCGCTTGTTCGTGTGTGACCCTCGGAGTTGCAATTAGGATATAGGCTGAGTTCTTTTGAGAAAGAATTCTTATCGGCTCCCGTTTACTCCCCCCTCTCTAGTCGCCAATATGGTGCTTCACCTTTTTCTTTCTTCAATCGACCGATTGCCTTGTTTCTTCATCTGTTGCTTCTTTTTGACTTTTTGACCTGCTTTTCATAAATGGTGTCAACACACACCAACTGTCAGATGTTTAGACCCGCACAACCCAAAGGGGTGTCAACCTCGGCGGTTTATTTGTTCAGTAGGGAGGAATCTAAGGCCAAGAACTCGAAGGTTTCGCAGTAGCAGAGGGAACACAAAGGACATGGCGAGTTGATACTAGTTTAGGCCTCTTTAGAGTAAAACCCTATGTCCAGTTCTTGATTGTATTGATTTTGGCAGATTGCAACTTGGGATGACTTGCCTCGGGTTTGGCCTTGTCCGCTTTATATTGGCTGGTAGACAAGGTCAGTAGGCCCTGAGTTCACGTCGGTGACAACAGGGAAACCAATCTAAGGAAAATTACAACATAATCCCACGATCATCAAACTGTCTGGCAGTGTAACTGACGTCTTCTGCCTTGTCTAGCACGCCAAGCTACCTAAATGGATCGGATAAGGTCATCTAAGGAATCTTCTGGAAGGTCTTTTGAGGTCGTGTGGCCCACAGATCAGGTCTGTTGGGTCCACTGTCAAGTCGGCGGGTCTTTTCGTAGACCGAACTCACTTGTTGGGGATGGCCATGAGACTGGTCGGTGGTACTCATATCTCATAGTCTATGCCTGGAAATCTGAAATTTAAGAATGCAAAGCCCCGAGCTCCAAATAGCAGCAAACTCGAAACAGCAACAAGCTTAGAGACTAAGCAACACACCAAGACGTTCACCCAAGCCAAAACCCAATAGGTGTCGCACTGGTTAGACCGGTGTAGAGCACCGGTCAGATCCTGGGTGCTCGGGATGAACAGCGAGCCGTGGGTCAACCCCTCCAAACAACCTTCCTGATCTCTCGATTCGCTCCACGGGTTCATCTATACATACCATGAAGGTTCATACAAGGTCTAGCTTGCCTCCCGATCATCCAACCCTCTCTAAATATCTCACCATGAAGCTCTCAAGCTAGTCCTAGAAAATCCTAAGTAAAATAGGAAGGAAAGTAGCAAAAGCAACTGAAATAGGGTTCCAAGAGATGGTTGCCATCCTCTTCACAACTTGGGTTGTTTTAAGGAATCGGATGCTCGTAGCCTAAGAGGTGGAGGGGGTGAATTAGGCAATGTAAAAAACCTTAACCTCTGGCTTCACTACTTTTTCTCAAAGTAAACTAGAACACACTATCTAGATGCGCAATGAAGGTAGTTCTAGTGTGATACTCCCATCCCAAAACAAGGTTTGCATCCTATAGTCAATCCTGACATGATACTACTCTAGGAAAGTAAAGGCAAGCAAAGATTGCAATAGAGAAAAAGCAGAAATGTAAAGGGGGTGAGAAGAAGCAAACTCTTGACACGTGATTTATCCCTTGGTATCGGTAGGCACTAAGCCATCCCTAGTCCACGTTGTTGAAGCACTCACACAAGATTATTGCTTCCTGGTCACCAAGTCTCTCAAAAGAGCACCACTTCACTCGCCACAAAGGCTAGCCACTTAGGCACTTACCAAGCTCCCTTAGTCACCTTGATGCTGCCTCCACTAAGGAGCTTCTCCACCAAGGAAGGGGGTCTCCACGTCCCCCGCACAAAGTGTCCTTGCCGCTCCACACCAAGACGAAGGGTCGATGACGATTGCTGGTGAGCCACTTAGACCCCAAGGCTTCTGGCAAACCTTTTACACCTTGATTCACTCTAGAATCACCTCACAAGGTTGGCACCACCTTGCACTCACTCACTTCTAAGCTAAGCCTAGCACTAAGTACATACACTAAGCCTATGCAAGTCTATGGATGAGCAACTAAGCCCTTGGATGGATTATATTTGATCTTCTAGGTGTCTTGCACTCTCCTGCACTTCCACACAATCCAGCAACCTCGAATGGGGGAGTGGAGGAGGTATAAATAGCCCAAGACATAAAACTAGCCTTTGGCTAAAAGCTACTGAAAGTAGTACTGTCGGATGATCTGATGCTATGCTTTTCCGGAAGTCGGTTCATCAGGTGCTACTAGCTGTTGCCCATCCACTGCACTTGACAGTTGACACAACTGCTCCGACTGTATGCTCCGATGCACTGTCAAGTCATCCAGTGCTGAAGACCCTACAGACAAAACCTCTCTCCTAGCTTCTACGCGACCGTCGGATGAACCACTGCACACCCATCGGTTCATCCGGGAGCCCGATGCAACGTCGCCCGCTCTATTCCATGGGCCCCTGTTCGGCTGCGAAATACTCCAAAAATTTGAATAGAAGTGCACTGACGTGTGAATAGAAAAGTTGTAGATCAGTGACCCCTCTACAACTTGCACAAAGGCCGACAGGTGTTTTGATCAATGGTTTGAGCAGGAACGTCGAGCAAAGTCCTGGTTTTTCATGGTGCCGATGAATAGTAAAATCTGCAGTTGACCAAGTTTTTCACTATTTTCCACTCCAAATTTGCAATGCCACCCAAAAGCTAAGTTGTGTCCCTCAAAAAACCGGACAACTTTTATTTTAGGAGATTTTGAAACGTTTAGGTGAATTTTTGAGAACACGACAAAAGTTCTGGAGGGATTTCAAAGACATAGGGGTTTAGGTAGGGTTTGACCGTGCCTTTGACCAAGGTTTGACCACAAGTGTGTGTTGACTTGATCAAGAGGGTCATTAGTGATCGTTGGCGAGGTTTTCGAGGTGATGACCCAGGTTGACCATGGTTTAGCCAACGTCAGTGGGTTTGACCTAGTTGATTCGTTTATTAGCACTAATGATGCTAATTAAAAACCTGGGGTGTAACAGTCTCTGTCTTATTCAAACGTCACAATTGGATAGACCGACGGTTCCCTCCAATGGACCATCTGTTCATCTGACGCTATCGACTTCGCTGCTTTCCTTCTTCAATTCATCCAGCGCATCTACAAGAAGGACCGTCGGATCATCCGATGGTGTCAAGTTGATTCAGCCTCTGCGCAGAGTACCAAGTGCTCTGATGCTTGCACCGATGGTACCGTTGGTTCATCTGACGGTGTCTTTTTGTTTCCTTTTCTTCGCGTTTTCAACTTGGATCTTTTCTTCAACTTAACATACTTAACATGCCATCACTTATAGCCCCATAATATCTACTATGTCTGCATTTTTGCTATAAGTAACTTAACATGTGCATGACATGTTAACTTGTGGTATGACATGTTAACTTGGGCATGGTATGTTAACTTGGTCATGGTATGTTAACATGTGTAACATCCATGGGACCTAGGAATGCCTACAAAGACATGCTAGACAATGTGGTTAGTCCCATTACTTGTGTTAGTATGAATAACCAAAATCAACTCGAACAAAAGGCAAATGAGGCCATGTTCCCTACAATCTCCGCCGTTTTGGTGATTTTTGACAACACAAGTAAAGCAAGCATAAATTTGCAAAAATTTACAAAATTAGAACAACTTACATTTTCTTCGATGCTTACCATCATCCAAACTCCCCCTAGATCAAACTTGCCCCTTTTTGATCTTCTCTTCCTATGTTCACACATGGCTTGCTTCTTCCACTTTGGAAACACTAGCTTGCTTTTGTCCCACATTCTCCCCCTTTGGAATAAAATCTCCAACAAGATCCCAAAACAAAATGATGTTGACGCCCTTCTCTCAAGTGGACGTTGTAGTTGTACAAGTTTACTTTCTTCACATACTTGAAGATCTTATTCACGTACTCGACCACCATGGATTAAACCTCTTCATTGTCACCTTCATCACCATCATCTTCGATTGAGCTTCCATGAGTAGCCATCCTACTCATCACCTTCTCTTGTTGGTTTGAGAGGGCATGACTTGTGTTTGGAGAAGATGGTTCATGGGGATCCTTCTTGGACTTGGGCATTACTTCAAGCTCAAGATATGAGAGGGCTTCAATTCTTCGAGCTTCTTCTCATAGATGATAGCTTTTACCAAGTCGTAATCGGGCCTCTGGAGACTTTGAAGGATCTTGCGGTTAATGTTCAAGTCCGTGATGTTCTTCACACCTAAAGCATTGATCTCATTGACAAGCACATTTAGGCATGAGTACATTGATTCGGCATTTTCATTTGCAAGTTGCTTAAAGCTATTGAATTCCTCAAGGAGACAACCGTAGCATTCATTAGCAACTTCTTTTGAACCCTCATTTTGCTCCTTGATGGTTTTCCATAGCTCATGAGCATTTTCACAATTAAAAACTATATTCAAAATGCCTACATCTAGTGAGGGCAAAATGATACTCTTAGCAATCACATCAAATTGCCTTTTCTTTTTAGTACCATTTTTCATGCCCTCATCGGTGAGCTCCAAACATCAAGGTCCTTTTTCAGAGATAGGCCTCCATGATAATCTTCCACCGAGGATAGCTCGTACCATCGAAATGTGGAGCCAAACCTAAGGTATCCACCCCTTTCATTCCTCTATACAGAAACTCACTAGGTGGTGAAGCCTAACCATTCCAATGAGCTAGTTTTCACAATTTACCAATCAAATTGGCGTTTCCTTGTGAAGGAAGTGAGTGCCAGCTCTGATACCACTTGTAAGGAATTGGATTCTCGTATCCTAATAGGGGAAGAGAGTGAATTATGCAATTTAAAAACCTTAACCTATGGCTTCACTACTTTTTCTCAAAGTAAACTAGAACATACTATCTAGATGTGCAACTATGGTCATTCTAGTGTGAAACTCCCGTCCCAAAACAAGGTTTGGAACCTATAGCCAATCCTAGCATGATACTATGCTAGGAAAGTAAAGGCATGCAAAGATTGCAATAGTGAAAATGCTGAAACGTAAAGGGGATGAGAGGAAGTAGACTCTTGACACGTGATTGATCACGTGGTATCGGTAGGCACTAAGCCACCCCTAGTCCACGTTGTTGAAGCACTCACACAAGAGTATTGCTTTTGTTTGCGACTCCACGACCTTCCTCTATGACCAGATGTCTTTTGTTTGCACCCGCTAGGCTCTACGTCCTGGTGCACCCGCTATGGCTCTGCACGTAAACGGACCTATTCCAATCAACCTATATTTTTGTTTCCTGAGCAGAATGGTCATAGGAGTGCCATCTGGGGTAGGAGTGCCTCGCTGCTCTGCCAGGTCCGTCTGGGCACCTGGAGATCAAAAGCACTATGGAGATTAGAAAAGTTCACATCTGTGATATTGTCAGGCCCCCGTGGTCGGTGTGCCTATTGCTGAGGTCGCCAATACCTTAGCATAGTGGCTCCGCTGGATGTCTAGCAGCTATGTTGGTTATCTAGACACCAAAAACGACCTCCTTGAGGTCGGCGTGCCTTAATACCTAGGGCTTTCAATACCTAGGTATGACTATGACCCTGCCAACCTAGTTGGGCGTCTAGGATGCGTGACCTTCCGAGGTCGGTGTGCTCTTGTAGCCTTGCAAGCCTGTACTGGACACTTAGGATTTTATGTCGTGAATGAAGGCCTCCCTATGGGGTGCGCGCCGGATGGCCCTGCCAGGTATCTCTGGATACTTGGGTGCTTCCAATTTGAGACCTTCTTGAGGTAAACACGCCTCGAGTGGCTCTGCCAGATTCCTTGCAGCTATGCAGGATATCTAGGTGTCTCTACACTCCATATGTTCTAGATCAACATTACTTTGCCAAGTTTCTTCGTTGTTCGGTTTGACCACTACACAAGACTTCTTCATGCGACGCATCTTCCAAGATTCTGCCAGGTATCCTCGGATACTGGGCATTGTTGATTTAAGGCCTCTTTAAGGTCGGCACGCCTACAAGGCCTCCTTGAGGTCGATCCTGCCAGACTCCTTGCATCTATGCTAGGAGATCTAGGTGTCTCTACACTTCATTTGATCAAGACCATGACTCAGTTTTCTTCTCTTTTTTGAGCATCAAACAAGCCATGCTGACTGCTTCAATGCTCGAGGACTACTCTACGAGTGCGTGTTCGATGCCCTCTTATTTTTCCCGTCGTACTGACCTGTTGGGAAACCCATTTCTCATCACGTCGTTACTCGGCCTATTTTTTTCTTCTTCTTTTTTGGATCATCATACCGGCCATCCTGCCCGCCACGATGCTTGGATACAACTCTTTGAGTGCATCTTTGATGCCCCTTGAATTTTTTTCACTGTCGTTTCGATCTATTGGAAGCCTGCTTCCTATAGGTCATCACTCGACCCCTCTTCGTTCGGCAAGACTACAAACAGGTCGGCTGCCAAGTCGATTTATTCTTTTTTTCTTTTTGGACGGACGTGCATGCTACGCAACCTGTCGATAGCTTTATGACTTCGTCGATAGCTCTAAGGTCACTGTGCCTACACCTCGCTCAGGGGCTTTTGAGACATGCGTACCCCTAGGTCCCCACCGACCAGGCTCACGGCCGTCCCCGACAAGTGGGTACGGCCTACCAGAAGATCCGCCGACATGTCAGTGAGCCCAACCGACCTAGTTGGCGGCCCACACGACTTCCTGAAGACGTTCCAGAAGATTCCCCAGTTGACATGATCCGTCATGACCACAAGACAAGACCTCGGTGGATTTCGACCAAAGCAGATCGACGGGATATGGCAAGATGTGTAACATAGACTTAGGTCCCATGGTCGTAACCGACCAGGAGTGTGGGAACCGACCTCGTCCGCTGGCCAATATAAGGCAGACGTGGCAACCCCCTGGTTATCCAATCAATCCCGCAATCCTCAGCAATACAAACCGAAGAACTGGACATAGGGTTTTACTCTCCGGAGGCCCGAACCAGTATAAACTCACCATGTTCTCTGTGTTCCGCTTACTCATGTGCGACCTTCGAGTTCTTAACCTTAGACTTCACCCCACCGAACAACTAAACCACATGGATTAACACCGCCGTGGGCTGTCCAGGTCTCACCATCTGACACATGGTATAGGTTTATATTGGTTTGTTACCTTGGTCGGAACGGCAACAAGAAGATGATAGGCCAGGCTTACCTTTTGGATGCTCACCTTTATGGCTAGGTGGATGTGATCCATACATCCTTTCATGTATGTCTAATCTTTATGCAATCAAGACTTCACATAGGGTTAGACCGGTAGGTTACATAGAGAACCATAGTGGCTTGCTTCCAATCCTTGGATTGACAAATCTAGGGAGGAACCTCCTTGGTGAAAAAGGCACCAAGTCACCCGTAGGCTTGCGGTGAACTTGGGAACGGTTTTGCACCGTCAACAAGCCCCTTTTTCTGGCGCCATTACCGGGAATCAGCAACTCGAGCCCTATGGTGATCTATATTTCTTTTAACTAACCCTAATTTTATCATTGCGTATACACTTGCTTTCTTATTTGTGTCCTTAAAAGTAGGTGGAAAACTAGACACAAAGCGATCAAAAAAAGTTTTCAACATTCACACTTCAACAAGTCCAACCTCGCTCAACTAAGTTGACGGCTACACATGATTTGCTCTTTAGTGGTAGGTGCTAACCTTGGTTAGTGGCCTAACATCCGCTATTGAGCCCCCACCCAAAGCAAACGGGGATGAACAAGGTATGCCTATGTGTCGATTAAGTTTTTAGACTAGTGACTATAGGTTTTGGAAACGACCATGTCAAGCACAAAGGAGAAGGGTTCCTTTACCATCATGCTCATGCAGTGATGGTAATTATTTTTGAAGTCAAGGGAGGTGCCCTAAAAGACTTCAAGATGAAGACCAAACGTACATCTCCGGATCGATGGACAAAAAGGATAATCAAGTCATCAAGATTCCTTGCACAACTTCAACAGAAAACAATTGGATATATTTTAATTTTCAGAAGCTCGATGAAGTCTTCGTTCCAACGAATCAAGCGTCAAGGCGATCGGAGGTTCCTACAAGCGGATATGGCCGAATCACCGATTGTTCCACATGCTGAAATTCTGGACCGCAAGCAATGCTGAAGTGAAATAGTCATAGCTCCCTCATCGGGACTCCGATTAATACGAATGAGTACCCGTTGGAAATGTAATTTTATAAATTTTTTAATAGAACTGTGTTTTTGTATATGTTTTGTTCTGGATGTAGGGGCAATCCACGAAGAAGAGGCAGCAACAAGGTGATGATGACAAGATGGAGGAGGTGGACATGGTGTCAATAAAGAGAAGATGGGGCAACGGTTCCACAATACGTGCATGATGAAATTCAGAAGCTAAGGACTAAAACAAACCCTCCGAAGCATGTATGAATGAAGACACAAAAGGCACCACTCAACACACGATGATGTTGGAAGCGAACCACGACCGATTTCATAAGGCAACATCAAGCTGCATGACTACTTTGGATTCTCACACAAAGAACCATGGCTTCACAATGATAAAAAGGTACATGAGAATGTCGAGCTCTATGACTTTACATGAAGCGCTTTGCGGGAGGCAACCCGGACTTTTTATATATCTAGATAAACTATGACAAGTCTACATTGTGTTCTTTATTTGAAGACTTCAAGTAACATTGTACCATTCCTCTAGTAAATGTCACAACTACATCTTGTATGCTTTAATAGATATTGAGTGAGCACTTTTCTACTTGAATTTTGGAAACCTTGTAGACCACTTTCTTTGTGTGCTTATTAGTGTCAGATGGTGAGATCTGGATAGCCCACGGGGGTGTTAACCCTTGTGGTTTAGTTATTCGGTGGGGTTAAGTCTAAGGCTAAGAACTCGAAGGTCGCACACAAGTACGCGGAACACAAAGAACATGGCGAGTTTATACTGGTTCGGGCCTTCGAAGAGTAATAACCTACGTCCAGTTTTTCGGTTTGTATTGCTTGGGGATTGTGGGATTGGTCAGAGTGTGTACAAGGGTCACCTCGCCCGCCTTATATTGGCCAGCGGATGAGGTCGGTTCCTAGACTCCTGGTCGGTTACGACCAGGAGACGTAAGTCTACGTTTCACATCTTGCCATATCCTGTCGATCGGCTTTGGTCGAAATCCACTGAGGTCTTGTCTTGTATGCCAAGTCTTGAGGTCGTGATGGATTAGGTCATCTGGGGAATCTTCTGGGAGGTCTTCAGGAGGTGGTGTGGGCTACCAACTAGGTCGGTTGGGCATACTGACAGGTCGGAGAGTCTTCTGGTATGCTGTACCCACTTGTCGGGGATGGCCGTGAGCCTGGTCGGTGGGGACCTAGGGGCACCCATGTCTCACAAGCCCCCGAGCGAGGTGTAGGCGCAGCGACCTTAGAAAGGTCATGACAAAGTCGTAGAGCTATCAATTGGTCGAATAGTATGCACGTCGGTCCAAAAGAAAAAGGAACAAGTTCAGCCCAAATAGCTGACCTGTTTGTAATCTTTGTCAAATGAAGAGGGTTGAGTGACGACCTATAGGAAGCAGGCTTCCAATAGATCGAAACGACGATGAAAAAATTGAGAGGGCATCGAAGATGCACTATTAGAGTAGTATCTGAGCATCGTGGCGGGCAAGATGGTCGGTATGATGATCCAACAAAGAAGAAGATAAAGTAGGTCGAGTGACAACATGGTGAGAAACAGGTTTCCCAACAGGTTGGTACGACGAGGAAAACAAAAGGGCGTCGAAGACGCACTCGTAGAGTAGTCCCTGAGCATTGAAGCAGGCAACATGGCTGGTTTGATGCTTAAAAAAGAGAAGAAAATTGAGTCATGGTCTTGATCGAATGAAGTGTTGAGACACCTAGATCTCCTAGCATAACTGCCAGGAGTCTGGTAGGGCCGACCTCAAGGAGGCCTTGTAGGCGTGCCGACTTCAAAGAGGCCTCAAGTTGATGATGTCCAGTATCCGTGGATACCCAGCAAGGTCTTTAAAGGTACATTGAATGTCAAAGGTGTCGATGATATCGTAGTTGAAGTTGCGATGTCCGGAACCATTGCTGACGAAGGCATGAAAATTTGTAGATCTTGAACGTATGGAGTGTGGAGACATCCAGATATCCTGCATAGCTGCAAGGAGTTTGGCAGAGCCACCCGAGGCATGTCGACCTTAAGAAGGTCTCAAATCCAGAAGTGCCCAAGCACTCGGAGATACTTGGCAGGGCCATCAGGCGCGCACCCCACATGGAGGCCTTCATTCCTGACATAAACTCCTGGGTGCCCAGAGCAGGCTGGCAGGGCTTCAAGAGCACATCAACCTCGGAAGATCACGCATCCAGGGCACCCAACTATGTTGGCAGGGCCATAGTTATAACTAGGTGTTGCAAGACCTAAATATTAAGGCACGCTGACCTCAAGGAAGTCGTTTTGGTGTCCAGATGACTAACATAGCGCCAGCCATCCAGCAGAGCCATGACGCTAGCTATTAGCGACCTCACCAATAGGCACACCGACCACGGGGGCCTAATGAAACCTCAGACGTGAAACTTTGATCTCCATGGTGTTGTTGTTCTCTAGGCGCTCAAAAAAATCTGGTAGAGCAGCGACGCACGCCTACCCTGGAAGGTCTTCAATCGAACCTACGACCATTCTGCTCAAGAAACAGAAATATAGACTGATTGGAATAAGTCTGTTTACATGCAGAGCCATAGCGGGTATACCAGGACGCAGAGCCTAGCGGGTGCAAATAAGGACATAAGATCGGAGAAGGTGGTCGTGATGTTGTCGTCGAAAGGGGGCTAAATTAGGCGCGGAGCCATCCGACGCGGGGTCAAATTTTGTCTTGTAGCGTAGACTGCAGAGTCATAGGTTAACAGTGGTCGGAGATGCTCTTGCCATCCAGAAAACGACAAACTGTCCACTGATCGAGGGAGTTACTATAGCCATATGACCTCTGCGGCGGGGCTCAGTCATCATTGATGCACAAGCGACCAAGACGTTGTGAGTCAGAGAAAGTTATGTCGTCGCCTTTAATCGTGCACAGACTACAGGTCCCAGTATCACGTGGTGACAGTGTCATCACGTTGCCAGCTGCCCAAGGCACGGCTTTGGCTATAAATAGCACCTTTGAGATAGAAGGAAGCATGCACCGAGCACTGTTGAGCTATGAAGCCGCAGTGCAGCATTCCTATCGTGCCATGGGCTTGTGTTCGTCCACATGGTTGCAGAGTCTTGTGCTTGTAGAAACTTGGAGCTAGGAGAACTCTCGCGAAGTGTAGGAAACATCTCCATCCTCTGAGCCCTGCCTTTGCGGTGTACAAGGTAGAGTTTGGAGGTGATTTTGCCTGAGCTGGGGCTATAACAGGACGTCTCTGGTGAGAACCGGGAGCTCACTAGGGCTTGGATTTTCATGCCGAAGAGCAAGCTCGTGTCTCCAATCCAGTAGTTGGAGCCGAACATGCCTTAGGTTGCGTGTCGTCCTGTAGCTGCCTCCCGCAAGGTCGCCATCAAGGTCCTGATGCTAGGAGAAATTTCGTGACGTACTCTACTTCTGTAAAGTAGGTCACAAGGTTTGCTCTGGGTGGCCCAGGACTCATAGTATGTTTATATTGTGTGTCAGTTTCTGGATCCAATGAGGTCGCAGGCGACTTGTGTACCTTCGGGCGGTCCATGTAATGTTCGCTCTCTTTTGTCATGTACTTGGTCGATTTGTCAAAATGATTTGTCAAATAACTAAATTAATGTGATGTGGGGGCTTGTAAAATGTGTTTCCCATCAGGATGACCTGCTGTTGTTTTATTATTTAGCTGACGACCTAAACTCAGAGTTTAGGTCGTGGCTGTAATCAATTAGTGATGAATCCGCCGAGATATCTCGCAAACTTATCGGAATAGAGCCGTTGAGGCGCGTTGTATAGCGGAAGGAACCGTAACGGGCGGAATCGGTGGACCTCCCTATAAATAAGGCGGCCCGAGGCGGGCTTGACCCCATTCCCCTTTCTTCTTCCTCGCGTTGCTTTCACTTCTTCTTCCGTCGCTTTCCTGCCGTCGTATCTCTCTTGCGATCTTGCGACTGTCTTGCGCACACCCGTCCAACCTCCAACTCCGGCCAGCCACGTGCTAGCACTGCCACCCCGCGCAGCGCTCCTCTTGCGCATGCATGTCAAGACCCTCTGCAACATTAGATCCATCATAGACCCAAGCAGCGAAATGGCGGCGGAGACGGCTTCCATTCCGGACCCACAGGCGTCGTGGGTCCGGTCGACGATGACCGGAGCCAAGATCCAGGATTTGGTGAACCGCGGGCTACTCCGACCCAAGGAGGTGGTAGAGTGGAGGGCTGCCGCCAGGGAGCAGTTCTCAGGCGAAGATGTCAAGGAGCAGATCGTCTTCGCATCCTTCTTCGAGAGCGGCTTCAACCTCCTGGTGGGAGATTTCTTCCGCGGCCTGCTGTATTACTACTAGCTGGGGCTGGTACATCTCGTTCCCAACTCCATAACTATAGTGTCGATCTTTATTCAT
The DNA here is from genome assembly GCA_947561735.1 of Cenchrus americanus. Classification (NCBI taxonomy): domain Eukaryota; kingdom Viridiplantae; phylum Streptophyta; class Magnoliopsida; order Poales; family Poaceae; genus Cenchrus; species Cenchrus americanus. Next base: position 124,399,338 of record OX387239.1, on the reverse strand, counting down.
TTTTGTGAGGCGTATCTGGGGATATCACCGCACTTCTTGTTGTGGAGGTATTTCTTCTGTGTGAAAAGCACTGGCAACAGGTTGGGGCCAGTGGGGGCTCTAATGTTTAACTTGAGGTCTGGCCTCAAGGCGGAGTGGATAGACACCGATCTCCCCGACAACACTGCTGGGTGGAGGTCGGAGTGGTTCTATATTGCAGATCAGCTTCCTAGGCTTCCACGTCGTACTGGCCATAAGTCAGTGAAGATAAATGAGTGGGACTTTGGGTTGTCGTCCCGTGACCTCAAGGAACTCGAGGGAGTCCTGGAGCTTCTTGGCGGCATGAAGAAATGAGGGGTGTCCGAAACCGCTGTGGCGAGGTCGTTCTATCGGCGGATGATCCAACCGATCAAGGATCGGGTTCACCCAGCATACGAGTACTGGGGACAATCGGACCCCACACGCGAGGTTAACCGCAAGGTCTTCAAGGAGGAGATGGTGGCTAGAATTTCGCAGATGTACTATGAGAAAGTGAAGGTGAACAAGTGCCCTAAGGCACACTAGTTGAAGAGGCCAGCTAATCTGGTAAGATCCTTAGATCTACCCTTTGGTCGTTTTACTGCGCCTAAGCTTGTTTAGGTCGTGTAAATGTCTTGATCGTCTATTTGTAGGAGCGCGAGCTTCGGATGTGGTGCCCAGGCCTCTCCCTAAAGGCGAGCAACACCGGAGGAAACTTAGGTCGGACAAGTACAAGCCTCCGTTATGGTTTGGAGGCGCAGCGCACTGCTGCAATAGCGCAGGCAAGGATGCCTGCTACGATTAAGCCTCGGGTGCTTTGGCCGAAGTCTCGGATCCCGTCCGTTGCGGGGTAAATTCTTCAGAGCTCGTTTTTTCTTTTACTTAGTATCTTGCAAATTCTTATCCTCATGAGGTGTTTTGCCATGCAGGCCGGTGACGAGGCCACAGGGGGGGCTGGGTGCCCCATCTTCTCCCTCACGCACGAGGTTGCCTGAGCCGAGAGTCGCGGGGGAGACCTTGGCTGATGATGCGCGCACTGCCACTCCGCCGCGAGGAGCGGTTAAGAGCTGGGCGACTTCACCACCAGTGGTAGATTCAAGCGTGGAGACTCCCCCGCGGGTCTTTGAAGCGGGAGGAGGTTCCGCTGGGGACGTCGGGGCGACGACCTCCCCAACAATTATTGACGTCGACCCCATCAGTGCAGTACTTGGTGGGGCTGAGGACCTGGTCAGGGACCAGCCTCAAATTGACATGGCGCCAGGAGGTCCAAGAACATTTAGCGCGCAGGTACCTCAATCGTCGTCTTCAAGCCCGAGGTTGCCACGGCGGTCAATTAACTGGAATCGCACCCCTTGGTAGGAGGACTGGTTCGAAGATAACGAGGACATGCAGGCCTTGTGGACCAACATCATTACCATCAATACTGCACTGAAAGTCAGTTGTCCACAACACGTTGTTGTTACTTGATTATGCGTGATTAAAATGATGATGACGACCTCGTTGTACTGTGACAGTCGCTGGCAGAACGGGCCAAAGGCCGGGCTGACATGCTGAAGAATGCGACGGAGAAGGAGCAGTGGATTGTTGACCTTGAGCGAGAGCTCAAGGAGGTCCGTGGAGCGGCAGCTGTTGAAAAGAAAAGGCTCGAGGACGAGCTCGCTGAGGAGAGACGCAAGGCCATGGAGGCCACTTCACAATTCAATATGATGGCCACCGGTAGGTCCATTCTTTATGCTGACAATCTCAAAGATGGAGATCTTCTTGTGATATTCTAACTGTTGTCTTTTGCAGAGTTCCGCAACCGTGAAGAAGAACTAAAGAATGCTCTTGCAGCCTCCATGAGCAAGGCTCGGGACTTGGAGATATCACTTCGGGAGGCCGAGGCCGGGGCCCAGGAGCTCAAATGAGCGATTAAAAAAGCCATCGACAGTGAGTACGCCATATCTCGAAATCTGGCTTATGAGACAGGAGCTCGTCAAGGCCTTGAAGCCGAATTCGAAGTTGTTTTGGAGTCATTGCCGAGTGACCAAATCACCATTGCAGGGTATGAGGTGGAGCTGAATGACCTCAAGGGTGCTGCCAACTACGCAATGGCTTGCATAGTTGTTCCGGTGGAAGGGGAGGAGCAGCAATCCATTGTGGATCGCCTAATAGACACTCCTAACAAGCTCTTGACGCTGCTGAGGGTGACGAGCTTGGCGGCGGAGACCGATGCGTTGGTGAGAGTTAAGTCTCACTATCCTGACGTCGACATGGCCAAGGTCGGAGGCGGTGCTGGCACCACGAAGGACCTCAAGGCCCTGGAGCTTGAAGTTGAAGACGCCACCATGGAAGTGATGGAGAACTGAAGGACCGATACGGCGAACCAGAGAGGGGGGGAGTGAATGGGAGCCGATAAAAATTCTTCTCGATGGAGATGAGAACTCCAACAAGACGAACGTGGCTTCCAACACACGTCTCCGACTCACTACCCAAGTTGGCCAAGCCCACGTAGCCACTGGAGTGCCACTGGACCTAGGAACCAACACACACAGCCTTCCGACTCGAGAACGCGGCGGAACAACAAACCCCGAGTCTACGGACCCACACCGGTCGGACCGGTGAGCACCACCGGTCGGACCGGTCCCCGCCGGTGAACCCGAGCAACTTCCACTAAGTGGCTCTACACCGGTCAGACCGGTGAGACACACCGGTCGACCGATGGCAGCCGGAAAGCCCCCAAGGCACCAAACAAAGCCAACCGACCACCAAACGGACCCAAACTCGAAACGAGCAGCACCACGGGACAACAAAGAACACACCAAGACACTCACCCGAGCGAAAACCCACAAGGGCTTGCACCGGTCAGACCGGTCAAGAGCACCGGTCGACCGGTGTAGCCCCGGCGACTCGGGATGAACGAAGACCCGCGGTCAACTCCCCCAAATCCAAATCTCGATCTCCCGAATCGCTCCACGGACTTGAACAAGACTTTGGGGATATCAGGAACACCTCATGAGGAGTCCATAGCCAAGTTTAATCCCACCAAATCTCGTCCAAAAAGGAGGAATCGAAGAAATCCCGCCGAAAGCACTTCCAACCCAAGAACTCAAGAAACCCCAAAATCGAGCACCTTTTCTCACGGATTTGGGAGGGGAATCACAACCCAAAGAACCACGAAGGGTTCCCACAAATTTCCCCCATCAAATCCCCAAGAGAAAAGCCCCGAAAACACCCCAAAGAAATCACCGAAAGAGGGCTCCGAAAATCACCACCAAGAACAACCGGGGAAAACACATCCAAACCTTGAGGAACCACGCCGAATCATCTATACATGAAACAAAGGTTCGTACAAGGTCTAGCAAGCCGCCCAATCATCCATCCCTCTCTACAAGATCTCTCCGTGAAGCTCTCTTGCTAGTCCTAAGGAAAACCTAGAGAAAATAGGTGGAAAATAGGAAAACTAATGAGCTAGGGTTCCAAGAGTTGGCTGCCAACCTCTCACCTCTTGGGTTATATAGGCGGCAACCGAATGTCTAAAATGCCCTTCTCTAACAACTAGGGATACAAGCCCCTCAAGGGCGGATTTGGAATTCTTGATGTCTTCACCATCGGACGGATGCCGGCGACCGCACCCCGCGTAGCCTCGACGCAAGCCATGCGATCCCGACGCGTGTCCTCCGCTTCGAAGATTCGGACCGCGTCGTCGCACACCGGTCGACCGGTGCTCCTCACCGGTCGGACCGGTCCCCACCGGCCGACCGGGCCGGACCCACCGGTCGGGCCGGCCGGCCGTGCCGCCGCACCTCCGTCTTCGGTTCTCCGGTCTTGGCTTTGTGGATCAACCAAGGAACCCGGTGGTTTTCTCGGTGAACCACCGGAAACCCCGCGAACTCGGTGTAGCCTCCGCCAATCTCCACTCATGACTTGGCTCCCACGTAGTCCCGGCTCGACCTTGGTTTTGAGGCTCAACCAAGAAACCGTCCACGACTTCATCTTGCTTGTTCATGCCACCATGCGGTCCGCACTTGACCCCGCCGGCCACCGGTCCCTCGAACGAAGCCTACTTGTCTTCTCCACACCCGGAGGCCTCACCGCAACGACCTTTCGCGCTTGTTCTTCACCCGCACCAACACGAGTCAAGCCGCAACCTCGCACCCGCAATACTTAGCCAAGAATCGATCCACACAACGTTGTCAATCACTCATCACACAAGGAAGCGACCATCCACCGGTCCTCGAACCACACATGGTCCTCAATCTCCCCCTTGATGAGTGCATTGACAACACCCACATGAAAGTAACAAGAGAGAAAAGAAAAAGAAAAGAAACGAACAAAAAGAAACTCCAACAAGCGATCGAAAGCCAAACAAAGGCAAAGAGCAAGATCACTTGAAGGAAACAAGTCTCGGACCCCTTAGGCAAGGGCAGCGGCTCGACACATCCGAGACAAAGCAAAGCTCAAGCAAAGAGCACAAACCACCGAAACACAGCTCGAAAACTCTCAAAGAGCTCCCCCTGCACACATGCAAACTCCCCCTGAACCAATGCAACTCCCCCTGGACGAATGCATGCAAAACGGAGAAAACGGGGCAGTGCAGCAATTTCGGCTCACACCGGTCGGACGGTCACCACCACCGGTCGACCGGTGCCTAACATATGTACGGGACCAGCACTCACACCGGTCGGACCGGTGCTCTTCACCGGTCGACCGGTGTACAACGAGAACCCGAAAATGGCTCGAAACCACTCCGAAAACCTTCTAAATGCGCCGGTAAGCCATTTCAAGCTCAAACTTCTCCCCCTTGTTGGCAATGCATGAATCAAGCCAAAAATGCAAAACTTTCAACCTAGAGCTTCTCAAATATACAAAATTCAACATAGGATGCTACACATGTCCAAATGAGCAAGTTAGGTACTCTACGGCTTCGTATCGATCTCAACTACATGATCACCAAGTTTCACAACCATTGGACGAAGCTAAGATGGATTTTGGCAATTTTGCGAAAAACTTGCCTCTCATGAGCAAAGTCCTAAACATGATCAAAGCATATCAAAATGGCAAAGCCACACAAACTTCATGCTAGGACAGCTATTCTAACCATAAGACCATCACAAACACCCACAAGCACCTCATGTCATGTCAAAGCCACCGAGCCATGTGCCTACTTCTATGTATGAGACTTCTCATTGGTAGGCATCATGCAACGGTTTAGCACCCAAAGCAAATTAAATTCAGCACATATGACATGGGAGCATATTTTCCAAGCATTTTTCATTTCATTTTCAGATTTGTAAATGGTACATGAAATGTCTTTGCGACAAAAAGGAACTTATGCTCCTCCACAAGATAAGTCAAGAGGGCTAAACATTCATGATGGCAAATGAGCCTTTGGCCCCATATGATCAATAAGCTAGCTATCCAACCACAAATTAAGCATAGCAAGGCCACAAAAACATGTCAAGAGCATGTAAAGGCATTTACACATGAGAGAGCATACATGTGACATTTTTCAAAAGCATAGCTATCAACCATGGATTATTCATCAAGATCATCAAGAGCTAAGCCAAAACTAACCGTAGCATACCAAACAAGCTCACAAAGACATATATCTCATTCCATGGTGAACAATGTATATGAGAGAAGCTTTCCTAACCAATGCATATGATACAAAATGCATGCAATCTAAGATACAAGGATGCCTATACATCATGTTACATATGCCATGCCAAATGCAAGAAATGCACAAAGGAAAGCTATACATATGCTACAAACCGGCTCCTCGAGGGGAGGCAAAACGGGCTCGACACCACCGGCAAAAGAGCAAAGGAGCACAAAACTCACAAGCTCCCCCTAAACACATGCACTAGGGCCAAAAAGCATACAAAGCTCACCCTACACACATGAGATAGAGAAGGAGCAAAACAAACCAAGTGGCTTGACCAAGGCCACACACTCGAAGGTCACAAATACACTTACCTTTATCATTTCTTCACAATTCACTCATCCTGGTCCACCATCCCCGAAAGTGATGCACCTACATGTCATCACCGGGATATGAAGCCGAAGAACCACCCCCCGATATCAACCAAATGTTCTCCGGACCTCCCACCTGCAACTCAAAACCAAGAGCGAGAACGAGCAACCGACTCAACACTGGGGTTAGTTCCAAATGTGTAAAACCAGTGCCTAGCCATTTGCTCGAAAGTGGGGTTAGCAAACATCAAACCATCTTTCCTACCAAAGCTACCTCCACGAACACCACCACGATAACCACCATGAGGGAACCAACCCTCTCTGCCTGGAGGAGGACCAAAACCACGAAAGAAAGTCCGTGGACCATCCCTCCTCTCCTTCTCAAAGCCATGACTCCTCCCATCCCCGTAGTGAGCTCGAGGGGGAGAATGCCTAGCAAACTGACCTCCTGCAAACTTTCCAGACCAATCACCAGAACCACGACCTCCAGAAACAACCCTCGCACCTGTACGAGCATGAAACCCAAACCGCCGCCTGTCCGAGCTCGCACCGGCCTCGACCGGTGCTCCACACCGGTCCGACCGGTGTAGCACAGGGCGACGAAGCACCTCCAACAACCCTTCCGCTCTCCCCAAGCCCGAACTGACCTCACACTCGCCTTGGCCCTGGGCAACTGCACATGAGGCTCAAGTACACCATCGAAAGGGTGGTACTTGTCCTTGTTAGCCCACTCCTTCGCCATTCTCTCCTCACGCTTCCTCTTGAAGCAAAACGCTCTCTTGTGACCATCCTTTCCACAAAACTCACAATGGAAACGGATCGATCTAGACTTAGGCTTGGGACGAGGCTCTTCACAAGGCTTCTCACTTGGTTTCTCACTAGGCGTTTTACTCGCCTTCTCACTCGGTTTTTCTCTTGGTTGGTTTGGCTTGGATGCAAACTTGTCTTTGGGTGTGGGTTGTGGTGGAACTGAAACATTCCCAAATTTCCTTTCTCTCTCTCCACCTGCCCTCACCAACCTTATCCAATCCCAAAGCCCAACCGTCAAAGCGCTTACGGCTAGCAATCATCATACCAAGCTGAGGTTCTTGACTCGACAACCAACTCAGCGCTTCACGCAACTTATCATTCTCATCTTGCAAGCGACCAACACATTTTGCAAGATCCAAATTCTTCATAGCATGCAACTCACATGTAGAGCAAGAAGTAGGAATAGGCACTTTCAAATCAGCCTCAAGTGAAACAATGCGAGAACGGAGCTCGCCAATTTTCTCATGCAAACTAGGGCAAGAAGTGCAAGCACCAAGCAAAGTGGGTCTAGATTGTAGCTCGGCCAACTCAACCCTAAGCACATCTAGTTCCTCACACTTGGAGGCATACTTCTCCCTAAGATCGGTCAAGTCGGCCAGAAAACGAGCAATCGACACAATCGTTCTCATCCGAAACAACGGGGCTAGCCTTAAGGGAATCAATCTCAAGCTTGCTATCAAGCACCCGTGTCTCCCGGCTCGACCACTCTAGTCCTAGCATCCTCGAGTGAAGATCTAAGCTCCTTCCTAAGCTTCTTAGCCTCTCTAAGCATGTGATCGCGATTATCAAGCAAGTCAACCAACTCCTCATTCTCCTTGCGCAAAGAGGAGAGCTCATCACATACCTCATCCTCGGAATCCAAGTCCGAGGCGTCCTTCTCCGGCTTCTCTTGTCGCTCGAACCGCGAGCCATGCCGCAGAAGTCGTCCTTGAGGCTTAGGCCCGTCACACAAAGGCCGTTGAGATACTTGTCGATGTTCTTCTTCTTCTTCCTCTTCTTGTCATCCTCTTCGTCTTCATCACTCGAGCTTGAAGATGTGTCCTCGGAATCAGACTCGATGTCGCTCGATCTCTTCATCTTCTCTCGAGACCGCGTCTTCTTCTCATGTCCATGATCCTTCTTCCTGGACTTCTTCTTCTTGTCCTTGGACTTGTGCTTGTCGTGGTTGTTCACCTTCGGACACTCGGCGAAATAGTGTCCAGCCTTGCCACACTTGAAGCATGTCCTCGTGTTCCTCCTCTTGTTCACCCGGTTCTCGTGCAGCCTCTCGAACCGCCTCGTCGGAGCGCCGCTTCGTCCTCTCCAAGCACGTCGAACTCCTCATCTGGCATAGACATCAAGGAGGACAAAGAGAACATCTCGGTGGATGGATTAGTGTTAGCCTTTCCATTTGAACCACCGATGAGGGCGAGACTATGAGAGTCAGTCGGGCCCTCGATCTTGGCCGTCATGCCCCTATCCACCTCGGCCGACTTGAGCTTCGAGAACGGCTCGTTCACCGTCGAGTGTCATACTTCTCGACTCCACAATGGCCTCGAACTTTCCGCCCCAAATCGTACGATCCAAAGAGTGTAAGAGCTTGACCGCTCTATCATGATCATCGTACGGGAGCACGTCCACATTGGCCCTCATGTTGTTCACCACCACCGTGAACCTCCGAAACAAGGCATCGATGGACTCACCGGGGAGATGAGTGAAGTTCTCGTACTCTCTCCGTAGGTCGCATACATCCGTGCCTCGAACTCCGGGCGTCCCCAACATGAGCCTCCTTCAACACCGCCCAAATCCTACAAGCCAAGTGCTCGGTGTGCACCCGATCGAACTCGGGCCGACACAAAGCACGAAACAAGTAGTCGACCGCCTTATTGTTGGCGTCGAAGCTATCCCTCGATCTCGGAGCGAGGAAATCAACCGGCCGGACATAGCCCTGTGTCCACCGTGACATCCCAAAGAAGCCGACCCTTTCCGCGGAGGAACGCACCCATCCGCTTGCTCCACATCCGGTAGTTCTTGCCATCGAAGTGTGGAGGACCCGAACCCCGTTCCCGGTACGCCATCCTTGGATCTTAGACGGTTAGAGTCAACAAAGACCCGAACCGGCTCGATACCACTTGAAGGACCGATACGGCGAACCAGAGAGGGGGGGGAGTGAATGGGAGCCGATAAAAATTCTTCTCGATGGAGATGAGAACTCCAACAAGACGAACGTGGCTTCCAACACACGTCTCCGACTCACTACCCAAGTTGGCCAAGCCCACGTAGCCACTGGAGTGCCACTGGACCTAGGAACCAACACACACGGCCTTCCGACTCGAGAACGCGGCGGAACAACAAACCCCGAGTCTACGAGACCCACACCGGTCGACCGGTGAGCACCACCGGTCGAGCCGGTCCCCGCCGGTGAACCCGAGCAACTTCCACTAAGTGGCTCTACACCGGTCGACCGGTGAGACACACCGGTCGGACCGATGGCGACGAGAAAGCCCCCAAGGCACCAAACAGGCCAACCGACCACCAAACGGACCCAAACTCGAAACGGCGGCACCACGGGACAACAAAGAACACACCAAGACACTCACCCGAGCGAAAACCCACAAGGGCTTGCACCGGTCGGACCGGTCAAGAGCACCGGTCGACCGGTGTAGCCCAGGCGACTCGGGATGAACGGACCCGCGGGTCAACTCCCCCAAATCCAAATCTCGATCTCCCGAATCGCTCCACGGACTTGAACAAGACTTTGGGGATATCGGAACACCTCATGAGGAGTCCATAGCCAAGTTTAATCCCACCAAATCTCGTCCAAAAAGGAGGAATCGAAGAAATCCCGCCGAAAGCACTTCCAACCCAAGAACTCAAGAAACCCCAAAATCGAGCACCTTTTCTCACGGATTTGGGAGGGGAATCACAACCCAAAGAACCACGAAGGGTTCCCACAAATTTCCCCCATCAAATCCCCAAGAGAAAAGCCCCGAAAACACCCCAAAGAAATCACCGAAAGAGGGCTCCGAAAATCACCACCAAGAACAACCGGGAAAACACATCCAAACCTTGAGGAACCACGCCGAATCATCTATACATGAAACAAAGGTTCGTACAAGGTCTAGCAAGCCGCCCGATCATCCATCCCTCTCTACAAGATCTCTCCGTGAAGCTCTCTTGCTAGTCCTAAGGAAAACCTAGAGAAAATAGGTGGAAAATAGGAAAACTAATGAGCTAGGGTTCCAAGAGTTGGCTGCCAACCTCTCACCTCTTGGGTTATATAGGCGGCAACCGAATGTCTAAAATGCCCTTCTCTAACAACTAGGGATACAAGCCCCTCAAGGGCGGATTTGGAATTCTTGATGTCTTCACCATCGGACGGATGCCCGGCGACCGCACCCTGCGTAGCCTCGACGCAAGCCATGCGATCCCGACGCGTGTCCTCCGCTTCGAAGATTCGGACCGCGTCGTCGCACACCGGTCGACCGGTGCTCCTCACCGGTCGACCGGTCCCCCACCGGTCGGACCGGCCGGACCCACCGGTCGGGCCCGGTCCGGTGCCGCCGCACCTCCGTCTTCGGTTCTCCGGTCTTGGCTTTGTGGATCAACCAAGGAACCCAGTGGTTTTCTGGTGAACCACCGGAAACCCCGCGAACTCGGTGTAGCCTCCGCCAATCTCCACTCATGACTTGGCTCCCACGTAGTCCCGGCTCGACCTTGGTTTTGAGGCTCAACCAAGAAACCGTCCACGACTTCATCTTGCTGTTCATGCCACCATGCGGTCCGCACTTGACCCCGCTGGCCACCGGGTCCCTCGAACGAAGCCTACTTGTCTTCTCCACACCTGGAGGCCTCACCGGAACGACCTTTCGCGCTTGTTCTTCACCTGCACCAACACCAGTCAAGCCGCAACATGCACCTGCAATACTTAGCCAAGAATCAGTCCACACAACGTTGTCAATCACTCATCACACAAGGAAGCGACCATCCACCGGTCCTCGAACCACACATGGTCCTCAATCTCCCCCTTGATGAGTGCATTGACAACACCCACATGAAAGTAACAAGAGAGAAAAGAAAAAGAAAAGAAACGAACAAAAAGAAACTCCAACAAGCGATCGAAAGCCAAACAAAGGCAAAGAGCAAGATCACTTGAAGGAAACAAGTCTCGGACCCCTTAGGCAAGGGCAGCGGCTCGACACATCCGAGACAAAGCAAAGCTCAAGCAAAGAGCACAAACCACCGAAACACAGCTCGAAAACTCTCAAAGAGCTCCCCCTGCACACATGCAAACTCCCCCTGAACCAATGCAACTCCCCCCCGGACGAATGCATGCAAAACAAATCGAAAACAAGCAGCCGCAAAGAATTTCGACTCACACCGGTCAGACCGGTCACCACCACCGGTCAGACCGGTGCCTAACATATGTACAGGACCAGCACTCACACCGGTCATTGACTTTGAAGGTGATGGTGGCGACCAGTAGTCTTGAGTTAGGAGCTGTACCTTCCCCTCCTCTCAGAATTTGTAAATAATGCTTTAGGGATATGTTTGAGAAGCTTTAATGAAGTACTTGCTCTTTTGCCTGCACGAGCTTGGCTGATCTTGTAGATGACGATGTCTTGTGTTCTTCACTCGCTAACCACTACTCACGGAGAGGCTGGCTTACCGACCTCCGCTGTTCAGCGTGGAGGCTTACGCAAGGTCGGCGTGCGAGGGAGGAGCTTAGGGCTCAGGTCAGGTGACCTTTTCGACCAAGCATGCTTGCAGAGGAAGGAGGCTTCATACTCATTAGAGATGGTGTCCTCGGGTCAGATGACCCTTAGGTTGGCTTTGAGCCAAGCCCCCGAGCATGTTGAGGGGGAAGAACAAGAAAGGCTCAGAACCCCCAGGTTTTGCAACCCATATGTTGGCTTTAGCCAAGCCCCCAAGCGTGTCGAGGGGGAGGATTTTATTGTATGAGGGAGGAGAAGGTAGTGCTCGACTCATAGCAGATGACTGCTTGAAATATTTATTTATTTAATCTAAAAAAAGGTACAAGAAGAGGAAATACATAGATTAAATTTAAAACTATTCTACGGATAGAATCGTCGTAGATGCTCCACGTTCCAGGGGTTGGGTACTCCTTGCCCATCGCCCCACTAGAGGCGATATGTTGACGGGCTAATGACCTCGGTGATGATGAAGGGTCCCTCCCATGGGGCAGAGAGCTTGTGCATGCCGTCGGTTTTCTGGATACGCCTAAGGATGAGGTCGCCAACGTAGAAGGAAGTTTCCCTAACGTTGCGATCGTGGTAGCGTCAGAACTCTTGGTCGTGATGAGCTTGTCTCATAATGGCAGCGAGTCTTTGTTCTTCGAGGCTGTCGAGGTCGATGCGACGTGTTTGCTCGGCCTCTCCTTTCTCGTAGAACTAGATGCGTGGATCTCCGAAGGCGACGTCAGTAGGTAGTACAGCTTCTGATCCGTAGACCAGAAAAAAGGGCGAGAAGCCCGTAGCAGAGCTAGCTTGAGTCTTCAGACCCCAAATCACGTGTGGTAGCTCGGCTAACCACTAGATGGTGTAGTTGGAGGCGTCATCATAGATACGATCTTTGACAGCTTGAAGCACCATGTCGTTGGCTCGTTCGACCTAGCTGTTGCACTGGGGGTGGGTGACTGAGGAGTAGTAGACGTCGATAGTGTTGTCTTGGCAAAAGTCCCAGAAGACTGAGCTAGTGAAAGCTGCACCTGGGTCAGTGATGATCTTGTTGGGCACACCAAAGCGATGCTTGATATCTCCGATGAATTTGACTGCTTCTTCCGACGTTACATTCGCAAAAGGTTGGACTTTGATCCACTTGGTGAATTTGTCGACGGCCACCAGTATATGTTTGTAGCTGCCCAGAGCGGTATGAAATGGTCCCACAGTGTCGAGACCCCACATAGCGAAGGGCCATGATGGAGGGATGGTGCGCAGGACCTGGGCTGGAAGGTGCTGTTGTTTGGCAAAGAATTTACATCCTTTGCACCTCTTTATGAGGTCTTTAGCGTCTGTTACGACCGTGGGCTAGTAGAATCCAGATCGGTATTCTTTACCGACCAAACTAGTGGATGTCGCGTGGCAGGCACATTCGCCGCTGTGGATCTCAGCTAAGATCTGGAGACCTTTTGACCATAGGATACACTTCATCAAGATGCCAGTAGAGGTGGCTTTTTTGTATTGGCTGGAACCAATCACGACGTAGTTAGCACTTCGTCGTGTGATACGTTCTCACTCTGTTTTGTCGTCGGGGACGAGCTGGTGGAGCATGAAGTCTATGAAGGGCTTGTGCCAATCATCTTCTTTTTCAGACATCAGCACATCACGGGGAGGTGCTGAGTTTTGATCATTCGGAGGTGGTTCTGGGTTGTCTAGATCTAGAAGCTTGATTGAAGGCTTGCGTAGGTCCTGTACGAACACGCCTGCTGGAACTAGAGCTCGTCGAGAGCCTAGTTTAGAAAGCACATCGGCAGCGGTGTTGTTGTTTCGTGGGACGTGCTGGAATTCGATCCCCTCGAAGTGGCCTTCGAGTTTGCAAATCTCAGCACAGCAAGCATTAATCGTGTCCTTTGACGTAGCCCCACTCCTTGTAGACTTGCTCGATGACGACCTTGGAATCTCCAAAAGCTAGTAGTCGCTTGATGCCAAGGGACACTGCTATTCGGAGCCCGTGGATTAGGGCTTCATACTCTGCACCGTTGTTGGAGGCCTTGTAGTGAATTTGCAGGACATACTTGAGCTGCTCTCCCTGAGGAGGGATAAGTAACACACCTACACCCGCTCCTTTGAGGTTGAGGGCGCCATCGAAGTACGTTATCCAGTGTTGAGGTCGCTCCTTGGGAGGGGGCATCTGGATCTCTATCCACTCAAACATAAAGTCTACGAGGATGTGTGACTTGATCGCTTGCCTGGGGAAAAACTCGATTTCAAACTCTCCAAGCTTGACTGACCACTTGACGATGTGGTTGTTGGCGTCGCGGTTGCGGATGATTTCTCCTAGTGAAAACGAAGATGGAACCACGATCTTGTGAGCTTGAAAGTAATGGCAAAGCTTTCTCGACGTAATCAGGAGCGCATAGAGCCACTTCTATGGTTGTGTATAACGTGTCTTAGCGTCGCCGAGGACCTCGCTCATGTAATACACAGGTCGTCGAATGTGATAGGCCTGCCCTTCTTCCTCTCTCTCGGCGACAAGAATCATGCTGACCACATTAGTGCTGGCAGAGATGTAGAGTAGGAGTGTTTCCTTTGGGATTGGATGTGTCATGATTGGTGGCATCGTCAAGGACTCTTTGAGAGCCTCGAACGCTTTCTGGGCTTCGTCTTGCCACACGAACTTGTCGGCCTTCTTCAATGTCTTGAAGAAAGGTAAGCCTTTTCGCCAAGCTTGCTGATGAAACGACCCAGAGCCGCCATCATACCTATGAGTTTCATGACGTCTTTCTTGTTGTATGGCTTGGCCATCTTGCGTATAACGTCGACCTTCGCAGGGTTAGCTTCAATGCCTCGGTGCCCGACCATGAAGCCCAGGAGCAGTCCGAAAGGTACACCAAAGACACACATTGTTGGGTTGAGCTTCCACTGGAATTCTCGTAGGTTGGCGAAGGTTTCAGTGAGGTCGGCGATGAGCTTATCTACCTCGGTGGTTTTGACGACCACATCGTCTATGTTGGCTTCGTCGTTTTTCCCGATCTGCGATGCTAGACACTTCTGGATTGCCTTCTGACATGTGGCTCCAGCATTTTTCAGGCCAAAGGTCATGACCTTGTAGCAATAGATGTCTTGAGGCGTTATGAACGCCGTTTTATCTTCGTTGTCAGGATGCAGAGCTATCTCGTGATACCCTGAGTAGCAGACGAGGAAGCAGAGTAGGACGCTACCAGCTGCAGAGTCCATGACCTGGTCGATACACATACTTAATCCGCCAGTTTTAATTGGTACAAGAACCGGGTTTGCGAGCCAAACCGGGTGTTTGCATTCTCTAATAAATCCTGCAGCTAAGAGCTTACAGACTTCTATTTCTATAGCTTGTTTTCTATCTTTTGCAAATCGCTGGAGCTTTTGCTTGATAGGTCATGTGGTCTTATTGACTTCAAGTGTGTGCTCAGCCAGCTCCCTAGGGACACCAGGCATATCGGATGGACTCCATGCGAAAATGACAGCATTGTCCCTGAGGAAACTGGTGAGCACGAGTTCCTATTTGGGGTCGAGGTCGGCCCCGATGACGACTTCCTTGGATGCATCGGGCAGATCGAGGCAGACCTTCTTGACAGCTGGACTTGAGTCCAGAGCTGTGCTTGTACGCTTCTGTTCTGGTACCTGCAGAGTGGTTTGGTCGATCTTGGCTGCCTGGGCGACCATGACCGTTGCTGCGGCTTAGATCGCTGAATCTTTGGAGAGCTCGACGGTGGCACTTTCACAGTTGTAGGAGACCATGATGTCCCTGAGGACGGAAAGTATTACGTTTGGCACTGGCATCTTCATGATGAGGTAGGTGTGGTGCGGTATGGCCATGAACATGGCAAGCATGGGTCGTCCCAAGATGGTGTGGTATGATGAGCGGAAGTCCGCGACCTCGAATGTCAAGTACTCTCTATGGAAGTTCTCCTCTATGCCAAAGGTGACCGGTAGGCATAAACGACCTATGGCGTATGCAGCCTTGCCGAGCACGATCCCGTAGAAGGGCTCATCGCAAGCGGTCATCTTGTTGAAGTCAAACTCCATCTTGCGCAGTGTCTCTGTGAAGATGATATTCAAGCTGCTACCCCATCGATATGGGTCTTAGGCAGGAAGGCCCCGTTGACTATGGGGTTAACGACCAACGGGTAAGTCCTGGGGTCAGGGATGTGAGCCCAATGACTTTTCTTGGAGAAAGTGATTGGGAATTCGAACCAACGTAGAGGCCGCGGGTTTCGGTGTTGACGTGCCCGATCTCCTAGCGTTTGATCGGGTCTGTCTGTTGCTTTTGATCGCTTGACGACTGCTGTGGCGGTTGGCCTTCTGAAACACACGGCATTGGGATTGCCCCCTTTTGGCGGTGGCGGTGGAGTTCGTTCCTTCCGGTTGTTGTCGTGGTGATTGTGGTCGTCCTGGCGACGTCGATCATCGCGTCGGTCATCTCCTCAGTCGTTGCGCTGGTCGTCATGGTGATCATCACGACGATCACTCTTGTGGTCGTTATGCCTGTCGTTGCGGTCATCGCGACGATAGTCATCGCGTCTGTCATCGCGGCGGTAGTCGCAGTGATAATCACGTCAGACCCTGTCATCATTGCGAGGATAGAGCCCACGATCACGGTAATCTCGTCGATCAGGTCGGCGGTTACAGTTGTCGAAGCGTTGGCCACCGTTCCGGTCATTGTTGTTGTTGCTCCTGGTCCTCTTGGAGGTAGACAGGACTCCAAGGGCACGCTTTAGCTGTTCGCACTCTCTCATGGTGTGCTTAGCATCACAGTGCAATTGACACTGGTCGTCCATGACCATGTTGATGTCACCTTCGAGGAAGGTGGAAGGTTTTGGTTGATCCGCCACTTAGGCTTCGCCAGATCGCTTGTGTGACCTGGTGTAAGGAATCGGATGCTCGTTAGCCTAATAGGGGGAGGGGTGAATTAGGCAACTTAAAACCTTAACCTATGGCCTCACTAATTTTACACAAAAGTAAACTAGAACATACTATTTAGATGTGCAACTAGGGTTGTTCTAGTGCAAAACTCCCATCCCAAAACAAGGTCTGCAACCTATAGCCAATCCTAGCATGATACTACTCTAGGAAAGTAAAGGCAAACAAAGATTGCAATAGAGTAAATGCGGAAACGTAAAGGGGATGAGAGGAAACAAACTCTTGACATGCGTTTTATCCCGTGGTATCGGTAGGCACTTAGCCACCCCTAGTCCACGTTGTTGAAGCACACACACAAGAGTATTGCTTACCGGTCACCAAATCTCTCCCAAGAGCACCACTTGACTCGCCACAAATGCTAGACATTTAGGCACTTGCCAAGCTCCCGGCTTCCGATGAACCTTGTACACCTTGATTCACTCAAGAATCACCTCACAACATTGGCACAACCTTGCACTCACTCAGCTCTAAGCTAATCCTTGCACTAAGCGCATACACAAAGCATGTACAAGTCTAAGGATGAGAAATTAAGCACTTGGATGGATTGGATATGATCTTCAATGTGTCTTGAACTCCTCTGCACTTCCACACAATCCAGCAACTCCAAATGGGTAAGTGGAGGGGGTATAAATAGCCCAAGGCATCAAACTAGCCATTGGCTAACGGCCACTGAAAAAGGTATCATCGGATGAACCGATGCTAGATTTTCCAGGGCGTCGGTTCATCCGGTGCCCCTCCTATGTCACATAGCCGTTGAGATTCTCTTACACAACTGCTCCTACGCTATACACTGGCGGTCCGTCGGATCATCCGGTGCTGAAGACCCCGCAACCAAGTCGTCTCTGTTAGCTTCCACGCGACCATCGGATAGACTGACGCTACCCCTTGACCAAGGCGTTGGATTATCCGGTGCTGAAGGCTTCACCTTGGCGCGTCTTTGTCTTGATTCAAACTAAGCGTCGGATAGACAGACGGTGTCCCCACTCAGATCGTCGGATCATCCGGTGCTACTGCCTTCGCTGCTCTTCCTCTGCAACTCGTATAACGCATCAAGAAATTTGACTGTCGGTTCATCCGACGGTGCCTAGGGTTTCAACCAGTGTACCAACTCGTCCGACGATTGCACCGACGCTTGCTATTTGGGTACCGTCGGTTCATCCGACGGTGTCTTTTTCCTTCTTTTTCTTCGCGTCTTCAACTTGGATCTTTTCTTCAATTTATCATACTTAACATACTTAACATGCCATTACTTATAGCCTCCAAATATATACTAAGTCCTCAAATTTGCTGTAAGTAACCTAACATGTCCATGGTATGTTAACTTGTGGCATGACATGTTAGCTTGGGCATGGTATGTTGACTTGTGCATGGTTTGTTAACATGTGGTAACATCCATGAGACCTATGAATGCCTACAAAGACATGCTAGACAATGTGGTTAGTCCCATTACTTGTGTTAGCATGAATCACCAAAATCTACTCGAACAAATGGCAAAAGGGGCCATGTTCGCTCCAATCTCCCCCTTTCTGGTGATTTATGACGTCATAAGCAAAGCAATCCTAAATTTGCAAAAATTGACAAAATTAGATCCACTTACACTTGCATGGATGCTTACCATCATCCAAACTCCCACTAGATCAACCTTCCACCTTTTTGATCTTCTCTTCCTATGTTCACATTCTCTGCCTTTGGTCTCATATCCTTGAAACCACTAGCTTCCTTTGGTCTCACATTCTCCCCCTTTGGAATAAAATCTCCAAAAAGTCCAAAACAAAGGGGCTCCAAGAAAACTAGCAAGTCCTAGAAAACATAGCTCAAAGAGAAATGTTAAATACAAGGGAGAAAGCCGCGTGAACCATGATCCATATGTATGATATTAATGAAGATACCACATGTGAGAACAACTAAAGTGGATCATAAGCTCATGAGACTTAGCATGATACAAACTAAGCTCCCCCTAAGTGTCTGCACAAAAAGATAGTGCGGAAACCAAGTGCACAACTACAAACTTGTAAGACAAATGGATTAGAGCATATCATGCAAGGAGGTAGCTTAAAGGACAAGAGATAAGACAAATGGGTTCTTGTTACATTACCACTTGTAGATATCACTTGTAGTCTTTTGATCATTGCATACCTCCGGGGGATGATCCTCTTTACCTTGTTGGCACCACATTGAGATGAGCCACTTGGAAATGATATCACTAGGTGACACCACTTGAAAGAAGATTGCATAGAATACACTTGGGGTACCGCAAGGATTAGGAATGTATGAGTACTTTGCCTTTGAACATATACACATAAGCTCGCAAGGACATGACTCAATAGCATGAAGCTCATATTGCTATTTTCACTCTTTTAGAGATGTTAGATCACATTGAGAGTGTGAAATAGCATTCTCTTAGAATGAAGTACCGCACCGGAACGCATCGCTAAGGGACTACATAAGATAAGCTTGAAACAATGTTAGTTCCATAACCAAACCATTAGATGAGCTCCCCCTAAATGTGTGCATTTAGTGTTTGAATCACCAACCATATGTATGAACATTGTTTACGACAACAAAAGGGAAGCTAACCCTATAGCTTGCTCATGATGCAAAGAGATATATATAAAATATGCATCATGAAAGAACAAGTGTAGCTATCCTACACACTAATCAAAACATGTAGGTTGCTCATGGGTTAGTACATGGCACAAGCAACCTACCATATGTAAACATTGCAACAAATGCAACCTAAACAAGGAAACGGAGCTACAATGATACGAGAGATAGGTACTAGTTTTCATTACCTCAATCGGGGAACTTGGGCAACACATGTCCAACTTGCAAGCTTGGCTTGTAGGCATGAATTTCCACAACTTCTTTGTGCCAAGCATCCCAAGTCCCCACTCTCATGGCCTTTAAGTGGCCTTAGGAACCCAAACCATTTGAGGCCCCCTCATGTTGATGATGACTTCCTTGGGCACCCAAATGGGTTGGTTCCAACCCCGCTCCTCCTTCTTCCCAACCTTGTGTGCAACCACCTTGCCATTTGCCTTCTTCTTGATGACGTAGGTGTTGCTCTTGTTTTGTTCTTGCGGTTGGGCTTGGTGTAGATGAGGGAGCTCATGATGGTGGGCTTCAACTTCTTCTTCTCGCCGTTGTCCATCTGTCGGGCATACACCCCGGGTACTCATGCAAGGAAGGAAGAAGACGGACTCCAACTAGAATTCCCCTGCAATCATATTAAGGACTCGTTCCGTGTAATCCTACTAGGACTCCTGCCTTGTAACCGACTAGGAACCCACCCCCTGAACTATATAAAGGAGGGTCGGGTACCTAGCCGGGCACCTGATCTCAACCCAACACCAAGCGCAGGGCGCCACACTTGATCCTCCAAACAGGACGTAGGGTTTGCCACCTTGGCAACCCGAACCTGTATAAATCTTGTGTCCTGTGTCCTTGCGCATACCTTCGAGTTCTCAGTCTGCCGATCACGGTCCTCACCGCACAATCTACTACCTTGGGTACCCCCTTGGTAGGTTTGCCGGTCTAAAACACCGACAGCTGGCACGCCAGGTAGGGGTGATCATCACCACCAGGCGAATTCGAAGGACCAATTCCCAAATCAATCTACTCATCGACATTCAACCATTCGGCGGCTGCATCGAGATCCAATACCACAAGTCGAATATGTATTTGACAGATTACTGCTCGATGACGTCTATCTCGATTCCATGTTCGAAGATGCACCAGAATCCGAAGCTAATCAGCTGGCACCGGAGTCCGAAGCAGCAAATCCGCATCTTGATCGAGACAACGACATCGAGGATAGTTCCGGTACTCGAGTTCGAAACAGGACCTCATGGTATATTGGCTATTTGCTATGTGCACACGGATAGGTACTTGGAAGATTACAAGATTATTGTTTGGTGCACACAGCCAATGTACACAACTACAACTACTTCAACCATGCGAGCGTCACTCCCTTGTTGTCCGGCTGCATGGCTCTACATCAACTATGTCGTACATCGCGAGTACTCGTCTATCGGCTATAGCAGCTCTACTTCAGCTATGTCGTGCACTGCGACTACTCATCGTCCGGATTACCAGCTCTACTACGCCTATGCCATGCATCCGGACGCGTTGTCTCAACGCTCGACTTCTCGTCAGTCAGTCGCACTGGCTCTCGCTGTGTGCCCAGTCATTCCGTTGTGTGTCGTGACTACCCGTCTCACGGCCGCAACGGATATACTTCGCTTACGCCGCGCGTCCAGGTGCCTCTGCTCGTTGCGCAGCTCGTCGTCGACTACATCACCTACACCGCGCGTCCGAGTGCCACAACACGTCGCACGGCACGTCGCGCGGCTCGTCGTCGAAAACTTCACCTACGCCACGCGCCTAGGTGCCTCGGCACGTCGCGCGGCACGTCGTCGACTACTTCGCGTCGTGCCGCTTGTCGTCGACTTCTTCGCCTAGGCCGGGCGTCCGGGTGCCTCAGCACATCGCACGGCTCTTTGTCGACTACTTCGCAATGTTGCCCTAAACACTAAACGGTAGTCGTTCGCTCGACCCTCGTTTAGTGTGTAGGCCGTGTAAACGCTGTGTACACGTCATGTACACGGGTTACACGGTTTTGTACGGATGAGAGAAAAATAGCATTCTAGGCTTATAGTTGATATAGTTCCACATTTCAAATAACATCAACACATCACTAAATATTGAATACATGTGTTCCGACCACTCACTAATTCACTAGTGTCTCATACTTTGTTGACTACAAGTCACATAGACACAAAATACATGGCCAGTCTCTAAAATACAATATGAAACATAGTTCACAAGTCACATGATGGTAACAAAACGTGAAAAGTTCATGAGATGGATAAAAGCATTGATGTGCAACCAACAGACAATGAACAATCACTGATCATCCTCTTGCCCATCACCAAAACGGCCCATTACACGGCTTACACGCTGAGTAAAACCGTGTTTTGCTGTTTTTTGTGAGCTGTTTAATCCGTGTTTGACCGAGTTTGACCGTGTACACGGGCTAACTGTGTAATGAATCATTTAGACACTAAACTACATGGAAGTTTGCCGAGTAGCGTTTACACGGTGTGTACACGGGCTACACGACCGTTTACGGCAACACTGCTACTTCGCCTACGCCGCGCGTTCGGGTGCCTCGGCACATCACGCGGCTCGCCGTCAACTACTTCACCTACGCCTCGCGCTCGGGTGCCTCGGCACGTCGTGCGGCTCGTCGTTGACTACTTCACGTCGCGCCGCTTGTCGTCGACTTCTTCGCCTACGCCATGCGTCAGGGTGCCTCGGCCCATCGCGCGGCTCGTCGTCGACTACTTCGCCTACGCCGTGCGTCCGGGTGCCTCTACACGTCGCGCGGCTCGTCGCGCCGCTCGTCGTCGACTACTTCGAGTACGCCGCGCGTTCGGGTGCCTTGGCACGTCGCGCGGTTCATCACGCGACTCGTCATCAACTACTTCACATACGCCGCGCATCCGGGTGCCTCGGCACGCCGCGTGGCTCGTCGCGTGGTTCGTCACGCGGCTCATCGTTGACTACTCCGTGCGCCGCAGCTTCATCTTGCAGCCACACTGGCTCTACTTCAGCCACGTCGTGCGTCGCGACTACTTGTCTCGCGGCAACACTGGCTCTCCTTCGAGTATGCCGCGCGCTGCCGTGACGTCGTCTTCCGGTTGCATCGCGTCGACCATTCATCTCGACTAGTTTTCCAAACTAGTAGAGAACGGCAGTCACGCCCCCAACAACTAGTCGGAATCAACTCTGACTAGTCAACTTCAGCAACAACCGTCGTGGCTCCATCGCCGACCGCCACGGCTTCATCAACAGTCTGCCAAGGCAGCAACAGCTAAGTCATTTATTTTAATGATTACTATTTTCTTTTCTTGGCATGTTCTCCTCATCATGTAGGACTACTTGCCGACTACTCATTTGTGTACACTTCTCGGCGGGTTTTCATGGGAGCTACAGTCTGCTAACTACTCTTGGGGTATATCAATCAAGACACTACGAGCCTACTTGATCAACTCGGGGCTATGCCAAGGAGGCAGCTTCTAAAGACCGCTACGCGCGGCAATCTAAAGTCAACTTCTAAAGTCGCATTCTAAACTCTGCTCCATGTGGCAACTTAAAGTTGACTCCGGTCGCATCTTCGCCTGCTTCGGTGGCATGCTACGTGTGTAAGCTTCGATGGAACCAAGCTGTAAGTGGCCCTCGGGTCCTGGCGATGATGGAACCTAGCTGCACGTGGTCTTCACGCTCTGTACCATGGGTCCAAGTACCCTAAGTACTCGCACTCCGTACCTTGGGTCTGAAATCCATGGCCCATGTACACAAGTCGACTCCCGTCGCACCTTCAAATCCACTACGGTGACAACTGTACCTTGGGTCTGAAATCCATGACCCAGGTACACAAGTCGACTTCTGTCGCACCTTCAAGCCCGCTCTGGCGGCAATCGTACCTTGGGTCTGAAATCCATGGCTCAGGTACTTAAGCCCACTCTTGTGGCACAACTCGACTCTAACAGTCGCACCCAAGCCCACTCCGGTTGAACAAGCCGAATTTGGTCGCAGTCTTAAGCCTGCTCTGGCGGCAAAACTACTTGTTTTCTCAGATTTTTTCGCTTTAGCTTTCCGAAAAGTGCTTTTCGTTTTTTGCATCTTAAGTCCACCCCGCGTGGCACAAAGTCGACTTCGATTTTCAAGTCGCATCTCAAAGTCCGCTATACGCGGCAATCTAGAGTCGACTTCGGTTTTCAAGTCGCATATCAAGTCCGCTCCACGCGGCATCCTAACGTCGACTTCGGTTTTCAAGTCGCATCTCAAAGTCCGCCTGTCGGCATCTAAAGTCGACTTCAGTCGCATCTAAAGTGCGCTATGACGGCACGACTACGTCTCAAGCTCCACGGCTCGATGCCAAACTACTATTCGGAATCTCTCCAGCTCGGGGACTGCATTCAAATTACTACTCGAGGATAACTCCAGCCGACTTCGCTAGCTCTCAAGCTCGGGGGCTCCACACCAACAACTACTTGACGTGGCTCATATGGCTCTCTTATCTCGAGGGCTACATGCTGCAATAGTACTCGGATGATGGCTTTCGCGAACACTGAAGACCCTTGGATTGATTACCTAATCATTTCAAGGCTCGGGGGTTGCTATGCCACACCCATCATTCTATTTTTTCAAGATAAAAGATTCAGAATCAAGATAGACCCTCAGCTAGAGTCTACGACTCAACCTAAGGCTCGGGGGCTACTCCATATGGAGTGCGATTTTGCAATCGCACTTCCATATAATCTTGACTTCATGACATATAAGTTCAAGTATTATTGAAGACTTCTCCAAGCAGTACTCGATGACGCTCAAGAACTACTCGAAGTGGCTTCAAGACTACTCAGACAACTACTCTCGACTACAATGTTATCGGGGGCTTGTCGGGCATACACCCCGGGTACTCATGCAAGGAAGGAAGAAAACGGTTTCCTACTAGAATTCCCCTGTAATCCTATTAGGACTCGTTCCGTGTAATCCTACTAGGACTCCTGCCTTGTAACCGACTAGGAACCCGCCCCCTGGACTATATAAAGGAGGGTCGGGTACCTAGCTGGGCACCTGATCTCAACCCAACACCAATCACAGGGTGCCATACTTGATCCTCCAAACAGGACGTAGGGTTCACCACCTCGGCAACCCGAACCTGTATAAATCTTGTGTCTCGTGTCCTTGCGCATACCTTCGAGTTCTCGATTTCCCAATCACGATCCTCACCGCACAATCTACTACATCGGGTACCCCCTTGGTAGGTTTGCCGGTCTAAAACACCGACACCATCTTCTTGACAAATTGAGGGCATTTGTAGATCTTGTGCCCTTCTCCATGACACTTGTAGCAAGTCACGGTTGCACCCTTCTCAATCTTCTTCACCGTGGAATAACTGTTATCTTGAGAAGGTTGGACTTTGCTCTCCATGTCTTGGGAGATGTCCACTTGTTCTTCATCATTCTTGCCCTTGCCCATCGAGCTTGCCAACCTCTTTCGGAGCCATTTCACTTCTTGCTTGAGCTCATCATTTTTCTTGCCTACGAGACAATCACATTTTTCTACAACAACATTCTCATTGCAAGATGGTGAGCAAGATTCATCAATCAATTCAATGCAAGAAGTTGAAGCATCTACCTTGGAAATAGGAATTGCACAATGGATAGATGATTCATCAAGCTCAAAGGAATTACTTATTTTAGTCTCACTGCTCTCAAGCTTAGATTTTAGCTCATCACACTCTTTGCTAAGCAATTTTAATTTGGACAACAAATGTTCATAATTTGTAGCAAGGGATGCACTAAGAACATTGAGAGCATTGAGTTCTTTAATTTTATTATCTTGTTTCTTAAGCATTCCTTTTTGCTCATGGACTATCTCAACAAGATCATCAAGAGAGATGGTGTTGGACTCGTCATCACTTACATTACTTTCCATATCTTGGGCCATAAGGCACATGTGTAGTGATGATGAAGGACCTTGCATGAAGCGGGTTGTGAGGTTCTTTCTTGATTCGTCACTTGAGCTAGAAGAACTTGATTCTCCACCACTTGTCCACTCACGGACGACGATAGTTGCTTGTTGCCTTGGTCTCCTCTCCTTGACCACCTTCTTCTTGGGCTTGTGCTCGATCTTGGTGAACTTGATACGTTGATGATGACACCCTTCTCTCAAGTGGACGTTGTAGCCGTACATGTTTACTTTCTTCACATACTTGAAGATCTTTTTCACATACTTGACACCATGGATTCAACCTCTTCATCACTTGAGGAATCTCCATCGTCACCATCATCACCATCATCCTCGCTTGAGCTTCCATGAGTAGCCATCCTACTCAACATCTTCTCTTGTTGGCTTGAGAGAGCATGGGTGAGTCTCCAAACATCAAGATCCTTTCTGGGAGATAGGCCTCCATGAAAATCCTCCACCAAGGATAGCCTGTGCCATCGAAATGTGGAGTGAAATCTAAGGTATCCACCCCTTTCATTCCTCTATAGAGCAACTCACTAGGCGGTGAAGCCTAACCGTTCCAATTGAGCCGGTTTTCACAATTTACCAATCGAATTGCCGTTTCCTTGTGAAGGAAGTAAGTCCCGGCTCTGATACCACTTGTAAGGAATCGAATGCTCGTTAGCCTAAGAGGGGGAGGGGGTGAATTAGGCAACTTAAAATCTTAACCTATGGCTTCACTAATTTTACACAAAAGTCAACTAGAACATACTATCAAGATGTGCAACTAGGGTTGTTCTAGTGTAAAACTCCCATTCCAAAACAAGGTTTGCAACCTATAGCTAATCCTAGCATGATACTACTCTAGGAAAGTAAAGGCAAACAAAGATTGCAATAGAGTAAATGCGGAAACGTAAAGGGGATGAGAGGAAGCAAACTCTTGACACGCGATTTATCATGTGGTATCGGTAGGCACTAAGCCACCCCTAGTCCACGTTGTTGAAGCACTCACACAAGAGTATTGCTTCCCGGTCACCAAGTCTCTCCCAAGAGCACCACTTGACTCGCCACAAAGGCTAGCCACTTAGGCACTTGCCAAGATCCCTTGGTCACTTTGATGCCGCGTCCACTAAGGATCTTCTCCACCAAGGACGGGGGTCTCCATGCCCCCCGCACAAAGTGTCCTCGCCGCTCCACACCAAGCCGGAGGGTCGATGACGATTTCCGGTGAGCCACTTAGGCCTCAAGGGTTCTGGCGAACCTTTTACACCTTCATTCACTCAAGAATCACCTCACAAGGTTGGCACCATCTTGCACTCACTCAGCTCTAAGCTAAGCCTAGCACTAAGCACATACACAAAGCATGTACAAGTCTAAGGATGAGCAATTAAGCACTTGGATGGATTGGATATGATCATCAATGTGTCTTGAACTCCTCTGCACTTCCACACATTCCAACAACCTCAAATGGGTGAGTGGAGGGGGTATAAATAGCCCAAGGCATCAAACTAGTCGTTGGCTAACGACCATTGAAAAAGGTATCATCGGATGAACCGATGCTAGATTTTCTAGGGCATCGGTTCATCCGGTGCCCTTCCCACGTCACATAGCCGTTGAGATTCTCTAACACAACTGCTCCGACACTATACACCGACGGTCCGTCGGATCATCCGGTGCTGAAGACCCCGCAACCAAGTCAACTCTGTTAGCTTCCACGCGACCATCGGATAGACTGACGCTACCCCTTGACCTAGGCGTCGGATCATCAGGTGCTGAAGGCTTTGTCTTGGTGTGTCTCTGTCTTGATTCAAACTAAGCGTCGGATAGACCGACGGTGTCCCCACTCAGACAGTCAGATCATCCGGTGCTACTGTCTTCGCTGCTCTTCCTCTGCAACTCGGTTCATCCGACGGTTCCTAGGGTTTCAACCAGTGTACCAACTCGTCCGACGATTGCACCGACGCTTGCTATTTGGGTACGGTCGGTTCATCCGACGGTGTCTTTTTCCTTCGTTTTCTTTGCGTCTTCAACTTGGATCTTTGCTTCAACTTAACATACTTAACATGCCATTACTTATAGCCTCCAAATATATACTAAGCCCTAAAATTTGCTGTAAGTAACCTAACATGTCCATGGTATGTAAACTTGTGGCATGACATGTTAGCTCGGGCATGGTATGTTAACTTGTGCATGGTATGTTAACATGTGGTAACATTCATGAGACCTATGAATGCCTACAAAGACATGCTAGACAATGTGGTTAGTCCCATTACTTGTGTTAGCATGAATCACCAAAATCAACTCGAACAATTGGCAAAAGGGGCCTTGTACGCTACACCTGGTGCCTCCGTTGTCGTGGTCTTCTCCGTTGAAGTCGTGCATGACCGCGTCTTTAGTGTCGACTAGCTTGTCGATGTAGGTCATGAGGTCGCCAGTGGTATGCGCATCAGCCTCGTGGATCTTCTTAGACAGCTTGATGTTGGTGATTCCCTTCTTGTAGTAAGCAATGACGTCCTTGTCTTTCACACCTGCAAGGGTGTTGCGGTTCTCGAAGTACTAGTTAGTGTACTCTCGGAGAGTTTCATCATGTCTCATCCGTACTCTAGCGAGGTGGTGAGTATTGCCAGGACGATTGTAGGTCGCCTGGTAGTTGGTCGTGAAGAGGCGGGACAGAGTCTCCCATGAGGTGATGCACTCTACCGGGAGATTGTTGAGCCATAGGAGTGGTGCCTTGACCATCACAAGGGGGGAAGTATCCCGCCATGTGATCTTCATTGCCGCCGGAGGCACGTGCCACATTGCTGTACATCTTGAGCCATATGCTTGGATCAGAGCGACCGTCGTATTTCTCAATAGCAGGCTCGAAATCCTTTGGGTATCTAACCGTCCGGAGACGTCATGAAAAGGCTGGGAAGTTATTGACTTCTCCCGGGCTTGCTGACGGAGCGTGAGCTGCAGGGATGACATAGAGGTCGTCGGGAGGGCCATTGTCTTGGTCGTACTAGGCACGTCACAGGAGTTCCTGGTCATGCATGATCTGGAGATTTGTAGCTTGAATGGGGTTGTTGGCATCAAGGGCATAGGGAATCCCATGTTCGCGATCGTAGTTAGTACATTGAGCTATCTCCACTTCATCTCTTATGCGGTGACATTGGCTTCCTTCTTCATGATTGGCCTAGATTGGAGGAGGCTGAGCTCCTGCATTGTGGCTTGGGTTTGGAGCGGCGTTTCCCTGGACGTTGGCAGCGTTGGCTGCGTTGTTAACGGCATTGCTCCAACATTGGCCAGAGTGTTTGCTAGAGCATTAGCCGCAGGGTTGGCTGGAGTATTAGCTGCAGCATTGGCAGCGGGGTTGACCGGCTACGCTACTTCATTTTCACCTCGTCTCTCTTCAGCCACCGGGTCGAGGGGACCCTGGCTACGACGTCGCTGGTGAGGACGCTCCGATCTGCTCCTGGAGTTGGAACTTGCTGTGGATATGTTGTATTCGGGACCTCTTTCTTCGATCTGGTAGCGACGACGCGAACATTGGCTTGAAGACGTCGTACCGCCAGAGAATCTTCGAGGTGGGTTAGGGTGGCTAGAGTGGCTCCTAAATTTGTTTGCGGGGAGTTGTAAACTTCAAGGCCATCTCGTTCGAAATCCCTGAGGAGGTCTCTTGCATGTAGTCTGTTGGCACGAGGTGGATCGTCATGGTGTCGCTGCTGATGAGCGGCTGGTGCTGTAGGTACTTGTTGACCGGCGTTGTCATTGACTTGTCCGGCATTAACCGGTTGTTGACCTGCACCTGTAGCAGGAGCAGCAAGATCTTGTTGTCGTGGACAACTCTGGCAGCGTTGGCGTTCTCACACTCTTGGCGCTGTCATCGGTTTCTCCATCTTGAGGTGGTACATCCGTAGAGACGACAAAGATCTGGTGATCTAGTGTTTTGAGCCCTTCTCCCGGATAATTCTGGGAGATCGTTGCGTGGGCGACCTGGAACACAAGGCAGTCCGGAGACGACTCTTGGTTCAACCGGCGGCGGTGGGCCGCAGAAAGAGGTCGGCGAAGCTTCTTGAGGACACAGCACTGGCACGCCGTGTGTTTGGACTTTTCGTGTATAGAGCAGGGTTCATCGAGGTGATTCCTGTGGCTTCCACGATCTTGAGAGTTGGGTCCATTTTCGATCTGGATCTTGCGCTTCATGTAGCGTGATGCTACGTGAGCAGTGTTGCGCAAGCCAAGAGGCATGCTGGATGGCGACGAGGTTATGCGAGAGCGTTTAACGTGTTCGCAGATTTTGATTGTGTCTAAGAGCATGGCCTCGACACGATCGATCCCGGCGATTAGGTCACTAAGAGTGGGTGGGTGGGATTCCGTCAACAGATCTGTTCCGATCTGTTGGTCGGTGGTGACCGCGTTTCCCTCGATGACGAGGCATGCGACTGGAGTGGTGGATGTCACTAGTATCGAGCCTAGGCAGAGGTTGATGGGGTTGGCTAGGATGTCCATCATGCTCTCAGGGAAGATGACGCCGTTAGTCGAAGCCATTGAGTTGCACGAAGAACCTCGACTTTCCCCTACCTGGTGCGCCAACTGTCAGATGGTGAGATCTAGACAGCCCATGGGGGTGTTAACCCCTGTGGTTTAGTTGTTTGGTGGGGTGAATTCTAAGGCTAAGAACTTGAAGGTTGCACATGAGTACGTACAATACAAAGAACACGATGAGGTTAGAATGTGCATTTGATTTGTTTTGCAGGCTTGATGAAGTGTTCCGATGAGTTCTTGACCTATTGCAATCAAGGTCATTAGTCATCTACAAGGCTTGAAAGGGAAGTCGCTGTTTCCATCAACATTTGAGCATGTGTTCAGAGATGTACAATGGAAGAAAAGTTAATAGTCACAAGATCCCTCAAATCTCCTTTCCAACGCATCAAGAATCATCAAGTTTGAAGACCCGTACAATGAGATATGGCAGAAACATTGAGCACTGTGCAGTCTGAAATCAGCCTTGGACAGATTGCATCGCCGGAATAAAATAAGCATAGCTCTTTTTTTCGGAACCCATTTCATGCGAATGATAGCTCGTTGGAAAGATAATTTCATGAACTTCAACTTGGTGGGGTGTTTCAATACATATTCTGTTCTGTAAGTAAATGAAAAACTATGGAAGATGAGGTAGAGACAAGGATGGGATGGAAGTCGGTGATGATGATATGATGAAGGATCGGAACCATGGCTTGATTATAATAAGAAGAAGTTGAAGGACAACTGAGCAACAAAGGCAAAGAAGAGTGAAGATGATTCTCAAATACATGGCAATAGGGAATTATGAGTGATTCAACTTCTTACATAATTAGCAACATGCTAAGCATGGGGGAGGATTTGGAGGACGAAAGGGAAAAAGGACACGCGGAGTACAAGGATCGCCTTCACCACAAGATGCTCATTATTCTTTTTCCATTCTAAGCACAATGCTTAAGCATGGGGGAGGCCACGCGGAACTTCATTAAGTATGGTAACTCGCCCTTAACTTTATCTTTGTTCAACACCTTTTAAATGCTTGCACATATATGCCTTCAACAAAAGACAACCTTTGTATTTATCTCTCGATCAATAACATGGCTACTAGGAGGACAACCTAGGTTAGTTAGTTTTTATTTTTCAATAAATGAATCACCATCTCTTTTGAGCTTACCATGATAACATCATTTGTATGTGTTGTTTGTGGAAAAATGATGAAAGTTGCCGCCTTGTTTTACTTGCACGATGTTTTATATGACATGACTTTTTGCTCCATATTAAAAGGAACTTAAATTGATTAAATACTGGTTCTTTCATTTGTGGAGGTTAAATGATTAATCTTTAGACCCACATACTTTATGGTTCTCTATAGTTTAAGTTACCAATGACCTATGCCTTGCTCTTGTTTTATTTAAACTCTTTATCCTATCTACATTTGTGAATCTCTTGCAAGACTACCTACCAAAGCCTATACACATACAAGTACTTTAATGATATAACCTTTAGTTTGCAAACTTATATCTTGATGAGTTGGATCAGGATTGATTTTTGTGGTATGAGACTAAGAAGCTAGCCATTCCTTGCATATCCTTTCCATGCTAGCCATTCTTGTTCATGCATTGTAAGTTTCTACGCTTGAAATTTCACAAACTTCGCTGGGCATCCACCCTAAACCCAAAACACATTTTTGTGATTACCTCCTTGACCACAACCCAAATTGAGTATGGATGATCATTCGAGGAATTTTCTGAAGATTTTCAGGCAAGATTTAAAGACATAACATATGGTGAGAATCATCAATGCAACTAAGTTATGTGGAGTTTGGACATGAGGATGCCCTTGATGATTTCAAAATATTTATAGAGGAACACAAGGATTTTGTACTTCTCTAGCAGCCATAGGTCCCCTCACTTCTATGCTTGAGACGCGCAATCATTTAAGCATGGGGGAGGACTGCCATAGGAAGTACTATGTTGCTTAAAAGTTTGGAGGAGCATAAAAAAGGATGAATAAAAAATAAAAAAAGAGAGAAGAAAAAAATGAAGGAAAGAATGAGAAAAAAGAAGAGCAGAAGAAAGAAAAAATAATAAGAAAAGAAAGAAATGAAAAAAGAGAAAAATAAAAATGCTCCTCGGTTCTTTTTAGCTTCATTTAAATCTTATAGAGCTTTGAAGACAAGTCCATACTCAATCTTTTTTAACCATTTGCAATTCGATAACGAGAACTTCATTTGTGTCTCTCTTTTCAACATGTCCACCTTTCTAAATGCGTGTGTTCCATCTTTCTCTCTTTTCAACATTTATTTTCCATGGTATTTTTTACTAGTATTGGTAATTCGTATAGATCTCTCTCTTAATTTCACAATATTTCAAGTGTAATGTTTTGCTAGGATTGTTTTTACCTACCAAGCTACACATAAGCTTTCCACTTTCATATGTGAGTAGAATAGGTTGAGAATAATCTAGTGTAGGCATGAGTGACATGACGAGATGAGAGTTCCCATGAGCTTTTGCAAGAGAACTTCACTTATGTTAGATGTGCAACTTTCTGAAAACTCTTCACGATGCAACAAGGTAAAGGTTTAATGTTTGCTTAAGTTTGAGAGCATTATATTTGTTTTATTGTGGCATGTTTTTTAATGATAGTCTATCTTCCATTATGAAGTAGCCAGTCAAAATTTGAACATTAAATGCTAAATACTTGAGAGAGCAATATGTCTTGTTGTTTATAACAAAGTGCAGGGAAGACATTGAAGGTGTAACATCTTTAGAATTTGGTATGCATTCAAATTGTGGAATTTCGAAAACCTGAATTGAAATTGAGTGCTCATGAAACAAATAAGAGTGTCTTCTTGTTTCTTTCCCCAATTCTTAGATTTAATTTCGGCACCAACAGTAATTTTAGGACTTATAATCTGCTAGTGTGAGAAGTTGGATCTTCCTTTGGATTTTATTTGGGTTTTGTTTGAGTGGATTCAAATTTGAAATTGAATTCAAATTTGAATCAAGTGAATAGCCTAATGGAAAAAGGGAAGCATCACTATGCTAAACAGGCCGGCAACCAACCAAACGGCCCACAGCCGCTTTCGGCCCATCTGCCAGCCCAGCCAGCCACCCCGCGCCGCTGCCACCTACCACACACGCCGGGTCGGCCGACCGGCCGGCCGCGCCCCGCATCGGCCGGCCCCACGGTGACGCGAGCGCGTCATCCCCTACCTTTCGCCCTTGGTTGACGCCCAAAGGCAAAGGTGGGGGGAGCACCGGCCGCGAGGCTCGCCGCCGCGGCGTGCCGTGCGCCCCCGCCGCATCCAGGCCGTCCGCGTGTCCCAAGCCGCGCCGCCCTATTTAAAGCCGCCGCCGAGCCCGGGAGGGAGCCCCAAACCCTAGCCGCACCAGGGGAACCGCCCCTGACCGCCCACACCATCAGCCGGAGGAGAAGGTGGAGGAGGAGAAGGAGGGGGGAGAGGAGCCGCCCGCGGGAGAGCCGTACGCCGCGAAGACCGGAGCCGCCCGTGGGAGGAGCCGGACCCTCCGTGAACGCCTACTTCCACTACTTCCTCTTCCTCCTCGACGTCGCGCTGCCGCCCTCGTCTTCTTCCTCGCCGGCAAGCCGCACCGCCTCACTTCACCGCCGCGCTCAACTTCGGCCAGTGGCCACTGAGGTGAGGATACCCGTTTCCCCCTACTTGTGGACGCCACGGCCATCGAGCCGAGGCGGAACGCCCGCCGCTCCGCGCCGCCGCGCCGCCGCCGGTGATGCCGGCCATCGAGCCGGCCGGGACGCGTTTTCTTGCGGTGCCGCCGCCTTCACCAATGCGCGTGCGCCGTCCGCCTAGCCTAGCCCCTCTAGGCCGTAGGAAGTCGCCCCGTCTTGGTCGCGTTCGCGCGCGCGTCCGTGCGGGCCGCGACGCCCTCGCGCGAGCGTGCACCCCCCGCACGCGCGGCCCGTAACCCCGGAGGCGAGGCCGGGCCTTTGGCCCTTCTCTTGCGCCGGACCTCCGGCTCGCCCACCTCGCCGCCCCTCGCTCCGCCATGGCCTCGCCGTGGCGGGTTGCCTCGCGCACGCGAACGCGGAGGAGGGAGCGCCGCCCTCTTGACTAGCGAGAGCGTGTTTCACCACTAACCACCGTTCCCACGCGCGTGCGAGCCCGGCCCCTACGGCCGTCGGGTCCGCCGCCACCCATGGCGCCGGCATGAGCGCCGCCGCGCCGTCCGTGTCCACCCCGTGCCGGCCAAGCCCGTGCCAATCACCCCTCCACGCACACGTACCCCAGCGCTCGCCTTCACGTGCACGTCATGCGCCCCTCCGGTCGGAGAGAGGTACCCGCGCCGGCACCGCCGCCGCGCCGTCGCCGCCGCGACCGCGCCGGCGCCGACCACGCCGCGAACGCCGTCGCCCTTTTGTGCGCGACCCTTCGAGCAAGCAACCCTAGGGGAGCCCGCGGGGCTACCGTGAGCAGTCCAGACGCCAGGCGCTGTGGGATCTCACCGCCGGCAAGGCCGTGCCCCGCTGCCGTCACCCTCAAGCGCATTCCATCGAACACCTTAAGCTGTCCTCGAAACCGCACGGGACCTTTGTACACAGGGGACTACACGCGGGAGTGACCGCAACCGATCCGCTCGGATCCGGTGCGGCCCGCAACACATCTCTCAGCCACACGCTTGCCCACTTGGAACACAGCCGCACCAGCCGCCCTTGGATCCCATTCGGCTGGCAAGTAGCGGGCCAGCCACCGCGCGGACCGCAGGGATCCCGGCCGCACCCGCGATCTGGGGATCCCGTGCGGTTGGCCCTATTTAGGGGGGATTTGAATTATTTTAATTCCCGAAAATGATTATTTCCTTTGAAAAATCCTAGAAAATCCATTTTTACTCCAAAAAATGTAAAACCTTTTCCAGAAAATTTCTAAAATCTTAAACTCCGAGTTGGGTTGGTGTTTGCTCTCTTTTGGCTCTTAAATGCTCTTATTTGGATTTAAATTGCAATAGGACCGCTATTTATTTTTCCTTTCGCGCTATTAGGAGCAGCTGGAGCCGGGGAGCTGATCCCGGAGTACGACTACGCTGACGACTTCACCACGGAGGACTACCCGACCCCAGGTTCACGCCCGACTGATTCTGAAACACCTATTAGGCATTGCTAAGTAGAACTGCTAGCGCTTTACTTTATATATGCATGATGATGAACCTTGCACTGCCTCTTTGTTTACCCTGTCCTTGATTGCCCTACTACTACTGTACTATATGTTTATGAGAGCGTGTATATACGCCGAGCTTCGCGATGCATGTGTGGGGTAAAAACCGGCAGGAGAAGGCGTTTTGGGTACTTTGGCGGGGGTGAGCTCGGAACAACCGATCTGGGATCGGGGATAGGGGTGCACTCCTTAGTGTATCCCTCTTGTTACGGTTTTTGGCGCCAAGGTTTTGGGGTTTTACTTGTGCTTGGAGGATATGAGCTCGCCCCGGTCTGAAACCGAGTGGATCAACTTGTCTATAGGACATCGTACACACCACCCCGCTGAGAGTGGGGATAGGGCCGAGTTGAGCTCGGCAAGTACAGAACCATACTTGCCTAGGAAGGATAGAGGGTATCTGTGGGGGAGCGGTGGAGGTGAGGCCACCCTCTCAGAGCGTCTCCCGTGTGGCCACACGGGAGCATTTCACAGTTCCGGTGCTGTTCTCGCTGCGGAGGGGACCGCTTTGAAAGACGGATGCAGGGTGGGACCGTAACTACCGAGAGTTCGCCTGTAGGATGGGCTCGGTCGGTCGTACACCGGCCGGGTACCATTTCGGGATGGGTACATGTGTACACGCTCTGTAGAGTTGTTCGATCTACAGCTATAGTCGAGTCCTCGATCATGGACACTGCCTAGACGACATGTTAGTTCCTCATATTTTGGGATTTCTACCTCCCCCCTTTTAGAGAGTGTGTGGTGAGCCGTGGTTGCAGTCGGCTAGAGGAGAGAGGCTCCATCTACCTCGTCAATCCGGTTGCAATCATTGAGGTGCGAGGAGAGGAAGTTCTCGCATCGACCCTAGACTGGAGTAGGTGGTGGAGACGGGTCTCCTGGGTGACCAGGCGATTCCGAGCTGAGTTGAGAGACTTGGGATTTGGGGATATTGATGGAGATACCTTGTTTATACTCTGCTGCTGCTGCTCAGGAAACCAAAGCCGCTTCCTTGTCTACTTTTCTTTCCCTTTAGATGTTAGGCCACTTAAAGCTCCATACAGTTGGTGACGTGGACCTATCCCACTCCTTGGGGATAGACTTTGGTTGTGCAGGGTACGAGTCCGAGTTCGACTGCAACGCCAACCAATGGTACGACTGAGGGATACGTTGCTTCGCTCAAGTTTGCCTGTGGCGGGAAGAATAAAAGATGGAGACCCTTCTGAGAAGATAGCTACTGTTGCATAGAATTTCCACTCTGATTCAGCCAAGAGGCTTGTAATGCTGTACTTCATAATGGACTTGTAATAAATTCGTGTACTATTATCTTTATGTGATGTGATGTATGACTTTGTGTATTTATCTGTGAGACGTTCTGTACGCGATAGCCACTGATCCAGGGACTATCGCGATGGTACAGGGATTCAGATTTTCTATGAAAATCTGGGGTTTTACAGCAACGCTGATCGTTGCGCCGGTCGTTGTGACGATCGTCGTGGCGATCATCACGATGATCACTTCTATTGCGCTAATCAGTGCGGTCGTCACGACGGTAGTCGTCGCGTCTGTCATCACGGCGGTAATCGCGGCGATAATCACGTCGATCCCTATCGTCAGTACGAGGATAGGGTCTGCGGTCACGGTAATCTCGTCGATCAGGTCGACGGTTGCAATTCTTGAAGCGTTGACCACCATTGCGGTCGTCATTGTTGTTGCTCCTGGTCTTCTTGGAGGTAGATGGTACCTCGAGGGCACGCTTTAGTTGCTCGCACTCCCTCATGGTATGCTTAGCGTCGCGGTGGAACTGGCACTGGTCGTCCATAACCATATTGAAGTCACCTTCAAGGAAGGTGGAAGGTCTTGGCGGATCCGTCACATAGGCTTCACCACAACGCTTGCGCGACCTGGTGCCTCCGTCATCGTGATCTTTTCTGTTGAAGTCATGCATTACCGCATCTTGAGTGTCAACCAGTTTGTCCACTTAGGCCATAAGGTCACTAATGGTTTTGGCATCGGATTCATGCATCTTCTCGAACAACTTCATATTGGTGATTCCCTTTTTGTAGTAGGCAATGACGTTGTCGTCTTTGACACCTACGAGGGTGTTGCGGTTCTCGAAGTAGCGGTTGGTGTACTCACAAGGAGTTTCGTCTCTTCTCATTCGTACTCTAGCGAGGTGGTGAGTATTGCTAGGACGATTGTAGGTCGCCTGGTAGTTGGTCGTGAATAGGTGGGACAAAGTCACCTAGGAGGTGATACATTCTCTTGGGATATTGTCGAGCCACAGAAGTGGCGCCTTGCCCATCACGAGAGGAAAGTATCCGGCCATGTGGCCTTCATTACCTCCCGAGGCACGTGTAGCTATATTGTACATCTTGAGCCTTATACTCAGGTCAGAGCGACCGTCGTATTTCTCAATTGAAGGCTTGAAGTCTTTAGGGTATCTGATCGTCCAGAGACGTCGTGAGAAAGCTGGGAAATTCTTGACTGCCCCCGGGCTTGCTGATGGAGCATGATCAGCAGGGATAACGTAGAGGTCATCGGGAGGGCCAATATCTTGGTCGTACTGGGCATGTCCTAAGAGCTCCTGGTCGTGCCTGATCCGAAGATCTGTAGCATGGATAGGGTTGTTGGCATCGAGGAGGTCAGGTACCCCATGCTCGCGGTCGTAGTTTGCGCACCGAGTTATTTTGACTTCATCTCTTATGCGGTGGCGCCGACTTCCCTCTACATGATCGGCCTGGACCAGAGGAGGCTGAGCTCCTGCATTGCGTCTTGGATTTGGTGGAGGGTTTCCCTGGATGTTAGCAGCATGGCTGCATTGTTGGCGGCATAGCCAGCGACATTAGCTGGGGCGTTTGCTGGAGCATTAGCCGTTGGGTTGGCTGGAGCATTGGCTACATCGTTGGCAGCAGGGTTACCCGGCTGCATTACTTTGTTTTTACCTGTTCCCTCTTCAGCCACCGGGTCGAGGGGACCCTGGCTACGACGTCGCCGGCGAGGATGCTCCGATCTGCTTCTAGAATAGGAACTTGCTGCAGATCTACTGTATCCAGGGCCCCTTTCCTCGATCGGAGCAGCTGCAACGCGGACGTTGGCTTGGAGGCGCCGGATCGCTGGAGAATCTTCAAGGTGGTTTAGGACAGCGAGAGCCGCTCCCAAATTGGTATGTGGTGAATTGTAGACTTCATGTCCATCACGCTTGAAATCCCTGAGGAGATCTCACACGCGTAGTCTGTTGGCACGAGGTGGATCATCTTTGCGTCATTGCTGTGGGGCCGCTGGTGCCACAAGTGCTTGTTGCGCGGGATTGGCGTTGACTTGTCTGACATTGGCCAGTTGGAGGTCTGCACCTGGGGCAGTGATCTCTTGTTGTCGCTGGACAACTCGGGCGGTGTTGGCGTTTTCACGCTCTTGACGCTGCATGTCTGTTTCTCTGTCTTGCGGTGGTACATCGGCAGAGACGACAAAGATCTGGCGATCTAGGGTTTTAGACTCTTCTCCCGGATAGTTCGGGGAGATCGTTGTGTGGGCGACCTGGAACGCAAGGCGGTCTGGAGATGACTCTTTGTTCAACCGGTGGCGGTGAGCCGCGGTAAGAGGTCGGCAATTTTTTTTGAGGACACGGCACTGGCCTGCGGTGTGATTGGAATTTTAATGTTTAGGATAGGGCTCGTGAAGGTAGTTCGCGCGACTTCCACGATCTTGACGGTAGAGTCCAAATTTGATCTGGATCTTGAGCTTCATGTAGCTTGATGCCACGCGAGAGGCGTTGCACAAGCCAAGAGGCATGCTAAAGGTGCGAGGGCGTTTGACACGCTCACAGATTTTGATTGTGTCAGAGGGCATGTCCTCGACACGATCAATTCCAGCGATCGGGTCGATGGGAGTGGGTGGGTGGGTCTTCTTTGACAAATCCGTTTCGATCTGTCGGTCGGAGGTGACCGCGTTGCCTTCGATGACGAGGCAGGTGGCTGGGGCGATGGATGTCGCTGACATCGAGCCGAAGATGACGGGGTTGGCGAGGAAGTCCACCATGCTCTCCGGGAAGATGACGCCATCGGTCGAAGCCATCGAGTTGCACGAAGAACCTTGACATGCCCCTACCTGGCGCGCCAACTGTCAGATGGTGAGATCTGGACAGCCCACGGGGGTGTTATTCCCTGTGGTTTATTTGTTCGGTGGGGAGGAGTCTAAGGCTAAGAACTCGAAGGTCACACACGAGTACGCGGAACACAAAGAACACGACGAGTTTATACTGGCTCGGGCCTCCGGAGCGTAATACCCTACGTCCATTTGTCGGTGTAGATTGCTTGAGGATTGCGTGATGTTGAGTTACAAGGGGTATCGCCTCATCCGCTTTATATTGGCCAGCGGATGAGGTCGGTTCCCAGACTATTGGTCGGTTACGACCAGGAGACCTAAGTCTACGTTACACATCTTACCATATCCCGTCGATCTGCTTTAGGCGAAGTCCACCGAGGTCTTGTCTTGTCTTGTACGCCAAGTCTTGAGGTCGTGTTGGATTAGGTCGTCTGGGAATCTTCAGGAAGGTCTTCAGGAGGTCGTGTGGGCTGCCAACTAGGTTGGTTGGGCCCACTGACAGGTCGGCGGGTCTTCTAGAAGGCCGGACCCACTTGTCGGGGACGGCCGTGAGCCTGGTTGGTGGGGACCCACAGGTACCCATGTCTCAAAGTATGCTTATTAATGTAGCTTCGGCTGGATGCATTTAGAATGATTTCAAGTGGTTTCGAGCCATTTATGGGCTCTGGTGTCCACCGGTTTGACCAGTCGAGGTCACCGGTTTGACCGGTTAGAGTGCTGGTCCTGTTCACATGTTGCAGACCGGTCTGACTGGTGGTGTTGACCGGTCTAACCGGTCAGGGCTGAGTTGTTGCAGCTGCCCTGTTTCAAGTGGTGTTTTCTATGCATTCGCCCAGGGGGAGTTGCATTGGTTCAGGGGGAGCTTGCATGTGTGCAGGGAGAGCTCTTTGTGGTTTTTCGAGCTTTGGTTTGGTGGTTTGCGCTCTTGGTTTGAGCATAGTTTTGTCTCTGATGTGTCGAGTCGTTGCCCTTGCCTAAGGGGTCCGAGACTTGTCTTCTTCAGGTGATCTTGCTCTTTGCCTTTGTTTGGCTTTCGATCGCTTGTTGGAATCTCTTTTCATCTATTTCTTTTCGTTTTCTTTTCTCTCGTGTTACTTTATGTGGGTGTTGTCAATGCACTCATCAAGGGGGAGATTGAGGACCATGTGTGGTTCGAGGACCGGTGGATGGTCGCTTCCTGGTGTGACGAGTGATTGACAACGTTGTGTAGACTGATTCTTCGCCAAGTATTGCAGGTGCAGGTTGCGGCTTCACTGGTGTTGGTGCAGGTGAAGAACAGGCGCGAAAGGTCGTCGCTGGTGATGCCTCCAGGCGTGGAGAAGACAAGTAGGCTTCGTTCGAGGGACCTGGTGGCCAGCGGAGTCAAGTGCGGGCCGCATGGTGGCATTAACAGCAAGATGAACTCATGGACGGTTTCTTGGTTGAGCCTCAAAACCAAGGTCGAGCCGGAACTACGTGGGAGCCGAGTCATGAGTGGCGATTGGCGGAGGCTACACCGAGTTTGCAGGGTTTCCAGTGGTTCACTAGAAAACCACTGGGTTCCTGGGTTGATCCACAAAGCCAAGACCTGAAGAACCGAAGACTGTGCTGCAGCAGCTCCAGACCAGTCTGACCGGTGGGTCTAACCGGTCTGACCGGTGTGCAACGACGCAATCCGGAGATTTCGAAGCAGAGGACACACATCGGGAACGCATGGCTTGCGTCGAGGATAAGCAGGGTGCGGTCGCCGGGCATCCTTCCGATGGAGAAACCGCCCTTGAGGGGCTTGTATACCTAGTTGTTAAGTAAGGGCATTTTAGACTTTCGGCTTGCCTCCATATAACCCACGAGGTGAGAGGATGGCAACTATCTCTTTGAACCCTAATTCATTTGCTTTCCTATTTTCCCTTCCTATTTTCTTAGGATTTCTATAGGACTAGTTTGAGAGCTTCATGGTGAGATTTTGTGAGAGGGTTGGATGATCGGGCGGCAAGCTAGACCTTGTATGAACCTCCTTGGTATGTATAGATGATTTGGCGTGGATCCTCAAGGCTTGGTTGTGTTGTTCCCGGTTGTTCTTGGTGGTGATTTTTGGAGTCCTCTCTTGGTGGTTTTCTTGGTGTGTTTTTGGGACCTTGCTCTTGGGGATTTGATGGGGAGAATTTGTGGGAACCCTTCGTTGTTCTTTTGCCTTTGATTCCCCTCCCAAATCCGTGAGTTAAGGGGCTCGATTTTGGGGTTTTCGGTGTTCTTGGGTTAGAGGAGTTCTTGGCGGGATTTCTTCGATTCCTCTTGATTTGACAAGTTTTGGTGGGATTACACTTGGCTATGGACTCCTCATGAGGTGTTCCTACTAGCCCCAAAGTCTTGTTCAAGTCCGTGGAGTGATTCAGGAGATCGAGGCTTGGATTTGGGCGTGTTGACCCGCGGGTGTTGTTCATCTTGAGAAGCCCAGGTCACACCGGTCTGACCGGTGCCTCTCACCGGTCTAACCAGTGCAACCCTCATTGGGTTTTTGCTTGGGTGAAAATTTGAGTGTGTTCGTTGTTGTTCTGTGTTGCTGCTGTTTCGAGTTTGGTTTAGTTTGGAGCTCGGTAGGCCTGTTTGGTGTTTTGGGGCTTTCTAGCTGAGACCGGTCTGACCGGTGTGTTGCACTGGCCTGATCGGTGTAGAGATGTTCTATGGAAGTCGCTAGTTTTCACCAGCGGGGACCGGTCTGACCGGTGGTGCTCACCGGTCTGACCGGTGTAGGTCAGTGGACTCGAGTTTTGTGTTCCGCTGTGTTC
This sequence comes from Cenchrus americanus, assembly GCA_947561735.1. NCBI lineage: Eukaryota > Viridiplantae > Streptophyta > Magnoliopsida > Poales > Poaceae > Cenchrus > Cenchrus americanus. The sequence continues at coordinate 124,357,903 of OX387239.1, read as the reverse complement.
TCGCGTGTATGAGGTTGGGAGTTGGTTCCTAGGTTCAGTAGCACTCCAGTGGCTGCGTGGACTTGGCCAACTTGGGTAGTGAGTCAGAGACGTGTGTTGGAAGCCGTGTTCATCTTGTTGGAGTCTCCATCTCCTCGAGAAGAATTTTTATCGGCTCCCATTCACTCCCCCCTCTCTAGTTCGTCGTATCGGTCCTTCAAACTCCCACACGTCCCATTGGACTGCAGCAAACATGGCCTCATATGGCATTTGTTCGGAGTTTGATTTTGGTGATTCATGACAACATGATCATTGGGACTAACCATATTGTTTGAGCATGTATTTGTAGACATTTCTAGGTCCCAAGGATGCAAGAAAACCCCATGCAAAAATGCCAAAACAAAGGGTCAAAACCGACGGTCCCTCAAATATAAGCGTCGGTGCAATCGTCGGACGAGTTGGTGCACAAGGTCAAACCCTAGGTACCGTCGGATGAACCGACGGTCCATTATTTAGTAGCGTCAGACGAGTTGCAGAAGAAGAGTAAGGAAGACAGTAGCACCGGATGATCCGACGGTCTGAGTGAGGACCCCGTCGGTCTATCCGACGCTCAGTTTGAATTCGTACAGAGCCGCGCCATGACGAAGACTTCAGCACCGGATGATCCGACGCCTTGGTCAAGGCATAGCGTCGGTCTATCCGACGGTCTGTTGGAAGCTAACAGTACCGACTTGGACGCAAGGCCTTCAGCACCGGATGATCCGACGTGGCATCGGAGCATAGCGTCGGAGCAGTTGTGTCAGACAACCTCAACCGCTACGTGACGTGGGAGGGGCACCGGATGAATCGACGCCCTGGAAAAGCATAGCGTCGGATCATCCAACGGTACCTTTTTCAGTGGACGTTAGCCAACGGCTAGTTTGATGCCTTGGGCTATTTATACCCCTCCACTCACTCATTTGAGTTTGCTGGATTGTGTGGAAGTGCAGAGGAGTTCAAGACACATTGAAGATCATATCCAATCCATCCAAGTGCTTAATTGCTCATCCTTAGACTAGTACATGCTTTGTGTATGTGCTTAGTGCTAGGCTTAGCTTAGAGCTGAGTGAGTGCAAGGTTATGCCAACCTTGTGAGGTGATTCTTGAGTGAATCCAGTTGTACAAGGTTCGCCGGAAGCCTTAGGGCCTAAGTGGCTCACCGGCAATCATCATCGACCCTCCGGCTTGGTGTGGAGCGGCGAGGACACTTTGTGCGGGGGACGTGGAGACCCCCTTCCTTGGTGGAGAAGCTCCTTAGTGGAGGCGGCATCAAGGTGACCAAGGGAGCTTGACAAGTGCCTAAGTGGCTAACCTTTGTGGCAAGTCGAGTTGGTGCTCTTGGGAGAGACTTGGTGACCGGGAAGCAATACTCTTGTGTGAGTGCTTCAACAACGTGGACTAGGGGTGGCTTAGTGCCTACCGATACCACGAGATAAATCGCGTGTCAAGAGTTTGCTTCCTCTCATCCCCTTTTACGTTTCCGCATTTACTCTATTGCAATCTTTGCTTGCCTCTACTTTCCTAGAGTAGTATCATGGTAGGATTTGCTATAGGTTGTAAACCTTCTTTTGGGATAGGAGTTTCACACTAGAACAACCATAGTTGCACATATAGATAGTATGTTCTAGTTTGCATTTGTGTCCAAGTTAGTGAGCCTTAAGTTAAGGTTTTAAGTTGCCTAATTTACCCCCTCCCCCTCTTAGGCTAACGGACATCCGATTCCTTACATGGACAACTACACGTACCACGAAGGGGAGTCCGTGGCTCGTAGCTCCTCTGGGCCTAAAACTGTGATCGTTGCCCCCATACTCGTATTGGCCACGAGCAAAGGAATGTCTAGCAAACTCACCACGCCCTAACCCAACATGCCTACCACCTTCTCTATGTGGTAGCTCACCTTGAGGCACAAACTCACGCCTCCCACGAGGGTAAATGGTACGCACCATACCCTCACTTCTCAGCACCAACCTAGGCTCAGGCACACCACGAGGAGGGCGGTACGTGTCCTTGTTTACCAACTATCCAGCCAACCTCTCCTCACGCTTCCTCCTAATGCAAAACTCAGCACGGGTCCCATCCCTCTCACAATGCTCACAATGGAAGGGTTTTGGTTTTGGCTTTGGCTTTGGGCTCTCTTTGGGCTCTGGCTTCTCCTCACTCGATTTCTCTCCCTTCTTCCCAAAGAACTCATTTCGCAAGTCACTCTTGAACTTGATGGGTTTCTGGAAGTCATCAGTAGGTGGGGGAAACACGGGTGGAGTTGTGGTTGTGTGTAGTCAGTTCCTAAGATGATTCGGCTTAGGAACAATGGCATTTTTGTGGTGAGTTTTTGGTGATTCTGGGATATCTCCAATCTTCCCCTCGTTCTCACCACCTCCCCCACCAACCTTGCTTCCCCCAAGCGCTTCCCCATCCTGGTACTTGTATGTCTCGATCATTATCCTCAGCTGAAGCTCATGACCCGACAACCAACCATCAACTTTGTCAACTCATCACTCTCAATCTGGAAGCATTCAACATAGTGTTCAAGGTTCATATTCTTCACATCATTTATTTCACAAGTAGAGCATGATGTAGGAATAGGAGCTTTCAGCTGAGCCTCTAGAGATCTAGCATAAGCAAGTGAAACATCTAGCTTCTCATGCAAAACAGGACAAGGAGTGCAAGCACCAAGCAAGGAGATTCTAGATTTCATCTCATCTAGCTCAACCCTAACCACATCCAGTTCCTCAACCTTGGAGGCACACTTCTCCTTAAGCACAGTCAATTCGCCAAGAAAAGTGGAACAATAACTGCATTAAGGTTCATTGGTCACAACATGAGCAGACTTAAGAGAGTCTATTTGAGCTCTAGCATCAACAAGGAAAGATTCCAGCTCAACCACCTTCTCCTTAGCCTCTCCAAGCAAAGACCTATACTCCCTCCTCTCCTTGTTGGTCTTTCTAAGCACATCATCACAGCTGTCAAACAAGTCATTCAACCTAGCATTCTCAACTATCAAGAAGGATGGATCATTGTTTACCTCTTCCATAGAGTTGGAGTTGAGTCATCCTTGTTGCTCTTCTTGCTTGCAGAGCTATGTGCCATGCCACGAAAGCCTTGGGTGGCGAAGCATAGGCTGTTGATGTTCTCGCTCGACCTCTTGCCCTTGTGCCGGTTCTCATCTTCATCACTTGAGCTCGATGAAGAGTAGCAGGAGCTTGAGTCGATGTCGCTTGCACCGGCAACCATCGCCCACTCTTTCTTCTTGTGACCACCACTCTTCATTGGCCTCCGCTCGGACTTGTTCTTTCCCTTGTAGTCGTCCCTCGAGCGGTGCTTGTGGTCGGTCCTCGGACGTTGCTTGTGCTCGGGCTTGACCTCCATGGCTTTAGAGCATTCGGCGATGAAGTGCCCATGCTTCCTGCACCGGTAGCACATGATTGAGCTCCTCCAAGCGTTTTTCCGGTTCGTGTACATGTGCTCGAACCGCCTACTCAGCAACACGAGCTCCTTCTCGCCTAGCACATCGAACTCCTCATCTGGTATGGACACAAGGCAAGACAAAGAAAATTATCTCGAAGACATGTTAGCATTAGTCCTTGAACCAGACACAAGAGCCAGACTATGGGGGTCAGTCGGGTTCTTGATCTTTGCACGCACCCCACGGTCCACCTCGGACGACTTGAGCTTGGAAAACTGGTCATCTACAATGAGGTCTCATACTTCTCTGACTCAAGAATGGCCTTGACCTTATCACTCGACATAGTACGATCCAGGGAATGCAAGAGCTTGATGGCCCTGTCATGGTCATCGTATAGGAGCTCAACCACATTAGCCCTCATGCTGTTCACGATCATCGTGAACTGCTGGAACATGGCATCAATCGATTCACCGGGGAGATGCGTGAAATTCTTGTACTCTCTCCGGTAGGTCGCAAAGATTCGATCTTGAACTTGAGCGTTCCCGGCATGAGCATTCTTCAACTGCTCCCAGCTCCTGCACGCCAAGTCCTTTGTCTAAACCCGATCGAATTCGGATTCACACAGAGCACGGTACATGTAGACAACCGCCTTGTTGTTGGTGCCGAACATGCCCCTCGATCCTGGAGCTAGGAAATTAATAGGATGAACATAAGTTGTGTTCGCCGTGACATCCCACAGGATCTGACCCTTGCCGCGGAGGAAAGCAGCCATCCAACTTTGCCACATCTGGTAGTTAGTACCATCAAAGTGTGGAGGACCCTAACCCCGTTCCAGGTACGCAATCTTTGGATCTCAGACTAGTTAGAATCACGAAGATCCATAACCAGCTCTGATACAAATTGAAGGACCGACTAGGTGATCAGAGAGGGGGGGAGTGAATGGGAGCTGATTAAAATGCTTTCCGAAGGTCGAACTCAGCCTATGTCCCAAATTCACAACCAAGGATTCCCACACGAATTTGCCAAGGTCGCACAGTCGCAACGGACCTACCGACCCTAGGAACAAACCCTAAACAATCCCAAAGCGAAAGTGAAACACAAGAAGCAAAGGACTTAGCAAATCTGCGAGGCACCAGGCGGACAGTCCGCGATGACCAGGCGGACGGTCCGCGTGGTACGGACGGACGGTCCGAAAATGGAAACCAAACCTCCAGTAGCGCACCTTGAATAATGGACGGTCCGGGCGAGCACCGCAGACGGTCCAAGACGCGTGGAATGTCTGGCCACCACAGGCGGACTGTCCGTCCAACTTCTTCCAAACAAAAAACACCGACTCGATAGATTGAAACGAAGCGAAACACGAACTCGCGAAGAATACGAAGAACACCTGGATGAATAGCTCCTCGCGGATAGTCCGCCTGTCTCCCGTGGACAGTCCGCCGGGCACGGGAACAGCAGCCCGAGCCTGAAACCGCAATAACCAAAACAACTATCCGTCCATGGATCTCTCAAATGGCTTGAGCTCTTGAGGAAAGATTTGGGGGATATGTGAAGCGTCCCTAGGGGATATGTGAAGCGTTCTGTGCCCCAAAACTTAGACGCTCAAACGACCTAAATCGCCGGGAATCTAATCGCTACCAAGCACTACCAAAAGCTAGGGTTCCAACCGGAATCATTCAATCGGAGGCCGAATTCGGAATTTGAGGGGTCATGATCAAGCACAAAGATGCACAAGTCAACTATCCATGATCCCCACCAACAAATCTGAACCCAAACACCTCAGAATCGAAAAAACAAGCCGCGCACGAAGATTCAACAAAAATGGCTCTAAAAAGACGCAAAAATCACACGAGCTATAAGCGGGAAATCGACGCAACAATGAAAGCTTCCATTCACTCGGAGATCAGATTATTTACAAACGGATGAAAAATCTAAACCTATGGAGCAAGGAAATGTGAAGCAGTCCGGAAGGATGGATTGCTTGGAAACCCTAGAGTTAATATATATGAGTTCCTCCGGGCCAGGCAAAAGACCACACTACCCCTAACACTTAAGTTGTGATACAAACCCCTCAAGGGCATATAGGTCATGTAGCACTCCTCTTCATCGCAGGGCCACGACGTCGCCACAAACCACGTCCTCCTGACGCAAGCCCTGCGATCCCGCCACGTGTCTGCTGACGTCGAAGCATCTCGACGCGCCAGGATCCCATCTCTGCCCACCGAGCCTCCGATCTTGGTTTTGTGGCTCAACCAAGTAACCCGACGGTTTTGTGGTGAACCACCGCAAACCCCGCATGCAGACTTCGGTCGTGAGCCGCTACCCTGCACCAGCTCCTATCCATGACATCGTCTTGCTTTTCTTGCCACCATGCGGTCCGCACTTGACCCCACTAGCCACCGAGTCCCTCAAGCCGAGCCTACTTGTCTCTCCACTCCTCGGAGGCCTCGCAAGGCATAGACCTTTCGCGCTTGCTCTTCACCTGCACCAACGCAAATCAAGCCGCAACCTACACTTGCAATACTCGGCTAAGAGTAAGTCCACACCACGTTGTCAATCACTCATCACAGCCAGGAACAACCATCCACCAGTCCTCAGACGCTCCGGTCCTCATCCATTGACTTAATGCCGGCAACGATAGAGCCATAGGGAGGTCTAGCGACCTGACAAAGGTGACAACGGAGACACCAGGAGGTTCGCCAATGGCGACACCTGAGTTGGAGAGAGATCTAGTGACATGGCTAAGGTGATGCCAGAGCAAAGAGCTAGTCCTGTAAAATAAAATAAACACCAGGTCGGTGTATCAACCTGTCGAATATAAATATGATGTTGAGTAATGCTAGCTGGAGCTGAACATTCTTGTGCTATCTTTTGTTTGAGAAGAAAGACATTCCCCTTATCGTGCCATACACACATTATTCGAATTCAAAAGCTCTGAAGTTGCTCCGCTAGGGGCCTTAGATGTAGTCAATGTAGCCGAAGTGTTTCACCCCTCTACAATGCTCAGTAGAGAGCCTTAGATGTAGTCGATGCATGGGGAGGAGTCTAGGACTCAGGTTTTGCAGCCACACAACATCGAAACTTCATAACAGTTAAAGGAAAATCATACAGAAGAGAAGTAGGACCCCTCAGGTTTTGCGACCCTTATATTGGAATGGCCAAGCCCCCTGAGCATGTCGAGGGGGAGGGGAACATAGCACAAGACAAAAACAGGAACCCTCATGTCTAGCGACCTACGTGTTGGCAATGCCAAGCCCCCGAGCATGTCGAGGGGGGATGGAAGAGCAGACAAAAATATGTAGAAGCTGTAAAATATTAATTGCAAATAGCACTTAGCTTGTGCATGGAGCCGAGAAGATGGTTGTTGTAGTCGTTATAGTGACCGGAGCCATGCTTTGTTCGATACGTCCAAGGTCAGTGATGAGCGATTAAGGTCTGCAGCAGGTCGGGCCGAGGTGGTACGCAGGAGCAGCGCGTGGCGCACTTGAAGACCAAGTTGACAAGGAATCAATCGTCATTGCCACAGATCGAGTTGAGGCCTGGCGGCTGGCGCTCGTCTCGGAGTCTTCGCGTCTATCACTACCAGGCCAAGGAGCATGTACACCTCACATAGCAACAATACGGAAAAAAATCTTGTGAGCTGCCGTGAGTAACAACTTGGAATAGAAATATAGATATAAGATTAAAGAAAGAAAAAAGAACCCAAAGATGACTACCCTAAATACGGTTGTAATTGTATATAAATTTGTTGGCCACATGCATGCAGTTCGTGACGGACACAGAATCTGCACACGCAAACACTCAAGGCCTGCCGCCGATCTTGAATTCCACCACATGTACTCCTATGAACGTAGATAGGTCTCGTCAGGTGGGTGGGCAGATGCCGAAAAAATTTTGGCACGTCGTCCGCTGAACGAAGACGTTGATCTTGCGATTAAATTGGAGGGTGGCCGCGAGCATGTCGTTGCGGAGATATCCTTCGTGTCGTCGTCGAAGATCATCATCGGAGTGAACTGCCATCACGCTACATGAAGGGCTCCCAATCTGCCCCTACCTGGCGTGCCAACTGTCAGAGGTTTAGATCTGAACAGTCCACAGGGGGGCAACCTCAATGGTTTATTTGTTCGGCGGGGAGATCAGGAGCTAATAACACAATGGTTATGCTAGTATAGCACACAGAAATTATGGCGACACACAAGGGACAAGACGATTTTATACTGGTTCGGGCATCCGGAGAGTAAAACCCTAAGCCCAATTCTTGATTGTATTGATTTGATCGTGGCGAAGGTGGAGGTGGTATGTTCCCACTAGGGTGCCCTTGCCCGCCTTATATTGGGCGACAAACAAGGTGAGTGGATTGGAGTCCAAGTCTGTTACAACATGGGAGGCTTATCCGAGCTACCTTAATCCATCTTCACTGCATTGCACGCCAAGCTGTCTTTACGTCTCTGGGTCCACATGTCAGGTCGGGCAGGCCTACTGACAAGTCGGCGGGTCTTCTGGTGGGCCGGACCCAATTGTCGGGGACGGCCGTGAACCTGGTCGGTGGGGACCCAGCGGTACCGATGTCTCACAATCTCCCCCAATGGTCGGTGACAATCATCGAGTGCCTCCTGTGGAGCTCGCTCTCCTACCATCCACGCCAACTAAAGTTCTAGCTGGGCCAAGATGCAGCGACTGCGACACGATAGAAATGCCAAAATGGATGGCCAAGCCGATGGGTCCCAGCACGCTCTGTGCCTTCTGCGGCCTTCGTTGCTGGCATGACGGGCAGAGATGGGACATGCGTTCTTTCCACATATATCAAACCACGCCCGTCTCACCGTCGTAACCAGAAGCTGGCGTGCAGTGGGCGGAGTGCTCGAGAGGCCGGGTTGGTCTCACGTCGCAGTCGTGGCCCTCCACTCCACCGTTGATGTCAAGGGAGCCCGCCGCTTGGACTGTCCTAGAGAGCTTAGGTGCACGGTTGTTCCCGTCACTGCTCCACATGCCAGTGGCGGTGCTAGCCGCTCTGCCATTGATGTCAAGTGTGCCGGCCGCTTTGACTAGACCGCAGAGCTCAGGTGCAAGGCCATACCCATCACCACCAGAAGCTGGCGTGCAATGGGTAGAGTGCCCGAGAGGCCGGGCAGGTTGCACGTGGGTGGGGCTCACTGCCGAGGCAGAGCGCCAAGGACATCCACAAAGTGGCCAAGTGACACAATGATAGTCAGTGAGGTCGACATAGGGGGGATGCCAGTACCATTGACTCCAAAGTGTAGATTTAGGGCACTTCTAGGGCTCGTTGCTTGACAAAAGATACCTTCGCACTAGCTAGAATTTAAAGAACTAAGCAATAATGAAAAGTGGGACTTGTTTGATAAGCATGTGCAGAAACACTTGAAGTTCGAGGAAGACACGAAACCGTATACATTCAAGCTTTTCTGGAAAACGGCAATCAAGGCAAGGAGACAATTCAGATTTCAGCTTAGGCGAGATTTTTTTAGAAAAGGACTTGAGCCATTTACAAGGCACCCGTTTATTGTCCCGAGAGAGTGGAAGGAGTTCATGAAACAGGAGGAAACCGGAACACAATAGAGCGCAACATGGGTCCAGTTGGTTATACTACGAAACTAGAACAATGGGAGGAAGAGTACAGACAATTAGCTGCAGCTAATATCCCCAACCCATATGATGCCTATCCTGGCGATCGTTACAAGAATTGGCTGCGAGCAATGAGTAAGATAGTGATTAAAGACCGTGTTGCCGTGATAGTGTTCAACAAGAAAGATGTAGAAAAATTGGCTGTAGACATCAAGGAGAAGATTGCATGTGCAGAAATGGCAGGGTAGAGGGAGTATGATATGCTAAGTCAGTGCTTGGGCCGCCCTAAACAACCTGGTCGTGTGTGTGGTGTCTCTAGCTACTAGGGCTGGAAGTATGCATGGCCTCAGCACGTCGAGATGTACAGGGAGAGGAAGAGGATGAAGACCGACACATCAGTTGATACGGAAAAGATAAAGGAACAAATCAAGTAAAAACTGGTGGCTGAGATGCAGATGCAGAACATGCAGGTGCAGGGGTCATGTTGTTACCAGTGTCCAATCGCGCAAGCCCTTCACCCACCACACTGAAGAGCAGTTGTGCGTCCGCAGATATTGTAGGTTTGATCGATGGCACTGCAGAGTTGTCGAGGGAGGTGCACTGTGACGATCGTACACACGAAAACCTTATAGGCATGTTGACCCACACACTGTGGCCTATGGATCACGTGGAGGGGTCTTCAATGTGAGGTGGAGGTGTCTTCAATGTGAAGCTGCAATTGGTCTTGTTCATCTAGAGGAGACTACGCTACAAACAGTACCGATTCGTGAAGATTGTGTTGTGGTTGAACTGCTCACTGTATATGCTATCTTTGTCGATGAACTGTTGGAATACCCTCCTAATCACGAGGTGATGAAACTCGAACAAGCTGAAGGACATAGGTTATAGTGGAGAAGGTGTCAGATTGACATCAAAGGAGCACCAACATGTAAATCTCGTTCACAGGCAACAGTACAGATTCCTTGTAGTTCACAGAGTACAGTACAGGTTCCTTCCTCACATGGTTCCCCACATCCTCCTCCTCCTCCTCCTCAATCCCCACATCTGCAAGACGTTCCATTCGGACCTCCTCCTCGTCCTAAAAAGCTTGCATCCCCACCTCCTTGTCATCTTGAAAACACAAAAAAACTTGCATCCTCACATCCGTAAGATACACCAAATATTCCATCCCCACCTACTACTAGTCCAAAAAACAGAAAAACTTGCATCCCCACATCCGCAAGAGACACCAAATATTCCATCCCCACCACCACACCAACCATCTACTCCTCCTTCTCGTCCTCAAGAAACAACAAAACCTACACTCCCAAACGAAAGTGCTCGAAACAATCATGCCAAAGCAGGTACATCTGGGCCTAATACCTTTGTAATAGGTATTGGTGACACACCACTGTTACCAGTCAACCAGAGTGATGTGTTGGTTGGTGCTGATAAATCTGTCGATGACATTTCGAAGAAAGCTGTAGGTACATCTGGGCCCAATACCTCTGCAATAGCTCCTGGTGAGACACAACTGGGCAAGAAAGCCCTTGAGAAACCTTCAGCCATTTCAAATCAGTAAGGAAAGAAACTTGCCAAAAATAAAATCTCTACACCATGTACAGCAGGCAAGAAATCCCTTGAGAAATCTTCAGCCATTTAAAAGCTGCAAGAAGATAAACTTGCCAAAAATGAAAGCTCTACACCAGCTACAGCAGGCAAGCAAGCCCTTAAGAAACCTTTTTCAGCCATCTCAAAGCAGCAGGAAAGGAAAATTGATGTAAATAAAACCTCTAAGATGCCTACTACAAAGCGATCTAAGAGAAACACCAAGAAGAATCCTTGGTCCATGACTAACCCAAAGCGACTTGAGAGAAGCATCCAGAAGAATCCTTGGGCTATAGTTAACCCAAATTACAAATTCACAAAGAGCCTTCTGTTGACATTTATTAACGCGACTTCCAAATAATAGATCTAGAATCCATTCTAAGCAATGGCGCAAGAAATGTTGGTTGGTATAAGATAAGCCTACAAAAACATTATGGTAGATAATCCGCAAGCACACGAATATCGGTGAGCATTTCACCCCGGGTGATGGGTTTTAAAATATCGTATCCACAGGGAAGATGGATGGATGTAACAACAGACATAGGTGAAGGACCGATACGGCGAACCAGAGAGGGGGGGAGTGAATGGGAGCCGATAAAAATTCTTCTCGAAGGAGATGAAAGCTCCAACAAGATGAACACGGCTTCCAACACATGTCTCCGACGCACTACCCAAATTGGCCAAGCCCACGTAGCCACTGGAGTGCCACTGGACCTAGGAACCAACACACACACCCTTCCGACCCGAGAACGCAGCGGAACACCAAACCTCGAGTCCACTGACCAACACCAGTCAGACAGGTGAGCACCACCGGTCAAACCGGTCCCTGCTGGTGAAACTGGGCAACTTTCACTAAGTGGCTCCACACCGGTCAGACCGGTGATACGCATCGGTCAGACCGGTCACAGCTTGAAAGCCCCCAAAGCACCAAACAGGCCAATCGACCCCCAAACAGACCCAAACTCGAAACAGCTGCAACAGAGGACAACAGCGAACACACCCAGACATTCACCCGAGCAAAAACCCACTGAGGGTTGCACCGGTCAGACCGGTCAAGAGCACCGGTCAGACCGGTGTAGCCTGGGCAGGTTGGGATAAACAACACCCGCGGGTCAACTCCCCCAAATCCAAACCTCGATCTCCCGAATCGCTCCATGGACTTGAACAAGACTTTGGGGGATATTAGGAACATATCATGAGGAGTCCATAGCCAAGTTTAATCCCACCAAAACTCGTCCAAAAAGGAGGAATCGAAGAAATCCCGCCAAGAACACCTCAAACCCTAGAACCCGGAAAAACCCAAAATAGAGCTCCTTTACTCACAGATTTGGGAGGGGAATCACAGCCCAAAAAACCACGAAGGGTTCCCACAAATTTCCCCCATCAAATCCCCAAGAGAAAGGTCCCGAAAACAACCAAAAGAAATCACCAAGAGAGGGCTCCGAAAATCACCACCAAGAACAACCGGGAACAACACATCCAAACCTTGACGAACCACGCCGAATCATCTATACATGCAACAAAGGTTCTTACAAGGTCTAGCTTGCCGCCCGATCATCCAACCCTCTCACAACATCTCACCATGAAGCTCTCAAGCTAGTCGTATGGAAATCCTAAGAAAATAGGAAGGGAAAATAGGAAAGCAAATGAACTAGTGTTCCAAGAGTTGGCTGCCATCCTCTCACCTCTTGGGTTATATGGAGGCAACCAAAAGTCTAAAATACCCTTTCCTAACAACCAGGGATACAAGCCCCTCAAGGGCAGTTTTGGAAGACTTGAAGCTTTCTCCATCGGACGGATGCCCGGCGACCGCAACCTGCTTAGCCTTGACGCAAGCCTTGCGATCCCCACGCGTGTCCTCCGCTTCGAAGATTCCGGACTGCGTCGTCGCACACCGGTCAGACCGGTGGCCCTCACCGGTCAGACCGGTACCCACTGGTTAGACCCACCGGTCAGACCGGTCTGGCACTGCTGCAACACCATCTTCGGTTCTTCGGTCTTGGCTTTGTGGATCAACCAAGGAACCCAGTGGTTTTCTGGTGAACCACCGGAAACCCCGCGAACTCGGTGTAGCCTCCGCCAATCTCCACTCATGACTCGGCTCCCACGTAGTCCCGGCTCAACCTTGGTATTGAGGCTCAACCAAGAAACCGTCCATGACTTCATCTTGCTGTTCATGCCACCATGCAGCCCGCACTTGACCCCGCTGGCCACCGGGTCCCTCGAACGAAACCTATTTGTCTTCTCGACACCTGGAGGCCTCACCGGCGACGACCTTTCGCACTTGTTCTTCACCTGCACCAACACCAGTCAAGCCGCAACCTGCACCTGCAATACTTAGCCAAGAATCAGTCCACACAACGTTGTCAATCACTCATCACTCAAGGAAGCGACCGTCCACCGGTCCTCGAACCACACATGGTCCTCAAACTCCCCCTTGATGAGTGCATTGACAACACCCACACGAAACTGACAAGAGAGAAAAGAAAAGGAAAAGAAACGAACAAAAAGAAACTCCAACAAGAGATCGGAAGCCAAACAAAGGCAAAGACCAGGATCACTTGAAGAAGATAAGTCTTGGACCCCTTAGGCAAGGGCAATGGCTCGACACATCCGAGACAAAAACAAAGCTCAAGCAAAGAGCGCGAACCTCCGAACCAAAACTCGAACAACCACAAAGAGCTCCCCATGCACATATGCAAGCTCCCCCTGAACCAATGCATCTCCCCATGGGCGAATGCATGCAAACCTGCTGAAAAATGGGCAGGTGCAACAACTTCAACTCACACCGGTCAGACCGGTCATCACCACCGGTCAGACCGGTGCCTAAGATGTGCACAGGATCAGCACTCACACCGGTCAGACCGGTGACCTCGACCGGTCAGACCAGTGCACACCAGAGCCCAGAAATGGATCGAAACCACCTGAAAACCTTCTAAATGCACCCAGCAAGCCATTTCAAGCTCAAACTTCTCCCCCTTGTTGGCAATGCATGAATCAAGCCAAAAATGCAAAAAATTTCAACCTAGAGCTTCTCAAATAGACAAAATTCAACAAAGAATGCTACACATGTCCGAATGAGCAAGTTAGATACTCTATAACTTCATATCGATCTCAACTACATGATCACCAAGTTTCACAACCATTGGACGAAGCTAAGAAGGATTTGGGAAAATTTGCGAAAAACTTGCCTCTCATGTGCAAAGTCCTAAACATGATCAAAACATATCAAAATGGCAAAGCCACACAAACTTCATGCTAGGACAGCCATTGTAATCGTAAGACCATCACAAACACCCACAAGCACCTCATGTCATGTCAAAGCCACCGAGCCATGTGCCTACTTCTATGTATGAGACTTCTCATTGGTAGGCATCATGCAACGGTTTAGCACCCAAAGCAAATTAAATTTAGCACATATGACATGGGAGCACATTTTCCAAGTATTTTACATTTCATTTTCAGATTCATAATTGGTACACGAAATGTCTTTGCGACAAAAAGGAACTTATGCCCCTCCACAAGATGAAGCAAGAGGGCTAAACATTCATGATGGCAAATGAGCCTTTGGCCCCATATGATCAATAAACTAGCTATCCAACCACAAATTAACCATAGCCAAGCCATTAAAAATATGTCAAGATCCTATAAATGCATTTACACATGAGAGCATACATGTGACATTTTCAAAAACATAGCTATCAACCATGGATTATTCATCAAGATCATCAAGAGCTAAGCCAAACTAACCATAGCATACCAAACAAGCTCACAAAATCATATATCTCATTCCATGGTGAACAATGTATATGAGAGAAGCTTTTCCTAACCGATGCATATGATACAAAATGCATGCAATCTAAGATACAAGGATGCCTATACATCATGTTACATATGCCATGCCAAATGCAAGAAATGCACAAAGGAAAGCTATACATATGCCACAAAGGAGCTCCCACACACCCAACTCAAGAAATCAAACACACACAAAGCTCCCCCCACAAATGAGTGAATGTTGCTTGATCTAGGGGTTTGGTGAAAATATCGGCTAGTTGGTCATGTGTGGGTACATGGATTAAAGCTATCTTTCCTTTCTCCATGTTGTCTCTCGGAAAATGATACCTCACTTTTATGTGCTTGGTTTTGGAATGGAGCACTGGGTTCTTTGCAACGCTTATGGCACTGGTGCTATCACATTGAAGTGGGACACGGGTATACTCCTCACCAAAGTCACTTATGGTGTATGAAATCCAAAGTTGAGAGCAACAACAAGCAGCGGCAACATACTCGGCCTCGGTAGTGGATTGAGCAACACTCGACAGCTTGCGGGAAGACCAAGACACCAAAGAAGAACCCAAAAACTGGCAAGTCCCAGAAGTGGACTTCCTATCCAACCGACACCCGGCAAAATCTGCATCTGAAAAACCATGAAGCGCCAAAGAAGAGGACGCGGAGTACCAAAGGCCGAAGTCGGGAGTGTGACGCAAGTACCTGAAAATTCGCTTCACCGCTTGCCGATGGGAAGTCCTCAAAGACGCTTGAAAACGAGCGCACAGACACACCGAGAATTGTATGTCCGGCCTCGTCGCCGTCAAGTAGAGGAGTGACCCGATCATGCTCCGGTACTCCTTCTGGTCCACATGTTCGCCTTCCTCGTCCGCATCAAGAGCTGTAGTCGTACTCATCGGCGTCGTCATAGCCTTGGAGTCCTCCATCTTGAACTTCCGCACAATGTCCTTGGTGTACTTAGCCTGGTGAACAAATGTTCCTTCCTTTGATTGTTTGATTTGTAGCCCGAGGAAGAACTGCAACTCGCCCATCATGCTCATCTCAAATTCCCTGCTCATATCCTCTGCAAACCTTGCAACAAGAGAGTTAGACGAGTCACCAAAGACAATATCATCCACGTACACCTAAGCACAATCGGGATATCTCTCGCCCTACCTCGGCGAAACAAGGTCCGATCGACCTTCCCCATCTCAAAACCTCTCTCAAACAAGAACCCCCTCAACCTACCATACCAAGCTCTAGGCGCCTGCTTCAACCCATACAACGCCTTCCTCAACTTGTACACCCGGTGGGGGTACTTCTCACTCTCAAACCCTGGAGGTTGCCTCACATACACTTCTTGCTCCAACACACCATTCAGAAAAGCACTCTTCACATCCATTTGGTGCAACATGAACCCTTTTGCCACGGAAAAGGCTAGAAGGATCCTAGTCGCCTCCAAACAGGCTACGGGAGCAAAGGTCTCCTCGTAGTCGATCCCCTCCTTCTGACTGAACCCTTGAGCAACAAGCCTGGACTTGTTCCTCACAACCTCACCTTTCTCTCCCTCTTTGTTCTTCCACACCCACTTTGTACCAATCGGCTTACACCCAGGGGGAGGGTTAACCCAATTGTGATCAGATAGCGCGTGTCCAATGTCTTTGGGCTCAAAAGTAGCAACAAACGCAGCATGAGCAAAATGAGAACTGTTCCGAACCCTCGACCGTGTAGTGCATTCATTCATGTCGCCGATGATCCTCGAAGCTAGGTGATCCACTTGTACTCGCCGGGGAGGTTCTCGCCTCGATGCTACCTCCCCCTCAACATCAGCTTCTCCTCGTCCTTGATTTGTCGTCGCAGGTGTAGGAGAGGGTCCGTCCACCACCGTAGTCGAATTAGTGGGTACATGTTCAGCCGGGGGCACCACACCGCCATCTTCATCGTCTCCATGTTCATGCTCCTCCTCCTGAAAGATCTCCTGCCAAGCTCATCATCACCTGCACACTCAAAGACAAGCTGACTACGTGGCTCTGTCTCGTCGAAGGTTACCTCGCAAGTCTCCACGATTTGGTTAGTTTCAAGATTGAGCACACGATATGCTCTAGAATGAGACGCATAACCAAAGAAAATACCATCAACAGACCTAGCCTCAAACTTATCCAACTTCAAGCTTTTCTTCAGAATGAAACACTTGCAACTAAAGACATGGAAGTGACTCACCTTGGGTCTGTGACCATGCATCAACTCATAGCATGTTTTCTTCTTGTGCACTCTGAGGTAGATCCTGTTCGACACATAGCACGCGGTATGCACCGCCTCAGCCCAATACGTCCTCGGAGTCTTATGCTCATCAAGCATCGTCCGAGCCATCTCGCACAAGGTCTTGTTCTTCCTTTCCACAACACCATTTTGGGGAGGCGTATACGGACTCGAAAACTGGTGCTCAAGACACAAGTCATGGCAAAAGGTTTCAAAACGAGAGTTTCTGAATTCCGAGCCATTATCACTGCGGATAGCTCGTATGGCATCTCCGTGCCTCTCGTTTCTCAACCTCAAGACTAGATCTCGAACAAAACCAAACGTCTCCCCCTTATCCTCGAGAAAGAACACCCACGCATACCGAGAATAGTCGTCCACCACAACAAGGACATACCACTTCCCACCCGCAGATCGCACACGAGCTGGGCCAACAAGGTCCACATGGAGCAGCTCGCATGGACACTAAGTCATCACATCGGTGAGAGGCGGGTGAGAAGAGGCTACCATCTTGGCATGCCTACATGGCGCACAAACCAACTCTTTCTCAAGCCTCAACCATGGCAATCCTCGGACCAAATTGAGTTTACTCAAGCGCGACAAAAGGTCAAAGCTCAAGTGACCCAACTTTCTATGCCACTTCCACAACTCACTCGAAGAACCAGCCAAGAAACAACGCTCCACACCCGAAGACTGAGAAAATCAGCACGAAACACTTGACCCTCGGGAACGACCATACAGACAAGGTCCGCTCGAGAGTCCAAAATCCGAGAACCACCTGGCCAAAACAACACCTCAAAACCCTCATCCAACAACTGGGACACAGAAAGCAAATTGTACCCCAGCGATTGAACAAGAGCAACACGCCTCAGAGTGATCTTGTCACTCACTTTGATCTCACCTTCTGAAAGCACGCGCCCACGCCCATTGTCCCCAAAAGTGATGTACCTTCTTGTCACCACCGGGACGAGACTTGAGAACCACCCCCTGTCTCCGGTCATATGCCTCGAGCAACCGGAGTCAATCAACCAAATGTTGTTCAAGTCTCCCACCTGAAATTAAAAAACGAGCACGTGAGCGATCAAACGACTCAGCACTGGGGTTAGTACCAAAAGAGCAAAACCAGTGCCGAGCCATTTGCTCGAAAGTAGGGTTAGCAAAAACCAAAGCATCTCTCCTACCAAAGCTACCTCCATGAACACCACCACGGTAACCACCCTGAGGGAACCACCCCTCTTTGCCTGGAGGAGGACCAAAATCACGAAAGAAGGCCCGTGGAACATCCCTCATCTCCTTCTCAAATCTACGACTCCTCCCATCCCCGAGTGAGCTCGAGGGGGAGAATGCCTAGCAACCTGACCACCTGCAAACTTTCCGACCCAACCACTAGAACCATGACCTCCAGAAACAACCCTCGCACCTGTACGAGCACGAAACCCAAACTGCTGCCTCTCCAGGCCTGCACCGGTCTGACCGATGTGACCTGGGCAGAAACACCTCCAGCAGCCTTCCGCTCTCCCCAAGCCCGAACTGTCCTCACACTCGCCTTGGCCCTGGGCATCTGCACACGAGGCTCAAGTACACCATTGGAAAGGTGGTACTTGTCCTTGTTAGCCCACTCGTTTGCCATCCTCTCCTCTCGCTTCCTCTTGAAGCAAAACTCATCCTTATGGCCATCTCTCCCACAATAGCCACAATGGAACCTCACAAGCTTAGGCTTAGGCTTGGGTTGTGGCTGCTCACTTGGTTTCTCTCCACTCAACTTCTCCATCGGTTTCCCCTCACTAGCCTTCTCACTTTCTTTCCCAAAGAACACTTTCCCCGAAGTGCTCACGAACTTGATAGGCTTTTGGAGCTGGGGTTGTGTCTAGTCAGTTCCTAAGATGGTTAGGTTTTGGGGGGAAATCATTTTTGTGGTGGGTTTTTGGTGGCTCTAGGATATTCTCTCCACTTCCCTCACCAACCTTGTTTGCCCCAAGTCCCTCACCATCCTGCCTCTTAAACGCCTCGATCATCATCCTCAACTGAGGCTCATGACCAGACAACCAACCCATCAACTTTCTCAGCTCATCATTCTCATCCTGCAAACGATCAACATAATGTGCAAGTTCCAAATTTTCAAAGCATGCATTTCACAGGTAGAGCATTGATGAGGAGCATGATGTAGGCATGGGTTCTTTCAGCTTAGCATCAAGAGAACTAGTGTAAGCATGCATCTCATCAATCTTAGCATGCAAAAGAGGGCAAGAAGTGCAAGCACCTAGCAAAGAAGGTCTAGACTTAAGCTCAGCCACTTCAACCCTTAGCACGTCTAGTTCCTCACAATTGGAGGCATGCTTCACCTTAAACAAAGCAAGATCAACAAGAAATATGGAGCAATCAGCACAATCAACCTCATTCGAAATAACAGGGCTAGCCTTAAGGGAATCAATCTCAAGCTTGCTATCAAGCACCTGTGTCTCTAGCTCAGCCACTCTAGTCCTAGCTTCCTCGAGTGAAGCCCTAAGCTCTTTTCTCATTTTCTTGGCCCTTCTAAGCATGTCATCATGGTTATCAAGCAAAGAGCCAAGCCTCTCATTCTCCTGGCGCAAGAAGGGAAGTTCATCACGCACCTCGTCGTCGGACTCAGAGTCCGAGTCGCTCTGTGTGCTCTTCTTGCTGCCGGAGCTCAGCGCCATGGTGCAGAAGCCATCTCTCGCGAAGCAGCTCAGCCCGCTTAGGTTCTTGGATGACTTCTTGTTCTTGCGATGATCACCTTCTTCTTGACTGCTGCTCGACGTCGCTTGCTCCCACCATCGCGGAACTGGAGTCGACGTCGCTTGCTCCCACCATCGCTCGGGCCTTGCCTCGGCTCTCCTTCTTCCTCGATCGTCGCGCGTCCTTGTTCTTGTGCTTTCTCTGGTGGTCGCGCCTCGACCGGTGCTTGCCATCCATCCTCGACTTGTGCTTGTAGCCGTCCTTGTTCTCGACCTTCTCCGGGCAGTCGGCGACGAAGTGTCCCGGCTTGCCGCACTGGAAGCATGTCCTCGTGTTCCTCCTCATGTTCACCCGGTTCTCGTGCAGCCTCTCGAACCGCCTCGTCAGCAGCGCCAGCTCGTCCTCTCCAATCACATCGAACTCCTCATCTGGCATAGACATCAAAGAGGACAAAGAGAACATCTTGGTGGATGGGTTAGTGTTAGCCTTTCCTTTCGAACCACCAACGAGGGCAAGACTATGGGAATCAGTCGGACCCTCGAGCTTGGCAGTCATGCTCCTATCCACCTTAGCCGACTTGAGCTTCGAAAGCAGCTCATTCACCGTTAGAGTGTCATACTTCTCTGACTCCACAATGGCCTCGAACTTTCCGCCCCAAATTGTACGATCCAAAGAGTGTAATAGCTTGACCGCTCTATCATGATCATCGTACAGGAGCACGTCCACATTGGCCCTGATGTTGTTCACAACCACCGTGAACCTCTGAAACAAGGCATCGATAGACTCACCGGGGAGATGAGTGAAGTTCTTGTACTCTCTCCGGTAGGTCGCATACATCTGTGCTTGAACCTGGGTATTCCCAACATGAGCCTCCTTCAACACCATCCGAATTCTGCAAGCCAAGTGCTTGGTGTACTCCCGATCGAACTCAGGCTGACACAAAGCACGAAACAAGTAGTCGACCGCCTTGTTGTTGGCGTCGAATATGTCCCTTGATCTTGGAGCGAGGAAGTCCATCGGCTGGACATAGCCTGTGTCCACCGTGACATCCCAAAGGATCTGACCCTTTCCGCGAAGGAACGCACCCATCCACTTACTCCACATCTGGTAGTTCTTGCCATCGAAGTGTGGAGGACTCGAACCCTGTTCCTGGTACGCCATCCTTGGATCTTAGACTGGATAGAGTCAACAAAGACCCGAACTGGCTATGATACCACTGACCAACACCAGTCAGACCGGTGAGCACCACCGGTCAGACTTGTCCCTGCTGGTTAAACTAGGCAACTTTCACTAAGTGGCTCCACACCGGTCAGACCGGTGAGACGCACCGGTCAGACCGGTCACAGCCTGAAAGCCCCCAAAGCACCAAACAGGCCAACCGACCTCCGAACAGACCCAAACTCGAAACAGCTGCAACACAGGACAACAGCGAACACACCCAGATGTTCACCCAAGCAAAAACCCACCGAGGGTTGCACCAGTCAGACCGGTCAAGAGCACCGGTCAGACCGGTGTAGCCTCGGCAGCTTGGGATGAACAGCACCCGCGGGTCAACTCCTCCAAATCCAAACCTCGATCTCCCGAATCGCTCCACGGACTTGAACAAGACTTTGGGGATATTAGGAAAACCTCATGAGGAGTCCATAGCCAAGTTTAATCCCACCAAAACTCGTCAAAAAAGGAGGAATCGAAGAAATCCCACCAACAACACCTCAAACCCTAGAACCCGGAAAAACCCAAAATCAAGCTCCTTTACTCATGGATTTGGGAGGGGAATCACAGCCCAAAGAACCACGAAGGGTTCCCACAAATTTCCCCCATCAAATCCCCAAGAGAAAGGTCCCGAAAACAACCCAAAGAAATCACCAAGAGAGGGCTCCGAAAATCAGCACCAAGAACAACCGGGAACAACAAATCAAAACCTTGACGAACCACGCCGAATCATCTATACATGCAACAAAGGTTCTTACAAGGTCTAGCTTGCCGCCCGATCATCCAACCCTCTCACAAGATCTCACCATGAAGCTCTCAAGCTATTAATATGGAAATCCTAAGAAAATAGGAAGGGAAAATAGGAAAGCAAATGAACTAGGGTTCCAAGAGTTGGCTGCCATCCTCTCACCTCTTGGGTTATATGGAGGCAACCGAAAGTCTAAAATACCCTTTCCTAACAACTAGGGATACAAGCCCCTCAAGGGCGGTTTTGGAAGACTTGAGGCTTTCTCCATGTAACGGATGTCCGACGACCGCAACCTGCTTAGCCTCGACGCAAGCCATGGGATCCCGACGCGTGTCCTCCGCTTCGAAGATTCCGGACTGCGTCGTCGCACATCGGTCAGACCGGTGCCCTTCACCGGTCAGACCGGTACCCACCGGTCAGACCGGTCAGACCCACCGGTCAGACCGGTCTGGCACTGCTGCAGCACCGTCTTCGGTTCTTCGGTCTTGGCTTTGTGTATCAACCAAGGAACCTAGTGGTTTTCTTGTGAACCACCGGAAACCCTGCGAACTCGGTGTAGCCTCCGCCAATCTCCACTCATGACTCGGCTCCCACGTAGTCCCGGCTCGACCTTGGTTTTGAGGCTCAACCAAGAAACTGTCCATGACTTCATCTTGCTGTTCATGCCACCATGCGGCCCGCACTTGACCCCGCTGGCCACCGGGTCCCTCGAACGAAGCCTACTTGTCTTCTCCACACCTGGAGGCCTCACCGGCGACGACCTTTCGTACTTGTTCTTCACCTGCACCAACACCAGTCAAGCCGCAACTTGCACCTGCAATACTTATCCAAAAATCAGTCCACACTACGTTGTCAATCACTCATCACACAAGGAAGCGACCATCCACCGGTCCTCGAGCCACACATGGTCCTCAATAGGGATGGCAGTAGACTACTTTATGGACTTTGATTGAATGACACATACTTTAACAGGGGTAAGACAAATGATAGAGTAATGATAAATTAGATAGGCAAAGGCACATGTGGAGCATAGAACGTACTATTCCTAGTCTAGATTAGAATTGGATTTACCTAAGAGGCACAATTCTATATAGCATACAAAGACTGAGTTATTCATCTATCCTAATGTAGCATATCATCACATATAGCATAGTCATGGATAAATGTTACACCCCGAAGATTACCCAAGAAGATGACGGATGAAACTTAATCCTCCCAAGAATCATTGTTCGACTAGTCTTATACTCGGGGGGTGGACTGCAAAGGACTCAATAGGCCTGTCAGACCCACGATCTACCACACGACCCTGAGTATAAGGTGAATCCGCAAGTAAATTATATCTAAGCACCATGCCTACATACTTTCTACTACCTAGCATACGCGCGTAATATACTAGGAGCTCTATGAATAAGTGCGTAGACTTATCATTAATCATCATTATATCAAATATACTACTAGAATAAAGTAAGAACTTAGCAATTGAACACATAACATTTAAATAGCATAAAGTCGTTGAGAATCAATATAAGAACATAATCTTGACAACTCACAGATCTGAACTGGAGCAAAGTTCAACTCTAATAGAATCTGACTCTCTATCTAGAATTAGGTTCTTGATCTAGAAATTAGATCTTGAACTATGAAGTAGCTATCCTATCTGTGATGTATCCTCTTCTTCTCCTGTCTTGGCCTGATGATGATGATCTTCTAAGAGATGCATACCATCCCCTAGGGTGGGGGTCTGGGGTTGCTTATATAGCCAGGAGGGATAATCCGTCACTGTAGGAGCAAACCGACCTAATCAAGTGGTTTTGATTAACCCTAAGAGGCGGTGGAGGAACCTTCCCGAATTAGGGCCTGATCAGGGCGAGGGGGGCCTGATCGGCCTCCCCACAGGGCCGGTCAGCCTCGGCTAAGCCCCGGCTGGGCTCCGCCTTCACGTGCGGGCCTTTTGTCCCTTCTAGATGCATATTTTCTTGGAGTCCACTTCTGTTGAGTTCGGGAGTCTTCTAGAGCCTTCTAGAATTCATTCTTTTCACATTTTCCTGAATAGTCCCTAAAAATATATAATTCACCAAAACTCGTGGATTTCATTAGTCCAAGACCCTATACTACTATTGATTTATCTTTTTGGTCCTTTTTCATGTATTGTTGATGCATAAAAATAAAAGTTAGTGAGCATCAACAAACTCCCCCAAGCTTTCCTCTTGCTAGTCAATAAATTCTTTTCCAAGGTAGGATGAAAAAGTCAAGACTTTTAAAACCTGCTTATATCTGCTTGAGAACATGTGGCTTTTATCTGTACTTGGGTCTTCAGCAGTTGAAAGATATAACAATTAAGTTAAGCACCATGTCTCAAGTTCTTGGGTTCACTAAAATTCTGGAGTTTTGCAAAAGATGTTCAAATTCAAGGTCAGAGTACTCCTGTATGACAACTTGATATGATAAAACATAAAAACTTTCAACTTTAGCCTGCCTTTGCTTCTTTTGTTCCTGAAATATATCTCTCTTTCTAGCAATAATCTTAAGAGAACCTTTGGTTACATGACATTAGGAGAGGTGGGCCCTACTCGCCCTAGACTTTTGTCCATTTTTCTCTCTCCTTAGAGATGTGGGCTCTTCTCGCCCTCAGACTTGTGTCCATTATTCATCCCTAATTTATTATTTTTAGGGAGGTTGGCCCTTCTCACCTGAACACTTGCTCATTTCTCTCCCTCTCTCATCTCACTTTTTCCTCTTTTTCTTTTTTCTTGTCATGCCCAAGTCTTTTTGAAGGCATAGAGAGTTATAAAACTGGAACATTCTTAGCAAATTTTCAACAAGGCTTTTTTTTAACAGGACATAAAGTCATGTGTCATACAGCAGACTCATTATATATGAATTTTATGAAAAGTGAATCTTCAGAATTTGGTGTTACTTCGAACAAGATAAACAACAGCTCAACTTAATCATGTAAATCAATCAAATCACCAAGACTTAGATCAAGAATTTGCTCCCACAAGAATCTCAAACTCAAAGCATGTTTCAAAATCTAAACAATTGTATCCATGTCTTGGGAGAACTTAAAAAGATGGTAAGCTAGGCATTTGCAGCAATGAAGAGCATTTGTTTATCATGTCCATTTAGCATACTTCTCTAGTTCTTTATTTATTTTAAACAAGGGAAATTTTTATTTTATTTTATTATTATTTCAAACTTGTCAAACTAAACAAAACGTAAAATATAAATAGATAGTTGATACTTAACTTGGGGGCTTCTCCCCCGAGCTGCTTGATTCTACATCCCCACTAGCGAAATCTCTTTGCTAGTAGTTCAGCGTTTGCATTTGCGGTTTCTTGTATATCTTCTAATCGTTGTCCTGCCTGGTCCATCCACTATTATTGTTGGCGTAGCATGTTGGTGTCGGTATGCTGAGTGCTCATTTGCGTCCTCATGCTGTCATGGACAGCTTGGCAGAACGTCGCAGAATACTAATGGTCGAATCCTGAAAAAGAGTTACAGGCAGGTACAAAATTCGAAGATGATGCGTAAAACCTGCAATTTCCAAACTCCTATCTTCCGAGTTTGCTTGGTCCTTGTCATGGTAAATCTCCTCCTTGATACGCGCGATGAGGGTATGTTGGCACGAAGTTTTCATATGATCGATACACGACATCTTGGGGCAGTTGGTCAGCTCCGGCGTAGTTCGATGATGAGGCTCGAGCTGACGTTCATGGAAGTTGCTACTAGACCGGTTCTGCCTGCTCATTGATCAGAAACGATTGCATAGAATATATACCAAATCCTGGGTTAGGTAACGAGATTCCGCTCTTATTGTGCATATAGTGCAATTTTTCTTGAATTATTTTAACCCATCTTCCTTGGCGGAAGTAATCGTAGCTGATGATCTCACGAGCAGTATCAATGTTGATGATAGTGGCATCTCCAAGGATGCCCAAGTCATCAGCTATCCGAGTGATCAGAGGGGTGTAGCTTGCGTCTCCAACTAGGTTGGGGAACGTGAGCCAGTGCTCTACTAGCATCTTAACAGGGGACACAACTTGTCTTTTTAGAGCAGCATAAATCAACTGCATGTCCCCTACTCTCATGTTGATATTATCATTGCATGGAAAAAGAGCAAGGCTTGTCCACTTGTGAAAGAAACATAGAGTGGGATGCTGAATATCATTGGTGCGTGGCTTGTGTGCGTTCTCTTTCCCAGTAACGTCCATCCAGAGGTGTAGCCTGTGAAAATCTTCAAGAGATGAGTCTAAATCTATGGCACATCCTTCTGCGAACCCTAAGGCGTTACTCAGCTTTCTCCAAGATAGAGTGTGCTCTAGATAGAACAATCGAAAGGTTACCCCATCATTAGAGGATTTCAAAGTGCAAACAAACTCTAAAGTGAGTGGACGGCTACCCCTTTCAGAAGTGTGATAAAAAGAGGTCCACCCTAGCAGAGCAAAAATCTGGCTAAACACAGAGTCGAAGCCTGCTTCTTGCATGAACTGTTCGCTAAACATGGGTGTAAGGACAAAAGAACGGTTCTTCAGTTTCTCATAACTTTCCTTCTTTTATCCTCTCTTGATGTGCAATTGCACATCGGCGGTTAGGATCTTCCCTAGCGATTGCGATGCCGAAGAAAATGGTTTAAAGACTAGTGAGGGAGACTCCTGAGAGTCTACACTCATCGGCCACTAGGAGCCGGCTCTACAGCTAGTGTGTCTAAGGATTCTCCCAAGCATGGTGTCTAAGGCTTTCAATGGTGTAAGAGAAAAATTTAGAGCTAGGCTACCCTTGGATTTCTTCTCCACTCTCCTCCTAAGCTTCCTTTCTCTTGAGGTAGCTCTACAAAAGCTCGAATGTGAGGTTTTCTAGGCTGGTGTGTGTGCGAAAAACTAGGTAGGAGGTGGTTGCTTATATAGGCTCAAGGGGGGTGGCCGTCCGGCCTTGTGGTGGGGCCGGTCGGTCCCACCTGGCCTTGACTCGGGTGCCCTCTCCTCCATCCGTTCCTATTGTCTTCCAATGAAGGACCGAAGCAGCGAACCAGAGAGGGGGGGAGTGAATGGGAGCCGATAAAAATTCTGTTCAAGAATTCGGCCTATGAACCCAATTTCACTCATGCACCTCCACACGCTTCTCTTTCCAAGTCCACGCAGCCACTGGAGTGCTACTGGACCTAGGAGCAAGACCCAACAAAGCAACACTCGAAACTTGCAGCGGAAAACAACTCGAGCACTTGCTGCCAGAGTAAAACCGGTCAGACCAGTTTCCAAAACCAGTCACACCGGTTTCGCCAGACTTAGCCAACCACCAACACACCAAAACCAGAGCAAACAAACTCGAACCTTGGCGAAACTTGGACCAGAGTTCTTCTACCAAAGGAAGACTTGTTCCAAGAAGATCTCCTCCAAAACACACCTTTGACCAAACCGGTCACACCGGTTTCGCCCAGAAAACCCCAAAGAGTAACAAGGCCAAAAACCAAGCAAACGAACTCCAAACACGACGAAACTTGGACCAGGGAACTTCTTAGGCAAAGAACAACATGCCTGCCAAAAATCTTCCTGAACGGCCACTGTGACCAAAACCGGTTAGACCTGTTTCCCAAACTGGTCAGACCGGTTTCGCTCAGACAGACAGGAAAAACAGCCCGCGGGTCAAACCCCAACTTCCTCGCATCTGATCTCCCGAATCTCTCCACGGATTGCAGCGAAACTTCGGGATTAGCTGGGTTACCTCCTAGGCAACCTCTACCTCAAAGGAATCGACCCGAAACGCTCACAATCAAGAGGAATAGAAGAAATCGTCTCTCTAGGTCAAGAACTCGCCCAACTCGAAAAACCACCAAATCGATTCCGATTCAAAGGATATTTGGGGGCAAAGTCACCAGCCAAAGAGGCACAAGAACCTCATACGTGACACCCACTAAAAACCCCAAGAAATCGTCCTCAAAATACCGCCAACAAAGAGCTCCGAAAATCACCACAAAAGAGACGGGAAAACCACCATGAGGAACAACGCCGAACCATCTATACATGCCATGAAAGGTTCGTACAAGGTCTAGCTTGCCACCCAAACATCCATCCCTCTCTCTAGATCTCACATGAAGCTCTCAAGCTAGTCCTAGGAAAAACTAGGGAAAATGGAGAACGAAAATAGAAAAACAAATGAGCTAGGGTTCCTAGAGTTGGCTGCCATCCTCTCACCCCTTGGGTTATATGGAGGCCAGCCGAAAGACTAAAATGCCCCTAAAGCCTAAGCAAAGATACACGCCCACAAAGGGCACTTTGGGAATTTGTCTTCGTAGCACCATCGGACGGATGCCCGGTGACCGCACTTCGCGTAGCCTCGACGCAAGCCTTGCGATCCCGACGCGTGTCCTCCGCCTCGAAGCTTCCGGCGCCCTGCGACCCCAAACCGGTCAGACCGGTTCTCCAAACCGGTCAGGCCGGTTTTGTCCAGACAGCCACGCCCGGTCTTCGGCCTCGGCTTTGTGGCTCAGCCGAGTAACCCAGTGATTTTCTGGTGAACCACTGCAAACCCCGCGAACTTGATGTAGCCTCCGCCAGTCACCACTCATGACTTGGCTCCCATGAAGTCCCGGCTTGACCTTGGTTTTGTGGCTCAACCAGGAAACCGTCCACCGACTTCATCTTGCTGTTCTTGCCACCATGCGGCCCGCACTCAACCCTGCTGGCCACTGGGTCCCTCGAACGAAGCCTACTTGTCTTCTCCACACCTGGAGGCCTCACCGGCAATGACCTTTCGCGCTTGTTCTTCACCTGCACCAACACGAGTCAAGCCGCAACCTGCACCTGCAATACTTAGCCAAGAATCAGTCCACACAATGTTGTCAATCACTCATCACACAAGGAAGCGACCATCGACCGGTCCTCGAACCACACGTGGTCCTCAATCTCCCCCTTGATGAGTGCATTGACAACACACACATTTCGTAAATAAAGAGAAAAGAAAAACAGAAAAGAAACAAAAAGAAAAACTCCAACAAGCGATCGAAAGCCAAGAAAGGCAAAGAACGAGATCACTTGAAGAAGACAAGTCTCGGACCCCTTAGGCAAGGGCAACGGCTCGACACATCCGAGACAAAAACCATGCTCAAGCAAAGAGCACAAACCACCAAAGCACACAAGGGCTCTCCCTGCACATATGCAAGCTCCCCCTGATCAAGTGCCAACTCTGGGCACAAACCGGTCAGACCGGTTCCCATAACCGGTCAGGCCGGTTCCACCAAAACCGGTCAGACCGGTTTCCAAAACCGGTCATGCCGATTTCACAAAGCAGACCACACCCCAAAAAGCCAAAAATGCAAAAGAAATGCACAAGCTCCCCCTTGACACTTGGGATAGATTCCAGGGATACAAAGCAACTTTTCTCCACCTTCCTTCCCCCCTATTGCCAATGCATGAATCAAGGCACAAATGAAACCTAGAGCTTCTCAAGTATACAAAATTCATCACAAGATATAAATCAAGATCATCAAGAGCTAAGCCAAACTAACCATAGCATACCAAACTAGCTCACAAGATCATATATAGCACATCATGGTGATCAATGTATATGAGAGAAGCTTTTCCTACAAAATGCATATGATACAAAATGCATGCAATCTAAGATACAAGGATGCCTATACATCATGTTACATATGTCATGCCAAATGCAAGAAATGCACAAAGGAAAGCTATACATATGGTACAAAAGAGCTCCCACACACCCAACTCATGAAATCAAACACACACCAAGTTCCCCCCGCAAACGAGTGAAAGTTGCTTGATCTAGGGGTTTGGTGAAGATATCGGCTAGTTGGTCATGTGTGGGTACATGGATCAAAGCTATCTTTCCTTTCTCTACGTTGTCTCTCAGAAAATGGTACCTCACTTCTATGTGGTTGGTTTTGGAATGGAGCACTGGGTTCTTTGCAACGCTTATGGCACTGGTGCTATCACAATGAAGTGGGACATGGGTATACTCCTCACCAAAGTCACTCATGGTGTATGAAATCCAAAGGACCTGAGAGCAACAACTAGCAGCGGCAACATACTCGGCCTCGGTAGTGGATTGAGCAACACTCGATTGTTTGCGGGAAGACCAAGACACCAAAGAAGAACCCAAAAACTGGCAAGTCCCAGAAGTGGACTTCCTATCCAACCGACACCCGGCAAAATCCGCGTCTGAAAAACCATGAAGCGCCAAAGAAGAGGACGCGGAATACCAAAGGCCGAAGTCGGGAGTGTGACGCAAGTACCTGAAAATTCGCTTCACCGCTTGCCGATGTGAAGTCCTCGGAGACGCTTGAAAACGAGCGCACAGACACACGGAGAACTGTGTGTCTGGCCTTGTCGCCCTCAAGTAGAGGAGTGACCCGATCATGCTCCGGTACTCCTTCTGGTCCACGTGTTCACCTTCCTCGTCCGGATCAAGAGCTGTAGTCGTACTCATCGGCGTCGTCATAGCCTTGGAGTCCTCCATCTTGAACTTCCGCACAATGTCCTTGGTGTACTTTGCCTGGTGCACAAATGTTCCTTCCTTTGATTCTTTGATTTGTAGCCCGAGGAAGAACTGCAACTCGCCCATCATGCTCATCTCAAATTCCTTGCTCATATCATTTGCAAACCTTGCAACAAGAGAGTTAGAGGAGCCACCAAAGACAATATCATCCACGTGCACCTGCACAATCAGGATATCTCTGCCCTGCCTCAGCAAAAACAAGGTCTGATCGACCTTCCCCATCTCAAAACCTCTCTCAAACAAGAACCCCCTCAACCTACCATACCAAGCTCTAGGCGCCTGCTTCAACCCATACAGCGCCTTCCTCAACTTGTACACCCGGTGGGGGTACTTCTCACTCTCAAACCCCGGAGGTTGCCTCACATACACTTCTTCCTCCAACACACCATTCAGAAAAGCACTCTTCACATCCATTTGGTGCATCTTGAACCCTTTAGCCACAGAAAAGGCTAGAAGGATCCTAATCGCCTCCAAATGGGCTAAGGGAGCAAAGGTCTCCTCGTAGTCAATTCCCTCCTTCTGACTGAACCCCTGAGCAACCAGCCTCGACTTGTTTCTCACAACCTCACCTTTCTCTCCCTCTTTGTTTTTCCACACCCACTTTGTACCAATCGGCTTGCACCCTAGGGGAGGGTCAACCAACTCCCAAACCTGATTCCTCTCAAAGTTCTCCAACTCCTCATGCATCGAATTAACCCAATTGTGATCAGATAGTGCGTGTCCAATGTCTTTGGGCTCAAAAGTAGCAACAAATGCAGCATGAGCAAAATGAGAGTTGTTCCAAACCCTCGACCGTGTAGTGCGTTCATCCATGTCACCGATGATCCTTGAAGCTGGGTGATCCACTTGTACTCTCCGGGGAGGTTCTCGCCTCGATGCTACCTCCCCCTCAACATCAGCTTCTCCTCGTTCTTGATTTGTCGTCGTAGGTGTAGTAGAGGGTCTGTCCATCATCGTAGTCGAAGTAGTGGGTACATGTTCAGCCGGGGGCACCGCACCGCCATCTTCATCGTCTCCATGTTCATGCTCCTCCTCCTGAAAGATCTCCTCGCCAAGCTCATCATCACCTGCACACTCAAAGACAAGCTGACTACGTGGCTCTGCCTCATCGAAGGTTACCTCGCAAGTCTCCACGATTTGGTTAGTTTCAAGATCGAGCACACGATATGCTCTAGAATGAGATGCATAACCAAAGAAAATACCATCGACAGACATAGCCTCAAACTTATCCAACTTCCTGCCTTTCTTCAGAATGAAACACTTGCAACCAAAGACATGGAAGTGACTCACCTTGGGTGTGCGACCATGCATCAACTCATAGCATGTTTTCTTCTTGTGCACTCTGAGGTAGATCCTGTTTGACACATAGCACGCGGTATTCACCGCCTCAGCCCAATACCTCCTCGGAGTCCTATGCTCATCAAGCATCGTCCGAGCCATCTCGCACAAGGTCCTGTTCTTCCTTTCCACAACACCATTCTGGGGAGGCGTATACGGACTCGAAAACTGGTGCTCAAGACCCAAGTCATGGCAAAACGTTTCAAAATGAGAGTTTCTGAATTCCGAGCCATTATCACTGTGGATAGCTCGTATGGCATCTCCGTGCCTCTCGTTCCTCAACCTCAAGACTAGAACTCAAACAAAACCAAACGTCTCCCCCTTATCCTCGAGAAAGAACACCCACGCATACCGAGAGTAGTCATCCACCAAAACAAGGAGATACTACTTCCCACCTGCAGATCGCACACAAGTTGGGCCAACAAGGTCCATATGGAGCAGCTCACATGGACGCTCAGTCATCACGTCGGTGAGAGGTGGGTGAGAAGAGGCTACCATCTTGGCATGCCTACACGGCGCACAAACCAACTCTTTCTCAAGGCTCAGCCGTGGCAATCCTCGGACCAAATTGAGTTTACTCAAGCGAGACAAAAAGTCAAAGCTCAAGTGACCCAACTTCCTATGCCACTTCCACAACTCACTCGAAGAACAAGCCAAGAAACAACGCTCCACACCCGAAGACTGAGAAAAATCAGCACGAAACACCTGACCCTCAGGAACGACCATACAGACAAGGTCCCCTCGAGAGTCCAAAATCCGAGAACCACCTGGCCGAAACAACACCTCCAAGCCCTCATCCAACAACTGGGACACAGAAAGCAAATTGTACCCCAGCGATTGAATAAGAGCAACACGCCTCAGAGTGATCTGGTCACTCACTTTGATCTCACCTTCTGAAAGCACACGCCCACGCCCATTGTCCCCAAAAGTGATGTACCTCTTCGTCACCACCGGTACGAGACTTGAGAACCACCCCCTATCTCCGGTCATATGCCTCGAGCAACCAGAGTCTATCAACCAAATGTTCTTCAAGTCTCCCACCTGAAATTCAAAAACGAGCACGTGAGCGAACAAACGACTCAGCACTGGGGTTACTACCAAAAGAGTAAAGCCAGTGCCGAGCCATTTGCTCGAAAGTGGGGTTAGCACCAACCAAAGCATCTCTCCTACCAAAGCTACCTCCACGATCACCACCACGGTAACCACCCTGAGGGAACCACCCCTCTCTGCCTGGAGGAGGACCGAAACCACGAAAGAGAACCCGTGGACCGTCCCTCCTCTCCTTCTCAAAACTAAGACTCCTCCCATCCCCGTAGTGAACTCGACGGGGAGAACGCATAGCAACCTGACCACCTGCAAACTCTCCAGCCCAACCACCAAAACCACGACCTCCAGAAACAACCCTCGCACCTGTACGAGCACGAAAACCAAACTTGTCATTCTGCAGACCCCAAACCGGTCTGACCGGTTCCAAAACCGATCTGACCAGTTCCAAAACTGGTCTGACCGGTTTCACTCCCCCAGCAGCACCTCCTGCACTCTTTCGCTCTCCCCAAGCCGGAACTATCCTCACACTCGCCTTGGCCCTGGGCATCTGCACACGAGACTTAAGTACACCACTCGAGGGGTGATACTTGTCCCTGTTAGCCCACTCCTTCGCCATTCTCTCCTCTCGCTTCCTCTTGAAGCAAAACTCATTTTTATGGCCATCTCTCCCACAATAGCCACAATGAAACCTCACAAGCTTAGTTTTGGGCTTGGATTGGGGATGCTCACTTGGTTTCTCTCCACTTATCTCCTCCACCGATTTCTCCTCACTAGCCTTTTCACTCACTTTCCCAAAGAACACTTTCCAGGAAGTGCTCACAAACTTGATAGGCTTTTGGAGATCATTTGTGGGTATAGGGAATATGGGTGGAGCTAGGGTTGTGTCTAGTCAGTTCCTAAGATGGTTAGGTTTTGGGGGAAAATCATTCTTGTGGTGGGTTTTTGGTGGCTCTGGGATATTCTCTCCACTTCCCTCACCAACCTTGTTTGCCCCAAGTCCCTCACCATCCTGCCTCTTAAATGCCTCGATCATCATCCTCAACTGAGGCTCATGACCAGACAACCAACCCATCAACTTTCTCAAGTCATCATTCTCATTCTGCAAATGATTAACATAATGTGCAAATTCCAATTTTTTCAAAGCATGCATTTCACAGGTAGGGCATGATGTAGGCATGGGTTCCATCAATTTAGCCTCAAGAGAACTAGTGTAGGCTTGCATCTCATCGATCTTAGCATGCAAAACAGGGCAACAAGTGCAAGCACCTAGCAAAACAGATCTAGGCTTAAGCTCAGCCACTTCAACCCTAAGCACATCTAGTTCCTCACACTTGGAGGCATGCTTCTCCTTAAACAAAGCAAGATCAGCAAGAAATATGGAGCAATCAGCACAATCAACATCATCTGAAACAACAGGTCTAGCCTTAAGGGAATTGATCTCAAGCTTGCTATCAAGCACCTGTGTCTCTAGCTCAGCCACTCTAGTCCTAGCATCCTCGAGTGAAGCCCTACGCTCTTTTCTCATTTTCTTTGCCTCTCTAAGCATGTCATCACGATTATCAAACAAAGTACCGAGCCGTTCATTCTCCTGGCGCAAGAAGGGAAGCTCATCACGCACCTCGTCGTCGGACTCGCAGTCCGAGTCGCTCCGTGTGCTCTTCTTGCCGCCGGAGCTCGCCGCCATGGTGCGAGGCCGTCTCTCGCGGCGCCTCGGCCCCGCTCGGGTTCTTGGACGACTTCTTGTTCTTGCGACGATCACCTTCGTCCTCACTGCTGCTTGAACTCGAGGTGGAGTACGCGGAACTGGAGTCGACGTCGCTCGCTCCAACCATCGCTCGGGCCTTGCCTCGGCTCTCCTTCTTCCGCGATCGTCGCTCGTCCTTGTACTTGTTCTTGTGCTTGCTCTTGTGGTCGCGCCTCGACCGGTACTTGCCATTGTTCCTCGGCTTGTGCTTGTAGCCCTCCTTGTTCTCGACCTTCTCCGGGCAGTCGGCGACGAAGTGTCCCGGCTTGCCGCACTGGAAGCACGTCCTTGTGTTCCTCCTCATGTTCACTCGGTTCTCGTGCAGCCTCTCGAACCTCCTCGTCAACAGCGCCAGCTCGTCCTCTCCAAGCACGTTGAACTCCTCATCTTGCATGGACATCAAAGAGGAAAAAGAGAACATCCTGGTGGATGGGTTAGTGTTAGCCTTTCCTTTCGAACCACCAACGAGGGTGAGACTATGAGAATCAGTCGGACCCTCGAGCTCGGCAGTCATGCCCCTATCCACCTCAGCCGACTTGAGCTTCGAGAACAGCTCGTTCACCGTCAGAGTGTCATACTTCTCCGACTCTACAATGGCCTCGAACTTTCCGCCCCAAATCGTATGATCCAAGGAGTGTAAGAGCTTGACCGCTCTATCATGATCATCGTACGGGAGCACGTCCACATTAGCCCTCATGTTGTTCACAACCACCGTGAACCTCTGAAACAAGGCATCGATGGACTCACCGGGGAGATGAGTGAAGTTCTCGTACTCTCTCCGGTAGGTCGCATACATCCGTGCCTGAACCTGGGCATTCCAAACATGAGCCTCCTTCAGCACCGTCCAAATTCTACAAGCCAAGTGCTCGGTGTGCACCTGATCGAACTCAGGCTGACACAGAGCACGAAACAAGTAGTCGACTGCCTTATTGTTGGCGTCGAATCTGTCCCTCGATCCTGGAGCGAGGAAGTCCATCGGCTAGACATAGCCTGTGTCCACCGTGACATCCCAAAGGATCTGACCCTTTCCACGGAGGAACGTATCCATCCCCTTACTCCACATCTGGTAGTTCTTTCCATCGAAGTGTGGAGGACCAGAACCCCATTCCTAGTACGCCATCCTTGGATCTTAGACTGGTTAGAGTCAACAAAGACCCGAACCGGCTCTGATACCACTTGAAGGACCGAAGCGGCGAACCAGAGAGGGGGGAGTGAATGGGAGCTGATAAAAATTCTATTCAAGAATTCGGCCTATGAACCCAATTTCACTCATGCACCTCCACACGCTTCTCTTGCCAAGTCCACGCAGCAACTGGAGTGCTACTGGACCTAGGAGCAAGGCCCAACAAAGCAACACTCGAAACTAGCAGTGGAAAACAACTCGAGCACTTGCTGCCAGAGTAAAACCGGTCAGACCAGTTTCCAAAACCGGTCACACCAGTTTCGCCAGACTTAGCCAACCACAAACACACCAAAACCAGAGCAAATGAACTCGAACCTTGGCGAAACTTGGACCAAAGTTTCTTCTACTAAAGGAAGACTTGTTCCAAGAAGATCTCCTCCAAAACACACCTATGACCAAACCGGTCAGACCGGTTTTGCAAACCGGTCACACCGGTTTTGCCCAGAAAACCCCAAAGAGCAACAAGGCCAAAAACCAAGCAAACGAACTCCAAACACGACGAAACTTGGACCCGGGAACTTCTTAGGCAAAGAACAACATGCCTGCCAAAAATCTGGCTGAACGGCCACTGTGACCAAAACCGGTCAGACCTGTTTCCCAAACCGGTCAGACCGGTTTCGCCCAGACAGACAGGAAAAACAGCCCGCGGGTCAAACCCCAACTTCCTCGCGCCCGATCTCTTGAATCACTCCACGGATTGCAGCGAAACTTCAGGATTAGCTGGGTTACCTCCTGGGCAACCTCTACCTCAAAGGAATCGACCCGAAACGCTAACAATCAAGAGGAATCGAAGAAATTGCCTCTCTAGGTCAAGAACTCGCCCAACTCGAAAAACCAACAAATCGAGTCCGATTCAAAGGAGATTTGGGGGCAAAGTCACCAGCCAAAGAGGCACAAGAACCTCATACGTGACACCCACCAAAAACCCCAAGAAATCGTCCTCAAAACACCACCAACAAAGAGCTCTGAAAATCACCACAAAAGAGACGGGAAAACCACCATGAGGAATAACGCCGAACCATCTATACATGCCATGAAAGGTTCGTACAAGGTCTAGCTTGCCGCCCAAACATCCATCCCTCTCTCTAGATCTCACATGAACCTCTCAAGCTAGTCCTAGGAAAAACTAGGGAAAATGGAGAACGAAAATGGAAACACAAATGAGCCAGGGTTCCCAGAGTTGGCTGCCATCCTCTCACCCATTGGGTTATATGGAGGCCAGCCGAAAGACTAAAATGCCCCTAAAGCCTAAACTAAGATACACGCCCACAAAGGGCACTTTGGGAATTTGTCTTCGTAGCACCATCGGACGGATGCCCGGCGACCGCACTTTGCGTAGCCTCGACGCAAGCCTTGCGATCCCGACGCGTGTCCTCCGCCTCGAAGCTTCCGGCGCCCGGCGACCCCAAACCGGTCAGACCAGTTCTCCAAACCGGTCAGGCCGGTTTTGGCCAGACAGCCACGCCCGGTCTTCGGCCTCGGCTTTGTGGCTCAGCCGAGTAACCCAGTGATTTTCTGGTGAACCACTGCAAACCCCGCGAACTTGATGTAGCCTCTGCCAATCACCACTCATGACTTGGCTCCCATGAAGTCCCGGCTTGACCTTGGTTTTGTGGCTCAACCAAGAAACCGTCCACCGACTTCATCTTGCTGTTCTTGCCACCATGCGGCCCGCACTCAACCCCGCTGGCCACCGGGTCCCTCGAACGAAGTCTACTTGTCTTCTCCACACCTGGAGGCCTCACCGGCAACGACTTTTCGTGCTTGTTCTTCACCTGCACCAACACGAGTCAAGCCGCAACCTGCACCTGCAATACTTAGCCAAGAATCAGTCCACACAACGTTGTCAATCACTCATCACACAAGGAAGCGACCATCCACCGGTCCTCAAACCACACATGGTCCTCATCCAACACTAGAATAAGTGCCTTGTGAATGGGAAAAGAAGGTGTTAGTGGATGAAGTGATAAGTTAAGGTAGGTGAAGAATTAAAAGGTATCCCTATGGCATGAGGGTCCCAAGCGTAAGGTCAAAAGAAAATATAATAGCAAAAATATAGTAATATAAATATTTTTATGCCACTACGAAAAAATCATTATACAAGTTTTGGCACACAATAAAATTATTTACCATGCGGTGTCAATTTTACTGTAATGAATATGAAATTCATAAATATATTTTTGTTTTTTTACCGATTACCTTTGATGAAGGTTCGGGACTTCTGAGTCTTCTAATATTCAGGTGCATCCTCCATCTTCGGAGATAATGGTCCTTCTGATGATGTCTTTTCTTCATAGATCATGTTCACGTTGATGTTGAGCTCTGTTCTGGGTCTGAAGGCAAACTTCTCCTCCATTCCATTGATCTCAAATGTGATCTCCCCTCTGTCTACATTAATGCATTGGCAGTGCTCAAGAATGGTCGCCCGAGAATTAGTGAAACCCTAGAATCTGGGTGCATATCCAATACCACGAAATCAACTGGGACCAAGAACTCTCAGATTTTCACTAGAACATTCTCGGAGATTCCTGATGGGTAACAAACATATTGATGTGCCAATTGGAGACACATTGATGTTGGAACCAAGGTAGGGTGCTAGAGCTTGTCGAAGACAACCTTGGGCATCACACTAACACTTGCTCCAAGATCACAGGGTGCATTGTTGAAGTATTGATTTCCAATTGAGCACTCTATAGCGGGGGCATCCTGGATCCTTTTTCTTTTTGAGTGATGTGTTCAAGATTGTCGCATTACATTCTTCGGTCAACTTAATGATCTCAGTAGTTTGCAAAGGTTTCTTCTTATTCAGGATGTCTCGGATGTACTTGGCATTTGTCGGGACTTGCATGGCATGCAATAGAGGTATGTTGACATAAAGCTTCTAGATGACTTCG
Organism: Cenchrus americanus; assembly: GCA_947561735.1. Lineage (NCBI taxonomy): Eukaryota > Viridiplantae > Streptophyta > Magnoliopsida > Poales > Poaceae > Cenchrus > Cenchrus americanus. Next base: position 124,319,917 of record OX387239.1, on the reverse strand, counting down.
ATGATCTTCCCGAATTGATCATTAACTTGATGTTTTCTCACTCTTCTCGGATATGGTATGAAGATGGTGTCGTGGAAATCTTGTCTTGTTGAGTCTTGTTCGTCTTGCACGACTTCTTCTACATCATTATCCTTCTCTGGAGCTTTGGCTTGTGCCACAGGTACTGCAGATATCGCAGGTATAGTAAGTGTTCTAGCCGGTGGTCTTGCTGTGCCCATGGGATATGGTGGATCTGTTGTTTGCTTGCCACCTCTTGTTCGGGCATTAAATACCTGCTCAGGGTTAGTGGCAATAGGTGCAACAACAGACAATTTTGATAACTTTGATTCTTGTTCACCATTAAAGATAGCTTGATCTTTGAATATTTCAGAAAAATTATCCATCTCAACATTTATGTCTTCTAGAATCTTATCATTAGCACTGAGCTTCTTAGAGAGATTATTGGTTATTTTATCATGTTCTTCAATTAACTCTTGTAGCGAAGGTCTCTTGGAATTATTACCTGTATAATTACCTGCGTAAGTTAGTCGTGGTTGTAGGTCTTTTTCTTGGGTTGGTGCCAAAAAGAATTTCATGCTTACCGCTTATATCAGTACGAACCACTGGATTGCAGTGGCGATCATTCCGAAGTAGCGGAAGGTCTACTATCTTGATTCATTGAAGACAGTTAAGGCTGATACTAACCCTTTCGAACAAATCATTGATTAGTAAGTTATTTCTTTCTTAACTTGTGGATGTTTCGTTGTAGGGGTTGGGAATGTTACTGGCGCAATAAGAAGTCACACCTTAGCACCTTGGAACATGTCAAAGATGTTATGGTACAAACCACTTATTTCCTTCCTGTGGAAGCTAGTATGACTAAAGTTTGAGTTTATTTCTCCTTGATCACCACTATTTTCCATTGTACATTTATTGTAGTGCCACCAGCAACCTACTGGATTTAAACTTTGTGGCTTCTATTGTACCTATCACATGCTTAAATTAAAAGATAGAGGCCCACATATGGAGGTACTTTCTTGGGATCTTCATTTGTAAAACCTGCAACTGAGCACAGTTCTACCTTATTAGCACAGCACATGTTTGGTAACCACCAATATATGTGTGCAGACTGGTGACATTGTTTTATCCATAGATTACGGCTAGATGAGCATTCTCTCGACAAATAAATGCTGCTCTATGTTCGTGGAAGAATTGCCACGTTCCTCATGGAACAGGTGATCACAACCGGACGAAAATTTCATGCTGATGAAACTTTGTGGGCTCGGATTATACATGGTGACTAGGAAATTTTGTCATTCCTCCTTGTTCATTAATTTTGTGATATTATTGCATTCCTCCTTGTGAGATGATGATGCTGAATTTTGTCATATGATGCATGTGAATTATGTGGATTTCTGTGAATTTGGATGCTGGATCTAATTTCTGTCAATTTAATCATATCCTGGCTCGTTCCAGGATGCAGCCCCTGATGGCTGCCAAAACCTGGCTGGTTCCAGGATGCAGCAGGCAAGTAGGTAGTAGGTTACTGCAGGGGTGGCCTATGTATTTGTAACACGCGTTAATTAAAGCTCATTACACACACTGATCACTAAGTAACAGGCCTCAATTAGAGCACCCGTTACAAACATGCCAACAATGTAACGGGCACCGTAAAAGCCCATTAACAGTACTGACCGGTGGGCCTCAGAAATTGGCCGGTACGTCGAGACATCGGAGAATCAGGTTTACTGCATGCGTCTCTGATATTGATTCACTGTAATGGGTTCTGTTCTGATGCTCATTACCAAAGTTCCATGTGGGCCCAAAGAAACAGTCATTTTCATGTGAACGGTGAGTAGTTGTGGTAACGGTTGTTGTTTGGTGCCTGTTTTGAATACTAGTTGTGCTGAGATGCGCGTGAAATAGACGCGTCTCATTTCGTTGATACATCAGAGATGCAGTTCCATAGACCGCGTCTCTATTTTGGTGCCCATTACCAAAGTTCTCTGTGGGCTTAGAGAAATAGCCACAAAAATATTACCTCCTAACTCCCTAAATCACCGGGAATCGCGGATCCTTTGCACACCACCAAAAACTAGAGCTCCAACCAAAATCCTTGAATCGAAGTGGTTTCCCGGTGTTTGGGGGCACAAGATCAATCACAAAGATGCACAAGACATCCATCCATGTTTCCCTCAAAGAAATCCGGGGAGAAACCCACTCAAATCCGCGGAATCACACCAAGAACAAGGGCACCAAAAACAAGCACGAAAAAGAGCACAGAAATCACAACGCCGAATCTTCTATACAAACCAGGAAAGATTCACAAGGTCTAGCTTGCCGCCCTAGCATCCATCCCTCTCAACAAATCTCTCATGAAGCTCTCAAGCTAGCCTAGACAAGAAATGGAGAAGAAAATGTCTCGGGAAAATGAGAAATGGGAGGGGGGAATGAAACCCTAAGTCGCGGAGAGAGGGAGCCATCCACCCACACTCATGGCTTATATATCGGGTCCTGCCGGTGTGGTAAATGACTCGACTACCCCTAAGTCAACTACTGGCGATACAACCCACGCAGGAGAATTTATGTAATGTTTGTGGGTCTTTCCATTGGACGGCCACGCTTTCACCACACCCCGCGTCCTTCCGACGCAAGCCATGCGATCCCGCCGCTTGTCCTCCGCTTCGAAGCTTCCCGACACGCCCGGATCCCGTCTCCGTCGTGTTGGGCCTTCGGACTTTGTTTTGAGGCCCAAACCAAGAAACCGTCCTCTGATGGTTTTGTGGGAAAACCACCAAACCCCGCGTGCTCGGCCCGGCCTCCCGCCAAGCCTCTAACTCGACCGCCACCGTGCACCGGCTTGATCGTCCACGACTTCATCTTGCTCGTCTCGCCACCATGTGGCCCGCACGTAGTCCTGTCGTCCACCGGGTCCCTCGAACTGAGCCTACTTGTCTCTCCATCTCCCGGAGGGCCCTCAAGGCTGAAGACCTTTCGCGCCCGTTCCTCACCTGCAACAACGCGAACTAGGTTGCAGCCTACACCTGCGCACTGAGCCAAGAGTCAGTCCAACACCCGTTGTCAATCACTCATCACTGAGGAGCGGTCATCCATCGACCACCGGGACGCTCCTGGTCCTCAATCTCCCCCTTGATCAGTGCATTGACAACACACATGACCCAAAACCAAAGAAAGGCAAAGAAAGATCACAAGCCGAGCAAAGCACAAACTCCACACCGAAAACAGCAAGAAAGCTCCCCCTGAACAAATGCAAGCGCCCCCTGAATTAGATGCATTTTTCTGAATTTTTCATTAAGCTCACCTCTTCTCCCCCTTGTTGACAATGTATGAATCAAGGTGAAAATGCAGGAATGTAAGACAAAGCATATAAACATCTACATGAGCTTCTCAAATAGGCCAAATCTAGTGTCAAAGGCTAGAAGTGAGATAAAGAGCACACATATGGATCATAACATAGTCAAAGCATTGCCACAAGTAATATATGGAAATATAGGCATGTGACAAAGCAAATTTTCAGATTTGAGCAATTTTATCAAAAGATGGCTCACTTCAAATTTAAAGGCCTATCCATGTCATATTCTAGCCAAAAACATGCATATCATCCAGAGATCATACAAGGATATCAAATTCTTAACAAAAGATCATTGCAAACACCCATAAAGCAAAGCATGTCATGTTAAAGCTCATGAGCCATGTGTCCACTTCGGGGAGACTTCTCCACTGGTGAACATCATGCAACATGTTTTGCACCCATCAGTGAATGATAAGACATTTTAAGCACAAACATGATGAATGGAGCATTTTTCAAGCATACACACTTCTTTTCAAGATTAATTCATTTCATGGTACATGAAGTGCCTTTGCAGCAAAAAGAAGCTTATGCTCCTCCATGAATGCAACATAGGCTAAACATTAACAATGATATTAGCCTTTGGCCCAAATGCAAGAAAGAGACATCCAAGCACAATCTAAGCATGAAAGGCACATTTAGTCCAAAAAGTGACATGGATACACTACTTGGAGCACATTTCGTCAAAATTAGTCAAGACTAGCATTTGATTCAAAAAGGCTATCTCACAACACATATATCTCAAATATTCCAACAGCATAGCCTCACATAGCCATTTCACCACACACATGACCAATATCTCACAAGTAGCCAAAGAAACTCAAATAGGGCATATGGAAGAAGCTCATCATCCTAAAATGCAATATGATACAAATGCAACATGATATGTAACAAGATGGCTATCCTACCATGGTTTATACATCAAGCAAAGCATGTATATACATCAAAGGAAACATGGTATGATACATATGGTACAAAAGTAAAACCCCCAAAAATCAACTAGAAAGGGCGAGAAACCCCAAGTTCCCCCCGCAAGTGCACAAATGTAGCTTGGTCGAGAGGCTTTGTAAAGATGTCTGCAAGCTGATCTTGGGTAGATACATGACTCAACACAATGGTCCCTTTCTCCACATTGTCTCTCAAAAAATGATACCTCACATCTATGTGTTTGGTTCTGGAATGAAGTACTGGGTTTTTCGCTACGCTTATGGCACTGGTGCTATCACAAAGAAGTGGGATCTGGGTGCACTCCTCACCAAAGTCTCTCAAAGTGTATGAGATCCACAACAGATGGGAACAACAACTCGCGGCTGCAACATACTCCGCCTTGGTGGTAGACTGAGCTACACTAGACTGCTTGCGGGAAGACCAGAAAACCAACGAGGACCCAAGATACTGGCAGGTACCCGAAGTAGACTTCCTCTCGACTCGGCAACCAGTGAAATCCGCATCAGAAAAACCATGAAGTGAAAGAGTCGAGGAGGACGAATACCAAAGGCCAAGACCAGGGGTAGACTGTAGATACCTGAAGATCCTCTTGACGGCCTGTCGATGTGATGTCCTCGGCGAGGCCTAAAAACGAGTGCATAGACACACACTGAACTGTATGTCTGGCCTCGTCGCCGTCAGGTAGAGGAGGGAGCCGATCATGCTCCGGTACTCTCGCTGGTCCACTGGTTCTCCGTCCTCGTCTGCATCCAAAGTAGCCGTACTCCCCATGGGTGTCGACATAGGCTTTACACCTTGCATCTGGAACTTCCTCAGCATGTCTTTTGTGTACTTGGTGTGATGCACGAATGTTCCGTCTTTAACTTGCTTGATCTGCAACCCGAGAAAGTAGTGCAGCTTGCCCATCATGCTCATCTCGAATTCCCTGCTCATCTCATCTGCAAACTTGGCAACAAGGTTATGTGACGAGCCACCAAAGACAATATCATCCACGTATATCTGCACAACCAACAAGTCATCTCCATGCTTGAGGAGAAACAAGGTTTTATCCACTGTACCCATCATGAACCCTCTGCTCAACAGAAAACCTCTCAATCTCCCATACCAAGGTCGGGGCTCACATCCATCTGATACAACTTGAACCCTTTAGCCACAACAAAGGCTAGAAGGATCCGAATTGCCTCAAGACGGGCCACAGGAGCAAAGGTCTCCTCATAGTCGATCCCCTCCTTCTGACTATATCCCTGAGCAACAAGTCTGGACTTGTTCCTCACAACCATCCCATTCTCACCCTCTTTGTTCTTCCAAACCCATTTGGTTCCTATAAGATGGAAATTTGGAGGTGGTTCAAATAACTCCCACACTTGGTTCCTCTCAAAATTTTCCAACTCCTCATGCATAGAATTGACCCAGTTTGCATCAGATAAAGCATGTCCAATGTCCTTGGGCTTAAAGGAGGCAACAAATGCAGCATGAGCGAAATGAGAGGAATTTCTGGACCTTGACCGCGTGGTACGTTCGTCGATGTCCCCAATGATCTTCGGTAGGGGATGCACTTCTTGAATCCACCGGGGAGCCTCACGCCTCGAGACTACCTCCCTCTCAACTTCAGCTTCTCTCGCCTGATCCTCTTGTCGCACCGTCGTTGTCCATGAAGTAGACGGTCCACCCTCCGTAGTGGTCGTAGGGGAAGTAGTGGGAACACACTCAGCTTCAGGCGCATGGTTCTCTCCGTCATCATCTTCAGCTTCATCCTTCTCCTCTTCAAAGAGGTCCTCAGCCATCTCCTCATCACCTGCACATTCAAAGCCAAGAGAGGTACATGGCATTGTCTTGTTGAAGGTTACCTCGCATGTCTCCATGATTTTGTTAGTCTCAAGATTAAGCACTCTATAGGCTCTAGAATGGTTAGCATATCCAAAGAAAATCCCATCACTAGACCTAGCCTCAAACTTGTCGAGTTTTCCCTTCTTAAGAATAAAGCACTTGCAGCCAAAGACTCGGAACTGACTCACCTTGGGTGCCCAACCATGCATAAGCTCATAACAGGTCTTCCTCTTGAAAGCTCGCAATAAAATCCTGTTGGAGACATGACAGGTCGTATTGACTGCCTCAGCCCAATACCTCCTAGGAGTCCTGTGCTCATCGAGCATCGTCCTAGCCATCTCACAGAGAGTCCAATTTTTCCTTTCCACAACTCCATTTTGAGGGGGCACAAAAGGGGTCGAATATTGATGCTCAAGACCTAGATCACGACAGAAGGCATTAAAACGAGAGTTCTTGAACTCTGAGCCATTATCACTGCGGATAGCTCGAATGGCATTCCCAAGCCTCTCATTCTTCAACCTCACGATCAGATCTCGAACAAAACCAAATGTCTCACTTTTGTCCTCCAAGAAAAACACCCAGGCATAGCGAGAGTAATCGTCCACCACAACAAGGACATACCACTTCCCACCCACCGAGCGAACTCGAGCTGGCCCAACAAGGTCCATATGCAACAGCTCTGTCAGACGCTCGGTCATGATATTGGTCAGGGGTGGATGGGGACTGGCTACCATCTTGCCATGCCTACACAGAGCACAGACCAAATCCTTCTCAAACTTCAACTTGGGCAATCCTCGGACAAGGTCAAGACCACTCAAGCGGGAAACCAAATCAAAGCTCAAGTGACCCAACCGCCTATGCCATTTCCACAAATCACAAGAAGGACCTGCCATCAAACAACGAGTAGGACCCAAAGAACGATAGAAATCAGCCCTGAAAATCTGACCCTCGGGGATGATCGTACATACAAGATCACCTTGAGAATCCAGCAAACGAGACTCACCAAACTTGAAACGCACCTCAAAGCCCTCATTAAGCAACTAAGAAACCGAAAGCAAATTGAAACCGAAAGACTTCACAAGAGCAACCCTCTTCAACGTTACCTTGTCACTCACATGCACTACACCCTCAGAAATCACCTTTCCTCGTCCATTGTCCCCAAACGTGATGTACATCTTTTCCTTCACTGGGGTGAGGCTGGAGAACCACTTCTTGTCTTCGGTCATGTGTCGAGAACATCCGGAGTCGATCAACCAAATGTTCTCCAAGCCTCCTGCATGTAATCAGAAACAAGAACGAGAGAATGAGCCAACGACTCGACACTGGGTTAGCACAAAGAAAGTTGAACCAGTGTCGAGCCACCTGCTCAAAAGAGGGGTTAGCAAACATCATTCCCTTGCCACCAAATTTCCCATGTCCCATGGAAGGAGTACGAGCACCATGACGGGGAAAACGTGGTCTGTAGTTCCTCTGGAACCCAAAGTTGTGATCATCTCCCCTAGGCCCGTATTGGGGACAAGTAGGGGGACGTCCAGCAAAACCACCACGAGCCTGACCAAACCTCTCACTAGCACGCACACCATCATCTCTCCTATCAAACCTCTCACCACCACCTCTTTGTGGGAACCTACCACCCTGAGCTCCAACTCTACCAACATTCCTCACACTTCCCACACCCCGTGGAAGTGGCACTCTAGGCTTAGGAATACCATGAGACTGGCAATACCTGTCCTGGTTTGCTTGCTCCCTAGCAAGCCTCTCATCCCTCTTCCTCTTGTAGCAAAACTCAGCTAAATGCGTCTCCTTGCCACAATACTCACACTTGAAGGGGATGGGTTTTGGTTTTGACTCTGGCTTCTCTCTAGGCTTCACACCCTTCTCACTCACAAACTTCACCAGTTTTTGGAAGTCATTTGTTTTAGATGGGAATTTGGGTGGATCTTGGGTTGTGTCAAGCTTGTTGCAAAGGTGGTTGGGCTTTGGTGTGAAAGAGTTCTTGGGTGTTTGGAAGTGGGACTTGGATGTCTTCGATCACCTCAAACTCGGGGGTGGAGTCGACACACTTCTCATACACACTCTCCCCACCGTTTTCTACCACTTTTTCACCCAACTTCTCAAAACCCAAACCATGACCATCCACTCACTTGAACTCCTCAATCATGATTTTCAATTGAGGTTCCTGCCCAGACAACCAGCCCAACACCTTCCTCAAATAATCATTCTCCTCATAGATGACATCCAAACGGGAAGTAAGTTCAAGATTGCACAAAGTAACTTCATCACAACTAGTACATGCATTGACAACAGGAGATTTCAAAGAAGCTTCCAAAGTGCTAATGGTAGAACGAGCATCAACAAGCTTAGCATGCATAGTAGGACATGATTTACAAGCACCAAGCAAAGTAGGTCTAGCCTAAAGCTCATCATACTCAGTCCTAAGAGCATCTAGTTTAGCCAAAGTGGAAGCATTCTTCTCATTAAGCAATTTGATTTCATTCAACCATGCATCACATTCAGGACATTCAACATCATCAGAAATGGTAGGAGTAAGTTTCAAAGAGTCATTCTCAAGTTTCAATTAAAGCAATTTAGACTCTAACTCTCCTACTTTCTCACTAGCATTCTCAAGTTGAGCCCTAATATCTTTCCTCATCTTCTTGGCATCCCTCAACACACTATCACGGTTGTCGATCAAGCCATTCAACCTAGTGATCTCAGCAAGCAAAGCGTCGGGGTCACAGTTTACCTCATCCTCTGAGTCGGAGTCGGTGTCTTCCTTCTCGTCCTTCTTGCTGCTTGAGGTTCCGGCTTGCATTCTTCTTGCACTTGCGCCTCCCGGCGTCTTCATCCTCACTGCTTGAGCTTGAATGTGCGTCGCTTGAGCTTGTGTCGACGTCGCTTGCACCGACCACCATGGTTCTTGCCTTGTCCTTCTTGTGGCCGCCCTTGCTCGATCGCCGCTTGTCCTTGTCCTTGCTCTTGGACTTGCTGTAGTGCTTGCCCTTGGAGGAGTACTTGTCTTCACGCCTCGGGTGCACCTTGTACTTGCTCATCTTGTACTTGTTCTCCTCCGCTTCTGGGCACTCGGCGATGAAGTGTCCATGCTTGCCACACTTGTAGCATGTCCCCGAGCTCCGCCTTGCATTCCTCCGGTTCTCATGTAGTTGATCAAACCTTCTTGAGAGCAAGGCCAGTTCCTCCTCGCTTAGCACATCGAACTCATCATCTGGAATAGACATGACAGAAGACAAGGAAAACTGTCGACATGAAGGGTTAGTGTTGGCTTTGCCCTTTGATCCACCCACAAGAGCAAGACTATGATCAGTCGAGCCCTCATGCTTGGATTGCAACTTCCTGTCAACCTCAGACGACTTGAGCTTAGAAAAGAGATCATCCAACTCAATGGTCAAGTATTGCCCGGACTCCTTGATGGCCTCAACCTTAGCACCCCAAACATTTTGGTCCAAGATATGTAAAAGCTTCAAAGCTGGATCATGCTCGGTGTAAGGGAAATCCTCAACATTTGCCTTCATGTTGTTCACGATGGCGGTGAACCTCTGAAACATCGCATCAATGTCCTCACCGGGAAGTTGAGTAAAGTTCTCATATTGCATCCGGTAAAAAACAAAGAGGCGAGCCTTCACATGGTTATCACCACCGTGAGAAACCAACAACTTCTCCCAAATTTGCCAGGCAAGATTCAAATGGCGAACACGCTCAAACTCAAGATCACACAAGCTTCAGACCAAGTGATCAACGACTTTTGCATTTGCCTCATACTTGGCCTTAGCACCGGCATCGGTTACCATAAGAGTGTGGATCTCCGCCGGTATAACATAGGTCTTGTCAAGCACAATGAAATCCAACAACTTGCCACGAAGAAAGATCATCATTCGGGCCGCCCACTTGTGGTAACCCTTCCCATCGAAGTGCGGCGGACCGCCCCGCTCAACGTACGCCATCTTAGGATTCAAGACTTGTCAAAGTCACCACGAATCCGGCACCAAGCTCTGATACCAATTGAAGGATCGGATGGTGACTAGGGAGGGGGGAGTGAATAGGAGCTAGTAAAAATTCTTCTCAAAGAACCCGGCCTATACCCTAGACAAATCCCGGTCACACACGAGCGATGGATAGAATCACACACCAATCGCCAAGACAACGAGGTTATGGATCATACTCAAGTATTAGGAACAATTCCTTGAAGCACACACGGAAGCACGAAAGAAAAGAGGGAGGAATCGAACCAAGGAACAAAGCTGCCGAGCACGCGGCGATCGTCCGGCCAGAGGGAGGGGCGGACGGTCCGCAAGGGCCACGCGGACGGTCCGGCCGTGTGCCGCGGACAGTCCGCAAGGTCCACGCGGACAGTCCGGCCAGGTGCCGCGGACAGTCCGTAAAAGCCAACAGAACCACCAGAGACGCACCACGAAAACGGACCGTCCGCGAAGACCGGGTGGACTGTCCGCGCGGGATCCGGACCGTCCACTACTGAAGCTCGGACCGTCCGCAAACTAGCAGCAACGAAAACCTAAAACTAAACCGGATCAAAACAAGAACACGAAGAACATCACGAGGAACTGGGATGAACTGCCTCCTCGCGGACAGTTCGCAGGGAGCGGGCGGACAGTCCGCCAGTTCAAACAGAAATGGAAAAGCCCGAGCTTGCGAAGTCAACTCCACCTACTCATTACCGGATCACCCAAACGGTAGAAGCTGAAGAGGCAAGGATTTGGGACAAGATATGCGTCTAACAAGGATGCTATACCCCAAATATTTCACTTCCTAACTCCCTAAATCACCGGGAATCGCGGATCCTTTGCACACCACCAAAAACTAGAGCTCCGACCGAAAATCCTTGAATCGAATTGGTTTCCCTACGTTCGAGGGCACAAGATCAATCACAAAGATGCACAAGACATCTATCCATGATTCCCTCAAAGAAATCCGGGGAGAAACCCACTCGAATCCGCGGAATCACACCAAGAACAAGGGCACCAAAAACAAGCACGAAAAAGACCACGTAAATCACAACGCCGAATCTTCTATACAAACCAGGAAAGATTCACAAGGTCTTGCTTGCCGCCCTAGCATCCATCCCTCTCAACAAATCTCTCATGAAGCTCTCAAGCTAGCCTAGACAAGAAATGGAGAAGAAAATGTCTCGGGAAAATGAGAAATGGGAGGGGGAAATGAAAACCTAAGTCGCGGAGAGAGGGAGCCATCCACCCACACTCATGGCTTATATATTGGGTCCCGCCGGTGTGGTAAATGACTCGACTACCCCTAAGTCAACTACTGGCGACACAACCCACGCAGGGGCATTTATGTAATGTTTGTGGGTCTTGCCATCGGACGGCCACACTTTCACCACACCCCGCGTCCTTCCGACGCAAGCCATGCGATCCCGCCGCTTGTCCTCCGCTCCGAAGCTTCCCAACACGCCCGGATCCCGTCTCCGTCGTGTTGGTCCTTCGGACTTTGTTTTGAGGCCCAAACCAAGAAACCGTCCTCCGATGGTTTTGTGGGCAAACCACCAAACCCCGCGTGCTCGGCCCAGCCTCCCGCCAAGCCTCTTGACTTGACTGCCACCGTGCACTGGCTCGATCGTCCACGGCTTCGTCTTGCTCGTCTCGCCACCATGTCGCCCGCACCTAGTCCCGTCGTCCACCGGGTCCCTCGAACTGAGCCTACTTGTCTCTCCATCTACCAGAGGCCCCTCAAGGATGAAGACCTTTCGCGCCCGTTCTTCACCTGCAACAACACGAACTAGGCCGTAACCTACACCTGCGCACTGAGCCAAGAGTCAGTCCAACACCCGTTGTCAATCACTCATCACTGAGGAGCGGTCATCCATCGACCACCGGGACACTCCTGGTCCTCACCCCTGCACACATGCAAGCTCCCCCCAGAACCAATGCAACTCCCCCTGGACGAATGCATGCAAACCACTTGAAAACAGGGCAGCTGCAACAACTTCAGCTCATACCGGTCAGACCGGTCACCACCTCCAGTCAGACCGGTGCCCAACATGTGCACAGGACCAGCACTCTGACCGGTCAGACCGGTGACCTCGACCGGTCAGACCGGTGTACAACAGAGCCCGGAAATGGCTCGAAACCACCTGAAAACCTTCCAAATGCATCCAGCAAGCCATTTCAAGCTCAAGCTTCTCCCCCTTGTTGACAATGCATGAATGAAGCCAAAAAGCAAAACTTTCAACCTAGAGCATCTCAAATAGATGAAATTCAACATACGATGCTACACACGTCCAAATGAGCAAGTTAGATACTCTATAGCTTTGTATCGACATCAACTACAAGATCACCAAGTTTCACAACCATTGGACGAAGCTAAGATGGATTTGGGCAATTTTGCGAAAACTTTGCCTCTCATGAGAAAAGTCCTAAACATGATCAAAACATATCAAAATGGCAAGGGCACACAAACTTCATGCTAGGACAGCCATTCTAATCATAAGACCATCACAAACACCCACAAGCACCTCATGTCATGTCAAAGCCACCGAGCCATGTGCCTACTTCTAGGTATGAGACTTCTCATTTGTAGGCATCATGCAACGGTTTAGCACCCAAAGAAAATTAAATTCAGCACATATGACATGGGAGCACATTTTCCAAGCATTTTACATTTCCTTTTCAGATTCATAATTGGTACATGCAATGTCTTTGCGACAAAAAGGAACTTATGCCCCTCCATAAGATAAAGCAAGAGGGCTAAACATTCATGATGGAAAATGAGCCATTGGCCCCATATGATCCATGAACTAGCTATCCAACAACAAATTAAGCATAGCAAAGCCACTAAAACATGTCAAGATCATGTAAAGACATTTACACATGAGAGAGCATACATGTGACATTTTTCAAAAACATAGCCATCAACCATGGATTATTCATCAAGATCATCAAGAGCTAAGCCAAACTAACCATAGCATACCAAACTAGCTCACAAGATTATATATAGCACATCATGGTGAACAATGTATATAGGAGAAGCTTTTCCTATCCAATGCATATGATACAAAATGCATGCAATCTAAGATACAAGGATGCCTATACATCATGTTACATATGCCATGCCAAATGCAAGGTATGCACAAAGGAAAGCTATACATATGCTACAAAAGGAGCTCCCACACACCCAACTCAAGAAATCAAACACACACCAAGTTCCCCCCGCAAACGAGTGAAAGTTGCTTGATCTAGGGGTTTGGTGAAAATATCGGCTAGTTGGTCATGTGTAGGTTCATGGATCAAAGCTATCTTTCCTTTCTCTACGTTGTCTCTCAGAAAATGATACCTTACTTCTATGTGCTTGGTTTTGGAATGGAGCACTGGGTTCTTTGCAACGCTTATGGCACTGGTGCTATCACATTGAAGTGGGACATGGGTATACTCCTCACCAAAGTCACTCATGGTGTATGAAATCTAAAGGAGCTGAGAGCCACAACTAGCAGCGGCAACTCGGCCTCGGTAGTGGATTGAGCAAAACTCGACTGTTTGCGGGAAGACCAAGACACCAAAGAGGAACCCAAAAACTAGCAAGTCCCAAAAGTGGACTTCCTATCCAACCGACACCCGGCAAAATCCGCGTCTGAAAAACCATGAAGCACCAAAGAAGAGGACGCGGAGTACCAAAGGCCGAAGTCGGGAGTGTGACGCAAGTACCTGAAAATTCGCTTCACCGCCTGCCGATGCGAAGTCCTCGGAGACGCTTGAAAACGAGCGCACAGACATACCGAGAACTGGATGTTCGGCCTTGTCGCCGTCAAGTAGAGGAGCGACCCGATCATGCTTCGATACTCCTTCTGGTCCACGTGTTCACCTTCCTCGTCCTCTTCAAGAGCTATAGTCGTACTCATCGGCGTCGTCATAGCCTTGGAATCCTCCATCTTGAACTTCCGCATAATGTCCTTGGTGTACATAGCTTGGTGAACAAATGTTCCTTCCTTTGATTGCTTGATTTGTAGCCCAAGGAAGAACTGCAACTCGCCCATCATGCTCATCTCAAATTCTCTGCTCATATCCTCTGCAAACCTTGCAACAAGAGAGTTAGACAAGCCAATAAAGACAATATCATCCACGTACACCTGCACAATCAAGATATCTCTGCCATGCCTTAGTAGAAACAAGGTCTGATCGACCTTTCCCATCTCAAAACCTCACTCAAACAAGAACCCCCTCAACCTGCCATACCAAGCTCTAGGCGCGTGCTTCAACCCATACAGCGCCTTCCTCAACTTGTACACCCAGTGGGGGTACTTCTCACTCTCAAAACCCAGTGGTTGCCTCACATACACTTCTTCCTCCAACACACCATTCAGGAAAGCACTCTTCATATCCATTTGGTGCAACTTGAACCCTTTAGCCACAGAAAAGGCTAGAAGGATCCTAATTGCCTCCACACGGGCTATGGGAGCAAAGGACTCCTCGTAGTCGATCCCCTCCTTCTGACCGAACCCCTGAGCAACAACTCGACTTGTTTCTCACAACCTCACCTTTCTCTCCCTCTTTCTTCTTCCACACCCACTTTGTACCAATCGGCTTACACCCTGGGGGAGAGTCAACCAACTCCCAAACCTGATTCCTCTCAAAGTTCTCCAACTCGTCATGCATCGAATTACCCAATTGTGATCAGATAGTGCGTGTCCAATGTCTTTGGGCTCAAAAGTGGCAACAAATGCAGCATTAGAGAAATGAGAATTGTTCCGAATCCTCGACCGTGTAGTGCGTTCATTCATGTCGCCGATGATCCTTGAAGCTGGGTCATCTACTTGTACTCGCTGGAGAGGTTCTCGCCTTGATGCTACCTCCCCCTCAACAACAGCGTCTCCTCGATCTTTAATTGTCGTCGTAGGTGTAGGAGAGGGTCCGTCCAACACCGTAGTCGAAGTAGTGGGTACATGTTCAGCCGAGGGCACCACACCACCATATTCATCGTCTCCATGTTCATGCTCCTCTTCCTGAAAGATCTCCTCGCCAAGCTCATCATCATCTGCACACTCAAAGTCAAGCTGACTATGTGGCTGTGTCTCGTCGAAGGTTACCTCGCAAGTCTCCATGATTTGGTTAGTTTCAAGATTTAGCACACGATATGCTCTAGAATGAGATGCATAACCAAAGAAAATACCATCGACAGACCTAGCCTCAAACTTATGCAACTTCTTCCCTTTCTTCGGAATAAAGCACTTGCAACCAAAGACATGGAAGTGACTCACCTTGGGTGTGCGACCATGCATCAACTCATAGCATGTTTTCTTCTTGTGCACTCTGAGGTAGATCCTGTTTGACACATAGCACGCGGTATTCACCGCCTTAGTCCAATACCTTCTCGGAGTCCTATGCTCATCAAGCATCGTCCGAGCCATCTCGCACAAGGTCCTGTTCTTCCTTTCCACAACTCCATTCTGGGGAGGCGTATACGGACTCGAGACCCAAGTCATGGCAAAAGGTTTCAAAACGAGAGTTTCTGAATTCTGAGCCATCGTCACTACGGATTTCCCGTATGGCATCTCCGTGCCTCTCGTTCCTCAACCTAAAGACTAAATCTCGAACAAAACCAAACGTCTCCCCCTTATCCTCGAGAAAGAACACCCACGCATACCGAGAGTAGTCGTCCACCACAACAAGGATATACCACTTCCCACCCGCAGATCGCACACGAGCTAGGCCAACAAGGTCCATATGGAGCAGCTCGCATGGACGCTCAGTCATCACATCGGTGAGAGGCGGGTGAGAAGAGGCTACCATCTTGGCATGCCTACACGGCGCACAAACCAACTCTTTCTCAAGCCTCAACCGTGGCAATCCTCGGACCAAATTGAGTTTACTCAAGCGAGACAAAAGGTCAAAGCTCAAGTGACCCAACTTCCTATGCCACTTCCACAACTCACTCGAAGAACCGGCCAAGAAACAACGCTCCACACCCGAAGACTGAGAAAAATCAGCACGAAACACCTGACCCTCGGGAACGACCATACAGACAAGGTCCCCTCGAGAGTCCAAAATCCGAGAACCACCTGGCCGAAACAACACCTCAAATCCCTCATCCAACTGCTGGGACACAGAAAGCAGATTGTACCCCAGCGATTGAACAAAAGCAACACACTTGAGAGTTATCTTGTCACTCACCTTAATCTCACCTTCTGAAAGCACACGCCCACGCCCATTGTCCCCAAAAGTGATGTACCTCCTTGTCACCACCAGGACGAGACTTGAGAACCACCCCTTGTCTCCGGTCATATGCCTCGAGCAGCCGGAGTCAATCAACCAAATGTTCTTCAAGTCTCCCACCTTGTCGTCGGAGTTGGAGTCCGAGTCGCTCTGGTCGCTCTTCTTGCTGCCGGAGCTAAAAGCCATGGTGCAGAAGCTGTCGCTAGCGAAGCTGCTCAGCCCGCTCAGGTTCTTGGATGACTTCCTGCTCTTGCGACGATCACCTTCGTCTTCACTACTGCTCGAGCTCGAGGTGGAGTACGCAGAACTGGAGTCGACGTCGCTTGCTCCCTCCATCGCTCGAGCCTTGCCTCGGCTCTCCTTCTTCCTCGATCATCGCTCGTCCTTGTGCTTGTTCTTGTACTTGCTCTTGTGGTCACGCCTCGACCGGTACTTGCCATCCATCCTCGACTTGTGCTTGTAGCCGTCCTTGTTCTCGACCTTCTCCGGGCAGTCGGCAACGAAGTGTCCCGGCTTGCCGCACTGGAAGCATGTCCTCGTGTTCCTCCACATGTTCACCCTGTTCTCGTGCAGCCTCTCGAACCTCCTCGTCAGCAATGCTAGCTCGTCCTCTCCAAGCACATCGAACTCCTCATCTGGCATAGACATCAAAGAGGACAAAGAGAACATCCTGGTGGATGGGTTAGTGTCAGCCTTTCCTTTCGAACCACCAACGAGGGCAAGACTATGGGAATTAGTCGGGCCCTCGAGCTTGGCAATCATGCCCCTATCCACCTCAGCCGACTTGAGCTTCGAGAACAGCTCTTCACCATCAGAGTGTCATACTTCTCCAACTCCACATTGGCCTCGAACTTTCCGCCCCATATCGTACGATCCAAAGAGTGTAAGAGCTTGACCGCTCTATCATGATCATCGTACGGGAGCATGTCCACATTGGCCCTCATGTTGTTCACTACCACCGTGAACCTCTGAAACAATGCATCGATGGACTCACCGGGGAGATGAGTGAAGTTCTCGTACACTCTCCGGTAGGTCACATACATCCGTGCCTGAACCTGGGCAATCCCAACATGAGCCTCCTTCAGCACCGTCCAAATTCTACAAGCAAAGTGCTATGTGTGCACCCGATCGAACTCAGGCTGACACAAACCACGAAACAAGTAGTCGACCGCCTTATTGTTGGCGTCGAACATGTCCCTCGATCCTGGAGCAAGGATGTTCATCGGCTGGACATAGCCGTTGTCCACAGTGACATCCCAAAGGATCTGACCTTTTCCGCGGAGGAACGCCGCCATCCGCTTACTCCACATCTGGTAGTTCTTGCCATCGAAGTGTGGAGGACCCGAACCCCGTTCCTGGTACGCCATCCTGGGATCTTAGACTGGTTAGAGTCAATAAAGACCCGAACCTGCTCTGATACCAATTGAAGGACCGATATGGCAAACCAGAGAGGGGGGTTTGAATGGGAGCCGATAAAAAACTCTTCTCAAAGGAGATGGAAACTCCAACAAGATGAACACGGCTTCCAACACACGTCTCCGACTCACTACCCAAGTTGGTCAAGCCCACGTAGCCACTGGAGTGCCACTGGACCTAGGAACCAATACACAACTTTCCGACCCGAGAACGCAGCGGAACACCAAACCTCGAGCCCGCTGACCAACACCGGTCAGACCGGTGAGCACCACCGGTCAGACCGGTCCCTTCTGGTGAGAGTTGACGACTTCCACTAAGTGGATTCACACCAGTCGGGCCGGTGCAACACACTGGTTAGACTGGTCCAAGCCTAAAAGCCCCCAAATTACCAAACAGGCCTACCGACCACCAAACTGACCCAAACTCGAAACAGCTGCAACACAGGACAACAGCGAACACACCCAGACGTTCACCCGAGCAAAAACCCACCAAGGGTTACACCAGTCAGACCGATCAAGAGCACCGGTCAGACCGGTGTAGCCTGGGCAGCTCGGGATGAACAACACCCGCGGGTCAACTCCCCCAAATCCAAACTTCGATCTCCCGAATCGCTCCACGGACTTGAACAAGACTTTAAGGATAATAGGAACACCACATGAGGAGTCCATATCCAAGTTTAATCCCACCAAAACTTGTCCAGAAAGGAGAAATTGAAGAAATCCCGCCAATGACACCTCTAACCCTAGAACTCAAAAAACCCCAAACTCGAGCCCCTTTACTCATGGATTTGGGAGGGGAATCACAGCCCAAAGAACCACGAAGGGTTCCCACAAATTTCCCCCATCAAATCCCCAAGAGAAAGGTTCCGAAAACAACCCAAGAATAGCACCAAGAAAGGGCTCCGAAAATCACCACCAAGAACAACCGGGAACAACACAATAGGGCCTTGAGGAATCACGCCGAATTATCTATACATGCCACAGAGGTTCATACAAGGTCTAGCTTGTCGCCCGATCATCCAACCCTCACACAATATCTCACCACGAAGCTCTCAAGCTAGTCCTATGGAAATCCTATGAAAAATAGGAAGGGAAAATAGGAAAGCAAATGAACTAGGGTTCCAAGAGGTTGGCTGCCATCCTCTCACCTCATGAGTTATATGAAGGCAACCGAAAGTCTAAAATACCCTTTCCTAATAACTAAGGATACAAGCCCCTCAAGGGCGGTTTTGGAAGTCTTCAAGCTTTCTTCATCGGACAGATGCCCGATGACCGCAACCTGCTTAGCCTCGACGCAAGACTTGCGATCAACCAAATGTTCTTCATGTCTCCCACATGAAATTAAAAAATGAGCATGTGAGCGAACAAACGACTCAGCAAGTGCGGTTAGCACACTCCAAACCATCTTTCCTACCAAAGCTACCTCCACGAACACCACCACGGTAACCACTATGAGGGAACCATCCCTCTCTAACTGGAGGAGGACGAAAACCACGAAAGGAAAACTGTAGACCGTCCAACCTCTCCATCTCAAAACTACGACCCCTCCCATCCCCGTATTGAGCACGAGGGGGAGAACGCCTAGCAAACTGGCCACCTGCAAACTCTCCAGACCAACCACTAGAACCACGACCTCCAGAAACAAACCTCGCACATGTACGAGCACGAAACCCAAACTGCTGCCTGTCCAAGTCTACACCGGTCTGACCGGTGCCCCTCACCGGTCTGACAGGTGAAGGACCGATACGGCGAACCAGAGTGGGGGGAGTGAATGGGAGCCGAAAATTCTTCTCGAAGGAGATAGAAACTCCAACAAGATGAACAAGGCTTCCAGCACACGTCTCCGACTCACTACCCAAGTTGGCCAAGCCCACGTAGCCACTGGAGTGCCAATGGACCTAGAAACCAACACACAACCTTCCGACTCGAGAACGCAGCGGAACACCAAACCTCGATTCTACAGACCCACACCGGTCAGACCGGTCCCTGCTAGTGAAACTGAGCAACTTTCACTAAGTGGCTCTACACCGATCAGACTGGTGAGACACACCGGTCAGACCGATCACAGCCTAAAAGCCCCCAAGGCACCAAACAGGCCAACCGACCACTAAACTGACCCAAACTCGAAACAGCAGCACCACAGGACAACAGCGAACACACCAAGACGTTCACCCGAGCAAAATCCCACCGAGGGTTGCACCGGTCAGACCGGTCAAGAGCACCGGTCAGACCGGTGTAGCCTGGGCAGCTCGGGATGAACAACACCCACGGGTCAACTCCCCCAAATTCAAACCTCGATCTCCCGAATCGCTCCACGGACTTGAACAAGACTTTGGGGATATTAGGAACACCTCATGAGGAGTCCATAGCCAAGTTTAATCCCACCAAAACTCATCCAAAAAGGAGGAATCAAGGAAATCCCGCCAAGAGCACTTCCAACCCAAGAACTCAAGAAACCCCAAAATCGAACACCTTTACTCATGGATTTGGGAGGGGAATCACAGCCCAAAGAACCACGAAGGGTTCCCACAAATTTCCCCCATCAAATCCCCAAGAGAAAGGTCCCGAAAACAACCCAAAGAAATCACCAAGAGAGGGCTCCGAAAATCACCACCAAGAACAACCGGGGAAAACGCATCCAAACATTGAGGAACCACGCCGAATCATCTATACATGAAACAAAGGTTCATACAAGGTTTAGCAAGCCGCCCGATCATCCATCCCTCTCAACAAGATCTCACTATGAAACTCTCTTGCTAGTCCTATGGAAAACCTATGGAAAATAGGAAGGAAAAAGGGAAAGCAAAAGAGCTAGGGTTCCAAGAGTTGGCTGCCATCCTCTCACCTCTTGGGTTATATGGAGGCAACCGAAAGTCTAAAATACCATTCTCCAACAACTAGGGATACAAGCCCCTCAAGGGCGGTTTTGGAAGATTTGAAGCTTTCTCCATCGGACGGATGCCCGGCGACCGCAACCTGCTTAGCCTCGACGCAAGCCTTGCGATCCCGACGCGTGTCCTCCGCTTCGAAGATTCCGGACTGCGTCGTCGCACACCGGTCAGACCGGTGCTCCTCACCGGTCAGACCGGTACCCACCGGTTAGACCGGTCAGACCCACCGGTCAGACCGGTCTGGCACTGCTGCAGCACCGTCTTCGGTTCTTCGGTCTTGGCTTTGTGGATCAACCAAGGAACCCAGTGGTTTTCTGGTGAACCACCGGAAACCCCGAGAACTCGGTGTAGCCTCCGCCAATCTCCACTCATGACTCGGCTCCCATGTAGTCCCGGTTCGACCTTGGTTTTGAGGCTCAACCAAGAAACCGTCCACGACTTCATCTTGCTGTTCATGCCACCATGCGGCCCGCACTTGACCCCGCTGGACACCGGGTCCCTCAAACGAAGCCTCCTTGTCTTCTCCACACCTGGAGGCCTCACCGACGACGACCTTTCGCGCTTGTTCTTCACTTGCACCAACACCAGTCAAGCCGCAACCTGCACCTGCAATACTTAGCCAAGAATCAGTCCACACAACGTTGTCAATCACTCATCACACAAGGAAGCGACCATCCACCGGTCCTCGAACCACATATGGTCCTCAACAGGTGTTGCCCGGCCAGCACGTCTCCAACAGCCTTTCGCTCTCCCCAAGCCGGAATTGTCCTCAAACTAGCCTTGGCCCTGGGCATCTGCACACAAGGCTCAAGTACACCATTGGAAGGGTGGTACTTGTCCTAGTTATCCCACTACTCCGCCATTCTCTCTTCTCGCTTTCTCTTGAAGCAAAACTCATCCTTATGGCCATCTCTGCCACAATAGCCACAATGGAACCTCACAATCTTAGGCTTAGGCTTGTGTTTGGGCTGCTCACTTGGTTTCTCTCCACTCGGCTTCTCCACAGGTTTCTCCTCACTAGCCTTCTCACTCTCTCTCCCAAAGAACACTTTCCCCGAAGTTCTCACAAACTTGATAGACTTTTGGAAATCATTTGTTTGTGGAAGAAACACGGGTGGAGCTGGGGTCGTGTCTAGTCGGTTCCTAAGATGGTTAGGTTTAGGAGGGCAATCATTTTTGTGGTGCGTTTTTGGTGGATCTGGGATATTCTCTCCACTTCCCTCACCAACCTTGTTTGCCCCAAGTACCTCACCATCCTACCTCTTGTATGTCTCAATCATTATCCTCAACTGAGGCTCATGACCACGTATGGACCTCCCTGGGCCCACTAACTCGGTGGGTACCAGGACCGATTACTCGGTGGGCCCCTGGGACTACCCGGCTTGCGCTACACGGCACCTGAAGGCGTGGAGCACAAGGATTGCAGAGGAGTAGTACTCGGTTAGGAAGCTGTACATGTCCCGCACTATATGGAGGACTCCTAGACGTACTCGACTAGTACTCTCTCCCTACTCTGACTTGTAACCCTGCCTCCCGGACTATATAAGGCGAGGCAAGGACCGATCTCTAGGATCACCTCAACACATCTCACCTCATACAACCCACGGCGCACTATTGCACCATCTTGTAATCGTGCCCAATTAATCCAGAGCTACGCAGCATACAGGACGTAGGGTATTACGCACTTCGGCGAGGCCACATTCATCTACTTCGGGTACTCCCTTTAGTAGGTTGCCGGTCTAAAACACCGACAGCTGGCGCGCCAGGTAGGGGCTCTCGCTCGAGATCACTTGGCGAACTCGACGGCTCCCGTCTACTTCAATCCGACCGTCGCCTTCAACCGCGGCGACACCTTCGTGTTCGGCGCCTGGGTCAGCACTGCAGACGGCGTGGGCTCTTTCCAGCGCCACCTCACCATGCCGCCCAACCCGAAGACTGGCCTCGTGACGCTTCCAGAAGTCGTCGCAGGCGAACTCGCCGGCAAATTCGGCGAAATTTCGCTCTTCAACCACCATGCTGACTTCGAGCTCGAGTCCGCTTCCAACTCGAACTCGACATCTCCATGGGCCATCGCATGCGAGCCGGCTGCTCAACCATCGCAAGCGGCCCCCTCACCTCGTGAGTGCTCCGTGCGTGGCCCCCGCATCCTCAGCCGGGCCCGCACGGGGGCTCCCTCTTTGCGCCGGGCTGGCAAGGAGCCCGTACCCGAGTGCAACTCGGACTCCGACGCCACCCCCGATCGCGTTTCGGACTCCAACCCTCTCTCTGAGTTCTACTCGAACCCGGATTACGAGTTCGACTTCGGGTCGGACCCTGAGGAGCCCGAGTCCGAGGACAACTCCACTGAGCTTCCCTTGTCAGGGCCAGCCTCTGGGCTGGTTATAACATCCACACCGGCCGGGAGATTCGTCTACTGGCCAGACCGCAAGCCTGCCAACCTGATAAGGGGAGACTCACCCTATGTCGCCTACATCGACTCGCTACCATTCCAGGAGGGAACACCCCTAGCCCGGGCAGACTCAAGCACACCAACTGAGGTGGCACCCTCTGAGTCCGGCCTTGGCACCCCCGATCGCCAAGTCTTCATGGCTGCCGGCGACACCCCAGGGCCTTCAGGCACGGCTCAGGACAAGTACCTGGAAGACATCTCCTCCGACGAGCTCTCTCGCGATGCTCCACCGAACGAGAACCCCCCCCCGCGAGAGACGCTCGACGTGAGCGTAACCGGAAGCGCGGCGAACGTCGCCGCGCCTCGCGACAACTTCCCCGTCCACAACCTTGCGGAAGCTCTCGAGGCGGTCGAGAGCGGTACACACTACCCCCGAGCAATGCCTCATGTCGATCACGGCAATCGCACGCCGGGCTCGGGGCATACGCGCTGGAGAGGTCATCGCCAAGCTCGCTGAAGACGCCTACTTCATGCGGGTCGACAACAGAGTCAACCAACCTCCTCCAGCCAGACCCCGCGACAACGAAGCCACGAGTCGCAACGCCAACAATGGTCCTAACCGTACTCGAGCTGACCTCCCAGCTGAGCCAAACCGCCGTCGCTCCAATGCCGGCGGACCTTCACAGCGCGACCACAGCAACCGAGAAGTCGTCCCTCACCGCGCTCCGGCCGGCGGGGGCGGCAACGACCCCGACGGCGGCGGCGGCGGCGGCGGAAGCTCCAATCACGGAGCCAACGGGAGGGCCGGCGGCGGTGGCGGTCGCGGCGCCCGAGGCCACGCGAACAGCCACGCTTCCGGCGCCTCGCAGGGCGGCTACGACGCTCACCAGAAGATTGAGGAGCTACGGCGGAAGAAGTCGACCACCGCAGCTGAGGGCGACGGCTTCCCCGCCTTCTCACCTCGACTTCGCAACTTGCTCCTCCCCGACAAGTTCAAGCCTTTGGGGATCACCAAGTATGATGGGAGGCAGGATCCCATCCAGTGGCTCAGGTGCTACGCCCTCTCCATCGAGAACGCTGGCGGCAACAGCGACACCAAGTGCCTCTACTTCCCCTTCTGCCTGGACCAAGCACCACTCACTTGGCTCGAGTCGCTGGATAAGCACTCGATCGACAAGTGGGACCGGCGAAGGAGCGAGTTCACAAGCAACTTCGCGGGCGCCATGGGCCGATCGGGTACTCGCATGGACCTGGCCATGATCAAGCAGGAACAAGGCGAGACCCTCCGCAAGTACATGCACCGCTTTTTCGACAAGCGCGCTACCGTCGTCGACGTCACCGACAAGGAGGTCATCGACCTCTTCCAAGACGGTCTCTATCACCGCCGCACCTTCGAAGACTTCGGTCATCGCCGCCCCAGGTCCATCCCCCACCTCAAGGACATGATCACGTCCTGGGCGGATGAAGAAGACAAGGCCAATGCCAAATACGACGCCATTCGCGGCAAGACCAAGCAGAACCAGGGCGGCGGCAGCAGCAACGCAAACCAAGGCGGACGCAACAACAACAACAACTACTACTACTACTCGGGTCCCAACCGCAAGTGCAAGCCAGACAACACTGTCGCGGCTATCCAGCGCCCTGCGAAAGGGAACTCGAAGAAAAACTCCAGCGGTTTCAAAGACCTGCTGAAGGAGAAGTGCCCGTGGCATCCAAACGACAACCACACCACCGAACAGTGCTTCCAACTCAGGCATGCACTCAAGGATACGCCAGAGCCACCACACCCTCACGACCAAAAGGGCAAGAAGAAGGACGGCGACAACAACGACTTCCAGGAGCCCGACAAGACCGTCAACGTCCTCTTCGGCGGATTGCCCAGCAGGCGGGAGCAGAAGGCCACCCGTCGTGAGGTGATGTCCATCGAGCCAGCGGTCCCGACCCCTCTAAGGTGGTCGGAGATACCCATCACCTTCTCCCGCGCGGAACAATGGACTAGCTTCTCTGAACCAGGATGGTTCCCCTTCGTCCTGAAGCTAGTGGTGGCGGGCTCCAAACTCAACAAGGTGCTCATCGACGGTGGAAGCAGGCTCAACGTCCTCTTCACCAAGACCTTGAAGAAAATGAAGCTCGACATCACTCATATGCTCACCAAGGGCAATACGCCTTTCTACGGCATCGTCCCCGGCAACGCGGCTATTCCACTGGGCTTAGTGGTCCTGCCACTCACCTTCGGGGCATCTCGGGACAACTACCACACCGAGTACATCAAGTTCGAGGTCGCGGACTTCGAGACCTCCTACCACGCCATCCTCGGCAGACCGGCCATCGCCAAGTTCATGGTGGTACCCCACTACACCTACTTGGTACTCAAAATGCCAAGCCCAGCTGGTATACTCTCCTTCAAGGGGACTTGAAGATCTCCCACGACTGTGACACAGAAGCTGTGGAGATCGCCTCTATGAACCAAGTACCCAACGCGATGATGGAGGTCTACGCCGCGTCGAAGAAGCTTGCCACAAGTGAACTCGACATCCCAGAGAAGTCTGACTGCACCAACAAGCCTCAGCCACCGGAGGAGGTACTCATCAAGACGATCGACCTCGGAACAGACGATCCCAGCAAGACCACCACTATCGGAGCGGGCCTCGACCCCAAATAGGAAGACGCACTCATCAGCTTCCTTCGGGCTAACCGCGACATCTTCGCGTGGAAGCCAGCGGACATGCCAGGAGTGCCCAGGGAGCTAATTGAGCACTGCCTCAACGTCGATCCTAAGGCCACCCCCAAGCGACAACACCTCCGACGCTTTGCCGACGACAGACGGGACGCCATCAAGAAGAAACTCGCCAAACTACTCGCGGCTGGCTTCATCAGAGAAGTCTTCCATCCTGAGTTGCTCGCCAACCCTGTCCTCGTCCGCAAGAAGAACTCGAACGAGTGGAGGATGTGCGTCGACTACACCGACCTTAACAAGCACTGCCCCAAGGACCCCTTTGGGTTGCCGCGGATTGATCAAGTCATCGACTCCACGGCGGGCTGCGACCCGCTTCCGCTTCCTCGGCGCTACTCCGGCTACCACCAGATCGCGATCAAGGAAGAAGACCAGGAGAAGACCGCATTCATCACCCCGTTTGGCGCGTACTGCTACACGACCATGTCCTTCGGGTTGAAGAACGCCGGCGCTACCTACCAACGAGCTATCCGGGCTCGCTTCAAGAGGCAACTCAACAAGAACGTCGAGGCCTACGTGGATGACGTGGTCGTCAAGACCAGAAACTCCAGTACCCTCATCGACGACCTTGAAGAGACTTTCGCATCACTTTGCGCGAGTACCGCCGGAAGCTCAACCCGAACAAGTGCGTCTTCGGCGTACCTTCGGGAGCAAATTACTCGGCTTCATCATCGGCCCGGCGCGGCATTGAAGCCAACCCTGAGAAGATCTCCGCCATCACCAGCATGAAAGCTCCCACGAGCATCAAAGATGTCCAGAAGCTGACGGGGTGCATGGCGGCACTGAACAGATTCATCTCGAGGTTAGGAGAACGGGGGCTCCCCTTCTTCAAACTACTCAAGCATCAAGAGAAGTTCGTGTGGACTCCAGAGGCGGATCAAGCCCTTGCCCAGCTCAAGGACTTCCTATCGAAGCCACCGATCCTCACGGCTCCTCACAAGGGCGAGCAGCTATTGCTCTATCTCGCTGTGACCACTCACGTGGTCAGTACTGCCATCGTTGTCGAGCAGCAAGAAGACGGCCATGCCTAACTAGTCCAGTGCCCAGTCTACTTCGTCAGCGAGGTTCTATTAGAGTCCAAGGCCCGCTATCAGCCTGTGCAGAAGCTCCTGTACGCACTACTCATCACCTCGCGGAAGCTACGGCACTACTTCCAGGAGTACTCGATCTCCGTCGTCACCGACTACCCGCTCGTCGACATCCTGCGGAACCAAGATGCTACTGGAAGAATCTCCAAGTGGGCGGTCGAGCTCGGCGCCCTCACTATCGACTTCAAGCCACGCACAGCCATCAAGTCGCAGGCACTAGTCGACTTCATGGCGAGTGGCGGGAGAACCACCGCCTACTCCCATGGTGCGACCAGAGCATTGGGTGATGTACTTCGATGACTCACTCAACCTCGAGGGCGCGAGTGTGCGGGTACTCCCGATCTCTCCAACGAGCGAACAACTCAAGTACGTCCGAGATCTTCCGGAAGGTCTCAAACAACGAAGCCGAGTACGAAGCTCTCCTACACGGGCTCCGCCTCGCGGCTTCATTGGGCATCAAGCGGCCCTCGGTCTACGGCGACTCCGCGGTGGTCATCAACCAAGTCAACAAGTCCCGGGACCGCAACAAGGAGAACATGGACGCCTACGCACAGAAGTCCGCAAGCTCGAGAACAAGTTCTATGGTCTCGAGTTCCATCACATCGTCCGCGACAACAACGTCGCAGCGGACGTCCTCTCGAAGCTCGGATCCACCCGCGCTCAAGTACCAGCGGGTGTCTTCGTCCACGAGCTTCACACACCATCCATCCCAGAGCCGGCGCCACCGACCACTGTCCCAGCCCATCCACCAGCTGGGCAGGAGGTCATGATGATCGACGTGGACTGGAGGCAATCCTTCATCGACTACCTCAGCGAGCAGAAGGTCCCCTCTGACAAGAACGCGGCTGAGCAGCTCGTTCGCCGCGCCAAGTCCTACGTCCTCGTAGGAGACAAGCTTTACAAGCGGGGCGCATCTTCTGGAGTACTCATGAAGTGCGTCTCCCGTGAAGAAGGCAAGGACATCTTGGAGGAGATCCACAAGGGCGTCTGCGGCAACCACGCGTCCTCAGGCACGCTGGTCAGCAAGGCCTTCCGGCGAGCTTTGTACTGGCCCACAGCTCTGGGCGATGCCGAAGAACTCGTCAGAAGGTTCCAAGGATGTCAGTACTTCGCCAAGCAGCAACACGTCCCAGCCTACAGACTAGTCACCATACCGCCAACCTGGCCCTTTGCCCGTTGGGGGACTTGACATGATTGGGCCACCGCCAACCGCGCCGAGTGGTTTCAACAGGGTATTGGTGGCCATCGACAAGTTCACCAAGTGGATCGAGGTCAAGCCGGTCACGTGCCCCAAGGCTGACAGAGTACTCGACTTCCTGGATGAACTCGTGCACCGCTACGGACTACCCCACCGCATCATCACAGAACTGGGCTCCAACTTCAACAACCACCAGTTCTGGGAGTACTGCGAGAACAGCGGGATCGACGTCCGATACGTCTCAATTGCCCATCCACGGGCCAACGGACAAGTCGAGCGCACCAATGGGATGGTGCTTGATGCTCTCAAGAAGCGGCTACACGACGCTGCTAACTCCAAAGGGGGCAAGTGGATCAAGGAACTACCCAACGCACTCTGGGGGCTACAGACTCAGCCATCCAAGCCAACGGGGCAATCCCCTTACTTCCTGGTCTACGTCTCCGAAGCAATCCTCCCTGCCGACGTCATATGGAACTCACTAGCAGTGGAGCACTACGACAAAGGCGTCTCAGAAGACAGCAGACAAGTTGATATCGATAGCGTCGAAGAAGCTCGCTGCGCCGCCCTTGTCCAATCAGCAAGGTACCTAGAGGGTATCCGACGCTACCATGATCGCAACGTCAAGGAACGCTCCTTCAACGTTGGAGATCTCGTCCTCCGTCGCATCCAGAACACGGAAGGACTACACAAGCTCAGGTCCCCCTGGGAAGGTCCCTTCACCGTGGCAAAGGTGACTGGGCCGGGCTCCTACCGCCTCCAAACACTTGAAGGAGAAGACATCAACAACTCGTGGAACGTCGACCAGCTCTGTCGATTCTACGCCTAGTCTACACGACTACTCCGGGGTTCAAGTCTACTGGACTACATCAACACCCCCCTGCCGTAAGCGGCCCCCGGTCCCGGCCCCCCCCCCGGACTTCTCCTCTCCGAGCTCCCGGCCCCGTGCGGCTACCTACGGACCACGGGCTGCGACGAGCGCCAAGGACTCTAGCGGCGGTCTGCGAGAGACCACACTCCAAGATCCGCCCGCACGGCTACCTACGGATCTACGATCCGGCCTACACGGCTACCTACGGATCTCTTGCATCGTAAGCGGCTACCCGCCCTAGCACCACTCAGCTGTAAGCGGCCTCCGGGTCCAAGCGACTACTCTGTAACTACGGCCCTGGCCATCCAGGTGTACTTCTTCAGTAATAAAGTTTGATCGTTCATCAACTTCTTTACTGTCTACTCCCTACAACGGGACCACTACTGCCGAGTACACGATGGGGGCTCCGCACTCTGAGATCGCGACTACGAGTACTCATTGCTAGAAATTTTCCTTCATTGATACTTAAGCAATTCATTACAATTGTTTTTTGTACAACCCTGGCTACTAGCTATCTATTACAGAGCTACTGGAGATTAAGCTTCTCAGCTACTTGCTCCGCGATGGGAGCCATCTGCTCCAGCAGCTCCGCATACTGCTCATCAGTGCAGTTGGCGGCTACCCCGCTGGCGACTACTTCCACTGAGGCCTTTGGGAAGTACGACTTCATGAAGGCCAAGACCTGCCTTGGGATCGATCTCGCCATGTGCTTCACATAGGCCGCCAGCCGGCTTGGAACTTCCTTGAGGCGATCCACCAGTGGAGCAATCTTGGGGCCGCCCGGGTGCGGCACCAGGAGCCTTGCGATCGGCAGTGCGGCTTCCTCAAGCTCCTTCGCTTGGGCCCGCGGTGCCTCGCGATCTTCATTCAACTTCTGCAAGGATTTGTGGCAGCGGACGAGATCGCGGTCGAGTGCAATCCGGAGCTCCATGTGCTTCTCGCACTCGAAGGAAAGTTCTTTGTAGTCGAGCTCGAGTACCTGGCGGGCTTCTTGCTCCCGGTAGAAGAGGTTCTTCATGCTCGTCTCCGAGGACTTCAACTGCTCCACCTGGCCCTCAAGCTCTGCAACACAGCAACAGTACAGCGGGTCAGACTACCTCTCGACCTCCAACAACTACCCGACGAGCCCAGCGGCGTACCTTTGTTCTTACTGCGGAGGCCCTTATTCTTCCGCACCAAGTCGTCGCGCTTCGCCTGCAACTCTTGGATATCGTTGTGGTATTTGGCGAAGGCGGCGTCGAGCTTCGACAGCATGACAGCCGCGTGCTTCCGCGACTTCACAAGTTGCTCTTCCAGTGCCTCAGCCCGGAGCACCGCGTCACCATGGCCTTGCAGCATGTTGGACTTGTCTCGGGACCTCTCCGCAACGTCCTGCATAGACAACTGAAGTCACATAAGTACTCAACGACAGAGAATTGGCTACTCAAAAGCTACGGCTACTTACCTTCATCCACTGCTCGGCCTGGCAGATCGCCTCCAGATGCCTGGCCACCGTCGCCGGCTCGACAAGATCATCCGCGAGCAGCTCTATCCCGCCGCGACTACTCGCGGTGGCCTCCGTCATCGGCGCAGAGCGGATGGGCTCTGCGTCCTGGATCTCTGGGGAGCGGATAGCCACCTCCAGAGCTACTTCTGGTGACGTGGTGACCCCCTCTCCCTCGGCCGCTACGGCGGCCTCCTCGATGACTTCTTCCATAGGCTCGGGGGCTCCTCCCGCAGCCTCTGGGACCTATGGTGTCGACTTCTGCATCAGCACCCCCGCAGGGATGTCACCACCTTCAGCCTCAGCGCCTGCCAAAGAGAAGACAAGTGCATCAGCGACTACGACTACTCCTCGAGGAGCTCCATAGCTTCAGAAGAGTACTCACCTTCGACTACGCTGGCCTCCGGCAGCGGCGTTTCGGTAGCCGGCGGCTCGGGCACCGCCTTGGAAGCGGGAGCGGACTCCTCGGCGGGCGACGCGACTTCTTCCGCCACCGCTGAAAAGGGTTCATCTCCCTCCCAGGACAGATTCGTGGATTTCTTGCAGAAGCACACAATTAGTCGTCAGTCAACCTCGACGACTACAACAAGTACTACTCGGGAAGATGTAGTACTTACAAGTTCGACCGAACTATTGTCACGGCCGGGGCACCGAGGATGCTGGCAATGTCGACCAGTCCACCCTCGGCGGGCGCCTCCTCCTGCGCCCCTGCGAGCACCGCCTCCTCTACAAAAACGGCGGCCGGCGCAGTGCCCTCCTGCGCTCCTGAAGCCACCACCTCTTCAACGGCGGCTACGAACTCCGCGCTCCCCTGTGGAGCAGCGGGCTGGCGCTCCAACTGCGCCAAGAGCTCCTCGACAGTGGGGGCTGGACTACGACTTCCGGCTGGCTCCCCCACTATGTCCCACACGCCTTCGTCGCCCTCCTCGACGAGCTCCGCTGATGGCACCTCCTGCATACAAGGACGACTACCCATCAGCAAGGGTACTCGTGCGATGGGTACTCGACTACTCTAGTCAAGCCATCTTACCTCCTGAGGCGTGGTCCCTGAGACCTTAAGCTTCTTTGCGACCCGCTTCCGGGCGGGGTTGCGCGGCTTCCGTGGCGGCGCAGCCAGGCTAGCCTCCAGGCTAGTCGGGGGGTCTTGCACCAGAGGCACATGAGGTAAGCCTGGACGGCTAAACCTCGACCGCAACTGAAAGCAGTCCTGCAACGTCTCGTCGTCGTCGTCGTCGTCGGTGGTGTCCTCCACAATGACGGTGTCATCGCCTTCACCGACTTCTCGCCGCTCTTTTGCCTTCCCTTCCTTCGGGATCTCGATCCCGCTCGGGGGCGGCTGCGGCTCGGAGACGAACTTTTTCAAGTCATCCTGCAAGACACGAAGACATCAGCACGTCTACTCCAAGCAAGGACTACTCGACTAAGGGAGTACGACTACTCACCTCCTTTGGCGGGCGCGCGGCGGAGTACTCCTGGACAGGGCACGCCGTGTACGGCGGCATATCCTTGAAGATCCGCGACAGCCTCTCGATGATGTCGCTGTCGTCCAGCTCACCTCCGGGCATCCGCGACGTGTCGTCGTTGCAGGTGTACTCGAAGCCCAAGGTGCTCGAGCCATCAATTGCTCCACCCTCCGCTTCATGAAACTGAAGGCCACGTGCTCGGCCCTCAGTCCCGCTTCCCTGAGCACCTTGATGCGTGCCAGCAGCTCGGGAAGCTGGATCCCCTCCTGCATGGTGGGCTCCGTGTTCCACCACTCGCGGTGCCTGGGCTACCGTCTGCTCAGCTTCGGCAGGCCGGGGTGGTGGTTCGTGATGTAGAACCACCTTGTCTTCCAATCAGTGTTGTAGTCAACAAGCTTGTATGCCAGGTACCACTCCGCGGCGTCTTCTCTCAACTGGATGCCGGCTCCTCCGACTACCCTTGGGTTGGTGGCACTTGGTTGTGGCTTGACCCGGAAGAACTTCCGGAAAAGGATCCAGTGCGGCTTGATCCCAAGGAAGGCCTCGCAGAAGTGCACGAAGACCGCGGCGTGGAAGATACCGTTGGGGTTCAGATTCAGGTACTCGACTCCATAGTACCCGAGGAGACCCTTGAAGAAATCGCTGGCCGGGAGCGCAAGCCCGCTCTCCACGAACCGCGCGAACATTGGAATCTCATCCTCGGCCTTCTCCATTGGATATGGATCTCCAGCAGCGGCCCTCCACATGTCGACCTCTTTCTCCCGGATGAACCCGCTGTTCAGGAGGGCCAACAGATCTTCCGTCTTCACCTTGGACTTCTTCCACTCGCGGCTTGGATCAGCTCGCGGTGGAGACATTGGCGGCGCTACTCCGGTGGCGGCTGCGGCGGCCTCTTCGCGGCCCCTCTTCTTCCCGGCGGCCTTCGACGACTTGGACGGTGACGGCTTCATTCTCCATGTGCAGGGCGTCTTCACGCGCATCCGCTCGGGGGCTACCCTAAAAGCTCTGGGTGGCGGCGCGCTTGGATCTACTACGGCGGCAACGTGCGCTGCGAGTGGATCTACTTGAGATGGAATCGAAATGACTGCAGCTCGGATGGGTGAAAAACCCTAAGGGTTTTGGCTTCTATTTATAAGTCAAACCGGCTCTGCAACGGCCGGCTGGATAAGTCCACGCGCAGCTGACTCAGCGGCTAAGCGTGACCCTTCATATTCTACTAGTCGACGCGCCTCACCTCGGGGGCTCGGCTACTTCTATTCGACTACCTGGGAAGCGGCTAGTCTCAAGAGCATCTCAGGACACATTCTTCAAGATGACCCTTCAATTCGAGAGGAAGTACTCGACTCAAGGCTCGGGGGCTCCGTGCCACGTGTCCTTCCGTTTTTTCTCTCTGGATTTTTCGGGATTTTCTTGCCAAGACTTGAGATGGACCCTCAGCCAGAGCCTACAGCTCAACCTAAGGCTCGGGGGCTACTCCATATGGAGTGCGATTTTGCAAGTTGCACCTCCATAACGGCTTCGGCTTCAAGACAAGACGGGCATTTTTTGAAGACATTCGAAGGCAGTACTCGAGGACGCTTGAGACTACTCGAGAAGACTCCAGGATTGCTCAAACATTAGCTGGAGTACAATCCAGCCTCGGGATGCTTCGACTACTCTTGAGGACTTTTGACTTGTAGCACTCAGGGACACTTGAGGACTACTCGTTAAGTCCGTCAAGACTACTTGAAGCTATCTTTCTCGACTACAAAGTACTCGGGGGCTTGTCGTATGGACCTCCCTGGGCCCACTACCTCAGTGGGTACCAGGACCGACTACTCGGTGGGCCCCTGGGACTACCCGGCTTGCGCTACATGGCACCTGAAGGCGTGGAGCACAAGGACTGCAGAGGAGTAGTACTCGGTTAGGAAGCTGTACATGTACCGCACTATATGGAGGACTCCTAGACGTACTCAACTAGTACTCTCTCCCTACTCCGACTTGTAACCCTGCCTCCCGGACTATATAAGGCGAGGCAGGGACCGATCTCTAGGACCACCTCAACACATCTCACCTCATACAACCCACGGCGCACTATTGCACCATCTTGTAATCGTGCCCAATCAATCCAGAGCTACGCAGCATACAGGACGTAGGGTATTACGCACCTCGCGGCCCCAACCTGTCTAAATTGTGTGCCACGTGTCTCTTTCTTCAAGTTACCGATCTCGGCGAGGCCACATTCATCTACTTCGGGTACTCCCCTTAGTAGGTTGTCGGTCTAAAACACCGACACATGACCAGACAACCAACCCATCAACTTTCTCAGCTCATCATTCTCATCCTGCAAACGATCGACATAATGTGCAAGTTCCAAATTCTTCAAAGCATGCATTTCACAGGTAGAGCAAGATGTAGGAATTGGTTCTTTCAACTTAGCCTCAAGAAAAACAGTGTAGGCATGCATCTCATCAATTTTACCATGCAAGAAAGGGCAAGAAGAGCATGCACCTAGCAAAGCAGATCTAGACATATAATCAGCCACTTCAACCCTAAGCATATCTAGTTCCTCACACTTGGAGGCCTGCTTTTCCTTAAACAAGGCAAGATCAGCAAGGAAAATAGGACAATCAGCACATTCAACTTCATCAGAAACAACAGGTGAAGCTTTTAAAGAATCAATTTCAAGCCTAGCATCCAGATTCTCTATTTTCAGCTCAGCCACTCTAGTCATAGCATCCTCGAGTGAAGCCCTAAGCTCTTTCCTTATTTTTTTAGCCTCCCTAAGCAAATCATCACGATTATCACGCAACAAGACAAGCCGTTCATTCTCCTGACGCAAGATGGGAAGTTGATCACGCACCTTGTCGTCGGAATCAGAGTCCGAGTCGCTCTGTGTGCTCTTCTTACTGCCGGAGCTCAGCGCCATGGTGCAGAAGCCATCTTTAGCAAAGCAGCTCAGCCCGCTCAGATTCTTGGACGACTTCCTGCTCTTGCGACGATCACCTTCATCTTCACTGCTGCTTGAACTCGAGGTGGAGTACGCGGAACTGGAGTTGATGTCGCTCGCTCCAACCATTGCTAAGGCCTTGCCTCGGCTCTCCTTCTTCCTCGATCGTCTCTCGTCCTCGTGCTTGTTCTTGTGCTTGCTCTTGTGATCACGCCTCGACTGGTACTTGCCATCAGTCCTTGACGTGTGCTTGTAGCCGTCCTTGTTCACGATCTTCTCCGGGTTGTCGGCGACGAAGTGTCCCGGCTTGCCGCATTGGAAGCATGTCCTTGTGTTCCTCTTCATGTTCACTTGGTTCTCGTGCAGCCTCTCGAACCTCCTCGTCAGCAACGCCAGCTCGTCCTCTCCAAGCACGTCGAACTTCTTATCTGGCATAGACATCAAAGTGGACAAGGAGAACATCCTAGTGGATGGGTTAGTGTTAGCCTTTCCTTTAGAACCACAGACGACGGCGAGAATATGAGAGTCAGTCGGGCCCTTGATCTTGGCTGTCATGCCCCTATCCACCTTCGCCGACTTGAGCTTCGAGAACAGCTCGTTCACGGTTAGAGTGTCATACTTCTCCGACTCCACAATGGCCTCGAACTTTCCACCCCAAACCGTACGATCCAACGAGTGTAAGATCTTGACGGATCAATCATGATCATCGTATGGGAGCACGTCCACATTGGCCCTCATGTTGTTCACCACCACCGTGAATCTCTGAAACAAGGCATCGATGGACTCACTGGGGAGATGAGTGAAGTTCTCGTACTCTATCGGTAAGTCGCATACATCCGAGCCTGTACCTGAGCATTCCCAACATGAGCTTCCTTCAACACCGACCAGATTCTATAACCCAAGTGCTCGGTGTGCACCCTATGGAATTCAGACTAACACAAAACACGAAACAAGTAGTCGACCGCCTTGTTGTTAGCGTCGAACATGTCCCTCAATCCTGGAGCAAGGAAGTTCATCGGCTGGACATAGCATGTGTCCACCGTGACATCCCAAAGGATCTGACCCTTTCCGCGGAGGAACGCCGACATCCGCTTACTCCACATCTCGTAGATCTTTCCATCGAAGTGTGGAGGACCCGATCCCCGTTCCTGGTACGCCATCCTTGGATATTAGAATGGTTAGAGTCAATCAAGACCCGTAACTGGCTCTGATACCACTTGAAGGACCGATACGGCGAACCATAGAGGGGGGGAGTGAATGGGAGCAGATAAAAAATTTTCTCGAAGGAGATGGAGACTCCAACAAGACGAACACGGCTTCCAACACACGTCTCCGACTCACTACTCAAGTTGGCCAAGTCCACGCAGCCACTGGAGTGCTACTGAACCTAAGAACTAACTCCCAACCTCACAGACCCGAGAATGCAGCGGAACACAAAAGTCGAGTCCACTGACCTACACCGGTCAGACCGGTGAGCACCACCGGTCACACCGGTCCCTGCTGGTGAAAACTGGCGACTTCCACATAATAGCTCTACACCGGTCAGGCTGGTGCAACAAACCGGTCAGACTGGTCTCAGCCAGAAAGCCCTAAAATACCAAACAGACCTACCGAGCTCCAAACTGAACCAAACTCGAAACAACATCAACACAGAACAACAGCGAACACACTCAAACGTTCACTCGAGCAAAAACCCAATGAGGGTTGCACCGGTCAGACCGGTTAGACCACCGGTCAGACCGGTCTGGCGCTGCTACAGCTCCGTCTTCGGTTCTTCAGTCTTGGCTTTGTGGATCAACCAAGGAACCCAGTGGTTTTCTGTTGAACCACCGGAAACCCCGCGAACTCGGTGTAGCCTCCACCAATCTCCAATCATGACTTGGCTCCCATGCAGTCCCGGCTCGACCTTGGTTTTGAGGCTCAACCAAGAAACCGTCCATGACTTCATCTTGCTGTTCATGCCACCATGCGTCCCGCACTTGACTCCGCTGGCCACCGGGTCCCTCGAACGAAACCTACTTGTCTTCTCCACACCGGGAGGCATCACCAGCAACGACCTTTCGCGCTTGTTCTTCACCTGCACTAAGACCAGTCAAGCCGCAACCTGCACCTACAATACTTAGCCAAGAATCAGTCCACACAACATTGTCAATCACTCATCACACCAGTAAGCGACCATCCACCGGTCCTCGAACAACACATGGTCCTCAGTTAGTATCAAGGTTGAGCACATGAAATGCTCAGGAATGACTCGAATAACCCAAGAAAATCTCATCATAGGACCTCGACTCAAACTTATCAGGCCTACCCTTCTTGAGAATAAAGCACCGACAACCAAAAGCCTTGAAATGGATCACTCTAGGTGCTCGCCCATGCATGAGCTCATAGCACATCTTGTTCAAGAAGGCTCAAGACGTCATGCATGGGCGAGCACCTAGAGTAATCCATTTCAGGGCTTTTGGTTGTCGGCCTCTCACCGTTATATGAGACTACTTACTCCACTAGCCATGAGATCCCTAATGATGGAGGTGGATGAATATTATGCTTGATTATTCATATTGTACCACCTTGTCTGCAATAGATGGCTAATTTAGAAAAGAATAAACCCAATAGAACTTGTGCTAAAATCTTGAAAGTAAGGACATACTCTTTGTTACTTTTCAGCAAAGAAACATAGTGGCAAAAAAGCCTATCATGTCTAGAGTTTCTGAAGTAGTTATCACCGACGAGTAAGTCTTACTGAGTATTAGTAACTCAGCCTTGCTATAATCTGTTGCTCTAGGTAATGCCTTTGGTGATGTGTGGCCCGGAGAGATCCCGCCCGACTGGGAGCTGGAGTGGGTGGATGATGACGAATGAAGGCATCATGGTTGGCCTCCTGTGGTGTTCTCGCTTTCCGCTTAGTTTAATTCCGCTATTTTAAAAACTTTGAACTGTGTTGTCATGTAAAAGACTTCGTTTTGTAATAATTAAACACTTCGGGGTAAATTTCGGATGTTAATCATGTTGTATCTCAGGACTCGCCTTCGCGTGAGTTTTAATGCATATATGTCGATCCTTGTTGCTATTTAAGTGATTTACCGGGCGTTGACCCAGAGACTAACGACAAGATGATACTTTATTATCGCTTAATGACCAAAGTGGATTGGTTTAGGCGATTGTACGGTATTTTCCTGGGCGTGTTGTCACAGAAGACTAGGCCACACCGGTCTGACCCGTGCCTCTCACTAGTCTGACCGGTGCAACCCCTGTTGGGTTTTTTCTCGGGTGAACGTTTGGGTGTGTTCGTTGTTGTCCCGTGTTGCTGCTGTTTCGAGTTTGGCTCAGTTTGGAGCTCGGTAGGCCTGCTTGGTTTTTTGGGGCTTTCTAGCCTGGACTGGTCTGACCGGTGTGTTGCATCGGCCTGACCTGTGTACAGCTATTTTGTGGATGTCACCAGGTTTCACCAGCAGGGACCGGTCTGACCGGTGGTGCTCACCGGCCTGACCGGTGTAGGTCAGTGAGGCTCGAGTTTTGCGTTCAGCTGCAATCTCGAGTCTGTGAGGTTGGGAGTTGGTTCCTAGGTCCAGTAGCACTACAGTGGCTGCGTGGGCTTGGCCAACTTGGGTAGTAAGTCAGAGACATGTGTTGGAAGTCCTGTTCATCTTGTTGGAGCCTCCATCTCCTTCGAGAGGATTTTTTATCAGCTCCCATTCACTCCTCCCCCTCTTTGGTTCTTCGTATCGATCCTTCAAGTGGTATCAGAGCCGGTTACAGGTCTTGATTGACTCTAACCAATATAAGATCAAAGGATGGCGTACCAGGAACGGGACACAGGTCCTCCACACTTCAATGGCAAGAACTACCATATGTGGAGTAAGCGGATGGCGGCGTTCGTCTGCGGAAAGGGTCAGATCCTTTGGGATGTCACGGTGGACAATGGCTATGTCCACCTGATGAACTTCCTTGCTCCAGGATCGAGGGACATGTTCGACGCCAATAACAAGGCGGTCGACTACTTGTTTTGTGCTTTGTATCAGCCTGAATTCGATCGGGTGCACGCTGAGCATTTGGCTTGTAGAATCTGGTCGGTGTTGAAGGAAGCTCATGTTGGGAATGCCCAGGTTCAGGCTCGGATGTGTCCGACTTACCGGAGAGAGTACGAGAACTTCACTCATCTCCCCGGCGAGTCCATCGATGCCTTTTTTCAGAGGTTCACGGTGCTTGTGAACAACATGAGGGCCAATGTGGACGTGCTCCCGTACGATGATCATGATAGGGCTGTCAAGCTCATACACTCGTTGGATCATACGGTTTGGGGCGGAAAGTTCGAGGCCATTGTGGAGTCGGAGAAGTATGACTCTTTGACTGTGAACGAGTTGTTCTCGAAGCTCAAGTCGGCTGAGGTGGATAGGGGCATGACAGCCAAGATTGAGGGCCCGACTGGCACTCATAGTCTCGCCCTCATCGATGGCTTGAAAGTAAATTCTAACGCTAACCCATGCACCAGGATGTTCTCCTTGTCCTCTTTGATGTCCTTGCCAGATGAGGAGTTCGACATGCTTGGAGAGGACGCGCTGGCGTTGCTGACTAGACGATTCGAGAGGATGCACGAGAACCGGGTGAACTCAAGGATGAACTCGAGGATGTGTTTGAAGTGCAGCAAGGCCAGACACTTTTTCGCCAAGTGTCCGAAGGTGAACAACCACGACAAGCACAAGTTCAAGGACAAGAGGAAGAAGTTCAAGAAGAAGGATCATGGACATGGGAAGAAGACGCGGTCTCGAGACAAGATGAAGAGATCGAGCGACATCGAGTCCGACTCCGAGGACACGTCTTCAAGCTTGAGTGATGAAGACGAATAGGGTGACAAGAAGGAGAAGAAGAACCACGACAAGTATCTTAACGGTCTTTGTGTGATGGGCCTAAGCCTCAAGGATGATTTCTGCGGCATGACTTGCAGCTCCAGCAGCAAGAGAAGCCATAAGGACGCCTCGGACTTAGATTCCGAGGATGAGGTATGTGATGAGCTCTCTTCTTTGCGCAAGAAGAATGAGGAGTTGGTTGACTTGCTTGATAATCGTGATCACATGCTTAGAGAGGCTAACAAGCTTAGGAAAGAGCATAGAGCTTTGCTTGAAGATTCTAGGACTAGAGTGGCTGAGCTAGAAAATAGGTTCTTGATGGCAAGCTTGAAATTGTTTCTCTTAAGGATAGCCCTATGGTTTCCGATGAGATTGATTATGCTGATTGCTCTGTTTTCCTAGCTGATTCGACTGCTCTTAGGGAAAAGCATGCCTCCAAGTGTGAGGAACTAGATGTAGTTAGGGTTTAGTTGGCTGAGCTACAATCTAGACCCACTTTGCTTGGTGCATGTATTTCTTGCCCTGGTTTGCATTGAAAAATTGTTGAGCTTCGTTCTTGCATTGTTTCACTTGAGGCTGATTTCAAAGAGCCTATTCCTACTTCTTGTTCTACCTGTGAGTTGCATGCTATGAAGAATTTGGAACTTGCACAATGTGTTGATCATTTGCAGAATGAGAACTGCAAGTTGCGTGAAGTGCTAAGTTGGTTGTCCAGTCAGGAACCTCAGCTAGGTGTGTCGATTGCTAGCTATAAGTGCTTTGATGGTTGGGCTTTGGGATCTGATAAGTTTGGTGATAGCAGTGGTGAGGGAGAAGAGAAATTTGGGAATGTTCTAATTCCACCACAACCCACACCCGAAGACAAGTTTGCATCCAAGCCAAGCCAACCAAGAGAAAAACCGAGTGAGAAGGCAAATGAGAAGCCTAGTGAGAAACCAAGTGGGAAGCCTAGTGAGAAACCGTGTAAAGAGCCTCACCCCAAACCTAAGCCAAGACCAATCCGTTTCCATTGTGAGTTTTGTGGAAAGGATGGTCACAAGAGAGAGTTTTGCTATAAGGGAAAGAGAGAGGCAAGAATGGCTAAGGAGTGGGCAAATAAGGACAGGTAGCACCCTTCTCATGGTGTGCCTGAACCTCGTATGCCCCTGCTCAAGGAAAAGGGTTTTGTGCATACGGTTCCAGCATGGAGAGATAGGAGAGTCTCAGGTGGAGGCAAGTCTACTGGCCAAGGACACCAGCCAGACCGGTCAGAGTGACCGGTCAGACCGGTGCTAGGCAGAGTGCTGGAGAGTTTGATTTTTGTGGCCATGATGCTAGAGGGTTCAGTCCTTTCAGTCGTGGAACAGATGGTAGCACCTTGAGTCTGGTGGTGTTTAGTTTGCTGGATGTTCTCCACCTCGTGATCAATACGAGTATGGGAGAGGTCGCAGTTTTGAGTCTTAGAGGGGCTATGGACCACAAATTTTCATTCGTGGTACTCATACTCCTCGAATTAGACAAGAGTGGTCTTCCCATGGTGGTTCCAGGTTTGATAAGTTTGACAGGAGGGATCGCTATATTGACAGGCACGGTAGGATGAATGTTGCTAGCCCTACTTTCGAGGAAATGGCTCGACACTAGTTTGCCACTTTTGGAACTAACCCCAGTGTTGAGTCATTTGCTCGCTATCGCTCTTGGATTTGAGTTGCAGGTGGGAGGCTCGGAGAACATTTGGTTGATATCGGGGGTGGTTCTCCAGCCTCATATCCCGGTGGTGACATGTATGTACATCACTTTTGGGGATGATGGACAAGGACGAGTGAATTGTGAAGAAATGACCAAGGTAAGTAATTTTGTGACCTTCGAGTGTGTGGCCTTGGTCAAGCCACTTGGTTTGTTTCGCTCCTTGCCCCATCTCATGTGTAAGGTGAGCTTTGTATGCATTTTGACCTTAATGCATGAGTTTAGGGGGGAGGTTGTGTGCTTTATGTGCTCTTTGCCCTATCATGTGTACTAAGGGTGTGATTTGTATGCTCTTTCGCCCTAGTGCATGTGTTTATGCGGAGCTTGTGATTTTGGTGCTTCTTTGCTCTTTTGCCGGTGGTGTCGAGCCCTTTTTGCCTCCCCTCGAGGAGCCGGACGTTTGTGAGCTTTGTGTGTGGGAGCTCCTTTGTAGCATACGTATAGCTTTCCTTTGTGCATTTTTGCATTTGGCATGGCATATGTAACATGATGTATAGGCATCCTTGTATCTTAGATTGTATGCATTTTGTATCATATGCATTGGTTAGGAAAAGCTTCTCTCATATACATTGTTCACTATGGAATGATATTTATGTCTTTGTGAGCTTGTTTGGTAAGCTATAGTTAGTTTGGCTTAGCTCTTGATAATCTTGATTTATATCCATGGTTGATGGCTATGTTTTTGAAAAATGTCATGTGTATGCTTTCTTGTCAGTAAATGTCTTTATATGATCTTGTCATGTTTTAGGGTTTTGGCAATGCTTAATTTGTGGTTGGATAGCTTATTTTGATCACATGGGGCCAAAGGCTCATTTGCCATCATGAATGTTTAGCCCTCTTGCTTTATCTTGTGGAGGGACATAAGTTCCTTTTTGTCGCAAAGACATATCATGTACCAAATATGAATCTGAAAATGAAATGGAAATTGCTTGGAAAATGTGCTCCCATGTCATATGTGCTAAATTTAATTTGCTTTGGGTGATAAACCGTTGCATGATGCCTACCAATGAGAAGTCTCATATATAGAAGTAGGCACATGGCTTGGTGGCTTTGACATGACATGAGGTGCTTGTGGGTGTTTGCGATGGTCTTATGATTAGAATGGTTGTCCTAGCATGAAGTTTGTGTGGCTTTGCCATTTTGACATGTTTTTGCTCATGTTTAGGACTTTGCTCATGAGAGGGTAAATATTCGCAAAATTACTCAAATCCATCTTAGCTTCGTTCATTGGTTGTGAAACTTGGTGGTCATGAAGTTGATGTCAAGACGAAGCTATAGAGTATCTAACTTGCTCACTAGGACATGTGTGGCATCCTATGTTGATTTTTGTCTATTTGAGAAGCTCCAGGTTGCATTTTTCGCATTTTTGGCTTGATTCATGCATTGTCAACAAGGGGAGAAGTTTGAGCTTGAAATGGCTTGCTGCACGCATTTAGAAGATTTCCAAGTGGTTTCAAGCTATTTTTGACCTCTGGCAGTTGCCCAGGTGGCATCAGTCTGACTGATGGAGGGCACCGGTCTCACCGGTGTAGTTCCCAGGTGCTGGGCGATCTTGCCCACCGGTCTGACCGGTCTGACCGGTCTGACCGAGTTGAGCTGTTGTAGCTGCTCTATTTTCTTCAAGTGGTTTGCATGCATTCGTCCAGGGGGAGCTTGCATGTGTGCAGGGGGAGCTCTTTGTGGTTTTTCGAGCTTTGGTTTGGTGGTTTGCGCTCTTTGCTTGATCATAGTTTTATCTCGGATGTGTCAAGTCGTTGCCCTTGCCTAAAGGGTTCGAGACTTGTCTTCTTCAAGTGATCTTGCTCTTTGCTTTTGTTTGGCTTTCGATCGCTTGTTGGAGTTTCTTTTTATTCATTTCTTTTCTTTTTTTCTCTCTTGTTACTTTATGTGGGTGTTGTCTATGCACTCATCAAGGGGGAGATTGAAGACCATGTGTGGTTTGAGGACCGGTGGATGGTTGCTTCGTAGTGTGATGAGTGATTGACAACGTTGTGTGGACTGATTCTTGGCTAAGTATTGCAGGTCCAGGTTGCGGCTTGACTGGTGTTGGTGCTGGTGAAGAACAAGCGCGAAAGGTCGTCACCGGTGAGGCCTCCAGGTGTGGACATGACAAGTAGGCTTCGTTTGAGGGACCCTGTGGCCAGCGGGGTCAAGTGCGGGCTGCATGGTGGAATGAACAGGAAGATGATGTCATGGACGGTTTCTTGGTTGAGCCTCAAAACCAAGGTTGAGCCGGGGCTACGTGGGAGCCGAGTCATGAGTGGCGATTGGTGGAGGCTACACCAAGTTCTTGGGGTTTCCGGTGGTTCACCAGAAAACCACTAGGTTCCTTGGTTGATCCACAAAGCCAAGACCAAAGAACCGAAGAC
Organism: Cenchrus americanus; assembly: GCA_947561735.1. Lineage (NCBI taxonomy): Eukaryota > Viridiplantae > Streptophyta > Magnoliopsida > Poales > Poaceae > Cenchrus > Cenchrus americanus. Next base: position 124,276,204 of record OX387239.1, on the reverse strand, counting down.
AGAGATGCAGCAGCTCCAGACCGGTCTGACCGGTCTGACTAGTGTGCGACGACGCGCCGGAGACTTCGAAGTGGAGGACACGCGTCGGGATCACAAGGCTTGTGTTGAGGCTATGCAGGTTGCGGTCGTCGGGCATCCGTCCGATGGAGAAATGACAAAGATTTCCGAATTCGGCCTCGAGGGGCATGTATCCCTAATTAGCTAGTAAGGGTATTTTAGACTTTTGGTTGCCTCCATAAAACCCAAGAGGTGAGAGGATGCCATCCATCTCTTGGAACCCTAGTTCATTTTGCTTTGTTATTTTCCCTTCCTATTTTCTTATGATGTCCATAGGACTAGCTTGAGAGCTTCATGGTGAGATCTTGTGAGAGGTTTGGATGATCGGGCGTCATGCTAGACCTTGTATGAACCTCTTTGGTACGTACAGATGATTCGACGTGGTTCCTCAAGGCTTGGTTGTGGTGTTCCCGTTTTTTCTTGGTGGTGATTTTCGGAGCCCTCTCTTGGTGTGTTTTCGAGACCATGCTCTTAGGGATTTGGTGGGGGATGTATGTTTGAACCATTCGTGGTTCTTTTCCCTTTGATTCCCCTCCCAAATTCGTGAGTTAAGGGGCTCAATTTTGGGGTTTTCGGTGCTCTAGGGTCAGAGGAGTTTTTGGCAGGCTTTCTTTGATTCCTCTTGATTTAACAAGTTTTGGTGGACATAAACTTGGCTATGGACTCCCCGTGAGGTGTTCCTACTATCCCCGAAGTCTTGTGCAAGTCTGTGGAGCGATTTGGGAGATCGGGGTTTGGATTTGATGGTGTTGACCCGCGGGTGCTGTTCACCGCGAGAAGCCCAGGCCACACCAGTCTGACCGGTGCCTCTCACCGGTCTAACTGGTGCAACCCCTGTTGGGTTTTTTCTCGGGTGAACGTTTGGGCACGTTCGCTGTTGTCCCGTGTTGCTGTTGTTTCGAGTTTGCGTCAGTTTGTAGCTCGGTAGGCCTGTTTGGTGTTTTGCGGCATTCTGGCCTGGACCGGTCTGACTGGTGTGTTGCATCGGCCTTACCGGTGTAGAGCTACTTTGTGGAAGTCCCCGGGTTTCACCAGCAGGGACCGGTCTGACCGGTGGTGCTCACCGGCCTGACCGGTGTAGGTCAGTGATGCTCGAGTTTTGTGTTCCGCTGCGTCTCGAGTTTGTGATGTTGGGAGTTGGTTCCTAGGTCCAGTAGCACTCCAGTGGCTGCGTGGGCTTGGCCAACTTTGGTAGTAAGTCGGGGACGTGTGTTGGAAGCCATGTTCATCTTGTTGGAGCCTCCATCTCCTTCGAGAAGAATTTTTATCGGCTCCCATTCACTTCGCCCCCCTCTCTGGTTCACCGTATCGGTCCTTCACTAACCTAGTCATGGAGACTTGCGAGGTTACCTTCGAGGAGACACAACCATGCAATTCGTCTGTCTTTGACTGTGCAGGTGATAACGAAGTTTGCAACAAGATCTTTGAGGACGAGGAGGATGATGCTGGAGAGGATGATGGTGAAGCTCCAGCCACGCATGTACCCTATACTTCCACTAAGACGAGTACGGTGCAGTATGGTCCATCCCCTACACCGCCCATGATCCTGCAAGATCAAGTGGAAGCAGCTGCTGAGGGGGAGGTTTTCCCCAGACGAGAGGCACCGAGGCGCGTTCAAGTTGATCATCCACCCTCAAGAATCATCGGCGACATTATTGAACGTATGACATGGTTGAGGTCCACAAATGCTTCTCACTTTTCTCATTCAGCTTTTGTTGCTACCTTTGAGCCGAAAGACATTGGACACGCTCTATCTGATCCTAATTGGGTGAATGTCATGCATGAGGAGTTAGAGAATTTTGAGAGAAACCAAGTGTGGGAGCTAGTAGAGCCACCACCAAACTGCAAACCTATTGGGACAAAATGGGTGTGGAAAAACAAAGAGGGATAAAATGGCGAGGTGGTGAGGAACAAGTCGAGGTTGCTTTCTCAGGGTTATAGCCAGAAGGAGGGGATATACTACGAGGAAATATTTGCTCTTGTAGCCCGTTTGGAGGCAATCAGGATTCTTCTAGCATTTTCTGTGGCTAAAGGATTCAAGTTGTACCAAATGGATGTGTAGAGTGCCTTCTTGAATGGGTTCCTATAGGAGGAAGTTTATGTGAGGCAACCACTTGGGTTTGAGAGTGTTGAGTTTCCCCACCGAGTGTACAAGTTGAGGAAGGCCTTGTATGGGCTGAACCAAGCTCCCAGGGCATGGTATGATAGGTTAAGGGGGTTCTTGTTCAGCAAGGGGTTTGAGATGGGCAATGTTGATAATACTCTTTTTCTCCTCAGGCAGGGTGATGATATCCTAATTATTCAGGTGTACGTGGACGATATTGTCTTTGGTGTCTTGTCTAACTCTTTGGTTGCGAGATCTGCAGAGGATATGAGCAAAGAATTCGAAATGTCCATGATGGGAGAGTTGCAGTTCTTTCTCGGTCTTCAGATCAAGTCGGCGAAGGAGGGAACATTTGTGCATCAAGCCAAGGACACTAAGGACATCCTTAAGAAGTTCAAGATGGATGACTCGAAGCCCCTGTCGACACTGATGAGTATGACTATAGCGCTCGACGCGAACGAGGACGGATATCCCGTGGACCAAAAGGAGTACCGAAGCATGATCGGCTCCCTCATGTACTTGACGGTGACGAGGCCGGACATCCAGTTTTCTGTGTATCTGTGCGCTCGTTTTCAGGTGTCGCCAGGGACTTCACAATGGCAAGCCGTCAAGCGGATCTTCAGGTATTTTCTATACACTCTTGAGCTCGGTCTTTGGTACTCGGCGTCCTCTTCCCTTTCGCTTCTTGGTTTTTCGGATGCCAATTTTGTGGGGTGTCGAGTCGATAGGAAATCGACTTTGGGTACTTGCCAGTTTCTGGGATCTTCGCTTGTTTCTTGGTCTTCTCTCAAACAATCTAGTGTAGCCTAGTCTACCATAGAAGCTGAGTATATTGTTGCTGCTAGTTGTTGCTCACATCTGCTTTGGATCACATACACGCTGAGTGACTTTAGTGAGGAGTGTTCCCATGTACCTTTCATGTGTGATAGCACGAGTGCCATTAGTGTTGCCAAAAACCCCGTGCTCCACTCCAGAACCAAACATATAGAGGTGAGGTACCACTCCCTGAGAGAAAATGTCGAGAAGGGAAACATAGATATCATTCGTGTGCGAACTGAAAAGCAGCTTGCTGATATCCTAACCAAACCTTTGGACCAAGCTTCATTTGTGCGTTTACGAGGAGAGCTTGGAGTCATTTTTCCTTTTTGAGCTTTGGTTGGGAAGGTTGATGTACATATGAAGGATCAGATGGCGACTAGAGAGGGGGGAGTGAATAGGAGCCGGTAAAAATTCTTCTCAAAGAACCCGGCCTATACCCTAGTCAAATCCCGGTCACACACAAGTGATGGATCGAATCACACACCAATCACCAAGACAACGATGTTATGGATCAACCTCCAGTCTTAGGAACGATTCCTTGAAGCACACGCGGAAGCACAAGAAAGAAAAGGAGGAATCGAACCAAGAAGCAAAACACTCCGGCCAGGCAGGGCGGACCGTCCGCGATGGGCCACGCGGACCGTCGGGCAGGGCACCGCGGACTGTCCGCTCCCTTGCCGCGGACTATCCAGCCTGAGCCGCGGACCGTCCGTTAAAGCGAACAGAACCTCCAGTAGCGAACCTCGAAAAACGGACCGTCCGCGAGGAGCATGCGGACTGTCCGCCAGGCACCATGGACTGTCCGCCCGGTACACGCGGACCGTCCGAAACTTCGTCCAACCAAAACTCAAAACCACGACAGATCGAAACGAAAGGCGAGCACGAACACGAAGAACACCCGACGAACACGTGCGGCGCGGACGGTCCGCCAGGACGACGCGGACCGTCCGCGAGGCACGGACAGAGCAGAAAAACAGCCCGACCTCGAAGGTCAACTCCCCGAAATCATCATCGGATTTCCCAAACGGTTGAAGCTGTGAAGACAAGGGTTTGGGGACTTGAAAAGCGTCACACAAGAATGCTATAGCCCAAAAATCTTGCCTCCTAACTCCCTAAATCACCGGGAATCGCGAATCCTTTGAGCACCACCAAAAACCAGAGCACCGAACGAAAATCCTTGAATCGAAGTGGTTTCCCGGCGTTTGAGGGCACAAGATCAATCACAAAGATGCACGAGACATCTATCCTTGTTTCCCTCAGAGAAATCCGGGGAGAAACCCACTCAAACAAGCACAAAAAGACCACGAAAAACACAACTCCTAATCTTCTATACAAACCAAGAAAAGTTCACAAGGTCTAGCATGCCGCCCTAGCATCCATCCCTCTCAACAAATCTCTCATGAAGCCCTCATGCTAGCCTAGAGAAAATGGAGAAGAAAATAGCTATGAAAATGAGAAATGGGAGGGGAGAAATGAAACCCTAAGTCACGGAGAGAGAGAGAGCCATCCACACACACTCATGGCTTATATATCAGGTCCCGCCGGAGCGGTAAATGACTCGACTACCCCTAACTTAACTACTGGCGATACAACCCACGTAGGGGCATTTAGGTAATGTTTTGGGGTCTTGCCATCGGACGGCCACGCCTTTGCCGCACCCCGCGTCCTCCCGACGCAAGCCATGCGATCCCACCGTGTGTCCTCCGCTTCGAAGCTTCCCGACACGCCCGGATCCCGTCTCCGTCGTGATGGGCCCTCGGACTTGGTTTTGAGGCCCAAACCAAGAAACCGTCCTCCGATGGTTTTGTGGGCAAACCACCAAACCCCGCATGCTCGGTCCGGCCTCCCGCCAAGCCTCTTGACTCGACCGCCACCGTGCACCGGCTCGATCGTCCATGACTTCGTCTTGCTCGTCTCGCCACCATGTGGCCCGCACCTAGTCTCGTCGTCCACTGGGTCCCTCGAACCGAGCCTACTTGTCTCTCCATCTCCCGGAGGCCCCTCAAGGCTGAAGACCTTTCGCGCCCGTTCTTCACCTACAACAACACGAACTAGGCCGCAGCCTATACCTGCGCACTAAGCCAAGAGTCAGTCTAACACCCGTTGTCAATCACTCATCACTGAGGAGCGGTCAACCACTGACCACCGGGACGCTCCTGGTCCTCAATCTCCCCCTTGATGAGTACATTGACAACACACAACGCGAAATAAAATTCAGAGAAAGAAAGAAAGAAGAAAGAAAAAACAAAGAAGCGCAACTCATGTCCAAAACCAAAGAAAGGCAAAGAAAGGTCACAAGCCGAGCAAAGCACAAACTCCACACTGGAATCAGCAAGAAAGCTCCCCCTGAACAAATGCAAGCTCCCCCTGAACATGTAGATGCAAACTTCCAAATTTTAGCTCACCTCTTCTGAATTTGCATTAAGCTCACCTCTTCTCCCCCTTGTTGACAATGTATGAATCAAGGTGAAATGCAGAAATGCAAAACAAAGCATATAAACATCTACATGAGCTTCTCAAATAGGCCAAATCTAGTGTCAAAGGCTAAAAATGAGACAAAGATCACACATATGAATCATAGCATAGTCAAAGCAGTGCCACAAGTAATATATGAAAATACAAGCATGTGACAAAGCAAAATTTTCAGATTTAAGCGATTTTACCAAAAGAAGACTCGCTTCACATGTAAAAGCCTATCCATGTCACACTTGAGCCACAAACATGCATACCATTCAAAGATCATACAAGGATAGCAATTTCTTAGCAAAAGATCATGGCAAACACCCATAAAGAAAAGCATGTCATGTCAAAGCTCATGAGCCATGTGCCCACTTCGGGGAGACTTCTCCACTGGTGAACATCATGCAACATGTTTTGCACCCATATGTGAAAGACATTTTAAGCATAGACATGATGGATGGAGCATTTTTCAAGCATACACACTTCTTTTCAAGATTAATTCATTTCATGGTACATGATGTGCCTTTGCGGCAAAAAGAAGCTTATGCTCCCCCATGAATGCAACATAGGCTAAACATTCACAATGATATTCGGCCGTTGGCCCAAATGCAAGAAAAAGACATCCAAGCACAATCTAAGCATAGAAAGCACATTTAGACCAAAACGTGACATGGATACACTACTACACATGAGTGGAGCACATTTCACCAAAAATTAGTCAAGATTAGCATTTATTTCAAAAAGGGCTATCTCACCACACATATATCTCAAATATTTCAAGAGCATAGCCTCACATCACCATTTCTCCACACATATGACCAATATCTCACAAATAACCAAAGAGACTCAAATAAGGCATATGAAAGAAGCTCATCATCCTAAAATGCAATATGATACAAATGCAACATGATATATGACAAGATGACTATCCTACCATGGTTTGTACATCAAGCAAAACATGTGTATACATCAAAGTAAAAACATGGTATGATACACATGGTACAAGAAAAACCCCCAAGAATCAACTAGAAAGGGCAACAAACCCCAAGTTCCCCCCGCAAGCGCACAAATGTAGCTTGGTCGAGAGGCTTTGTAAAGAAGTCGGCTAGCTAATCTTGGGTAGGGACATGAGTCAACACAATGGTTCCTTTTTCCACATTGTCCCTCAAGAAATGATACCTCACTTCTATGTGTTTGGTTCTGGAGTGAAACACTGGGTTTTTGGCTATGCTTATGGCACTGGTGCTATCACAAAGAAGTGGGATATGGGTGCACTCCTCACCAAAGTCTCTCAAAGTATATGAAATCCACAACAGCTGGGAACAACAACTCGCAGCTGCAACATACTCCGCCTCTGTGGTAGACTGAGCTACACTAGACTGCTTGCGGGAAGATCATGAAACCAACGAAGACCCAAGAAACTGGCAAGTGCCAGAAGTAGACTTCCTCTCGACTCGACAACCAGCAAAATCCGTATCGGAAAAACCATGAAGAGAGAGAGTCGAGGAGAAAGAATACCAAAGGCCGAGACCCAGGGCAGATTGTAGGTACCTGAAAATCCTCTTGACGGCCTGTCGATGTGATGTCCTCGGCGAAGCCTGAAAACGACCGCACAGACACACACTGAACTATATGTCTGGCCTCGTCGCCGTCAGGTAGAGAAGGGAGCCGATCATGCTCCTGTACTCCCGCTGGTCCACTGGTTCTCCGTCCTCGTCCGCATCCAAAGTGGCCGTACTCCCCATGGGAGTCGACATCGGCTTCACATCTTGCATCTGGAACTTCCTCAGCATGTCTTTCATGTACTTGGTCTGGTGCACAAAAGTTCCGTCCTTCACTTGCTTGATCTGCAGCCCGAGAAAGTACTGCAACTCGCCCATCATGCTCATCTCGAACTCCCTGCTCATCTCATCTGCAAACTTGGCAACAAGGTTATGTGACGAGCCACCAAAGACAATATCATCCACGTATATAAACAATCAACAAGTCATTTCCATGCTTGAGGAGAAACAAGGTCCTATCCACGGTACACATCACAAACCCTCTGCTCAACAGAAAACCTCTCAATCTCCCATACCAAGCACGGGGCACCTGTTTCAACCCGTACAGAGCCCTTTTCAACCTGTACACCCGGCGGGGGTACAACTCGCTCTCAAACCCAGGTGGCTGCTTCACATACACCTCCTCCTCTATGACCCCATTAAGAAAAGCACTCTTCACATCCATTTGAAAGAACTTGAATCCTTTAGCCACGGCAAAGGTTAGAAGGATTAGAATTGCCTCAAGACGGGCCACAGGAGCAAAGGTCTCCTCATAGTCGACCCCCTCCTTCTGACTAAACCCCTGAGCAACAAGTTTGGACTTGTTCCTCACAACCATCCCATTCTCTCCCTCTTTGTTCTTCCAAACCCACTTGGTTCCTATGGGATGGCAATTTGGAGGTGGTTCAACTAACTCCCACACCTGGTTCCTCTCAAAGTTTTCCAACTCCTCATGCATAGAATTGACCCAGCTTGCATCAGATAAAGCGTGTCCTATGTCCTTGGGCTCAAAGGTGGCAACAAAAGCAGCATGAGCAAAATGAGAGGAATTCCCGGACCTTGAGCGTGTAGTACGTTCGTCGATGTCCCCAATGATCTTCGACAGGGGATGCACTTCTTGAATCCGCCGGGGAGCCTCACGCCTCGAGACTACCTCCCCCTCACCTTCAGCTTCTCTCGCCTAGTCCTCTTGTCGCACCGTCGTTGTCCATGAAGTAGACGGTCCACGCTCCATAGTGGTCGAAGGGGAAGTAGTGGGTACACACTCAGCTTCAGGCGCATGGTTCTCTCCATCATCATCTCCAGCTTCATCCTTCTCCTCTTCAAAGAGGTCCTCGGCCATCTCCTCATCACCTGCACATTCAAAGCCAAGAGAGGTACATGGCATTGTCTCGTCGAAGGTTACCTCGCAAGTCTCCATGATTTTGTTAGTCTCAAGGTTAAGCACCCTATAGGCTCAAGAGTGGTTAGCATATCCAAAGAAAATACCATCACTAGACCTAGCCTCAAACTTGTCGAGTTTTCCCTTCTTAAAAATAAAGCACTTGCAGCCAAAGACTCAAAAATGACTCACCTTAGGTGTCCGACCATGCATAAGCTCATAACAGGTCTTATTCTTGAAAGTTCGCAATAAAATCCTGTTGGAAACATGACATGCCGTATTGACCGCCTCAGCCCAATACCTCCTAGGAGTCCTGTGCTCATCGAGCATCGTCCTAGCCATCTCACAAAGAGTCTGATTTTTCCTTTCCACAACTCCATTTTGAGGGGGCACATAAGGGGTCGAATACTGATGTTCAAGACCTAGATCACGACAAAAAGGCATCAAAACGAGAGTTCTTGAACTCTGAGCCATTATCACTGCGGATAGCTCGAATAGCATTCCCATGCCTCTCGTTTTTCAACCTCACGATCAGATCTCGAACAAAACCAAATGTCTCACTCTTATCTTCCAAGAAAAACACCCAGGCATAGCGAGAGTAATCGTCCACCACAACAAGGACATACCACTTCCCACCCACCGAGCGAACTCGAGCTGGCCCAACAAGGTCCATATGCAACAGCTCTGTCGGACGCTCGGTCATGACATCGGTCAGGGGTGGATGGGGAGTGGCTACCATCTTGCCATGCCTACACGGAGCACAAACCAAATCCTTCTCAAGCTTCAACCTCGGCAATCCTCGGACAAGGTCAACACCACTCAAGCAGGAAACCAAATCAAATCTCAAGTGTCCCAACCGCCTATGCCATTTCCACAAATCAGAAGAAGGACCAGCCATCAAACAGCGAGCAGGGCCCAAAGAACGAGAGAAATCAGCCCTGAAAATCTGACCCTCGGGGATGATCATACAGACAAGATCACCTCGAGAATCCAGCAAACGAGACTCACCAGACTTGAAACGCACCTCAATACCCTGATTAAGCAATTGAGAAACCGAAAGAAAATTGAAACCCAAAGACTTCACAGGAGCAACTCTCTTCAACGTTACCTTGTCACTCACATGCACAACACCCTCAGAAATCACCCTTCCTCGTCCATTGTCCCCAAATGTGATGTACATCTTTTCCTTCACTGGGGTGAGGCTGGAGAACCACTTCTTATCTCTGGTCATGTGTCGGGAACATCCGGAGTCGATCAGCCAAATGTTCTCCAAGCCTCCTGCCTGTAGTCAGAAATAAGAACGAGAGTGAGCTAACGACTCGACACTGGTGTTAGCACAAAGAAAGTTAAACCAGTGTCGAGCCATCTGCTCAAAAGAGGGGTTAGCAAACATCATTCCCTTGCCACCAAACTTCCCATGTCCCATGGGAGGAGTACGAGCACCACGAGGGGGAAAACGTGGTCCGTAGTTCCTCTAGAACCCAAAGCTGCGATCATCTCCCCTAAACCCGTATTGAGGACGAGTAGGGGGACGACCAGCAAAACCACCACGAGCCCGACCAAACCTCTCACCAGCACGCACACCATCATCTCTCTTAACAAACCTACCACCCTGAGCTCCAACTCTACCAACACTCTTCACACTTCCCGCACCCCGTGGAAGTGGCACTCTAGGCTCAGGAATACCATGAGACTGGCGATACCTGTCCTGGTTTGCTTGCCCCCTAGCAAGCCTCTCACCCCACTTCCTCTTGTAGCAAAACTCCGCCTGGTGTCTCTCCTTGCCACAATACTCACACTTGAAGGGGATGGGTTTTGGTTTTGGCTCTGGCTTCTCTCTAGGCTTCTCACCCTTCTCACTCACAGACTTCACCGGTTTCTGGAAGTCATTTGTTTTGGGTGGAAATTTGGGTGGATATTGGGTTGTGTCAAGCTTGTTGCAAAGATGGTTGGGTTTTGGTGTGAAAGTATTCTTGGGTGCTTTTGGAAGTGGGACTTGGATGGCTCCGATCACCTCAAACTCGGGGTTAGACTCAACACACTTCTCATACACACTCTCCCCACTGTTCCCTCCCACTTTCTCACCCAACTTCTCAAACCCCAAACCACGACCATCAGCTCTCTTGAACTCCTCAATCATGATTTTCAATTGATGTTCCTGCCCAGACAACCAACCCAACACCTTCCTCAAATAGTCATTCTCCTCATAGATGACATCCAAACGGGGAGTAAGTTCAAGATTGCGCAAAGTAACTTCATCACAACTAGTGCATGCATTGACAACAGGAGATTTCAAAGAAGCTTCCAAAGAGCTAATAGTAGAACGAGTATAAACAAGCTTAGCATGCATAGTAGGACATGATTTACTGAGGACCAGGAGCGTCCCAGTGGTCGATGGATGACCGCTCCTCAGTGATTAGTGATTGACAACGGGTGTTGGACTGACTCTTGGCTTAGTGCACAGGTGTAGGCTGCGGCCTAGTTCGTGTTGTTGCAGGTGAAGAACGGGCGCGAAAGGTCTTCAGCCTTGAGGGGCCTCCGGGAGATGGAGAGACAAGTAGGCTCGGTTCGAGGGACCCGGTGGACAGCGGGACTGGGTGCGGGCCACATGGTGGCGACACAAGCAAGACGAAGTCATGGACAAGCGAGCCGGTGCACGGTGGCGGTCGAGTCAAGTGGTTTGGCGGGAGGCCGGACCGAGCACGCGGGGTTTGGTGGTTTGCCCACAAAACCATCGGCGGACGGTTTCTTGGTTTGGGCCTCAAAACCAAGTCCGAGGGCCCAACACGACGGAGATGGGATCCGGGCGTGTCGGGAAGCTTTGAGGCGGAGGACACGCGGCGGGATCGCATGGCTTGCGTCGGGAGGACGCGGGGTGCGGCAAAGGCGTGGCCGTCCGATGGCAAGACCCACAAACATTACCTAAATGCCCCTTCGTGGGTTGTATCGCCAGTAGTTAAGTTAGGGGTAGTCGAGTCATTTACCACTCCGGTGGGACCTGATATATAAGCCATGAGTGTGTGTGGATGGCTCCCGCTCTTCGTGACTTAGGGTTTCATTTCCTCCCTCCCATTTCTCATTTTCGTAGCCATTTTTCTTCCATTTTCTCTAGGCTAGCATGAGAGCTTCATTAGAGATTTGTTGAGAGGGATGGATGCTAGGGCGGCATGCTAGACCTTGTGAATCTTTCCTGGTTTGTATAGAAGATTCGGAGTTGTGTTTCTCGTGGTCTTTTGTGCTTGTTTTCGTGCCTTTGTTCCCGGTGTGATTCCGCGGATTTGAGTGGGTTTCTCCCCGGATTTCTTTGAGGGAAACATGGATAGATGTCTCGTGCATCTTTGTGTTTGATCTTGTGCCCTCAAACGCCGGGAAACCACTTGGATTCGAAGTTTCTCGTTCGGTGCTCTAGTTTTTGGTGGTGCTCAAAGGATTCGTGATTCCCGGTGATTTAGGGAGTTAGAACGCAAGATTTTTGGGCTATAGCATCCTTGTGTGACGCTTTTCAAGGCCCCAAACCCTTATCTCCATAGCTTCAACCGTTTGGGAAATCCGATGATGATTTGGGGGAGTTGACCTTCGAGGTCGAGCAGTTTTCTGCTCTGTCCGTGCCGCGCGGATGGTCCGCGGAGTGGTCGCGGACGGTCCGCGGGTGGCGTGTTCGTCGCGTGTTCGTTGTGTTCTTGCGCGTCTTTGCTTTCGATCCGGTTTGGCTTTTGGTTTTTGTTGCAGCCGGTTTGCGGACGGTCCGAGCATGAGTAGCAGACGGTCCGCGACCCACGCGGACGGTCCGCCCGGCCTTGGCGGACGGTCCGTTTTTCTCAGGTCGCTTCTGGTGGTTCTGTGTGCTTTAACGGACGGTCCGCGGCGTAGGGCCGGACAGTCCATAGGGTTGGCGCGGACGGTCCGCGACTTCAGGCTGGACAGTCCGCGAGGCCAGTGCGGACGGTCCGTCCCTCCTGGCCGGACGGTCCGCCAGAGCCTGTGCGTTTTGCTTCTTGGTTCGATTCCTCTCCTCCTTCTTTCGTGCTTCCGCGTGTGCTTCAAGGAATCGTTCCTAAGGCTAGAGGTTGATCCATAACCTCGTGGTCTTGGCGATTGGTGTGTGATTCGATCCATCGCTCGTGTGTGACCGGGGTTTGACTAGGGTAGAAGCGACGTAGATGTTGGATGTTCCAAGCGTTGGTGAGCTCTTCACCGTCCTCGTTGGCCAGCTTGTACGTGCCGGGCTTGAGTACCTTCGCCACGACGTAGGGTCCCTCCCATGTGGGCGATAGCGTGTGGCGCCCTCGGTTGTCTTGGCGTAGACTTAGGACCAAATCCCCCTCGCTGAAGTCCCGTCGACGTATCTTGCATGCATGGTAGCGCCTTAGGGACTGTTGATACCTTGCGGAATGCATCAAGGCCACGAGGCGTGCCTCGTCCAGCTGATCCAGCGAGTCCTCGCGGACTCGCTGGTTGGCATCCTCGTCATAGCCTCGAACCCTGGGCGATCCGTATTCTAAGTCCGTGGGGAGGACGGCCTCCGCGCCATGGACTAGGAAAAACGGGGTGAACCCGGGTGGCTCGCTCGGGGGTGGTCCTTAGGCTCCACACAACCGCTGGTAACTCTTGGAGCCATTTTCGCCCAGATTTGTTTAGCCGGTCGAAAATTCTGGGCTTAAGGCCTTGTAAGATCATGCCGTTGGCACGCTCTACTTGGCCGTTGGTCTGTGGGTGTGCCACAGCTGCCCAATCCACACGGATGTGGAACTTGTCGCAGAACTCCAAGAATTTCCTGCCCGTGAACTGGGACCCGTTGTCGGTGATGATGGAGTTTGGCACTCCGAAGCGGTGAACGATGTCGGTGAAGAATGTTACCGCCTGCTCTGCCCTGAGATTCGTGATGGGGCGCACCTCCACCCACTTGGAGAACTTGTCGATCGCGACCAACAAGTGGGTGAAGCCCCCGGGCGCCTTCCGCAGGGGCCCGACGATGTCCAGCCCCCACACGGCAAATGGCCACGTTACGGGGATGGTCTGCAGGGCATGGGCGGGTAGGTTGGACTTGCGGGCGTAGAACTGGCACCCTTCGCAAGTGCGTACGATCTCGCTGGCGTCCGCGACCGCGGTAGGACAGTAAAAGCCCTGGCGGAACACGTTGCCGACGAGGGTGCAGGGCGCGGCTGATGACCGCAGATCCCCGCGTGGATGTCCCGCAGGAGTTCGCGCCCTTCAGGGAAGGGCACGCATCGCTGCAGGATGCCAGAAGCGGCGCGCTTGTACAGCTCGCCATCAACGAGGGCAAAGGACTTGGCCATCCTGGCGATGCGCCTGGCCGCGACCCGGTCCGCGGGGAGTTCCCCTTGAGCCATCCAGGAGATGTATTTGTCACGCCAGTCCGTTTTGACAGGAGCCGGCTCGATGTCCATCACGTCAGCCTCGTGGGAGCCATACCCCTCGAGGAGGGAGAGCACGTACGCCTCGTTCGAGGGGTCCTCGTCCATGGGTTCCGCACCCGTTGGATTCGAGGGAGCCCCGAGGGTTCCTCGTGACTCGAGGGGTGGGGCTCGAAGACGACCGAGGGCTGAGTGACGTCGCGCGCGAAAACGTTCGGGGGGACGGTGATCCACCCGGACGCAATCTTGGCCAGCTCGTCCGCCTCCTCGTTGTACCGGCGGGGCACATGGTTGAGCTCGATGCCGTAGAACTTGTCCTCGAGGGCTCGCACGGCTTTGCAGTAGGCCTCCATCTTGTCGTCATGGAAGCTCGCATTCTTCATGACTTGATCGATTACGAGCTGCGAGTCCCCCCACGCGTCGAGGTGCTTGACGCCTAACTCAATGGCGATTTTGAGGCCACAGAGGAGGGCCTCGTATTCGGCCATATTGTTAGATGCGGGGAAGTGGAGGCGCACCGCGTACCGCATGTGATCCCCGAGGGGCGACACGAAGAGCAGGCCCGCGCTCGCCCCTGTTTTCATCACCGAGCCGTCGAAGAACAAAGTCCAGCACTCTGCTTGGATCTGTGGCGGCGGCAGCTGCATATCCGTCAACTCAGCGACGAAATCTGCCAAGATTTGGGATTTGATGGCCTTGCGCGGGGCGTAGGCAAGCGTCTCGCCCATCAGCTCCACGGACCACTTGGCGGTCCTGCCCGCAGCGTCGGGATTGCGGATGATCTCCCCAGCGGGAAGAAGGAGACCACCGTGACGGGGTGGGCCTCGAAGTAATGGTCGCGGCGACGTAGAGCTGTATGGGCTCGCCGTCCTGCGGCGGCATGAGGACTGGGGCGTGCGCTAAGGATGCCTTCAGCTTGTCGAGCGCGTCCTGGGCCTCGGTGGTCCAGGAGAAGCGCTCGTGCTTCTTGAGGAGGCGATAGAGGGGCAGGCCCTTCTCGCCGAGCCTCGAGATGAAGCGGCTCAGGGCAGCAAGGCACCCCAGCACCTTTTGCACCCCTTTGAGGTCCAGGATCGGGCCCATTCGTTCGAGGGCCGCAACCTTTTCAGGGTTGGCCTCGATTCCCCGTTGGGAGACAATGTATCCTAGGAGCATGCCTCGCGGCACTCCAAAGACACACTTTTCGGGGTTTAACTTGACCCCATTGGCCCGTAGGCAGCTGAACGCGATGCCAAGGTCGCCAACCAGGTCGTCCGCCTTCCTGGTCTTCATGAGGATGTCATCCACATACGCCTCGACTGTCCGCCCGATGTGATCTCCAAAAACGTGTTGCATGCAGCGTTGATACGTTGCACCTGCGTTTCGGAGGCCAAATGGCATCGTGACGTAGCAGAACATCCCGAACGGCGTGATGAACGAAGTCGCGTGCTGGTCGGACCCCTTCATCTTTATTTGATGATACCCGGAGTAAGCATCAAGGAAGCAAAGCAATTCACACCCAGACGTTGAATCAACGATTTGATCAATACGTGGCAAAGGAAAAGGAACCTTAGGACATGCTTTATTAAGACTAGTGTAGTCAATACACATCCGCCACTTCACGTTCTTTTTCTTTACAAGCACAGGGTTGGCTAGCCACGTTGGGTGGAACACCTCCTTGATGAACCCGGCCTCGAGGAGCTTCCGCAGCTCCGCTCCGATTGCCCGTCGCCGCTCCTCGTCGAAGCGGCGCAGCCGTTGCTGCACGGCGCGGGCGTGAGGCAGGATGTCAAGGGAGTGCTCGGCGACCTCCCTCGGGATGCCTGGCATATCCGAGGGGCTCCACGCGAAGATGTCGGCGTTGGCGCGGAGGAAGTCGACGAGCACCACTTCCTATTTGGGGTCGAGGGTGGAGCTGACCCTCAACGCCTTGCCCTCGGGGGCAGAAGGATCGAGGGGGACCTCCTTGGTCTGCTCCGCGGCCTCGAAGGTGCCGGTGTGCTTGGCGGTGGAGTCGAGGTCGTCGTTGACCATCTTCTCCAAAGTGGTCACCAGTGCTTCATCCAGCGCCAGTGCCTCTGCGTGCTCTACGCACTCGACGTCGCAGTCGAATGCGTGCTCGATGGACGAGCCCACGGTGATGACGCCGTTTGGTCCTGGCATCTTCATCTTCAAGTAGGTATAGTTGGGGACCGCCATGAATTTGGCGTAACAGGGTCGCCCAAGTAGAGCATGGTAGGCTCCTTTGAACCCTACCACCTCGAAGGTGAGGATCTCCTTGCGGAAATTCTTCGCGGTTCCAAACCAAACCGGCAGGTCGATTTGCCCGAGGGGCTAGACCTGCTTGCCGGGCGCGATGCCATGGAACGGCTTCGTGCTGGGCCGCAGCTGGTCCAACCCGATCCCCATCAAGCGCAGCGTATGCGCGTAGAGGATGTTGAGGCTGCTGCCTCCGTCCATCAATACCTTCGAGAACCGCGCGTTCCCGATGATGGGGTCGACCACCAGCGGGTATTGGCCCGGGTTGGGGACGCGGTTCGGATGGTCCTCCCGGCTGAAAGTGATGGCGTCCTCCGACCAATTGAGGAAGGAGGGAGGCGCCTTCTCCGCGGCGAGGACCTCGTGCCGCTCCCGCTTGCGCTGGCGGGTCGACATGTCGACGGTGGGCCCTCCGAAGATGAGGAACACGTTCTCCACGGCGGGGAAGCCGCTGGCGTCGCCATCTCCTCCGTCTTTCTTGGCCTCTTCCTCCTTCGCGGCGGCGTGGCCATAGAACTTCTTGAGCATGTCGCACTGCTCAAGGGTCTGGTTTACTGGGGTCTTGTGATAAGGACATGGCTTCTTCAGCATGTCGTCAAACACCCCTGGGCCTCGAGAGGCCGGTCGAGGGCCCCGTCGAGCCGGGTCGACAGCAAGGGCCTCGGCCTCACCGCTGTCGCACCCCTGCTCGCGCGCCGCGCGCGCGGCTTCTTTCCCTTCTTGCCCCGCTTGTCCTTGCGGTGGGGCTCCCTGGACTTGCTGCCCTCCGCGGGCGCATCGTCCGAGCGCCTGCCCTTCTTGCCGTCAAAGATCGCCCCCACGGCCTCTTCTCCTGAGGCGAAGCTGGTGGCGATGTCGAACAGCTCGTTGGAGTCCGCGGGCGGGCTGCGTCCCAGCTCTCGCACGAGGTCCCGGCACGTGGTGCCCTCGAGGAAGGCGTGCACAATTTCGGATTGCGCCACGCTCGGGAGCTCCGTGCAGCGCTTGGAGAAGCGCCGTATGAAGTCCCGCAGCGACTCGCCGGGCTTCTGTGTGCAGGAGCGCAGGTCCCAGGAATTTCCGGGGCGCACGTACGTGCCCTGGAAGTTGCCCACGAACGTGCGGACCAGATCATCCCAATTGTGGATTTGGCTGGCGGGCAGGTGCTCGAGCCATGTCCGGGCCGCGTCGCCGAGGTGCAGGGGCAAGTTGCGGATGATGACCTCGTCGCTGGTGGCCCCGCCCAGCTGGCAAGCCAAGCGGTAGTCGTTGAGCCACACGCGGGGATCCGTCTCCCTGTTGTACTTGACAATGGTCGAGGGTTGGCGGAGGCGTTGGGGGAAGGCTGCCGCGCGGATCTCCCGGCTGAACACATGGGTCCCAGGGGGCTCCGGCGTTGGGGAGCGGTCCTCGCCACTGTCGTAGCGTCCACCCCGTCGAGGGTGGTAGCCCACCGCTGCTCGCGCGTCCGCCTTGCTCATGCGCCTGGCGTTGATGACGTTTCGGGCGTCACCGTCCAGCGCTCTGCGTGTGTCGAGGAGCCGTTCCTTGGCCGCTGCGCTCCCCGAGTTGGCGGGGCGTCCCGCAGCTTCGCCCGCGTGGACCGAGGGTTCGCCTCCCTGAGCGGCCCCGTCTCCTCGCGCATCCTCCTGCTGGCGGATGCGTGAGGCTGAGCTTTCGGCCTGCTGGACGGCCGCTTGCTCGATGAGAGCCTGCCCCTCGCGCTGTAGGTTCCGCGCCTCAGGGGTCGAGGGTGCTAGCATAGCTCGCAGCAGCGTTGCGGCGGCGACGAGCTTCTGACTTGCTCGCGGCGGCACGTCAGGGTTGTCGGCGTTGATGCGGTCGCGGGCCTGCCTGCCCAGCCCCCGCACGCGTTCGCCGCGAGCCGAGGCTTCTCCGGCCATCGAGGCGCGGAGCGGCCGCACCGTGCGGCACTCCTCTCGCCGGCTTAGCCTCGAGCTCGCGGGCTTGGGCCACCGCGCGTCGGCGTCGGCTCCGGCGGGGGTGCTTGGCCCCGCAGCTTGGTGCGGAGCGATCCCTGGGGCAGGCGTGACCTCCCCGTCGCCGGCGCCCACCGCTCTGGTGGCGTTTGCTGGGTCGTTAGCGACGATGACGCAGCACTCCCGCGCGGGATCGTAACTCCCGGTGCTGGAGTCATCGGAGCAGCCGAACCAATAGTCCGTAGCGTCAAGGAAACGCCTGAACATGACTGGGTCCGGCACGCCGGAGAAGTCTCATTCCACGTACCCGTGGCGGTTGGCGGGCGGCAACGCGTCGAGGGAACCCAGGGACGACTCGTCACCCGCCGAGGCGCCGGGATCCCTGGCGACGAAGACGTGACGGCCAAGTGGAACTCTGCGCATCGTGGTGTTGACGTTGGCGTTGTGGGCCGTCGTGGCACCACGCAGCCCAATGGGAAAGCGCGGTCTGGAGACCGCGCGCTGTCCCGCTGGGGTGGTGGCGGTCGTGGTGGCGGGCGCGCCGTGCCGAGAGGCGGCGTGCTCGGCCCGCCGTCGCTCGACCGCGCCCGGCGCGAACGCGCGCCCATAGCGGCGGCGACGTCGTGGCGTCGACGGGCCCGCGGCATCCGTGCTGCGCGGCGTCCGCGCCGTGGTGGTGCGTGCGGCGGGGACCGGAGCGGACCCGGCCTGGCGCCGCGCGCGGAGCTCCTCACGGTTGGTGAGGCGCATGAGGTAGCCGTTCCCCGTGGCCTGAAAGTTCAGGCCCCCGAACCGGATTTCGAACCCGGCGGGGAGGGGGTTCGAGCTGCCCATGCAGTAGCGTGTACCACGGTACTCGGTGCGGATCACCATTGTGGGAATTGCTGCAATGACCTTAGGCGCTCAGTTTGCCCCACGGTGGGCGCCAACTGTCGGTGCGGAATGTGGTCCCGACACTAACCAGTAATAAGCGCCGTGGTCTATCCCTCAATGGTCGATGCTAAGCAACAAGAGACACAGAGTTTTATCCTGGTTCCGGCCGGTGGGCCGTACGTCCAGCAGTGGCGTGCTCAAGGCACTATATTACTTAGCACCGGGGGTGCCTGTAGTGGGGCTGCTACAAGCAAGGCGGGAGAGGAAGCGTGGCTTCCAAGTCCCTGGTGTAGTGGCTGAAGATGTTGTGGGAGAATTTGAGAGCGAGTGCGTGGCGCAGCCTGTCTCCTGCTGTGTTGTGTCTGTGTCCCCGTGGCAGGGAGGGTTCGTCCCCCTTTTATAGATCAAGGAGGGAGCGAATCACATGTGCGCCGTGCTATTTAGCTACGTGAAGGGGCGTGGCGTGCTATGCTGTAGAGTGGGCGGCCGCCCGGATGATCCTTGCAGCGATCTGGCCATCATGGCCTATCTTGTACCCAAACAGTGGAGGTTCGAGAGTAGAGGGGCGGCGGATGGTGGTGATGTCTTCTGATAGGCTCGAGGGAGCTGCTAACGTTGGCCCGTACGGAGTACAGGAGTAGGTAAAACGGCGTCCCGTTCCAATACGTTCCACAGTGCTGGAGTCGTTGCTACAGCGCCTGGCGTGCGCCTGCACGCGCGGGGGCGGCAGCCATACCGTAACAGTGGCAGGGATGGCGTTCCACCGGCCTAGCGCCTCCACCTAACCCTGTAAGGTCACAAGAAAGCAAATCGAGGGTGCGGCCGGCCCCCCTTTGAGGGCTCAGCGCGTTAGCCGTACTGGAGCAGGTGCACGGCGTCACGGGACCGGCACCGGTCCCCGCCGCACGTCCCTCCCCACAGTGATGGGGATGGGCTCCCTCCTCGGGGAGTTGGTGCGGCGACACGGGCGTGAGCCCCGGCGCATGATGGCGCCGTCCCGCCGGTGTCGGGCGTTAAATGCCCGCGTACGGGGGCGGGCGCACGCGTGCGGGGCGCCCTCGAGCGAGGCGGACCCCGGTCGAGGGCGGGGCGGACCCTCGAGCGAGGCGGAGCCTCGCTCGAGGGGGTGGGCCCTCGAGCGAGGCGGAGCCCGCTCGAGGGAAGCGCACCCCCTCGAACGGGACGGAGCCCGCCCGAGGGAGGTGCGCATCCTCGAGCGAGGCGAAGCCTGCTCGAGGGGATCTTCAAGAGGGCCGCCTTGGTGGGCCGTTGAGGTCCCTGCGGCATGGGCCGTATCCTGCATGGTTAGGCAAAGTGTGTTTGGCTTTGTTGCGGGTTTTAAGTGGGGATTTCCCCGTTGTTAAAGGGGACCCCTAGGGCTGTCCCCGACATCGGGTGAGCCTTGTACTCGTTCATCTTGTACTTGTTCTCCTCCGCTTCCGGGCACTCGACGATGAAGTGACCACGCTTGCCACACTAGTAGCACGTCCCTGAGCCCCGCCTTGCATTCCTCCGACTCTCGTGTAGTCGATCAAACCTTCTTGAGAGCAAGGCCAACTCCTCCTCGCCCAGCACATCAAACTCTTCATATGGAATAGACATAAGAGAAGACAAGGAAAACTGTCGACAGGAAGGGTTAGATTTGCTCTTTGATCCGCCCACAAGAGCAAGACTATGGTCAGTCGAGCCCTCAAGCTTGGATTGCAACTTCCTGTCAACCTCAGCCGACTTGAGCTTAGAAAAAAAGGTCATCCAACTCAATAGTCAAATATTGCCCAGACTCCTTGATGGCCTCAACCTTAGCACCCCAAACATTTGGGTCCAAAACATGCAAGAGCTTCAAAGCCTGATCATGCTCTGTGTAAGGAAAATCCTCAACATTAGCCTTCATGTTGTTCACGATGGCGGTGAACCTCTCAAACATCGCATCAATGCCGCACCGGGAAGTTGAGTGAAGTTCTCATATTGCATCCGGTAAGAGACAAAGAGGCGAGCCTTCACATGGTTATCACCACCGTGAGCAACCAACAACTTCTCCCAAATTTTCCAAGCAAGATTCAAATGGTGAACACGCTCAAACTTAGAATCACACAAGCTCCGGACCAAGTGATCAACAGCTTTTGCATTTGCCTCATACTTGGCCTTAGCACCGGCATCGGTCACCATAAGAGTATGGATGTTGACCGGAATAGCATAGGTCTTGTCAGGCACAATGAAATCCAACAACTTGCCGCGAAGAAAGATCATCATACGAGCCGCCCACTTGTGGTAACCCTTGCCATCGAAGTGCGGCGGACCGCCCCGCTCAACGTACGCCATCTTATGATTCGAGACTTATCAAAGTCACAAAGAATCCGGCACCAAGCTTTGATACCAATTGAAGGATCAGATGGCGACTAGAGAGGGGGGAGTGAATAGGAACCGGTAAAAACTTTTCTCAAAGAACCCGGCCTATACCCTAGTCAAATCCCAGTCACACACAAGCGATGGATCGAATCACACACCAATCGCCAAGACAACGAGGTTATGGATCAACCTCCAGTCTTAGGAACGATTCCTTGAAGCACACGCAGAAGCACGAGAAAGAAAGTGAGGAATCGAACTAAGAAGCAAAACACTCAGCCTCTGGCGGACCCTCCGGCCAGGCAGGGCGGACCGTCCGGCGGGGCACCGCGGCCTGTCCGCTCCCTTGCCGCGGACTGTCCGGCCTGAGCCGCGGACCGTCTGTTAAAGCGAACAGAACCTCCAGTAGCGAACCTCGAAAAACGGACCGTCCGCGAGGAGCACGCGGACTGTCTGCCAGGCACTCGCGGATCGTCCGCCCGGTACACGCGGACTGTCCGAAACTTCGTCCAACCAAAACTCAAAACCACGACAGATCGAAACGAAAGGCGAGCGCGAACACGAAGAACACCCGACAAACACGCACGACGCGGACCGTCCGCCAGGACGACGCGGACCGTCCGCGAGGCACGAACAAAGCAGAAAAACAGCCCGACCTCAAAGGTCAACTCCCCCAAATCATCATCGGATTTCCCAAACGGTTGAAGCTGTGAAGACAAGGGTTTGGGGACTTGAAAAGCGTCACACAAGAATGCTATAGCCCAAAATTCTTGCCTCCTAACTCCCTAAATCACCAGGAATCGCGAATCCTTTGAGCACCACCAAAAACTAGAGCACCGAATGAATATCCTTGAATCGAAGTGGTTTCCCGGCGTTTGAGGGCACAAGATCAATCACAAAGATGCACGAGACATCTATCCATGTTTCCCTCAGAGAAATCCGAGGAGAAACCCACTCAAATCCGCGGAATCACACCGAGAACAAAGGCACAAAAACAAGCACAAAAAGACCACGAAAAACACAACTCCGAATCTTCTATACAAACCAGGAAAGATTCACAAGGTCTAGCATGCCGCTCTAGCATCCATCCCTCTCAACAAATCTCTCATGAAGCTCTCATCCTAGCCTAGACAAAATGGAGAAGAAAATAGCTACGAAAATGAGAAATGGGAGGGGAGAAATGAAACCCTAAGTCACGGAGAGAGAGAGCCATACACACACACTCATGGCTTATATATCAGGTCCCGCTGGAGTGGTAAATGACTCGACTACCCCTAACATAACTACTGGCGATACAACACACGTAGGGGCATTTAGGTAATGTTTGTGGGTCTTGCCATCGGACGGCCACACCTTTGCCGCACCCCCCGTCCTCTCGACGCAAGCCATGCGATCCCGCCGCGGGTCATCCGCTTCAAAGCTTCCCGACACGCCCGGATCCCATCTCCGTCGTGTTGGGCCCTCGGACTTGGTTTTGAGGCCCAAACCAAGAAACCGTTCTCCGATGGTTTTGTGGGCAAACCACCAATCCCCGCATGCTCGGTTCGGCCTCCCGCTAAGCCTCTTGACTCGACTGCCACCGTGCACCGGCTCGATCGTCCATGACTTCGTCTTGCTCGTCTTGCCACCATGTGGCCCGCACCAAGTCCCGTCGTCCACCGGGTCCGTCGAACCGAGCCTACTTGTCTCTCCATCTCCCGGAGGCCCCTCAAGGCTGAAGACCTTTCGCGCCCGTTCTTCACCTGCAACAACACGAACTAGGCCGCAGCCTACACCTGCGCACTAAGCCAAGAGTCAGTCTAACACCCATTGTCAATCACTCAGCACTGAGGAGCGGTCAACCACCGACCACCGGGACGCTCCTGGTCCTCAACATATGCATGTTACATTTTCATTTATGTATCATATCATGTTTGCATCTTTGTATCATAGACTGCATTTGTATCATTTGCTTTACAGATGTGCTTCTCTCATGTGCTTTGATCATCATGATATGCTAGACATGAGGTTATGACTTTGCTTGTGATGCTCATGAGATGTATGGCTATGCTCTTGGTATTTTTGGGATATATATATGCTTGTGGATGGTTTCTTTTTGTAAAAAATGCTATATGATCCTCTCTTGTGAGTACAATGCCTCTCATGTTTAAATTGGGTGCTTATGGCTATATATTGCTTGATTTGTGCTTGGAACCATGTTCTTTTCTTTTGGGATCAAAGATCCATTTATCATCATGAATTTTTAGCTTACATGCTACCTTGTGGAGAAGCCTATGCTTCTTTTTGCCGCACAGGCACTTCATATACCATACTTAATTTGTAAATCATGAAAATGGTATGTGAGATGCCTATGCTTGAAAAATTTGCTTCCATGTCATAAATGCTTTAAATTCTTTATCTTGGGGGCTAAACTGTTGCGTGATGTTCACCAATGAGAAGTCTCATATCTAGAAGTGGACACATGACTCGGTGGCTTTGAAATGACATGAGATAGCTTGTAGGCGTTTGTGATGATCGTGTGATGAGAATGTGTGACCTTGCATAAAGTTTGTGAGCTATATATATTGTTTGTGCTTATTTTTACCTTGTGTATGTTTTATGCTCATGAGAGGGAAATTTTGTCAAAAATGCTTCATTTTGATCATGTCTATGTCACTTGCTTGTATGTCCCTATCTATCTTGTTGTGGATACTTGTGCTCCAATTGTGGCTATCTTGCTTGTCCATGTCTCAATCTTATCATCTTGTAGTGCTCTTTGTATATTTGACAAACACATGCTTGCATTTGTAGACTTGATTCATGCATTACGAACAAGGGGGAGGAAAAGTACCCAATTCATGTTTCCAGGTGGAGTTTTGCATTAAGGGAAGACATATTGGGAGAGATGCATTTCTTCAAGGGGAGCTTGCATTCATGCATTTGGGAGCTCTTTTTCGCCTGAATTTTAGTTGAGCTCTTTTGCCGATGGTGTCAAGCCCTTTTTGCCTCACCTTGTGGAGTCAGCAATTGTGGAGCATTTTATCTCGGTTGTGTCCAGTCATTGCCCTTGCCTTAGGGGACCGAGATTTTTCTCACCCAAGTGATCGTTTCTTGGCTTTTGTTTGGCTTTTGATCACTTGATTGAGTTCTTCTTTTGTCTCTTTTCGTTTTTTATTTTCTCTGAATTGGTTACTGGAGTGTGTTGTCAATGCACTCATCAAGGGGGAGATTGTGGACCGGAGTGTCTGAGGTGGATGGTCGCTCCTGGCTGTGATGAGTGATTGACAATGTGGTGTGGACTGACTCTTGGCCGAGTATTGCAGGTGCAGGTGAAGAGCGAGCGCGAAAGGTCTATGCCTTCGGGGCCTCCAAGGACTGGAGAGACAAGTAGGCTCGCCTTGAGGGACCCGGTGGCCAGCGGGGTCGAGTGTGGGCCGCATCGTGGCAAGAAAAGCAAGACGAAGTCGTGGACAGGAGCCGGTGCAGGGTAGTGGCTCACGTTCGGAGTCTGCATGCGGGGTTTGCGGTGGTTCACCACAAAACCGTCGGGTTACTTGGTTGAGCCAAAAAACCAAGACCGAAGGCTCGGCGGGCGGAGATGGGATCCGGGCGCGCCGAGAAGCTTTGATGCCGACGGAAATGTGGCGGGGTCGCAGGGCTTGCATTGGGAGAATGCGGTTTGTGGAGACGCCGTGGCCGTGGGATGAAGAGGAGTGCTACATGACCTATATGCCCCTGAGGGGTTGTATCACAACTTAAGTGCTAGGGGTCGTGTGGTCTTTTTCCTGGCCCGGACGGACTCATATATACTAACTCTAGGGTTTCCAGGCAAAGCATCCTTCCGGACTTCTTCTCATTTCCTTGCTCTGTAGGTTTATATTTTTCATCCGTTTGTAAAGAATCTGACCTCCGAGTGAATGGAACCTTTCATGGTTCCATCGATTTCCCTCTTGTAGCTCATGTGATTTTCATGTCTTTTTTGAGCTATTTCTTTAAATTTTCATGCGCAGCTTGTTCCTTCGATTCTGAGGTGTTTGGGTTCCAATTTGTTGGTGGGAATCATGGATAGTTGCCTTGTGCATCTTTGTGCTTGATCATGACCCCTCAAACTCCGAATTCGGCCTGTGATTGAAGGATTTTGGTTGGAACCCTACCTTTTGGTAGTGCTCAGTTGCGATTCGATTCCCGGCGATTTAGTTCGTCTGAGGGTCTAAGTTTTGGGGCATAGCATCCCCTAGGGACGCTTCACATCTCCCCCAAATCTTTCCTCAAGAGCTCAAGCAGTTTGGGAGATCCATGGACGGATAGGTGTTTTGGTTCTTGCGGTTTCAGGATTGGGCTGCTGTTCCTGTGCCTGGAGGACTGTCCGCGAGAGGCAGGCAGAGTGTCCACAAGGAGCTGTTCGTCCAGGTGTTCTTCGTGTTCCTCGCGAGTTTGTGTTTCGCTTCGTTTCGATCCGTCGAGTCGGTGGTTTTTATTTTGAGGAAGTTGGCCAGACAATCCGCATGGGGTGGCCGGATAGTCCGCGCGGCTCAGACCGTTCGCGGTGCTCGCCCGGACCATCTGTTATTCAAGGTGCGCTACTAGAGGTTTGGTTTCCAGTTTCGGACCGTCCGCCCGGTCACCGCGGACTGCCCGCCTGGTGCCTCGCAGAGTTGCTAAGTCTTTTGCTTCTTGTGTTTCACTTTCGCTTTGGGATTGTTTGAGGTTTGTCCCTAAGGTCCTTCGGGAAGAATTTTTATCGGCTCCCATTCATTCCCCCACTCTCTGGTCACCTAATCGGTCCTTCGGCGGACCTCTCGGCGTCTCCATCATCGTTATCTTAAAGTCGGCAGACCTCTTGGTGTCTCCGTCATTGTTGTCTCCAAATCGGCGAACCTCCCTCCAGCTCTGTTGCCGTCTTCAGGCCGCTAGACATTCCTTCGGCTCCGTCGTTGCCTTCGTCAGGTCGCTAGACCTCCCTGTAGCTCCGTTTGTTCAAGACCAAGGCCTTTTTCCGGCTCCATCATCGCTTTCTTCAGGTCACTAGACCTTCCTCCTGCTCCAGCGTCATCTTCGTCATGTCGCTAGACCTTCATCTGGCTCCAGCGTCGTCTTCGTCATGTCGCTAGACCTTCCTCCAGCTTCATCACCCTCGTAAGGTCGCTAAAACTTTGTCCGGCTCCAACATCGTCTTCGTCAGGTCGATAAATCTTCCTACGGCTCCACCGTCGTCACCCTCGCTAAGTCGCTAGACATTCCTCCATCTCCGTCGTTGTCTTCGTCAAGTCGCTAGGCCCCCCTCCGGCTCCGTTGTCGCCTTCGCCAGTTCGAATACCTCCTTAGTGACTGCATTCTTCTAGCTCCAAGCTTCTACAATTTTGCATTCTATGCTTTAATGGACGGTCGCATGCCCATGGCATGGTCGGTGCTCTACTCTGCGGCTTCATAGCTCAACAATACTCGGTGCTTGCCTCCTACAGTCTTATGGTGCTATTTATAGCTAGAGCCAGGCCTTGTGCAGCCTGTGAAGTGATCACTGTTACCACATGATCGAGAGTGGGCAGTTTGTCGTTTTCTAGGAGGCAAGGGAATCTCCAACCACTATTGACCCATGACCCTGCAGTCTACGGAGAGATAAGCCTGATTCTGCGTCAGAGGACCCTGCGTCTCATTACATGTACGAACGACGATGATGATCAAATGCACCCCTTATGGCTCTGCATCTTCATTGCACCCGCTAGGCTATGTGTCCTGGTGCACCCGCTATGGCTCTGCATGTAATTGAACATATTCTAGTCAGCCTATATTTCTATTTCCTAAGCAAAATGGTCCTAGGTTCGATTGAAGACCTTACGGGGTAGGTGTGCCTCGCTGCTCTGCCAGATCCGTCTTGGCACCTAGAGTCTAGAAGCTTGACGTCTATGATTTCGTCAGCCCCCCGTGGTCGGTGTGCCTATTGCTTAGGTCGTCAATACCTTAGTGCCATGGCTCTGCTGGATGGTTGGTAGCTATTTTGGCCGTTTGGGCGCCAAAATGACCTCCACGAGGTCGGCGTGCCTTTATACTGAGGTCTCGTGATACATTGGTATGTCTACAGCTCTGCCAACCTAGTTGGCCGCCCTGGATGCTTGACCTTCCGAGGTCAATGTGCTTTTGTAGCCCTACCTACCTGCGCTGGACACTTAGGATTTTTGTGTAGGGAATGAAGGCCTCCCTGTGAGGTGCGCGACTAATGGCCCTGCCATGTACTTCTGGGTGCTTTAGAGTTTCGGAATTGAGACTTTCTTGAGGTCGACATGCCTCGAGTGGCTCTGCCAGACTCTTTGCGGCTATGCATGATATCTGGGTGCCTCTACACTCCATAAGTTCAAGTTCAACATCTTTTTGTGGCTTCATCATCGACGGCACTGGACATCACAATTTTCAGCTACGAGTTTCAAGATCTTGCTGGGTATTCTTGAATATTGGACATTGTTGATTTGAGGCCTCTTTGAGGCCGGCATGCCTACAAGGCCTCCTTGAGGTCGGCCCCGCCAGACTCCGTGCAGCCATGCTGGGAGATCTGGTTGTCTCTACACTTTGTTCGATCAAGACCACGACTCAGTTTTCTTCTCTTTTGTGAGCATCAAACTGGCCATGTTGCCTGCTTCAATGCTCAGGGACTACTCTATAAGTGCGCCTTTGACGCCCTCTTGTTTTTTCGTTACTTCGACCTATTAGAAGGCTACTTTTTTTGGTCAGGACTCGACCTCGCTATGATTGGAGTACTACAAACAGGTCGACTGCTAAGCTGATTCATTGCTTTTTTTTGACAGACGTGCACACTATTCAACCTATCGATAGCTCTATGACTTCATCATCACCTTTCTAAGGACGCTGCGCCTACACATTGCTCGGGGGCTTGTGAGACATGGGTATCCCTACGTCCCCACCGATTAGGCTTACGGCCGTCCCCGACAAGTGCGTCCGTCCCACCAGAAGTCCCGCCGATCTGTCAGTAGGCCTGCCCGAACTGACATGTAGATCCAAAGACGTGAAGACAGCCTGGCGTGCAAGGCAGTCCAGACGGACTAAGGTAGCTCAGAAAAGCCTTCCATATTGTAACTGACTAGAGATAGGTTTCCATGTTGTAACCGACTTGGACTCGAGTCCACCGACCTTGTCTGTCGCCCAATATAAGGCGGGCAAGGGCGCCCTCCTGGGAAAAGACCACCTCCACCTTCACCACAATCAAATCAATACAATCAAGAACTGGACGTAGGATTTTACTCTCTAGAGACCCGAACCAGTATAAAATAGCCTTGTTACTTGTGTCTCACCAGAATTTCTGTGTGCTATGCTAGCATAATCATCATGTTCTTAGCTCCCAATCTCCCTGCTAAACAAATAAACCACCAGGGTTGACCCCCATGTGGACTGTTCAGTCTAACTGAGATGCTCTGAAATGCACATAGAAATTATTTTTCTCAAAGAGGCGGAAAAGGTCGAAAGAATAGAGAACTCGATTAAATTGGGAGGGAGGACAACGGTACTTGCACCGATAGGAGGCGATGCCGATGGGGCCTTCTAGTGCTGAGAGGAGGAGATGCTGATGTTGTTTTCTTTCGTTGAGGAGGAGATGCAAAAGTATTTTCCAATAGTATATATTAATAGATCTCATTTGCCAAGGGAAAGGCGCTGGGTCTCATGGGGGATCGTGTCAGAAAAATGGCCTAGGCGCATAACTCGCAATCTTATTGAACTTGGAGCAAACTTAATTCACTTGAACATGTGAGATCGAAAGTTCCCACAAGACCGGTTATTTTGGTATACGAGGTCGGATGTTTGGGTAGACCGGAGAAATATTTTTAATCATTTGATGGAAAAAATGCTTGTTTTAAATATGGGCAAGGTGAGATATGATATCACCCTTGTTAGGGAGAGCCGAAAACGTGCACAATTCCAACGTGAAACCGTGGCTTAGGTAGAGCAAATTGAAGCGATGGGTAACAAATTGGCTTAGATGGTGTCTAATCTATCTTGTGTACACTACCCCATCTAGCAAAGATTTGTTTATCAAAGACATGGTTAGTAGGAAAGAATTGTGAAGGAAAGCAAGCTGACTTAGACTTTGAACCACGACTTCATTCTTCCTTGTTGACGGGTCATGCTTGGTAACAACAAAATGAAAGCATGCAATGAGATAGGCAATATAACCCGGGCAGAACTAGATGTTTGGGTTTACGAAACATTAACACACTGAACAAAAAAATCATTCCTTTCTTAACAATAGTTGCTTGTATTGTATTGGGCAAACCAGATTACGAATTTCGTAGTTTTTGAGTTAGTGAGATCACATTATTTGTTTTTTAATTGTCCAATATTGATTTCAACCTTTCTAAATTGCGATGAACTATTCCAACTACAAGTCGTCGTAAATTAATGGGGGGAGACCAGATGTTGGTTTCCATCACGTCAATGCGTTTGTGAGTATTGCTACACGGGAATCAAGGAAAAGAGATAGAAATAGATATTAGTGGATTGATCTAGAAACAAATATAGCCAAAATCACTCTCACATGTCAGGGTAATCTGTTTGGATGCAGATATCCAATTATTTTGCTAAAGAACAGATCACATTCAACATGAATTCTACATTCCTTGTTACAAAAATGTAACCATTCTTCCCAATTCATCTTGAAGCACAGGCGGCCTACGCCCTAATGATTGCCGCGCGCTACTAGTGGCACCAGTGTTGCACGTCGACAGCATGACACTCGCTGGATCACTCCTGAGGCTGTAGTTGACGGCTGTTAAGTGCTAACTTTAGCTGTCAATTTAATCATGAATAAAGGAGCAAGAGGCATTTCTTACACACATTTTAGTTAAGAATAATCTAGTTCCACTTGTCCTTGTAGATTATGTGATTGCACGAAAATAAGCCCAAAAGAATTGCAAACTCACCTTCTATGATTCATGCCACATCACCTCAAGGAATCGCTGCCATCTTAGGTGCCAAGCATGCATACCATGTCACTAATCCAAGAGAGGCAAGCCTCGACGAATCAGAGCGTAACACATGGACTTCACATGGATCCATGGGCCCACCAGAGCGCCTAAACCGACTCAAGAACACGTGTACACCTGGACCGACTTAAGGGCCCACAGGACAACCACCCCGAGGAAGGTCACCCCGAGTGGGGCTCACCTGGGATCGGCCGACCCTAGGATCGGCCGAACCGACCATGGGTCAGTTGATCCTGGGCTTCCACGTGGCGCTTGTCCATTCGTCCTAGAGTCCACCCCCGGGGTGTTTCACTCCATCTTGAACCTGTGCTCTGGCCTATAAATAGAAGGGGAGGGGGCTCATTTCTTACCAGCACATCTTACACCCCCTCTCCCACATTTGGTTTCTAAGGCTAGGAAGTAGGCTAGAGTAGTTCTACTTCTGGTTCCATGTCTACTTTGGGATCTAGGTATGAGTCCTCTTGTATCTTTCTTTTATTGTATGACTTCGATCTACTTCAGTATGTAGCTATTTCATATAAAGTTGTGCATGTATACATGGGTGATTTGTTCATGTACCGCTCATTCATCATTTAGAGGCTCGTGTTCTTGATGAACAAGGCCTTTTGATCCATTTGACATGTGACTTATACATGTTTTCGGTGTTTGTTCATAAGTTAGAGGCTCGTGTTCATCACGAATACGACCCTTTGATCTTGTTGAATAGACATAGGAAAGCACAAATCTATTGTCTGCTTAGCCTAGTTTGATCTAGTTAGATCCCATGTTGGTGTTGTATGAAGTTCGTGCCCAAGCTACAGTGCTCGGTGTAATTGGCCAATTTATCTGGTGGCTCTGACCTGGGTCACAATAGCCCGGGCTGGTCAGGGTAAGCATGGTGCTTAGGTTGTGTAGCTACATTGCTTACGAGTATATTTGATAGTTTGTCTTGGGGTAGGCTGCGGTGGTGACAGCCGTTGGACCCTTCTGGAATCCCCCACATTCGGATACGTTGTAGGTGTCTAAAGTAAAAGAACCGGAGTCGTGCGTAAGTGAAGCGGGAGGTTAGCTCCCCATTTGTACCTAGGTACTTGAGCCAGCATCATGCGATGCTAGTGTGTGACTAACTTGTCTGACTAAGTTTGTATGTTTAGTACCTTAGAACCTAGAACTAACTTGTATGTTGCCTCCTAAGCCTGGGACCTTTTAGAGAGAGTGTGTTTGTGTGTTCGCACTACTATCTTACCCCTGCATTTGAGTATTTGGTTTGTCCCCGTTTATAATTTATACTGCTTGCAATAGTGTTGAACTAGTTAATCCACCCAGCCTTCCATGGTATCGATACCCTTTGAAATACTCCTTTGGGGAAATGCTACAATGGTACTTCCGTGCGCTTGCGGACTCTTGTAATCATTAGGATTACCATTTGGATATTTCTGGCAACGTTGCTAGGAACCCGTAACATAGCATCGAGGTTAAGAAATACCAACAAGCATTTCTGGTGCGTTGCCGGGGAAGGCTAATGATAACTTGTCAGCACTTTACAATATTCATAATCATGCCAAGAATAAAACAGTTCTTAGTGCGGGCTAACTTTGAATGTATTCTTTCTCTATCGATGATGAATACACGTAGTGTATGACTGGTTTCGACTTACCGACGAATTTCACTGAAGATCCTGAGTCACTTGTAAGGAGATCTAGAACTCGTTTCGATTATCTCCAGTGTGTATGCATGGAAGTCGACCCAGCTACCTTTGTGCCATCTACATCATTTCCTATGTCGAATCAGGAGAAGACTCTTCGCGAATATTTTTCTCCATCTGCTACTCAGGTGCCTACTGGCCCTGAGATCAACACCAGGAATGGAAACATCGAGATCAAGACTGGCCTCATTACGATGGTACAGGCTAGCCCATTCTGTAGTGTAACAAACCAGAAAATTAGGTGTGAAAATTTGCAAAAATTTAAAACTTTTTGTTTGAAATTGAGTGCTATCAATTTTCAAACCAAATTGGTAGCCCTTTCCTAATTCTTCCACTAAACTAACCCATTTATAAAAATGTAATTTCAAATTATGGTGAAACTATGTGATTTTGAATTTTTCTGGATTTATCTGGATTTTATTTGGGTGAAGTATGAATTTGAAAGTATTTCAAATTCAAACTCTATTTCAAAACTAAATTCGAAATGAAGTGTAAAACCTTTAACAACCGATGGGCCGGTTTCCCTAAAGGCCTAGCAACCGGCCCAACACTTCCAACTCAGCCAGCCCGTGACAGCAGCCCATCAAGCCCACCGGCGCGTTTGCCTTTTTCTTTCTATGATAGGTGGGGCAACTCTGTCAGTCTCCCTTACATTATCCCCCTCACACCTTTTCCTCCACCCAGCCGGCGCGTGCTCGCCGGCCGCGCCCGTGCGCGCGCCCGATGGGACGGCCACCCGCCCTGCTGGCCCGGACGCCGAGCCGCTACACGCGTGTGCACGCCAGGAAATCTCCCAAGGGGGAGAAAGACCCCCTTGACTTTCAAAGCCACGCCGACAGAGGTTTCGCCGGCAATAGACGTGCGACCACGTCGCCTCTCCGCCCGCGCGTCCAATCCCCATGTGCTGAGACCTCTTTGCCCTTGCGCCGCCTTGACCGGGTGCCTACACCCCGACGTCGAGCCTCTACTGGCCACCCACCTACCCGCATTGGGGTTTTCCCCTTACTGGGTTCGCCGCCGTGGAAGGAGGAGAGAAGGGGAAGTGGGGAGAGGGAAGGAGGAGCGGGGAAGACGAAGCCGCACTCGTGACGCCGCCGTTGCGCCAAGACCGGAGGCCGTTCACGTCGGCGGAGAGCCGTACCAGTCACCGCGGGGAAGGAAGGAGTCTGTCCGCATTGGGAGAAAAGCCGGGCCAGAGCAAGGACCAGAGCGCCGCTGTGAACATCTACGTCGCGCCACCGTCTACCCCGAGTCGGCAACGACTACACCGCAGACCCGACGTGAGCGCCCTGTGGCCATCTTCTTCTTCCCTCCCCCCTTGGATGCTTTCCTGTGTTGGACCGGCGACGTCGAGGCGCGCCGCCGGGGAACTTGACCTGCCTGTGTGCTGGCCATCGAGCCGCAGAATTGCCGCCCCGCGACGGGTCGGAGCTCCTGGGCTCTTCATGCTCCTGAGCTCACCGTCACCGTGCGATGTGCCTCTGTGAATCTCGGCTGTCGTACCATGAACGTTTTGGTAGGGAATGTGGTGTGCCGCCGCGCCGCCTCGAGCCGCACCCCTGGCTTCCAGGTGGCTGCGTCAGGCAAACGTGGCGAGGCCGCACGTGCCTTAGGAACGGCTGTGGCCCGCGCATGCCATCGCGCGCTCAAGGCTTGGCCGCCGGCCAGCCGAGCTGCACGGATGGCCACCGCGACGCGCTAGAGCCTCTGGGCGACCTTCGCCCTAGCTCGCTGTCGCCGCGCAAGATGCCTGTGTGTAAGAGCTGGGCTTCGTCCCGAGTAGGTCCCTGCAGGTGGAAGCACAGGGCGAGGCACCTCGTCGTGCCGGCAGCGTCAGGATCGTCCCCGGCTACCGGGTGGACACGTCGCGCACCGTGCGCGGGGCCGCGTGTGCGAGTGCATGCCCGGCCGGTGCACCCAAGTGCCGTGCCGCGGCCTAACTTCTGGCCGACCAAGTCATCGAGTCGCTCTGCGCTCGCCGGCCGTCTGGGTGTTGCGCCCCGTCGCGCCCTGGCTGGGGACGCCAAGTCAGGAGCTGGCATGCGCAACGTCACAGCGGGGAGCGTCGGGCTTTTCCCTGAGCACCTGGCGGACGATGCAGGAGAGGTGAAGGTCTTAAAACCTAATCGGGCCGCCAGCAAGGTTTGGGCCCATTCAAGCCCGGCAGACCATTAAAGGCCCAATAGTGCCACTCGCAGATGATCAGGGTCCTTTTCCGGACTTCTGGTCCCTAGGCCAACTAGGCCGAGATCATTGGGCAACTTTCAGCTCATAGGCACTTTCAGCACACTAACAGCCCTCTACCGAGAGTCGCTGACGTCATCACCAAAATTAATAAAAAAATCATTTTCTTTTTGTAAAATGATTTTCAGAAATGATTTATAAATTGCTTTAACCTTTGAAAAATCATAACTAATTATAGGAAGCTCAGAAAAATATAAAACTAATTTCTAAAATTCCGTAATTTCGAAACCCTACTGTTTGCAGGTAGTTGAGCTCTTTTGGGTTTTCTAAAAAGTGGTTTCTATTTGGAGGCATTGCTTAGTTGTGCATTGTTTTCTTACGTTCGTGTCGAATCTCGTGCCACACACCCGAGCTTCGACCAGGAGGACGCGGAGGACCTCGAGTACACTGCTCCGGACAATGACTGCTTCAACGGCAACGAAGGTGTCATGTCACTCCCAAACATGTAGATCCCATGTTGATACTTAGATGCTAGTTCTTTACTTTATATGACCTGCCGACATTGGTCAAACATTGGTCAACATGGGCCATCACCTCGAAAACTGAGCCGACAAACCCTATTGACCCCCTTGACCAAGTCGACACACCCTTGTGGTCAACCCTTGGTCAAAGACATGATCAAACCCGCTGAAACCCCAATGTCGATGAACGTCCTCCGGAACTTTTGCCGTGTTCTCCAAATTTCACCTAAACACTTCAAAATCTACCACTATGAAAGTTGTCCAGCTTGTCGAGGGACACAACTTTCATGTAGATTGGCATTTCAAATTTTGAGCAGAAAAGGGTGAAAAATTTGGTCAACTAGCAGTACCTCCTGTTCACCGAGACATGGCGGCATTCAATGTTGGCAATCCAATTCTGCAAAATCCGTTGAGAAAAACACCACACGGCCTTTGTGAAAGTGGTAGAGGCTAATGAGATCTACAACTTTTCTATTCATCTCTTGGTGCACTTTAGTTGCAAAAATTCGAGTTATTGTCAGTCAAACAGTGTCGGTCCAACATTTTCAGAAGGCCGCGACGCGCCCGCGCGACACGCCGCGCCGCGAGCGCCGGCGCCGCGCCGCCGCGCGCCCGCCCGCGCCCACGCGCCATGACGCGCCTCGGGCCGCCCGCGGACTCGGTGCCCGCGCGCGCCTTTCCTAGGCCGTTACGCGTGCCGAGGCCGGCTCGGGTCCCCCCCTCGCTTCGCGTGTCGGGCCGTGCGCCACGTCGGACCGGCCGGACAGCGCCCCCGACGGACCGCCGGTCCGTTCACCGTCGCGCGAGCTGCATACGGCATGCTGCCGGGGTCGACCCCGTCCCTCCCCTTCACTCCTCTCGGCGTCGCAAGGAGGACCGCGCAACCGGTATAAAAGGGTGGCACTGCGGGCATCCCCGCGGGCCTGCCGCCCACGGCCCGAGCCGACCGCCGGCGCCATTAGAGGTCACCGCGGCGAGCTCCGGGTTCCAGCCGGCGGCACACCCAACCAAGCTCTCCTCAACCTCCCTGTGCATCTGCTACAGCTTCCCAAGCCACCCATTCGCGTGCCCTGGCCGTGAACTCACCGAAGCAGGAGGCACGGCGGCCGGTGCCGGTCACCGCTGCTGCACGCCATCGCCGGCAGAGCCTCCACCCTGACCAAACCCTCAATCAGATGCGTGGTGAGCCCCTAGCCATCCTCCTCCCTTTCCCCGGCCGATTCCGGCGCCGGAGCACCGGAATTTGGGCCGGCGCCGCCGGCAACCATGCCCAAGGACCCAATTTCAAGCGGCCAGATATTTCCAGGGAGTTTTACGCGAACCAGGGGCGTGGGTGTAAATCTGAAAAAGTTTTCCAGGGGTTTCGGTGCAAAACTATAACTTAAATAGTATATCTAGTTTGCAGAAACTTGTAAAATGCGTAGAAAAGCTTAGAAAGTTCAGAAAAATACAAACTTAATTTTGTTGGTTTTGTGGTGAAGAGTAATACAACTTTTGTTATACTCACATGGTCTGATTCTGTATATTTTTAGCATGAAAAATAGGAATGTGAAAAGACTAGATCTGCAATCTCAAAATCTATAAATCCTTTGTGTCCAATTCTTGGATATGTTGTGTATCACGACATGGCTAGCTCCTGTGCCAAAAATTCCACAAAGTTATGAAGTAAATCGTTTTATATAAATTGTTTTCCCATTATGCAGAATATGCCTAGATGATTTTTGTAGCTAAAAATATTTATGTTTTTGTGCCCAACTTGTGCATGCTGTCTTGTTGTGCCAAGACACACATCTGGTGAATTAATCATAATTTTTGGATGATCAGAAATATTTATTCTTCATTTGTGCATGTTGTCCTTTGTAAATTAATGAAGCAAGATCAGTAGAGATTCTAGGTGTGCTTGCTGGTTCTTTAGGCTTGTTTAGGACCAGAGAGCATGTATGGGGAAGATTGGAGCATTTTGATGCTTATTTATTTTTGTATGCATTTAATTTGATTGCTAGCTAGTCTTTTGTTATTTTCCAAACTATTTAATTTCTAGCTTCCCAAGCTTTGTTCAGAGGCCTTGCGTGGGCATGTTAATGCTCCAGAAACCCATTACTGAATTTTTGTGTGGTTTGTTATTTAAATAAAAGCTTGGAAACCTTTTATAGTTTAATGATTGATTAAATTAGAAAAATGCCTTTTAATTCTTTTCTCGTTTTTGTGAAGTGATGTCAAACTTAATTAAAAAGGCTAAGATCACACCCTTGCTGATAAGGAATTAATTTAGAAATAGATATCTTTGTACACACATTTACTAGTGAGAGGTAAAAGGAATAAACCTTCACATGAAATATCAAGTATAAAAAGAACATTAATTCAAGTGTGCAATAAAAGAATGAACCACATATCAATAATAACCTTCATAAAAGGAATTTATTAATTAATTATTGGACAAGATGAATGTGACCAACAAAAGTTGGATAAGATAAACAAACTGTCACATCACCTGAACCCTGGATTGCATTCCGTGTAGATCTTCCTGACAGTGACTACTCACTCGTCCCGGAATCCGAGGAAGGAGAAGCGGAAGCTTCGCTGCAGCACGTGGAAGTACTCGACGACACCAAGGGTGCTCAAGCTAACTTAGCTGACGAAGGCAAGCCCCGGTGCATTTGACCCAGTTTTCAAATTTTGTTATTCAATTATCTATGGATGCTTGTGCATTTAAGTTCAGGAGTTGTATGGAACCTTAGATGCACGATCCCTAGGTACCTGTGTCCTTACTAGTATGATAGGTCGTTAGCTGCTAACTTATAGGACCGTTACAAGTCGGGTGATCATGTCACTCACGAGAATACGTTCCTAGATAGGAATCATAAGATCTCCTCAAATGGATTGCTCATGTGGTAAGAGCATGGGAATTGGGCTCCGGTCCAATGGCTATTGTGGGTTAAGTGTTTGAACGTACTAAGCACTTGTCCGGAATGGGACCGGTAAGCCTAGTACCTTAATGAGGCGGCAAGGGATCCTACTATTACTACTCTTGGGATACGTCTCACGGCTAGCTACCGGTAGTGTATGGTGAGTCCGGGTGCCTCGCGGGGTATGCCTGATAGCCTGCACCAAAGACTGTAAGATTCGATCCCGACCCGAAGAGTTTTGGGAACCGTTTGGTGGTTGTCCTCGCAAGGGGCATCCCACCGTGTGTTTAGGTCTACCTTGCAAGGTTTGAATCAATCGATTGTCAGCCTCTCACCGTTATCTGAGACTACTTATTCCACTAGCCATGAGATCCCTAATGATGGAAGTTGATGAATACTATGTTTGATTAATTGTATTGTACCACTTGTCTGTACTAGCTAGCTAATTTAGTAAAGATTAAACCCACTAGAACTTGTGCTAAAATCTTGAAAGTAAGGACCTACTCTTTGTTACTTTTCAGCAAAAGAAACTCAGTGTCCAAAAGCCTTTCCTGTCTAGAGTTGGTGAAGTAGTTATCAACGACAGGTAAGTCTTGCTGAGTATTAGTATACTCAGCCTTGCTATAATATGTTGATCCAGGTAATGCTTTCGGTGATGTGTGGCCCAGAGAGATCTCGCCCGGCTGGGAGCTGGAGTGGGTGGAGGATGACGACTGAAGGCATCATGGTTGGCCTCCCGTGGTGTTCTCGCTTTCCGCTTAATTAATTCCGCTGTTTCGAAAAACTCTGAACTACGTTGTGATGACAAAAACTTCGGTTTGTAATAATTAAACCCTTCCGAGTAGATTTCGGATGTTAATTATGTTGTATCTCTGGACTCACCTTCGTGTGAGTTTTAATGCATATATGTTGATCCTTGTTGCTATTTAAGTGATTTACCAGGCGTTAACCCGGCGACTAATGACAGGATGATACTTTATTACTGTTTAATGACCAAAGTGGATTGGTTTAGGCGGTAGTGCGGTATTTTCCTGGGCGGGTTGTCACAATATGCATTGCTGGATGAATTGCATACCCAAATGATAAGCCTTGCCTTGATATTTTTGATATAACCTGATTCCTTGTTTTACCTCAGCTATCCATACTTTTGTTGCTTGACTATGGATGGTATTCTGGGCTGGACTAAGATGCGGGAGATCTCGGTGTGATCTAGCGTGCATTTTGGGTGCATACTTCCTTGACATGTCTCGGAGGGAGCGACGCTTGGTTACTGGTGAACACCTACCTCAGGAAGATGCGATCTGGCCTCTAACCTGAGCGGCATGTCGTACGGATGGAGATGGGGAGTGCTCGCTCTCGGCCCTTAAGGACCGATCGTTAGTTGACCTTGCTTCTGATGACTTATACCGTACAAACCGCCCGCCTTGTATTGGGCGGGGGTGCGGGGTGAGACTTGTAGTGGATAGCACCCCGCCTGTAGGCGGATCGGTGTGATCATGAAGGGAGATGATTTTCCTCATTAGTAGACTTCGCCCCAGCGAGGTCGGGGAAGGGTTCCACAACTTCGAGGGACCCCTCGCTGGCAGTATGAGCTCTATAGCGGGGGCTGTGCCAAACTCGGAGACGCAGGAGGGTACTATACACTTACTTGAACTTCAACCGTATGGTAGGGCTTGGAATCGGTGACGGCCAATTCCAATCCTATTCGGGTGTGGGTACAGTTGTACAACCTCTCAGAGTGTTTAAACCTATAGCTATAGTCCGTGTCCACAGGTTATGGACAGTCTTCTGATCTCTCACCTGACTAGATACACTTTTCTTTGCTTCTTCTCTCCCTTGAGTGTGTGAGCCCGATTGAGGCCGTTGAGATGTGGGGATAGGACCAGGTGGGCCCCACATGGCAATGAGAGTTGGGAGCTGGATCGCGGTTGTGATCCGGTGCTTTGGTGTGGTATTCTTGAGCGGGGTGTGGATCCCAGAGGTGTGGACCTCGGAAGCATGAGCTTCCCCGAGGTGTTGACCTCACTGCAAATCTCTGCTTACCTTGTATATTGCTACGCTGATTTGCTTAAGCCTTCTACAGCCAAGGTAGGAATATATCCTGCATAGTAGATTATACACCGCTTTTGCCCCTTTGTCGGGAAGCTGACATGACCTACCCGCTTATCGGGTAGACCCTGGTGTCTCTGACACAAAGCCGGACTATGAGTTCGACAACGACAGATGGGAGGACTAGTGCTCTTTCTACTCTCGAGCTGCCTGCGGATATGGAGTTCCCCGCGCTTGCATGGAGTCGCTGCTAGACATTTTATTTCTATTTGATTCAGTCCTGATGGACTTGTACTCGACATGTGCCAAAGAGATGTGCTCTGATTATTGTAATAAATAAATGTTGTACTCAACCTATTTTTACTTCAGTATGGATTTCTGGCATTGCTGAGAC
Organism: Cenchrus americanus; assembly: GCA_947561735.1. Classification (NCBI taxonomy): domain Eukaryota; kingdom Viridiplantae; phylum Streptophyta; class Magnoliopsida; order Poales; family Poaceae; genus Cenchrus; species Cenchrus americanus. The sequence goes on along the minus strand of OX387239.1, from coordinate 124,236,390 downwards.
AGGGGATTGCACGTGGTAGACCTCCTGGGACTACCACCGAGGTGCAGAGAGTTAAATTTCCTTCCGCGGGAATCCGGTTCGTTTCAATTGGTACCAGAGCCATGCTTGACCATAGGAGCGAGCCCTAGGAATGGTCGATAGCATACGAAGCTGTTTCTGAACCTTGAAACTTTATATAAACCCCTTGACTTCCGTGTGTATATATCTATACTTATATATGCATTTTCATCATTAACTTTGACTAACTACCTTACTAACTACCCTCTAAAAACATTGTGCAGATGGAGGAGGAACCATGGATTCCCCTTGAGTCGGACGGCAAGTGGGCCGGAGGTTTCTGCCACCTTCTGAGGGAGTGTCTAGAGACGGCAGGAGCGGAGACCGACCGGGTGATCTACGAGGGGAGGACTATGGGACCGTAGGACCAATCTGCCACGTTTCTGACAGTCACAGTACCGGTGGACCCACGAGTTCCAGAGTTCAAGGGAATCAAGGTGCACTGGTTCGAGAGTTCCACCATGGAGGCGCACCAGGTCTGCGCGCGCCGAGCAATCAAGGAGGTCTGTATCCAGCTTGGAGAGAAGCTCAAGGACACCCCGTTCAGCGTTCTACCGACGAGGGTCTACGACTCGAGTCGCTGGGACACCTACGACCACGCTCAGTACTTCGAGGTGACTACAGAGGTGGAGGACAAGAAGATGCACATGGCGAACCGGTGCATCCTTGCACAGGACTAGGCACTTTACTGGGCTGATAGTGAGATCACCTACCTGAGATGGAAGTGGGACAGGTGCTTGCAGCTTGCTCCGGAGCTAGAGTTGGAGAAGTTGGAGTTGGCAGATCGTCTGGAGCAGTCCCAGCAGAGGAACGGCAAGTTGGTGCATCTCGGACTAGCAGCCGCCAGGGCTAGCTCAGAGCGTGACGCCGTGAGGATCGCAACCTTGAAGGCACGGTTGAAGACCGCTGAGGAGAAGTACCGAGCCACGGTGGAGGCCACCCGCGTGGACAGGGAGCGGCTGGTAGAGGCCAAGTACCTGATGGAGTCAGTTGGAGCATCAGCAGGAGACTACCAGGTGAGAGTGTGGGACCTACAGGAGGCAAGTCATCACAACTACAACACCTGTGCTACCTTGGAGGTCTGGTGTACGAGGAGCGGGACCGTGCTGCTAGAACCCGCACGGCTTGGGAGCGTTCTCACCAGAAGAGACTGAAGGAGTTGGAGGAGCTCTCAGCACAGCTACCGCCGAAGAAGAGGCAACGTCTACGAGCAGAGACCTTTGAGCTACCCCCGACGCTTCTTCCACGGCTACGCCCGTACCCGAGGGGTTCCCAGGACACAGCAGAGATGGACCGTGCTCTCCAGGACACTTGTGACTACTACGGAGGACCAGTGATCAGGTTGCTGGGTTACCCAGGAGTTGGCTCGCCGCCATTCTACTTTGTTCCACCAGACTCCAGCACAGAGGCACCCCAGTGCACCCCGTTACTAGAGTAGAGTTCTAGCAGTAGAACCAGAGATGCCTTAATGATCTAGTTGTAGTTGCTACCACCCATGTTGTTATGTCATTAGTAGCTACCCCATGATGTACCATGCGTTAGCGTGATGTGTTGCTGTGTAATCTCGAAGGTCGTTGGAGTAAACCTCGAGATACACCCCTTTTGTACGGTGGCATTGATTGAGTGACATGGATCTTCATGGTTTTTCTCGGAATTCATGCTTCTTATATGTCTGATTGAAATTGTCTAATTGTTAGCAGGATTACTCCTTTATAGTTAATAACCCTATAAATTTTCTCCCTACCACTACTGACTCTTGCAAATGGAACAGATGTCAGGAGCAAGGAGGTTCGGACGACTCTTGGCCCGCTTCGAGGAGGTCGTTGGGGATAACGGAGGGCAGGATGCCCCTAACCTAGTCGAAGCGAGGGGTCGCGGGCGCCGCGGAGGGCACGCCACGCGAGGAGGACTCCATGGAGGCCAAGGAGTCCGGGGAGTCGAGAAGGCCGAGGTGACCAAGGAGGGCGTGGACCCACACACGACGCTGAAGGAGAACGAGAGACTGAGCCTGAATAGGAACCCGAGCCCGAGGGAGGAGCTGGCCTAGAGCGGGAGCAGGAGGTGCCACCACCGCCACCTCAACCGAACCTGGCCGACGTGATGGCAGTACAGACCCAGTTGATGCAGACGATCACTCAGTTGCTAGCGCAGAACAACAACCACAACAACCATAAAGGACAGCACCGTAACATACCAGAGGGCTTCCAGAAGAAGGTTGAGAACTTCAACAAGCTGTGACCGCCAACCTTTGACCACTCTGCGGATCTGATGGATGCGAATAACTGGTTGAGGGAGATAGAGAAGAAACTGGAGTTGACTAAGCTCACTGAGGAGGAGTGTGTGACCGTGGCAGCGCACCAGCTGATCGGCACAACCAGTGCGTGGTGGGACAGTTACTGTGACTCGCACCCGGACCCGTTGCACATCGGGTGGTGAGGACCATGTGTGGTTCGAGGAACGATGGATGGTCGCTTCCTTTTGTGATGGGTGATTGACAACATTGTGTGGACTGATTCTTGGCTAACTATTGCAGGTGCAGGTTGCGGCTTGACTGGTGTTGGTGCAGGTGAAGAACAAGCACGAAAGGTCATCGCCGGTGAGGCCTCCAGGTGTGGACAAGACAAGTAGGCTTCGTTCGAGGGACCCGGTGGCCAGGGGGTCAAGTGCGTGCCGCATGGTGGCATGAACAGCGAGATGAAGTCATGAACGTTTTCTTGGCTGAGCCTCAAAACCAAGGTCGAGTCGGGACTACGTGGGAGCCGAGTCATGAGTGGCGATTGGCAGAGGCTACACCGAGTTCGCGGGGTTTCCAGTGGTTCACCAGAAAACCACTGGGTTCCTTGGTTGATCCACAAAGCCAAGACCGGAGAACCGAAGACGGTGGTGCAGCAGCTCCAGACCGGTCTGACCGGTGGGTCTGACCGGTCTGACCGGTGGGTACCGGCCTGACCGGTGAGGAGCACCGGTCTGACCGGTGTGCGACTACGCAGTCCGGAATCTTCAAAGCGGAGGACACGCGTCGGGATCGCATGGCTTGCGGTTAGGCTAAGCAGGGTGCGGTCGCCGGGGCTTGTATCCCTAGTTATTAAGTAAGGGTATTTTGGACTTTCAGTTGCCTGCTATATAACCCAAGAGGTGAGAGGATGGCAGCAATCTCTTGGAACCCTAGTTCATTTGCTTTCCTGTTTTCCCTTCCTATTTTCTTAGGATTTCCATAGGACTAGCTTGAGAGCTTCATGGTGAGATTTTGTGAGAGGGTTGGATGATCGGGCGGCAAGCTAGACCTTGTATGAACCTCCTTGGTATGTATAGATGATTCGGCATGATTCCTCAAGGCTTTGTTGTGTTGTTCCCGGTTGTTCATGGTGGTGATTTTCGGAGCCCTCTCTTGGTGGTTTTCGATGTGTTTTCAGGACGTTGCTCTTGATGATTTGATGGGGGAAATATGTGGGAACCCTTCGTGGTTCTTTTCCCTTTGATTCCCCTCCCAAATCCGTGAGTTAAGGGGCTCGATTTTGGGGATTTCCGTGTTCTAGGGTTAGAGGATCTCTTGGTGGGATTTCTTCGATTCCTCTTGATTTGGCAAGTTTTGGTGGACAAAATCATGGCTATGGACTCCTCATGAGGTGTTCCTATCATCCCCAAATCTTGTTCAAGTCCGTGGAGCGATTCGGGAGATCGAAGTTTGGATTTGGAGGAGTTGACCCACGGGTGTTGTTCCTCCCGAGCTGCCCAGGCTACACCGGTCGGACCGGTGCTCTTGACCGGTCTGATCTGTGCGAGTCACTTGTGGGATTTGCCTTGGGTGAACTGCTTGACTCGTGTGTCTTTGGGTCTTGGTGCGGCTGGTCAGTTCTTTGTTTGTAGTTGGTTTGTTAGGTTTTGTGTAGGATTTTCCATCCGTGCAGGTTGTGTTCTGGGGGTGTTTTTGCTCTAGGGCATAGAAAAGTCACTGAGGCTTTCTGGAACGCTTGTTGTGCGGCTATTGTAGCCACCGGCCTGATCGGCTCTACCCACCGGTCCAACTGGTGTCACCGGTCTGACCGGCGCAGGCCATCGGTCTGACTGGTGCAGCACATGCAGCAAGCCGTGCAAGTTTCCACTATGTGTCTTGGTGTGTTTGGCTCGGGAGGTTGTTTGTTGGTTCCTAGGTCCAGTAGCACTTCAGTGGCTACGTGGACTTGGCCAACTTGGGTGGTGAGTCGGAGACGTGTGTTGGAAGCCGTGTTCGTCTTGTTGGAGTCTCTATCTCCTTCGAGAAGAATTTTTATCAGCTCCCATTCACTCCCCCCCTCTCTGGTTCGCTGTGTCAGTCCTTTAAGATTTATCAGAGCCGGTTCGGGTCTTTAATGACTCTAACCAGTCTAAGATCCAAGGATGGTGTACCAGGAACGAGGTTCGGGTCCACCACACTTCGATGGCAAGAACTACCAGATGTGGAGTAAGCGGATGGCGGTGTTTTTCCGTGGAAAGGGTCAGATCCTTTGGGATGTCACGGTGGACACAGGCTATGCTCCAGGATCGAGGAACATGTTCAACGCCAACAATAAGGCGGTCGACTACTTGTTTCGTGCTTTGTGTTAGCCTGATTCGATCGGGTGCACACCGAGCACTTGTCTTGTCAAATCTGGTCGGTGTTGAAGGAAGCTCGTGTTGGGAATGCCCAGGTTCAGGCTCGAATGTATGCGACCTACCGGAGAGAGTATGAGAACTTCACTCATCTCCCTGGTGAGTCCATCGATGCCTTGTTTCAGAGGTTCACGGTGGTCGTGAACAACATGAGGGCTAATGTAGACGTGCTCCCGTACGATGATTATGATAGAGCTGTCAAGCACTTACACTCTTTGGATCGTATGATTTGGGGTAGGAAAGATGGTTTCGTTTGTGCTAACCCCTCTTTCGAGCAAATGGCTCGGCACTGATTTTACTTTCATGGTACTAACCCTAGTGTTGAGTCGTTTGTTCGCTCATGTGCTCATTTTTGAATTTCAGGTGGGAGACTTGAAGAACATTTTGTTGATTGACTCCGGTTGCTCGAGGCATATGACCAGAGACAAGGGGTGGTTCTCAAGTCTCGTCCCGGTGGTGACAAGGAGGTACATCACTTTTGGGGACAATGGGTGTGGGCGTGTGCTTTCAGAAGATGAGATTAAGGTGAGTGAGAAGATCACTCTCAGGCATGTTGCTCTTGTTCAATCGCTTGGATACAATTTGCTTTCTGTGTCCTAGCTGTTGGATGAGGGTTTTGAGGTGTTGTTTCGGCCTAGTGGTTCTCGGATTTTGGACTCTCGACGGGACCTTGTCTGTATGGTCGTTCCTGAGGGTCAGGTGTTTCGAGCTGATTTTTCTCAGTCTTCTGGTGTTAAGCGTTGTTTCTTGGCCCGTTCTTCGAGTGAGTTGTGGAAGTGGCATACGAAGTTGGGTTACTTGAGCTTTGACCTTTTGTCTCGCTTGAGTAAACTCAATTTGGTCCGAGGATTGCCACGGTTGAGGCTTGAGAAACAGTTTGTTTGTGCTCCGTGTAGGCATGCCAAGATGGAAGCATCTTCTCACCCGCCTCTCACTAATGAGATGACTGAGCGTCCATGCGAGCTGCTCCATATGGATCTTTTTGGCCCATCTCGTGTGCGATCTACAGGTGGGAAGTGATATGTCCTTGTTGTGGTGGACGACTACTCTCGGTATGCGTGGGTGTTCTTTCTTGAGGATAAGGGGGAGACACTTGGTTTTGTTCGAGATCTTGTCTTGAGATTGAGGAACGAGAGGCACGGAGATGCCATATGAGCAATCCGTAGTGACAATGGCTCAGAATTCTCGTTTTGAAACCTTTTGCTATGACTTGGGTCTTGAACACCAGTTTTCGAGTCCGTATACGCCTCCCCAGAATGGCTCGGACGATACTTGATGAGCATAGGACTTCGAGAAGGTTCTGGGCTGAGGCGGTGAACACCGCGTGCTATGTGTCAAACAGGATCTACCTCAGAGTGCATAAGAAGAAAACATGCTACGAGTTGATGCACGGTCGCACACCCAAGGTGAGTCACTTCCATGTCTTTGGTTGCAAGTGCTTTATTCTGAAGAAAGGTAAGAAGTTGGATAAGTTTGAGGCTAGGTCGGTCGATGGTATTTTCATTGGTTATGCATCTCATTCTAGAGCATATCATGTGCTCAATCTTGAAACTAACCAGATCTTAGAGACTTGCGAAGTAACCTTCGACGAGACACATCCACGTAGTCAGCTTGTCCTTGAGTGTGCAGGTGATGATGAGCTTGGTGGGGAGATCTTTCTGGAGGAGGAGCATGAACTAGGAGACGATGAAGATGGTGGTGTGGTACCCCCGTCTGAACATGTACCTACAAATTCGACTACGGTAGTGGACGGACCCTCTCCTACACCTATGACGACAAATCAAGATCGAGGATAAGCTGTAGTTGAGGGGGAGGTAGCATCAAAGAGAGAACCTCCCTGGCGAGTACAAGTGAATCACCCAGCTTCAAGGATCATCGGAGACATGAATGAACGTACTACACGGTCGAGGGTTCGAAACAATTCTCATTTCGCTCATGCTGCATTTGTGGCTACCTTTGAGCCCAAAGACATTGGACACACACTATCTGATCATAATTGGGTTAATTCGATGCATTAGGAGTTGGAGACCTTTGAGATGAATCAGGTTTGGGTTTTGGTTGACCCTCCCCCTGGGTGTAAGCCGATTGGAACAAAGTGGGTGTGGAAGAACAAAGAGGGAGAGCAAGGTGAAGTGGTGACAAACAAGTCGAGTCTTGTTGCTCAGGGGTTCAGTCAGAAGGAGGGGATCGACTACGAGGAACTTTTGCTCTCGTAGCCCAGTTGGAGGCAATAAGGATCCTTCTAGCCTTTTCCATGGCTAAAGGGTTCAAGTTGCACCAAATGGATGTGAAGAGTGCTTTCCTGAATGGTGTGTTGGAGGAAGAAGTTTATGTTAGGCAACCACCAGGGTTTGAGAGTGAGAAGTACCCCCACCGGGTGTACAAGTTGAGGAAGGCGCTTTATGGGTTGAAGTAGGCGCCTAGATCTTGGTATGGTAGGTTGAGGGGGTTATTGTTTGAGAGAGGTTTTGAGATGGGGAAGGTTGATCAGACCTTGTTTCTACATAGGCAGGGCAGAGATATCCTGATTGTGCAGGTGTACGTGGATGATATTGTCTTTGGCGGCTCGTCTAACTCTCTTGTTGCAAGGCTTGCAAAGGATATGAGCAGGTCATTTGAGATGAGCATGATGGGCGAGTTGCAGTTCTTCCTCGGGCTACAAATCAAACAATCAAAGGAAGGAACATTTGTGCACCAAGCTAAGTACACCAAGGACATTGTGAGGAAGTTCAAGATTGAGGACCATGTGTGGTTCGAGGACCGGTGGATGGTCGCTTCCTTGTGTGATGAGTGATTGACAATGTGGTGTGGACTGATTCTTGGCTATGTATTGCAGGTGCAGGTCGCGGCTTGACTCGTGTTGTGCAGGTGAAGAACAAGCGCGAAAGGTCGTCGCCGGTGAGGCCTCCAGGTGTGGAGAAGACAAGTAGGCTTCATTTGAGGGACCCGGTGGCCAGTGGGGTCAAGTGCGGGCCGCATGGTGGCATGAACAACATGATGAAGTCGTGGACAGTTTCTTGGTAGAGCCTCAAAACCAAGGTCGAGCCGGGACTACGTGGGAGCCAAGTCATGAGTGGAGATTGGCAGAGGCTACACCGAGTTCGCGGGATTTGCAGTGGTTCACCAGAAAACCACTGGGTTACTCGGTTCAGCCACAAAACCGAGGCCGAAGACTCGACGAGGAGGTGCGGCCACCCAGGTCGGTTCAACCGCCCAGGAGGGGCGGCTAGACCACCTGGGCCGGTCAGATCGCCTAGGCCAGTGTAACCGCCCAGGGGGCAGTCTGACCGCCCTGGTCGCTGGCGCTGAGATGCTTCGAAGCGGAGGACACACGTCGGGATCGCAAGGCATGCGTCGAGGCTAAGCAGGTTGCGGTCACCGGGCATCCGTCCGATGAATAAAATCCAATGACTGCCAAATTCGCTCTTGAGGTGCTTGTATCCCTAGTTATTATGTAAGGGTAGTTTAGTCTTTTGGGTGCCTCCGTATATTCTCTTTGGGGGGGATGGATGGCAGCCAACTCTTGGAATCCTACCTCTTTTGTTTTTTCCATTTTCCTCTAGTTTTTTCCTAGGACTAGCTTGAGAGGTTCATGTGAGATAAAGAGAGAGGGATGGATGTATGGGTGGCAAGCTAGACCTTGTACGAACCTTCATGGTATGTATAGATGGTTCGGCGTTGTTCCTCAAGCTGGTGAAGTGTTTTGCCTGTCCTTCTTTTTGGTGATTTTCGGAGCTATTTGTTGGCAGAGTTTTGAGGATGATTTCTTAGGGTTTTTGGTGGGTGTCACGTATGAGGATCTTGTGCCTCTTTGGCTGGTGACTTTGCCCCCAAATCTCTCTTGAATCGGACTCGATTTGGTAGTTTTTCAAGTTGAGCGAGTTCATGTCCTAGAGAGGCGATTTCTTCAATTACTCTTGATTGTGAGCGATTCGGATCGATTCCTTTGAGGTAGAGGTTGCCCAGGAGGTAACCCAGCTTTTCCTGAAGTTTCTCTGCAATCCGTGGAGTGATTCGGGAGATCAGGCGATGGGAAGTTGAGGTTTGACCCGCGGGTAGGTTTTCTGGAAGGGGCAGTCTAACCGCCTTGAGGGGGCGGTCTAACCGCCCTGGGCCTTCCAGGTCGAAGTTTTGATTTTGCCCGATTTTCCTCTGTCAGTTTGTTCGGCTTGATCAGAGGAGCGTTCGGGTGAAATTTCGGGTCGTTCTCGTGCCGTTTGCTAGGAGTTCTTGCTTGGAGTTTTTTGTTGGGTACAGGAGGTTAGACCGCCCCTGGTAGCCGGTCTAACCGCCCTTAGGCCCCTGGGTGAAGTTTTGGTTTTCACCAAGATTTTCTACTAGCTAGCATGGCCCTGACCAGAGATCTTTGTTGGTGAAGTTGTGGTGCGTTTTGGTGCTCGGAAGAGGTGTTTCGGAGGACTTCTTGGTTGTCTGGTGGAGGCGGTCTAACCGCCCCCCATACCCGGTCTAACCGCCCCCTCTGAACAATCTGCTTTCGAGTTGTTTCCGGTGTCGTGGGTGCGTGGGTGCTGAGGTTGCTGGTAGTGTTTGTTCCTAGGACCAGTAGCACTCCAGTGGCTACGTGGTTTTGGCAAACAGAAGGTAGAAGTGCGGAGTGTGTGCTTTTGGGGGTCCAACCGAGCGAGTTCATCTTCTTGGAGTTTAAAATCTCCTTCGAGAAGAATTTTTATCGGCTCCCATTCACTCCCCCCCTCTCTGGTCGCCTAATTGGTTCTTTTAGTGGTATCAGAGCCGGTTCGGGTCTTTATTGACTCTAACCAGTCTAAGATCCAAGGATGGCGTACTAGGAATGGGGTTCGGGTCCTCCACACATTGATGGCAAGAACTACCAGATGTGGAGTAAGCGGATGACTGCGTTTCTCCCCGGAAAGGGTCAGATCCTTTGGGATGTCACGGTGGACACATGCTATGTCCAGCCGATGAACTTCCTTGCTCCGGGATCGAGGGACATGTTCGACGCCAACAATAAGGCGGTCGACTACTTGTTTCGTGCTTTGTGTCAATCTGAGTTCGATCGGGTGCACACCGAGCACTTGGCTTGTAGAATCTGGTTGGTGTTGAAGGAGGCTCATGTTGGGAATGCCTAGGTTCAGTCTCGGATGTATGCGACCTACCGGAGAGAGTATGAGAAGTTCACACATCTCCCAGTGAGTCCATCGATGCCTTGTTTCAGAGGATTACGGTGGTTGTGAACAACATGAGGGCCAATGTGTACGTGCTCCCGTACGATGATCATGATAGAGTTGTCAAGCTCTTACACTCTTTGGATCGTACGATTTGGGGTGGAAAGTTCGAGGCCATCATGGAGTCGAAGAAGTATGACACTGTGACGGTGAAAGAGCTGTTCTCGAAGCTCAAGTCGGCTGAGGTGGATAAGGGCATGACAGCCAAGCTCAAGGCCCCGACTGACTCTCATAGTCTTGCCCTCGTTGGTGGTTCGAAAGGAAAGGCTAACACTAACCCATCCACCAGGATGTTCTCTTTGTCCTCTTTGATGTTTATGCCAGATGAGGAGTTCGACGTGCTTGGAGAGAACGAGCCGGCGTTGCTGACGAGGAGGTTCAAGAGGCTGCACGAGAACCGGGTGAACATGAGGAGGAACACGAGGACATGCTTCTAGTGCGGCAAGCCGGGACACTTCGTCGCCGGCTACCCGGGGAAGGTCGAGAACAAGGATGGCTACAAGCACAAGTCAAGGCGTGATCACAAGAGCAAGAGCAAGAACAAGAACAAGGACGAGCGACGATCGAGGAAGAAGGAGAGCTGAGGCAAGGCCCGAGCGATGGTGGGAGCGAGTGACGTCGACTCCAATTCCGCGTACTCCATCTCGAGCTCGAGCAGCAGTGAAGATGAAGGTGATCGTCGCAAGAGCAGGAAGTCGTCCAAGAACCTGAGAGGGCTGAGCTGATTCGCTAGAGACGGCTTCTGCACCATGGCGCTGAGCTCCGGCAGCAAGAAGAGCACACAGAGCGATTCGGACTCTGACTCCGACGACGAGGTGCGTGATGAGATTCCCTTCTTGCGTCAGGAGAATGAACGACTTGGCTCGTTGCTTGATAATCATGATGACATGCTTAGAGAGGACAAGAAAAAGAGAAAAGAGCTTAGGGCTTTGCTCGAGGATGCTAGGACTAGAGTGGCTGAGCTAGAAACACAGGTTCTTGTTAGCAAGCTTGAAATTGATTCCCTTAAGGCTAGCCTTGTTGTTTCTGATGAGGTTGATTTTACTGATTGCTCTATTTTCCTTGCTGATCATGCTTTGTTTAAGGAAAAGCATGCCTCCAAGTGTGAGGAACTTGTCGTATGGACCTCCCTGGGCCCACTACATCGGTGGGTACCAGAACCGACTACTCGGTGGGCCCCTGGGACTACCCGGCTTGCGCTACACGGCACCTGAAGGCGTGGAGCACAAGGACTACACAGGAGTAGTACTCGGTTAGGGAGCTGTACATGTTCCGCACTGTATAGAGGACTCCTAGACGTACTCGACTAGTACTCTCTCCCTACTCCGACTTGTAACCCCGCTCCCGGACTATATAAGGCGAGGCGGGGACCGATCTCTAGCATCCAATCTCAATCCCCTACAACCCACGGCGCACTATTGCACCATCTTGTAATCGTGCCCTATCAATCCAGAGCTACGCAAGCATACGGACGTAGGGTATTACGCACCTCGCGGCCCGAACCTCGTCTAAATTGTGTGCCACGTGTCTCTTCCTTCGAGTTACCGATCTCGGCGAGTCACAATCATCTACTTCGGTACTCCCCGTAGTAGGTTGCCGGTCTAAAACACCGACACCGGCGCGCCGGGTAGGGGCGCTCGCTCGAGATCACATGGCGAACTCGACGGCTTCCGTCCACATCAAGCCAACTGTCGCCTTCAACCGCGGCGACACCTTCGTTTTTGGCGCCTGGGTCTGCACTGCTGATGGCGCGGGCTCCTTCCAATGCTGCCTGACCATGCAGCCCAACCCGAGGACAGGCCTTGTGACGCTTCCCGAAGCCGTCACAGGCGAACTCGCCGGCAAGTTCGGCGAAATCTCGCTCTTCAACCAGCACGCCGACTTCGAGCCCGAGTCCGCCTCCAACTCGAACTCGACGTCGCCATGGGCCATCGCTTGGGAGCCGGCTGCTCAGCCATCGCAGACGGCCCCTTCACCATGCCAGCGCCCCGCACGTGGCCCCCGCGTCCTCAGCCGGGCCCGCACAGGGGCTCCTACTCCATGACGGGCCGGCAGGGAGCCCGTAACCGAGTACAACTCGGACTCCGACGTTGTCCCCGATCACGTCTCGGGCTCCAACCCCCTCTCCGAGTTCTACTCGAACCCGGACTACGAGTTCGACTTCGGGTCGGACCCCGAGGAGCCCGAGTCCGAAGACGACTCCACTGAGCTTCCCTTGTCAGGGCCAGCCTCTGGGCTAGTTATAAGATCAACACCGACCGGCAGATACGTCTACTGGCCGGACCGCAAGCCCGCTGACCTGGCAAAGGGAGGCTCACGCTACGTCGCCTACATCGACTCACTACCGTTCCAGGAGGGAACACCACTGGCCCAGGCTGACTCCAATACGCCCACTGAGGTGGCACCTTCTGAGTCCAGCCTTGGCACCCCTGACCGCCAAGTCTTCATGGCTGCCGGCGACACCCCGGGAACCTCAGGCACGGCCGCAGACAAGTACCTGGAGGACATCTCCGCAGACGAGCTGTCTGTTGATGCCCCTGCAGGCGAGACCGACGCCAAAAGAGACGCCCGACGCGAGCGTAACAGGAAGCGCAACGAACGGCGCCGGCGGCTCAGAGACAACCTTCCCATCCGCAACCTTGCGGAGGCTCTCGAGGCGGTCGAGAGCAGAGTTCACACCACTCCTGAGCAATGCCTCATGTCGATCACAACGATCGCACGCCAGGCTCGGGGGATACGTGCTGGAGAGGTCATCGCCAAGCTCGCTGAAGAAGCTTACTTCATGCGGGTCGACAACGAGCGCCCAACCTCCCCCCGGCTAAACCGCGCGACAACGAAGCTACTAGTCGCGGCCGCGGCGGCGGCCCAACCGTACTCGAGGCGACATCCCGGCTGATCCAAACCGTCGCCGCTCTCACGCCGACGGACCCTCGCAGGACCAAGGCAACCGAGAGGTTGTCGCCCACCGCGCTCCGCCGCCGGTGGCGGCAACAACCCCGACGGTGGCGGCGGCGGCGGCGGCGCCTCCAACCACGGAGCCAACAGAGAGGCGGGGGCGGCGGCGGTCGCGGCGGCCGAGGGCCACGCGAACAGCCACGCCTCCCGGCGCCTCGCACGGCGGGTACGACGCCCGCCAGAAGATCGAGGAGCTGCGGCGGAAGAAGTCGACCACCGAGGGCGACGGCTTCCCTGCCTTCTCACCGCGGCTTAGCAACCTACTCCCCGACAAGTTCAAGCCTTTGGGGATCACCAAGTACGACGCGAAGCAGGATCCCATCCAGTGGCTCCGATGGTACGCTCTCTCCATCGAGAACGCTGGCGGCAACAGCGACACCAAGTGCCTCTACTTCCCCTTCTGCCTGGACCAGGCACCACTCACATGGCTCGAGTCGCTCGACAAGCACTCGATCGACAAGTGGGACCAGCTGAAGGAGCAGTTTACATGCAACTTCGCGGGCGCCATGGGCCGTTCGGGTACTCGCATGGACCTCGCCATGATCAAGCAGGAACAAGGCGAGACCCTCCGCAAGTACATGCGCCGCTTTTTCGACAAGCGCGCTACCGTCGTCGACGTCACCGACAAGGAGGTCATCGACCTCTTCCAAGACGGCCTCTACCATCGCCGCACCTTCGAGGACTTCGGTCGTCGCCGCCCCAAGTCCATTCCCCACCTCAAGGACATGATCACTTCCTGGGCGGACGAAGAGGACAAGGCTAATGCCAAGTACGACGCCATCCGCGGCAAGACCAAGCAGAACCAGGGCGGCGGCAGCGGCAGCAATGCGAACCAAGGCGGCCGCAGCAACAACAACAACAACAACAGCAACTACTCGGGTCCCAACCGCAAGCGCAAGCCAGACAACACCGTCGCGGCTATCCAGCCGCCTGCGAAGGGGAACTCGAAGAAGAACTACGGCGGGTTCAAGGACCCGCTTTGAAGGAGAAGTGCCCGTGGCATCCGAACGGCAATCACACCACCGAGCGGCGCTACCGGCTCGTGCACGCACTCAAGGACACGCCGGAGCCACCGCACCCTCACGATCAGAAGGGCAAGAAGAAGGACGGCGACAACGACGACTTCCAGGAACCCGAGAAGACCGTCAACATCCTCTTCGGCGGACTGCCCAGAAGGCGGGAGCAGAAGGCTACCCGTCACGAAGTGATGTCCATCGAGCCAGCGGTCATGACCCCTCTCAGGTGGTCAGAAGTACCCATCACCTTCTCCTGCGCGGACCAGTGGACTAGCTTCTCCGAGCCAGGACGGTTCCCTCTCGTCCTGAAACCAATAGTGGCGGGTTCCAAGCTCAACAAGGTGCTCATCGACGGTGGAAGCGGGCTCAACGTCCTTTTCACCAAGACCTTGAAGAAGATGAACCTCGACGTCACCCCCATGCTCAACAAGAGCAAAGATGCCCTTCTACGGCATCGTCCCGGGCAACGCGGCTATCCCACCGGGCTCGGTGGTGCGCCGCTACCTTCGGGGCGTCTCGGGATAACTACCGCACCGAGTACATCAAGTTCGAGGTCGCGGATTTCGAGACTTCCTACCACGCCATCCTCGGCGGACCGCCATCGCCAAGTTCATGGCGGTACCCCACTACACCTACTTGGTACTCAAGATGCCAAGTCCGGTGGGTGTACTCTCCCTCCGGGGGGACTTGAAGATCTCCCACGACCGCGATACGAGAGGCCGTGGTGATCGCTTCAACAAACCAAGTACCCACCCCAATGATGGAGGTCTACGCAGCGTCAAAGAAGCTCGCTACGAGCGAACTCGACATCCCGCAGAAGTCCGACAACACCAACAAGCCTCGGCCACCGAGGAGGTACTCGTCAAGTCGGTCGACCTCGGAACAGGCGACCCCAGCAAGACCACCACCATCGGGGCCGGCCTCGACCCCAAATAGGAAGACGCGCTCATCAGCTTCCTTCGGGCTAACCGCGACATCTTCGCGTGGAAGCCAGCGGACATGCCAGGAGTGCCCAGGGAGCTGATTGAGCACTGCCTCAACGTCGATCCAAAGGCCACCCCTAAGCGACAACACCTCCGACGCTTTGCCGACGACAGACGGGACGCCATCAAGAAGGAGCTCGCCAAGCTACTCGCTGCCGGCTTCATCAGAGAAGTCTTCCATCCTGAGTGGCTCGCCAACCCCGTCCTCGTCCGCAAGAAGAACTCGAACGAGTGGAGGATGTGCGTCGACTACACCGACCTCAACAAGCACTGCCCCAAGGACCCCTTCGGGTTGCCGCGGATTGATCAAGTCATCGACTCCACGGCGGGCTGCGACCTGCTCTGCTTCCTCGACTGCTACTCCGGGTACCACCAGATCGCAATCAAGGAGGAAGACCAGGAGAAGACCGCGTTCATCACCCCGTTTGGCACGTACTGCTACACGACCATGTCATTCGGGTTGAAGAATGCCGGCGCTACCTACCAATGGGCCATCCAGGCCTGCTTCAAGCGGCAACTCAACAAGAACGTCGAGGCCTACGTGGACGACGTGGTTGTCAAAACCAGGGACTCCAGTACCCTCATCGACGACCTCGAAGAGACCTTCGCCTCACTACGCGAGTACCGCTGGAAGCTCAACCCGAACAAGTGCGTCTTCGGCGTACCTTCGGGTAAACTACTCGGCTTCATCATCAGCCAGCGCGGCATTGAAGCCAACCCCGAGAAGATCTCCGCCATCACCAGCATGAAAGCTCCCACGAGCATCAAGGACGTCCAGAAGCTGACGGGGTGCATGGCGGCGGCCGAACGATTCATCTCGAGGCTAGGAGAACGGGGTCTCCCCTTCTTCAAACTTCTCAAGCATCATGAGAAGTTCGTGTGGACACCAGAGGCGGATCAAGCCCTTGCCCAGCTCAAGGACTTCCTGTCAAAGCCGCCAGTCCTCACGGCTCCCTACAAGGGCGAGCAGCTCTTCGCTCTACCTTGCTGCGACTACTCACGTGGTCGCATCTTGCCATCGTTGTCGAGCGGCGGGGAAGACGGCCACGCCTACCCGGGCCCGGCGCCGGTCTACTTCGTCAGCGAGGTTCTATCAGAGTCCAAGGCTCGCTACCAGCCCGTGCAGAAGCTTCTGTACGCTCTACTCATCACCTCGCGGAAGCTACGACACTACTTCCAGGAGTACTCTGTTTCCGTCGTCACCGACTACCCGCTCGGCGACATCCTCAGGAACCCAGACGCCACCGGAAGAATCTCCAAGTGGGCTGTCGAGCTCGGCGCCCTCACCATCGACTTCAAGCCACGCACCGCCATCAAGTCGCAGGCACTAGTCGACTTCATGGCAGAGTGGCGGGAGAACCAGCTACCTACTCCCACCGTGCGACCGAGCATTGGGTGATGTACTTTGACGGCTCACTCAACCTCGAGGGCGCGGGCGCGGGGGTACTCCCCGATCTCTCCAACGGGCGAACAACTCAAGTACGTCATGCAGATCTTCTGGAAGGTCTCGAACAATGAAGCCGAGTACGAAGCCCTCCTGCACGGGCTCCGCCTCGCGGCTTCACTTGGCATCAAGCGGCTACTAGTCTACGGCGACTCCGCAGTGGTCATCAACCAAGTCAACAAGTCCTGCGACCGCAACAAGGAGAATATGGACGCCTACTGCCTAGAAGTCCGCAAGCTCGAGAACAAGTTCTATGGTCTTGAGTTCCACCACATCGTCCGCGACAACAACGTTGCGGCGGACGTCCTCTCGAAGCTCGGATCCACCCGCGCCCAAGTACCCGCGGGCGTCTTCGTCCATGAGCTTCACGCGCCATCCATCCCGGAGCGGCGCCACCGACCACTGCCCCAGCCCATCCACCAGTGGGCGGGGAGGTCATGATGATCGACGTGGACTGGAGGCAACCCTTCATCGACTGCCTCAGCGAGCAGAAGGTCCCCTCCGACAAGAACGCGGCCGAACAACTCGTCCGCCGCGCCAAGTCCTACGTCCTCGTCGGCGACAAGCTTTACAAGCGGGGCGCATCAACGGCGGCCGCGGGTACTCTGCTCTCCACTGGAGCAGGGGGTTGGCGCTCCAGCTGCGCCAGAAGATCTTCGACAGTAGGGGCTGGACTTCGGCTTCCAGCCGGTTCCCCCACCGGGTCCCACGCGCCTTCGTCGCCCTCTTCGACGGGCTCCGTTGGCGGCACCTCCTGCACACAACAGACGACTACTCGTCAGCAACGTATTCGACTACTGGGTACTCGATTACTCTGTTCAAGAACACTCACCTCCGGAGGCGTGGTCTCTGAGACCTTCATTTTCTTCGCCACCCGCTTCTTGGTGGGGTTGCGCGGCTTCCGCGGCGGCGCAGCAAGGCTAGCCTCCAGGCTAGCCGGAGGATCTTGGATCAGTGGCACGTGAGGCAAGCCCGGACGGCTAAACCTCGATCGCAGCTGGAAGCGGTCCAGCAGCGTCTCTTGGTCTTCTTCCTCGTCATCGGAGGAATCCTCCACGACGACGGTGTCGTCGCCTTCACCGACTTCGCGGCGCTCCTTCACCTTCCCCTCCGCCTGGATCTCGATCCCGCTTGGCGGCGGCTGCGGCTCGGAGACAAACCGCTTCACATCATCCTGCGCGAAGACACAAAGGCGTCAGCAACTCTGCTACAAGTGCCCACTACTAGACGAGGGGGGTACGACTACTCACCTCGTTGGGCGGGCGCGCGGCGGAGTACTCCTCGACAGGGCACGCCGTGTACTCCGGCATGTCCTTGAAGATGCGCGACAACCTCTCGATGATGTCGTTGTCGTCCAACTCGCCCCCTGGCATCCGCAACGTGTCGTCGTCGCCGGTGTACTCGAAGCCCAGCGTATCCCTCGCCATCAGCGGCTGGATCCGGCGCTTCATGAAACTGAAGGCCACGTGCTCGGCCCTCGATCCGGCCTCTCCCGAGCACCGGATGCGCGCTAGTAGCTCAGGGAGCTGGATCCCCTCCTGCATGGTGGGCTCTGTGTTCCACCACTCCCGATGCCTGGGCTGCCGTCCGCTCGGCTTCGGCAGGCCTGGGTGGTGGTTGGTGATGTAGAACCACCGCGTCTTCCAGTCCGTGTTGGAGTCCACGAGCTTG
The DNA here is from genome assembly GCA_947561735.1 of Cenchrus americanus. Taxonomy (NCBI): domain Eukaryota; kingdom Viridiplantae; phylum Streptophyta; class Magnoliopsida; order Poales; family Poaceae; genus Cenchrus; species Cenchrus americanus. Next base: position 124,218,431 of record OX387239.1, on the reverse strand, counting down.
TATGCCAGGTACTGGTCTGCGGCGTCCTCCCTCAGCTGGATCCCGGCCCCTCCGACTACTTTGGGGTTGGAGGCACTGGGCTGCGGCTTGACGCGGAAGAACTTCCGGAAGAGCACCCAGTGCGGCTTGATCCCGAGGAAGGCCTCGCAGAAGTGGACGAAGACCGACGTGTGGAAGATGCCGTTGGGGTTCAAGTTGAGGTACTCGACGCCGTAGTACCCCAGCAGCCCCTTGAAGAAGTCGCTTGCTGGCAGCGCAAGCCCGCGCTCGACGAAGCGCGAGAACATCGGGATCTCGTCCTCCGCCTTCTCCATCGGATACGGATCTCCGGCGGCGGATCTCCACATGTCGACTTCTTTCTCCCTGATGAACCCGCTGTTCAACAGGGTCAGCAGGTCCTCTGTCTTGACATTTGACTTTTTCCACTCGCGGCTCGGGTCGGCACGCGGTGGAGACATGGGCGGCGCCGCATCCGTGGCGGCCGCGGCGGCCTCTGCACGGCTCCTCTTCTTCCCGCCGGCCTTGGACGTCTTCGACGGCGACGGCTTCATTCTCCAAGTACAAGGAGTCTTCACTCGCATCCGCTCGGGGTCTACCCTAAATCCTTCGGGCGGCGATGCGCTCGGATCTACTACGGCGGCAGCAGGCGCTGGAGTGGATCTACTTCAAGATTCAAACGGAAATGACTGCGGCTCACTTGGGTGAAAAACCCTAAGGGTTTCGGCTTCTATTTATAAGCCAAATCGCCTCCACAACGGGCGGTTGGATAAGTCCACGCGCGGCTAACTCAGCGTCTGCGCGTGACTCTTCGCATTCTACTAGTCGACGCGCCTCACCTCGGGGGCTCGGCTACTTCTACTCGACTACCTGGGACGCGGCTAGTCTCAAGAGCATCTCAGGACACATTCTCCAAGAAGACCCTTCAATTCGAGAGGAAGTACTCGACTCAAGGCTCGGGGGCTCCGTGCCACGTGTCCTTCGGTTTTTTCTCTTCGGATCTTTCGGGATTTTCTTGCCAAGAACTCAGATGGATCCTCAGCCAGAGCCCGCGGCTCGAGGCTCGGGGGCTACTCCATGTGGATTGCGGTTCTGCAAATCGCATCTCCACGACGGTTTCGGCTTCAAGACAAGACAGGCATTTCTTGAAAACCTTCGAAGGCAGATTTCAAGGACGCTTGGGACTACTCGAGAAGACTTCAAGATTGCTCAAACATCAGCTGGAGTACATTCCAGCCTCGGGATGCTTCGACTACTCTTGAGGACTTTTGACTTGTAGCACTCAGGGACGCTTGAGGACTACTCGTTAAGGCCGTCAAGACTACTGGAAGCTATCCTTCTCGACTACAAAGTACTCGGGGGCTTGTCGTATGGACCTCCCTGGGCCCACTACATCGGTGGGTACCAGGACCGACTACTCGGTGGGCCCCTGGGACTACCCGGCTTGCGCTACGCGGCACCTGAAGGCGTGGAGCACAAGGACTACACAGGAGTAGTACTCGGTTAGGGAGCTGTACATGTTCCGCACTGTATAGAGGACTCCTAGACGTACTCGACTAGTACTCTCTCCCTACTCCGACTTGTAACCCTGCCTCCCGGACTATATAAGGCGAGGCAGGGACCGACCTCTAGCATCCAATCTCAATCCCCTACAACCCACGGCGCACTATTGCACCATCTTGTAATCGTGCCCTATCAATCCAGAGCTACGCAGCATACAGAACGTAGGGTATTACGCACCTCGCGGCCCAAACCTGTCTAAATTGTGTGCCACGTGTCTCTTCCTTCGAGTTACCGATCTCGGCGAGTCACAATCATCTACTTCGGGTACTCCCCGTAGTAGGTTGCCGGTCTAAAACACCGACAGAACTAGATGTGCTTAGGGTTGAAGTGGCTGAGCTTAAATCTAGATCTGCTTTACTAGGTTCTTGCACTTCTTGCCCTGTCTTGCATGCTAAAATTGATGAGATGCATGTTTACACTGCTTCCCTTGAGGCTAAACTGAAAGAACCAATTCCTACATCTTGCTCTACCTGTGAAATACATGCTTTGTAGAATTTGGAACTTGCACATTATGTTGATCACTTGCATGATGAGAATGATGAGCTGAGAAAGTTGATGGGTTGGTTGTCTGGTCATGAGCCTCAGTTGTGGATAATGATCGAGTCATTCAAGAGGCAGGATGGTGAGGGACTTGGAGCAAACAAGGTTGGTGAGGGAAGTGGAGAGAATATCCCAGAGCCACCAAAAACCCACCACAAAAACGATTTCCCTCCCAAACCTAACCATCTTAGGAACCGACTAGACACAACCCCAGCTCCACCCATGTTTCCCCCACAAACAAACGATTTCCAAAAGCCTATCAAGTTTGTGAGCACTTCGGGGAAAGTGTTCTCTGGGAAAGAGAGTGATAAGGCTAGTGAGGAGAAACCCGTGGAGAAGTCGAGTGGAGAGAAACCAAGTGAGCAGCACCAACCCAAGCCCAAACCTATGCTTGTGAGGTTCCATTGTGGGTATTGTGGGAGAGATGGCCATAAGGATGAGTTTTGCTTCAAGAGGAAGCGAGAGGAGAGAATGGCAAAGGAGTGGGCTAACAAGGACAAGTACCACCCTTCCGATGGTGTACTTGAGCCTCGTGTGTAGATGCCCAGGGCCAAGGCGAGTGTGAGGACAGTTCCGGCTTGGGGAGAGCGAATGGTCATTGGAGGTCTTTGTGGGCCGGGCTACACCGGTCAGACCGGTGAGGGGCACCGGTCAGACCGGTGCAGACCTAGACAGGCAGCGGTTCGGGTTTCGTGCTCGTACAAGTGTGAGGTTTTGTTCTGGAGGTCGTGGTTCTGGTCGATGGGCTGGAGAGTTTGCAGGAGGTCAGTTTGCTAGGCGTTCTCCTCCTCGTGCTCAATACGGGGATGGGAGGATCCATAGTTTTGAGATGGAGAGGAGGGACAGTCCATGGGCTTTCTTTCATGGTTTTGGTCCTCCTCTAGGTAGAGAGGGTTGGTTCCCTCATGGTGGTTACCGTGGTGGTGTTCGTGGAGGTAGCTTTGGTAGGAAAGATGGTTTGGTTTGTGCTAACCCCACTTTCGAGCAAATGGCTCGACACTGGTTCTACTCTTTTGGTACTAACCCCAGTGCTGAGTCGTTTGTTCACTCACGTGCTTGTTTTTGTATGTGAGGTGGGAGACTTGAAGAACATTTGGTTGATTGACTCAGGTTGCTCGAGGCATATGACCGGAGACAACGAGTGGTTCTCAAGTCTCGTCCCGGTGGTGACAAGGAGGTACATCACTTTTGGGGACAATGGGCATCGGCGTGTGCTTTCAGCAGGTGAGATTAAGGTGAGTGACAAGATCACTCTCAGGCGTGTGGCTCTTGTTCAATCGCTTGGATACAATTTGCTTTCTGTGTCCCAGCTGTTGGATGAGGGTTTTGAGGTGTTGTTTCGGCCTGGTGGTTCTCGGATTTTGGATTCTCGAGGGGACCTTGTTTGTATGGTCATTCCCGAGGGTCAGGTGTTTCGAGCTGATTCTTCTCAGTGTTCTGGTGTGGAGCGTTGTTTTTTTGCTGGTTCTTCGAGTGAGTTGTGGAAGTGGCATAGAAAGTTGGGTCACTTGAGCTTTGACCCTTTGTCTCGCTTGAGTAAACTCAATTTGGTCCGAGGATTGCCACGGTTGAGGCTTGAGAAAGAGTTGGTTTGTGCTCCGTGTAGGCATGCCAAGATGGTAGCCTCTTCTCACCCGCCTCTCACCTATGTGATGACTGAGCATCCATGCGAGCTGCTCCATATGGACCTTGTTGGCCCAGCTCGTGTGCAATCTGCGGGTGGGAAGTGGTATGTCCTTGTTGTGGTGGACGACTATTCTCGGTATGCGTGGGTGTTCTTTCTTGAGGATAAGGGGGAGACGTTTGGTTTTGTTCGAGATCTTGTCTTGAGGTTGAGGAACGAGAGGCACGGAGATGCCATACGAGTAATTCGCAATGATAATGGCTCAGAATTCAGAAAGTCACGTTTTGAAACCTTTTGCTATGACTTGGGTCTTGAACATTAGTTTTCGAGTCCGTATACGCCTCCCCAGAATGGTGTTGTGGAAAGGAAAAACAGGACCATGTGTGAGATGGCTCGGACGATGCTTGATGAGCATTGGACTCCAAGAAGGTTCTGCGCTGAGGCGGTGAACACCGCGTGCTAGATGTCGAACATGATCTACCTCAGAGTGCATAAGAAGAAAACATGCTACGAGTTGATGCACGGTCGCACACCCAAGGCGAGTCACTTCTATGTCTTTGGTTGCAAGTGTTTTATTCTGAAGAAAGGGAAGAAGCTGGATAAGTTTGAGGCTAGGTCTGTTGATGGTATTTTATTTGGTTATGCATCTCATTCTAGAGCATATCGTGTGCTCAATCTTGAAACTAACCAAATCGTGGAGACTTGCGAGGTAACCTTCGACGAGACACAACCACGTAGTCAGCTTGTCTTTGAGTGTGCAGGTGATGATGAGCTTGGCGAGGGGATCTTTCAGGAGGAGGAGCATGAACATGGGGACGATGAAGATGGCGGTGTGGTGCCCCCGGCTGAACATTTGCATACTACTTCGACTACGGTGGTGGACGACCCCTCTCCTACACCTACGATGACGAATCATTATCGAGGAGAAACTAAATTTGAGGGGGAGGTAGCATCAAGGCGAGAACCTCCCCGGCGAGTACAAGTGGATCACCCAGCTTCGAGGATCATTAGCGACATGAATGAACGTACTACATGGTCGAGGGTTCGAAACAATTCTCATTTCGCTCATACTGCATTTGTTGCCACCTTTGAGCTCAAAGACATTGGACACGCACTATCTGATCATAATTGGGTTAATTCGATGCATGAGGAGTTGGAGAACTTTGAGAGGAATCATGTTTGGGAATTGGTTGACCCTCCCTCAGGGTGTAAGCCGATTGGTACAAAGTGGGTGTGGAAGAACAAAGAGGGAGAGAAGGGTGAAGTGGTGAGAAACAAGTCAAGGCTTGTTGCTCAGGGGTTCAGTCAGAAGGAGGGGATCGACTACGAGAAGACCTTTACTCTCGTAGCCCGTTTGGTGGCAATAAGGATCCTTCTAGCCTTTTCCGTGGCTAAAGGGTTCAAGTTGCACCAAGTGGATGTGAAGAGTGCTTTCCTAAACTGTGTGTTGGAGGAAGAAGTGTATGCGAGGCAACCACCGAGGTTTGAGAGTGAGAAGTACTCCCACCGGGTGCACAAGTTGAGGAAGGCGCTTTATGGGTTGAAGCAGGCGCCTAGAGCTTGGTATGGTAGGTTGTGGGGGTTCTTGTTTGAGAGAGGTTTTGAGATGGGGAAGGTAGATCGGACCTTGCTTCTACTAAGGCAGGGCAGAATTATCCTGATTGTGCAAGTGTATGTGGATGATATTGTCTTTGGTGGCTCATCTAATTCTCCTGTTGCAAGGTTTGTAGAGGATATGAGCAGGGAACTCGAGATGATCATGATGGGCGAGTTGTAGTTCTTCCTCGGGCTACAAATCAAACAATCAAAGGAAGTAACATTTGTGCACCAAGCTAAATACACCAAGGACATTGTGCGGAAGTTTAAGATGGAGGATTCCAAGGCTATGACGACACCGATGAGTACGACTACAGCTCTTGATGCGGACGAGGAAGGTGAACAGGTGGACCAGAAGGAGTACCGGAGCATGATAGGGTCACTCATCTACTTGACGGCGACGAGGCCGGGCATCCAGTTCTCGGTATGTCTGTGCGCTCGTTTTCAAGCATCTCCGAGAACTTCGCATCGACAAGTGGTGAAGCGCATTTTCAGGTACTTGCGTCACACTCCCGACTTCGGCCTTTGGTACTCCACGTCCTCTTCTTTGCCGGGTGTCGGTTGGATAGGAAGTCCACTTATGGGACTTGCCAGTTTTTGGGATCTTCTTTGGTGTCTTGGTCTTCCCACAAACAGTCGAGTGTTGCTCAATCCACTACCGAGGAAGAGTGCGTTGCTGCTGCTACTTGTTGCTCTCAGCTCCTTTGGATTACATACACCATGAGTGACTTTGGTGAGGAGTATACCCATGTCCCACTTCAATGTGATAGCACCGGTGCCATAAGCATAGAACCTAGTGCTCCATTCCAAAACCAAGCACATAGAAGTGAGGTATCATTTTCTGAGAGACAATGTTGAGAAAGGGAAGATAGCTTTGATTCATGTACCCACACATGACCAACTAGCCGATATTTTCACCAAACCCCTAGATCAAGCAACTTTCACTCGTTTGCGGGGGGAGCTTGGTGTGTGTTTGATTTCTTGAGTTGAGTGATTGGGAGCTCCTTTGTAGCATATGTATAGCTTTCTTTTATGCAATTCTTACATTTGGCATAGCATATGTAACATGACGTATAGGCATCTTTGAATCTTAGGTTGCATGCATTTTGTATCATATGCATTTGTTAGGAAAAGTTTCTCCTATATACATTGTTCACCATGATGGGCTATATATGATCGTGTGAGCTAGTTTGGTATGCTATGGTTAGTTTGGCATAGCTCTTGATGATCTTGATTTATATCCATGGTTGATGGCTATGTTGTTTGAAAAATGTCACATATATGCTCTCTCATGTGTGAATGCCTTTATATGATCTTGACATGTTTTAGTGGCTTGGCTATGCTTAATTTGTGGTTGGATGGCTAGTTTATTGATCATATGGGGCCAAAGGCTCATTTGCCATCATGAATGTTTATCCATCTTGCTTTATCTTACGGAGGGGCCTAAGTTCCTTTTTGTCGCAAAGACATTTAAAATGCTTGGAAAATGTGCTCCCATGTCATATGTGCTGAATTTAATTTGCTTTGGGTGCTAAACCAATGCTTGATGCCTACCAGTGAGAAGTCTCATATATAGAAGTAGGCACATGGCTCGGTGGCTTTGACATGACATGAGGTGCTTGTGGGTGTTTGTGATGGTCTTATGATTAGAATGGTTATCCTAGCATGAAGTTTGTGTGGCTTTGCCATTTTGACATGTTTTGCTCATGTTTAGGTGTTTGCTCATGAGAGAGTAACTTTTCGCAAAATTACTCAAATCCTTTTTAGCCTTGTCCAATGGTTGTGAAACTTGGTGATCATGTAGTTAAGGTCATTACGAACCTATAGAGTATCTAACTTGCTCATTTGGACTTGTGTAGCTCCTTGGGATGAATTTTGTATATTTGAGAAGCTATATGTTGAAACATTTCGCATTTTGCCTTGATTCATGCATTGTCAACAACGGGGAGAAATTTGTGCATGTTTGGACACCTGGGAGTGTTTGGAAGGTGTTCCAATTTGTTCGGGCAGTTTTTGAGCAGTTTGGTGCAGGGCCGGTCACTTGGGGCAGTCTAACCGCCCCCTGGCGGTCAGATGTGGTGTAGGCGGTGTAACCGCCCTGGGCATGTTGAGCAGAATTTTGCTCTTTGCTGCATTCCCATGTTGCATTGCTGCATTGGTTCAGGGGGAGTGTGCTTTGGCTCAGGGGAAGATTGCATATGTGCAGGGGGAGCTCTTTGTGGTGTTCGAGCTTTGGTTCGGTGGTTTGCGCTCTTTGTTTGAGCATGGTTTTGTCTCGGATGAGTCAAGCCGTTGCCCTTGCCTAAGGGGTCCGAGACTTGACTTCTTCATGTGATCTTGTGCTTTGCCTTTCTTTGGCTTTCGATCGCTTGTTGAGTTTTCCTTTTATTTGTTTCTTTTCTTTCTCTATTCTCTCATGTAACTTTTTGTGGGTGTTGTCAATGCACTCATCAAGGGGGAGATTGAGGACCATGTCTGGTTCCAAGACCGTTGGATGGTCGCTTCCTTGTGTGATGAGTGATTGACAACGTGGTGTGGACTGCTTCTTGGCTAAGTATTGCAGGTGCAGGTTGCGGCTTGACTCGTGTTGGTGCAGGCGAAGAACAAGCGCCAAAGGGCGTCGCCGGTGAGGCCTCCAGGTGTGGAGAAGACAAGTAGGCTTCGTTCGAGGGACCCGGTGGCCAGCGGTGTCAAGTGCGGGCCGCATGGTGGCATGAACAACAAGATGAAGTCGTGGATGGTTTCTTGGTAGAGCCTCAAAACCAAGGTCGAGTCGAGACTACGTGGGAGCCAAGTCATGAGTGGAGATTGGCAGAGGCTACATCCAGTTCACGGGGTTTGCAGTGGTTCACCAGAAAACCACTGGGTTACTCGGTTAAGCCACAAAACCGAGGTCGAAGACTCGACGAGGAGGTGCTGCCACCTAGGCCGGTTCAACTGCCCATGAGGGGCGGTCAGACCGCCTGGGCCGGTCAGATCGCCCGGGTCGGTCTAACCGCCCAGGGGGGCGGTCTGACCGCCCTGGTCGCTGGCGCCGTGATGCTTCGAAGCGGAGGACATGCATCGGGATCGCAAGGCTTGCATCGAGGCTAAGCATGTTGCGGTCGACGGGCATCCGTCCGATGAAGAAAATCCAAATACTTCCAAATTCGACCTTGAGGGGCTTGTATCCCTAGTTATTAAGTAAGGGTAGTTTAGTCTCTTGGGTGCCTCCATATATACTCTTTGAGGGGATGGATGGCAACCAACTCTTGGAACCCTAGCTCATTTGTTTTTCCATTTTCCTCTAGTTTTGTCCTAGGACTAGCTCGAGAGCTTCATGTGAGATCAAGAGAGAGGGATGGATGTATGGGTGGCAAGCTAGACCTTGTACGAACCTTCATGGTATGTATAGATGGTTCGGCGTTGTTCCTCAACGTGGTGAAGTGTTTTCCCGTCCTTCTTTGTGGTGATTTTGGGAGCTCTTTGTTCGCAGAGTTTTGAGGACGATTTCTTGGGGTTTTTGTTGGGTGTCATGTATGAGGATCTTGTACCTCTTTGGCTGGTGACTTTGCCCCCAAATCTCTCTTGAATCGGACTCGATTTGGTGGTTTTTCGAGTTGGGCGAGTTATTGTCCTAGAGAGGCAATTTCTTCGATTCTCTTGATTGTGAGCGATTCGAGTCGATTCCTTTGAGGTAGAGGTTGCCTAGGAGGTACCCAGCTATTCTCGAAGTTTCGCTGCAATCCGTGGAGTGATTCGGGAGATCGGGCGATGGGAAGTTGAGGTTTGACCCGCAGGTAGGTTTTCTGGAAGGGGCGGTCTAACTGCCTGGAGGGGGGCGGTCTAGCCGCCCTGGGCCTTCCAGGTCGATGTTTTGATTTCACCGGATTTTCCTCTGTGAGTTTGTTCGCCTTGATCAGAGGAGCGTTTGGGTAAAATTTCGGGTCGTTCTCGTGCCGTTTGCTAGGAGTTCTTGCTTGGAGTTCTTTGCTGGGTACAGGAGGTTAGACCGCCCTGGGTAGCCGGTCTAACCGCCCCTAGGCCCCTGGGTGAAGTTTTGGTTTTCGCCAAGATTTTCTGGTAGCTAGCACGGCCCCAACTAGAGATCTCTGTTGGTGAAACCATGCTGTGTTTTGGTGCTCGGAAGAGGCGTTTCGGAGGACTTCTTGGTTTCCTGGTGGAGGCGGTCTAACCGCCCCCCATACCCGGTCTAACCGCCCCCTCTGGACAGCCGACTTTCGAGTTGTTTCTGCTATTGTGGGTGCGTGGGTGCTGAGGTTGCTGGTAGTGTTTGTTCCTAGGACCAGTAGCACTCTAGTGGCTACGTGGTTTTGGCAAACGGAAGGTAGAAGTGCGGAGTGTGTGATTTTGGGGGTCCGACCGAGCGAGTTCATCTTCTTGGAGTTTCAAATCTCCTTCGAGAAGAATTTTTATCGGCTCCCATTCACTCCCCACCTCTCTAGTCGCCTAATCGGTCCTTCAAAAATGGAGGACTCCAACGTTATGACGACACCGATGAGTATGACTACAGCTCTTCATGGGGACGAGGAAGGTGAACACGTGGACCAGAAGGAGTACCGGAGCATGATCGGGTCACTCCTCTACTTGACGGCGACCAGGGCGGACATCCAGTTCTCGGTATGTCTGTGTGCTCGTTTCCAAGCGTCTCCGAGGACTTCGCATCGGCAAGCGGTGAAGCGAATTTTCAGGTACTTGCGTCACACTCCCGACCTCGGCCTTTGGTACTCTGCGTCTTCTTCTTTGGCGCTTCATGGTTTTTCGGATGCGGATTTTGCCGGGTGTCGGTTGGATAGGAAGTCCACTTCTGGGACTTGCCAATTTTTGTGATGTTCTTTGGTGTCTTGGTCTTCCCGCAAATAGTCGAGTGTTGCTCAATCCACTACCGAGGCAGAGTACGTTGCCACTGCTAGTTGTTGCTCTCAGCTCCTTTGGATTACATACACCATGAGTGACTTTGGTGAGGAGTATACCCATGTCGCACTTCAATGTGATAGCACCAGTGCCATAAGCGTTGCAAAGAACCCAGTGCTCCATTCCAAAACCAAGCACATAGAAGTGAGGTATCATTTTCTGAGAGACAATGTTGAGAAAGGGAAGATAGCTTTGATTCATGTACCCACACATGACCAACCAGCCGATATTTTCACCAAACCCCTAGATCAAGCAACTTTCACTCGTTTGCGGGGGGAGCTTGGTGTGTGTTTGATTTCTTGAGTTGGGTGTGTGGGAGCTCCTTTGTAGCATATGTATAGTTTCCTTTGTGCATTTCTTTCATTTGCCATGGCATTAGTAACATGATGTATAGGCATCCTTGTATCTTAGATTGCATGCATTTTGTAATATATGCATTGGATAGGAAAAGCTTCTCCTATATACATTGTTCACCATGGAATGCTATATATATTTTTTTGTGAGCTTGTTTTGTATGATATGGTTAGTTTGGCTTAGCTCTTGATAATCTTGATTTATAATCCATGGTTGATGGCTATGTTTTCTGAAAAATGTCACATATATGCTCTCTCATGTGTAAATTCCTTTATATGATCTTGACATGTTTTAGTGGCTTGGTTATGCTTAATTAGTGGTTGGATAGCTAGCTTATAGATCATATGGGGCCGAAGGCTCATTTGCCATCATGAATGTTTGGCCCTCTTGCTTTATCTTGTGGAGGGGTATACGTTCCTTTTTGTTGCAAATACATTTCATGTACCAAGTTTGAATCTGAAAATGAAATGTAAAGTGCTTGGAAAGTGTGCTCCCATGTCATATGTGCTAAATTTAATTTGCTTTGGGTGCTAAACCGTTGCATGATGTCTACCAATGAGAAGTCTCATATATAGAGGTAGACACATGGCTCGGAGGCTTTGACATGACATGAGGTGCTTGTGGGTGTTTGTGATGGCCTTATGATTAGAATGGTTGTCCTAGCATGAAGTTTGTGTGGCTTTGCCATTTTGACATGTTTTTATCATGTTTAGGACTTTGCTCATGAGAGGTAAATTTTTTAGCAAAATTTCCCAAATCCATCTTAGCTTCGTCCAATGGTTGTGAAACTTGGTGATCTTGTAGTTGATGTCAATACGAAGCTATAGAGTATCCAACTTGCTCATTTGGACATGTGTAGCATCCGATGTTGAATTTTGTCTATTTGAGAAGCTCTAGGTTGAAAGTTTTGCATTTTTGGCTTGATTCATGCATTGTCAACAAGGGGGAGAAGTTTGAGCTAGAAATGGCTTGCTGGATGCATTTAGAAGGTTTTCAGGTGGTTTCAAGCCATTTCTGCGCTCTGGTGTGCACCGGTCTGACCGGTCGAGGTCACTGGTCTAACCGTTCAGATTGCTGGTCTTGTGCACATGTTGAGCACCAATCTGACTGGTGGTGGTGACTAGTCTGACCGGTGAGAGCTAAGTTGTTGCAGCTTCCTTGTTTCAAGTGGTGTTTTGCATGCATTTGTTCTGGGGGAGTTGCATTGGTTAGAGGGAGCTTGCATGTGTGCAGGGGGAGCTCTTTGTGGTTTTTGAGCTTTGGTTTGGTGGTTTGAGCTTTTTTCTTGAGCATAGTTTTGTCTCGGATGTGTCAAGCCGTTGCCCTTGCCTAAGGGGTCCGAGACTTGCCTTCTTCAAGTGATCTTGCTCTTTGCCTTTGTTTGGCTTTCGATCGCTTGTTGGAGTTTCTTTTTGTTCGTTTCTTTTTGTTTTATTTTCTCTCGTATTACTTTATGTGCGTGTTGTCAATGCACTCATCAAGGGGGAGATTGAGGACCATGTGTGGTTCAAGGACCGACGGATGGTCGCTTCCTTGTGTGATGAGTGATTGACAACGTTGTGTGGACTGATTCTTGGCTAAGTATTGCAGGTGCAGGTTGCGGCTTGACTGGTGTTGGTGCAGGTGAAGAACAAGCGCGAAAGGTCATCGCTGGTGAGGCCTCCAGGTTTGGAGAAGACAAGTAGGCTTCGTTCGAGGGACCCGGTGGCCAGCGGGGTCAAGTGCGGGCCGCATGGTGGCATGAACAGCAAGATGAAGTCATGGACGGTTTCCTGGTTGAGCCTCAAAACCAAGGTCGAGCTGGGACTACATGGGAGCCGAGTCACGAGTGGCGATTGGCGGAGGCTACACCGAGTTCACGGGGTTTCCAGTGGTTCACCAGAAAACCACTGGGTTCCTTGGTTGATCCACAAAGCCAAGACCTGAGAACCGAAGACGGTGTTGCAGCAGCTCCAGACCGGTTTGACCGGTGGGTACAGGTCTAACCGGTGTGCGACGACGCAGTCCGGAATCTTCGAAGCAGAGGACACGCATCGGGATCACATGGCTTGCGTCGAGGCTAAGCAGGGTGCGGTCGCCGGGCTTCCGTCCGATGGAGAAAATCTGAAGACTTCCAAAACCGCCCTTGAGGGGCTCGTATCCCTAGTTATGAAGTAAGGGTATTTTAGACTTTCGGTTGCCTCCTATATAACCCAAGAGGTGAGAGGATGGCAACCATCTCTTGGAACCCTAGTTCATTTTCTTTCCTATTTTCCCTTCCTATTTTCTTAGGATTTCCATAGCACTAGTTTGAGAGCTTCATGGTGAGATTTTGTGAGAGGGTTGGATGATTGGGCAACAAGCTTGAACTTGTATGAACCTCCTTGGTATGTATAGATGATTCGGCATGGTTCCTCAAGGCTTTGTTGTGTTGTTCTCGGTTGTTCTTGGTGGTTATTTTCGGAGCCCTCTCTTGGTGGTTTTCTCGGTGTGTTTTCGGGACCTTGCTCTTGGGGATTTGATGGGGGAAATATGTGGGAACCCTTCGTGGTTCTTTTGCCTTTGATTCCCCTCCCAAATCCGTGAGTTAAGGGGCTCGATTTTGGGGTTTTCGGTGTTCTAGGGTTAGAGGAGCTCTTGGCGGGATTTCTTCGATTCCTCTTGATTTGGCAAGTTTTGGTGAACAAAATCATGGCTATTGACTGCTCATGAGGTGTTCCTATCATCCCCAAAGTCTTGTTCAAGTCCGTGGAGCGATTCGTGAGATCAAAGTTTGGATTTGGAGGAGTTGACCTGCGGGTGTTGTTCCTCCCGAGCTACCCACGCTACACAGGTCGGACCGGTGCTCTTGACTGGTCTGACTGGTGCGAGTCACTTGTGGGATTTGCCTCAACTGCCGTCAGGTTGGGCACAAGTTGTTTGAGTGCCCGCAGTAGGTGCAACTAGGAGGTCAGAACCGCAGCTCACAGTTCCAAACCCCAGCTAATGCACCAGTACCAGGAGGACAGCCACCCCGTACACAGCAGAGGACCACTCAGCCGCCAGCTACCTGAGGATGCTTGAACCACCTCACTACCGAGGATGCTGCAGCTGCACCTGACGTCGCACTCGGTGAGTTCCTTGTTGACTCAGTTCTGGCAACAGTTTTGTTCGATACCGGAGCTCAGTTTTCGTATATTTCAACCAAGTTTGTTAAAGAAAGGTCATTACTAAATAAGCCTTGACCAAGGCCTATCTTGAATAGCTCTCCGCTAGGAGAGAAGAGGAGTATGTTAGAGTGCAGGGGAGTAAAGTTGGTCTTTGAGGGACAGCTGTTCACGGCAGACTTGACGGTTCTAGAGTCTACAGGCATAGACGTGATCCTAGGAATGGATTGGTTGGAAAAGCACAACGGATTGGTTTCATGCAACCCCAGGTTCATACAGTTAGAACACCCTAGTGGGACGAAAGTGCTGATCGTACCTCAGAGTCCGAAGGCTGCAACGATGTTGTGCAACATGAGTGGGAAAGAAATTGAGGAAATTCCAGTGGTCTGTGAGTTTCCAACGTGTTTCTAGAGGAGCTTACGGAGTTACCTTCTGACTGAGACGTGGAGTTTGTGATTGAGCTGATGTCGGGTGCGGGACCCGTTGCAAAGAGTCTGTACTGAATGTTGTTTGATGAGCTGGACGAGTTGAAGAAACAGCTCAAGAAGTTGCTCGAGCAAGGGTTTGTTCGGCCGAGCGCCTCACCGTGGGGTTCACCTGTGCTCTTCGTGGAGAAGAAACATGGCACCAAGAGAATGTGCATAGACTATCGCACGCTTAACTCGATGACGATCAAGAATAAGTACCCACTACCCAGAATCGAGGACCTGTTGGAAGCAAAGTTCTTTTCCAAAGATCGATCTGAGGTCAGGCTACCACCAGATGAATATCCAAGAGTAGGACATTCCCAAGACGACTTTTACCACACGGTATGGGTTGTACGAGTTTGTGGTAGTTTTCTTTGGGCTGACCAATGCCCTAGCCTACCTCATGAACTTGATGAACAAAGTCTTCATGGAGGAGTTGGATAGATTTGTAGTGGTGTTTATCGACGATATCCTGATCTACTAAGAGAAAGCAGAGGAACACGAGGAGCACCTAAGGATCGTGCTAGAAAGGCTGAGGCAGCAGAAACTATATGCCAAGTTTAGCCAGTGCGAGTTTTGGATGGAGACGGTCACATTTTTGGGACACGTGTTGTCAGCAGAAGGGATCGTTGTGGATCCGTCCAAAGTGGAGTCCGTTACCAAGTGGGAGCAGCCGTTGAATGTGACAGACATTAGAAGCTTCCTGGGGATGGCAGGATACTGCCGAAGGTTCATTGAGAACTTCTCCAAGATCACTAAACCGATGACAGAGTTGCTTAAGAACAACACAAGGTTCAAGTGGTCGGAAGCGTGTGAAAAGAGCTTTCAATAACTGAAGAAGAGACTCACCACAGCCCCAGTGCTTACCCTACCAGATATCATGAAGGACTTCGTGGTCTACTGTGGCGCTTCTAAGCAAGGACTCGGTTGTGTCCTGATGCAGGAGGGAAAAGTTGTGGCTTATGCTTCCAGGCAGCTGAAGAAACATGAGGAAAACTACCCGACCCACAACTTGGAGTTGGTAGCTGTCGTGCACGCACTCAAGATCTGGAGACACAACCTGATGGGAAACAAGTGTGAGTTGTTCACCGACCACAAGAATTTGAAGTACTTCTTAACCCAAACAGAGTTGAACATGAGGCAAAGGACATGGTTAGAACTGATCAAGGACTACGACATCGAGATCAACTACCACCCAGACAATGCTAACGTCGTGGCAGACGCACTGAGCCCAAAAATGTATTGCAACAACCTCATGGTGAAAGAAGAGCAACCTGCCCTACACGAAGAGCTAGAGAAGTTGAGGATCAAAATTGTGGACAATGGACAAGTCAACAAACTATGTGTGACCTACGACCTAGAAGAACATATCCGTACAGCTCAAAAGTCGTGTGCAGAGATCAAAGTCCTGCGGGAACTGATGAAGGAGGGTAAAGAGGAGGATTACCGTTTGGATGAGCAAGGCACCGTGTGGCTGAATGAACAGATTTGTGTGCCGCAAGACAAGGCACTCCTAGAGCAGATCATGAAAGAAGCTCACGACTCGAGATACTCGATTCACCCGGGCAGCACAAAGATGTACAAAGATTTGAAGACAAGGTACTGGAGGAAAGACATGAGGAGAGATATAGCTCACTACGTGGCCTGTTGTGACACCTGTAGCAGAGTGAAGATCGAACACCAGAAGCCCGTAGGATTGCTTAAGCCGTTAGAAATTCCAGTGTGGAAATGGGAGGACATCTCTATGGACTTCGTAGTGGGACATCCCCGGACACCAAAGGGGAATGACTCGGTCTGGGTCATAGTGGACCGATTGACCAAGGTGGCTCACTTTGTGCCGGTAAAGACCCGGTACGCCACAGAGAAGCTGGCAGAACTGTACGTGGAGCATATACTCAGATTACATGGGGCACCCAAAAGCATCGTGTTCGATCGAGGCCCCCAGTTCGTGGCCAAGTTCTGGAAGAGTTCCCACAATCTACTAGGCACTACTCTTAGCTACAGCACAGCTTTCCACCCCCAGACAGACGGGCAAAGTGAGAGAGTCAACCAAGTCGTGGAAGACATGCTACGAGCTTGTGCGCTCACTTACGGCACAGATTGGGAGAGCAGCTTACCGTTTGCAGAGTTTTCCTACAACAACAGCTTTCAAGCTAGTCTTCAGATGGCACCTTTTGAGGCTCTGTACGGGAGAAAGTGCAGAACCCCGCAAGCTTGGTCAGAAGTTGAAGAAGGGACACTCTTTGGTCCAGCAGTCATAGAGAAAACAGAGGAGAAAGTAGAGAAAGTTCGTGAGAACCTGAGAATCGCTCAAAGCCATCATAAAAGCTATGTCGACAAAAGGAGGGAATTGACCTTTTCAAGTATTTGGAAGAGTATACTTGAAGGTCTCACCACTTCGAGGAACTAAGAGGTTCCTGGTCAAAGGGAAGCTTGATCCAAGGTACATAGGACCGTATCAAATCACCAAAAGGATTGGAAGTCTAGCCTACTAGCTCGCACTACCCGAGACAATGGCAGGAGTGCACCTAGTGTTTCACGTGTCACAGCTAAAGAAGAGTGAAAAGGGAGTGGAAGCCAATCAAATTCCCATGGAGTTGCTTGACCTACAAGACACCCTTGAGTATGCTGAGTATCTTGTCACACCCGAATTTGAAGGCAAACTAGAATGCATAAAATACATGTGCGCCAGGATCAAGTTACACACACGTAATGACTCAGTGAATATCAGATACAGTGCCAAAGCGTAAAAGAGAGTATTAAAACCATTACATGACTAAGAGTCTCAACAACGTAACATCAGAGCGAGCAACTAGCAGCGGATCTTCAGAAAGGAACTCCACAGGCAGCTGACTGGTGGCACGCACGCCTAGCACTCATCATCAATCTTCAAGTCTGAGCAGCAATCCGGGTTGTGTAGATGCAATAAATAAACAAGCGTGAGCACATGTCGTACTCAGCAAGGGAAAAATATCATAATAAACATGCAAGGTTGTGTAAGTGGATGGCCAAAGAGTTTAAGCAGGTTAGCATTTTAGTTGATCAAATTTTATTAAGCAACTTACTTACTAGCAAATGTAAGTGTATACCATCCCATAATTAAAGTGTAACATCATAACCATGAACATAAAGTAAAGAAATAATTTAAACTCATCTTCCAATAGATTAATCATGTGAGGGTCCAGGCCGCTCTTGACCGTGAGCACGGCTAACCGATTAGTTTTACACTCTACAGAGGTTGTACATCTTTACCCACAAGTGAAGGACCGATTAGGCGACCAGAGAGGGGGGGAGTGAATGGGAGCCGATAAAAATTCTTCTCGAGGGAGATTGAAACTCCGACAAGACGAACTAGCTCAGTCGAACCCCGAAATCACACGCTCCGCACTTCAACCTCCCGTTTGCCAAATCCACGTAGCCACCGCGGTGCCTGCGGTCCTAGGAGCAAACTCTACCGACAACCACAACACACACGCAAAGACCGACGGAAACAACTCGAAAGCCGGCTAACCGAGGGGGCGGTTAGACCGGGTATAGGGGGCGGTTAGACCGCCTCCACACGGCAACCAAGAAATCCTCCAAAACGCCTCTTCCGAGCACCAAAACTCACCACGGTTTCACCAACGAGATCTCCGATCAAGGCCATGCTAGCTACCGAGAAAATCTTGGCGAAAACCAAAACTTCACCCGGGGGCCTAGGGGCGGTTAGACCGGCTACCGGGGGCGGTCTAACCTCCTGTACCCAAAGAACAAACTCCAACCAAGAACACCTAGCAAACCGCGCGAGAACGGCCCCAAATTTCACCCGGACGCTCCTCGATCAAGGCGAACAAACTCACAGAGGAAAATCCGGCGAAACAAAACTTTGACCCGGAAACACCCAGGGCGGTTAGACCGCCCCCTGTAGGCGGTTAGACCGCCCCTTCCAGAAAACGAACCCGCGGGTCAAACCTCAACTTCCTCGCGCCCGATCTCCCGAATCACTCCACAGATTGCAGCAAAACTTCGAGAATGACTGGGTTACCTCCTAGGCAACCTCTACCTCAAAGGAACCGACCCGAAACGCTCACAATCAAGAGGAATCGAAGAAATCGCTTCTCTAGGTCAAGAACTCGCCCAACTCGAGAAACCACCAAAACAAGTTCGATTCCAAGGGGATTTGGGGGCAAAGTCACCAGCCAAAGAGGCACAAGAACCTCATACGTGACACCCACCAAAAACCCCAAGAAATCGTTCTCAAAACACCGCCAAAAAGAGCTCCGAAAATCAACACAAAGGAGACGGGAAAACCACCATGATGAACAACGCCAAACCTTCTATACATGCCATGAAAGGTTCGTACAAGATCTAGCTTGCCACCCAAACATCCATCCCTCTCTCTAGATCTCACATGAAGCTCTCAAGCTAGCCTTCTAAAATCCTAAGGAAAATGGAGAACGATAATGGAAAAACTAAATGAGCTAGGGTTCCAAGAGTTGGCTGCCATCCACCCATCTAATGAGTATATATGGAGGCACCCAAAAGACTAAACTACCCTTCACTAATAACTAGGGATACATGCCCCTCAAGGGCGGATTTGGAATTCTTGATGTCTTCACCATCGGACGGATGCCGGCGACCGCACCCCGCGTAGCCTCGACGCAAGCCTTGCGATCCCGACGCGTGTCCTCCGCTTCGAAGCTTCTCGGCGCCGGCGGCCGGGCGGTCGGACCGCCCCCCCCCCCCGGGCGGTTAGGCCGGCCGGGGAATCGACCGGCCCCGGGCGGTCCGACCGCCCCTCCCGGGCGGTTGAACCGGCCCGGGTGGCCGCACCTCCTCGTCGAGTCTTCGGCCTCGGTTTTGTGGCTCAACCGAGTAACCCGGTGGTTTTCCCGGGTGAACCACCGCAAACCCCGCGAACTCGGTGTAGCCTCCGCCAATCTCCACTCATGACTCGGCTCCCACGTAGTCCCGGCTCGACCTTGGTTTCGAGGCTCTACCAAGAAACCGTCCACGACTTCATCTTCTTTGTTCATGCCACCATGCGGCCCGCACTTGACCCCCGCCGGCCACCGGTCCCTCGAACGAAGCCTACTTGTCTTCTCCACACCTGGAGGCCTCACCGGCAATGACCTTTCGCGCTTGTTCTTCACCTGCACCAACACGAGTCAAGCCGCAACCTGCACCTGCAATACTTAGCCAAGAATCAGTCCACACAACGTTGTCAATCACTCATCACACAAGGAAGCGACCATCCACCGGTCCTCGAACCACACATGGTCCTCAACAAGTCGCGTAAAAACTCCGAAGAGCTTTAGACCCAACCACGCGATGCTGATCAGGCATCATACCACACTGCCGAGGTGTGATTGCATAGGGACGCTACGAGGCCTTTACAAAGATTCCCTAATGTGCAGTAACCCACTAGGTTTCAGGACGAATCGGGGCAAAAAGCTCCCTAGCGGGTACCGTGTCTTAGCAAAGCCCAACTCCTCGCTAGAGCAGGTCTATACTTCGTCAACGCCTCCCCATTTGTGCCTTTCAGGTAAGATCACTACAACACCAAGGTCTCTAATTATTTAGCCAAGCCAGAGCCATATAGCCTTGTGGTTGTATTGTTGTCCTGGGTGGTTCTCCTTGTTCCAATTAAACATATGGTCTTGTAATTAACTTACCATCAAAGAACATAGAGCATAAACGGGTATTATGTTGTTTATTACCAACCCAGATGAGCAACTAAGCAACATCTACCATCAAGAGTAATTAAGTAACCTAGTTACAAGGCAACGGTCAAAAAGAATCTTGGCATAGTCCTTAATAGGAACCCGTCAAAATTAATGCAAGCAAGAAAGTAAATACAGTGATTAAATGCATGTTCATATAGGATAAAGCGGGTATGACCAAGGACACTTGCCTATCACAAGATCCGGATTTGCTCAGAGTCTTCAAGTCTTCACCATAAAAAATCTTCAGACTGCTCGTTCTCTACGCATCACACATTCACATGCAAGAGACAATACAATAAAATAAGAAAACAATTCACCAATTCACAGATCTACTCGTCAAGACGAACAAATGGATATAAAGAACGCTAAAAACGGAGCTAAAACGCAAAAGATACGGCTAAAACGCAGATAAAAAGTAAGTTTTGGGCTAAACTGAAGAAAACAGGACCTAACTGTAAGGGTTTCCTAAGGTGGAAGGACCGGGTTGAAAATTTGGAAAAAGTCAGGTTTCTTAAACAAAAACGCGCGGTGAAGCTATAGGGATGGATCTGATCCATTGGATCAAGATCCAACGGCCGGGATCTAACCCACTGGGTTCACCGGTATGGATATCTTTGACCAGGGTGTTGACGCGATCTGGACCGTCAGATGGAGATCCAACGGCGCCGGTGCCGTGCGAGCGCGGGCGGTGGCGAGGCGCGGCGGCGGCGGCGTGGATACGGCGCGCGCGCGCGGCGCGCGAGCGGCGGCGCGACGGCGAAATCGAGCCGGGGTGCTCAAATTGTTGCGGAAAATTCATCGGGACGACGGCGTGCGCCCGCGGACTCAACGGCGGGCTTCCGGAGTGGCGACGGCGAGGAGCGGCGGCGCACGGCGAGCAATCGCGGCGGTGCAAGTCCGGTGAGCCCGGGAACACGCAGCGAAACGCGGAATCGCGCGCAGGACGCACCAGCGTGTTCATCACCTTCACGCGCGGCTCCCGAAGTGCTTCACGGCGGCGGGAAAGCAGCGACGGAGCGGAATCGAAGCGGCGGCCGGCTAGGGTTTCGCGCGGCGACGGACTGGAGCTCGGGGCTAGGGTTTTGGAGACGTGGGCGTGCACAACAGGGTCGGCGGCACTTATAGGCGGCGGGGAAACGCCTAGCGCGTGGGCCCATGGTCTCACGCACGCGAGGCTGGCTCGGGGTCGGAGCTCCTGCCACGGTCGGACACCGACCCGAGGTCGGGGATGACGGGGCGGGGTCCGCTCGTCGGGCCGACAGCCGGCCGGCGGCCGGGCGCTGGGCCGAGCTGGGCCATCAGCGGAGCAGCAGAGGTCGGCGGGAGGTTTTACGGCACGCTGGGCCGGAATCAAGGGAGCGTTTGCGGACTTCGCGAACTTGGGCTGAGCGCGCTCGGCTGAAAAGAAATGGAAGGTGGGTTGCTTTAGAGCTGGGCTGGAGAACAAGGATTGGGCTGAAAAGGAAAAAAATGAGAGAGGAGGGAAAAGGAAAAAGGTTTTTAAATTTCAAAACCCACCCAAGCAAAATGAATTCAAACAAAGATTTGAATTCAAACACTCGAAACAATGCACCAGCATGTATGCAATAGGGAATTCCTATATTTCATTAATTAATTAAGTAAAATGATTAAATGCCTACAAGAACATGATATCCTTATATTCCTTAAACGAGAACGCATTGTTGCTAAGCAAAATTTTAGTTAAACTCAAACAGTAGAATTTAGGGTGTTACAAATCTTACCCCCTTAAGATGAATCTCGTCCTCGAGATTCGGAAGGATCAACAAAAAGATCTGGATAGTCTTCCTTCAGCTCATCCTCTCTTTCCCAGGTTGCCTCATCCTCTGCATGATTACTCCACTGCACCTTGCACATCCTGATCACCCGATTCCTTGTGACACATGCTAAAGTTTCCAAGATTTTGATGGGACGTTCAGTATAAGTGAGATCGTCCTTGACAGTCAAACCGTCCATAGGTAGTTGCTCTTTATCATGAGGTTGGAGACCCTTTTTCAATTGAGAGATATGGAACACATCATGCACATCCGAGAGCTGATTTGGTAATTCCAACCTGTATGCTACTTCTCCCACTCTCTCTAAGATCTTGAAGGGTCCGATAAAGCGAGGTGACAACTGTCCCTTCACTTTAAACCTGCGCAAACCTCTGATCGGTGACACTTTTAGGTACACATAGTCACCTTCTTGGAGAACCACGCCTCTCCTCTTTCCATCCGCATAACTTTTCTGTCTTGATTGAGCAGCCCTCAAGTTTTCTCTTATGATCTGAACTTGTCTTTCTGCTTCCTTAACAATATCGGTTCGAAAAAAACTGACTCTCTCCTGTTTGGCTCCAATACAAAGGCGTTCTACACTTCCTTCCATACAATGCCTTGAAGGGTGCCATCTTGAGGCTAGTCTTGTAGCTGTTGTAAGAGAACTCAGCGTAGGGCAAACTCTTATCCCACCTACCTCCATGCTTAAGAGCACAAGCTCTCAACATGGCCTCCAGAATCTGGTTAGTCCTCTCAGTCTGTCTGTCGGTCTATGGGTGATAGGCTTAGATGAAATTTAACTTCGTATCCAAGGATTCATGAAGCTTTTCCCAGAAACGCGATGTGAACTGAGTACTCCTGTCGGACACTATCTTCTTAGGTACACCATGCAAGCACACGATCCTGGACATGTACAACTCAGCTAGCTTTGCCCTTGTATAGGTGGTTCGCACTGGTATGAAGTGAGCAACCTTTGTTAAACAATCCACTATAACCCATATCGAATCATACCCATCACGACTACGGGGCAACCCAACAATGAAATCCATACCAATCTCTTCTCACTTGCACTCTGGCACCTTCAACGGCCGAAGCAATCCCGCTGGCTTTTGATGCTCAGCTTTAACCCTATGACAGGTGTCACACAAGGCCACATGGGCTGCTACATCCCTCTTCATCCCATACCACCAATACCTCTGCTTGAGATCTTGATACATTTTGGTGCTTCCTGGGTGAATGGAATAAGTTGAATCATGAGCCTCTCTTAAGATGGTCTTTCGGAGATCTCCCACATCAGGCACACAAATCCTGTTCCTAAACCATATAATTCCCTGATCGTCCTCTGTGAAATCTGTGGCTTTACCCTTTTCCATAGTCTCTCTGATTTCCTTTATCTCTATATCCTCCAGTTGTCCTTTGCGTATCTCCTGCTCCAAGATAGACTCTACCTCCAAGGTAACTCCTTCGGTTTGAGCAACCATCCCCAGATTGAGTTTCTCAAACTCCTTCATCAGCTCTTTAGGCAACTGGAATGTCAAAGCCATGTTGGCATGTCCTTTCCGACTCAAAGCATCTACAACCAAGTTTGCCTTCCCAGGATGATAGTGTATCTCCAGATCGTAATCCTTGAGCAGTTCTAACCAGCGACGTTGTCTCATATTCAAATCTTTCTAAGTGAAGATGTACTTTAAACTCTTATGATCTGTGTAAATCTGGCACTTGGTTCTATAATGTAGTGTCTCCAAATCTTCAAAGCGTGAACCACTGCCGCTAACTCCAGATCATGGGTAGGATAATTCAGCTCATGTTTCCTCAACTGTTGGGATGCATAGGCTATAACATGACCTTCCTGCATGAGAACACAACCTAAACCTTGTCGGCACGCATCGCAGTAGATATCAAAACTCTTTTGCAGGTCTGGCATCACTAGAATTGGAGCTGAAGTCAAACTCTTCTTCAATTCCTCAAAACTGGCTTGACAGGCATCAATCCACTTGAACTCTTTATCCTTCTCTAGTAGTGATGTAAGAGGATTTGCTACTTTAGAGAACCCTTCAATGAACCGATGATAATACCCTGCAAGGCCAAGGAAAGTCCTGATTGTCCTTGACAATCTGTGGCGGCTCCCACTTCAATACGTCACTGACCTTTGCTGGATCCATTGAAATACCACCATCGGTGATGATATGCCCAAGGAAAGAGACTTCCTTCAACCAGAAATCACACTTGCTAAACTTGGCATACAACTGCTGCTCTCTCAGCTTCTGCAACACAAGCCTCAGATGTTCCTCGTGCTCCTCCTCATTCTTGGAGTAAATCAAGATGTCATGAATGAACACCACAACAAACTTATCCAGGTACTCCATAAAAACTCTGTTCATCAGATACATGAAGTAGCCAGGTGCATTGGTCAGTCCAAAAGACATGACGGTGTACTCATAGAGTCCATACCTAGTAGTGAATGCGGTCTTAGGGATATCTGATAATCTGATCCTCATCATATGATAACCATAACATAAATCAATCTTTGAGAACACCTTAGCACCTCTCATCTGATCAAACAAATCGTCAATACGGGGCAATGGATACTTATTCTTGATAGTAACATCATTAAGCGATCGGTAATCCACACACATCCACTGAGTACCATCCTTCTTCTCCACAAAGATAACTGGTGCTCCCCAAGGTGATGAACTAGGACGAATGAATCCCTTCTCCAATAGCTCCTTAATCTTCTTCTTAAGCTCAAGTAATTGATCACTAGACATTCTGTAGGGGCGCTTATTGATAGGAGCAGTACCAGGTAAAAGATCGATAACAAACTCAACTTCTCGATCAGGCGGCATACCGGCAGCTCATCTAGGAACACATCTGGGTAATCAAACACCACCTTAATGTCCTCTAAAGATTCACCATTCATCTGGTTTACTGAACACCCTTCTACTGATGGTAGAGCAGCTACAAATTCAATCTGTTCGCTGTCTAAACTGGTGAGGAGAACTGATAACCCTGTTACACCTGTATATTGCCTTCATGTCTCCTCTTGCTGAACTAACTAGCATGGGACGTGGCATGGTGCTCATGGGGATGTTAAGTTTAGCTGCGTAGTGAGAAGTAATGATAGAATGAGTTGCTCTAGCATCAAACAAAACTGAAGCGAGGGCGGAGTTGACAAGACACATGCCGAACACTACTCGGGGGTTCTCTTGAGCAGTCTCTACACTCACGTGGTTCACTCTTCCACGTGCATAACCCTGTTTTCCCTTGCTGCCCTTCGAGATCCGGCTCTCATTCCTCATCTGTTGGCTATGCTGACTCTGTGATGGAGTGTTGGGGGCATTCCTCTTAGGGCAGGCAGTTACATAATGCCCAACCTTTCCACACCTTAAGCAGGCGGTACCTCTAGGGGTGTTAGTCTTCACCGGGGCGACAACTGGCGCCATCTGACGATTCCGTAGAGAAAGGGGTCGTGAAGTCTGCTGCACTGGACACTGAAACTGCTGTTGACCAAAGTCCTCAATAGAGCCTCCAAACTGAAAGGGAGTCTCTTGAGGTGGATTAAAGCGGGGGCGAGTGTTACTTCCAGACTGTCCAAGGGTGGTGGCTTTCCTGTTTAGGTCTTCCAACTCCTTGCGAATGTACTCTAACCCAATGGCCTTGTCTAGCAACATCTGAAATGATGGAAAAGTGTGGGATATGAGCTGGTACTGGAGTGGTTCGGCGAACCCCTCCAAGAACAACTCTTGCTCATTCACATCATCAACAACCTCCTTAGGAGCATAGCGAGACAACCCAACGAACTTGTCCCTGTACTCTATCACAGACATCTCTCCCTGCTTGAGTGCCAGGAACTCCTTCTTCTTTAACTTCATAAGGCTGGCAGGGATATGATAGCTCTTGAAGCTGGTGGTAAACTCCTGCCAAGTGATAGCATCAGGGGTGGCATGAGCAGCAACGTAGGCATCCCAACAAGCTGACGCTGTCCCCTGAAGTCGACCTGAAGCATACAAGACCTTCTCTCTATCGTCGGACTGTGCGATGGTGAGCATCTTCTCCACTGTCTTCAGCCAGTCGTCAGCCTCCAATGGATCAACTGCATGAGAAAACACCGGCGGGCAATGGCTCATGAACTGCTGGTGCTTGTCCTTATGTGGTTGGTTCTGATTTATCTGAGCCTGCATGCTTGTCATGTTGGTGGACATGTCTTGGAGAAGTTGCATCTGTGCGGCCAGAAACTGCTACATCGCCGGATCCATTTGACTTTGCTGTCGAGTGATACTAGAACGACCACTCGTCCTCTGATGTGGATCCAGACCTGGTGTTCACCATCTGAGTGTTAGGTTCATTAAATTTAGATACTAGAGAAAAGAGATAACTCCGAAAGATGAAGCAACACAAACTTCCAGATTAAGACAGATTATGCTTGCCCCGATAAATCAAGTGCAACTACCATTATTGATATCCATAAATTATGAAATTTCGCCAGAACAGGGGATATGAAATTATGAAACTAATCCAACTAGAATCAACTCAATCGGAGATCTAGAACTTTAGATACAAAATAAACAAGAGACTGGGGTCAGCAGAGTTTCCAGATTCTGGTAGCTCCAATGTTTCGTTCATAACTCCCAGAATATACCTTGGATGGTGCTGCATTTTTGATAGAAAATCATATGTGAAATTTGTGAACTAACCCAACTGGTTTCATGTCGTTTGAAATTCTGTAGCTTGAGTATAACCAAAACACTACTGCTATGTCAGAGAGCTGCATGAATAGATTTTGTATCCACAAGATTTGTTGGAGAGAAAAGGAAAGTTAGATAAAGGGAAGGATTGATAAAGCAAAGTACTCAATGTTGCGAGGATTGGGAAAGAATTACACCCCCACTAACAAACTAGCTACTAAACTCGATGTCATTGTGGTCATCACTCCACAACACACCGCACTCAAACAAAGATCCAAATCAAGCATTTATCACAAAATCAAACATTCAAACACACCTCTAAACTAAGCACACGTTAAGACGCTCGCATCTATCGATTTTACTAAGAAAGATCTTAAAGCTCCTATATCCTATTATGGAAGATCTTTGGGATGAACAAGATGGGGTCACTTGATTACGGGGAACGATCAGGAACACGTGTAGGGTAAGGATAATGAAAGATTGGAGAGGAGTAAAGCAGATGCTAAAGGTTCCTTAAAGCAAGATCAAGGAAGTTTAGAGTGAAAAGATTGATCAAGATAAGATAGAGAACAAGTAGATTAACAAGGATGAGGTTAAAAGCAAGGATAAGTATATTAAAATAGAAATAAAGAATAGCATGAAGTGGGAATGGCTTCTATGGTATTATAATCCTTAAATTCGACCATTTTCCAACTAGGCTAATGTCCTACAGTCAACACGGCTCTGATACCACTTTGTCACACCCGAATTTGAAGGCAAACTCGAATGCATAAAATACATGTGCGCCAGGATCAAGTTACACACACGTAATGACTTGGTGAATATCAGATACAGTGCCAAAGCGTAAAAGAGAGTATTAAAACCATTACATGACCGAGAGTCTCAACAACGAAACATCAGAGCGAGCAACTAGCAGCGGATCTTCAGAAAGGAACTCCACAGGCAGCTGACTGGTGGCACGCACGCCTAGCACTCATCATCAATCTTCAAGTCTGAGCAGAAATCCGGGGTTGTGTAGATGCAATAAATAAACAAGCGTGAGCACATATTGTACTCAGCGAGGGAAAAATATCATAATAAACATGCAAGGCTGTATAAGTGGATGGCCAAAGAGTTTAAGCAGGTTAGCATTTTAGTTGATCAAATTTTATTAAGCAACTTACTTACTAGCAAATGTAAGTGTATACCATACCACAATTAAAGTGTAACATCATAACCATGAACATAAAGTAATAAAATAATTTAAACTCATCTTCCGATAGATTAATCATGTGAGGGTCCAGGCCGCTCTTGACCGTGAGCATGGCTAACCGATTAGTTTTACACTCTGCAGAGGTTGTACATCTTTACCCACATGTCGCGTAAAAACTTCGAAGAGCTTTAGACCCAACCACACGATGCTGATCAGGCATCATACCACACTGCCGAGGTGTGATTGCATAGGGACGCTACGAGGCCTTTACAAAGATTCCCTAATGTGCAGTAACCCACTAGGTTTCAGGACGAAGCAGGGCATAAAGCTCCCTAGCGGGTACCGTGTCTTAGCAAAGCCCAACTCCCCGCTAGAGCAGGTCTATACTCCGTCAACGCTAGAGCAAAGCCCATTTGTCCCTTTCAGATAAGATCACTACAACACCAAGGTTTCTAATTATTCAGCCAAGCCAGAGCCATATAGCCTTGTGGTTGTACTGTTGTCCTGGGTGGTTCTTCATGTTCCAATTAAACATATGGTCTTGTAATTAACTTACCATCAAAGAACATAGAGCATAAACGGATATCATGTTGTTTATTACCAACCTAGATGAGCAACTAAGCTGCATCTACCATCAAGATTAATTAAGTAACCTAGTTACAAGGCAACGGTCCAAAATAATCTAGGCATAGTCCTTAATAGGAACCCATCAAAATTAATGCAAGCAAGAAAGTAAATACAGTGATTAAATGCATGTTCATATAGGATAAAGTGGGTATGACCAAGGACACTTGCCTCTCACAAGATCCGGATTTGCTCAGAGTCTTCAAGTCTTCACCACAGAAAATCTTCGGACTGCTCGTTCTCTACGCATCACACATTCACATGCAAGAGACAATACAATAAAATAAGAAAACAATTCACCAATCACTTCAAACAGTAATAAAAGCTTCACTAAACTGATTTACTCGTCGAGACGAATAAATGGATATAAAGAACGCTAAAAACGGAGCTAAAACGCAAAAGATACGGTTAAAACAGGTTTGAGGGACTAATCTGCAGATAAAAATTAAGTTTCGGGCTAAACTGAAGAAAACAGGACCTAACTGTAAGGGTTTCCTAAGGTGGAAGGACCGGGTTGCAAATTTGGAAAAACTCAGGGTTTCTTAAACAAAAACGCGCGATTAAGCTATATGGATGGATCTGATCCATCGGATCAAGATCCAGCGGCCGGGATCTAACCCACTGGGTTGACCGGTATGGATATCGTTGACCAGGGAGTTGACGCGATCTTGACCGTCAGATGGAGATCCAACGGTGCCGGTGTTGTGCGAGCGCGGGCGGCGGCGAGGCGCGGCCGGCGACGGCGTGGATACGGCGGCGCGGCGGCGGCGAACGGCGATGCGATGGCGAAATCGAGCTGGGGTGCTCAAATTGCTGCGGAAAATTCATCGGGACGACGGCGTGCGCCCTCGCGGACTCAACGGCGAGGCTTCGGAGTGGCGACGGTGAAGCGCGGCGGCGCACGGTGAGCAACCGCAGCGGTGCAAGTCCGGCGAGCCCGGAACGCGCGGCGAAACGCGGAATCGCGCGCAGGACGCACCAGCGTGCTCCTCGCCTTCACGCGCGGCTCCCGAAGTGCTTCACGGCGGCGGGAAAAGCAGCGACGGAGCGGAATTGAAGCGGCGGCCGGCTAGGGTTTCGCGCGGCAACGGACTGGAGCTCGGGGCTATGGTTTTGGAGACGCGGGCGTGCGCAACAGGGTCGACGGCACTTATAGGCGGCGGGGAAACGCCTGGCGCGTGGGCCCACGGTCTCACGCGCGCGAGGCCGGCTCGGGGGTCGGAACTCCCCGCCACGGTCGGACACCGACCCGAGGTCGGGGATGACGGGCGGGGTCCGCTCGTCGGCGGCAGCGGCCGGCGGCCGGGTGCTGGGCCACGCTGGGCCGAGCTAGGCCGTTAGCGGAGCAGCAGAGGTCGGCGGGAGGTTTTACGGCGTGCTGGGCCGGGAATCAAGGGAGCGTTTGCAGACTTCGCGAACTTGGGCTGAGCGCGCGCGGCTGAAAAGAAATGGAAGGCGGGTTGCTTTAGAGCTGGGCTAGAGAACAGGGATTGGACTGAAAAGGAAAAAAAGGAGAGAGGAGGGAAACGGAAAAAGGTTTTTAAATTTCAAAACCCACCCAAGCAAAATGAATTCAAACAAAGATTTGAATTCAAACACTCGAAACAATGCACCAGCATGTATGCAACAGGGAATTCCTATGTTTCATTAATTAATTAAGAAAAATGATTAAATGCCTACAAGAACACAATATCCTTATATTTCTTATATTTTAGTTAAACTCAAACAGTAGAATTTAGGGTGTTACATATCCCGAGAAGATCTTCGAACGAGCAGTCAAGGAGACAAGAAGAACAACCATTCCCTTCTGCAAAGTACTGTGGAGTAACCATACAGAGCGAGAAGCAACTTGGGAGAAAGAAGCCGATCTCAGAAAGGAGTATCCTCACTTGTTCGCAGAGGAAGATTGAGTCTACATCTCAAGGACGAGATTCTCGGTGGTGGGGGAGAATGTAACAAACCAGAAAATTAGGTGTAAAAAATTGCAAAAATTTAAAACTTTTTGTTTGAACTTGAGTGCTATCAATTTTCAAACCAAATTGCTACCCCCTTTCCTAATTCTACCACTAAACCAACCTATTTATAAAAATGTAGTTTCGAATTATGGTGAAAATATGTGATTTGGAATTTTTCTGGATTTATTTGGATTTTATTTGGGTGAAGTTTGTATTTGAAAGTATTTCAAATTCAAACTCTATTTCAAAACTAAATTCGAAACGAAGTGTAAAACCTTTAACAACTGATGGGCCGATTTCCCTAAAGGCCTAGCAACCGGCCCAACACTTCCAACTCAGCCAGCCTGTGACCGCAGCCCATCAAGCCCACCGGCGCGTTTTCCCTTTTCTCTCTATGACAGGTGGGGCAACCCTATCAGTCTCCCTTACCTTATCCCCCTCACACCCTTTCCTCCACCCCGCTGGCGCGTGCTCACCCGGTCGCACCCCGTGCGCGCGCCTGATGGGACGGCCGCCCGCCCGGCTGGCCCAGATGCCAAGCCACTGCGCGCACGTGCACGCCAGGGAATCTCCCAAGGGGGAGAAACACCTTTTTGCCCTTCACAGCCACGTCGACAGGGGTCTCGCCGGCCATCGACGCGCGGCCACATCGCCTCTCCGCCTGCGCGTCCAATCCCCATGTGTCGAGACATCTTTGTCCTTGCGCCGCCTTGACTGGGTGCCTACACCCCGAGGCCGAGCCTCTGCTGGCCACCCACCTACCCGCATTGGGGTTTCCCCCTTTCCCGAGTTCGCCGCCGCGAAAGGAGGAGAGAAGGGGAAGTGGGGAGAGGGAAGGAGGAGCGGGGAAGAGGAGTCCGCACCCGTGACGCCGCCGGTGCGCCAAGACCGGAGGCCGTTAGCGTTGACGGAGAGCCGTACCAGTCACCGCGGGGAAGGAAGGAGGTCGTCCACAGTTGGAGAAAAGCCGGGTCAGAGCAAGGACCAGAGCGCCGCCGTGAACATCTACGCCGCACCACTGTCTACCCCGAGCCGGGCACGACTACACCGTCGACCCGACGTGAGCGCCCCACGGCCATCTTCTTCTTCCCTTCCCCCTCGGATGCTTTCCTGTGTTGGACCAGCGACATTGAGGCGCGCCGTCGGGAAACTTGACTTGCCTGTGTGCTGGCCATCAAGCCGCAGAACTGCCGCCCCGCGACGGGTCATAGCTCTTGGGCTCTTCATGCTCCCGAGCTCGTCGTCGCCGTGCGATGTGCCTCTGTGAATGTCAGTCGTCGCGCCGTGAACGTTTTTGCAGGGAACGTGGTGCACCACCGCGCTACCTCGAGCCGCGCCCCTAGCTTCCAGGTGGCTGCGCCGGGCGAACGTGGCGAGGCCGCACGTGCCTTAGGCACGGCTGTGGCTCGCGCACGCCATCACGTGCTCAAGGCTTGGCCGCCGGCTAGTCGAGCGGCTCGGATGGCCGCCGCGACGCGCTAGAGCCTGCGGGCGACCTTCGCCCGAGCTCGTCGTCGCCGCGCAAGACGCCCGTGTGTACGATCCGCGATTTGTCCCGAGCGAGGTCCCCCGCAGTGGGAAGCACGGGCGCCGCGCCTCGCCGCGCCGCGCCGGCGGCATCGGGCTCGTCCCCCGCCACCGGTGGACATGCCGCGCGCCGTGCAAAGGGCCGCGTGCGTGAGTGCATGCCGGCCGGTCCACCCCGCCGCCGTGCCGTGGCCTAATTTCTATCCGACCATGCCACCGAGTCGCGCGCGCGCGCCGCCCGTCCGGGTGTTGCGCCGCGTCGCGCCCTGGCCCGGGAGGCCAAGCCAGGAGCTGGCATGCGCAACATCGCACGGGGAGCGTCGGGCTTTTCCCCGAGCGCCGGCCGAGTGACGTAGGAGAGGTGAAGGTCTTAAAACCTAATCAGGCCGCCGGCAAGGTTTGGGCCCATTAAGGCCCGGCAGACCATTAACGGCCCAACAGTGCCACGCGCAGATGATCAGGGTCCTTTTTCGGAGCTCTGGTCCCTGGGCCAACTGGGCCAAGCCCATTGGGCTACTTTCAGCCCATAGACACTTTCGGCCCACTAACAGCCCGCTAACCGAGAGTCGCTGACGTCATGCTGACGTCAACAACAAAATTAATAAAAAAATCCTTTTCTTTTTGTAAAATGATTCTCAGAAATGATTTATAAATGGCTTTAACCTTTGAAAAATCATAACTAATTATAAGAAGCTCAAAAAATATAAAACTAATTTTTAAAATTCCGTAATTTCGAAACCTTGCTATTTGTAGGTAGTTTGAGCTCTTTTGGGTTTTCTAAAAAGAGGTTTCTATTTGGAGTTATTGCTTAGTTGTGCACCATTTTCTTACGTTCGCGTCGAATCTCGTGCCACAGACCCGAGCTTCGACCAGGAGGACGCGGAGGACCCCGAGTACACTGCTCTGGACAACGACTGCTTCAACAACAATGAAGGTGTCATGTCACTCCCAACCATGTACATCCCATGTTGATACTTAGATGTTAGTGCATTACTTTATATGCATTGCTGGATGAATTGCATAGCCAGTTGATTAGCCTTGCCTTGATATTTTTGAGATAACTTGATTCCTTGTTTTACCTACCTAGGGACTAGCTACAAACCCCTAGCTAGTCCCATACCTCAACTATCCATGCTTTTGTTGCTTGACTATGGATGGTATTCTAGGCTTGGACTGAGATGCGGGAGATCTCCGTGTGATCTAGCGTGTGTTTTGGGTGCGTACTTCCTTCACGTGTCTCGGCGGGAGCGAGCCGCTTGATTACTGGTGAACGCATGCCTCGGAAAGATGCGATCTGGCCTCTAACCCGAGCGGCGTGTCATACGGATGGAGTTGGAGAGTGCTCGCTCTCGGCCCTTAAGAACCGATCGTCAGTTGACCTTGCTTCAGATGACTTTTACCGTAGAAACCACACACCTTGTATTGGGCGGTGGTGCGGGGTGAGACTTGTAGTGGATAGCACCCCGCCTGTAGGCGGATCGGTGTGATCGTGAAGGGAGACAGTTTTCCTCCTTAGTAGACTTCGCCCCGGCGAGGTCGGGGAAGGGTTCCACCGCTTCGAGGGACCCCTCGCTGGCAGTATGAGCTCTATAGCAGGGGCTGTGCCAGACTCGGAGACGCAGGAGGGTACTATCCACTTACTTGATCTTCAGCCGTATGGTAGGGCTTGGAATCGGTGACGGCCGGTTCCGGTCCTATTCGGGCGGGTACAGTTGTAGAACCTCTGCAGAGTGTTTAAACCTATAGTTATAGTTCGTGTCCACTGGTTATGGACAGTCTTCTGACCTTTCACCTGACTAGATACACTTTTCTTGTGCTTCTTCTCTCCCCCGACTGTGTGAGCCCGGCTGAGGCCGTTGAGATATGGGGATAGGAGCAGGTGGGCCCCACATCGCAGATGAGAGTTGGGAGCTGGATCGCTGTTGTGATCTAGTGCTTTGGTGTGGTATCCTTGAGCGGGGTGTGGACCCTAGAGGTGTGCACCTAGGAAGCATGAGCTTCCCTGAGGTGTTGGCCTCACTACAAATCTTTGCTTACCTTGTATGTTGCTATGCTGCTTTGCTTAAGCCTTCTACAGCCAAAAGAGGAATATATCGTGCATAGTACATTATACACCGCTTTTGCCCCTTTCTTGGGAAGCTGACATGACCTACCCGCTTATCGGGTAGACCCTGGTGTCTCTGACACAGAGCCAGACTATAACTTCGACAACAACGGATGGGAGGACTAGTGCTCTTTCTATGCTCAAGCTGCCTGCGGATATGGAGTTCCCCGCGCTTGCGTGGAGTCACTGCTAGACGTTTTAGTTCTGTTTGATTCAGTCCTGATGGACTTGTACCCGGAATGTGCCGAAGAGATGTACTCTGACTATTGTAATAAACAAATGTTGTACTCTATCTGTTTTTACTTCGGTATAGATTTCTGGCATTGCTCAGACAGGGGATTGCACGTGGTAGACCTCCTGGGACAACCACCGAGGTGCAGAGAGTCGGATTTCCTTCCATAGGAATCCGGTTCATTTCATGTAGCAAGCCTAATGAAGACGCGAGCGCCCACTTGCAATAGTTATTAGAGCTGTGTAGTACCTTCACTATACGAGGAATAGAGAAATATGCCATTCGTCTGCGACTGTTTTCATTCCCACTCCTGGGAAAGACGAAGTAGTGGTTCTATGCGAACTATGCAAATATTGACACCTGGGCAAAAATGCCCAGCAACATTCCTTTCGAAGTTCTTTCCGTTGGGCAGGACCAATGCTCTCCAGGGAAGAATTTTAATCTTTCAGCAGTGGCAAACGAAACCATTCCAGAGGTTCGGGAGAGGCTTCAGGATTACATACTAGCTTGTCCCCATCATGGGATGGACAACTGGCTTATTCTTCAGAGTTTCTATAATGGGCTGACTCCGACAGCCCGAGGCCATATTTATGCTGCTGGAGGGGCTTTCTCCTCTGTCTCTATCGCCGAAGAAACCAAACTTATCGAGAAGATGGTCTTCAAACAAGGGTGGAGTGATGATCGACTCTAGCCACGTCAGTGGGGTGCACATATAGTCTAGGAAGCGGATATGTTGCACGCCAAGATGGACCTACTCATGAAGAGAATGGATGTTGTGACTATTGAGAAGGCTGCCATGGCCATCACTACTCAAGCTATGGATGCTCGCATGATGTGCGAAGTCTGTGGTGATATTGGGCATTCAGGGGATTATTGCCCCTGCTACTTAGGAGGATGTGATGTATACGAATGGCAACAACTATGGTTATCGTCCACAAGGAAGTCAATCATGGAATCAATCACACCCTTACTATCAGGGGGTAATCAAGGTAATACTTACAATCCCAACCAACCTTCCCTGAAATATCTTGTTTTCGGGCAAGCTAAGATTAATGAAGGTTTTAACAAGAAAACAATTGCCTATGATAAGGCTTTAGAAAGCCTCATTGTGAAAATCGATAACCTTTCTTCTACTATTAAGAACCAGCTGTGCTTTAACAAAATGATAGAAACCAAGTTGTCTTAGTTGGATGCTTTGGTTCCCTCTATTGAGGACGGGAAGATTCCGGGGCAACCCATGTCTTCTTGTGAGAATGTTTGTGCAGTGTCCACCAGATGGGGTAAGCCATCTAGGAGAGCACGAGCTGCTGACTATGCAGGGAGACCCATACAACAGGTTCTTGATCAATGGGAATCTTCAAGAATTGTACACAGAAAGGATCCTGGTTATCTGGCCATCACTTGCACTACATAGTACCAGAAAGTTAGGAATGCCCTCTATGAACTTGGCGTGAGTGTCAACCTCATGTCCAAGGCTATGTTCGAAAGATTGGGATATCCCGCTCTTAACCCAACCTCGAGGATAGTTCGACTTGTTGATGCATCGATCTGGTATTCAGTGGGGAATGTGGAGAGTCCACTGATATTTTACCAAGGCTCTTGCATCTTTGTGGATTTCGTGGTCCTTGATATGCATGATGATGCGGAATTGCCACTCATTCTTGGGAGGCTATTCCTATGTGGTGCTCGAGCAAGGATCAATGTCGAGAGTGGGACCATCCGTTTCCACATTGGGAAGAAGAACTTGATGTTCTCGTTTCGACCAACAGAAGAGCAATGCTTTCAGTGCAAGGAAATGATGAGTAGACCTAGGGGTGGACGGAGCCACAACCCCATCTCACACGACCTCTGACCACACCAAGAAAATCAAGGAAGGCACGGAAGGTGTTGCGGCAGGTACAGAGATTACACCCCTCTACTTCTTGGGAGTGGGGTGAGGAGTGGAGCTAATCACTGGGAAAAGTCCCGCTCTCATATTTCCCTTCCAAAAATTCAATTTATTTTCCCAAAAGTTTTCTAGCCATATTTCCCTTTTTATAAACAATTTTGAAAATAAAATTTTTGGTTGGAAAATGCTTGAAAATTCATTCGAGCAAGTTTCCTAGAGAATTTGGACCAGTAAACCTAGGCAGGCCCTCATGTGATCGTTAGAGAGTTGTTGCAAAAAGTTGGAGGTGGGCGGACCCGAGGTAGGTTCAGCCGACCCCACAGGTCGGCCGACCCAACCTAATGGCTAGCTCAGACCTCCTTCCTCCAACGGCTCCTAGCCTTTGCACATGCCCCATGTCCCGGTGCCTAGCCTCAATGCCTATAAATACAATGCGGTTTTAGGGGTGTCTTTACCCATTGAAACACTCTCTCCCTCTCTTGTTTTTGCTCTCTAGTTTCTGTGTATTTTTCGCTCCAGATTCAGGTGCCAAGTACCTCTCTAAATGCTGCTGAAGTATTGATTATTGGCGGAGCAAACTCGGTAAAAATTTCATTCGGTTTCACTAACCCATCACTGAGTTGCTCGTGTCATCCGATGGTTTTGCAGGATGAGTTGGGCCTCTGGCGCATTTCGGAAGATGATTCGCTCACGCCGTTCACGCGACGGGGGAGCTCATCTCGTCATTATGAAGCTGCACCGAGCTTAATGTCGACCTACTATGAAGAGGAAGAAGAGGAAGAGCTACCCACGCCACAAGCCGATGAAGTGTACATCATCAACGCTGTCTTCATCGACCTGAGGAGTGATCGCGAGAGACAAGCCTACGCTCTCATCAAGGACCGAGTCTTCGTCAACACCAAGTATTTCGACCCTATCCTTCTTGAGAAAACAGTTATGGACTCTAATTTCAATTCCATTTTGCAAGCTCTAGGATGGGAGGATTCCGTCCCAGTTCAGAAGGTTGGTTCTAGATCTACCACCATCCTGTTTCTCTGCACTCTTCAAGGGGATCTGACCAGTATTTCATTTCGATTTCATGGAGTTTCATATCAAGATTCGTGGAAAGATCTTAGTCGCACCCTCGGTTTTCATCGTCGTTGCGCTATTTCTCTTGAGCAAGCTTGCGCTGGTTTTAATCGTGAGAGTTCTTGCGAAGAGATCTTTGGGCATCTTGTTCGTGGCAAGTTAATACATAGGTGCAACGACATCTTGCACCCCACTCTCTTTCCAAGGGATGACGTATGACTTGTGTGTCACTCTCTTTCCAAGGGATGACGTACAACTCGTGCGCACTGACAAGATGATGATCTTATATGTCGCGGTTAGATGGATCAAGATCTCCCTTTTGCAAGCTATGATTCGACAGTGGCTAACAAATTTTAAGATGACGGGTTCTATTAAGTGTATGTTTCTGATTTCTCTTACCATCTCGAATCTTGGGATTACACAAGGGCCCAACGTGCCCTCCATTGCTAATCCCCGGACTCAGGGGCATATTCTTAAGAAGGGTTCGAATGATTCGTTGGTTTTCTTTTACCCAGGCCAAACAAACCAGATCCAGTCACCTAACCCGGATTTTAGATTGTACGACCAAGGGTCACTGATCATTCCTCTCGAGGAACCTCGTAAATCTAGTGTCTCTGGTGACAGGGTAACTAGGAGTGCATCGAGGAGAGTAGCCGGAGCACAACAGCCGCCACAACAGCCATCATCGCAGCTGTCGCCTCAGCCACAGCCTTAGCCTACCACATCTCCATCTAGCGCATGGACCTCTACTGAGTAAGTCCCTGGGGCTACTCCTGAGTATGCTCCTGGTTGGACCAGCCCATGTACTAGTAGGGTGCGAGTGTTGACGCAAAATGTGCACTCAGCGCCAATCACACAGCAAGCCGAAAAGCTGGCTTCGCACGCGCAGAGAGAGGGTGACGTGCCAGTCAATTTTTCCTGAAAATTAACAAAAGATAAGACAGTTAAATACCAAAGCTTGGAACTTGCCGGG
Organism: Cenchrus americanus; assembly: GCA_947561735.1. Taxonomy (NCBI): domain Eukaryota; kingdom Viridiplantae; phylum Streptophyta; class Magnoliopsida; order Poales; family Poaceae; genus Cenchrus; species Cenchrus americanus. The sequence goes on along the minus strand of OX387239.1, from coordinate 124,180,526 downwards.
TGGTACCAGACAGTTCCATATCTACGGCTAAGAAGCCAAGTAAGACGACATGTAGCTATGCAAAGCTACCTGTCAAAGAACCACGACCATTCGGGTAACCGTAAAGGGAAAAAGAACATTGCCGAACGGATGACGTAAGCATGACAACGATCGATCTTTGAATAAACATGGATGCATGAACAAAGCTATGACCGATCTTCATGAAGATTAACATTAAATGAAGTAAAGCACGGACATGATCATGTATTAAAATAAGCATGCATAGATCCAAAGCATTAGTCTACCGCATGTCTAATCACTTTGAGATCCGTCGGGCACGATATCAAGCAAATCTATCCACCGCATGATACAACTTGCATGGAAAAACGCACCACTTTCCACAAATAGATCTATCCACCGCATGACATAACCTAAATATGGAAAGCTAGAAACACACGTCTTTTAAAACATAAATAATGCACGTGATCCACTCGTGAAGATATAACCGAATGCGGCTGAACAACCGATCCGGGGTCCATGAAGAAGGAACAAACGTTACCACGTGAATAAATCTATCAAGCTGAATTGGAAATCTAATCCATCGGATGACTAGCTCCAAAGCAACCCAAAAACCTGCATCTACCGCATGATACCCGGCTCTTTCAAGATTTATACTAACAAAGCAAGCTTGAACCCGCAACACGTAACAACCTAGATCGATTCGGTTTCGGCTATCGGAGAGCACAAGATCCACGCGTCAAAATCACGAAACCTGCTCGTACAAGGATCTTAGAAGGAAAATAGCCGATCCAAACCCATCTAGATTGGGCAAGGGTGTGTTACATGAATTAAAACATAAAGTAAAACTCATGATAACACGGGGTAACTTAATGAATCTATTGGATCTTGCCAAAATCCAATAGAGCCGATAACTAGCTTCGAGCTAGATCTTAGCCTACCGCATGGCTCATGATCTAACCAGAAACCCTCTTGAACCAAGCTTGAATCTACCGCGTGACACGAAGCATGGTAACAAGACTACTTGCATCGAGATCTAAATCCACCGCATGATACTAGACATGATACAAGGTTGCCGGTACTCACGGAGGTCGACGGATCGATTGGTCCTCTCGAAGAACTCGACGACACGACAAGGACTCTAGGGTTTGGCGTAAGGCCGGTGTGTATTGAGGAATGAACGTGTCTGTTACATACATCCAGGGATCATATTTATACCCCGCCGATTACAACTCGCGAATGGATTCATTGCCTAACTAAACTCGATCGCCTATCCATCCATTCGCTTCCTCCGATCGAGCCACGTCACCGTCCAATCCCGCAAAATCAGCTCTCTTGTTCCTTTGCCGAACTGGAGCAGATAGCCGACCGCGGATCCTTCGCCGAAAATCTCTGAAAATATCTTTCCTTCCACCAGACGGACTCTTTTCCGAATCGGACCCACATGTCATACTCCTTACCAAATTTTGGTGTTAACACATGCCCCTTCAATTGTGGGATAAAAGTAATTTTGTTCCACAATTGACTCCGACCACGAATCCTTGAGCCAAACTCGTCAACACCTCGTTCTTCGCAATCCGCCGGGTTCTTCGTTCAGATCCAAACCTAGATCCCCTTCGTTCCGAGCTCGAATCTCCAATGGCAACTCGGAAACCAAGTCGCCCAGGTAAATTCACCCTTTCAAACCTTTGTTCGGCATTAGGTTTTCAATTTTACCTGAGATTTTCTTCTTCCGCTCTCCTCCAGGAACCTTCTACTGCTCTTCTGATTCCTATTGAGGCCAATTCGCAGTCTTATTATCTTGGTCCCGAAGGGAATCCTGACCCCCGAGATTTTATTGCCGCTGAATCTCAGAGAATCCCTTTCAAGGTAGCTTTATCTCCACCTCCCCAATGGCAAGATGCGTTCAAGAACTGGCCTTTGCCCCCAATTGCAGGCTGGAAGACTTGGTATCGGAGGATTCTTGCGGATAAGAGTGGATTGACCAATCTAGATGCTCTCCGCATTGCTCAATGTCTAGAGTTATCCGTGGCTGAGACACCCAAGAATGAAGATCTTCTGATAGCCGCATGCCACTTCTGGTCAAACGGCGTCAACGCCTTCCTTTTCGGGCATGGCCCAATGTCTCCAACCTTGGCCGATGTGTACATGATCACCGGCCTTGACATCACCGGGTCTGTCAAGCCTTGGAATTTCAAAATTTCCTCACGCCAGACAGGGGTAAAGCCAGGGAATGGCTACAAGAATTATATTGCGAAGAACATGAAAGACAATCCCCTTGGCGAAGTTGAATACAGAGCCTTCTTGAACATGTGGTTGTGCAGATTTGTCTTCTGTGGCAAGGCCAACGAACCCACTTTGAATCATATCGCAATGGCGATCCATCTGGCCAGTGGCAATCGTCTTCCTCTGGGAAAATTCCTCTTGGGCAGTGTATACCATATGCTTCATCAGACCGTTGCCCAAATGTACACCAGCGAGAGGATAGCATGCGTCAATGGCCCTTGGTGGTTTGTTCAAATTTGGCTGCAACTTCACATGCATCAGATTGTAGGCGTCGACTTGAATTCCAGGTTCTTCCCCTGGTCCAATCCCCCCGAAGGAGAGCTCCAAGTTACCAGAGGATGCCAAAGCTATGGAGAAGCAGCTTCAACTGTTATCGTTCAGCAGGATATCATCCAGCTCTTCGAGTTGTTCTTCAAAGGCTTCTCCAATCCTCTTTGGCTCCCTTATCTAGGCAATGACACTCTGACCTTCCCTGTCGAATTCTCCTTTGAGCCCGGCCATCAGGATAGGGGATTCTTAGAAATTTTTAACATCATAATCCGCCCATGCATATCACCGGCCGAATTCAATGGAGGGAGGCAGAATACCAGTACTTATGAGTACTACCAGCCTAATGTAATGGCCAGGCAACTTGGATGCAGCCAGATCCCCCCAAGATTGTTTCTGCATGAATTCCTCAAGCCCAGGGAGGAAATCAAAGAACCGATGCAGTGCAGCAGAGTTTTCCACTATGTGTGCAGTCCCACTGTTTACACATGTCCTTTTGTGCCTGCAACCGTAGCTCACCCCACCTTCAACTCATGGTGGCAAGAATTCCATGACCACATCTTCAGTGAACCCGTTCATGTGTTCTGTGCAGAATTGGTGCCTGATTTCCTGCCGACTTCAGAGGTAACACAATGAGCCCCTTGATCAGACTTTTCCCTCTTTTATTTATGGTCCTGACCTTCATCTTACCGTCCACGAACACGGTTCTGCCCCTCGAGCCAGGGTAATAACTTATAATGCCGAAGGCCCAATTTCAGCACTGGGGTTTAAATCCACAACCCTGCGCCAACTAATGGACAGGTATGCTACCACCGATCCCGGCCTTTCTAGCCTTGCGTTGTCGACGGGAGGCAAGGTGCGCATCCGATTCCCCCTCCGAGCGCTAAAAGGAGGAGAACTGTCAAGAAAGTACTGGTTGAGGTAAACTCCTTTACCTTCTTGATTACTGGGTCATTCTGTTCTTGACGGATCATATCATTGTGTATTTCAGACCAGAGCCCAACATTCTTCAGAACCAGCACCTGCCAATGCTCCACCCACTGGTATGTCTTTTACTGTTCTTTTTCAAGGATGAGCACTGGCACTCACTTTTTCAATTGGACACTTGCAGAGGAAGCCGTGGGAGAACCACTTGTAGATGTTCCAGTGGTTCAACAAGCGAGCCCTTCCAGGGTTGAATTGCCCATCCCAGTAGAGATCTCATCTTCATCACCTTCTCGCGAAAGCGAAGACGTTCTCCGGAGATGAATCTCCCAACCGAACCGGAGCCACCAAATTCCCCCGGATGCCATCGCCTATCGGTCAAGCGGCAATGACCAACCCAACGAGGGAAGATCCAATTCTTCACCGGCCGAAACTCACGAGTCACCGATGGCCGCATCGGCATCTCCCCGACTTGGAAGTTTCGGCTCTACTCGGGACGCCTCTTTCGTCCGCGATTGCTCCCGCTCAAGAAACCACTCATGAGGTGCCCAATTCTGCTCTTAATCTCGATACCTTGATGCTAGCATTCTCACCTCGGCAATGTTGTTTTCAGGATCACGCCCCGTCATCATCGAGCTTGCCATCAGAGGGCCCATCAACTGCCGATGTGATGAAAGAAATAAACAAGCCGCCGCCCGGATGAAGTGTTGCTCAAACTCAAAGAAATTGCAGCTTGGCTAGAAAAAGATGTTCAGGATCAGCTCGATGATCTTCGCCATTTTGAAGAGATGTTTGAACCCATTAGTCGAAGACTTCCTGATGACATCAGAGCTTTCCTATCATCCATCTACGACTTAGAGCCCTTTTATGTTCCCTTGAGGCGCACTTGGAGGAAATTGCGCTCCCGTTCGGCCATTGAAAAGGAGAAAACTGATGCTGAACAGGCCATGAACGAGGTACAATCCCAAGCAGAAAGCCATAAAGATGCCTTGGCTGACCTGCAAGCTTCTTACGATTTGAAAGTCGCCAGAAAGGCTGCTCTAGAGGCAGAATTGAGAAGCCTGTCAGCGGAGATGGAGATTGACCAGAAGAAAATAGCCGATCTTCCTGGATTGATAGCAAAGACCCAAGCGGAGGTAGAATCGGCTGTTACCAGAGTAAAGCAATGCGATGCAGAACTCACTAACTTATCTGATGCCCAGAAGGACTACCAGGAGATCTTGGATAATTCCCACTTGATAGTATCCAATGTTCGTCACGCACTCGCAAAACTCCTTAATGCTTGAATGTCCTTGTTGATGTATACCTGGACTGGTCGTTCTTGTAATATTTCCTTTGCGATTTGTTTCCTTTCCTTTGCGTGCTTTGAGATGTGATGCTGAACGACTCATTCGGTAGTGAAACGCTAACTCCCGAATGATACCTTGAGTTCCTTTAGCCGAACCAATCGACTTGCGCACGGCCCAGCTTAGAACTCCAAACGACCCACCGGCGGGCTGGTCAAGGAAACCTCTCCGCCTTCCGATTTTATTGGGACGTGCGCCACGATCCACAGCCACGACTCGAAGCCACGATTTACCCCCGCTGTGCCTATAAATGTTGCCATAGGTGCCCCTAGCTCTCCATCAGGCCTTCTAGCTTTCGAATCTTTGCCGATCTCTGGTCTCCTTGCAAACAGTGCACATCCCCAAACCGCAATGGTGCGCCGCCTCAACCGCCGCCGTGCCTCCGACGAGGCTGAGGGAAGCAGCGCTAATGCGCGCAGGCGGTGATGATCATCAATTTCTCCTCTTCGATCCTCCTCTTGATCTTTTGCCTTGACAATCATCTCCTTTTTCCAGGTTGATTCAGTGGAATCCGCCTCGCGCGCCGGCCAATCAGCCCCTCCCTGACGACTCTTCGGAGTCTGATGGCCACTCCCCGGTGCCGTACGGGGAAGCAGATGCTATTCGCTTCAAGGAGGAGCTGGAGGCGTCCCGCCTCGAGCTGGAGGACGTCTCCAAAAAAGCGGGCGTGGCCGAGTTAGAATGGGAGGACCAACGCAAACAACTGTTGGAGGCCATTGACGGTATTGTCCTGAGATTGATTCTTGGTCCAGCTCGGCCTTTGATGCTAATCCCTTCTGCTTGTCTTTTGCAGCCCGCGACGCCGAGCTCGACCAGCTAAAGACGCTGGTAGAGCAATTGGCCGAGAAGGTGAACGCCCACGGCGACACGCCGGCGGAGCGCCTGGCCGCAGTGGAGCGTCGCGTCGACGAGGTGGCCGTCCATGGCGTTTGCACCGGGCACCACCTTGGGCACCGGCCGCGATGGCGACGCATACGGACGTCGACTACTCCACCGGGCCGCGTGGCTTCCGTGGCGGCGCGCGGAGGATATCGACGAGATCGAGCTCATCCTGGAGCGCCTCGACGGCCACGGCGACGCCATTGCCGAAATTACTCATCCCCAGTCTGTGTTGAACAGGCTCTTTGACTAGATTGTATTAGGGATGTGTAAATGTCGGCAATATATGATGAACTTTTGAATTCTGCATTTGTTCCGTGATATCTCCCTTCGCATTTGCATCTGTGAATTTTGTCTTCTTTGAATGCATCCGGGAACTGTCTTTAGCCGAACGTTCGCAAACAACTGCCCTTCGGCGCAAGATCCACAAAGGATCCCAATTCGGCAATCCGTAAACACTGTTCAAAAGAAAACCCTTCGCACTCGGTGGAAAACCCCTGCCGCTTGGTATTCCAACAGTGTGTACTGGCCAGATCATCACTCCCAATGCGCCTCCTTGGCCAATAAAATAGCCCGTGGGGTGCTCTGGAAATCCACTCGCACACTCCTCCATCACTTCTCGTCTCTTCTTCTGCTGCTAGAAGAAAAAACCCCAACGCCATGGACAAGGGTAAACAGCCTCAGGGGAGCGGCTCGTCAAGGAAGCGTACGATTCGGAAGTGAGTTCTTTCTTGATCTGCTTCTTGTCCTCCTGCTTGATCTTGCGCTTCATGTTTTCCCTCTGCCTCTTTCAGCCTTGATTTGCTTCCTGAAGAGGTCATCGGAACCGAAGATGTTCCTGAGTACATCTCCTCCGATTCTTCTCCTGAGGCGGAGGATGCCACGCCTGAGCAAAGGGCCATTCATCAGCTGCGCCGCCGTGCCGGCACCTGGAGCGCGGCCTCAGGGACATGTCCGTCCGTTGCCAAGCCGAGCGCGAGCGTCGCATGGCGCTGGAAGCACTAGTAGGGGGTAAACGCTTCTGACCCCTTCATGTTTGCATCTGGATTTCTTGCCCCTAACTTGATTCTTTTGCTCCAGATGTCTCTGACAGGTACAGCAACCTGAAGGCGGCCTGGGATAGCCTGGTAGAGGCCGCCAATCATGGTCATCCTCGTGCGTTCCAAGTCGCCGTCACGGTGGTCCTGGAACAACTGAAGAGGGAGCAGCAGCCGAAGAAGTAAAGAAAAGATTGAATCATACTTTCGCTTCTTCCTCCACGCCTTCTGCTTCCCACCCTTTAGGGGACCTGACCATCAGGGCTGCTATATGTAATTCTGTAAGAAACAGTTGTAATGTAGTATTGAGCTAAGGGCAATGCATCAGGCACTGGCCATTTTCTCTTGTTCATGGATTTTGTTCTAAAGGCGGCCTCCTCCTTGAGCGCCGGCTGTTTCTGTGTCAGATGTGTATAATCATCGATCGATTTCAATGCTAGGATAATACTTCTTCAGATATCTTCCATTTATTGCGGCGGAAAATTCCTCTCCTAGCAAAGTTTTCAATATATATGCGTTACCAGGAACGCATCTGACCACACGAAAAGGCCCTTCCCAGTTAGGGGACCATTTGCCGAATTCACTGTATTTAGTTCCAATCGGCAGTAGCGCTTTCCACACCAGGTCGCCTTCCGCAAATTGCCTTACTTTTACTTTCTTGTTATAGTATTTAGCGATCCGCAGCTTGTTTTTCTCTATGTTTTCCAGGGCTCTGAGACGGATCATGTGCAAATCTTCCAACTCATCCATCATTAAGCCGCTGTAATCCTTGGAGCTCAACTCGTTTTGCAGCACAACTCTCCTTGATTCTGACTGCATCTCCCAGGGTAGGATTGCATGGTGTCCGTAAACCAATTCGTAAGGAGAGGTCTTTGTAGCTCCATGGGGGGCCATTCGGTAAGCCCACAGCGCTTCACTGAGTACCGAATGCCACCTTCTTGGCTTCTGATCGATCTTTTTCTGTATCAGCTTGATCATGATCTTGTTAGAAGCCTGCGCCCGACCATTAGCTTGGGCGTAATATGGTGAGGAATTAAATAATTTGATTCCCATGCTTTCGGCAAAATCTCTGAATTCCAATGACACGAATTGTGCCCCTTGGTCAGTGGTAATCGTCTGAGGAATCCCAAATCGATAGATGATGTGTTCCTTGACGAATTCAATCATGTTCTCTGACGTCACCTTCTTGAGTGGGATTGCCTCGACCCATTTGGTAAAGTAATCTGTAGCCAAAAGCACGAACTTATGCCCCTTGCTAGATGGTGGATTAATTTGGCCAATCAAGTCTATACCCCAGCCCCTGAATGGCCATGGCTTGATGATGGGATTCAATGCTGATGCAGGGACTCTTTGAATATTCCCGAACCTCTGGCAATCTTGACACCCCTTGTAATACTCAAAGCAGTCCTCTAATATCGTCGGCCAAAAACACCCAGCTTGCCTAATAACCCATTTCATCCGATAGGCCGATTGGTGCGCTCCACATATCCCATCGTGCACCTCGCTCATCATGTTCTTGGCTTCTTCTGGACCCAGGCATCGTAGCAATACTCCATCTAATGATTTATAGAATAAATTATCATCCAGAAGAACGAACTTGATTGCCTTGTACCTGAGCTTCCTAGAGACTTTTCGGGATGGATCTCTCAAATAATCAACGATCTCTTTCCTCCAAACATCTTCTGCAAGATCCGTCCCTAGTGCACTCACCTCTGCAGCAAATGCTTCTTGACTCTCTTTATAACCAGAGGCGCTCTGAGCCAGCCTATTTGCTTCCTCGTTATGCTCTCTAGGAATGTGCTGTAGGGTTACCAGCGGAAAGCCCTTCAAGATCTCTCTGCATTCCTCGTAGTAACTCCTCGCGCGCCTCGCTCCCGCACTCGTACCGGCCGTTCAATTGCTTGATGACCAACTCGAATCTCCATAAATTTCAACCGAAACGGCCCGGCTTCTCTCAAATATTGAAGCCCTCGAAGCAATGCCTCGTACTCAGCCTGGTTATTTGTGACAGTGGGTTGTATAGGAATGGCGAATTCAAACATCTCACCTCTGGGAGAAATTAGTAAGATCCCTACTCCCCCACCTTTGCCACATGATGACCCATCAAAAAATAAAGCCCAAGGGGTAATTTCAAGCAGATCAATTGAAGGGTCACGGTGTTCAGTTATAAAATCGGCAATGACCTGACCTTTGATGGCTTTTGCCGATTCGTACTTCAACTCGAATTCTGATAGATCCAAAATCCATTTGCCAACTCGACCATTCAAAATTGGCATAGATAACATATGTTTTATCACATCAAACTTCGAATATTCAGTGCATTCGGCATTCAACAAGTAGTGCCGAAACTTTGTACATGAGTAGTATACGCAAAGACATAGTCTCTCTATAGCCGAATACCTGGTTTCAGGATCAAGTAGTTTCCGGCTGAGATAAGCTACTACCCGCTCCTTGCCTTCGAATTCTTGAATAAGGGCCGATCCAATAGTTTGGGTATCGGCCGCCACGTACAACTTGAAAGGCTTGTTCAGGTCGAGGAGGCACCAAAGACCGGCGGCTCCTTCATGTATTGCTTGATTTCCTCGAAAGCCTTTTGTTGTTCGTCGCCCCATGTGAATTTCTGATCCTTCTTTAGCTTTAGCAACGGAGAGAACGGCAACACCTTCTGTGATAAATTTGAGATGAACCTTCTCACGAAGTTGATCTTGCCGAGCAGTGATTGCAACTCCTTGAGGTTGGTTGGAGGAACGACTTCATCAATGGCTTTCATGCTCTTTTTGCCAACTTCGATTCCCCCTTCGTGGACCAAAAACCCCAAGAACTCTCCAGCTGATACCCCGAATGCACACTTGTTTGGATTCATCTTTAGGCCATGCTTCCGGGTGCATTCCAAGGTCTTCTTCACATCTTCCAGATGGGTGTCATGACTTAAGGACTTGATCACTACGTCGTCGATGTAGATTTCCACGGTCTTGCCGATCAACTCATGAAAAATGTAATTCATGGCTCGCTGATAGGTAGCACCGGCATTTTTCAATCCAAACGTCATGACTATCCATTCAAATAGGCCTATATGACCAGGACACCTGAAGGCCGTCTTTGATATGTCTTCTATTGCCATGAAGATCTGATTGTATCCCGCGTTGCCATCCATGAAGCTAATCACCTTGTGCCCGGCAGCGGCGTCAATCAACAAATCGGCAATAGGCATCGGATATCCATCCATGGGAGTAGCTCTGTTTAGGTCCCTGAAGTCTATGCAAACTCTCATTTTTCCATTTTTCTTATACACAGGGACGATGTTAGAAATCCACTCCGCATATCTGCAGGGCCGAACGAAGTTTGCGTCAAGTAATCTTTCGATTTCCTTCTTCACATCGGCCAATACTTCATCCTTGTAGATTTTCCGGGGCGGTTGCTTATATGGTTTGAAGCCAGGCTTGATTGGCAACCGGTGCTCGACGATGGATCGATCCAATCCAGGCATCTCCGAATAATCCCAGGCGAAGCAATCTTTATATCCTCTGAGAAGCTCAATTAGGTTCCCCCTGAAGTCTGGTTGCAAATCTGCACTGATGAACGTCGGCCTTGGTTTATCACCGTTCCCAATGTCAACTTCTTCCAGCTTATCGGCCGACATAAATCCTCGTCCTAGCTTGCCATCAGTGCCATCCACGGGGTTCTCCATTAAAAATTACTGTAAGAGCCGACTGCTTGAATCGGCTGTTGGTCACTGCTGACAGGTCAACAGACCTTCTCCCCGCTCCTTCCCCGAGAAGCAATCGATGCCTTGGTACTCCCAGAAGGCTGGTTCCATGTTAGCCACGCTCACGGAGTCATCCGCCTGGACGACCTCGATCTCATCGTCCACCCACTGGATCAGCTGTTGATGCATAGTGGATGGGACGCAGCAGTTGGCGTGGATCCAGTCCCGCCCAAGCAGCAGGCTGTAGGCTCCCTTCCCTTCGATGACGAAGAAGGTGGTGAGCAGCGTCTTGGACCCGATCATCAAGTCCACGTGAGCGCATCCTTTGGTGTCTGAGGGGTTCCCGGCGAAGTCGTTCAGGATGATGCTTGTTGGTGTCAGATCGCTCGGGGTCATGCCAAGCTTCCTGAAGGTGGTGTACGGCATCACGTTGACTGCCGCACCACCGTCGACGAACATCTTGGTCAATGGCTTGCCATTGACGTACCCCCTCAAGTACAGTGGCCTCATGTGGCGATTCTTGGCCGGCTTGTGGAAGACGGCCTGCTTGGCGAGCACTAGTTGCGCCATCATCTCCTCGGCGTGCTCGTCGTCGAAGGAAACTTCCTCCCCGCATGACCCGGTTAGCGGGAGCCATGAACTCGTTCGGTAGGAAGTATACCATGCATGTAGGGGCCGAACGCTTCGATCCTTCTGGCTGATCCTTGGGACGCCACTTCTGCCTTGTCTGGATCCCGGCTTGTTTCATCTCGCGGTTCCTCAAGCGTTGGACCCGCCTCTTCTGGCTCTTGCGTAGACCGGGCGGGCACCATTGCCCCTTCTGCCAGACGTAGACATCTTCGTCCTCCTCGTGGTCAGCCCACCTGAGATCGGCTCGGCGCTTCCTGGGATGATCAATGATTTCAATTTTTTGCCGCCGATCCCCATTCGGGTGGATCCTTCCAAGTCTTTCATGGACGGATCGGCGATTGCGCTTCTCGCCCGTACTCGGCATATCCGTCGCCGCATTCGGAGCGCTTCCTTAATGTGGGCAGCTTTAGGCCCTCATTCCGGCGGTGCTCGAAGAAGGAGCACCCCCAGTGGGCGCGCTCCTGCTCGCGCGTGTGCTGTTCTTGATTCCATCTGCGCGCTTCCTCCTCAGCCCTGCGCTGCTCCTCCTCGTGACGACGCTTCTGGTAGCGCTCCTTCTCCATCTGGCGCTGCCATTTATTAAGGAGGATGCGCGACGTCACCTTGGGTTTGGGCTTGGACGATTCCCCAATCTCGATGTGGCTCTTGAGAACGCGGGGGGCGTCGCCCTGTACTTGCTCTATGGTCACCTGGCGCTTCGGGTCAACTGATCCATCTTGCTTGGACTCCGGCCGAGGTCAGGACCTTGACTTTCCCTTTCTCTTCGGCTGTTATCGCATTGATAGAAAAGCCGAGCATGTTCTGCGGGAAGGGGTGGCCATCCAGCTTCATCTTGTTGTCGAACTTGAGATGCCCTTCCTGGATAGCCTTCTGGATCCTCATCCTGAAGACCCTGCAATCGTTGATGGAGTGCGAGTCCCTGTCATGGAAGCCGCAGTAACGTTTCGCTTTGACTCCATCAGGCCGAAGCATAGAATGCCCCTCGGGCAGCTTGATTCGGCCTTCTTTTACCAAGAGCTCGAACAACTTGTCAGCCTTTGTGATGTCGAAGTCGTAAGTTCCTTTGGTTTGTCTAACCCAACGCTGATTCATTGTTAGAGGCTCTTTACCCCACATGATTTCTGCCGCAGCTATCTCCAATTCGTCGTCAGAATCCTCGAACAAATCAGCTTTGTCCAAGAATTGATTGTAGATATCAGCGATGTCGTGCTGCTTGCCAAACTTGGGGTCCTTCTTGAGGCCATATGCCTGATTGCTCATCAAGGATAACTTTTGCGACAGCTGGCCCAGGTTCTCGAACTCCATCCCAAATAGCTTCTCGCGCACGGCTGGCAACATCCCGGCGACGGCCATATCACCTAGGCCGATCGTCCGGCAAGTTCAATGAGAAGCACATGCCCTTGACTTCTCTCGAACCTTCGAGAAACTCCAGCGGCGTTTCACTATGCCTCTGTTTCAGGGTGGCGAGATCAATCAACTTCTTCTCAGCACTGCCGCTGAAGTAATGAGCGTGGAATTTACGCTCCAAGTCTTTCCACCTGGCCACTGATTCAGGCGGCAAGGACGAGAACCACTAAAAAGCTGGACCCGTCAGCGAGGCGGGGAAGTAGCGAACCCTGAACGTCTCTTCGGCCGAACATTCCCCAAGCTGCATGAGGTAACGAGCGATATGCTCGACCGTGCTTGTCTCGTCCTGCCCAGAGAACTTTGTGAATTCCGTCGGCGGTTTCACCCTTGGTGGCGGGGAGCACGTTATAGTACCACTCCGGAACGGCGGCTCCGTAGGTGGGGCCCCCGCATCCTTGGCTTGAGGCCGAACCGATTCTCGCATCAATTCGGCCATCTTGCGTGCTAGGGCATCTTCCTCCCGAGCGCCCGCCGCACGGCGCGTACCCCCGGGTGCGGAAAGGCATCGAACGCTCCGTAATTCCCCACTTCATGATAGCCACCGCCGTACAAATTCCTCTCGGGAGCCGCTTGGTGGACGGAGCTATTCTTCGACCGGGGTCGAGTGGGGCCCCGGATGAGCCGAACGCTAGGTCTCCGTACGTAGGCCGGCACGGATTCGGCCGCGTTGCACGGCCGACCCGTGCTTTGCTCCGTGGTGGCGGCAGGATTGGTTGACTTCCCCGAAGCTTGCAACGAAGGCCGAGCCGGCTGCCCCCCCGCCCGTGGAGGAGGTTGGAACGTTTGGCTCCCGGAGCTCGAGGAGGAGGCCGCCGCACCGGCCCCGTGGTGGCGGCCGAGAGCTTGATTCACCCGGCTCCACGATGCTCTTTCCGCGTACGCCTTTCCGAACGCCCCGCCCCGCGCGCCCGGCCAAAGAGGGCCACCATCATCCGTTGGAGCGACCCGAGGAAAGCTTGGTTGTGCTTGGTGAGCATGTCGTCTCATCGACTCTTGGAAGATCCGCGCGCATTCTTCCTTTTCTTGTTGGGTTGTGGCGTCGGTCTCTCCCGGCAACAAAGACTCCGGGGCGGTGCCATTCTTCGATATGGTACACCACTTCGATTCTTCTTGAATGACATGAGACACTTCGTTGAAACCGATTCACGGCGTCTAGGAGCCGCCGATGTCGCTCCGGAGAAAGCTCCTCAATGTTGACATCCGGGAGGTCCGTGATCTCGGCATCCCGAACCAATTCGGCCGTTGGTCCCACCGGGCGTGCCAAAAAGTGTGTTGACGCAAAATGTGCACTCGGCGCCAATCACACAAAGCAAGCCGAAAAGCCGGCTTCGCACGCGCGAGAGAGGGTGACGTGCCGATCAATTTTTCCTGAAAATTAACAAAAGATAAGACAGTTAAATACCAAAGCTTGGAACTTGCCGGTGGTACCAGACAGTTCCATATTTACGGCTAAGAAGCCAAGTAAGACGACATGTAGCTATGCAAAGCTACCTGTCAAAGAACCACGACCATTCGGGTAACCGTAAAGGGAAAAAGAACATTGCCGAACGGATGACGTAAGCATGACAACGATCGATCTTTGAATAAACATGGATGCATGAACAAAGCTATGACCGATCTTCATGAAGATTAACATTAAATGAAGTAAAGCACGGACATGATCATGTATTAAAATAAGCATGCATAGATCCAAAGCATTAGTCTACCGCATGTCTAATCACTTTGAGATCCGTCGGGCACGATATCAAGCAAATCTATCCACCGCACGATACAACTTGCATGGAAAAACGCACCACTTTCCACAAATAGATCTATCCACCGCATGACATAACCTAAATATGGAAAGCTAGAAACACACGTCTTTTAAAACATAAATAATGCACGTGATCCACTCGTGAAGATATAACCGAATGCGGCTGAACAACCGATCCGGGGTCCATGAAGAAGGAACAAACGTTACCACGTGAATAAATCTATCAAGCTGAATTGGAAATCTAATCCACCGGATGACTAGCTCCAAAGCAACCGAAAAACCTGCATCTACCGCATGATACCCGGCTCTTTCAAGATTTATACTAACAAAGCAAGCTTGAACCCGCAACACGTAACAACCTAGATCGATTCGGTTTCGGCTATCGGAGAGCACAAGATCCACGCGTCAAAATCACGAAACCTGCTCGTACAAGGATCTTAGAAGGAAAATAGCCGATCCAAACCCATCTAGATTGGGCAAGGGTGTGTTACATGAATTAAAACATAAAGTAAAACTCATGATAACACGGGGTAACTTAATGAATCTATTGGATCTTGCCAAAATCCAATAGAGCCGATAACTAGCTTCGAGCTAGATCTTAGCCTACCGCATGGCTCATGATCTAACCGTAAACCCTCTTGAACCAAGCTTGAATCTACCGCGTGACACGAAGCATGGTAACAAGACTACTTGCATCGATCTAAATCCACCGCATGATACTAGACATGATACAAGGTTGCGGTACTCACGGAGGTCGACGGATCGATTGGTCCTCTCGAAGAACTCGACGACACGACAAGGACTCTAGGGTTTGGCGTAAGGCCGTGTGTATTGAGGAATGAACGTGTCTGTTACATACATCCAGGGATCATATTTATACCCTGCTGATTACAACTGCGAATGGATTCATTGCCTAACTAAACTCGATCGCCTATCCATCCATTCGCTTCCTCCGATCGAGCCACGTCACCGTCCAATCCCGCAAAATCAACTCTACTGTTCCTTTGCCGAACTGGAGCAGATAGCCGACCGCGGATCCTTCTGCCGAAAATCTCTGAAAATATCTTTCCTTCCACCAGACGGACTCTTTTCCGAATCGGACCCACATGTCATACTCCTTACCAAATTTTGGTGTTAACAGCGAGTAGCTAAGATTGGGCTAGCGCGGGTATTGGCGAGTGGGTCGTCCCTACTGGTATTGCCTACAGAGATGCGACATCTTCGTCGTCCGGATTGCGCTCGTCACCTCGTGGGGATACCCTCACTCAATAGATGAGTGAGCCCAACATCTGAGACGGCGACATGGAGGAGACCTTGCACCAGCATATCGAGTCCACCCGAGACTTGCAGCGGATGTCCGGCGAGAGACTTCACGCCATCGTGCTGGCACAACAACGGCAGCTGGAGGAGCTGAGGGCCTACTACCGATGGATGGGATTCCCTCCTCCACAGTAGTGAGCCTGAAGCTAGCTTGGGGGAGGACCCCCACTCTGAGGTAACTTGTATCTTTTTCTTCAAAATCACATATGTTAAAAACACAAAAATATTGAATGAAAAAGACCAAAAATATTTATTTGCTTTCTTAAATTAGTTTTCTTTCATATGCGCGGTAAGAATGCTTTATGTCCCTTTATCGTCGAAATGATGAATAGTTGCTCTATTTATTCCTCTTGTATGCCTTGCTACAATATAGTAACCTAGCTTGGTTTTGAGTTTGTTGGCTTTTATGATCAAACCTTAGCTTGAAACTTGTTGGTAGCAAAAAGCATGACCTTTGCCTAGGTTGTTGTGAGGTATGATACGGTATAATAGGGTTGCTATGATCTTGTGCTAAGTGATGTTTGATTTCCAGAGTTTTCTTTTGAAAAATAAAAAATGATAAGTTCCTCAATGATGAGAAATTCCTATCATAAGCCATATGTAGATCCTAGCTATTGTTAGCCATCCACATATGCTGCTTGCTTTCTTCATTGAGTATTGTCGAATTGTGGTGACCCTCGATGAGAAACTTGTCCTACTCCCATGATCAAGATCATGTACACAACCACTATATGCTAAATTTCTACACCAGGAGTTGGCACCCGTCATTTCATCCATTCCCCATCTATTCCACTAATAATGCTCCGCGCATTTTTCCATGATTACTCTCTCCTAAAATATTCAGCAAATACTGTGGGCTATGAAAAAAAGAAAAAAAGCACATGCTCTAAAGCATGAAAGAAAAAAAAAAAAAAGAATAAAGAGACATAGCCCACGTCTAAAAAATATTACAAGGAGAGGAGAGAATCATATACAGAAAGGAGTTTTTCATCCATCCACCATATACACACGCATGCACATCTTGATCAGGATGTATGACTTGTTGAAGGACCGATACGGCGAACCAGAGAGGGGGGGAGTGAATGGGAGCCGATAAAAATTCTTCTCGAAGGAGATGAAAACTCCAACAAGACGAACATGGCTTCCAACACACGTCTCCGACTCACTACCAAGGTTGGTCAAGCCCACGTAGCCACTGGAGTGCCACTGGACCTAGGAACCAACACACCACCTTCCGACCCGAGAAACGCAGCGGAAAAACCAAGCCTCGAGTCTACAGACTCACACCGGTCAGACCGGTGAGCACCACCGGTCAGACCGGTCCCTGTTGGTGAAGCTGAGCAACTTTCACTAAGTGGCTCTACACCGGTCAGACCGGTGAGACACACCGGTCAGACCGGTGGCAGCCTGAAAGCCCCCAAGGCACCGAACAGGCCAACCGACCACCAAACGGACCCAAACTCGAAACGGCAGCACCACGGGACAACAACGAACTCACCAAGACGTTCACCCGAGCAAAATCCCACAATGGCTTGCACCGGTCAGACCGGTCAAGAGCACCGGTCAGACCGGTGTGGCCTGGGCGACTCGGGATGAACAAAGACCCGCGGTCAACTCCCCCAAATCCAAATCTCGATCTCCCGAATCGCTCCACGGACTTGAACAAGACTTTGGGGATATCAGGAACACCTCATGAGGAGTCCATAGCCAAGTTTAATCCCACCAAATCTCGTCCAAAAAGGAGGAATCGAAGAAATCCCGCCGAAAGCACTTCCAACCCAAGAACTCAAGAAACCCCAAAATCGAGCACCTTTTCTCACGGATTTGGGAGGGGAATCACAGCCCAAAGAACCACGAAGGGTTCCCACAAATTTCCCCCATCAAATCCCCAAGAGAAGAGCCCCGAAAACAACCCAAAGAAATCACCGAGAGAGGGCTCCGAAAATCACCACCAAGAACAACCGGGAAAAACACATCCAAACCTTGAGGAACAACGCCGAATCATCTATACATGAAACAAAGGTTCGTACAAGGTCTAGCAAGCCGCCCGATCATCCATCCCTCTCTACAAGATCTCTCCGTGAAGCTCTCTTGCTAGTCCTAAGGAAAACCTAGAGAAAATAGGTGGAAAATAGGAAAACAAATGAGCTAGGGTTCCAAGAGTTGGCTGCCAACCTCTCACCTCTTGGGTTATATAGGCGGCAACCGAATGTCTAAAATGCCCCTCTCTACTAACTAGGGATACAAGCCCCTCAAGGGCGGATTTGGAATTCTTGATGTCTTCACCATCGGACGGATGCCCGGCGACCGCACCCTGCGTAGCCTCGACGCAAGCCATGCGATCCCGACGCGTGTCCTCCGCTTCGAAGATTCCGGACCGCGTCGTCGCACACCGGTCAGACCGGTGCTCCTCACCGGTCAGACCGGTCCCCACCGGTCAGACCGGTCAGACCCACCGGTCAGACCGGTCTGCGCCGCTGCAGCCTCCGTCTTCGGTTCTCCGGTCTTGGCTTTGTGGATCAACCAAGGAACCCAGTGGTTTTCTCGGTGAACCACCGGAAACCCCGCGAACTCGGTGTAGCCTCCGCCAATCTCCACTCATGACTTGGCTCCCACGTAGTCCCGGCTCGACCTTGGTTTTGAGGCTCAACCAAGAAACCGTCCACGACTTCATCTTGCTTGTTCATGCCACCATGCGGTCCGCACTTGACCCCCGCCGGCCACCGGTCCCTCGAATGAAGCCTACTTGTCTTCTCCACACCCGGAGGCCTCACCGCGACGACCTTTCGCGCTTGTTCTTCACCCGCACCAACACGAGTCAAGCCGCAACCTCGCACCTCGCAATACTTAGCCAAGAATCGCTCCACACAACGTTGTCAATCACTCATCACACAAGGAAGCGACCATCCACCGGTCCTCGAACCACACATGGTCCTCAATCTCCCCCTTGATGAGTGCATTGACAACACCCACACGAAAGTAACCAGAGAGAAAAGAAAAGAAAAAGAAACAAACAAAAAGAAACTCCAACAAGCGATCGAAAGCCAAACAAAGGCAAAGAGCAAGATCACTTGAAGAAGACAAGTCTCGGACCCCTTAGGCAAGGGCAACGGCTCGACACATCCGAGACAAAGCAAAGCTCAAGCAAAGAGCACAAACCACCAAAACAAAGCTCGAAAACTCTCAAAGAGCTCCCCCTGCACACATGCAAACTCCCACTGAACCAATGCAACTCCCCCCCGGACGAATGCATGCACGAAACCACATGAAACGAGACACAACCAAAGCACTTTCAGCCCACACCGGTCAGACCGGTCATCACCACCGGTCGACCGGTGCCTAACATATGTACAGACCAGCACTCACACCGGTCGACCGGTGCTCTTCACCGGTCAGACCGGTGTACAACAGAGCCCAGAAATGGCTCGAAACCACCTGAAAACCTTCTAAACGCGTCCAACAAGCCATTTCAAGCTCAAACTTCTCCCCCTTGTTGGCAATGCATGAATCAAGCCAAAAATGCAAAACTTTCAACCTAGAGCTTCTCAAAGATACAAAATTCAACATAGGATGCTACACATGTCCAAATGAGCAAGTTAGGTACTCTACGGCTTCGTATCGATCTCAACTACATGATCACCAAGTTTCACAACCATTGGACGAAGCTAAGATGGATTTTGGCAATTTTGCGAAAACTTGCCTCTCATGAGCATAGTCCTAAACATGATCAAAGCATATCAAAATGGCAAAGCCACACAAACTTCATGCTAGGACAGCTATTCTAACCATAAGACCATCACAAACACCCACAAGCACCTCATGTCATGTCAAAGCCACCGAGCCATGTGCCTACTTCTATTTATGAGACTTCTCATTGGTAGGCATCATGCAACGGTTTAGCACCCAAAGCAAATTAAATTCAGCACATATGACATGGGAGCATATTTTCCAAGCATTTTTCATTTCATTTTCAGATTTGTAAATGGTACATGAAATGTCTTTGCGACAAAAAGGAACTTATGCTCCTCCACAAGATAAATCAAGAGGGCTAAACATTCATGATGGCAAATGAGCCTTTGGCCCCATATGATCAATAAACTAGCTATCCAACCACAAATTAAGCATAGCAAGGTCACAAAAACATGTCAAGAGCATGTAAAGGCATTTACACATGAGAGAGCATACATGTGACATTTTTCAAAAGCATAGCTATCAACCATGGATTATTCATCAAGATCATCAAGAGCTAAGCCAAACTAACCGTAGCATACCAAACAAGCTCACAAAGACATATATCTCATTCCATGGTGAACAATGTATAAGAGAGAAGCTTTTCCTAACCAATGCATATGATACAAAATGCATGCAATCTAAGATACAAGGATGCCTATACATCATGTTACATATGCCATGCAAAATGCAAGAAATGCACAAAGGAAAGCTATACATATGCTACAAAGGAGCTCCCACACACAATGCTCACAAACCACCGGCTCCTCGAGGGGAGGCAAAAGGGCTCGACACCACCGCAAAAGAGCAAAGGAGCACAAAACTCACAAGCTCCCCCTAAACACATGCACTAGGGCCAAAGAGCATACAAAGCTCACCCTACACACATGAGATAGAGAAGGAGCAAAACAAACCAAGTGGCTTGACCAAGGCCACACACTCGAAGGTCACAAATACACTTACCTTTATCATTTCTTCACAATTCCCTCATCCTTGTCCACCATCCCCCGAAAGTGATGTACCTCCATGTCACCACCGGGATATGAAGCCGAAGAACCACACCCCCGATATCAACCAAATGTTCTCCGGCCATCCACCCGCAACTCAAAACCAAGAGCGAGAGCGAGCAATCGACTCAACACTGGGGTTAGTTCCAAATGTGTAAAACCAGTGCCTAGCCATTTGCTCGAAAGTGGGGTTAGCAAAAACCAAACCATCTTTCCTACCAAAGCTACCTCCACGAACACCACCACGGTAACCACCATGAGGGAACCAACCCTCTCTGCCTGGAGGAGGACCAAAACCACGAAAGAAAGCCCGTGGACCATCCCTCCTATCCTTCTCAAAGCCATGACTCCTCCCATCCCCGTAGTGAGGTCGAGGGGGAGAATGCCTAGCAAACTGGCCTCCTGCAAACTTTCCAAACCAACCACCAGAACCACGACCTTCAGAAACAACCCTCGCACCTGTACGAGCACGAAACCCAAACTGCTGCCTGTCCAGGCCTGCACCGGTCTGACCGGTGCTCCACACCGGTCGACCGGTGTAGCCCGGGCGAAGAACACCTCCAACAACCTTCCGCTCTCCCCAAGCCCGAACCGACCTCACACTCGCCTTGGCCCCGGGCCAACCGCACACGAGGCTCAAGTACACCATCGGAAGGGTGGTACTTGTCCTTGTTAGCCCACTCTTTCGCCATTCTCTCCTCACGCTTCCTCTTGAAGCAAAACGCTCTGTTGTGACCATCCTTTCCACAAAACTCACAATGGAAACGGATCGATCTGGGCTTAGGCTTGGGATGAGGCTCTTCACAAGGCTTCTCACTTGGTTTCTCACTAGGCGTTTCACTTGCCTTCTCACTCGGTTTTTCTTTTGGTTGGTTTGGCTTGGATGCAAGCTTGTATTTGGGTGTGGGTTGTGGTGGAACCGAAACATTCCCAAATTTCCTTTCTCTCTCACCACTGCCCTCACCAACCTTATCCAATCCCAAAGCCCAACCGTCAAAGCGCTTACAGCTAGCAATCATCATACCAAGCTGAGGTTCTTGACTCGACAACCAACTCAGCGCTTCACGCAACTTATCATTCTCATCTTGCAAGCGACCAACACATTTTGTAAGATCCAAATTCTTCATAGCATGCAACTCACATGTAGAGCAAGAAGTAGGAATAGGCACTTTCAAATCAGCCTCAAGCGAAACAATGCGAGAACGGAGCTCAACAATTTTCTCATGCAAACTAGGGCAAGAAGTGCAAGCACCAAGCAAAGTGGGTCTAGATTGTAGCTCAGCCAACTCAACCCTAAGCACATCTAGTTCCTCACACTTGGAGGCATACCTCTCCCTAAGATCACCAAGTCGGCCAGAAAACAGAGCAATCAAAGCACAATCGTTCTCATCCGAAACAACGGGCTAGCCTTAAGGGAATCAATCTCAAGCTTGCTATCAAGCACCCGTGTCTCTAGCTCGGCCCACTCTAGTCCTAGCATCCTCGAGTGAAGATCTAAGCTCCTTCCTAAGCTTCTTAGCCTCTCTAAGCATGTGATCGCGATTATCAAGCAAGTCAACCAACTCCTCATTCTCCTTGCGCAAAGAGGAGAGCTCATCACATACCTCATCCTCGGAATCCAAGTCCGAGGCGTCCTTCTCGGCTTCTCTTGTCGCTCGAACCGCGAGCCATGCCGCAGAAGTCGTCCTTGAGGCTTAGGCCCGTCACACAAAGGCCGTTGAGATACTTGCCGATGTTCTTCTTCTTCTTCCTCTTCTTGTCATCCTCTTCGTCTTCATCACTCGAGCTTGAAGACGTGTCCTCGGAATCCGACTCGATGTCGCTCGATCTCTTCATCTTCTCTCGAGACCGCGTCTTCTTCTCATGTCCATGATCCTTCTTCCTGGACTTCTTCTTCTTGTCCTTGGACTTGTGCTTGTCGTGGCTGTTCGCCTTTGGACACTCAGCGAAATAGTGTCCAGTCTTGCCGCACTTGAAGCATGTCCTCGTGTTCCTCCTCCTGTTCACGCGGTTCTCGTGCAGCCTCTCGAACCGCCCTCGTCGGGAGCGCCAGCTCGTCCTCTCCAAGCTCATCGAACTCCTCATCTGGCATAGACATCAAAGAGGAGAAAGAGAACATCCCGGTGGATGGGTTAGAGTTAGCCTTTCCTTTGGAACCACCAACGAGGGCGAGACTATGGGAGTCGGTCGGACCCTTGAGCTTGGCGCTCATGCCCCTATCCACCTCGGCCGACTTGAGCTTTGAGAACAGGCTCGTTCACGGTCGAGTGTCATACTTCTCCGACTCCACAATGGCCTCGAACTTTCCGCCCCAAATCGTACGATCCAAAGAGTGTAAGAGCTTGACCGCTCTATCATGATCATCGTACGGGAGCACGTCCACATTGGCCCTCATGTTGTTCACAACCACCGTGAACCTCTCGAAACAAGGCATCGATGGACTCACCGGGGAGATGAGTGAAGTTCTCGTACTCTCTCCGTAGGTCGCATACATCCGTGCCTCGAACCCCGGGCGTTCCCAACATGAGCCTCCTTCAACACCGCCCAAATCCTACAAGCCAAGTGCTCGGTGTGCACCCGATCGAACTCAGGCTGACACAAAGCACGAAACAAGTAGTCGACCGCCTTATTGTTGGCGTCGAAGCTGTCCCTCGATCCTGGAGCGAGGAAATCAAACAGCTGGACATAGCCTGTGTCCACCGTGACATCCCAAAGAAGCTGACCCTTTCCGCGAAGAAACGCACCCATCCGCTTGCTCCACATCTGGTAGTTCTTGCCATCGAAGTGTGGAGGACCCGAACCCCGTTCCTGGTACGCCATCCTTGGATCTTAGACTGGTTAGAGTCAACAAAGACCCGAACCGGCTCTGATACCACTTGAAGGACCGATACGGCGAACCAGAGAGGGGGGGGGAGTGAATGGGAGCCGATAAAAATTCTTCTCGAAGGAGATGAAAACTCCAACAAGACGAACACGGCTTCCAACACACGTCTCCGACTCACTACCAAGGTTGGTCAAGCCCACGTAGCCACCGGAGTGCCACCGGACCTAGGAACCAACACACCACCTTCCGACCCGAGAAACGCAACCGGAAAAACCAAGCCTCGAGTCTACGGACTCACACCGGTCGACCGGTGAGCACCACCGTCGACCGGTCCCCGTTGGTGAAGCCGAGCAACTTTCACTAAGTGGCTCTACACCGGTCGGGATCGGTGAGACACACCGGTCGGGGACCGGTGGCAACCGAAAGCCCCCAAGGCACCGAACAGGCCAACCGACCACCAAACGGACCCAAACTCGAAACGGCAGCACCACAGACAACAACGAACTCACAAAGACGTTCACCCGAGCAAAATCCCACAATGGCTTGCACCGGTCGCACCGGTCAAGAGCACCGGGGCCGACCGGTGTGGCTCGGGCGACTCGGGATGAACAAAGACCCGCGGTCAACTCCCCCAAATCCAAATCTCGATCTCCCGAATCGCTCCACGGACTTGAACAAGACTTTGGGGATATCAGGAACACCTCATGAGGAGTCCATAGCCAAGTTTAATCCCACCAAATCTCGTCCAAAAAGGAGGAATCGAAGAAATCCCGCCGAAAGCACTTCCAACCCAAGAACTCAAGAAACCCCAAAATCGAGCACCTTTTCTCACGGATTTGGGAGGGGAATCACAGCCCAAAGAACCACGAAGGGTTCCCACAAATTTCCCCCATCAAATCCCCAAGAGAAGAGCCCCGAAAACAACCCAAAGAAATCACCGAGAGAGGGCTCCGAAAATCACCACCAAGAACAACCGGAAAAACACATCCAAACCTTGAGGAACAACGCCGAATCATCTATACATGAAACAAAGGTTCGTACAAGGTCTAGCAAGCCGCCCGATCATCCATCCCTCTCTACAAGATCTCTCCGTGAAGCTCTCTTGCTAGTCCTAAGGAAAACCTAGAGAAAATAGGTGGAAAATAGGAAAACAAATGAGCTAGGGTTCCAAGAGTTGGCTGCCAACCTCTCACCTCTTGGGTTATATAGGCGGCAACCGAATGTCTAAAATGCCCCTCTCTACTAACTAGGGATACAAGCCCCTCAAGGGCGGATTTGGAATTCTTGATGTCTTCACCATCGGACGGATGCCCGGCGACCGCACCCTCGCGTAGCCTCGACGCAAGCCATGCGATCCCGACGCGTGTCCTCCGCTTCGAAGATTCCGGACCGCGTCGTCGCACACGGCCGACCGGTGCTCCTCACCGCCGACCGGTCCCCACCGGCCGACCGGTCGGACCCACCGGTCGGACCGGTCCGCGCTGCGTCGTCGCTCCGTCTTCGGTTCTCCGGTCTTGGCTTTGTGGATCAACCAAGGAACCCAGTGGTTTTCTGGTGAACCACCGGAAACCCCGCGAACTCGGTGTAGCCTCCGCCAATCTCCACTCATGACTTGGCTCCCACGTAGTCCCGGCTCGACCTTGGTTTTGAGGCTCAACCAAAAAACCGTCCACGACTTCATCTTGCTGTTCATGCCACCATGCGGTCCGCACTTGACCCCGCTGGCCACCGGGTCCCTCGAACGAAGCCTACTTGTCTTCTCCACACCTGGAGGCCTCACCGGCGACGACCTTTCGCGCTTGTTCTTCACCTGCACCAACACGAGTCAAGCCGCAACCTGCACCTGCAATACTTAGCCAAGAATCAGTCCACACAACGTTGTCAATCACTCATCACACAAGGAAGCGACCATCCACCGGTCCTCGAACCACACATGGTCCTCACTTGTTACTACCAAGGATCCGATTTTTGACTCGATAATACATGAGGAACAGGCTTGCCGCATGCTTTCACCTACCTACAACCCCACATATCAACCTATTAGAAGTAGGTGGAGAAAGAAGGCAAATCAATGCCTTGGTGAGGAATCATGCACACTGAGCGATCCGAGTGTATCATTCGAGGAACTTTGATTTCTTTGCAAAAAAATATGTGCAAAACCTCCGAATTGACGACTGATCAAGGTGCTCGTGATTAGTAAATCCTATATAACCGTTCTATCTTTCAACCGCTCAAGGCAAGTGAAGCTACAAGCTCCATAGAAATCAAGCGTAAGGTAAGATCGATGCCATCACATTCAATTCTTGATAGAGTACCTAGTCGTATGCCTATCATAAACTAGAAATACAAGATCGTAGAAACTCCTGATCAACCAACCTAAGTCCTTAGTGTCTTGCTCGAGACGAGCAAGAGGAAAGCTTGGGGGAGTTGTTGACGGCTGTTAAGTGCTTACTTTTACTCATGAATAAAGGAGAAAGAGGCATTTCTTACACGCATTTTAGTTCAGAATAATGTAGTTCCACTTGTCCCTGGAGATTATGTGAATGAAGGAAGATAAGCACAAAATAAGTGGCAAACTAATCTTCTATGATTCATGCCATGTCACCTCAAACAAATGGCTGCTACCTTAGGTGCCATGCATTCAAGCCAAGCCACCTCAGGTGCCAACCATGCATGCCATGTCACCAATTCAAGAGAGTCAAGCCCTGATGAATCAGAGTGTGACACATGGACTTCATAAGGATCCATGGGCCCACCAGAGCACCTAAACTGTCTCAAGAACACATGTACATCGGGACCGACTTAAGGGCCCACATGACAGCCACCCCGAGGAAGCACACCCCGAGTGGGGCTCACCTAGGATCGGCCGACCCTAGAATCGGCAGAACTGACCTTGGGTCGGTTGATCCTTGGCTTCTACATGGTGCTTGTCCATCGGTCCTAGATGCCATCCTAGGGTGTTTCACTCATCTTGCCTAAAAATAGAAGGGGAGGGGCTCATTTCTTACCAACACATCTTACTCTTCCTCTCTCACTTTTAGTTTATAAGGCTAGGACGAAGGCTAGAGTAGAGGTATGAGTCCTCTTGTATCTTTGTTTTATTGTATGACTTTGATCTAGTTCAGTTATTCAGCTATTTCATATAAAGTTGTGCTTGTATACATGGGTAATTTGTTCATGTGTTCTTCGCACGTTCATCATTTATAGGCTCCTGATCTTGATGAACAAGGCCGTTCAATCCAGTTGACGAGTGACTTATACATGTTTTTGGTGTTTGTTCTTAAGTTAGATGCTCGTGTTCATCAGAAACATGACCCTTTGATCTAGTTGAATAGACATAGGAAAGCACAAATCCGTTTGTGTGCTTAGCCTAGTTTGATCTAGTTAGATCCCATGTTGGTGTTGTATGAAGTTTGTGCTCAAGCTACGGTGCTCGGTGTAATTGGCCAGTTTATCTGGTGGCTCTAACCTGGGTCACAATAGCCCATGCCGGTCTGGGTCCTACTAACAACGTAAGTGTGGTTCTTCGATTGCATAGCTACGTTGCTTACGAGTGTATCCCACAGTTTGTATTGGGGTAGGCCACAGTGGTGACAACCGTTGGACCCTTCTGGAATCCCCCACGTTTGGATACGTTGTAGGAGTCTAAAGTCTAACAACCGGAGTCGTGCATAAGAGACGTGGGAGGTTAGCTCCACGTTTGTACCTGGGTGCTTGAGCCAGCATCATGTGATGCTAGTGTGTGACTAACTTGTCTACCTTTGTATGTTTAGTACCTTAGAACCTAGAACTAACTCGTATGTTGCCTCCTAAGCCTAGGACCTTTTATAGAGTGTGTGTTTGTGTGTTCGCACTACTATCTTATCTATCATATCTTACACTACATTTGAGTATCTGGTTTGCCCCATCTATGATTTATACTCCTTGCAATAGTGCTGAACTAGTTAATCCGCCCAGCCTTCCTTGAATTCGATACCCTTGGGAATACTCGTTTGGGGAAATGCTACAATGGTACTTCCGTGTGCTTGTGGATTCTTGTAATCATTAGGATTACCATTTTCTTATTTCTGGCATCATTGCTATGAACTCGAAAATTAGCATCGAGGATAAGAAATACAAACAACTAGCTCACGGCACCGCAGACAACCCTTGTTCGTTTGCATCATCATCGATGTCATGGCCGCCGATTCTTCTTCTCCCTCGACCTGTCTGATGTACCGCCTCGCGGTGTCATCATCACCGGCGCTGCCATTGGCCCTATAGAGGACCATGGCGGCTACGTAGGTCGCCACATTGTGCCTGGCCTGGGAGGCCTCCTCGAGCTTGGCGATGGATGGCCTGGAGCTATAGGTTTTCCCCAATAGGATGTCCATCTCGTAGTGGAAACATGCCCTCGGGTTTCTTTTGTGGGTCATTGTAGACTTTGTGGTAATTCCACTACAGATCGATGGAAAATCACTCTAGCGCCACGCGTTGACCAACCATCATGTTATTGCACACACAACGCATCTCCCAGCAGGTCGCCCGTAGGCTACAGAGGTCATCCATGGCCTGCTTCGAGCTCGCAGCGAGGTGGCCGGCAATATCAATGTTCACCTCTATAGGGAGCACCACCAACGATAACTGCAACTACCTCGACGACATGATTACTGACCTACCAGCGTCCTGAAAATAGTTTGATCAAACATTAGAGTGCCAGGTCAAATGCACAATTAAATTGATACAGAGACTTGGAAGTGAGCATTGTACTCTCATGGAACTTACTTCCGAGAGGAGGAGATGCAATTGTAAAAAATTTCTCTGTACCCCAGGCTAAATAAGTCGATCAATGCCCATTTACAACAAATCCACCGTTCCTTTTTCTGCATTTACAATAAATTCACCGCTCCTTCACCACCAAAAATAGCCTTCGCTGCTGCTCTATTGATTTCGGGATAACAATAATAATTCACTATGGCTGCCGTGCATTTCTTGGTCGATTTTCACAATACATCATCAGTACAATGCTTAGAAGCAAAGGGCACAATGTTCAGAATACATGATCGACACATTGTTCACAATAACAAAGTGACACTTACAAAATACATGATCGACACATCAAATTAGCCTTGCCACCGAGCATCAATCTTGCCATTCCCGCGAAAACAACGAATAAAGAAAGTAGCACATGCGCGAGTTTGATATTGTGCTTATATTCCCAATTGACTTCAGCTCGTCGGTAGTCTTCTGAAGGTTTTGCTGTGCTATTTTGAGCTCATTCCAAATTTCTATAAGCTCACAGTTAGCTTTTCCAAATTCCTCCTCCCACTACTTTGCATCCTCTTTAGATTTCGCTTTCTTCTTCATGAGCTTCAGCATAACAGCATACGACCTTTCATCCCATTCTGGATCAATCTAGGCAAAGTAATCGCATTGCTCTTTTTCTTCCTGCAAATTAAATGACCCATTAGCAATAGTCGTTGACCACATGCACCACATAAGCAGGTAGAAAACTAGCCATTACCTTTGGCCAGCCAGCAAACTGGCGGCCAGCATTGAGAATGGTCCAAACATACTTCACCACAACTCTCTACCCTTGTTTGCACTTGTCTTTAGGATGCCAATGGCTACTATTGCAGGAAGATGTCTTTGAGCAATAACTACCAATGGAAGAAGATGCTGGAGTACACTAATGCTTCAAAATAATTCATTGCAACTTGAAATCAATGATTAGTTTTGCACTTTCTAAACTAAAGCCTATCAATCAACTTGTAACAACAATAATTCTTCAACCGAAATCCCCAATTCAAAATATCACTTCCATCTGACAAAAGGGAAAAGTACAGGCTCAAAACAGGGTACTGACCTGACCATAGCTCATTCTCCGCCCTTCGATGTGAGGATCCGCCATTCTCGCCGTGGATTGTAGATCTGCACAGCAACGTCTTTAGGCTAGATATTTGCCACAATGACCCAAAGGAGCGTGCTAGCAAGCCCCTTGCATGGTATGCAGTTGATATAACCATTGACCGGGGGTTCGAGCCCTGCTATTGACATAGTTATCTGTTTAATTTTTCTTTGTTTTTTATCAGACTGACTTGTCGGACCTTATTAAATTTTATAACGAGTTGGAACTACAGTAGGAACCAAGCAATTTCACGATCGTTCCTTAGGAAGGTAATTCCAGCAAAACATCAACAGACCGGAACTTTGCCGTCCACCAAGCAGCAAACATCATATTATGATTAGGTAGCAACAAATTTCTGAACTCATGACCACAAAGTTCACAACACCAAGTAGCAACAAGTTACAACACCAAGTAGCAAACATCATACGATGATCATCACATGAAGTCGCAACAAGTTTCTTAACTCATGACCACGAAGTTCACAACACCAAGTAGCAAACATCATAGGATGATGATCATTACAATTTTCAAAATACTCATAACCACCCATTTGTAATCATAATGATAAGAACTGGTCATCAATTTACATCTGTAGGTGTTGATTCTCCTTCCATACCTCCATCCTGCAGCTGTCCCTTCACCTTCTGCAGCTCATCAGCAGTAGCTTCAAGCTTCATGTTAGCTTATGAGAATCCTTCCCATTGTTGATCCCTTTTTTGCTTGGATGACCTAAAGAAAACATAAGCACCAGGAGGAACAACCAGTAATTAAACATCAACAAGAAATAAGTTTCATAATAATCAAGCACTACCTATTTTTGTCTTTCTCGCGTAGTATCCATTGCTTCTCCTTCTCCAACTGGATAACACTCTATTGTACCGATTGCTTCTCCTTCTCGATCTCGATTACTAGCTGCTCAACTGATTGCTTATACACTTCCTTCGCCTCGATGGCATGTTTCAGCTTTCCCTTCACGTTTCCAGCTCGGTGGTAGTTGCTTTAAGCTTGATGTTAGCCTTTCCGCATTGTTCCTTCCATGACCTTGCCTCTTCCTCAGGTTTTGCCTTCCAGTCCAAGACCAGATCTTTCAATTCTTGTCACACCCTGAAATTTCCAATTTCAGGATGTGAATAGAGAGAATAATTAAATAACAATTTTCTCATAATTTTAAAATTTTTCCAACATTTATTTTTCTTTACAGGAAATATAGTATAGGAAAAATCCTTGTTTGATTTTTCTAAATTAAATAAAAGTTATGTGTGTTGCATTCATGCCGATGCATCTAGTGGTTCCTGAGTGCAAAAAGGTTTCAAAATTTGCGTTTAGGAGTTGTCCAAACTCTTCCGAGAATTTTCCGGATTTTTCTGGGATTTATTCTCATTTTCCTTAAGCTATTTCTATTTATTAGAAGGCTCTATTATCTTTTTCATGAGCACCAAATGCTTTATTTGGATTGTTCATGTCTTAATCTAGCTTTGGGAATTTTCCTGAAATTTTTGGGATTTTCAGAATATTTTTCGTGGATTTTATGAATTATCTAGCTATTTCTAGATTATTCTTTGCACGGAAAATATAATCCTGAAAATAAAAAAAGGGGACTCGTTTTCTTCTCCACTTTTGGCCCATTTCTACTTTGGGCCCAGTTCTCCGAAGTCTTCTACTGCACCGTCATCTTTGCGCTCGGCCTCATTTGCTCTGCAGGCGGCAGCCCACCAAGCCCGACCCACCTCCCTAACTGCAGACCCGGCCCGCCTCGGCCCGGCAACCAGGCCCGCGCGGAGCCCATCTGGGCTCGGCGTCGCGGCCATGGCGTGCCGGGCCGGAGACCGGCGTTGGCCGCCGGTGCCTCTCGCCTTGGCATGCGAGCCCCTATAAAGGGCGAGGCCGAGCCAAGCACCGTGCGCCCCCGCCCTAGGCCGTCGCCCGCGCCCCCGCCCATCCTCGCGCCCTTGCTCCCCGTCGGCCCAGCACCGTCGCGCGAACCGGGCCGCCGGCGTCGCCTCCGATTCCGGCCGGCCCCGTCGTTCTCCGCCCGAGGTGAGCACACCATCCTGTTCCAAACGAGCTCCTCTTTCGATTTTGTGCCTTAATCGAGCCTTTAGCTCGCCGGAGCACCGGCGCCGCCGCCTATCCAGAGCCGCCGCCCCTTGGCCGCCCCTGTTCGTTCTGTCCAGAGGAAGGAGAAGAGGTGACCGGTTTATAGATAGACCCCTATCCTTCCTAGTAATTTTTATATCTTCTCTTGTGTCTTGCAAACCTTAAAGAAAACCCCCTAAATCTACTAGATTCCTTAGATCCAATCCATCCCAAGCACTTTTATAGATCTAACCCTGAGTTTTATTCTTTTCCCGAGCACTGTTTATTGTGTCCTGCAAATCTTTTCTGCTACCCCTTGAGATCTATAGTTAATCGCGAACAGGTCCTTTCAATCTTGTTTTGCTCACCAAATCTCTGTTTTAACTCCGATTTAATCCGTTCAAGTTGCGTCAGGTCCATAATGATGTAAAGCACGCGTTAGCGGAGTGTTTTCACCATGTTTTGTTTTCTGAAAATAAAATTAATATTAATTTTGATTAATGTCTATTTACACATGTCTTTTATAAATAAAAGTAATATAGATCTATATATCGTTTTTCATAAGCAAATTTAATTTGATTAATGTTTCTATCACATGTTTTTGTACATAAAAGTTAATTAGATCTTTATCTCGGTTTTCGTAAACCAAATGTTAATTTGTTAAATAGTTAATTCATCTTTTCTAATTAAAATTGGATTAGCTTTTACTCCGGCTTTATAAATAAATGTTAATTTTGATTAATGCCAATGTAAATGCTGTTTTAATAATAATAATATGATCTACACGAATTACAAAGTTTCGTTTAGATTGTTCCTATAGTCTAGTTTTTCTAAATTAAATGTTTAATTGATTAATTCTTATATGAATCTTTATAAATAAAACTTGACTAGTTCTTTACACCGGTTTTGCAAATAAAGTTTAATTTACTTTAATTCCAACATGGGGTATTTTATTTATGAAATATCCTTACATATATTTTGTTAACTAAAATAAACCTAAGCTTATAGTTGATCTCTCATACGCAAATAATTCGTTAGACATTCGGTGTCAGCTTTATCTCTTTTGATCAAGTTTATCAGAAGCTCTAAACCTTTTTAGTGTTAGCTCAAGCTCTGCCTCAGTGTGTCTCTGTCGTAGAGCTAGCCTTCTTTCAAGCTCCAGATCTTTCCAATCCTAGTATATGCCATCCTACCGTAATTGTCTTTTATGTAAGACAACTATACTCTTTCAGTTCTTTGATCCAACCTTGTGCAACTATCTTTCTCAGAATCGATGTCTCTGTCATCCAGTTGTTCTTTGTTCATCCGAGTTCTCTTTGTGGACTAGTTCTCTTAAACTCTAGCCTAAAGTTGCGTGTGCGTTATAGTTCGCTTCTACCGTTCTCGTTCGTTTCACCTTAACTTGTACGTTAGCATGTGTATCACCTGCTACTTGTTTTAACACTAAAACCGCATGTTAATTTTGACTAATTCTTATTCCAATGCTTTTATACATAAAAAGTGATTAGGTTCTAATCCGGTTTTCTTTAATCATGATGTAATTGGTTAATCCCTATTCATAACTAGTTTTTCTAAATAAAAGATGTTAGAGTTAAACATCGGTTTTCATAATAAAGTTAATATGCCTAATGACATCATAAATGCCTTTTCAATAATAAATATGTTTAGTTAAACACGCGACCTAAAGTTACTCGTTTAGATGTCTTATACTTGCTTTATCTTTCTAAAGTTTGTTAATTTGACATAACTTCTACTCAAATGTTATAAATAAAATATGATTAGGTTTATCGTGATTTCTTTAATTAAATGTAACTTGTTTAATGGTAACATAGAGTATTTCTCTGAAATATTCTTTCACGTGATTTCTTAATTAAAATATGCCAAGCGTAGCTTCTTGTTGTTTAATAATGATCTCACGATAGTTTTGAGCTTAGTTCGTTTTCGGCGTTTCTTGCGCTTGCGTAACCAATGGAATCGAACTCTATCTTAGTGTGATATTTCCGGTCCTTGCTCAATCTTCCGCGACCATCTCTTCAAAGTTAACCAAGCCTTTCCCTTCCAAGCACACTTTGTGTTCTTTAGTGATCCATCTGATCGAGCCTATCCTTTAGTGCGTTCTTTTAAAGTTTTCGTTTGATTGGTGCTTTGTTCTTAGTATATGCTTGTTTGTTTGCTTTGTGTATGTTTGTGCCCGATGATTGATGCGATTAGAGTGAACGTTGTTCGTGGTTCGAGAGCTTCGGAAGAGTATGAAGATGAAGTATTCTGAGCAACTACTCTTTGGTTAAAGGCAAGTGTGTCCTTGATCTTTTGTCCTAATAACTTTATTAATCATTATTGCATGTGCCTTGCATTAATTTTGATGGGTGCCTATTAAGGATGACTAGCTTCATTTGTCTGTTATCTTGAACCTGGTTTTAATTAATATTGAGGGTAGCTATTGCTTAGTTTGCTCAACTGGGTTGGTAATAATCAACATGGTTATCATTTTATGCTCTATGTTCCAATGTGTTATGTGATGTTTAATACAAGATCATTATGCATTAATCGAAACATGGAGAACCACCCAGGAAAACTGTACAACCACAAGAACTAATGGGCAATGGTCTTGGCTGAATAATTAGGAACTTTAGCTTGGAGTGATCTTACCTGATAAGGACAAGGGATCGGCGGTACTGTGGGGTATGGACTCGCTCTAGTAGGGGGTTGGGTGAGTTATTTTTTTTATGGTGGGGTATCGACCTGCTAGGGGACTTTATACCTTGCTAACTGATCCGGACCTTGTGGGTCACAACTTGTTGGAGAACCTTTGTAAAGGCCTTGTAGTGTCCCTATGCAGCCACACCTCGGTAGTGTGGTATGGTGCCTGCGCAGCATCGCATGGTTGGGTCCAAAGTTCTTCGGAGCTTTTACGCTGCTTGTGGGTAAAGATGTACAACCTCTGCAGAGTGTAAAACTAATCGATTAGCCATGCTCACGGTCAAGAGCGGCCTGGACCCTCACATGATTAATTGAACTTGAAGATAGACTTAAATGGTGATATGTGTTATGGTTATGTTTGCCATGTGCTTATGGCGTATCTCTTATCTTTATGCTTAATTGTGGGTGGGTATAAACTTATACTTTATTAGTAATCAGGTGCTAATAAAATTTGACCAACTAAAATGCTAGATGCTTATAGCCAGTCCACTATAAAGCCTTTGCATTCATTCTTTTCCCCACACTTGCTGAGTACGACAAGTGCTCACCCTTGCTATAAACAATGTTGCTCAGAAGGAGGAAGCTACTCTGAAGTCTTGCGAAGATGTTGCTGGTTCTAGGCGTACGCAACCCCCAGTCGATTGCTTGTGGAGTTTGGTGTCTTCGTTTCCAGGATTAAGCGTAAATCTCTGATAATCTCCCTTTTTCTTACGTGATATTGTTTCTGTTATTCACTTATGTCAACTATATGCATGAAAATTGATCCTGGCATGCATATAGGTTTGCACTTGGTTTTCTTTGGAAAAACAGGTGTGACAGAGTGGTATCAGAGCTGTATCGACTGTAGGACGTGAGCCTAGATAGTAATGGTCGTTTCTTAAGGTTTCCTTTGATCTAAAAATTCATCACTACCTTTGCCTTGAGCTCTGTGATGAATATTCTTGCTCCTTAAACCATATCTTTCATCGATCCTCCTTGATAGCTCATCTTTGACTGTCACATTTTCATTTGCACATCATTGTTTTGCAAATGATTACGACCTCTACCCTTGCCTATTTATTTACTCCTCCCTTGGTCTTGATCTTGTCTCTCTTTCCACTTTTCTCAAGCAATTCCACCAATAAGTCAAAAGGTGAATTGTTATCCTTGATATTATATCAGCATGCCCTTTAAAAAAAAAGATATACTCCCAATGTATCTATCTCCACCAAATATATGTATCCATCTACCTATTTCTCATCCCAGTTAAGTTGGTGTCAAATCTGTTCGCACAGATCTCTGACACATCAGCACTGTTTTAATTCTTTCTCGAGCTACAGAACTCCGATTGACATGAAACTAGTTGGGTTAGTTCCTAAATTCCATAAGTGAATTTCTATCAAAACTTCAGCCCTACCCAGTACATGTTACAGGAGATATGCTTGAAACATTGGAGCTATCAGAATCTGTAAACCCGGCTGACCTAGTTACCTTCATTATTTTTTATCTCGGGCTATGGACCTCCGATTGAGTTAAATCCAATTGGAGTAGTTCAGGAATTTCATAAGATTCACTCTGTACAAAATTTATCAATTTTGGTTGTATATACAGAGAGTTATGCCCGAAACTTTGGAGGTTTCCGAATCTGTCAACACTGCTGACATAGCCATCTTGTCCCATTCATATCTCGAGTTCTAAATCTCCAATCGAGGTGATTCCAGTTGGGATGAACTCATAATTTCGTACTCCTTGATCTGGGAAAAATCCATTATTTATGGATATCCTTGCTGGGAGTTACATCTGATCTATTAGGAGGATACCCTCTGACTTTAATTAACAACGTGTAGTGTCGTTCCTTTAGCTATGCCTTGGTGGGTGGAATTCAGTGCTTGCCTGATGATGCTTGGTTTTATGACATTGCTTGTGTTGGTTCTTTGAAGTGAGTGTTGGTGTATTGTGGATCTTATATCTGCAATGACATCAGTTGCTTAGTTGGGTTCTTCTTTTGTATCTCCCACCTCCTTGCTCTTCCCATTCTTTCTATCTACTCTTCAGCCTATCTCTTCTGATCCTATCGCAAATACCCAATCAGATGGAGAGCTCCAACACAAATCGTGAAGATAAATATAATGAAGGAAACATCAACATTCCTCTTGCAACCTCATCATTGGAGCGCAAGATGTTGGAATATATCGCTGCACAAACCCAGGTCCTACAAGCAATGGCCCAAACCATGGTTAAGATTCATCAGCCCATTACAAAGCAAGCTCTACTTACTAAAGATCACAATACCGTCACCAATGATAACCATTAAGACATGACTCCTCCACCATTTTATAAAGAGAAGCTATCAGACTCAAGACTAACAAGGAAGGATGCAGCCCAGCACAACCTACTTTCGTAATGAAATGGCAGAAGACAGAGTTCCCATTGGGCCAGTGAAGAGGCAAGTTGCTGAAGCATGGAATAACCAAAGAAAGAAGAAGAAGAAGCATGAAGCACTGAAACTAACAATGGAGAAACAATATGAGGTTAACAAGGCTCCAGATAGGTGTCCGGGTGGTGAGCACGATGCTTTCTCATGTCCCAGAAGGGAGCTAGTTTTACGACGACAGAAGCTCGCCAACATAACCCTATAGATGTTAATAAGTAGAGGATGTTGTCCACCTAAAACCCAACTCAAGAAGAAGGTTCTCAAGCTGAAGGTCATACTCAAACCCTAAACCTTGATGATTGGATTATCACTTGCAAGGAATACAAACCTGGTAGACGCAAGCGATCTAACAAACAAAACCGCAGAACAAGACTAGAGAAGAAGTCATCACATCTAGGGAAAGATAATGGTACTGAATCCGGTTCTGACAAACCCCAGCCTAAGATTGTCCGACCTATATATGTCACTCCTATCAAGAAGAATCCTGATGCACAAGTTGATCTACCAAGGACTATGATGGAGCAAAGCGAATAATGGAGAAATCACAATGGTAGAAGGATGGATAAGTTATAAGTGGGACCAGACTATATATTCCCATGAGCTATGAAGAATAGAAGGGCATGTTTGGTGTGTTTGTATATGGAAGGTTGATATGAAGAAAGTTGATAAGCTTTGGAGAATACCCACATGAGTCTTCGTTTCTTGCTAACCTTTCTCGAATCTCGGGACGAGATTCCTTTTAAGGGGGGTAGAGTTGTCACACCCTGAAATTTCCAATTTCAAGATGTGAATAGAGAGAATAATTAAATAACAATTTTCTCGTAATTTTAAAATTTTTCCAACATTTATTTTTCTTTACAGGAAATATAGTATAGGAAAATTCCTTGTTTGATTTTTCTAAATTAAATAAAAGTTATGTGTGTTGCATTCATGCCGATGCATCTAGTGGTTCCTGAGTGCAAAAAGGTTTCAAAATTTGCGTTTAGGAGTTGTCCAAACTCTTCCGAGAATTTTCCGGATTTTTCTGGGATTTATTCTCATTTTCCTTAAGCTATTTCTATTTATTAGAAGGCTCTATTATCTTTTTCATGAGCACCAAATGCTTTATTTGGATTGTTCATGTCTTAATCTAGCTTTGGGAATTTTCCTGAAATTTTTGGGATTTTCAGAATATTTTTCGTGGATTTTATGAATTATCTAGCTATTTCTAGATTATTCTTTGCACGGAAAATATAATCCTGAAAATAAAAAAAGGGGACTCGTTTTCTTCTCCACTTTTGGCCCGTTTCTACTTTCGGCCCAGTTCTCCGAAGTCTTCTACCGCACCCTCATCTTTGCGCTCGGCCTCATTTGCTCTGCAGGCCGCAGCCCACCAAGCCCGACCCACCTCCCTAACTGCAGACCCGGCCCGCCCCGGCCCGGCAACCAGGCCCGCGCGGAGCCCATCCGGGCCCGGCGTCGCGGCCATGGCGTGCCGGGCCGGAGACCGGGCGTTGGCCGCCGGGCCTCCGCCTTGGCATGCGAGCCCCTATAAAGGGCGAGGCCGAGCCGGCGCCGTGCGCCCCCCCCTAGGCCGTCGCCGTGCGCCCCGCCCATCCCCGCGCCCCTGCTCCCTGTCAGCCAGCGCCGCCGCACAGAACTAGGCCGCCGGCGCCGCCTCCGATTCCGGCCGGCCCCGTTGTTCTCCGCCCGAGGTGAGCACACCATCCTGTTCCAAACGAGCTCCTCTTTCGATTTTGTGCCTTAATCGAGCCTTTAGCTCGCCGGAGCACCGGCGCCGCCGCCTATCCAGAGCCGCCGCCGCCCCTTGGCCGCCCCTGTTCGTTCTGTCCAGAGGAAGGAGAAGAGGTGGCCGGTTTGTAGATAGACCCCTATCCTTCCTAGTAATTTTTATATCTTCTCTTGTGTCTTGCAAACCTTCAAGAAAACCCCCTAAATCTATTAGATTCCTTAGATCCAATCCATCCCAAGCACTTTTATAGATCTAACCCTGAGTTTTATTCTTTTCCCGAGCACTGTTTATTGTGTCCTGCAAATCTTTTCTGCTACCCCTTGAGATCTATAGTTAATCGCGAACAGGTCCTTTCAATCTTGTTTTGCTCACCAAATCTCCGTTTTAACTCCGATTTAATCCGTTCAAGTTGCGTCAGGTCCATAATGATGTAAAGCACGCGTTAGCGGAGTGTTTTCACCATGTTTTGTTTTCTGAAAATAAAATTAATATTAATTTTGATTAATGTCTATTTACACATGTCTTTTATAAATAAAAGTAATATAGATCTATATATCGTTTTTCATAAGAAAATTTAATTTGATTAATGTTTCTATCACATGTTTTTGTACATAAAAGTTAATTAGATCTTTATCTCGGTTTTCGTAAACCAAATGTTAATTTGTTAAATAGTTAATTCATCTTTTCTAATTAAAATTGGATTAGGCTTTTACTCCGGCTTTATAAATAAATGTTAATTTTGATTAATGCCAATGTAAATGCTGTTTTAATAATAATAATATGATCTACCCGAATTACAAAGTTTCGTTTAGATTGTTCCTATAGTCTAGTTTTTCTAAATTAAATGTTTAATTGATTAATTCTTATATGAATCTTTATA
Source organism: Cenchrus americanus (assembly GCA_947561735.1). NCBI lineage: Eukaryota > Viridiplantae > Streptophyta > Magnoliopsida > Poales > Poaceae > Cenchrus > Cenchrus americanus. Next base: position 124,141,726 of record OX387239.1, on the reverse strand, counting down.
AATAAAACTTGACTAGTTCTTTACACCGGTTTTGCAAATAAAGTTTAATTTACTTTAATTCCAACATGGGGTATTTTATTTATGAAATATCCTTACATATATTTTGTTAACTAAAATAAACCTAAGCTTATAGTTGATCTCTCATATGCAAATAATTCGTTAGACGTTCGGTGTCAGCTTTATCTCTTTTGATCAAGTTTATCAGAAGCTCTAAACCTTTTTAGTGTTAGCTCAAGCTCTGCCTCAGTGTGTCTCTGTCGTAGAGCTAGCCTTCTTTCAAGCTCCAGATCTTTCCAATCCTAGTATATGCCATCCTACCGTAATTGTCTTTTATGTAAGACAACTATACTCTTTCAGTTCTTTGATCCAACCTTGTGCAACTATCTTTCTTAGAATCGATGTCTCTGTCATCCAGTTGTTCTTTGTTCATCCGAGTTCTCTTTGTGGACTAGTTCTCTTAAACTCTAGCCTAAAGTTGCGTGTGCGTTATAGTTCGCTTCTACCGTTCTCGTTCGTTTCACCTTAACTTGTACGTTAGCATGTGTATCACCTGCTACTTGTTTTAACACTAAAACCGCATGTTAATTTTGACTAATTCTTATTCCAATGCTTTTATACATAAAAAGTGATTAGGTTCTAATCCGGTTTTCTTTAATCATGATGTAATTGGTTAATCCCTATTCATAACTAGTTTTTCTAAATAAAAGATGTTAGAGTTAAACATCGGTTTTCATAATAAAGTTAATATGCCTAATGACATCATAAATGCCTTTTCAATAATAAATATGTTTAGTTAAACACGTGACCTAAAGTTACTCGTTTAGATGTCTTATACTTGCTTTATCTTTCTAAAGTTTGTTAATTTGACATAACTTCTACTCAAATGTTATAAATAAAATATGATTAGGTTTATCGTGATTTCTTTAATTAAATGTAACTTGTTTAATGGTAACATAGAGTATTTCTCTGAAATATTCTTTCACGTGATTTCTTAATTAAAATATGCCAAGCGTAGCTTCTTGTTGTTTAATAATGATCTCACGATAGTTTCAAGCTTAGTTCTGTTTTCAGCGTTTCTTGCGCTTGCGTAACCAATGGAATCGAACTCTATCTTAGTGTGATATTTCCGGTCCTTGCTCAATCTTCCGCGACCATCTCTTCAAAGTTAACTAAGCCTTTCCCTTCCAAGCACACTTTGTGTTCTTTAGTGATCCATCTGATCGAGCCTATCCTTTAGTGCGTTCTTTTAAAGTTTTCGTTTGATTGGTGCTTTGTTCTTAGTATATGCTTGTTTGTTTGCTTTGTGTATGTTTGTGCCCGATGATTGATGCGGTTAGAGTGAACGTTGTTCGTGGTTCGAGAGCTTCGGAAGAGTATGAAGATGAAGTATTCTGAGCAACTACTCTTTGGTTAAAGGCAAGTGTGTCCTTGATCTTTTGTCCTAATAACTATATTAATCATTATTGCATGTGCCTTGCATTAATTTTGATGGGTGCCTATTAAGGATGACTAGCTTCATTTGACTGTTATCTTGAACCTGGTTTTAATTAATATTGAGGGTAGCTATTGCTTAGTTTGCTCAACTGGGTTGGTAATAATCAACATGGTTATCATTTTATGCTCTATGTTCCAATGTGTTATGTGATGTTTAATACAAGATCATTATGCATTAATCGGAACATGGAGAACCACCCAGGAAAACAGTACAACCACAAGAACTAATGGGCAATGGTCTTGGCTGAATAATTAGGATCTTTAGCTTGGAGTGATCTTACCTGATAAGGACAAGGGATCGGCGGTACTGTGGGGTATGGACTCGCTCTAGCAGGGGGTTGGGTGAGTTATTTTTTTTATGGTGGGGTATCGACCTGCCAGGGGACTTTATACCTTGCTAACTGATCCGGACCTTGTGGGTCACAACTTGTTGGAGAACCTTTGTAAAGGCCTTGTAGCGTCCCTATGCAGCCACACCTTGGTAGTGTGGTATGGTGCCTGCGCAGCATCGCATGGTTGGGTCCAAAGTTCTTCGGAGCTTTTACGCCGCTTGTGGGTAAAGATGTACAACCTCTGCAGTGTAAAACTAATCGATTAGCCGTGCTCACGGTCAAGAGCGGCCTGGACCCTCACATGATTAATTGAACTTGAAGATGGACTTAAATGGTGATATGTGTTATGGTTATGTTTGCCATGTGCTTATGGCGTATCTCTTATCTTTATGCTTAATTGTGGGTGGGTATAAACTTATACTTTATTAGTAATCAGGTTCTAATAAAATTTGACCAACTAAAATGCTAAATGCTTATAGCCAGTCCACTATAAAGCCTTTGCATTCATTCTTTTCCCCACACTTGCTGAGTACGACAAGTGCTCACCCTTGCTATAAACAATGTTGCTTAGAAGGAGGAAGCTACTCTGAATTCTTGCGAAGATGTTGCTGGTTCTAGGCGTACGCAACCCCCAGTCGATTGCTTGTGGAGTTTGGTGTCTTCGTTTCCAGGATTAAGCGTAAATCTCTGATAATCTCCCCTTTTCTTACGTGATATTGTTTCTGTTATTCACGTATGTCAACTATATGCATGAAAATTGATCCTGGCATGCATATAGGTTTGCACTTGGTTTTCTTTGGAAAAACAGGTGTGACAATTCTTGGTCAAAAATCTCACATATTTCTTTTAATAAGGCATTGTCCTGGCGTAACAAATGGGCACACAACTCCTTATAGTTGTTCGTCCATTGCAAGGGTTCATGTAACAATTCGTCAGCCATCTCGTTGAATTTCCAAATGAAGTGCAAATATGAGGGTACGATGAAATCTGATTCTAGTGTATATGCTCATCAATCCGTTAGATACCCAAATCTAGAAATCCCTAGGATGATAGGGGACAATATAGCGGCTCAAACACGAGAACTGACCTTGCGAGCTGTTTCAGCTTCTTATAGCTGGTAGGTGGCGGCAGAACCATCTTCCCGTCACCTCTAGGACCCGCCATTCCTTCCACGAGTCGTTGCAAATCTGCTCGTATCAAAAGTCAAGAGTCTTTGCAAATGTTCCCCTTACATAACTTACATATGAATTACTGATTTATATTAAATATTCCCCTTACATAAATTACATGTGGAACCTCCATTTTATTAATGCTTTGAACAACATTAGGAAATAAGTAGTTTCACGATTGTTACTCAGGAAGGTCCTTCTACCAAAACATGAACAGACTGGACCTTTGTTGTCCACTGAGCAACAAACATCATATTATGATCAGGTAGCATCAAGTTTCTCAACTCACAACCACAAAGTTCATAACACCAAGTAGAAACAAGTTCCATCAACTCACGACCATTCTCAACATTCAAGAACTAAGCAGTTTAGCGATCGTTACGTGTGGGACCTCCATTTTATGACGAGTTAGAATGAAAGTAGGAAATAAGCATTTTCTCGATCATTACACAGGACGGTCCTTCCAACAAAACATCAACTAATGACCACAAAGTTCAGAACACCAACTAGCAAACATAATTCTGATCAAGTAGTATCAAGTTTCTCAACTCACGACCACAAAGATCACAACACCAAGTAGCAACACGTCCATTAACTCATGACCATTCTCAACACTCAAGAACTAAACATCTATTACATTTGTAGGCATTGATTTTCCTTCTATAGGTCATGTGGTGTTTTAAACCGGCAACCTACCAAGGGGAGTACCCGAGGTAGACATTTGTGGCCTCGCCAATATCAGGAACTCGAAGGAGAGATACGTGGCACACAATTTAGATAGGGTCGGTCTGCGAGGTGCTGTGTCCTGTATTCTGTGTAGCTCTGGATTGATTGGGTGTGTTTACAAGATGATGCGGATGAAGAGATAGGGGTCCCTTCCTCGCCTTATATAGTCCGGGAGGTCGAGTTACAAGTTGGTTTGACAGGGGAGTACTAGTCGTGTACGGCTAGGAGTACTCTACATGGATCGGGACATGTCTGGCTTCCTAACCGAGTACTAGTATCCTATATGCCTTGTGCTCCACACCATCCGGTGCCGTGCAAGCCCAAGTCGGGTAGTCCCAGGGTCCCGTCGAGTAGTCGGTCCTGGTACCCACTTGAGTAGTGGGCCCAGGGATGTCCCTACGACAAGCCCCCGAGTACTTTGTAGTCGAGCCGGATGTCTTCGATTAGTCTTGACGGCCTTGGCGAGTAGTCCTTGAGCGTCCCCGAGTTCCACAAGCTGAAAGCCTCAAGAATGATTGAATAATCCCGAGGCTGGAAAGTACTCTAGCTAATCTTTGAGTAGTCTTGAAGTCTTCTCGAGTAGTCCCCAAGCGTCCCCGTGTGCTTCTCTTGAAGGTCTTTATTGGGGGTATCTGAAAATCTGGATGAGATCCCCGAACACAAGAGAAGAAAGTACTCAAACGTTCAAGTCAGCAGCACATATGACGCAAGACGAGACAAAGAATCTCCTAAAGACTGTTCATGCCTTAAAAGTTGCGAATCCTATTACACGTGCCCTCACGCCCTCTTTTATAGGCAGACGAAGGGACTTTTACATTCCAAAAGTACCCTCAAATCTAATGAATATTCCTAATGTGAACATGTACATGAAGGTCTTTCACTTCCCATATATTTACAAGCCTGCCACTAGTTCACACACCAAACCCGGACTTTTAAGGCGACGTCTTTGACTTGGCTTCTTACTGATTCATGAACCTCTTATTCAGGAAATCTTCATGCGCCACAACCTCCGAATTTCAACTTCAGTAAATTCCCGAATTTCGTAGATTCCCGAATTCATAGTTTCACAGGTTCATGACTCCGTGTCTTCACAAGATTGCGACTTCAGGGCTTGGCAGATTTAAGATTCCAAATCTTCAGAGGTTCGCGACTTCAAGGGCTTCGCGGATTCAAGATTCCAGAGCTTCACAGGTTCGCAACTTTAGGGCTTCGCAGATTCAATATTCCAGAGCTTCACAGGTTCGCGACTTCAAGGGCTTCACAGGATCAAGATTCCAGATCTTCACAGGCTCATGACTTCGGGGCTTCGCAGGTTCAAGATTCCAGATCTTCACAGGGTTGATCATCCTAAAAACTCATTTCACGAATTTTGTCAAACTCGACATTTCGAGGGTGACAGGTTTTTCCTGAATTCCCCAACACTAGTCCCTCGGGGAAGTGGGTTGACTCCAACAATCCGATTCCACGAAAATCTCTGAATTTCAGTAAAAAATGGCACCCTCGGAACGTCGGAGTGGACACGCGTCCTCCGGAAACCTCGCAACGGTCGAATCGAGGTGAGTTCCTGAAACTGCCCCCTGCCTCTATAAATAGAGAGCTCTCACTATAAAATTTTCACCACTTTCTCGTTTTCTTCCGAACTTTAGCTTGCACTCTCACAGAAAGGTTGTTGACGAAAAATCAGCACCTCACGCCAAGCACACAGCAAGCCGAATCAGCTTGCTTAACACACATGGACCGAGCGTCAGAATCCGGAAGCGTGCCAGTCAATTTTCCCTGAAACTGACAAAGGATGAAAAAAGGTTAGATAAAACCTGGAACTTGTCGGGTGGTACCAGACTGTTCCATATTTACGGCTATGAATCCAGTTAGAACCACATATAGCTACAAACAAGCTATCTGTCAGCAATTTGTACATCATTCGGGAACTGATAAAACATCTAAACAGGGTATAGCCGAATGTATGACGCAAGCATGATGAAAATTGGTCTTCATTGAAACAACATTGCAGCATGTAACCATGACCGATTATCGAGGATAAATCATAATAAAATAATTAAAAGCGAAGCATGATCATAAGCTCACAGTAAACAAGCATGCATAGATCAAAAGCACTAGTCTACCACATGTCTAGGTACTTTCAAACCTGTCAAGCATGACACCAAACAAGTTAATCCACCGCATGATACAACTTGTTTGAAATCACACCACCAATCAAGAATAGATCAAGCCACCGCATGATACAATCTAAACAGGGAAGGCTAAAAGCATACATTATTTTAAAACAAGCTCATGAACATGTTGCACTCGTGATAAGATTGCCGGATACAGTTGTACAGCCTATTCAGGTTCCGCGGAGAAGGAACAAACTATGCTAGATTAACAAGTTTGAACCCGCAACACATGACAATCTAGATTGATTCGAATTCGGCTATTAAAGAACACGTGACACATTCGCCGCATCGAGCCAAAGATTTGAGCATGCAACACGTGGATCGCAAACCAGATAGAGCCAAATCTAGTCAATCTAAATTGGGCAATAAGAGTGTTACATGAATTAAACGTAAAAGCAAAATTCAAAGCAACACATGGTAACTTGATGAATCTATTAGATCTTGCCAAATCTAATAGAGCCGATAACTAGCTCCAAGCTAGATCTTAGCCTACCGCATGACTCATGAAAATCTTCTTGAACCAAGCTTAAATCCACCGCATGCTACCAAGCATTGTAACAAGACTACTTGCATCACGGTCTAAATCCACCGCATGATACTAGAAATGATACAAGGTTGCCGGTACTGACGGAGGTCGACAGATCGATGGCTCCTCGCGATGAACTCGACGACTCGACTAGAAGAACTCGAAAATTGGCACGTGGCCGGTTTGTTGTGAAATTGTTCGATCCCTATTACAAACACTAAGGGTTCATATTTATGCCCTGTCTCTAACACGACTCCTAGTCGACCACGATTACAACATTTATTGCCTAAAATTAACATCATGCGTCAGGCCCGTCTCGCACCCGTCATCAATCCATCCCTTCATATTCAAGCCACATCATCACGCATTTCTCAAATGCTTCCTCTTTCAAGCGTGAAACAGTTCTTCTGCCGAACGATGACGTACTCTCGACCGCAGACGCCTTTACCGAATGCTTTGAGGAAAATCTTTTTTCGAATGGTGCTCTTCTACCAAACTCGGCCCACAGGTCAGTCTCTTCCCTGTACCAATTTTTTGGTGTTAACATATGCCCCTTCAATTACAGGATAAAAGGTGATTTTATTCCAGAATTGACCATAAATACTCAACGTCCCCAGGCTGAATCCGTTCAACACCCTTTCTTTCCTCCTTCAAACCGTTGGAGCCTTCGCCCAGATCCAAACCCTAGTTCATCAACTTTTCAAGCTTCAATCCTCAAATGGCGAATCAGGACAAAGCTCTTCAGGTAAAATCTTATCCTCCTCAAGCTCATTCGGTATTACCTTTCTCGAATCTCTTTTTTTTTTCTTTTTTTTTCTCGAATACGCAGGAGAGCTGCGTATCTTTGCATTAAGAAGAAGAAAAATGGTCCCTTACAAAACGCACCATCTCGCTCCGGACCGGGCTGCAAGGGGTGTTAGATACATCAAGTTTGAAACTTATAAAACACTGTGTGGTCAGACCTTTCTCGAATCTCATCTCAAATTTTTCTTTTGCCCCCTCTTGATAGGCTCTAGCTACCGAAATCTTGATTCTTGTCGAGGATCAATCAGCATCTTATTTCCTCGGGCCTGTAGGAATCTCCGACCCTTCTGATTTCATTGCAGCTGAATCCCAGAGGATTCCTGAAGGACCGATACGGCGAACCATAGAGGGGGGGAGTGAATGGGAGACGATAAAAATTCTTATCGAAGGAGATGGAAACTCCAACAAGATGAACACGGCTTCCAACACACGTCTCTGACTCACTACCTAAGTTGTCCAAGCCCACATAGCCACTGAAGTGCCACTGGACCTAGGAACCAACACACAACCTTCCGACCGGAGAATGCAGCGGAACACCAAACCTCGAGTCCACTGACCAACACCGGTCAGACCGGTTAGCACCACCGGTCAGACCGGTCCCTGCTGGTGAAACTTGGCGACTTCCAGTAAGTGGCTCCACACTGGTTAGGCCGGTGCGACACACCGGTCAGACCGGTCTAAGCCTGAAAGCCCCCAAATCGCCAAATAGGCCAACCGACCTCCAAACTGAGCCAAACTCGAAACAGCCCCAACACAGGACAATAGCAAACTCACCCAGACGTTCACCCGAGCAAAAACCCACCAAGGGTTGCACCGATCATACTGGTCAAGAGCACCGGTCAGATCGGTGTAGCCTGGGCAGCTAGGGATGAATAGCACCCACGGGTCAACTACCCCAAATCCAAACTTCGATCTCCCGAATCGCTCCACGGACTTGAACAAGACTTTGGGATAATAGGAACACCTCATGAGGAGTCCATAGCCAAGTTTAATCCGACCAAAACTGGTCCAAAAAGGAGGAATCGAAGAAATCCCACCGTTGACGGTGATAATCCGTCAACCTAGCCATGAGTTTAACTTCGGTGTTGGCATAAGTTTTATACCTTATCCATTGGTACTAACCCCCGTGATATAACAAGTTCACTTGTGCATGTCGATTTTGGAGTTTAGTTTTTATGTAGGGTTTTAGCGTTGAAAGCAAGACTTTCGGGATAAGTTCATCAAGCACCTTATGACAAGACCTTGAAGCCCCGTACAAGTCATGCAATGAAGCAAACTTAACTCCAAGAAGCCAGGGACTCAACCCGAGAAGATGACAAACTCCGAGGACCAAACCAGAAAAGTGTCGAATCTTGCAAGACAAGGAGTTATGTCCAATTCTGAGAGAAACTGACGACATGGACCTACATGTAGACGGGGGAAGCATCTAGAAGACTCGGGAACTGACACCATGCAAAGGAGGCCGCGAGCTGGGCCTGGATGGGCCCAGGCCGGCCAGCCCAACCCTGTCCAGAGCCCGTTTGCTCCCTCCTTTGCCCTAGCCGCCATTCGGGCTATTTATAGCCCCGAGGTCGAGAGCAACGCATCATCCAATTCTTCATCGGCCACCGAGGAGCAGAGAAGAGAGGGACACCATCCCGGAGAGGAGAGGGTCGAGCTAGCTGACTAGGGTCTCCCTAGCCGACGTGGGAACCTTGCACGGAAGACCACGTCGGAGTTCCCGGAGCTAGAAGCAAGATCAAGGAAGGATCCCAGTGGTGATCTTATGTATGTTTTATTTTCAAAGTTGAATTATCAAGTTGAATCTATTCCTAGCGATCAAGTGTTTCCTCGGAGATTTCGTTTTTCGATCGGCTTTGCTTACTCTAAATCTATTCTCGAGATAGATTACATAGGGTGTTCTTGTAGCCGCGGTGGCTAGAGGTACACACCGGATCTTCTGAAAGAATCTCGACTTGTCTTTTGACTCGCCTTAGACTACCCGCATGAGTAGGGATACGTTGTGACAGAACGGGGGTTCCGAAAGGCGGATGTTTTTTGAGTTGGACGAGAAACCACGATTTAAAAAGGCTTCTAATAAGATTCGATTTGCTACTTCCTCTCTTGCTTGTAACTTCAACAAAAGGCTTAACCCGATCTCTCTAGATCGGTTTATCTACCCAATCTTACTTTGTTATCTCCGGTCTTTAGTAGATTAGATTAGTTTCGTGTCTTTTACCTAGATGCATTAGGGTTTCTCTTTTACCGAAGATTGAAGTTACTTGCCTTTACTAGATCATCTTTTGGGTCACACATTTGTTCGACGGATTCGATACGTTGGGTTCACCACTCGAGGGAAGAAGGGTCCCTTGACTACGACGGGAGACTTGTCCACCTGCAAGTCTAAACGAACTTTGATACAACTATTAACCGTCAACAAGCCCCTTTTTCTGGCGCTTTTGCCGGGGAAGAAGTGATCAAGATTTGATTTTCTATTGCCTTTTTGTATTTTTTAGTTTTCTTTTAGTTTTTCATTTTGCATCTACTAAACTTTGATCATCCTGAAAATAAATGTAATCTAGTTTGTCTAACCCTAGTTTTCATAGATTTATTTTTACTTTCTAGTTTTTGCATATTTTGTTTATTGCTAACCCTAACAGGAGATGGACGGCTACCTCTCCAACAAACCCGATAATTTTGTGGATGATCCAGAAAAACTTTACAGGCTAAGGAGACGTGAAGCACACCAAGCTAAAAAGGAATCTCCAAAGAATTCACCACCTCAAAGTCCTCGGGAGAATCGACGTCCACCAATGGGTGACCAACCGCAATAGCGCAAGATTGGGGAGCTATGCACCCCGGACATCATCGACCTACCAATCTTGAACCTTGAGGAGATCGGAAGACCGTTGGAGATCAAGACCTCAACAATCCGCACGGTGCAACATTCACCCTTCTCCGGTAAAGAGGATCCGAACCTTCACCTCCAAGCGTTCATTCAACTATGTCAAACTTTCAACATGGATGGGGTGACTCAAGATCAAATGAGGGCAAGGCTTTTTCCGTTCTCACTACTCGGGAAGGCTTTGCAATGATTCAACTCTCAACCGGCGGAGACGGTGCAAAATTGGAACACGTTGATGAAGGCTTTCATGAAGGAATACTACTCGCCGGGTAAAACTCAAAGCTTGCGTAATAAGATTGTCACCTTTGTTCAATATCCTACAGAAACTATATCGAAGGCATTCGAGCGCTTCAACGAGTACACTCGGGCGGTTCCACATCACAGGTTCTCGAAGGAAGACCTTGTGAAAAAGTTCTATCAAGAAGTCACCATAGCGTCAAGGACGATCATTGATGCATCAGCGGGAGGATCTATCATCGAGCTTAGCCGACGGAATCTTTCACTCTATTCAAGAAGGTCGCGGATAATGACACGTGGGCATCATCCAGGTGCCTACATCCAGTTCAACCCACAGGGAACGTCAAAGGAGTCTTGCAAGTGGAGAAGAACATACTTGAAGGCAAGATCGACTCGCTCATGAGGAGGTTCGAGAAGATGGAGATAGAAAAGAAAGAGGCTCAAGACTTGAAGGCCGCCGAAGCAAGGTCCACATGCGAAGAATGTGGAGAGTATGGCCATGTCCGCAAAGATTGTCCGGAGGAAGCCAAAACACTCGACTACATGAGGAAGGGAGAATTGTCGAACTTCCCCTATGGGCAAGGTAGACCTCAATTTAATGCAAGCTCATCTATTCCGAATTCGGTTCCGCTTCGTATACAATTGAAGGAATTCATGGAAGAGCAAGCTAAGATTAACAAGGACACCGTCACCAAGTTCAAATCCATATATAAGGTGTTGGAGAACATCGATAGCAAAGTGACGGAGATCGGAAGTTCTAACCATCAAGTGCTCAACATGATGAAGATGCTCGAGACGCAAGTTGGACAACTTGCGGGGCGCCTCACTAATGATGAAGGGAGGCTTCCGAGACAACCCAAAAGTCCCGAATCGGCGAAGGCCATTCAAACACGTTCGGGAAAGGATACCGAAGATCTAGAACGTTCTGCGGGAGCAAGGAAGCCTAAACCATCCGCCGAGACGGAAGGAGTTGCTAAAGAGAAGGTTACGGGGATCGTCACCGAAGAGCCCGAATTTGAGATGCCGGAAGAAGACACAAATATACCACAAGTCAAGCCACGCTACTTCCGAGGTAACCTTGACAACCACTTTGAGAAGTCTGTGGAGGTTGTGCGTAGACTTAGCATCAACATGCCATTACTAGATGCCCTACAAGTACCTACATATTCTCGTTACTTTAAAGACATACTTGAAAATAAATATGAGATAGCAACACTCGGGGTAGATCATGTCAAGATGTCCGAGGAGTGTAGTGCCGCTATTGCTAATGGGCTAGAGAAGCAAAAGGACCCCGGATGCCCTACTATTCCATGTTCTGTTGGTTCTTTCAACTTCGAGAAGGCATTGTGCGACCTTGGAGCAAGTGTGAGCGTCATGCCAAGGGATGTGTTCGAGAAGCTATGCCTACCATTGGAGCCTACGGGTATGTGTTTGGAGTTGGGAGATAACTCCATTCGCTATCCCTTGGGCATTGCCGAAGATGTACCCGTGAAGGTCGGACACCACTTCATCCCCGTCGACTTCATGGTGCTCGAAATGGGAGAGAGGGAGAAGTCGCCGCTCATCCTTGGGAGGCCTTTCCTCAAGACCGTGGGAGCTACTATTGATGTTGGCAAGGGGGAGATCATGTTCGATATCAACGGAGAAAAGGAGTTCCTTCAAGTTCCGACCACGACTCAAGGCATGCAATATGATTGAAGTGAAGGAAGAACCAAAGAAGAAGGAGGGGCTAAAAAAGAAGAAAGAGCCGAAAAAGATGAACGTAAAGAAAATCAAGGAAGGTGTTGCATTCGTCAAGACAAAGGAAGAAAAACCGCCTGTGATGACCAAAAAAATGACTAAGACGGAAGACAAGCCCGTGCCCAAGATGGTGCGGAAGTGGGTACCCAAGATTGCAACGCCCGTAAAGAGCATTGATCCGAAGTAATCAAGTGAAGAAGTCTAGCCATGGACTATAAACGAAGCGCTAGGCGGGAGGCAACCCGTTTCGTCGAGTCAAGAATAAGCTACCGGGAGGACAACCCGATTCCAGGTTTTTTGAGTCTTTTTAATAACTTAGTTTTGAATTTTATTATGAAAATACATTAGACTTAGAAGTGGTTGAACAATATTAGAGACATAATTCTTGGTTGAATATTTTGCTTGATCATAAACCCTTTACTTGAAACCTCCTATGTGTTTGTTTGTTTCTTTTCGAGAAACCACAACAAAATAATTTCAGAACCTAACTCAACCCTTCATCCTTATTATGGTGCTGTGGTTGACTTATTTTTCATGCTAAAAACACACGAGTAGAGCCACGACTTATATCTAGGTGTTAATTAAATTTCAGCACGTGGTAGGACTCGCGTGAACCTAGAAACTAAACTTTTGGTTGGTTTAAAAATCTATATCCTTGGTTCCTCTAAGATTAGAATTTTTCTTAGCCTCATTTAATTTTGTTTTATTCAAAATCTCTCTAATTTAGCCAAAATTAGAACCTAAACCTATGCCCCCATGATCAAGCCGGGAAAAGTTTGCTCTCAACCAATGAAGGCAAACTATACCGGTGAGACCGATATCAACGTAGTCGGAAAATATTTTCAACTTACATTTGTTTTTAATGGTTTAAAAACTTCTCTAAATTTATGCTTGAGCTCTTCCATAGCTCTGAAAATATTTTTAATTTTCGAAATTAGAGGAGTGCTTAACCTTAAACATACCTAAAGGGAGGCAATCTAGTTTAAATTAATCATGCATGCACCTTTGGATACCCTTTCATCAACTTTCATCAAGACCACATGCAAAGGACAAGCATGGGTGGGCAGCAAGCATGGCTTTGCAGGAATTTCATGGTGGCATGTGAAGCAAGTGGAGCAAGGGAGCATGGACATGACTCAAAGCATGAAGCATCAAGTGGAAGGACCAATAATGCAAGAAAAGGAGTGAACGAGAGCGTTTGGGCGGTGCAACTCGTGGAGCACGCCGGCAAGGAAGTAATGGAGGAGAAATGATCGTGCTTGGAGAAAGCCGAGGCGGGGAGGAGCACAAGGCCACCAAGGCCGGTCGGCCTAGGCCGGCCGGCCTCCCCAACTTAAGGAGCTCCCCGGCTCCCGTTTTCTGCAGGCAAGCTTCCCTCTCCTTCCTCAGTTTGTGTGTTTAAGTTTGTGTGCCCAGAACCACCGTAGACATAGCCAACCTTCCCAAGCTTGATAGCTCAAAAAATCCACAACCTCAATCCACTCAAAGTCCACATCCCGAAGTAAGTTCTTAAGTACCTAGTTACCAGTTGCAACCCGGAGTTTTAGTGGAGAGAAGAGTGCTGCAATCATGTGGAAGAAAGGCACAAGTCTCTTCTCCAAGAAGAAGGGGTCATCGTCATCCAAGCCGTCGTCAACGACGTCTTCGAGGAGGCACTCAGTTTCCGAGTCTCCTCGGAGGATGGAGGAGGATACGGCACCACCAATGAGGAACGACGCTCTCCTCCTCGGTGGCATGAGGGCAACAAGGAGCACGTCCATGAGGTTTACCGAACCTCAAGGGCACACGGAGGAGCCGCCCGTTCCACCTCGACGATCGACCCATTCAACCGCGCCACCTCCATACACTCTGATATATTCCTCATATGGATTCATCATATTGTCGTCGTCGGAGGAGAAGAAACTCTCTCGTCTTGAAAAGAGTCTTGTGCCCAACGTCGACTTCGACGACCAAGCACTCAACTACTTGGGTTTCGGCACCGACATATATTACATGTTGGGGCACCTTGGATGGGTGCTATTCTCCAACGGAGTGCCGGTGGACACCCACAAGGAGTTCGCCTTGGAAATCTTGATGACCATTACGCCTATCCTTGATGATGGGGCGCAAAGTTTATCATTCCGTTTGGAGGGAGTCCAACAAGTGGTTCCCTACGAGCATGTTAGGGAGCTACTTGGGTTCCATAAGGGAGCTCCGAAGAAAGTTGACGTGCCGCCCGACATGTTAGATGGATTTTGGAATTTGATCTCCGAAGAAGCCCACCAACAACGCAATTGCATCCGCAACCCCATTATCCGAGCATTCCACTCCTGGATGTGCAAGAGGGTATTGGAGAGGATGAGGGAAACAATGGTGACCGACACGGAGTTGAATTGGCTCTACTCAGCTTTAATTGCCAAGCAGCCAACAGACCCCTCATACCTTATTGTCAACCGTTGGTGTTGCGAGGCAACATCGGGGGCAGGAGATATTGGTTCGGGGTGCTACCTCTCTATGTTGGCCATCTCCCAACGGCCGGGGATCACAAGAAACCCCGAGCATCTTTTGTGTGGGACCTCTCTCGGCATTATGTATTTGCGACAAGGCAAATATGTTAGTGGAGATGAGAGAGGAGGTTTTCGTTTGGCCACGGTGAACCTACCCCTTTCGGATGCAAGGCTTAGGCTTGTCATCCAAGGGAGGGAAGATTGGTTGGAAGAGGGACACCTTGTCCTGGCGAAGAAAAATAAAAGAGGAAGAATCGTGGAGGAGGGATCCTCCTCCGCACAAGCGGGTAGTGCACAACCCAATGTTGTGCCACCTTTCGGTGGGATCCCTCCTTCGCCAAGTTATTACGGAGGGCCACAAGAGCAAGCATGGGGGGGTGGTGCACCGGTACCCCACCAAATTATGTGGTGCCCAACGTTACCTTCGCGGAGCCCTACGTACAATTTCCCCAACCACAACAAAGCGTGGCCATAATTGGAGGGTATGTTGCGAGAAATGCGCAAAACATCGCAGCCATCCAAGCCAACGTGGCTCACCTTGGTGAGGGCAATGCAAATATTGCCTATGAGCTTGGACGCCGTCACCTAGTGGAGCCGGATCAATTCGGTGGAGGGGATGTCCAACCTTACTATGAGCAAGGGTACAACTATCAAGATTATCAACACCAACCACCGGCGGAGGACTAGGAAGAAGAAGGAACTTTAGTTTTCTTTTCTTTTCCCTTTCTCTGTAATTTTCAGATTTTGTTTGTGTGTGTTTGCATAATATTTTCAGTTTTTATTTAAATTTCAGCAAGTGCGTTTGTTCATTTTCAGTTTGTATTTCAGCTTGATTTCATCATTAATAAAGGAACCACCTCGATTATATCTTTGGAAAAGTTACAAAAATTTGTGCCATGATGATATATGATTATAATTGCCGCTTTGTTTATCTTTGTAATTGATTTATGCATGCTAAAGCTAGTGCTCTCTTAAAATACGAATCTGAATTTATTTAAATTCTAGCTTAATCTTTAGCAGAGGTTATGATTAAAATAAAGACCCGTAGTGTTTTATGTGCTCTCAAGTTATGAATAGATTGAAGATGGTTTTTATGCTCAAAAATGTCACTAACCTTGTCATAAATATCACTTGTGTATTGCTCAACCTATCCAGAGCCGAATATATATTTGAGTGCATAAACCTTAGTGTACAAGATTTATTTTTGAGTGAGTTATTGCAGGCCATGATTTCTCTGGCACGAGACTAAGAAGCTGGTCATTCCGTTTTTGCGTATCTATCTTTTTTCTAGCCTTTTATATGTGCATTGTGTATCCCCGCATCAAAGATCTCACAAACTTCGCCGGATATCCACCCTTAAAACCAAATATCATCTTTTGTGATTACCTCCTTGACCACAACCTGTCATTGAGAATGGATCATCAATTCAAGGAGGATCGCAAGACGGTGCCAACATTGAAGAATTCAAGTATCTCTCCAAGGAAAAATATTTCCGGTACCAACCTTATTTATCGCCTGTTTGCTCGAGGACGACCAACGTCTAAGCATGGGGGAGGAGGTAGGTACGATGCAATTTTTAGAGTTCAAAAGGGGATCAAATAAAAAATTTTATGAAAAAAAGAAGAAAAAAATAAATGAGAAAAAGAAAGAAAGAAAGAGATATATGAGAAAAAGAGAAAAAATATGGGTATGTGTAAAATAAAAATAAAGAGAACTCCCCGGTTCTCTAAAGTGCATTAGGAAATTCAAGGCTTCAAGATTAAAAGATCCATGCTCATTTTCCAACCATGTGCAATCCGATAACGAGGACTTCCTTTGTGCCTCGGGATCACTCTTTGCCATTTGCACATGTCCACCCATCTCAAATGTGTGTATTTTTCTCTTTCCCCTCCTTGATATAACATTATTTTCCAATGACCTTTTTGACGAGTCTCTGTAAGACCATGAGAAGCTTGTCTTGTTTTGACAAAACCTCATTTATAATATCTTGGTTGGACTAAACTTTCCCAAAAAGCTCCATATAAAGCCTATCACACATATATGTTATGAGAGGGAAAGGAGTAGAATATATAGTCTTGAGAGACGATATGAGATGAGAGTTTATGAGCAATATGCAAGATGATTTAAATTTGTAAACTTGGTTTAGCTTTTCTTTATCTCATTCTCTATTTCAAGAATTTTGAGATCTATTTAAACTTTGGGCGCATGTTAATACTTGTGGGATAAGCTTAATAAGAATCTACCCTCCGTAGAGATGAAGGCTAAGTACATTATGGAACTTTAACGAATTAAAATTTTGAGAGCATTATGTTTTCTCATGTATGATCAAGTGCAAGGTTTAAACATTGATGGGCAACGATGATATCCATCGAAGGCTTACTCGAGGACGAGCAAGGTTTAAGCATGGGGGAGATGTTGACGGTGAAAATCCGTCAACGCCATGAGTTTACCTTCGGTGTTGGCATAAGTTTTATACCTTATCCATTGGTACTAACCCCCGTGGTATAACAAGTTCACTTGTTCATGTCGATTTCGGAGTTTAGTGTTTATGTAGGGTTTTAGTGTTGAAAGCAAGACTTTCGGGATAAGTTCATCAAGCACCTTATGACAAGACCTTTAAGCCCCGTACAAGTCATGCAATGAAGCAAACTTAACTCCAAGAAGCCAGTGACTCAACCCGAGAAGATGACAAACTCCGAGGACCAAACCAGAAAAGTGTCGAATCTTGCAAGACAAGGAGTTATGTCCAATTCTGAGAGAAACTGATGACATGGACCTACATGTAGAAGGGGGAAGCATCTAGAAGCCTCGGGAACCGACACCACGCAAAGGAGGCCGCGAGCTGGGCCTGGATGGGCCCAGGCCAGCCGGCCCAGCCCTGTCCAGAGCCCGTTTGCTCCCTCCTTTGCCCTAGCCGCCATTCAGGCTATTTATAGCCCCGGGGTCGAGAGCCACGCATCATCCAATTTGTCATCGGCCGCCGAGGAGCAGAGAAGAGAGGTACACCATCCCGGAGAGGAGAGGGTCGAGCTAGTTGACTAGGGTCTCCCTAGCCGACGTGGGAACCTTGCACGGAAGACCACGTCGGAGTTCCCGGAGCTAGAAGCAAGATCAAGGAAGGATCCTGGTGGTGATCTTGTGTATGTATCATTGTCATAGTTGAATTATGAAGTTGAATCTATTCCTAGCGATCAAGTGTTTCCTCGAAGATTTCGTTTTTCGATCGACTTTGCTTATTCTAAATCTATTCTCGAGATAGATTACATAGGGTGTTCTTGTAGCCGCGGTGGCTAGAGGTACACGTCGGATCTTCCGAAAGAATCTCGACTTGTCTTTTGACTCGCCCTAGTCTACCCGCATGAGTAGGGATACGTTGTGACAGAACGGGGGTTCCGAAAGGAGGATGTTTTCGGAGTTGGACCGGAAACCACGATTTAAAGAGGCTTCTAATAAGATTTGATTTGCTACTTCTTCTCTTGCTTGGAACTTCAACAAAATGCTTAACCTGATCTTTCTAGATCGGTTCATCTACCCAATCTTACTTTGTTATCTCCAGTCTAGAATAGATTAGTTTTGTGTCTTTTACCTAGATGCATTAGGGTTTCTCTTTTACCGAAGATTGAAGTTACTTGGCTTTACTAGATCATCTTCTGCGTCACACATTTGTTCGACGGATTCGATACCTTGGGTTCACCACTCGAGGGAAGAAGGGTCCCTTGACTACGCGGGAGACTTGTCCGTTTGCAAGTCTAAACGAACTTTGATACAACTATTAACCGTCAACACCCGCCAAGAACACTTCTAACCCTAGAACTCGGAAAACCCCAAAATTGAGCCCCTTTACTCACGGATTTGGGAGTGGAATCACAACCCAAAGAACAACGAAGGGTTCCCAAAAATTTCCCCCATCAAATCTCCAAGAGCAAGGTCCCGAAAACAACCCAAAGAAATCACCAAGAGATGGGCTCCGAAAATCACCACCAAGAACAATCAGGAACAACACATCCAAACCTTGAGGAACCATGCCGAATCATCTATACATGCCACAAAGGTTCTTACAAGGTCTAGCTTGCCACCCGATCATCCAACCCTCTCAACAATATCTCACCATGAAGCTCTCAAGCTAGTCCTATGGGAATCCTAAGAAAATAGGAAGGGAAAATAGGAAAGCAGATGAACTAGGGTTCCAAGAGCTTGGCTTCCATCCTCTCACCTCATGGGTAATATGGAGGCAACCGAAAGTCTAAAATACCCTTTCCTAACAACTAGGGATACAAGCCCCTCAAGGGCGGTTTTGGAAGTCTTCAAGCTTTCTCCATCGGACGGGTGCCCGACGACAGCAACCTGCTTAGCCTCGACGCAAGCCTTGCGATCCTGACGTGTGTCCTCCGCTTCGAAGATTCCGGACTGCATCGTCGCACACCGGTCAGACCGGTGCTCCTCACCGGTCAGACCGGTACCCACCGGTCAGACCGGTCTGGCACTACTGCAGCACTGTCTTCGGTTCTCCGGTCTTAGCTTTGTGGATCAACCAAGGAACCTAGTGGTTTCTGGTGAACCACCGAAAACCCCGCGAACTCGGTGTAGCCTCCGCCAATCTCCACTCATGACTCTGCTCCCACGTAGTCCCGGCTCGACCTTGGTTTTGAGGCTCAACCAAGAATCCGTCCATGACTTCATCTTGCTGTTCATGCCACCATGGGGCCCGCACTTGACCCCGCTGGCCACCGGGTCCCTCGAACGAAGCCTACTTGTCTTCTCCACACCTGGAGGCCTCACCGGCGACGACCTTTCGTGCTTGTTCTTCACCTGCACCAACACTAGTCAAGCCGCAACCTGCACCTGCAATACTTAGCCAAGAATCAGTCCACACAACATTGTCAATCACTCATCACACAAGGAAGCGACCATCCACCGGTCCTCGAACCACACATGGTCCTCAATCTCTAAATGACCGATTAGGCGACCATAGAGGGGGAGAGTGAATGGGAGCCGATAAAAATTCTTCTCGAAGCAGAATGAAACTCCGACAAGGTGAACTCGCTCGTTCGGACCCCCGAAATCACACGCTCTTCACTTCTACCTTCCGTATTCCAAAACCACGTAGCCACTGGAGTGCTACTGGTCCTAAGAACAAATAGTACCAGCAACCTTAGCACCCACGACAGCGGAAACTACTCGAAAGCCGGCTGTCCAAAAGGGGGCGGTTAGACCGGGTATGGGGGGCGGTTAGACCGCCTCCACCAGGCAACCAAGAAACCCTCTGAAACACCTCTTCCGAGCACCAAAACACACCCCGGTTTCACAAACAGAGATCTTTGCTCAGGGCCATGCTAGCAACCAGAAAATCTTGGCAAAAACCAAAACTTCACCCAGGGGCCTAGGGGCGGTTAGACCGGCTACCAGGGGCGGTCTAACCTCCTGTACCCAGCAACGAACTCCAAACAAGAACTCCTAGCAAACGGAACGAGAACGACCCGAAATTTCACCCAGACGCTCCTCAGATCAAGCAAACAAACTCATAGAGGAAAATCCGGCGAAATAGAACTTTGACCTGGAAAGCCCTAGGAGGTTAGACCGCCCCCTCCAGACGGTTAGACCGCCCCTTCCAGAAAACCAACCCCCGGGTCAAACCTCAACTTCCTCGCGCCCGATCTCCTGAATCACTCCACAGATTGCAGCGAAACTTCGGGAATAGCTGGGTTACCACCTGGGCAACCTCTATCCCAAAGGAATCGACCCGAAACGCTCACAATCAAGAGGAATCGAAGAAATCGCCTCTCTAGGTCAAGAACTCGCCCAACTCACAAACCCACCAAATTGAGTCCGATTCAAGAGAGATTTGGGGGCAAAGTCACCAGCCAAAGAGGCACAAGGTCCTCATACGTGACACCCACCAAAAACCCCAAGAAATTGTCCTTAAAACACCTCCAGCAAAGAACTCTGAAAATCACCACAAAGAAGGACGGGAAAACACTTCTCCACCTTGAGGAACAACGCCGAACCATCTATACATACCATGAAGGTTCATACAAGGTCTAGCTTTCCACCCATACATCCATCCCTCTCTCTAGATCTCACATGAAGCTCTCAAGCTAGTCCTAGGAAAAACTAGTGGAAAATGAGAACGAAAATGGAAAAACAAATGAGCTAGGGTTCCAAGAGTTGGCTGCCATCCATCCCCTCAAAGAGTATATATGGAGGCACCCAAAAGACTAAACTACCCTTACTTAATAACTAGGGATACAAGCCCCTCAAGGGCGGATTTGGAAGTCTTCGGAATTTCTTCATCGGACGGATGCCCAGCGACCGCAACCTGCTTAGCCTCGACGCAAGCCTTGCGATCCCGACGCGTGTCCTCCGCTTCGAAGCATCTCGGCGCCAGCGACCAGGGCGGTCAGACCGCCACCCTGGGCGGTTAGACTGTCCCGGGCAATCTGACCGGCCCAGGCGGTCTGACCGCCCCTCCTGGGCGGATTAACCGGCCTGGGTGGCCGCACCTCCTCATCGAGTCTTCGGCCTCGGTTTTGTGGCTCAACCGAGCAACCCAGTGGTTTTCTCGTGAACCACTCCAGACCCCGCGAACTCGGTGTAGCCTCCGCCAATCTCCACCCATGACTCGGTTCCCATGTAGTCCCGGCTCGACCTTTGTTTTGAGGCTCTACCAAGAAACTGTCCACGACTTCATCTTGTTGTTCATGCCACCATGCGGCCCG
Organism: Cenchrus americanus; assembly: GCA_947561735.1. Lineage (NCBI taxonomy): Eukaryota > Viridiplantae > Streptophyta > Magnoliopsida > Poales > Poaceae > Cenchrus > Cenchrus americanus. The sequence continues at coordinate 124,120,438 of OX387239.1, read as the reverse complement.
CACTTGACCCCGCTGGCCACCGAGTCCCTCGAACGAAGCCTACTTGTCTTCTCCACACCTGGAGGCCTCACCGGCAACAACCTTTCGCGCTTGTTCTTCACTTGCACCAACAAGAGTCAAGCCGCAACCTGCACCTGCAATACTTAGCCAAGAATCAGTCCACACAACATTGTCAATCACTCATCACACAAGGAAGCGACCATCCACCGGTCCTCGAACCACACATGGTCCTCAATCTCCCCCTTGATGAGTGCATTGACAACACCCACATGAAATAACACAAAAGAAAAGAAAATGAAAAGAAACAAATAAAAGGAAACCTCTACAAGCGATCGAAAGCCAAAGAGAGGCGAAGAGCAAGATCACTTGAAGAAGACAGATCTCAGGCCCCTTAGGCAAGGGCAACGGCTCGACACATCCGAGACAAAATTATGCTCAAACAAAGAGCGCAAACCACCGAACCAAAACTCAAACACCACAAAGAGCTCCCCTGCACATATGCAAGCTCCCCCTGAGCCAAAGCACACTCCCCCTGAACCAATGCAGCAATGCAACACGGGAATGCAGCAAAGAGCAAAAATCTGCTCACTTAGCCCAGGGCGGTTAGACCGCCTTCACAAGGCGGTTAGACCTCCCGCACCTCAACTGACCGCCTGGGGGCGGTTAGACCACCCCATGAGACCGGCCCTGCACCAAACTGCTCAAAATTTGCCCGAACTAATTTGAACACATTCAAAACACTCCCAGGTGCCCAAAGCATGCACAAACTTCTCTCCCTTGTTGACAATGCATGAATCAAGGCAAAATGCGAAAAGTTTCAACATATAGCTTCTCAAATGTACAAAATTCATCACAAGAAGCTACACAAGTCCAAGTGAGCAAGTTAGATACTCTACAGATTCGTAATGACCTTAACTACATGATCACCAAGTTTCACAACCATTGGACAAGGCTAACAAGGATTTGAGTAATTTTGCGAAAAGTTACTCTCTCATAAGCAAAAACCTAAACATGAGCAAAACATGTCAAAATGGCAAAGCCACAAAAACTTCATGCTAGGACAGCCGTTCTAATCATAAGACCATCACAAACACCCACAAGGATCTAATGTCATGTCGAAGCCACCGAGCCATGTGCCTACTTCTATGTATGAGACTTCTCATTGGTAGGCATCATGCAATGGTTTAGCACCCAAAGCAAATTTATTTCAGCACATATGACATGGGAGCACATTTTCCAAGCATTTTACATTTCATTTTCAGATTTATAATTGGTACATGAAATGTCTTTGCGACAAAAAGGAACTTATGCCCCTCCATAAGATAAAGCAAGAGGGCTAAACATTCATGATGGCAAATGAGCCTTTGGCCCCATATGATCAATAAACTAGCTATCCAACCACAAATTAAGCATAGCAAAGCCACTAAATTATGTCAAGATCATATAAAGGCATTTAGACATGAGAGAGCATATATGTGACATTTTTCAAAAACATAGCCATCAACCATGGATTATCCATCATGATTATCAAGAGCTAAGCCAAACTAACCATAGCATACCAAACAAGCTCACAAAGACATATATAGCATCCCATGGTGAACAATGTATGTAGGAGAAGCTTTTCCTATCCAATGCATATGATACAAAATGCATGCAATCTAAGATACAAGGATGCCTATACATCATGATACATATGCCATGCCAAATGCAAGAAATGCACAAAGGAAACTATACATATGCTACAAAGGAGCTCCCACACACCCAACTCAAGTATTCAAACACACACCAAGCTCCCCCCGCAAACGAGTGAAAGTTGCTAGATCTAGGGGTTTGGTGAAAATATCGGCCAGTTGGTCATGTGTGGGTACATGGATCAAAGCTATCTTTCCTTTCTCTACGTTGTCTCTCAGAAAATGTTACCTCACTTCTATGTGCTTGGTTTTAGAATGAAGCACTGGGTTCTTTGCAATACTTATGGCACTGGTGCTATCACATTGAAGTGGGACATGGGTATACTCCTCACCAAAGTCACTCATGGTGTATGAAATCCAAAGGAGCTGAGAGCAACAACTAGCAGCGGCAACATACTCTGCCTCGGTAGTGGATTGAGCAACACTCGACTGTTTGCGGGAAGACCAAGACACCAAAGAAGATCCCAAAAACTGGCAAGTCCCAGAAGTGGACTTCCTATCCAACCGACACCCGGCAAAATCCGCGTCTGAAAAACCATGAAGAGCCAAAGAAGAGGACGCGGAGTACAAAAGGCCGAAGTCGGGAGTGTGACGCAAGTACCTGAAAATTCGCTTCACTGCTTGCCGATGAGAAGTCCTCGGAGACGCTTGAAAACGAGCGCACAGACATACCGAGAACTGGATGTCCGGCCTCGTCGCCGTCAAGTAGAGGAGTGACCCGATCATGCTCCAGTACTCCTTCTGGTCCACGTGTTCACCTTCCTCGTCCGCATCAAGAGTTGTAGTCGTACTCATCGGCGTCGTCATATCCTTGGAATCCTCCATCTTGAACTCACAATGTCCTTGGTGTACTTAGCTTGGTGCACAAATGTTCCTTCCTTTGATTGCTTGATTTGTAGCCCGAGGAAGAACTGCAACTCGCCCATCATGCTCATCTCAAATTCCTTGCTCATATCCTCTGCAAACCTTGCAGCAAGAGAGTTAGACGAGCTACCAAAGACAATATCATCCACGTACACCTGAACAATCAGGATATCTCTGCCCTGCCTCAGCAAAAACAAGGTTTGATCGACCTTCCCCATCTCAAAACCTTTCTCAAACAAGAATCCCCTCAACCTCCCATACCAAGCTCTATGCGCCTGCTTCAACCCATACAACGCCTTCCTAAACTTGTACACCTGGTGGGGGTACTTCTCACTCTCAAACCCTGGAGGTTGCCTCACATACACTTCTTCCTCCAACACACCATTCAGAAAAGCACTCTTCACATTCATTTGGTGCAACTTGAACCCTTTAGCCATGGAAAAGGCTAGAAGGATCCTAATCGCCTCCAATCAGGCTACGGGAGCAAAGGTCTCCTCGTAGTTGATCGCCTCCTTCTGACTGAACCCCTGAGCAACAAGCCTCAACTTGTTTCTCACAACCTCACCTTTCTCTCCCTCTTTGTTCTTCCACACCCACTTTGTACCAATCGGCTTACACCCTGGAGGAGGGTCAACTAACTCCCAAACCTGATTCCTCTCAAAGTTCTCCAACTCCTCATGCATCGAATTAACCTAATTGTGATCTGATAGTGCGTGTCCAATGTCTTTGGGCTCAAAAGTAGCAACAGATTCAGCATGACCGAAATGCGAATTGTTTCGAACCCTCGACCGTGTAGTGCGTTCATTCATGTCGCTGATGATCCTCGAAGATGGGTGATCCACTTGTACTCGCCGGGGAGGTTCTCGCCTCGATGCTACCTCCCCCTCAACATCAGCTTCTCCTCGTTCTTGATTTGTCGTCGTAGGTGTAGGAGAGGGTCTATCCACCACCATAGTCGAAGTAGTGGATACATGTTCAACCGGGGACACCGCACCGCCAGCTTCATCGTCTCCATGTTCATGCTCCTCCTCCTGAAAGATCTCCATGCTAAGCTCATCATCACCTGCACACTCAAAGACAAGCTGACTACGTGGCTGTGTCTCGTCGAAGGTTACCTCGCAAGTCTCCACAATTTGGTTAGTTTCAAGATTGAGCACACGATATGCTCTAGAATGAGATGCATAACCAATGAAAATACCATCGACAGACCTAGCCTCAAACTTATCCAACTTCTTGCCTTTATTCAGAATGAAACACTTGCAACCAAAGACATGGAAGTGACTCACCTTGGGTGTGCGACCATGCATCAACTCATAGCATGTTTTCTTCTTGTGCACTCTGAGGTAGATCCTGTTTGACACATAGCATGCGGTATTCACCGCCTCAGCCCAATACCTTCTCGGAATCCTATGCTCATCAAGCATCGTCCGAGCCATCTCACACAAGGTCCTGTTCTTGCTTTCCACAACACCATTCTGGGAGGCGTATACGGACTCGAAAACTGGTGCTCAAGACCCAAGTCATGGCAAAAGATTTCAAACCGAGAGTTTCTGAATTCCAAGCCATTATCACTGTGGATTGCTCGTATGGCATCTCTATGCCTCTCGTTCCTCAACCTTAAGACTAGATCTCGAACAAAACCAAATGTCTCCCCCTTATCCTCAAGAAAGAACACCCACGCATACCGAGAATAGTCGTCCACCACAACAAGGACATACCACTTCCCACCCGCAGATCGCACACGAGCTGGGCCAACAATGTCCATATAGAGCAGCTCGCATGGACGCTCAGTCATCACATCGGTGAGAGGCGGGTCAGAAGAGGCTACCATCTTGGCATGCCTACACGACACACAAACCAACTCTTTCTCAAGCCTCAGCCGTGGCAATCCTCGGACCAAATGGAGTTTACTCAAGCGAGACAAGAGGTCAAAGCTCAAGTGACCCAACTTCCTATGCCACCTCCACAACTCACTCGAAGAACCAGCCAAGAAACAACGCTCCACACCCGAAGACTAAGAAAAATCAGCACGAAAGACCTGACCCTCAGGAACGACCATACAGACAAGGTCCCCTCGAGACTCCAAAATCCAACAACCACCTGGCCGAAACAACACTTCAAAGCCCTCATCCAACAACTGGGACACAGAAAACATATTCTACCCCTTCGATTGAACAAGAGCAACACGCCTTAGAGTGATCTTGTCACTCACCTTAATCTCACCTTCTAAAAGTACACACCCACGCCCATTGTCCCTAAAAGTGATGTACCTCTTCGTCACCACCAGGACGAGACTTGAGAACCACCCCCTGTCTCCGGTCATATGCCTCGAGCATCCGGAGTCAATCAACCAAATGTTCTTCAAGTCTCCAACCTGAAATTCAAATACAAGCATGTGAGTGAACAAACGACTCAACACTGGGGTTAGTACCAAAAGAGTAAAACCAGTGCCGAGCCATTTGCTCGAAAGTGGGACTAGCACACACCAAACCATCTTTCCTACCAAAACTACCACCACGAACACCACCTCGGTAACCACTCCGAGGAAAACACCCTTCTCTGCCTGGAGGAGGATCAAAACCACGAAAGAAAGCTCGTGGATCGTCCCTCCACTACTTCTCAAAGCTATGACTCCTCCCATCCCCGTAGTGAACTCGAGGGGGAGAATGCCTAGCAAACTGACCACCTGCTGACTCTCCAGACCAACCACCAGCACCTTCTATCTCCAGAACTAAAACCTCTCGACTCACCACCTCCAAAACCACTCCGCCCAGAATTCTGGGGGGGGCGGTTGAACCGCCTAGCCAGACCGGTCTAACCGCCCCCCTCTGGGCAGGGCCGGTGTGACCGCCTAGCCAAGCCGGTCTGACCGCCCTCTCCAGAATAGCACCTCGGATGCGGGAACTCGCATCTCCCCATGCCGGAACACTTCTCACCACAGCTTTACCCCTGGGCAGTGGCATACGAGGCTGATGTACACCATGGAAAGGGTTGTACCTATCCTTGTTCGCCCACTCCTTTGCCATCCTTTCCTCACGCTCCCTCTTGAAGCAAAACTCATCCTTGTCACCCTCTTTCCCACAATAGCCACAATGGAACTTCACAAGCTTAGGCTTAGGCTTGGGTTGTGGCTGCTCACTTGGTTTCTCTCCACTCAACTCCTCCACCGGTTTCTCTTCACTAGCCTTCTCACTTCCTTTCCCACAGAACACTTTCCCCGAAGTGCTCACAAACTTGATAGGCTTTTGGAGATCATTTGTGGGTGTAGGAAACACGGGTGGAGCTGGGGTTGTGTCTAGTCAGTTTCTAAGATGGTTAGGTTTTGGGGGGAAATCATTTTTCTGGTGGGTTTTTGGCGGCTCTGGGATATTCTCTCCACTTCCCTCACCAACCTTGTTTGCCCCAAGTCCCTCACCATCCTGCCTTTTAAATGCATCGATCATCATCCTCAACTGAGGCTCATGACGAGACAACCAACCCATCAACTTTCTCAGTTCATCATTCTCATATTGCAAACGATCAACATAATGTGCAAGTTCCAAATTTTTCAAAGCATGCATTTCACAGGTAGAGCATGATGTAGGCATGGGTTCTTTCAACTTAGCCTCAAGAGAACTAGTGTAAGCATGCATCTCATCAATCTTAGCTTGCAAAACAGGGCAAGAAGTGCAAGCACCTAGCAAAGCAGGTCTAGACTTAAGCTCAGCCACCTCAACCCTAAGCACATCTAGTTCCTCACACTTGGAGGCATGCTTCTCCTTAAATAAAGCAAGATCAGCAAGAAAGATGGAGTAATCAGCACAATCAACCTCATCCGAAACAACAGGGCTAGCCTTAAGGGAATCAATCTCAAGCTTGCTATCAAGCACCTGTGTCTCTAGTTCAGCCACTCTAGTCCTAGCATCCTCGAGTGAAGCCCTAAGCTCTTTTCACATTTTCTTTGCCTCTCTAAGCATATCATCACAATTATCCAGCAAAGTACCAAGACGTTCATTCTCCTGGCGCAGGAAGGGAAGCTCATCATGCACCTCGTCGTCGGACTCAGAGTCCGAGTCGCTCTATGTGCTCTTCTTGATGCCGGAGCTCAGCGCCATGGTGCAGAAGCCGTCTCCAGCGAAGCAGCTCAGCCCGCTCAGGTTCTTGGACGACTTCTTGCTCTTGCGAAGATACCTTCGTCTTCACTGCTACTCGAGCTCGAGTTGGAGTACGCGGAACTGGAGTCGACGTCGCTCGCTCCAACCATCGCCCGGGCCTTGCCTCGGCTCTCCTTCTTCCTCGATCGTCGCTCGTCCTTGTGCTTGTTCTTGTACTTGCTCTTGTGGTCGTGCCTCGACCGATACTTGCCATCCTTCCTCGGCTTGTGCTTGTAGCTGTCCTTGTTCTCGACCTCCTCCGAACACTCGGCGAAATAGTGTCCGGCCTTACCGCACTTGAAACACGTCCTCGTGTTCCTCCTCATGTTCACCCGGTTCTCGTGCAGCCTCTCGAATCGCCTCGTCAGGAGTGCCAGCTCGTCCTCTCCAAGCACGTCGAACTCCTCATCTGGCATAGACATCAAAGAGGACAAAGAGAACATCCTGGTGGATGGGTTAGTGTTAGCCTTTCCCTTCGAACCACCAACGAGGGCGAGACTATGGGAGTCAGTCGGGCCCTCGATCTTGGCTGTCATGCCCCTATCCACCTCAGCCGACTTGAGCTTTGAGAACAGCTAGTTCACTATCAGAGTGTCATACTTCTCCGACTCCACAATGGCCTCGAACTTTCCGCCCCAAATCGTACGATCCAAAGAGTGTAAGAGCTTGACAGCTCTATCATGATCATCGTACGGGAGCACGTCCACATTGGCCCTCATGTTGCTCACAACCACCATGAACCTCTGAAACAAGGCATCGATGGACTCACCGGGGAGATGAGTGAAGTTCTCGTACTCTCTCCGGTAGGTCGCATACATCCGAGCCTGAACCTAGGCATTCCCAACATGAGACTCCTTCAGCACCGACCAAATTCTACAAGCCAAGTGCTCAGTGTGCACCTGATCGAACTCAGGCTAACACAAAGCACGAAACAAGTAGTCGACCGCCTTATTGTTGGCATCGAACATGTCCCTTGATCCTTCAGCCAGAAAGTTCATCGGCTGGACATAGCCTGTGTCCACCGTGACATACCATAGGTTCTGACCCTTTCCTCGGAGAAACGCAGCCATCCGCTTACTCAACATCTGGTAGTTCTTGCCATCGAAGTGTGTAGGACCCGAACCCTATTCCTGGTACGCCATCCTTGGATCTTAAACTGATTAGAGTCAATAAAGACCCGAACCGGCTTTGATACCACTTGAAGGACCGATACGGCGAACTAGAGAGGGGGAGTGAATGGGAGCCGATAAAAATTCTTCTCGAAGGAGATGGAAACTCCAACAAGATGAACACGGCTTCCAACACACGTCTCCGACTCACTACATAAGTTGTCCAAGCCCACGTAGCCACTGAAGTGCCACTGGACCTAGAAACCAACACACAACCTTCCGACCCGAGAACGCAGCGGAACACCAAACCTCGAGTCCAGTGACCAACACCGGTCAGACCGGTCCCTGCTGGTGAAACTTGGCGATTTCCACTAAGTGGCTCCACACCGGTCAGACCGTTCTAAGCCTGAAAGCCCCCAAATCGCCAAACAGGCCAACCGACCTCCAAACTGACCCAAACTCGAAACAGCCCCAACACAGGACAACGACAAACTCACCCAAACGTTCACCCGAGCAAAAACCCACCAAGGGTTGCACCAGTCAGACCGGTCAAGAGCACCGGTCAGATCGCTGTAGCCTGGGCAGCTCGGGATGAACAGCACCCGCGGGTCAACTCCCCCAAATCCAAACTTCGATCTCCCGAATCGCTCCACGGACTTGAACAAGACTTTGGGGATAATAGGAACACCTCATGAGGAGTCCATAGCCAAGTTTAATCCCACCAAAAATTGTCCAAAAAGGAGCAATCGAAGAAATCCCGCCAAGAACACTTCTAACCCTAGAACTCGGAAAACCCGAAAATCGAGCCCCATTACTCACAGATTTGGGAGGGGAATCACAGCCTAAAGAAACATGAAAGGTTCCCCCAAATGTCCCCCATCAAATCCCCAAGAGCAAGGTGCCAAAAACAACCCAAAGAAATCACCAAGAGAGAGCTCCAAAAATCACCACCAAGAACAACCAGGAACAACACATCCAAACCTTGAGGAACCACGCCGAATCATCTATACATGCCACAAAGTTTCTTACAAGGTCTAGCTTGCCGCTCGATCATCTAACCCTCTCAACAAGATCTCACCATGAAGCTCTCAAGCTAGTCCTATGGGAATCCTAAGAAAATAGGAAGGGAAAATAGGAAAGCAAATGAACTAGGGTTCCAAGAGCTTGGCTGCCATCATCTCACCTCATGTGTTATATGGAGGCAATGGAAAGTCTAAAATACCCTTTCCTAACAACTAGGGATACAAGCCCCTCAACGGCGGTTTTGGAAGTCTTCAAGCTTTCTCCATGGGACTGGTGCCCGGCGACTGCAACCTGCTTAGCCTCCACGCAAGCCTTGCGATCCCGACGCTTGTCCTCCACTTCGAAGAATCTATACTCCATCGTTGCACACCGGTCAGGCTGGTACCCACCCGTCAGACCGGTCAGACCCACCGGTCAAACCGGTTTGGCACTGCTGCAGCACCGTCTTCGGTTCTCTAGTCTTGGCTTTGTGGATGAACCAAGGAACCCTGTGGTTTTCTGGTGAACCACCGGAAACCCCGCGAACTCGTTGTAGCGTCGGCCAACATGACTCGGCTCCGACGTAGTCCCGGCTCGACCTTGGTTTTGAGGCTCAACCCAGAAACCGTCCATGACTTCATCTTGCTGTTCATGCCACCATGCGGCCTGCACTTGACCCCGCAGGCCAACGGGTCCCTCGAACGAAGCCTACTTGTCTTCTCCACACCTGGAGGCCTCACCAGCAATGACCTTTCGTGCTTGTTCTTCACCTGCACCAACACTAGTCAAGCCGCAACCTGCACCTGCAATATTTAGCAAAGAATCAGTCCACACAACGTTGTCAATCACTCATCACACAAGGAAGCGACCATCCACTGTTCCTCAATTCCCTTCAAGACATCACTGTCGAAGCCCCATGAGTGGCAAGATGCTTTCAAGAACTAGCCTCTGCCCCCAGTTGCAGGCTGGAGAAACTGGTATAAGATGATGCTTGATGATGACAGCTCCAAGAAAAACATTTGGGACAGCCTTCGCACTTCTCATTGTTTAGAATTTTCTTTGGCCGAAACACCCAATAATTAAAGCCTTTTAATTGCAGCTTCCCATTTTTGGTCCAACGGTGCAAATTCCTTCCTTTTCGGCCATGGGCCAATGTCCCCCACTTTGGCTGATGTATACATGATAACCGGCCTGAGAGTCACACGAACTGTGTATCCACACAAGTACAGAGGTTCCTCCAAGCAGACTGGAGTGAAAACAGGAGTTGGATACAAGAGATATATCCGAAACTATATGTCTGATGGCCCCCTGACCGATGTTGAATACAAAGCTCTCCTGAACATGTGGTTATGTAGATTTATCTTTTGTGGCAAAGCCAATGAGCCAACCCTAAACTATATTGTGATGGCTGAAGACCTGGCTGCTGGTACCTCTATTCCCTTTGGGAAGTACCTTGTAGGAAGTGTCTACCATATGTTTCATCGGACCACCTATCTGATGCACACCAGCCAAAAGATTGCCTGTGTTAATGGCCCTTAGTGGTTTGTTCAGATGTGGCAGCAATTATATATGCACCAGATTGTTGCCATTGACCTCAACAATCGGCACTTCCCTTCAACCAACTACAAGGAAGGAGAAAACCAGAGTATCAAAGGCTGCCAAACCTATGGAGAAGCTGCTTCCACTGTGTCCATCAACAAAGGTATTGGCCAACTATTTGATCTCTTCTTCAGAGGTTTTACCTACCCTCTTTGGTTTCCATATCTGGATAACGACAACTTAACTCTTCCTTGTGAGTTTAGTTTTGAAACTAGATGCAGTGATGTACACTCTATAGCAATCTTCAATGCCTTCATTCATCCATGTATCCTGCCAGTAGAATTTTGTGGAGGAAGACTGGTTCAGAGTACTTTTGAGTACTACCAGCCAAACATGATGGCCACGCAATTAGGATGCGGCCAAGTGCCCCCAAGGCTATTCCTCCATGAATTCCTCAAGCCTAGAGAAGATATCAAAGAATCCATGCAAGTAAGAAGGATCATTGAGTATAAGTGCAGCACGGCCTTCTATGCACCGAAGCCCTTTGTGCCAATAACACTTGCTCATCCTTCTTTCATTCCTTTGTGGCAAGAACTTCATGATCATATCTTTAATGTGCCAGTACATCCCCTCTGTCTTGAACTAATACGTGACTTTCAACCAACTTCAGAGGTAATATGTTCATCTCCCTTTCTTACATCTGTTTTCAACCATACTCCTCTTTATTGATCATGATTCTGTCATTTGTCTACAGGATATAGTGCCTACCCTACTTGCCAGGACAAACCCCTACAATATCGAAGGCCCAATCTCTGCTTTGGGATGTCGATCTCCTACTCTGGCTCAACTGATGTCTAGATATGCCACGCTAGATCCAACTCTCATCAGGCCAGCCTCTGATAAAAGGAAAGCTCCATCTCTGATTGCTTCCCCAGCTGTTAAGAAGAAAAGAACAAACAAAAGGCTACTTATTCAGGTCAGAACCTTTCCTTTCTGAAGATAATGCCATTTTTCATTTTGATCATCTTTATCTTTGCATGATTCCAGACCAGAACTCAACAACCATTGGTCATCACAGACTCTGCCAATGCTTCACCCACTGGTAAAATTTCACCATCTTATTCTTTAATCATTTTTTCTTCATTGGCACTTATCCCCACTTGTTAGTTGCAGAGGAAACTTTGGTGAGCCAAACTGTGGGGAGTTCTTCTCCTCAGCATGATTCAAATCCAGCCTCACCAAGGATCCAACCATCTTCTCCTCAACCAGAAGCCTCAGCCCCACCAAGGACTCATCCAACTTCTCCTCAACCAGATATCCAAGAGCCTTTCCTCGAGCCTGAAAAACTTCCTTCCCCCACTCGGGAAGCCAGAAATGATGTAAGCATGAACACCCATCCTTCTATTTTCATTCAATAGATCACTACTAATTCGGCAAGAACCTCTTTTCAGGAGGAAACTGTGTCATACCAAGTTATTCCTTTGTTGTGGATGACTTGGTTGCCGAAAAAGGAGATGAAGCATCCTCTAGACAAGCTTTATCAGAGGAAAATCGAGCAAAGCTGAAGGAAATCTTCTCCCTGCTGCAATGGGATGTTCAAGACCAAGTTAGGGATGTTGATCTTCTAAGAGAAGCACTTGAACTTATCGATCAAGATCTTCCTGCTGATATCAAGGCTCCCATAGAACCTGTTTCCAAACTGGATAATCAACTTGTAGCAGTAAAACAGGCTTTAAAGAACCTATCCTCCCAACCAGCTCCGGAACAAAGGAAAGCTGCAGCCAAGCAATCTGTGAAAGACTTGCATGCCGAAATGCAGAACCATAAGGAATTGCTAACCAAATTGCAGCCTGCACTCGAGCGGAAGAAAGCCAGAAAAGCTGCATTAGAGGCCGAGCTGAGAACCCTGACAACTGAGATCGAGGCTGATGAAAAGAGGATGGCTGAACTTCCTGAATCAATGGAGAAATTACGAAAGGAAGGTTCAGTAGCCATGAATGCAGGAAAGCAGCTCAAGACAAAGCTCTCTGCTCTATCTAAAACCGAAGAAGCTGATCAAAGATTGCTAGAGAATATCAACAAGATGATATCAGATGTCTCCAATGTAATCTCAAAATACTTGGGTGTATAATTGTAACAAACAATTTGTAGTCGAATGCCCCATCAGCTCTGTAGTTTTGCTCCCCATTAGTCTTTATTTTCCATTTTTGCTTTGCCTTATCTTGACGAGTAGCTTCTGAATGATCCATTCGATAATTCTGATCACAATAGTATCAGACCCGAAAAACGACCCGACCGCAACACAGCCGAATCTCAACCAGTCAAACCGAATATGACTCAGCATGAATCCCAAACGACTCGGCGACGGTTTGGTCGAGAGAGTTTCTGCACTTCCCAAATTTCTTGGGATATGCGCCACGATCTCTTCACCAGTCCCATAAGTAAGAACCTCGGTGCCCCTAGCCTTTCACCAAATCCTCTGCCTCCAAGCCTTTGCCAACCCAAACTCTCTGTTTCTAGTACTAGTACTCCCAGGAACTCGATGGCAAACAGCAGCAACAGGCGTCCTGCCAATGACGAGGCCGAAGGGAGCTGTGCCAGCGCTCGTCGGAGGTGGTGATCGTTGGCTTCTTCACAACCCTCTTTTAGATCCTCTTTCATCCCTGATGATTTTCTTTGCGTTTTCAGGCTCATCCGATGGAATTGTTCTCCTGCACCAGCCGTCCATGGCGAGCAATTCCTCGGGATCATCTAGCCATTCCCACTCCTCCAGTGAGGACCATGTGTGGTTCGAGGACCGGTGGATGGTCGCTTCCTTGTGTGATGAGTGATTGACAACGTTTTGTGGACTGATTCATGGCTAAGTATTGCAGGTGCAAGTTGCGGCTTGACTGGTGTTGGTGCAGGTGAAGAACAAGCGCGGAAGGTCATCGCAGGTGAGGCCTCCAGGTGTGGAGAAGACAAGTAGGCTTCGTTCGAGGGACCCGGTGGCCAGCGGGGTCAAGTGCGAGCTGCATGGTGGCATGAGTAGCAAGATGAAGTCATGGACGGTTTCTTGGTTGAGCCACAAAACCAAGGTCGAGCCGGGACTTCGTGGGAGCTGAGTCATGAGTGGAGATTGGCGGAGGCTACACCGAGTTCACGGGGTTTCGGGTGGTTCAACAGAAAACCACTGGGTTCCTTGGTTGATCAAGAAAGCTAAGACCGAAGAACCGAAGACGGAGCTGCAGCAATGCCAGACCGGTCTGACCGGTGGGTACCAGTTTGACTGGTGTGCGACGACGCAGTCTGGAATCTTCGAAGTGGAGGACACGCGTCGGGATCGCAAGGCTTGCGTCGAGGCTAAGCAGGTTGCGGTTGCCGGGCATCTGTCCGATGGAGAAAACTTGAAGACTTCCAAAACCGCCCTTGAGGGGCTTGTTTCCCTAGTGTCGGTGCGCAATGTAGTCCCGACACTAACTAGTAATAAGCGCTGAGATCTGTCTCTCAATGGTCGATGCTAAGCAACTAAGGACACTTGGTTTATCGTAGTTCCGGCCGGGGCCGTACGTCTAGCAGGGGTGTGCTCGAGGCACTGTATTGCTTCGCACCGGGGTGCCTGTAGTGAGGCGGTTACAAGCAAGGCGGGAGAGGAGGCGTGGCCTCCAAGTCCCAAGAGGAGTGATTGAGGTGAGTGCCAATATTGTAGGGAAGACGGGCACCGTGTGAACGATCGCTATCCGCTGTCCCGTGTCTGGTGTCTTGTCCCCCTGTGGCGAGGGGGATTACCTTCCTTTTATAGACCAAGGAGAGGGCGATTTACAGGCATGCCGCATTATTTAGCTACGTGTAGAGGTATGGTGTACAGTGCCGAGGAGCTGACGGCCGTCCTGGCGAATCTTACTCCAATTATGGCATCGCGGCGTGTCATGTGTCTGAACAGGGGCGATTTCGAGGGCGGAGGCGTAGTGGTTGACCGGGCCGTCTCCGTGCGGGCTCGAGGGAGCCGTCGACGGTGATCCGTACGGGGTACAGTGGCGGGCGTGGCGGCGTCCCGTCCCCACGTGCCCAACAGCGTCGGAGTAGTTGTAGCAGTGTACGGCGTGGCGCTGCAGGGGCGGGGATGGCCGCACAGGACTGACAGCGACGGGGATGGCGCTCCCGCCGACCTAACGTCACAGTTTGACCCTGCGGAGTCACGAGAAGAGGGTTCGAGGGTGCGACCGGCCCCCCTTCGAGGGCGCAGCGCGTTAGCCGTACTAAAGTGGGCGGCACAGTGTCACGGAGCTGACACCGGCCTCGTCGCACAGTCCTCCACAGTGGCGGGGATGGGCTCCCCCTAGGGAGTTGGTGGAACGGGGCGTGATTATCAGGCGCGTAGCGGCGCAGCTCTGCTGTGTCAGCATTAAATGCTCATACCCGTGTGCGGGAGTAGGTGCACTCGTGAGGGAGCCTTGAGCGAGGCGGAGCCCGCTCGAGGGAGGCGGGGACCCTCGAGCGAGGCGGAACCCGCTCGAGGGAGATTGAGCCCTCGAGTGAGGCGGACCTTGCTCGAGGGGGTGCCTTGTTGGGCCGCTCTAGTGGGCCGCGGGGGCCATCGCGGCGTGGGTTGTGCTGTGTGCGTATGTTTTGTGTTATGTTCGAGGAGTGTTTGTGTTTTGTGTTTTTTGCAGGTTTTAAGCAGGATTCCCCCAGTTTTGTAGGAGACCCTCGTGGCTGTCCCTGACAGTAGCCCCTGAGCATCTGTGAAAGTACCGGTCAGGTTCCCCCAGATGCTGGAGCCTACAGATAGGACGTCCTTCCCTCCCGGTCACAAATGCCTTTCCGTGGGGCCGCGTCAGCGGACCCGCGGGTCTATCCCCCGAAGCCCTGCAGGAGCGTGAGTGCTCCTGCAGGGGTTTTCTCGCGAAATTTTATCAGCGGGCGTGGTACATGTCTCAACCGGCATCGACGATGTTGCAGCCGGCTTCGGTGACGCACGCGCAACTGATATCTTTTGCGTTCGGCGCATCCCAGGAGGTGTAATCGTGCGTCGAGCCCCTGAGCCTGGGCCCATTCGAGGCGATCGGGGCGAGCTCTTCGTCTTATTTTAAACGCGCCCTCGCCGTCCCTCCGCGGGACGGAGGGTGAGGTCGCCACAACCCCCATCGATCGGGTCGCAGATTGCTGATTCCTCGTCGACCTGTTGGCAGGTGGTTCAAGTGGACGTCCATGCCCCGTTCGATAAGTGTAGGCTCGTGGTCCGGAGACTCGTCCATTAAAGCGCTTGCGCGGGTTTGCTAGGTGGGGCTCGGTCCCGTTCGTTAGGGAAAGAGGGCGCGGAAGCTCTCCCTCGGTGGGATCCCCCCGGCTAGCTGCCCTCGCTAGCTCTCGAACGGGACACGTGGGGCACCGTCGAGCCGGTGGGCTTGAGGAAAGGCTCGAATGCGCGCATCCTCGTCGTCCCTGACTCTGGTGATCTGGGGCACCTGTTCGAACCCGTCGAGGGTCAGGTTTCGAACCCCCTGATCAGTAGGGCCGTGCGGGGTAGCAGCGGAGTGCTCCCGTCTTTTCGCATCTGCAGGTTTCGAGGGTTCTTGGCCGTGCCAGCCCTCGAACCGCTAATCAGTAATTTCTGTAGATCGAGGGCACCTGTGGCGTCCGTTTATTTCGAACGGGCTTCGAGGCCACTGGTCTGTATTCGCACCCTTCGTGGGTCGGTCTTATTTGAGCCTGGGGCTCGGGCCGCTCGAGGGTCTTCCTTACTTGGTAAGGGACCGAGCCATTTCATGCCCGCAGTCGCTGCTATAGTCTTGCGCTGCAGGCGCGCCTTTTCAGGCACCGCCGCCGCGCGCGTAGTGGGCGGAGTGGGTAGGCGGACGTGACTGTCTGCCGTGGCCCTCCGGTTACCACGCCATGATGATGGCGCGCGTGCAGATGTGCGGCCGCCACGGTCGTGGTGGGCCCCGCTCGTCAGTGAGGGAATATTTCACCTGCAGTTAATGCGCGCGGGGCGTGCGCTCCGAAGAGCACGCCCCGCGGTCTATAAATCCAATAGGCGGAGGAGGGGCAGTTTTTTTACCTTTGCACTTAGCATTTGCCATCCCTGCCTCTCGCGCTTCAGCCCCCGAGCCGTTCTTGCCTTTGCACCTCTGCCCTCGGAGCCACTCTTGCTTCCCGTTCCTCATTCCCCCGCCCATTCGTATGGCTTCTCATTAGCCCATCACCGTCATCGACCCGCCGGCATGGGAGCGCTCGACGGCGACGATGCTATCTTGAATCTGCTGGTCGCCGGCGGTCAGCTGGCGGCGAATGTGGATTTGCAGACCGCGGAATGGATCGTGCCGTCGGAGAGGGACCGAGTTCCCAACCCACCGTACGGCTACGTCGTCAGCTTCGTCCGCTTCCACGAGCGCGGTTTCGCGGCGTCGGCGAGCCGCTTCATGCGAGGTTTGTGCTACCACTACGGCGTGGAGCTGCACAACTTCATGCTGAACGCGATCTCGCAGGCGGCCACGTTCGTCAGCGTCTGCGAAGGCTTCCTGGGGATCCCGGTAAATTGGGATCTCTGGGTCCACCTCTTTCGCGCGGAACTGCATACGGTGTCCACGTCGGAGCCGAGGACTCGCCGCGCGGCACACGCCGGCGGCTTGGCGCTCGCGTTGCGGAGCTCGCGCAGGGAGGAGTACATCCCCTGCACGATGACCTCCAACAACACGGACTGGGAGCGGGGGTGGTTCTACCTCCGCAATGCCGACCCCCACCTCCCCCCTTACACCGGCAAGGTGCTCAGGGAGAAGGCCGCCTCCTGCTACCACGGGGTATCTCCGCCCTCGCACCAGGCGTGGCTGGCCTCACTCCTGGACACGTTGAAGAACCTGGTGGACCGCGGGTTGACCGCGGGATGCGTCCTCGCCAACCTCCACCACCGGCGGATCGTCCCCCTGATGGAGAGGCGGCTCCGCATCTTCGAGATGAGTGAGGACGCGGACCCTGTCGCGTTGGCTGAGTCGCGGCTGCTGCGGGACCTCTTCCCGCGGGAATACGCGGCCACCCGGGCGCAACGCGCCATCGACCTCAGGCTGGGGCGTTGTGATAACCCGTCCCTGTGGGCATTCGCCATGATCCCCGTCGGCCAATTGGTGAGTGAATTTCTTGATTTCATTGTTCTCCCGGTTTTTGGGTTGCCGACACATTTTAAGGCTTTGTCTGACCCCCGCAGATGGTGCGCGTGAACACCGCGCGGTCTGACCCGCCCACGCCTCGGTCTCGCGCAGTCGCGCGTGCGGCGCAACGGCGAGAGCGAGGAGCGGCTGGATCGCAGGAGAGAGCGGAACGCGCGGCGGCGGGAGCGCCGGGAGCGGAGGAGCGAGGAGTTCCGGCTGTGCGAGCAGCAGGGACTCTCCTCGCCCGGGACAGAGGAGTACTCGTCGTCGGACGAGGAAGAGGAGGAAGAGGATAGGGGGCAGGTTGTCCCCGACAGGTGGGAGCCTGCACCCCCGTCACCGGAGCCGACTCCGGTGGCAAGAGAACCATCGCCCGAGGCGTGATTCCCAGGCGCGTAGCGGCACAGCTCTGCTATGTCAGAGCATTAAATGCTCATACCCGTGTGCAGGAGCAGGTGCGCTCGTGAGGGAGCCTCGAGTGAGGCGGAGCCCTCTCGAGGGAGGCGGGGACCCTCGAGCGAGGCGGAACCCGCTCGAGGGAGTGTGAGCCCTCGAGCGAGGCGAAGCCCGCTCGAGGGAGCGTCAACCCTCGAGCGAGGTGGACCTTGCTCGAGGGGGTGCCTTGTTGGGCCGCTCTGGTGGGCCGCGGGGGCCATCGCGGCGTGGGTTGTGCTGCGTGCGTATGTTTCGTGTTATGTTCGAGGAGTGTTTGTGTTTTGTATTTTTTGCAGGTTTTAAGCAGGATTTCCCCGGTTTTTTAGGGGACCCTCGTGGCTGTCCCCGACACCTAATAGTTAGGAAGGGGTATTATAGACTTTCGGTTGCCTCCATATAACCCATGAGGTGAGAGGATGGCAGCCAAAGCTTGAGAGCTTCATGGTGAGATCTTGTTAAGAGGGTTGGATGATCGGGCTGCAAGCTAGACCTTCTATGAACTTTTGTGGCATGTATAGATGATTCGGCGTGGTTCCTCAAGGTTTGGATGTGTTGTTCCCAGTTGTTCTTGGTGGTGATTTTCGGAGCCCTCTCTTGTTGATTCTCTTGGGGTGTTTTCGGGACCTTGCTCTTGGGGATTTGATGGGGGAAATTTGTGGGAACCCTTCTTGGTTCTTTGGGCTGTGATTCCCCTCCCAAATCCATGAGTAAAGGGGCTCGATTT
The DNA here is from genome assembly GCA_947561735.1 of Cenchrus americanus. NCBI lineage: Eukaryota > Viridiplantae > Streptophyta > Magnoliopsida > Poales > Poaceae > Cenchrus > Cenchrus americanus. The sequence goes on along the minus strand of OX387239.1, from coordinate 124,101,817 downwards.
TGGGGTTTTCCGTGTTCTAGGGTTAGAGGTGCTTTTGGCGGGATTTCTTCGATTTCTCTTGTTTGGACAAGTTTTGGTGGGATTAAACTTGGCTATGGACTCCTCATGAGGTGTTCCTATTGTCCCCAAAGTCTTGTGCAAGCCTCTAGAGCGATTCGAGAGATCAAGGCTTGGATTTGGAAGAGTTGACCCACGGGTGCCGTTCATCTCGAGCTGCCCAGGCTACATCGGTCTGACCGGTGCTCGTGCCCGGTCTGACCGGTGCAACCCTTGGTGGGTTTTTTGCTCGGGTGAAAGTCTGGGTGTATTTTCTGTTGTCTTGTGTTGGGGCTGTTTCGAGTTTGGGTCAGTTTGGAGGTCGGTAGGCCTGTTTGGTGTGTCTCACCGGCCTAACCGGTGTGAAGCCTTTATGTGGAAGTCGCCAAGTTTCACCAGCAGGGACCGGTCTGACCGGTGGTGCTCACCAGTCTGACCGGTGTTGGTCAGTGGTCTCAAGGTTTGGTGTTCCACTGTGTTCTCGGGTCGGAAGGTTGTGTGTTGGTTCCTAGGTCTAGTGGCACTCCAATGGCTACGCGGGCTTGACTAACTTGGGTAGTGAGTCGGAGACGTGTGTTGGAAGCCGTGTTCATCTTGTTAGAGTTTCCATCTCCTTCGAGAATAATTTTATCGGCTCCCATTCAGTCCCCCCCTCTCTGGTTCGCCGTATCGGTCATTCCTTTGGGATGTCACGGTGGACACAGGCTATGTCCAGCCGATGAACTTCCTTGCTCCAGGATCGAGGGACATGTTCGACGCCAACAATAAGGCGGTCGACTACTTGTTTCGTGCTTTGTGTCAGCCTAAGTTCGATCGGGTGCACACCGAGCACTTGGCTTGTAGAATCTGGTTGGTGTTGAAGGAGGCTCATGTTGGGAATGCCCAGGTTCAGGCTCGGATGTATGCGACCTACCGGAGAGAGTACGAGAACTTCACACATCTCCCCGGTGAGTCCATCGATGCCTTGTTTCAGAGCTTCACATTGGTTGTGAACAACATGAGGGCCAATGTGGACGTGCTCCCGTACGATGATCATGATAGAGCTGTCAAGCTCTTACACTCTTTGGATCGTACGATTTGGGGTGGAAAGTTTGAGGCCATTGTGGAGTCGGAGAAGTATGACACTCGGACGGTGAACGAGTTGTTCTCGAAGCTCAAGTCGGCTGAGGTGGATAGGGGCATGACCGCTAAGCTCGAGGGCCCGACTGACTCTCATAGTCTTGCCCTCGTTGGTGGTTCAAAAGTAAAGGCTAGCACTAACCCATCCACCAGGATGTTCTCTTTGTCCTCTTTGATGTCTATGCCAGATGAGGAGTTCGATGTGCTTGGAAAGGACGAGCTGGCGTTGCTGACGAGGAGGTTCGAGAGGCTGCACGAGAACCGGGTGAACATGAGGAGGAACACAAGGACATGCTTCAAGTGCGGCAAGCCGAGACACTTCGTCACCGACCGCCCGGAGAAGGTCGAGAACAAGGACGGCTACAAGCACAAGTCGAGGATGGATGGAAAGTACCAGTCGAGGCGTGACCACAAGAGCAAGCACAAGAACAAGCACAAGGACGAGCGACGATCGAGGAAGAAGGAGAGTCGAGGCAAGGCCCGAGCGATGGTTGGAGCAAGGTACGTCGACTCCAGTTCCGCGTACTCCACCTCGAGCTCGAGCAGCAGTGAAGATGAAGGTGATCGTTGCAAGAGCAGGAAGTCGTCCAAGAACCTGAGCGGGGGTGGCCGCCCGCGAGAGACGGCTTCTGCACCATGGCGCTGAGCTCCGGCAGCAAGAAGAGCACACAGAGCGACTCGGACTCTGATTCCGACGACGAGGTACGTGATGAACTTCCCTTCTTGCGCGAGGAGATTGAAAGGCTTGGCTCGTTGCTTGATAACCGTGATGAATTGCTTAGAGAGGCCATGAAAATGAGAAAGGAGCTTAGGGCTTCACTCAAGGATGCTAGGACTAGAGTGGTTGAGCTAGAAACACAGGTTCTTGATAGCAAGCTTGAGATTGATTCCCTTAATGCTAGTCCTGTTGTTTTTGATGAGGTTGATTGTGCTGATTACTCCATCTTTCTTACTGATCTTGCTTTGTTTAAGGAGAAGCATGCCTCCAAGTGTGAGGAACTAGATGTGCTTAGGGTTGAAGTGACTGAGCTGAAATCTAGATTTGCTTTGCTAGGTGCTTGCACTTCTTGCCCTGTTTTGCATGCTAAGATTGATGAGATGCATGCTTACACTGTTTCACTAGAGGCTAAGCTGAAAGAACCAATTCCTACATCTTGCTCTACCTGTGAAATGTATGATTTGAAGAATTTGGAACATGCACATTATGTTGACCGTTTGCAGGATGAGAATGATGAGCTGAGAAAGTTGATGGGTTGGTTGTCTGGTCATGAGCCTCAGTTGAGGATGATGATCGAGGCATTTAAGAGGCAGGATGGTGAGGGACTTGGGACAAACAAGGTTGGTGAGGGAAGTGGAGAGAATATCCCAAAGCCACCAAAAACCAACCACAAAAATGATTTCCCTCGTAAACCTAACCATCTTAGGAACCGACTAGACACAACCCGAGCTCCACCCGTGTTTCATATACCAACAAATGATCTCCAAAAGCCTATCAAGTTTGTGAGCACTTCGGGGAAAGTGTTCTTTGGGAAAGAAAGTGAGAAGGCTAGTGAGGAGAAACCGGTGGAGAAGTTGAGTGGAGAGAAACCAAGTGAGCCACCACAGCCCAAGCCTAAGCCTAAGCTTGTGAGGTTCCATTGTGGCTATTGTGGGAGGGATGGCCACAAGGATGAGATTTGCTTCAAGAGGAAGCGAGAGGAGAGAATGGCGAAGGAGTGGGCTAACAAGGACAAGTACCACCCTTCCGATGGTGTACTTGAGCCTCGTGTGCAGATGCCCAGGGCCAAGGCGAGTGTGAGGACAGTTCGGGCTTGGGGAGAGCGGAAGGCTGTTGGAGGTGCTGCTGCCCAAGCTAGACCGGTCAAACCGGTGAGGGGCACCGGTCAGATCAGTGCAGGCCTGGACAGGCAGCAGTTTGGGTTTCGTGCTCGTACAGGTGCGAGGTTTGTTTCTGGAGGTCGTGGTTCTGGTGGTTGGGCTGAAGAGTTTGCAGAAGGTCAGGTGGCTAGGCATTCTCCCTCTCGAGTTCACTACGGGGACGGGAGGAGTCGTAGCTTTGAGAAGGAGAGGAGGGACAGTCCACGGGCCTTCTTTCATGATTTTGGTCCTCCTCCAAGCAGAGAAGGTTGGTTTCCTCGGAGTGGTTACCGAGGTGGTGTTCGTGGTGGTAGTTTTGGTAGGAAAGATGGTTTGGTGTGTGCTAACCTCACTTTCAAGCAAATGGATCAGCACTGGTTTTACTCTTTTGGTACTAACCCAGTGCTGAGTCGTTTGTTCGCTCACGTGCTCGTTTTTGAATTTCAGGTGGGAGACTTGAAGAACATTTGGTTGATTGACTCCGGTTGCTCGTGGCATATGACCGGAGACAAGGGGTGGTTCTCAAGTCTCGTCCCGGTGGTGACAAGGAGGTACATCACTTTTGGGGACAATGGGCGTGGGCATGTGCTTTCAGAAGGTGAGATTAAGGTGAGTGACAAGATCACTCTCAGGCGTGTTGCTCTTGTTCAATCGCTGGGGTACAATTTGCTTTCTGTGTCCCAGCTGTTGGATGAGGGTTTTGAGGTGTTGTTTTGGCATGGTGGTTCTCAGATTTTGGACTCTCGTGGGGACCTTGTCTGTATGGTTGTTCTCGAGAGTCAGGTGTTTCGATCTGATTTTTCTCAGTCTTCGGGTGTGGATCGTTGTTTCTTGGTTGGTTCTTCAAGTGAGTTGTGGAGGTGGCATAGGAAGTTGGGTCATTTGAGCTTTGACCTTTTGTCTCGCTTGAGTAAACTCAATTTGGTCCGAGGATTGCCACGGTTGAGGCTTGAGAAAGAGTAGGTTTGTGCGCCGTGTAGGCATGCCAAGATGGTATCCTCTTCTCACCCGCCTCTCACCGGTGTGATGACTGAGCGTCCATGCGAGCTGCTCCATATGGACCTTGTTGGCCTAGCTCGTGTGCGATCTGCGGGTGGGAAGTGGTATGTCCTTGTTGTGGTGGATGACTATTCTCGGTATGCGTGGGTGTTTTTTCTCGAGGATAAGGGGGAGACATTGTTCTAGATCTAGTCTTGAGGTTGAGGAACGAGAGGCACGGAGACGCCATACGAGCAATTCGCAGTGACAATGGCTCAGAATTCAGAAACTCTCGTTTTGAAACCTTTTGCCATGACTTGGGTCTTGAACACCAGTTTTCGAGTCCGTATACGCCTCCCTAGAATGGTGTTGTGGAAAGGAAGAACAGGACTTTGTGCGAGATGGCTCGGACGATCCTTGATGAGCATAGGACTCCGAGAAGGTACTGGACTGAGGCGGTGAATACCGCGTGCTATGTGTCGAACAGGATCTACCTCAGAGTGCATAAAAAGAAAACATGCTACGAGTTGATGCACGGTCACACACCCAAGGTGAGTCACTTCCATGTTTTTGGTTGCAAATGCTTTATTCTGAAGAAAGGGAAGAGTTGGATAAGTTTGATGCTAGGTCTGTCGATGGTATTTTCTTTGGTTATGCATCTCATTCTAGAGCATATCGTGTGCTCAATCTTGAAACTAACCAAATCGTGGAGACTTGTGAGGTAACCTTCGACGAGACGCAGCCACGTAGTCAGCTTGTCTTTGAGCATGCAGGTGATGATGAGCTTGGCGAGGAGATCTTTTAGGAGGGGGAGCATGAACATAGAGACGATGAAGATGGCGGTGTGGTGCCCCCGGCTGAACATGTACCCACTACTTCTACTACGGTGGTCGACGGACCCTCTCCTACACCTACGACGACAAACCAAGATCGAGGAGAAGCTACAGTTGAGGGGGAGGTAGCATCAAGGCGAGAACCTCCCCGGCGAGTACAAGTGGATCACCCAGCTTCGAGGATCGTTTGCGACATGAATGAACGTACTACACGGTCGAGGGTTCGAAACAATTCTCATTTCGCTCATGCTGAATCTGTTGCTACTTTTGAGCCCAAAGACGTTGGACACGCACTATCAGATCACAATTGGGTTAATTCGATGCATGAGGAGTTGGAGAACTTTGAGAGGAATCTGGTTTGGGAGTTAGTTGACCCTCCTCCAGGGTGTAAGCCGATTGGTACAAAGTGGGTGTGGAAGAAGAAAGAGGGAGAGAAAGGTGAAGTGGTGAGAAACAAGTCGAGACTTGTTGCTCAAGGGTTCAGTCAGAAGGAGGGGTTCGATTACGAGGAGACCTTTGCAGAGGATATGAGCAGGGAATTTGAGATGAGCATGATGGGCGAGTTGCAGTTCTTCCTCGGGCTACAAATCAAGCAATCAAAGGAAGGAACATTTGTGCACCAAGCTAAGTACACCAAGGACATTGTGCGGAAGTCCAAGATGGATGATTCCAAGGCTACGACGACGACGATGAGTACGACTACAGCTCTTGATGCGGACGAGGAAGGTGAACATGTGGACCAGAAGGAGTACCGAAGCATGATCGGGTCACTCCACTACTTGACGGCAACGAAGCCGGACATCCAGTTCTCGGTGTATCTGTGCGCTCATTTTCAAGCGTCTCCGAGGACTTATCGGCAAGCGGTGAAGAGAATTTTCAGGTACTTGCGTCAAACCCCCCACTTCGGCCTTTGGTACTCCGCGTCCTCTTCTTTGGTGCTTCATGGGTTTTCAGACGCGGATTTTGCCAGGTGTCGGTTGGATATGAAGTCCACTTCTGGGACTTGCCAGTTTTTGGGTTCTTCTTTGGTGTCTTGGTCTTCCCGCAAACAGTCGAGTGTTGCTCAATCCACTACCGAGGCAGAGTACGTTGCCGCTGCTAGTTGTTGCTCTCAACTTCTTTGGATTTCATATACCATGAGTGACATTGGTGAGGAGTATACCCATGTCCCACTTCAATGTGATAGCACTAGTGCCATAAGCGTTGCAAAGAACCCAGTGCTCCATTCCAAAACCAAGCACATAGAAGTAAGGTATCATTTTCTGAGAGACAACGTAGAGAAAGGAAAGATAGCTGAGGACCAGGAGCGTCCCGGTGGTCGATGGATGACTCTTGGACAATGGGTGTTGGACGGACTCTTGGCTCAATGCGCAGGTGTAGGCTGCGGCCTAGTTCGTGTTGTTGCAGGTGAAGAACGGGCGCGAAAGGTCTTCAGCCTTGAGGGGCCTCCGGGAGATGGAGAGACAAGTACGCTCAGTTCGAGGGACCCGGTGGACGGCGGGACTAGGTGCGGGCCACATGGTGGCGAGACGAGCAAGACGAAGTCATGGACGATCGAGCCGGTGCACGGTGGCGGTTGAGTCAAGGGGCTTGGCGGGAGGCCGGGCCGAGCACGCAGGGTTTGGTGGTTTGCCCACAAAACCATCGGAGGACGGTTTCTTGGTTTGGGCCTCAAAACTAAGTCCGAAGACCCAACACGACGGAGATGGGATCCGGGCGTGTCGGGAAGCTTCGAAGCGGAGGACACGCGGCGGGATCGCATGGCTTGCGTCGGGAGGACGCGGGGTGCGGCGAAGGCGTGGCCGTCCGATGGCAAGACCCACAAACGTTACATAAATGCCCCTGCGTGGGTTGTATCGCCAGTAGTTGAGTTAGGGGTAGTCGAGTCATTTCCCACACCGGAGGGACCCGATATATAAGCCATGAGTGTGTGTGGATGGGGCTCTCTCTCCGTGACTTAGGGTTTCATTTTGCCCCTCCCATTTCTCATTTTCGTAGCTATTTTCTTCTCCATTTTTCTCTAGGCTAACATGAGAGCTTCATGTGAGATTTGTTGCGAGGGATAGATGCTAGCGCGGCATGCTAGACCTTGTGAATCTTTCCTGGTTTGTATAGAAGATTCGGAGTTGTGTTTTTCGTGGTCTTTTTGTACTTGTTTTCGTGCCTTTGTTCTTGGTGTGTTTCCGCGAATTTGAGTTGGTTTCTCCCCGGATTTCTTCGAGGAAAACATGGATGGATGCCTTGTGCACCTTTGTGATTGATCTTGTGCCCTCAAACGCCGGGAAACCACTTCGATTCAAGGATTTTTGGTCGGAGCTCTAACTTTTGGTGGTGCTCAAAGGATTCGCGATTCCCGGTGATTTAGGGAGTTAGGAGGCAAGATTTTTGGGCTATAGCATCCTTGTGTGATGCTTTTCAAGTCCCCAAACCCTTGTCTCCACAGCTTCTACCGTTTGGGAAATCCGATGATGATTTGGGGGAGTTGACCTTCGAGGTCGGGCTGTTTTCAGTTCTGTCCGTGAGGCACGGACAGTCCGCGAGGGGCCGACGGACGGTCCGCGAGGAGTGAGTTCTTCCCGTGTTCTTCGTGTTCTTGCTCCGCTTCGCTTTTGATCCGTCGTGGCTTTGAGTTTTCGTTGGGCAAGGTTTCGGACAGTCCGCAGCAGCGGGCGGACGGTCCACGGGTTCCTGGCGGACGGTCCGCGTGCTCCTCGCGGACGGTTCGTTATTCGGGATCGTCTCTGGAGGTTCTGTTTGCTTTTTCGGACGGTCCGCGGCGAAGGGCCAAACGGTCCGCGGTGTGTGCGCGGACAGTCCGCGAGGGGCCGGCGGACAGTCCGCGAGGAGCGAGTTCTTCCCGTGTTCTTCGTGTTCTTGCTCGTCTTCACTTTCAATCCGTCGTGGCTTTGAGTTTTCGTTGGGCAAGGTTTCGGACAGTCCGCAGCAGCGGGAGGACGTTCCGCGGGTGCCTGGCGGACGGTCCGCGTGCTCCCCGCGGATGGTCCGTTATTCGGGGTCGTCTCTGGAGGTTCTGTTTGCTTTTTCGGACGGTCCGCGGCGAAGGGCCGGACGGTCCGCGGTGTGTGCGCGGACAGTCCGCGGCAACAGGCCGGACAGTCCGCGTGGCCAGTGCGAACGGTCCGCCCCTCCTGGCCGGACGGTTCGCCAGAGCCTGTGTGCTTTGCTTCTTGGTTCGATTCCTCCCTTCCTTTCTGGTGCTTCCGCGTGTGCTTCAAGGAATCGTTCCTAAGACTGGAGGTTGATCCATAACCTCGTTGTCTTGGCGATTGGTGTGTGATTCGATCCATCGCTTGTGTGTGACCGGGATTTGACTAGGGTAGAGGCCGGGTTCTTTGAGTAGAATTTTTACCAGCTCCTATTCACTCCCCCTCTATATTCGCCATCTGATCCTTCACTTGGTATCAGAGCTTGGTGCCGGATTCTTTGTGACTTTGACAAGTCTTGTACCCTAAGATGGCGTACGTTGAGCGGGGCGGTCCGCCTCACTTCGATGGGAAGGGTTACCACAAGTGGGCGGCTCATATGATGATCTTTCTTCGTGGCAAGTTGTTGGATTTCATTGTGCTTGACAAGACATATGCTATTTCGGTCAACATCCATACTCTTATGGTGACCGATGCTGGTGCTAAGGCAAAGTATGAGGCAAATGCAAAAGCCGTTGATCACTTGGTCCGGAGCTTGTGTGATCCTGAGTTTGAGCGTGTTTGCCATTTGAATCTTGCTTAGCAAATTTGGGAACAGTTGTTGGTTGCTCACGGTGGTGATAACCATGTGAAGGCTCGCCCCTTTGTCTCTTACCGGATGCAATATGAGAACTTCACTGTTGACGGTGAATTTCCGTCAACCTAGAGTACTTGTTATACATTGGTTTCGATTATGATTTGCAACTAACCCGCCACTAGGCATACTAATGATATAACAAGTTCACACTTGCATGTCGATTTTGGAGTTTGTTGTTTACGCAGGAAATCTACGCTAAAGAGGAGACTTTCGGGATAAGTTCACCAAGCACTTTGGAAGAAGATCATGAAGCCCGACAAGAGTCAAGACACGCGATGAACATGACTCCAAATGACCCAAGGACCGAAGCGTCAACATGCAAATCTTCAGGGACTCAACTAGAAAACAGCGAAGCTTGCATAGCAAGGATTCAAGCCTTAACCGTGAAGGAAACGACGTCAAAGGCCCACATGCAAGTGCACACGAATAAGGGATCACGCGAGAAGCAACCGGGGAGGAAACCGGGGCCGAACCGGGCCGAAGTGGGCCTAGGCCGGCCGGCCTGGGCCGACCGGCCCAGCCCACTCCGGGGCCGGTTCGGTCCCCCCTTTGCCCTAGGTGTTCATCTATTTATTGCCTCCGCCGCCGTCGGCCGCCACATCGAACAAATCATCCTACCGACGCCAATCACCAGAACACCGCCGCCGCAAGATGAGGGATAGAGTTAGATGAGCTCGTCGCAAGGATCAACGCCGGCGGAGAGAAGGAAGCAAGAGGAGGACTCCAAGCCGTTGGTCTAGGGGTGTTCCCAAGCTCCATCGCCGCCATCTTCATCGACGACGTTCTCCGGAGTCTCCATCACCCCTATGTGCTTCAATCCGTGTAAGATGATGGGGTAATGTCTCTGTTCATCCCTAGGATTAGATGGATACATGCTATGTGATCGCTACTCGATTTTTGGTTTCAATCTACTGTTTTCATGTTGATGATGCTTTGATGATTAAGGTTAGCTACCATGTTTTTTTTGGGCGTATGATATCCGCTACTCCCATAGATTCCATCAACATACTGTGTCCATCATAGGTCTAGTCACGAATACCTTCGCGTAGTGACGAGACGAGAGGAGGGAAAGGGTGAAACCGTGGTCACAACCCCGGTAGATTGGTTTACCGCTCTCGTGTAGTAGATGCATACCATGTTATCCTAGATCCTAGGGAGGGAACGCTTATCTTTCTTGCTCGCTCTCTTGTGTTCACCCTTTACCATATAGTTTAACCCTAGATTTGTTTGATCAACTTAACTTAGATTAACTTAGGTTAGATTGTCTTTACCTTTAGATTAATACTCTCTTTCAAAGGTTTTCCATTCAACTAGATTAGTACTTGGTTAAGCGCTAGTAATCCCCTTGCTCCGCGGATTGACAAGAACCTTGGGAATCCCGTGGTGAAAAAGGTGTAGGTCCGTACGCTTGCTGATCGTAGGTGGATACGAGTTTTATCCATCAACAAACCCCTTTTTCTGGCGCTGTTGCCGGGGAGCAAGCCAGTTTGCTACGTTTAATCTAGTATTAATTTTGTTGATTACTAACACCTAACCCTTATTTTCTAAAAAAGAAAAAAAAATCTTTTTTGTTTTTCTTTCTACTTTTCTTGTGCCTAGATGGATTTGTTCACCTCACCATTGGAAGACGAAGAGATGTCGCTAAGGGAGTTAGCAATGCCGTCAATGGAAGACATTGAGATGCAAAATCAGATTTGAGGTTTGCTACAACCCGCTATGAAGTGAAGCCTGGAATCATCAAGTTAGTGGCGACAAAACCATTTAGAGGATTGGAGGATGATAACCCATATAGACACATTAAGGAATTCACGATGTTATGCAACACGGTGCAACAAAAAGGAGTTCCGACCGCTTGGTTCAAGTGGAATCTTTTTCCGTTCTCTCTCGAAGATGAAGCGCGAAGATGGTACACACTTGCGTCCGTTGAAGCAAAAGGAAATTGGGATGAGCTAGTGAAGAAATTTCTTTTGAAGTTCTTTCCCATATGCAAGGTCCAAGACTTAAGGAGGCAAGTGCTCACTTTCAAGCAAGGAGAGGATGAAGGAATTGATGAAGCATGGGACCGTTTTAATGAACTACTTGAGCGAGGCCCGAACTTGGGATTTTCCGGTGACTTGATGTTGCATACCTTTTATTTTTCACTAACCCCTAACTCGTCTCATTTTGTAAGCATGTGTGCAGGCGGTGATATAATGGATAAAACAATTAGTGAAGCCGCACAAATCTTACAAAGGATAAGCAATGGACAAAGAACAATACGAGATTGGCAAAGATGTTGTCGAGAGGAGCAAAACGACAAAAGCAAGCCCAAGGTGCTTGCTGAAATTTCTGAAAAAGATGAACCGGAGGTCAAGGAAGATGAACTGACCATACAAGAAATTGAAGATCCACTTCCCAAGGTAAGAGAAGTCATTTCGGATGTTAAAAATGTTGAAACTAACATGAATGTAGGCCAAAGTATGTGGAATGCTAGACCATTGGCCGAGTTCAAGCAATCCGGTTGGGTTCAAGTTGATTTCGCCCCACTAATCAACTACCGAAGGAAGGAGGAACACCGACACGTTGCCAAACTAATTGAAGATATATTTGATCAAGAGATGAGTGGAGAGTCGATCCAAAAGATGTTTGAAGGAGAAAGAGAAGAAGGAGATGAAGGATGGATCGACCGGTTTGACAACTCAAAGATTTATGATGAAGGAAAAGAAGAGTACAACCGTGATGAGCCTAGTGACTCAAAGGATAAATGGGAGGAGATAGGACTCAAGCTAGATGATAGCTTGTGTGCTATTGAAGCCTACACACTAGCAAATCAAGACATGGAAGTACTCAAGGATGAAGGAAAGAGTGAATCAACAATGAGCGATCTTGACGACATGTGGTACACGGGAGATAAAGAAAGCAACATACAAGACTTTGAAGATGAAGATTTGGTTGATAAAGAAGACTTCAAAGAAGAGATGAATGCGTACATAGTTGAAGGATTACATGTTCCACATGATGAGTTGAAGAAATTGCAAGATGGTGATGAAGAGGCAACTACACTTGTTGAGATCGATTCGCCCTCAACACCGCTTGATGAACCAAATATCACTCTTGTTGAAAAATCTCTAAGGCCAAGGTACGCGTTGAAATCTCAAGATATTATTGGTATTGATGTTGATAAATTCAAATACTCATGCTCAACCAATAGTATGAATGATAGTTTAACGTCTATGCCTTGTTCTAATAGTGATCATGTTGATAGGCTAGATTTTCTTGAGAATGAAAAAGAGGAAACATTTATTTTTGATCCAATTAATCTCAAACCTAAACAACCTTTGCCTAATGATGAGTTAAGTGCTATGCATGAAACATATGCTTCTTTTATTTACACCTTGACTTGATATTACAATTTACATGTGGTGTTAATTATGGACGCGTATGTTTACAAAAAGTTTTGTAAATCTCGATCATGCTTTGCGCTTGGTTGAGCTAATGACCTTAAGGAAGAACATGTCGGGAGAAGGCCCGATTTTCACTAACCATGTAGACTAGGCTTAAATAATGAAAAAAAGAAGTCATGCCTAAAAGAGTTGCAAGATAAATCATCAACCTCTCCGAATCCCGCGATGGATGCTGCTGTCTTCATCAATTTGAGAGCTTGTTCAGAGGTGTACAAATGAAGAAAATGAGATATTCAGAAGATCCATCAAATTACCATTCCAATGCATCAAGAACCAACAAGTTTGAAGACCCGTGCAAGGAGTTATGGAGAAAACATTGAGCGTTGTGCATTCTGAAATTTCAGGACAGATTTCATCGCCGAAGTAAAACGGACGTAACTCTTTTGTCCGGAGTCCGATTTGAGCAAATAAAGACTCGTTGGAAAGGAAATTTTGTGCACTGTACAATGGAGTAGAGCTTGAGTATACTTTCTGTTCTGGACATTAAAAAAATTCATGGAGTGAAGGCAGCACCGAAGGATGATAAAGGAGATAACGATGAAACAAAAGGATGCTTTGGGCAAGTCTTCTATAAGTGATCAAGCACAACATGGGAAGTAAATTAAAGCTGCATTGGTACCTTTTCTTCTTGCATGAAGGGCCATGACTATGCAACGAAAAGAAGGTATGTGAGAAAGTCCAGCTCTATGACTTTAAATGAAGCGCTTTTCGGGAGGCAACCCGTTTCTTTATATTTTTACTACTTTCTTAGAGAAAATAAAGCATGGCACTATCTTATGATGATCAACTTGTGGTTATTAAGCTAAGTTCAGTTTTCCTTTTTAGAACCACCATCATGTTCATGCTCATATTTATTTATTTTCATGCATTGCATTTTGTTGTCCTCGTGATGTTTCTTTGCGTATACATGTTTTGCACATAGTTGGCTTGATTGTTTTATATACTTAATGATGTATGCTTTCATATCCATGTTAATGCTCCAGCTGGGCATTTTCCTTTTGTGATCTTGTGTAAACGTGGTGTTTAAACATGATTTCGGACCATCATCATTAAGTTCGATAAACCTTGCTAGCTTTTCATATGTTTTCATGTTGCATTGGTTAATTTATAAGCTCTGCAATGCGTTTAATTTTCCTTGTGCTATATGAGTTATTGATTTAGGGATAGACATGGTGTTTTAACCCTAGATATATAAACCTTTATGGCTATGGAGAAATTCGGCAACCTAGTTGCAAACATGGGGTTTAGAACTTGGTGAAAACATTGTCTTTGTTTATATGCTTTCCTATCATGTGCATACACACCTTGCACCACGTACACTCATTAGGTTTTTATTCCTCATTAGACTAATTATGCCACAAGTTAAGAATCTTAGGAGACATTGTTGGATTGTTGGCAATTCTATCTACTCCCAACCGTCACCTTGGGGGTAGAATGTGCGTTTAAAATGTCTTGCAGGCAAGATAAAGACTCTCACTACAAGGAAATTGAAGGATGGCTAAGAAGTGCTTTGTCTTCTTCTTCCATGACTAGCAAAATGCTAAGCATGGGGGAGACCCTAAATCTTCAACACGGAAGTGCAACATGACACTCCAGAAGATAGAATGATAAAGATCGTTCACATCTCCGGATCAATGCGCAAGAAGCCACCAATCTCATCAAAATTCTGCATGGTCTCAAAGGGAAAACACTGGATATTTTTGGATATTTAGAAGCCCCATGAAGTTACAATTCGAACAAATCAAGAATCAAAACAATCAGAGGTTTCTACAAGAAGTTATGCCCGAATCACTGAGTGCAACACGTCCTGAAATCAGTTTTGGACAGCACGCAGCGCTGAAGTAAAACGGACATAGCTCCCTTGTTTGAACTCCGTTTTCGATGAATGACCACACGTTGGAAAGGTAATTTCATAAAATTTTCAATAGAGCTATATTTCGATATATTTTCTGTTCTGGACAGAGGGGAAAATCCATGAAAAAGAGACAGCAAGGAGATGATGAGAACAAGAAAGAGGAGATGGTGATGACAACATTGAAGAGAAGGGTGACCAATGACTCCATTAAGCATACAAGATCAAATTCATAAGTTTAGGAGCATTAATAAATCAAGACAAAAGCAAAAGCCACATCGATACATGGAGATGTCGGAAGAAGGCAACGAAGAATTACAAAGGATGGTAACATCTCCATGGACCTTCTCTTTTCCAAACACAAATGCTTGTAAGTATGCCTTCAACCTCGCTAGGTGCAACCTTTTGTTTTTCTCTTCAAACAATAACATGGCTACTAGGAGGACAACCTAGGTTTCTTTTTACTTTCAATAGATAAGCATGACCATGTGTTCACCTCGATGTTCTATATTGCATATGCTTACGGAAAGATGATGAAAGTTGCCGCTTTGTTTTACCTACATGAAGTTATACATGTCTTGGCTAATTGCTCTCTATAATATGATCTGATTTAAATACTGGCTCTTTTATTTGTGGAGGTGAAATGACTATGCTCTAGACCCACATACATATCTTTGCTCTTTGATTTAAGTTTATGGATAGCCGGATAACTTGTTGTTTTTATGAAAACTTAACTTTTATGCTATCTACATATTTGTGATGCTCTTGCAAAGTTCTACCTACCAAATCCATATACATATATGTTTTATGATAACAAAACCCGTAGATTGCAAACATATGTTTTGATGAGTTGGATTAGGATTGATTTCTATGGTTCGAGACTAAGAAGCTGGTCATTCCTTTGTGTAACTTTTTCATGCTAGCCTTTTTGTCCATGCATTGTGGGTTTTAACATCGAAAATTTCACATACTTCGCTGGGCATCCACCCTAAACCAAAAACATCGTTTTGTGATCACCTCCTTGTCCACAACCCAATTTGAGTATGGAGTAAAATTCTCGATGGAGATCCAAATATTCTGCAATATTATGGAATTTATAATTATTTTAGCAGTCATTTCCCCTCTCTTTTATGCTCGAGGACGAGCATCGTTCAAGCATGGGGGAGGAGTCATTCTCTAACACAAATTCTATGTAAGTATTATGTTGCAAAAAGTTTTGGGGAGCAAGAGAAAAAAAGAATAAAAATGAAAAATAAAAAAATATGACAAGAAGAAAAGAAAAGTAAGAAAAATAGGAAGAATAAAGTGAAAAAAAAGAAAGAGAGAAAAATGAGAAGGAAATAGAATAAAGAAAAAAATAAAGATGCTCCTCGGTTCTTTTTGCTTCATAAGTTCTCAAGTGCCTTAATGACAAATCCATACTCAAATCTTCCAACCATGTGCAATCCGATAACGTGGACTTCACTCGTGCCTCGGGATCATCCATTTGCCACTTGCACATGTCCACTTATCTAAATGTGTGTGTTTCGTCCCTCTCTCTTTCCAACATTTATTTTCCATGGCCTTTTTGATGAGTCTCGGTAATTCCAATAGACCTCTCTCTTAATTTGACGATATTTCGGATGTATGTTTTGCTAGGATTGTTTTTAACCTTCCAAGCTCCACATAAGCCTTCCACTATCACATATGAGTAGAGTAGGTTGAAAATAATCTAGTTTAGGCTTGAGTGACTTTATGGGATGAGTGTTCCATGAGCTCTTGCAAGAGATTTTCACTTATGTTGGATATGCATCTTTTTGAAAATCTTCCATGTGACAAGGTAATGGTTTGAAGTTCACTTAAGTTTGAGAGCATCGTGTTAAATGTGGCTTGTTCTTTATTGTTTGTCTATCTTCCATAATGAAAAAGAAGCCGGTCACAACTTGAAATTTAAAAATAAATTCTTAAGAGAGAGCAATTTGCCTCGTCATGAATGACTAAGTGCAGGGACAACATTGGAAGGCAACACTGATTTCCCTTTTAAGCAAGGATTACTTACTCGAGGACGAGCAAGGTTTAAGCATGGGGGAGATGTTGACGGTGAATTTCCGTCAACCTAGAGTACTTGTTATACATTGGTTTCGATTATGATTTGCAAATAACCCGCCACTAGGCATACTAATGATATAACAAGTTCACACTTGCATGTCGATTTTGGAGTTTGTTGTTTACGGGAAATCTACACTAAAGAGGAGACTTTCGGGATAAGTTCACCAAGCACTTTGGAAGAAGATCATGAAGCCTGACAAGAGTCAAGACACGCGATGAACATGACTCCAAATGACCCGAGGACCGAAGCGTCAACGTGCAAATCTTCAGGGACTCAACCAGAAAACAGCGAAGCTTGCATAGCAAGGATTCAAGCCTTAACCATGAAGGAAACGACGTCAAAGGCCCACATGCAAGTGCACACGAATAAGGGATCACGCGAGAAGCAACCGGGGAGGAAACCGGGCCGAACCGGCCGGCGTGGGCTCGGGCCGGCCGGCCGGGCCGGCCGGCCCCGGCCCACTCCGGGGTCGGTTCGGTCCCCCCTTTGCCCTAGGTGTTCGTCTATTTATTGCCTCCGCCGCCGTCGGCCGCCACATCGAACAAATCATCCTACCGATGCCAATCACCAGAACACCGCCGCCGCAAGATGAGGGAAAGAGTTAGATGAGCTCGTCGCAAGGATCAACGCCGGCGGAGAGAAGGAAGCAAGAGGAGGACTCCAAGCCGTTGGTCTAGGGGTGTTCCCAAGCTCCATCGCCGCCATCTTCATCGACGACGTTCTCCGGAGTCTCCATCACCCCTATGTGCTTCAATCCGTGTAAGATGATGGGGTAATGTCTCCGTTCATCCCTAGGATTAGATGGATACATGCTATGTGATCACTACTCGATTTGTGGTTTCAATCTATTGTTTTCATGTTGATGATGCTTTGATGATTAAGGTTAGCTACCATGTTTTTTTTGGGCGTATGATATCCGCTACTCCCATAGATTCCATCAACATACTGTGTCCATCATAGGTCTAGTCACGAATACCTTCGCGTAGTGACAGTACGAGAGGAGGGAAAGGGTGAAACCGTGGTCACAACCCCCGGTAGATTGGTTTACCGCTTTCGTGTAGTAGATGCATACCATGTTATCCTAGATCCTAGGGAGGGAACGCTTATCTTTCTTGCTCGCTCTCTTGTGTTCACCCTTTACCATATAGTTTAACCCTAGATTTGTTTGATCAACTTAACTTAGATTAACTTAGGTTAGATTGTCTTTACCTTTAGATTAATACTCTCTTTCAAAGGTCTTCCATTCAACTAGATTAGTACTTGGTTAAGCGCTAGTTATCCCCTTGCTCCGCGGATTGACAAGAACCTTGGGAATCCCGTGGTGAAAAAGGTGTAGGTCCGTACGCTTGCCGATCGTAGGTGGATACGAGTTTTATTCGTCAACATTCACTCAACTTCCCGGTGAGGACATCGATGCGATGTTTCAAAGGTTCACCGCCATCGTGAACAACATGAAGGCTAATGTTGAGGATTTTCCTTACACTGAGCATGATCAAGCTTTGAAGCTCTTGCATATCTTGGACCCAAATGTTTGGGGTGCTAAGGTTGAGGCCATCAAGGAGTCTGGGCAATATTTGACCAATGAGTTGGATGACCTCTTTTCTAAGCTCAAGTCGGCTGAGGTTGACAGGAAGTTGCAATCCAAGCATGAGGGCTCGACTGATCATAGTCTTGCTCTTGTGGGTGGATCAAAGGGCAAAGCTAACCCTTCCTGTCGACAGTTTTCCTTGTCTTCTCTTATGTCTATTCCAGATGAGGAGTTTGATGTGCTGGGCGAGGAGGAGCTGGCCTTGCTCTCAAAGAGGTTTGATCAACTACATGAGAGCCGGAGGAATGCAAGGCGGAGCTCGGGGACATGCTACAAGTGTGGCAAGCGTGGACACTTCATCGCCGAGTGCCCAGAAGCGGAGGAGAACAAGTACAAGATGAGCGAGTACAAGGTGCACCGAAGGCGTGAAGACAAGTACTCCTCCAAGGGCAAGCACTTCAGCAAGTCCAAGAGCAAGGACAAGGACAAGCGGCGACCGAGCAAGGGCGGCTACAAGAAGGACAAGGCAAGAGCCATGGTGGCCGGTGCAAGCGACGTCGACTCATGCTCAAGCGACGCGCAGTCAAGCTCAAGTAGTGAAGATGAAGACGCCGGGAGGCGCAAGGGCAAGAAGAGTGCAAGTCGGAACCTCAGTGGACTGAGCTGTGTGGCGCTTGGAGGCTTTTGTGTCATGGCCCATAGCTCGAGCAGCAAGAAGAGCGACAAGGAAGACAGCGACTCCGACTCGGAGGATGAGGTAAATCGTGACCCCGACTCTTTGCTTGCTAAGATCACTAGGTTGAATGGCTTGATTGACAACCGTGATAGTGTGTTGAGAGATGCTAAGAAGATGAGGAAAGATCTTAGGGCTCAACTTGAGAATGCTAGTGAGAAAGTAGGAGAGTTAGAGTCCAAATTGCTTGAATTGAAACTTGAGAATGACTCTTTGAAACTTGCTCCTACTACTCCTGATGATGTTGAGTGTCTTGAGTGTGATGCATGGTTGAATGAGATCAAGTTGCTTAATGAGAAGAATGCTTCCACTTTGGCTAAACTAGATGCTCTTAGGACTGAGTATGATGAGCTTAAGGCTAGACCCACTTTGCTTGGTGCTTATAAATCATGTCCTACTATGCATGCTAAGCTTGTTGATGCTCGTTCTACTATTAGCACTTTGGAAGCTTCTTTGAAATCTCCTGTTGTCAATGCATGCACTAGTTGTGATGAAGTTACTTTGCACAATCTTGAACTTACTTCCTGTTTGGATGTCATCCATGAGGAGAATGATTATTTGAGGAAGGTGTTGGGTTGGTTGTCTGGGCAGGAACCTCAATTGAAAATCATGATTGAGGAGTTCAAGAGAGCTGATGGTCGTGGTTTGGGTTCTCAGAAGTTGGGTGAGAAAGTGGGAGAGAACAGTGGGGAGAGTGTGTATGAGAAGTGTGTTGAGTCTAACCCCGAGTTTGAGGTGATCGGAGACATCCAAGTCCCACTTCCGAAAGCACCCAAGAACTCTTTCACACCAAAGCCCAACCACCTTTGCAACAAGCTTGACACAACCCAAGATCCACCCAAATTCCCACCTAAGACAGATGATTTCCATAAACCGGTGAAGTTTGTGAGTGAGAAAGGTGAGAAGCCTAGAGAGAAGCCAGAGCCAAAACCAAAGCCCATCCCCTTCTGGTGTGAGTATTGTGGCAAGGAGAGACACTTAGTAGAGTTTTGCTACGAGAGGAAGAGGGATGAGAGGCTTGCTAGGGAGCAAGCAAACCAAGACAGGTATCGCCAGTCTCATGGTATTCCTGAGCCTAGAATGCCACTTCCACGGGGTGTGGGAAGTGTGAAGAGTGTTGGTAGAGTTGGAGCTCAGGGTGGTAAGTTTCCACACAGAGGTGGTGGTGAGAGGTTTGTTAGGAGAGATGATGGTGTGCGTGCTGGTGAGAGGTTTGGTTGGGCTCGTGGTGGTTTTGCTGGACATCCCCCTACTTGTCCTCAATACGGGTTTAGGGGAGATGATCACAGCTTTGGGTTCCAGAGGAACTACGGACCACGTTTTCCCCCTCGTGGTGCTCGTACTCCTTCCATGGGACATGGGAAGTTTGGTGGCAAGGGAATGGTGTTTGCTAACCCCTCCTTTGAGCAGATGGCTCGACACTGGTTTAACTTTCTTTGTGCTAACCCCAGTGTCGAGTCGCTAGCTCATTCCCGTTCTTGTTTCTGACTACAGGAAGGAGGCTTGGAGAACATTTGGTTGATCGACTCCGGATGTTCCCGACACATGATCGGAGATAAGAAGTGGTTCTCCAGCCTCACCCCAGTGAAGGAAAAGATGTACATCACATTTGGGGACAATGGACGAGGAAGGGTGATTTGTGAGGGTGTTGTGCATGTGAGTGACAAGGTAACGTTGAAGAGGGTTGCTCTTGTGAAGTCTTTGGGTTTCAATTTGCTTTCGGTTTCTCAGTTGCTTGATGAAGGTTTTGAGGTGCGTTTCAAGTCTGGTGAGTATCGTTTGTTGGAATCTCGAGGTGATCTTGTCTGTATGATCATCCCCGAGGGTCAGATTTTCAGGGCGGATTTCTCTCGTTCTTTGGGTCCTGCTCGCTGTTTGATGGATGGTCCTTCTTCTGATATGTGGAAATGGCATAGGCGGTTGGGACACTTGAGCTTTGATTTGGTTTCCCGCTTGAGTGGTCATGATCTTGTCCGAGGATTGCCGAGGTTGAAGTTTGAGAAGGATTTGGTTTGTGCTCCGTGTAGGCATGGCAGAATGATAGCCACTCCCCATCCACCCCTGACCGATGTCATGACCGACCGTCCGACAGAGCTGTTGCATATGGACCTTGTTGGGCCCGCTCGAGTTCGCTCGGTGGGTGGGAAGTGATATGTCCTTGTTGTGGTGGACGATTACTCTCGCTATGCCTGGGTGTTTTTCTTGGAAGACAAGAGTGAGACATTTGGCTTTGTCCGAGATCTGATCGTGAGGTTAACAAACGAGAGGCATGGGAATGCTATTCGAGCTATCCGCGGTGATAATGGCTCAGAGTTCAAGAACTCTCGTTTTGATGCCTTTTGTTGTGATCTAGGTCTTGAACTTCCGTATTCGACCCCTTATGTGCCCCCTCAAAATGGAGTTGTGGAAAGGAAAAATCGGACTCTTTGTGAGATGGCTAGGGCGATGCTCAATGATCACAGGACTCCTAGGAGGTATTGGGCTGAGGCGGTCAATACGGCTTGTCATGTCTCTAACAGGATTTTATTGCGAGCTTTCAGGAAGAAGACTTGTTATGAGCTGATGCATGGTCGGGCACCCAAGGTGAGTCATTTCCGAGTTTTTGGTTGCAAATGCTTTATTCTTAAGAAGGGAAAACTCTACAAGTCTGAGGCTAGGTCTAGTGATGGGATTTTCTTTGGATAGGCGAACCATTCTAGAGCCTATAGGGTGCTTAACCTTGAGACTAACAAAATCATGGAGACTTGCGAGGTAACCTTCGACGAGACAATGCCATGTACCTCTCTTGGCTTTGAATGTGCAGGTGATGAGGAGATGGCCAAG
The DNA here is from genome assembly GCA_947561735.1 of Cenchrus americanus. Classification (NCBI taxonomy): domain Eukaryota; kingdom Viridiplantae; phylum Streptophyta; class Magnoliopsida; order Poales; family Poaceae; genus Cenchrus; species Cenchrus americanus. The sequence continues at coordinate 124,080,725 of OX387239.1, read as the reverse complement.
GACCTCTTTAAAGAAGAGAAGGATGAAGCTGGAGATGATGATGGGGAGAACCATGCGCCTGAAGCTGAGTGTGTACCCACTACTTCCCCTACGACCACTACGGAGCGTGGACCGTCTACTTCATGGACAACGACGGTGCGACAAGAGGACCAGGCGAGAGAAGCTGAGGTTGAGGGGGAGGTAGTCTCGAGACGTTAGGCTCCCCGGCGGATTCAAGAAGTGCATCCCCTGTCGAAGATCATTGATGACATCGACGAACGTACCACACGGTCAAGGTCCAGAAATTCCTCTCATTTCGCACATGCTGCATTTGTTGCCACCTTTGAGCCCAAGGACATTGGACACGCTTTATCTGATGCAAACTAGGTCAATTCTATGCATGAGGAGTTGGAAAACTTTGAGAGGAACCAGGTGTGGGAGTTTGTTGAACCACCTCCAAATTGCCATCCTATAGGAACCAAGTGGGTTTGGAAGAACAAAGAGGGAGAAAATGGGATGGTTGTGAGGAACAAGTCCAGACTTGTTGCTCAGGGGTTTAGTCAGAAGGAGGGGATCGACTATGAGGAGACCTTTGCTCCTGTGGCCCGTCTTGAGGCAATTCGGATCCTTCTAGACTTTGCCGTGGCTAAAGGGTTCAAGTTGTTTCAGATGGACGTGAAGAGTGCTTTTCTGAATGGGGTCATAGAGGAGGAGGTGTATGTGAAGCAGCCACCGGGGTTTGAGAGTGAGAAGTATTCACATAGGGTGTACAGGTTGAAAAGGGCTCTGTATGGGTTGAAACAGGCGCCCCGGGCTTGGTATGGCAGATTGAGTGGTTTTCTGGTGAGCAGAGGGTTTGTGATGGGTACCGTGGATAGGACCTTGTTTCTCCTCAAGCATGGGAATGACTTGTTGATTGTGCAGATATACGTGGATGATATTGTCTTTGGTGGCTCGTCACATAACCTTGTTGCCAAGTTTGCAGATGAGATGAGCAGGGAATTCGAGATGAGCATGAAGGGCGAGTTGCAGTACTTTCTCGGGTTGCAGATCAAGCAAGTGAAAGATGGGACATTTGTACATCAGACCAAGTACACGAAAGACATGCTGAGGAAGTTCCAGATGCAAGATGTGAAGCCTATGTCGACACCCATGGGGAGTACGGCTACTTTGGATGTGGACGAGGACGGAGAACCAGTGGACCAGCGGGAGTACAGGAGCATGATCGGCTCCCTCCTCTACTTGACGGCGACGAGGCCAGACATACAGTTCAGTGTGTGTCTGTGCGCTCGTTTTCAGGCTTCGCCGAGGACATCACATCGACAGGCCGTCAAGAGGATCTTCAGGTGCCTACAGTCTGCCCCTGGTCTTGGTCTTTGGTATTCTTCCTCTTCGACTCTTTCTCTTCATGGTTTTTCTGATGCGGATTTTGCTGGTTGTCGAGTCGAGAGGAAGTCTACTTCTGGTTCATGTCAGTTTCTTGGGTCCTCGTTGGTTTCGTGGTCTTCCCGCAAATAGTCTAGTGTAGCTCAGTCTACCACCGAGGCAGAGTATGTTGCAGCCACGAGTTGTTGTTCCCAGATGTTGTGGATTTCATACACTTTGATAGACTTTGGTGATGAGTGCACCCAGATCCCACTTCTTTGTGATAGCACCAGTGCCATAAGCGTAGCGAAAAACCCTGTACTTCACTCCAGAACCAAACATATAGAGGTGAGGTACCATTTCTTGAGAGACAATGTGGAGAAAGGGACCATTGTGTTGAGCCATGTTCCTACCCAAGATCAGCTTGCAGACATTTTCACAAAGCCTCTCAACCAAGCTACATTTGTGCGCTTGCGGGGGGAACTTAGGGTTTGTTGCCCTTTCTAGTTGATTCTTGGGGGATTTCCTTTTTGTACCATATGTATCATACCATGTTTACTTTGAGGTATATACATGCTTTGCTTAATGTATAAACCATGGTAGGATAGCCATCTTGACATATATCATGTTGCATTTGTATCATATTGCATTTTAGGATGATGAGCTTCTTTTATATGCCTTATTTGAGTCCCTTTGGCTATTTGTGAGATATTGGTCATATGTGTGGAGAAATGGCTATGTGAGGCTATGCTCTTGGAATATTTGAGATATATATGTTGTGAGATAGCCCTTTTTGAATCAAATGCTAATCTTGACTAAATTTGCTGAAATGTGCTCCACTCATGTGTAGTAGTGTATCCATGTCACGTTTTGGTCTAAATGTGCTTTCTATGCTTAGATTGTGCTTGGATGTCTTTTTCTCGCAATTGGGCCAAAGGCCGAATATCATTGTGAATATTTAGCCTCTGTTGCATTCATGGGGGAGCATAAGCTTTTTTTGCCGCAAAGGCACTTCATGTACCATGAAATGAATTAATCTTGAAAAGAAGTGTGTATGCTTGAAAACTGCTCTGCCCACCATGTTTATGCTTAAAATGTCTTATCTTTCACACATGGGTGCCAAACATGTTGCATGTTGTTCACCAGTGGAGAAGTCTCCCCGAAGTGGACACATGGCTCATGAGCTTTAACATGACATGCTTTGCTTTATGGGTGTTTGCAATGATCTTTTGTTGAGAATTGGATATCCTTGTATGATCTCTGGATGATATGCATGTTTTTGGCTTGAATATGACATGGATAGGCTTTTACATTTGAAGTGAGCCATCTTTTGATATAATTATTCAAATCTGAAAATTTGCTTTGTCACATACCTATATTTCCATATATTACTTGTGGCAATGCTTTGACTATGTTATGATCCATATATGTGCTCTTTGTCTCATTTCTAGCCTTTGTCACTAAATTTGGCCTATTTGAGAAGCTCATGTAGATGTTTATATGCTTTGTTTTGCATTTCTGCATTTTCACCTTGATTCATACATTGTCAACAAGGGGGAGAAGAGGTGAGCTTAATGAAAATTCAGAAGAGGTGAGCTAAAATTTGGAAGTTTGCATCCACATGTACAGGGGGAGCTTTCTTGCAGTTTTCAGTCTGGAGTTGGTGCTTTGCTCGGCTTGTGACCTTTCTTTGCCTTTCCTTGGTTTTGGTCATGAGTTGATCTTCTTTGTTTTTCTTTCTTCTTACTTTCTTTCTCTGAATTTCATTTCGTGTTGTGTGTTGTCAATGCACTCATCATGGGGGAGATTGAGGACCAGGAGCGTCCCGGTGGTCGATGAATGACCGCTCCTCAGTGATGAGTGATTGACAACGGGTGTTGGACTGACTCTTGGCTCAGTGCGCAGGTGTAGGCTACGGCCTAGTTCGTGTTGTTGCAGGTGAAGAACGGGCGCGAAAGGTCTTCATCCTTGAGGGGCCTCCGGGAGATGGAGAGACAAGTAGGCTCGGTTCGAGGGACTCGGTGGACGGCGGGACTAGGTGCGGGCCACATGGTGGAGAGACGAGCAAGACGAAGTCATGGACGATCGAGCCGGTGCACGGTGGCGGTCGAGTCAAGGGGCTTGGCGGGAGGCCGGGCCGAGCACGCGGGGTTTGGTGGTTTGCCCACAAAACCATCAGAGGACGGTTTCTTGGTTTGGGCCTCAAAACCAAGTCCGAAGACCCAACACGATGGAGATGGGATCCGGGCATGTTGGGAAGCTTCGAAGCGGAGGACACGCGGCAGGATCGCATGGCTTGCATCGGGAGGACGCAGGGTGCGGCGAAGGCGTGGCCGTCCGATGGCAAGACCCACAAACATTACATAAATGCCCTTGCGTGGGTTGTATCGCCAGTAGTTGAGTTAGGGGTATCGAGTCATTTCCCACACCGGCGGGACCCGATATATAAGCCATGAGTGTGTGTGGATGGGGCTCTCTCTCCGCGACTTAGGGTTTCATTTTGCCCCTCCCATTTCTCATTTTCGTAGCTATTTTCTTCTCCATTTTTCTATAGTCTAGCATGAGAGCTTCATGTGAGATTTGTTGAGAGGGATGGATGCTAGGGCGGCATGCTAGACCTTGTGAATCTTTCCTGGTTTGTATAGAAGATTCGAAATTGTGTTTTTCGTGGTCTTTTTGTGCTTGTTTTCTTGCCTTTGTTCTTTGTGTGTTTCCGCGAATTTGAGTTGGTTTCTCCCCGAATTTCTTTGAGGGAAACATGGATGGATGCCTTGTGCACCTTTGTGATTGATCTTGTGCCCTCAAACGCCGGGAAACCACTTTGATTCAAGGATTTTCGGTCAGAGCTCTAGCTTTTGGTGGTGCTCAAAGGATTCGCGATTCCCGGTGATTTAGGGAGTTAGGAGGAAAGATTTTTGGGCTATAGCATCCTTGTGTGACGCTTTTCAAGTCCCCAAACCCTTGTCTTCACAGCTTCTACCGTTTGGGAAATCCAATGATGATTTGGGGTGAGGACCATGTGTGGTTCGAGGACCGGTGGATGGTCGCTTCCTTGTGTGATGAGTGATTGACAACGTTGTGTGGACTGATTCTTGGCTAAGTATTGCAGGTGCAGGTTGTGGCTTGACTCATGTTGGTGCAGGTGAAGAACAAGCGCGAAAGGTCGTCGCCGGTGAGGCCTCCAGGTGTGGAGAAGACAAGTAGGCTTCGTTCGAGGGACCCGGTGGCCAGCGGGGTCAAGTGCGGGCCGCATGGTGGCTTGAACAGCAAGATGAAGTCGCGGACGGTTTCTTGGTTGAGCCTCAAAACCAAGGTCGAGCCGGGACTACGTGGGAGCCAAGTCATGAGTGGAGATTGGCGGAGGCTACACCGAGTTCGCGGGGTTTCCGGTGGTTCACCGAGAAAACCACCGGGTTCCTTGGTTGATCCACAAAGCCAAGACCGGAGAACCGAAGACGGAGGTGCGGCGGCACCGGACCGGTCCCCGACCGGTGGGTCCGACCGGTCGGCCGGGTGGGGACCGGTCGGCCGGTGAGGAGCACCGGTCGGCCGGTGTGCGACGACGCGGTCCGGAATCTTCGAAGCGGAGGACACGCGTCGGGATCGCATCGCTTGCGTCGAGGCTACGCGGGGTGCGGTCGCCGGGCATCCGTCCGATGGTGAAGACATCAAGAATTCCGAATCCGCCCTTGAGGGGCATGTATCCCTAGTTAGTAGAGAGGGGCATTTTAGACATTCGGTTGCCGCCTATAAAACCCAAGAGGTGAGAGGTTGGCGAGCCAACTCTTGGAACCCTAGCTCATTTGTTTTCCTATTTTCCACCTTTTTTCCTTAGGTTTTCTCTAGGACTAGCAAGAGAGCTTCACGGTGAGATCTTGTAGAGAGGGATGGATGATCGGGCGGCTTGCTAGACCTTGTACGAACCTTTGTTTCATGTATAGATGATTCGGCGTGGTTCCTCAAGGTTTGGATGTGTTTTCCCCGGTTGTTCTTGGTGGTGATTTTCGGAGCCCTTTCTCGGTGATTTCTTTGGGTTGGTTTCGAGGCTTTTCTCTTGGGGATTTGATGGGGGAAATTTGTGGGAACCCTTCGTGGTTCTTTGGGGCCGTGATTCCCCTCCCAAATCCGTGAGTAAAAGTGCTCGATTTTGGGGGTTTCTTGAGTTCTTGGGTTGAAGGTGCTTTCGGCGGGATTTCTTTGATTCCTCCTTTTTGGACGAGATTTGGTGGGATTAAACTTGGCTATGGACTCCTCATGAGGTGTTCCTGATATCCCCAAAGTCTTGTTCAAGTCCGTGGAGCGATTCGGGAGATCGAGATTTGGATTTGGGGGAGTTGACCCGCGGGTGCTGTTCATCCCGAGTCGTCCGAGCCACACCGGTCGGCCGGTGCTCTTGACCGGTCGACCGGTGCAAGCCCTTGTGGGATTTTGCTCGGGTGAACGTCTTGGTGTGTTCCTTGTTGTCCCGTGGTGTTACTGTTTCAAGTTTGGGTCCGTTTGGTGGTCGGTTGACTCCGCTTGGTGCCTTGGGGGCTTTCGGTCGCCACCGGTCGACCGGTGTGTCTCACCGGTCGGCCGGTGTAGAGCCACTTAGTGAAAGTTGCTCGGTTTCACCGGCGGGGACCGGTCGGCCGGTGGTGCTCACCGGTCGGCCGGTGTGGGTCTGTAGACTCGAGGCTTGGTTTTTCCGCTGCGTTTCTCGGGTCGGAAGGTGGTGCGTTGGTTCCTAGGCCCAGTGGCACTCCAGTGGCTACGAGGGCTTGACCAACCTTGGTAGTGAGTCGGAGACGTGTGTTGGAAGCCGTGTTCATCTTGTTGGAGTTTTGATCTCCTTCGAGAAGAATTTTTATCGGCTCCCATTCACTCCCCCCCCTCTGGTTCGCCGTATCGGTCCTTCAAGTGGTATCAGAGCGGGTTCGGGTCTTTGTTGACTCTAACCGGTCTAAGATCCAAGGATGGCGTACCGAGAACGGGGTTCGGGTCCTCCACACTTCGATGGCAAGAACTACCGGATGTGGAGCAAGCGGATGGGTGCTTTTCTCCGCGGAAAGGGTCGGATCCTTTGGGATGTCACGGTGGACACAAGCTATGTCCGGCCCGGTTGATTTCCTCGCTCCGGGATCGAGGGACGGCTTCGACGCCAACAATAAGGCGGTCGACTACTTGTTTCGTGCTTTGTGTCGGCCGAGTTCGATCGGGTGCACACCGAGCACTTGGCTTGTAGGATTTGGGCGGTGTTGAAGGAGGCTCATGTTGGGAACGCCCGAGGTTCGAGGCACGGTTGTATGCGACCTACGGAGAGAGTACGAGAACTTCACTCATCTCCCCGGTGAGTCCATCGATGCCTTGTTTCGAGAGGTTCACGGTGGTGGTGAACAACATGAGGGCCAATGTGGACGTGCTCCCGTACGATGATCATGATAGAGCGGTCAAGCTCTTACACTCTTTGGATCGTACGATATGGAGCGGAAAGTTCGAGGCCATAGTCGAGTCGGAGCGGTACGATACTGTGACGGTGAACGAGCTGTTCTCGAAGCTCAAGTCGGCTGAGGTGGATAGGGGCATGACTGCCAAGCTCGAGGGACCGGCTGATTCCCATAGTCTTGCCCTCGTTGGTGGTTCCAAAGGAAAGGCTAACTCTAACCCATACACCAGGATGTTCTCTTTCTCCTCTTTGATGTCTATGCCAGATGAGGAGTTCGACGAGCTTGGAGAGGACGAGCTGGCGCTCCTGACGAGGCGGTTCGAGAGGCTGCATGAGAACCGCGTGAACATGAGGAGGAGGAACACGAGGACATGCTTCAAGTGCGGCAAGGCCGGACACTATTTCGGCGAGTGTCCAAAGGTGAACAGCCACGACAAGCACAAGTCCAAGGACAAGAAGAAGAAGTCCAGGAAGAAGGATCATGGACATGAGAAGAAGACGCGGTCTCGAGAGAAGATGAAGAGATCGAGCGACATCGAGTCTGATTCCGAGGACACGTCTTCAAGCTCGAGTGATGAAGACGAAGAGGATGAGAAGAAGAGGAGGAAGAAGAAGAACTTTGGCAAGTATCTCAACGGCCTTTGTGTGACGGGCCTAAGCCTCAAGGACGACTTCTGCGGCATGGCTCGCAGTTCGAGCAGCAAGAGAAGCCAGAGGGACGCCTCGGATTTGGATTTCGAGGATGAGGTATGTGATGAGCTCTCCTCTTTGCGCAAGGAGAATGAGGAGTTGGTTGACTTGCTTGATAACCGCGATCACATGCTTAGAGAGGCTAAGAAGCTTAGGAAGGAGCTTAGATCTTCACTCGAGGATGCTAGGACTAGAGTGGCTGAGCTAGAGACACAGGTGCTTGATAGCAAGCTTGAGATTGATTCCCTTAGGGCTAGCCCTGTTGTTTCGGATGAGAACGATTGTGCTGATTGCTCTGTTTTCTGGGCGACTTGGTCGATCTTAGGGAGAAGTATGCCTCCAAGTGTGAGGAACTAGATGTGCTTAGGGTTGAGTTGGGTGAGCTACAATCTAGACCCACTTTGCTTGGTGCTTGCACTTCTTGCCCTAGTTTGCATGAGAAAATTCTTGAGCTCCGTTCTCGCATTGTTTCACTTGAGGCTGATTTGAAAGTGCCTATTCCTACTTCTTGCTCTACATGTGAGTTGCATGCTATGAAGAATTTGGATCTTGCAAAATGTGTTGGTCGCTTGCAAGATGAGAATGATAAGTTGCGTGAAGCGCCGAGTTGGTTGTCGAGTCAAGAACCTCAGCTTGGTATGATGATTGCTAGCTGTAAGCGCTTTGACGGTTGGGCTTTGGGATTGGATAAGGTTGGTGAGGGCAGTGGTGAGAGAGAAAGGAAATTTGGGAATGTTTCGGTTCCACCACAACCCACACCCAAATACAAGTTTGCATCCAAGCCAAACCAACCAAAAGAAAAACCGAGTGAGAAGGCAAGAGAAACGCCTAGTGAGAAACCAAGTGAGAAGCCTTGTGAAGAGCCTCATCCCAAGCCTAAGCCCAGATCGATCCGTTTCCATTGTGAGTTTTGTGGAAAGGATGGTCACAAGAGAGCGTTTTGCTTCAAGAGGAAGCGTGAGGAGAGAATGGCAAAGGAGTGGGCTAACAAGGACAAGTACCACCCTTTCGATGGTGTACTTGAGCCTCGTGTGCGATTACCCGGGGGCTAAGGCGAGTGTGAGGTCGGTTCGGGCTTGGGGAGAGCGGAAGGAGGCCGTTGGAGGTCTTCTTGCCCGAGCTACACCGGTCGGACCGTGGGAGCACCGGTCGAGCCGGTGCGAGGCACAGACGGGCGGCGGTTTGGGTTTCGTGCTCGTACGGGTGCGAGGGTTGTTTCCGGGAGGTCATGGTTCGATGGTTGGTCCGGAAAGTTTCTTTGGAGGCCGGTTGCTAGGCATTCTCCCCCTAGAGCTCACTACGGGGATGGGAGGAGTCATGGCTTTGAGAAGGAAAGGAGGGATGGTCCACGGGCTTTCTTTCGTGGTTTTGGTCCTCCTCCGGGCGAGAGGGTTGGTTCCCTCATAGTGGTTACCGTGGTGGTGTTCGTGGAGGTAGCTTTGGTAGGAAAGATGGTTTGGTTTTTGCTAACCCCACTTTCGAGCAAATGGCTAGGCACTGGTTTTACACATTTGGAACTAACCCCAGTGTTGAGTCGGTTGCTCGCTCTCGCTCCTTGTTTTGAGTTGCAGGTGGATGGCCCGGAGAACATTTGGTTGATATCGGGGGGTGGTTCTTCGGCTTCATATCCCGGTGGTGATATGTAGGTGCATCACTTTCGGGAAATGGTGGACAAGGATGAGTGAATTGTGAAGAAATGATAAAGGTAGGTGTATTTGTGACCTTCGAGTGTGTGGCCTTGGTCAAGCCACTTGGTTTCTTTTGCTCTTTGCCTTATCTCATGTGTGTAAGGTGAGCTTTGTATGCTCTTTGGCCTTAATGCATGAGTTTAGGGGGAGATTGTGAGTTTGGTGCTCCTTTGCTCTTTTGCCGGTGGTGTCGAGCCCTTTTTGCCTCCCCTCGAGGAGCCGGTGGTTTGTGAGCTTTGTGTGTGGGAGCTCCTTTGTAGCATATGTATAGCTTTCCTTTGTGCATTTCTTGCATTTGGCATGGCATATGTAACATGATGTATAGGCATCCTTGTATCTTAGATTCCATGCATTTTGTATCATATGCATTGGTTAGTAAAAGCTTCTCTCATATACATTGTTCACCATGGAATGAGATATATGCCTTTGTGAGCTTGTTTGGTATGCTACGGTTAGTTTGGCTTAGCTCTTGATGACCTTGATGAATAATCCATGGTTGATAGCTATGCTTTTGAAAAATGTCACATGTATGCTCTCTCATGTGTAAATGCCTTTACATGCTCTTGACATGTTTTTGTGGCTTTGCTATGCTTAATTTGTGGTTGGATAGCTAGTTTATTGATCATATGGGGCCAAAGGCTCATTTGCCATCATGAATGTTTAGCCCTCTAGATTTATCTTGTGGAGGAGCATAAGTTCCTTTTTGTCGCAAAGACATTTCATGTACCATTTACAAATCTGAAAATGAAATGAAAAATGCTTGGAAAATATGCTCCCATGTCATATGTGCTGAATTTAATTTGCTTTGGGTGCTAAACCGTTGCATGATGCCTACCAATGAGAAGTCTCATAAATAGAAGTAGGCACATGGCTCGGTGGCTTTGACATGACATGAGGTGCTTGTGGGTGTTTGTGATGGTCTTATGATTAGAATGGCTGTCCTAGCATGAAGTTTGTGTGGCTTTGCCATTTTGATATGCTTTGATCATGTTTAGGACTTTGCTCACGAGAGGCAAGTATTTCGCAAAATTGCCAAAATCCATCTTAGCTTCGTCCAATGGTTGTGAAACTTGGTGATCATGTAGTTGAGATCGATACGAAGCCGTAGAGTATCTAACTTGCTCATTTGGACATGTGTAGCATCCTATGTTGAATTTTATATATTTGAGAAGCTCTAGGTTGAAAGTTTTGCATTTTTGGCTTGATTCATGCATTGCCAACAAGGGGGAGAAGTTTGAGCTTGAAATGGTTTGTTGGATGCATTTAGAAGGTTTTCAGGTGGTTTCGAGCCATTTCTGGGCTCTGTTGTACACCGGTCTGACCGGTGATGAGCACCGGTCTGACCGGTGTGAGTGTTGGTCTGTACATATGTTGGGCACCGGTCGGCCGGTGGTGATGACCGGTCGACCGGTGTGAGCCGAAAGTGCTACGGCTGTCTGTTTCATGTGGTTTCTTGCATGCATTCGTCCGGGGGAGTTGCATTGGTTCGGGGGGAGCTTGCATGTGTGCGGGGGGGAGCTCTTTGAGAGTTTTCGAGCTTTGTTGTGGTGGTTTGCGCTCTTTGCTTGAGCTTTGCTTTGTCTCGGATGTGTCGAGCCGTTGCCCTTGCCTAAGGGGTCCGAGACTTGTTTCCTTCAAGTGATCTTGCTCTTTGCCTTTGTTTGGCTTTCGATCGCTTGTTGGAGTTTCTTTTTGTTCGTTTCTTCTTCTTTTCTTTTCTCTCTTGTTACTTTCGTGTGGGTGTTGTCAATGCACTCATCAAGGGGGAGATTGAGGACCATGTGTGGTTCGAGGACCGGTGGATGGTCGCTTCCTTGTGTGATGAGTGATTGACAACGTTGTGTGGACTGATTCTTGGCTAAGTATTGCAGGTGCAGGTTGTGGCTTGACTCATGTTGGTGCGGGTGAAGAACAAGCGCGAAAGGTCGTCGCCGGTGAGGCCTCCGGTGTGGAGAAGACAAGTAGGCTTCGTTCGAGGGACCGGTGGCCGGCGGGGGTCAAGTGCGGGCCGCATGGTGGCTTGAACGACAAGATGAAGTCGCGGACGGTTTCTTGGTTGAGCCTCAAAACCAAGGTCGAGCCGGGACTACGTGGGAGCCAAGTCATGAGTGGAGATTGGCGGAGGCTACACCGAGTTCGCGGGGTTTCCGGTGGTTCACCGAGAAAACCACCGGGTTCCTTGGTTGATCCACAAAGCCAAGACCGGAGAACCGAAGACGGAGGTGCGGCGGCACCGGACCGGTCCCCGACCGGTGGGTCGACCGGTCGGCGCGTGGGGACCGGTCGGCCGGTGAGGAGCACCGGTCGGCCGGTGTGCGACGACGCGGTCCGGAATCTTCGAAGCGGAGGACACGCGTCGGGATCGCATCGCTTGCGTCGAGGCTACGCAGGGTGCGGTCGCCGGGCATCCGTCCGATGGTGAAGACATCAAGAATTCCGAATCCGCCCTTGAGGGGCATGTATCCCTAGTTAGTAGAGAGGGGCATTTTAGACATTCGGTTGCCGCCTATAAAACCCAAGAGGTGAGAGGTTGGCAGCCAACTCTTGGAACCCTAGCTCATTTGTTTTCCTATTTTCCACCTTTTTTCCTTAGGTTTTCTCTAGGACTAGCAAGAGAGCTTCACGGTGAGATCTTGTAGAGAGGGATGGATGATCGGGCGGCTTGCTAGACCTTGTACGAACCTTTGTTTCATGTATAGATGATTCGGCGTGGTTCCTCAAGGTTTGGATGTGTTTTCCCCGGTTGTTCTTGGTGGTGATTTTCGGAGCCCTTTCTCGGTGATTTCTTTGGGTTGGTTTCGAGGCTTTTCTCTTGGGGATTTGATGGGGGAAATTTGTGGGAACCCTTCGTGGTTCTTTGGGCTGTGATTCCCCTCCCAAATCCGTGAGTAAAAGTGCTCGATTTTGGGGGTTTCTTGAGTTCTTGGGTTGAAGGTGCTTTCGGCGGGATTTCTTTGATTCCTCCTTTTTGGACGAGATTTGGTGGGATTAAACTTGGCTATGGACTCCTCATGAGGTGTTCTCGATATCCCCAAAGTCTTGTTCAAGTCCGTGGAGCGATTCGGGAGATCGAGATTTGGATTTGGGGGAGTTGACCCGCGGGTCTTTGTTCATCCCGAGTCATCTAGGCCACACCGGTCGACCGGTGCTCTTGACCGGTCCGACCGGTGCAAGCCCTTGTGGGATTTTGCTCGGGTGAACGTCTTGGTGTGTTCCTTGTTGTCCCGTGGTGTTCTTGTTTCAAGTTTGGGTCCGTTTGGTGGTCGGTTGACTCGCTTGGTGCCTTGGGGGCTTTCGGTCGCCACCGGTCGGCCGGTGTGTCTCACCGGTCGGCCGGTGTAGAGCCACTTAGTGAAAGTTGCTCGGTTTCACCGGCGGGGACCGGTCGGCCGGTGGTGCTCACCGGTCCGGCCGGTGTGGGTCTGTAGACTCGAGGCTTGGTTTTTCCGCTGCGTTTCTCGGGTCGGAAGGTGGTGCGTTGGTTCCTAGGCCCAGTGGCACTCCAGTGGCTACGAGGGCTTGACCAACCTTGGTAGTGAGTCGGAGACGTGTGTTGGAAGCCGTGTTCATCTTGTTGGAGTTTTGATCTCCTTCGAGAAGAATTTTTATCGGCTCCCATTCACTCCCCCCCTCTCTGGTTCGCCGTATCGGTCCTTGAGTTGACCTTCGAGGTCGGGCTATTTTCAGTTCTGTCCGTGAGGCGCGGACAGTGCGTGAGGGGCCGGCGGACGGTCCGCGAGCAGCGAGTTCTTCCCGTGTTCTTCGTGTTCTTGCTCGGCTTCGCTTTCGATCCGTCGTGGCTTTGAGTTTTCGTTCGGCAAGGTTTCGGACAGTCCACAGCAGCGGGCGGACGGTCCGCGGGTGCCTGGCGGACGGTCCGCGTGCTCCTCGTGCACGGTCCGTTATTCGGGGTCGTCTCTGGAGGTTCTGTTTGCGTTTTCGGCGGTCCGCGACGAAGGGCCGGACGGTCCACAGTGTGTGCGCGGACAATCCATGGCAGCAGGCCGGACGGTCCGCGTGGCCAGTGCGGACGGTCTACCCCTCCTGGCCGGACGGTTCGCCAGAGCCTGTGTGCTTTGCTTCTTGGTTCGATTCCTCCCTTCCTTTCTCGTGCTTCCGCGTGTGCTTCAAGGAATCGTTCCTAAGGCCCGGGAGGTTGATCCATAACCTCGTTGTCTTGGCGATTGGTGTGTGATTCGATCCATCGCTTGTGTGTGACCGGGATTTGACTAGGGTATAGGCCGGGTTCTTTGAGAAGAATTTTTACCAGCTCCTATTCACTCCCCCCCCTCTCTAGTCACCATCTGGTCCTTCAATAGCTTTGATCCATGTACCCACACATGACCAACTAGACGATATTTTCACCAAACCCCTAGATCAAGCAACTTTCACTCATTTGCGGGTGGAGCTTGGTGTGTGTTTGATTTCTTGAGTTGGGTGTGTGGGAGCTCCTTTGTAGCACATGTATAGTTTCCTTTGTGCATTTCATGCATTTGGCATGGCATATGTAACATAATGTATAGGCATCCTCGTATCTTAGATTGCATGCATTTTGTATCATATGCATTGGATAGGAAAAGCTTCTCCTATATACATTGTTCACCATGGAATGCTATTTATGTCTTTGTGAGCTTGTTTGGTATGCTATGGTTAGTTTGTCTTAGCTCTTGATGATCTTGATGAATAATCCATGGTTTATGGCTATGTTTTTTGAAAATTGTCACCTGTATGCTCTCTCATGTGTAAATGCCTTTATATGATCTTAACATGTTTTAGTGGCTTGGTTATGCTTAATTTGTGGTTGGATAGCTAGTTTATTGATCATATGGGGCCAAAGGTTCATTTGACATCATGAATGTTTAGCCCTCTTGCTTCATCTTATGGAGGGGCATAAGTACCAATTATGAATCTAAAAATGAAATGTAAAATGCTTGGAAAATGTGCTCCCATGTCATATGTGCTGAATTTAATTTGCTTTGGGTGCTAAACCGTTGCATGATGCCTACCAATGAGAAGTCTCATACATAGAAGTAGGCACATGGCTCGGTGGTTTTGACATGACATGAGGTGCTTGTGGGTGTTTGTGATGGTCTTATGATTAGAATGGCTGTCCTAGCATGAAGTTTGTGTGGCTTTGCTATTTTGATATGTTTTGATCATGTTTAGGACTTTGCTCATGAGAGGCAAGTTTTTCGCAAATTTGCCCAAATCCATCTTAGCATTGTCCAATGGTTGTGAAACTTGATAATCATGTAGTTGAGATCGATACGAAGCTGTAGAATATCTAACTTGTTCATTTGGACATATGTAGCATCCTATGTTGAATTTTGTATATTTGAGCGGTCTGACTGGTGTGAGCTAAAGTTGCTGCAGCTGCCCTGTTTTCAAGTGGTTTACATGCATTCGTCCAGGGGGAGGTGCATTGGTTCAGGGGGAGCTTGCATGTGTGCAGCGGGAGCTCTTTGTAGTTGTTCGAGCTTTGGTTTGGTGGTTTGCGCTCTTTGCTTGAGCTTTGTTTAGTCTCTGATGTGTCGAGCCGTTGCCCTTGCCTAAGGGGTCCCAGACTTGTCTTCTTCAAGTGATCTTGCTCTTTGCCATTGTTTGGCTTTCGATCGCTTGTTGGAGTTTCTTTTTGTTTGTTTGTTTCTTTTCTTTTTATTTTCTCTCTTGTTACTTTTTTGTGGGTGTTGTCAATTCACTCATCAAGGGGGAGATTGAGGACCATGTGTGGTTCGAGGACCGGTGGATGGTCGCTTCCTTGTGTGATGAGTGATTGACAACGTTGTGTGGACTGATTCTTGGCTAAGTATTGCAGGTGCAGGTTGCGGCTTTACTGGTGTTGGTGCAGGTGAAGAACAAGCGCGAAAGGTCGTCGCCGGTGAGGCCTCCAGGTGTGGAGAAGACAAGTAGGCTTCGTTCGACGGACCCGGTGGCCAGCGGCGTCAAGTGCGAGCCGCATGGTGGCATGAACAGCAAGATGAAGTCATGGACGGTTTCTTGTTTGAGCCACAAAACCAAGGTCAAGCCGGGACTTTGTGGGAGCCGAGTCATGAGTGGAGATTGGCGGAGGCTACACCGAGTTCACAGGGTTTCTAGTGGATCAACCAAGGAGCCTAGTGGTTTTCTGGTTGATCCACAAAGCCAAGACCGAAGAACCGAAGACGGAGCTGCAGCAGTGCCAGACCGGTCTGACCAGTGGGTACCGGTCTGACCGGTGTGCGGCGACGCAGTCCGGAATCTTCGAAGCGGAAGACACGCGTCGGGATCGCAGGGCTTGCGTCGAGGCTAAGTAGGTTGCGGTCGCTGGGCATCCGTCCGATGGAGAAAACTTGAAGACTTCCAGAACAGCCCTTGAGGGGCTTGTATCCCTACTTGTTAGGAAAGTGTATTTTAGACTTTCGGTTGCCTCCATATAACCCATGAGGTTAGAGGATGGCAGCCAATCTCTTGGAACCCTAGTTCATTTGCTTTCTTATTTTCCCTTCGTATTTTCATAGGACTTCCATAAGACTAGCTTGAGAGCTTCATGGTGAAATCTTGTTGAGAGGGTTGGAGGATCGGGCGGCAAGCTGGAACTTGTATGAACCTTTGTGTCATGTATAGATGATTCAGCGTGGTTCCTCAAGGTTTGGATGTGTTGTTCCCGGTTGTTCTTGGTGGTGATTTTAGGAGCCCTCTCTTGTTGATTCTCTTGGGGTGTTTTCGGGACCTTGCTCTTAGAGATTTGATGGGGGAAATTTGTGGTAACCCTTCGTGGTTCTTCGGGCTGTGATTCCCCTCCCAAATCCGTGAGTAAAGGGGCTCGATTTTGGGGTTTTCCATGTTCTATGGTTAGAGGTGCTTTTGGCGGGATTTCTTCGAGTCCTCTTTTTTGGACAAGTTTTGGTGGGATTAAACTTGGCTATGGACTCCTCATGAGGTGTTACTATTGTGCCCAAAGTCTTGTTCAAGCTTGTAGAGCGATTCAGGAGATCAAGGCTTGGATTTGGAGGAGTTGACCCGCGGGTGCTGTTCATCTCGAGCTGCCCAGGCTACACCGGTTTGACCGGTGTTCGTGACCGGTCTGACCGGTGCAACCCTTGGTGGGTTTTTTGCTCGGGTGAACATCTGGGTGTATTTGCTGTTGTCATGTGTTGCAGCTGTTTCGAGTTTGGGTCAGTTTGGAGGTCGGTAGGCCTGATTGGTGATTTGGGGGCTTTCAGGCTTGGACAGGTCTGACCGGTGTGTTGCACCGTCCCGACCGGTGTGAAGCCACTTAGTGGAAGTCGTCAACTCTCACCAGCAGGGACCGTACTGGCTCGTGGTGCTCACCGGTCTGACCGGTGTTGTCACACCTGGTTTTCCAAAGAAAACCAAGTGCAAACCTATATGCATGCCAGGATCAATTTTCATGCATATAGTTGACATAAGTGAATAACAGAAACAATATCACGTAAGAAAAAGGGGGATTATCAGAGTTTTACGCTTAATCTTGGAAACGAAGACACCAAACTTCACAGGCAGTCGACTGGGGGGTTGCGTATGCCTAGAACCAGCAATACATCTTCACAAGACTTCAGAGTAGCTTCCTCCTTCTGAGCAACATTGTTTATAGCAAGGGTGAGCACTTGTCGTACTCAGCAAGTGTGGGGAAAGAAAACCAAGTGCGAACCTATATGCATTTTAGTTGATCAAGTTTTATTAGCACCTGATTCCTAATAAAAGTATAAGTTTATACCAACCCACAATTAACATAAAGAGATAGATAAGATACACCATAAGCATATGACAAGCATAACCAGAGAACACGATTTGAGTCCATCTTCAAGTTCAATTATCATGTGAGGGTCCAGGCCGCTCTTGACCATGAGCACGGCTAATTGATTAGTTTTACACTCTGCAAAGGTTGTACACTTTCACCGCAAGCAGCGTAAAAGCTCCGAAGAACTTTGAACCCAACCATGCGATGTTGCGCAGGCACCATACCAAACTACCGAGGTGTGGCTGCATAGGGACGCTACAAGCCCTTTACAACGGTTCTCCAACAAGTTGTGACCCAAAAGGTCCGGATCAGTTAGCAAGGTATAAAGTCCCCTAGTAGGTCGATACCCCACCATAAAAAGTATAACTCACCCAACCCCCTGCTAGAGCGAGTCCATACCCCGCAGTACCGCCGATCCCTTGTCCTTCTCAGGTAAGATCAGCCCAAGCTAAAGTTCCTAATTATTCAGCCAAGACCATTGCCCATTAGTTCTTGTGGTTGTACTGTTTTCCTGGGTGGTTCTCCATGTTCCCATTAATGCGCAATGATCTTGTATTCAAATCATCATAAAGGAACATAGAGCATAAAACGATGACCATGTTGATTAACACCAACCCAGTTGAGCACACTAAGCATTATCTACCATCAATATTAACTAAGAACCAGGTTCAAGATAACAGTCAAATGAGGCTAGTCATCCTTAATAGGAACCCATCAAAGTTAATGCAAGGCGCATGCGATAGTGATTAATAAAGTTACTAGGACAAAAACAAGGACACACTTGCCTTTAACCAAAGAGTAGTTGCTCAGAATACTTCATCTTCATACTCTTCCAAAGCTCTCGATTCTCGAACAATGTTCACTCTAATCGCATCAATCATCGAGCGCAAAACATGCAAAGCCAACGCACAAGTATAACTAAGAACAATACATCAATCAAATCAAAGCTTTTTAAGAACGCACTACAAGATAGGCTCGATTAGATGGATCACTAAAGAACACAAAGTGTGCTAGGAAAGGAAAGGCTTGGTTAACTATAAAGGGATGATCGCGGAAGATTGAGCTTGATTCTAATGGTTACGCAAGAAACGTTGAAACAGAACTAATCAAGTTTTATTTATAAAGATTTATATATAGATTATACCAATTAAACATTTAATTTTAGAAAAACTAAACTATATGAACAATCTAAATGTAACTTTGTAATTCGAGTAGATCATATTATTATTAAAAACATTATAGTATTGGCATTAATCAAATTAATATTTATTATAAAAGCCAATGTAAAAGCTTAATCAAATTTTTAATTAGAAAAGATTAATTAACTATTAAACAAATTAACATTTAATTTACAAAAACCGAGATAAAGATCAAATTAACTTTTATGTACAAAAACATGTGATATAAACATTAATCAAATTAAATTTGCTTACGAAAAACGATATATAGATCTATTTTGATTTTATTTATAAAAGGCATGTATAATTGGGCATTAATAAAAATTAATATTAATTTTATTTTCGGAAAACAAAACATGGCGAAAACACTCTACTAACGCGTGCTTTACATCATTATGGACCTGACGCAATTTGAACGGATGAAATCGGAGCTAAAACAAGAAAGATATGGCTCTTTAAAGATCTGAGGACCTAGATGTGAAGATTGGAAACTTCCAGCGTTGAACTGCAAAAATACAAGGGCATATACATAATTATATATGCAAACCCGAGGGTCATCTTGCAAGAGGTCCAGGATGGATTTATGAGTGAAAGGGGGATTGTCGTATGGACCTCCCTGGGCCCACTACCTCGGTGGGTGCCAGGACCGACTACTCGGTGGGCCCCAGGACTACCGGCTTGCGCTACACGGCACTCGAAGGCGTGGAGCACAAGGGCTGCGAGAGGAGAAGTACTCGGTTAGGAAGGCCGTACATGTCCCGCCTTTGTATGGAGGACTCCTAGACGTACTCGACTAGTACTCTCTCCCTACTCCGACTTGTAACCCTGCCTCCCGGACTATATAAGGCAAGGCAGGGACCGATCTCTAGGATCACCTCATCACGGCGCACCATTGCACCATCTTGTAATCGTGCCCAATCAATCCAGAGCTACGCAGCATACAGGACGTAGGGTATTACACCCCTCGCGGCCCGAACCTGTCTAAATTGTGTGCCACGTGTCTCTTCCTTCGAGTTACTGATCTCGGCGAGGCCACATTCATCTACTTCGGGTACTCCCCTTAGTAGGTTGCCGGTCTAAAACACCGACAGCTGGCGCGCCAGGTAGGGGCTCTCACCCGAGATCACATGGCGAACTCGACGGCTCCCATCTACTTCAAGCCAATCGTCGCCTTCAACCGCGGTGACACCTTCGTGTTCGGCGCCTGGGTCTGCACTGCTGACGGCACGGGTTCCTTCCAGCGCCGCCTAACCATGCCCCCAACCCGAAGACTGGCCTCGTGACGCTTCCAGAAGTCGTCACAGCGAACTCGCTGGCAAATTCGGCGAAATTTCGCTCTTCAACCACCACGCTGACTTCGAGCTCGGGTCCGCTTCCAACTCGAACTCGACGTCTCCATGGGCCATCGCATGCGAGCCGGCTACTCAGCCGTCACACGCGGTCCCCTCACCTCGTGAGCGCTCCGCGCGCGGCCCCCGCGTCCTCAGCGGGCCCGCACGGGGGCTCCCTCTTTGCGCCGGGCCGGCAAGGAGCCGTGCCGAGTACAACTCGGACTCCGACGCCGCCCCCGGCCACGCTTCGGACTCCAGCCCTCTCTCCGAGTTCTACTCGAACCCGGATTACGAGTTCGACTTCGGGTCGGACCCTGAGGAGCCCGAGTCCGAGGACAACTCCACTGAGCTTCCCTTGTCAGGGCCGGCCTCTGGGCTGGTTATAACATCCACACCGGCCGGGAGATTCGTCTACTGGCCAGACCGCAAGCCCGCTGACCTGATAAGTGGGGACTCACGCTACGTCGCCTACATCGACTCGCTAACGTTCCAGGAGGGAACGCCACTAGCCCGGGCTGACTCAAGCACACCAACTGAGGTGGCCCCTTCCGAGTCCAGCCTTGGCAACCCCGATCGCCAAGTCTTCATGGCTGCCGGCGACGCCCCAGGGCTTTCAGGGACGGCCCAAGATAGGTACCTGGAAGACATCTCCTCCGACGAGCTCTCTGCCGATGCTCCAACAAACGAGACCCCCGCAGATAGAGATGCTCGACGTGAGCGTAACCGGAAGCGCAGCGAGCGTCGCCGACGCCTTCGCGACAACTTCCCCGTCCGCAACCTTGCGGAAGCTCTCGAGGCGGTCGACAGCAGAGTACACACTACCCCTGAGCAATGCCTCATGTCGATCACAGCGATCGCACGCCAGGCTCAGGGCAGATGAGCTGGAGAGGTCATCGCCAAGCTCGCTGAAGACGCCTACTTCATGCGGGTCGACAACAGAGTCAACCAACCTCCTTCGGCCAGGCACCGCGACAACGAAGCCACAAGTCGCAGCGCCAACAACGGTCCCAACCGTACTCGAGCTGACCTCCCAGCCGAGCCGAACCGTCGTCGCTCCACTGCCGCCGGACCCCCGCAACGTGACAACAGCAACCATGAGGTCGTCCCCCACCATGCTCCGGCCGGCGGTGGCGGCAACAACCCCGACGGCGGCGGCAGCGACGGCGGAAGCTCCAACCATGGAGCCAACAGGAGGGCTGGCGGCGGCGGCGGTCGCGGCGGCCGAGGCCACGCGAACAGCCACGCTTCCGGCGCCTCACAGGGCAGGTACGATGCCCGCCAGAAGATTGAGGAGCTGCGGCGGAAGAAGTCGACCACCGCAGCCGACGGCAACGGCTTCCCCGCCTTCTCACCTCGACTTCGCAACTTGCTCCTCCCCGACAAGTTCAAACCCTTGGGGATCACCAAGAACGATGCGAAGCAGGATCCCATCCAGTGGCTCAGGTGCTACGCCCTCTCCATCGAGAACGCTGGCGGCAACAGCGATACCAAGTGCCTCTACTTCCCCTTCTGCTTGGACCAAGCACCACTCACGTGGCTCGAGTCGCTGGACAAGCACTCGATGGACCAACTGAAGGAGCAGTTCACCAGCAACTTCGCGGGCGCCATGGGCCGATCGGGTACTCGCATGGACCTGGCCATGATCAAGCAGGAACAAAGCGAGACCCTCTGCAAGTACATGCGCCGTTTCTTCGACAAGCGCGCTACCATCGTCGACGTCACTGACAAGGAGGTCATCGACCTCTTCCAAGACGGCCTCTACCACCGCCGCACGTTCGAAGACTTCGGTCGTCGCCGACCCAGGTCCATCCCCCACCTCAAGGACATGATCACGTCCTGGGCGGATGAAGACGACAAGGCCAATGCCAAATACGACGCCATCCGTGGCAAGAGCAAGCAGAACCAGGGCGGTGGCAGCGGTGGCAACGCGAACCAAGGCGATCGCAACAACAACAACAACTACTACTACTACTCGGGTCCCAACCGCAAGCGCAAGCCAGACAACACTGTCGCGGCTATCCAGCGCCCTGCGAAAGGGAACTCGAAGAAGAAGTCCGGCGGTTTCAACGACCTGCTGAAGGAGAAGTGCCCGTGGCATCCAAACGGCAACCACACCACCGAGCAGTGCTACCAACTAAGGTATGCACTCAAGGATACGCCAAAGCCACCGCACCCTCACAACCAGAAGGGCAAGAAGAAGGACGGCGACAACAACGACTTCCAGGAGCCTGACAAGACCGTCAACGTCCTCTTCGGCGGGCTACCCAGCAGGCGGGAGCAGAAGGCTACCCGTCGTGAAGTCATGTCCATTGAACCAGCGGTCCCGACCCCTCTTAGGTGGTCGGAGGTACCCATCACCTTCTCCCACGCGGGTCAATGGACCAGCTTCTCCGAACCAGGACATTTCCCCCTCGTCCTGAAGCCAGTGGTCGCGGGCTCCAAACTCAACAAGGTGCTCATCGACGGTGGAAGCGGGCTCAACGTCCCTTTCACCAAGACCTTGACGAAAATGAAGCTCGACATCACTCACATGCTCACCAAGAGCACCACGCCCTTCTATGCCATCGTCCCCGGCAACACGGCTATTCCACTGGGCTCAGTGGTCCTGCCAGTTACCTTCGGGGCGTCTCAGGACAACTACCGTACCGAGTACATCAAGTTCGAGGTCGCGGACTTCGAGACTTCCTACCACGCCATCCTCGGCAGACCGGCCATTGCCAAGTTCATGGCGGTGACCCACTACACCTACTTGGTACTCAAAATGCCAAGCCCAGCTGGTGTACTCTCCCTTCAAGGGGACTTGAAGATCTCTCACGACTGCGACACAGAAGCCGTGGAGATCGCCTCTACGAAACAAGTAACCAACGCGATGATGGAGGTCTAGGCCGCGTCGAAGAAGCTTGCTACAAGTGAACTCGACATCCCAGAGAAGTCTGACAGCGCCAACAAGCCTCAGCCACCTGAGGAGGTACTCGTCAAGACGATCGACCTCGGAACAGGCGATCCCAGCAAGACCACCACCATCGGGGCTGGCCTCGACCCCAAATAGGAAGACGCGCTCATCAGCATCCTTTGGGCTAACCGCGACATCTTCGTGTGGAAGCCAGCGGACATGCCAGGAGTGCCCAGGGAGCTGATTGAGCACTGCCTCAACGTCGATCCAAAGGCCACCCCCAAGCGACAACACCTCCGACGCTTTGCTGACGACAGACGGGACGCCATCAAGAAGGAACTCGCCAAACTACTCGCGGCTGGCTTCATCGGAGAAGTCTTCCATCTCGAGTGGCTCGCCAACCCCGTCCTCGTCCGCAAGAAGAACTCGAACGAGTGGAGGATGTGCATCGACTACACCGACCTCAACAAGCACTTGCCCCAAGGACCCCTTCGGGTTGCCGCGGATTGATCAAGTCATCGACTCCACGGCGGGGGGCTGCGACTCTGCTCGCTTCCTCGGCGCTACTCCGGTACCACCGGATCGCGATCAAGGAAGAAGACCAGGAGAAGACCGCGTTCATCACCCCGTTTGGCGCGTACTGCTACACGACCATGTCCTTCGGGCTGAAGAACGCAGGCGCCACCTACCAACGAGCTATCCAGGCCTCCTTCAAAAGGCAACTCAACAAGAACATCGAAGCCTACGTGGATGATGTGGTCGTCAGGACCAGAAACTCCAGTGCCCTCATCGACGACCTTGAAGAGACTTTCGCATCGCTGCGCGAGTACCGCTGGAAGCTCAACCCGAACAAGTGCGTCTTTGACGTACCTTCGAGCAAACTACTCGGCTTCATCATCAGCCAGCGCGGCATCGAAGCCAACCCCAAGAAGATCTCCGCCATCACCAGCATGAAAGCTCCCACGAGCATCAAAGATGTCCACAAGCTGACAGGGTGCATGGCGGTACTTGCCGAAGCATTTATCTCGAGGCTAGGAGAACGGGGGCTCCCCTTCTTCAAACTACTCAAGCATCAAGAGAAGTTCGTGTGGACTCCAGAGGTGGATCAAGCCCTTGCCCAGCTCAAGGACTTCTTATCGAAGCCACCGATCCTCACGGCTCCTCACAAGGGCGAGCAGCTACTGCTCTACCTCGCTCTTTCTACCCACGTGGTCAGTACCGCCATCGTTGTCGAGCGGCAGGAAGACGGCCACGCCTATCCAGTCCAGCGCCCAGTCTACTTCGTCAGCGAGGTTCTATCAGAGTCCAAGGCTCGCTATCAGCCTGTGCAAAAGCTCCTGTACGCTGTACTCATCACCTCGCGGAAGCTATGACACTACTTCCAGGAGTACTCGATCTCCGTCGTCACCGACTACCCGCTCGGCGACATGTAACACCCTAAATTTCCACTTCTTGAATTTGATTAAAATTTTCTTAGCAACAATGCGATCTCGTATAAGGAACATAAGGAGGCTGTGCTCTTATAGGCATTTAATCATTTTCCTTAATTAATTAATGAAATATAGGAGTTTCTTGATTGCATTCATCTTTGGTGCATTGTTTTTGGGTGTTTGGATTCAAATCTTAGTTTGAATTCATTTGCTTGAGTGGATTTTGAAATTTGAAAACCTTTTTTTCTTTTTCCCTCCTCTCTCCTTTCTCCTTCCCGGCCCCACCACGCGGCCCCCTGCTGTTCCCGCCCCGGCGCGCCACCGCCCCCGCCGCCTTTCGACCGCTCTCGCGCCGCGGCCCGGCTCCCGCGAGTGGCCCGGCCGGCCCGGCCTCGCGCGCGCCGCTCGCGCGCGCGGCGCCCGCCGTCTCCCGACGCGGGGACCCCACGCGTCATCCCCTTCCTCCCCGCCAGGTGTCCGAGTACGGACTCGGCCCCGCCGCCGCCGTTTCCGCCTCGGGTCCGCCTCCCCAGCAGGGCCCACGCGACCAGGAGCTCCCCGACCCCTATAAAGCCACTGCTGCACCCCTGGGGCCTCTCACCCGAAACCCTAATCGCTCTAGCGCCCGCCGCCGCCAACGCCCTTAACCCTAGCCGGCCGCCGTGCTTGAGCTTCGCCGTCACCGCCTTCCGGTCGCTTTGGAGCCGCTCCGTAGCATCACCGCGAGGTAAGGAGCCCAGCGGTGCCGTTTGTTTGGGCGTTCGTGCTCCGAGCCGCTGGCTCGACTTCGCCGGAGCGCCGCCGCCGCCGCTGTCCACCGTGCGCGCGCGCGCGCGTCGTCGCCGCCGCCACGGGATGCCCCCGTTGAGTTCGTGCGTGCGTGCTCGTTGTCCCGATGGATTTTCCGCGACCAACGGTGCACCCCGGTGCCGTTTCGCCCGTCGCACCGCCGCCGCCGACGTTGCGCCGCCGCAGCTCGCGCGCCGCCGGGCCGCGTCCGTCGTCGCTGCTCGCCTGCATTAGACCGGAGCCGCCGGATCGCAGATCAACGGCCCGGATCGCGTCAAGCCCCCGGTCAGCCGCCACCCCGCGCCCGTTTTGATTCTCGGCCATTGGATCTTGATCTTACGGATCAGATCCACCCCTTCAGCCGTAGCCGCGCATTTTGCTAAAGAGACCCTGAGTTCTTCCAAATCCACAACCCGGTCCTCCCACCTTAGAAAACCCTTACGTTTAAGCCCGCTTTTCTTCTGTTTTAGCCCTAGAGCTCAAAATTCTTTACGGTTTAGTCCTAAAACTTGTTTTAATCATAACTTTGTCGTTTTAGCTCCGTTTTTAGCGTTCTTTATGTCCACGCGATCGTCTCGACGAGTAGAATAGTTTTCTGTTGCTTTTGTTACTGTTTGAGATGATTGGTGTACTGTTTCTTATTTATTTCCATTGTTTGCTTGTATGTGATGTGTGGAGCGTAGCGTACGAGCAATTCGGGGACTTCACTGCTGTTGAAGAGTATCAAGACCCTGAGCAGTTTCCGGTGCTGGTAGAAGGCAAGTCCTTGCTGCATTCCCGTTAAATTCCTATTACAACATGCATTTCAATTACACCGTTGTTTATTATTGCTATGCATTAAATTGATGGGTCCTATTGCTAAGGTTCGACTAGCTTTGTTATCCTATGCCTTGATCAACCTGGGGTTACTTTATGTTGGGTAGCACTTGCTAGCGCTTTACGTGGTTTTGGATGGTTTAATGAACACTTGATAATATGGCTTTATTTATGCTATCATTCATGTAATGCAAGAACACTTTACTTTGTTAATCGGAACATGGAGAACCACCCAGAAAACAAGATACTACCACAAGACATATGGCTCTGTCTTGGCTTATTAATTAGTGAACTAGATGTTAGGTATGCTTTACCCGATAAGGGATGGGGGGCGGTGGGTAGTGGCGTATGGACTGCTCGGGCGCGGTGTGGGCTTAGCTAAGACACGGTACTCGTCCGGGAGCTTTATACGTTGCACCGACCGGTAACCTAGCGGGCGGCCTTCATCTGGGGATCTTTGTAACGGCCTCGTAGCGTCCCTATGCAATCACACCTCGGAAGTGTGGTATGGTGCCTTGCAAACACTGCATGGTTGGGTCTAAAACTCTTTTGGGTTTTTACGCGACTTGTGGGTAAAGATGTACAACCTCTGAAGAGTGTAAAACTAACTAGTTAGCCGTGCTCACGGTCAAGAGCGGCCTGGACCCTCACATGATTAATTCAATGGAAGATGGAACTTTTAAACTTGTGCATTATATTTTATGGATCTGTTGCATTTTATTATCTAGGTTTGGTACATACTTACACTTGCTAGTAACAGTTGCTTAATAAAACTTGACCAACTAAAATGCTGACTTGCTTATGAGCCAACAGCTTCCACCATAAAGCCTTGCATGTTGTTATAGAACTTTTCCCTTGCTGAGTACGACATGTGCTCACGCTTGTTGTTTATTTATTGCATCTACACTACCCGGCTGCTGCTCAGATGGGCATTTTGAAGACTACAATGATGAGTTCGATGGGTTCTAGGCGTCCGTTCTCTAGTCAGCCGCCTGTGGAGGACTTCTACGTGTGTTTCTCTTCAGCTGCTAGCTACTCGAATGATTGTTTAGTTGAGACATTCGGTCATGTAATAACTGTTTAATACTCTCTTTACGCTTTACACTGTGTTTTGGTATTCACTGCGTCGATGCATGTGTGTAACTTGATCCTGGCGCACATGTATCCTTGCATTCGGGTTTGTCCTTAAATCCGGGTGTGACAACGTGGTATCAGAGCCGTGTTGACTGTAGGACGTTAGCCTAGTTAGAACTGGTCGAAAATTAAGGATTTTATAATATTAGAAGCCACACATAGTTAGCTTGCTTTATTCTATTTTATTATATCTAATCTTGGTTTAATCTTATCCTTGTTTTCTTTTGTTATCTAAGCTTGGTCTTGTCTCTTTTAGTAATCTGCACTTGTCTCATCTATCTTAGATGGTTTGCCGACTGAAGACCACACGTTCAGGTGCCTACCGCTTTCCAAGGTACCTGGAGGACCAGGACTTCTACAGCTACTCCACTGACAGTGAGGAGCACCAGGAAGCTTCTGGAGAGGGAGGTGAAGTGCACTCGCTCGGGGCAAGCTTCACCGCCCGCCGTCATTGAGCCGTCGGATGATGAGCCCGAAGAGCCGATGAAGAGCAAGAGCCCGAGGAGGAGCCGAGTGAAGAGCCGAGCAAGGAGGTGATCCGGATGACCACTCGGACCACGAGGACTCGACCCGAGAGGATGGAGATGCGAGGATCCCCCGGCGCGGAGAAGTGGAAGGTGGTCATTTGTCACCATGATGGAGGGCATGCACGCTTTCCGTCCAAGTTGAGGAGGCTCTTCCGGCGTCTTCGACCGCTCGTGACGATCGACTACGTTGGACCGAAGAGGACTCACCCTCGCTACCCAACCCGGTGGGATGTGTCCGTGCGCATCTTGGAGGATAACCCGCTGGATGGAGGATTGTATGAGGTTGTTGTCCACCGTGGCTCTAGCTACCGCAGCTACCTTCGCCGCCGGGAGAGATGATGCAGCTAGGAGGGCTCTATCCGCGTGGTGCTATGAGGAAGCTCATCACCTCACCAACTCTGTGTGGGGTGATCTACCCCGTCGTCGCTCTGGAGCTGTGGACAGTGAGATCCCAATGGCCAATGAAACTTTGGGAGCACGCTATGCCATGCAAGTGGGGCACGTAGCAGCTCTCAATACCAACTTGGATGACACTCTCATGGAGCTTCAAGACCTCCGCGACCAGCAAGATGAAGATCGTAGGGAGATCAAGAGGCTCAAGGCAGTGATCGCGGGACAAGATGAAGATGAGGTGCAGGAAGATGGAGAGGACTGGCCTGCCATGTCACCAAGACCCGCAAGGACAAGCTATGGGTCACTTGGATCCCGCACTAGGATCATTTGGCCATAGGTGTTAAGTGTTAGGAGTCTTTATCTTTCTGTTATCGAGTCTGTAAACGTTAGAACGACACGTTGGATCGATGAGTTAGATAGTGGTGTGTTTGAATGCTTGGTTTGTGAACATCTGTGAGTTGGATTTTTGTTTGATTGCAATGTGTTGTGGATTAATGCCACAATGACATTGGTTTAGTAATAGAGTTTGATTAGTGAGTTTAAGTTCTGTTCCACCTATTTTTTACCTTACAAATTCGTAATTCTTTATCTACCATATTTTATCTATCTTAAGGAGCATTGTAGTGCTGAATCTGTTCGCGTTACTTCCTGACACAGCAGTAGTGTTTTAATTTTATCTCGAGCTACAGAACTCCGAATTAAGTAAAACCAGTGGGGTTAGTTCAAAAATTTCATACCTGATTTTCTGTCAAAAATTCAGCTATATCCAATTAATATTCTGGGAGTTATGGACAAAACATTAAGCCAACAGAAATCTGTCAACTCCTGCTGTCATACCCGACTTCATTATTTTATATCTCGAGTTGTAGACCTCCGATTGAGGCAAAACCAGTTGGGTTAGTTCAGTAATTTCATACACCATATCTCCAGAAAAATTCGTGGTTTTTGGTTACTGGTACAGAGAGATACCTTGGTTTCTTTACAGCTAGCAGAATCTGTCATAATCTGGAATTCAGCATTGTATATCTTTTCAGCTTTTTCAATTGTTGTCATCATCTAAATCAGTGTTTCTAACGCTCAGATGGTAAACACCAGGTCCGGATCAGGGGTTGATCAGCCTCCAGTGGTTCGTCAAGGTCGAGGCAACAGTTCGGGCAGTGCACCGCCACCACCACCGCCACCAATGGATCCTATGCAGCAGTTCTTTCAGAACCAGATGCAGCTACTGCAGGACCTGACAAACACTGTGGCCAACCTGCAGGCCCAAGCTAATAACCCGCCTCAGCCACCGCCACAGCAGCTAGCGCCCATGAACAGGCACCGGGAGTTCATGAGCCATCGTCCGCCAGTTTTCACCCATGCTGCAGATCCACTTGATGCTGATGATTGGCTGAAGACTGTGAGCAAGATGCTCACCACGGCTCAGTGTGATGACAGGGAGAAGGTCCTGTTTGCTGCAGGTCGACTCCAGGGATCTGCAGGAGCATGGTGGGATGCTTACACTACCGCCCATGCTGCACCCGACACCATCACCTGGCGAGGAATTCACGGAGAGCTTCGGGAACCACCATATTCTGCCGGGGTGATGAGGGCCGAAGAAGAAGGAGTTCCTCTCTCTCAAGCGAGGGAGGGATGTCGGTGGCGAGTATCGGGACGGGTTCATTGAGTTGTCTCGCTATGCACCGGAGGAGGTAGGCGATGATCCTAAGAAGCGGGAGCGCTTCTTGGAGGGTTTGGCTGGACCGCTTCGTTACCAGCTGACGTCGCATACCTTCCAGTCTTTCCAGCAGCTGCTAGACAAGGCTATTGTATTGGAATCCATGCGCAGAGAGCTGGGGGAGCTGAAGAGGAAGGTTGCTACTCCAGGGCAGTCCGGGAGCCACACTCGTCCCCGTTTTACTTCACCGCTGGGAGCCCCATTCCGTCCAGGAGGCCCGTCAGGAGGTTATGGCCAGCAGCAGCAGTATCAGTATCAGCCGCAGCAGTTCCAGCAGTTCCAGCGCACTCCTCAGCAGTTTCCGCGCCCAGGGCCACAGACTCCACGCCCTGCTTACCCGCAGCACCGTCCGATGACTCCTCTTGGTACGCCCGTGAGGCCAGGCGCACCACACACTCCCGCGGGCAACACTTGCTTCAAGTGTGGAGAGGTTGGGCATTATGCTAATGCCTGTCCTAAGAGGCACCCCCCAGGTACCCCCGTGCAGAACCAGCAGATGCAGCAGATGAGGAGCGGGAACCAAACCCCGCAGAGCAGCAAGGGGCAGCAGAGTCAGGGCCGTGGCAGGGTGAACCACGTGAGTACCGAGACAGCTCTAGAGAATCCACAAGTGGTGCTTGGTATGTTCTTTGTCAACTCTATCCCCGCATCAGTATTATTTGATTCTGGAGCTTCCCATTCATTTATATCTTCTCAATTTGTGGCCAAGCATAGCATACCCATGTGTCCCATGAAACAAACCATGATAGTTAGATCACTAGGGGGGATATGAAATCTTTATATATATGTCCTAATGTTAGACTAAAGATCATGGGAGCAGACTTCTGGGCAAACTTGATAGTGCTGGAATCAAAGGATCTTGATGTTATACTGGGTATGGATTGGTTGGGCACACATGATGCGACGATACAGTGTACTAAGAGGACTGTTCTTCTCACTGGTCCTAGCGGGGAAAGATTGAACTTGTGGCTGATCCACCGTCAGATGCAGGAGGTTCTGTGCAACAGTTGGATGGCAAGGCTTTAGAGGATATCAGGGTGGTCAATGAGTACCCGGACGTGTTTCCAGAGGAGTTGCCAGGTATGCCACCTGACCGAGATGTTGAATTTGTTATTGATTTATTACCTGGTACTGCTCCTATTTCTAAACGTCCATATAGAATGTCTAGTACACAATTGATAGAACTTAAGAAACAGATTAATGAATTATTGGAAAAGGGGTTTATCCGTCCTAGTTCATCACCTTGGGGAGCACCGGTTATCTTTGTGGAGAAGAAGGATGGTACTCAGAGGATGTGTGTGGATTATTGATTGCTTAATGAGGTCACTATCAAGAATAAGTATCCTTTGCCTCGCATTGAAGACTTGTTTGATCAGATGAGAGGTGCTAAGGTGTTCTCCAAGATTGATTTGCGTTCTGATTATCATCAGATGAAGATCAGATGGTCGGATATTCCTAAAACTGCATTCACCACCAGGTATGGGTTGTACGAGTATACTGTTATGTCCTTTGGGTTGACAAATGCACCTGCCTACTTTATGTATCTGATGAACAAGGTGTTTATGGAGTATTTGGATAAGTTCGTTGTGGTGTTTATTGATGATATTCTGGTTTACTCTAAGACTGAGGAGGATCATGAGGGGCATTTGAGGTTTGTTTTGCAGAAGTTGAGAGAGCAGCAGTTGTATGCCAAGTTTAGCAAGTGTGATTTTTGGTTGAAGGAAGTCTCTTTTCTGGGGCATATTATCACAGATGGAGGTATCGCAGTCGATCCAGCTAAGGTAGAAGATGTGTTGAAGTGGGAACTGCCGAGGACAGTTAAGGAGATCAGGAGTTTCCTTGGACTTGCAGGGTACTATCGACGGTTCATCAAGGGGTTCTCTAAGATTGTGAAGCCTCTCACCACCTTACTGGAGAAGGATAGAGAGTTTAAGTGGACTGATGCCTGTCAGCAGAGTTTTGAGGAGCTGAAGCAGAGGTTGACAACCGCTCCAGTGCTTGTGATGCCAGACTTGCAGAAGGGTTTTGATATCTACTGTGATGCATTGAGACAAGGTTTGGGTTGTGTTCTTATGCAGGAGGGACACGTCATAGCTTATGCATCAAGGCAGTTGAGGAAGCATGAGCAGAACTATCCTACGCATGATCTGGAACGCGGTACCGTGGTTCATGCGTTAAAGATTTGGAGACATTACATCATGGGGACCAAGTGTCGGATCTACACGTACCACAAGAGCTTAAAGTACATCTTTACTCGAAGGATCTTAATACGAGACAACGCCGATGGTTGGAGCTGACCAAGGATTACGATCTGGACATACAGTATCATCCTGGGAAGGCTAATCTGGTTGCAGATGCTTTGAGTCGGAAGGGACAGGCCAATACAGCTTTGGCGTTCCAGCTGCCTGACGAGCTGATGAAGGAATTCAAGGGACTCAATCTGGGGATAGCTACTCACACTGAGGGAGTCACTTTGGAGGTAGAATCTACACTGGAGCAGCAGATTCGCGAAGGACAGCTGGAGGATGAGGAGATCAAGGAGATCAGGGACACCATGGAGAGGGGCAAGGCCCCGGATTTCACTGAGGACGATCAGGGTACGATATGGTTCAAGAATCGGATCTGTGTGCCTGATGTGGGAGATCTCCGGAAGACGATCTTGAGAGAGGCCCATGATTCAGCTTATTCCATCCACCCGAGCAGTACTAAGATGTATCAAGACCTAAAGCAGAGGTATTGGTGGTATGGGATGAAAAGGGATGTGGCCGCTCACGTTGCGTTGTGTGACACGTGCCACAAGGTCAAGGCTGAACATCAGAGACCAGCAGGATTGCTGCAGCCATTGAAGGTGCGAGAGTGGAAGTGGGAAGAGATAGGCATGGATTTCATCGTTGGGTTGCCCCGTACTTGGGATGGATATGATTCAATATGGGTTATCGTGGATCGTTTGACAAAGGTTGCTCACTTCATACCAGTGCGTACTACTTATACGGGGGCAAAGCTAGCTGAGTTGTACATGACCAGGATCGTATGCTTGCACGGTGTTCCTAAGAAGATAGTTTCTGACCGAGGAACTCAGTTCACGTCACGTTTCTGGGAGAAACTGCATGAGTCTATGGATACGAAGTTGAGCTTCAGCTCAGCCTATCATCCGCAGACAGACGGACAGACTGAAAGGACAAATCAGATTCTGGAGGACATGTTAAGAGCTTGCGCCCTTAAGCATGGTGAGAGCTGGGATAAGAGTTTACCGTATGCTGAGTTTTCTTACAACAACATCTATCAAGCCAGTCTGAAGATGGCACCCTTCGAGGCACTGTATGGGAGGAAGTGCAGAACACCGTTGTACTGGAGTCAGACAGGTGAGAGTCAGTTGTTTGGGACAGACATCATCAAGGAGGCAGAGAGGCAGGTTCAGATCATCAGAGAGAACTTGAGAGTTGCTCAGTCCAGACAGAAAAGTTATGCAGACGGGAAGAGAAGAGATGTATCTTTCCAAGAGGGCGACTATGTGTATCTGAAGGTGTCACCTATCAGAGGTTTGCGCAGGTTTAAGGTGAAGGGCAAGTTGTTCCCTCGCTACATTGGACCTTTCCAGATCTTGCAACGAGTGGGAGAGGTAGCATACAGACTTGATTTGCCAGCGCAGCTTGCAGATGTGCACGATGTGTTCCATATCTCTCAGTCAAAGAGGGGTCTCAAGCCTCATGATAAGGAACCATTGCCTATGGATCGGTTGCACGTGAAGGAAGACCTCACCATTACTGAACGGCCTATCAAGATTCTGGACAGATTGACACGGGTTACAAGAAACCGGACCTTCACGATGTGCAAAGTGCAGTGGAGTAATCATGCAGAGGATGAGGCAACTTGGGAAAGAGAAGAGGAGTTGAAAGTAGAATATCCACATCTCTTTGATCCATCCGAATCTCGAGGACGAGATTCATCTTAAGGGGGGTAGGATTTGTAACACCCTAAATTTCCACTTCTTGAATTTGATTAAAATTTGCTTAGCAACAATGCGATCTCGTATAAGGAACATAAGGAGGTTGTGCTCTTATAGGCATTTAATCATTTTCCTTAATTAATTAATGAAATATAGGAGTTTACTGTTGCATTCATGCTAGTGCATTGTTTTTGGGTGTTTGGATTCAAATCTTGGTTTGAATTCATTTTCTTGAGTGGATTTTGAAATTTGAAAACCTTTTTTCTTTTTCCCTCCTCTCTCCTTTCTCCTTCCCAGCCCACCACCGCAGCCCGCCTGTGTTTCCAGCCCAGCGCGCCACCGCCCCGCCGCCTTTCAGCCCGCTCTCGCGCGCGGCCCGGCCTCAGCTTAGTGGCCCGGGCCGCCCGGCCTCGCGCGCGCCGCTCGCGCCGCGGCGCGCCCGGCGTCTCGACGCGGGGACCCCACGCGTCATCCCCTTCCTCCCGCCGTGTCCGATACGGACTTAGCCCGCCGCCGCCGTTTCCGCCTCGGGTCCGCCTCCCCAGCAGGGCCCACGCGACCAGGAGCTCCCCGACCCCTATAAAGCCACCGCCGCACCCCAGGGGCCTCTCACCCGAAACCCTAATCGCTCTAGCGCCCGCCGCCGCCAACGCCCTTAACCCTAGCCGGCCGCCGTGCTTGAGCTTTGCCGTCACCGCCTTCCGGTCGCTTTGGAGCCGCTCTGTAGCATCACCGCGAGGTAAGGAGCCCAGCGGTGCCGTTTGCTTGGGCGTTCGTGCTCCGAGCCGCTGGCTCGACTTCGCCGGAGCGCCACCGCTGCCGCCGTCCGCCGTGCGCCGCGCGCGTCGTCGCCGCCGCCACGGGATGCCCCTGGTGAGTTCGCGCGCGCGTGCTCGTCGTCCCCCGATGGATTTTCCGCGGCCAACGGTGCACCCCGCGTGCCGTTTCGGCCGCGCGCGCCGCTCGCCGACGTTGCGCCGCCGCAGCTCGCGCCGCCGCCGCGTGCGTCTGTCGCCCCGCTCGCCGCATTAGACCGGAGCCGCCGGATCGCGGATCAACGGCCGGATCGCGTCAAGCCCCCGGTTAGCCGCCACCCCGCGCCCGTTTTGATTCTCGGCCATTGGATCTTGATCTTACGGATCAGATCCACCCCTTCAGCCGTAGCCGCGCGTTTTGCTAAAGAGACCCTGAGTTCTTCCAAATTCACAACCCGGTCCTCCCACCTTAGAAAACCCTTACGTTTAAGCCCGATTTTCTTCTGTTTAGCCCTAGAGCTCAAAATTCTTTACGGTTTAGTCCTAAAACTTGTTTTAATCATAACTTTGTCGTTTTAGCTCCGTTTTTAGCGTTCTTTATGTCCACGCGATCGTCTCGACGAGTAGAATAGTTTTTTGTTGCTTTTGTTACTGTTTGAGATGATTGGTGTACTGTTTCTTATTTATTTCCATTGTTTGCTTGTATGTGATGTGTGAAGCGTAGCGTATGAGCAATTCGGGGACTTCGCTGATGTTGAAGAGTATCAAGACCCTGAGCAGTTTCCGGTGCTGGTAGAAGGAAAGTTCTTGCTGCATTCCCGTTAAATTCCTATTACAACATGCATTTCAATTACACAGTTGTTTATTATTGCTATGCATTAAATTGATGGGTCCTATTGCTAAGGTTCGACTAGCTTTGTTATCCTATGCCTTGATCAACCTGGGGTTACTTTATGTTGGGTAGCACTTGCTAGCGCTTTACGTGGTTTTGGATGGTTTAATGAACACTTGATAATATGGCTTTATTTATGCTATCATTCATGTAATGCAAGAACACTTTACTTTGTTAATCGGAACATGGAGAACCACCCAGGAAAACAGTACTACCACAAGACATATGGCTCTGTCTTGGCTTATTAATTAGTGAACTAGATGTTAGGTATGCTTTACCTGATAAGGGTTGGGGGCTGGCGGGTAGTGGCGTATGGACCTGCTCGGGCGCAGGTGTGGGCTTAGCTAAGACATGGTACTCGTCGGGAGCTTTATACGTTGCGGCGACTAGGTAACCTAGCGGGCGACCTTCATGCGGGGATCTTTGTAACGGCCTCGTAGCGTCCCTATGCAATCACACCTCGGAAGTGTGGTATGGTGCCTTGCAGACACCGCATGGTTGGTTCTAAAACTCTTTTGGGTTTTTACGCGACTTGTGGGTAAAGATGTACAACCTCTGCAGAGTGTAAAACTAACTAGTTAGCCGTGCTCACGGTCAAGAGCGGCCTGGACCCTCACATGATTAATTCAATGGAAGATGGAACTTTTAAACTTGTGCATTACATTTTATGGATCTGTTGCATTTTATTATCTGGGTTTGGTACATACTTACACTTGCTAGTAACGATTGCTTAATAAAACTTGACCAACTAAAATGCCTGACTTGCTTATGAGCCAACGACTTCCACCATAAAGCCTTGCATGTTGATATAGAACTTTTCCCTTGCTTTGAGTACGACATGTGCTCACGCTTGTTGTTTATTTATTGCATCTACACTACCCGCCGTTGCTCGGATGGGCGTTTTGAAGACTACAATGATGAGTTCGATGGGTTCTAGGCATCCGTTCTCCAGTCAGCCGCCTGTGGAGGACTTCTACGTGTGTTTCTTTTCCGCTGCTAGCTACTCGAACGATTGTTTAGTTGAGACATTCGGTCATGTAATAACTGTTTAATACTCTCTTTATGCTTTACACTGTGTTTTGGTATTCACTGCGTCGATGCATGTGTGTAACTTGATCCTGGCGCACATGTATCCTTGCATTCGGGTTTGTCCTTAAATCCGGGTGTGACACGACATCCTACGGAACCAAGATGCTACTGGAAGAATCTCCAAGTGGGCGGTCGAGCTCGGCGCCCTCACCATCGACTTCAAGCCATGCACAACCATCAAGCCACAAGCACTAGTTGACTTCATGGCGGAGTGGCGCGAGAACCAGCTACCTACTCCCACCGTGCGACCAGAGCATTGGGTGATGTACTTCGACGGCTCACTCAACCTCGAGGGCGCAGGTGCAGGGGTACTCCTGATCTTTCCAACGGGCGAACAACTCAAGTACGTCCTGCGATCTTACGGGAAGGTCTCAAACAACGAAGCCGAGTACGAAGCTCTCCTACACGGGCTCCGCCTCGCGGTTTCACTGGGCATCAAGCGGCTACTAGTCTACGGCGACTCCGCAGTGGTCATCAACCAAGTCAGCAAGTCCTGGGACCGCAACAAGGAGAACAAGGACGCCTATTGCCTAGAAGTCCGCAAGCTCGAGAACAAGTTCTAGGTCTCGAGTTCCACCACATCGTCCGCGACAACAACGTTGCAGCGGACGTCCTCTCGAAGCTTGGATCTACCCGCGCTCAAGTACCAGCGGGTGTCTTCGTTCATGAGCTTCACGCGCCATCCATCCCGGAGCCGGCGCCATCGACCACTGTCCCAGCTCACCCACCAGCTGGGCAGGAGGTCATGATGATCGACGTGGACTGGAGGCAACCCTTCATCGACTACCTCAGCGAGCAGAAGGTCCCCTTCGACAAGAACTCGGCTGAGCAGCTCGTCCACCGCGCCAAGTCCTACGTCCTCGTCGGAGACAAGCTTTACAAGCGGGGCACATCTTCTGGAGTACTCATGAAGTGCGTCCCTCGTGAAGAAGGCAAGGACATCTTGGAGGAGATCCACAAGGGTGTCTGCGGCAACCACGCGAGCTTTCTACTGGTCCACAGCTCTGGGCGATGCCGAAGAACTCGTCAGAAGGTGCCAAGGATGCCACTACTTCGCCAAGCAGCAACACGTCCCAGCCTACAAGCTAGTCACCATACCGCCAACCTGGCCCTTTGCCTGCTGGGGGCTCGACATGATTGGGCCACTGCCAACGGCGCCAGGCGGTTTCAATAGGGTATTGGTGGCCATCGACAAGTTCACCAAGTGGATCGAGGTCAAGCCGGTCATGTGCCCTAAGGCTGACAGAGTACTCGACTTCCTGGATGAACTCGTACATCGCTACGGACTACCCCACCGCATCATCACAAACCTGGGTTCCAACTTCAACAACCACCAGTTCTGGGACTACTGCGAGAACAGCGGGATTGACGTCCGATACGTCTCAGTTGCCCACCCTCGGGCCAACGGACAAGTCGAGCGCGCCAACGAGATGGTGCTCGACGCTCTCAAAAAGCGGCTACACGACGCTGCTAACTCCAAAGGGGGCAAGTGGATCAAGGAACTACCCAACGTACTTTGGGGGCTACGGACTCAGCCATCCAAGCCAACGGGGCAATCCCCTTACTTCCTGGTCTACGGCTCCGAAGCAATCCTCCCTGTCGACGTCATATGGAACTCACCAGCAGTGGAGCACTACAACGAAGGCGTCTCAGAAGACAGCAGACGAGTTGACATCGATAGCCTCGAAGAAGCTCGCTGCGCTGCCCTCGTCCAATCAGCAAGGTACCTAGAGGGTATCCGACGCTACCATGATCGCAACGTCAAGGAACGCTCCTTCAACGTTGGAGATCTCGTCCTCCGCCGTATCCAAAACACGGAAGGACTACACAAGCTCAACTCCCCCTGGGAAGGCCCCTTCACCATTGCAAAGGTGACCGGGCTGGGCTCCTACCGCCTCCAGACACTTGAAGGCGAAGACATCAGCAACTCGTGGAACGTTGACCAGCTCTGTCGATTCTACGCCTAGTCTACACGACTACTCCAGGGTTCAAGTCTACACGACTACATCAACACCCCTCTGCTGTAAGCGGCCTCCGGGTCCTGGCTCCAGTCTTCGGACTTCTCCTCTCCAGGATCCAGCCCGTGCGGCTACCTACGGACCCTGGGCTGCGACGAGCGTCAAGGACTCTAGCAGCGGTCTACTAAGAGACCACACTCCAAGATCCAGTCTGCACGGCTACCTACGGATCTACGATCCAGCCTACACGGCTACTTATGGATCTACTGCTGTAAGCGGCTACCCGCTCTAGCACTACTCAGCTGTAAGCGACCTCCGGGTCTAGGCGACTACTCTGTAAACTACAGCCCTGGCCATCCAGGTGTACTTCTTCAGTAATAAAGTTTGATCGTTCATCAACTTCTTTACTGTCTACTCCCTTTAAGGGGACCACTACTGCCGAGTATGGCTACTCGCATCCACTCCACGATGGGGGCTCCGCACTGTGAGATCGCGACTACGAGTACTCATTGCTGGAAATTTTCTTTCATTAATACTTAAGCAATTCATTACAATTATTTTTTTACAACTTTGGCTACTAGCTACCTATTACAGGGCTACTGGAGATTAAGCTTATCAGCTACTTGCTCCGCGATGGGAGCCATCTGCTCCAGCAGCTCCGAGTACTGCTCATCGGTGCAGTTGGCGGCTACCCCGCCAGCGACTACTTCCACTGGGGCCTTCGGGAAGTAGGACTTCATGAAGGCCAAGACCTGCTTCGGGATCAACCTCGCCATGTGCTTCACATAAGCCGCCAGCCAGCTTCGGGCTTCCTTGAGGCGATCCACCAGTGGAGCAATCTTGGGGCCACCCGGGTGCGGCACCAAGAGCCTTGCAATCGGCAGTGCGGCTTCCTCAAGCTCCTTCAGTTAGGCCCGCAGCGCCTCGCAGTCTTCATTCAACTTCTGCAAGGATTTGTAGCAGTTGACGAGATCGCGGTCAGATGCAATCCGGAGCTCCATGTGCTTCTCGCACTCGAAGGCAAGTTCTTTGTAGTCGAGCTCGAGTACCTGGCGGGCTTCTTGCTCCCGGTAGAAGAGATTCTTCATGCTCGTCTCCGAGGGACTTCGGTGCTCCCACCGGCCCTCAAGCTCTACAACACAGCAACAGTACATCGGGTCAGACTACCTCTCGACCTCCAACAACTACCCGACAAGTCCAGCGGCGTACCTTTGTTCTTGTTGCGGAGGCCCTTATTCTTCCGCACCAAGTCGTCGCCCTTCGCCTGCAACTCTTGGATATCATTGTGATACTTGGCGAAGGCGGAGTCGAGCTTAGACTGCATGGCGGCCGCGTGCTTCCGCGACTTCAAAAGTTGCTCTTCCAGTGCTTCAACCCGGAGCACCGCGTCACCATAGCCTTGCAGCATGTTGGACTTCTCGCGGGACCTCTCCGCAACGTCCTGCATTGACAACTCAAGTCACACGAGTACTCAACAACGGAGGATTGACTACTTAGAAGATACGGCTACTTACCTTCATCCACTGCTCGGCCTGGCGGACTGCCTCCAGGTGCCTAGCCACCGTTGCTGGGTCGACCAGATCATCCGCGAGCAGCTCTATCCCGCCACGACTACTCGCGGCGGCTTCCTTCATCAGCGCAGAGCGGATGGGCTCTGCGTCCTGGATCTCCGGGGAGCGGATAGCCACCTCCAGAGCGACCTCTGGCGACGTGGTAACCTCCTCTTCTCTGGCCGTCACGGCGGCCTCCTCGACGACTTGTTCCTTGGGCTCGGGGTCTCCTCCGGCAGCCTCCGGGACCTCTGGTGTCGACTTCTGCATTGGCACCCCCGCAGGGATGTCACTATCTTCAGCCTCGGCACCTGTCAAGGAGAAGACAAGTGTATCAGCGACTACGACTACTCCTCGAGGAGCTCTATAGCTTCAGAAGAGTACTCACCTTCGACTACGCTGGCCTCCCCGCGGCGGTGCTTCGATGGCCGGCGGCTCGGGCACCGCCCGGGAAGCGGGGAGCGGACTCCCGGCGGACGGCGCGACTTCTTCCGCCACCGCTGAAGAGGGTTCATCCCCCTCCCCGGGACGGATCCGTCGATTTCTGCGCAAGCACACACAATTGGTCGTCAGTCAACCTCGAGTACTACAACAAGTACTACTCGGGAAGATGCAGTACTTACAAGTTCGACCGGACTATTGTCACGGCGGGGCACCGAGGATGCGGCAATGTCTACCAGTCCACCCTCGGCGGGCGCCTCCTCCTGCGCCCCTGCGGCTACCGCCTCCTCTGCAACAACGGCGGCGGCGCAGTGCTCTCCTGCGCTCCTGTAGTCACCACCTCTTCAACGGCGGTAGCTACGGGCTCCGTGCTCCCCTGTGGAGCAGGGGGCTGGCGCTCCAACTGTGCCAAGAGGTCCTCGACAGTGGGGGCTGGACTATGACTTCCGGCTGGCTCCCCCACTGTGTCCCATCCGCCTTCGTCGCCCTCCTCGACGGGCTCCGCTGGTGGCACCTCCTGCATACAAGGAAGACTACTCATCAGCAAGCGTACTCGTACGACGGGTACTCGACTACTATAGTCAAGACATCTTACCTCCTGAGGTGTGGTCTCTGAGACCTTGAGCTTCTTTGTCACCCGCTTGCGGGCGGGGTTGCGCGGCTTCCGTGGCGGCGCAGCCAGGCTAGCCTCCAGGCTAGTGGGGGGGGGGGGGGTCTTGCACAAGAGGAACATGAGGTAAGCCTGGACGGCTAAACCTCGACCGCAACTGAAAGCAGTCCTGCAACGTCTCGTGGTTGTCGTCGTCGTCGGTGGTGTCCTCCACGATGACGGTGTCATCGCCTTCGCCGACTTCTCGCCGCTCTTTTGCCTTCCCTTCCTTCAGGATCTCGATCCTGCTCGGGGGCGGCTGCGGCTCGGAGATGAACTTTTTCAAGTCATCCTGCAAAGGCACAAGAACATCAGCACGTCT
Source organism: Cenchrus americanus (assembly GCA_947561735.1). Taxonomy (NCBI): domain Eukaryota; kingdom Viridiplantae; phylum Streptophyta; class Magnoliopsida; order Poales; family Poaceae; genus Cenchrus; species Cenchrus americanus. The sequence goes on along the minus strand of OX387239.1, from coordinate 124,040,027 downwards.
ACACCAAGCAAGGACTACTCGACTAAGGGAGTACGACTACTCACCTCCTTCGGCGGGCGCGCGGCGAGTACTCTGGACGGGGGCACGCCGTGTACGGCGGCATATCCTTGAAGATCCACGTCAGCCTCTCGATGATGTCGCCGTCGTCCAGCTCGCCTCCGGGCATCCGCGACGTGTCGTCGTCGCCGGTGTACTCGAAGCCCAAGGTGTCTCGGGCCATCGGCGGGCCGGACCCTCCGCTTCATGAGACGAAGGCCACGTGCTCGACCCTCGGTCCAGCTTCCCTGAGCACCTTGATGCGTGCCGGCGGCTCGGGAAGCCGGATCCCTTCTCGCATGGTGGGCTCCGTGTTCCACCACTCGCGGTGCCTGGGCTGCCGTCCGCTCGGCTTCGGCAGGCCGGGGTGGTGGTTCGTGATGTAGAACCACCTCGTCTTCCAATCTGTGTTAGAGTCAACGAGCTTGTACGCCAGGTACTGCTCCGCGACATCTTCTCTCAACTGGATGCCGGCTCCTCCGACTACTCTTGGGTTGGTGGCGCTTGGCTGCGGCTTGACCCTGAAGAACTTCTGGAAGAGGATCCAGTGCGGCTTGATCCCACAGAAAGCCTCGCAGAAATGCACGAAGACTGCGGTATGAAATATACCGTTGTGGTTCAGATTCAGGTACTCGACTCCATAGTACCCGAGGAGACCCTTGAAGAAATCGCTAGCCGGGAGCGCGAGTCCACGCTCCACGAACCGCGCAAACATCAGAATCTCGTCTTCGGCCTTCTCCATCGGATATGGATCTCCGGCAGCGGCCCTCCACATGTCAACCTCCTTCTCCCGGATGAACCCGCTGTTCAGGACGACTAATAGATCTTCGGTCTTCACTTTGGATTTCTTCCACTCGCGGCTTGGATCGGCCCGTGGTGGAGACATTGGCGGCGTTGTTCCAGTGGCAGCCGCGGCGGCCTCTTCGCGGCCCCTCTTCTTCCCGGCGGCCTTGACAGACTTGGACGGTGAAGGCTTCATTCTCCAAGTGCAGGGCGTCTTCACGCGCATCCGCTCGGGGGCTATCCCAAATGCTCTGGGTGGCGGCGCACTTGGATCTACTAAGGTGGCAGCGCGCGCTGGAAGTAGATCTACCTCAGATGGATCCTAAATGACTGCAGCACAAATGGGTGGAAAACCCTAAGGGTTTTGGCTTCTATTTATAAGTCAAACCGGCTCCGCAACGGCTGGCTGGATAAGTCCACGCGTGGTTGACTCAGCGGCTAAGCGTGACCCTTCGTATTCTACTAGTCGACGCGCTTCACCTCGGGGGCTCGGCTACTTCTACTCGACTACCTGGGAAGCGGCTAGTCTCAAGAGCATCTCAGGACACATTCTTCAAGATGACCCTTCAATTCAAGAGGAAGTACTCGACTCAAGGCTCGGGGGCTCCGTGCCACGTGTCCTTCGGTTTTTTCTCTCTGGATTTTATGGGATTTTCTTGCCAAGACTTCAGATGGACCCTCAGCCAGAGCCTGCGGCTCAACCTAAGGCTCGGGGGCTACTGCATATGGAGTGCGATTTTGCAATCGCACATCCATATCAGCTCCGGCTTCAAGACAAGACAGGCATTTTTTGAAGACCTTCGAAGGCAGTACTCGAGGACGCTTGGGACTACTCGAGAAGGCTTCAAGATTGCTCAAACATCAGCTGGAGTACATTCCAGCCTCGGGATGCTTCGACTACTCTTGAGGACTTTTGACTTGTAGTACTCGGGGACGCTTGAGGACTACTCGTTGAGGCTCTCAAGACTACTTGAAGCTATCCTTCTCGACTACAAAGTACTCGGGGGCTTGTCGTATGGACCTCCCTGGGTCCACTACCTCGTTGGGTGCCAGGACCGACTACTCGGTGGGCCCCTGGGACTACCCGGCTTGCGCTACACGGCACCTGAAGGCGTGGAGCACAAGGACTGCAGAGGAGAAGTACTTGGTTAGGAAGCTGTACATGTCCCGCACTGTATGGAGGACTCCTAGACGTACTCGACTAGTACTCTCTCCCTACTCCGACTTGTAACCGTGCCTCCCGGACTATATAAGGCGAGGCAGGGACCAATCTCTAGGATCACCTCATCACGGCGCACCATTGCACCATCTTGTAATCGTGCCCAATCAATCCAGAGCTACGCAGCATACAGGACGTAGGGTATTACGCACCTCGCGGCCCGAACCTGTCTAAATTGTGTGCCACGTGTCTCTTCCTTCGAGTTACCGATCTCGGCGAGGCCACATTCATCTACTTCGGGTACTCCCCTTAGTAGGTTGCCAGTCTAAAACACTGACAGGGATCTTTTTAGGGGGTTTTAAGGAAGATTGCCAAGACACATAAATAGATCTAGAGATTTCAGAGTACCATAAGGGTTTAAACGCAAAATGACCAACTCATCTTCTACCTCTGTCATGGCCGACGGTAGAAGCTGGCCGTCCCGGTCGCCGGCATTAAGGGCCTTGCGGGGTTCGGCCGAGGTGAGGAGAAGGAGAGGAAATCGAGGGAATCGAGTAGGGCGGCTCACCGGCGGAGGAGGCGAAGGGGAACGGCCTAAACAGGCCGGCGGCGGGCGGCCAGGGTGGCCGGCTCAGTCCGCAATGGGCGGCGGTGCTCCGGTGCTTCCCGAGCGACGGGGAGACGCGGAGGATGTGCAGCTCGACAGTCTGGAGCTCCTGGTGGTGCCGGCTCGGCTCGAAGGTCAACGGAAGCGTCAAATCGAGGGTGGCGGCGGCTCGGCCTGCGGGTGCCCTGGCGGCAGCGCAAGGCAGGGAGGAGGCAGTCGTGGGCGCGGCTAGGGCGCGTAGGACCCAGGCACGCGGTTAAATAGGGCCGGGCGAACCTATTGGCGTGCGGGCCACGCCTAGGAGGCGGCGCAGGTGTGCGAGGCCGGGACTCCCAGAGTCCAACACCGGCACGGCGCGGGGTTAGGGATGACAAGGGGGCCCACCGGTCAGCGACCATGGAAGGGGGGGAGGAGCAGGCCAGGTTGGGCCATGACTGATTTCTGGGCTGCTGGCGGTTGCTGGGCCACGGTAGAAATCAGGCCGGCTGAGGGGGCGGCAGTGGACTTCGGAAGATTGGGCCGAAAACAGTATTGGGCCGAAAGCGAGTCTGGGCTGCGGCCTACTTTGGTGCAAAAGGTAGGTGGCGGAGGAGATAAGGGGCCACGGGCGGACTTCCGCGGTCGGGCCTGGCCCAAATAGAAAGAAAGGTTTATTTAGTTTCCGGATTTAATTTTCAATGCGAAAACATTTCCAAGAAATCCTAGAAAATGTTTTAAAGCACGAAAAATGCTCAAAAAATTCCAAAAATTACAGGAAAATTCCCAGAGACACATTGGGACATGAACAATCCAAATAAAGTATTTGGAGCTCATGAAAAAGATTTTAGAGCCTTCTAATAAATAGAAATAGCTCAAGAAAAATGAGAACAATTTCCAGAAAAATCCAGAAAATTCTCGAAAGGATTTGGACAGCTCCTAAACGCCTTTTTGAAACCTTTTGCACTCAAAAAGCACCAAGATGCATCGGCATGAATGCAACACTCACAACTCTTTATTTGATTCAGAAAATCAAGCAAGGATTTTTCCTATACTATATTCCCTGTAAAGAAAATAAATGTTGGAAAAATTTTAAAATTATGAGAAAATTGTTATTTAATTATTTTCTCTATTCACATCCTGAAATTGGAAATTTCAGGGTGTGACTGGTGTTGGCCAGTGGGCTCGAGGTTTGGTGTTCCGCTGCGTTCTGGGGTCGGAAGGTTGTGTGTTGGTTCCTAGGTCCAGTGGCACTCCAGTGGCTACGTGGGCTTGACCAACTTAGGTAGTGAGTCGGAGACGTGTGTTGGAAGCTGTGTTCATCTTGTTGGAGTTTCCATCTCCTTCGAGAAGAATTTTTATCGGCTTCCATTCACTCCCTCCCTCTCTGGTTCGCCATATCGGTCCTTCATCCAGCTCTCGCTATACCGATCGTGCCGCCCGCAGATTCAAGGAAGAATGCTACGCAACTCGGCACGAGTTGTAGATCATCTCCAAACAAGCCGGGATTGCCGAGCTCGAGTGGGAGCATCAACGCAAGCAGCTGCTTGATGCCATCGACGGTGAAACCTAAAATCTGCTTAATCTCAACTTAATCTTGAACTAATGTCGTTGCTCTGTGATCCCCGCAGATCGCGATGTCGAGCTCAATCGGCTGAAGGCGCAAGTTGAGAAGCTGGTGAACAAGGTGAACGCTCTCGGAGACACACCGGAAGCTCGCCTTGGTGTGGTGGAAAACCGCGTCGATGAGGTGGCCCTTCATGGCGTCCGCCTGGCTGCCATGTCGACGCACACCGGCGTCGACTACTCTACGCGGCCGCGCGGCTTCTACGGTGGCGCGCCAGAAGACGTCAATGACATCGAGGCCACTATAGAGCGCCTCGATGGCCACGGCGTCGCCAATGCCGATTCCATCCATCCCCTGTCTGTTCTGAACAGGCTGTTTGATTAGTTTGTACTAGGGGTTATGGAATTTCAGCAATAAAAATGAAATTTTATCTTTTGTATTCGTCTTGTGATGACTTCTTCAATTTGTGCATATGAATCTTCACTGTTTTGAACGCATTCGGGAACCTTTCCTCTAGCCGAATACGCACAAACTCTTGCTCCTTAGCGTAGAATCCGCAGAAAATCCTCATTCAGGAACCATGAACACTGTTTCGACGAGAAAACCCTTCGCGTCCAAGGAAAAACCCCCATCGTTTGATATTCTCATCAATACACGCCAGCCATATACCACTCCCGATGCAATTCCACTGCTAATAAAATAGCCTCTCTGGTACTCTGCAAACCCATTCGCACACACTTCCATCATTTCACTCCCCCTCGTCCTCCTCTTCCAGAAAAAACCCCCAAGGCCATGGCAGACAAGAGGAAAAACCACTCGAGGAGAACAGTTTCCCATCAAAGAAGCGAACCATCCAAGAGTAATCTTCTCTTCTCATCCCTTTCTCTTGATTTTGATTGCAATCTCATGATTCATCTTTCTATGATTTCAGCCTTGATCAGCTACCGGAAGACATCTTTGGTACTGAAGAAATCCCTGAGTACGTCCTCTCTGATTCCTCAACTGAAGAAGAAAACGCCACGCACGAGCAGAAGACCAACAATCAGCTACACCATCGCATTCGGCATCTAGAACATGATCTGCGGGACATCACCGCCCGTTGCAGTGCCGAACGCGAACGCCGCATGAGCTTGGAGGCACTGGTAGGCGGTAAGATCTTCACCCTCATTTGACTCTTATGTTCAAGTTCAGACCACGTGTCTGATGATAATCTATTCTTCTTCTTCAGATGTGTCCCACAGATACAACAACCTGAAGGCCGCCCGGGACAGCTTGACGGAAGGTGCAGAACATACCAGCCCCCAAGGTTTCCATGTTGCCGTCACGGTGGTCATGGAGTGGCTGAAGAGGGAAGAGCTCAAAAGGAAAAGCGATGAACCAAAGAAATGAAGCTACTTTCGCTTCTTCCTCCAGGCATTCTACTTCCTGCAGGCCCTCTTTTGTAATCTTATGCAGCTGTGTTGTCCATAAAGAAACCTGCAAGAACGTCTGTAATGCAAAATATTTTCGTGCTAAAGGCAATACACTTTAGTATTGGCCATTTTCCCTTTGTCAAGATTTTTTGTTCTGAAGGCGGCTTCTTCCCGAATGCCGGCTATTTCCGTATTTCTGACGTTTTAATAGCAATCAACGATCAACTTCAATGCTAGGATAATATTTCTTCAAGTATCTCCTGTTTATAGCAGCAGTGAATTCTTCTCCTTGCAAAGTTGTCAAGATGTATGCATTCCCATGCGTGCACCTAAACACCCGAAAAGGACCTTCCCAATTCGGGGACCACTTGCAGAATGTACTGTACTTAGTCCCAGTCGGCAATAACGCTTTCCAAACCAAATCTCCTTCTGCAAATTGCTTGACCTTTACCTTCTTGTTATAGTACTTAGCAACTCGCATTTTGTTTTTCTCAATATTCTCCAAAGTCATAAGGAGTCCATCATCAAGTCATTGTAACCCTTGGAACTTAAATCCTTTTGCAACACTACTCTCCTTGAGTCTGATTGCATCTCCCATGGCAAGACAACATGATGTCCATAAACCAACTCATAAGGAGATGTGTGTGTAGCTCCATGAGGAGCCATTCGGTAAGCCCGCAAGGCTTCATTGAGTACCGAATGCCACCTTTTTGGCTTCGGATCAATCTTCTTCTGTATAATCTTGATCATGATCTTATTAGAAGCTTCTGCCTGACCATTAGCTTGGGCATAATAAGGAGAAGAATTTAATAACCTGAGTTCCTTGATCTGTTGTAATTGTTTGAGGAATTCCAAATCTGTAAATGATATGCTCTTTAACAAACTCAACCATATTTTCTGATGTCACCTTCTTCAATGGAATTGCCTCAACCCATTTAGTGAAATAATCTATTGCTAAAAGCACAAACTTATGCCCCTTGCTAGATGGAAGATTTATTTGGCCAATCATGTTTATTCCCCATCCTTTGAATGGCCATGGCTTGATTATAGGATTTAAAGCTGATGCTGGAACTCTCTGAATATTTCCAAACTTTTGACAATCTTGACATCCCTTGTAGTATTCAAAGCAATCTTCCAGTATCGTCAGCCAATAACATCCAGTCTTCCAAATGATACACTTCATCCGGTAAGCCGACTGATGTGCTCCACATAGCCTATCATGCACTTCACTCATCATCCTCTTTGCTTTTTCTTGACCCAGGCATTGTAGCAACACCCCATCCAATGATTTGTAATACAAACGTCCATCAAGAAGAACAAACGTTATAGCTTTATACCTGAGCTTCCTAGAGACCTTTTGGGATGGATTCTCCAAATAATCAACAATTTCTTTTCTCCAAACATCTTCTGCTAAATCACTCCCAAAAAATATACATCGATGGCAATCCTTCCATTCAAAATTGGCATAGACAACATATGTTTAAATACATCAAATTTTGAATATACAGTGCATTCGGAATTCAACAAATAGTGTCGAAACTTTGTACATGAGTAATAAACACATAAGCAAAGCTTCTCTGCAGTCGAATACCTTGTTTCGGGATCAAGCAATTTTCTCACAAAAGGTGTGCAACTACTCTTTCTTTTCTTTCAAATTCTTGTATGAGGGCCAATCCAATGGTTTGGGCATTGGCCGCCACGTACAACTTAAAAGGCTTGTTCAATTGTGGAGGTACCAACACGGGTGGTTCCTTCATGTATTCTTTGATTTCATTGAAAGCCTTCTGTTGTTCGTCACCCCACACAAACTTCTGATCCTTTTTGAGTCTCAACAGTGGAGAAAAAGGCAACACTTATTGTGACAAGTTTGATATGAATCTTCTCACAAAATTGATCTTGCCAAGTAATGACTGCAATTCCTGGAGATTAGTTGGAGGAACAACTTCATCGATAGCTTTCATGCTCTTCTTGCCAACTTCTATTCCTCCTTCATGCACCAAAAATCCCAGGAACTCTCCAGCCGAAACTCCAAAAGCACACTTGTTCAGGTTCATCTTAAGTCCATGTTTTCTAGTGCATTCTAGAGTTTTTCTCACATCATCCAAATGTGATTCATGATCCAATGACTTGATCACGACATCATCAATATATATCTCTACAATTTTGTCGATCAACTCGTGAAAAATATAATTCATGGCTCTTTGATAAGTTGCACCAGCATTTTTCAACCCAAATGTCATGACAATCCACTCAAACAAGCCTATATGTCCAGGACATCTAAAGGCTGTTTTTGCTACATCCTCCACTGCCATAAAAATCTGATTGTACCCTGCATTGCCATCCACGAAGCTAATAACTTTATGCCCATCAGCAACATCAACCAACAAGTCAGCAATAGGCATTGGATATCCATCCATGGGTGTAGCCCTGTTTAGATCTCTAAAGTCTACGCAAACCCTCATCTTTCCATTTTTCTTGTAAATAGGAAATATTAGAGATCCACTCTACATATCTGCATGGCCGAATGAAATTTGCTTCTAATAATCCCTCAACTTCTTTTTTCACGTTGGCCAATACTTCATCCTTGTAGATCTTTCGGGGAGGTTGCTTGTAAGGTTTATAACCAGGCTTGATTGGCAACCGATGCTCAACAATGGAACGATCCAAACCAGGCATCTCTGAATAATCCCAAGCGAAGCAATCTTTGTACTCCTTCAGTAGCTTAATCAACTTTTCCCTGAAATCTGAATCCAAGTTAGCACTGATAAATGTCGACCTTGGCTTGTCACCATCTCCAATGTCTATTTCTTCCAATTTATCGGCCGACATAAATCCACGCCCTAACTACCCATCAGTTCCATCAATTTGATTCTACATTAAAAATTGCTATAAGAGTCGACTGCTTGAATCGGCTGTTGATCACTGCTGACTGGTTCAACAGGACCTTCACCCAGTCCTTGCCTGAGAAGCAATCTATGCCTTGATACTCCCAGAAGGCTAGTTCCACATTGTCCACGCTTACCGAATCATCTGCTTGGACAACTTCCACATTATCATCTACCTACTGAACAAGCTGTTGATGCATAGTAGATGGAATGCAGCAATTTTCATGGATCCAATCCCTTCCAAGCAGCAAACTATATGCTCCTTTGCCTTCAAGGACAAAGAAGGTCGTGAGCAGAGTCTTAGATCCAATCATCAAATCCACATGCACACAGTCCTTGGTGTCCGAAGGATTTCCAGCAAAATCATTCAGAACGATGCTTGTTGGCGTCAAGTCTCCAGGGCCCATGCCAAGCTTTCTGAATGTAGTGTACGGCATCACATTGACAGTAGTTCCACCATCAATAAACATCTTGGTGAATGGCTTCCCATTGACATACCCTCTTAAGTACAGCGGTCTCATGTGCCGATTCTTGGCTGGCTTATCAAAAGTAGCTTGCGTGGCCAACACCAACTATGCCATCAGCCCAAATTGCTCAGCTTCATCCATGTCTGGCAATACCTCCTCCTGCACAATTTGATTAGCTGGAGCCATGAATTTAATCGGCAAGAAGCATACCATGCATGTAGGAGCTGAACGACCAGATTCATCAGGCTTGTCTTTTGGGCGCCACGCTTGTTTCCTCTTAATCCCTGCCTACTTCAGTTCCTGATTCCTCAAATGTTGAACCCTTCTCTTTTGGCTTTTCCTCAAACCAGGTGGGCACCAATGTCCTTTTTGCGAGACATACCCTTGATCTTCTTCTTCTTCATGATCAACCCACCTAAGATCAGCATACCTTTTCCTCGGTTGATCATCAATCTTGTTTATTTTTAAACGCCGACCATCACTGGGATGCACCCTTCCAATTCTTTCATGGACGGATCGGCGATTGGCAATGTCTTGCCTGTATTCGGTATACTTGTCGCTGCATTCGGGGCAATTATTTTGTGTGGGAAGCTTCAAACCCTCATTCCAATAGTGTCTGAAGAAGGCACATCCCTAGTGTGCACGCTCTTGCTCTCGCATATATTTTTCTTGTTCTTTCCTCCACATCTCTTCTTCATATCCCCGCTTCTCCTCTTCGTATTTATGCTTCTGGTAGCGCTCCTTTTCTTGCTGACGCTGCCACTTGTTGAGGAGAATACGCGAAGTCACTCTGGGTTTAGAGGATTCACCCACTTCAATTTGACTTTTCAGAAAGCGAGGCTCTCCCTTATGGATCCGTTCAAATGTTACTTGTCGAGCGGGATCAACCGAGCTATCCTGCTTCGCCTTTGCCGAAGTCAAAACTTTTACTTTTCCTTTCTCTTCAATAGCATTCACCATGCTGACTGAGAACCCAATCATGTTCTGAGGAAAAGGATTACCATCCAATTTCATCTTATTATCAAACTACAGATGACCTTCTTGGATAGCTTTTTGAATTCTCATTCTTAAGACCCTGCACTCATTGATGGAATGAGAATTTCTGTCATGAAATCCACAGTACCTCTTTTCTTTCACTCCATCAGGCCGAAGCATGGAATGCCCTTCTGGCAACATAATTCGGCCTTCTTTCACGACGAATTCAAAGAGCTTATCTGCCTTGGTCACATCAAAATCATAGGTGCCTTTAGCTTGCTTGATCCACCCCTGATTTACTGTCAATGGCTCTTTGCCCCACACTATCTCTGTTGCAGCTATTTCCTCTTCATCATCATATTCACCTCCTTGATCTGCCCTTTCGAGGTATTGATTCTAGATGTCATTGTGTTTGATAAATCCGGAGTCTTTCTTGAAGCCATATGCTTGATTGCTCATCAATGACAGTCAGTGTGATAGCTAGCCAAGGTCATCGAATTCCATGCCGAATAGCTTCTCCCGAATAGCTGGCAACATCCCCGCTACAGCCATACCAGCCAATTGATCATCCGGTATGTTCAAAGGGAAGCACAAGCTTTTTGTCCCTCTGAACCTCCTGAGGAACTCCATTGGTGTTTCATTGTTCCTCTGCCTCAAGGTAGTCAGATCAATTAGCTTTTTCTCATTACTGCCAATGAAATAATGAGCATGAAACTTTTGCTCCAAATCTTTCCAAGAGCAAATTGAGTGAGCAGGTAGAGAAGTGAACCATGTAAACGTTGGGCCTGTCAATGATAGAGGGAAATATCTAATTCTGAAGGCCTCATCAGCAGAAGCTTCCCCAAGCTGCATCAGGTACCGGGCTATATGTTCCACAGTACTAGTATCATCTTTCCCTGAAAACTTGGTGAACTCCGAGGGGACTTTCACCCTATTGGGTAATGCCACCCTGTGGTACCATTCCGGAAAGGGAGGTGTATATACGTGTCCTTGGTTCTTAGGCTTTAGACCGATTTGATTTTGAAGTACATCGGTCATTCTCTGCACCAGGAGATCAACATTGGCATCTAGATTCCCTAGCCCTCCAGCAGGCATCCCTGTAGTAGCACCGTACCTAGGATTCGGGAGAGTATCAATAGCACTATAATCCTTGAACTCTGAATACCCGCTCTCGTACATGTTCCTTTGCAACCTGTTATTTGTTGGGGCTATCCTGTAAGTAGAGACAGGTTGAACTCCAGGAGTTTCAAATGCCATTTCTCCATATGTACGTGGATTTGGTACTGCTTGATGAGGGTTCTGCCGAATTGGTTGACTATCCACGTGCTGAGTTGGCTGAACACTTACACTCTGCGGAGGCGGCTGAACACTTGCATCTTGGCGAGATGGTTGGCCATTAACAGCAGTACTTGATTCACCCTGCTCAAAATGTTTATCCACACTTGGGCCAAAGACACCCACCATCATCTGTCGGAAGCTATTCAAAAATGCAGTGTTGTGTCTAGTCATTATTTCTTCAATAGTTCGTTGTATCGTAGCAAAAGCCTCTTGTTTCTCTGCAGCAGATGTGGCATCAGACTCCCCTGGCATCAGAACTCTTGGCATATCTGTCCTGAGGAATGGCACGCCACTCATATTCTTGGGAAACGACATCAGACACTTCTGCTTGAATTGTTCCATAGCTTCTTTCAGTTGTAATTACTGTTTTGAAGACACTTCATTGAAGGTGACATCAGGACAGCTTGGATATCTGGCATCTTGATCAATTTGAGGGTCAAACTGGGCATGCCAAAAAGTGTGTTGACGTAAAATCCGCACCTCACGCCAAGCACACAGCAAGCCGAATCAGCTGGCTTAACACACGTGGCCCGAGCGTCAGAATCCGGAAGCGTGCCAGTCAATTTTCCATGAAACTGACAAATGATGAAAAAAGGTTAGATAAAACCTGGAACTTGCCGGGTGGTACCAGACAGTTCCATATATATGGCTATGCAGCCAGTTAGAACGACATATAGCTACAAACAAGCTATCTGTCATCAATTTGTACATCATTCGGGAACTGATAAAACATGTAAACAGGGTATAGCCGAATGTATGACGTAAGCATGATGAAAATCGGTCTTTATTTAAACAACATTGCAGCACGTAACCATGACCGATTATCGAGGATAAATCATAATAAAATAATTAAAAGAGAAGCATGATCATAAGCTCACAGTAAACAAGCATGCATAGATCAAAAGCACTAGTCTACCGCATGTCTAGGTACTTTTAAACCTGTCAAGCATGACACCAAACAAGTTAATCCACCGCATGATACAACTTGTTTGAAATCACACCACCAATCAAGAATAGATCAATCCACCGCATGATACAATCTAAACATGGAAGGCTAAAAGCATACATTTTTTAAAAACAAGCTCATGAACATGTTTCACTCGTGATAAGATTGGCGAATACAGCTGTACAGCCGATTCCGGTTCCGCGGAGAAGGAACAAACTATGCTAGATTAACAAGCTTGAACCCGCAACACGTGACAATCTAGATAGATTCGAATTCGGCTATTAAAGAACACGTGACACGTTCGCCACATCGAGCCAAAGATTTGAGCATGCAACATGTGGATCGCAAACAAGATAGAGCCAAATCCAGTCAATCTAAATTGGGCAATAAGAGTGCTACATGAATTAAACATAAAAGCAAAATTCAAAGCAACACATGGTAACTTGATGAATCTACTAGATATTGCCAAATATAATAGAGCTGATAACTAGCTCCAAGCTAGATCTTATCCTACCGCATGACTCATGATCCAACAAGGAAACCTTCTTGAAGCAAGCTTAAATCCACCACATGATACTAAGCATGGTAACAAGACTACTTGCATCCGGTCTAAATCCACCGCATGATACTAGACATGATACAAGGTTGCCGGTACTTACGGAGGTCGACGAATCGATGGCTCCTCTCGAAGAACTCGACGATAGAAGGACTTAAAAACTGGCACGGGGCCGGTTTGTTGTGAAATTGTTCGATCCCTATTACAACACTAAGGGTTCATATTTATACCCTGGCTCTAACACGACTCCTAGTCGACCATGATTACAACATTTATTGCCTAAAATTAACATCATGGCGTCATGTCCGTCTCGCACCCGTCATCAATTCATCCCTTCTTCATATTCAAGCCACATCATCACGCATTTCCCGAATGCTTCCTCTTTCAAGCATGATACAGTTCTTCTGTCGAACGATGACGTACTCCCGACCGCAGACGCCATTACCGAATGCTTTGAGGAAAATCTTTTTCCGAATGGTGCTCTTCTACCAAACTCGACCCATAGGTCAGTCTCTTCCCTGTACCAAGTTTTGGTGTAAACAAAGGCGCTTCGTGATAAAGTGTTCGTAGCTTCAGGACTTCTTCGAGTTTTCAAAGGTACTCACTTTTTGTTTCTCGGTTATCGTCTTTACTTTTCAATGTCCATATTCGCACCTTTCATTTCGCGAATTTCATTGACGAGTGTCGCCTTAGATTTCTTAGTTATATTACTGTCAATTAGGTGGCCCGTGTTAAAAGCACTGCTAGACCTATGACGACCGAAGAATTGGTTGCTGCTGGCCTTCCAGCTGAGCCGGAAGTTCAAGGTCATGGGATTGCACAGCCCCTGGAAGAGCACGCTTCCCCTGGTGCTAGCGGGTCCGGGACTCACGAAAATGGGGAGGTCAGATCAGAGGAGAAAGACGTCGGAAATGTTGACGTTGATGTCAAAGATCTAATCGCAGCAAAGCAATCGGGACCTCTTCCTTCGTCCTTTGTTTTCGGGGAATCCAAGGTTACAACCAACATGACCAGAGAGTAAGAGGCTGTAGGATTCTTTCCCGCGGGCACCGGACGCGCTCCACTAGACGAACAAACTCCTACTCCCGAAGATGGTGAAGTTGTTGTGTTTCGCGATTTCTTCGCCTGCAGACTAAGGTTCCTCTGCGATCCCATTCTTCCTGCGATTCTAGACGCTTTTTCTGTGAGATTCATCAGCTTTTGCTGAACTCTTTCTTGGAAGTATCCAAGTTCATCTGGATCACGAAGACTTTCGGCTGCAACTTTGAGCTGTTGTTTTCGCCCGATTTTTTGAGCTGGTTATCGTGCCAGAAGTTGTTAAGGTCGACGACGACCAATTTTACGAGGCTCACTATACGTGCTGCACTTTCAACACCCGTCGACATAATACGCGAAAAGGGATCACGCGAATTCAGATCGCGCCCAGCTGCAAAACAAATTTCACAGAAGACTGGAGTTCGTACTGGTTCTATGTTAAATTTGACATGTCTACGATTCCTGGCTATGAAGGACCAGCTCAGCCTCTCTCCTCACCTATTTAGGTGTTAACTGTTGTTTGCACTGCACCCTACAATCATCGGGCAGCTGGGATCAGGAACTGTGAAAATGTGTTCCACCTCGCGAGCACCATCCTTGGTGGTCGTGATATTATTGAAGCTACCCAAATTTGGCCTATTTCTTATGGTTGGGCCCCAATTGAAATCGTTAATTTCAATGTCAACTAGGCAGCACAAGAAGTTCACTTCTCGAAATTCGGCCTTCAGCTGAGAGACGGCCAGAGTGCCGACGACTTTATGCTTGAAATCGAAAGAAGGGTGAATCTCATGATTGGCGAATACACTTTGAATGAGTACAAAGCATATAAGAACTTGGTGAAGCACAAAAAGAGAATAAATCGGGTATTAACTGATGACTGCGGAGACAGATCCTTTCGCTCCCGACGCCCAGGTCGTAAGTTGAAGATGCCCACTGTTGCTGTTGCCAGCTGTTCAGCTGCGCCCCTGAAAGCTCTGACAAGAAGTTCCTCCCAGAGCAGTCGATTGATTGCCGACGAGACCACGTCCTCCAGTGTTCAACCTGCGAAAACTAAGTCTCTCGAGTCGTTGAAACGCAAGCGCAAATCCTCCAAAGAAGTTTTGGATGCTGAACTTCAGGCGGCCTCCAGCCTTGCTCAGATGAGGCAAAAGAAGGCTAGGAAGGCTGTTAAGAAGATCGTTGCTGCTGAGGTTCGACGAGTCCCATCTGCTTTTGATGATGATATCTTCGCATAAACTAGCTAGAAAGGTTATTCCTCTTAGCCTTTCTTAACATTCAATTTTCATGAACACTACACTCCGAGTTCTGAAAATGAGTTCGTGGATGTTGGCTCATTTTCAGATGTTGTTGCTGAAGTTCAGGAGGAAGTCGTTTCTGCTACTACTGTTGAGACCCCTGCTACTAACATTGATATTATCGTTCCTCCGTCTGTCCATCCTCAAGAGGAAGCATCTCCCGAATTCACGAAGGAGCTTGAGCTTACCATTCACAAGGGTTAAGATCCCATCCAATATGCTTCCTTGCTTAAAATTCGTGAAGATCTCCCTGAAGGCCAAGCTCCCTCTCCTTCCCTGCTGCCTTTAACAAGAGCTTCGGTACGTCAAGGTTTAAGGGTAGGTCATGGGTATTCAATATTTTCGGCTCAAACAATGATTTTGAAGAGAGGAAGTCAAATGTAGAAATTCTAACTAAGGTGGTACTAGAGTCTTTCTACAAAACCTATGGCTTTAGGATGTCGATAGGTAGGGGAAGTTTTTCTAAGGGTTTTATAGGGAGGCTAGTCAAAATTTTTAATTAGAAAAGAGGGAAGGAATAGACTTGTTCAACCCGAAGGTTGACAGCCCCCGATCAACTCAAGCAATCTTCCCTTTATCGGTTATGGTTTTTGGTGGGAGTTATAGGAAGGCTTAGGTTGGTTGCACAAAAATTAGATCAAATCAAACATGCAAGGCGATGCAAGGTGGATGAACAAAATGATATGACATGATATGCGGTGGTCTAAAACAAAAACAAATGTTAGACTAAATTAACTAGCCACAAGTTTAGAATTAAAGGATGGTGCCAACTTCATATATCTCTATAAAAAGAAACAAAAGAAAAAGACCCTAAACTCCAATAGGCACACAAAAAGGTCTACAAGGTTTTTGAGATCAAATAACAAAGTGCTCCCTCAATAGCAACTAAATTAAACAACATGGTGTTGCGGTATTTATTACAGCAATGGTACAATGTTACTTGATGGTTCGATTAAAAAGCACAATGTAGACGGTCATGTATATATATAAATAAAAGCCGGGTTGCCTCCTGCAAAGCGCTTCATTTAAAGTCATAGAGCTCGACTTTCTCACATACCTTCTTATTGTTGCGGAGCCATGATCCTTCATGTAAGATTTGAAGGTGTTCATGCATCCTTGATCCACTCTCCATGCTTGACACGATCACTTATGCTCGATGAAAGGCTTGCCCAATCGTCTCCTCACATTATCATCATTACCTTTTTCCGAGCCCTAGGGTTCGGAGTTGCCGATCCCCGGCAATGGCGTCCGAAAAAGGGGCTTGTTGACAGTTCAAAAGCGTGCTCGAGTTCACCGCAAGCCTACGGGTGACTTGGTGCCTTTTTCACCAAGGAGGGTCCTCCCTAGATTTGTCAATCCAAGGATCGGAAGCAAATTCTAGGATTCTCCATCTAACCTATTGATCTATCCTAACATGAAGCATTTATTGCATGAGAAGATAAACCTTAAACATATACAAGTTATAGCATATGGTTGATCGCATCCATGAACATCGACAAGGTAAGGAGCAAGCAAGGGAAACTAAGGCCTATCGTCTTCTAGTTGTAGTTCTAGCCAAATGAGCAAGTGCGACATGCATCTCATCCAAAGCCAACTTTAAACTACTATCCTCCGGTCCGATTCCGAAGACGCCTGCCTTTTGGAGCCACCGTCCTATCACAACGCACCCCTATTCGTGTGGGTAGCCTAGGGTGAGTTCAAAAAGAACAAGTTGAAAACGCTTCGTTGATCTGGTATGCACCTCTAGCCACCATGACTACAAGAGCACCCCAAGCAATCTATCTAGGATAGATTGAAGATGAAGCATAGCCAAGTGAGAGCAAAATCATAAAATTAGGAATCGAGTTGCTAAAAGATCAGATGACATGAAGTACTTTACTCACATAATAATATGTTTAGATCATCTCCACCGAGTACATACCATTGATGACCTAAACTAGCTCCGGAACTCCGCCATGGCTCAACCGTGCAAGGCAGCCATGGCGGCTAGGGTAGGCCTAGGCCATCTCGTAGACAACTTCGAGGACTCGCGGCGGCTGTTGTCGCTCTCTCTTAGGGTTCACCGAGTTCCTGTGGATGGATGCCGTCGAATTTTTGCAGCGAGACTATTAGTACCCCGAAGCAACCCTAGTCCAAAGGGGGGCTCGAACCGCCACGAAAATGGGCTGGGCCGGTCCGCATGGGCCGGCCGGCCCAGGCGCTTTTTGGTCTATTTAGGGCCCATCTTTCGCTGGCAGACTTCTCTTGCAATCGTGAGCTTTTGTCCTCAAGGTTGTGTGGCCTTTTGACGTCTTTATCTGTGTGAATAGTTAGGATGTCTTGACGTCCAAGCCTCTGTATATTCCGTCTGAGTCCCCAGAGTTTTGTGCCTTCACATTGTGGTCCTTGGGTCATTTGGAGTCATGTTCACCTCGAGTGTTGACTTGTATGGGGCTTCATGATCTTCTCGCAAAGTGCTCATTGAACTTCTCCCGGAAGTGCTCCCTTTAGTGCCTAAATCCTGCGTAAATGACATACTCCAAATACCACATTCACAAGTGAACTTGTTACATCATTAGTATGCCTAGTGGCGGGTTAGTTGCAAATCATAATCGAAACCGATGTATAACAAGTACTCTAGATTGACGGAAATTCGCCGTCAACAGAAGGCATGTGAGGAGAAGTCGGTGGAGAAGCCTAGTAAGGAGAAACCGGTTGAGAAGACGAGTGGAGAGAAACCAAGTGAGCAGCCTCAACCCAAGCCTAAGCCTAAGCTTGTGAGGTTCGATTGTGGCTATTGTGGGAGAGACGGTCATAAGGATGAGCTTTGCTTCAAGAGGAAGCGAGAGGAGAGAATGGCGAAGGAGTGGGCTAACAAGGACAAGTACCACCCTTTCAATGGTGTACTTGAGCCTCGTGTGAAAATGTCCAGGGCCAAGGCGAGTGTGAGGACAAATCTGGCATGGGGAGAGCGAAAGGCGGCTGGAGGTGTTGCTGGCCGAGCTACACTGGTCAGACCGGTGCGCCACACCAGTCAGACCGGTGCAGGTCTGGACAGGCAGAACATTGGGTTTCGTGCTCATACAAATGCTAGGTTTGGTTTTGGAGGTCGTGGTTCTGGTGGTTGGTCTAAAGAGTCTGCAAGTGGTCAGTTTGCTAGGCGTCTCCCCCTCATGTTCAATACGGGAATGTGAGGAGTCGTAGCTTTGAGTTGGAGAGGAGGGATGGTCCACGATTTTCCTTTCATGGTTTTGGTCCTCCTCCAGTTAGAGAGGGTTGGTTCCCTCATAGTGGTTACTATGGTGGTGTTCGTGGAGGTAGCTTTGGTAGGAAAGATGGTTTGTATTGTGCTAACCCCACTTTTGAGCAAATGGCTCGGCACTGGTTTTACTCTTTTGGTACTAACCCCAGTGCTAAGTTGTTTGTTCGCTCACGTGCTCGTTTT
Source organism: Cenchrus americanus (assembly GCA_947561735.1). NCBI lineage: Eukaryota > Viridiplantae > Streptophyta > Magnoliopsida > Poales > Poaceae > Cenchrus > Cenchrus americanus. Next base: position 124,021,566 of record OX387239.1, on the reverse strand, counting down.
TGAATTTAAGGAGGGAGACTTGAAGAATAATTGGTTGATTGACTCCGGTTGCTCGAGGCATATGACCGGAGACAAGGGGTGGTTCTCAAGTCTCGTCCCGGTGGTGACAAAGAGGTACATCATTTTTGGTGACAATGAGCGAGGGCGTCCATTGTTAGAAGCCGAGATTAAGGTGAGTGACAAGATCATTCTTAGGCGTGTTGCTCTTGTTCAGTCGCTTGGATACAATTTGCTTTCTGTGTCCCAGCTATTGGATGAGGGTTTTGAGGTGTTTTTTCAGCCTGGTGATTCTCGGATTTTGGACTCTCGAGGGGACCTTGTCTGTATGGTCATTCCCGAGGGTCAGGTGTTTCGAGCTGATTTTTCTCAGTCTTCTAGTGTTCAGCATTGTTTCTTGGCTGGTTCTTCGAGTGAGTTGTGGAAGTAGCATAGGAAGTTAGGTCACTTGAGCTTTGACCATTTGTCTCGCTTGAGTAAACTCAATTTGGTCCTAGGATTTCCACGTTTGAAGCTTGAGAAAGAGTTGTTTTGTGTGCCATGTAGGCATGCCAAGATGGTAGCCTCTTCTCACCCGCCTATCCCCGATGTGATGACTAGGCGCCCATGCGAGCTTCTCCATATTGACCTTGTTAGCCCAGCTCGTGTGCGATCTGTGGGTGGGAAGTGTTACGTCCTTGTTGTGGTGGCCAACTACTCTCGGTACGTGTGGGTGTTCTTTCTTGAGGAGAAAGGGGATACATTTGGTTTTGTTCGAGATCTTGTCTTGAGGTTGAGGAACGAGAGGTACGAAGATGCCATACGAGCTATCTGTAGTGATAATAGCTCGGAATTAAGAAACTCTCATCTCGAAACCTTTTACCATGACTTGGGTCTTGAACATCAGTTTTCGAGTCCGTATACACCTCCTTTAGAATGGTGTTGTGGAAAGGAAAAACAGAACTTTGTGTGAGATGGCTCGGACGATGCTTGATGAGCATAGGACTCCAAGAAGGTTCTAGGTTGAGGCGGTGAATACCGCGTGCTATGTGTCGAACAGGATCTACCTCCGAGTGCATAAGAAGAAAACTTGGTATGAGTTGATGCACGGTCGCACACCCAAGGCGAGTCACTTTCATGTCTTTGGTTGCAAGTGCTTTATTCTAAAGAAAGGGAAGAAATTGGACAAATTTGAGGCTAGGTCGGTCGATGGTATTTTCTTTGGTTATGCATCTCACTCTAGAGCATATCGTGTGCTAAATTTTGAAATTAACCAAATCGTGGAGGCTTGCGGGGTAACCTTCCACGAGACGCAACCACGTAGTCAGCTTGTCTTTGAGTGTGCAGGTGATGATGAACTTGGCGAGGAGATCTTTCAGGAGTAAGAGCATAAACATGCAGACGATGAAGATGGCAGTGTGGTGCCCGTGGTTGAGCATGTACCTACTACTTCGACTACGGTGATGGACGACCCCTCTCCCACACCTATGATGACAAACCAAGATCAAGGAGAAGCTGCTATTGAGGAGGAGGTAGCATCAAGGCGAGAACCTCCCCGGCGAGTACAAGTGGATCACCCAGCTTCAAGGATCATCAGCGACATGAATGAACGTACTACACGATCGAGGGTTCAGAACAATTCTCATTTCGCTCATGTTTCTTTTGTTGCCACCTTTGAACCCAAAGACATTGGACACGCACTATCTGATCATAATTGTGTTAATTCGATGCATGAGGAGTTGGAGAACTTTGAAAGAAATCATGTTTGGGAATTGGTTGACTCTCCCCCAGGGTGTGAGCCAATTGGGACAAAATGGGTGTGGAAGAACAAAGAGGGAGAGAAAGGTGAAGTGGTGAGAAACAAGTCAAGGCTTGTTGCTTAGAGGTTCATTTAGAAGGAGGGGATCAACTACGAGGAGACATTTGCTCTTGTAGCTCGTTTGGAGGCGATTAGGATCCTCCTAGCCTTTTCCGTGGCTAAAGGGTTCAAGTTGCACCAGATGGATGTGAAGAGTGCCTTCTTAGAGGGTGTGTTGGAGGAAGAAGTGTATGTGAGACAGCCACCGGGGTTTGAGAGTGAGAAGTACCCCCACCGGGTGTACAAGTTGAGGAAGGCGCTGTATGGGTTGACGTAGGCGCCTAGAGCTTGGTATGGTAGGTTGAGGGGGTTCCTGTTAGAGAGAGGGTTCGAGATGGGAAAGGTCGATCTGACCTTGTTTTTACTCAGGCAGGGCAGAGATATCCTGATTGTGCAGGTGTACGTGGATGATACTGTCTTTGGTGGCTCTTCTAACTCTGTTGTTGCAAGGTTTGCAGAGGATATGAGCAGGGAATTTGAGATGAGCATGATGGGTGAGTTGCAGTTCTTCATCGGGCTGCAAATCAAGCAATCAAAGGAAGGAACATTTGTGCACCAAGCTAAGTACACCAAGTACATTGTGCGGAAGTTCAAGATGGAGGATTCCAAGGCAATGGCGACGCCTATGATTACGACTACAGCTCTTGATGCAAATGAGGAAGGTGAACACGTGGACCAGAACGAGTACCGCAGCATGATCGGGTCACTCCTCTACTTGACAGCGACGAGGTCGAACATCCAGTTCTCGGTATGTCTGTGCGCTCGTTTTCAAGCGTCTCCGAGGACTTCGCATCGGCAATCGGTGAAACGAATTTTCAGGTACTTGCGTCACACTCCCGACTTTAGCCTTTGGTACACCGCATCTTCTTCTTTGGCGCTTCATGGTTTTTCAGATGCGGATTTTGCCGGGTGTCGGTTGGATAGGAAGTCCACTTCTGGGACTTGCTAGTTTTTGGGATCTTCTTTGGTGTCTTGGTCTTCCCGCAAACAGTCAAGTGTTGCTCAATCCACTACCGAGGCAGAGTATGTTGCCGCAACTAGTTGTTGCTCTCAGCTCCTTCGGATCACATACACCATGAGTGACTTTGGTGAGGAGTTTACCCATGTTCCACTTCAAGTTCAATGTGACAGCACCAGTGCCATAAGTGTTGCAAGGAATCCAGTGCTCCATTCCAAAACCAAGCACATAGAGATGAGGTATCATTTTCTGAGAGACAATGTACGGAAATGGAAGATAACCTTGATCCATGTACCCACATATGACCAACTAGACGATATTTTCACCAAACCCTTAGATCAAACAACTTTCACTCGTTTGCGGGGGGAGTTTGGTGTGTGTTTTATTTTTTGAGTTGGGTGTGTGGGTGCTTCTTTGTAGAATATGTATACCTTCATGTCGTGCATTTCTTGCATTTGGCATGGCATATGTAACATGCTGTATAGGCATCCTTGTATCTAATATTGCATGCATTTTGTATCATATGCATTGGTTAGGAAAAGCTTCTCCTATATACAATGTTCACCATGGAGTGATATTCATGTCTTTGTGAGCTTGTTTGGTATGATATGGTTAGTTTGGCTTAACTCTTGATAATCTTTGAAGGACCGATACGGCGAACCAGAGAGGGGGGGAGTGAATGGGAGCCGATAAAAATTCTTCTCGAAGGAGATGAAAACTCCAACAAGACGAACACGGCTTCCAACACACGTCTCCGACTCACTACCAAGGTTGGTCAAGCCCACGTAGCCACTGGAGTGCCACTGGACCTAGGAACCAACACACCACCTTCCGACCCGAGAAACGCAAGCGAAAAAACCAAGCCTCGAGTCTACAGACCCACACCGGTCAGACCGGTGAGCACCACCGGTCAGACCGGTCCCTGCTGGTGAAACTGAGCGACTTTCACTAAGTGGCTCTACACCGGTCAGACCGGTGAGACACACCGGTCAGACCGGTGGCAGCCTGAAAGCCCCCAAGGCACCAAACAGGCCAACCAACCACCAAACGGACCCAAACTCGAAACAGCAGCAACACGGGACAACAACGAACACACCAAGACGTTCACCCGAGCAAAAACCCACAAGGGCTCGCACCGGTCAGACCGGTCAAGAGCACCGGTCAGACCGGTGTAGCCTGGGCAGCTCGGGATGAACAGCACCCGCGGGTCAACTCCCCCAAATCCAAATCTCGATCTCCCGAATCGCTCCACGGACTTGAACAAGACTTTGGGGATATCAAGAACACCTCATGAGGAGTTCATAGCCAAGTTTAATCCCACAAAAACTCGTCCAAAAAGGAGGAATCAAAGAAATCCCGCCGAGAGCACCTCCAACCCAAGAACTCAAGAAACCCCCAAAATCGAGCACCTTTACTCACGGATTTGGGAGGGGAATCACAGCCCAAAGAACCACGAGGGGTTCCCACAAATTTCCCCCATCAAATCCCCAAGAGAAAAGCCCCGAAAACAACCCAAAGAAATCACCGAGAGAGGGCTCCGAAAATCACCACCAAGAACAACCGGGGAAAACACATCCAAACCTTGAGGAACCACGCCGAATCATCTATACATGAAACAAAGGTTCGTACAAGGTCTAGCAAGCCGCCCGATCATCCATCCCTCTCTACAAGATCTCTCCGTGAAGCTCTCTTGCTAGTCCTAAGGAAAACCTAGAGAAAATAGGTGGAAAATAGGAAAACTAATGAGCTAGGGTTCCAAGAGTTGGCTGCCAACCTCTCACCTCTTGGGTTATATAGGCGGCAACCGAATGTCTAGAATGCCCCTCTCTACTAACTAGGGATACAAGCCCCTCAAGGGCGGATTTGGAATTCTTGATGTCTTCACCATCGGACGAATGCCGGCGACCGCACCCTCGCGTAGCCTCGACGCAAGCCATGCGATCCCGACGCGTGTCCTCCGCTTCGAAGATTCGGACCGCGTCGTCGCACACCGGTCGACCGGTGCTCCTCACCGGTCGGACCGGTCCCCACCGGTCCGGACCCACCGGTCGACCGGTGCGGTGCCGCCTTGCACCTCCGTCTTCGGTTCTCCGGTCTTGGCTTTGTGGATCAACCAAGGAACCCGGTGGTTTTCCCGGTGAACCACCGGAAACCCCGCGAACTCGGTGTAGCCTCCGCCAATCTCCACTCATGACTTGGCTCCCACGTAGTCCCGGCTCGACCTTGGTTTTGAGGCTCAACCAAGAAACCGTCCACGACTTCATCTTGCTTGTTCATGCCACCATGCGGCCCGCACTTGACCCCGCCGGCTACCGGGTCCCTCGAACCAAGCCTACTTGTCTTCTCCACACCCGGAGGCCTCACCGCGACGACCTTTCGCGCTTGTTCTTCACCCGCACCAACACGAGTCAAGCCGCAACCCGCACCCGCAATACTTAGCCAAGAATCAGTCCACACAACGTTGTCAATCACTCATCACACAAGGAAGCGACCATCCACCGGTCCTCGAACCACACATGGTCTTCAATCTCCCCCTTGATGAGTGCATTGACAACACCCACATGAAAGTAACAGGAGAGAAAAGAAAAAGAACAGAAACGAACAAAAAGAAACTCCAACAAGCGATTGAAAGCCAAACAAAGGCAAAGAGCAAGATCACTTGAAGGAAACAAGCCTCGGACCCCTTAGGCAAGGGCAACGGCTCGACACATCCGAGACAAAGCAAAGCTCAAGCAAAGAGCACCAACCACCGAAACACAGCTCGAAAACTCTCAAAGAACTCCCCCTGCACACATGCAAACTCCCACTGTACCAATGCAACTCCCCCTGGACGAATGCATGCAAGAAACCACATGAAACAGGACAGTACCGCAAAGACTTTCGGCTCACACCGGTCGGACCGGTCATCACCACCGGTCAGACCGGTGCCTAACATATGTACAGGACCAGCACTCACACCGGTCGGACCGGTGCTCTTCACCGGTCGGACCGGTGTACAACGAGACCCGAAATGGCTCGAAACCACCTGAAAACCTTCTAAATGCGCCCGGTAAGCCATTTCAAGCTCAAACTTCTCCCCCTTGTTGGCAATGCATGAATCAAGCCAAAAATGCAAAACTTTCAACCTAGAGCTTCTCAAATATACAAAATTCAACAAGGAGTGCTGCACATGTCCAAATGAGCAAGTTAGATACTCTACGGCTTCGTATCGATCTCAACTACATGATCACCAAGTTTCACAACCATTGGACGAAGCTAAGATTGATTTTGGCAATTTTGCGAGAAACTTGCCTCTCATGAGCAAAGTCCTAAACATGATCAAAGCATATCAAAATGGCAAAGCCACACAAACTTCATGCTAGGACAGCCATTCTAATCATAAGACCATCACAAACACCCACAAGCACCTCATGTCATGTCAAAGTCACCGAGCCATGTGCCTACTTCTATTTATGAGACTTCTCATTGGTAGGCATCATGCAACGGTTTAGCACCCAAAGCAAATTAAATTCAGCACATATGACATGGGAGCATATTTCCAAGCATTTTTCATTTCATTTTCAGATTTGTAAATGGTACATGAAATGTCTTTGCGACAAAAAGGAACTTATGCCCCTCCACAAGATAGAACAAGAGGGCTAAACATTCATGATGGCAAATGAGCCTTTGGCCCCATATGATCAATAAACTAGCTATCCAACCACAAATTGAGCATAGCAAAGCCACAAAAACATGTCAAGAGCATGTAAAGGCATTTACACATGAGAGAGCATACATGTGACATTTTTCAAAAGCATAGCTATCAACCATGGATTATTCATCAAGATCATCAAGAGCTAAGCTGAACTAACCATAGCATACCAAACAAGCTTACAAAGACATATATCTCATTCCATGGTGAATAATGTATATGAGAGAAGCTTTTCCTATCCAATGCATATGATACAAAATGCATGCAATCTAAGATACAAGGATGCCTATACAACATGCTACATATGCCATGCCAAATGCAAGAAATGCACAAACCGGCTCCTCGAGGGGAGGCAAAACGGGCTCGACACCACCGGCAAAAGAGAGCTCCCACACACCCAACTCAAGAAATCAAACACACACCAAGTTCCCCCCCGCAAACGAGTGAAAGTTGCTTGATCTAGGGGTTTGGTGAAAATATCGGCTAGTTGGTGATGTGTGGGTACATGGATCAAGGCTATCTTTCCTTTCTCAACATTGTCTCTCAGAAAATGATACCTCACTTCTATGTGCTTGGTTTTGGAATGGAGCACTAGGTTCTTTGCAACACTTATGGCACTGGTGCTATCACATTGAAGTGGGACATGGGTATACTCCTCACCAAAGTCACTCATGGTGTAGGTGATCCAAAGGAGCTGAGAGCAACAACTAGCAGCGGCAACATACTCGGCCTCGGTCGTGGATTGAGCTACGCTTGACTGCTTGCGGGAAGACCAAGACACCAAAGAAGAACCCAAAAGCGGCAAGTCCCGAAGTGGACTTCCTATCCAACCGACACCCGGCAAAATCCGCGTCTGAAAAACCATGAAGCGCCAAAGAAGAGGACGCGGAGTACCAAAGGCCGAAGTCGGGAGTGTGACGCAAGTACACGAAAATTCGCTTCACCGCTTGCCGATGCGAAGTCCTCGGAGACGCTTGAAAACAAGCGCACAGACACACCGAGAACTGTATGTCCGGCCTCGTCGCCGTCAAGTAGAGGAGTGACCCGATCATGCTCCGGTACTCCTTCCGGTCCACGTGTTCACCTTCCTCGTCCGCATCAAGAGCCGTAGTCGTACTCATCGGCGTCGTCATAGCCTTGGAGTCCTCCATCTTGAACTTCCTCACAATGTCCTTGGTGTACTTAGCCCGGTGCACAAATGTTCCTTCCTTTGATTGCTTGATTTGTAGCCCGAGGAAGAACCGCAACTCACCCATCATGCTCATCTCAAACTCCCCGCTCATATCATCCGCAAACCTCGCAACAAGAGAGTTAGACGAGCCACCAAAGACAATATCATCCACGTACACCCCGCACAATCGGGATATCTCTCGCCCCGCCTCGGCAAAAACAAGGTCCGATCGACCTTCCCCATCTCAAAACCTCTCTCAAACAAGAACCCCCTCAACCTCGCCATACCAAGCTCTAGGCGCTCGCTTCAACCCATACGGCGCCTTCCTCAACTTGTACACCCGGTGGGGGTACTTCTCACTCTCAAACCCCGGAGGCTGCCTCACATACACTTCTTCCTCCAACACTCCATTCAGAAAAGCACTCTTCACATCCATTTGGTGCAACTTGAACCCTTTAGCCACAGAAAAGGCTAGAAGAATCCTAATCGCCTCCAAACGGGCTACGGGAGCAAAGGTCTCCTCGTAGTCGATCCCCTCCTTCTGACTGAACCCTTGAGCAACAAGTCTCGACTTGTTCCTCACAACCTCACCCTTCTCTCCCTCTTTGTTTTTCCACACCCACTTTGTACCAATCGGCTTACACCCTGGGGGAGGGTCAACCAACTCCCACACCTGATTCCTCTCAAAGTTCTCCAACTCCTCATGCATCGAGTTAACCCAATTGTTTTCAGATAGTGCGTGTCCAATGTCTTTGGGCTCGAAAGAAGCAACAAACGCAGCATGAGCAAAATGGGAATTGTTTCGAACCCTCGACCGTGTAGTGCGTTCATTCATGTCGCCGATGATCCTCGAAGCTGGGTGATCCACTTGAACTCGCCGGGGATGTTCTCGCCTCGAAGCTACCTCCCCCTCAACATCAGCTTCTCCTCGTTCTTGATTTGTCGTCGTAGGTGTAGCGAGAGGGTCCATCCATCATCGTAGTCGAAGTAGTGGGTACATGTTCAGCGGGGGCACCGCACCACCATCCTCATCATCACCATGTTCATGCTCCTCCTCTCGAAAGATCTTCTCGCCAAACTCATCATCACCGCACACTCAAAGACAAGGCGACTACGTGGCTCTGTCTCGTCGAAGGTTACCTCGCAAGTCTCCACGATTTGGTTAGTTTCAAGATTGAGCACACGATATGTTCTAGAATGAGATGCATAACCAAAGAAAATGCCATCGACGGACCTAGCCTCAAACTTATCCAACTTCCTCGCCTTTCTTCGAATGAAACACTTGCAACCAAAGACATGGAAGTGACTCACCTTGGGTGTGCGACCATGCATCAACTCATAGCATGTCTTCTTCTTGTGCACTCGAGGTATATCCTCGTTCGACACATAGCATGCGGTATTCACCGCCTCGGCCCAATACCTCCTCGGAGTCCTATGCTCATCAAGCATCGTCCGAGCCATCTCGCACAAGGTCCTGTTCTTCCTTTCCACAACACCATTACGGGGAGGCGTATACGGACTCGAAAACGGTGCTCAAGACCCAAGTCATGACAAAAGGTTTCAAAATGAGAGTTCCCGAATTCCGTGCCATTATCACTTGCGGATAGCTCGTATGGCATCTCCGTGCCTCTCGTTCCTCAACCTCAAGACTAGATCTCGAACAAAACCAAACGTCTCCCCCTTATCCTCGAGAAAGAACACCCACGCATACCGAGAATAGTCGTCCACCACAACAAGGACATACCACTTCCCACCCGCGATCGCACACGAGCCGGGCCAACAAGGTCCATATGGAGTAGCTCGCATGGACGCTCAGTCATCACATCGGTGAGAGGCGGGTGAGAAGAGGCCACCATCTTGGCATGCCTACACGGAGCACAAACCAACTCTTTCTCAAGCCTCAACCGTGGCAATCCTCGGACCAAATTGAGTTTACTCAAGCGTGACAAAAGGTCAAAGCTCAAGTGACCCAACTTCCTATGCCACTTCCACAACTCACTCGAAGAACCAGCCAAGAAACAACGCTCCACACCCGAAGACGAGAAAAATCAGCACGAAACACCCGACCCTCGGGAACGACCATACGGACAAGGTCCCCTCGAGAGTCCACAATCCGAGAACCACCGGGCCGAAACAACACCTCAAAACCCTCATCCAACAAGCCGGGACACGGAAAGCAAATTGTACCCCAGCGATTGAACAAGAGCAACACGCCTCAGAGTGATCTTGTCACTCACTTTTATCCCACCTTATGAAAGCACACGCCCACGCCCATTGTCCCCAAAGGTGATGTACCTCTTCGTCACCACCGGGACGAGACTTGAGAACCACCCCCTGTCTCCGGTCATATGCCTCGAGCAACCGGAGTCAATCAACCAAATGTTCTTCAAGTCTCCCACCTGAAAATCAAAAATAGGCACGTGAGCGAACAAACGACTCAGCACTGGGGTTAGTACCAAAGGAGGAAAACCAGTGCCGAGCCATTTGCTCGAAAGTGGGGTTAGCACCAACCAAAGCATCTCTCCTACCAAAGCTACCTCCACGAACACCACCACGGTAACCACCCTGAGGGTACCACCCCTCTCTGCCTGGACGAGGACCAAAACCACGCAAGAAAGCCCGTGGAACATCCTTCCTCTCCAACTCAACGCCACGACTCCTCCAATCCCCGTGTTGAGCACGAGGAGGAGAACGCCTAGCAAACTGACCACCTGCACTCTTTCCAGCCCAACCACCAGAACCACGACCACCAGAAACAACCCTCGCACCTGTACGCGCTCGAAACCCGAACAGTCGTCTGTGCCCGCACCGGCTCGACCGGTGCCCCACACCGTCCGACCGGTGTGGCACAGGCAACCGCACCACCTGCAGCCTTCTTCTCTCCCCAAGCCCGAACTCGTCCTCACAATAGCCTTGCCCCCGGGCATCCGCATACGAGGCTCAAGTACACCATCGGAAGGGTGGTACTTGTCCTTGTTAGCCCACTCCTTCTCCATTCTCTCCTCTCGCTTCCTCTTGAAGCAAAACTCCTCCTTATGGCCATCTCTCCCACAATAGCCACAATGGAACCTCACAAGCTTAGGCTTAGGCTTGGGATGTGGTCGCTCACTTGGTTTCTCTCCACTCAAACCCTCCACCGGTTTCTCACCACTAGCCTTCTCACTTTCCTTCCCAAAGAACACTTTCCCCGAAGTGCTCACAAACTTGATAGGCTTTTGTAGGTCATTTGTGGGTGTAGGAAACACGGGTGGAGCCGGGGTTGTGTCTAGTCGGTTCCTTAGATGGTTAGGTTTTGGTGGGAAATCATTCTTGTGGTGGGTTTTTGGTGGCTCCGGGATATTCTCTCCACTTCCCTCACCAACCTTGTTTGCCCCAAGCCCCTCACCATCTTGCCTCTTAAAGGCCTCAATCATCATCCTCAACTGAGGCTCATGACCGGACAACCAACCCATCAACTTCCTCAAATCATCGTTCTCATCCTGCAAACGATCAACATAATGTGCAAGCTCCAAATTTTTCAATGCATGCATTTCACAGGTAGAGCAAGATGTAGGCATGGGTTCCTTCAATTTAGCCTCGAGCGAACTAGTGTAAGCATGCATCTCATCAATTTTAGCATGCAAAACGGGGGCAAGAAGTGCAAGCACCTAGCAAAGCGAGGTCTAGACTTAAGCTCGGCCACTTCAACCCTAAGCACATCTAGTTCCTCACACTTGGAGGCATGCTTCTCCTTAAACAAAGCAAGATCGGCAAGGAATATGGAGCAATCAGCACAATCATTCTCATCGAAACAACGGGGCTAGCCTTAAGCGAATCAATCTCAAGCTTGCTATCAAGCACTCCGTGTCTCTAGCTCGGCCACTCTAGTCCTAGCATCCTCGAGTGCAGCCCTAAGCTCTTTCCTCATTTTCTTGGCCTCTCTAAGCATGTCATCACGATTATCAAGCAAAGAGCCAAGCCTCTCATTCTCCTGGCGCAAGAAGGGAAGCTCATCACGCGCCTCGTCGTCGGACTCAGAGTCCGAGTCGCTCTGTGTGCTCTTCTTGCTGCCGGAGCTCAACGCCATGGTGCGAAGGCCGTCTCTCGCGAGCGGCTCGGCCCCCTCGGGTTCTTGGACGACCTCTTGTTCTTGCGGCGATCTCCCTCGTCGTCCACCGCCGCTCGAGCTCGAGGTGGAGTACGCGGAACTGGAGTCGACGTCGCTCGCTCCAACCATCGCTCGGGCCTTGCCTCGGCCCTCCTTCTTCCTCGATCGTCGCTCGTCCTTGTACTTGTTCTTGTGCTTGCTCTTGTGGTCGCGCCTCGAACGGTACTTGTCGTCGTTCTTCCTCGGCTTGTGCTTGTAGCTGTCCTTGTTCTCGGCCTTCTCCGGGCAGTCGGCGACGAAGTGTCCCGGCTTGCCGCACTGGAAGCAGTCCTCGTGTTCCTCCTCATGTTCACGCGGTTCTCGTGCGGCCTCTCGAACCGCCTCGTCAACGCCGCCAGCTCATCCTCTCCAAGGTCATCAAACTCCTCATCTGGCATAGACATCAAAGAGGAAAACGAGAACATCCTTGTGGATGGGTTAGAGTTAGTCTTTCCTTTGGAACCACCAACGAGGGCAAGACTATGGGAATCGATCGGTCCCTCGAGCTTGGCAGTCATGCCCCTATCCACCTCAGCCGACTTGAGCTTTGAGAACAGCTCGTTCACCGTCAGAGTATCATACCTCTCCGACTCGACTATGGCCTCGAACTTTCCGCCCCATATCGTACGATCCAAAGAGTGTAAGAGATTGACCGCTCTATCATGATCATCGTATGGGAGCACGTCCACATTGGCCCTCATGTTGTTCACCACCACCGTGAACCTCTGAAACAAGGCATCGATGGACTCACCGGGAGATGAGTGAAGTTCTCGTACTCTCTCCGTAGGTCGCATACAACCGTGCCTCGAACCCGGGGCATTACTAACATGAGCCTCCTTCGAAGCACCGCCCAAATCCTACAAGCCAAGTGCTCGGTGTGCACCCGATCGAACTCGGGGCCGACACAAAGCACGAAACAAGTAGTCGACCGCCTTATTGTTGGCGTCGAATCCGTCCCTCGACCCCGGAGCAAGGAAATCCATCGGTGGACATAGCCCTGTGTCCACCGTGACATCCCAAAACGGTCGACCCTTTCCGCGGAGGAACGCACCCATCCGCTTGCTCCACATCCGGTAGTTCTTGCCATCGAAGTGTGGAGGACCCGAACCCCGTTCTCCGGTACGCCATCCTTGGATCTTAGACCGGTTAGAGTCAACAAAGACCCGAACCGGCTCGATACCACTTGAAGGACCGATACGGCGAACCGAGAGGGGGGGGAGTGAATGGGAGCCGATAAAAATTCTTCTCGAAGGAGATGAAAACTCCAACAAGACGAACGCGGCTTCCAACACACGTCTCCGACTCACTACCAAGGTTGGTCAAGCCCACGTAGCCACCGGAGTGCCACCGGACCTAGGAACCAACACACCACCTTCCGACCCGAGAAACGTAGCGGAAAAACCAAGCCTCGAGTCTACGGAGACCCACACCGGTCGGACCGGTGAGCACCACCGGTCGGACCGGTCCCCGCCGGTGAACCGAGCGACTTTCACTAAGTGGCTCTACACCGGTCGGACCGGTGAGACACACCGGTCGACCGGTGGCGACACGAAAGCCCCCAAGGCACCAAACAGGCCAACCAACCACCAAACGGACCCAAACTCGAAACAGCAGCAACACGGGACAACAACGAACACACCAAGACGTTCACCCGAGCAAAAACCACAAGGGCTCGCACCGGTCAGACCGGTCAAGAGCACCGGTCAGACCGGTGTAGCCTGGGCAGCTCGGGATGAACAGCACCCGCGGGTCAACTCCCCCAAATCCAAATCTCGATCTCCCGAATCGCTCCACGGACTTGAACAAGACTTTGGGGATATCAAGAACACCTCATGAGGAGTTCATAGCCAAGTTTAATCCCACAAAAACTCGTCCAAAAAGGAGGAATCAAAGAAATCCCGCCGAGAGCACCTCCAACCCAAGAACTCAAGAAACCCCCAAAATCGAGCACCTTTACTCACGGATTTGGGAGGGGAATCACAGCCCAAAGAACCACGAGGGGTTCCCACAAATTTCCCCCATCAAATCCCCAAGAGAAAAGCCCCGAAAACAACCCAAAGAAATCACCGAGAGAGGGCTCCGAAAATCACCACCAAGAACAACCGGGGAAAACACATCCAAACCTTGAGGAACCACGCCGAATCATCTATACATGAAACAAAGGTTCGTACAAGGTCTAGCAAGCCGCCCGATCATCCATCCCTCTATACAAGATCTCTCCGTGAAGCTCTCTTGCTAGTCCTAAGGAAAACCTAGAGAAAAATAGGTGGAAAATAGGAAAACTAATGAGCTAGGGTTCCAAGAGTTGGCTGCCAACCTCTCACCTCTTGGGTTATATAGGCGGCAACCGAATGTCTAGAATGCCCCTCTCTACTAACTAGGGATACAAGCCCCTCAAGGGCGGATTTGGAATTCTTGATGTCTTCACCATCGGACGAATGCCCGGCGACCGCACCCTGCGTAGCCTCGACGCAAGCCATGCGATCCCGACGCGTGTCCTCCGCTTCGAAGATTCCGGACTACGTCGTCGCACACCGGTCAGACCGGTGCTCCTCACCGGTCAGACCGGTCCCCACCGGTCAGACCCACCGGTCAGACCGGTCTGGTGCTGCTGCACCTCCGTCTTCGGTTCTCCGGTCTTGGCTTTGTGGATCAACCAAGGAACCCAGTGGTTTTCTGGTGAACCACCGGAAACCCCGCGAACTCGGTGTAGCCTCCGCCAATCTCCACTCATGACTTGGCTCCCACGTAGTCCCGGCTCGACCTTGGTTTTGAGGCTCAACCAAGAAACCGTCCACGACTTCATCTTGCTGTTCATGCCACCATGCGGCCCGCACTTGACCCCGCTGGCCACCGGGTCCCTCGAACCAAGCCTACTTGTCTTCTCCACACCTGGAGGCCTCACCGGCGACGACCTTTCGCACTTGTTATTCACCTGCACCAACACGAGTCAAGCCGCAACCTGCACCTGCAATACTTAGCCAAGAATCAGTCCACACAACGTTGTCAATCACTCATCACACAAGGAAGCGACCATCCACCGGTCCTCGAACCACACATGGTCCTCAATCTTGGTTTATATCCATGGTTAATGGCTACATTTTTGAAAAATGTTATGTGTATGCTCTCTTGTGAGTAAATGCCTTTATATGATCTTGACATGTTTTAGTGGTTTGGCTATGCTTAATTTGTGGTTGGATACCTTATTTTGATCATATGGGGCCAAAGGCTCATTTGCCATCATGAATGTTTAGCCCCCATGCTTTATCTTGTGGAGGGGCATAAGTTCCTTTTTGTCACAAAAACATTTCATGTACCAAATATGAATCTGAAAATGAAATGTAAATTGCTTGGAAAATATGCTCCCATGTCATATGTGCTAAATTTAATTTGCTTTTGGTGCTAAACTGTTGCATGATGCCTGCCAATGAGAAGTCTCATATATAGAAGTAGGCACATGGCTCGGTGGCTTTGACATGACATGAGGTGCTTGCAGGTGTTTGTGATGGTCTTTTGATTAGAATGGTCGTCCTAGCATGAAGTTTATGTGGCTTTGCCATTTTAACATGTTTTCTTCATGTTTAGGACTTTTCTCATGAGAGGGTAAATTTTCGCAAAATTGCTCAATTCTATCTTAGCTTCATCCAATGGTTCTGAAACTTGGTGATCATGTAGTTGATGTCCATACGAAGCTATAGAGTATCTAACTTGCTCATTTGGATATTTGTAGCATCCTATGTTGAATTTTGTCTATTTGAGAAACTCTAGGTTGAATTTTTGGCATTTTTGGCTTGATTCATGCATTGTCAACAAGGGGAGAAGTTGAGCTTGAAATGGCTTGCTGCACGCATTTAGAAGGTTTCCAAGTGGTTTCGAGCTATTTTTGAGCTCTAGCAGTTCCCAGGTGGCATCGGCCTGACCGGTGAGGGGCACTGGTCTGACCGGTGCAGTTCCTAGGTGCTGGGCGATCTTGTCCACCGGTCTGACCGCTGAGGGTGACCGGTCTAACCGGTGAGAGCTGAGCTGTTGCAGCTGCTCTGTTTCGGGTGGTGTTTTGCATGCATTCATCCAGGGGGAGTTACATTGGTTCAGGGGAGCTTGCATGTGTGCAGGGGGAGCTCTTTGTGGGTTTTGAGCTTTGGTTTGGTGGTTTGCGCTCTTTGCTTGAGCATAGTTTTGTCTCAGATGTGTCGAGTCGTTGCCCTTGCCTAAGGGATCCGAGACTTGTCTTCTTCATGTGGTCATGCTCTTTGCCTTTCTTTGGCTTTCGATCGCTTGTTGAAGTTTCTTTTCGTCCGTTTCTTTTCTTTTTCTTTTCTCTCAGGTTACTATATGTGTGTGTTGTCAATGCACTCACCAAGGAGGCGATTGAGGACCATGTGTGGTTCGAGGACCGGTGGATGGTCGCTTCCTGGTGTGATGCAGCAGCTCCATTCCGGTTTGACCGGTGGGTCTGACCCGTCTGACCGGTGGGTACCAGTCTGACCGGTGAGAAGCACCAGTCTGACCGGTGTGCGACGACACAGTCCGGAGACTTCAAAGCGGAGGACACACGTCGAGATCGCAAGGCTTGCGTTGAGGCTAAGCAAATTTGCAGTCGCTGGGCATCCGTCCGATGGAGCGACGACAAAGATTTCCAAATTCGCCCTCGAGGGGCATGTACCCTAATTATCCAGTAAGGGTATTTAGACTTTTGGTAGCCTCCATATAACGCAAGAGTTGAGAGGATGGCAGCCATCTGTTGGAACCCTAGCTCATTTGGTTTCCCTATTTTCCTTAAGATTTCTATAGGACTAGCTTGAGAGCTTCATGGTGAGATCTTGTGAGAGGGATGGATGATCAGGCGGCAAGCTAGACCTTGTATGAACCACTTTGTGATGTATAGATGATTCGACGTGGTTCCTCAAGGCTTGGATGTGTTGTCCCCGTTCGTTCTTTTTGGTGATTTTCGGAGCCCTTTCTTGGCGATTTTCATGGAGCGATTTCGGGACCTTTCTCTTGGTGATTTGGTGGGGGATGTATGCATGAACCCTTCGTGGTCTTTTCCCTTTTGATTCCCCTCCCAAATCCGTGAGCAAAGGGTCTCGATTTTGGGGTTTTCGGTGTTCTTCGGTTAGAGGAGTTCTTAGCACGATTTCTTTGATTTCTCTTAATTTGGCAAGTCTTGGTAGACAAAAACTTGGCTATGGATTACCCATGAGGTGTTCCTACTATCCCCAAAGTCTTGTGCAAATCTGTGGAGCGATTCGGAAGATCGGGAATTGGACTTGGAGGATATGACCCGCAGGTGTTGTTCATCCCGTGAACCCAGGCCACAACAGTCTGACCGGTGCCTCTCACCGGTCTGACCAGTGCAGACCCTAGTAGGGTTTTTACTCGGGTCAATGTTTGGGTGAGTTCGCTATTGTCTAGTGTTGTTGTTGTTTCGAGTTTGGATCAATTTGGAGCTCGGTAGGCCTGTTTGGTCGATTTGGGGTTTCCTGGCTTGAACCGGTCTAACCGGTGAGCTACACTGGCCTGACCGGTGTAGGGGCTGTTCTCTGGAAATTTCCAGGTTTCACCAGCAGGGACCGGTCTGACGAGTGGTGCTCACCGGCCTGACTGGTGTAGGTCAGTGAGGCTCGAGTTTGGTTTCCGCTGCGTTCTCTGGTCCGTGAAGTTGGTTGTTGGTTCCTAGGGCCAGTAGCACTTTAGTGGTTGTATGGTCTTGGCAAACTTGGGTAGTGAGTAGGAGACGTGTGTTGGAAGCTGTGTTCATCTTGTTGGAGTCTCTATCTCCTTCGAGAAGAATTTTTATCAGCTCCAATTCACTCCCCCCTCTCTGGTTAACCATTTCGGTCCTTCAAGTAGTATCAGAGCCTATGAAAATGGGCCCACGCGCTGAACCGACCTCACTTACCTGTAAAAGGAGCCTCACACCCACTGGATTGAACACACACCGTAGGAACATCTCATTTCCACTCTTTTGTTACTTAGAGTAGGATTAGTGTAGCTTGGGAGTTGAGCAAGTCTCAGGGTTTCAGAGGAGTCTTCTTCAGAGTTCTGGTATTGCTCTTGTATCCTTTCTTTGTTTAGACTAAACTATAATCCAAGTTATCTTTCTATCTTACTTTTCGAGTCAATTACATTCAGCTTTTACTTTGCTCTAGAAGCTTTATTCTTGGTTTAGACTAAAGTTAGTTTAGTCTTGGTTAGCATAGCTCTCTTGAACCCTATAATGTTGTGGTCATTCTTCGCTTGATCTCCAATGTTTCACCTGAGAGAGAGACCTTCCTTCGTGATAGCCGGGGAAAGGTTCTTTGGTTCGTTGTGAGCACGGTGTTCAGAGCTTACCTTAGTCTTAGATTGGTGTCTCGCGCAACGGAATAGTTGTGGTACCCTAAGGAGGTGACAACTCCAGGCGGGCTCTGTAGTCCACCACGTTAGTTCAGGTCGGTAGGATTCAGCATGTCGTAGTCCTCCCTTCTCATCCCAGTCTGATGGCTCGGCTTTGCATGCCCCTGCAACATTAGAAGAGCTTGTTGAGTTAGCTTGCCTTGGTTATCCTTTGCTTTAGCCCTTTGCCTAGAGTTGACAAGAATAGATAGATTGTGTTAGGATCCTTTCTCGTCTCGTTGTCCTCCCAGCTCGCTATCATCTCTAGTATTTTATCTAGATCCTCTAGCGTGTGTCAAGTTATCCTCGAATATCTTTATTCATCATCCCCCGCTATAGCTCTTTACCAAGTTTTGGTTATTCTCCACCGTTTACTCGATCATCTTTGTTGTCGTGCCTCCACGAGAAAATATAAATCGACCACCCAAATACCACCGGCTGAAGTGCTACAACGGTAATCCGTGCGCTTGCGGATCTTTCTGTTATCATGTGTTTTACCCCAGATGTAACCTAGCCCTGTTACTAGAGGTGTGAACCCGACTGCGACGCTTGTAGGCACCAAAAAGCATTTCTGTTGTCGTCGCTGCTCGTGCCAGCCTAGTGGTGAGGCTAAGGAGCGCCAACAATGAGCGCATTTTCCTATTTGGTATCGAGGCCAACACCGATCATGGTAGTCTTGTTGTTTTCGCCGTCCTGAGGTCGATGGCCGTCACCTGTAGTTCCTCTGTTGGTTGAGGCTTGTTTTAGGTTTCGGTCTTCTCACGTACCTCAAGTTCGGTTGGTGCGAGCTTCTTAGAGGCAACGAAGATCTTCGTCATTGCGTCGGGTACTTGATTAGTTGTTGTGAGTTCCACGGCTTTGATGTCGCAGTCATAGGCAATCTTCAAGTCCCCTTGCAGCGCGAGTACTCCAGCAGGACTTGGCATTTTGAGTACCAAGTAGGTTTAGTGAGGGACCGCCATGAATTTGGCGAAGGCTGGTCTGCTGAGGATGGCATGGTAGGAGGTTTTGAAGTCTGCAACATCGAACTTGATGTACTCGATGTGGTAGTTCTCCCTTGTCTCTCCAAAGTTAACTAGCAGAACCACTAAGCCAAGTGGTATATCCGCGTTGCCTAGGACGATGCCGTAGAAGGGCAACACGCTCTTGGTGAGCATGTCAGTGATGTCGAGCTTCATCTTCTTCAAGGTCTTGGTGAAGAGGATGTTGAGTCCGCTCCCACCGTCCATGAGTACCTTGTTGATTTTGGAGCCCGTGACTACTGGTTTTAGGACTAGTGGGAAATGTCCTGGCTCGGAGAAGCTTGTCCATTGATCTATGTGGGAGAAGGTTATGGGTACCTTTGACAACCTTAGAGGTGTCAGCACTACTGGTTCGATGTTTAAGACTTCTCGTAGGGTGAGCTTTTGTGACCACTTGGTGGATAGTCCACCGAACAAGACATTCATTGTCTTGTCATGTTCCTGGAAGTCGTCATTCCCTTCGTCAACTTCTTCTTGCCCTTCTTGTCCTTGAGTGCTCACTGAAGTTGGTAGCATTGATCGGTCATGTGGTTGTCATCTAGATGCCATGGGCACTTCTCTTTGAGCAAGTCTCATAAGCCTCCAGAGGTCTTTTTGGAGCTTTTTTTTGCAAGGCGTTGTATAGTCACGACTGTGTTGTCTGGCTTGCGCTTGCGGTTAGGACCCGGGTAGTAGTTGTTGTTGCGACCCCCTTGTTCCTTGTTGTTGTTGTTGCCGCTCGTGTTGTTTTTGCTCTTGCCGTGAATGGAGTCGTACTTGGCGTTCGCCTTGTCTTCCTCGTCGGCTCATGATGTAATAATGTCTTTGAGCTTGGTGATGGAACTTAGGTGGCAGTGACTGAAGTCTTTGAAGGTGCGATGGTGGTAGATGCCGTCTTGGAAGAGATCAATGAATTCTTTGTTGGTGACGTCGACTACGGTCGTGCTTGTCGAAAATCGGTGCATGTACTGGCAGAGCGTCTCGCCTTGCTCCTGCTTGACCATCGCCAAGCCCATGTGGGTACCCGAGCGACCCATGGCGCCCTCGAAGTTGCTGGTGAACTTGGCCTTCAGCGGGTCCCACTTGTCGATCAAGTTCTTGTCGAGTGACTTGAGCCATGTGAGTAGAGCTTGATCCAGACAGAAGGGGAAGAAGAGGCACTTTGCGTCGTTATTGCCACGAGGATTTTCGATGGCCAGGGCATAGCACCTGAGCCATTGGACCGGGTCTTGCTTCGTGTCGTACTTGGTGATCCGAAGAAGTTTGAATTTCTCAGGAAGGAGTAGGTTGCAGAGTAGGTGAGAAAGCTGTCACTATCGTTGGCTTCAGTAGCCTTCTTGGCGCAGTGGATGTCGTTGATCCTATGGTGGGCATCGTAGTCACCGCATGCGTCGCTAGTGGTGTGGCTATTCACGTGGCCTCGGCCTCCACGGTTATCGCCACCACCAGCTCTTCTGCCAGCACCGTGGGAGGAACTACTGCCGCTGCTGCCGCCACCACCACCGCTGCCACCACCCCCTTGGCTATTCTCGCCCTGTGAGGGTCCTCCAACAGAGCTCTAGAGCGGTTGGGGTTTGGCTAATGTTTGCCTTGAACACAGTTGCATCCGCCATCTGCTGCGGTGAGGCTGCGACTAGTGGACTCGTGGTTTCCAGCAGGGCGACTCTGTTGTCGACCCGCATGAAGTAGGCGTCTTCAGAAAGCTTGCTGATGAGTTCGCAGCTGATGCCCCTGAGCTTGTCATGCTATTGTTGGGATAGACATGAGGCATTGCTCAGGGGTAGTGTGTATCCGGTTGGTAACTTGATCCATAGCCTCATTAAGGTTCAGGATGGGGAGAGCTTCTGAGAGACATCTGTGTCGATCGGCTCGCTTCCTGTTGCGGTCGCGCCGAGCATTCTTGTCGTCGGTAGTCTCGTTTGGAGGTGCATTGGCTGACAACTCGTCCTTTGAGATGTCATCGAGTTACCGATCGGATCGGTTTTCTAAGGTTCCAGCATCCCCGGCTGCTATGAACACTTCACAGTCAGGTGAGTAGAGTCCGGAGTCGGTAGTCGCCACCTCTGTGGAGGTGTGCTCGTCTTCGTTTGGAGCTAGTTGTGTCCCCTCCTGGAAGGTGAGTCTCTCGAGATAGGCGACACAACGTGAGTTGTCTTCAGTCAGGTCTGCGGGCTTGCGGTTGGGCTAGTAGACGAATTTGCTAGCAGGAGTAGATGCAATAATCAAGCTAGTGGTTCCTTGGTTGTGTTGAGCTCAGACTCAGACTCGATCGGGTCCGAACCGAAGTCGAACTCGTACGAAGAGTATGAGTTGTAGTTGGGGACGGCGTTGGAGTCCATGGAGTACATGGAGATGACCTCTTTACCGGCCTGACGTGGGACGAGCGCGTCCACGTAGCCTGCACATGTGTTACGGAGGCCGTACGGGAAGTGCTCGTGGGGGAGGACCATCCCACACGATGGCTCAAGAGCCGGCTCGCATGATTCGATCCAGGGTGACGTCAAGTTTGAGTTGGAGACGGATCCAATCTCGAAGTCAGCGGCTTGATTGTAGAGCTAAAAATTGTTGAATTATTCGATGAGTTGGCCCGTGACAACTTCGGGAACTGTCACAAGCCTGGTCTCCGGGTCTGGGGTCATTGTTAGGTAGTGCAGGAATGATCCAGCGCCGTCAGCGGTGCAGACCAAAGAGCCAAAGACGAAGGTGTCACCGAGGTTGAAGGAGGTGGTTGGCCTGATGATGATTGAAGCCGTCGAGTTCGCCATGAGATCATCGGCGAGATCCCCTACCTGGCGCGCCAGCTGTCAGTCTTTTTACCAGCAACCTACCAAGGGGAATACCCGAGGTAGATGGTTGTGGCCTCGCTGAGATCTGGAACTCAAAAGGAGAGACACGTGGCACACAGTTTAGACATGTTCGGGCCGCGAGGTGCATAATACCCTACGTCCTGTATGCTGTGTAGATCTGGATTGATTGGGTGTGTTTACAAGATGATGCAAATGAAGAGAAAGGGGTCCCTTCCTCACCTTATATACTCCGGGAGGCCGGGTTACAAGTTGGTTTGATAGGACAGTACTAGTCGTGTACGGCTAGGAGTACTCTACATGGATCCAGACATGTTTGGCTTCCTAACTGAGTACTAGTCTCATGTATGCCTTGTGCTCCATGACAACTGGTGTCGTGCAGCCCACGTCGAGTAGTCCTAGGGGCCCACCGAGTAGTCGGTCCTAGTACCCACTTGAGTAGTGGTCCCAGGGATGTGTGTACGACAGGTCAGCTTCTGCGGAGAAGTAGCTTCAAGCTTCTCGCAAGCTTCTTGTGATCCTTTCCATTATTATTCCCTTTGTCATTTGAATGATCAAAAGTGAACATCAGCAACAACAAGTTTCATAACACTACATATCATTCAGTGCCATTCATCACTATGAAGTGAGCAAAAATCAATAGTTAAACATCAACGAGCAACAAGTATCATAATAATCGTAACTACCTATTTTTATTTAACTTGCAAAGAATCGATTCCTTCTCCTTCTCAACCTGTTCTGGCTTTGCGTTCACCTTTTTTCAACTCAGTGACAGTAGCTTCAAGCTGCTTGTTAGCAATTTCATAGTCTTCTTCAAATCAATTGCTTTCTCTCGACCATTTTCAACAACTTTTGTCAGCCTATCCAAAACAGTAGTAGTCCTAGCATCCCATTGAAAATCAATCCAAATAAACGTCCCACATCATTGTTCTTCAGGCTGTAGACACCAAATACATACATGTTCATACAATTATCCATTTGCAACACTGACATCAAGAGTACAAGTACTATAAGTCTACTTGACCACAGATTCCATACCGGCGCCCAAGGCGACCCAAGGGTTCCTTGACAAGGACACCATACCCATGCTCGCTCTTGTTATAGCGATCAAGGATAAGATCAACATCAGGAGGGCCTGATGTAACGAAATCAGTTGACAGTGCCACCTCCAGAAGTTAGTAAAATACATCCTATCAATTTGATGCAAATTGAAAACCAATTGAATCTAACACTTATGAATTGTCAATAGCATATCAACTTCTAACACCAATAGAAGTGCAAATCTGAGGGTACAAAGAAATCTAAATTAATTATATTTGTATATGATCATCAATCCGAAAGATCCCCAAATCTAGAAATCTCCATCCCTAGGTTGTAGGATAAAATGTAGTGGCTCAAACCAAAAGACCGACCATGTCACGCTAACTCAGGTACTGGTAGCCAGGAGGTGCCTCATAACTCACCCTCTCATGTGTTAGGATTCTCCATTCTTACCACAAGTTGTCGTTGCAGATCTATGTAGTGGAAGTTGAAAGTCTTTGCGAAGTTTGAGTTAAGCGTCTCGCCAACCATTCGATGGGCAATTATAGACTTAATTGAAACTTACATGTGGGACCTGGTCACAGTTAAGAATTCGCATGAACTATTAGTTGCGTTTCCCATAAAACATGCACAACCAATAAGTCATGCAGTGGTAAACAACATAGCCTTGTTCCTTCAGCTCACAGTTTCGAACCGATGCCATGGCAAATTATTTTTTTCAATATTTCGTAACCAAGCCTCTGCCAATCTGGCGAAAATGCTTACATGTGGGACCTAACTGAATTTTATGACGACTCGGAACACTCTATTTTAATATAATGCTTACATGTGGGACCCTAGAAAATTTTATGACGACTTGGAACACTCTTTTTTCGAAAAAAATCTTACATGTGGGACCCAACTAAGTTTTATGACAACTTGGAACACTCTATTTTAAAATAATACTTACATGTGGAACCGATGTTGGTTTATGATGTTTTTGCAAAGCTTATGGCATCGCAAAACAACATGGAACAGTGAAAGCCTGGCTACAGTACCAACTGTAAAGACGAAAGTTTTTTTGTCACTAAATTTTCTTGGCATTGAAATATTATGACGAGATCAGCCAAGAACGTCATAAATCAATGACGCTAAAATGTGGTTGCGTCACTAGTCAACGATTTTCTTGTCGTGAAGGAGTTGTATGGGTTAAAGCTAGTGCCTAGAGCTTGGTACGGTAGGTTGATGGGGTTCCTGTTTGAGATAGTTTTTGAGATGGGGAAGGCCGATCAGACCTTGTTTCTCCTCAGGCAGGACAAAGATATCCTGATTGTGTAGATATACATGGATGATATTGTGTTTAGTGGCTCATCTAACTCTTTGGTTGCAAGGTTTGCAAAAGACATGAGCAGGGAATTTGAGATGAGCATGATGGGTGAGTTGCAGTTCTTCCTCGGCCTCTAGATCAAGCATCAAAGAAAGGAACATTCATGCACCAAGCCAAGGACACCAAGGACATTTTGAGGAAGTTCAAGATGGGGGATTCTAAGGCCATGACGATGCCTTTGAGTACGACTATAGCTTTTGATGCGGACGAGGAAGGTGAGCACGTGGAACAGAAGCTGTACCGAAGCATGATCGGTCACTTCTCTACTTGACAGCGATGAGGCCGGACATCCAATTCTCGGTATGTCTGTGTGCCTGTTTTCAAGTGTCTCCATGGACGTCACATCGTCAAGCAATCAAGCACATGTTCAGGTATTGCGTCATACTCCTGACTTCGGCCTTTGGTACTCCGCGTCTTCTTATTTGGCTATTCATAGTTTTTCAGACGCAGATTTTGCCAGGTGTCGGTTGGATAGGAAGTCCACTTTGGGGACATGCCAGTTCTTAAGTTCTTCTTCGATGTCTTGGTCTTCTCGCAAACAATTGAGTGTTGCTCAATCCACTACTGAGGCAGAGTATGTGGCTACAACTAGTTGTTGCTCTCAGCTCCTTTGGATCACATACACCATGAGCGACTTTGGTGAGGAATATACCCATGTCCCACTTCAATGTGACAACACCTGTGCCATAAGTATTGCAAAGAACCCAGTGCTTCACTCCAAAACCAAGCGCATAGAGGTGATGTATCATTTCCTGAGAGACAATGTTGAGAAAGGGAAAATCTCTTTGATCCATGTACCCACACATGACCAACTAGCCGATATTTTCACCAAACTCCTATATCAAGCAACTTTCATTCGTTTGCGGGGGAGCTTGGTCTTTGTTTGATTTCTTGAGTTGGTGTGTGGGAGCTCCTTTGTAGCATATTGTTGGTATTAGTTAAGCCTAAGGAAATATTATGATGGATAATCTGCAAGCGCACGGATACCGCTGAGCATTCCACCCCGTAGAGGTTTTAAATATCGAATCCACAAGGAGAATGGTAAAGAGAGTATCTGAGGTATGTAACTAATCACTGAGTAGCTATCAAGGACTTAACAGAAAGAGAGATAAGGAAAACTTAAGGATGTCTGGATCTTATTCTCACAAGCAATGTCTATATTGCTCTTATGGGGTGATTGTCTGAAGGCACACTTAGGAAAGGGAACCTCCCGAGAATCTATTGGGGGAGTCCTACGGTTTCTATAGACGGGAGGTGGACTACAAAGGACAGACGGGAACAAGGTTACTTCCCTCTTCTACCACATGATCCGGAATATAGAAGGCATTCATAAGCTAGCTAGTCTAAGCACCACGTTTACACTAAACATGCAACTTTAATTCAAGAGCGATGGGAATTAAAGTACTCAAAGAGTTATGAACGGTAAGAACAATAAAAACAATGTTACTCACTTGAATAAGAAGTCGATCTTTCCACAAGTTCTCAGGATCAGGCTGCAATGGAGTTGATCCTAGAGGTAGAAGATGATGACGAGACACTGACTGGTCCGGGCCTTCCTTCAGCTTCGCCTCCACCGCTCTCTAATCCTCTTGAATGAGATTAGCTAGATCTAAATAGATCGTGGCTCTAATCTCTCAACTTGATACTAACTCTCCAACTCTAATTCTAATCTAGAGCTCTAATCTCAGATAGGCATGTAGGATCTGATAGAATAAATTGTTGTCTCCCCTGGGGTTAGGGGGTCCGAGTATATAGCCCGGAGGATATGACGTGCACCGTATGATCAAACCGACCTTAACTTGTCGTTTAGATTGATCCTCATAGGCGGTGGAAGAGCATTCCGGAAGCTGGGCCCATTTGGCGCCAGGGAGGGGGCGGGGCGACCGGCCCCACCACTAAGCCGGTCGGGCTGGAGTGGGCCCCCCTCGGGGTCCACTTCGACCAGCTGGGTCCTTGATCCTTCTAGATGCTTTTTCTTAGGAGCTAAGTCAAGTTGAGTTCCGGAGCTTTCTGGAGTCTTCTAGAGTGGTTTCTTTGCATATTTTCTGAATAGTCCCTATAAATTCATAGATTCACCAAAACTCGTGAAAATTGTCAATATAAACCCTAATAAGGTGATCTAATTATATTTTAGTCCCTTTTCTAGTAAATTTGAGGGGAAATATTTATAGATAAAATGTGCCAACAAACTCCCCCACACTTAGGCTTTTATTCGTCCTCGATAAAAGGATGGTTTACAACCGTAGAGACAAGAATCAACATAATTATACTCCTTAGTCATATCTGTACTTAGGGGATATCTGAGCAGAGTTAGAAACAAATCACCTTTATTTCTCAAATCAAGTCAATGGAGAGTTTTTGAATAAGTTTTGAAAAGAAAATGCAGCCTTGCTTACTCCTTTGTGATACTCTCAAATATATGTGAATTTTTTAGAATGTAAAGATGTAGCGAACTTACCTTGCATGTATTGCTGGGTGAAAAATCTGTATCCATGAAGAGGCCTGTCATAGGTCGTAGATCAAGATATGTGCGTGTGTCAAATTTTAAAAACCACTGCTCTGACTTTAGAATTTTCTATCTTTTTCCTTATTTAGAACAAGGTATCCAACTATTTTGTGGAGAGTTGGGTTCTGCTCACCCTCGGACACGCGTCTATTATTACTCTCTCACTTAGTTTTTTAGAGAAGTGGGCCCTACTCACCATTGGACACATGTCCATTATTCTTTTCTTTTTAATGCCTTTTTCTATAAACGGGGTTCTTTTGACCCATAGAACACTTGTCCATTTTCTCCTCTCTCTCACTTTTCTCTCCTCTCATATTTTTTTCTTTTCTTTCTTTGCCTTTTTCTCTCTTCTTCTTTCTTTAGTTGTACCTTTTTTCATGATATGGGAGACAGAGATAAAAAATCTTAGAGCATAGATATTTTAGTGAAAGCAGTGTACATAATCTTTATCATAGACTTAGACAAAACTTCAACATAGCTCCAGATTTGATAAAGCTCAATACAAGTAAGTAGCACTTAATCAAATTTATTTTCAATGAAAGCTCTCTTGGGATATATTATTGATCGCAAAGGAGAAACTTAGCTAATGATTTTAAAATAAAGCACTCTCCATAGACAAGATAAAAGAAAGATAGTTCTCATTATTCTAACCTCGTTCTGATCATCCCAAAAGCAATAAATATTTCTAAGAGCATAAACATGTGAAACTTTATCTTTTGGGTTATCAGGACATTTTTGCAGGGCATCTTTATTTACATTTGAAACACAAAGCAAATTGCAAAAATTTAAAAAGTTCAGGAAGCAAACCGAGTGGTGGACGAGACGTGGACAAATTGGGCTCTGCCGTGGTTCGTCGTGCAAGTCGCTTGTTTTGTGCTTTCACCATTTTTCTTGATTTTGGTCGTGGAAGATGCCATTTGGTCGTCCGTTCTTCTTCCCCACACTTGTTTTCTTCATCATCTTGAAGAGTGACGGCTCCGTGTGACGATGAATTCACCACCTTGCATGGTCCGTCCCACTTGCTTCGTAGCTTCCCGTGCTCAAAGAGTTGTACCCTGGAGTTAAAAGTAATACCTGATCGCCTGGGTTGACTTCTTTCTTTATGATTCTCTTGTCCTGCCATCTCTTGGTTCTTTCCTTGTATACCTTGGCACTGTGATACACCTTCTGTCTCCATTCTTCTAGCTCAGACAATTGCATTTTCCATTTCGTTTCGGCTACTTCAAAGTCCATGTTCCGTCTCTTTATTGCCCAATGAGCCTTGAATTATAGCTCAACCGAGAAGTGACATGTCTTCCCATAGACCAGATGGTAGGGAGACATTCCAATGCAGGTTTTATAAGTTGTCCAATAAGCCCAAAGTTCTTCGGGTAGCTTGTCTTTCCATTTTATCCCTATTTGGTCCACCTTCTTCTATGGAATGTTCTTGATTTTCTTATTGGATGTCTCTCCTTGACCACTTGTTTGCGGGTGGTAAGGAGTAGCGACATTGTGTTGGATCCCATGGTTCATGAGGTATTTCTCGAAGCGCTTGTCGATGAAATGGGATCCTCCATCACTTATTACTAACCTTGGTGTACCGAATCTCGGAAATATTGTCTCTTCAAACATTCGTATCGAGCTTTTGTGGTCAGCAGATCTCCGTGGAAGGGCTTCAACCCATTTGGAGACATAGTCAACTGCCACTAAGATGTACTCGAATTTTCCGGATTTTCGGAATGGTCCCATGTAGTCAACTCCCAAAACATCAAAGAGCTCGATCTGAATGTTGGTTGTCAGTGGCATGGCATTTCTGGAATTGATGTTCCGTGCCTCTGACAGGAGTTGCACCTTCATACGAAATCTTTTGTGTCTTGATACATGGTTGGCCAAAAAATCCGCTTTGCCAGATCTTTGCATGTGTGCGGAAAGATCCATAATGACCTCCATATGGTGATGAGTGGCACTTCTCAACGATCTTCATTCCTTCTTCTACCAGTACACACCTCCTAAATAACTATTGACGGTTGAAACACGTAACAACCTTTGATTCGCAAGTGTACGGACCTACACCTTTTTCACCACGGGGTGACCCCAAGGTTCTTGTCAATCCGCGGAGCAAGGGGATTGCTAGCGCTTAACCAAGTACTAATCTAGTTGATTAGAAAGCCTTGAAAGAAAGGATACTCTAAAGTAAAAGCAATCTAACCTAAGTTAATCTAAGAAGTCTAAGGTGAAACTAGATGGCAAAGGGTGGACACAAGAGAGAGATTAAGATAGATAAGAGTTCCCTCCCTAGGGTTTAGGGTCACATGAACATGCATCTACTGCATTAAAAGGGTGTTGCCTACACTAGCTTCATGGCGGCTATGCGGCCGCTAAGCCTTTTCCCTCCACCGTACTGTCACTACGCAAGGTAATCAAACACTTTCACGTATAACCACATCTATACCTAAGCATCCATAGGGTTAAGCTAATCACCATGATTACCACAAACCCTACTAGGAACACATGTTGTACATACATATGTGAATAAAGCACTTGCATAGACATAGACCATTAAGCATCGAAATGCATAGGGTTCATGTAGCAATCACATAACATGTATCCATCTAACCCTAGCGTTGAACGGAGACATTACCCATCATCTTACAAGGATTGAGGCACATAGGGGTGATGGAGACTCCGGAGAACGTCGTTGATGAGGATGGCGGCGATGAAGCTTGGGAACACCCCTAGGCTAGCGGCTTGGAGTCCTCCTCTTGCTTCCTTCCCTCCGCCGGCATTGATCCTTGCGATGAGCTCATCCAACTCTCTCCCTCATCTTGCGGCAGCAGTTTTCTGGAGAATGGCTTTGGTAGAATGATTGGATCAATGTGGCGGCGGACGAGGGAGCTACAAATAGACCGAGATGGGGCTAGGTCAAAGGGCGGGCCGAACCGGGCCGGAAACCCCCCTGGCTGGTCCGAACGAGCTATCCGGCCTAGGCCCTTTCTGGGCCGGTTCGAGCCCATCTTCCTCCCCGCAGCTCATCTTGGCATTTTGGACTTTGCCCCCTTGATTTGTGTCATTCTGAGGTCGTCATCCTCGTGATCAAGATAGGGGGTCTTTACGTCTTAGTCCCGGGGAATGATCCGTCGTACCACCTTTTTCCTTGCCACCTTTGGAAGTGATTTCTCCTTGCACTCGAACACGAACAGAACTCCTCATTTGCTCCTTTGAACTTGTTGTGACTCCGTCCCTTTTGTCCATGTTTTCCTACATAAACACAACACTTCCAAATGCACATACGAAGTTGAACTTGTTATATCATTAGTATGCCTAGTGGCGGGTTAGTTGCAAATCATAATCGAAACCAATGTATAACAAGTACTCTAGGTTGACAGAAATTCACCGTCAACATCTCCCCCATGCTTAAACCATGCTCGTCCTCGAGTAAGTAATCCTCTCTTAAAAGGCAAATAAGTGTTGCCTTCTAATGTTGTCCCTGCACTTAGTCATTCATGACAAGGCAACTTGCTCTCTTAAAAATTTATTTTTAAAGTTCAAGTTGTGACCGACTTCTTTTTCATTATGGAAGATAGACTAACATTAAAGAACAACCCACATTTAATAAGCACGATGCTCTCAAACTTAAGTGAACTTCAAACCGTTACCTTGTTACATGGAAGAATTTTCAAAAAGATGCATATCCAACATAAGTGAAAATCTCCTGCAAAAGCTCATGGAAACACTCATCTCATCAAGTCACTCAAGCCTATAGTAGATTATTTTCAATCTGTTCTACTCATATGTGATAGTGGAAGGCTTATGTGGAGCATGGAAGGTTAAAAACAATCCTAGCAAAACATACATCTGAAATATTGTCAAATTAAGAGAGAGATCTATTGGAATTACCGAGACTCGTCAAAAAGGCCATGGAAAATAAATTTTAGAAAGAGAGAGGGATGAAACACACATTTAGATAGGTGGACATGTGCAAGTGGCAAATGGATGATCCCGAGGCATAAGTGAAGTCCTCGTTATCAGATTGCACATGGTTGGAAGATTTGAGTATGGATTTGTCATTCAGGTACTTGAGAACTTATGCAGCAAAAAGAACTGCAGAGCATCTTTATATTTTTTACTTTTATTTTATTTCCTTCTCATTTTGCTCTCTTTCTCTTTCTTTTTCTTTCTTCTTCCTTTTTCCTTACTTTTCTTTTCTTCCAATCATATTTTTTTCATTTTTCATTTTTTTTTCTTTTGCTCCTCAGAACTATTTGCAACATAATACCTACATAGCATTTGTCAGAGACGATGTAATGACTCGTCCCCATGCTTGAACGATGCTCATCCTCGAGCATAAAAGAGATGGGGGAAATGGCTGCTAAAGTAAGCATAAATTCCATAATCTTGCGGAATAATTAAATCTCCATCGAGAATTTTACTCCATACTCAAATTGGGTTGTTGACAAGGAGGTGATCACAAAAAGATGTTTTTGGTTTAGGGTGGATGCCCAGCGAAGTTTATGAAATTTTCGATGTGAAAACCCACAATGCTCGGACAAAAAGGCTAGCATGAAAAGTTACACAAAGGAATGACCAGCTTCTTAGTCTCGAACCATAAAAATCAATCCTAATGCAACTCATCAAAACATATGTTTGCAATCTACGAGTTTTGTTACCATAGAACATAAATGTATATGGCTTTGGTAGGTAAAACATTGCAAGAGCATCACAAGTATGTAGATAGCATGAAAGTTAAGTTTTCAGAAAAACAACAAGTTATCCAACTACCCATAAAGTTAAATCAAAGAGCAAAGATATGTATGTGGATCGCGAGCATAGTCATTTCACCTCCACAAATAAAAGAGCCGATATTTAAATTAATTTAGATCATATTACAGAGAGCAATTAGCCAAGACATGTTTAACTTCATGTAGGTAAAACAAAGAGGCAACTTTCATCATCTTTCCATAAGCATAGGCAATAAAAAACATTGAGGTGAACACATGGTCATGTCTATCTATTGAAAATAAAAAGAAACCTAGGTTTTCCTCCTATTATCCATGTTATTGTTGGAAGAGAAAAACAAAATGTTGCACCTAATAAGGTTGAAGGCATACTTAC
Source organism: Cenchrus americanus (assembly GCA_947561735.1). Classification (NCBI taxonomy): domain Eukaryota; kingdom Viridiplantae; phylum Streptophyta; class Magnoliopsida; order Poales; family Poaceae; genus Cenchrus; species Cenchrus americanus. Next base: position 123,989,602 of record OX387239.1, on the reverse strand, counting down.
AAGCATTTGTGTTTTGAAAAGAGAAGGTCTATGGAGATGTTACCATCCTTTGTAGTTCTACGTTGCCTTCTTCCGACAACTCCATATATCGATGTGGGTTTTTCTTTTGTCTTGATTTATCAACACTCCTAAACTTCTAAATTTAATCCTGTATGCTTAATGGAGTCATTGGTCACCCTTCTCTTCAATGTTGTCTTTTTTCATCATCTCCTTGCTATCTTTTTTCATGGATTCCCCCTCTGTCCAGGACAGAACATATATCGAAATATAGATCTATTGAAAAGTTTATGAAATTACCTTTTGAAGGTGAGGTCATTCATCGAAAACGGAGTTCAAACAAGGGAGCTATGTCCGTTTTACTTCAGCGCTGTGTGCTGTCCAAAAATGATTTCAGGACGTGTTGCACTTGTGATTTGGACATAACTGCTTGTAGGAACCTCTGACTGTCTTGATTCTTGATTTGTTGGAATCATAACTTCATGGTGCTTCTAAATATCCAAAAATATTCGGTGTTTTCCCCTCGAGATCATGCAAAATTTTGATGAGATCGGTGGCTTCATGCGCATTGACCAGGAGACGTTAATGATCTTGACCATTCTATCTTCTAGAGCGTCATGTTGCACTTCCGTGTTGAAGATTCAAAGTCTCCCCCATGATTAGCAATTTGCTAGGCATCGTAGAAGAAGACAAAGCATTTTTATCTTAGCCATCCTTCAATTTCCTTGTAGTGAGAGTCTCCCTCTTGCCGGCAAGACGTTTTAAGTGCACATTCTACCCCCAAAGTGACGGTTGGGAGTAGATAGAATTGCCAACAATCCAACAAATGTTTCCTAGGACTCTCAACTTGTGGCATAGTTAGTCTAATGAGGAATAAAAACCTATTGAGTGTACGTGGTGCAATGTGTGTATGCACATGCTAGGAAAGCATATAAACAAAGACAATGTTTTCACCTAGTTCTAAACACCATGTTTACAACTAGGTTGCCAAATTTCTCCATAGCCATATAGGTTGATAAATCTAGGATAAAACACCATGTCTATGCCTAGATGAATAACTCTTTATAGCACAAGAGAAATTAAGCGCATTGCAAAGCTTATAAAGTAACCAATGCAACATGAAAACATATGAAAAGCTAGCAAGGTTTATCGAACTTAACGATGATGGACCGCAATCATGTTTAAACACCACGTGTACACAAGATCAAAAAAGAAAAATACTCATAGGGACCTATGAAGCATTAACATGGAAACTGAAGCATACATCATTAAGTATATAAAACAACCAAGCCAACTATGTGCAAAACATGTATATGCAAAAAAACATCTCGTTGATAACAAAATGCAATGCATGCAAATAAATAAATATGATCATGAACATGATAGTGGTAAAAAAGAAAACTAAACTTAGATTAATAACCACAAGTTAATCATCATAAGATGGTGCCATTCTTTATTCTCTCTAAGAAAGGAATAAAAACATAAAGAAACGGGTTGCCTCCCAAAAAGCGCTTCATTTAAAGTCATAGAGCTCGACTTTCTCACATACCTTCTTTTCGTCGCATATCCATGGCCCTTCATTCAAGAAGAAAAGATCAATGCAACTTTAATTTACTTCCCATGTTGTGCTTGATCACTTATAGAAGACTTGCCCAAGGCATCCTTTTGCTTCATCGATATCTCCTTCTTTATAACTCTTCCGTGTTGCCTTCACTCCATGAATTTTTTCTTGGATGTCCAGAACAGAAAGTATACACAATCTCTAATCCATTGCATATTGCACAAAATTTCCTTTCCAACAAGTCTTTATTTGCCCAAATCGGACTCCGGACAAGAGAGTTACATCCGTTTTACTTGAGTGATTAAATCTGTCCTGAAATTTCCAAACGCGCAACACTCAATGTTTTCTCCATAACTCCTTGCACGGGTGTTCAAACTCGTTGGTTCTTGATGTGTTAGAATGGAAACTTCATGGAGCTTCTGAATATCTCATTTTCTTCATTTGTACACTTCTGAACAAGCTCTAGAATTGAAGAAGACAACAACATCTATCGAGGGATTTGGAGAGGTTGATGATTTATCTTGCAACTCTTTAGGCATGACTTCTCTTTTAATTATTCGAGCCTTGTCTACATGGTTAGTGAAAATCGGGCCTTCTCCCGAAAAGTGCTTCTGTATGGCCATTAGCTTGACCAAGCACAAAGCATGATCGAGATTTACAAAACTTATTGTAAACATACGCATCCATAATTAACACCACGTGCGAATTGTAGCAACAAGTCAAGGTGTAAACAAAAGAAGCATATGTTTCATGCAGAGTGCTTAGCTCATCATTAGGCAAAGGTTCTTCAGGTGTGAGATTAATTGGTTCAAACATAAATGTTTCCTCTTTTTCATTCTCAAGAAAATCTAGCCTATCAACATGATCATTATTGGAACAAGGCATAGAATTTAAACTATTATTCATACTATTGGTCGAGCATGAGTATTTGAATTTATCAACATCAATACCAACAATATCTTGAGATTTCAGCGCGTACCTTGGCCTTAGAGCTTTTTCAACAAGAGTGATATTTGGTTCATCTAGCGGTGTTGAAGGCGAACCATTCTCAACGAGTGAAGGTGTCTCTTTATTATCTTTTTGCATCCCCTCCATCTCATCATGTGGAACATGTAATCTATCAATTATGTACGCATTCATCTCTTCTTTGAAGTCTTCATTATCAACCAAATCTTCATCTTCAAAGCCATGTATGTTGCTTTCTTTATCTCCTGTGTACCACATGTCATCAAGATCGCACTTTGTTGATTCACTCTTTTCTTCATCCTTGAGTACTTTCATGTCTTGTTTTGCTAGTGTGTATGGTTCAATAGCACACAAGCTATCACCTTGTGGGGAGGGGCCTTTTGGAGTACTTTCTCTATGTCAACTCCTTCCCATTCATCTTCTAGCTTGAGTCCTATCTTCTCCCATTTATCCTTCAGATCACTAGGCTCCTCACGGTTGTACTCTTCTCTTCCTTCATTGCAAATCTTTGAGTTGTCAAATTGATCGATCCATCCCTCATCATCTTCTTCTCTTTCTTCTTCAAATATCTTTTGGATCGACTCTCCACTCATCTCTTGATCCAAAATGTCTTCAACTCTCTTGGTGACGTGTCGGTGTTCCTCCTTCCTTGCGTAGTTGATTAGTGGGGCAAAATCAACTAGAATCGAACCGGATTGATTGAACTCCGCCAATGGTCTAGCATTTCCCACACTTCGGCCTACATTCATGTTAGTTTCAATACTTTTAACATCCGAAATGACTTCACTTACCTTGGGACGTGGATCTTCAATTTCTTGTATGACCGATTCATCTTTTTTCACCTCGGGTTCATCTTCGTCAGAAATTTCAGCAAGCACCTTGGGCATGCTTTTGTCGTTTTGCTCCTCCCGACAACGTCTTTGCCAATCTTGTTGCATTCTTTGTCGATTGCTTATCCTTTGTAAGATTTGTGCGGCTTCACTAATTGTATTATCCATTATATCACCGCCTGCACACATGCTTACAAAACGAGACGAGTTAGGGGCTAGTGAAAAATAAAAGGTATGCAACATCAAGTGACCAAAAGATCCCAAGTTCGGGCCTCGCTTAAGTAGTTCATTAAGACGGTCCCATGCTTCATCAATTCCTTCATCCTATCCTTGCTTGAAAGTGAGCACTTGCCTCCTTAAGTCTTGGACCTTGCTTATGGGAAAGAACTTCAAAAGAAACTTCTTCACTAGCTCATCCCAACTTCCTATTGCTTCATTGGGCGCAAATGTGTACCATCTTTGCGCTTCATCTTCAAGAGAGAACGGAAAAAGATTCCACTTGAACCAAGCGGCCGAAACTCCTTCTTGTCGCACTGTGTTGCATATCATCGTGAATTACTTAATGTGTCTATATGAGTTGTCATCCTCCAATCCTCTAAAGGGGTTTGTTGCCACTAACTTGATGATTCCAGGCTTCACTTCATCCTCCAAAGGTGAGGTTGTATCAAGCCTCAAATCTGATTTTTGCATCTTAATGTCTTCTATTGACGGCATTGCTAGCTCCCTTAGTGACATCTCTTCGTCCTCCAAAGGTGAGGTTAACAAATCCATCTAGGCACTAAAAATAAAAAAGAAAAACACAAAAGTGTTTTTTTCTAGAAAACTAGGGTTAAATGTTAGTAAACAACAAAACTAATACAAGATTAAACGTAGCAAACTGGCTTGCTCCCCGGCAACGACGCCAGAAAAAGGGGCTTGTTGACGGTTAAAACACGTAACAACCTTTGATCCGCAAGCATACGGACCTACACCTTTTTCACCACGAGGTGACCCCCAAGGTTCTTGTCAATCCGCGGAGCAAGGGGATTGCTAATGCTTAGCCAAGTACTAATCTATTTGATTGGAAAGCCTTGAAAGAGAGGATACTCTAAAGTAAAAGCATTCTAACCTAAGTTAATCTAAGAAGTCTAAGGTGAAACTAGATGGCAAAGGGTGGACACAAGAGAGAGATTAAGATAGATAAGTGTTCCCTCCCTAGGGTTTAGGATCACATGAACATGCATCTACTACATGAAAAGGGTGTTGCCTACACTAGATTCATGGTGGTTATGAGGCCGCTAAGCCTTTTCCCTCCACCGTACTCTCACTACGCAAGGTAATCAAACACTTTCACGTATAACCGCATCTATACCTAAGCATCCATAGGGTTAAGCTAATCACCATGATTACCACAAACCCTACTAAGAACACATGTTGTACATACATATGTGAATAAATCACTTGCATAGACATAGACCATTAAGCATCGAAAGGCATAGGGTTCATGTAACGATCACATAACATGTATCCATCTAACCCTAGGGATGAACGGAGATATTACCCATTCATCTTACAAGGATTGAAGCACATAGGGGTGATGGAGACACCGGGGAACGTCGTCGATAAAGATGGCGGCGATGAAGCTTGGGAACACCCCTAGGCCAGTGGCTTGGAGTCCTCCTCTTGCTTTCTTCCCTCCGCCGGTATTGATCCTTGCGACGAGCTCATCCAACTCTCTCCCTCATCTTGCGGAGACGATTTTCTGTTGAATGGCGTTGGTAGAATGATTGGATCGATGTGGCGGCGGACGAGGGAGCTACAAATAGGCCGAGATGGGGCTACGTCAAAGGGTGGGCCGAATCGGGCTAGAAACCACTGGGCCGGTCCGAACGGGCCGGCCGATCCAGGCCCTTTCTAGGCCGGTTCGGGTCCGTCTTCCTCCCCGCGGATCATCTTGGCATTTTGGACTTTGCCCCCTTGATTTGTGTCATTTTGAGGTCGTCATCCCCACGATCAAGATAGGGGGTCTTCTCGGAGGAAGTCCGAACTTTACGTCTTAGTCCTCGGGGATGATTCGTCGTACCACCTTGGTCCTTGCCACCTTTGGAAGTGATTTCTCCTTGCACTCAAACACGAACGGAACTCCTCATTTGCTCCTTTGAACTTGTTGTGACTCCGTCCCTTTTGTCCATGTTTTACTACATAAACACAACACTTCCAAATGCATGCACATACAAAGTTGAACTTAGTATACCATTAGTATAACTAGTGGCGGGTTAGTTGCAATTCACAATTGAAACCAATGTATAACAAAGTACTCTAGGTTGACAGAAATTCACCGTCAACAGTAACCCGTCAGAGCATACTCGAAAATGGTATGGTTCATCCCACAGGTGATGGCGACTCTCGTAAATAAGCTTTTTTTTGTCGACTCCTGGTCGTACATACCCTGCAACCATAAAATTAACAATATCTGCATACCAGGGGTCTGGCCGGGCGATCTGATAGAGCATGTTGTTGACGGCGTATTCTGGTACACTAAACATGTTCATTACACTTTGGTTTGGATTTGATTATGGAACTAACCCGCCACTAGGCACACTAATCATATAACAAGTTCATCTATGTGCATGCATTTGGAAGTGTTGTGTTTATGCAGGAAAACATGGACATAAAGGACGGACTCACAACGAGTTCAAAGGAGCATTTATGGAGTATTGTTCGTGTTCATGAGCTTGATGAAATCACTACCAATGGTGGCAAGGACCGAAGTGCTACATAGGAACACTCCTAGGGATTGAACCGTAAAAGACCAAACTTCATGGACGGAGAACCTCCATCTTGGACGCGAGGATGACATGGTCAAAATCATAAAAATGGAAGGGGCAAAGTGCATAATCATCTGAGGACCCACGGGAGCGAAGGGGCGACCGAACCGGGTAGGGATGGGCCTGGGCCGGTCGGCCCAAGCTGGCCGGCCTGGCCCACTACGGGGGTCGGTTCGGCCCCCCTTTCCTTGCACCCAAAGGATCTTCAACCCTAAAGTCCTGGAGGCGCCACCATTCGCATGGAGAGAGCCATTCACGCCGAGAGGCCATCCACAAGCTAGAGAGAGAGGAGGGAGATCTCTGGAGGAGGATCGACCATCTCGAAGGAAGCACCCACAAGTGGAGAAGAAGGAAGACACCGTCGTTAGTGACACCATGATCAATGGTGCTATGTCTAGCACCTTGATGGGGTAATCTTCTCATTTGTCCATGGGTTGTAATCGATTGAGATGTAATTGCTATCTTGTTGGAACATCTATCTATCATCTTGTGTTGAACATACTTTAATGGTTAAGGTTAGCTACCATGCTGTAAAGGGAAGTAGAGCTCCTATGCTCCCTTGGATCCATTTAATACGCCGTGTCCATCATAGATCGGTTTTCGTGTTTAAGGTGGTTGCATGTTCAAGTATCGTAGACCCATGGGTGAGTCTCTTTTGTCTTGATAGCTTAATCATCCTCTCTAGTGTAGTGTAGTCGTTTTCTAATCTAATCATAGTTAGAGTTTGAGTAGTTAGTGAGTAGAAGTAGATCAAGCGCTTGTAATCCCCTTGCTCTGCGGATTGACAAGAACCTTGGGAATCCCGTGGTGAAAAAGGTGTAGGTCTGTACGCTTGCGGATCGTAGGTGGATACGTCTTTTATTCGTCAACACATGTCATCCCTCATTGCGTCATTGATGGGTAGTTCCTGTGCTTTCTCAAAATACATTATAGACAAATGATCGGCAACAGAATTTTCTACTCCCTTCTTATATTTTATTTCCAAGTCAAATTCTTGGAGAAGCAGAATCCATCTTATTAATCTAGGTTTAACATCTTTCTTAGTGAGCAAATATTTTAAAGCAGCACGACCAGTGTAACAAAAACTTTTGCTCCTCCTAAGTATGATCTAAACTTGTCAATGGCATAAAAACAGCTAGCAGTTATTTTTCAGTTGTGACATCATTGAGTTGAGATCCTGTCAAAGTTTTACTAGCATAAGCAATGTTATGATGTTTCTTGTCCATTGTTTGCCCCAAAACAGCCCCCACAGCATAATCACTTGCATCACACATAATTTCAAAAGGTAAAGACCAATCAGGGGGTTGTATTATGGATGCAGAAATAAGAGAATTTTTTATAGTTTCAAAAGATTTAAGACAAGCATCATCAAATTCAAAAGGAAGATCTTTGGCAAGCAAGTTTGTAAGAGGTCTAGCAATATAAGAAAAATCTCTTATAAACCTTCTATAGAAACCAGCATGGCCAAGAAAACTTCTATTTCCCTTGACATTAACAGGTGGAGGTAGTTGTTTAATTACTTCTATTTTAGCTCTATCTACCTCAATTCCTCTTTCAGAAATTAGATGGCCTAGCACTATTCCTTCTCTAACCATGAAATCGCATTTTTCCCAATTAAGGACTAGGTGTTTTTCCACACATCTTTGCAAATTCTCATCCAAGTTTTCTAGACAATCATCAAAAGTTTTTACATAAACAGAAAAATCATCCATGAAAACTTCCATGATCTCTTCAACCATATCAATGAATATAGACATCATACATATTTGAAAAGAAGTTGGAGCATTACATAGCCCAAAAGACATTCTACAATAAGAATAAGTTCCATGAGACATGTAAAAGTAGTTTTGCTCTGGTCACTGGGATGGATTGGGATTTGGTGATATCCAGAATATCCATCAATAAAGCAAAAGAAAGAGTGATTTGCCAACCGCTCTAACATTTCATCAATGAAGGGCAGTGGAAAGTGATCTTTCCTTGTGGCTTTGTTGAGTTTTCAATAATCTATGCACATACACCAACCAGTGACGGTTCTCTGAGGAATTAATTCATTCCTCTCATTTTTCACAACTATCATGCCTCCCTTTTTAGGCATAACTTGCACGGGGCTCACCCACTCACTATGTGGCACAGGATATATAATCCCGGTATGTAAGAGTATCAGAACTTATTTCTTCACTACCTCTCTCATCGCATTGTTGAGTCTTCGTTGTGGCTCTCTAGATGGTAAAACATCAGGGTTTGTAGGAATGTGATGAGTGCAAAGGGCAGGACCGATTCCCTTAAGGTCTTGGAGCGAGTAGCCAAAGGCTTAGCGATGTTGTTCTAAGATGGTTATCAACCTATGAGTCTCTTCCTGAGTGAGTTGGTCATTAATGATGACAGGAGACTTAGAATCATTGTGCAAAAAGGCATATCTAAGACCAGGTGGTAAAGGTTTAAGCTCAATGGGAGGTCTCAAGGGTTCCTTGGTTTCATCGAGTGGCTCAGATTCTGTAGGATTTTCTTCTTCCCCCTTGATCAAGAATTCAGTGACATCTTCTTGATTGGATTATATGAAATGTTCTAGAGATGCTTCATTCACCTCTTCCATTGGGTCAGGTTTAGGACTGTGTTCGGTCTTAGTATGGATCGAATGTGAGAAGTGTAAGGAAACTTTAATGATTTTGCCTAGGCAAACATCAAGTTTCTCTGTGTGTCCTTCTTTAAGGAGTTTTTCTAAAGGATAGCCTATTAAAAGATCGAACTCCTTAATATCACAAATGTGAAAGCTTAGGTGAACTGACATGTCATAAACTGAAAAAGGTAAGACATAGAGAATCCCTGAACTTTGAATAATTTGCCATGATGAGCACTTTAATATTTTCATTGTGGGAGATAATGGCTTGTTTTTAATAAATTGATAGAAAAATGATAAGGCCATTATAATGATTCCCACAACTGGATTATAAAGGGCATCAAACAGGGTTCCATTGATTGTACATTGAATTGGTATAGAAGGTGAATCCAAATGGACTACATCAGAGGAAAGCTCTAACTCTTCTAACCATTCCCCACTCATGATGCATGCAAGATCCAGAGTGTGTTCTCTTGAGAAGGTTTGCTCAAAAGGGTCTATCTTCTCATGTGAAAAAGATGTGTGCTTTCGAGGCCCCTTCTCTTTATGATATTTCGAGGTGTTTCCATAATAAGAAAATAAATCATCCTCGATATCATTTATAAAATCAGGTAGAGAAATTTCTTCCTGTGGTGATTCTATATGTTCGATAGCTATTGGTTGAGATGTTTCTGGCATAGGTTCAGGTGTAGCTATCTCTGGAATCTCTTTTTCTAAGGTTTTCTCGTCTAAAGAACCATCACTAATGCTGGCTAGAATGATGTCTATGACAGATCTAGCATCACTAGATGTAAGGTGTATGAATGATCCATGAGAGGAGGTATTCAAATAGGCTCTAGATTCCTTATTATGACCAATATAGAAATGCTAAAGGAGAATATGGTCTTGAAGGCTTAGATCTAGTCCAGGTTTGCAAAGGAGTTCAAAACGTTCCAAGGATGAACTCATAGACTCATTATCCCCCTGTTAGAAGGATATGGTCATGATTTTGAGGTCGATTACATTAGATAAGGGATAAAAATCCATGCAAAAATCTGCACGGAGAGTTCCCCAATCACCTTTCATCTTCTCTTTGGTCCGGTCGTACCATTGGCCAGCTTTTTCTTTCAGAGTTAATGGCTTCCAATGCATAGTCTCTTCTGACATATCCTTAATGTGCAGGCAGTCACAAGTTTGCTCAAACTATTGGAGAAGATGATAAGGGTCTTCGTCTTCCATTCCTAAGAAAGTGTTGGTTTGGACCATCTCTATTAACCGTGGGCGCAGCTCATAGGAATCAGATAGGATTGGTTTCGATGATGGCATAAGCCAAAGGTCGAGCTCTGAGGGTGTCGAAAAGTCTTTAATGAGGGTAGTGTCCATAAGGACAGTAGGAAATCTAAAAGAAAAAGAAAGATACAAGATTAGTTATACTCAAAGAGTTTTCTCTTAACCCTTCTCCCCAGCAACGACGCCAGAAATGCTTGTTGGTATTTATTAAGCCTACGAAAATATTATGATGGATAATCCGCAAGCGCACAGATACTGGTGAGCATTCCACCCGGGTGAGGGTTTTAAATATCGAATCCACAATGAGAATGGTAAAGAGAGTATTTGAGGTATATAACTAATCACTGAGTAGCTATCAAGGACTTGACAGAAAGAGAGATAAGGAAAACTTAAGGATGCCTGGTTCTTATTCTCACAAGCTATGTATATATTGTTCTTATGGGGTGATTGTCTGAAGGCACACTTAGGAAAGGGAACCTCCCGAGAATATATGGGGGGAGTCCTACGGTTTCTATAGACGGGAGGTGGACTACAAAGGACAGACGGGAACAAGGTCACTTCCCGCTTCTACCACACGATCCGGAATATAGAAGGCATTCATAAGCTAGCTAGTCTAAGCACCTTGTATAGGCACCTTTGTATCTTATGTTGCATGCATTTTGTATCATATGCATTGTGTAGGAAAAGCTTCTCATATATACATTGTTCACCATGGTATGATATATATGTCCTTGTGAGCTAGTTTGGTAAGTTATGGTTAGTTTGGCTTAGCTCTTGTTGATCTTGGTTTATAACCATGGTTGATGGCCATATTTTTGAAAAATGTCACATATATGCTCTCTTGTGGGTAAATGTCTTTATATGATCTTGACATGTTTGAGTGCCTTTGCTATGCTTAATTTGTTGTTGGATAGCTTATTTTGATCATATGGGGACAAAGGCTCATTTGCCATCATGAATGTTTAGCCCCCATGCTTCATCTTGTGGAGGGCATAAGTTCGTTTTTGTCGCAAAGACATTTCATGTACCAAATATGTAAATTGTTTGAAAATGTGTTCCCATGTCATATGTGCTTTAATTTACTTGCTTTTGGGTGGTAAACCGTTGCATGATGCTTATTAACGCAAAAATAGGACGTCACCTCCGCGTGTGACACACATGACTCCCCGGTCTGTAGCGAGGCGTGCCAGCCAATCTGACGTGTTGATTGACAATGGAAAATATTAGGGATCGGCTAGAGAAGCGATGGCCTTTCAGTGACACGTGGACCAGCCAATCGGCCGATACGGGTTAAGCGGGATCGGCCGTCTCGAGAGCGACCGAAGTGCGGATGTGTAGGTAGATAGATCAGCTGAGATCGGCCGATCGTGGCGTCAGCACTCGAGTAGGTCGGAATCGGCTGTGGTGTTAGAAGCCGATAGGATCTAGATTGTGTGGATGATAGTGATATTAGCTAAAAACACAAGAATTGGTACGAAAACTTGTAGATTTAGATAATATCGGTAAGGGGTAAATACAAAACTAGACGAAACCTCAGTGATGCGCCAGGAGGTTAAAGCCTAGAATTATTTAGTAAAACGATACTCACAAGCTTGTCAGAGATCAGTTGATGCAGCCCGACGAACTCGAAGAACGGCATTGTAGAAAAGAGAAGAAATGCAATGGCGAAGTCACCGAAAGGTAGATGTTGTAAAGGTAGATGCTATAAAGTAGATGTAGTAAAAGTAAAGGGTTTGCCCGGAGGCAGTTTGTTCGATATTGGTGTGTACAGGTTTTCCGACCACGCAGGGTCGCTATTTATGTCTTCGGGATAGACCCGACTCCTAGCCAATTACAACACTATTTACTTGCGTCTAAAAATAAAAACTACTAAAAATAGAACAGGACTTTCGCAGGAGTCAAAAACTTTCCTAAAACTGACTCTTTGACCCATTTTCAATCGTAGACTGACCCGCCTCCACCATGCTTTCCTTTTGGCATACTTCTTTGGTTACCGCCTTTTCTTTTTCTCTATCTGCCAATCTCCCGACTGACCATAGGCCGATCATTTTTACCAACCAGCCCACTGCCAGGGTTGAATCTTCTTGACCATCGGCGAGTCTCGTTGACCATCCTTCTCCCTCCTTTAATCGGTCGATTGAAGTTTGTTTTCATCGGCTACCTCTCCTTACCCCTTTTGACCTGTTTTTCCAATAAATGGTGTCAACACATGCCCCCAGTTTTGGAGTAAATAATCCTTTTGCTCCGAAATTTCCTCGAATCCGTTATCCCCTTTGATTCGAAGTCGGTCGTAGAATCCCAACAAATCTTCAGGGGTCATAAATATGGCTGCCCTGGTTATTTTCTTTTCCCTCAAATCTTGTTGTTCTAGCAGCTCGACCTTTCAAGTGAAGAACCCTAAGCTCTAAAGCTTCTGCTGATCCATGGCGTCCTCAAGTTCCGCTGGAGGTTCTGGCTCCGCTTCTGCACCTTCGAAGGCATCTCTTTATTCAGTTCCCCCGGTATTTCTCTCAATCTTTCACTTTTATCTGTCTTTAAATACCGCTGCCCTCTTTTCCTGAAGCCTAGATTTATCCATCTCTCTAGGAACTTAGATCCCATATCACCATTAATGTTGACGATAAGCCCGGGCTCACCTTCCTTGGACCAATGGGTGATGCTGACCCTATCGAGATGATCAACCTTGAGACCGACCAAATTCCTTTCAAGCATGCTTCTCTGAACTAGACCGATTGGGATGGTTGCTTTAGGTCTTGGACAGGTTATGTCAAAGGGTGATTGGTACCGTAGGGTATCTGCTAAAAATAGAGGTCTCTGGGAGGAGTATAAGATCAACCAATGTATTACCTGTCTTTGTCTGATATGTCTCGGAACGAATCTCTGCTAATAGCTACTTCTTATTTTTGGTCTGATGTGCTCAATTCCTTCTTATTTGGTCATGGGTTGATGGCCCCAACTTTGGGTGATGTTCTTCTGTTGACTGGCTTGGACATATCTTCTTCAGATACCCTTTTTTGTTATGGTGATGTCAAACCTTCCCACCGTTTAAAAACAAAAAATGTGGGTGGATGGGCTGGGTATATGTGACAACCCGCCCAAGAAAATACCGTACTATCATCTAAACCAATCCACTTTTGTCATTAAGCAATAATAAAGTATCATCCTGTCATTAGTCGCCGGGTTAACGCCCGGTAAATCACTTATATAGCAACAAGGATCGACATATATGCATTAAAACTCACGCGAAGGCGAGTCCAGAGATACATCATGATTAACATCCGAAATTTACAATGAAAGGGTTTAATTATTACAAACCGAACTCTTTGACATGGTAACATAGTTCGGAGTTTGAAAACAGTGGAATTCAACTAAGCCGAAAGCGTGAACACCACGGGAGGCTAGCCATGATGCCTTCATTCGTCGTCCTCCACCCACTCCAGCTCCCAGCCGGGCGGGATCTTTCCGGGCCACACATCACCAAAGGCATTACCTGGAGCAAGAGATTATAGCAAGGCTGAGTATACTAATACTGAGCAAGACTTACCCGTCGGTGATAACTACTTCACCAACTCTAGACATGATAGGCTTTTTGGCCACTGGGTTTCTTTTGCTGAAAAGTAACAAATAGTATGTCCTTACTTTCAAGATTTTAGCACAAGTTCTAGTGGGTTTATTCTTTTCTAAATTAGCCATCTATTGCAGACAAGGTTGTACAATACAATTAATCAAGCATAATATTCATCAACTTCCATCGTTAGGGATCTCATGGCCAGTGGAGTAAGTAATCTCAGATAACGGTGAGAGGGCGACAATCGATTGGTTTAAACCTTGCAAGGTAGACCTAAACACACGGTGGGCTGCCCCCGCGAGGACAACCACCAAACGGTTCCCAAAAATCCTCGGGTCGTGATAAAAGGCCACAGTCTTTGGTACCGGTTATCTGGTCTACCCCGCGAGGCAACCACACTCACACGTGCACCACAAGTAGCTAGCCATGAGACGCGTCCCAAGAGTAGTGACAGTTAAATCCCTAACCACCTCATTAAGGTACTAGGCTTAGCGGTCCCATTCCCCACAAGTGCTTAGTACGTTCAAACACTTAACCCACGATAGCCATTGGACCGGAGCCCACATCCCATGCTCTTACCACATGAGCAATCCATTTAAGGGGATCTTGTGATTCCAATATAAGAACCTATCCTCACGAGTGACATCATCACCCGACTTGTAACGGTCCTATAGCATAGCGGCTATCGACCTATCATACTAATAAGGACACAGGTAGCTAGGGATCATGCATCTAACTTGCGTATTCAATTTGAAAGACTCGGTTAAATGCACCGGGGCTTGCCTTCGTCAACACGGTTAGCCTGAGTACCCTCGGCGTCTTCGAGTACTTCCACGTACTGCAGATCAGCTTCCGCTCCTCCTTCCTCAGTTTCCAACACGAGCGAGTAGTCACTGTCAGGTAGGTCTACAGAATGCAATGCAGGATTCAGGTGTTGTGATGGATTAATTACTTTACCCAACTTTTGTTGGCCACATTCATCTTAAAAAATAATTAATTATTAAATCCTTTCCATGAAGGTTATTATTGATATGGATTTATTCTTTTTAATAAACACTTAATTAATGTTTTCTTTTATAATTGTTATTTCATGTGAAGGTTTAATACTTCACCTTCCACTAGTAAAGGTGTGTACAACCGATAATTAATTCCATTTAATTTGTTAAATAGCAAGAGGGTGTACTTAAATCTTAATTAAGCTTTTGCCACCATTTCATAAAGGGGGGTATAAAGAAATAAAAGGGCATTTTCCAATTTAACAAAACATTAAACCTATAAGGGCCTCAAAAGCTTTTATTCAAACACTAAAGTACTAAAATTCAGTGGAGGGTTTCTTAAGCACCAGAACACCTATACTAAGCCACTGAACACATGCATGCTTGGAAAGGCTAGAAAATTAATTATACCAATAATAAAAAAAAAGCTAGTCACATGAACAACATAAAAGCATAAAAAAATAAATAAGCACCCAATTGATCCAAACTTCCTCACACATGCTCTCTAGTCCCAAACTATCCTTGGAATGCAGCAAGCACACCTAGAACTGCCACTGATCATGCATTATTATTTTACCAAGGAAAACAAGCATATATTAAGAATAGATACTTCTGATCGTTCTAAAATTGTGATTAATTCACCAGAGGTGTATTTTCGCATAAAGAGACCACATGCAGAAGTTGGGAACAAAAATATAATGATGTTTAGCTATAAAAAACATCTAGACAGATTCTGCAAAAAAGGAAAACAATTCATATAAAAAGATTTACATCATAACTTTGTGCAATTTTTTTGTTCAGGGGCTAGTCATAACATGCCACACAACATATCCAAAAATTAGCTACAGAGGACTTATGGATTTTGAGATATCATAGATCTAGGTTTTTCACATTTCTATTTTTCATGCCAAAAATATCAGAAAACAACCTATACAAATTTAATAAAAGTTTTAGTACTATTCACCAGGAGTCTAGGAAAACTGAGTTTGCATTTTTTCGATATTTCTACAATTTTCTAGAGGTTTTACAAGAATCAGCAATTTGACTATACTATTGAAGATGTACTTTTACGCCGAGACCCTTAGAACTTATCACAGTCTCACAAATCAGTCCCTAGTTCACACCTAGGACCCTGAAAAGAAAAGGAACCCTGCAATTGGGTCCTTGGGGGAGTCCGCCGGCGGTCCGACCTCAATTCCGGCGAGACCACGTCGGGGCTTGGCCGCGGGACGGCGGGGAGGTGACTAGAAGCTCACCTACGACCCAATCGTGGCCGAAGGCGGGAGCAGAGCAGCACCGACGGGGTCGGTCGGTGGTGTTGGGCGGCGCGGGTCGCTGCGGCCTGGCTACCGGCGAGACGGCGGCGCGGGCGGTGCAAGGCGTGGTGTGGGGAGGTGTTGCAGGTCACTAGGAAGAGGTGTGCGTGCGTGCGCAACTTCGTGGATGGCGCGGGGAGGAGTTCACCTAGGCAGCGGTGGCAACCATGGCGGCGCACAGCAAGGGAGGCTCGGCAAGGACGCGACCAGACCGCGGACGGACTGGATGTCCGCCGCGTGCACGCCACACGTATGGCGTGGCACACGGGCTTCGATGCGTCGCAGGGCGCGGGTCGACCTGGGAAAGGAGCGTGGCTCGGGTGGCCTACGGTCTCGGTCGGCGGTGGCCTCGGGCGTGGACGCCGAGGCGGCACAGGAGGCGGCACAGGAGGCAGCACAGGAGGCTTGCCAACTTTGAATGCCAATGTGTGTTAGTGAACAGGAGGTACTGTTAGTTGACCAAGCTTTCCACCCTGTTCCACTCAAAATTGGAAATGCCATTCTACATGAAAGTTGTGTCCCTCAACAAACTAGACAACTTTCATAAAGGTAGATTTTTAAGTGTTTCGGTGAATTTTGGAGAACGCGGCAAAAGTTTTGGAAGACATTCAGGGTCACTAGGGTTTAGGTAGGGTTTGATCATGACTTTGACCAAGGGTTGACTACAAGTGTGTGTTGACTTGATCAATAGGGTCATTAAGGTTGATTGGTGTGGTTTTCGAGGTGAGGACCCAGGTTGACCGTGGTTTGACCACCGTCAGCATAGTTGACCAACCATTATGGTTAAATAAAACCTGGGGCGTCACAGTATATTGTCGAGCATATGAAGGATGACACTGTTAGTGACAGAGAACAAGTGGCCTTTCAGAACATGTGGCTTGAAAAGTTCATCTTCTGCGGAAAATCTTTTGGCCCCACCTCTAATTGTCAGATTGTGGCCGAACGATTGGCCATTGGTTCCTATATCCCTCTTGGCAAATACCTTTTGGGGGCTATGTACAATCTCCTTCATCAAGTGGCTGTCAGCTTGTCAACCAACTCCCTAATAGGTACCCCAGGGGGGTCCTTGGTGGTTTATCAACATGTGGTTGCTTCTTTACCTTCGATATAAACTTGAACAAGATATTTTTAACATGCATTTTTCGGGAGACCAACAAGATGGTGTTCCTGTCGTTAAACGTCGATGCATGAGCTTTGGAGAAGTTGTTTCTATGTTTCCTGGACATAAGAATACTCCATCTCGCATAGCAGAACATTTTAGGAGCTTTCATCTTGGCTTCAATCCAGGATCCATCATCTTGTTCGCATACAAGGATGATGACAACAATTTTGAGACCTTGTTCAGTTTCGACGACATCCATAAAGATGATGAGAATAGGATTGACTTTGTGGAAATAATCAAACCAGGGATTCTTCTGTCCTACGTCTTTGTCAAGGATCAATCGGCTACTTATGAGTTTTGTAACCCTTCAGCAAGTGCTTGTCAGCAGGGGTTTGGTCAGTTGTGGATTTGCCTCTATTTCTCTGATTTGATCAAGCCATAAGAAATTATCCCCGATAATATTCATTATCGGCGTCTTTTGGACTGGGTTCCTGATTCTGCCACTATCAATCTTGTCTCCTAAAAGTTCTCCAGTTTTTCTTCCCACCTTTTCAACATCTGGTGGGCAGAATGGTATGATCACATTTTCTGTGTGTCCCCCAGAACTTATTGCGAAAAGCTGGATCCTGATTATGTGGCATCGGCTGATGAGGTATTTTTACTTGACTGCCATGTGCATTTTCAACATATTCTGACTATTTATTCTTTTAACACATGCTGTTTTGCTTCCCTTTCTTTAGCCTGACACCACTGTACCTCCTACTACTAGCAGAAGTGGCAAACCGATTCAATATTGGCCACCAAGATGGGCACCATACATCGGCTATGAAGCCCCTTCGATTTCTTCAGTTATGCAGGGTCCCAAGATAAATCTTGTTTCAGATAATTTACCTCTGTCGACGCTCAAGAGGAAGGGCGTGACTAGCAAAGTTCTTACTCATAGATCAAAGAAGTGGATTGACACTAAGGTCATCAATGTCTCGGATATGGCAGGAGTACTAGGAAGTGCTTTCCAGGCAGTGACTTGCAGTCTCTTCTCTTTCTTTTTATATATGTGATTGATCATCCTCTTTTGCTGTCTTCGGGATTAATTAGCCAATCAGTGTAGACTAATGTTACTAATTTTGATAGAGGTCCAGTATTGGAGCCAATTCAAGAAGTCCCAGCTCAACAATCAAACAACCTGATATTTAGAGGTCTGATGTGTCAGATGCCCTTGCTAATCAGCCTCGAAGTCCTTCTGACCAAGTCGTTCTTAAAACTGAACAACCAACTGAGGTGTGAACTTTATTAGTTGTTTCTTCACCACTCTCATTCGGTGACTCCTTGTCTTCTACTTCAGGATATTGTTAGGTCATCAACTGAGGTTTATGACAAGTCTTCGGGTGATCTTCAACAAGATACTGGTGATTAACCACAGTTGCCGATTGTTAAAGTCCCTGAATCATCATTGGCTAAAAGTCCAACTGCAAAGATCCGAGCAACACCTTCTGTTGTAGAGGTAAACTTCCTGATTTCTTTGAATTTCCTCTTTAGTCCTTTTTGTCTTTTCTGCAGTGTTTTTAACAAACTTGTCTTTTGTTTAGGGTACATTGGCGGTTGTTCTCCCAGATGAAGTGAAGGCTAAGCTGATTGAGGTGTTGCCATTACTGAACTAGGACGTTGGCCAACTTGTACAAGATGTAGAGCCGATCAGATCCATCTTCAAGCAAATTCAGGGCCAATTGCCTATAAATCTTAAGGCGAAGTTGCTCCAGGTTGCTTTCATCGAGAATTAACATCCCTATCATATTGTCCTAATCTTCTGAGTTAGAGTAGTCCACATAAGATACCTTCTTCTGAAAGTTTTTTCTAGGCTCATAGGACTTTTAGTTTCCTGACTCATCCGACTGACCAATTGGCTGAGGCCCTCGAAGTCGACTGACCAATCAGACTATAACATTTGTTTTTGACCTCTCTGAATCTTTAAACGAACCAAGCTATTGTTCCATCATTTGTTTGCTCGAGTCTAGTCAAATCAGTCATCTTCATGTCGTGGATGCCAGAGAAGAAGTAGTTATGGAACTGCTGTTCCAAATTGGACCACTTGGTTATGGAGTTTGCTGGCAACGAAGTAAACCATGAGAACGCTGGCCCTGATAGAGAGGAAGAGAACAAGCGTATCCTTAGTGCATCAACATTCCCTACTTCTCCACATTGGACGATAAACCGAGTGATGTGCTCCATACTTAATGTCTCATCTTGCCCACAGAACTTGGTGAAGTCTAGCACTTTGAATCTTGGTAGGAATGGTATCTGATCATAGCCAGAAGGATATGGTGTCATGTACATGTAGTATCTTCGAGAAGTGATCGATCAACTTCTGCTTCACATGAGACTTCAATTCAGCAGATGCTTGCTCAATTGCTTGTATCTCAGCTGGAGTTTTTGGAGGTAGTTCTTCTAATATTCTTGGCTGTGGATCTGGAGTTGTTGACATCCTTGCTTCAGTAGAACCTTTTGAATGACCTGTAATAGGTGGGGCCTGTCCAATCGGCTGACTAGCTGATGGGGTTGGTTGCTGCGTATTCAACTGGCTTGAAATAGCCAATTGATTTAGAAGTGTTTGCAGCAATTGCGCAGAATCCACCTGTGGGACCACTGGCTTCCCTGTTGCCCCATGGTTGATCGGCTGCTTAGGCGATGATCTTGTATGAGCCAACGTATTAGTTGGGGTTAAGACAACTTGCATTATCGTCGATTGCTGTGATGGGGCAGTCTGTATAGGCATCCCTAACGTTGGCTGCTGTAGGGAAGCAGTTGGCACAGGCTGTAGGGAAGCAGCTTGGTAAGATTGCGGGTACTTCACTTCTGGAACTTCTTCAGGCTGAGGCTCGAGAAAATTTGAGATATCATTCTCAAAGTGATCACGAGGTAAGCTCCATCCTGTAAGCCTTCCGTCTTGATCTCTCATCGCAGGAATTTTTGATTCCGTACTAGGAACATCAGATCCTGGAAGATAGTTTGCGCTAGCGTTGTGATAGAAGGGTCTTTAGCTTTACCATCACCACTTTGATACTGAATCGACTGGACATCCGATGAGGAACTAGTAGCATCTTGGGGAGATGGTGTAACTTTCATTGTTGGATCATCAATCGGCGATGCAGCCAATTGGTTTTGCTGAAACATTAGTGGGGTTCGCTTTGGTTGAAAATACGTAGGCCCTAGATATCTTGCTTCTGCTCCTTGCTTGAGTGCATCAATTATGGCATTCGGAATAGTATTTGCGAATACCTTTGGATTGATCAATCATTGTTTGATGCATCGCCTTAGTCATCATGTCTTGAAGCCCTTCATGACCGGCTGAAAAGGTGACTTGCTTATGTGTTGACAAAGGATTCTTCTTGAAGACTCCACCTTTAGTTTGATCGTATGATGCCAGGCAAAGCTCCTCATAATGCCTCATGTGAGCCTCGAACTCAGCTTTGTCTGTATCCTTCAGCTGATCCCTAGTAATTTGTTGAACATTTCTGGATCAAGTTCTTGAGGATCAGTTTTCGCAGGCTTCATCATTGTTGACCTTTTCGTGTCTCACCAAGCGTGCCAAAAGTGTGTTGACGCAAAAATAGGATGTCACCTTCGTGTGCGACACACGTGACTCCCTGGTCTGTAGCGAGGCATGCTAGCCAATCTGACATGTTGATTGACAATGGAAAATATTAGGGATCGGCTAGACAACCGTTGGCCTTTCAGCGACATGTGTACTAGGCAATCGACCGATACGGGTTAAGCGGGATCGGCCGGCTCGAGAGCAACTGAAGCGGGATGTGTAGGTAGATAGATCGGCTGAGATCGGTCGATCGTGACGTCAACACTCGAGTAGGTCAGAATCGGCTGTGATGTTAGAAGCTGATAGGATCTAGATCGAGTGGACGATAGTGATAATTGCTAAAACCACAAGAATTGGTACGAAAACTTGCAGATCTAGATAATATCGGTAAGGGGTGAATAAAGAACTAGGCGAAACCTCAGCGGTGCACCCAGAGGTTAAAGCCTAGGATTATTCAGTAAAACGGTACCAATGACCATCCTTTTCTCCCCTTCAATCAGCCGATTGCACTCTGTTTTCATCGGCTACCTCTCCTTACCCCTTTTGACCTATTTTCCAAAAAATTGTTTCAACAATACCTACCAATGAGAAGTCTCATATACTGAAGTAGGCACATGGCTCAGTGGCTTTGACATGACATGAGGTGCTTGTGGGTGTTTATGATGATCTTATGACTAGAATGGTTGTCCTAGCATGAAGTTTGTGTGGCTTTGCCATTTTCACATGTTTTGCTCATGTTTAGGACTTTGCTCATGAGAGGCAAGTTTTTTGCAAAATTGCCCAAATCCATCTTAGCTTCGTCAAATGGTTGTGAAACTTGATAATCATGTAGTTGAGATCGATACGAAGCTGTAGAGTGTCTATCTTTCTCATTTCGACATGTGTAGCATCCTATGATGAATTTTGTCTATTGGAGTAGCTCTAGGTTTTATTTTTTGCATTTTTTGGCTTGATTCATGCATGGTCAACAAGGGGGAGAAGTTTGAGCATGTTTTGGCCTACTGAATGCATCTAGAAGGTTTTTAGGTGGTTTTGAGCCATTTTTGGGCTCTATTGTGCACCGGTCTGACCAGCTAGAGTGCTGGGCCTGTTCAGATGTTGGGCACTAGCATGACCGGTGGTGTTGACCGGTCTGATCCGTCAGAGCTCAGCTAGTGCAGCTACTCTGTTTTGTGAAGAGGGTTGGATGCTTTCGTCCAGGGGGGTTGTATTGGTTCAGGGGGAGCATGCATGTGTGCAAGGGGAGCTCTTTATTGTTTTCGAGCTTTGGATTGATGGCTTCTGCTCTTTGCTTGAGCATGTTTTTGTCTCGGATGTGTCAAGCTGTTGCCCTTACCTAAGGGGTCCGAGACTTCTCTTCTTCAAGTGATCTCGCTCTTTGCCTTTCCTTTGGCTTTCGATCGCTTGTTGGAGTTTCTTTTAGTCGTTCAATTTCTTTTCCTTTTCTCTTTGATTTCCAAAATCTGTGTGTTGTCAATGCACTCATCAAGGTGGAGATTGAGAGACTGTGTGGTTTGAGGACCGGTGGATGGTCGCTTCCTAGTGTGATAAGTGATTGACACCGTGGTGTGGACTAGTTCTTGGCTAAGTATTGAATGTGTAGCTTGCTACTTGACTGGTGTTGGTGCAGGTGAAGAACAAGCACGAAAGGTCATTGCCGGTGAGGTCTAGGTGTGGAGAAGACAAGCAGGCTTGGTTCGAGGGACCCGGTGGCCAGCGGAGTTAAGTGCGGGCCGCATGGTGGCAGGAACGGCGAAATGAAGTCATGGACGGTTTCTTGGTTGAGCCTCAAAACCAAGGTCGAGCCAGAACTACTTGTGAGTCGAGTCTTTAGTGGTGATTGGCCGAGGCTACACCGAGTTCGCGGGGTTTCCGGTGGTTTACCAGAAAACCACTAGGTTCCTTGTTTGATCCACAAAGCCAAGACCGAAGACCGAAGATGGAGGTGCAACAATATCAGACCAGTCTGACCGGTGGTCTGACCAGTGGGTACCGGTCTGACCGGTGTGCGACGACGCAGTTCGGAGACTTCGAAGTGGAGGACACGCGTCGGGATCACAAAAGTTGTGTCGAGACTAAGAAAGTCTGCAATCACTGGGCATCCGTCTGATGGTGTGAAGACAAAGATTCCCAAAGTGCCCCTCGGGGGCGTGTATCCTAGCGTTAGGCCACATGGGTAGTTTCGTCTTTCGGTTGCCTCCAGATAACCCAAGTGGTGAGAGGATGGCAACCATGTCTTGGAACCCTATCTCATTTTGTTTTGCTATTTCCCCTTCCATTTTCCTTTGGAATTTCTAGGACTAGCTTGAGAGCATCATGGTGAGATCTTGTGAGAGTGAAGGATGACCGGGCGGCAAGCTAGACCTTGTATGAACCTCTTTGGTATGTATAGATGATTCAACATGGTTCCTCAAGGCTTGGATGTGTCTTTCCTGTTTCTCATTTTTGGTGATTTTCGGAGCCTTTTCTTGGTGAATTTATTGTGGTTGATTTGAGACGCTTCTCTTTGGGATTTGGTGGGGGATGTATGCATCAACCCTTCATGGTTGTTTTCCCTTTGATTCCCCACCTAAATCCGTGAGTAGAGGGGCACAATTTTGGGGTTTTCGTTGTTCTAGGGTTTGCGGCGATCTTGGCGGAAATCCTTCAATTCCTCTAGATTCAACAAGTTTTGGTGCACCATAACTTTGCTATGGAGTGCCCATGAGGTGTTCCTACTATCCCCAAAGTCTTGTGCGCATCCGTGGAGCGAATCGGGAGATCAGGAGTTGGATTTGGGGGAGTTGACCCGCGAGCGCTGTTCATCCTGGCTGCAAAGGCGCGACCGATCTGACCAGTGCTCTAGACTGGTGTGACCGGTGCAAGCCCCTTGTGGCATTTTTCTCGGGGAACTACCTAGTTGTGTGGTTTTGGCGTGTGGTGCTGCTGGTTAGTTCTTGGCTTGTTTGGAATTGTTTTGCTAGGCTTTGTGAAGGGTTTTCATTCCTTGCAGGTTGTGTTTTGGAGGTGGTTTTTGTTCCGGGGCCTAGAGGAATCACTAAGGCTTCCTGGAACTTTGCTGTGCACCTGTTGTTCCCCACCGACCTGACCGGCAAAGTCCACCGGTCTGACCGGTGCCATCGGTCTGACCGGCAGGAGCCATTTGTTTGACCGGTGTGGCACAAACAACAAGTTGTGCTGTTTTCCACTGTGATTTTGGGGTGTTTGGTTCAGTTAGTTGAGTTGTTGGATTCTAGGACCAGTAGCACTCCAGTGGCTACGTGGTCTTGGCCAATTGGATAGTTGAGTTGGGGACGTGATTGGGTTTGTCGTGTTCATCTTTTTGGAGTTCCCATCTCCTTCGAGAAGAATTTTTATCATCTCCCATTCACTCCCCCTCTCTGGTCGCTAGTTTCGGTCCTTCAACTCGAAGGAGAGACATGTGGCACACAATTTAGACAGGTTTAGGACGCGAGGTGCGTAATACCCTACGTCCTGTATGTTGTGTAGCTCTGGATTGATTGGGTGTTGTTCCAAGATGATGCAAATGATGAGATAGGGGTCCCTGCCTCGCCTTATATAGTCCGGGAGGCAGGGTTACAAGTCGGTTTAAGAAGGAGAGTACTAGTTGTACACGGCTAGGAGTACTCTACATGGATCCGGACATGTCTACTTTACTATCCGAGTACTAGCCCTCTGGTTGCCTCGCGATCCACGTCTCCTTACACCGTTTATTACAAGTTGAGTAGTCCCAAGGGCCCACACAGTAGTCGGTCCAGTTCCACTTGGGTAGTGGGCCCTGGGATGTCTGTACGACAAGCCCCTGAGTACTTTGTAGTCAAGCAGGATGTCTTCGAGTAGTCTTCACAGCCTGGGCGAGTAGTCCTTGAGCATCCTCGAGTTCCACAAACCAAAAGTACTCAAGAATGCTTGAATCACCCGTGGCTGGAACGTACTCCAACTGATCTTTGAGTAGCCTTGAAGTCTTCTCGAGTAGTCCCCATGCGTCCCCGAGTGCTTCTCTTGAAGGTCTTCAATAGTACTCATGATGTCTTGGTGAAAAGCTATATGGAAAATGCGATTTGAAGAATCGCATTCCGTATGGAATGTAGCCCCCGAGCCTTAGGTCGAATTGTAGATTCATGCTTAGGGTCAATCTGATGTTCTACCAATCGTATCCCAAAACATACAGAGGAAAAACCGAAGGACACGTGGTAGGAGCCCTCGAGCCATGAGTGGAGTACTTCTCTCGAATTAAAGGATTATCTTGATTGTAGAATGTGTCCGGAGAGGACATGTGATGTATTGGAGTCCACTGATTCCAGCGATCAAAGTCGAGCTCCCGAGATTGAGATTGACAAGTACTGGAAGATGAAGAGTCAGCCCGCCTGCGCTGAGTCAGTCGCTCCGAACCGAGCCACCCAGTGGCATACAAATAAGAGGGAAACCCCTTTGGGCTTCCTCACTTCCAGCAGTTCTAGTCTTAGAGAATAGATCTGTAGAGCCCTCATCTCAACTACCGCCGCCACTTAGTAGATTTGATCTACTTCAGCACCGCCGACGTAGTCCGCCCTCCCTACAACCCCTGAGCGAATGTGAGTTAAGGCACTCGTGACTGGAAGGATGAAGGCATCGCCGGCGAAGAGCACGAAGACAGGGCGCATTGAAGAAAAGGAGCCATGATGAGGCCAGGGACACCGGTCAGCCATCATCGTCGTCACCCCGCTCCGCTCTGCTCAATTCGGTGAAGGTGTAAACCCCTAGATTTTCATAGGAAACCCAAATCCCTGTACCATCGCGATAGTCCCTGGATCAGTGGCTATCGCGTACAGAATGTCTCACAGATAGTAACACAAAGACATACATCGCATCACATAAGAGCATTAGTACATAATTTATTACATGTCAATTATGAAATAAATCATTACAAGCCTCTTGGCTGAATCAGAGTGAAATTCTATGCAGCGATAGCTAGCATCTCAGAAGGGTTCCCATCTTTTATTCTTCTCACCACATGCATCCTTGAGCGAAGCGACGCATCCCTTAGTCGTACGACCCATCGGCATTGTTGTCGTACTCGGACTTGTACCCTGCACACCCAAAGTCTATCCCCAGGGAGTGGGATAGGTCCACGTCACCAACTGTATGTAGCTTTAAGTGGCCTAACTTCTAAAGGGAGAAAAAAGACAAGGAAGCGGCTCGGGTTTCCTATGCAGCAGCAGTAGAGTAACAAGATATCTCCATCAAGATGTCAACCCAAAGCTCTCAACACAGCTCGGAACCACCTGGTCACCCAGGGCTCCGTCTTCACAACTTACTCCTATCTAGGGACGATACGAGAACTTCCTCTCCTCGCACCTGAATGATTGCAATCGAATGAACGAGGTAGATGGAGCCTCTCTCCTCTAACCGACTGCAACCACAGCTCACCATACACTCATCTATAGGGGGAAGGTAGAAATCCCAAAACATGAGAACAAACAATGCACTAGCTCGTCCATGACCGAGGATGCAGCTATAGCTATAGATCGAACTACTCTATATAGTGTGTACACCTGTACCCAACCCGGAATGGCACCCGGCCGGTGTACGGTCGTCCGAGCCCATCCTACCGTGCGAACTCTTGGTAGTTACGGTCCTATCCTGCATCTAGCCATCAAAGTGATCCCCCTAGCAAAGAGAACTGCACCAGAACTATGAAATGCCCCCGTGTGGCCACACGGGCGATGCACTGAGAGCAGGTGGTCTCTCTCCACCTCTCCCCCACTGATACCCTTTATCCTACTGACAAGTATGGTTCCGCACTTGCCAAGCTCAACTCGGCCCTAACCCCACGCTCAGTGAGGTGGTGTGTACGTAAAGTCCTGTAAAGCGGTTGGCCCACTCAGTTTTAGACTGGGGTGAGCTTATTTCCTCCAAGCGCAAGTAAAACCCCAACATCCAGGCTCCGAAAACCGTCAAAGTAGGGATACACCGAAGACTGCACCCCTATCCCTAATCCTAGATCGGTTGTTTCGAGCTCACCCCCACCAAAGTACCCCAAAACTCCTTCTCCTGTCGGTTTTATCCCACTCACGCCAAGAACCACTATTCCCATCCCAACACATGCATCGCGAAGCTCAGCATATATACACGCTTACAAACATATGTAATAGTAGGACAATCAAGGACAGGATATTTAAAGTAGGCAGTGCAAGGTTCATCAATATGCATATGAAGTAAAGCGCTAGCAATCTATATTGCATTGTCTATAGGTTTCCAAAGTCAGTCGGGCGTGAACCTAGGGTCTGGAAGTCCTCCGCGGCGAAGTCGTCGCCGTAGTCGTATTCCGGGATCAGCTCCCGGCCTAGTTGCTCCTATTAACATGTAAAAGAAAATAAACAACAACCCTATTGCAATTAACTCCAAAAGAACGGCAATTAAGAGCCAAAAGAGAGCAAACACTAGCCTAGCACGAAGTTTAAGATTTTAGGGAATTTCCGGAAAAGGTTTTGTACTTTTCGGAGCAAAAAAGAATTTACTAGGATTTTTCAAAGATAAAATAGTTTTCTAGAAATAAAATACGCATACACAATAGCATTAACTTTAGGCTGTCTACTGGCTGGCTCAAAAGGGCTTAAAGCTAGCTACTGGCTGGCTGCAGGTCGTCTACTAGAGCAGACGGGGCGGCCACATCAGCGGCTATAAGCCGGATGTAGCCCACATGGCAGCAGACATGGCGGGTGACGCGGGCGACCGCACCGGATCCGGGGGTGGCCGCCTGCGGCTTGGCTCGGTGCGGGCGGCGGGTGTGGCTCGGCCCTGTGTGGCCAACTGCACGGGATCCGCCCGGATCGGACGTGGCTAAGTGCGCGTGTAGGATCGTGTGCACAAGGAAAAACCCCATGGGTTTACAGGCGACCCAGGGGTGCTCGACAGATTGCCTTAAAGAGAGTGGCAGCTCGGCAAAGTCTTGCCACCGGCGAGGATGGATAGCAGCTGGACAGCAAGCCCCATAGTGAGGTTCACAGGGTCCATATGGTCCACTAGGGGAAGAAAAGGCGCAGCCTTGAAGTGGACGACCGGCGTGGCGAGGTTGAGATCACGTCCGGTGCAGCGGCAGACGCCGAGTCGACAACGGCGAGGCTGGGGTTGCCTACGGTGTCTAGTCGCGAGCACCAGCGCAGGGGCGAGCACGTACGCAGGGCGAAGTTTAGTCACACAAGCATGGATGACGCCCCCAGTTTGGCAACAGGCGCGGGGCGACAACTTGAAATGCCCGCGCACTGGGGTGGCCGGTGTCGGCGAGAGACTGTGCGTGCATGCACGAGAACATGCATGCGAGCTCAAGAATGACCCGACACTCACACCACCGGGCGGAAAAACACCACAAAGGGCGACGCCTCGGCTCATTTCGGCGAAACGCCAGCGAGCTCAGTTCGGTCGGGGAAACTCAAAGGTAAAAGGCGAGGTTCTCCTCCTCCTAGGAGAATGCGTGCACGTGCGCGGGTGCACGGGCATGCGGGTGTGTGCGAGGATGTGTGCATGCGCATGCCAAGGCCACGGCCATGGTGACGGCCGAAACGACGGCGGCGATGCAACGACCAGGAAAACAAACCGCGGAATGAGGAAGAAGGGATGGCTAGTGTGTGCAATTCCGCGCGGCAAAGACGGTAGCAGCACCTGCAAGAAGCGATTTCCCAGCCTAGCTAATGGCCGGCATCACACAGCGCATACGCGGTGGCGTTCAGGGATTCGCTGGCGAGTGCACAAGGCTCGATGTGCGACCTCAACTCGAAGGTCGGGCGCAAGAAGAGGGAAGGATGGTGATGCGCTCACCTATGGTCTACGCGACTAGAAGGTGAAGGAGGCGGTAGAGAAAGGCTTGATGCAGCGGAGAGGAAAACGGCGGCATTAGTAGAGGAAGCAGAGGTGCTGGTGTGTCGCGGTCCACAACTCCTCAGCGTCCTGGAGTCCCATGGGCGGCCTCCGGGTCTTCACACTGGCGTCGACGTACTCGTGGTCAGCCTCCGAGCTTCCCTTTCTCCTTCCCCACTTCTTTTCTCCTCCAACGAGCGGGTGCATGAACAGGGGTGCATTCCTCCAAAGTGGCTAGGGTTGGGTGCTCCCAGGGGACTGCGGCAGTGGCTACTTATAGTGGGGATCGGCGCGGGGTACGTGGACGGAAAGGATGCGCGGGAAGGCGCCCCGTACTTGGCGCGGCAGTGCTCGGCCCACTGGTGTCACTAAAGGAGAAAGGGGGAGGATGACAACGACGACATCATGGAGACGTCAGCATAGGCCCCACTGCTTAGCGTCTACACGCGGGCGTGCGGTAGGTGGCGGCGTCTGGCGGGCACATGGCCGCTCTTGGGCTGAAAGGGTTGACGGGCTAGAAATGAGGTTGGCGGCCCATGAAGGAAGGGAAAGGTTTTCCTAATTAACTTACTCCTATTTTCTATTTGATTCAAATTTGAATCCAAATCAAGTTTGAATCCACAAAAATAAAGCCAAGTAAGAACCAAATGAAAATCCAACATCTCACACTGGCATTTTATAACCTTATTAATATTATTTGGCTTAAATTTGAATCTAGGATTTCAGGGAAGGGAAAAGGAAGCATCCTTAATGGTTTCATAAGCACACAATTCATAGCATGTTTTTGAAATTCAACATTTTTACATTCAATCCAAATTCAAGGATGTTACATAAGGAATGGAAAAAAGGAGAAGCTGAAGACCGAGGATCTCCTCACCCTCGTCAATAGCGAGTTCCTCCGTGAGAAGGAGATGGATCTGTGGCGCACCGCCACCAGGGATGGGTACCCCATGGAGAAGAACCCTGACGAGGTTCCAATATTCACACGTTTCGTGGAGCGCAGACTCGAACTCCTCGCGAGCAACTTCTTCAAAGGGATGCTCCAGTACTGTGGGATCAAGTACCTCAACCTCAACCCCAATGGTATCGTCCACACCTCCGTCTTCGTCCATTTTAGTGAAGCATTCATGGGGATCAAGCCCCACTGATCTTGTTCCGCAAATTCTTCCGGGTGAAACCCTAGCCGAGCGCAGACAACTCCCAAGTAGTCGGAGGTGTCGGGGTGCAGATGCGTGAAGACGCCACCGGGCAGTACTTGCCCTACAAGTTGATAGATTCCAATCAAGATTGGAAGGCGCAGTGGTTTTACATGAGCAACGACCACACATCACTGCCGAAACCAAGTGGGTACCCACCAAAGCATGTGCTATGGTGGAACATAGAACCCACCATGCAAGAAGGCCTCCAGCTGCTCGCGCTACTGGAGAAGGTGAAGGCCCTGAGGAAGGTCGGACTTAGGGCTGAACTTGTGGCCTTAAATTGCATGAAGCCTCCTAACTCCCTAAATCACCGGGAATCGCGAATCCTTTGAGCACCACCAAAAGCTAGAGCACCGAACGAAAATCCTTGAATCGAAGTGGTTTCCCGGCGTTTGAGGGCACAAGATCAATCGCAATGATGCATGAGACATCCATCCATGTTTCCCTCAAATAAATCCGGGGAGAAATCCACTCAAATCTGCGGAAACACACCGAGAGCAAAGGCACCAAAAACAAGCACAAAAAGACCACGAAAATCACTTGTAGAATCTTCTATACAAACCGGGAAAGATTCACAAGGTCTATCATGCCGCCCTAGCATCCATCCCTCTCAACAAATCTCTCATGAAGCTCTCATGCTAGCCTAGAGAAAATGGAGAAGAAAATAGTCCGGGAAAAATGAGAAAGAGGAGGGAAATGAAACCTAAGTCGCGGACGAGAGAGAGAGCCATCCACACACACTCATGGCTTATATCGGGGTCCCGCCGGAGTGGTAAATGACTCACTGCTAACTCAACCTGCGGCGATACAACCCACGCGGGGGCATTTGGAGCCAATGTTTGTGGGTCTTGCCATCGCACGGCCACGCCTTTCTGCCCTCGCGTCCTCACGAACGCAAGCCATGTGATCCCGCCGTGTGTCCCTTTGCCTCGAAGCTTCCCCGACACGCCCCGGATCCCGTCTCGGGATCGTGTTGGGCCTTCGGACTTGGTTTTGAGGCCCAAACCAAGAAACGAATCCTCCCGATGGTTTGTGGGCAAACCACCAAACCCCGCGTGCTCGGTCCGGCCTCCCGCCAAACCACTTGACTCGGTTGCCACCGTGCAGAGCTCGGTTGTCCATGACTTCGTCTTGCTCGTATCGCCACCATGTGGCCCACACCTAGTCCCATCGTCCACGGGTCCCTTGAACCGAGCCTACTTGTCTCTCCATCTCCCGGAGGCCCCTCGAAATTTGAAGAGCACTAGCGCCGTTCTTCACACACAACAACACGAACTAGACGCCGGCTTACACACACGCAGGCCAGGAAGTCGGTCAACACCCGTTGTCAATCACTCATAACTGAGGAGCGGTCATCCATCGACCACCGGGACGCTCCTGGTCCTCTAAAGTATTGGAGAATTTAGATGGAAAGGTGACGGAGGTCAGAAGCTCTATCCGTGAAGTGTTCATCATGATGAAGATGCTAGAGACGCAAGTAGGACAACATGCGTTTGATGGGTAGCAAAGGAAGATTGTCGGTACATTCCCAAGGTCCCGAGACGGCAAAAGCTACTCAAACTTATTCGGGAGAGCTGGAGGATCACACTAAGGAGACCATGAAGATCATGACCGAAAGACCAGAGTTTGAGATGCCGAGCCACTACATGAAGGAAGTTGTTGCATCCGTCAAGACCAAAGGACAAAGCCAGCCTGTGAAGACCAAAAAATGACTAAGCCGAAGAATAAGCCCGTACCCAAGATGGTGCGAAAATGGGTACCCAAGATTGCAACACCCACAAAGAGCGTTGATCCGAAGTAATCAAGTGAAGAAGTCTAGCCATGGACTATAAACGAAGCGCTAGGCGGGGAGGCAACCCGTTTGGTAGGTCAAGAATAAGCTACCGAGGAGGCCAACCCGATTCAAAGATTTTTTGAGTCTTTCAACAACATTACGACGCGCATACGACGAGCAAACTCGGTTGCCTTAGGAGTTCGAACTTCCGATGTACCCAAGGTTTGGCGGTAATCAACGATTTGCTTCGTCGAACTTGAACGGCATCACACAAGACTATTGAGGTATCTACGGCCCCTAGTACTTCCTTACTATGTACTAACAATTCCAGAATCTGAAGTGACTAAAGGTAGAAGGAAGATGGGAAGTGAAGTTGAGCAATTTAACTTAGAGCTTGACAAGATGACCAAGAAGAGCAAAGAAGAATGTGCTAGAGCTCATAAAGAGAGTAAGAAGGCAAGAAGATGAGCTCACAAGACAATAAGCTTATCGAGACTCCTTTGAAGAAGAATTGAAGAAACTTAAGGAGTCAAATGATGTCTTGTCTAGAAAGTGCAAGGAGGACATCACGAAGGCATATGCTTGTGCTCTTTTAACTCCTATCTTGTGCGACATCCTTAGAGAAGGAAAATCAAGCTCTCGGGGATCCAACTTGAGGAGATCACTCGTAACCTTGTGAAACTACAAGGCACTTACAAAGAACTTGAATATTCTTATGAGAAGCTTGTAGAGTCACACACCTTGCTAGGTGGCAAATGAGGTTGTAGTAAACTCGGTTAAATCTTATACACCTCATTGCACCTTGCTTTTATGTACTCAAATTGAAAATAATGAATATTGTGCTAACCCATGTATCCCAAAGGCAAACCTTCTTGGTATGATTGTGTGATTGCAGAATCTTGTGATGACTTCATTGCTCAAGAAAATGATGATCTTATACGAGGTGAAAAGATCAAAGAAGAAGGTGGCTAAGTTGAAGGGAAAAGAAAAGGTGCAACCTTCTCGAAGATATCGATTGAGCCCATGGTGAAGAAGCTTGAGAAGAGGATAATCGTCACTCGATCAATCTCTCAACAAAGCCACAAAATCAATGATCACAAGATTAGCAACAAAAAGAAGCTAGATCACATCAAGAGCTACAAGTGCTCACACATGGGACATTATGCATCCATGTGATCATTCGAAGAAGACAATCCAAACCGATCAAAGAGGCAAAGAAGTATTGCTCAAAGAAGATGCTTTGGTTGTCATGAGAAAGGGCACAAGATTGAAGCTTGTATCAATCGGGCGAAAGGTTCCCTCGGGGAAACCGGTATGCCAGGATTTACAAAGCCGGTGGCACTGGGTTTCAACAGAAACCTCAAGTGAAGCTCAACAAAGGATTTCTGAAGGCTCGAAACGAAAATTCGGAGAGAGAAGAATGGCTCAGTGACAAGTGTAAATGGCAATGGCAACATCAAGCACAAAATTTGCTACACTTGTCGTCAAAAGGGACATCTTGGTAAAGATTGTCCCAATAGTAAGAACCCTAAGCTCAACCATGTTCATTATAGTAATGAGAAGCTTAGGAGTAACTCAAATGACTCTGTGCCCCCCCCAAGTGGTCATTTCACAAAGGAAGAGCACGAAGGTCATTTGAGTACCTAAGTCCTTGATCACTAACCTTGTCGGACCCAATGCACGTTGGGTACATAAAACATGCCTAAAAGGACTTTGCGGGTACTTGGAGCTGACATTGGAAGCTTGGTTCACTTAAGGAATATTAATTTTCATTCATCTATATCTCGAGAGAAAATTTGTGACTCATCAATAGAAAAGGACCAAGTGACATAAATCAAAGAAATCTCATTCAAATGCTCCTCCCATGATAAGTACCTCTCCTTGTTGTTGTTCACTCTCATATGCAAAACTTGCTCATGTGCTATTTGATCATATCAGGTGGACAACTTACATATGTTCTCTTTGGCAAAATTATGTCAAATACAATTTGATGCTAATGCTTAGCTTCATCTAGAAGCTTTGAGTGGTTGTTGCATGCGGGAACATATATATGAGCAAAAGCAAAAGGAAGAATCAAAAGAAGGATCGGTTAGATACGCAAAATGCAAAAAGTGCCAAATTCTGGAAGGGCTCCGTGTACTTAGGATTCATAAACTCGGTGGCAAGGTTTTCCCGAGACCAGCAAGGGATGGAGAGGAAATTTTTGCAAATACCTCAAGGGACATTATTCTTGATTCAAAATAAAAGGAGACTAAGAAAATATAGTTTGTGAGCTACTCTTGATGTCATTTCACATATTCTTATTTCCTTATGAACTTTGACCAAAAATGTGGAGCTTGCCACCCTAGTGCTTTAATTGAGTCAAAAGTGCACTTCTCAAGATTCAAATACTTGATGCACCTATTTAGGGGGAGCTCACTTCACATTTTTGTGTCTCTTGGTACTAACATCACTTGCAAGAATTCATGTGTGTAGTTCAAGTGTGTGAGGCATTATCAATATTTTATCTATACTCTTCACTTGAATAAATCTTATGGCAAGGGTGTTGGTTGTGAGCAAGCCACATGGCAAAGGAGGTCACCAATCCATATATGTAATTGTATCTCCTCTTTATTTTTTGGATTGGATTACATTTATTTTTGGCTACTCACCATAGCATGGTTTAAATTTCTTAACTTGGACATATTTGACTGAGGTAGTGCACATGTCCCTTCCATCCACATATCCTTGTGTGCCTTGTATCTTTGAGGTTTAGCCCATGCTATGAGGTTTCATGTTGGGTGACTTACTTCCATTCCACTCTCAAAGAGTCATCCGATGTGAGACTAGGCTTGTGCTTTTAATATTTGTGTTCTCTTGTCATCTTAGCACCATGATAGGTGGCCCTGCTCATCAAAAGTGACAAGAGGAAGTTATTGAAAGACTAAAAAGTGCAAGTTAACTTATGGGAGTTTCTCTAAGTGAGAAAATCTAGAATGAAGGCAAAGTTATGAATCCTAAATGCAAGTTATTAATTTGGGCATGCAGGCCCTATTCTTGCTAGTGTGAGTTTTGGTGTGCAAAGGGAGCTAACATCACCTTGATTTGTTGCTTGGTGGTAGTGATGAGCTTTTAGATATTTAGTTGATGCCTCACAAGTTTTTGTTGAAATTTTGTTTTCCTAACTTGGTAAATTTGAAAATTTTAGTGGAGGCATGAGCTAAATATGCTAAGACCTATCTTGGCTAGTAATCTTTGCATACTCTTTTTGACTTAGGATAGACTTTCAAAATTCACTAGCATGTGTAGGTGGTGTGCCTTTTGCAAAATTTTGAGTCTTGATATTTTAGATCATGTCTTGTTGTTTATGGTTATTGTTGCTCATGTTTGAATGTTGGCTAACCATAAATGACAAGATTCTCTCAAGTTGAAAAGGAAGCTACTCATTCTTATCTCAAGGATTGCAAACTTTGAAATTCTCACATTTCATCAAAATCTCTCAAATCCATATCGAGACGAGAGGGTTGTGCAAAAATGAATATAAAGGGCGAGAGAAAGAAAGGGAATGAAAAAGGAAGTGGAGTTTTGAAAATATGGACAAAAGTACGCGGGTCAAGTGAAACCGGTCGCCGTGTGCGAAAGCGGTGGCACGGTTTACTGTCGGCGGCACGAGGATATAGCAGTGACTTTTAGGTTACGATTCACCTCTTCACCCCATTTACCCCCCTCTCTCACCCACGAATCGAACGGAAAGGGAGAGGCAAGAGGGGCGATTCCATGGCGATTTTGAGGGCTCAGCCGTGGGATTCAAGGATTGAAGTAAGAATGCGGTCCTCCAATCGGAGTGGGACGAGGTTCACAATTTCTGAAATTTTGCGGCCCGGCCTCTCTGTCGGGAGAGAGGAACCCCATGTCTAGGTTTTTGCAGATCTACTTTTCTAGGGACTATCTCTTGGATTCCTTTGGTAGAATGGCTTATATGGTTCTAGAACAAATTCAAATCGGTGGCTTAAGTGTTTCTTGGCAACATTATCGGGGGCATATTCTAGGGTTCATGCGAACCGGTGGCACGGAATTTCCCAACTCGGTGGCACGGTTCGTACGAGGTTCTACGATTCGGTTGCAAAATGGGCTCCGAAGAATTCAATTGCATATATTTGTGGCGGAGAGAATTGTTCTAAGGCACATATGTATCTCTTTTTGTCACGGATCCGAGGGTTCACATGGTTTATGGGAGAAGGCAACCTAGAACGAAGAATGCAAGTTTTGAGTTCGAGAAGAAGAGAAGCGTCTAGCGACGCTCATGAAATTACGAGAAGATGTTCGAGAGCCACCTAGAAGGTCAAAGAGGAAGCGGGAAGAATCAATCTTCCTAGAGGTGCTATGTGCATTGAGGACTCGAACCTAAGTCAATCTCTAGTGAT
The DNA here is from genome assembly GCA_947561735.1 of Cenchrus americanus. Lineage (NCBI taxonomy): Eukaryota > Viridiplantae > Streptophyta > Magnoliopsida > Poales > Poaceae > Cenchrus > Cenchrus americanus. Next base: position 123,953,773 of record OX387239.1, on the reverse strand, counting down.
GATGATGAGGAGAGCCCTTCGTGGTAGGAACCCTCCTCACGAGTCACCTACAACGGTGCTCATCGTAGAGAAAGGACGAGAACATTCGCACGGCTAGCCATGAGCATAGTCGGGGCACCGAGAGGATAGCCGGTGATGGTGAGTATGAGGGGCATCTCGATTCTTGGACGCGGCCGTTGAGAGTGGTGATGTGACCCACTTCAATGTGAGAATGAGGCCACCGTTGACCACGAGCATCGTAACATAGTTAACTATAAGGGAAAGAGGTATGACGGAGAGGGCAAGAAAGGAAAGGGAAAAGAATCCTTTGGTCGTTGGTGGAAGGAATTTGGATTATCGTTTTGGCACCAAATTTCATCAAGACTATTATGCAAGTGCCATCATCCAAGAAAGACTACCCCATTTCTCGCTCGGAATACATTGATTGGGGATTCTTGTCGGTCATGGAGGATCCAGAGATTGCTTGAAATTATTCGGGAGTGAAGAGGAAAAAATGTTTATGACATCATGGGCTTTGCCAGTCATGGAACAATGAAGTGATTGCACAATTCTATGCCACATGTTACTTCACCACTTGGAAGAATGACAAAATTGTGCATTGGATGGCCAGGGAAAATGGTTTGGTATCAGCATCCCTTTGAGTTTGCCTATCTACTTGGTTTTGATGAAGAAGATCTTGGAAGGATGAAGATCCATAGAGATCATGACATGGACAAGGTAGATATGAAGTTCATGTATATCCCAGGGACAAGAATGGAACTTTGGACGAGTCAATGGCATGCTACCATTCTATGCATACTTGCAACGCATGTTTAGAAAGACACTTGCTCCTAGGGAAGGACCAATCGGAAATGTGTCAAACTATGGAAGAGATTTGTTGAAACACATGTGTCCTAGTGGCTAGGAATTTAGTGTTGTGGACTACATTTGGGAGGAAATTCATTCCATCTCTAGGCTCGCCACAAAAGAGTTGTGGATATGCTCCTTATCGCATGCATGTCATTGAGGCTATCACCAACTACACATTTGTCTATGATCATGAGCATAAGCCCTTCCACATGAAGAATGATGTTGTGGGACCATCACTGGCTGATTTGGCAAGGGCTTAGGCAAATATTGGAGGCCAAGAAGCCCCAGAGCATTGCTTTTGCAGCTCTTGCACCATCTAGGGCAGCACGGCCTTCACATGGTCGAGGGCGTGGACGTGGGCAACAACGAGTGCAAAGCCCCCTTCCCCACTTAGAAAATTGTTCAACTTTTGGTGTGGGTCTTGCATGTAACAAGTGATGCGAGTTCACAAGGAAAGACAACTTAGGAAGAGGGATTCAAGGATGATAAGGCTCATGTGTAGAAACCCCTCTCCCACAAATAGAGCCTCCCATGCCACATGCACCATCTAATGAAGAAGAGTGAGAAGTAGGAGACCTTTGAGAGCATTTGGGAAAGATCACAACAAGTTGATCCGTCAACCAACAAGGACTATTGGGATAGAGCCTATGGAAACTCATATTACAATCCTACCTTTGGAGGAATGTATAGTGCTCGATCGTCATATTCAAAGGTTCCTTTCATGGGCACACAAGGCAGAGGCACATCCTCTAGCATGCCTCTCGTGGATCCTAATGCACAAGGAAGTTCAAGCGCCGTTGGTGGATACTACTATGGCGGTCTTTGGCTCGGTGAACCCATATGAGGGAATGGCTTCTCATCTTCCTCCATTCCGCCACCACCATCCTTTATTGCCTGCGAGTCGATTTGTGCCACCGCCTCAAGATGATGATGAAGAAGAACCATGAACGCTGTCCAAGACCCCCCATGACCTTTTTGAGTGATAGATGACAAGGGAGAGAATATGTCGATTGAATGCTTGTTGATCTACTATATCTGTCAAAATCCGGTGGAGCCGGTTTCCGAAGCCGGTGGCATCGGTTCGAATTTTGTTAATACGATAGGCCCTTGTAATAAATTTCTCCTAGCTTCGAGTTGGACTTGAGAACCTTTGTTATGTGTGCTTAAATGTGTGGTGAACCTTTTAATGCTTATTAAGACTCAATTGCATGTTAGTGTGATTTTATATGGGTGATGTATTGCCTTTTGACGAAATTTTGCTGGGCAAAAGCTGGCAAATTGTACTTAGAGTTTGGCAACTCGGTGGCCACGAGGTTTAACAGACAACCTTGCCTTTTTCTTGCTTAGGTGTTTAAGTGCTTATTTAGTGCATGCATCACGGTTTAATTGTTCACACACTTGTTTCACACCCCTTTGTTGCTAAGATTTAGGGGGAAGCTCCATGGTTTCTTGAAAATGTGCAAAGTGGCATTTGAAGCCAATTTTACGAATTCCACTCATAGCACATATTAAGGGGAGCTCAACCTAAATACGAGTCTTTTAAGCTTTATTGAATATCTTTTGTAAGCATTTGTCGATGTTGTCATCAATCACCAAAAGGGGGATTGAAAGACATCTAGGCCCTTAAGTGTGTTTTGGTGTATTGATTGACAACTGAATTAAAGATCTAATGTCTTTGTCGAGCATGTGAGAGCAGGGTTGATATATATGACATTGGTTATACGCATGATGAAATTAGCTATGTGTATACAAGATAAGTTGAGGCATGGTTTTAGCCTCATATTGTGAAATGGCTTAACTCGATGGTGAATGTCATGATATTTGATATGTGTGTTCCATGAAGCATATAGATGGTATATGACAAGCTAATGAAGGATAAGAACGAGGCATATTGATTTTGGAACATTGTATGACCTCTTATTGAAGGAAGAAGCTTGTTATAATAAAAAGGGATATTTAAATTAAAAGAAGGCATGATCTCAATAGAATTCCACTCTTCATAATGAATCAAAGCTTCACTCAAATTGGCAACGAATATAATGGATGAAGAAATCAAGCGAGGATTAGCAACGGAGTACTAAGCTAAGGTTGGCGAGTAGTGACTTGGACCATGTGCTTGGCTAGGGTGAAGTGGCTATAGCTTGGAAAGTTTCGAGGTATCAAGTCGAGCCTAGCAGGAGTGAAGAAATGAAAGAGAAGCATTACATATTCGTTGAGTCATGGGAACGGTGACTTAATCGAAAATTGGGTTTCATTCTTATATAAAGATCAAAGTCACTAGCTCGAGGTAGAAGTGCTCAAATCAATGAGCCATTGATGGATGGATCTCTCATGAGGATATATTGATCAAGTATGGCCATTCTTGAAAACTCCAAGAGTTCTAATATTGCATTTATATTTGATCTTGAGTATAGAGTCTGTAGTACTATCAAGAGGGATGCAACGTGATAGCTTTTCTTATGTCTGCGTACTCCAAACCTAACCTCCCAAGTGCTATCATGAGAGAAACGCTTTTCACAACACATGCACCTGATGGTTTTTGAGCTTATTTTCAGTTGGAATAGATGCTCCTCTGAATAAGCTTTCCATAGAGTTCAAGATCATCGAATTCGGAGTCGGGTAAAAAGTTATGGCTTTTCTCGAGGTGACTTGTCTTGTCCGGTGAAGCACCGGATTATTCCGGGAATTTTCCGGAGACTGGGACTTTCCAAGGCTCGGGAAAATGTCGAGAATATCCGAAACTTTTGAATCTAACGGCTAGTTTTGGGGATTCGAGGAGTATCCAGGGATTTTCGAGGTTCGAACACGTAACGGCTAGTTTGGGGGTGATGGGTATAAATACCCCTCACCCTCTCCCATTTGGGGCTGCTGGTTCCCCACATGAAAAACACATATCCACATCCCTTTTAAGCCTCGGTGGCCGCACCTCCTCGTCGAGTCTTCGGCCTCGGTTTTGTGGCTCAACCGAGTAACCCGGTGGTTTTCCGGGTGAGCCACCGCAAACCCCGCGAACTCGGTGTAGCCTCCGCCAATCTCCACTCATGACTCGGCTCCCACGTAGTCCCGGCTCGACCTTGGTTTTGAGGCTCTACCAAGAAACCGTCCACGACTTCATCTTTCGTTCATGCCACCATGCGGCCCGCACTTGACCCCGCCGGCCACCGGTCCCTCGAACAAAGCCTACTTGTCTTCTCCACACCTGGAGGCCTCACCGGCGACGACCTTTCGCACTTGTTCTTCACCTGCACCAACACGAGTCAAGCCGCAACCTGCACCTGCAATACTTAGCCAAGAATCACTCCACACAACGTTGTCAATCACTCATCACACAAGGAAGCGACCATCCACCGTTCCTCGAACCACACATGGTCCTCACAAGGCCATACCAAATGAGTAGTAGCCATGACCTATAGGTTGCTTACAACTAAGTAGTTTCTAGGTGGTCCATAGATCGCGGCCAAAGCCCTTAGGCTGTGTAGAGCTCAAGATCTGTGAGTAGCCATTGACGCTCGATCTTGGATGTAAGAAGTCTTAGACTAGTGCTAGGACTTGAGGGCCGCTTATAGTGAGGAGTCCGTGAGTAGCCGTATAGGCTAGACTTGTAGATGAGTAGTCGAGTGACTTGCGTAGAAGAGGCATAACTGGTCAACATTCCATGAGTTGTTGATGTCTTCGCCTTTAAGTGTTTGGAGACGATAGGAGCTCGGGACAGTCACCTTGGGGATTGAGAAAGAACCTTCCAGGGTGAGTTGAGCTTGTGTAGTTCGTCTGTGTTCTGAATACGATAGAGGACAAGATCATCGACTTTGAAGGAGTGTTCCTTGACATTGCAATCGTGGTAGAGTCAGATACCCTCCAGGTTCCTTGCTGATTTGACGAGGGCAGCACAACTGGCTTCTTCGAGGCTGTCGATGTCTACGTAGCTGCTGTATTCTAAGATGCCTTCATTGCATTGTTCTACTGCCGGGGATTCCCACATTACGCCAACGGGTAGAATGGCTTCGAAGCCATAGACCAGGAAGTAGGGCGACTACACAGGTGGCTTGGTAGGTTGAGTACGAAGCCCCCAGAGTGCATTAGGTAGTTCCTTGATCCACTTGCCCCCTTTGGTATTAGCAGTGTCATGCAGTCACTTCTTGAAGGTGCCGAGGACCATCCCATTGGCGCGCTCCAATTGGCCATTAGTGCGCGGGTGGGTGACTGAGACGTACCGGACATCGATCCCGCTGTTCTCGCAGTACTCCCAGAACTGATTGTTATTGAGGTTAGAGCCTAGGTCGGTGATGACGCGATGGTGTAGCCCGTAGCGATGCACGAGTTCAACCAAGAAGTCGAGTACTCTGTCGGCTTTTGGGCAGGTGACCGGGTTCACTTCGATCCACTTGGTGAACTTGTTGATAGCCACAAAAACTCTATTGAATCCTCCTGGTGCAGTTGGCAGATGCCTAATCATGTCGAGCCCCCAGCAGGCAAAGGGCCAGGTCGGTGGTGTCATGACTAGTTTGTAGGCTGGGACGTGTCGGTGTTTTAGACTGGCAACCTACCAAGGGGAGTACCCGAGGTAGATGAATGTGGCCTCGCCGAGATCGGTAACTCAAAGAAGAGACATGTGGCACACAATTTAGACAGGTTCGGGCCGCGAGGTGTGTAATACCCTACGTCCTATATGTTGCGTAGCTCTGGATTGATTGGGTGTGTTTACAAGATGATACGTATAAGATAGATAGGGGTCCCTGCCTCGCTTTATATAGTCCGAGAGGCAGGGTTACAAGTCAGTTTGGGGAGAGTACTAGTCATGTACGTCTAGGAGATCTCTACATGGTACAGGACATGCACAGCTTCCTATCCGAGTACTCCTCCACCGTAGTCCTTGCATCCCATGCAATCAGGTGTCATGTGACCCAAGTCGAGTAGTCCCAGGGGCCCACCGAGTAGTCGGTCCTGCTACCCACCGAGGAAGTGGGCCCAGGGAGGTCCATACGACAAGCCCCCGTGTACTTTATAGTCGAGCAGCATAGTTTCGAGTAGTCTTGATGGCCTTGACGAGTAGTCCTCAGGCGTTCCCGAGTACTACAAGACAAAAGTCCTCAAGAACACTTGAAGCATCCCGAGGCTGGAAGGTACTCCAGCTGACCCTTGAGTAGTCTTGAAGTCTTCTCGAGTAGTTCCCAAGCATCCTCGAGTTCTTCTCTTGAAGGTCTTCAATAGTACTCGCCTTGTCTTGAAGAAGAAACCATATGGAAATTGCGATTCGAAGAATCGCATTCCATATGGAATGTAGCCCCCGAGTCTTAGGTCGAATCGTAGATTCAAGCTAAGGGTCAATCTGAAGTTCTACAAAGATTATCCCATAAAATCCGAAGAAAAAACCGAAGGACACATGGCACGGAGCCCCCGAATCTTGATTGTAGAATGTTTCCTGAGTTGCTCTTGAGTCTTTTCATCACCCAGGAAATCTAGCAGATGTAGCCGTGCCCCCGAGATGGAGCGTATCGAGTACTGCAAGGTGAAGGGTCAGGCAGCCGCTGCTAAGTCAGCCGCCGATACTTATCCATCCGGCCGTTGCGGTGCCACTTGTTAGGTTATAAATTGACACCGAAACCCTTAGGGTTTTTCATTCCATCTAGTAGCAGCCGCTGGATTAGATCCATTCGAGTGTCCGCCCACTATCGCTTTTGGTGCAGCGCCGTAGATTGCAAGTCAACGCGCGCCACCGCTGCTCGCCACCAGCGTAGCCCCCGAGTGGATGCGAGTGAAGACCCCATGCACTTGGATGATGAAGCCGTCACCATCCAAGGGCTCAAAGGCTGGTGCTAGGAAGAAGACATCCTGCAACGAGGTGCAAGGATCTGCTCAAGAGTCGTCGCCGCCAACATCTCCCCCGCGCCCCAATCCGAAAAAGGAGTGGAAGAAGTCCGAGATGAAGACCGAAGATCTACTGGCCCTGGTGAATAGCGGGTTCCTGCGAGAGAAGGAGATGGATATGTGGCGCGCCGCCGCGGGCGACCCGTACCCCATGGAGAAGAATCCCGACGAAGTCCCCATGTTTGCCAGGTTCGTGGAGCGCGTATTAGTACTCCCGGCGAGCGATTTCTTCAAGGGCCTCCTCAAGTACTACGGTATCGAGTACTTGAACTTGAACCCTAATGGAATTTTTCTTGTCTCCGTCTTCGTACACTTCTGTGAAGCATTTGTGGGGATCAAGCCCCACCGGATCTTGTTCCAAAAGTTCTTCCGAGAGAAGCCGTAAGCGCCAACGACCCACGAGTAGTCGGAGGGGCTGGCATCCAGATGCAAGAAGATGCGGCCAACCAGTCCTGGGCGTACAAGCTCATTGATTCAAACCAAGACTGGAAGGCCAAGTGGTTCTATATCACAAACCACCACCCGGAGCTGTCGAAGCCAAGCGGGAAGCAGCCGAAGCATCGAGCATGGTGGAACACAGAGGCGATGATGCAAGAGGGTATTCAACTACCTAAGTCGATGCTGAAGATCAATGCCTTGAGGGAGGCCAGGCTGAGGGCCAAGCATGTGGCCTTCAGCTTTATGAAGAGAAGAGTGCAGCCGCTGATGGCTCGAGACACTCTCGGGTACTAGTACATGGGCGACGATGATACGTCAAGGATGCCCGAGAATGAAGTCAATGATGATGACATTGTCGAGAGGCTGGGCAAGATATAGAAGGACCGACACGGCGAACCAGAGAGGGAGGGAGTGAATGGGAGCCGATAAAAAATCTTCTCGAAGGAGATGGCAACTCCAACAAGATGAACACGGCTTCCAACACATGTCTCCGACTCACTACCCAAGTTGGTCAAGTCCACACAGCCACTGAAGTGCTACTGGACCTAGGAACCAACAAACAACCTTTCGAGCCAAAACACACTGACACGCACAACGGAAACTTGCACGGCTTGCTGCCTGTGCTGCCCGGGTCAGACTGGTGGACAGAGCCGGTCAGGCCGGTGGCTACAGCAGCCGCACAACAAGCGTTCCAGAAAGCCTCAGTGACTTCTCTAGCCCCTGGAACAAAGACACCCCCAAAACACAACCTCCACGGAAGGAAAACCCAACACAAAACCTAACTAAACAACTCCAAACAGACCAAGAACTGACCAGCAGCACCAAGACCCAAAGACACACGAGTTAAGCAGTTCACCCGAGGAAAATCCCACAAGTGACTCGCACCGGTCAGACCGGTCAAGAGCACCGGTCAGACCGGAGTAGCCTGGGCAGCTCGGGATGAACAGCACCCGCGGGTCAACTCCTCCAAATCCAAACTTCGATCTCCTGAATCGCTCCACGGACTTGAACAAGACTTTGGGGATAATAGGAACACCTCATGAGGAGTCCATAGCCATGATTTTGTCCACCAAAACTTGCTAAATCAAGAGGAATCTAAAAAATCTGACCAAGAACTCCTCTAACCCTAGAACACCGAAAACCCCAAAATTGAGCCCCTTAACTCACGGATTTGGGAGGGGAATCAAAGGCAAAGGAACCACGAAGGGTTCACACGAATTTCCCCAATCAAATCCCCAAGACCAAGGTCCTGAAAACACACCGAGAAAACCACCCAAAAGAGGGCTCCAAAAATCACCACCAAGAACAACCGGGAACAACACAACAAAGCCTTGAGGAACCACGCCGAATCATCTATACATACCAAGAAGGTTCATACAAGGTCTAGCTTGCCGCCCGATCATCCAACCCTCTCACAAAATCTCACCATGAAGCTCTCAAGCTAGTTCTATGGAAATCCTTAGAAAATAGGTAGGGAAAATATGAAAGCAAAATGAACTAGGGTTCCAAGGGATGGCTGCCATCCTCTCACCTCATGGGTTATATGGAGGCAACCGAAAGTCTAAAATACCCTTACTTAATAACTAGGGATACAAGCCCCTCAAGGGCAGTTTTGGAAGTCTTCAAATTTTCTTCAACGGACGGATGCCCGGCAACCGCACCCTCCTTAGCCTCGACGCAAGCCATGCGATCCTGACATGTGTCCTCTGCTTTGAAGATTCCGGACTGCGTTGTCGCACACCAGTCAGACCGGTGCTCCTGACCAGTCAGACCGGTACCCACTGATCAGACCGGTCAGACCCACCGGTCAGACCGGTCAGACCCACCGGTCAGACCGGTCTGGCACTGCTGCAGCACCATCTTCGGTTCTTCAGTCTTGGCTTTGTGAATCAACCAAGGAACCCAGTGGTTTTCTGGTGAACCACTGGAAACCCCGCGAACTCGGTGTAGCCTCCGCCAATCGCCACTCATGACTCGGCTCCGACGTAGTCCCGGCTCGACCTTGGTTTTGAGGCTCTACCAAGACACCGTCCATGACTTCATCTTGCTGTTCATGCCACCATGCGGCCCGCACTTGACCCCGCTGGCCACCGGGTCCCTCGAACGAAGCCTACTTGTCTTCTCCACACCTGGAGGCCTCACCGGCGACGACCTTTCGCGCTTGTTCTTCACCTGCACCAACACCAGTCAAGCCGCAACCTGCACCTACAATACTTAGCCAAGAATCAGTCCACATAACGTTGCCAATCACTAATCACACAAGGAAGCGACCATCCACCGGTCCTCGAACCACACATGGTCCTCAATCTCCCCCTTGATGAGTGCATTAACAACACCCACATAAAGTAACACGAGAGAAAAGAAAAATAAAAGAAACAAACAAAAAGAAACTCCAACAAGTGATCAAAAGCCAAACAAAGGCAAAGAGCAAGATCACTTGAAGAAGACAAGTCTCGGACCCCTTAGGCAAGGGCAACGGCTCGACACATCCGAGACAAAACAAAGCTCAAGCAAAGAGCACAAACCACCAAACCAAAGCTCGAAGAACCACAAGCTCCCCCTGCACACATGCAAGCTCCCCCTGAACCAATGCAACACCCCCTGGACGAATGCATGCAAACCACTTGAAGAAAACGGAAGCAGCTTGCACCGGCCGTAGCTCTGACCGGTCAGACCGGTCACTACCACTGGTCAGACCAGTGCCCAACATATGAACAGGGCCAGCACTCTGACCGGTCAGACCGGTGACCATGACCGGTCAGACCGGTGTGCAACAGAGCCCACAAATGGCTCAAAAACACCTGAAAACCTTCTAAATGCATCCAGCAAGCCATTTCAAGCTCAAACTTCCCCCCTTGTTGGCAATGCATGAATCAAGCCAAAAATGCAAAACTTTGAACCTAGAGCTTCTCAAATATACAAAATTCAACATACGGTGCTACACATGTCCAAATGAGCAAGTTAGATACTCTATAGCTTCGTATTGACATCAACTACATGATCACGAAGTTTCACAACCATTGGACGAAGCTAAGATGGATTTGGGCAATTTTGCGAAAAATTTGCCTCTCATGAGCAAAGTCCTAAACATGACCAAAACATATCACAATGGCAAAGCCACACAAACTTCATGCTAGGACAACCATTCTAATCATAAGACCATCACAAACACCCACAAGCACCTCATGTCATGTCAAACCCACCGAGCCATGTGCCTACTTCTATGTATGAGATTTCTCATTGGTAGGCATCATGCAACGGTTTAGCACCCAAAGCTAATTAAATTTAGCACATATGACATGGGAGCACATTTTCCAAGCACTTTACATTTCATTTTCAGATTCATATTTGGTACATGAAATGTCTTTGCGACAAAAAGGAACTTATGCCCCTCCACAAGATAAAACAAGAGGGCTAAACATTCATGATGGCAAATGAGCCTTTGGCCCCATATGATCAATAAACTAGCAATCCAACCACAAATTAAGCATAACCAGGCCACTAATATGTCAAGATCATACAAAGGCATTTACACATGAGAGAGCATACATGTGACATTTTTCAAAAATATAGCCATCAACCATGGATTATAAATCAAGATCATCAAGAGCTAAGCCAAACTAACCATAGCATACCAAACAAGCTCACAAAGATATAAATAGCATTCCATGGTGACTAATGTATATAAGAGAAGCTTTTCCTATCCAATGCATATGATACATAATGCATGCAATCTAAGATACAAGGATACCTATACATCATGTTACATATGTCATGCCAAATTCAAGAAATGCACAAAGGAAAGCTATACATATGCTACAAAGAAGCTCCCACACACCCAACTGAAGAAATCAAACACACACCAAGCCCCCCCCCCCCCAAACGAGTGAAAGTTGTTTGATCTAGGGGTTTGGTGAAAATATCGACTAGTTGGTCATGTGTGGGTACATGGATCAAAGCTATTTTTCCTTTCTCTATGTTGTCTCTCAGAAAATGATACCTCACTTCTATGTGCTTGGTTTTGGAATGGAGCACTGGGTTCTTTGCAACGCTTATGGCACTGGTGCTATCACATTGAAGTGGAACATGGGTATACTCCTCACCAAAGTCACTTATGGTGTATGTGATCCAAAGGAGCTGAGAGAAACAACTAGCAGTGGCAACGTATTATCCATTATATCACCGCCTGCACACATGCTTACAAAACGAGACGAGTTAGGGGCTAGTGAAAAATAAAAGGTATGCAACATCAAGTGACCAAAAGATCCCAAGTTCGGGCCTCGCTTAAGTAGTTCATTAAGACGGTCCCATGCTTGATCAATACCATCATCCTATCCTTGCTTGAAAGTGAGCACTTGCCTCCTTAAGTCTTGGACCTTGCTTATGGGAAAGAACTTCAAAAGAAACTTCTTCACTAGCTCATCCCAACTTCCTATTGCTTCATTGGACGCAAATGTGTACCATCTTTGCGCTTCATCTTCAAGAGAGAACGGAAAAAGATTCCACTTGAACCAAGCGGCCGAAACTCCTTCCTGTCGCACTGTGTTGCATATCATCGTGAATTACTTAATGTGTCTATATGAGTTGTCATCCTCCAATCCTCTAAAGGGGTTTGTCACCACTAACTTGATGATTCCAGGCTTCACTTCATAGTGGGTTGTATCAAGCCTCAAATTTGATTTTTGCATCTCAATGTCTTCTATTGACGGCATTGCTAGCTCCCTTAGCGACATCTCTTCGTCCTCCAAAGGTGAGGTTAACAAATCCATCTAGGCACTAAAAATAAAAAAGAAAAACACAAAAGTGTTTTTTTCTAGAAAACTAGGGTTAGATGTTAGTAAACAACAAAACTAATACAAGATTAAACGTAGCAAACTGGCTTGCTCCCCGGCAACGGCGCCAGAAAAAGGGGCTTGTTGACGGTTAAAACACGTAACAACCTTTGATCCGCAAGCGTATGGACCTACACCTTTTTCACCACGAGGTGACCCCCAAGGTTCTTGTCAATCCGCGGAGCAAGGGGATTGCTAATGCTTAGCCAAGTACTAATCTATTTGATTGGAAAGCTTTGAAAGAGAGGATACTCTAAAGTAAAAGCATTCTAACCTAAGTTAATCTAAGAAGTCTAAGGTGAAACTAGATGGCAAAGGGTGGACACAAGAGAGAGATTAAGATAGATAAGCGTTCCCTCCCTAGGGTTTAGGATCACATGAACATGCATCTACTACATGAAAAGGGTGTTGCCTACACTAGATTCATGGTGGTTATGAGGCCGCTAAGCCTTTTCCCTCCACCGTACTGTCACTACGCAAGGTAATCAAACACTTTCACGTATAACCGCATCTATACCTAAGCATCCATAGGGTTAAGCTAATCACCATGATTACCACAAACCCTACTAAGAACACATGTTGTACATACATATGTGAATAAATCACTTGCATAGACATAGACCATTAAGCATCGAAAGGCATAGGGTTCATGTAACGATCACATAACATGTATCCATCTAACCCTAGGGATGAACGGAGATATTACCCCATCATCTTACAAGGATTGAAGCACATAGGGGTGATGGAGACACCGGAGAACGTCGTCGATAAAGATGGTGGCGATGAAACTTGGGAACACCCCTAGGCCAGCGGCTTGGAGTCCTCCTCTTGCTTCCTTCCCTCCGCCGGTATTGATCCTTGCGACGAGCTCATCCAACTCTCTCCCTCGTCTTGCGGCGACGGTTTTCTGTTGAATGGCGTTGGTAGAATGATTGGATCGATGTGGCGGCGGACGAGGGAGCTACAAATAGACCGATATGGGGCTACGTCAAAGGGTGGGCCGAATCGGGCTAGAAACCACTGGGCCGGTCTGAACGGGCCGGCCGGCCCAGGCCCTTTCTAGGCCGGTTCGGGTCCATCTTCCTCCCCGCGGATCATCTTGGCATTTTGGACTTTGCCCCCTTGATTTGTGTCATTTTGAGGTCGTCATCCCCACGATCAAGATAGGGGGTCTTCTCGGAGGAAGTCCGAACTTTACGTCTTAGTCCTCGGGGATGATCCGTCGTACCACCTTGGTCCTTGCCACCTTTGGAAGTGATTTCTCCTTGCACTCAAACACGAACGGAACTTCTCATTTGCTCCTTTGAACTTGTTGTGACTCCGTCCCTTTTGTCCATGTTTTACTACATAAACACAACACTTCCAAATGCACATACAAAGTTGAACTTATTATACCATTAGTATACCTAGTGGCGGGTTAGTTGCAATTCACAATTGAAACCAATGTATAACAAAGTACTCTAGGTTGACAGAAATTCACCGTCAACAGTAACCCGTCAGAGCATACTCGAAAATGGTATGGTTCATCCCACAGGTGATGACGACTCTCGTAAATAAGCTTTTTCTTGTCGACTCCTGGTCGTACATACCCTGCAACCGTAAAATTAACAATATCTGCGTACCAGGGGTCTGGCCGGGCGATCTGATAGAGCATGTTGTTGATGGTGTATTTTGGTACACTAAACATGTTCATTACACTTGGAACTAACCCGCCACTAGGCACACTAATCATATAACAAGTTCATCTATGTGCATGCATTTGGAAGTGTTGTGTTTATGCAGGAAAACATGGACATAAAGGACGGATTCACAACGAGTTCAAAGGAGCATTTATGGAGTCTTGTTCGTGTTCATGAGCTTGATGAAATCACTACCAATGGTGGCAAGGACCGAAGTGCTACGTAGGAACACTCCTAGGGATTGAACCGTAAAAGACCGAACTTCATGCACGGAGAACCTCCATCTTGGACGCGAGGATAACATGGTCAAAATCATACAAATGGAAGGGGCAAAGTGCATAATCACCTGAGGACCCACGGGAGCGAAGGGGCGACCGAACCGGGTAGGGATGGGCCTGGGCCGGTCGGCCCAAGCTGGCCGGCCTGGCCCACTCCGGGGGTCGGTTCGGCCCCCCTTTCCTTGCACCCAAAGGATCTTCAACCCTAAAGTCCTGGATAGTTTCGAGTACTTTATAGTCGAGCAGCATAGTTTCGAGTAGTCTTGATGGCCTTGACGAGTAGTCCTCAGGTGTTCCCGAGTACTACAAGCCAAAAGTCCTCAAGAACACTTGAAGCATCCCGAGGCTGGAAGGTACTCCAGCTGACCCTTGAGTAGTCTTGATGTCTTCTCGAGTAGTTCCCAAGCATCCTCGACTTCTTCTCTTGAAGGTCTTCAATAGTACTCTCCTTGTCTTGAAGAAGAAACCATATGGAAATTGCGATCCGAAGAATCGCATTCCATATGGAATGTAGCCCCCGAGCCTTAGGTCGAATCGTAGATTCAAGCTAAGGGTCAATCTGAAGTTCTACAAAGATTATCCCATAAAATCCGAAGAAAAAACCGAAGGACACATGGCACGGAGCCCCCGAATCTTGATTGTAGAATGTGTCCTGAGTTGCTCTTGAGTCTTTTCATCACCCAGGAAATCTAGCAGATGTAGCCGAGCCCCCGAGATGGAGCGTATCGAGTACTGGAAGGTGAAGGGTCAGGCAGCCGCTGCTAAGTCAGTCGCCGATACTTATCCATCCGGCCGTTGCGGTGCCACTTGTTAGGTTATAAATAGACACCGAAACCCTTAGGGTTTTTCATTCCCTTTAGTAGCAGCCGCTGGATTAGATCCATTCGAGTGTCCGCCCACTATCGCTTTTGGTGCAGCGCCGTAGATTACAAGTCAACGCGCGCCACCGCTGCTCGCCACCAGCGTAGCCCCCGAGTGGATGCGAGTGAAGACCCCATGCACTTGGATGATGAAGCCATCACCATCCAAGGGCTCAAAGGCTGGTGCTAGGAAGAAGACATCCTACAACGAGGCGCAAGGATCTGCTCAAGAGTCGTCGCCAACAACATCTCCCCCGCGCCCCAATCCAAAAAAGGAGTGGAAGAAGTCCGAGATGAAGACCGAAGATCTACTGGCCCTGGTGAACAGCGGGTTCCTGCGAGAGAAGGAGATGGATATGTGGCGCGCCGCCGCGGGCGACTCGTACCACTTGGAGAAGAATCCCGACGAAGTCCCCATGTTTGCTAGGTTCGTGGAGCGCGTATTAGTACTCCCGGCGAGCGATTTCTTCAAGGGCCTCCTCAAGTACTACGGTATCGAGTACTTGAACTTGAACCCCAATGGAATTTTTCTTGTCTCCGTCTTCGTACACTTCTGTGAAGCATTTGTGGGGATCAAGCCCCACCGGATCTTGTTCCAAAAGTTCTTCCGAGACAAGCCGTAGCCAAGCGCCAACGACCCACGAGTAGTCAGAGGGGCTGGCATCCAGATGCAAGAAGATGCGGCTAACCAGTCCTGGGCGTACAAGCTCATTGATTCAAACCAAGACTGGAAGGCCATGTGGTTCTATATCACAAACCACCACCCGGAGCTATCGAAGCCAAGCGG
Organism: Cenchrus americanus; assembly: GCA_947561735.1. Lineage (NCBI taxonomy): Eukaryota > Viridiplantae > Streptophyta > Magnoliopsida > Poales > Poaceae > Cenchrus > Cenchrus americanus. Next base: position 123,938,185 of record OX387239.1, on the reverse strand, counting down.
GAAGCAGCCGAAGCATCGGGCATGGTGGAACACAGAGCCGATGACGCAAGAGGGTATTCAACTACCTAAGTCGATGCTGAAGATCAATGCCTTGAGGGAGGCCAGGCTGAGGGCCAAGCATGTGGCCTTCAGCTTTATGAAGAGGAGAGTGCAGCCGCTGATGGCTCGAGATACTCTCGGGTACCACTACATGGGCGACGATGATACGTCAAGGATGCCCGAGAATAAAGTCAATGATGATGACATTGTCGAGAGGCTGGGCAAGATATTGAAGGACCGATACGGCGAACCAGAGAGGGGGGAGTGAATGGGAGACGATAAAAATTCTTCTTGAAGGAGATGGAAACACCAACAAGACGAACACGGCTTCCAACACATGTCTCCGACTCACTACCCAAGTTGGTCAAGTCCACACAGCCACTGAAGTGCTACTGGACCTAGGAACCAACAAACAACCTTTCGAGCCAAAACACACCGACACGCACATCGGAAACTTGCACGGCTTGCTGCCTGTGCTGCCCGTGTCAGACCGGTGGATAGAGCCGGTCAGGCCGGTGGCTACAGCAGCTGCACAGCAAGCGTTCCAGAAAGCCTTAGTGACTTCTCTAGCCCCTGGAACAAAGACACCCCAAAACACAACCTGCACGAAAGGAAAACCCTACACAAAACCTAACTAAACAACTCCAAACAGACCAAGAACTGACCAGCAGCACCAAGACCCAAAGACACACAAGTCAAGCAGTTCACCCGAAGAAAATCCCACAAGTGACTCGCACCGGTCAGATCGGTCAAGAGCACCGGTCAGACCGGAGTAGCCTGGGCAGCTCGGGATGAACAGCACCCGCGGGTCAACTCCTCCAAATCCAAACTTTGATCTCCTGAATCGCTCCACGGACTTGAACAAGACTTTGGGGATAATAGGAACACCTCATGAGGAGTCCATAGCCATGATTTTGTCCACCAAAACTTGCTAAATCAAGAGGAATCTAAGAAATCTGACCAAGAACTCCTCTAACCCTAGAACACCGAAAACCCCAAAATTGAGCCCCTTAACTCACGGATTTGGGAGGGGAATCAAAGGCAAAGGAACCACGAAGGGTTCACACGAATTTCCCCAATCAAATCCCCAAGACCAAGGTCCTGAAAACAAACCGAGAAAACCACCCAAAAGAGGGCTCCAAAAATCACCACCAAGAACAACCGGGAACAACACAACAAAGCCTTGAGGAACCACGCCGAATCATCTATCCATACCAAGAAGGTTCATAAAAGGTCTAGCTTGCCGCCCGATCATCCAACCCTCTCACAAAATCTCACCATGAAGCTCTCAAGCTAGTCCTATGGAAATCCTTAGAAAATAGGAAGGGAAAATAGGAAAGCAAAATGAACTAGGGTTCCAAGGGATGGCTGCCATCCTCTCACCTCATGGGTTATATGGAGGCAACCAAAAGTCTAAAATACCCTTACTTAATAACTAGGGATACAAGCCCCTCAAGGGCAGTTTTGGAAGTCTTCAAATTTTCTTCATCGGACGGATGCCCGGCGACCGCACCCTCCTTAGCCTCGACGCAAACCATGCGATCCTGACACGTGTCCTCCGCTTCGAAGATTCCGGACTGCGTCGTCGCACACCGGTCAGACCGGTGCTCCCGACCGCCGACCGGCACCCATCGGTCGACCGGTCGGACCCACCCGCCGCCGACCGGTCGGCACCGCCGCAAAGACCATCTTCGGTTCTTCGGTCTTGGCTTTGTGAATCAACCAAGGAACCCAGTGGTTTTCTGGTGAACCACTGGAAACCCCGCGAACTCGGTGTAGCCTCCGCCAATCGCCACTCATGACTCGGTTCCGACGTAGTCCCGGCTCGACCTTGGTTTTGAGGCTCTAACAGGACACCGTCCATGACTTCATCTTGCTGTTCATGCCACCATGCGGCCCGCACTTGACCCCGCTGGCCACTGGGTCCCTCGAACGAAGCCTACTTGTCTTCTCCACACCTGGAGGCCTCACCGGCGATGACCTTTCGCGCTTGTTCTTCACCTGCACCAACACCAGTCAAGCCGCAACCTGCACCTGCAATACTTAGCCAAGAATCAGTTCACATAACATTGCCAATCACTCATCACACAAGGAAGCGACCATCCACCGGTCCTCGAACCACAGATGGTCCTCAATCTCCCCCTTGATGAGTGCATTAACAACACCCACATAAAGTAACACGAGAGAAAAGAAAAAGAAAAGAAACAAACAAAAAGAAACTCCAACAAGCGATCGAAAGCCAAACAAAGGCAAAGACCAAGATCACTTGAAGAAGACAAGTCTCGGACCCCTTAGGCAAGGGCAACGGCTCGACACATCCGAGACAAAACAAAGCTCAAGCAAAGAGCACAAACCACCAAACCAAAGCTCGAAAAACCACAAAGAGCTCCCCCTGCACACATGCAAGCTCCCCCTGAACCAATGCAACACCCCCTGGACGAATGCATGCAAACCACTTGAAGAAAACAGAGCAGTTGCACCAGCGCAGCTCTGACCGATCAGACCGGTCACTACCACTGGTCAGACCAGTGCCCAACATATGAACAGGGCCAGCACTCTGACCAGTCAGACTGGTGACCATGACCGGTCAGACCGGTGTGCAACAGAGCCCACAAATGGCTCAAAAACACCTGAAAACCTAGAGCCATTTCAAGCTCAAACTTCTCCCCCTTGTTGGCAATGCATGAATCAAGCCAAAAATGCAAAACTTTCAACCTAGAGCTTCTCAAATATACAAAATTCAACATACGATGCTACACATGTCCAAATGAGCAAGTTAAATACTCTATAGCTTCGTATTGACATCAACTACATGATCACCAAGTTTCACAACCATTGGACGAAGCTAAGATGGATTTGGGCAATTTTGTGAAAAATTTGCCTCTCAGGAGCAAAGTCCTAAACATGACGAAAACATATCACAATGGCAAAGCCACACAAACTTCATGCTAGGACAGCCATTCTAATCATAAGACCATCACAAACACCCACAAACACCTCATGTCATGTCAAACCCACCGAGCCATGTGCCTACTTTTATGTATGAGATTTCTCATTGGTAGGCATCATGCAACGGTTTAGCACCCAAAGCTAATTAAATTTAGCACATATGACATGGGAGCAAATTTTCCAAGCATTTTACATTTCATTTTCAGATTCATATTTGGTACATGAAATGTCTTTGCGACAAAAAGGAACTTATGCCCCTCCACAAGATAAAACAAGAGGGCTAAACATTCATGATGGCAAATGAGCCTTTGGCCCCATATGATCAATAAACTAGCAATCCAACCACAAATTAAGATCATCAAGAGCTAAGCCAAACTAACCATAGCATACCAAACAAGCTCACAAAGATATAAATAGCATTCCATGGTGACTAATGTATATAAGAGAAGCTTTTCCTATCCAATGCATATGATACATAATGAATGCAATCTAAGATACAAGGATGCCTATACATTATGTTACATATGCCATGCCAAATGCAAGAAATGCACAAAGGAAAGCTATACATATGCTACAAAGAAGCTCCCACACACCCAACTCAAGAAATCAAACACACACCACGCCCCCCCCCCCCAAACGAGTGAAAGTTGTTTGATCTAGGGGTTTGGTGAAAATATCGGCTAGTTTGTCATGTGTGGGTACATGGATCAAAGCTATCTTTCCTTTCTCTATGTTGTCTCTCAGAAAATAATACCTCACTTCTATGGGCTTGGTTTTGGAATGGAGCACTGGGTTCTTTGCAACGCTTATGCCACTGGTGCTATCACATTGAAGTGGAACATGGGTATACTCCTCACCGAAATCTTTTTATAAAAATCATTTTGGGATATTGACAAATCTGCCTAGATGATTTTTGTAGCTCAAAATATAATTATTTTTGAGCCCAACTTCTGGCTACTGTCATGTTATATCAAAATACATCCTTGGTAAATTTACCATGATTTTATCCCTGTTAGAAATATTATTTCCTTATTTATGCTTGTTTTTAATTATAAATAGGTGTAGCATGTTTCATAAAGGCTGTATGTGTATTTGTTGGTTCTTTAGGCTTGTTTTGGACCAAAGCGCGTATTGGAGAAACTGTGAACTCAATTCTGTTATATTTATTTTCATATGCTTAAATCCTCTAATTGCTAGCTAGTGATGCCTTTCATTTTTGTGTATTATAATCAGTGGTGCAAAACCCTTTTTCCATGCTATATTTATTTTCATATGTTTAAATCCTCTAATTGCTAGCTAGTGATGCCTTTAATTTTTGTGTATTATAATCAGTGGTGCAAAACCCTTTTTCCATGCTGTCCAACAGAGCATTCCTGGTCACTAGAACCAGTAGGTACTGCTGGAACAGTTTGATGTGTTTTTAATTAATTAAAAGAGTGCAAATCCGACTAATCTAGTAAAGGGAAAAATAGGAAAAATGCATTCCTTGTGCACAAGTTAAGGGAATGAGCTAAGGAAGTAAATGGTGGTATCAAAAGTAAATTTCATGGCTGTTGGTAATTAAAGGTAGTATTCCTTTATAGATGTGCCTATATTCACCATCATGCAAGTGTCACATAGTCTTTTGTGTTGCTTTAAATAAGTAAATGTTTAAATGCTTTTCTTAAGGTGAATACGACCAACCCTATCCAACTTGTAGCTGTTGCTACTGTTTGTTATGTGAATTACATTAATTTATTTATATATATGTACACAGTCACTATTGAAAAGTCTAGATGAGAAAGCTTTGCATATTGTCCCTTTATAGGAAGAGTATGCTGAATGTTTTTATTATCTAAGTGAATGTGTTCAAATGTGCACCCCATGTTGTCATAAGTTGTTTGAAATTAATTCAATCCCAATTGTCATTCAAGTTTTGCATTGCACCCTCCGTGTAGAAGTTCCCGACGGTAGTTACACGCTCGTATCAGAAGACGTGAACGAGGGAGCCGGAGGAGGCGTGCACTACGTCGCCATAGAGCAAGACCCGGGCCAAAGTCCGGAAGATCGTTTAACTCCTTGTGCTAACGAAGGCAAGCCCCGGTTTCATCATTAACCCATGTTTTGTTTAAATTTATGCAACTATCTATGTTATTCTATGTGCATATACGTTCAGGAATTGGATGAAACCCTAGTTGCATGATCCCTAGGTGCCTATGTTCTGTTACTAGCATGTTAGGTCGCTAGTTGCTATGATTAAGGATCCGGTACAAGTCGAGTGATGTTCGTCACTCGCGAGAATATGATCTTCTTTATGGAATCACCATATGTTTAAATGAACTGCTCATGTGGTAAGAGCATGGGATTTGGGCTCCGGTCCAGTGGCTTCGTGGGCTAAGCTTTTGAATGTACTAAGCACTTGTCGGGAATGGGACCGGTAAGCCTAGTACCTTAATGAGACGGTACATGATTTTACTACTACTAATCTCGATTCGTCTCTTGCCCTTCTTGCAACCGGGAGGTGGGTACATGGGTGAGGCTAGATGTACTAAGTGGGGCATTCCAGATAGCCTTGTACCCGGGACTGTAGGCTATCATCCCAACCCGAGGATTTTTGGGAACCATTTGGTCGGTGTCAGCTCTGTGGGGAACCGCTCTGTGTGTTTAGGTTTACCTTGCAAGGGTTATAATTCAATTGATTGTCAGCCTCTCACCGTTATATGAGACTGCTTAATCAGCTGGCCATGATATCCCGTAATGATGGAACTACGTGAAACCTCCTGTGTGAATTAATTGTATTGTACAATTCTTGATTGCATTAGTTGCTCATCGTAGTAATGATAATTTCACTAGAAATTGAGCTAAAATATTGAAAGTAAGGATCCATGATCACAGTTGCTTTTGGCAAAACAAACCCACCAGCCAAAAGCCCTACATGTCTAGAGGTAGCTTTTGTCGGGTAAGTCTTGCTGAGTATTAGTATACTTAGCCTTGCTTAAATTGTTGTTTTCAGGAGATGTTGTTTGGCCTGGTGAGATTCCACCCGGCTGCGAGCTGGAATGGGTGGATGAGGATGCTGAGTAACGGCATCATAGATGGCCTCTGGTGATGTCGTAACGTAACATTATTAGTACTTCCTCTATTTTAATAAAACTCTGAATGATTTACTTTTATGTTAGAAATAATGGTTTGCAATAATTGGACCCTACGGGGAGATTAGTATTAATGTGTAAGGCACTCTGGACTCTCCTTCGTGGGAGTTTAATGCATACGTTCCATCCTCTCTGTGTTTCCAAGTGATTTACCGGGTGTAAACCCGGCAACCCTCAACGGGATGGTTCTTTATTGTCGCTTAATGACCAAGTGGAGTGGTTTGGGCGATAGTACGGAATTATCTCGGGTGGGGTTGTCACAATTGCCTTGAGTTGCACTTCCTCAGATGGTTGAGGCTTGTTGGCTTTGTCAGACTTCTCTAGGATCTCGAGTTCAGTTGGGGCAAGCTTCTTGGATGCAGCATAGATCTCCAACATTGTGTTGGGTACTTGATTGGTAGATGTGAGTTCCACCGCCTCTGTGTCGCAGTCGACAGATATGTTCAAGTCCCCTTGGAGCGAGAGTACACCGGCAGGACTTGGCATTTTGAGTACCAAGTACGTGTAGTGAGGTACTGCCATGAACATGACGATAGTTGGTATGCTGATAATGGCATGGTAGGAAGTCTCGAAGTCCGCAAGCTCGAACTTGATGTACTCGATGCGGTAGTTCTCCCTGGTTTCCCGGAAGGTAACTAGCAGGATCACTGAACCCAGTGGAATAGCCACGTTCCCGGGGACGATGCCGTAGAAAGGCGATGTGCTCTTGGTGAGCATGTGAGTGATGTCGAGCTTCATCTTCTTCAAGGTCCTAGTGAAAAGGACGTTGAGCCCGCTCCCAACGTTGATGAGTACCTTGTTGAGTCTAGAGCCCGCGACTACTGGTTTCAGGACGAGTGGAAAACGCCTTGGTTCGGAGAAGCTTGTCCATTGATCTGCGTGGGATAAGGTAGTGGGTACTTGTGACCACCTGAGGGGGGTCGGGACCGCTGGTTCAATGTTCAAAACTTCCCGTCTGGTGGGCTTCTGAGACCGCCTAGTGGGTAGTCTGCCGAAGAGGACATTCACCGTCTTGTCGGGTTCTTGGAAGTCATTGTTGCCCTCATCGGCTTTTTCTTGCCTCTCTTGTCGTGAGGAGGCCATGGGTCTGGAGAGTCTCTGAGTGCTCGCCGGAGTTGGTAGCACTGCTCGGTTGTGTGGTTGCCCTCCAGGTGCCACGGGCACTTCTCTTTCATCAAGTCTTTGAAGCCGCGAGAGGTCTTTTTCGAGTTGTCATTCGCAGGGCGCTGGATAGCCACGACTGTGTTGTCTGGCTTGTGCTTGCGGTTAAGACCCGAGTAGTTGTTGTTGCGACCGCCTTGATCCCTGCTGTTGTTGTTGTTGCCGCCCGCGTTTCGCTTGCTTTTGCCGCAAATGGCATCGTACTTGGCGTTTTCCTTTCTTCTTCGTCGGCCCATGAAGTGATCATGTCCTTTCGCTTGATGACGGAACTCGGGCGGCGGTGACCGAAGTCTTCAAAGGCACGACAGTGATAGAGACTGTCTTGGAAGAGGTCGATGACCTCCATGTCAATAACATCGACTACAATGGTGCGCTTGTCGAAGAAGTGCAGCATGTACTTGTGTAGGGTCTCGCCCTGTTCCTTCTTTACCATAGCCAGGTCCATGCGAGTACTCGAGCGCCCCAAGGCTCCCGCGAAGTTTCTGGTGAACTGATCCTTGAGCTGGTCCCACTTGTCGATCGAGTATTTCTCCAGCGACTCGAGCCATGTAAGTGGAGCTTGATCCAGGCAGAAAGGGAAGTAGAGGCACTTTGTGCCGTTGTTGCCATCAACATTTTCGATGGAGAGGGCATAGCATCTGAGCCATTGGACTGGGTCTTGCTTCACGTCATACTTAGTGATCCCCGGAGGTTTGAATTTCTCGGGGAGGAGTAGATTGCGAAGTCGAGAAGAGAAGGCGGGGAAGCCGTCATTTTCGCATGCCGTGGAGGACTCTTGTATCGTATTTCTTCAATTCTTCTGCGGGCATCATAGCCGCCGCATGAGGCACCGGTGACGTGGCTGTCTGTGTGGCCTCGACCTCCACGATCGCCTCCACCACCGGCTTTCCTGCCAGTCCCGTGTGAGGAGCTCCTGCCGTCGCTGCCTCTGCCTCCAGCATTACCATGATTAGCAGTGTTGCGACTACTGCCGGCACCACCAGTACTGTTACCATCCTGAGAAGGCCCGCCGGCCGAAGACCTAGTACAGTTGGGGTTCTAGGGTAGTACTCCTCGAGTACGATTGCATCCGTTGCCTGCTGGACTGCGACTTGTGGCTTCATGGTTGTCGGGTTCACGAGTTCTGAGGGGAGGCACTTGAGTGACTCTGTTGTCGACTCTCATGAAGTAGGCGTCCTCTACGAGCTTGGCGATGACTTCACCTGCACGCATCCCCTGTGTCTGACGTGCTATCGTGGTGATAGACATGAGGCATTGTTTGGGGGTAGTGTGCACCCGGCTTTCGACTTGATCAAGTGCCTCTGTGAGATTCCGTATTGGGAGGCTTTCATGGAGATGTCTACGCCATTCATTCTACTTCCTATTGCGCTCACATCAGGCGTTCTTGTCGTCATTGGTTTCTTCTGCGGGTGCTTTGGCAGACAACTCATCTGATGAGATATCTTCAATGTACCGGTTAGTGTGGGCCCTGGAGGTCTTGGCGTCTCGCCGAGAGCCATAAAGACTTGGCGATCAGGGGTGCCGAGACCGGAGTCAGTAGTCGCCACCTCTGTTGGGGTGTGCTCCTCTGTTGGAGCTAGGATAGTTCCCTCCTGGAAGGGAAGCAAGTCGAGGTAGGCGACGCAATGTGAGTTCCCGCCTGTCAGGTCTGCAGGCTTGCGGTCCGGCTAGTACACGAATCTCCCGGTGGGTGTAGATGTTATAACCATGCCGGTAGCTGGCCTTGACTCGGGTTTGTTAGGGTCCGACCCGAAGTCGAACTCATAGGAGGAGTCCGAGTAGTAGCCGGAGACAGGATTGGAGTCCGAAGTGTAGTCGGAGACGATCTCCTTGTCGGCCCGGCGTGCGGTGAGAGCCTCCGCATGGCCCCTTCTAGCATTGCAGAGGCCATATGGAAAGTGCACATGGAGTGGGATGTCAGCACACGATGGCTCAGTAGCTGGCTCGCATGCGATGGTCCACGGGGACGTCGAGTTCGAGTTGGAGGCAGATCCAGACTCGAAGTCGGTGTGTTGGTTGTAGAGCGAAATTTCGCTGAATTTACCGGCGAGATCGCCCGTGATCACCTCAGGAAGTGTCACGAGCCCGGTCTTCAGGTCGGGTGCCATGGTGAGGCGGCGTTAGAAGGATCCAACGCCGTCAGCGGTGTAGACCCAGGAACCGAAGACGAACATGTCGCCACGGTTGAAGGCGACGTTTGGCTTGATGCAGATTGAAGCTGTCGAGTTCGCCATGAGATCTTCGGCGATAACCCCTACCTGGTGCGCCAGCTGTCGGTGTTTTAGACCGGCAACCTACCAAGGGGAGTACCCGAGGTAGATGAATGTGGCCTCGCCGAGATCGGTAACTCAAAGGAAGAGACACGTGACACACAATTTAGACAGGTTCAGGCCGCGAGGTGCGTAATACCCTACGTCCTGTATGCTGCGTAGCTCAGGATTGATTGGGTGTGTTTACAAGATGATGCGTATAAGAGAGATTGGGGTCCCTGCCTCGCCTTATATAGTCCGGGAGGCAGGGTTACAAGTCGGTTTGGGGAGAGAGTACTAGTCGTGTACGTCTAAGAGTTCTCTACATGGTACAGGACATGCACAGCTTCCTATCCGAGTACTCCTCTACCGTAGTCCTTGCGCCCCATGCCATCAGGTGTCGTGTGACCCAAGTAGAGTAGTCCCAGGGGCCCACTGAGTAGTCAGTCCTGGTACCCACCGAGGTAGTGGGCCTAGGGAGGTCCATACGATAGGACGTGTTGCTGCGTGGCAAAGAATTAGCACACTTGGCACCTTTTGATGACTTCTTCTATGTCACCCAAAGCTATAGGCCAGTAGAAAGCTCGTCGGAAGGCCTTTGCTCACTAGCGTGCGGGAGGAGGCGTGGTTGCCGCAGATGCCATTGTGGATCTCCTCCAGAATGTCCTTACCTTCTTCCTGAGGTACGCACTTCATGAGTCCTCCAAAAGTCGCACCCCGCTTGTAGAGCTTGTCTCCAACTAGTATGTAGATCTTGGCTCGTTAAACAAGTTGTTCTGCCTCGTTCTTGTCAGATCGAACCTTCTGCTCACGGATGTGGACAATGAAGGGTTGCCTCCAGTCCACGTCGATCCTCATGACCTTCTGACTAGGCTGCGATGGCCCAAGATCAATGGTCGTTGGCGCTAACTATGGGATGAATGGCGTGTGAAGTTCGTGGACAAAGACTCTAGGTGGTACTTGAGCGCGAGCAGAACGAAGCTTCGACAGGACGTCTGCTGCAATGTTGTTGTCACGGACGACATGATGGAAGTCGAGGCCATGGAACTTGTTCTCGAGCTTGCGTACTTCTAGGCAGTAGGCATCCATGTTCTCCATGTTGCGGTCCCAGTATTCATTAACCTGGTTGATCACCACAGCGGAGTCTCCGTAGGCTAGTTGTCGCTAGATTGCGAGTCGAAGCCCGTGTGGCAGAGTTTCATACGTGTCTTCGTTATTTGAGACCTTCCAGAAGATCTTAAGGACATACTTGAGTTTTTCGCCCTTTGGAGAGATCAGGAGTACCCCTGCGCCCACACCCTCGAGCTTGAGTGAACCATCGAAGTACATCACCTGCTCTGGTCGCTCTGTTGGTGTGGGTAGTTGACTTTCCCGCCACTCTGCCATGAAGTCGACTAGTGCTTGAGACTTGATGGCTGTGTGTGGCTTGAAGTCGATGTTGAGGGCACTAAGCTCGACCGCCCACTTGGAGATTCTCCCGGTTGCATCTTGGTTGTGGAGTATATCACCGAGCGGGTAGTTCATGATGACGGTGATCGAGTACTTCAAGAAGTAGTGTCGTAGCTTCTGCGAGGTGATGAGTACTAGCTAGTGTAGCTTCTACACAAGTTGGTATCGAGCCTTGAACTTGAATAGGACCTCACAGATGAAGTAGACTAGCCACTGGACTGGGTGGACATGGCCCTCTTCTTGCTGCTCGACGACGATGGCAGTACTGACCACATGAGTAGTCGCAACAAGGTAGAGTAGTAGCTACTCCTTTTTGCGAGGAGCCATTAGGACCAGCTTCTTGGACAAGAAGTCTTTGAGTTGCGTCAGAGCTTGATGAGCCTCTACGATCCACGTGACCTCCTCTTGGCGCCTGAGTAGCTTGAAGAAGGGTAGTCCCCATTCTCCGAGCTTCGAGATGAATCTGTTCAGGGCCACCATGCATTCGGTCAGCTCCTAGACATCCTTGACACAAGTTAGAGCCTTCATGCTAGTGATGGCGGAGAACTTCTCCATGTTAGCTTTGATGTTGCGATGGTTGGTGATGAAGCCCAGTAGTTTCCCTAAGGGTACACTAAAGACGCATTGATTGTGGTTGAGCTTCCATTGGTACTCCTGCAGAGATGCGAAAGTCTCTCCTAGTCATCTTCCTTGTGAGCAATCTGGTGATACCCCGAGTAGCAGTAGAGAAAGCAGAATAGGTCGCAGCCTGTCGTGGAGTCGATGATTTGATCAATCTGTGACAACCCGAAGGGGTCCTTGGGGTAGTGTCTGTTGAGGTCGGTATAGTCGATGCACATCCTCCATTCGTTGGTGTTCTTCTTGTGGATGAGAACGGGGTTGGCAAGCCACTTAGGATGGAAGACTTCTCTAATGAAGCCAGCCGCAAGTAGTTTGGTGAGTTCCTTCTTGATGGTGGCCCGACTGTCGTCAGCGAAGCGGCGGAGATGTTGTCGCTTGGAGTAGCTTTAGGGTCGGCATTGAGTGAGTGCTCGATCAGCCTCCTGGGTACACATGGCTTGTTCGCTAGCTTCCAGGCGAAGATGTCTTGATTAGCCCGGAGGAAGCTGATGGGCACGTCTTCCTACTTATAGTCGAGTCCCGCGCTGATCATGGTAGTCTTGCTGTTGTCACCGGTCCCGAGGTCGATGGCCTTCACTTGTTCTTCCTTTGTTGGCTGAGGTTTGTTAGAGGTGTCGGTCTTCTCAGGAATCTCGAATTTGGTTGGAGTGAGCTTTCCTGATGCAGCGACGAATTTGTTAGAGGACAAGTAGTGGGGGATCGCCACGAACTTGGCAAGCACTGGTCTGCTGAGGATGACGTGGTACGAAAGCTCAAAGTCCGCAACCTCGAACTTGATGTACTTGGTGCGGTAGTTCTCCCGTGTCCTGAAGGTAACTGGCAGGACCACTGAGACGAGTGGTATAGCCGTTTTGCCTAGGATGATGCCGTAGAAGGGCGAAGTGCTCCTAGTGAAAATGTCGGTGATGTCTAGCTTCATCATCTTCAAGGCTTGGTGAACAGGACATTGAGTCTGCTTCCACCGTCGATAGGTACCTTGGTGAGTCTGGAGTCTGCAACTACTGGGTCCACAATGAGTGGGAAACGTCCTGGCTCGGAGAAGCTTGTCCATTGATCCATGAAAGAGAAGGTAATGGGTACCTCCGACCACCTCAAAGGTGTCGACACTACTGGTTCAATGTTTAGTACTTTGCGCAGTGTGAGCTTCTGCACCCGTTTGGTGGGTAGTCACCGAAGAGGATGTTGACCGTCTTGTCGGGTTCTTGGAAGTCGCCATTGCCGTCATTGACCTTGGTTTTTCCCTTCTTGTAATGAGGGTGTCGTGGCTCAGGAGTCTCCTTGAGTGCCCACTGAAGTTGGTAGCAGTGTTCGGTGGTGTGGTTGCTATCCTGATGCCACAGACACTTCTCTTTGAGCAAATCCTTGAAGCCACTAGAGGTCTTCTTATTGCTGTCCTTCGCAAGGTGCTGAATAGCTGCGAGAATATTTTCTGCTTGCGCTTGCGATTAGGACCCGAGTAGTAGTTGTGGTTGTTGTTGTTGCGACCCTGAGGACCGGAGTGTCCGAGGACCGGTGGATGGTCACTCCTCGCTATGATGACGGATTGACAACGTGGTGTGGACTAACTCTTGGCCGTGTATTCCAGGTGCAGTTTGCGACTTGATTTATGTTGGTCTAGGTGAATAGCGGGCGTGAAAGGTCTATGCCTTGCGGGGCCTCCGAGGAATGGAGAGACAAGTAGGCTCGGCTTGAGGGACCCGGTGACTAGCGGAGTCATGCGCAGGCCGCATGGTGGCAAGAAAAGCGAGACGAAGTCATAGACAGGAGCAGGTTTAGGATAGCGGCTCGTGACCAGAGTCTGCACGCGCGGTTTGTGGTGGTTCACCACAAAACCGTCAGGTTACTTGGTTGAGCCACAAAACCGAGTGCGGAGGCTTGGTGGGCGGAGACAGGATCCGGGCGCGCCGAGAAGCTTTGATGACAGTGAACACGTGGCGGTATCGTAGGGCTAGTGTTGGGAGGACGCGGATTGCGGCAAAGGCATGGCTGTGAGATGAAGAGGGGTGCTACATGTCCTAAGTGCTAGGGGTGGCTTGGTCATTTGCCCAACCCAGAGGGACTCATATATATTAACTCTAGGGTTTCTGGGCAAACTATCCTTCCAGACTGCTTCTCATTTCCTTGCTCCATAGGTGTAGATTTTCTTCACCACTTTGTAGGAAATCTGTCCTCCGAGTGTTTGGAAGCATTCATGGTTGCATTGATTTTCTTCTTGTAGCTCGTATAATTTTCATGTCTTTTCGAGCTATTTTCATTGGATCTTCGTGCGTGCCTTGTTCCTTTGATTCTGAGGTGTTTGGGTTCAGATTTGTTGGTGGTCATCATGGATAGTTGCCTTGTGCATCTTTGTGCTTGATCATGACCTTGTCGGGCATACACCCCAGGTACTCATGCAAGGAAGGAGGAAGAGTAGAAGACGGACTCCTACTAGAATTCCCCTGTACTCCTACTAGGACTCGCTCTGTGTAATCCTACTAGGACTCCTGCCTTGTAACCGACTAGGAACCCGCCCCCCTGGACTATATAATGGAGGGACGGGTACGTAGCCGAGCATCCACAATCCCTCCGGGGAACAACACCAAGCGCAGGGCGCAATACTACTCTAAACAGGACGTAGAGTAGCTACTCCGGCTACCTGAACCTGTATAAATCTTGTGTCTTGTGTCCTCGCGCGTACCTTCGGGTTCCAGATCATGGTGATCCTCACCTTCTACCTTGCTGTGGGTACCTCCCATGGAGGTCGAGAGGTTTAAACACCGACAGCTGGCGCCCACCGTGGGGCCATCGACATGATCATTGGGCGAATTCGAAGGACCTCATCTACAAAATTAATCTATGCGGCCATCAGCACCACCAGTGACGGACAAGCAGTCTGTTTCGAAGTCGCGTACTACGAGTTCAAGTCAAAGATCAACAATTTGCATCACGATCAAGACTGCGGCGCCAGGTTGAAGTCAGAGTCCGCCTGCGAATCGATTTCTGTCTGAGGCAACACGCCGTTCGAGCAAAACCGAGGCGGAGAAAACGATCACTCTTAACCTCGCATCCAGTCCAAGTCTGACACGGAGAAACAATTCACGCATAAGACAAAAGCCTCGTGTCTTGCATCCTTGAAAAGGAATTTCATCATACTTGTGCTACAAGCACACCAAAGGCTACCAGGGAGCTACAATGTCCTTGTTTGATGCACACCAAAGATGTACGGGAGTACGGTTATGTTGCCGCCGTACGTAGCGGCTCTGCTTCGACTACGCCGTATCGGCTCTACATCAACTTCGTCGTGCATCGCGACTACTCGTCACCCGGCCGCACTGGCTCTACGTCAGCCTCGCCGTGCGCCGTGAGTACTCGTCTCCCGGCCGCAGCGGCTCTACATTGACTATGTTGTACGCCGCCACGACATCATCTTCTGGGCGTACGACTACCTCGACTACTTACCTCGACCAGTCTCAACTAGGAAACTAGTTGAGGACGGCTCCCGCAACATCAACAACTAGTTGGATCCACCTCCAACTAGTCGACTTTAGCTCGAACCGTCGCTGCTCCATCACCGACCGCCACGGCTTCGTCGACACTCGTCCACGAATCAAGCTAAGTCACTTATTTCAATAATTATTTTTCTTTGGCTTGTTTTCCACATACAGGAACCAACGCCAAAGACTACTTCGTGTACGCCTCTCAATGGCTACCTGCCAGCAAAGCTACACCGTGCCAATTATTCCTTGGGGACCGTTGACTGACTGTCACAGGCTTGGTACACCAAATTAGGAGGCTCTTGCCACGACGTTTCGTGTACTGAGTGCTGGAGGCGCACAACGGCTACACCCTGAGGAGGCACTGCGCAATCCTGCTCTCCGCCATGCGGAACAACGAGCAATCACGCTCTCTCTTGTCGCCATGACGACTACCTTCGTCTACCTCTTAATGGTCTCGCTACAGTAGCACACGCCTTGATCCGCGCAAAGCCTCGGCTCTCCTGTCATGCCTTCACGTCCCCAGCGACTATGGCTAAACAGGCTCCTCAGAGACCGGGCGCTTAAACCAGCTCTCATGTCATGCCTCCACGCCCCCAGCGGCTATGGCTAAACAGCGACCACAGAGACTGGGCGTTAAACTGCATCAGGCTAACTACTCGACGCCTAACGACCACAACAAGAGCATGACACATGACATTTACATCTATATTCATATTTGTATTTGTCATTTGTAGATTCAATTTCTACAAAAATCCTACCTAATGTATGCATCTCTACTTTCAGGTCAAGCTTCAGCGACGACTTCCAGTACGCTCCGCATACCTCCACCGGCGCGGCTAGTTCCCAACTCGGGGGCTACGCACCAAATTACTACTCGACAACAACTCGAGTAGTCTCCGCGAGCTCTCTAGCTCGGGGGCTCGGCACCAACAACTACTCGACGTGGCTCCTACAGCTCACCTGGCGACGAGCTCATGGGCTGAATGCTGCAAGAGTACTCAGACGATGTCTTTCGCGAACATTGAAGACCCTTGGATTGATTACCTAATCATTTCAAGGCTCGGGGGCTGCTATGCTACACCCATCATTCAAATTTTTTCAAGACGGAAGCAGAAACAAGATTGACCCTCAGCCAGAGTCTACAACTCAACCTAAGGCTCGGGGGCTACTCCATATGGAGTGCGATTTTGCAATCGCACTTCCATATAAATCTCGACTTCAAGACAAATGAGCTGGTTCACCTTCCAGCCTCGCGGCAGTTCAAGTACTATTGAAGACTCCTCCAAGCAGTACTCGAGGACGCTCAAGAACTACTCGAAGAGGCTTCAAGACTACTCGAACTACTACTCTCGACTCCAACGTGCTCAGGGGCTTGTTGGGCATACACCCCAGGTACTCTTGCAAGGAAGGAGGAAGAGTAGAAGACGGACTCCTACTAGAATTCCCTTGTACTCCTACTAGGACTCACTCTGTGTAATCCTACTAGGACTCCTGCCTTGTAACCGACTAGGAACCCGCCCCTGGACTATATAAAGGAGGGCCGGGTACCTAGCCGAGCATCCACAATCCCTCCGGGGAACAACACCAAGCGCAGGGCGCAATACTACTCCAAACAGGACGTAGGGTAGCTACTCCGGCTACCTGAACTTGTATAAATCTTGTGTCTTGTGTCCTCGCGCGTACCTTCAGGTTCCAGATCATGGCGATCCTCACCTTCTACCTTGCTGCGTGTACCTCCCATGGAAGTCGAGAGGTTTAAACACCGACAGACACCTCATCTCCGGATTTGTCCATTTCGGTTGGAACCCTAGCTTTTCGGTAGAGATTGGTTGTGATTCGATTCCCGGCATTTAGTTTGTTTGAGGGCTCAAGTTTTGGGCCATAGCATCCCCTAGGGACGCTTCACATCTCCGCCAAATCTTATCTCAAGAGCTCAAGCCGTTGGGAGATCCATGGATGGATAGAAGGGGTTGACATCTCGTTTTCGAGCACGAACAGCTCTGTCCGTGCCTAGCGGACCATCTGTGCCTGGTTGATGGACAGTCCGCGAGGACACGTGTTCGTAGCCTGTTCTTCAGTCCTTGAACTAGAGGCATTTTGATGCGAGGGGTTCCTAGGTTTTCGTTGCAGGCAGTTTGGGGACCGTACGCCCCCTTCCCGTCTCGTACCTTCCGCGTGGTACAGGTTGCTCACGAACTGTCCAAGGGTAGGGTAAGGACCGTCCGTATTTTGAGGTGCAGTGCTAGTTGCTTGGGGAGTTTTTCCAGACCGTCCGACGTGGTCCCGCGGGCCGTCCGTCTGGCTCCAGCGTACTGTCCGCCTGGTCACCACAGACCGTCCGCCCCAGGCTTCACTGATAGGCTAAGTCTCTTGCTTCTTGAGTTGTGCTTCCGTATTGGTTTGAGTTGGGATTTGTTTCTGGGTTGGTATGTCCGTTGGACTATGCAACCTTGGCAAACTTGTGTGGGAATCCTTGGTTGTGAATTTGGGGCATAGGCCAAGTTCATCCTTCGGGAAGAATTTTTATCGGCTCCCATTCAATTGGTATCAGAATCGGTTACGGATCTTCATTATTATAACCAGTCTAATATCCAAAGATGGCGTACCAGGAACAGGGTTCAGGTCCTCCACACTTTGATGGTAAGAATTACAAGATGTGGCAAATGCTGATGGCTACTTTCCTCCGCAACAAGGGTTAGATCCGGTGGGATGTCACGATGAACATAGCTTATGTTCATCATGTGAAGTTTCTTGCTCCAGGATCGAGGGACATGTTCGACGCCAACAACAAGGCGGTCGACTATCTGTACCTTGCTCTGTGTCAATTCGAATTTGATCGGGTTCAGATAGAGGACTTGGTGTGCAAGATTTGGGAGTAGCTTAAGAATGCTCATGCTGGGAACGCTCAGGTTCAGGCTCGGCTCTTTGCAACCTAACGGAGAGAGTACGAGAACTTCACTCGTCTCCCTGGTGAGTCCATAGATTGTCGTATGGACCTCCTTGGGCCCACTACCTTGGTGGGTACCCGGACCGACTACTCGGTGGGCCCCTGGGACTACCCGGCTTGTGCCACACGGCACCTGATGGCGTGAGGCGCAAGGACTACGGTGGAAAAGTACTCAGATAGGAAGCTATACATGCCTTGTACTGTGTAGAGGACTCCTAGATGTACACGACTAGTACTAAACCGACCTGTAACCCTACCTCCCGGACTATATAAGGCGAGGCAGGGACCCTTCTTTCTCATTACGCATCATCTTTTAATCACATCCAATCAATCCAGAGCTACGCAGCATACAAGACGTAGGGTATTATGCACCTTGCGGCCCGAACCTGTCTAAATTGTGTGCCACGTGTCTCTTCCTTCGAGTTACCAATCTCGACGAGGCCACATTCATCTACCTCGGGTACTCCCCTTGGTAGGTTGCCAGTCTAAAACATTGACAGCTGGCGCGCCAGGTAGGGGCTCTCGCCGAAGATCATATGGCAAACTCGACGGCTTCAATCTTCATCAAGCCAACTGTCGCCTTCAACCGCGGCGACACCTTCGTCTTCGGCTCCTGGGTCTGCACTGCTGACGGCGCCGGATCCTTCCAGCGCCGCCTCACCATGCCGCCCAACCTGAGGACCAGGCTCGTGACGCTTCCTGAAGTAGTTACGGGCGATCTCGCCGGAAAATTCAGTGAAATTTCGCTCTACAACCAGCACGCCTACTTCGAGCTTGGATCCGACTCCAACTCGAACTCGACCTCACCATGGGACATCGCATGCGAGCCGGCTATCGAGCCATCGTGTGCGGACTCCCCACTCCATGAGCACTTCCCATACGGCCTCTGCATCGCTAGCAAGACCCACGTGAAGGCTCCTTCCGCACGCCGGGCTGGGAAGGAGATCGTCTCCGAGTACAACTCGGACTCCAACCCCGTCTCCGGCTACGACTCAGACTCCAACCCCATCTCCGGCTACTACTCGGACTCCTCCTACGACTTCGATTTCGGGGCGGACCCTGATGAGCCCGAGTCCGAGAACTACACGATGGAGCAACCGATGTCTGGACCTGCCTCCGGCCTGGTTATAACATCTACACTCGCCGGTAGATTTGTCTACTGGCCAGACCACAAGCCCGCAGACCTAACAGACGAGAACTGACGCTGCATCGCCTACCTCGACTCACTCCCCTTCCAGGAGGGAACTCCGCTAGCTCTAGCTGAGGAGCACACTCCAACAGAAGTGGCGACTAGCGACTAGCCACTCTAGCCTTGGCTCTCCTGGTCGGCAAGTCTTCATGACTACCAACGAGACGCCGGGACCCTCAGGGACACTCCCTGACCGATGTCTCGAAGATAACTCAGTAGACGAGTTGTCTACCAATGCACCCGCAGACGAGACCGACGCCAACAGGGATGACTGACGTGAATGCAACCGAAAGATGAACGAACAGCGCCGACGTCTCCGCGAGTCCCTACCCATCCGGAACCTCGCGGAGGCCCTCGACCAAGTCGAAAACCGGGTGCACACTACCCTAGAGCAATGCCTCATGTCTATCACCACGATAGCACGTCAGGCTGAGGGGATGCGCGCGGGAGAAGTCATCACCAAGCTCGCGGAGGACGCCTACTTCATGCGAGTTGACAATAGAGTCACTCAAGTGCCCCCCGTCAGGAATCGCCAGCAAGACAACAAAGCCACAAGTCGCAGTGCGGACATCGGTCTCAAAAGTACTCAAGGGGAGCTACCGGCTAACCCCAACCGTACCCGGGCATCGGCCGGTGGACCTTCTCATGGTGGCAACAGCGCCGGCGGCAACCGTGAGATTATCCCTCATCGTGATCCTGGCGGCGGAGGTAGTGACGGTGGGAGCTCCAACCACGGGGCTGGCAGGAGAGCCGGGGTTGGAGGCGACAGCGGCGACCGAGGCCCCGCGAACAGCCACGCCTCCGGCGCTTCACGTGGTGGCTTCGACGCCCGCCAAAAAATCGAAGAACTACGACGCAAAAAAGTCCTCCACGGCAGGCGACAACGACGGCTTCCCCGCTTTCTCTGCACAGCTTTGCAATCTACTCCTCCCGGAGAAATTCAAACCTCTAGGGATCACCAAGTACAACGCGAAGCAAGACCCAGTACAGTGGCTCAGATGCTACGCCCTCTCCATCGAAAATGCTGGTGGCAATAATGACACGAAGTGCCTCTACTTCCCCTTCTGCCTGGATCAAGCTCCGCTTACATGGCTCGAGTCACTCGAGAAGTACTCGATCGACAAGTGGGACCAGCTCAAGGAGCAGTTCACCAGCAACTTCGCGGGCGCTATGGGCCGCTCGGGTACTCGCATGGACCTGGCAATGGTGAAGCAGGAACAGGGCGAGACCCTTCGCAAGTACATGCGGTGCTTCTTCGACAAGCGCGCCACTGTTGTTGACGCCACCGACAAGGAGGTCATCGACCTCTTCCAAGACTGTCTCTACCACCGTCACACATTTCAAGACTTCGGTCGTCGCCGCCCGAGCTCCATAACCCACCTCAAGGACATGATCACATCCTGGGCTGATGAAGAAGACAAGGCTAACGCCCAGTACGACGCCATCCGTGGCAATAGCAAGCAAAACACGGGCGGCAACAGCAACAACAACGGGAACCAAGGCGGTCGCAGCAAAAACTACTCGAGTCCTAATCACAAGCGCAAGCCAGACAACACTGTCGCGGCTATCCAGCGCCCTGCGAAAGACAACTCGAAGAAGACCTCTGGCAGCTTCAAGGACTTGCTGAAAGAGAAGTGCCTGTGGCATCTCGACGGCAACCACACCACCGAGCAGTGCTACCAACTCCGGCGAGCACTCAAGGACACTCTAGAGCCACGGCACCCTCACGACAAGAAAGGCAAGAAAAAGGCCGACGAAGGCAATGGCGACTTCCAAGAACCCGACAAGACGGTGAACGTCCTCTTCGGTGGACTACCCAACCGATGGGCTCAGAAGGCCACCCGACGAGAAGTCTTGAGCATTGAACCAGCGGTCCCGATCCCTCTCCGGTGGTGGGAGGTACCCATTACCTTCTCCCACGTGGAGTAATGGACAAGCTTCTCTTAACCAGGATGGTTTCAACTCGTCCTAAAGCCGGTAGTCGCGGGCTCCAGACTCAAGAAGGTCCTCATCGACGGTGGAAGCGAGCTCAACATCCTTTTCACCAAGACCTTGAAGAAGATGAAGCTCGACATCACCCACATGCTCACCAAGAGCACTTCGCCTTTTTACGGCATCGTCACCGGGAACGCGGCTATCCCACTGGGCTCAGTAGTCCTGCCAGTTACCTTTTGGGAGACAAGGGAAAACTACGGCACCGAGTACATCAAGTTCAATGTTGCAGACTTCGAGACTTCCTACCATGCCATCCTCGGCAGACCAGCTATCGCCAAGTTCATGGCGGTACCTCACTACACGTACTTGGTACTCAAGATGCCAAGTCCGGCCGGTGTACTCTCGCTGCAAGGGGACTTTAAGATATCCTTCGACTGCGACACAGACGCTGTGGAACTCGCAGCTACAAATCAAGTACCCAACGCAATGATGGAGATCTACGCAGCATCCAAGAAGCTTGCCCCAAGTGAACTCGACATCCTAGAGAAGTCGGACAACGCCAACAAGCCTCAGCCAGCTGAGGAGGTTCAAGTCAAGACGATTGACCTCGGGATAGGCGACAGCAGCAAGACCACCACCATCGGGGCGGGCCTCGACCCGAAATAGGAAGACGCGCTCGTCTGGTTCCTCCGGGCTAACCGAGACATCTTCGCGTGGAAACCAGCGGACATGCCAGGGGTCCCAGGAATCTGATTGAGCATTCACTCAACATCGACCCTAAAGCTACCCCGAAGCGACAACACCTCCGTCACTTCGCCGACGACAGACGGAATGCCATCAAGAAGGAACTCGCCAAACTACTCACGGCTGGCTTCATCAGAGAAGTCTTCCATCCTGAGTGGCTCGCCAACCCCGTCCTCGTCCACAAGAAGAACTCAAATGAGTGGAGGATGTGCGTCGACTACACCGATCTCAACAAGCACTGCCCCAAGGACCCCTTCGGGTTG
Organism: Cenchrus americanus; assembly: GCA_947561735.1. Taxonomy (NCBI): domain Eukaryota; kingdom Viridiplantae; phylum Streptophyta; class Magnoliopsida; order Poales; family Poaceae; genus Cenchrus; species Cenchrus americanus. The sequence goes on along the minus strand of OX387239.1, from coordinate 123,916,032 downwards.
CCGCGGATAGACCCAAGTCATTGACTCCACGACGGGCTGCGACCTGCTCTTTCCTCGACTACTACTCCAGGTACCACCAGATCGCAATCAAGGAAGAAGACCAGGAGAAGACCACGTTCATAACCCCGTTTGGTGCGTACTGCTACACGACCATGTCCTTCGGGTTGAAGAACGCGGACACTACCTACCAGCGAGCTATTCAGGCCTGTTTCAAGAGGCAACTCAACAAGAACGTTGAAGCCTATGTGGATGATGTGGTCGTCAAGACCAGAAACTCCGACGCGCTAATCGCCGATATTGAAGAGACTTTCGCATCCTTGCGAGAGTACCGCTGGAATCTCAACCCGAACAAGTGCGTCTTCGGCGTACCGTCGAGCAAACTACTCGGCTTCATCATCAGCCATCGCGACATCGAAGCCAATCCCGAGAAGATCTCTGCCATCACCAGCATGAAAGCTCCCACGTGCATCAAAGACGTGCAGAAGCTAACCGGGTGCACGGCGGCTCTGAACAGATTCATCTCGAAGCTTGGAGAATGGGGGCTCCCCTTCTTCAAATTACTCAAGCATCAAGAGAAGTTCGCGTGGACTCCAGAGGTGGACCAAGCCCTTGCTCATCTCAAGGACTTCTTATCCAAGCCACCAGTACTCACGGCTCCCCGCAAAAAGGAGCCGCTACTGCTCTACCTCGCTGCGACTACTCACGTGGTTAGTACTGCCATCGTCGTCGAGCGGCAGGAAGACGGCCACGCCTACCCAGTCCAGCGACCCGTCTACTTCGTCAGCGAGGTCCTGTCAGAATCTAAGGCACGCTATCAACCAGTACAGAAGCTACTGTATGCAGTGTTCATCATCTCACAGAAGCTACGACACTACTTCCAGGAGTACTCGATGTCCGTCATCACTGACTACCCGCTCGGCGACATCTTGTGGAACCAAGATGCTACTGGAAGGATCTCGAAGTGGACAGTTGAACTCGGCACCCTTAACATCGACTTCAAGCCACGAACAGCCATCAAGTCGCAGGCACTAGTCGACTTCATGGCAGAGTGGCGGGAAAATCAGCTACCTACTCCAACTGAGCGCCCAGAGCACTAGGTGATGTACTTCGACGCCTCGCTCAAGCTCGAAGGCGCAGGTGCAGGGGTACTCCTGATTTCCCCAATGGGCGAACAACTCATGTACGTCCCGCAGATCTTTTTGGAATGTCTCAAACAACGAAGCCGAGTACGAAGCTCTACTACATGGGCTCCGCCTCGCGGCTTCACTGGGCATCAAGCGGCTACTAGTCTACGGCGACTCCGCAGTGGTCATCAACCAAGTCAACAAGTCCTGTGACCGCAACAAGGAGAACATGGACGCCTACTGCCTAGAAGTCCGCAAGCTCGAGAACAAGTTCTATGGTCTCGAGTTCCATCACGTCGTCCGCGATAACAATGTTGCAGCGGACGTTTTGTCGAAGCTTGGTTCTACTCGCGCTCAAGTACCAACGGGTGTCTTTGTCCACGAGCTTCACGCGCCATCCATCCCGGAGCCAGCACCACCGACCACTGATCCAACACATCCCCCAGCTGGCCAGGAGGTCATGATGATAGACGTGGACTGGCGGCAACCCTTCATCGACTACATCCTCGAGCAGAAGGTTCCCTCGGACAAGAACTTGGCCGAGCAACTCATCCACCGTGCCTAGTCCTACGTCCTAGTCGGAGACAAGCTCTACAGGCGGGGCGCATCTTCCGGAGTACTCATGAAGTGCGTCCCTCGAGAAGAAGGCAAGGGCATCTTGGAGGAGATCCATAAAGGCGTCTGCGGCAACCATGCGTCCTCACGCACGCTGGTCAGCAAGGCATTCCGGTGAGCTTTCTACTGGCCGACAGCTCTGGGCGATGTCGAAGAACTCGCAGAAGGTGCCAAGGGTTCCAATACTTCGCTAAGCAACAACACGTCCCGACCTACAAGCTAGTCACCATACCTCCAAACTGGCCTTTCGCCTGCTGGGGGCTCGATATGATTGGGCCTCTCCCGACTGCGCCCGGTGGATTCAATAGAGTCTTGGTGGCCATCGACAAGTTCACCAAGTGGATCGAGGTCAAGCCGGTCACATGCCCCAAGGCCGACAGAATACTCGACTTCTTGGGTGAACTCGTGCATTGCTACGGACTACCCCACCGCATTATCATAGACCTGGGCTTCAACTTCAACAATCACCAGTTCTGGGAGTACTGCGAGAACAGTGGGATCGACGTCCGATATATCTCAGTTGCCCATCCTTGGGCCAATGGACAAGTCGAGCGCGCCAACGAGATGGTACTCGACGCTCTCAAGAAGCGGCTGCACGATGCTGCTAACTCAAAAGGAGGCAAGTGGGTCAAGGAACTACCTAATGCGCTCTGGGGGTTGCGTACTCAACCCTCCAACCCAACGGGACAATCGCCTTACTTCCTGGTCTATGGCTCCGAAGCAATTCTCCCTGCCGACGTCAGGTGGGATTCACTAGCAGTAGAGGAATACGACGAAGGCATATCTGAAGATAGCAGACGAGTGGATATCGATGGACTCAAAGAAGCTCGCTGCACTGCCCTCGTCCAATCAGCAAGGTACCTTGAGGGTAGCCGACGCTACCATGATAGCAACGTCAAGGAACGCTCCTTCAACGTTAGCGATCTCGTCCTCCACCGCATCCAGAACACGGAAGGACTGCACAAGCTCAGCTCGCCATGGGAAGGCCCTTTCACAGTTGCAAAGGTGACCGGACCAGGCTCCTACCGCCTCCAGACCCTTGAGGGTGAAGACGTCAGCAACCCGTGGAATATCGACCAGCTCTATCGATTCTACGCCTAGTCCCTCGACAACCCTGGGGGCTCAAGTCTGCACGACTACTCCAAGACCCCTTCGCCGTAAGCGGCCTCTGGGTCCAGGCACCAGTCTTCGGACTGCCCTACTCCAAGATACAGCGATTACGACCACTAACGGATCTCGTGCTGCTCAGAGCGACAAAGGACTCCAGCAGCGGTCTATCAAAAGACCATGTACTTGTAAATCCAGGCTATACGGCTACTAACGGATCTATTGCTGTAAGCGGCTACGTGCCCTAGCACTACTTAGCTGTAGGCGGCCTCCAGGTCCTGGCAACTACTCTTGTAAAACGACCCTGGCCATCCAGGTGTACTTCTTCCAGTAATAAAGTTTGATTATCTATCAACTAACTTACTGTGTCTCCCTCAACGGGCCTACTGGCGAGTACCACTATCGTGACAACTCCACGATGAGCACTTCGCATTCATATCTTGCAACAACGAGTACTCATTTATGGAAGTTTTCTCATTCATACTTAAACAAGTTCAGTACAACTTTGTTTATATACAACCATTGCTACAAGCTAACCCCACAGGACTACTGGAGGTTCAGCTTTCCGGTGACTTGTTCAGCTATTGGCGCCATCTGCTGCAGGAGCTCCGCGTACTGCTCATCAGTACAGTTGGCGGCTAGTCCACCCACGACTACGTCCACGGAGCCTTGGGGAAGTACGACTTCATGTATGCCAAGACTTGATTGGGGATGGACTTCGCCAGATGCTTAACGTACGTCGCTAGATGACCAGGAGCTTCTCTCAGCCAGTCAACCAATGGAGCAATCTTCGGCCCACCCGGATGAGGCATCAGTAGCCTCGCAATGGGAAGTGTGGCTTCTTCAAGTTCTTTGAGCTGTGCCCGCAACTTCTCGCAGTCTTCGTTCAACTTCTGCAGGGATTTGTAGCAGTTGACGAGGTCACGGTCCGAGGCAATTCGGAGCTCCATGTGCTTATCACACTCGTAAGACAACTGCTTATAATCATATTCAAGTACCTCATGGGCCTCCTCCCGGTAGAAGAGGTTCATCATGTTGACTTCTGAGGACCTCAGTTGCTCAACCCAGGTCTCAAGCTCTGCAATCAACAAACAAGGCGGGGTTAGACTACTGCAAGGTACTTCCAATGGGTACTCGACAAGACAGCAGCGTACCTTTGTTTTTGTTGCGGAGCGACTTGTTCTTGTGCACCAGCTCGTCTCTCTTCGCCTGCATGTCCTAGACTTCATTATAATATTGGGCGAAGGCACCTTCAAGCTTCGACTGGAGCATGGCGGAGTGCTTCCTGGCCTTCGCGAGTTCTTCCTCCAATGCCTCCGCCTGAAGCACTGTATTGCCGTAGCCTTGCAGCATCTCAGATTTCTGTCGGGACCTCTCCATGACATTCTGCAGCAGACAACAACTGTTACTCGGGTACTCAACACTTATGGAAGTTGACTACTCAAGGGTACTGATAACTTACCTTCATCCACTACTCGGCCCGGCGCATCACCTCCAAGTTGCACGCTACCGCTGCCGGGTCGACGAGATCATCCTCCAGAAGCTTGATCCCACCACGACTACTCGTGGCGGTCAAGGACATCGGCGCCGAATGGATCGGCTCCGCATCTTGTATCTCCGGTGAACAGACAACTACTTTCAGGCTTGAATCTGGCAGTACTTCGTCGCACTTCTCTTCGGCCATCGCGGGGGCTCCTCCGCTGGCTACCTCCGCCGGCTCGGTTGCTGCTCCGACAGCCTCTCGGGTCTCTGGCACCAAGGCTTCAATGGGCACAGCTTCGGGGATGCTGCTTCCCTTGGCTTTGGCCCTGTCAACAAAAGACACATGGATTAGTCTCCCTCGGGGGCTACGATTTCTACTCGAGTAAGGCTACGTTCATGCAGTACACTCACCTTCAACAATTCTGGCCTCCGGCAGCATAGCCTCTATGGCCGGTGCCACGGACTATGCTTGGGGGACGGGAGCAGACTCCTCAGTGGCTGGCGCATAACCTTCTTCAACCACTGCCGCGCTGGGTTCTTCCTCCTCTCAGGAAAAGTCTGTGGATTTCCTGCACAGTACACAATCGGTTGTCAACCAATTACGACTACCAAACTACATGTACTACTCGGGGAAGATCTTCACTTACAAGCTCGACCAGACTACTCTCACGGTTGGGGCGCCAAGTATGCTGGCGATGTCGTCAAGTACAGCTTCAGCAGGCGCCTGTTCTTCGGCTTCAGTAGCCGCTGGCTCTTCAGCAGCAGGAGTTGCGGCTGGCTTAGTCCTGCCCTCGGCAACTGGTGCTTGCGGCTCGACCTCTGTCACGGCGGGGGCTGGGCTGCGGCTTCTTCCAGCCGGCTCCCCCACCGTTTCCCAGTTGCCTTCGTCCCCTTGGTCCTGCGGGGTCGGAAGGCGGAATATCCTGCAAGCAACACCACATTGAAAGACAAGTACTCGACTACTCTACTTGAGGAGTTTACCTCTTGAGACGTTGTCTCAGTGACCCTCAGCTTTTTGGCAACGCGCTTGCATGCCACGTTGCGCGGCCTCCTCGGCGGCGCAGGCAAACTAGCCTCCAAACTAGTCGGAGGATCTTGGATGAGACGAACATTGGGCAGTCCAGGGCGGCTGAACCTCGATCGCAGCTGGAACCGCTCCTGAAGTGTTTCCTCGTCATCTTCATCTAATGTGTCTTCAACGATGATGGTGTCATCACCTTCGCCGACTTCGCAACGCTCCTTGGCCTTGCCCTTCCCCTCCTCTGGGATTTCCACAAGTCGGGGAGGCGAAGCCGGTTCAGAGACAAACTTTACTATGTCATCCTGCAACAAGCACATTGGGTGAGCACGACTACTACTACATAATCAGTACTCGTACACTGAGTGTGGCTACTGGCCTCGTTCAGTGGATGAGCGGCGAAGTACTCGGGAACCGGGCAGGGTGTGTACGCCGGCATGTCCTTGAAATTCCTGCCCAGCCTATCTATGATGTCGTCATCATCAATCTCACCGCCGGGCATCCGCGACGAGTCACCCTCACCGGTGTACTGGTAGCCGAGAGTGTCGCGAGCCATCAGCAGCTGCACCCTCCTCTTCATAAAGCTGAAGGCCACATGTTCGGCCCTCAGCCCGGCTTCCCTTAAAGCCTCGATCTTCACCAGCAGCTCGGGTAGCTGGATACCCTCCTGCATCGTCGGCTCCGTATTCCACCAGGGCTGGTGCTTCGGCTGCTTCCCGCTGTGCTTCAGCAGCTCCGGGTGGTGGTTGGTGATGTAGAACCACTTCGACTTCTAGTCATGGTTGGAGTCGATCAACTTGTATGCTAGGTACTGCTCGGCGGCGTCCTCGCGCATCTGGATGCCGGCCCCTCCGACTATGTCATTGGCGCTTGGCTGGGGCTTCACGCGGAAGAACATCCGGAATAGTACCCAGTTGGGCTTGATCCCCAAGAACGCTTCGCAAAAATGGACGAAGACGGAAGTGTGGAAGATGCCATTGGGGTTGAGATTGAGGTACTCAATACCGTAATACTCAAGAAGCCCCTTGAAGAAGTTGCTTGCTGGGAGGGCCAACCCGCGCTCCACGAATCGCGTGAACATTGGGATCTCATCGGGATTCTTCTCCATCGGGTATGGATCTCCCGCGGCGGCGCGCCACATGTCGACCTCTTTCTCCTAGAGAAATGCGCTGTTCAGCAATGCTAACAAGTCCTCAGTCTTCGCCTTCGATTTCTTCCAGTCCTTGTTGGGATTCGGATGCGGGGGAGACACTGGCGGTGTTGATCCTCCGGCGGATACAGCAGCCTCCTCCCGGGATCTATTCTTCCCGCTGGTGGTCTTCATGCTCTTGGATGGTGAGGGCTTCATTCTCCAAGTACAGCGGGTTTTCACTCGCATTCGCTCGGGGGCTGCGGCAGTGGCTACTGGCTGCGGCGCGCTTGGATCTACGATCTCCACTGAAGTGGCGGTGTGCACTGATGGTGGATCCTTAGCGAGTTCTGCTGCGAATGGCTGCAAGTGTGTGGGGTGAAAAACCCTAAGGGTTTTGGCTCCTATTTATAAGTCAAAGGCGGCTCCGCAATGGCCGGATGGATATGTTTCAAACCAGCTGACTTAGCGGCAGTGCCTGATCTTTCAGCTTCCAGTAGTCGATGCGCCTTATCTCGGGGGCTCGGCTACATCTAATCAACTCCCTAGTAAGCGACAAGATTCAAGAGCAACTGAGGACACATTCTACATACAAGATGACCCTTCAATTCGAGATGAAGTACTCGACTCAAGGCTCGGGGGCTCCGTGCCATGTGTCCTTCGGTTTTTTTGTATTTTGCGGGATAATCATGCCAAAACTTCAGACTGACCCTTAGCCAGAGTCTACGATTCAACCTAAGGCTCGGGGGCTACTCCATATGGAGTGCGATTTTGCAATCGCACTTCCATATAAATTTCGGCTTCAAGACAACACGGGTATTGTTGAAGACCTTCAAGGGCAGAACTCGAGGAGCTTGGGGACTACTCGAGAAGACTTCAGCATTACTCAAGGATTAGCTGGAGTACCTTCCGGCCTCGGGATGCTTCAAGTATTCTTGAGGACTTTCGACTTGTAGTACTCGGGGACGCTTTAGGACTACTCGTCAAGGCCGTCAAAACTACTCGAAGCTATCCTGCTCGACTACAAATTACTCGAGGGCTTGTCGTATGGACCTCCCTGGGCCCACTACCTCGGTGGGTACTAGGACCGACTACTCGGTGGGCCCCTGGGACTACCCGGCTTGTGCCACACGGCACCTGATGGCGTGAGGCGCAAGGACTACGGTGGAGAAGTACTCGGATAGGAAGCTATACATACCTTGTACTATGTAGAGGACTCCTAGACGTACACAACTAGTACTCTCTCCCTAAACCGACCTATAACCCTGCCTCCTAGACTATATAAGGCGAGGCAGGGACCCTTCTTTCTCATTACGCATCATCTTTTAATCACATCCAATCAATCCAGAGCTACGCAGCATACAGGACGTAGGGTATTACGTACCTTGCAGCCCGAACTTGTCTAAATTGTGTGCCACGTGTCTCTTCCTTCGAGTTACCGATCTCGGTGAGGCCACATTCATCTACCTCGGGTACTCCCCTTGGTAGGTTGCCGGTCTAAAACACCGACATAGATGCCATGTTGCAGCGGTTCAAGGAGATTGTGAACAACATGAGGGCTAATGTGGCTGTGCTTCTGTACAATGATCATGATAGGGCTATCAAGCTCCTGCACTCTCTGGATCGTACCTTGTGCAATGAGAAGGTTGAGGCCACTCTTGAGTCAGAGAAATATGAGACCCTCACGGTGGACGAGCTGTTTTCCAAGCTCAAGTCGTTCGAGTTGGACCGTGGGGTCTGTGCAAAGATCGAGAACTCGACTGACCCTCATAGTCTAGCACTCGTGTCTGGATCAAGGACTAACGCTAACATATCTTCAAGACATTTTTTTCTTGTCTTCTGTCCCTGCCAGATGAGGAGTTTGACGTGCTGGGCGAGGAGGATCTCGCGTTGTTGAGCAGGCGGTTCGAGCGCATGTACACAAACCGGAAGAACGCTTGGAGGAGCTTGGGCATGTGCTATCGGTGTGGGAAGCATAGGCACTTCATCATCGAGTGATTGGAAGCCATGGAGGTCAAGCCTGAGCACAAGCACCGTCCGAGGACCAACCACAAGCAATGCTCGTGGGATGACTACAAGGGCAAGAAAAGTCGAAGCGGAGGCTAAGGAAGAGTTGTGTTCACAAGAAAGAGGCGATGGTTGCCGGAGCAAGCGACATCGACTCAAGTTCCTGCTACTCTTCATTGAGCTCAAGTGATGAAGACGAGAACCGGCACAAGGGCAAGTGGTCAAGCAAGAACATCAACAGCCTGTGCTTCGCCACCCAAGGCTTTTGCGGCATGGCACATAGCTCTGCAAGCAATAAGAGCAACAAGGATGACTCGAACTCCAACTCCGAGGAAGAGGTAAACAATGATCCATCCTTCTTGGTAGTGGAGAACGCTAGGTTGAATGACTTACTTGACAATAGTGATGATTGTTGACATTGCTAACGTCATCGACTAGAAACGGATATAAGATCTATCTCTATCGATGGCACCAGAAATGCAAAGGTATATCTTAACATGACGCTAAGGGTATATCAGATGTTGCTTTCAGATTAAACTAAAAGGTGAACTCCGACACGATTCATAGCACAACTCAATATAGGTTGTTAGCCTTGATAGGTGTGCCAGAAAACGTATGGATATGGTACTCTTACATATGCCTTGGATCTCTAGAAAAGAAGATATATATAAACAGGGAATCCGCAAGCGCATAGATATGAATATACCATTGTAGCATTTTAACCAGGAGTAAAACTATGTATCGTATTTATATTCTACCATAGGGAAAGAAGTCTTTCTAATCCATAATAGCTAATACATGCTCATCTCTCAGTTTTATAATGTAGAGTGGCCAAAATGTATCAATTGCTATAAACAGGGGTCAGTCACATACAGATAAAGATATTGATAGCATTGTTCAAGTCATAACATCATGAGCAGCTAGAAAGTGTCATTATAGCAAGAGAAACATAGCAAAGTCTAGTTAGAGAGGATACTCCTCGGTAACTCTAAACTATATGTCAATGCAAACTATGATTAGTGCAAACATTTAACAATGACGGAAGAAGAACTATTATGTTAATGCATGGGGAGACTATCCAAGAGGATCAAGGCCGAAGCTTGAAAGAACCCAAACAGTATAAGGCTCCACTAGTCCTATACACGGGAGGTGGACTGCGAAGGACTCAATAGTGCTGTCACCACCACGATCTACCACACGACACGGCATATAGGGTGCAATCGCAGATAAATACAATATAAGCACCACGCTTACATTGTCTTTACCGTTCACCCATGTTAACAAATGATTAGGTGAGGGCTATATGACTCCATACATGAATATAAAGGCAAATTAACTATGCTAAACATGTAATCAGAAGTTTGAAACATCTGGTGTTGGCCTCGGTTCTTTTGTGGGCAGCACACTGCTTTTGTCTGATTTTGTGCCTAAGCTCAAACTTTGTCATGCGACTTTCTTCTCTGAGTTCTGCCCGGTTGTCCTGGAAGCTCTTCTCTCCCCCCTAGTTTTTCTTATGGATAATCGTGTCTGGAACATTTTGTGGTAGAAGACTGAGGGGCTTAATGCTTCGGGCAAATGGGATGCTGTGCGTAACAAATTGGAGGAAAGTGCTTGTTTGATTGTGTGCCTCAATGACCTTCATCAGAAATTTTGCCCCTTGGCATTTTGATTGTTTTGATTTTGTTATTGCTATTGGAGCCTCAGGGGGGCTCCTAACCCTGTGGTCTAGCTCTTCTTTTAATGGAACGGTTACTGAGAAAGAAAAATTCTGCTTGACTATGAATTTTTCTCGTTGCACAATGGTGACAATTGGACCCTTTCCAACATTTATGGTCCCTGTGTAGAGCCAGACAGATCTTTGTTATTGATTGGTTCAGAAATTGTGATGTTAACGATTCCATCAATTGGCTATTTCTTGGGGATTTCAATTTCTATCGATCGTTAGCCAACAGAAATAAATCAGGAGGAAACATTGCTGACACGTTAATCTTTAATGACGCGATTGGACATCTAGGTTTGATTCAACTACCCATCAAAGGGAGAGCTTTCACATGGTGTAACATGCAATTGGACCCCCTACTTGAACAGTTAGATTGGTTTTTCACTTCGCCAAATTGGACTCTAGATTTTCCTATGACTGAGGTTTTTCCAATGGCATAGATCACTTCAGATCATGTCCCCTGCAAAGTTTCAAGGAACACTAGGATCCAAAAATCAAGCATCTTCAGATTTGAAAACTTTTGGGTACAACATGATGGCTTCATTGACACAGTCCAAGACAACTGGCTTACACCAATTCACAGCTCCAATTTGACAAGAGTAATTTCAGCCAAGCTCAAGAGACTAAGATCTTCTCTTAAACAATGGAGCAAAAATTTGTCCAAGCTAAGCCTGTTACTCAGCAACTGCAACACATTCATTCTCTTTCTAGATGGTCTTGAAAACACTAGACCTCTTTTTAACCCAGAGGCCAATCTCAGGATCCTGGTGAAGAATCAGCTAAAGACCCTTCTTCATTACAAAAACCTTTACTGGAGGAAACGGTTTACAAATAGTAAAGTAAAATTTGGTGATGAGTGCACAAAATTCTTTCATGCAATGGCCACCAACTCTCATAGGAAGAATACTATTTCTCAGATTTTGAATGAGGATGGTATTTGGGTTCAGGATCACTCGGGGAAAGAGGCCCTCCTATGGTCTGCCTTCAGAAACAGATCGGGAATTTCTACTCAGGTCACCATGCTCTTCAATCTTGATTCTCTAATTACCCCTAGAGATAACATGGAATCTCTTGGGGCTCCAATCTTCAGGGAAGAGATTGACACTATGGTGAAAAGACTTCCTTCAGACAAGGCCCCAGGTCCAGATGGGTTCAATGGCCTATTCATAAAGAAGTGTTGGAATATCATAAAGAATGATTTCTATCAGCTTTGCCAGGATATTTTCAAGGGAAATGATTCCTTTATTGTTCTGATCCCAGAAAGAACAACCCAAAAATAGTGAATGATTATAGACCCATCTCTCTCATGAATCTAGCCCCTAAGCTAGTGACCAAGATTCTGGCTGACAGGTTACAAGCTGAGATAATTAGTTTGGTTCACAAAAACCAATATGGTTTCATTAGATCAATAACCATCCAAGACTGCCTGGCCTGGTGTTTTGAGTATCTTCATCACTGTCATCAATCCAGAAGAGAAATCATTATTTTAAAGCTGGATTTCGAAAAGGCTTTTGATTTAGTTAAACATCAGGCAATCATTCAGATCATGTCCTGCCTAGGCCTCCCAGTTAATTGGATCCATTGGGTCACCAAAATTCTGAACTCAGCTTCAACAACAGTCCTTCTCAATGGGGTCCCTAGAGAATTGTTCAGCTGCAAGAGACGTGTCAGGCAGGATGCCCCTTGTCCCCTCTCCTTTTTGTGTTGGTTGCTAAGCTATTACAAGTCTTAATGAATCAAGCAGCCTCTCCAAACATCATTCAGGCTCCAATTGCTCAGTATGCAGATGACACACTTCTGTTTATGCAGGCTGATGCTCAACAATTATTTTTCCTTAACGCACTATTGAACTGCTTTACACAATCCCCTGGCCTAAGGGTTAATTATCAAAGATCCCAGATGCTTCCAATAAATGTTTAAGATGAAAAAATTCAAAGACATGCTCTCACCTTTGGTTGCTCAGTTGGCTCTTTCCCATTCACCTACCTGGGCTTGCCAATGGGAACCACGAAACCAAGATTTGAGGATCTCACCCCAATGATGGAAAGGAAACTTTCAGGATGTACCACCTGGCTCTCATACTCTAGTAGGCTACAAATGCTGAATGCAGCAATTACTCCAATCACTACTTATGCTATGTGCACAATTAGACTTCCTGGAATAGTAATAGATAATATACACAGAATTAGAAAACAATGCTTGTGGAGAGGAAATTCTGAAAAGAAAAAGGGAGGCAATTTAGTAGCCTGGGAAACAGTTCAGAAACCAAAAGGTAAAGGGGGCCTGGGTGTTCTCAATCTAAAATTGCAGAATGATGCCTTGCTGCTCAAACATCTTCACAAATTTTATAACAGAGATACACTGCCTTGGGTTGATTTGGTATGGTTGAAATACTATCATAACAAAGTTCCACGTACAACACAGGAAGTTGGCTCCTTTTGGTGGAAGGACATACTGAGATTAAATGGGATCTACAGAGGCTTTTCTCAGTGTGATATTGGTGATGGAGTCTCTATTGTTTTTGGGCAGATAGACGGTCTGCCTCTATGTTAGCCACTTCCTTCCCGATACTTGCCTCCTTTGCTCTAAACAGTGCTGCTTCTATTAAAGAGGTCTTCGAGGCTGAGGATCTAGATGCAATCTTTTTACTTCCCCTCTCGCAAGAAGCCTTCCAGGAACTGGGGCAGCTACAGGAGATCCTGCCACACCTTGGGCTTGATATTAATTTCAGAGATCAGTGGAAGCCTGATTGGGATAAAGACTCCTCGGTCAAGAAATTTTATAATCTTGTCTATGACCTTATTCAGGCTCATCCAATCTTCAAATCAGTTTGGAAATCAAGGTGCACACCAAGAGTAAAATTCTTCATCTGGCTTATCCTTCTGGACACAGACTCAACACAAAAACAATGCCTTCCAGAAGACACATCGGAGAGAGAAGCAATGATCATTGTGTTTTATTTAATCTGAGTGAGAATGAGACCCTGGAGCATCTTTTCTTTCTTTGCCCCTTTGCAGTTTAGTGCTGGAATCGCCTCGGCTTCAGCGGGAATATCAATCTCAACATGGAAGATAGATTAGCTCAGGCATGTCATGACAGTGGGCTGCCTTTCTTTCTGGAAGCTTCTATGATAGCAGCTTGGGAACTCTGGAAAATTAGAAATGACCAAATCTTTAATAGACAGCCACCAAGCCAGCAGAGGTGGTTCCAAGACTTCAAAATCTAGTGCTCCTAGCAGTCTACTAGATTTAGCTCTGATCTGCTGTCAGCTTTCTGTTTTTGTCTTGATGCTTTCAGCTAATTTCTCTATATGAACTCCTGTACTGTTCCTTTTATTTATAAAATGATTTTGGTGCTGTGGGGATCTCCCCCACAGTTTGTGCCAAAACAATAAACACCAAAGCATATAATTTCGAATATATTCATTGATAAGAACATATGTCTCTATAACAAATGTAAGAAACTAGATAAGAACTTACAAGAGCGAAGCTATATCAGTATCTCGATCAGCCTCTAGACGATCAGGAGCCAAGTAGACGCCTTGCCTCCTCCTAGATCTAGACTAGCTAGCTACTCTGCTATATGGTGTTTCTAGGGTGTAGTATCTCTAACTTGATTACTTTATCTGGTGTATGCAAACTCAGGTTTCAAGATGCCTCTACCAGGGGGCAGGGGGGCTGCTTATATAGTCTTAAGGGTGTGTTGAGAGCCGTAGGATCAAACCGACCTAAACATGTGGTTTAGATTGATCCTCACAGGTAGTGGAAGAACCTTCCGGAAGCTGGCCCATTTGGCACCAGGGGATCGACCGACCCCAACACCAGGCTGCTCGGCTTGGGGTTGGCCCCCCTCGGGTTCCACTTCAGCCAAGTGGGTCCTTGATCCTTCTAGATGCTTCTTTCTTAGGTGCTAAGTCACATTGAGTTCCAGAGCCTTCTGGGGTCTGCTAGAGTGGTTTCTTTGCATATTTTCTGAATAGTCCCTGTAAATTAATAGTCACCGAAACTCGTGGAAATTGTCAATATAAACCCTAATAAGGTGATCTAATTATATTTTAGTCCCTTTTCCAGTAAATGTGAGGGATAAAATTCATAGGTAAAATGTGTCAACAAACTCCCCCAAGCTTACCCTTTGCTAGTCCCTAGCAAAGGTATGCTTTAGCAGGATCACGAGTTGCTACAACGCTTTCACACGTCATAAGTACTATGGTTTTCAAAAACTAATTCTCCTCAACAAGATTGCTCTCTCTTACCTTCAAGCTTTAAGCATAGCCTTTTCATAAATCTTGAGCAAATAAAAGACAAAACAATCAAGTCAAGTTGTATATCTCAAATTTTTTGATGAACTATCATCATGGGGTTTTGCACATTTTTCAGATAAAATTCAGAGATCTTGTGTATGACCTTCTCAAGCATGGAGTCACACTTGGCAAGATATGTATGGATGATAGTGTTCGATGAATGAGGGTGAAAGGTGATAAGCCTTTTAGCCTAGCTCTTGGACTATATCTCTTTCTAAGATATTTAAGATCTGGTCTTTCCATTATTGGAGAGGTGGGCTCTACTCGCCCCGGACTTTTGTGCATTTTTCTTTCTCCTTAGAGATGTGGGCTCTACTCGCCCTCGGACACGTGTCCATTATTCATCTCTAAATTTATTTCTTTTAGGGAGGTAGGCCCTTCTCTCTTATTATGACACTTGACATTTTTTCTCCCTCTCTCTTCTCACTTTTTCCTCTCTTTTTTCGAATGTAGCCATAGAATCCTTTTTAACATTGAGAGAGATATATTCTAGAGTTGCATGAGCTATATGGCTTGATGGAAAATGCATACTTCCATGTCAGAAGCAGCATAAACGGTGGAATGGAATGATCTTGATGTGTATGACAAGCTCTTAAAGATCATAGTGACAGGAACTCATCATATAAAATTTCATGATTTTTAAGATAAATCATGAATCAAGCTTCTCTAGGAAAATGATCAATAGCAACTCAACTTTCCATGTATCATCTTTCAAAGCCTAGACTCAGATTAAGCATGTACTTGCACAGGTTTTGGGTTTAGAGCAAATTAAGCATTTAAGCTTCAGGAGAATATAGGTCCAAAAACTAAGCACTTTTAAAAGGAATTACGGCAGAGCAACTATTCATCATCTCCATGCATATATCATCAAGATCATTATTAAAGAGAAAAGCCAACTAGCAAACTCTAGCATTTTATTCAAACTAAGACCATTAACTAAGACTCAAATAACTAGCTAAAAACATAGCATCGATTCCCGGTATTTTAGTTCGTTTGAGGGCTCAAGTTTTGGGTCATAGCATCCCCCAGGGACGCTTGACATCTCCCCCAAATCTTGTCTCAACAGCTCAAGCCGTTTGGGAGATCCACGGATGGATACTAGGGGTTGACTTCTCATTTTCGAGCTCAAATAGCTCTGTGCGTGCCTAGCGGACCATCCGCTCCTGGTCGGCGTACAGTCCATGAGGACACGTGTTCGTCCCTTGTTCTTCAGTTCTTGAACAAGAGGCGTTTCGATCCAAGGAGTTTCTAGGTTTTTGTTGCGGGTAGTTTGCGGACCGTCCGCCCCCCCCCCCCCCCCCCCCGTCTCGGACCATCCCCATGGTACGGGTTGCTCACGAACCGTCTGAGGGTAGGGTACGGACCATTCGTATTTCGAGGTGCAGCACTGGTTCCTCGGGGAGTTTTTGCGGACCGTCCACCACGGACCATCCGTCTGTCTCCAGCGGACTGTCCGCCCGGTCACCACAAACCGTCCGCCCTAGGCTTCGTAGATAGGCTAAGTCCCTTGCTTCTTGAGTTGTGCTTTTGTGTTGCTTTGAGTTGGGATTTGTTCTTGGGTTGGTAGGTCCGTTGTGACTAGGCATCCTTGGCAAACTCGTGTGGGAATCCTTGGTTGTGAATTTGGGGCATAGGCTGAGTTCATCCTTCGGGAAGAATTTTTATCGGCTCCCAATCACTCCCCCCTCTCTGGTCGCCTAATCGGTCCTTCATACCCCTTTGATCCTTGTTGTTGTTGCTGCCCGAGTTGTTCGTGGCCTTGCCACGATTGGAGTCGTACTTGGCATTGGCGTTGTCTTCTTCATCGACCCATGAGGTAATCATGTCCTTGAGCTTGGAGATGGAACTTGGGTGGCTGCGACCGAAGTCTTCGAAGGTGTGACAGTGGTAGAGACTGTCTTGGAAGCAGTCGATGACTTCTTTATCGGTGACATCGACTACAGCGCGCACTTGTCGAAAAAGCAGTACATGTACTTGCAGAACGTGTCGCCTTGTTCCTGCTTGACCATCACCAGGTTCATGTGAGTACCCGAGCGCCCCATGGCACCCGCGAAGTTGCTGGTGAACTGCGCCTTTAGCTGGCCCCACTCATCGATCGAATTCTTGTTGAGTGACCCGAGCCACGTGAGTGGAGCTTGGTCGAGGCAGAAGGTGAAGTAGAGGCACTTTGTGTCATTGTTGCCACTAGTGTTTTCAATGGCTAGGGCATAACACCATAGCCATTGTACTAGGTCTTGCTTCGCGTCGTACTTGCTAATCCCGAGCAGCTTGAACTTCGAGGGGAGTAGTAGAGCGCGAAGTCGAGCGAAGTATGCGGGGAAACCGTCATTGTCGCTGACATTGGTAGTCTTATTGGCGCGACGTATCTCATTGTTCCTGTGGCGAGCATCGTAGCCGCCATGTTCGTTGCCGGTGGCATGGCTATTCACGTGGCCTCGGCCACCATGATCGCCGCCGCCACCACTTCTTCTATCGTCGGCGTGGGAGGAGCTGCCACTGCTGACGCCACCACCACCTCTTTGTGAAGGTTATCCACGAACATGGTTGGGGCTGACATCTGCCGGGGTGCGGCTACGGCTGGTAGCTTCTTGATTTGTGGCTCTAGTGATAATGTTGTTGACCCGTAGGAAGTAAGCCCGCCCGGTCCCCTAAGCTGATCGAGCTATCCTGTTGATGGATATGAGGCATTGGTCAGGGGTCATGTGGACTCAGTTGGAGACTTCGTCTAGGGTGTTGTTGAGGTTGCAGATGGGTAGAGCTTCCCGAAGCCACCGGCGTCGTTCTGCTCGCTTCTGGTTGCGGGTGCGTTGGGCGTTCTTGGCATTGGTAGTCTCATCCGCTGGTGAGTCAGCTGTCACCTCATCGTCTGAGATATCGTTGAGGTATCGATCAACTAGGTTTTCTGATGTACTAGCTTCTGTAGTTGCCACGAATACCTCGCGGTAAGGTGTGTGGAGTCTATAGTCAGTAGTTGCCACCTCAGTTGTTGCGTACTCCTCTGCTATGGGAGTCAAAGGTGTTCCCTCCTTGAAGTGTAGTGTCTCAAGGTAGGCGACACTGAAGGATCAGATGGCGACTAGAGAGGGGGGGAGTGAATAGGAGCCGGTAAAAATTCTTCTCAAAGAACCCGGCTGTTGACGGTGAAAATCCGTCAACCTAGCCATGAGTTTACCTTCGGTGTTGGCATAAGTTTTATACCTTATCCTTTGGTACTAACCCCCGTGGTATAACAAGTTCACGTGTGCATGTCGGTTTTGGAGTTTAGTGTTTATGCAGGGTTTTAGCGTTGAAAGCAAGACTTTCGGGATAAGTTCATCAAGCACCTCAAGACAAGACCTTGAAGCCCCGTACAAGTCATGCAACGAAGCAAACTTAACTCCAAGAAGCCAAGGACCTGATCCGAGAACACGATAGACTCCGAGGACATGACCAGAAAAGTGCTGAATCTTGCAAGACAAGGAGTTGTGTCCAATTCGGAGAGAAACTGACGACGTGGACCTACATGCAGAAAGGGGAAACATCCAGGAAGCAAGGGAACCGACGTAGAGCAAAGGAGGCCTCGGGCTGGGCCTGGATGGGCCCAGGCCGGCCGGCCCAGGCCGGTCGGCCTAGCCCTGTCGAGGGCCCAGTAAGGCTCCCCTTTGCCCTAGCCGCCAATCAGGCTATTTATAGCCCCGTGACCGAGAGCCACGCACGATACAATTCGTCATCGGCCGCCGAGGAGCAGAGAAGAGAGGGCCACCATCTCGGAGAGGAGAGGGTCGAGCTAGTTGACTAGGGTTCCCCTAGCCGACATGGGAACCTTGCACGGAAGACCACGTCGGAGTTCCCGGAGCTAGAAGCAAGATCAAGGAAGGATCCCGGTGGTGATCTTGTGTATGTATCATTGTTATAGTTGAATTGTCAAGTTGAATCTTTTCCTAGCGATCAAGTGTTTCCTCGAAGATTTCGTTTTTCGATCGGCTTTGCTTATTCCAATTCTATTCTCGAGATAGATTACATAGGGTGTTCTTGTAGCCGCGGTGGCTAGAGGTACACGCCGGATCTTCCGAAAGAATCTCGACTTGTCTTTTGACTCGCCCTAAGCTCCCCGCATGAGTAGGGATACGTTGTGACAGAACGGGGGTTCTGAAAGGCGGATATTTTCGAATTTTGACGGGAAACCACGTTTTAAAGACGCTTCTTATAAGATTCGATTTGCTACTTCTTCTCTTGCTTGGAACTTCAACAAAAGGCTTACCCCGATCCCTCTAGATCGGTTTATCTACCCAATCTTACTTTGTTTTCTCCGGTCTTTAGTAGATTAGATTAGTTTCGTGTCTTTTACTTAGATGCATTAGGGTTTCTTTTACCGAAGATTGGAGTTACTTGGCTTTATTAGATTAAGTTTTGCGTCACACATTTGTTCCACGGATTCGATACCTTGGGTTCACCACTCGAGGGAAGAAGGGTCCCTTGACTACGACGGGAGACTTGTACGCTTGCAAGTCACAAACGAACTTTGATATAATTATTAACCGTCAACAAGCCCCTTTTTCTGGCGCCGTTGCTGGGGAACAAGTGATCAAGATTTGATTTTTTATTGCCTTTTTGTAATTTTCAGTTTTCTTTTCATTTTTCTTTTTGCATCTACTAAATTTTGATCATCCTCAAAATACATCTAATCTAGTTTGTCTAACCCTAGTTTTTATAGATTTGTTTTTACTTTCTAGTTTTTGCATACTTTGTTTATTGCTAACCCTAACAGGAGATGGACGGCTACCTCTCCAACAAACCCGATAATTTTGTGGATGATCCGTAAAAACTTTACAGGCTAAGGAGACGTGAAGCACATCAAGCTAAAAAGCTAGATTTTGTAGATTCGGAGTCGGAAGACAAAGGATCGCAGGAATCTCCGAAGAATTCACCACCTCAAAGTCCTCGGGAGAATCGACTTCCACCGATGGGTGACCAACCACCGCAAGAACGCAAGATTGGGGAGCTATGCACCCCAGACATCATCGACCTACCAATCTTGAACCTTGAGGAGATCGGAAGACCGTTCGAGATCAAGACCTCAACAATTTGCATGGTGCAACATTCACCCTTCACCGGTAAAGAGGACCCGAACCTTCACCTCCAAGCATTCATTCAACTATGTCAGACTTTCAACATGGATGGGGTGACTCAAGACCAAATGAGGGCAAGGCTTTTTCCATTCTCACTACTCGGGAAGGCTTTGCAATGGTTCCACTCTCAGCCGGCGGAGACGGTGCAAAATTGGAACACATTGATGAAGGCTTTAATGAAGGAATACTACTCACCGGGTAAAACTCAAAGCTTGCGTAATAAGATTGCCACCTTTGTTCAATATCCTACGGAAACTATCTTGGAGGCATTCGAGCGCTTCAACGAGTACACTCGGGCGGTTCCACATCACAAGTTCCCGAAGGAAGGCCTCGTGCAAAAGTTCTATCAAGGACTCACCATGGCGTCAAGGACGATCATCGATGCATCGGCGGGAGGATCTATCATCGAGCTTACACCGATGGAAGCTTTCACACTATTCAAGAAGGTCGCGGATAACGACACTTGGGCGTCATCGGGGCGCCTACATCTGGTTCAACCCACGGGGAACGTCAAAGGAGTCTTGCAAGTGGAGAAGGAGAACATACTTGAAGGCAAGATCGACTCGCTCATGAGGAGGTTGGAGAAGATGGAGATGGAAAAGAAAGAGGCTCAAGACTTGAAGGCCGCTGAAGCAAGGTCCACATGCGAAGAATGTGGAGAGTATGGCCATGTCCGTAAAGATTGTCCGGAGGAAGCCAAAGTGCTTGACTACATGAGGAAGGGAGAATTGCCGAACTTCCGCTACGGGCAAGGTAGGCCTCAATTTAATGCAAGCTCATCTATTCCTAATACGGTTCCGCTTCGTATACAATTGAAGGAGTTCATGGATGAGCAAGCTAAGATCAACAAGGACACCGTCACCAAGTTCAATACCATAGACAAGGTGTTGGAGAACATCGATAGCAAAGTGACGGAGGTCGGAAGTTCCAATCATCAAGTGCTCAACATGATGAAGATGCTCGAGACGCAAGTTGAACAACTTGTGGGGTGCCTCACTAATGATGAAGGGAAGCTTCTGGGACAACCCAAAAGTCCCGAATCGGCGAAGGCCATTCAAACACGTTCGGGGAAGGAGACCGAAGATCCGGAACGTTCCGCGGGAGCAAGAAAGCTTAAACCATCCACCGAGGTGGAAGGAGTTGCTAAAGAGAAGGTTACGGGGATCGTCACCGAGGAACCCGAATTTGAGATGCCGGAGGAAGACACGAGGATACCGCAACTCAAGCCACGCTACTTCCGAGGTAAACTTGACAACCACTTTGAGAAGTTTGTGGAAGTTGTGCGTAGACTTAGCATCAACATGCCATTACTAGACGCCCTACAAGTACCTATATATTCTCATTATTTTAAAGACATACTTGCAAATAAATATGAGATAGCAACACTCGGGGTAGATCATGTCAAGATGTCCGAGGAGTGTAGTGCCGCTATTGCTAATGGGCGAGAAAAGCAAAAGGACCCCGGGTGCCCTACTATTCCATGTTCGGTTGGTTTTTTCAACTTCGAGAAGGCGTTATGCGACCTTGGAGCTAGTGTAAGCGTCATGTCGAGGGATGTGTTCGAGAAGCTACGCCTACCAATGGAGCCTACGGGTATATGTTTGGAGTTGGGAGATAACTCCATTCGTTATCCCTTGGGCATTGCTGAAGATGTACCCGTGAAGGTCGGACACCACTTCATCCCCGTCGACTTCGTTGTGCTCGAGATGGGAGAGAGGGAGAAGCCGCCGCTCATCCTAGGGAGGCCTTTCCTCAAGACCATGGGAGCTACTATTGATGTTGGCAAGGGGGAGATCATGTTCGATATCAACGGAGAAAGGAGTTCATTCAAGTTCCGTCCAAGAATCGAGGCATGCAACATGATTGGAGTGAAGGGAGAACCAAAACAAATGGAGGGGCTGAAAAAGAAGAAGGAGCCGAAAAAATGAACGTAAAGAAAATCAAAGAAGGTGTTGCATCCGTCAAGACAAAGGAAGAGAAGCCGCCTGTGAAGACCAAAAAAATGACTAAGCCGGAAGACAAGCCCGTGCCCAAGATGGTGCGGAAGTGGGTACCCAAGATTGCAACACCCGCAAAGAGCGTTGATCCGGAGTAATCAAGTGAAGAAGTCTAGCTATAGACTATAAACGAAGCGCTAGGCGGGAGGCAACCCATTTCGTCGAGTCAAGAATAAGCTACCGGGAGGACAACCCGATTCCAGGTTTTTCGAGTATTTTTAATAATTTAGTTTTTGAGTTTTATTACGCAAATACATTAGACTTAGAAGTGGTTGAACAATATTAGAAACATAATTCTTGATTGAATGTTTTGCTTTATCATAAACCCTTTGCATGAACCCTCCGATGTGCTTGTTTGTTCTTTTCTTTTCGAGAAGCCTCAACCAAATAATTTCAGAACCTAACTCAACCTTTCACCCTAATTATGGTGCTGAGGTTGACTTATTTTTCATGCTAAAACCACACGAGTAGAGCCACGATTTATATTTAGGTGTTAGTAAAATTCAGCACGTGGTAGAACTCGCGTGAGCCTAGAAATCAAAACTTTTGGTTGGTTTAAAAATCAATATCCTTGGTTTCTCTAGGATTAGAATTTTTCTAAGCCTCATCTAATTTTGTTTCATTCAAAATCTCTCTTATTTAGCCAAAATTAGAACCTAAACCTATGCCCCCATGATCAAGCCGGGAAAAGTTTGCTCTCAACCGATGAAGGCAAACTACACCGGTGAGACCGAAATCAACGTAGTCGAAAAATATTTTCGACTTACATTGGTTTTTAATGGTTTAAAAACTTCTCTAAAATTATGTTTGAGCTCTTGCATGGCTCTGAAAAATATTTTAAATTTCGAATTAGAGGAGTGCTTAACCTTAAACACACCTTAATGGAGGCAATCTAGTTTGAATTAATCATGCATGCACCATTGGATTCCCTTTCATCAACTTTCACCAATTCCACATGCAAAAGACAAGCATGGTGGGCAGCAAGCATCAACTTTGCAGGAGTTTCATGGTGGCATGTGAAGCAAGTGGAGCTAAGGAGCATGGACATGACCCAAAGCATGAAGCATCAAGTGGAAGGACCAATAATGCAAGAAAAGGAGTGGACGAGAGCGTTTGGGTGGTGCAACTCGTGGAGCACACGGGCAGGAAAGTTGCAGAGGCGAAATGATCGTGCTAGAAGAAAGCCGAGGTGGGGAGGAGCACCGAGCCACCCAGGCCGGTCGGCCCAGGCCGGCCGGCCTCCCCTACTTAAGGAGCCCCCCGGTTCCCGTTTTCTGCAGGCAAGCTTCCCTCTCCTTCCTTTGTTTGTGTGTTCAAGTTTGTGTGCTCAAAACCTCCGTAGACATAGCCAACCTTCCCAAGCTTGATAGCTCAAAAAAAATCCACATCCTTAATCCACTCAAAGTCCACATCCGAAGCAAAGAGTTTAAGTGCCTAGTTACCGGTTGCAACCCGGAGTTTTAGTTGAAGAAAACAGTGCAGCAACCATGTGGAAGAAAACCACAAGTCTCTTCTCCAAGAAGAAGAGTTCGTCGTCGTCCAAGCCGTCATCGCCCACGTCTTCGAGGAGGCACTCGGTTTCGAGTCTCCCGGAGCATGGAGACGGATACGGCACCACCGAGGAGGAACGATGCTCTCCTCCTTGGTGGTATGAGGGCTGCAAGAAGCACGTCCATGAGGTTTACCGAACCTCGAGGGCACACGGAGGAGCAGCCCGCACCACCATGACGATCGACCCGTTCAACCGCGCCACCTCCTTACACTCCGACATACTCTTCGTACGGCTTCATCATCTTGTCATCAGAGGAGGAGGAGAGGCTCTCTAATCTTGAGAAGAGGCTTGTGCCCAACGTCGAGTTCGACGACCAAGCACTCTACACCTTGGGTTTTGGCACCGACATATACTACATGTTGGGCCACCTTGGATGGGTGCAATTCTCCACTGGAGTATCGGCGGACACCCACTTGGGGTTCGCCTTGGAAATTTTAATGACTATTGCACCTATCCTTGATGATGGGGTGCAAAGCTTGTCATTCCGTTTGGAGGGAGTCCAACAAGTGGTTCCCTACGAGCACGTTAGGGAGCTGCTTGGATTCCACAAGGGAGCTCCAGAGAAAGTTGATGTGCCACCCGGCATGTTAGCGGGATTTTGGAATATGATCTCCGGAGAAGCCCATCAACAACGCAATTGCATCCCCAACCCAATTATCCGGATATTTCACTGTTGTATGTGCAAGAGGGTATTGGGGAGGATGAAGGAGACGAAGGTGACCGACACGGAGTTGAATTGGCTCTATTCGGCTTTAATTGCCAGGCAACCAATAGACCCCTCTTACCTTATGATCAACCGTTGGTGTTGTGAAGCAACATCGGGGGCGGGAAATATTGGTTCGGGGTGCTACCTCTCCATGTTGGCCTTCTCCTTACGGCCGGGGATCACAAGAAACCCCGACCATCTTTTGCGTGGTACCTCTCTCGGCATTGAGTATTTGCGGCAAGGCAAATATATTAGTGGAGATGAGAGAGGAGGTTATCGGTTGGCCATAGTAAACCTACCCCTTCCCGATGAGAGGCTTAGGCTTTTCACCGAAGGGAGGGAAGATTGGTTAGAAGAGGGACTCCTTGTCCCCGCAAGGAAGAACAAAAGAGGAAGAATCGTAGAGGAGGGAACATCCTCCGCACAAGCGAGTGGAGCACAACCCAATGTGCAACCATTCGGCGGGATTCCTCCTCCGCCAAGTTATTACGGAGGGCCACAAGAGCAAGCATGGGGGTGGTGCACCGGTACCCCCACCAAATTATGTGGTGCCCAACGCTAACTTCGTGGAGTCCTACGCACATCATCCCCAACCACAATAAAACATGGACATAATTGGAGGGTATGCTACAAGAAACGCCCAAAACATCGCAGCCATCCAAGCTAACGCAGCTCAACTTGGTGAGGGCAATGCAAATATTGCCTTTGAGCTTGGACGCCTTCACCTTGTGGAGCCAAATCAATTCGTCGGAGGGAATGTCCAATCATATTATGAGCAAGGGTATTATTATCAAGATCATCAACATCAACCACCGGCGGAGGACTAGAAGATTTAGGAACTTTAGTTTTCTTTTCTTTTCTTTTTCTCTGTAATTTTCAGCTTTTGCTTATGTGTGTTTGTGTATTATTTTCTGTTTTTATTTAAATTTCAGAAAGCATGTTTGTTTATTTTCAGTTTGTATTTCAACTTGATATCATCATTAATAAAGACACCACCTTGATTATATCATTAGAAAAGTTACAAAAATTTGTGCCATGATGATATATGATTATAATTGCAGCTTTGTTCATCTTTATAATTGATTGATACATGTTTAAGCTAGTGCTCTCTTAAAAATACAAATCTGAATTTATTTAAACGCTAGCTTAATCTTCAGCGGAGGTCATGATTAAAATAAAGACCCATGGTGTTTTATGTGCTCTCAAGTTATGAATAGATTAAAGATGTCTTTTATGCTCAAAAGTATCGCTAACCTTATCATAAATATCACTTGTGTGTTGCTCAACCTATCCAAAGCCTAATATATATTTGAGTGCATAAACCTTAGTGTACAAGATTTATTTTTGAGTGAGTTATTGCAGGCCATGATTTCTCTGGCCCGAGACTAAGAAGCTGGTCATTCCATTTTTGCGTATCTATCTTTTTGCTAGCCTTTTATCCGTGCATTGTGTATCCCCGCATTGGAGATCTCACAAACTTCGCCGGATATCCACCCTTAAACCAAATATCATCTTTTGTGATTACCTCCTTGACCACAACCTATCGTTGAGAATGGATCATCAATTCTAGGAAGATCGCAAGACGGTGCCAACATTGAAGATTTCAAGTATCTCTCCAAGGAAAAATATTTCCGGTACCTACCTTATTTTTCACCTCTTTGCTCGAGGACGAGCAACGTCTAAGCATGGGGGAGGAGGTAGGTACGGTGCAGTTTTAGAGTTCAAAGGGGAGTATTTTAAAAAAAAAAGATGAATGAAAAAAAAAGGTGATGTACGTGACTTCCAAGGTGAAGGTCTCACAAGAAAAAGAAATATATATATATATAATGAATGAATGAAAGAAAGAAAGAAAGAAAAGAATGAGAAATATGAGAAAGAGAAAAAAAATATGAGTATGCGTAAAGTGAACTCCCCGGTTCTCTAAGAGTGCATTCAAGGCTTCAAGTTTAAAAGATCCATTCTCATTTTCCAACCATGTGCAATCCGATAACGAGGACTTCCTTTGTGCCTCGGGATCACTCTTTGCCATTTGCACATGTCCACTCATCTAAAGTGTGTGTATTTTTCTCTTTCCCCTCCTTGATTTAACATTATTTTCCAATGACCTTTTTGACGAGTCTCGGTAAGACCATGAGAAGCTTGTGTCTTGTTTTGACAACACCTCATTCATAAAATCTTGTTAGGACTAAACTTTCCCAAAGCTCCATATAAAGCCTACCACACATATATGTTATGAGAGGGAAAGGAGTAGAATATATAGGCTTGAGAGACAAGCGAGATGAGAGTTCATGAGCAATATACAAGATGATTTAAATTTGTGAACTTGGTTTAGCTTTTCCTTATCTCGTTCTTTATTTCAAAAATTCTGAGATCTATTTAAACTTTGTGAGCATGTTAATACTTGTGGGATAAGCTTAATAAGGATCTACCCTCCGTAGAGATGAAGGCTAGTACATTATGGAACTTTAATGAATTAAAATTTTGAGAGAATTATGTTTTCTCATGTATGATCAAGTGCAAGGTTTAACATTGTTTGGCAATGATGATATCCATCGAAGGCTTACTCGAGGACGAGCAAGGTTTAAGCATGGGGGAGATGTTGACGGTGAAAATCCGTCAACCTAGCCATGAGTTTACCTTCGGTGTTGGCATAAGTTTTATACCTTATCCTTTGGTACTAACCCCCGTGGTATAACAAGTTCACGTGTGCATGTCGGTTTTGGAGTTTAGTGTTTATGCAGGGTTTTAGCGTTGAAAGCAACACTTTCGGGATAAGTTCATCAAGAACCTCATGACAAGACCTTGAAGCCCCGTACAAGTCATGCAACGAAGCAAACTTAACTCCAAGAAGCCAGGGACTTGATCCGAGAAGACGATAGACTCCGAGGACCCGACCCGGAAAAGTCTTTGAATCTTGCAAGACAAGGAGTTGTGTCCAATTCGAGAGAAAGCGACGACATGGACCTACATGCGAAAGGGGGAAACATCCGGGAAGCAAGGGAACCGACGTAGAGCAAAGGAGGCCTCGGGCTGGGCCTGGATGGGCCCAGGCCGGTCGGCCCAACCCTGTCCAGGGCCCAGTAAGGCTCCCCTTTGCCCTAGCTGCCAATCAGGCTATTTATAGCCCCGTGACCGAGAGCCACGCACGATACAATTCGTCATCGGCCGCCGAGGAGCAGAGAAGAGAGGGACACCATCTCGGAGAGGAGAGGGTCGAGCTAGTTGACTAGGGTTCCCCTAGCCGACGTGGGAACCTTGCACGGAAGATCACGTCGGACTTCCCGGAGCTAGAAGCAAGATCAAGGAAGGATCCCGGTGGTGATCTTGTGTATGTATCATTGTTATAGTTGAATTATCAAGTTGAATCTTTTCCTAGCGATCAAGTGTTTCCTCGAAGATTTCGTTTTTCGATCGGCTTTGCTTATTCCAATTCTATTCTCGATATAGATTACATAGGGTGTTCTTGTAGCCGCGGTGGCTAGATGTACACGCCGGATCTTCCGAAAGAATCTCGACTTGTCTTTTGACTCGCCCTAAGCTCCCCGCATGAGTAGGGATACGTTGTAACAGAACGGGGGTTCCGAAAGGCGGATGTTTTCGGATTTGGACGGGAAACCACGATTTAAAGACGCTTCTTATAAGATTCGATTTGCTACTTCTTCTCTTGCTTGGAACTTCAACAAAAGGCTTACTCTGATCCCTCTAGATCGGTTTATCTACCCAATCTTACTTTGTTTTCTCCGGTCTTTAGTAGATTAGATTAGTTTCGTGTCTTTTACTTAGATGCATTAGGGTTTATTTTACCGAAGATTGGAGTTACTTGGCTTTATTAGATTAAGTTTTGCGTCACACATTTGTTCCACGGATTCGATACTTTGGGTTCACCACTCGAGGGAAGAAGGGTCCCTTGACTACGACGGGAGACTTGTACGCTTGCAAGTCACAAATGAACTTTGATACAATTATTAACCGTCAACACCGGCCTATACCCTAGTCAAAACCCGGTCACACACAAGCGATGGATCGAATCACACACCAATCGCCAAGACAACGAGGTTATGGATCAACCTCCAGTCTTCGGAGCGATTCCTTGAAGCACACGCGGAAGCACGAGAAAGGAAGGGAGGAATCGAACCAAGAAGCAAAGCACACAGGGACCGTCCGGCCAGGAGGGGCGGACCGTACGCAATGGCCACGCGGACCGTCCGGCCTGCTGCCGCGGACTGTCCGCACGCACACCGCGGACTGTCCGGCCCTACGCCGCGGACCGTCCGAAATAGCGACCAGAACCTCCAGAGACGACCCCGAATAACGGACCGTCCGCGGGGAGCATGGGGACTGTCCGCCAGGCACCCGCGGACCGTCCGCCCGCTGCTGCGGACTGTCCGAAACCTTGCCCAACGAAAACTCAAAGCCACAACGGATCAAAAGCGAAGCCGAGCAAGAACACGAAGAACACGGGAAGAACTCGCACGTCACGGACTGTCCGCCACCTGCTCGCAGACTGTCCGCGCCTTGCGGACAGAGCTGAAACCAGCTCGACCTCGAAGGTCAACCTCTCCAATCCATCACCGGATCTCCCAAACGGTAGAAACTGTTGAGACAAAAGTTTGGGACATGATATGCGTCAACCAAGGATGCTATACCCCAAAAATTTCGTCTCCTAACTCCCTAAATCATCGGGAATCGCGGATCCTTTGAACACCACCAAAAGCTAGAGCACCGAACGAAAATCCTTGAATCGAAGTGGTTTCCCGGCGTTTGAGGGCACAAGATCAATCACAAAGATGCACTAGACATCCATCCATGTTTCCCTCAAAAAAATCCGGGGAGAAACCCACTCAAATCTGCGGAATCACACCGAGAACAAAGGCACCAAAAACAAGCACGATAAAGACCAAGCAAATCACAAAGCCGAATCTTCTATACAAACCAGGAAAGATTCACAAGGTCTAGCATGCCGCCCTAGCATCCATCCCTCTCAACAAATCTCTCATGAAGCTCTCATGCTAGCCTAGAGAAAATGGAGAAGAAAATAGTCCAAAAAAACAGAAAGAGGAGGGGGGAAATGAAACCCTAAGTCACAAAGAGAGAGAGCCATCCACACACACTCATGGCTTATATATCAGGTCCCGCCGGAGTGGTAAATGACTCGACTACCCCTAACTCAACTACTGGTGATACAACCCACGCAGGGGCATTTAGGTAATGTTTGTGGGTCTTGCCATCGGACGGTCACGCCTTTGCCGCACCCCGCGTCCTCCCGACGCAAGCCATGCGATCCCGCCGCATGTCCTCCGCTTCGAAGCTTCCCGACATGCCCGGATCCCGTCTCCGTCGTGTTGGGTCTTCGGACTTGGTTTTGAGGCCCAAACCAAGAAACCGTCCTCCGATGGTTTTGTGGGCAAACCACCAAACCCCGCGTGCTCGGCCCGGCCTCCCGCCAAGCCCCTTGATTCGACCGCCACCGTGCACCGGCTCGATCGTCCATGACTTCGTCTTGCTCGCCTCGCCACCATGTGGCCCGCACCTAGTCCCGCCGTCCACCGGATCCCTCAAACCGAGCCTACTTGTCTCTCCATCTCCCGGAGGCCCCTCAAGGCTGAAGACCTTTCGCGCCCGTTCTTCACCTGCAACAACACGAACTAGGCCGCAGCCTACACCTGCGCACTGAGCCAAGAGTCAGTCCAACACCCGTTGTCAATCACTCATCACTGAGGAGCGGTCATCCATCGACCACCGGGACGCTCCTGGTCCCCAGACACAGTGTGAGTTGTCGTCGGTCAGGTCTGTGGGCTTCTGGTCGGGCCAGTAGATGAATCTACTAGCTAGAGGAGACGTAATGACCAAGCCAGTAGTAGGGCCTGACAACGGCTTCTCAGTAGAGTTGTGCTCGGGCTTAGGTTCGATCAGATCCAATCCGAAATCGAACTCGTAGGAGGAGTCCGAGTTGTAGTCGGGGAAGGCGTTGGAGTCCAAGGAGTACTCAGAGACGATCTCCTTGCCGGCCCGACACAGGATGAGTGTGTCCGTGTAGACCGTGCTGGCACTGCGGAGGCCGTATGGGAAGTGCTCGTGGGGGAGGACTGGCCTATGTGATG
The DNA here is from genome assembly GCA_947561735.1 of Cenchrus americanus. Taxonomy (NCBI): domain Eukaryota; kingdom Viridiplantae; phylum Streptophyta; class Magnoliopsida; order Poales; family Poaceae; genus Cenchrus; species Cenchrus americanus. The sequence goes on along the minus strand of OX387239.1, from coordinate 123,886,066 downwards.
GATCGGGAGCCAACTCACGTGGCTCGATCTAGGTCATTGTCGAGTTTTAGTTGGAAGTGGATCAAGTCTTGATGCCAATGGTGTGGTTATAAAGCAAAAATTTGTCAAATTTGTCGACGAGTTGGCCCATGACAACTTCGGGAAGCGTCATGAGTCTGGTCTCCTTGTCCGGGGTCATGGTGAGGTAGCGCTAGAATGAGCCAGCGCCGTCAGTGGTGCAGACCCAGGAACCGAAGGTGAAAGTGTCGCCGCGGTTGAACGCGGTGGTTTCCTAGATGAAGATTGAAGCCATCGAGTTTGCCATGAGATCTTCGGCGAGATCCCCTACCTGGCGCGCAAGCTATCGGTGTTTTAGACAGCAACCTACCAAGGGGACTACCCAAGGTAGAAATTTGTTGCCTCGTCGAGATCGAATACTCTAAGGAGACACACGTGGCCCACAATTTAGACAGGTTCGGGCCGCGAGGTGCGCAATACACTATGTCCTGTATGTTGCGTAGCTCTGGATTGATTGGGTGTTGTTACAAGTTGATGCAGATGATGAGATAGGGGTCCCTGCCTCGCCTTATATAGTTTGGGAGGTAGGGTTACAAGTCTTTAGGGAGGAGAGTACTAGTAGTACACGTGTAGGAGTACTCTACATGGATCCGGACATGTCAAGTTTCCTATTCAAGTACTAGCCTTCTGGTTACCTTGTGCTCCACACCGCCTTGCATCGTGTAGCCCAAGTATAGTAGTCCTGGGGCCCCACGTAGTAGTCGGTCAAGTCCGTACGACAGTACCGGTCTATCAGGTAAAACTCCTTAAAACCCAAGGGGAAAACAAGGAGAAACGCCATGATATACAACATGAAAGTTGTTAGACCCTATGAGATAAGCTCTAAGTCTTAGTTTAAAACACCTTGACCATATAGTCAATATGCCTGAATATCATCTTCTAAAAAGCTCGGTGGGGAAAACTTGATGATATAGCATATACCTTTATTGACATTGTCTCATCTAAAACTTTATATGATTGAAGGACCGATACGGCGAACCAGAGAGGGGGGGAGTGAATGGGAGCCGATAAAAATTCTATTCAAGAATTCGGCCTATGAACCCAAATTCACTCGTGCACCTCCGCGAGCTTCTCTTGCCAAGTTCACGTAGCCACTGGAGTGCTACTGAACCTAGGAACAAGACCCAAACAACAGCCTCAACACACACGCAGCGAAAACACACACCCGACAAGGTGCGGGCAAAGCACAAACCGGCCGGGCCGGTTTCGAAACCGGTCGGACCGCTCCTGTTAGACTTAGCCTCACGAAGGCGAGGGGAAAAACCGGTCAGACCGGTTAGGCAAACCGGTCGGACCGATTCCGTCCCGAGAAACTCCCCAAAGACCCCAAACACTTCAAAAGCCTTTCCACATCCGAACAAACGAAGCCATGGAGCAAGTAAAGACTTCCTTGTTCAAAGATCTTTCTCGACGACCCCACCGGGCGAAACCCGGTCGACCGGTTTGGGAAACCGGTCGGGCCGGTTTTAGCACGAACGATCGAGAAGAACACGGCCGCGGGTCAACTCCCCCAAAACCAAATCTCAATCTCCCGAATCGCTCCACGGACTTGAACAAGACTTTGGGGATATCAGGAACACCTCATGAGGAGTCCATGGTCAAGTTTAATCCCACCAAATCTCGTCCAAAAAGGAGGAATCGAAGAAATCCCGCCAAAGGCACTTCCAACCCAAGAACTCAAGAAACCCCAAAATCGAGCACTTTTCCTCACGGATTTGGGAGGGGAATCACGGCCCAAAGAACCACGAAGGGTTCCCACAAATTTCCCCCATCAAATCCCCAAAGGAAAGGTCCCGAAAACACCGCAAAGAAATCACCGGGAGAGGGCTCCGAAAATCACCACCAAGAACAATCGGGAAAAACACATTCAAACCTTGAGGAATCACGCCGAATCATCTATACATGAAACAAAGATTCGTACAAGGTCTAGCAAGCCGCCCGATCATCCATCCCTCTCTACAAGATTTCTCCGTGAAGCTCTCTTGCTAGTCCTAAGGAAAACCTAGAGAAAATAGGTGGAAAATAGGAAAACTAATGAGCTAGGGTTCCAAGAGTTGGCTGCCAACCTCTCACCTCTTGGGTTATATAGGCGGCAACCGAATGTCTAAAATGCCCCTCTCTACTAACTAGGGATACAAGCCCCTCAAGGGCGGATTCGGAATTCTTGATGTCTTCTCCATCGGACGGATGCCCGGCCGACCGCCCCTGCGTAGCCTCAACGCAAGCCTTGCGATCCCGACGTGTGTCCTCCGCCTCGAAGCTTCCGGCGCCCTGCGACCCCAAACCGGTCAGACCGGTTCTCCAAACCGGTCGGGCCGGTTTTGGCCGAACGACCACACCCGATCCTCGGCCTCGGCTTTGTGGCTCAGCCGAGTAACCCGGTGATTTTCTGGTGAACCACCGCAAACCCCGCGAACTTGATGTAGCCTCCGCCAATCACCACTCATGACTTGGCTCCCATGAAGTCCCGGCTCGACCTTGGTTTTGAGGCTCAACCAAGAAACCGTCCACGACTTCATCTTGCTGTTCATGCCACCATGCGGCCCGCACTTGACCCCGCTGGCCACCGGGTCCCTCGAACAAAGCCTACTTGTCTTCTCCACACCTGGAGGCCTCACCGGCAACGACCTTTCGCGCTTGTTCTTCACCTGCACCAACACGAGTCAAGCCGCAACCTGCACCTGCAATACTTAGCCAAGAATCAGTCCACACAACGTTGTCAATCACTCATCACACAAGGGAGCGACCATCCACCGGTCTTCGAACCACACATGGTCCTCAATCTCCCCCTTGATGAGTGCATTGACAACACCCACATGAAAGTAACAAGTGAGAAAAGAAAAAGAAAAGAAACATACAAAAAGAAAACTCCAACAAGCGATCGAAAGCCAAACAAAGCAAAGATCAAGATCACTTGAAGAAAGCAAGTCTCGGACCCCTTAGGCAAGGGCAACGGCTCGACACATCCGAGACAAAAACCATGCTCAAGCAAAGAGCACCAATCACCAAAGCACACAAGAGCTCCCCCTGCACAGAAGCAAGCTCCCCCTGATCAAGTGCCAACTCAGGGCACAAACCGGTCAGACCGGTTCCCATAACCGGTCAGGCCGGTTCCCCCAAAACCGGTCAGACCGGTTTCCACAACCGGTCAAGCCGATTTCACACACGAGACCACACCCCAAAAGCCAAAAATGCAAAAGAAATGCACAAGCTCCCCCTTGACACTTGGGATAGGTTCCAGGGATACAAAACAACTTTTCTCCACCTTCCTTTCTCCCCCTTGTTGCCAATGCATGAATCAAGGCACAAATGCAATCTAGAGCTTCTCAAGTATACAAAATTCATCACAAGATGCTACACATGTCCAAATGAGCAAGTTAGGTACTCTACAGCTTCGTATCGATCTCAACTACATGATCACCAAGTTTCACAACCATTGGACGAAGCTAAGAAGGATTTTGGCAATTTTGCGAAAAACTTGCCTCTCATGAGCAAAGTCCTAAAACATGATCAAAGCATATCAAAATGGCAAAGCCACACAAACTTCATGCTAGGACAGCCATTCTAACCATAAGACCATCACAAACACCCACAAGCACCTCATGTCACGTCAAAGCCACCGAGCCATGTGCCTACTTCTATTTATGAGACTTCTCATTGGTAGGCATCATGCAACGGTTTAGCACCCAAAGCAAATTAAATTCAGCACATATGACATGGGAGAATATTTTCCAAGCATTTTTCATTTCATTTTCAGATTTGTAAATGGTACATGAAATGTCTTTGCGACAAAAAGGAACTTATGCTCCTCCACAAGATAAATCAAGAGGGCTAAACATTCATGATGGCAAATGAGCCTTTGGCCCCATATGATCAATAAACTAGCTATCCAACCACAAATTAAGCATAGCAAGGCCACAAAAACATGTCAAGAGCATGTAAAGGCATTTACACATGAGAGAGCATACATGTGACATTTTTCAAAAGCATAGCTATCAACCATGGATTATTCATCAAGATCATCAAGAGCTAAGCCAAACTAACCATAGCATACCAAACAAGCTCACAAAGACATATATCTCATTCCATGGTGAACAATGTATAAGAGAGAAGCTTTTCCTAACCAATGCATATGATACAAAATGCATGCAATCTAAGATACAAGGATGCCTATACATCATGTTACATATGCCATGCCAAATGCAAGAAATGCACAAAGAAAATCTATACATATGCTACAAACCGGCTCCTCGAGGGGAGGCAAAACGGGCTCGACACCACCGGCAAAGAAAGCTCCCACACACCCAACTCGGGAAATCAAACACACACCAAGTTCCCCCCGCAAACGAGTGAAAGTTGCTTGATCTAGGGGTTTGGTGAAAATATCGGCTAGTTGGTCATGTGTGGGTACATGGATCAACGCTATCTTTCCTTTCTCAACGTTGTCTCTCAGGAAATGATACCTCACTTCTATGTGTTTGGTTTTGGAATGGAGCACTGGGTTCTTTGCAACGCTTATGGCACTGGTGCTATCACATTGAAGTGGGACATGGGTATACTCCTCACCAAAGTCACTCATGGTGTAGGTGATCCAAAGGGAGCCGAGAGCAACAACTAGCGGCGGCAACATACTCGGCCTCGGTCGTGGATTGAGCAACACTCGGCGCTTGCGGGAAGACCAAGACACCAAAGAAGAACCCAAAAGCGGCAAGTCCCGAAGTGGACTTCCTATCCAACCGACACCCGGCAAAATCCGCGTTTGAAAAACCATGAAGCGCCAAAGAAGAGGACGCAGTACCAAAGGCCGAAGTCGGGAGTGTGACGCAAGTACCTGAAAATTCTCTTCACCGCTTGCCGATGCGAAGTCCTCGGAGACGCTTGAAAACGAGCGCACGGACACACACCGAGAACGCGTATGTCCGGCCTCGTCGCCGTCAAGTAGAGGAGTGACCCGATCATGCTCGGTACTCCTTCGGTCCACATGTTCACCTTCCTCGTCCGCATCAAGAGCCGTAGTCGTACTCATCGGCGTCGTCATAGCCTTGGAGTCCTCCATCTTGAACTTCCTCACAATGTCCTTGGTGTACTTGGCTCGGTGCACAAATGTTCCTTCCTTTGATTGCTTGATTTGTAGCCCGAGGAAGAACCGCAACTCGCCCATCATGCTCATCTCAAACTCCCTGCTCATATCATCGCAAACCTCGCAACAAGAGAGTTAGACGAGCCACCAAAGACAATATCATCCACGTACACCCGCACAATCGGGATATCTCTCGCCCCCGCCTCGGCAAAAACAAGGTCCGATCGACCTTCCCCATCTCAAAACCTCTCTCAAACAAGAACCCCCTCAACCTTGCCATACCAAGCTCTAGGCGCCTGCTTCAACCCATACGGCGCCTTCCTCAACTTGTACACCGGTGGGGGTACCTCTCACTCTCAAACCCGGAGAGGTCGCCTAACATACACTTCTTCCTCTAACACTCCATTCGAAAAGCACTCTTCACATCCATTTGGTGCAACTTGAACCCTTTAGCCACAGAAAAGGCTAGAAGGATCCTAATCGCCTCCAAACGGGCTACGGGAGCAAAGGTCTCCTCGTAGTCAATCCCCTCCTTCGACGAACCCCCGGGCAACAAGTCTCGACTTGTTCCTCACAACCTCACCCTTCTCTCCCTCTTTGTTTTTCCACACCCACTTGGTACCAATCGGCTTACACCCTGGAGGAGGGTCAACCAACTCCCACACCTGATTCCTCTCAAAGTTCTCCAACTCCTCATGCATCGAGTTAACCCAATTATGATCAGATAGTGCGTGTCCAATGTCTTTGGGCTCGAAAGAAGCAACAAACGCAGCATGAGCAAAATGGGAATTGTTTCGAACCCTCGACCGTGTAGTGCGTTCATTCATGTCGCCGATGATCCTCGAAGCTGGGTGATCCACTTGAACTCGCCGGGGAGGTTCTCGCCTCGAAGCTACCTCCCCCTCAACATCAGCTTCTCCTCGTTCTTGATTTGTCGTCGTAGGTGTAGCGAGAGGGTCCATCCATCATCGTCGTCGAAGTAGTGGGTACATGTTCGGCCGGGGGCACCGCACCGCCATCCTCATCATCTCCATGTTCATGCTCCTCCTCCGAAAGATCTCCTCGCCAAGCTCGTCATCACCGCACACTCAAAGACAAGGCGACTACGTGGCTCTGTCTCGTCGAAGGTTACCTCGCAAGTCTCCACGATTTGGTTAGTTTCAAGATTGAGCACACGATATGCTCTAGAATGAGATGCATAACCAAAGAAAATGCCATCGACGGACCTAGCCTCAAACTTATCCAACTTCCGCCTTTCTTCGAATGAAACACTTGCAACCAAAGACATGGAAGTGACTCACCTTGGGTGTGCGACCATGCATCAACTCATAGCATGTCTTCTTCTTGTGCACTGCGAGGTATATCCTGTTCGACACATAGCACGCGGTGTTCACCGCCTCCCCCCAATACCTCCTCGGAGTCCTATGCTCATCAAGCATCGTCCGAGCCATCTCGCACAAGGTCCGTTCTTCCTTTCCACAACACCATTACGGGGAGGCGTATACGGACTCGAAAGCCGGTGCTCAAGACCCAAGTCATGACAAAAGGTTTCAAAACGAGAGTTCCCGAATTCCGAGCCATTATCCTTGCGGATAGCTCGTATGGCATCTCCGTGCCTCTCGTTCCTCAACCTCAAGACTAGATCTCGAACAAAACCAAACGTCTCCCCCTTATCCTCCGAAAGAACACCCACGCATACCGAGAATAGTCGTCCACCACAACAAGGACATACCACTTCCCACCCGCGGATCGCACACGAGGCCGGGCCAACAAGGTCCATATGGAGCGGCTCGCATGGACGCTCAGTCATCACATCGGTGAGAGGCGGGTGAGAAGAGGCCACCATCTTGGCATGCCTACACGGAGCACAAACCAACTCTTTCTCAAGCTTCAACCGTGGCAATCCTCGGACCAAATTGAGTTTACTTAAGCGAGACAAAAGGTCAAAGCTCAAGTGACCCAACTTCCTATGCCATTTCCACAACTCACTCGAAGAACCAGCCAAGAAACAACGCTCAACACCCGAAGAGCGAGAAAAATCAGCACGAAACACCCGACCCTCGGGAACGACCATACAAACAAGGTCCCCTCGAGAGTCCACAATCCGAGAACCACCGAGGCCGAAACAACACCTCAAAGCCCTCATCCAACAACCGAGACACGGAAATCAAATTGTACCACGGCGATTGAACAAGAGCAACATGCCTCGAGTGATCTTGTCACTCACTTTTATCTCACCTTCCGAAAGCACACGCCCACGCCCATTGTCCCCAAAGGTGATGTACCTCTTCGTCACCACCGGGACGAGACTTGAGAACCACCCCCTGTCTCCGGTCATATGCCTCGAACAACCGGAGTCAATCAACCAAATGTTCTTCAAGTCTCCCACCTGAAAGTCAAAAATAGGCACGTGAGCGAACAAACGACTCAGCACTGGGGTTAGTACCAAAGGAGGAAAACTAGTGCCGAGCCATTTGCTCGAAAGTGGGGTTAGCACCAACCAAAGCATCTCTCCTACCAAAACTGCCTCCACGAACACCACCACGGTAACTACCCTGAGGGAACCACCCTTCTCTGCCTGGAGGAGGACCAAAACCACGAAAGAGAACTCGTGGACCGTCCCTCCTTTCCTTCTCAAAGCTACGACTCCTCCCATCCCCGTAGTGAACTCGAGGGGGAGAACGCCTAGCAACCCGACCACCCGCAAACTCTCCGGCCCATCCACCGAACCACGACCTCCGAAACAACCCTCGCACCCGTATGAGCACGGAAATCAAGCTTGTCATTCGCGGACCCCAAACCGGTCGACCGGTTCCAAAACCGGTACGGCGGTTTCACTTCTCCAGCAGCACCTCCTGCACTCTTTCGATCACCCCAAGCCGGAACTATCCTCACACTCGCCTTGGCCCTGGGCATCTGCACACGAGGCTTAAGTACACCGCTGGACGGGTGAAACTTGTCCCCGTTAGCCCACTCCTTCGCCATTTTCTCCTCTCGCTTCCTCTTGAAGCAAAACTCCTCCTTGTGGCCATCTCTCCCACAATAGCCACAATGGAACCTCACGAGCTTAGGCTTTGGCTTGGGATGTGGCTGCTCACTTGGTTTCTCTCCACTCAAACCCTCCACTAGGTTTCTCATCACTAGCCTTCTCACTCTCCTTCCCAAAGAACACTTTCCCCGAAGTGCTCACAAACTTGATAGGCTTTTGTAGGTCATTTGTGGGTGTAGGAAACACGGGTGGTCTTTGGGGTTGTGTCTAGTCGGTTCCTTAGATGGTTAGGTTTTGGTGGGAAATCATTTTTGTGGTGGGTTTTTGGTGGCTCGGGATATTCTCTCCACTTCCCTCACCAACCTTGTTTGCCCCAAGCCCCTCACCATCTTGCCTCTTAAAGGCCTCGATCATCATCCTCAAGCGAGGCTCGTGACCGGACAACCAACCCATCAACTTCCTCAAATCATCATTCTCATCCCGCAAACGATCAACATAATGTGCAAGCTCCAAATTTTTCAATGCATGCATTTCACGGGTAGAGCAAGATGTAGGCATGGGTTCCTTCAATTTAGCCTCGAGCGAACTAGTGTAAGCATGCATCTCATCAATTTTAGCATGCAAAACAGGGCAAGAAGTGCAAGCACCTAGCAAAGCAGGTCTAGACTTAAGCTCAGCCACTTCAACCCTAAGCACATCTAGTTCCTCGCACTTGGAGGCATGCTTCTCCTTAAACAAAGCAAGATCAGCAAGGAATATGGAGCAATCAGCACAATCATTCTCATCAGAAACAACAGAGCTAGCCTTAAGCGAATCAATCTCAAGCTTGCTATCAAGCACCTGTGTCTCTAGCTCAGCCACTCTAGTCCTAGCATCCTCGAGTGAAGCCCTAAGCTCTTTCCTCATTTTCTTGGCCTCTCTAAGCATGTCATCACGGTTATCAAGCAAAGAGCCAAGCCTCTCATTCTCCTGGCGCAAGAAGGGAAGCTCATCACGCACCTCGTCGTCGGACTCAGAGTCCGAGTCGCTCTGTGTGCTCTTCTTGCTGCCGGAGCTCAACGCCATGGTGCAGAAGCCGTCTCTCGCGAAGCAGCTCAGCCCGCTCAGGTTCTTGGACGACCTCTTGTTCTTGCGGCGATCTCCCTCGTCGTCGCGCTGGCGCTCGAGCTCGAGGTGGAGTACGCGGGCCCGGAGTCGACGTCGCTCGCTCCAACCATCGCTCGGGCCTTGCCTCGGCCCTCCTTCTTCCTCGATCGTCGCTCGTCCTTGTACTTGTTCTTGTGCTTGGTCTTGTGGTCGCGCCTCGAACGGTACTTGTCATCGTTCTTCCTCGACTTGTGCTTGTAGCTGTCCTTGTTCTCGATCTTCTCCGGGCAGTCGGCGACGAAGTGTCCCGGCTTGCCGCATCGGAAGCAAGTCCTCGTGTTCCTCCTCATGTTCACGCGGTTCTCGTGCGGCCTCTCGAACCGCCTCGTCAACGGCGCCGGCTCGTCCTCTCCAAGGTCATCAAACTCCTCATACGGCATAGACATCAAAGAGGAAAACGAGAACATCCCGGTGGATGGGTTAGAGTTAGTCTTTCCTTTGGAACCACCAACGAGGGCAAGACTATGGGAATCGATCGGTCCCTCGAGCTTGGCGGTCATGCCCCTATCCACCTCGGCCGACTTGAGCTTCGAGAACGGCTCGTTCACCGTCGAGTATCATACCGCTCCGACTCGACTATGGCCTCGAACTTTCCGCCCCATATCGTACGATCCAAAGAGTGTAAGAGCTTGACCTGCTCTATCATGATCATCGTACGGGAGCACGTCCACATTGGCCCTCATGTTGTTCACCACCACCGTGAACCTCGCGAAACAAGGCATCGATGGACTCACCGGGGAGATGAGTGAAGTTCTCGTACTCTCTCCGTAGGTCGCATACAACCGTGCTCGAACACGGGCGTTCCCAACATGAGCCTCCTTCAACACCGCCCAAATCCTACAAGCCAAGTGCTCGGTGTGCACCCGATCGAACTCGGCCGACACAAAGCACGAAACAAGTAGTCGACCGCCTTATTGTTGGCGTCGAATGCGTCCCTCGACCCGGAGCAAGGAAATCCATCGGTGGACATAGCCTCGTGTCCACCGTGACATCCCAAAAACGGTGACCCTTTCCGCGGAGGAACGCACCCATCCGCTTGCTCCACATCCGGTAGTTCTTGCCATCGAAGTGTGGAGGACCCGAACCCCGTTCACGGTACGCCATCCTTGGATCTTGGGCGGTTAGAGTCAACAAAGACCCGAACCGGCTCGATACCACTTGAAGGACCGATACGGCGAACCGAGAGGGGGGGGGGGAGTGAATGGGAGCCGATAAAAATTCTATTCAAGAATTCGGCCTATGAACCCAAATTCACTCGTGCACCTCCGCGAGCTTCTCTTGCCAAGTTCACGTAGCCACCGGAGTGCTACCGAACCTAGGAACAAGACCCAAACAACGACCTCAACACACACGCGGCGAAAACACACACCCGATAAGGGCTGCGCGGGCGGCACAAACCGGTCGGGCCGGTTTACGAAACCGGTCGGACCGCTCTGTTAGACTTAGCCTCACGAAGGCGAGGGGAAAAACCGGTCGGACCGGTTAGGCAAACCGGTCGGACCGATTACGTCGAGAAACTCCCCAAAGACCCCAAACACTTCAAAAGCCTTTCCACATCTGAACAAACGAAGCCATGGAGCGGTAAAGACTTCCTTGTTCAAAGATCTTTCTCGACGACCTTCGGGCGAAACCGGTCGAGACCGGTTTGGGAAGCCGGTCGGGCCGGTTTAGCTCGAACAATCGAGAAGAACACGGCCGCGGGTCAACTCCCCCAAAACCAAATCTCAATCTCCCGAATCGCTCCACGGACTTGAACAAGACTTTGGGGATATCAGGAACACCTCATGAGGAGTCCATGGTCAAGTTTAATCCCACCAAATCTCGTCCAAAAAGGAGGAATCGAAGAAATCCCGCCAAAGGCACTTCCAACCCAAGAACTCAAGAAACCCCAAAATCGAGCACTTTTCCTCACGGATTTGGGAGGGGAATCACGGCCCAAAGAACCACGAAGGGTTCCCACAAATTTCCCCCATCAAATCCCCAAAGGAAAGGTCCCGAAAACACCGCAAAGAAATCACCGGGAGAGGGCTCCGAAAATCACCACCAAGAACAATCGGGAAAAACACATTCAAACCTTGAGGAATCACGCCGAATCATCTATACATGAAACAAAGATTCGTACAAGGTCTAGCAAGCCGCCCGATCATCCATCCCTCTCTACAAGATTTCTCCGTGAAGCTCTCTTGCTAGTCCTAAGGAAAACCTAGAGAAAATAGGTGGAAAATAGGAAAACTAATGAGCTAGGGTTCCAAGAGTTGGCTGCCAACCTCTCACCTCTTGGGTTATATAGGCGGCAACCGAATGTCTAAAATGCCCCTCTCTACTAACTAGGGATACAAGCCCCTCAAGGGCGGATTCGGAATTCTTGATGTCTTCTCCATCGGACGGATGCCCAGCGACCGCACCCTGCGTGCCTCAACGCAAGCCTTCCGATCCCGACGCGTGTCCTCCGCCTCGAAGCTTCCGGCGCCCTGCGACCCCAAACCGGTCAGACCGGTTCTCCAAACCGGTCAGGCCGGTTTTGGCCGACGACCACACCCGATCCTCGGCCTCGGCTTTGTGGCTCAGCCGAGTAACCCGGTGAGTTTACGGTGAACCACCGCAAACCCCGCGAACTTGATGTAGCCTCCGCCAATCACCACTCATGAATTGGCTCCCATGAAGTCCGGCTCGACCTTGGTTTTGAGGCTCAACCAAGAAACCGTCCACGACTTCATCTTCTTTGTTCATGCCACCATGCGGCCCGCACTTGACCCCGGCGGCCACCGGGTCCCTCGAACAAAGCCTACTTGTCTTCTCCACACCTGGAGGCCTCACCGGCGACGACCTTTCGCGCTTGTTCTTCACCTGCACCAACACGAGTCAAGCCGCAACCTGCACCTGCAATACTTAGCCAAGAATCAGTCCACACAACGTTGTCAATCACTCATCACACAAGGGAGCGACCATCCACCGGTCTTCGAACCACACATGGTCCTCAGAAACCTTGAAAGGAAAAACTCAAATAAATAAAAGAGTATAATGTATCATATGTCCCAATATCATCCATCGAAACCCTTATGGGGAAAATGGATGATATGACATAATCTTGTGTCGATATTGCCTCATTAAAAACTTTTTGTGAGAAACCCTAAGGGTGAAACTCGTACAAAGAAAATAGTGCAATATGATGTTTTCAACAAGTTACTATTAGAGAGATGAGAGACTCTTCCAACGAAACTTGCAAACATTTCATACCAATGTACTCAACACATAAGAGATATGGAGTATGGTAGACTTTGTATAATACAATCAAAATAATTAATGGAGCTCACCATTAAATATCTACTTAAAGACTATTACAAACTGGTATTTCCATATTTATGTAAAGCTCAATTTCAATAATCTGGAATTTGGAGATCTTATAGATAACCAGAATCATAATATCCATATAGTTGGATCATAGATTATACCAAGATCACATGTGCTATTTTGATATATCAAAGATATTTTTAACTTTAACCTACCAACGTTTGGTAGAGTAGCGCTGCTACTAGATAGCAAATTATTCCAATGACAATATCTGGCTGGGAACTTTGCAATGTGTATACTAGCAACTAAATAGTACAAAGATAATGGACTGCATGTCCTAATATCTCATTCCAATCGCTATGGTATAAAAATAATCTTCCCCTATCTTAAAGTAGAACAACCATATTACTCTTTTTCATATTGAGTCATTCGATATGATGTGGATATAGATAGCTTTACTTTAAAAACTTTGGAAAAATACTTTTATCATAAGCTCAAAATGAAATTTTGGTTTAGACCGTATCTCCCATTATTAAACTATGTCTTTAGATTACAATGTGCTATTGACAAGTGTCATTACCAATGATTTCAATGATTGTTGACAATCATATAATACTAGGAAATCCAATCAAGGACTCCGAAACGAACCCACATGTAACCAATCTTATATCCTTTAAATTTAAGGAATACACACAAAGTCGATTGTACCAAATTAGACTTAACTTCTTTAAGCCATATTGACTTAAGCAATACACAATATGTGTTGCACTTTTATGTATGGGTGTTTGGTATGTGAACTTCTTCCCGGAAGCTTCACAAATATACCAAATCAAGTGATTATTTGCAATCACTACATCTAATAACTGTAGAGCTAGGTAGATGCTTTTGTACTGCCAATCAAAGCTAGTATCAGAAATTTATAACTTACTATGGAGAATGAATGCATTGAAAACCAATGCTATGGGCTTTGCGTAAACCCCTTATGCTACTAGTCTTGATTATGTCACCACCATGTTGTTCTTAGTCCATCATAGGATGAAAACACTTTGTACGCACAATAAAGGTACAAGAGGTGTTAGCTTTACAACTCCTAACTCCTCTTTTCTAGTGAGCAAGACTATCTCTATATGTATAACTCAACAAGTTCTAGTAAGAGTGACAAAGCATTATTCCTAGGTCTTATTAACTGGATAACTTGGAATATTGTATATAATGTATTCAGAAAAGTATGTGTGGCGACATGTAGCCTTTATATGATATAATCCTCCAGTTACCGAAACTCAAATACCCCGAATGATTATCGAGATTTCCCAAAGCGAGAGTTAGGGTTTTCTGATATTTCAACATCAATATTTTAGTACACCTCTGAGCTGGGTTTGTGGATGTCATTTATCCACTAGGTAATAATCAATATTTGCCATCAATGTGTTGCCAACCATAGGTTGACCTGCATTTACTATCTTAGGATGACATTTATCCACTAGGAAAATCTTCTATTGCTAGCATGAGTAATACTGCTTTATGACACTCTTATTTCCAATTTGGGAGTCGAGTGGTTTTACACGGTACCACTACTCTTTCAGGCTCATACTGTAGTAGATAAACAATCAGTAAATGCATTTGGCACTCTGTTTGCAATATTATGCAAGCCATTGATTCATTTTATTAACATTTTTTGGGCATTATATATGGTACTACTAATCTCCCCCTAATGCTTGGGAAACCCCATTTATACTGAAAGCCAGCATACATGTTGTAAATAGATTCCTCTAAGAGATCTATATACTAACCAATCCATAGAGATTTCAAATCTCAGGTTGATCCCCAGTTTCCTGTGTTAACCCACCAATGTATTATGAGGTGGTGCGATTTGTACGTATTCAATGTAACCTAATCTTACACAAATAGAATTCTTCATTGATTCACACGTACTAAATGCATAGGGGAACATGTAGTTAATCATAAGTCAGGAGCGTGTAATTCTACCTGACTCCAACACGAATTTGGCAAATAGCAATTTATAAACAATGGTCCTGCTATGACATCAACGTCATACTTATAAATTCCAAATTATAATTTTGGATGTGTAACTAAACTCTAATTATACCAAGCAATCGTCATTGAAGGTACAAAAGGTTAGTAGTGTTCAGGATAATGCTCATAACAAGAGTTATTACCTTCCAAATACAAGGCTAAGTTTGGTGCCTTCGATAGTGTAAATTATCTCATAGACATATCAATACAACCATGAAATGCCTGCACTGTCCAGACGATTGTTGTGTCGGACTCAAAATATTCTTTCGAAAATGATCTAGGAATCTATGTCAATCTGATTTTAAGATAAGAGGGTCTTAAAATCTATTTTCCTATGGTACTTACTATATCCATACTTTGGGGAAATCTAAACCAAAAGAATTGCTTTTAATTTTTCACACATCTCTATGGATGGCTAAGTTAAGCATTCCAAATCTTAAATGGATCAACAGTGTGAAAAATTCTTATGCGCAACATGTTGTAAGGGGTTAATTGTATGCATAATACAACCAAGATGAGACTTATCTTATTACTTATGTGCCATATCTAATATCACCCGTCTGTGTTTCCCTATGAAAACACAAATATCTATTAGACACATATCAATCCCTATTGGGATGATTCCCGTACAATTTTTATATGACAAGAATTTGATATAATTTTTTGTCAACTATTGTTAACACCAAAAATTGGTACAGGGTAGAGACTTACCTGTGGGCCGAATTTGGTAGGAGAGCACCATTCGACAAGAGGTTTTCCTCAAAGCATTCGGTAAAGACGTCTGCGGTCGGGAGTACGTCATCATTCGGCAGAAGAGCTGTTTCACGCTTGGAGGAGGAAGAATTCGGGAATGCATGATGACGTGGCTTGAACATAAAGAAGGGACGAATTGATCACGGGTGCGAGACGGACATTGGTGCCGGGGCATTAATTTTAAGGCAATAAATGTTGTAATCGTGATCGACTAGGAATCGTGTTAGAACGAGGGTATAAATATGAACCCTTAGTGTTTGTAATAGGGATCGAACAATTTCACAACAAACCGGCCCCGTGCCAACTTTCGAGTCCTTTAGTCCAGTCGTCGAGTTCTTCGAGAGGAGCCATTGATCCGTCGACCTCCGTAAGTACAGGCAACCTTGTATCATGTCTAGTATCATGCGGTGGATTTAGACCGTGATGCAAGTAGTCTTGTTACCATGCTTAGTATCATGCGGTGGATTTAAGCTTGGTTCAAGAAGGTTTCCTTGTTAGATCATGAGTCACGCAGTAGGCTAATATCTAGCTTGGAGCTAGTTATCGGCTCTATTAGATTTGGCAAGATCTAATAGATTCATCAAGTTATCATGTGTTGCATTGAATTTTGCTCTTATGTTTAATTCATGTAACACTGTTATTGCCCAATTTAGATTGACTAGATTCGGCTCTATCTTGTTTGTGATCCGCATGTTGTTTGTTCAAATCTTTACCTCGACAAGATGCGTAGGTCACGTGTTCTCTAATAGCCGAATTCGAATCAATCTAGATTGCCACGTGTTGCGGGTTCAAGCTTGTTAATCTAGCATAGTTTGTTCCTTCTCCGCGGAACCCGAATCGGTTGTACAGCTGTATTCGGCAACCTTATCATGAGTGAAACACGTTCATCAGCTTGTTTTAAATAATGTATGCTTTTAGCCTTCCATGTTTAGATTGTATCATGCGGTGTATTGATCTATTCTTGGTTGGTGGCGTGATTTCAAACAAGTTGTATCATGCGGTGGATTAACTTTTTGGTGTCACACTTGACGGATTTGAAACTACCTAGACATGCGGTAGACTAGTACTTTTGGTCTATGCATGCATGTTTATTGCAAATTTATGATCATGCTTCGCCTTTATTTATTTTATTAAGATTTATCTTTGATAATCGGTCATATTTACGTGCTGCAATGTTGTTTAAATAAAGACCGATTTTCATCATGCTTACGTGATGCATTCGGCTATACCCTGTTTACATATTTTATCAGTTCCCGAATGATGTTCAAATTGCCGACAGATAGCTTGTTGTAGCTATATGTCGTTTTGATTGGCTTTGTAGCCGTAAATACGGAACTGTCTGGTACCACCCGGCAAGTTCCAGGTTTTATCTAACCTCTTTCATCCTTTGTCAGTTTCAGGGGAAAATTGACTGGCACACTTCCGGATTCGGCCACGTGTGTTAAGCCAGCTGATTCGGCTTGCTGTGTGCTTGGCGTAAGGTGCCGATTTTATGTCAACACACTTTTTGGCATGCTCGGTGGGACAATCTAGTTGATCAAGATGCCTGACATCCAAGATATCATGGATGTCACCTTCGGTGAACTGTCTACAGAACAGCAATTACAACTGAAAGAAGCTTGAAGGACCGATACGGCGAACCAGAGAGGGGGGGAGTGAATGGGAGCCGATAAAAATTCTTCTCGATGGAGATGGAGACTCCAACAAGATGAACACAGCTTCCAACACACGTCTCCGACTCACTACCAAGGTTGGTCAAGCCCACGTAGCCACTGGAGTGCCACTGGACCTAGGAACCAACACACAACCTTCCGACCCGAGAAACGCAGCGAAAAACCAAAGCTCGAGTCTACAGACCCGCACCGGTCAGACCGGTGAGCACCACCGGTCAGACCGGTCCCTGCTGATGAAACTGAGCAACTTTCACTAAGTGGCTCTACACTGGTCAGACCGGTGAGACACACCGGTCAGACCGATCGCGGCCTGAAAGCCCCCAAGGCACCAAACAGGCCAACCGACCACCAAACTGACCCAAACTCGAAACAACAGTAGCACGGGACAACAACGAACACACCAAGACGTTCACCCGAGCAAAATCCCACAAGGGCTCGCACCGGTCAGACCGGTCAAGAGCACTGGTCAGACCGGTGTAGCCTGGGCAGCTCGGGATGAACAGCACCCGCGGGTCAACTCCCCCAAATCCAAATCTCGATCTCCGAATCACTCCACGGACTTGAACAAGACTTTGGGGATATCAAGAACACCTCATGAGGAGTCCATAGACAAGTTTAATCCCACCAAAACTTGTCCAAAAAGGAGGAATCGAAGAAATCCCGCCAAGAGCACTTCCAACCCAAGAACTCAAGAAACCCCAAAATCGAGCACCTTCACTCACGGATTCGGGAGGGGAATCACAGCCCAAAGAACCACGAAGGGTTCCCACAAATTTCCCCCGTCAAATCCCCAAGAGAAAGGTCCCGAAAACACCCCAAAGAAACCACCGAGAGAGGGCTCCGAAAATCACCACCAAGAACAACTGGGGAAAACACATCCAAACCTTGAGGAACCACGCCGAATCATCTATACATGAAACAAAGTTTCGTACAAGGTCTAGCAAGCCGCCCGATCATCCATCCCTCTCAACAAGATCTCTCCGTGAAGCTCTCTTGCTAGTCCTAAAGAAAACCTAAGGAAAATAGGTGGAAAATAGGAAAACTAATGAGCTAGGGTTCCAAGAGTTGGCTGCCCGAAAGTCTTCATGTCTTCTCCATCGGACGGATGCCCGGCGACCGCACCCTGCGTAGCCTCGACGCAAGCCATGCGATCCCGACGTGTGTCCTCCGCTTCGAAGTCTCCGGACTGCGTCGTCACACGGCCGGGTCGGACGGTGCTCCTCACCGGTCAGACCGGTCCCCACCGGTCAGACCGGTCAGACCCACCGGTCAGACCGGCCGCCGCGGCGCTCAGCTGCGGCTCCGTCTTCGGTTCTTCGTCTTGGCTTTGTGGATCAACCAAGGAACCCGGTGGTTTTTCGGTGAACCACCGGAAACCCCGCGAACTCGGTGTAGCCTCTCCGCCAATCTCCACTCATGACTCGGCTCCCACGTAGTCCCGGCTCGACCTTGGTTTTAAGGCTCAACCAAGAAACCGTCCATGACTTCATCTTGCTCGTTCATGCCACCATGCGGCCCGCACTTGACCCCCGCCGGCCATCGGGTCCCTCGAACGAAGCCTACTTGTCTTCTCCACACCCGGAGGCCTCACCGGCGACGACCTTTCGCGCTTGTTCTTCACCCGCACCAACACCGGTCAAGCCGCAACCCGCACCTCGCAATACTTAGCCAAGAATCAGTCCACACAACGTTGTCAATCACTCATCACACAAGGAAGCGACCATCCACCGGTCCTCGAACCACACATGGTCCTCAATCTCCCCCTTGATGAGTGCATTGACAACACCCACACGAGAGTAACAAGAGAGAAAACAAAAAGAAAAGAAACGAACAAAAAGAAACTCCAACAAGCGATCGAAAGACGAACAAAGGCAAAGAGCAAGATCACTTGAAGAAGACAAGTCTCGGACCCCTTAGGCAAGGGCAATGGCTCGACACATCCGAGACAAAAACAAAGCTCAAACAAAGAGCGCAAACCACCGAAACAAAACTCGAACAACCACAGAGAGCTCCCCCTGCACACATGCAAGCTCCCCCTGAACCAATGCACCTCCCCCTGGACAAAAGCATGCAAGACACCACTTGAAACAGGGCAGCTGCAACAACTCAGCCCTGACCGGTCAGACCGGTCAACACCACCGGTCAGACCGGTGTGCAACATGTGAACAGAACCAGCACTCACACCGGTCAGACCGGTGACCCTGACCGGTCAGACCGGTGCACAATAGAGCCCAGACATGGCCCGAAACCACCTGAAAACCTTCTAAATGCGTCCAGCAAGCCATTTCAAGCTCAAACTTCTCCCCCTTGTTGGCAATGCATGAATCAAGCCAAAAATGTAAAACTTTCAACCTAGAGCTTCTCAAATAGACAAAATTCAACAAAGAATGCTACACATGTCCAATTGAGCAAGTTAGATACTCTACGGCTTCGTATCGATCTCAACTACATGATCATCAAGTTTCACAACCATTGGACGAAGCTAAGATGGATTTTGGCAATTTTGCGAGAAACTTCCCTCTCATGAGCAAAGTCCTAAACATGATCAAAGCATATCAAAATGGCAAAGCCATACAAACTTCATGCTAGGACAGCCATTCTAATCATAAGACCATCACAAACACCCACAAGCACCTCATGTCATGTCAAAGCCACCGAGCCATGTGCCCACTTCTATGTATGAGACTTCTCATTGGTAGGCATCATGCAACGGTTTAGCACCCAAAGCAAATTAAATTCAGCACATATGACATGGGAGCACATTTCCAAGCATTTTTCATTTCATTTTCAGATTTGTAAATGGTACATGAAATGTCTTTGCGACAAAAAGGAACTTATGCCCCTCCACAAGATAAATCAAGAGGGCTAAACATTCATGATGGCAAATGAGCCTTTGGCCCCATATGATCAATAAACTAGCTATCCAACCACAAATTAAGCATAGCAAGGCCACAAAAACATGTCAAGAGCATGTAAAGGCATTTACACATGAGAGAGCATACAAGTGACATTTTTCAAAAGCATAGCTATCAACCATGGATTATTCATCAAGATCATCAAGAGCTAAGCCAAACTAACCGTAGCATACCAAACAAGCTCACAAAGACATATATCTCATTCCATGGTGAACAATGTATATGAGAGAAGCTTTTCCTAACCAATGCATATGATACAAAATGCATGCAATCTAAGATACAAGGATGCCTATACATCATGTTACATATGCCATGCCAAATGCAAGAAATGCACAAAGAAAAGCTATACATATGCTACAAATAAGCTCTCACACAAAACTCACAAACCACCGGCTCCTCGAGGGGAGGCAAAACGGGTTCGACACCACCGGCAAAAGAGAGCTCCCACACACACAACTCAAGAAATCAAACACACACCAAGTTCCCCCCACAAACGAGTGAAAGTTGCTTGATCTAGGGGTTTGGTGAAAATATCGGCTAGTTGGTCATGTGTGGGTACATGGATCAAAGCTATCTTCCCTTTCTCGACATTGTCTCTCAGGAAATGATACCTCACTTCTATGTGCTTGGTTTTGGAATGGAGCACTGGGTTCTTTGCAACGCTTATGGCACTGCTGCTATCACATTGAAGTAGGACATGTGTATACTCCTCACCAAAGTCACTCATGGTGTAGGTGATCCAAAGGAGCTGAGAGCAACAACTAGCAGCGGCAACATACTCGGCCTTGGTCGTGGATTGAGCAACACTCGACTGCTTGCGGGAAGACCAAGACACCAAAGAAGAACCCAAAAACTGGCAAGTCTCAGAAGTGGACTTCCTATCCAACCGACATCCGGCAAAATCCGCGTCTGAAAAGCCATGAAGCGCCAAAGAAGAGGACGCGGAGTACCAAAGGCCGAAGTCGGGAGTGTGACGCAAGTACCTGAAAATTCTCTTCACTTCTTGCCGATGCGAAGTCCTCGGAGACGCTTGAAAACGAGCGCACAGACACACCGAGAACGCGTATGTCCCGGCCTCGTCGCCGTCAAGTAGAGGAGTGACCCGATCATGCTCCGGTACTCCTTCTGGTCCACGTGTTCACCTTCCTCGTCCGCATCAAGAGCTGTAGTCGTACTCATCGGCGTCGTCATAGCCTTGGAGTCCTCCATCTTGAACTTCCGCACAATGTCCTTGGTGTACTTAGCCTGGTGCACCAATGTTCCTGTCTTTGATTGCTTGATCTGTAGCCCGAGGAAGAACTGCAACTC
This sequence comes from Cenchrus americanus, assembly GCA_947561735.1. Lineage (NCBI taxonomy): Eukaryota > Viridiplantae > Streptophyta > Magnoliopsida > Poales > Poaceae > Cenchrus > Cenchrus americanus. Next base: position 123,864,820 of record OX387239.1, on the reverse strand, counting down.
GCCCATCATGCTCATCTCAAATTCCCTGCTCATATCATCTGCAAACCTTGCAACAAGAGAGTTAGACGAGCCACCAAAGACAATATCATCCACGTACACTCGCACAATCGGGATATCTCCCCCTTTGCCTCAGCAAAAACAAGGTCTGATCGACCTTCCCCATCTCAAAACCTCTCTCAAACAAGAACCCCCTCAACCTGCCATACCAAGCTCTAGGCGCCTGCTTCAACCCATACAACGCCTTCCTCAACTTGTACACCCGGTGGGGGTACTTCTCACTCTCAAACCCCGGAGGCTGCCTCACATACACTTCTTCCTCCAGCACACCATTCAGGAAAGCACTCTTCACGTCCATTTGGTGCAACTTGAACCCTTTAGCCACGGAAAAGGCTAGAAGGATCCTAATCGCCTCCAAACGGGCTACGGGAGCAAAGGTCTCCTCGTAGTCAATCCCCTCCTTCTGACTGAACCCCTGAGCAAAAAGTCTCGACTTGTTCCTCACAACCTCACCCTTCTCTCCCTCTTTGTTCTTCCACACCCACTTTGTACCAATCAGCTTACACCCTGGGAGAGGGTCAACCAACTCCCACACCTGATTTCTCTCAAAGTTCTCCAACTCCTCATGCATCGAATTAACCCGATTGTGATCAGATAGTGCGTGTCCAATGTCTTTGGCCTCAAAAGTAGCAACAAACGCAGCATGAGCAAAATGAGAATTGTTCTGAACCCTCGACCGTGTAGTGCGTTCATTCATGTCGCCGATGATCCTCGAAGCTGGGTGATCCACTTGAACTCGCTGGGGAGGTTCTCGCCTCGATGCTACCTCCCCCTCAACATCAGCTTCTCCTCGTTCTTCATTTGTCGTCGTAGGTGTAGCAGAGGGTCCATCCATCATCGTAGTCGAAGTAGTGGGTACATGTTCAGCCGGGGGCACCACACCACCATCTACATCATCTCCATGTTCATGCTCCTCCTCCTGAAAGATCTCCTCGCCAAGCTCATCATCACCTGCACACTCAAAGACAAGCTGACTTCATGGCTCTGTCTCGTCGAAGGTTACCTCGCAAGTCTCCACGATTTGGTTAGTTTCAAGATTGAGCACACGATATGCTCTAGAATGAGATGCATAACCAAAGAAAATGCCATCGACAGACCTAGCCTCAAACTTATCCAACTTCCGGCCTTTCTTCAGAATGAAACACTTGCAACCAAAGACATGGAAGTGACTCACCTTGGGTGTGCGACCATGCATCAACTCATAGCATGTCTTCTTCTTGTGCACTCTGAGGTATATCCTGTTCGACACATAGCACGCGGTATTCACCGCCTCAGCCCAATACCTCCTCGGAGTCCTATGCTCATCAAGCATCGTCCGAGCCATCTCGCACAAGGTCCTGTTCTTCCTTTCCACAACACCATTCTGGGGAGGCGTATACGGACTCGAAAACTGGTGCTCAAGACCCAAGTCATCGCAAAAAGTTTCAAAACGAGAGTTCCTGAATTCCGAGCCATTGTCACTGCGGATAGCTCGTATGGCATCTCCGTGCCTCTCGTTCCTCAACCTCAAGACTAGATCTCGAACAAAACCAAACATCTCCCCCTTATCCTCGAGAAAGAACACCCACGCATACCGAGAATAGTCTTCCACCACAACAAGGACATACCACTTCCCACCCGCAGATCGCACACGAGCTGGGCCAACAAGGTCCATATGGAGCAGCTCGCATGGACGCTCAGTCATCACATCGGTGAGAGGCGGGTGAGAAGAGGCTACCATCTTGGCATGTCTGCACGGTGCACAAACCAACTCTTTCTCAAGCCTCAACCGTGCCAATCCTCGGATCAAATTGAGTTTACTTAAGCGAGACAAAAGGTCAAAGCTCAAGTGACCCAACTTCATATGCCATTTCCACAACTCACTCGAAGAACCAGCCAAGAAACAACACTCCACACCCGAAGACTGAGAAAAATCAGCACGAAACACCTGACCCTCGGGAACGACCATACAGACAAGGTCCCCTCGAGAGTCCAAAATCCGAGAACCACCTGGCCGAAACAACACCTCAAAACCCTCATCCATCAACTGGGACACAGAAAGCAAATTGTACCCCAGCGATTGAACAAGAGCAACACGCCTCAGAGTGATCTTGTCACTCACTTTCATCTCACCTTCTGAAAGCACACGCCCACGCCCATTGTCCCCAAAGGTGATGTACCTCTTCGTCACCGCAAGGACGAGACTTGAGAACCACCCCCTGTCTCCGGTCATATGCCTCGAACAACCGGAGTCAATCAACCAAATGTTCTTCAAGTCTCCCACCTGAAATTCAAAAACGAGCACGTGAGCGAACAAACGACTCAGCACTGGGGTTAGTACCAAAAGAGTAAAACCAGTGCCGAGCCATTTGCTCGAAAGTGGGGTTAGCACCGACCAAAGCATCTCTCCTACCAAAGCTACCTCCACGAACACCACCACGGTAACCACCCTGAGGGAACCACCCCTCTCTGCCTGGAGGAGGACCAAATCCACGCAAGAAAGCCCGTGGAACGTCCTTTCTCTCCAACTCAAAGCCACGACTCCTCCGATCCCCGTATTGAGCACGAGGAGGAGAACGCCCAGCAAACTGACCACCTGCACCCTTTCCAGCCCAACCACCAGAATCACGACCACCAGAAACAACCCTCGCACCTGTACGAGCACGAAACCCAAACAGCTGTCTGTCCAAGCCTGCACCGGTCTGACCAGTGCCCCACACCGGTCTGACCGGTGTGACCTGGGCAGCAGCGCCTCCAACAGTCTTCCGCTCTCCCCAAGCCCGAACTGTCCTCACACTCGCCTTGGCCCTGGGCATCTGCATACGAGGCTCAAGTACACCATCAAAGGGGTGGTACTTGTCCTTGTTAGCCCACTCCTTTGCCATTCTCTCCTCTCACTTCCTCTTGAAGGAAAACTCCTCCTTATGGCCATCTCTCCCACAATAGCCACAATGGAACCTCACAAGCTTAGGCTTAGACTTGGGATGTGGCTGCTCACTCGGTTTCTCTCCACTCAAATCCTCCACCGGTTTCTCACCACTAGCCTTCTCACTCTCCTTCCCAAAGAACACTTTCCCCGAAGTGCTCACAAACTTGATAGGCTTTCGGAGATCGTTTGTGGGTGTAGGAAACACGGGTGGAGCTGGGGTTGTGTCTAGTCGGTTCCTAAGATGGTTAGGTTTTGGAGGGAAATCATTTTTGTGGTGGGTTTTTGGTGGCTCCGGGATATTCTCTCCACTTCCCTCACCAACCTTGTTTGCCCCAAGTCCCTCACCATCTTGCCTCTTAAAGGCCCCAATCATCATCCTCAACTGAGGCTCATGACCGGACAACCAACCCATCAACTTCCTAAAGTCATCATTCTCATCCTGCAAACGATCAACATAATGTGCAAGTTCCAAATTTTTCAATGCATGCATTTCACAGGTAGAGCAAGATGTAGGCATGGGTTCCTTCAATTTAGCCTCAAGAAAACTAGTGTATGCATGCATCTCATCAATCTTAGCATGCAAAACAGGGCAAGAAGTGCAAGCACCTAGCAAAGAAGGTCTAGACTTAAGCTCAGCCACTTCAACCCTAAGCACATCTAGTTCCTCACACTTGGAGGCATGCTTCTCCTTAAACAAAGCAAGATCAGCAAGGAATATGGAGCAATCAGCACAATCATTCTCATCCGAAACAACAGGGCTAGCCTCAAGGGAATCAATCTCAAGCTTGCTATCAAGCACCTGTGTCTCTAGCTCAGCCACTCTAGTCCTAGCATCCTCGAGTGAAGCCCTAAGCTCTTTCCTCATTTTCTTGGCCTCTCTAAGCATGTCATCACGGTTATCAAGCAAAGAGCCAAGCCTCTCATTCTCCTGGCGCAAGAAGGGAAGTTCATCACACACCTCGTCGTCGGACTTAGAGTCTGAGTCGCTCTGTGTGCTCTTCTTGCTGCCGGAGCTCAGCGCCATGGTGCAGAAGCCATCTCTCGCGAAGCAGCTCAGCCCGCTCAGGTTCTTGGACGACCTCTTGTTCTTGCGACGATCACCTTCGTCTTCACTGCTGCTTGAGCTCGAGGTAGAGTACGCGGAACTGGAGTCGACGTCGCTCGCTCCAACCATCGCCCGGGCCTTGCCTCGGCTCTCCTTCTTCCTCGATCGTCGCTCGTCCTTGTACTTATTCTTGTGCTTGCTCTTGTGGTCGCGCCTCGACCGGTACTTGCCATCCGTCCTCAACTTGTGCTTGTAGCTGTCCTTGTTCTCGGCCTTCTCTGGGCAGTCGGCGACGAAGTGTCCCGGCTTGCCGCACTGGAAGCAAGTCCTCGTGTTCCTCCTCATGTTCACGCGGTTCTCGTGTAGCCTCTCGAACCGCCTCGTCAGGAGCGCCAGCTCGTCCTCTCCAAGGTCATCAAACTCCTCATCTGGCATAGACATCAAAGAGGAAAAGGAGAACATCCTGGTGGATGGGTTAGAGTTAGCCTTTTCTTTGGAACCACCAACGAGGGCAAGACTATGGGAATCAGTCGGTCCCTCGAGCTTGGCAGTCATACCCCTATCCACCTAAGCTGACTTGAGCTTCGAGAACAGCTCGTTCACCGTCAGAGTGTCATACTTCTCTGACTCCACAATGGCCTCAAACTTACCACCCCAAATCGTACGATCCAAAGAGTGTAAGAGCTTGACCGCTCTATCATGATCATCGTACGGGAGCATGTCCACATTGGCCCTCATGTTGTTCACAACCACCGTGAACCTCTGAAACAAGGCATCGATGGACTCACCAGGGAGATGAGTGAAGTTCTCGTACTCTCTCCGGTAAGTCGCATACATCCGTGCCTGAACCTGGGCGTTCCCAACATGAGCCTCCTTCAACACCGCCCAAATCCTACAAGCCAAATGCTTGGTGTGCACCTGATCGAACTCAGGCTGACACAAAGCACGAAACAAGTAGTCGACCGCCTTATTGTTGGTGTCGAATCTGTCCCTCGATCCTGGAGCGAGGAAGTCCATCGGCTTGACATATCCTGTGTCCACCGTGGCATCCCAAAGGATCTGACCCTTTCCGCGGAGAAAAGCACCCATCCGCTTGCTCCACATCTGGTAGTTCTTGCCATCGAAGTGTGGAGGACCCGAACCCCGTTCCTGGTACGCCATCCTTGGATCTTAGACTGGTTAGAGTCAACAAAGACCCAAACCGGCTCTGGTACCACTTGAAGGACCAATACGGCGAACCAGAGAGGGGGGAGTGAATGGGAGCCGATAAAAATTCTTCTCGATGGAGATGGAGACTCCAGCAAGATGAACACAGCTTCCAACACACGTCTCCGACTCACTACCAAGGTTGGTCAAGCCCACGTAGCCACTGGAGTGCCACTGGACCTAGGAACCAACACACAACCTTCCGACCCGAGAAACGCAGCGGAAAACCAAAGCTCGAGTCTACAGACCCATACCGGTCAGACCGGTGAGCACGACCGGTCAGACCGGTCCCTGCTGGTGAAACTGAGCAACTTTCACTAAGTGGCTCTACACCAGTCAGACCGGTGAGACACACCGGTCAGACCGATCGCGGCCTGAAAGCCCCCAAGGCACCAAACAGGCCAACCGACCACCAAACTGACCCAAACTCGAAACAACAGCAGCACGGGACAACAACGAACACACCAAGACGTTCACCCGAGCAAAATCCCACAAGGGCTCGCACCGGTCAGACCGGTCAAGAGCACCGGTCAGACCGGTGTAGCCTGGGCAGCTCGGGATGAACAGCACCCGCGGGTCAACTCCCCCAAATCCAAATCTCGATCTCCCGAATCGCTCCACGGACTTGAACAAGACTTTGGGGATATCAGGAATACCTCATGAGGAGTCCATAGCCAAGTTTAATCCCACCAAAACTTGTCCAAAAAGGAGGAATCGAAGAAATCCCGCCAAGAGCACTTCCAACCCAAGAACTCAAGAAACCCCAAAATCGAGCACCTTTACTCACGGATTCGGGAGGGGAATCACAGCCCAAAGAACCACGAAGGGTTCCCACAAATTTCCCCCATCAAATCCCCAAGAGAAAGGTCCCGAAAACACCCCAAAGAAATCACCGAGAGAGGGCTCCGAAAATCACCACCAAGAACAACCGGGGAAAACACATCCAAACCTTGAGGAACCACGCCGAATCATCTATACATGAAACAAAGGTTCGTACAAGGTCTAGCAAGCCGCCCGATCATCCATCCCTCTCAACAAGATCTCTCCGTGAAGCTCTCTTGCTAGTCCTAAAGAAAACCTAAGGAAAATAAATGGAAAATAGGAAAACTAATGAGCTAGGGTTCCAAGAGTTGGCTGTCATCCTCTCACCTCTTGGGTTATATGGAGGCAACCGAAAGTCTAAAATACCCTTCTCTAACAACTAGGGATACAAGCCCCTCAAGGGCGAATTTGGAAGTCTTCATGTCTTCTCCATCGGACGGATGCTCGACGACCGCACCCTACGTAGCCTCGACGCAAGCCATGCGATCCCGACGCGTGTCCTCCGCTTCGAAGTCTCCGGACTGCGTCGTCACACACCGGTCAGACCGGTGCTCCTCACCGGTCAGACCGATCAGACCCACCGGTCAGACCGGTCTGGCGCTGCTGCAGCTCCGTCTTCGGTTCTTCTGTCTTGGCTTTGTGGATCAACCAAGGAACCCAGTGGTTTTCTGGTGAACCACCGGAAACCCCGCGAACTCGGTGTAGCCTCTGCCAATCTCCACTCATGACTCGGCTCCCACGTAGTCCTGGCTCGACCTTGGTTTTAAGGCTCAACCAAGAAACCGTCCATGACTTCATCTTGCTGTTCATGCCACCATGCGGCCCGCACTTGACCCCGCTGGCCATCGGGTCCCTCGAACGAAGCCTACTTGTCTTCTCCACACCTGGAGGCCTCACCGGCGACGACCTTTCACGCTTGTTCTTCACCTGCACCAACACCAGTCAAGCCGCAACCTGCACCTGCAATACTTAGCCAAGAATCAGTCCACACAACGTTGTCAATCACTCATCACACAAGGAAGCGACCATCCACCGGTCCTCGAACCTCACATGGTCCTCAAAGCTAGTGACCAATTCCAGCAAAAATGTCTGATGTCTTTCTCCAAAAATAGGAGTGGTGTGCCATTCCTCAAGTCAGAAATGCCAAGAGTTCTAATGCCAGGAGAAACTGATACCACAGCTGTTGCAGAGAAACAAGAAGTTTTTGGCATGGTACAACAAACTATGGAGGACATAATGGCTAGGCACAATACTGCATTATTAAATAGCTTCCGACAGATGATGGTTGGTATCTTTGGCCCAAGCGTGGACAAACATTTTGAAGGTGAATCAAGTGCTACTGCCGCTAGCCAACCACTTCGTCAAGATGCAAGTGTTCAACCGCCTCCACAGAGTATGAGTGTTCAGCCAACTCAACATGTGGATAGTCAAGCAATTCGGCAGAACCCTCATCAAGCAATACCAAATCCACGTACATATGGAGAAATGGCATTTGGCACTCCTGGAGTTCAACCTGTCTCTACTTACAGGATAGCCCCAACAAATAACAGGTTGCAAAGGAACATGTACGGCAATGGTTATTCAGATTTCATGGATTACAGTGTCGTTGATGCTATCCCGAATACAGGATATGGTGGTGCTGCAGGGATGCCTGCTGGAGGGCTAGGGAATCAAGATGTCAATGTTGATCTACTAATGCAGAGGATGACCGATGTGCTTCAAAATCAATTCGGTCTAAAGCCTAAAAACCAAGGACACGTATATACACCTCCCTTTCCAGAATGGTACCACAGGGTGGCTTTACCGAACAGGGTGAAAGTCCCCTCGGAGTTTACCAAGTTTTCAGGGCAAGATGATACCAGTACTGTGGAACACATAGCCCGGTACCCGATGCAGCTTGGGGAAGCTTCTGCTGATGAGGCCTTCAGAATTAGATATTTCCCTCTATCATTGACAGGCCTAGCGTTTACATGGTTTACTTCCTTACCTGCTCACTCAATATGTTCTTGGAAGGATTTGTAGCAGAAGTTTCATGCTCATTATTTCATTGGCAGTAATGAGAAAAAGCTAATTGATCTAACTACCCTGAGGCAAAGGAACAATGAAACACCAATGGTGTTCATCAGGAGGTTCAGAGAGACAAAAAAACATGTGCTTCTCTTTGAACATACCAGATGATCAATTGGCTGGTATGGCTGTAGCAGGGATGTTGCCAGCCATTTGGGAAAAGCTATTCGGCATGGAGTTCGATGATCTTGGCCAGCTATCACACAGACAGTCGTTGATGAGAAATCAAGCTTATGGCTTCAAGAAAGACTCCAGATTTGTCAAACACAGTGATATAGCTGACATTTATAATCAATTCCTCGAAAGGGCAGATCAGGGAGAGGAATATGATGAAGAAGAAGAAATAGCTGCAGCAGAAATAGTGTGGGGGCAAAGAGCCATTAACAGTAAATTAGAGGTGGATTAAGCAAGCTAAAGGCACCTATGATTTTGATGTGACCAAGGCAGACAAGCTCTTTGAGTTCCTCGTGAAAGAAGGCCGAATCAAGTTGCCAGATGGGCATTCTATGCTTCGGCCTGATGGGGTGAAAGAAAAGAGGTACTGTGGATTTCATGACAAGAATTCTCATTCCATCAATGAGTGCAGGGTCTTTAGGATGAGAATTCAAAAAGCTATCCAAGAAGGTCATCTGAAGTTTGATAATAAGATGAAATTGGATGGTAATACTTTTCCTCAAAATATGATTGGGTTCTCAGTCAACATGGTCAATGCTGTTGAAGATAAAGGAAAAGTGAAGGTTTTAACTTCAGCAAAGGCAAAGCAGGATGGCTCAGTTGACCCTGCTCGACAAGTAACATTTGAACAAGTCCACAAAGGAGAACCTCGCTTTCTAAGAAGTCAAATTGAAGTGGGTGAATCCTCTAAACCCAGAGTGACTTCGCGTATTCTCCTCAACAAGTGGCAGCGTCAGGAAGAAAATGAGCGTTACCAGAAGCGTAAGTACGAAGAGGAGAAGCGGAGATACGAAGAAGAGATGTGCAAGAAGTAACAAGAAGAATATATGCGAGAGCAAGAGCGTGCACATTGGGGATGTGCCTTCTTCAGACACTGGTGGAATGAGGGTTTGAAACTTCCCACGAAAAATAATTGCCCCGAATGCAGTGACAAGTGTCCTGAGTATAGGCAAGATATTGCCAATCGCCGATCCGTCCATGAAAGAATTTGAAGGGTGCATCCGAGTGATGGTCGGTTCCTAAAAATAAATAGAATCGATGATCAGCCGAGGAAAAGGCATGCTGATCACAGGTGGGTTGATCATGAAGAAGAGGAAGATCATGAGTATGTCTGGCAGAAGGGACAGTGGTGCACACCTTGTTTGAGAAGAAGCCAAAAGAGAAGGGTTCAGCGCTTGAGGAATCAGGAGCTGAAGCAGGCAGGAATCAAGAGGAAATAGGTGTGGCGCCCAAAAGACAAGCCTGATGAATCTGGTCATTCGGCTCCTACGTGCATGGTATGCTTCTTGCCGAATGAATTCATGGCTCTAGCTAATCAGATTGTGCAGGAGGAGGTGTCGCCTGACATGGATGAGACCGAGCAATTTGGGCTGATGCCACAATTAGTGTTGGCCAAGTAGGCTACTTTTGATAAGCCAGCTAAGAATCGGCACATGAGACCGTTGTACTTGAGAGGATATGTCAACGGTAAACCATTGACCAAGATGTTTGTTGATGGTGGAGCTGCTGTCAATGTGATGTCGTACACTACATTTAGGAAGCTTGGCATGGGCCCTGGAGATTTGACACCAACAAGCATAGTTCTAAATGATTTTGCTGGAAATCCTTCAGATACCAAGGGCTGTGCACATGTGGATTTGATGATTGGATCTAAGACTCTGCTTACGACCTTCTTTGTCATTGAAGGCAAAGGGGCATATAGCTTGCTGCTTGGAAGAAATTGGATCCATGCGAACTACTGCATTCCATCTACTATGCATCAATAACATGTTCAATGGGTGGATGATGATGTAGAAGTTGTCCAAGCAGATGATTCAGTAAGCGTGGCTAACGTGGAACCAGCCTTCTGGGAGTATCAAGGCATAGATTGCTTCTCAGGCAAGGACTGGGGTGAAGGTCCTGTTGAACCAGTTAACAGTGATCAACAACCGATTCAAGCAGTCGGCTCTTATAGTAATTTTTAATGGAGAATCCAATTGATGGAAGTGATGGGAAGTTAGGACGTGGATTTATGTCGGCTGGGCATAACACCCCCTAGCGACGCTTCACATCTCCCCCAAATCTTGTCTCTAGAGCTCAAGTCGTTTGGGAGATCCATCCGCGCCTGGTCGGCGGACTGTCCGTGAGGAGCCCGTCAGTCGGTTGTTCGTCGTGCTCGTCGTGACTTCTTGTGTTGCTTTGTTTCGATCCGTCGAATCGGAATGTTTTGGTTGGAAGAAGTGCGCGGGTCAGACTGTCCGCGGGTGGGGTATGGACTGTATGTTTTTCAAGGTGCAGTACTGGTTGTTCGGGTAACTTTTGAGGACAATCCGTCGTGACCTCGTGGACCGTCTGCCTGGACCCCGCGGACTATGCGCCTGGTCACCTCGAACCGTTCGGCCCAGGCACCGCAGATTGCCTAAGTATTTTTCTTCTTGAGTTGCGCTTCCGTGTTGCTTTGAGTTGGGGATTGTTCTTTGGGTTGGTAGGTCCGTTGTGACTACGTGACCTTGGCAAACTCGTGTGGGAATCCTCGGTTGTGAGTTTGGTGTACAGGTCGAGTTCATCCTTCGGGAAGAATTTTTATCGGCTCCCACCCACTTTCCCTCTCTCTGGTCGCCTAATCGGTCCTTCAGTCCTGTCGGTGTGGAATATGGTCCCGACACTAACCAGTAGAAAGCGCCGTGGTCTATCCCTCAATGGTCGATGCTAAGTAACAAGTGACACAGAGTTTTTATCCTGGTTCCGGCCGAGGGGGCCGTACGTCCAGCAGAGGCGTGCTCGGGGCACTATATTACTTAGCACCGGGGGTGCCTGTAGTGGGGCTGCTACAAGCAAGGCGGGAGAGGAAGCGTGGCTTCCAAGTCCCTGGAGGAGTGGCTGAAGATATTGTGGGAGAATTGGAGAATGAGTACGTGGTGTGTGGTGTGTTCTTGTCTCACATGCTGCTGAGTCTCTCTGTCCCCCGCGGCTGGGGGTTCGCCCCCCCTTTTATAGATCAAGGGGGAGGCGGATTACATGCGCGCCGCGCTATCTAGCTACGTGGGGAAGCACGACGTGCTATGCCGTAGAGTGGGCGGCCGTCCGGGCGATCCTTGCAGCGATCTGGTCATGATGGCCTACCTTGTACCCGAACAGTGGCGGTTCGAGGGTAGAAGGGCGGCAGATGGTGGCGATGTCCTCTAATAGGCTCGAGGGAGGTGCTGACGTCGGCCTGTACGGGGCACAGGAGTAGGTAAAACGGCCCCTTCCCAACGCGCTTCACAGTGCTGGGGTTGTCGCTACAGCGCCTGGCGTGCGCCTGCACGCGCGGGGACGGCGGCCATGCTGTTACAGTGGCAGGGATGGCGATCCACGGGCCTAGCGCCTCCACCTAACCCTGTAGGATCACAAGAAAGTGAATCGAGGGTGCAACCGGCCCCCCTTCGAGGGCTCGGCGCGTTGGCCGTACTGGAGCAGGCGCACGGTGTCATGGGACTGACACCGGCCGCGCTGCACAGTCCCTCCCCACAGTGATGGGGATGGGCTCCTCCCTGGGAAGTTGGTGCGGCGGCACCGGGGCGCGAGCCCCGGCGCATGATGGCGCCGTCCCGCCGGTGTCGGGCGTTAAATGCCCGTGTACGGGGGCCGGCGCACGCGTGAGGGGCGCCCTCGAGCGTGGCGGACCCCGCCGAGGGCGAGGCGTACCCTCGAGCGAGGCGGAACCCGCTCGAGGGGGAGCGAGCCCTCGAGCGGGGCCCCTGCTGGTGTCGTTGGTATAACAGCACTTCCATCGTTTATCTCTGCCACCACCGCATTAACCTGGAAGGTGATGTTTCCTGACTCAATTGTGCTGTCAGTGAAGCTGACATTCCATATGTAGGTCTTCTCAAGGAGCTTCGTAATTTCATCAGGGATGAACCCAATTGGGTTATCGGCAATGAGGTCGGCACCGGTTTCTTGGTCAGTCGCTGAGCAATTCTTCCAAAAAGAATGAAATTTGTGTCACCGGGTCTCGTCTCCGGCGAGGATTGAAAGCTTGTACCGTACAAAGGGAAGGATCATCAAGGACAAGAGACCAAAGACACCACACAAAGATCCGAATAGGAAATGAGCTCATGCACACAATAATAAAGCTCATGCACACAATAATAAAGCTCACGCACACAATCAGAGACACTAATTTTGGTCAGGAAGGTTGGGCAGCAACCAGAGACACTAAAAGGAAGTTTGTGAAATCATTATCATTCCCTATGGGAAACAAAAGAGGCAACACAGGCACACATATAACACGTTTCTAGAGGAACACTTTTGTCTTTCAAGTAAAATAGAAGAACTTTATCAGAATAAACTGAAACAGAAGCACTACATTTCGAAAAAAATAAATAGATAAACACAAATCAGTATTGTGTAATCTGATCATCGTCTTAAAATTAAGCAAGACTATTAGGTAGCATATCGTAGTAAATTATAAATGGTCCAGAAGTGCTCTTTGTTGAGCAACAGTAGAAGAAAAGAGCTAGCAACACTATGCACTATATGAGTATGAGGCTAGCAGCTAAGAAATTCAGAGTAGGAAGCTAGGAACAAACTATGCAGCTCGGTTGGTTTCTGTAAGCACACCAGCTCCTAGTTCATTAGAAAATATTTTCCCGGGTGTAGATGAGAGACAAAATTGCCTAATGTGAACAGAATAAGCAAACATATTATGTGGGAAGAGGTCTCATTAGCAGAGAAAAGAGGGCTGATATCTAACCTCTGAGTGGGCATCCCAACAGTAGCACAGCCAGGATTGGTGCACTTGTAAGAATCACCATGACGTTTAGCTGTCTTGATGCATTTCTTGCATGCATTGTACCACCACGAGCTCTCAATCTTCTTTATAGTCACCGTAACCGTAAACTCATCTTTCGCGGGAATACCAAGTAGACGGCGGTTAGGATATGGTTAGGCCGAGAGAAAAGGGCATCACCAAATTTGAATGTTATCTATAGCACCTTGCACTGAAAAGGGTTAAGGTTCTTGATTTCTGAAATCTTCTTTTCTTCAGCAGCAGTCTTTGTCTGAGATAGAACCGCATCCTCAGCCCAGCTAATCGGCTGATGCACAGCCTTTGCACTGTCCAGCAAACGAAGTAGAAGTTAAACCCTCAAAGAGACACTGTCATGACAAAAAAGGCACAGAGCAAGCACAAAACATATGTAACAGAACAGATCATACCTAGTCATGAGCCTCTTCACCTCATGGACTTCAGGGTTTATGTACCATTTGCACGGCGAGCCACCAGTAAGAGAGAGGCCACCAAAGCTCTTGACAAGCGTACCAACAAAGATGACAATCTGCGGCGAGGACTGACCATTACTGTGTGTCTCTTCAGCGGGGAAGGAAGTGGCCCGCTCTCCCCAGAGCACTACTTTCAGTAGTGTACCACTGGAGCAGGAGCAAAAGCAAGTATTAGAACCGAACATCATACACAAGCACACACATACAGAAGCATATGAACCGAACCATCAATACCTTGTCTCACGTATCGTGACCGTCCTCCTTAGAGTATCACCCTGCCTCATCCTTGTTTGTATGGTATCAACTTTGGAGATAGAGGTGATCACTCCGATGACATCTATTTTGAAACACAACACTATAAACTATCTGAACAAACAAAATCAACAGCATAGATAAAAAACAGGGACACTGTACCTGTGAGCAAAGCTATGCTATCCACACGTGATTGTATCTCCTCCATGGAAGCAAGTGTGTATGCATACTTTGGGAATGCAGGGAGGAATTTCGATCACCTCTTCTACACCGGTCCACTTGGAAAAGGTAGCCATGAGATTGTTCGGAAGCGGCTCGTAGGCACCGGACTTCTTGACTCGGAAGTAGGAAATGTTGTAGACCCCGCCTTCCTGCACCATCCGGTTGAACACCTCACCGTGAGCGAGGATAAACCTGAGCATGCATGGTATTGCCCTGCAAAAGGAAAAAAACAAACACAACCAATCATATATATGTAGGCGCAAACCAGGCCAGCTGGGAACAATTTGCTAGAGTAACATGCTAAGGGATGATGTGCACCTCCTCATCAATAAGGACCATGTCCGTATGCAGCAGCCTTGACTCATCTTGAGGACTGTACAGCTCCCAGAACCTGGCGACACGAACGCATATGCGCTCGCTGATGTCTCCTTCCATAAGGTGTGGAAGCAACTGGTCCCCCATCTGCAAACAGTTAAGGCCATCAGCACACAAACAGAAATAACAGGAGATCCACATCCAGATACAAATGAAATTTTGTAGACTAACAGCTGATCACCTTGAACCAAAATGCACACATGGAAACTTACTCCAAATCAGTTAACTAACAGTGAGTAAGAAATAAAAGCACACAGCAGGACATCATGTAAAAAGCACTTGCAATCACAAAAATATTTACAACAAAAGATGGTGGTGCAGCAGGAGCATCATGTAGACGCCGCATTCGTGGCGGCAAGAACCTCCTGGTACACTACATTTCGAGTCTTTGATCCACACGAACCATCATCGTTCTCAATCAGAATTCTTAGACCACTCCTAGATGTAGCTCTTGAAACAGCGACGTAAAGTTGTCCATGAGTAAACACAGGTCTGTTCAGGTAAAGGCCTACCCTAGATAGGGTCTGACCTTGACTTTTATTGATCGTCATTGCATAACATACACGCACTGGAAATTGTCTCCTCTGCAATGTAAAGGGCCATTTTACATCTGTTGTTGTAAGGGCAGTCCTAGGTATATAGACAAGTCTCACCGACATTGGTTCCCGTCGGGATTATGCCTTTGCAAAGACACGGCCGCCAGGTTCACAGACAAGCAATCGTGTTCCATTACAGAGGCCTATATTTTGGTTCAAGTTTCTTAAAAGCATCACCACAGCACCTTTCTTAAGCACAAGTTTATGGCAAGGGAAATTGCTTGCTTCTATAGAGTTAAGGAACTCACGAGGGTAAAGTATATCAAAATCAGGTATGGGTTCAGACGTTTTGGATATCGTGTCGCAGCTTATGTATTGCACACTATCACCAGGAAGCAGGGAAACTATGTACTTGTTTATCTCATCAACTGTTGAATTGTTCGGGCAGACAATGGCTCGTGATGCTAGGTACGCTGGATCTTGATATTTCGCTAACAAATCTGGGTACACCTCGGACACAACAAAGACCGATTTTGTCGCCCTCGGTATGAATCAGCAGGTCATCAGGGATGGTGACCCATGATGCCTCATTTTCATCCCCCATTTTTTCAACAGGGAGGGTGCCATCGCCAACGACTAGGACCCATTTGCTGAATATATCAAGCTCATCACGCCGATTTCCTACCGGTGCGGGGGTTACGGGAGACGCATGTTAATGTGCGGTTTGAGAAGCACCACATGCCGCCACGCCTTAGAGTTTGTAATTGATGCGCCAACTATACAGAACGTGATCCTTTGCGCACTACCGGTAGTATCCGCCTAAAATCACCGCCAAGAACAACGGGTTTGCCCCCCAAACGGAAGCCTTGCGTTGCTAGGTTTATGTTCGTAAAGAATGTCTCTCATCGTTCTGTCCAGCGCCTCAAAACAACGTCTATTGGTCATCGGAGCTTCGTCCCATATAATAAGGGATGCAACCTGAATTAATTCAGCGAGCATGGTACCACGTTTAACCTTACAGGTAGCAGCATCATTTATATCGAAAGGAATTTTGAACCTAGAGTGCGCAAGACGCCCCTAGGCAACAACAGGGATGCCACACCAGATGATGCGACTGCAAGCACTATCTTCTTTTCGGATCGTAACCTAGCAATTATAGCATTCCATAAAAAAGTCTTGCCCGTGCCCCCATGACCACACACAAAGAAAAAACCAGCAGAACCACCTAGAACATGCTCAGTTATTCCGTCAAACACGTTTTTTTGGTCGGCGTTTAGTTGGGAAATCAAAGAGGAAGCGTACATGGACGACATTAACGGCTCGGATCAAGTTCATCATTAATGAGTCTATTTTCAGCCACCCCACGGCCCCGCACCGTCGGCCTTGGCGTGTCGTACATATTTATGTTGCCACCACTATTAGCAAAGAGGTCCGTTAATTTGTTTATAAGAAGGTTCATCGGTGTTCATGAGGTACAATATAATTCGGATTGCCAAGTGCGTTTTTTAGCCGCATCGTGTATATCATCGGTGAAATAAAGCCGGTATTTGTCAAACAAGGCACGCACATTACCGACGGAGCGAGAAGAGCACTACAGTCACAAACAAATGCCTAAGTTGATGTGCCGATGCACTCACTATAGCCTCATCAAACAAGAGAATCCATTCATTATCGCTTTCAAGCAAACCTCTCGCCTCACACGCACCTCGGAACGTTCTGTACACTACGTTGTTGAAGGTTCTTACATCAGCATAGTTTTTTGCGCCCTTAACAATCATCAATAGCATGCGTAGGTAATAAAGTTCACCAGCAGTAGGGTGCACATAGTACATACGACCTATTTTAGCACAACGCACTCTCTTCCGCCAATAGCGATCAGTTGCAACCCAGGTCCACTCCTTTGGAAATTCACAGTATGTTAGGTTCCTAGCATCCTCGTATTTTGCATTCGCTTCAAACCATTCAGTCAGCATGGTACTTTTTGCTTCTGGGCTCTCAGCTAACGCTCTTAGATCAGCGTCCGGTTCATATCGCACATGATTCATCCCTGGAAGATGAACCCAGAGTCGCTCTACTGGAGGCATTCTATAGTGGATATCGAACTCAAAGGCACGCCACAATGCCTCGCACGCAGTTAGAAACCTAGCATCCATGTACTCCTGGATCTCGTTCCGAGGAGGCAAGGCGAGGTCCGGGGGGATGCATTCGGCGTCCTAGCGGTGACCTCGAAATATATTCTCGCCCTATCACTTCCTCTCGTGACATATTTAAATAGGTACTTAATCATGTTTGATTTATTACACCACTCTACATTGATGTGTGCGTTGTATTTCTTCAAAAGACTCATGTTGTAAGGCACTACATTTCTGTTATCTAGCTTAACACCATTTTTCAAGACATGTCTGCCATCATTTCTACGTTTGTATATAGTAAAACCAAATTCATCGACAATCGTTTCATCCTGAAATGTCTTTGGGAAGTTTTTTGAACATTTATCATCCTTCATGCAAGGACATTTTTTGTTGGCATCACCACATGGACCGTGTATCATGAACTCCTCAACCAAAGCATAGCCTAGCGGGTCAGTGTCTCTATCTGGTATCTGCGAGAGATGAAAGTATCAATGGTCGAAGCATTGAATTCGGGGCTTGAATCGGCCAACCAAACAAGGCGGTGGATATGTGGCAGCCACGCTTCCGGAACTCTACGGTGTACAAAGCGCACGGACAATGGCGCACATTATGCGGGCTTACAACAAAGGCCGAAGAGGAAGACTAACAGCGGCCGTAGCAAGGCTCACTGCTCGGATTGCACCAAACGTCCTCCCCTCCTTAATGTCATCTATAAATTCGTCGACTTTCATATGAAAGACTCGCACAATCAGATCAGAACGGTCGCTCGGCTGCTGGCCAGGTTCAAATCTCAACGCGTCGGCTATTTCTCTCCACTTAGAGTTGCATGTGAACGTCACAAAAAGGTCAGGAGGGCCGTATACCCTACATATGGCCATGGCATCTTGGTAATTCATTACCAGATACCGCCTTCCACCGGTGAAAGAGGCAGGCATGATAACTATTTCACCAACAGAACTCGCACTCGTAATACCTTTACCAATCGCATCAGTTATTCCTTGTACAGACTCGGATCGTAGATCTTTTTGGTGGTCAGCTAACCACTTAAGCCTAGAGCCCTCAACTGTAGAATAGAAGTCAACAACTAACTGGTCACTCAATCTGCCATAACATGTGAATGGATTCGCTTCATTTAGTCTGTAGTGCATGTGAAACCTACCAAATTCAAGCATAGTAATGTATCTACGTGTCGTACCAGCCTCATCGGCATCTGAATACTTCATGCCAAGATGGAAACCATGCTCTCCGTAGGGAAACAACAGAGGATACTGCAGGGCTAAGTAGGATGGATGCAAGCAGGAAACTCGCTTAAGGCCATGGTCTCTATCATGCACAAGGACATCATAAGTGTATTCCTCAGCTGAGTAGTCTCCCACTATTATCGCCGCAATTTCACCACTTGTAGGTAGGTTGTACTGGACATCATGACGCGAGTTGCAGCCTAGCAATCGCAGTGTCACTCTCTGATCGCCAGCCTGCTCTAAACGTTCCCTAGCAAGTGCAAACGCTTTGACAAGGTTATTATGCTCATTTAGCATGTCTAAGAGGGACTGCACAATATCAGGGTCTGGACTGTCAGAAGCAAGGTCATCAGCCTGAAAAAGGCCTAGACGGTTGCTTGATTCGTGCTCGGTATCGTATATGTAAAGTCGCGCAAACTTCGGTCGTGAGCCATTTTTGGGCGGCGGGGAGCCAATACGATGGTGAACAACCCCATTTATTTTGAAAACATAAGGTGCGGTTCCATTATTTATCGTCTTGTCAACAGAGGCACCTAAAGAGGTGAACGCAAACAAAGAGTTGTAGGATCGTATCTGCCTAAGAAACTTCCTAGACCGCGAATCGCCATTGAATCTCAACAGTTCGGCAAGAGGCGCAGGTGGTTTCGCATAAGGTTTCAGATTGATCTTGGCCCCTCTACAACACGAGTTGTACACGATTTTTCTTTTTGACACATTAGAAATGGTCTTTACTCTTTCCTGAAACCAAAAACTGCACCACAGTATGGACACTCATGCGTAGGCCCGCCATAGTAAGAACGTTCTTCATAAGAATCTACAGATGCATACAGGGGAATCAGAGAAAACACAGCAGCAGTGGAAAAATAATACCCTACCGAAAAGAAATACCCACGAACCTTTCAGCTCTTCTATGGATGGTCTACTAAGAGGAGGCACTGCAGGCATAGACAAACCTGCAGCGGAGGCCCTCTTGCAGCGCATCTTACAAAGACGACGACGTCGATTAGCCCTTGCCACCTCTATAGGAAAATCCATCAAGCCTCTTTTTCCTGTCCAGTCTAGGTCACGCATAAGTTAACTATCTAGACCGCATGGAATGGCCGAAACCTCAGTAGCCTACTCACTTGTTGTCGTTTCCCGAGCGAGCCGGAATGGGCCGGCCAAGCGAGCCGGAGGATGCACCTATGGTAGGAAAAAGCGGTCGTCTAAGAAAACCCCGTGGAACCGCAACCCTTCTCCTCGCGACTCTTCTCACGGCAGCGTGCAACCCTCTCACACGAAGGACCAGGCATCGCTAATAAACCACGCAACAACACAGGATCGTAAGCCAAAACATGGTGAACCTAGAACTACCCTATGCAAACATAAAACAGCAAAGAAGCCTAGACAAAGCCGGATCGGCCAAGAATACTAATAAAGCCATGATCACTAAGTACACATCCAGCCCAGGGTAGAAAACATTGGGCATGGATGAGTTTGACGTTTTGATGGGAGACATGAGAAGGATACAACACACAGATCAAGGTCATCCCTTTATGCATGATCAAATTGAATCATCATAGGCAACCATGGCAAGAACAAATTGGCCTCAGATGATTTGATATTAAAAGCAGTAACAAATGTTTCATGGCAACCATGGAACCGTGAGACAAATCCAGCCCAGTATATGAAGAACATGGGCATGGATGTGTCTCACGGTTTGATGATTGCCATGAGAGGTTATATACATCTGTTCATCATCATAGGCAAGAGAGGAGGAAAGGAAGAACGTAGAACATCAGCCTCAGATAAGTTTGCATTTCATATGAACTTGAACTTGGAGCTTAAGGATAGAAAGCGACGACAAAGAGGTTGTCATGGCAGGGCATGGAACGCGTGGGACACGTCGATCCCGGTCATGACAGATTGCTCGGGAATCGATGTGTCCCACGGTTTGATGACGGACATGAGAAAAAGAACAAGTGAAGTTTCATAGCTCCAGTCCCTCACAAGTTGAAGTTCATCAATTAACTGGCAAACAAATAGAATCATCATAGGCAACCATGGCAAGAACAAATTGGCCTCAGATGATTTGATATTAAAAGCAGTAACAAATGATTCATGGCAACCATGGAACCACGGGACACATCCAGCACAGTATTTGAAAAACATGGGCATGGATGTCTCCCATGGTTTGATGAGTGCCATGAGAGGTTATATACATCTGATCATCATCATAGGCAAAATTGGAGCAAAGGAAGAACACAGAACATCGGCCTCGGATAAGTTTGCATTTCATATGAACTTGAACTTGGAGCTTAAGGATAGAAAGAAAGAAGCAAAGAGGTTCTCATGGCAGGCATGGAACCATGGGACACGTCGATCCCGGTCATGACGGATTGCACGGGAATCGATGTGTCCCATGGTTTGATGACAGACATGAATAACAGAGCTCCGATCCCTCACAAGTTCAAGTTCATTAATTAATTGGCAAACAAAATGTATCATCATGGGCTAAAAGAAGATGGTATTGGCCTCGGCTTTTTCATTTTGTTGCATAAAGACGATGAATGTAATCTCGGATGGACGAGATAAGTAGAAAGCATACCGGGGAATAGATAAGTAGCAAACATACCATGAACGGATAAGTAGCAAACATACCATGAACGGATAAAACCAAAGACATCAAAGCATGCAGAGGGGTAAGCAGTTAACAAACAGTCTCACATAGTAAAGAAAAAGCATTCATAGAAAGGAAAACAAAAGCATTTATAATCAGGAAAGAAACAGCACATGAAAAGAGAGCAGCACAGAAGGAAGAAACCAGAGGATATCCTTTTATTTTCCCTACCAAGCTCGTTAAGGCAGGGGATACCCCTTTTACGCCCCAAAGACGACCCCGGAGACAAGAAGAAAACGGATGAGAAAGCCCCGAACTACTGTCCCACTCCTACACAGGGGACCGTTGCCGACGTGTGCCGGGCTGGGCCTACAACTGTGATCTGGTGCGGTGACAAGCGAGGGGACCTGAACCACGCAGGTCCGTAGATAGGAGAGAAGAAATACATACAAGAGAACCTAAGACAGCAAGAAAAGAAATGAGCATAGAGAATAAGGGAAGAATATACATAGGCGGTTCCTTACACTACAGCCACTCTATAGATACGCCACTCTTTTAGCTCTTCTCACTTAAAATATTTCCCCACCAAGGCCGTAAAGGCAGGGGATAACGGATCGATCGGGACAAGCACACCAAGAAGACAAAAATCACACAAGTTTATGAGAAAAAATCAGAACATCATACAAGTTTATGAGACAAAATCAAAACACACGACCTTATGAGATAAAACCAGGACATCACACAAGTTTATGATAGGTTTCGTACCTCTCCAATGCGAGGAAGGCAGCTCAAGGGACGGCGGGTCCTCAACCCGGACTCGGATCGAGGCCAAGAACACCTTCAACCTTGCCAAGGAAAACACAAAACCACATCAGTGCACCTACAA
The DNA here is from genome assembly GCA_947561735.1 of Cenchrus americanus. Taxonomy (NCBI): domain Eukaryota; kingdom Viridiplantae; phylum Streptophyta; class Magnoliopsida; order Poales; family Poaceae; genus Cenchrus; species Cenchrus americanus. Next base: position 123,843,057 of record OX387239.1, on the reverse strand, counting down.
ATCTTGGATGCAGCCAAGATGCTCACAAAACTTTAGACACCGAACAGCTAGCCTTATTCAAGGGCAAGTAACAGAGCAAAATAAACCATTGCACAACATAATGCTCTATGACTCTGGACAGACAGATCTGTAGATCTGTTCAAAGGCAAGCAACAAAGCACTACATACATCACACAAGTTTATGATAGGTTTCGTACCTCTCCAATGCGAGGAAGGCAGCTCAAGGGACAGCAGGTCCTCAACCCAGACCAGATCAGGCCAAGAACACCTTCAACCTTGCCAAGGAAAACACAAAACCACATCAGTGCGCCTACAAATCTTGGATGCAGCCAAGATGCTCACAAAACTTTAGACACCGAACAGCTAGCCTTATTCAAGGGCAAGTAACAGAGCAAAATAAACCATTGCACAACATAATGCTCTATAACTCTGGACAGACAGATCTGTAGATCTGTTCAAAGGCAAGCAACAAAGCACTACATAAAAGCACATAATCTAATATTAGGCTCCTCTATGACCACGAACAAGCAGTCCTGACAAGAGGCACGCACAACACACCAAGAGACAGGAACCACATCTCATTGGCTGCAAATACAAAGGAAAGGGACAAGGAAGGAATGACTCACGTGAAATATCGCCAACCGATGTCACGAACTTCACTGGAACCACAAGAAAAAGAAGACGGCGCTATCAATCACCACAAAACAAAGGAGATCAGACAAATCGCAGCCGCGAATCTCACCTTCTTCCCACGACGACGAGATCTCTCCGAACTCAGGTCACCGCCATGTCGCCGCGGCCACCTGCACATGCCCGCACCAGATCCACAGGTTAGGTAGACTCAAAGCACAGCAGCAGGAAGAGGGAGAGCCGAAGTCACATAAACCAGCGGAAGGGCATGGATCTAAACCTCGCAGTTTGAGGGTTAGGGTTTCGGCCGAGCGAGCTAGAGAGGGACGGAGAGAGAGTCTAGATCCGAGACCGGGAGCAAAACGCAGGAGAAGATGAGAGAGGAGAGGTAGGGCAGGAAAGGGGGAGGAGGCACACTTATCTCGGCGGAGCTGGAGGCCCGCGAGGACGCGCCGCTCTCCTCCCGACGCTCCGATGTGACGGGCCTGCCTCGGCATCACCGCGCGGCGAGGGGGTGGCGCGAGACAAGCACGTCCGCCGCCCCCCCCCCCCCGCTCGGGAAGCTGCTCCGCGCGGGGGGAACGGCGAAGCCGGCCGCGCGCGCGCGGACGGGATGGGAGGCGTCGCGGGTCGCGGCAACAATCATAGCGTCGGCGACTCCGCGTCCGCGGGTGCAGGCCCGACCTCCCTTGACCTCCCACTCCACCAGGCAAAACCAATGACATCCGGGCCGGAACACCCGCATGGCCCACCGCACGCAGAGAACGGGCGAAAAGACCGGGACGGGCGGACGGCGCGCGCACGCAATGATGAAACCGAGGACCCGGCTTCCACCCGCCGAGCCTCCGCGGAGGCACCCCGCTCTCACCCGGCCACATCTCTGCAAGCGGGGGCCACCTCTCCGCCGGACCCGGCCGTCGGCCTGCGCAACCGAGGAGCGTCCCGTGCGCGGACCCGCGCGGAAGAAGCGGCGCGCGGCGGCCGAGCGCCGGGGAGCCACCACGCTCCGAGCCACCCACGTCTCTATGCAAGCGGGGCCACCACTCATCCGGACCCGGCCGTCGGCCCTGCGCGGCCGGCGCCGGCCCGTGCGCGGACCGCGTGGAGGAGAAGCGCGCGCGCGCGCGCGCGGGCGCTCGCGCGTGCGGTCGCCCCGGCTGCTACGTGTCGAGCCGCGGAGGAGCCACGACAGCGTGGAGCGCTGTGGTGAGGCCAAAACCGATGGGCTTTTAAGAACTGCGATTCCTCTGTTTCACTACAAAGACTACATGCTATTCTTGTGTTTCCTGTTCAATAGGAAGCCTTTTCTTTTAAATTAGGGGTCTCATTTTTCTCTTTTGCACCAATGGCAAAATAGTAACCTGTTGTATACAGTTAAAAGCTCATTAATTTTTTAATTGTGTGATCAACATCATCAAAACTCACTTAGAGCTTGATTGCACTTACAGATGTACAGTGCACACTCAGAAAGTTATATGTAGCAATGGCTCTGATGAGCCAAAGTTCAAGTATGATGGCATTCTCACACAGAAGAGCGATGTGTATAGCTTTGGAGTTCTACTAGTAGAACTCATCACTAGGAGGAAGGCATGTGATGATTTTGGTAAGAACAAACTTGCACCGTGCTTCCGTTCTTGCTTTGCTAAAGGGAAACAAATTGTAAATGATACAGTTGACGAGGAGATTGAAAAAAAAAGGAAGAGAAGGTTGTTATTGAAGAGATCTTCAAGTTTGCATTTAAATGTTTGAGCATTGAAATCAAACATGTCCAATATGAAGAAAGTAGCACAACAATTATCGTTGATAATTGCAACGAAAACATGGTGGACACAGACACAAACAGAAGCCCTTGCATATATTCACTTCCATGTTTACCAAAATTACATAATTTATGTTACCTTTGTCACCTAAATGGATTACATATAATCCTCAATCGTAAAATTACTTATTCATCAAACTCTTATTTATTCATGATCTTGCTTTAGGTTATGTGTAGTCTTATAATTATTGCATGAGACACTTAAAATTTATTGATAATATCATGTATTGATTGAGAATTTTTACCTAAAAAAGAAAATCTATATTTTTCTCCAAAAGTCCTCAACAAAACATGTATTTTTTTGATGTGCTAGCATCAAACAAACACTAAACAAAAATACTCCCTCCATCCCGCAATATAAGGACATTAAGGATTCAAACTCAAGAAACATCTTTAGGAGAAAATGACTTTTATACCTCTCATTTTACACTATCTACCAACTCATCAACCCACGCACCAACCCATTTAGTTTTGTCATATCCCTCAAGATCCTTATATTTTGGTACAAAATTTGAACCCTCTCGATCCTTATATATCGGGACAGAAGGAGTAGTATATTTGTCCTTTTCTTTTGGACAAAAGCAAATAAGTAAAGTTTTTCTGGTGCACTAGCACCAAACTTAGGAAGCATCCAAAAACATTCTGATTCTATATTGGCTCGCAGCCATGCCTAATGCACTCACCATTTATTGTCCATCTCGCTCCAAAACCAACAATAAACATGCCAACCTAAATACCTAATAGCAGCATGCACCTCAATTAAACCTTTTAGGTTAAAAATTATATTATGATCGATGGTTGCCTTGGCTGACCATAGACACCCACCGTGCCCCCCCCCCCCCCCCCCGAACCTGCACCGTGGGGCTGCGAGCCTTCCTCGGTTCCTCCTTCCCGCGTCCAGGGCCCCTGCCGTCAATGCCGTGACGGCATTTCATTCCCCCGTGCCGCCGTAGCGTCCTGACGAGAGGCAGGCGGCGGGTCAGCCCAGCCCAGCCCTTCCCGGTTCCTACCCCGACCCCGCCCGTCCGCCCCCACGGCGACCGAGCCGACCGTTGCGACCCGTCGTCCCTAACCAACCTCGCGGAGACCGACACACAGCCCCTAGCAGCCCCGCCCTTCGCGTTCCCCCGCCTAGCGATCTCCGGCGCCGCCGCCGAACCCGCCCTCGGACCCGCGGGCGGCCTGTCCCAGGAGGAGGCAGGCAATGATCCTGGAGCAGGTCGACGATGAGGGGGCGGCTGCGGGAGCCGAGACGGGGACGGGGGCGGGGCTGGTATCGCCGCCGGCCAACTTCGGGATGGTGGACACGGGGGTCTACCGCTCGGGCTTCCCCGACGCCGCCAGCTTCGGCTTCCTCCGGGGACTCGGCCTCCGATCCGTCGTGTGAGCCGCCGAAAATCCCAACCTCCATGGAATTATTAGATTGGAATTATTGGATCGGATGCGATCGGTTCGTCTGGTTTCCTCCTGTGGTGTGTTTGGTGGCGATATGGGCCGTTCGGTCTCCGTGGCTGACGCGGCGGCGGTCCTGCCTTGCCTGCAGGTATCTGTGCCCGGAGCCGTACCCGGAGCCCAACGCCTCGTTCCTCGAGGCGGAAGGGATCCGCCTCTTCCAGTTCGGGATTGAAGGCACCAAGGTGGGTCTGAGTTCCTATCTTCTTCCCTTGCATATCATAATATGTCTCTTCCCCCCTTAGATGTCTTGTAAAATTGATTGTTTATTTAAGATGCTGTTCATAGTACTTAATTCATTGATGCTACCTCGATTGCTCTCTGGCAGTAGTAGAAATCAATGTGCCGGACAGCTTTGTTTTTTTTTGGGGGGGGGGGGGGGGGGGCTCAGCACAGCTATATGTTTTTAGTATTGCTTTTTTTTTGCTTTGGTAATTCTGATGGGATTATGTGAACCTTTGATATTCAGGCTCCTCCAGTCATATGATAGTTTTAAGATGGATTTCCAATTAGAGCACAAACCCGGTGGTAATGATAATTGGGAACATGTCGATGGATTGTCCAATTAGAGCACAAACTCGGTGGTAATGATAATTGGGAACATATCACGTGCAATCCAGACACCCTACGCAAACCTGGAAACTTTCAATCTAAACCACAAGATGCTCATCCAAGCGGGAGCGGGTTATCGCAAAATTTGAATGGTGATGCTAGTGGTGCCCCCCCCCCCCCCCCCCGCCCGCCCGCCCCTTTGGATGAGCATCTTGTTGCCTTGATCTAAGGCTGAGTCCAACAAGGTGAGCCATTTTCCAAAGGCATATCTCCCTTTGCCTCGCGTCAGTAGTGCTTTGCATTTCCTCCTCCTTGCGATGTCTCCAACAACAATGGCATTTATCCGTATGTCTTCCCAGCCGGCACGCCTGCACACCGCGCCGCCGACGACGTCGGGCGCTTCCACTGGCGGTTGCCCGGAGAGGAGTCGAGCTCCTGCCTGCCGTCGCCCGGAGAAGGGGAGGGAGCTCCTGCTCGCGTCGCCCGGAGAAGGGGAATGAAGCTCCTGCTCGCGTCGCCCGGAGAAGGGGAGGGACTCCTGCTCGCCGTCACCTGGCCCGCAGCGGCAAGGAAGACGACGACAAGGAGAAGATGCAGCAGCTCCGCCTCCCCCGCGCCTACCGCGGCCACCGCCTTGGCCGCCCGATTCTTAGCGACCGCTGCCTGCCGGAGCAAGGGGAGAGTGCCACGAGCTCAGTGACGCTCCGACGCGCACCCGCCGCCATTTCGCTGTCCCTGCTCTGCTGTCGGAGGAGCACGCCGGCCTTCCGCCTCCAAATTTCGGCCAGAGCCGCCAATCCCCAACCTCGGTGAACACATCCGCACTCCCCCCTCGACCTTCTCCTCTGCTTCCCAACCTCGGCCGAGCCATGCAGATCCCACAACGCCGGCAATTTGGTTTGCCGGACCCTCCATCTGCCGGCCAGGGGAAGAAGATGCCCACACCCTGCAAGAAGGAGAGTGGCGGATTGGCCGCTCCCGCCGTGGACTCGTATGCATTCGAGGAGAGAGGGATTGCAATTTTGCATCGCCTCTCTCCTCGAAGGCACTTTGCCTCCCGGGTTTGCACGCGCTGTTGGAGCGTATGCATTGCGTGAATAGTGCACGCTGAAGAGGCAAATATGCGTTTGCGCATTCTGTTGGACTCAGTCTAAAGGTTTTTTGCACAAGATGCCTAGTTTGCACCGGACCGGATATGGTCCCATGTACTTTGCATTTCAACAATTGCAAAAGGTATGTAATCTTCAGGATAAATACATTGGTACACTTGTATGCTTCTTAAGATTGATCTATGGATCCAAATGTATGCTGCTTTAGAACATTGAATGGTGGTTATAATTAGCTTTTTACTGTGTAAAAGGAATCCATGTAAATTCTGGAAATATGTACCATGCTCTTTTATAAAAGTACCTCTGAAAGGGTATTTATTGTTGTCAGTTGAGCAGGTATCAGATGCCTCCCTTATTTTTAATGCTTTGCCTTAATAAAATTAGGAAAATAGACCATTGGGCATTCTTTGTATCAATCGTCAAAGATGCAATGTTGTGGATACTCAACCGATAATTTTTGTGATACATTGAATGTTAAGTTTATTGTTTGAATGCTGCTGCTGTGCTGGTTTTTTGAGGTGCTCATTAATCTGGTATTTGGAAACAAATATTATGGCATCCAAGTGCAGGACTACTAGACAACTCTTTCTCCCTTTATCCACAGTTATGAACAAGTTGTTGCAGGTATATATGGATATAGATTCGTTGTCAAGGATCTGTTTGTTGAAACTGCATTACTGAAAACAGACATGCAAATTCTTGTGCATACAGTGTCTTCCTTTTATTTGACTCTCCTTTGTTGTGGCTTAAGAATCTGTTACTTGAGACCTCTGTATTGTTAATTCCTGTTAATTTTGTTTGAAGCAACTATTGTTGTCTGCTGATCTTCAAATTCATATACCAGCAAGTTCAGCACATTTTAAATGTTTGCATCTGCAGGAACCATATGTGTCCATACCTGTGGATGCCATCATGGGGGCTCTTAGGGTCTTGCTTGGTACCGAATTAGGCTCCATCTTTGCAATTTGTCATTGCTGTTGACTAATACTGTTAAATGATCGTATGGAACTATTTTAACCCATTAGTAACTCGTTTCCACTTTTATGGTTCTCAGATGTTAGGAACCACCCAGTTTTGATCCACTGCAAAAGAGGAAAGGTACCAATAAATACATTTCTTTATTTTCAATTGACAGTTCTTTTATCTTCTCTTCTCATGCCTCAAATCTTGATTTCTCGGTCCTGACATTGAATTTGATTTCTCTATCCTGAGTCCAGCACCGCACCGGATGTCTGGTTGGCTGCTTCAGGAAGCTGCAGAATTGGTGCCTATCATCTATCTTTGAAGAGTACCATCGCTATGCTGCTGGCAAATCCCGCTTGTCAGACCTGAGGTTCATTGAAACTTTTGATGTCACCTGCATGAGGGATTGCATGCTGAGACTCATCTACCGCTACCATGACTGTCTTCAGAAAAGCAAGCGCCTACAGTACGATGTCAGATAGCATCTGGGGGACTGGGAATGACCTCTCAGGCCGTCGAGTTTTGCTGGAGAGCTGTAAACAACCGGGCATTGGTTGATTCTTTTATGTCTTGATGCCTTGATGTGAGTGATTCTTTTGTAAGGGGAAATTTATTGAACACTGGTCTGGGCCATTTATTGCATAGTTCATTTCATCTGAAGCAGTTTGTCACCGCAGGCATGTGGAATGACAGTCTGGTGGAAGAGTTTCCTTCTATTTCTTTATGATCTTTGTTTGTGCAGTACTATGCTCACCAGAAGTCGAATTTGACAAAGTGCTGACAAATTTTTGTTATATTGTACAGGAAGGATACTTGTTATTGAGAGCGCTTGTATTGTTGAAGTTTAATGCAAAATCACAGGGGTGTAGTTTACTTCCCTAGCTCAAAGTCACCTGAAAATGCAAGTGGAACACCAAAACGCATGCATCTGTGCTTTCTGCGGATATAAAAATATCTCTGCTTTCTGCGGATATAAATATTGCTTCAGTGTGGATGTACACAAGTCCAATTCACAAGCACAGCAGATTCTGTTTCCACGTGGCTGCATGCGGGCGGTGCCAGCTAGGCGTCTAGTGGAGGGAGGAGATCTCCACCGCATTCGGATAAGGGATAGGGGTTGCTCACCTTCACCCAATGAGCGCCACACAGCTCTGAGCCATATCTGTGCTGCAGGGCCCCATCCATCCAAACACGGCAGGATCTTCTCACACACTCCCCCTGCAGGATCTAAAGATCACAAACATTAATTGGTCCGGCACAAGCAGACCTCTTCAACCATTTTGGAGGAAGGGAGAGCTCTGTGCGTGTGAGAGACAGGAAGAGGTCGAGATGGCTACCGCGTACGCTCCCATGGCGAGCCAGGTGATGAAGAGCGGCTTGATGCAGTCTAGGCCCAGGGGCCTTTCAGGCGCTGCGCTGACCAGGCGGCCCCGCTTCACCGTGAAGGCCATCCAGCCTGAGAAGGTCAGTGTGGATCAACTCAGCAATGAAACAGTGATGCATCCTTTGTATAGTTTTGATCAATGAAACAGAGATGCATCCTTTGTATAGTTTTGATCCATTTGGCTCTTGGCTAAGCAACACGAATTGTCCATTTAAAAATGCTTCCAAATCAGTTCTTGGCATGTGTGATTCATTTTGATCGATCTCACAGGACTGAAATTGGATGCAATTTGTTGTGTTCTGAACATTATTAGCAATTCAATTATACTTTTTTTTACAATCAAACAAAATTATTTGCCTTTGATACATACTGTTAGCATGTGTTGTTCTTTGCGCAGCCAACGTACCAGGTGGTGCAGCCCATCAACGGCGACCCCTTCATCGGCAGCCTCGAGACGCCCATCACCTCCAGCCCGCTCATCGCCTGGTACCTCTCCAACCTCCCGGCCTACCGCACCGCCGTGAGCCCGCTGCTCCGCGGCATCGAGGTCGGGCTCGCGCACGGCTACCTCCTCGTGGGCCCCTTCGCCCTCACCGGCCCACTCCGCAACACGCCCGTGCACGGCCAGGCCGGAGCCCTAGGCGCCGCTGGGCTCGTCACCATCCTCAGCGTCTGCCTCACCATGTACGGTGTCGCCTCCTTCAACGAGGGCGACCCGTCCACGGCGCCCACGCTCACGCTCACCGGCCGCAAGAAGGAGGCCGACAAGCTGCAGACCGCCGACGGCTGGGCCAAGTTCACCGGAGGCTTCTTCTTCGGCGGCATCTCCGGCGTGGTCTGGGCCTACTTCCTCCTCTACGTGCTCGACCTCCCGTACTACTTCAAGTAGACGTCCTCTCTAGCTACATGCGTGTGTGCATAGGCGATGAGGTCGTTGATTGAGCAATGAGCACGTGTATAAATGTACTTTCTCTGCACATGGATGGATATGGGGTTGTATACTTGGAGCTTGGAACTGTTAATTCCTTACTCGGATGGAGTTAATTTACTTGGGGATAAAGTGACTAGGTGTTGTATTTGTGCACTTTTCATTCTTGTGGGCTGTTTTCTTATGCTCGATATGGGGACTTGAGCTGGGACTTGGTCTGGGCCTCGTGTTGCAGGTTACTTGGACTTCTAGGCACATTAAGCACATCGTGTTGAAATTTTTTATATATTTAATTTATCATGATTTTGCAAAAATATATGGTTCGGCAGAAATTTAGCAAAAATATACATCTAGCGTCGTGTCCCACGGCGTCAGGGACATAACGCCAAGGGCCGCCAGGAGGGGGCCCTTAGCCGTAATGCCAAGGGCCACGGCGATAAGTCCCTGACACCGTGGCCCGCGGCGTTAGGGGCCTAGCGCCCGGCGTCAGCGTGCCGCTGAGGTAACACCGCGGCCAACGGCGGTATGAATTCCTTGCCGCCGTGGGCTGCGGCGTTAGGATTTTTTTATTTTTTAAATTCGAATTGTTGAAGGATTGATAGAACGACGAATTTAGATCAACCATTAATACTTAACGACGAATTTAGATCAACCATACATTTGCAATGGCACGTGCGACACAATTACCTAACTTTGTGCCGCTCCTACTAGTCTAACGTGTCTTAGGGAATTTAGATAAACAATTACAACAATTGTAGTCTAACTGTACGAATAATATCCAGAGAACCCATACATCATAGACCCGCCGGACTGCTGGGAGGGCATGTAGTACCCCGTCGGGGGTGGAGTTGGATCACATGGTGGAGTTGCTGGTGGAGTGTCGTCCTTCTTTTCGTGGCACGGACAGCAGCAGTACTCGTCCTCACAGCCGGTGTTCGTCTTGACCACCATTGGTCCGGTCACCGGTCCATCGTCGCCGTTGGTAGATGTCGGATCTGGAGAAGCCAATGTCGACGCGAATTCTTGCCTCAGGTTGAAGATGACAATATCCTCGAGGTAGTTGGTGTACTCTTGATACGGGTGAATAGCTGGGGGATCCACCCATTGCATGAAACCGTAGTTATCTGGTTGTTCGGAGTACTGCAGAAACCGTGATTACATTAGCAAATCATAAATAAAATGATGAAGGACAGAGGTCATGATTTTTGCCTACCCATGCTCGTGAGCAATGCCAGAAGTGGCGACCTGAGTTGTCCCATCCCTGATAAACCTGCATCACACAGAACTCACCGTGTGCACACATTGGCCAGTTCACAGTTTGGTTTGGTGCGTACTTTCTAACATCATGCATGGATTTGAAATCTCGCTTGTCTAAGACTCGAAAATTGGTGTTGAACTCTGGATCTTGCTGGCTCCACAGTGCTGGACCGATGGAGTCATCATCATCAGCCCTAGTTCAGGAACTCATTGTTGCTTGTTGTGTTGTGAAGTGAAACCTGAGAAGAGTGCTCGCATATATGTAGGCGCAGACTTGGTGGTGGGCCATTCGATCCGGGGCAAGAAAACGGCCAGTGACTTAGAGGAAACACACCCTAGTAGTAGGTACACTGTTTGGTGCAGTGACTCACAGAAAACACACCCTATGTGTTCAATATTTTGAGCATTTCACAAAAAACACATTCGAGTACGAGTTTTACTGTTCGCATTTGAAATGCATCTTAAATCAAGTTCTTAAAGATACAACCCGACTCTAGAGAATGACGAAATGAAATGATAATTTTTTTGGATACAGTAGCACTCGGCGTCGAGTACTCTACGTCTACTTGGTACAACGGGGGTATTTCCCCTTCCTCATAGCATCCGGCCTAGCTTCCTTAGCCCGGCATGCTCTCTCCCTCATCCTCTCTCTATCTGCTTCACGGGCCGCGGCCGCTTCACGTTCTTTGATCTCCCGCCGAATGCGAATTTCTTATGCTGCTCCTTACGTTTTTGTTCTTGTTTTTCTACTTGAACCATACTTTGCCACCTCTCATGTGCTGAACGACCCGTCTCCTCGATGTAACGCTTGTCTTGTTCGGACTGCTCACAATCTAGCCACTGCATAAAATCACAGAGAGGAGGTGGAGTCTTTTTCAAAGACAAGTTAGCACATATTAAAATATCTATGACAACCCGCCCAGGAAAATACCGTACTATCGCCTAAGACCGATCCACTTTGGCCATTAAGCAATAGTAAAGTATCATCCTGTCGTTAGTTGCCGGGTTAACGCCCGGTAAATCACTTGGAAATCGAATAGAGGATCGACACATGCCTTAAAACTCACGCGAAGGCGAGTCCAGAGTACAACAGGAATTAACATAATTTATTACAAACCATTGTTCATGACATGGAGTAAAGGTTCAAAGTTTGAAAACAGCGGAAATAAAATGAACTAGCGCAACGGTAGACATCACAGGAGGCCATCCGTGATGTCATCACTTGTCGTCACCCATCCGGTCAATCACACCTGCAACAACAATTTTAAAGCAAGGCTGAGTATACTAATACTCAGCAAGGCTTAACCGTCGGGTGATAACTACATCACCAAACTCTAGACATGAAAGGCTTTTGGCCGGTGGAGTTTCTTTTGCTGAACAGCTGCTAAGAGTAGGTCCTTACTTTCAATCTTTTAGCAAAAGTTCTAGTTGATTACCATTTCTAAATGTGCCATCTAATTCAATCAAGAATTGGACAAGCAATTAGTTCATACAACAATATTCCTCGAGTTCCATCATTATGGGATATCATGGCCAGTTGATTAAGCAGTCTCGGGTAACGGTGAGAGGCCCACAATCGATTGATTTAAACCTTGCAAGGTAGACCCAAACACACGGTAGGCTGCCCCCGCAAGGACAACTTTCCCAGGCCGTTCCCGTCGATCTTCGGCTCGGGAGCGGAACCTACATTTCTTGGTACAAGGTTTACTGGATCGCTCCCACACGAACGTCCAGACTCACTCGGGTACCACCTTTGTTGCAAGCGAGGGGGACACAAGTGCCCGGTGTTTAGTAGGGAAAGGTTCCCTTACCGCGTCAATCAGGTACTAGGCTTACCGGTCCCATTCCCGGCATATGTTTAGTACGTTCAAAAGCTTAGCCCACGAAAGCCACTGGACCGCAGCCCAATCCCATGCTCTTACCACATGAGCAATTCATTTATAAAGATCTTATGATTCCAACATAAGAACCTATTCTCGCGAGTGACGAACATCACTCGACTTCTACCGGTCCTATAGCATAGCAGCTATCGACCTAGCATACTAGTGATAGAGCATAGGTACCTAGGGATCATGCATCTAGGGTTTCAAATCAACTCCTGAAACGTAAATGCACAATCGTAGCAAACATAATTGCATAAATTTCAAAAACAGGGTTAATGATCCGGGGCTTGCCTTCGATGGCAAGGTTGGCCTTGGGCCCTTCTGGACTTGGTCCAGGTCTTGCTCTACAACGACGTGGTGCACGTCTCCGTCAGCTCCTCCGTCTCCTCCGTCCGGCACACGCGTACAGCTACCGCTCGGGAGATCTACACGAGGATGCAAATGCAAGATTTAATTGACGATTTCAATTTAATTAATCACAAACAATAAAGGACAACCACAGGGTGCATTAGTTGGACACATTCACCTAGATAAGAATACATTTAGCATACTCTTCCAAAAAGGAACAATATGCAATTCTTTATTAAACATTTGAATAAAGGTTCTTATTATACTTATCATTTCATGTGAAGGCTTCAATTCCTTTTACTTTCACAAGCAAGGGTATAAATAATACTTTTATCCTTGAATTATTTCCTTATCAGCAATGAGAATTAATTATCTTTTAATTAGATTAGATAATACCTTCAAAAAGAAAAAGAATTCATTAGGGATTTTTCTCTATTTAATTTCTATTTAATATTAAAAGGGCTTTTAAGCTTTTTATTAAGCGATTAAATTACTAAAAATTAACGGAGTGTTTCTTAAGCCTACTAGCACCTATACTGGTCCATTGGACCCACATGTAAGTGTTGGATGCTAGGAAATTAAATATTATGGAAAATAACAAAGGTTATCTAGTGATTCCATTTAAATGCACATAAAAATAAATAAGCCTCAAAATGATCCAAACTTTCTTGTGCATGCTCTCTGGTCCTAAACAAGCCTAAAGAACCAGCATGTTCACATGGAATCTCTACTGAACTTGGTTTATTAATTTACAAAAGAAAACATGCGTAAATCAAGAATAATTATGTCTGTTAATCCAAAAATCATGATTAATTGACAAGATGTGCATTTTGGTATTGCAAGACAGTGTGCACAAGTTGGGGGTCAAAAAAATAAATATATTAACAATAAAAATCATTTATGCAGATCTGCCAGAAATAGAAAAACATTTTTATAAACATATTTACATTATAACTTTGTGCAAATTTTGGCATAGAGCTAGTAATGACCTAACACACAACATATCCAAAAATTAGCTACAGAGGTTCTATGGTTTTTGAGATATTGCAGATCTAGGGTTTTCGCATTTGTATTTTTCATGCAAAAACTAACAGGAACTAGCTCAGGCCAGAATAACAAAAGTTGCATTATAATTCACCACGAATCCAACAAAACTGGCCTTGCATTTTTCTGATTTTCCTGTGATTTTCTACGCAATTTACAAGAAACAGCAAAATCACTACACTATTGGAGTTGCACTTTTGCAAGAAAGACCCTGGGAAGATTTTTACTTTTGCAATGTCGCCCCTGGGGCGCGGCAGCGTACTGTTCGCCGAAATTGGGCGAGCTCGCCGGCGCTCGCGGCCGGGGAAGGGGCGGGGGAGGGTCCTTGGGCTACGGGGGAGCGATTTGGGTGCTTGGACGGGGGTGGAGGTGGCTCGGGCGGCGGGGTGCGCCGGCGGCCGGGGGCACCGGCCGCCGCGGCCGGCAATGTCGGCGAGGGGGAGGCCTCCGGCGGTGGCTAGGTGGCCGACGAGCTATGGTGGCGCTAGAGGAGGGCGCCGGGGACCTTGGGTGGCGCCGGGATTAGCGGAGGAGGGTCGCTCCCGCGGCGAGCGGCCGGGCGGCCGTGCGGACGGCGTTGCGGGCGTCCACGCGCGCAGAGGGGGGGGGGCACAAGCGGCGCCTAGGCACCACCGCGGCGCCGGACGGCGGGCTTGGCGGCCGGCGGTAGCTTGCCTTCGCCACGCGAGAGCCCACCATTAATCGCGGGAGTACGGCGCGACGTGGGGGGGGGGTGGAAAACCGCGCGCGCCGCGTTCCGGCACGACGCGTGGCCCGCGCGGCCCGCGGGTCGAGGCTCCGCCTCGGGAACCGGCGTGGGGCCGACGCCCGCACGGCCCGTGCTCATACCCGGCGGTCGCGGGCCGCCTCGGCGTGCGTACGGTGCGGCCGGCGTGAGGCAGCGCGCGCGGCGCGCTCTGGAACGCGGCATGACGTCGCAGCGCGACACACCCAGCACAGCACGGCTTGGCCCTCTTGAACTCAGATTTTCTCAAAATTTTGCAACTAAAGTGCACTGAGAAATGAATAGGAAAGTTGTAGATCTCACTACCCCCTACAACTTTTGTAAAGGCCGTCTAGTGTTTTGCTCAACGGATTTTGCAGGAACGTCGTGCCAACTTCGAATGTCGGCCTGTTCTGAAAAACAGGAGGTACTGGCGGTTGACCAAGTTTTTCACCAATTTCCACCCAAAATTTGAAATGCCAATCTACATGAAAGTTGTGTCCCTCAATGAGATGGACAACTTTCATAAAGGTAGATTTGGAAGTGTTTAGGTGAATTTTGGAGAACGCGGCAAAAGTTCCGGACGACATTCGCTGACGTCAACGGTTAAGCCGGTTTTGACCGTGTCTTTGACCACAGGTTGACCACGGGTGTGTGTAGGCTTGGTCAAGGGGTTCATTAGGGTTCGTTGGCGAGGTTTTCGGGTGATGGCCCAGGTTGACCTAGGTTTGACCGGTGTTTGACCGGTTTGACTCGGCTGATCCGGTCATTAGTGTTGATGACGTTAATTAGAAACCTGGGGCGTCACAGCCTACCCCCCTTAAAAGGAATCTCGACCCGAGATTCGAAAATTAAAGACAAAGGTAGGGGTAAGGTTCTTACCGTTTCGCGATTGAAGAAAACCCGGATACTTGGTGTTGAGGAAGTGCTCGGTCTCCCACGTAGGTTCTTCTTTAGTATGGTGACTCCATTGTATCTTGTACATCTTCACGGTATGTCTCCTAGTTTGCCTTTCTTTTTGATCTAGCACTCTCAGCGGATGCTCGACCATTGAAAGATCTGGATCGATCCAAGCGTTCGCTTCCGTGATCACTTCTGTCTCGGGTACTTTCACACCTTTCTTCAATTGTGTCACATGAAACACATTGTGCACAGCCGAGAGTCGATCCGGAAGTCGGATACGATAAGCGACTGGTCCACATATCTCAATGATCTCGTATGGGCCAATGTAACGTGGGGGCTAACTTCTCTTTGACGCCAAACCTCTGTACACCTTTGGTCGGGGAAACCTTGAGGTATACGTAATCACCCACTTCATAGTGTCGGGGTGCTGTCCCTTTGTCATGGTAACTCTTTTGTCTCATTTGAGCCAACTTCAAGTTTTCCCTGATCACTTCCACCTTCTCTTCTGCGTCTTTAACTAAATCCGGGCCAAAGAGCGTTCGCTCTCCGGCTTCTGACCAATTCAAAGGAGTTCGGTATCTTCGTCCATAAAGAGCTTCAAATGGTGCCATCTTCAAACTATCTTGATAACTATTGTTATAGGAGAATTCTGCCAACGATAGACACTTGTCCCAACTCTTATCAAAATGCATGATGCTCGCTCTCAGCATGCCTTCCACAATTTGATTGACTCGCTCGGTCTGACCATCAGTCTGAGGATGATAACTTGAGCTACGAATCAATTTGGTTCCCAAAGATTCATGCAATTGTTCCCAAAAACGAGCCACAAATTGAGTACCTCGATCAGAAACAATGGTCTTGGGAATCCCGTGCAGGCGCACAATTTGATCGATATTGAGTTCCGCATAATCTTGGACGGAGTAAGTGGTGTGCACTGCGATGAAATGAGCAGTCTTGGTCAATCGGTCCACTATAACCCAGATGGAATCCTTCTTTCTGGCAGTCAGGGGTAAACCCACTATGAAATCCATACTGATGTCATCCCACTTCCACAAAGGTATAGTCAATGGTTGAAGTACACTAGCTGATTTCAAATGGCTGGCTTTGACTCGATGACAAGTATCACACTCTACCACATATTTGGCTATGTCTACCTTCATGTTTGACCACCAAAAGTTTTTCTTCAAATCTTGATACATTTTGGTGCTTCCGGGATGAATAGAGAATTTGGAAAGATGAGCTTCGTCGAAAATTTCCTTTCGGAGTTCCGGATCAACAGGAACTACGAGACGTTGCTCAAACCACACCACATCTTTTGCATCCTTGCGGAAACAACTATATTTGGGGTCTCCTTCCGCTAATTTCTGTATGATTAACTGGACACCTTCATCATTGAGTTGAGCCAAAACGATTCTGTCATACAGATTGGACTCAGCTGAGATAGCATTCAAATTTCCTTGCTCCACAATTTCCAATCGGAGCTTCCGCAAGTCTTCACACAAAGTCTCACTATACAACTCCACGGCTAAGCAGTTGCAGTGAACCTTGCGGCTAAGCGCATCTGCAACGACATTGGCTTTTCCGGGATGATAGTGTACTTCTAGATCATAGTCTTTAATCAATTCCAACCATCTTTTCTGCCTCATGTTCAATTCTGATTGGGTGAAGATATACTTAAGACTCTTGTGATCGGTGAAGATATTACAACGGTTTCCCATAAGATAATGCCTCCAAATCTTGAGAGCATGAACGACTGCTGCTAACTCAAGATCATGGGTCGGGTAATTCACTTCATGGGGTCGAAGCGATCGTGTGGCATAGGCAATGACTCGATTTTCTTGCATAAGAACACAACCGAGACCAGTGCCCGAAGCATCACAAAATACTTCAAACGGTTTAGAATTATCGGGCTGCACTAGCACTGGGGCTGTAGTCAGATGTTGCCTCAATGTGTGGAAAGCTTTTTCACAATCTTTGCTCCACACAAACTTAACTCCCTTCTTTAACAGTTCAGTCATAGGTTTAGCGATCCTGGAGAAATCCGGAATGAAACAACGGTAATAGCCTGCTAAACCCAGAAAACCGGATTTGATGTACGGTCTTGGGTGGTTTCCAATCCATAACCTCTTGTACTTTGCTAGGATCCACAGATATGTCTTCCTTGGAAATAGTGTGCCCCAAGAATTTCACACTATCTAACCAAAATTCACATTTGGAGAACTTGACATAAAGCTTGTGATCTCGCAAACGTTGCAAAACAACTCGGAGATGTCCTGCATGTTCTTCTTCATTCTTGGAATATATTAAGATATCATCAATGAATACCACCACAAACTTATCTAGCTCCGTCATGAATACAGAATTCATGAGATACATGAAATAAACAGGTGCATTGGTAAGACCAAAGGACATTACCAAATACTCATAAAGACCATATCGGGTGGAGAAAGCTGTCTTGGGAATATCACACGGTCTGATCTTTATTTGGTGATACCCTGATCGAAGATCAATCTTGGAGAAAACTTTGGCTCCAGCCAACTGATCAAACATCACATCGATGCGGGGTAAAGGATACTTATTCTTGATTGTTACCGCATTGAGAGGTCGGTAGTCCACACATAACCTCAAACTACCATCTTTCTTCTTCACAAATAAAGCTGGGCAACCCCAAGGTGAAGAACTTGGGCGAATATAACCCTTATCTAGCAACTCTTGAAGTTGGGTCTTCAATTCTGCTAATTCCTTGGGTGGCATACGGTAAGGTCTCTTGAAGATCGGGGCTGTCCCCGGTTGAAGTTCGATGACAAACTCAACATCTCGGTCGAGTGGCATACCCGGCAATTCATCGGGAAAAACATCCGCAAACTCTCGAACCACTGGAATTTCTTCCAGCTGAGAAGTGATTGCCACATAAGAACAAGGATACACACCATCCTTGAAAGGTAGATATAGAGTCGTGGCTCCAACAATTGGTGAGTTGATCTCTACCACTCTCTCTGAAATATCCAGGACTACCCTATGTCGGTTCATCCAGTCCATTCCTAGAATGACATCCATACCTTCTAATCCCAAAATGATAAGGTCCGTGTCAATTTTTTTGCTTCCTAATTCCAAGAGTACTCCCCTGGTCACCAACTCGGAAGAGATGTTCCCTCCTGCTGTTTTGATTGTAAAAGAGTCTTTGGTGTTGCAGGAGTTGAGTCCTACTTTGCTCAGCGTCTTTGCATTCATGAAACTATGGGTAGCGCCAGAATCAAACAACACACAGATGGGTTTGCCTCGAATAGAGAATGTTCCCATCATTACTGGTGCTCCTTCTAGAATATCACCCACAGAAGTGAAGCTGAGTCTGCCCTCCCTGACTTGAGCAATCTTCTTCTTGCCCCTCTTGATGGGTTTGGAAACTTGTCTCTGATTAGGCTGAGTTAGCCGGTGCCTCCTGTTGGTCTGGCATGGCTGCAGGCATGACCTAGCGAAGTGTCCTGGTTCACCACACTTGAAACAACAACGCTCATTGTTGCCATTAGGGCTAGGTACAATAGGCTTGGGAGTCGGCTGTTGAGTGTTGGGAAGGTGAAGATTTTCTTGAGTCCGATCCTGGGACAACTTAGCCACCAACTTTTCCGACTGTGAAGCCTGCTGGAAGTCGGGGAAGGTCTTCCGCATAATGCGTATCTTGCAATGCTGTGCATTATGGGGCATGGAGTCAGCCTTTCTTTTCTTCTCGACTTGGGCTCTCTTCATGGCATCTTCTTGGGAGATAGCCTTATTCACTAGCATGGGGTAGCTGTCAAACTTTACCAGGTTCAGCCATTCAGCCAATTTACTATTCAGACCTTCACGAAAAAGCTCCATCTTCTTCGTGTCGGTATCCACATGATATCCTCCATACTGGCAGAGGTTATTAAACTTCTGCGCGTATTGGTACACTGTGTCTGACCCTTGTTTGAGAGCCAATAACTCTCTCATTTTCCTATCGGTAAGTGCCTTAGGAAGGTGATGATCTCTGAAAGCCTTTTTGAATTCTTCCCAAGTGATTTCATACTTAGGTTGTTGCATGGATTTGTAGTGTTCCCACCACATTAAAGCAGAACCACGAAGCTGCAATGCTGCGAATTTAGCCTTGCGTCCTTCTGAACATGGCAAGGTAAACACCGCAAACATAGCTTCAATGGCCCGAATCCAGGCATCAGCATCCAAGGGTTCTTCCGTCCCATTGAACTGCGGAGGATTCATATCCAGGAAGTGCTTGTATTCAGTTACTTGACCTTGGGCATTAATCTGATTCCCGTGGGGCCGCGTCGCCGGGATCGCCGCGCAGGTATAGAAGAATCTGGCGCATCATCTCGGTTTGAGTAGCCACTATTGTCGGGTCTGGCGATGGTGGCGGCTGGTTGCGGCCACTAGGATCACCGAAACCATTCGGAGTGTTGCGTGTCGAGCCCACCATCAGAAAAATTTGAGTTTTCATAAGTTACACATTCGTAGGCTTGTTCAACAAGTAGAACATGTACGACGAAAACTCAAATTGACCAAATAGCTAGACTCGAGACAGTTGCACTGCATCGAATCGACAATTTCCAACATTCCGAAACCAAAGTTTCCGAAATGTTCCATTTTTTTCCGGCAACTCGGTAGGTTCATAAGACCAAACTTGGCATCCAAGGGTTAAGCTAGATGAGTCAGGAACAAAGCGCAAAGGTGCAAGATTCGGAGTGATGTGTTCCGGAAAGACGGCAAGACCTAGGTTTACTATTTGAGCAAAGCTAGAGATTTGAAATCCTATGATCATGCAAAGATCTCTCAGTAAAGATTTGGATAGATATGGGCACTCGGTATAGATCACCCCTGCGGAAACTCTGCAGAAAGGTCTGAGAAGAGGTCACGACAACTGGGTCGACTAGACGGTTCAACAACACTTTAGATTCGGTTTAAAGGTTGTTATTGTTGTTATTAGATTATTACTTAAGGAAAACCACACATGTGACCCTTTTATTATTCAGCAGGTTTTGATCATGATGCAAGAACGACATATTCGTCCTCACCAAGCAATTAAGCCAAAAATCGGAGTCAGAGCCGGTGGCAAGGCAACAATTACGGCTCTCCCTATAATAACTGGTCGAGACTATCGATACTCTCTTAGCGACTTACGAACGTGGTTAGGGTACCTGCAGAAGATCACAGAACACAACGAACCTTTCATGCCAGCACTCATGAAAGCGTCCACATACATTACCGTTCACTATAGAAACGGCACCCATGCTTTAAGCCGCTGCATGGACAGCGTCCTATTTAAGACTCTGACGCGACGTGAGTGCCCATTGGAATAGGCCTCACTCATCCCTCACGGACTTTCCCGTGGTACCATCATGTATGGAAAAACGTGACGAGACTCAGACGCGACGTGACACCCATTGGAATAGGTCTCACTAGTCCCTCGCAGGACTTCCCTGTGGTACCACCACGTATGGCAAAACGTGATGAACTAGTATGGTTGTGCGAGAAGGTATGTCTGACATAAAGTAATGTGCTGGGAGTTAGCAAAATAAACCATAAGTTAATTAAGCCACCTGAAAGAACCCAAAAATTCCCTCTAGGGCCTCTCGGTCTAGTTCATCCTTAACGGACCAACGCATTTTGTAAACACAACCAATCTTGGCAAGTTTTATTCCAAAAATCATGTGATTAAGGTTGTTAATTACGCTCTGGTGCATGCAATCGCTCTGATACCAGCTGTGACAACCCGCCCAGGAAAATACCGTACTATCGCCTAAGATCGATCCACTTTGGCCATTAAGCAATAGTAAAGTATCATCCTGTCGTTAGTTGCCGGGTTAACGCCCGGTAAATCACTTGGAAATCGAACAGAGGATCGACACATGCCTTAAAACTCACGCGAAGGCGAGTCCAGAGTACAACAGGAATTAACATAATTTATTACAAACCATTGTTCATGACATGGAGTAAAGGTTCAGAGTTTGAAAACAGCGGAAATAAAATGAACTAGCGCAACGGTAGACATCACGGGAGGCCATCCGTGATGTCATCACTTGTCGTCACCCATCCGGTCAATCACACCGCAACAACAATTTTAAAGCAAGGCTGAGTATACTAATACTCAGCAAGGCTTAACCGTCGGGTGATAACTACATCACCAAACTCTAGACATGAAAGGCTTTTGGCCGGTGGAGTTTCTTTTGCTGAACAGCTGCTAAGAGTAGGTCCTTACTTTCAATCTTTTAGCACAAGTTCTAGTTGATTACCATTTCTAAATGTGCCATCTAGTTCAATCAAGAATTGGACAAGCAATTAGTTCATACAACAATATTCCTCGAGTTCCATCATTATGGGATATCATGGCCAGTTGATTAAGCAGTCTCGGGTAATGGTGAGAGGCCGACAATCGATTGATTTAAACCTTGCAAGGTAGACCCAAGCACACGGTAGGCTGCCCCTGCAAGGACAACTTTCCCAGGCCGTTCCCGTCGATCTTCGGCTCGGGAGCGGAACCTACATTTCTTGGTACAAGGTTTACTAGATCGCTCCCACACGAACGTCCAGACTCACTCGGGTACCACACTGTTGCAAGCAGGGGGACACAAGTGCCCCAGGTTTAGTAGGGAAAGGTTCCCTTACCGCGTCAATCGGGTACTAGCCTTACCGGTCCCATTCCCGGCATATGTTTAGTACGTTCAAAAGCTTAGCCCACGAAAGCCACTGGACCGGAGCCTGATCCCATGCTCTTACCACATGAGCAATTCATTTATAAAGATCTTATGATTCCAACATAAGAACCTATTCTCGCGAGTGACGAACATCACTCGACTTCTACCGGTCCTATAGCATAGCAGCTATCGACCTAGCATACTAGTGATAGAGCATAGGTACCTAGGGATCATGCATCTAGGGTTTCAAATCAACTCCTGAAACGTAAATGCACAATCGTAGTAAACATAATTGCATAAATTTCAAAAACAGGGTTAATGATCCGGGGCTTGCCTTCGATGGCAAGGTTGGCCTTGGGCCCTTCTGGACTTGGTCCGAGGTCTTGCTCTACAACGACGTGGTGCACGTCTCCGTCGGCCCTCCCTCTGTCTCCTCCGTCTGGCACACGCGTACAGCTACCGCTCGGGAGATCTACACGAGGATGCAAATGCAAGATTTAATTGACGATTTCAATTTAATTAATCACAAACAATAAAGGACAACCACAGGGTGCATTAGTTGGACACATTCACCTAGATAAGAATACATTTAGCATACTCTTCCAAAAAGGAACAATATGCAATTCTTTATTAAACATTTGAATAAAGGTTCTTATTATACTTATCATTTCATGTGAAGGCTTCAATTCCTTTTACTTTCACAAGCAAGGGTATAAATAAAACTTTTATCCTTGAATTATTGCCTTATCAGCAATGAGAATTAATTATCTTTTAATTAGATTAGATAATACCTTCAAAAAGAAAAAGAATTAATTAGGGATTTTTCTCTATTTAATTTCTCTTTAATATTAAAAGGGCTTTTAAGCTTTTTATTAAGCGATTAAATTACTAAAAATTAACAGAGTGTTTCTTAAGCCTACTAGCACCTATACTGGTCCATTGGACCCACATGTAAGTGTTGGATGCTAGGAAATTAAATATTATGGAAAATAACAAAGGTTATCTAGTGATTCCATTTAAATGCACATAAATTAAGCCTCAAAATGATCCAAACTTTCTTGTGCATGCTCTCTGGTCCTAAACAAGCCTAAAGAACTAGCATGTTCACATGGAATCTCTACTGAACTTGGTTTATTGATTTACAAAGGAAAACATGCATAAATTAAGAATAATTATGTCTGTTAATCCAAAAATCATGATTAATTGACAAGATGTGCATTTTGGTATTATAAGACAGTGTGCACAAGTTGGGGGTCAAGAAAATAAATATATTTAACAAGAAAAATCATTTATGCAGATCTGCCAGAAATAGAAAAACATTTTTATAAAAATATTTACATAATAACGTTGTGTAATTTTTGGCATAGGAGCTAGTCATGACCTAACACACAACATATCCAAAAATTAGCTACAGAGGATCTATGGTTTTTGAGATAATGCAGATCTAGGGTTTTCACATTTGTATTTTTCATGCAAAAACTAACAGGAATTAGCTCAGGCCAGAATAACAAAAGTTGCAGTATAATTCACCCCGAATCCAACAAAATTGGCCTTGTAGTTTTCTGATTTTTCTGTGATTTTCTACGCAATTTACAAGAAACAGCAAAATCACTACACTATTGGAGTTGCACTTTTGCAAGAAAGACCCTGGGAAGATTTTTACTTTTGCAATGTCGACCCTGGGGCGCGGCAGCGTACTGTTCGCCGGAATTGGGCGAGCTCGCCGGCGCTCGCGGCCGGGGAAGGGGCGGGGGAGGGTCCTTGGGCTACGGGGGAGCGATTTGGGTGCTTGGACGGGGTGGAGGCGGCTCGGGCGGCGGGGTGCGCCGGCGGCTAGGGGCACCGGCCGCCGCGGCCGGCAATGCCGGCGAGGGGGAGGCCTCCGGCGGTGGCTAGGTGGCCGGCGAGCTACGGTGGCGCTAGAGGAGGGCGGCCGGGGACCTTGGGTGGCACCGGGATTAGCGGAGGAGGGTCGCTCCCGCGGCGAGCGGCCGGGCGGCCGTGCGGACGGCGTTGCGGTCACCTTGCGCGGGGGGGGGGGGGGCACAAGCAGCGCCTAGGCACCACTGCGGCGCCGGACAGCGGCTTTAAGGCCGGCGGTAGCTTGCCTTCGCCACGCAGGAGCCCACCATTAACTGCGGAGTACGGCGCGACGTGACCGGGGGGTGGAAAACCGCGCCGCAGCGCGTTCTGGCACGACGCGTGGCCCGCGCGGCCGCGGGTCGAGGCTCCACCTCGGGAACCGGCGTGGGGCGACGCCCGCACGGCCCGTGCTCGTACCCGGCGGTCGCGGGCCGCCTCGGCGTGCGTACGGTGCGGCCGGCGTGAGGCAGCGCGCGCGGCGCGCTCTGGAACGCGGCACGACGTCGCAGCGCGACACACCCAGCACAACACGGCTTGGCCCTCTTGAACTCAGATTTTCTCAAAATTTTGCAACTAAAGTGCACTGAGAAATGAATAGGAAAGTTGTAGATCTCACTACCCCCTACAACTTTCGTAAAGGCCGTCTAGTGTTTTGCCCAACGGATTTTGCAGGAACGTCGTGCCAACTTCGAATGTCGGCCTGTTCTGAAAAACAGGAGGTACTGGCGGTTGACCAAGTTTTTCACCAATTTCCACCCAAAATTTGAAATGCCAATCTACATGAAAGTTGTGTCCCTCAATGAGATGGACAACTTTCATAAAGGTAGATTTGGAAGTGTTTAGGTGAATTTTGGAGAACGCGGCAAAAGTTCCGGACGACATTCGCTGACGTCAACGGTTAAGCCGGTTTTGACCGTGTCTTTGACCACGGGTTGACCATGGGTGTGTGTAGGCTTGGTCAAGGGGTTCATTAGGGTTCATTGGCGAGGTTTTCGGGTGATGGCCCAGGTTGACCTAGGTTTGACCGGTGTTTGACCTGTTTGACTCGGCTGATCCGATCATTAGTGTTAATGACGTTAATTAGAAACCTGGGGCGTCACAATATCAATGACATAATATTTATTTAGTAATTCAGTTAGTTCTTACTTTTGGTCTAACATTGCAACATGGTGGGAGGAGGGCATGCTCGTAGTTCTCGCACATGAAGAACCTCATCCCGTAGCGGTACCCGAGAACGTTGCACTTGACAAGCTTACAGTTGTCACCGCAATAGCACATAGGAGTGTGGATCCCCTTTGGCACCTCAACCTTGTCCTTCCTACTGGTGAGCAACTCCAAATCCAACTCAGGACCCATTGAAGCCATTGAAAGCCTACAAAACTGATGAGAAATATGATATTTTATTACTTGATTCAGTTGAAATTATAGAACAAAACATAACCGGATATGATAAGAAATTCAACGGCAAGAATAAACAACAAGCAAATGGAAAGGTAGTTCAATTATTACAACAAGATAACATGCATAAGTTCAAATATTACAAGACCTTGCAAGATAAAATTGTTCAAATATTAGAAGATGACAACATGCACAAGTAGTTCAATTATTACAACACGGTACCACAAACAAGTACGGTCACTGCATTCCTTCATTGTAGCGACTGGAACGACGTCCATGTGCACTAGATGAAGGTGGTGTAGAAGTGGCAGTGGAAAAGTAAGATGCTTCGGTGCATTTCTTATAGGAGTGTCCAGGATTATTGCACTTGGAGCATATCTGCCCCTGAGGTCCAGCTTCTGCCTCATCCATGTTGTTCCTAATCCTCTTCTTCTTGTGTCGACCGACACCTTGACACATGGCTGGATCTGGATTTGGTATGTACAACGCATTGTCTTTGGGGTCTTGAGTGAAAGTTCCAAGATGCAGGTAACCCTCAGTAGTGTGGTTCCAAGTGTCTAGAATGGTTTGCTTCAGAAAGTATTTAGGCATGTAGCGGCCCTAATGCTGATTATTTGTTGCAAGGCATGCAACGATCACATGTGAGCAGGGGTAGTGTAGGAGCTGTGGCTTCTGGCAAGAGCATGAGCATGCATGATTTCCAATAACTGTTTTCTGTATTGTTATTTCACCATTAGCCTTTTGTGATTTGGATTGACAACTTATCTAATATTTCCACTGCACTTCATCGCCAGGCTCACGACATAGAGGTTCTGGGTAAGCTCTGTGACAGAGAGCAGCCTTCTGTTTTTTGGTCAAGTACTCAATCATACATGTTGAATACACCTTCTGAGGGTCCTGCATTGCTACATGTGCTGCATTAGCACGCTCAAGAAAGTACTTCATTGTGCGGTACAAGAAGAACTCAATGATACCAACAAGAGGTTGAGCTCTGGCACCACGCAAAATAGCGTTGTAGACCTCAGCAAAATTTGTTGTCATTATCCCATGCCTCACACCTCCCTTATCAAACAGGAGGGACCATTTCTCCTTAGGCTCATTCTGAATCCACTGGCTGAAGGTCTTCACAGCACGTCCCCTTCTCCTTCTGACATTTGGAGAATGTAGCCCAACATCCTCCAGAGAAACTGGCTCTTCCCCGGGTTTAGTAATTACAGGCTTCTTAGCTATCTCTTCTGATGCTTTCTTTGTCAGATCATCTAATTTTTGCCACAGGTCGAAGAATTTCTTCTCCTGATTGGTCGAACAGAGGCGCTTGAGCAATTTTGTAAGTTCTTTGTTCTTGTACTGGCTAGTCTGAACCACCTGCTATGCACATCTGGCCATTGTGCTGCTTTGTAACGCTCTTTACTACCTTCTTTGATGTCACTAATGGCCTGTAAAATACCTTTGTGTCTATCGTGTATCACACACACGTCTAACACATCTCCCACCACCATCTGCTTCAATCTCTCCAAACCAATACCAACTATCACCATTCTCTCCATCTGCAAAAGCAATTGCCAAAGGCAACAACTGATTGTTACCATCTGCAGCCACAACTGTAAGGATTGTGCCCTTGTATTTTCCTGTTAGAAATGTGCCATCTATGCAAATAATGGTCGACAGTGTTTGAATGCAGCAATAGCAGGACTCAATGCTAAGAATGCCCGCTGCAATACTTGCTTCCCTGGCCTTGATACATGATCATAAGCCTTGATATCATAATAACTACCAGGATTTAGCACCGCAATTGTGTTCAGCAATCTAGGCAGATTGTCATAGGATGCTTCATAAGTTCCCCACCTCATCTCCATTACCTTCTTCTTTGCCATGTATGCCTTACCATAACTTATGTGATACCTAAATTTCTCCTCAATTGCCAAAATAGTGGACTTAGGCTCAAAAGCAGGATTTTCCACAATTTTAGCAAGCATGTGGCTAGCCACAAAACCAGATGAAAAATTATGATGGCTTGCATCCATCTGCTCAAGTACACAAGTGTGATCCACAACAGATTTGATCTCCCAATAATTTTTCCACTTGCCCTTGGAAGCATACACTCGAAAAGGACAGGTGGGCTTCAGACAGTGTACATCATATATATGTGGAGAACTCTTCACTACCCTGAACTCTCTCTGCAGAGTAAGGGTGGACCACCTCTTCACTGCATCCTTCACCTCTACTGCACTCTTATACATGGCGCCAACAGAAACTGCATTTTCTCTATACTCCCAGGCCACATTCTCACCAGCATTGACAGATAGCTGTGAGAAATTGTAACTGTCCCAATCCCTTGGAACTAGCGGGTCATCCTCATCATCTGAGGAGTCCTCTTCCAATCCACGTTCATCCCCATTGGCCTCCATTTCAAACCGCCTGAGTAGTTCTTCATTAACTTCCCCCTCGTCAATTGCACCCTCAAAGTGTGTGTGACCATGTCCTTATTCTTCCTCACCATGTCCTTCTCCTTCTTCTTGTGGCTCAGTTGCAGGGCCATCTCCTGCTTGTACTTCAGCCTCACCCTGGTGAGCATCACTTACAGGCACTTGACTGTTAGACCCAGCCTTATGAACAACTTGGACAAACAGCATCACAGGCAAACCAAATCACATGCTGTTTTGATATAACTCCAATGTTTAGTGCCTTGAACTGGCATAAGCTCCCAACATAATGACTCACTTATATTGATTAGAGCCATAATGGACAAGTCATGTTGCTCTACATCTACATGAAATGCCCTTAAAAAAACTGGACAATGGACCTAAAACTTCTTGAGGCTGCTTTTTTAAGCACATGGTCAACAGAATTAAATTCTGACAAGTCAACTCCATGTTCACCATATCTAATCTGCCCATTACCGAAATACAACTTGACACTGAGATCATTTGGCATGTCTGACAGCATGAAAAAATAAAAGACTATTAACAATTGGATCTGCAACTACAAAATAAATCTACTAAGATCTACACTACAACTATAATTTTTCTAACCAGATCTACACTAAAACTATAATTTTACTAAACAGATCTACACTAAAAACGTAATTTTACTAAGCAGATCTACACTAGTACTATGTATTCATTAAGCAGATCTACACAAAACTATGTATTAACTACGCAGATCTACACTAAAACTGTATATCTACTAAGCACATATAACTAAAACTATTAAGTTTGAGAGTATTACCTCAAACGAGACGAAAAACCGGCAGAGCTTCGCATCTTCACCACCTCCTCCCTCACTCCGTTCTCCTCTTCCCCCCCTCTCTTTTCTTTTTTCGAATTATTATGACATTTTCGGCTGAATTTCGGTGTTATATAGGCGTGGGAACCCTAGCGCCGCAGCCCACGACGTTAGGGGGCCTGCTGCCGCCGTGGGCCGTGGCGCTAGGACCTGACGGCGAGGCCTAGGGCGTTAGGCCCCTAACGCCGCGGCTTACGGCGCTAGGTCTGGGCCACGTCAGGGCCCACTCCTGGCAGCACCTAGCGCCGCGGCTCATGGCGTTATGTCCCTGACGCCGTGGGCCACGACACCAGATGTATATTTTTGCTAAATTTTTGCCGGACCATATATTTTTGCAAAATCTTGATAAATTAAATATATAAAAAAATTCCATCATGTTGTACTGACTGTGAAAAGAGGTGAACGAGATGCCTCTCCCTGTCTCGCGGTTACATGTTAATAAAGGTCAAGAACCGCCCTTGGCATGGCTTGTACAAGAAGTAGTTTACATGAACTTGAGTTACAAGAAGATAACAAACTACCCTAGATTACATCAGGCATATATACTCTACACAACCGATGCAACAACATATCCTAACAAACCTCATCTTCCAACACTCCTCAATCTTAGCCACTCGAGAGGTTAAGATTGTCTCTGAAAATTCTAAGCTTTGTAGCTGATAAGGGCTTAGTAAAGCCATCTGCAACCTGATCTTCAATGCTGTCCAACAGTTTTTGTGCTACCCTCTCATGAACAAAATGAAAATTTATCTCGATGTGCTTCGTTCTTGCATGAAAGATGAGATTAGCTGAGAGATACGTAGCACCTAAATTATCACACCACAACCGAGCTTGGACAGGATGCGGGACCTTTAGCTCAATGAGCAACTTTTGTACCCTTAAGACTTCTGTTGTTAGCCAAAGACTTGTACTCCGCTTCTGTGCTTGACCTGGACACGGTTGCCTGCTTCCTTGCCGTCCAGGATAGTAAGTTGCTACCAAGATAGACTGCAAAACCTCCTGTGGATATCCTATCGTCCACACATCCAGCCCAATCCGCATCTGAGAAAGCACTAACCATCATAGACTTAGACCTCCTGATTCTTAGCCCAAGGCTTGCGGCACCACACACATACCGCATAAATTCTCTTCATTGCGCTCCAATGTGTTGTAGTGGGTGCATGCAAAAATTGACACACTTTGTTTACAGCAAAAGACAAATCAGGCCGTGTCATAGTTAGATATTGGAGCGCACCAACAATACTCCTATATCTATTTGAATCTTCTGGTCCGAGCCTTGTACCTGATCTGATACTCAACTTCTCTATGTTTGACATCAGTGTGCTTATTGATTTGCATTTGTCCATCCCTGTCCTGTTTAGCACATCAAGTGCATATACTTCTTGTGACATAATCAGCCCTTCCTTGTTGCGCTTCACTTCAATTCCTAGAAAACAATGCAAGTCACCCAAGTCTTTCAAGGCAAAATCCTGACGAAGATCACTGAGTAGTGCATTGACTGCTTCTTGTGATGAGCTGGCGACTATAATATCATCAACATACACTAAAACAAATATGGTATGCTTTCCTTTATTATAATAAAATAGAAATGTGTCTGCTTTAGAGGTAGTAAAACCAAGTGCTTGCAAGTTATCACATAACCTTTCATACCACGCACAGGGAGCTTGCTTCAAGCCATAGAGTGCCTTTTCCAACTTGCAGACATATCCTGGATGTGTATTATCAACATATCCTGGTGGCTGGTACATATAAACCTCTTCTTCAAGTACTCCGTGAAGGAAAGCATTTTGCACATCCAGCTGTCGAAGACACCAATCTTTAGATACTGCCAAAGACAAAATACGGCGTATGGTGGCAGCCTTGACAACAGGGCTAAAAGTGTCTTCATAGTCAATATCGTATCTATGCTTATAACCTTTGGCAACAAGGCGTGCTTTATACTTATCAACCGTACCATCTTCCTTTCTTTTAACTTTATAAACCCACTTGCACCCAATAATGTTTTTACCTTGAGGCTTTGGAACCAACTTCCAAGTTTGATTTCGAAGGAGAGCTTGATGCCCCAAATCCATTGCAGTAACCCATCTGGCATCAAGCTTGATCTACACTTGTTGGTTCTTCAGCAACATTAGCGCTCATGCCCAAATGAATAGTTCCATCTGAATAAATTTTTGGCTTTGAGATGCCCCTTTGGAGCCGTGTTACCGGCCCTTGCTGCATAGACGGTGCAGGCGAAGCAGCAGACAACGGCTCCACAGAAGATCTGGATGGCACCGCAGCGGATCCCGTAGGTACGGCAGTGCCCGGATCCTGATGTGCGGCCATAGGACTCGGGGCCGTGGGCGCTTCGCTTGATGACGTCGCAGAAGATCCCGCCCCGGCCGTGTCGGACGGCGCCGACGATCCTTCCTCCTGCGCCTCGCTGATTCCCGAGGTGGACACGCCGCCAGTTTCCGCCGCCACAGAAGGCGGAGCATCCTCGATGCTGGCGCTGTCTCTCGAGGAGAGACACATGAAATCATGCCCCATCCTTGCACGAATTTGACCCGAATTTTCTCCTGTATTCACCAAATCTCGAACAGATCTTTGTGAGTCATTAGTGGACAAAGGAGAACCATCACGATGACCTAGCACATGCAATTCCCCATGACTAGATGGCATGCTAGGAGGTGGATTTAGAAAAGAGTCCGGAAGGAGAGCTGTCTCACCTCGGAGCTGAGCCCCCGCATTCGGATGAAGGGAGGCAAAAGGAAAAAGATGCTCATCAAAAATCACATCCCTAGAGATGTATACACGACCCGTGGCATGTTCAAGGCATTTGTATCCTTTGTGTTGATGACTATACCCCAAGAAAACACATCTTTTTGAGAGAAACTCAAGTTTTCGATCATTATAAGGGCGCATGTTGGGCCAGCATGCACACCCAAAGGTCTTGAGGAAATTGTAGTCTGGGTGCCTCCCATATAGGCGAAAGAAGGGGGTTTCTTGATCAATGACTCTAGAAGGTAATCGGTTGATTAAGAAAACAACGGTGACAAAGGCTTCATCCCAAAATTTTAAGGGCATAGTAGCATGTGCAAGAAGGGTAAGTCCTAGCTCACTATGTGGTGGTGTTTTCGTTCCGTGGAACCGTTTTGCTGATGTGCATGAGGGCATGAGACATGGTGTGAAATCCCCATGTTTGTGAAGAATGTGCTCAAGGCACGATACTCTCCCCCCAATCCGTTTGAATAGACCGGATTTTTCGGTCAAATTAACGTTCAACAAGGGACTGGAAATTACGAAAAACTGAAAAGACTTCAGATTTTTGGCGAAGCAAATAAACCCACGTGAATTTACTATAATCATCGATGAAACTAACATAGTATTTATTTCGATTAACTAAATTAGGAGCAGGCTCCCATACATCGGAAAAAACAAGATCTAAAACCCCACTAGAAACACTAGTAGATTGTGGATATGGGAGTTGGTGACTTTTGCCTTGTTGGCAAGCATCACACGCACCTTCTTTATTTGAATCCTTGATGAAAGGAAGCTTGTGGAGGTTGAGCACACGCTGGACGACACTCGATGCAGGATGCCCTAACCGATGACGCCACAAGGAAGTAGAGGGCCTCACAGCTCCAAGAACTCTCTTATTCAATGTCTTCACGGGGTATAAGCCACTTTTACATGGCCCGGTGAGAAGGACTCTCCTCGTCTCCTGGTCCTTTACACAAAAGTGATCCGGATGAAATTCAAAGAAAACGTTATTGTCACTTGCAACACGATGGACAGAAAGGAGATCTTTATTTGCGGATGGAACATGAAGGATGTTATTTGGATGCAAATTTCTAGTAGGGGAATATAGAGTACCATGACCAACATATTGGATCTCCATACCTGATCCACTCGCCGTGTGGACTTGATCACCTCCTTGATACTTCTCACATGTGGTGAGCTTCTCTAGCTCACCCGTGATATGGTCGGTCGCACCGGTATCCATATACCAGTTTTGTGTCGACGCCATAGCCAGTCATGGCCGCAGACGCTTGCTTCTATGGCGGGCTATTGAAGTTGTTGTCATAGCGTTTGAAGCAGCGGGGAGTAGGATGACCCTCCTTCCCGTAGATCTGGCAGTACACGCCAGGTTGGAAGGAACTTCGCCCGCCACCGCCACGTCCGAAACCCCCACGGCCGCCACGGCTGCCGCCATTGCGACCGCCACCACCGCGACCACCATGAGGTGAGTTGCCGTTGTTGCGATGTCTCTTGGTCACTGAGTTCGCCGAGGACTGATTGCCCCCGTTCCGTAGCTCTAGGCGTTGCTCATGGATGACAAGCTGGGTGTACAACTCGGCCACGGAGATCGGCTCGACACGAGCCGCGACAGAAGATACCACTGGATCGTAATCAAGATCCAGCCTGGTCAGCTCGTAGCTAACCATCTCTTCATCTTCAAGGCACCGACCAGCCGCCGCCATCTCATCTGCTAATCTTTTCATCTTGGAAAAATATTCAGTAATGGTAGATGTACCTTTGGACACTGTTGCAAGCGCCATCCTGGTGCTGATAATCTTTGCACGGGATTGAGACATGAATAGTGCCTCAATGGCCGCCCAAGCCCCTCTTGCGGTGACCTCTGTGTTGACATGCCCAAGGATCTCTTTGGATAGATTGGTGTGGAGATAACTCAGGACCATTTGGTCCTTCGCTATCCACGTCGCGTATGCTGGGTTCGACACCGGTGGCTCGCTGTCGTCGTCTGGCTTCTTCTTGGGCAGAAACATCGCCGGGGGTGCGGTGTCCGCCTCAAGCCAGTCAGCGAGCTGAGCTCCCCTCAGCGCCAACAGAACCTGTGCCTTCCAGGATTGATGGTTGGTGCGGTTGAGCTTTTCCATCACCGGCTGGAAGGTGGTGAGGGAGACGGTAGCAGAGAGCTCCGAGGAAGATGCAGCGAAAGCCATGGAAGTTCTCGGTGGAGAAAAACGCTCTGATTACCATGTGAAAAGAGGTGAACGAGATGCCTCTCCGTGGCTCTCGATTATGTGTTAATAAAGGCCAAGAATCGCCCTTGGCATGGCTTGTACAAGGTAGTTTACATGTACTTGAGTTACAAGAAGATAACAAACTACCCTAGATTACATCAGGCGTATATACTCTACACAACCGGTGCAACACCGTATCCTAACAAACCTCATCTTCCAACACTGACATGGCACGCTAAGTTTAATTACTAGGTCGAAGCATGACTCTTGGTGCGTCAGCACGATTTTGTGCCATGTCAGCCCAAGCACGACTCTCGTAGTAGATGTATGTGTGCTTGTGTTTTATTAATGATGCTCATTCTGACTACACACTTTTAATCTCATATGTAGCAAAGAAAATTCTAAACTTAACAGAGAAAAACATTATTAGGTAGATATTTTACAATGAATGTTATGAGTGCCCATACGAGAATTTGACATTGTAAAGTTATAATAATTATTATCACGATTCCATGCTCGTAAGGTAGATTTTGTGGTTTTCAGCTATCACTACAAGAAATATGCCCACTAGTGACAAAATAGAATGTTTCTCGTTGTAAACCGCGATTAATGATGCCAGTTGTTACGGAAACGCTCCGTCATTAATGGAGCGTCACAAACCCTGATTAATGATGAGATCTTATTTCGTGGCGTCATGAGTTTAATGACACGTGCAAATCGTCAATTCAAAGCGTCATAACTTCATTCCTAAAGCTTTGCCATGCTGGACATAATCTGATGTGGCATCCGATGTGGCATACCAATTGTGACAAACCATATGCGTCATAAAACGAATTTGACTCATTTGTACCTAGGTTGATCCCAAAACTGTTCATGTAGGCTAGCATTGTTCATATAGCCCCCAGAAAATTTTCTTGGGCCCAATTGTAGCTTTTTTAGATGAAATATGACTAGGGTGGGCCCGTTTTTGTTGGGTCGAGTCCAACAGGTGTGCACATTGTTGCGGCCTTCTATGTCACATTAATTTGAAAAGAAATAACTTTTGGACCAATGAAAAGTGGGCTAAGCCCACTGAAGGACAACATAAAATTAACTAATCATGCATCAATATTAATAGATTTCACTTCAATTCTGATCCTTTTTCAAATAATTATGATCTGGATGGCAAAATAGTAATCAACACATATTTCTTTATACAATAAAGCAAACTGTTGTTTACTATCAAGCACGACCATAATGTTCATCACATATTAGAAACTATTACAAGATAACATTATCACATGGAACATTGATTAACAAAGCTAAATCCAGGTCATAATCACAAGAGAAAGTGGATAGTTGATCTAATGATCTTAACCTCTTCATCTTTTATTGCTAAGCAGTAGACAAAGGAGGTCCTCACTGTCTTCGGTTAGCTTCTGCAACCTCTTAATCTGAACCAACTGCATTTTTAGAGTTGATTCTGATTCTTCAGTCTTCTTCTTCAAGCTACATATCTTTTTCTGGTAAGCAACAAACCATTGCCGAAGTTGTACCTCATCCTGATTGGGAGCGTCAACTCGCTCTTCATCAACACTACTACATAAGGATTTGGTACCCATTCTTGAGTACTCGGCTGCCTCTATTTTAATTTGTTCGGGAAGAAGCATCATTGACTTGGTAGTTTCCATCTAGCAATAGTGGATCCCAAGTTAGATTAGGACCTTGTAATTGATTCGAACCAAGGAAACAAAGGTGTTAAGATTATTACCTTGGAGCAGGTCTAAACAAGAGCGACTTCAAATGTTGACCCTTTGGCCTACTAAAACAAGTACAAGAACAAGAGGTAAGGGTTGAGATCATTCGCAATCGGAAACATCATTTTGGGGTTATGCTCTAGAAACCGCAACTTTCACTTTAAATAGGGTAGCTTCTAAGTCCGTAGTTAAGACACCATATGAGATGTGGACTGGTAAGACTCCTAGTTTGTCTTTTTTTTTAAATTTGGGGTTGTGAGGTTTATGTGAAGAAACTTCAATAAGATAAATTAACACCTAAAACAGACAAGTGCATATTCGTGGGATATCCAAAGGAAACCTTGGGATATTATTTCTATAACCGGTCAGAAGGCAAAGTGTTTGTCTCCCACAACCGTGTTTTTTTAGAGAAAGAGGTTCTTAAAAGAAAAAAATGTAGACAGAAGGTGTATCTTGAAGAAGTTCAAGATGAGCCGCTTGAGAAAGATTTCACAAGTGATGCTAATGTAGCTGGATGAGTTGAGATGCCCATGGCAAGAGAAGCAACACCACAACCACGAAGGTCTGAAAGGGCACGTCGCGCAACTGATAAGCTCAATCTCATGATCACGGGAGAATGTGACATATTGTTGTTAGACACTGATGAACCTATGAAATATGCAAAAGCAATGATGGACCCAGATTCTGAGAAATGGCAAAGTGCCATGAGATCCGAAATAGATTCCATGGATGACAATCAAGTATGGAACTTGGTTGACCGGCCAAATAGTGTTAAACCCATAGAGTGCAAACGGATCTATAAGAAGAAGAGAGACATGGATGGAAATGTTCACATCCATAAAGCACGACTTGTTGCAAAAGTTTCCGACAAGTTCAAGGAGTTGACTACGACGAGACATTCTCATCTGTAGCGATGCTTAAATCTATTCGGATCATTCTAGCTTATAGCTGCATATTTGGATTATGAGATATGGTAGATGGATGTCAAAATAGCTTTCCTAAATGGAAATCTAACTAAGGATGTGTATATGACACAACCCGAGGGATTTGTTGATCCAACCAATGCTGGAAAGGTGTGCAAACTTCAAAAGTCTATTTATGGATTGAAGCAGCCATCTCGGAGTTGGAACCTTCACTTTGATGAAGTGGTCAAAGGGTTTAGCTTCATCAGAGTGAAGAAGAGCATTGTGTTTACAAGAAGGCAAGTGGGAGCTTTGTAGTATTTCTAATCTTGTATGTGGATCACATATTGCTGATTGGAAATGACATTCCTATGCTTGAGGCTGCTAAGACCTCATTAAAAAATAGTTTTTCGATGAAGGACTTAGGTGAGGCGGCTTACATTTTGGGCATCAAAATCTATAGCGATAGATCTAAAAGGCTTATAGGATTAAGCCAAGACGCTTACATTGATAAAGTGTTGAAAAGGTTCAACATGGAAGAGGTGAAGAAAGGGATCTTGCCTATATCACATGGCATACATCTTAGCAAGACTCAGTGTCCTTTGACAACTGATGAGCGGGAACACATGAGTAGAATACCGTATGCTTCGACCATCAGATCTATTATGTATGCAATGATATGTACACGTCCATATATTTCGCATCCACACAGTGTTACAAGCAGATACTAATTTGATCCAGCTGAGGGTCACTGGTCAGTGGTTAAAAATGTTTTAAGTACTTAAGAAGGACTAAAGGCATGTTCCTAGTCTATGGTGGTGAGAAGGAGCTCGTTGTAATGGGTTACACGATGCTAGTTTCCAAACTGACCAAGACGATTCAAAGTCGCAATCAGGATACGTATTTATGATAAATGGTGGTGCTGTGAGCTGGAAGAGTTCCAAGCAGGAGACAGTGGATTATTCTACAACAAAAGCCGAGTACATTGCGGCTTCGGAAGCTGCAAAGGAGGGTGTTTGGATAGCGAAGTTTCTTTCTAAACTTGATGTGTTTTCGAGTGTCTCTAGCCCATTGGATCTTTATTGTGACAAAAATAGGGCTATTGCGCAAGCAAAGGAGCCAAGGAACCACCAAAAGAATAAAATGTACTGCGGAACTTTCATCTGATACGAGAGATCGTTAGATGAGGTGATATCAAGATATACAAAGTACACACATATTTGAATGTTGTAGATCCTTTGACAAAACCCCATCAACAACCTAAGCATGAGGCGCACATGGGAGCTAGGGTATTAGATACATTCTAGATTAGCTCAAGTTCAAGTGGAAGAATGTTAGAAATATGCCTTATAGAGATGATTATATTTCATCGTATCCATGACACTTGGTTCTTTTATTGAATATACATGAAAGGCGACTTGTATTTGATTGGCAATTATGTGAATTGTTTGTGAAACTCTTTTACTTGTTTGGTTATTCAAAAGTTGTCCCTAGTATGATTTAATGACTAGCACATGTATTAGTTGATGACTATGTTTCACATGTCATGAACATGGATATGTTTAACTAATAATGTGGGCACATGTATGACATGGGGCAGGACTGACCCAATTTGAAACTTTGTTCGCTGTTTACACAATGTATACGCTATGTCCTTAGACTTGAGATTATCGCATGTACTCAAGATGTGAATTGACCTACTTAGGGGCTATCAACTGCTACTCCGTAATTGAGTAGTCATAAAGATGGCTTTCGGGTTTGTCAGGAAGCATGTTGCGAGGGATGGTTAATCAATATAGAATTTGCCCTTCTCTACTTGAGAGAGATCTCTGGGCCCCTGGAGTGATCAGATCAAGAAATGCATTACGAGTTAACCCCCTTTTGATGATCCGAATCACAATATCGAGAAAGAGAGGTCAGCTTGGAACTAGACCAAATATCGTGAGGCAAAGGGAATAGCATGTATGAAACGATGTGATGGTTTGTCTGATAAGATCTTTACGCATGCATAGGAGTTGACACACATGCATAGGCCGCTATCAACTATTGGTTGAGTAGAAGTACTCGAGTCAAGTTTGTGTATACGTGAACCTATAGGGTCACACACTTAAGAGGATGGAAGCCGAATGAGGATGAATATACTTGCATAGTTAACTCTAGTGCAAGTGGGAGACTGTTTGAAATATGCCCTAGAGCCAACTAGATTTGATTCAATAGTGGACTTAGATCGATTTGATCCATTATGGTGTAAAAGTTCTAATGGGCCACAAATGTTGTAAAGCCCATTAGCGTTGGGAGGGGTACACCATCTATTAGTCTCGTATTGCTAATGGACGATGGTGTGGTGGGTTTACTCCCAATAAATATGGACCACACCCCTCCTGAAAAGAGATGACTCTCAAGCAGCATCCGCACCGCCAACGCTCTCTCCTCGTCGCACTCGCGGACCTAGCATTCCGGCGTGCATTGCTTCCTTCTCCGTTCGTGTGGATACCTTGGAGGTGCTGCATCTGGAGCACTTGGATCAGACGAGCCACACGTGCCGGTTAAGAAGGACGCGAGCAACTGCACTACCTGCTACCCTCGACGTGTTTGTATACATCGAGACGGTTCCGCTACATCTGCGTGTCTAGTGGTAATCTCGTGATCTATAACAACAGTACTTCCTAGTTTATGGGGTAGAAAATTTTGTTTTGCGCTAGCGTAGCGACCCCGTACCCCTTCAAAAACATCACAGTAGACCATCTGTGATGCCATCACTCGACATCATCCACCCATTCCAGCTCCCAACCAGGTGGAATCTTTCTAGGCCAAACAACTTCACCTGAAAGCAACAATTATAGCAAGGCTGAATATACTCAATAAGACTTACCCGACAAAAGTTACCTCTAGACATGTAAGGCTTTTGGCTAGTGGGTTTGTTTTGCCAAAAAAAGCAACTAGGATCATGGATCCTTACTTTCAATATTTTAGCTCAGTTTCTAGTAAGTTAGTCATTGCTAAAATAAGCAACT
Organism: Cenchrus americanus; assembly: GCA_947561735.1. Lineage (NCBI taxonomy): Eukaryota > Viridiplantae > Streptophyta > Magnoliopsida > Poales > Poaceae > Cenchrus > Cenchrus americanus. Next base: position 123,804,231 of record OX387239.1, on the reverse strand, counting down.
AATGCAATCAAGATTTGTGCAATACAATTAATTCACGCAGAAGAATTCACATAGTTCCATCATTAAGGGATATCATGGCCAGTTGAATAAGCAGTCTCGGATAACGGTGAGAGGCTGACAATCGATTGATTACATTCCTCGCAAGATAGACCTAAACACACAGAGCGGTGCCCCAACAGAGCAGACACCGACCAAACGGTTCCCAAAAATTCTCGACTTGGGATAATAGCTTACAGTCCTGGGTACAAGGCTATCTGGTATGCTCCCACATAGTACATCCAGCCTCACACATGTACCTTCCTCCCGGTTGTGGGCCGGGCAGGAGACAGTTCAAGATTAGTAATAGTAAAATCTCGTACCGTCTCATTAAGGTACTAGGATTACAGGTCCCATTTCCGACAAGTGCTTATTACGTTCAAAAACTTAGCCCACAAAGCCACTGGACCGGAGCCCAAATCCCATGCTCTTATCACATGAGAAATGCATTTATAAAGATCTTATGATTCCACATAAGAACATAATCTCGCGAGTGACGAACATCACTCGACTTTTACCGGGTCCTTAGAGCATAGCATCTAACGACCTAGCATACTAGTAAAAGAACAAAGGCACCTAGGGATCATGCAACTAGGGTTTAATATCAACTCTTGAAACGTAAATGTGCAAGCATAACAACGATAGTTGCATAATTTGAATAAACAATAGGTTAATGATGAACCAGGGCTTACCTTCGTGGGCAAGGTTGGCCTTGGGCCCTTCTGGACTTTAGTTCAGGTCTTGACCTACAATGACGTAGTGGACATTAGTTTAGGTCTTGATCTTCGGCCTCGGTTTTGTGGCTCAACCGAGTAACCTAGTGGTTCTCTGGTGAACCACTGCAAACCCCGCAAACTCGATGTAGCCTCCGCCAATCGCCACTCATGACTCGGATCCCACGTAGTCCCGCCTCGACCTTGGTTTTTAGGATCAACCAAGAAACCGTCCACGATTTCGTCCCGCTGTTCTTGCCACCATGCAGCCTGCAGTTGACCCTGCTGGCCACCGGGTCCCTCGAACCAAGCCTACTTGTCTTCTCCACACCTGTGTCGGTGTTTAAACCTCTCGACCTCCATGGGAGGTACCCACAGCAAGGTAGAAGGTGGGGATCGCCATGATCTGGAACCCGAAGGTACGCGCGAGGACACAAGACACAAGATTTATACAGGTTCGGGTAGCCAGAGTAGCTACCCTACGTCCTGTTTAGAGTAGTATTGCGCCCTGCGCTTGGTGTTGTTCCCCGGAGGGATTGGGCTGTGCGGCTAGGTACCCGACCTTCCTTTATATAGTCCAGGGGGCGGGTGCCTAGTCGGTTACAAGGTAGGAGTCCTAGTAGGATTACATAGTACGAGTCGTACTAGGAATACATGGGAATCCTAGTAGGAGTACGTCTTCATCCTTCATTGCGGTACCCGGGGTGTATGCCCGACAAGCCCCCGAGCACGTTGTAGTCGAGAGTAGTAGTTCGAGTAGTCTTGAAGCCTCTGCGAGTAGTTCCTGAGCGTCCTCGAGTACTGCTTGGAGAAGCTTTCAATGGTACTTGAACTGCCACGAGGCTGGAAGGTGGTCCAACTCATCATTCTTGAAGTCGAGATTATATGGAAGTGCGATTGCAAAATCGCACTCCATATGGAGTAGCCCCCGAGCCTTAGGTTGAGTTGTAGACTCTGGCTGAGGGTCAATCTTGATTCTGCTTCCGTCTTGAAAAAATCAACTGATGGGTGTAGCCTAGTAGCCCCCGAGCCTTGGAACGATTGAAGAATCAATCCATGGGTCTTCAGTGTTTGCGGAAGTCATCATCCGAGTACACTTGTAGCGTTCAGCCCCCGAGCTCGTCGCCAGGTGAGCCGTAGGAGCCACGTCGAGTAGTTGTTGGTGCTGAGTCCCCGAGCTAGAGAGCTAGCAGAGACTGCTCGAGTTGTCATCGAGTAGTCATTTGGTGCGTAGCCCCCGAGTTTGGGAACTAGCCGCGCCGGTGGAGGTACGCGGAACGTACTGGAAGTCGTCGCCGAAGCTTGACCTGAAAGTAGAGATGCGTATATTATGTAGCATTGTTGTAGAAATTGAATCTACAAATGACAAATACAAATATGAATATAGATGTAAATGTCATGTGTCATGCTCTTGTTGTGGTCGTTAGGCGTCGAGTAGTTAGCCTGATGCGGTTTAGCGCCCAGTCTCTATGGTCGTTGTTTAGCCATAGCCGCTGGGGGCGTGGAGGCATGACAGGAGAGCTAGTTTAAGCGCCCGGTCTCTGAGGAGCCTATTTAGCCATAGCCGCTAGGGGCGTGGAGGCATGACATGAGAGCCTAGGCTTTGCGTGAATCAAGGCGTGTGCTACTATAGCGAGACCATTAAGAGGTAGACGAAGGTAGTCGGCGAGGCGATAAGAGAGAGCGCGTTTGCTCGTTGTTCCGCATGGCGGAGAGCAAGATTGCGCAGTGCTTCCTCAGGGTGTAGCCATTGTGCGCCTCCAGCACTCAGTACATGAAACGTCGTGGCAAGAGCCTCCTAATTTGGTGTACCAAGCCTGTGACAGTCAGTCAACATCCCCTAGAAATAATTGGCACAATGTAGCTCTGCTGGCAAGTAGCCGTTGAGAGGCGTACACGGAGTAGTCTTCGGCGTTGGTTCCTGTATGTGGAAAACAAGACAAAGAAAAAATGATTATTGAAATAAGTGACTTAGCTTAATTCGCGGACGAGTGTCGACGAAGCCGTGGCGGTCGGTGATGGAGCCGCGACGGTTGGAGCTGAAGTCGACTAGTCGGAGGTGGATCCGACTAGTTGTTGATGTCGCGGGAGCCGTCCTCGACTAGTTTTCTAGTTGAGACTAGTCGAGGTAAGTAGTCGAGGTAGTCGTACACCCAGAAGACGACGTCGCGGTGGCGTACGGCGTAGTCGATGTAGAGCCGCTGCGGCAGGGAGACGAGTACTCGCAGCGCACGGCGAGGCTGACGTAGAGCCTGTGCGGCCGGGTGACGAGTATTTGTGGCACGTGTACGCTTTCCGTGTGCACCAAGCAAATTGTTCTTGAGATTCTTTGGTAGCCTCAACTCTGCCACCGCAGGTCTTGAGCCTGAGACTTGGATACGTACTGGAATCCGCTTTGGACTCAACGCTTTCTTCGGACTTAGCACATGAGTCGACTCCTTGAGATTCCGTCGAGACGCCGCATTAGGATCGAATCCGTCGTGAGTTTCAATTGCGTTGAGCAGATTGAATGTTGACGCAAGGACGCGGCGAGTTGTGGACTTGCATGCTACCAATTCGTTACGTCTTCGCGTACGTTGATCTAGACGATGGATGTCCTTCGAATTCGCCAAATGATCATGTCGATGGCCCCACGGTGGGCGCGAGCTGTCGGTGTTTAAACCTCTCAACCTCCATGGTAGGTACCCGCAGCAAGGTAGAAGGTGGGGATCACCATGATCTGGAACCCGAAGGTACACGCGAGGAGACAAGACACAAGATTTATACAGGTTCGGGTAGCCAGAGTAGCTACCCTACGTCCTGTTAGAGTAGTATTGCGCTCTGCGCTTGGTGTTTTAGACCAGCAACCTACTAAGGGGAGTACCCAAAGTAGATGAATGTGGCCTCGCCGAGATCGGTAACTCGAAGGAAGAGACACGTGGCACACAATTTAGACAGGTTTGGGCCGCGAGGTGCGTAATACCCTACGTCCTGTATGCTGCGTAGCTCTGGATTGATTGGGTACGATTACAAGATGATGCAATCTTACGCCGTGAGATGAGATGATAGAGAGAGGGGTCCCTGCCTCGCCTTATATAGTCCGGGAGGCAGGGTTACAAGTCGGTTCAGGGAGAGAGTACTAGTCGAGTACGTCTAGGAGTCCTCTATACTGTGCGGGACATGTACAACTTCCTAACCGAGTACTTCTCCTCCGTAGTCCTTGTGCTTCACACCATCAGGTGCCGTGCAGCACAAGTCGGGTAGTCCCAGGGGCCCACCGAGTAGTCGGTCCTGGTACCCACCGAGGTAGTGGGTCTAGGGAGGTCCATACGACAAGCCCCCGAGTACTTTGTAGTCGAGAAGGATAGCTTCAAGTAGTCTTGACGGCCTGAACGAGTAGCCCTCAAGCGTCCCTGAGTACTACAAGTCAAAAGTCCTCAAGAGTAATCGAAGCATCCTGAGGCTGGAATGTACTCCAGCTGACATCTGAACAATCCTGAAGTCTTCTCGAGTAGTCCCAAGCGTCCTCGAGTTCCGCTCTTGAAGGTCTTCAACAATGCCCATGTTGTCTTGAAGCTGAAACTGATATGGAAGTGCGATTGCAAAATCTCACTCCATATGGAGTAGCCCCCGAGCCTTAGGTTGAGTTGTAAACTCTGGCTGAGGGTCCATCAGAAGTTTTGGCAAGAATATCCCGAAAAATCCGGAGAAAAAACCGAAGGACACGTGCCACGGAGCCCCTGAGCCTTGAGTCGAGTACTTCCTCTTGAATTGAAGGGTTATCTTGTAGAATGTGTCCTGAGATGCTCTTGAGTCTTGTCGCTACCCAGGAAGTCGAATAGAAGTAGTCGAGCCCCCGAGTTGAGGCGCGTCGACTAGTAGAAGTTGAAAGGTCACGCGCCGCCGCTGAGTCAGCCGAGCGCAGACTTATCCATCCGGCCGTTGCGGGGGCCGCGTTGACTTATAAATAGAAGCCAAAACCCTTAGGGTTTTTCACCCTACGCAGTTGCAGCCATTCCTAGCAGATCTAGCCAGGAATCACCACTGCTACGCACCGCCGCTATTGAGTAGAGCGTAGATCCAGGTGCGTCACCGTAGGAAGCCACCACTGTAGCCCCCGAGCGAATGCGCGTGAAGACACCGTGCACCTGGAGAATGAAGCCGTCACCGTAGAAAACCACGAAGGCCGCCGGCGGGAAGAACAGGGCCCGTGAAGAGGCCGCCGGATCTGCTGCAGGGACATCGCCACCGGCGTCTCCGCCGCGGCCAGATCCAAATCGCGAGTGGAAAAAGTCGAAGGCCAAGGCCGAAGACCTGCTGGCCCTTCTCAACAGTGGGTTCCTGCGGGAGAAGGAGGTGGACATGTGGAGAGCCGCGGCAGGGGATCCGTACCGCATGGAGAAGAACCCGGACGAGATCCCGATGTTCGCCCGGTTCGCGGAGCGCGGACTGTCCCTCCCGGCCAGCGACTTCTTCAAGGGGCTGCTGGGGTACTACGGCATCGAGTACCTCAGCCTCAAGCCCAACGGTATCTTCCACACCGTCGTCTTTGTTCATTTTTGCGAAGCCTTCTTGGGGATCAAGCCCCATTGGATCTTGTTCTGGAAGTTCTTCCGGGTGAAGCCTCAACCCAGCGCCAGTAATGGGAATCCAGATGAGGGAGGACGCGGCAGAGCAGTACCTCTCTGAGGACCATGTGTGGTTCGAGGACCGGTGGATGGTCGCTTCCTTGTGTGATGAGTAATTGACAACGTTGTGTGGACTGATTCTTGGCTAAGTATTGCAGGTGCAGGTTGCGGCTTGACTGGTGTTGGTGCAGGTGAAGAACAAGAGTGAAAGGTCATCGCGGGTGAGGCCTCCAGGTGTGGAGAAGACAAGTAGGCTTCGTTCGAGGGACCCGGTGGCCAGCGGGGTCAAGTGCGGGCCGCATGGTGGCATGAACAGCAAGATGAAGTCGTGGACGGTTTCTTGGTAGAGCCTCAAAACCAAGGTCGAGCCGGGACTACGTGGGAGCCGAGTCATGAGTGGAGATTGGCGGAGGCTACACCGAGTTCGCGGGGTTTCCGGTGGTTCACCAGAAAACCACTGGGTTCCTTGGTTGATCCACAAAGCCAAGATCGGAGAACCGAAGACGGTGCAGCAGCAGCTCCAGACCAGTCTGACCGGTGAGGAGCACCGGTCTGACCGGTGTGCGACGACGCAGTTCGGAGACTTCGAAGCGGAGGACACGCGTCGGGATCGCATGGCTTGCGTCGAGGCTACGCAGGGTGCGGTCGCTGGGCATCCGTCCGATGGTGAAGACATGAAGACTTCCAAATCCACCCTTGAGGGGCTTGTATCCCTAGTTGTTACAGAAGGGCATTTTAGACTTTCGGTTGCCTCCATATAACCCAAGAGGTGAGAGGATGGCAGCCAACTCTTGGAACCCTAGCTCATTTGTTTTCCTTTTTCCTTCCTATTTTCCTTTGGTTTTCCATAGGACTAGCAAGAGAGCTTCATGGAGAGATCTTGTTGAGAGGGATGGATGATCGGGCGGCTTGCTAGACCTTGTATGAACCTTTGTTTCATGAATAGATGATTCGGCGTGGTTCCTCAAGGTTTGGATGTGTTTTCCCCGGTTGTTCTTGGTGGTGATTTTCGGAGCCCTCTCTTGGTGATTTCTTTGGGTTGTTTTCTTGACCTTTCTCTTGGGGATTTGATGGGGGAAATTTGTGGGAACCCTTCGTGGTTCTTTGGGCTGTGATTCCCCTCCCAAATCCGCGAGTAAAGGTGCTCGATTTTAGGGTTTCTTGAGTTCTTGGGTTGGAAGTGCTCTTGGCGGGATTTCCTTGATTCCTCCTTTTTGGACGAGTTTTGGTGGGATTAAACTTGGCTATGGACTCCTCATGAGGTGTTCCTAATATCCCCAAAGTCTTGTTCAAGTCCTTGGAGCGATTCGGGAGATCGAGATTTGGATTTGGGGGAGTTGACCCGCGGGTGATGTTCATCCCGAGTTGCCCAGGCTACACCGGTCTGACCGGTGCTCTTGACTGGTCTGACCGATGCAACCCTCGGTGGGTTTTTGCTCGGGTGAACGTCTTGGTGTGTTCATTGTTGTCCCGTGTTGCTGCTGTTTCGAGTTTGGGTCAGTTTGGTGGTCGGTTGGCCTGTTTGGTGCCTTGGGAGCTTTCAGGCTGTGATCGGTCTGACCGGTGTGTCTCACCGGTCTGACCGGTGTAGAGCCACTTAGTGAAAGTTGCCCAGCAGGGACCGGTCTGACCGGTGGTGCTCACCGGTCTGACCGGTGTGGGTCTGTAGACTCGAGGTTTGGTGTTCTACTGCGATCTCGGGTCAGAAGGTTGTGTGTTGGTTCCTAGGTCCAGTGGCACTCCAGTGGCTACGTGGGCTTGGCCAACTTGGGTAGTGAGTCGGAGACGTGTGTTGGAAGCCGTGTTCATCTTGTAGGATTTTCCATCTCCTTCGAGAAGAATTTTTATCGGCTCCCATTTACTCCCCCCCTCTCTGGTTCGCCGTATCGGTCCTTCAAGTGGTATCAGAGCCGGTTCGGTCTTTGTTGACTCTAACCAGTCTAAGATCCAAGGATGGCGTACCAGGAACGGGGTTCGGGTCCTCCACACTTCGATGGCAAGAACTACCAGATGTGGAGTAAGCGGATGGGAGCGTTTCTCCGCGGAAAGGGTCAGATCCTTTGGGATGTCACGGTGGACACAGGCTATGTCCAGCCGATGGACTTCCTCGCTCCAGGATCGAGGGACAGATCGGTCGACTACTTGTTTCGTGCTTTGTCATAGCCTGAGTTCGATCGGGTGCACACCGAGCACTTGGCTTGTAGGATTTGGGTGGTGTTGAAGGAGGCTCATGTTGGGAATGCCCAGGTTCAGGCACGGATGTATGCGACCTACCGGAGAGAGTACGAGAACTTCACTCATCTCCCCGGTGAGTCCATCGATGCCTTGTTTCAGAGGTTCATGGTGGTTGTGAACAACATGAGGGCCAATGTGGACGTGCTCCCGTACGATGATCATGATAGAGCGGTCAAGCTCTTACACTCTTTGGATCGTACGATTTGGGGCGGAAAGTTCGAGGCCATTGTGGAGTCGGGAGAAGTATGACACTGCGACGGTGAACGAGCTGTTCTCGAAGCTCAAGTCGGCTGAGGTGGATAGGGGCATGACTGCCAAGCTCGAGGGACCGACTGATTCCCATAGTCTTGCCCTCGTTGGTGGTTCCAAAAGAAAGGCTAACTCTAACCCATCCACCAGGATGTTCTCTTTCTCCTCTTTGATGTCTATGCCAGATGAAGAGTTCGACGAGCTTGGAGAGGACGAGCTGGCGCTCCTGACGAGGCAGTTCGAGAGGCTGCACGAGAACCGCGTGAACATGAGGAGGAACACGAGAACATGCTTCCAGTGCGGCAAGCCGGGACACTTCGTTGCCGACTGCCCAGAGAAGGCCAAGAACAAGGACGGCTACAAGCACAAGCCGAGGATGGACGGTAAGTACCGTTCGAGGCGTGACCACAAGAGCAAGCACAAGAACAAGTACAAGGACGAGCGATGACCGAGGAAGAAGGAGAGCCGAGGCAAGGCCCGAGCGATGGTTGGAGCAAGCGACGTCGACTCCAGTTCCGCGTACTCCACCTTGAGCTCGAGCAGCAGTGAAGACGAAGGTGATCGTCGCAAGAACAAGAAGTCGTCCAAGAACCTGAGCGGGCTAAGCTGCTTCGCGAGAGACGGCTTCTGCACCATGGCGCTGAGCTCCCGGCGGCAAGAAGAGCACACGGAGCGACTCGGACTGCGAGTCCGACGACGAGGTGCGTGATGAACTTCCCTTCTTGCGCCAGGAGAATGAGAGGCTTGGCTCTTTGCTTGATAACCGTGATGACATGCTTAGAGAGGCCAAGAAAATGAGAAAAGACCTTAGTGCTTCACTCGAGGATGCTAGGACTAGAGTGGCTGAGCTAGAGACACAGGTGCTTGATAGCAAGCTTGAGATTGATTCCCTTAAGGCTAGCCCTGTTGTTTCGGATGAGGTTGATTGTGCTGATTGCTCCATCTTTCTTGCTGATCTTGCTTTGTTCAAGGAAAAGCATGCCTCCAAGTGTGAGGAACTAGATGTGCTTAGGGTTGAAGTGGCTGAGCTTAAGTCTAGACCTGCTTTGCTAGGTGCTTGCACTTTTTGCCCTGTTTTGCATGCTAAGATTGATGAGATGCATGCTTATACTAGTTCTCTTGAGGCTAAATTGAAGGAACCCATGCCTACATCATGCTCTACCTGTGAAATGCATGCTTTGAAAAATTTGAAACTTGCACACTATGTTGATCGTTTGCAGGATGAGAATAATGACTTGAGGAAGTTGATGGGTTGGTTGTCTGGTCATGAGCCTCAGTTGAGGATGATGATCGAGGTGTTTAAGAGGCAGGATGGTGAGGGACTTGGGGCAAACAAGGTTGGTGAGGGAAGTGGAGAGAATATCCCAGAGCCACCAAAAACCCACCACAAAAATGATTTCCCCCCAAAACCTAACCATCTTAGGAACCGACTAGACACAACCCCAGCTCCACCCGTGTTTCCTACACCCACAAATGATTTACAAAAGCCTATCAAGTTTGTGAGCACTTAGGGGAAAGTGTTCTTTGGGAAAGAAAGTGAGAAGGCTAGTGAGGGGAAACCGGTGGAGGAGATGAGTGGAGAGAAACCAAGTGAGCAGCCACATCCCAAGACTAAGCCTAAGCTTGTGAGGTTCCATTGTGGCTATTGTGGGAGACATGGCCATAAGGAGGAGTTTTGCTTCAAGAGGAAGCGTGAGGAGAGAATGGCAAAGGAGTGGGCTAACAAGGACAAGTACCACCTTTCCGATGGTGTACTTGAGCCTCGTGTGCAGATGCCCAGGGCCAAGGCGAATGAGAGGACAGTTTGGGCTTGGAGAGAGCGGAAGGCTGTTGGAGGTGCTGCTGCCCAGGTCACACCGGTCAGACCGGTGTGGGGCACCGGTCAGACCGGTGCAGGCCTGGACAGGCAGCGTTTTGGGTTTCGTGCTCATACAAGTGCGAGGGTTGTTTCTGGAGGTCGTGGTTCTGGTGGTTGGGCTGGAGAGTTTGCAGGTGGTCAGGTTGCTAGGCGTTCTCCCCCTCGAGTTCACTACGGGGATGGGAGGAGTCGTAGCTTTGAGAAGGAGAGGAGGGACGGTCCACGGGTTCTCTTTCGTGGTTTTGGTCCTCCTCCAGGCAGAGAGGGGTGGTTCCCTCAGGGTGGTTACCGTGGTGGTGTTCGTGGAGGTAGCTTTGGTAGGAGAGATGCTTTGGTTGGTGCTAACCCCACTTTCGAGCAAATGGCTCGGCACTGGTTTTACTCTTTTGGTACTAACCCCAGTGCTTAGTCGTTTGTTCGCTCACGTGCTCGTTTTTGAATTTCAGGTGGGAGACTTGAAGAACATTTGGTTGATTTCCTCCGGTTGCTCGAGGCATATGACCGGAGACAGGGGGTGGTTCTCAAGTCTCGTCCCAGTGGTGACAAAGAGGTACATCACCTTTGGGGACAATGGGCGTGTGTGTGTGCTTTCAGAAGGTGAGATCAAAGTGAGTGACAAGATCACTCTGAGGCGTGTTGCTCTTGTTCAATCGCTGGGGTACAATTTGCTTTCTGTGTCCCAGTTGTTGGATGAGGGCTTTGAGGTGTTGTTTCGGCCAGGTGGTTCTCGGATTTTGGACTCTCGAGGGGACATTGTCTGTATGGTCGTTCCCGAGGGTCAGGTGTTTCGTGCTGATTTTTCTCAGTCTTCGGGTGTGGAGCGTTGTTTCTTGGCTAGTTCTTCGAGTGAGTTGTGGAAGTGGCATAGGAAGTTGGGTCACTTGAGCTTTGACTTTTTGTCTCTCTTGAGTAAACTCAATTTGGCCCGAGGATTGCCACGGTTGAGGCTTGAGAAAGAGTTGGTTTGTGCGCCATGTAAGCATGCCAAGATGGTAGCCTCTTCTCACCCGCCTCTCACCGATGTGATGACTGAGCGTCCATACGAGCTGCTCCATATAGACCTTGTTGGCCCAGCTCGTGTGCGATCTGCGGGTGGGAAGTGGTATGTCCTTGTTGTGGTGGACGACTATTCTTGATATGCGTGGGTGTTCTTTCTTGAGAATAAGGGGGAGACGTTTGGCTTTGTTCGAGATCTAGTCTTGAGGTCGAGGAACGAGAGGCACAAAGATGCCATACGAGCTATCCGCAGTGATAATGGCTCGGAATTCAGAAACTCTCGTTTTGAAACCTTTTGCCATGACTTGGGTCTTGAGCACCAGTTTTCGAGTCTGTATACGCCTCCCCAGAATGGTGTTGTGGAAAGGAAGAACATGACCTTGTGCGAGATGGCTCGGACGATGCTTGATGAGCATAGGACTCCGAGGAGGTATTGGGCTGAGGCGGTGAATACCACGTGCTATGTGTCGAACAGGATATACCTCAGAGTGCACAAGAAGAAGACATGCTATGAGTTGATGCATGGTCGCACACCAAAGGTGAGTCACTTCCATGTCTTTGGTTGCAAGTGTTTCATTCGAAGAAAGGCGAGGAAGTTGGATAAGTTTGAGGCTAGGTCTGTCGATGGCATTTTCTTTGGTTATGCATCTCATTCTAGAGCATATCGTGTGCTCAATCTTGAAACTAACCAAATCGTGGAGACTTGCGAGGTAACCTTCGACGTGACAGAGCCACATAGTCAGCTTGTCTTTGAGTGTGCAGGTGATGATGAGCTTGGCGAGGAGATCTTTGAGGAGGAGGAGCATGAACATGGAGAGGATGAAGATGGCGGTGTGGTGCCCCCGGCTGAACATGTACCCACTACTTCGACTACGGTGATGGACGGACCCTCTACTACACCTACGACAACAAATCAAGAACGAGGAGAAGCTGATGTTGAGGGGGAGGTAGCATCGAGGCGAGAACCTCCCCGGCGAGTACAAGTGGATCACCCAGCTTCGAGGATCATCGACGACATAAATGAACACACTACATGGTCGAGGGTTCGGAACAACTCTCATTTCGCTCATGCTGCATTTGTTGCTACTTTTGAGCCCAAAGACATTGGACATGCACTATCTGATCACAATTGGGTTAATTCGATGCATGAGGAGTTGGAGAACTTTGAGAGGAATCAGGTGTGGGAGTTGGTTGACCCTCCCCCAGCGTGTAAGCCGATTGGTACAAAGTGGGTGTGGAAGAACAAAGAGGGAGAGAAGGGTGAGGTTGTGAGGAACAAGTCGAGACTTGTTGCTCAAGGGTTCAGTCAGAAGGAGGGGATCGACTACGAGGAGACTTTTGCTCCCGTAGCCCGTTTGGAGGCGATTAGGATCCTTCTAGCCTTTTCCGTGGCTAAAGGGTTCAAGTTTCACCAAATGGATGTGAAGAGTCCTTTTCTGAATGGTGTGTTGGAGGAAGAAGTGTATGTGATGCGGCCTTCGGGGTTTGAGAGCGAGAAGTACCCCCACCGGGTGTACAAGTTGAGGAAGGCGTTGTATGGGCTGTAGCAGGCGCCTAGAGCTTGGTATGGCAGGTTGAGGGGGTTCTTGTTTGAGAGAGGTTTTGAGATGGGGAAGGTCGATCAGACCTTGTTTTTGGGCGAGGCGAGGAGATATCCCGATTGTGCGGGTGTACGTGGATGATATTGTCTTTGATGGCTCATCTAACTCTCTTGTTGCAAGGTTTGCGGATGATATGAGCGAGGGAAATTGAGATGAGCATGATGGGCGAGTTGCGGTTCTTCCCGGGCTACAAATCAAGCAATCAAAGGAAGGAACATTTGTGCACCGGGCTAAGTACACCCGGGACATTGTGCGGAAGTTCAAGATGGAGGACTCCAAGGCTATGACGACGCCGATGAGTACGACTACAGCTCTTGATGCGGACGAGGAAGGTGAACACGTGGACCGGAAGGAGTACCGGAGCATGATCGGGTCACTCCTCTACTTGACGGCGACGAGGCCGGACATACAGTTCTCGGTGTGTCTGTGCGCTCGTTTTCAAGCGTCTCCGAGGACTTCGCATCGGCAAGCGGTGAAGAGAATTTTTAGGTACTTGCGTTACACTCCCGACTTCAGCCTTTGGTACTCCGCGTCCTCTTCTTTGGCGCTTCATGGCTTTTCAGACGCGGATTTTGCCGGGTGTCGGTTGGATAGGAAGTCCACTTCTGGGACTTGCCAGTTTTTGGGTTCTTCATTGGTGTCTTGGTCTTCCCGCAAGCAATCGAGTGTTGCTCAATCCACTACCGAAGCCGAGTATGTTGCCGCTGCTAGTTGTTGCTCTCAGTTCCTTTGGATTTCATACACCATGAGTGACTTTGGTGAGGAGTATACCCATGTCCCACTTCAATGTGATAGCACCAGTGCCATAAGCGTTGCAAAGAACCCAGTGCTCCATTCCAAAACCAAGCACATAGAAGTGAGGTACCATTTTCTGAGAGACAATGTAGAGAAAGGGAAGATAGCTTTGATCCATGTACCCACACATGACCAACTAGCCGATATTTTCACCAAACCCCTAGATCAAGCAACTTTCACTCGTTTGCGGGGGGAACTTGGTGTGTGTTTGATTTCTTAAGTTGGGTGTGTGGGAGCTCTTTTTGTAGCATATGTATAGCTTTCCTTTGTGCATTTCTTGCATTTTGCATGGCATATGTAACATGATGTATAGGCATCCTTGTATCTTAGATTGCATACATTTTGTATCATATGCATTGGTTAGGAAAAGATTCTCTCATATACATTGTTCACCATGGAATGAGATATATGCCTTTGTGAGCTTGTTTGGTATGCTATGGTTAGTTTGGCTTAGCTCTTGATGATCTTGATGAATAATCCATGGTTGATAGCTATGTTTTGAAAATGTCACATGTATGCTCTCTCATGTGTAAATGCCTTTATATGATCTTGACATGTTTTAGTGGCTTTGCTATGCTTACTTTGTGGTTGGATAGCTAGTTTATTGATCATATGGGGCCAAAGGCTCATTTGCCATCATGAATGTTTAGCCCTCTTGCTTCATCTTGTGGAGGAGCATAAGTTCCTTTTTGTCGCAAAGACATTTCATGTACCATTTATAAATCTAAAAATGAAATGGAAAATGCTTGGAAAATATGTTCCCATGTCATGTGTGCTGAATTTAATTTGCTTTGGGTGCTAAACCGTTGCATGATGCCTACCAATGAGAAGTCTCATACCTAGAAGTAGGCACATGGCTCGGTGGCTTTGACATGACATGAGGTGCTTGTGGGTGTTTGTGATGGTCTTATGATTAGAATGGCTGTCCTAGCATGAAGTTTGTGTGGCTTTGCCATTTTGATATGCTTTGATCATGTTTAGGACTTTGCTCATGAGAGGCAAGTTTTTCGCAAAATTGCCAAAATCCATCTTAGGTTCGTCCAATGGTTGTGAAACTTGGTGATCATGTAGTTAAGATCGATACAAAGCCGTAGAGTATCTAACTTGCTCATTTGGACATGTGTAGCATTCTTTGTGGAATTTTGTCTATTTGAGAAGCTCTAGGTTGAAATTTTTGCATTTTTGGCTTGATTCATGCATTGCCAACAAGGGGGAGAAGTTTGAGCTTGAAATGGCTTTCTGGACGAATTTAGAAGGTTTTCAGGTGGTTTCGAGCCATTTCTGGTCTCTGTTGTACACCGGTCTGACCGGTGTGAGTGCTGGTCCTGTGCACATCTTAGGCACCGGTCTGACCGGTGGTGATGACCGGTCTGACCGGTGTGAGCTGAAGTTGCTGCAGCTGCCCGGTTTTCAGCTGGTTTGCATGCATTTGGCCAGGGGGAGGTGGATTGGTTCAGGGGGAGCTTGCATGTGTGCAGGGGGAGCTCTTTGTGGTTGTTTGAGCTTTGTTTTCGGTGGTTTGCGCTCTTTGCTTGAGCTTTGTTTTGTCTCGGATGTGTCGAGCTGTTGCCCTTGCCTAAGGGGTGCGAGACTTGTCTTCTTCAAGTGATCTTGCTCTTTGCCTTTGTTCGGCTTTCGATCGCTTGTTGGAGTTTCTTTTTGTTCGTTTCTTTTCTTTATCTTTTCTCTCTTGTTACTTTCGTGTGGGTGTTGTCAATGCACTCATCAAGGGGGAAATTGAGGACCCTGTGTGGTTCGAGGACCGGTGGATGGTCGCTTCCTTGTGTGATGAGTAATTGACAACGTTGTGTGGACTGATTCTTGGCTAAGTATTAGAGGTGCAGGTTGCGGCATGACTGGTGTTGGTGCAGGTGAAGAACAAGCGCGAAAGGTCATCGCCGGTGAGGCCTCCAGGTGTGGAGAAGACAAGTAGGCTTCGTTCGAGGGACCCGGTGGCCAG
Source organism: Cenchrus americanus (assembly GCA_947561735.1). NCBI lineage: Eukaryota > Viridiplantae > Streptophyta > Magnoliopsida > Poales > Poaceae > Cenchrus > Cenchrus americanus. The sequence goes on along the minus strand of OX387239.1, from coordinate 123,789,181 downwards.
CGGGGTCAAGTGCGGGCCGCATGGTGGCATGAACAACAAGATGAAGTCGTGGACGGTTTCTTGGTAGAGCCTCAAAACTAAGGTCGAGCCGGGACTATGTGGGAGCCGAGTCATGAGTGGAGATTGGCGGAGGCTACACCGAGTTCGCGGGGTTTCCGGTGGTTCACCAGAAAACCACTGGGTTCCTTGGTTGATCCACAAAGCCAAGACCGGAGAACCGAAGACGGTCTTTGCGGCGGCTCCGGACCGGTCGAGACCGGTCCCCACCCGATCGGCCGGTCGGACCCACGGTCGGACCGGTTTGGCGGCTAGCTGCGGCTCCGTCTTCGGTTCTCGGTCTTGGCTTTGTGGATCAACCAAGGAACCCGGTGGTTTTACGGTGAACAACCGGAAACCCCGCGAACTCGGTGTAGCCTGCGCAATCTCCACTCATGACTCGGCTCCCACGTAGTCCCGGCTCGACCTTGGTTTTGAGGCTCAACCAAGAAACCGTCCACGACTTCATCTTGCTGTTCATGCCACCATGCGGCTCGCACTTGACACCACTGGCCACCGGGTCCCTCGAACAAAGCCTACTTGTCTTGTCCACACCTGGAGGCCTCACCGTCAATGACCTTTCGCGCTTGTTCTTCACCTGCACGAACACGAGTCAAGTTGCAACTTGCACGTGCAATACTTAGCCAAGAATCAGTCCACACAACGTTGTCAATCACTCATCACACAAGGAAGCGACCATCCACCGGTCCTCGAACCACACATGGTCCTCAGTACTCTGCAGGAAATCGACGGACCTGTCCTGGGAGGGGGATGAACCCGCTGTAGAGGTGGCGGAAGAAGAAGCCACGCCGCCTGCTGAGGAGTCCGCTCCCGCCCCTCAGGCAGAACCCGAGGCGCCGGCCGCTGAGGCTACGTTGCCTGAGGCCAGCGTCGTTGAAGGTGAGTACTCTCTCAGGTGCAATTAGCCCCGAAGAGTAGTCGTAGTCGCCAGGTTTGACTGATACACTTGTCTTATTGTCGACAGGTGCTGAGGACGAGGGAAGCGAGATCCCGTCGGCGGTGCCCGTTGAAGATGTGGCACCGGGGACTCAAGAGGCTGTCGGAGAAGCCCCCGAGCCGATGGAGGTGTCCGCCGGAGAAGCCGTCGCGGCGACTGGAGGAGAAGGCGATGATGTGCTGCTAGAACCCGCTCTGGAGGTGGTCCTCCGCTCGCCAGAAATCTAGGACGCAGAGCCAATCCGCTCGGCACCAATGTCCGAAGCCGCGACGAGTAGTCGTGGCGGGCTCGAGTTGTTGGCGGACGATCTGGTCGACCCGGTGACGGTGGCTCGGCACCTGGAGGCGGTGCACCAGGCCGAGCAATGGATGAAGGTGAGTAGTCGACACCCTTGAGTAGTCAATCCTTTAGTGTTGAGTACCCATTTCACATGTGTTGTCTGTGCAGGACGTCGCGGAGAGGTCCCACCAGAAGTCCGAGATGCTTCAAGGATACGGCGACGTGGTGCTCCGGGCCGAGACATTGGAGGAGCTACTCGTGAAGTCCCGGAAGCACGCCGCCGCCATGCAGTCAAAGCTGGACACCGCCTTCGCCAAGTACCACAACGACGTCCAAGAGATGCAGGCGAAGAGCGACGATCTGGAGCGGAAGATCAAGTCTCTCCGCAACAAGAACAAAGGTACGCCATTGTCTTGTTGAGTACTCATTGGAAGTACCTTGAAGTAGTTTGACCCGCTGTGCCTTGTTGATTGCAGAGCTTGAGACTCGAGTAGATCAGCTGAAGGCTTTGGAAACTGATCTGAAGAACCTCCTCTACCGGGAGCAGGAGGCCCACCAGGTACTGGAGTACGATTATAAGGAGCTTGCTTACGAGTGCGACAAGCACATGGAGCTCCGTAATGCATCAGATTGTGACCTCGTCAACTGCTACAAATCATTGCAGAAGCTGAACAAGGACTGCGAGAAGCTGCGGGACCAGCTCAAGGAGCTCGAGGAAGCCGCACTCCCCATCGCGAGGCTGCTGGTGCCTCACCCTGGCTGTCCGAAGATAGCACCGCTAGTGGACCAGTTGTAGGAAGCCCCCAGCCGCCTGGCGACCTACGTGAAGCACTTGGCGAAGTCGATCCCGAACCAGGTGCTGGCCTTCATGAAGTCGTACTTCCCAAAAGCTCCCGTAGATGTAGTCGCCGGCGGGCTAGCCGCCAACCGCACGCGACGAGCGATGCACGCGGAGGCTGGCCGGAGCGGGATGGCGCCTATTGCAGAACAAGTCGTTGAGAAACTCAATCTCCAGTAGTCCTGTAATAGTTAGCTCATAGCAGTGGTTGTACAAAAACAATTGTAATGAAATGGTTTAAGTATGAATGAAGAAAAACTTCCATGAATGAGTACTCGTTATCGCGATCTTTGAGTGCAGAGTCCCATCGTGGAGTTGTCGCGAGTAGTCGTACTCGCCAGTAGTCCCGTTGAGGGAGGAAGACAGTAAAGTAGTTGATGAATAATCAAACTATATTACTGAAGAAGTACACCTGGATGGCCAGGCCCGTTGTTACAGAGTAGTCGCCATGACCCAGAGGCCGCCTACGGCTAAGTAGTGCTAGGGCGTGTAGCTGCTTACAGTAGTAGATCCGTAAGTAGCCGTATAGGCTGGATCTAGGAGTACATGGTCTCTCAGTAGACCGCTGCTAGAGTCCTTTGTCGCTCATCGCAGCCCAGGATCTGTAGGTAGCCGTATAGGCTGGATTCTGGAGAGGAGTAGTCCGGAGACAGGTGCCTGGACCCGGAGGCCGCTTACAGCGATGGGGTCTTGATGTAGTCGTGTAGACATGAGCCCCCACGGTAGTCGTGTAGACTAGGCATAGAACCGACAAAGTTGGTCGACGTTCCACGAGTTGTTGACGTCTTCGCCTTCAAGTGTCTGGAGGCGGTAGGAGCCCGGTCCGGTCACCTTTGCAACTGTGAAAGGACCTTCCCAGGGCGAGCTGAGCTTGTGTAGTCCTTCCGTGTTCTGGATGCGATGGAGGATGAGATCACCAACGTTGAAGGAGCGTTCCTTGATGATGCGATCGTGGTAGCGTCGGATACCCTCCAGGTACCTTGCTGATTGGACGAGGGCGGCGCAGCGAGCTTCTTCAAGCCCGTCGATGTAAACTCGTCTGGTGTCTTCAGAGTGTTGACGGTGAAAATCCGTCAACCTAGCCATGAGTTTACCTTCGGTGTTGGCATGAGTTTTATACCTTATCCATTGGTACTAACCCCCGTGGTATAACAAGTTCACGTGTGCATGTCGTTTTTGGAGTTTAATGTTTATGCAGGGATTTAGTGTTGAATGCAAGACTTTCGGGATGAGTTCATCAAGCACCTCATGACAAGACCTTGAAGCCCTGAACAAGTCATGCAATGAAGCAAAATTAACTCCAAGAAGCCGGGGACTTGATCCGAGAAGACGACGGACTCCGGGGACACGACCGGAAAAGTGCTTGAATCTTGCAAGACAAGGAGTTGAGTCCAATTCGGAGAGAAACCGACGACATGGACCCGTATGCGAAGGGGGAAGCATCCGGGAAGCAAGGGAACCGACCTCGGGCAAAGGAGCCCGCGGGGGCGGGCCTAAATGGGCCCGGGCCGGCCGGCCCGATCCGGTCGGCCCCGAGCCCATTTAGGGCCCAAATTCGTCGTCCTTTGACCTAATTGCTTCTCGGGCTATAAATAGCCCCACGACCGAGAGCCACGCGAGAGGGGAAGTCGTATTCCGCCGCCGAGGAGCGAGAGAAGCTTGAGGGACACCAACTTGAAGATGAGGGTCGTGCTAGTTGTCTAGGGTTTCCCCGGCCGACGTGGGAACCTTGCATGGAAGACCACGTCGGAGCTCGGAGCGAGGATCAAGATCGAGGGAGGGCCCCGGTGGTGATCTTGTTCATGTAATCATTCATGGTGAAGTTTGTAAGTGAATCCGATTTCTAGCGATTAAGTGCCTTCTCGATGATTTTGATTTCTTCTTGGTTTTGCTTCTTCTACGATCTAGTCTATAGCTAGATTACATAGGGTGCTCTTGTAGCCGCGGTGGCTAGAGGTGCATACCGGACCGGCCAAGTGATTTCAACTTGTTCTATCGAACTCGCCCTAAGCTCCCCGCATGAATAGGGATACGTTGTGACAGAACGGGGGTCTCGAAAGGCGGATGTTTTCGGAGTCGGATGGGAAGGCCACGATTTAAAGATGCTTTTAATGAGATTCGCTTTACTATCTTCATCTATCTTGTTTGGAGCTACAACATAAGCATGATCTAGATTCTCTAGATTGGTTATCTCTTGCTTTCTCTTGCTACCTCTTTAGTAGATTAGATTAGATTCGTTTTCTTTATGAGTTAATAGATTAGATGCAACTTGTCTTCAATAGATAGCTTTACCTTGCTTTACTAGATTGAATCCTTGCGTTGCACATTGTTCCACGGATTCGATACCTTGGGTTCACCACTCGAGGGAAGAAGGGTCCCTTGACTACGACGGGAGACTTGTCCGCTTGCAAGTCACAAACGAACTTTGATACAACTATTAACCGTCAACAAGCCCCTTTTTTCGGCGCCGTTGCCGGGGAACAAGCAATCAAGATCGATCTAGTATCGCTTATCTTTCGAGTTTTTCTTTTGATTTTCTTTTGCATCTCTTATGTTTGATCATCCTCAAAAAAAAAAAAAGAGTCAATCTAATCTAGTTTTGATTAACCCTAATTTTTTTTTCTTTTCTATTTAGATTTTTGTTTTATTACTAACCCTAACCGGAGATGGTTGGCTACCTCTCCAAGAAACCCAAAACTTTTTTGTGGATGATCCGGGGAAAACTTTACGAGCAAAGGTGACGTGCAACACAAGCTCGAAGGACCATCAAAATCTCCAAGGGAATCACCACCTCCAAGTCAAGACGCCGGAAGGCCGTTCAAGATCAACGAGGATGGAGAAGATGGAGATGGAGAAAGAAGCTCAACACCTAAAGGCTGCCAAGGCAAGATCCACATGCGGGGTGTTCATCGTGATGAAGATGTTAGAGACGCAAGTGGGACAACTTGCCGGACAACCGATTGGTGACAAAGAAGAATATCCGAGACAACTCCAAGGTCCCAAGACGGCGAAGGCTACTCAAGCTCATTCGGGAGAGATGAAGGATCACACTAGAGACCATGAAGATCACGACCGAAGGACGGGGAGTTCGAGATGCCGAGCCACAAGGAAGATGTTGCATCCGTCAAGACCAAAGGACAAAGCCAGCCTGTGAAGACCAAAAAAATTGACTAAGCCAAAGTGGGTACCCAAGATTGCAACGCCCACAAAGAGCGTTGATCCGGAGTAATCAAGTGAAGAAGTCTAGCCATGGACTATAAACGAAGCGCTAGGCGGGAGGCAACCCGTTTCGTCTAGTCAAGAATAAGCTACGGGAGGACAACCCGATTCCGGGTTTTTCAAGTCTTTTTAAATTTAATTCAGTTCTGAATTTTACTACGCAAAACCTTAGACTTAGAATGGTTGAACAATATTAGAGACATAATTCTTGGTTGAACATGTTGCTTGATCATAAACCCTTTACATGAACCATCCTATGTGATTGTTTGCTTCTTTTTCGAGAAACCACAACCAAAAAAAAAAAATTTCAGAACCAAACTCAACCTTTCATCCTCTTTATGATGTTGTGGTTGACTTGTTTTTCATGCTAAAAACACACGAGTAGAGCCACGACTTGTATCTAGATGTTGTTTAAATTTCAGCATGTGGTAGGACTCGCGTGAACCTAGAAACTTGATTTTTGGTTGGTTCAAAAATCCATATCCTTGGTTTCTCTAAGATTAGAATTTTTCTAAGCCTCACTTAATTTTATTTCATTCAAAATCTCTCTCATCTAATCAAAATTAGGACCTAAACCTATGCCCCCGTGATCAAGCCGGGAAAAGCTTGCTCTCAACCAATGAAGGCAAACTATACCGGTGAGACCGAAATCGACGTAATAAAAAAATATTTTCGACTTGCATTTGTTTTTAATGGTTTAAAAACTTCTCTAAAATTATGTTCGAGCACTTGCATGGCTCTGAAAAATATTTTTAAATTTCGAAATTAGAGGAGTGCTTAACCTTAAACACACCTTAATGGAGGCAGTCCAGTAATCATGCATGCACCATTGGATTCCCTTTCATCAACTTTCACCAATTCCACACGCAAAGGACAAGCATGGTGGGCAGCAAGCATCAACTTTTTAGGAATTTCATGGTGGCATGTGAAGCAAGTGGAGCTAGGGAGCATGGACATGACCCAAAACATGAAGCATCAAGTGGAAGGACCAATAGTGGATGAGAGCGTTTGGGCGGTGCAACTCGTGGAGCACGCGGGCGGGGAAAGTTGCGAGAGGTGAAATGATCGTGCCGGAAGAAAGACGAGACGGGGAGGAGCACCGAGGCCGGCCTCACGTACATAAGGAGCCCCCCGGCTCCCGTTTTTGCGAGCAAGCTTCCCTCTCCTTCCTTTGTTTGTGTGTTCAAGTTTGTGTGCTCAAAACCTCCGTAGACATAGCCAACCTTCCCAAGCTTGATAGCTCAAAAAAAATCCACATCCTTAATCCACTCAAAGTCCAGACTCCAAAATAATATTTGTGTACCTTGTTGCTGGGTGAAAACCCCGGATATATATTTGTGAGGGAGAGTGCTGCAATCAAGGAAGAAAACTACAAGTCTTTTCACCAAAGAAGAAGGGATCATCGTCGTTTAAGCCATCAACCTCTTCGAGGAGGCACTCGGTTTCCGAGTTTCCTCGGAGTATGGAGGAGGACACGGCACCGCCGAGGAGGAATCACACTCTTCTCCTTGGTGGCATGAGGGCCACACAAAACTCGTTTATTAGGTTTTCCAAACTTCAATAACGTATGGAGGAGCCGCTCGTCCAACCTCGCCGCTTGACACGATCATCCGCTCCACCTCCATGTGCTCCGCGGTATTCCGAGGGGTATGTCATCATGACGGAGGAGGAGAAGAAGCTCGCTCGCCTTAAGTAGAGGCTTGTAGAGAACGTCGACATCGACGACCAAGCTCTCCACATATTGGGTTTCACACGGGACACCGGTGCAATTCTCTAGCGGAGTGTCGGCAAACACCCACAAGAAATTCGCCTAGGAAATTTTCATGACCATGGCGCATAACCTTGATGAAGGAGTGCTGAGTCTCTCATTCCGTTGGAGGGAGCCCACAAGAGGAGAAGAAGGAAGACACCGTCGGAAGGGTAACCTTGATCAGTGATGCTATTTCTAGCACTTTGATGGGGTAATCTCCTTTCATCCATGGGTTGCAGTCGATCTTGAGATGTAATCACACTTTGTTGGATTATCTATCTATCATCTTGTGCTGAAAATACTTTAATGCTTAAGGCTAGCAACCATGCCGTAAAGGGAGTAAGGGCTCCACTTGCTTCCTTGGACCCATTCAACACAATCCCCGATAGATCGATTGGTTTTCATGTTCGAAACGATTGCATGTCTAGTATCGTAGACCCATGGGCGAGTGTCTCCTATTTTCAAAAGGGAGCTCGAAACAAGTATGTGCATGAAGGCACATGGGAAGGTTTTTGGAGTATGATCACGGGAAGAGACCATCAACGAAGAAATACTATCCCAGGAACCCCATCATCCAAGTGTGTCACTTTTGTGCAAGTGGATTTTTGGGGAGAATAAGAGAGACATAGATAACCAACACGGAGTTGAATTGGATTTACTCGCAGCCAATCAACCCTACTCACCTATGATCAACCGGTGGTGTTGTGGCAACATCGGATTCGGGAGATCGGGTTGTTACCTCTCCATGTTGACTATCTCTTTAAAACCGGGTATTACAAGGAACCCAAATCATCTCCTACCCGGGACTTCCCTAGGAATATATGAAGAAAGGAAAATATAAGAGTGAAGATGAGAGAGGAGGCTTCAAAGTGGCCAAAGTAAATTTGCCCCTATCGGATGGAAGATTCAGACTTTTCTTAAGGGGAAGAAGATCGGTTAGAGGAAGGACTTCTTGTGCCGGCGAAGAAAAAAATAATAAAAGAAAAGAATTATAGGAGAAGGATCTTCTATGGCCCAAGAAGGAGGTGCACAACAAAATTATGTTCCACCATTCGGAGAAATTCCGGCATCGCCAAATCACTACGGTGGTGTACCAATGCAAGCATGGGGGAGTGGTGCAGCCATACCCCCACCATTTTTTGCGGTGCCCAACGTAGCCTTTGCGGAGCCATATGCACACCTTCCTCAACCACAACAAAATGTGGCCACCATTGGAGGATACGCTGCAAGGATCATGCAAATTATTGCAGCCATCCAAACCAATGCAAACCAAATGGGTGAAGGAAATGCAAACGTCGCTTATGTGCTTGGACACCTTCACCTAGCACCGTCGGACAATTCATAGGAGGAGTGGTGCATTCCTATTGCAAGTAAGGGTACAACAACCAAGACTTTTAATATCAACCACCGGCGGAAGATTAGAGAGAGGAGGAGCTTTAGTTATCTTTCCTTTACCCCCTTTTCTTTAATTTTCAGCTCGTTTGCACCTATGTTTGCGTAGTATTTTCAGTTTTGCTTTAATTTTCAGTTTTTAGTTTAATTTTCAGCATGTGTCTTAGTTTTTATTTTCATCATGAATAATGTCACCACCAAGTTCTTACCTTTGGTAAAGTTACAAAGTTTGTGCCATGATGATATATGATTATAATTGCCGCTTTGTTTATCTTTGTAATTGATTTATGCATGTTTGAACTAGTGCTCTCTTAAAAATACAGATCTGAAATTATTTAAATACTAGCTTAATCTTCAGCGGAGGTTATGATTAAAATAAAGACCCATAGTGTTTTATGTGCTCTCAAGTTATGAATTGATTGAAGATGTCTTTTATGCTCAAAAATATTGCTAACCTTGTCACAAATATCACTTGTGTGTTGCTCAACCTATCCAAAGCCTTTTATATATTTGAGTGCATAAACCTTAGTGTACAAGATTTATTTTTGAGTGAGTTATTGCAGGCCATGATTTCTCTGGCCCGAGACTAAGAAGCTGGTCATTCCGTTTTTGCGTATCTATCTTTTTGCTAGCCTTTGATCCGTGCATTGTGTATCCCCACATCGGTGATCCCACAAACTTCGCCGGATATCCACCCTTAAACCAAATATCATCTTTTTGTGATTACCTCCTTGACCACAACCTATCATTGAGAATGGATCATCAATTCAAGGAAGATCGCAAGACGGTGCCAACGTTGAAGATTTCAAGTATCTCTCCAAGGAAAAATATCTCCGGTACCTACCTTATTTTTCGCCTCTTTGCTCGAGGACGAGCAACGTCTAAGCATGGGGGAGGAGGTAGGTACGGTGCAGTTTTAGAGTTCAAAAGGGAGTATTTTAAAAAAATATATATAATGATGAAAGAAAAAAATTCGGCGATGTACGTGACTTCCAAGGTGAAGAAAGAAAAAAAAAACATATATATATATATAAGAAAGAAAGAAAGAAAGAAAGAAAGAAAAGAATGAGAAATATGAGAAAGAGAAAAAAAAAATATATATGAGCGTAAAGTGAACTCCCTAGGTTCTCTAAGAGTGCATTCAAGGCTTCAAGTTAAAAAGATCCATTCTCATTTTCCAACCATGTGCAATCCGATAACGAGGACTTCTTTTGTGCCTCGGGATCACTCTTTGCCATTTGCACATGTCCACTCATCTAAAGTGTGTGTATTTTTCTCTTTCCCCTCCTTGATTTAACATTATTTTCCAATGACCTTTTTGACGAGTCTCGGTAAGACCATGAGAAGCTTGTCTTGTTTTGACAACACCTCATTTATAAAATCTTGTTAGGACTAAACTTTCCCAAAGCTCCATATAAAGCCTACCACATATATATGAGAGGGAAAGGAGTAGAATATATAGGCTTGAGAGACAAGCGAGATGAGAGTTCATGAGCAATGCATGAGATGATTTAAATTTGTGAATTTGGTTTAGCTTTTCTTTATCTCGTTCTTTATTTCAAAAATTCGAGATCTATTTAAAACTTTGTGAGCATGTTAATACTTGTGGGATAAGCTTAATAAGAATCTACCCTCCGTAGAGGTGAAGGCTAGTACATTATGGAACTTTAACGAATTAAACTTTTGAGAGCATTATGTTTTTTTTCATGTATGATCAAGTGCAAGGTTTAAACATTGTTTGGCAATGATGATATCCATCGAAGGCTTACTCGAGGACGAGCAAGGTTTAAGCATGGGGGAGATGTTGACGGTGAAAATCCGTCAACCTAGCCATGAGTTTACCTTCGGTGTTGGCATGAGTTTTATACCTTATCCATTGGTACTAACCCCCGTGGTATAACAAGTTCACGTGTGCATGTCGTTTTTGGAGTTTAATGTTTATGCAGGGATTTAGTGTTGAATGCAAGACTTTCGGGATGAGTTCATCAAGCACCTCATGACAAGACCTTGAAGCCCTGAACAAGTCATGCAATGAAGCAAAATTAACTCCAAGAAGCGGGGACTTGATCCGAGAAGACGACGGACTCCGGGGACCGACCGGAAAAGTGCTTGAATCTTGCAAGACAAGGAGTTGAGTCCAATTCGGAGAGAAACCGACGACATGGACCCGTATGCGAAGGGGGAAGCATCCGGGAAGCAAGGGAACCGACCTCGGGCAAAGGAGCCGCGCGGGGCTGGGCCTAAATGGGCCCGGGCCGGCCGGCCCGGTCCGGTCGGCCCGAGGCCCATTTAGGGCCCAAATTCGTCGTCCTTTGACCTAATTGCTTCTCGGGCTATAAATAGCCCCACGACCGAGAGCCACGCGAGAGGGGAAGTCGTATTCCGCCGCCGAGGAGCGAGAGAAGCTTGAGGGACACCAACTTGAAGATGAGGGTCGTGCTAGTTGTCTAGGGTTTCCCCGGCCGACGTGGGAACCTTGCATGGAAGACCACGTCGGAGCTCCGGAGCGAGGATCAAGATCGAGGGAGGGCCCGGTGGTGATCTTGTTCATGTAATCATTCATGGTGAAGTTTGTAAGTGAATCCGATTTCTAGCGATTAAGTGCCTTCTCGATGATTTTGATTTCTTCTTGGTTTTGCTTCTTCTACGATCTAGTCTATAGCTAGATTACATAGGGTGCTCTTGTAGCCGCGGTGGCTAGAGGTGCATACGGACCGGCCAAGTGATTTCAACTTGTTCTATCGAACTCGCCCTAAGCTCCCCGCATGAATAGGGATACGTTGTGACAGAACGGGGGTCTCGAAAGGCGGATGTTTTCGGAGTCGGATGGGAAGGCCACGATTTAAAGATGCTTTTAATGAGATTCGCTTTACTATCTTCATCTATCTTGTTTGGAGCTACAACATAAGCATGATCTAGATTCTCTAGATTGGTTATCTCTTGCTTTCTCTTGCTACCTCTTTAGTAGATTAGATTAGATTCGTTTTCTTTATGAGTTAATAGATTAGATGCAACTTGTCTTCAATAGATAGCTTTACCTTGCTTTACTAGATTGAATCCTTGCGTTGCACATTGTTCCACGGATTCGATACCTTGGGTTCACCACTCGAGGGAAGAAGGGTCCCTTGACTACGACGGGAGACTTGTCCGCTTGCAAGTCACAAACGAACTTTGATACAACTATTAACCGTCAACACAGAGACACCTTCGTCGTAGTGCTCCACTGCTGGTGAGTCCCACGTGACATCAGCAGGGAGAATTGCTTCGGAGCCGTAGACCAGGAAGTATGGAGATTGCCCCGTTGGCTTGGAGGGCTGAGTACGTAGCCCCCAGAGTGCATTGGGTAGTTCCTTGATCCACTTGCCTCCTTTAGAGTTAGCAACATCATGTAGCCACTTCTTGAGAGCGTCGAGCACCATCCCGTTGGCGCGCTCGACTTGTCCGTTGGCCCGAGGATGGGTGACTGAGACATATCGAACGTCAATCCCGCTGTTCTCGCAGTACTCCCAGAACTGGTGGTTGTTGAAGTTGGAGCCCAGGTCTGTCATGATGCGATGGGGTAGTCCGTAGCGATGCACGAGTTCATCCAGGAAGTCGAGTACTCTGTCAGCCTTGGGGCATGTGACCGGCTTGACCTCGATCCACTTGGTGAACTTGTCGATGGCCACCAGTACTCTCTTGAATCCACCTGGCGCAGTTGGTAGTGGCCCAATCATGTCGAGCCCCCAGCAGGCGAAAGACCAGGTTCACGGTATGGTGACTAGCTTGTAGGTTGGGACGTGTTGCTGCTTGGCGAAGTATTGGCACCCTTGGCACCTCCTGGCGAGTTCTTCGGCGTCGCCCAGAGCGGTGGGCCAATAGAAAGATCGTCGGAAGGCCTTGCTGACCAGCGTGCGAGAGGACGCGTGGTTGCCCCAGACGCCTTTGTGGATCTCCTCTAAGATGTCCTTGCCTTCTTGTCTGGGGATGCACTTCATGAGTACTCCGGAAGATGCGCCCCGCCTGTAGAGCTTGTCTCCGACGAGGACGTAGGACTTGGCGCGGCGGTTGAGCTGCTCCACCAAGTTCTTGTCCGAGGGAACCTTCTGCTCGCTGAGGTAGTCGATGAAGGGCTGCCTCCAATCCACGTCGATCATCATGACCTCCTGACCAGCCAGGGGATGCGCTGGGACAGTGGTCTGTGGCGCCGGCTCCGGGATGGATGGCGCGTGAAGCTCGTGGACGAAGATGCCCGCTGGTACTTGAGCACGAGTAGAACCAAGCTTCGACAGTACGTCCGCTGCAACGTTGTTGTCGCGGACGACGTGGTGGAACTCGAGACCATAGAACTTGTTCTCGAGCTTGCGGACTTCTAGGCAGTAGACGTCCATGTTCTCCTTGTTGCAGTCCTAGGACTTGTTGACTTGGTTGATGACCACTGCGGAGTCGCCGTAGACTAGTTGCCGCTTGATGCCAGTGAAGCCGCGAGGCGGAGCCCGTGTAGCAGAGCTTCGTACTCGGCTTCGTTGTTTGAGACCTTCCAGAAGATCTGCAGGACATACTTGAGTTGTTCGCCCGTTGGGGAGATCAAGAGTACTCCCGCACCTCCGCCCTCGAGGTTGAGTGAGCCGTCGAAGTACATCACCCAATGCTCTGGGCGCTTGGTTGGAGTAGGTAGCTGATTCTCCCATTATTCCGCCATGAAGTCGACTAGTGCCTGCGACTTGATGGCTGTGCGTGGCTTGAAGTCGATGTTGAGGGTGCCGAGTTCGACTGCCCACTTGGAGATTCTTCCAGTAGCATCTTGGTTCCGCAGGATTCCGCCGAGCGGGTAGTCGGTGACGACGGAGATCGAGTACTCCTGGAAGTAGTGTCGTAGCTTCCGCGAGGTGATGAGCACTTGCGTACGAAGCTTCGTACATGTGCCGGTAGCGTGTCTTGGATTCGACGAGACCTCGCCGACGAAGTAGGCGGTCGGCCTGGACTGGGTAGGCGTGGCCGTCTTCCTGCCGCTCGACGATGATGGCAGTACTGACCACGTGAGTAGTCGCAGCGAGGTGGAGCAGTAGCTGCTCGCCTTTGTGAGGAGCCGTGAGGACTGGTGGCTTCGATAGGAAGTCCTTGAGCTGGGCAAGGGCTTGTTTCGCCTCTGGAGTCCACACGAACTTCTCTTGGTGCTTGAGTAGTTTGAAGAAGGGGAGCCCCCGTTCTCCAAGCTTCGAGATAAATCTATTCAGGGCCGCCATGCACCCGGCCAGCTTCTGGACGTCTTTGATGCACGCGGGAGCTTTCATGCTGGTGATGGCGGAGAACTTCTCGGGATTGGCTTCGATGCCGCGGTGGCTGATGATGAAGCCGAGTAGTTTGCCCGAAGGCATGCCGAAGACTCACTTGTTCGGGTTGAGCTTCCAGTGGTACTCGCGCAGGGATGCGAAAGTCTCTTCAAGATCGTCGATGAGGGTGCTGGAGTTTCTGGTCTTGACGACCACGTCATCCACGTAGGCTTCGACGTTCTTGTTGAGTTGCCTCTTGAAGCAGGCCTGGATAGCTCGTTGGTATGTAGCGCCGGCGTTCTTCAACCCGAATGACATGGTCGTGTAGCAGTACGCGCCAAACGGGGTGATGAACGCGGTCTTCTCCTGGTCTTCTTCCTTGATCGCAATCTGGTGGTACCCGGAGTAGCAGTCGAGGAAGCAGAGCAGGTCGCAGCCCGTCGTGGAGTCGATGACTTGGTCAATCCGCGGCAACCCGAAGGGGTCCTTGGGGCAGTGCTTGTTGAGGTCGGTGTAGTCGGCGCACATGCTCCACTCGTTCGAGTTCTTCTTGCGGACGAGGACGGGGTTGGCGAGCCACTCGGGATGGAAGACTTCTTTGATGAAGCCAGCCACGAGTAGTTTGGCAAGTTCCTTCTTGATGGCGTTCCGTCTGTTGTCGGCGAAGCGGCGAAGGTATTGTCGCTTCGGGGTAGCTTTAGGATCGACGTTGAGGGAATGCTCGATCAAGTCCCTGGGCACCCCTGGCATGTCCGCTGGCTTCCACGTGAAGATGTCGCGGTTAGCCTAGAGGAGGTTGATGAGCGCGTCTTCCTATTTGGGGTCGAGACCCACCCTGATGGTGGTGGTCTTGCTGCTGTCGCCTGTCCTGAGGTCAATTGTTTTGACCAGAACCTCCTCAGGTGGCTGAGGCTTGTTATCTTTGTCTGACTTCTTTGGGATGTCGAGTTCACTTGGGGAAAGCTTCTTCGACGCAGCGTAGATCTCCATCATTGCATTGGGTACTTGATTTGTGGAGGCAATCTCCACAGCTTCCGTGTCGCAGTCGTGCGAGATCTTCAAGTCCCCTTGCAGTGAGAGTACACCTACTGAACTCGGCATCCTGAGTACCTAGTAGGTGTAGTGGGGTACCGCCATGAACTTGGCGATAGCCGGTCTGCCGAGGATGGCATGGTAGGACGTCTCGAAGTCCGCGACTTCGAACTTGACGTACTCGGTACGGTAGTTGTCTCGAGATTTCCCAAAGGTATCTGGCTGGACCACTGAGCCCAGTGGGATAGTCGCGTTCCCGGGGACGATGCCGTAGAAGGGCGAGGTGCTCTTGGTGAGCATGTGGGTGATGTCGAGCTTCATCTTCTTCAAGGTCTTGGTGAAAAGGACGTTGAGCCCGCTTCCACCGTCGATGAGGACCTTGTTGAGCCTGGAGCCCGCGACCACCGGCTTCAGGACCAGAGGGAACCACCCTGGTTCGGAGAAGCTGGTCCACTGATCCGCGCGGGAGAAGGTAATGGGTACCTCCGACCACATGAGAGGGGTCGGAACCGCTGGTTCAATACTCATGACTTCTCGACAGGTAGCCTTTTGTTCCCGTCTGCTGGGTAGTCCACCGAAGAGGACGTTGACCGTCTTGTTAGGTTCCTGAAAGTCGCCGTTGCCGTCGTCGTGCTTCTTTTTGCCTTTCTTGTCATGAGGGTGCGGTGGCTCTGGAGTACTCTTGAGTGCTCGCCTGAGTTGGTAGCACTGCTCGGTGGTGTGGTTGCCGTCCAGATGCCACGGGCACTTCTCTTTCAGCAAGTCTTTGAAGCTGCCAGAGGTCTTCTTCGAGTTCTCTGGCTTGTGCTTGCGGTTGGGACCCGAGTAGTTGTTGTTGTTGCGACCGCCTTGGTTCCCGTTGTTGCTGCTGCCACTGCCTGTGTTCTGTTTACTCTTGCCACGGATGGCATCGTACTTGGCGTTGGCTTTGTCTTCTTCATCCACCCAGGACGTGATCATATCCTTTAGATGGGGGATGGACTTGGGGCGGCGTCGACTGAAGTCTTCGAAGGTGCGACGGTGGTAGAGGCCGTCTTGGAAGAGGTCGATGACCTCCTTGTCGGTGATGTCAACTACGGTGGCGCGCTTGTCGAAGAAGCGGCGCATGTACTTGCAGAGGGTCTCGCCTTGTTCCTGCTTCACCATAGCTAGATCCATGCGAGTACCCGATCGGTCCATGGCGCCTGCGAAGTTGCTGGTGAACTGCCCCTTCAGCTGGTCCCACTTGTCGATCGAGTGCTTGTCTAGTGACTCGAGCCATGTGAGCGGGGCTTGGTCCAGGCAGAAGGGGAAATAGAGGCACTTGGTGTCATTGTTGCTGCCAGCGTTCTCGATGGAGAGGGCGTAGATCCTGAGCCACTGGATGGGATCCAGCTTCGCGTCGTACTTGGTGATTCCTAGAGGAGTAAGTTGCGAAGCCGAAGAGAGAAGGCGGGGAAGCCGTCGTTGTCGCCTACGGTGGCGGACTTCTTCCGCCGTAGTTCTTCAATCTTCTGGCGGGCATCATAGACGCCTTGTGAGGCTTCGGAGGCGTGGCTGTTCGCGTGGCCTCGGCCGCCGCGATCGCCTCCGCCACCAGCCCTCCTATTGGCGCCATGGTTGGAGCTTCTGCCGTCGCTGCCTCCGCCGCCAGGGTCGCGGTGGGGGATGATCTCACGACCACCGGCAGCAGCTGCGGCGCTGTTGCCAGCTTGTGAGGGTCCGTCGGCGTTTGCACGAGTACTGTTGGGCTGAGCCGGCAGCTCAGCTCGAGTACGGTTACGGCCGAGGTCTGCGCTGCGACTTGTAGCTTCGTTGTCGCGGTTCCTAGCGGGAAGAGGCTGGTTGACCCTGTTGTCGACTCGCATGAAGTAAGCATCTTCTGCGAGCTTGGCGATGACTTCTCCAGTGTGTATCCCCTGAGCTTGGAGTGCGATCGCTATGATCGACATGAGGCATTGCTCGGGGGTGGTGTGTACCCTGCTCTCGACTTGTTTGAGGGCTTCTGCAAGGTTGCGGATGGGAAGATTGTCTCGGAGACGCCTGTGCCGTTCGTTCCGCTTTCTGTTTCGCTCACGTCGAGTGTCCCTGTTGGCGTCGGTCTCATCCGCGGGTGCGTCAGCAGACAACTCATCTACGGAGATGTCCTCAAGGTATCGGTCGTCTGCCGTCCCTGAGGGTCCTGGCGTGTCGCCGGCAGCCATGAAGACTTGGCGGTCGGGGTTGCCAAGACTGGAGTCGGAGCTCGCCACCTCAGTTGGAGTGTACTCTGCTCGAGCGAGTGGTGTTCCCTCCTGGAAGGGAAGCGAGTCGAGGTAGGCGACGTAGTGTGAGTCCCTGCTTATCAGGTCGGCGGGCTTGCGATCTGGCCAGTAGACGAATCTCCCGGCGGGTGTGGACGTTATAACTAGCCCGGAAGCCGGCCCTGATAAGGGTTGCTCAGTGGAGTTGTCCTCGGACTCGGGATCCTCAGGGTCCGACCCGAAGTTGAACTCGTACGCGGAGTCCGAGTAGAAGCCGGAGAGGGGGTTGGAGTCCGAGGCGTGGCCGGGGGTGGCGTCGGAGTCCGAGTTGTACTCGGGTACGGGCTCCTTGCCGACCCGGCGTGTAGAGGGAGCCTCCGTGCGGGCCCTGCTGAGGTTGTGGGGACCACGCATGGAGCGCTCGCAGGGTGGGGAAGCCACATGCGATGGTTGAGTAGCCGGCTCACATGCGATAACCCACGGGGACGTCGAGTTCAAGTTGGAAGCGGATCCGAGCTCGAAGTCGGCGTGTTGGTCGAAAAGCGAAATTTCGCCGAACTTGCCGGCGAGTTCGTCCGTGACTACTTCGGGAAGCGTCACGAAGCCGGTCTTCGGGTTGGGCGGCATGGTGAGGCGGTGTTGGAAAGACTCAGTGCCGTCAGCAGTGCAGACTCAGGCACCGAAGACGAAGGTGTCGCCGCGGTTGAAGGCGACGGTCAGCTTGATGTAGACAGGAGCCATCGAGTTTGCCATGTGATCTCGGGCGAGATCCCCTACCTAGCGCGCCAGCTGACGGTGTTTTAGACCGGCAACCTACTAAGGGGAGTACCCGAAGTAGATGAATGTGGCCTCGCCGAGATCGGTAACTCGAAGGAAGAGACACGTGGCACACAATTTAGACAGGTTCGGGCCACGAGGTGCGCAATACCCTACGTCCTGTATGCTGCGTAGCTCTGGATTGATTGGGTACGATTACAAGATGATGCAATCTTACACCGTGAGATGAGATGATAGAGAGAGGGGTCCCTGCCTCGCCTTATATAGTCCGAGAGGCAGGGTTACAAGTCGGTTCAGGGAGAGAGTACTAGTCGAGTACGTTTAGGAGTCCTCTATACAGTGCGGGACATGTACAGCTTCCTAACTGAGTACTTCTCTTCCGTAGTCCTTGTGCTTCACGCCACAGGTGCCGTGCAGCGCAAGTCGGGTAGTCCCAGGGGCCCACCGAGTAGTCGGTCCTAGTACCCACCGAGGTAGTGGGCCCAGGGAAGTCCATACGACAGAGGCCTCACCGGCGACGACCTTACGTGCTTGATCTTCACCTGCACCAACACCAGTCAAGCCACAACCTGCACCTGCAATACTTAGCTAAGAGTCAGTCCACACAACGTTGTCAATCACTCATCACACCAGGAAGAGACCATCCACTAGTCCTCGAACCACACATGGTCCTCAATATCCCCCTTGATGAGTGCATTGACAACACACAAGATTTGGTAACCAGAGAGAAAAGAAAAAGAAAAGAAACTAATAAAAAGAACCTCAACAAGCGATCAAAACCCAAAGAAAGGCAAAGAACAAGATCACTTGAAGAAGACAGTCTCGAACCCCCTAGGCAAGGGCAACAGCTCGACACATCCGAGACAAAACCATGCTCAAGCAAAGAGTGCAAACCACCAATCCAAAGCTAGAACAACACAAAGAGCTCCCCCAACACATATGCAAGCTCCCCCTGAGCCAAAGCACACCCCCCTGAACCAAAGCAGCAATGCAGCACGGGAATGCAACAAAGAGCAAAAAACAACTCACTTTGCCCAAGGCGGTTAGACCGCCTTCACCAGGCGGTTAGACCGCCTATCAAACATCTGACCGCCTGGGGGCGGTTAGACTGCCCCATGTGACCGGCCCTGCACCAAATTGCTCAAAATTTGCCCGAACCAATTGGAACACCTTCCAAATGCTCCTAGGTGCCCAAATCATGCACAAACTTCTCCCCTTGTTGACAATGCATGAATCAAGGCAAAATGTGCAACATATAGCTTCACAAATATAAAAAATTCATCACAAGGTGCTACACATTTCCAAATGAGCAAGTTAGATACTCTACAGGTTTGTAATGACCTCAACTACATGATCACCAAGTTTCACAACCATTGGACAAGGCTAAAAAGGATTTGAGCAATTTTGCGAAAATTTACCCTCTCATGAGCAAAGTCCTAGATATGAGCAAAACATGTCAAAATAGCAAAGCTACACAAACTTCATGCTAGGACAACCATTCTAATCATAAGACCATCACAAACACCCGCAAGCACCTCATGTCGTGTCAAAGCCACCGAGCCATGTGCCTACTTCCATATATGAGACTTCTCATTGGTAGGCATCATGCAACGGTTTAGCACCCAAAACAAATTTAAATTAAGCACACATGACATGGGAGCACATTTTCCAAGCATTTTACATTTCATTTTCAGATTCATAATTGGTACATGAAATGTCTTTGCGACAAAAAGGAACTTATTCCCCTCCACTAGATAAAGCAAGAGGGCTAAACATTCATGATGGCAAATGAGCCTTTGGCCCCATATTTTCAAAAAAGCTATCCAACCACAAATTAAGCATAACCAAGCCACTAAAACATGTCAAGATCATATAAAGGCATTTACACATAAGAGAGCATATATGTGATATTTTTCATATAAAGGCATCAACCATGGATTATAAACCAATATCATCAAGAGCTAAGCCAAACTAACCATTTCATACCAAACTAGCTCACACGATCATATATAGCACATCATGGTGGACAATGTATATAGGAGAAGCTTTTCCTAACAAATGCATATGATACAAAATGCATGCAACCTAAGATACAAAGATGCCTATACATCATGATACATATGCCATGCCAAATGCAAGAAATGCATAAAAGAAAGCTATACATATTCTACAAAGGAGCTCCCACACGCCAACTCAAGAAATCAAACAAACACCAAGCTCCCCCTGCAAACGAGTGAAAGTTGCTTGATCTAGGGGTTTGGTGAAAATATCGGCTAGTTGGTCATTTGTGGGTATATTGATCAAGGTTATCTTCCCTTTCTCTACATTGTCTCTCAGAAAATGGTATCTCACTTCTATGTGCTTGGTTTTGGAATGGAGCACTGGGTTCTTTGCAACGCTTATGGCACTAGTGCTATCACATTGAAGTGGGACATGGGTATGCTCCTCACAAAAGTCACTCATGGTGTATGTGATCCAAAGGAGCTGAGAGCAACAACTAGCTGCGGCAACATACTCTGCCTCGGTAGTGGATTGAGCAACACTCGACTGTTTGCGGGAAGACCAAGACACCAAAGAAGATCCCAAAAACTGACAAGTCCCAGAAGTGGACTTCCTATCGAACCAATACTCGACAAATCCGCGTCTGAAAAACCATGAAGCGCCAAAAAAGAAGACGCGGAGTACCAAAGACCGAAGTCGGGAGTGTGATGCAAGTACCTAAAAATTCGATTCACCACGTGCCGATGCGAAGGCCTCGGAGATGCTTGAAAACGAGCGCACAGGCATACCGAGAACTGGATGTCCGGCCTCGTCGCCGTCAAGTAGAGGAGTGACGCGATCATGCTCCAGTACTCCTTCTGGTCCACGTGTTCACCTTCCTCATCCGCATCAAGAACTGTAGTCGTACTCATAGGTGTCACCATGGCCTTGGAATCCTCCATGTTGAACTTCCACACAATGTCCTTGGTGTACTTAGCTTGGTGCACAAATGTTCCTTCCTTTGATTGCTTGATTTGTAGCCCGAGGAAGAACTGCAACTCACCCATCATGCTCATCTCAAATTCCCTGCTCATATCCTCTACAAACCTTGCAACAAGAGAGTTAGACGAGCCACCAAAGACAATATCATCCACGTACACCTGCACAATCAGCATATCTCTGCCCTGACTGAGTAAAAACAAGGTCTGATCGACCTTTCCCATCTCAAACCCTCGTTCAAACAGGAACCCCCTCAACCTACCATACCAAGCTCTAGGCGCCTGCTTCAACCCATACAACGCCTTCCTCAACTTGTACACTCGGTGGGGATACTTCTCACTCTCCAACCCCGGTAGTTGCCTCACATACACTTCTTCTTCCAACACACCATTCAAGAAGGCACTCTTCACATCCATTTTGTGGAACCTGAACCCTTTAGCCACCGAAAAGGCTAGAAGGATCCTAATGCCTCCAAATGGGCTACGGGTGCAAAGGTCTCCTCGTAGTCAATCCCCTCCTTCTGACTGAACCCCTGAGCAACAAGCCTTGACTTGCTCCTCACCACTTTACCTTTCTCTCCCTCTTTGTTTTTCCACAACCATTTTGTCCCAATCGTCTTACACCCTGGGGGAGGGTCAACCAATTCCCAAACCTGATTTCTTTCAAAGTTCTCCAACTCATCATGCATCGAATTAACCCAATTATGATCAGATAGTGCGTGTCCAATGTATTTGGGCTCAAAAGTGGCAACAAATGCAGCATGAGCAAAATTAGAATTGTTCCGAACCCTCGACCGTGTAGTACGTTCATTCATGTCACCGATGATCCTTGAAGCTGGGTGATCCACTTGTACTCACCGGGGAGGTTCTCGCCTTGATGCTACCTCCACCTCAACAGCAGCTTCTCCTTGATCTTGGTTTGTTATCGTAGGTGTGGGAGAGGGGTCGTTCATCATCGTAGTCAAAGTAGTTGGTACATGCTCAGCCACAGGAACCACACCGCCATCTTCATCGTCTCCATGTTCATGCTCCTTCTAAAAGATCTCCTCGCCATGTTCATCATCACCTGCACACTCAAAGACAAGCTGACTATATGGCTGTGTCTCGTCGATGGTTACCTCGCAAGTCTCCATGATTTGGTTAGTTTCAAGATTGAGCACACGATATGCTCTAGAGTGAGATGCATAACCAAAGAAAATACCATCGACCAACCTAGCCTCAAACTTGTCCAACTTCTTTCCTTTCTTCAGAATAAAGCACTTGCAACCAAAGACATGAAAGTGACTCACCTTGGGTGTGCGACTGTGCATCAACTCGTAGCAGGTTTTTTCTTATGCACTCGGAGGTAGATCCTATTCAAAACATAGCACACGATATTCACCGACTCAACCTAGAACCTTCTCGGAGTCATATGCTCATCAAGCATCGTCTGAGCCATCTCACACAAGGTTCTGTTTTTTCCTTTCCACAACACCATACTGGGAGGCGTACACGAACTCGAAAACTGGTGTTCAAGACCAAAGTCATGGCAAAAGGTTTCAAAATGAGAGTTTTTGAATTCTGAGCCATTGTCACTGCGAATTGCTCGTATGGCATTTCCGTGCCTCTCGTTTCTCAACCTCAAGACAAGATCTCGAAGAAAACCAAATGTCTCCTGAAGAAAGAACACCCACGCATACCGAGAGTAATCGTCTACCACAACAAGGACATACCACTTCCTACCTGCTGATCGCACACGAGCTAGGCCAACAAGGTCCATATGGAGCAGCTCACATGGACCCTCAGTCATCACATCGGTGAGAGGCGAGTGATAAGAGGCTACCATCTTGGCATGCCTACACAACACACAAACTAACTCTTTCTCAAACCTCAGCCGCGGCAATCCTCGGACCAAATTGAGTTTACTCAAGCGAGACAAAAGGTCAAAGCTCAAGTGACCCAACTTCCTATGCCACTTCCACAACTCACTCGAAGAACCAGCCAAGAAACAATGCTCAACACCAGAAGACTAAGAAAAATCAGCTCGAAATACTTGACCCTAGGGAATGACCATACAGACAAGGTCCCCTCGAAAGTCCAAAATCCGAGAACCACCAGACCGAAACAACACCTCAAAACCCTCATCCAATAGTTGAGACACAGAAAGCAAATTGTATCCAAGCGAATGAACAAGAGCAACACGCCTGAGAGTAATCTTGTCACTCACATTAATCTCACCTTCAGACAACACACACCCTCGCCCATTGTCCCCAAAGTGATGTACCTCTTTGTCACCACCGGGACGAGACTTGAGAACCACCCCTTGTCTCAGGTCATATGCCTCGAGCAACCGGAGTCAATCAACCAAATGTTCTTCAAGTCTCCCACCTAAAATTCAAAAACAAGCACGTGAGTGAACAAACGACTCAGCACTGGGGTCAGTACCAAAAGAGTAAAACCAGTGCCGAGCCATTTGCTCAAAAGTGGAGTTAGCACAATCCAAACCATCTTTCCTACCAAAGCTACCTCCACGAACACCATCACGGTAACCACTATGAGGGAACCAACCCTCTCTAACTAGAGGAGGACCAAAACCCCGAAAGGAAGACTGTGGACCATCCCTCCTCTTGATCTCAAAGCTACGACTCGTCCCATCTCCGTATTGAGAACGAGGGGGAGAACGCCTAGCAAACTGACCACCTGCTGACTCTCCAAACCAACCACCAGCACCACGACCTCCAGAACTGAAACCACTCGACTCACCACCTCGAAAACCTCTCCGCCCAGAATTGTGGGGTGGTGGTGGTTGAATCGCCTAGCCAGGCCGGTCTAACCGCCCCCTCTGGACAGGGCCGGTCTGATCGCTTAGCCAGGCCGGTCTGACCGCCCTCTCCAGAAAAGCTCCTTGGCTGCGGGAACTCGCATCTCCCCATGTCGGAACGCTTCTCACCACAGCTTTATCCCTGGGCAGTGGCATACGAGGCTTAGGTACACCGTGGGAAGGGTTTTACCTATCCTTGTTCGCCCACTCCTTTGCCATCCTCTCCTCACGCTTCCTCTTGAAGCAAAACTCATCATTGTGACCATCTTTTCCACAATAGCGACAGTGAAACTTTACGGGCTTAGGCTTAGGCTTAGGATGGGGCTGCTCACTTGGTTTCTCTCACTCGGTTTCTCCTCACTAGGCTTCTCACCCAACTTCTCTTCACTCGTCTTGTCACTTTCTTTCCCAAAGAACACTTTCCCGGAGGTGCTCACAAACTTGATAGGCTTTTGGAAATCATTTGTTTGTGGAGGAAACATGGGTGGAGCTGGGGTTGTGTCTAGTCGTTTCCTAAGATGGTTAGGTTTAGGAGGGAAATCATTTTTGTGGTGGGTTTTTGGTGGCTCTTGGATATTCTCTCCACTCCCTCACCAACCTTGTTTGCCCCAAGTCCCTCACCATCCTGCCTTTTGTATGTCTCGATCATTATCCTCAACTGAGGCTCATGACCAGACAACCAACCCATCAACTTTCCCAACTCATCATTCTCATCCTGCAAACGATCAACATAATGTGCAAGTTCCAGATTCTTCAAAGCATGCAATTCACAGGTAGAGCAAGATGTAGGAATTGGTTCTTTCAACTTAGCCTCAAGAGAAACAGTGTAAGCATGCATCTCATCAATTTTTTCATGCAAAACAGGGCAAGAAGTGCAAGCACCTAGAAATGCAGTTCTAGCCTTATGCTCAGCCACTTCAACCGTAAGCACATCTAGTTCCTCACACTTGGAGGCATGCTTTTCCTTAAACATAGCAAGATCAACAAGGAAAATAGGACAATCAGCACATTCAACTTCATCAGAAACAACAGGTGAAGCTTTAAGAGAGTCAATTTCAAGCTTAGCATCCAAGTTCTGTGTTTCTAACTCAGCCACTCTAGTCGTAGAATCCTCAAGCGAAGCCCTAAGCTCTTTCCTCATTTTCTTAGCCTCTCTAAGCATGTCATCATGATTATCAAGCAACAAGTCAAGTCGTTCATTCTCCTGATGCAAGAAGGGAAGTTCATCACGCACCTCGTCATCGGAGTCGGATTCTGAGTCGCTCTGTGTGCTCTTCTTGCTGCCGGAGCTCAGTGCCATGGTGTAGAAGCCGTCTCTAGTGAAGCAGCTCAGCCCGCTCAGGTTCCTGGACAACTTCCTGTCCTTGCGACGATCACCTTCATCTTCACTACTGCTCGAGCTCGAGGTGGAGTACGCGGAACTAGAGTCGACATCGCTCGCTCCAACCACCACTCGGGCCTTGCCTCGGCTCTCCTTCTTCCTCGATCGTCGCTCGTCCTTGTGTTTGCCATTGTGCTTGCTCTTGTGGTCGCGTCTCGACCGGTACTTGCCATCCGTCTTCGACTTGTTCTTGTAGTCGTCCTTGTTCTCGACCTTCTCGGG
Source organism: Cenchrus americanus (assembly GCA_947561735.1). Lineage (NCBI taxonomy): Eukaryota > Viridiplantae > Streptophyta > Magnoliopsida > Poales > Poaceae > Cenchrus > Cenchrus americanus. Next base: position 123,764,045 of record OX387239.1, on the reverse strand, counting down.
GCAGTCGGTGATGAAGTGTCTCGCTTTCCGCACTGGAAGCATGTCCTTGTGTTCCTCCTCATGTTCACTCGGTTCTCGTGCAGCCTCTCGAACCGCCTCGTCAGCAATGCCTGCTCATCCTCTCCAAGCACGTCGAACTCCTCATCTGGCATAGACATCAAAGAGGACAAGGAGAACATCCTGGTGGATGGGTTAGTGTTAGTCTTTCCTTTCGAACCACTGATGAGGGCAAGACTATGGGAATCAGTCGGGCCCTCAATCTTGGCTGTCATGCCCCGATCCACCTCAACCGACTTGAGCTTCGAGAACATCTCGTTCACGGTCAGGGTATCATAGTTCTCCGACTCAACTATGGCCTCGAACTTTCCACCCCAAACCGTATGATCCATAGAGTGTAAGAGCTTGACAACCCTATCATAATCATCGTGCGGGAGCACGTCCACATTGGCCCTCATGTTGTTCACCACAACCGTGAACCTCTGAAACAAGGCATCGATGGACTCACCGGGGAGATGAGTGAAGTTCTCGTACTCTCTCCGGTAGGTCGCATAAATCTGAGCCTGAACCTGGGCATTTCCTTCAACACCGACCAGATTCTACAAGCCAAGTGCTCAGTGTGAACCCGATCGAATTCAGGCTGACACAAAGCACGAAACAGGTAGTCGACCGCCTTGTTGTTGGCGTCGAACATGTCCCTCGATCCTGGAGCAAGGAAGTTCATCGGCTGGACAAAACCTGTGTCCACCGTGACATCCCAAAGGATCTGACCCTTTTCGCGGAGGAACACTGCCATCCGCTTACTCCACATCTGGTAGTTCTTCCCATCAAAGTGTGGAGGACCCGAATCCCGTTCCTGGTACGCCATCTATGGATCTTAGACTGGCTAGAGTCAATAAAGACCCGAACCGGCTCTGATACCAAGTTAAGGACCCATTAGGCGACCAGAGGGGGGGGGGAGTGAATGGGAGCCGATAAAAATTCTTCTCGAAGGAGATTGAAACTCTAACAAGATGAACTCGCTCGGTCGGACCCCCAAAATCACACGCTCCACACTTCTACCTTCCGTTTGCCAAAACCACGTAGCCACTATAGTACTACTGGTCCTAGGAACAAACACTACCAGCAACCTCAACTCTTACACGCACACGACAGCGGAAGCAGCTCGGGAGCCGGCTGTCTGGAGGGTGCAGTTAGACCGGGTATGGGGGGCGGTTAGACTGCCTCCAGCAGGCAACCAAGAAATCCTCCGAAACACCTCTTCCGAGCACGAAAATACACCATGGTTTCACCAACAGAAATCTCTAGTCAAGGCTAATCTAGCTACCAAGAAATCTTGGTGAAAACCAAAACTACACCGAGGGGCCTAGGGGCGGTTTGACTGGCAACCAGGGGCGGTCTAACCTCCTGTACCTAGCAAAGAACTCCAAGCAAGAACTCCTAGCAAACAGGATGAAAACGGCCCAAAATGTCACGTGAACGCTTCTTTGATCAAGGCGAACAAACTCACAGAGGAAAATCCAGTAAAATCAAAACCTTCACCTAGAAGGCCCAAGGCGGTTAGATCGCCCCTTCCAGAAAACCTACTCGCGGGTCAACCTTCATCTTCCCATTGCCTGATCTCCCGAATCACTCCACGGATTGCAGCGAAACTTCGGGAATAGCTGGGTTACCTTCTGGGCAACCTCTACCTCAAAGGAATCGACCCGAATCGCACACAATCAAGAGGAATTGAAGATTTCGGTCTCTAGGGCAAGAACTCAATCAACTCGAAAAACCACCAAATCGAGTCCGATTCAAAGAAGATTTGGGGGCAAAGTCAGTAGCCCAAAAGCACAATGTCCTCATACATGACACCCAACAAAATCCCCAAGAAATCATCCTCGAAACTCCGCCAAGAAAATAGCAACAAAGAGCTCCGAAAATCACCACAAAGGACGGGAAAAGCAACACACAACCTTGAAGAACCATGCCGAATCATCTATACATACCATGAAGGTTCATACAAGGTCTAGCTTGCCACCCATACATCCATCCCTCTCTAGATCTCAAATGAAGCTCTAAAGCTAGTCCTAGGAAAAACTAGGGGAAAATGAGAACGAAAATGGAAAAACAAATGAGCTAGGGTTCCAAGAGTTGGCTGCCATCCATCCCCTCAAGAGTATATATGGAGGCGCCCAAAAGACTAAACTACCATTACTTAATGACTAGGGATACAAGCCCCTCAAGGAAGAATTTGGAAGTTTTCAGATTTCTTCATCGGACGGATGCCCAGCGACCGCAACCTGCTTAGCCTCGATGAAGCCTTGTGATCCCGATGCGTGTCCTCCGCTTCGAAGTTTCTCGGCACTAGCGACCAGGGCGGTCAGACCGCCCCCCTGGCGCTTAGACTGGCCAGGCGGTGAGACCGCCCCTCTTGGGCGGTTAGACCGACCTGGGTGGCCGCACCTCCTCGTCGAGTCTTCGGCCTCAGTTTTGTGGCTCAACCGAGTAGCCCAGTGGTTTTTTGGTGAACCACTACAAACCCCGCGAACTCGATGTAGCCTCCGCCAATCGCCACTCATGACTCGGCCCCACGTAGTCCTGGCTCGACCTTGGTTTTTAGGCTCAACCAAGAAACCGTCCACGACTTCGTCCTGCTGTTCTTGCCAGCATGCGGCCTGCACTTGATCCCGCTAGCCACCGGGTCCCTCGAACCAAGCCTACTTGTCTTCTCCACACCTGGAGGCCTCACCGGTGACAACCTTTCGTGCTTGTTCTTCACCTGCACCAACACTAGTCAAGCCACAACCTGAACCTACAATACTTAGCCAAGAGTCAGTCCACACATCGTTGTCAATCACTCATCACACTAGGAAGCGAGCATCCACTGGTCCTCGAACCACACATGGTCATCAAACCCACACACTGTGGCCCATGGATCACGTGGAGGGGGCTTCAATGTGAGGCTGCACTTGGTCTTGTTCATCCAGATGAGACTACACTACAAACAGTCCCGATTTATGAAAATTGTGTTGTGATTGAAGTGATCACTGTATATACTATCTTTGCCGATGAACTGTTGGAATACCCTCCTAATGACGAGGTGATGAAACTCGGACAAGCTCAAGGACAGAGGTTACGGTGGAGAAGGTGTTGGATTGACATCAAAGGAGCACCAATATGTAAATCTCATTCACAGGCTACAGTATAGATTCCTTGTAGTTCACACAGTATAATACAGGCTCCTTCCTCAGATGCTTCCCCTCCTCCTCCTCCTCCTCCTCCTCCTCAATCGCCACATCCGCAAGACGTTCCATTTGGACTTCCTCCATGTCCTGAAAAACTTCCATCCCCACCTCCTCATCATCCTGAAAACACAAAAAAACTTGCATCCCCACATCCAGAAGGTACACAAAATATTCCATCCCCACCTACTCCTAGTCCTGAAAAACAGAAAAACTTGTATCCCCACATCCGCAAGAGACACCAAATATTCCATCCCCACCACCATGCCCACCACCTCCTCCTCCTTCTCCTCCTCATGAAACAACAAAACCTACACCCCCAAACAGAAGTGCTCAAAACAGTCATGCCAAAGTAGGTACATCTGGGCATAATACCTCTGTAATAGGTCCTGGTGAGACACCACTAGGCAAAAAATCCCTTGAGAAATCTTCAGCCATTTCAAATCAGCAAGGAAAGAAACTTGCCGAAAATAAAATCTCTACACGACGTACAATAGGAAAGAAATTCCTTGAGAAACCTTCAGCCATTTCAGAGATGCAAGAACAGAAACTTGCCAAACATAAAAGCTCTACACCACCTACAGTAGGCAAGCAAGCCTTTAAGAATCCTTCTTCAGCCATCTCAAAGCAGCAGAAAATGGAAATTGTTGTAAATAAAACCTCTAAGAGGCCTACTAGAAAGCAATCTAAGAGAAACACCAAGGAGAATCGTTGGTATATGACTAACCCAAAGCAATATGAGAGTGACACCGAGAAAAATCCTTGGGCTATGGTTAACCCAAATTATAAATTCGGAAAGAGCCTTCATAGTGATGGTGATCTCAAAAAAGCTGCTCCTTTTACCAGAAAGCTCCACACATTCTACATGCAACGTGGTAAGTCAGATGCTGATTCTCAAATTATGCTCGCACTTCGGCCTGGGACCAATGCATGGCCTCTGAGAGATGAATTGTTAAACGAACTCCAGCAGCTACCTGTGCAACTCAGTGATTTGTATGATCTCTTCAACTTGGATGCTTTGGATCTGACACTTCTCCGCTGCTTCATCCTGTAAGTTGCTTGAAAATTTGATATGCTTCTCACTAATCACATCCTCTATCAAAATGTGCTTTTTTCCTCACATCATCTTTATTACCATGTATTTTGCCTCCTTACACTTTGTTTTTTCTTACTAATAGGAATATGACTATACAAGATGCGAACAAGGGCCCTGCAGTTGGTTTCCTTGATCCTGAATGCCCTTGCTCGACAATGTTGAACAGTACAAATAACACTCTTGCTTTCTCAATGTCCTATATGCTCCGCTTATCTCAGTACGAACCACTGGATTGCAGTGGTGATCGTTCCGAAGCAGCAGAAGGTCTACTATCTTGATTCATTGAAGATCATTAATACTAATACTGGCCCTTTCGAGCTAATCATTAATGAGCAAGTTATTTCTTTCTAAACCTGCGGGCGTTCCTCAATAAACTGTACAAAGTATATTAATTAATAGTGTCCTAACCATTGTTGATTGTTTCGTTGTAGGGCTTGGGTACGTTACTGCGGCCAAAAGTTCTCGCGCCTTGGTGCCTTGAAACACGTCAAAGATGCTAAGGTACATACCACTTATTTTCTTCCTGTGGAAGCTAGTACAAAAGCTTGAGTTTATTTCTTCTCGATCACCACTATTTTTTGTACATTTATTGCAGTGCCACCAACAACCTACTGGATCCAGACTCTGCGGCTTCTATTGTGCTTATCACATGGTTCGATTAAAAGAAAGGTACCCACATATGGAGGTACTTTCTTGGGATCTTCATTTGTAAAACCTGCAACTGAGCACAGTTCTTGCTTATTAGCACTTCACATGTTTGGTAACCACCTATATATGTGTGCTGACTGTGACATTGTTATATCAAGAGATTAGGGCTAGATGAGCGTCCTCTCGACAAATCATTGCTGGCAGATGTTCGTGAAAGAATTGCCACATTCCTCATGGAATAGGTGATCACAGCCGGAGGTAAATTTTATGCTGATGAAGCTGTGTGGGCTAAGATTATGTATGGTGACTAGGAAAATTTTGCATTCCTCCTTGTCCATGAATTTTTGCATTCCTCCTTGTCCATGAATTTTTGCATTCCTATTTGTCCATGAATTTTTGTGATATTTTTGCATTCCTCCTTGTGAGATAATGATGCTGAATTTTGTCATATGATGCATGTGAATTATGGATTTCTGTGAATTTGGATGCTGGATCTAATTTCTATGAATTTAGTCATATCCTGGCTGGTTTCAGGATGCAGCCCATGATGGCTACCAAATCCTGGTTGAAAAGCAAACAGCAGGTTACTGTAGGGGTGGCATACATATCTGTAAGGGTGTTAATTAAAGCTCGTTACAAACACTGACCACTGAGTAAAGGGCTTCAATTGGAACACCCGTTACAAACATGCCAACAAAGTAACGGGCACTGTAAAAGCCTGTTACCAGTACTGACCGGTGGGCCCCACAACGTGGCCTGTTCGTTGAGACATCGAGACGCAGGTTCACCACACGCGTCTCTGATATTGATTTCATAGTAACGAGCTTTGTTTTGGTGCCTGTTACCAAAGTTCCCTGTGGGCCTAGAGAAACATTCATTTTCACATGACCGGTGGCTAGTTGTTGTAACGGTTGTTGTTTGATGCCCGTTATGAATACGAGTTGTGTTGAGACGTGCGTGACATAGACACGTCTCATTTCGTCGAGACATCGGCGATGAAGTTTCATAAAACGCGTCGCTCATGTTGAGTTCCTGCAACGGGCTTTATTTTCGTGCCTGTTACCAAAATTCTGTCACACCTGTTTTTCCAAAGAAAACCAAGTGCATAACTATATGCATGCCAGGATCAAGTTTCATGCATATAGGGACATATAAGTGTATATAGAAACAATAGCACGTATGAAAAAAAAGATTGTCAGAGATTTACGCTTAATCCTGGAAATGAAGACCACAAAACGTCACAGGCAGTCGACTGGGGGTTGCGTACGCCTAGCACCGGTAACATCTTCACAAGGCTTCGGATCAGCTTCCTCCTTCTGAGCAACATATATATAGCAAGGGTGAGCACTTGTCGTATTCAGCAAGTGTGGGGAAAAGTATGAATGCAAAGGCTTTATAGTGGACTAGGCTATAAGCATTTAGCATTTTAGTTGGTTAAGTTTTATTAGCACCTAATTACTAATAAAGTATAAGTATATACCAAACCACATTAAGCATAAAGGTAAGAGATACGCCATAAGCATATGGCCAACATAACCATAAACCATGATTTAAGTCCATCTTTAAGTTTGATTAATCATGTGAGGGTCCAGGCCGCTCTTGACCGTGAGCACGACTAATCGATTAGTTTTACACTCTGCAGAGGTTGTACACATTCACCACAAGCAGCGTAAAAGCTCCGAAAAACTTTGAACCCAACCATGCGATGCTAGCTAGGCACCATACCACACTACCGAGGTGTGGTTGCATAGGGACGCTACATGGCCTTTACAAAGGTTCTCCAACAAGTTGTGACCCACAAGGTCCGGATTAGTTAGCAAGGTATAAAGTCCCCTAGCAGGTCGATACCCCACCATAAAAAGAATAACTCACCCAACCCCCTACTAGAGGGAGTCCATACCCCGTAGTACCACCGATCCCTTGTCCTCATCAGGTAAGATCACCCAAGCTAAAGTTCCTACATATTCAGCCAAAACCATTACCCATTAGTTCTTGTGGTTGTACTGTTTTCCTGGGTGGTTCTCCATGTTCCGATTAATACACAGTGATCTTGTATTAAAATTATATAAAGGAACATACAACATAAAATGATAACCATGTTGATTATTACCAACCCAGTTGAGCACACTAAGCAACATATACCATCAATATTAATTAAGAACCAGGTTCAAGATAATGGTCAAATGAGGCTAGTCATCCTTAATAGGAACCCATCAAACTTAATGCAAAGAAATGCAATAGTGATTAATAAAATTACTGGGACAAAAGATCAAGGGCACACTTGCCTTTAACCAATGTAGTTGTTGCTCAGAATACGTTCTTCAATACTCCGGAATGACTTCATATTACACGCATCAATCATCCAAAGCAAAACATCCGGAGCACATAGATTCTAGTAATCAAACAATCTAAATTAAAAAAATAGTACACCAATCATCATTTATCGTATGGAAAAGCGGTACAAAACTAATCTATGTGTCAAGATAAACACGTGAGCGAAAGGATTGCTAAAAAGGGAAAAGAATTGAATAAGATATTGATTTTTTAAGATGAAAAGGAGACAGATAATAACCACGGTTGCATGCTGCTTGGATGGTAGTTTGGGAGAAACAGAATCATATTGCTTAAGCAAGAAGCAGGCATGATGTGATCACGTCACTTAGGCAATAAAATTATATGGCAAAGGAATTGATTGTGACATGCTTGCTGACATGTATATGTAACTAGTAGGAAAAGCTAGTAAGAATATTACTCACCATGTTGTACGTGTAGATTTGCATGGCTGGTGGTGGATTGTTTTGCAAGGAAGTCGACCATTTGTCTGGCAAGACAGCGGAGGGGAAACTGCATGCTCGACGTTTGAAATAAAGGAAAGAAATACAGAGTAGAAGAAATAGGAAGGGGCAACACCAGATAGTGTAAAGAAGGTAGCAAATATGCTCACATGACACAGTAAACAAAAGATGGATTGGTGGAGTTCAAATAAAATATCTGAAGCTCCTGTAAAAGATTATGAAGCCTTATAATAAAATAGCTTAAGCTCTCAAAAAAATGAGAACAATTTTCACGAAAAGCTATAAGTTCTCCGAATAACCTAAACTTGACCTAAATGCATTTTAAAATACTCGAGATACACTAAGATGCATCAGCAGGAATGCAACACACATACAATTTTTTTAGAAAATCAAACAAAGGATTTTTCCTATATATTTCCTGTAAAGAAAACAAATGTTGGAAAAGTTTTAAAATTATGAGAAATTGTTGTTTAATTATTCTCTCTATTCAGATCCTGAAATTGGAAATTTCAGGGTGTGACAAATCTACCCCTTAAAAGGAATCTCGTCCCGAGATTCGAGAAAGGTTAGCAAGAAACAAAGGCTCATGTGGGTATTATCCAAAGCTTACTAACTTTCTTCATATCAACCTTTCTTACACAAGCATACCAAACATGCTCTTCTATTCTCCATAGCTCATTGGACTTGTATAGGAATATATAGTCTGGTCCCACTTATAACTTATCCATTCTTCTATCATTGTGATTCCTCCGCTCTTCGCTTTGCTCCACCATAGTCCTTGGTAGATCAACTTGTGCATCAGGATTCTTCTTGATAGGAGTGACATATATAGGTCGAACAATCTTAGGCTGGGGTTTGTCGGAACCAGGTTCAGTACCATTATCTGCCCTAGATGTGATAACTTCTTCTCCCGTCTTGTTCTACGATTTTGTTTATTAGATCGCTTGCGTCTACCAGGTTGGTATTCCTGACAGGTGATAATCCAATCATCAAGGTTTAGGGTTTGAGTATGATCTTCAGCTTGAGAACCTTCTTTTTGAGTTGGGTTTTGGGTGGACAACATTTTCTGCTCATTGATATCTATAGGGTTATGTTGGCGAGCTTCTGTTGTCATAAGACTAGCTTCCTTCAGGAACATGAAAGACCATGGTGCTCACCACACGGACACATATCTGGAGTCTTGTTAACCTCATGTTGTCTCTCCATTATTAGTTTCAGTGCTTCATGCTTCTTCTTTCTTTGATTTTTCCATGCTTCAACAACTTGCCTCTTCACTGGCCCAATGGAAATTCTATCTTTGGCCATCTCATTACGAAAGTAGGTTGTGCTAGGCTGCATCCTTCTTTGTAAGACTTGAGTCTGCATAGCTGATAGCTTCTCTTTATGAAATGGTGGAGGAGTCATGTTTTGATGGTTATCATTAGTGACAGTATTGTGGTATTTAGGGAGTGGAGCTTGCTCTGTAATGGACTGATGAACCTTAACCATGGTTTGGGCCATTGCTTGCAGAACCTGAGTTTGTGCAGCGATATACTCCAACATCTTGCGCTGCAATAATGAGATTGCAAGATGAATGTTGATGTTTCCTTCATTACCTTTTATCTTCATGATTTATGTTGGAGCTCTCCATTTGACTGGGTATTGGTGATAGGATTAGAAGAGATAGACTGAGGAGTAGAGAGAAAGAATGGGAAGGGAAAGGGGTGGGAGATACAAAAGAAGAACCCAACTAAGCAACTGATATGATTGCAGATATAAGATGCACAATACACCAACACTCACTTCAAAGAACCAACACAAGCAATGTCATAAAACCAAGCATCATGATGCAAGCACTCAACTTCACCTAACAAGACATGGTTAAGGGAACGATACTACACGTTGTTAATAAAGTCAGAGGGTATCCTCCTAATAGATCAGATGTAGCTCCCAAAAAGGATATCCATAAATAATGGATTTTTCCAGATCAAGGAGGCTGAAATTATGAGTTTATCTCAACTGGAATCCCCTCAATCGGAGGTTTAGAACTCGAGATATGAATTAAACAAGATGGCTATGTCAGCAATGTTGACAGATTCGGGAACCTCCAAAGTTTTGGGCATAACTCCAGGAATATATACGGGATATGGCTGAATTGTTGACAGAAATTCACATATGCAATTTCAGAACTAACCCAACTGGTTTCATGTCAATCGGAGTTCTGTATCTTGAGAAAGAATTAAAACCGTAACGATGTGTCAGAGAGCTGCGCGAAAAGATAGAATATCAAGGGTAACAATTCCACCAATAAATCAAGGGGGTGTTATTGCTTGAGACGAAGCACATGCGAGATCGAAGAAATGTTCAAGGAGAGTGAAGATAAATATACAAGAATTCATGGTATGCAGATAAGAAGATAGTTAAGATGTGATATCATTCATCAGAGAGGCCAAGGATAATGTAAGAAGGGACTTTAGATCAAAAGAGACCTTAGGAAGCATCCGTTGCTAACTAGGCTTACGTCCTACAATCGATACAGCTCTGATACAACTCTATGCCACATGTTTTTCCAAAGAAAACCAAGTGCATAACTATATGCATGTCAGGATCAGTTTCATGCATATAGTGACATACAAGTGTATACAGAAACATTATCACGTATGAAAAAGAAAGATTATCAGAGATTTACGCTTAATCCTGGAAACGAAGACCACAAAACATCACAGGCAGTCGACTGGGGGTTGCGTACGCCTAGCACAGGTAACATCTTCACAAGGCTTCAGATCAGCTTCCTCCTTCTGAGCAACATATATATAGCAAGGGTGAGCACTTGTCGTACTCAGCAAGTGTGGGGAAAAGTATGAATGCAAAAGCTTTATAGTGGACCGGGCTATAAGCATTTAGCATTTTAGTTGGTCAAGTTTTATTAGCACCTGATACTAATAAAGTATATGTATATACCAAACCACATTAAGCATAAAGGTAAGAGATACGCCATAAGCATATGGCCAACATAACCAGAAACCATGATTTAAGTCCATCTTTAAGTTCGATTAATCATGTGAGGGTCCAGGTCGCTCTTGACCGTGAGCACGGCTAATCGATTAGTTTTACACTCTGCAGAGGTTGTACACTTTCACCACAAGCAGTGAAAAAGCTCCGAAAAACTTTGAACCCAACCATGCGATGCTAGCTAGGCACCATACCACACTACCGAGGTGTGGTTGCATAGGGACGCTACATGGCCTTTACAAAGGTTCTCCAACAAGTTGTGACCCACAAGGTCCGGATCAGTTAGCAAGGTATAAAGTCCCCTAGCAGGTCGATACCCCACCATAAAAAGAATAACTCACCCAACCCCCTGCTAGAGGGAGTCCATACCCCGTAGTACCGCCAATCCCTTATCCTTATCAGGTAAGATCACCCAAGCTAAAGTTCCTAATTATTCAGCCAAGACCATTGCCCGTTAGTTCCTGTGGTTGTACTGTTTTCTTGGGTGGTTCTCCATGTTTCGATTAATGCACAGTGATCTTGTATTAAAATTATCATAAAGGAACATAGAGAATAAAATGATAACCATGTTGATTATTATCAACCCAGTTGAGCACACTAAGCAACATCACCATCAATATTAATTAAGAACCAGGTTCAAACCTTCCCGTTGCTGCAACCACCTTGTCAAAGGCAAAGAGAAAAGAATTCTGTCAGTTCTTGCATGATTTGAAAGTACCTTCAGGCTACTCATCAAACTTCAAGAGGCTAGTGTCAGTGAAGGACATGAAAATGAATTTCAACTTGATGAAATCTCATGATTGCCATGTGTTGATGACAACTCTTCTTCATGTTGCACTTAGAGGTATCAAGACAGAACTAGTTCGCGACGCGGTCACGAGCTTGTGTTTATTCTTCAATGCAATAGAATAGAAGGTGATTGATGAGAAAAAACTATTGGACTTGGAGAGGAGGCATTTCGAGACCTATGCCTGCTTGAAGCTACCTTCCCACCGTCATTCTTTGATCTGATGCTGCATCTAACAGCACACCTCACGAGAGACATCTAGTTCCTGGGCCATCTTACCTTCATCAGATGTTTCAACATGAGTGGTTCTATGGATTCCTGAAATCATTGGTACATAACCGGTTATTTCCGGAGGGAGCCATTGTTCATGGCTACGAGACCATCGAAGTAGTGGAGTGGGCCATGGGTTACATGGACCCACAAAACCCCATTGGTGTGCCTCGCTCACGGCATGAAGGTAGGCTTTCAGGTGTTGGGACCATGGGGAAAAGGTTAGTCACTCCGAATGCAGATGCCTTCAAAAAGGCTCATTTCACCGTGATACAACAGCTGCACCTAATTACACCATTTGTCAATGATCACAAACGACAACTACGTGAAGACAACCCTAACCGTGGTAGGGCCTAGCTTGCAAAGATGCACATGCAAGGTTTTAGCAGGTGGCTCCGAGATTATGTCGAGACATGCAACAATAATGTTGTAATTACCAACGAGATAAGGAATCTAGCAGCGGGGCCATTGTTAACTGTTACAAGATATGAAGGAACGGATATCAATGGATACACGTTCTACACCATGACCCAGGATAAAAAGAGCGTCTATCAAAATAGTGGTCTGCATGTACGGGCCGTCGTTGATGACAATCATGACGATGATGATGACACGGAGACAGACACATATTATGGTCAAATAAAGGAGATATGGGAGCTTGATTATGTAGGATTGAAGGTAGCCTTGTTTCGGTGTAGATGGGTCACCAATGGGAAGAGAGCTGTGAGCAAGGACAAATATGGTTATGTTAGTGTTGATCTCTGGGTCTTTGGTTACAAAAACGAACCGTTTGTCTTCACCAATGATGTTGAGCAAGTGTTCTATGTACCTAACCTTGCAAAGAAGAACTGTTCTGTGGTTATGTCTGGAAAAAAAGGATTGTGGGGATTGAAAATGTTGTTGAGGAGGAGGAATACAACCAGTTTGACGAAATTCCATCCTTTGACACTTCATGCAAGTCCCAACTCTTCGTAACTAACAAAACACCGTACTTGCGAAGCAACTATAGTGAAAAAATCCATATACAGAAATCAAGGAAAAAAAAGCAAGCCTGATTTCTACTGAATCCTTTTTGTAATGCCGGAGGATTTGTCTATTGGTGGAAATGGAATCTGTTTTGTAATATAACGGATGTGATGTATTGGTGGAATTTCAATCCTTTTTGTAATATATGGGATGTGGTGGAATCTGAATCCTGCTTGTAATATATTCTACCAAAGATACTATATATACTCTGTTTATATTCGCTCGGTTCGGTAACGAATGTGCAAGAGACGAGGATTAACGAACCCGCGTCGCCATTGCTACGGGCAAGAGACAAGGACTAACGAACCAGCGTCGCCTTTGTTACGGGCAAGATACGAGGACTAACGAACCAGCGTCTCTTTTGTTATGGGCAAAAAGATATGCGAAATCACGAACAGATTACATCAAAAGAGACACAGATTAGAGCATCTCCAAGAGTTTGCCAAATTTTACTTGGCAAATCTTGTGCTTTGCCAACTTCTAAAAAGATATGCCAAGTAAAAAAAGGGTTCATCTCAAACAATCTAGATCTAACTTACATTAGGAATCCTGAGAGAAACAAGTTGATTTGCCAAACTGTTGAGATAATCACAAGCTTTGCAAGTGAGTAGGTAAGTCATACAAAAAATTGTACTGCACAGAGATAATCACAAAAGCATGTCTCTTGAGATGCAAAATCACGCACACATAGATTACAGTCATCATTGATACATCAGAACAAGGTTACAATGCGGCCATATCTTCATGACATGACTAATTAAAGAAAGCTTCTTTCTTGCAATGACTAATTAAAGAGAGCTTCTGTCTTGCAACCCTAATTTTGGTTTGCTAGAAAGAAGCTTTCCTTAATTATGCTCATTTTACAAGGAAAAATAATGAGATATGCTCCATCCAAATTCTGGCTGCTTCCTCATCTTACAAGTGAACACAAGAGAAAGGTACAAAGAGTGTGGAAACATATCCCTTAAAAAATCCCTCCTCCTAGAGGAGAAGGGGAAAGCAAAAGAAAGCCCAAGTGTGACGGAAAAGCTGCAGCAAGCTTTCCGTCGGCTTGTTCATCTTGATGCCTGGAGGTTCTGGGCTACCTTCCCCGGACACGGCTGCGAGCAAGGGGTATATCACAAGGATTCTTCTAGAAGCTGTGTTCGAGGGATGAGCAACCCAATCACCCCCTATCACAAGAATTCTTCTAGCAACTGAGAGATCGAGGAGGAAGAAGAGAGAAAAGCAAAAGCTTGCGCACTACAAGATCTATTCTTTGCGCCATAGCTAGATCTAGATCTAGAGAAGAAGGAAGCAAACATTATAGGAAATTATGTGAGAGATGTAGACATTTGTACACAAGTATATTATTCCTTCATCAATATCACTTGAAATTTTGAAGACAAGTTTAGGTACCCAAATTATGTTGCCAAGTCAATTTGTAGATGTTTTAGAGAAAATTTGATGTTATTAGAATTATTATATAATTACCATGGGGTGTAAAAATGAAATATATGAATTTTGGGCTCACAAGTGTGACTGTTGACATTTTATTCAAATACTGAATGTCCAAATATGAATTGTTCGTATGTTTATAATTTTTAGGTGCTGTTTTATGGGCTCTAATAAATCAGGGAATCCAGTTTCATTCAAAAAAAAATTGTGACAGGCCCATGCGTCAGCGTCAGCAGCCAATATAAAAAAGATAACTGTTGCCTGCCCGCTCGGACCCAACTGCCAACAAATGAGATGCAGGTTCACTAACCATTGTGGCCAATGACACTGGCCCACGCGTCAGCGTCAGCGTCAGCAGGCTAACCTGCGTCGGCAATGACTACTCTAATAAGATCTAATTCATCACAACATATCTCCAGTTCATCCCAACAGAACACAGTTCATCACAATACAGTTGGATCTACTCGCGTATATTAGATCGAGTTCATGACTTACAAAATCTAACAGCCAAACTAATTAACTAAGCTGTTCATGATCGACAGACAAACTAAGTAGTTCATGTCCAAGAACCGGACGAAGACACAAAAGCACATAGGGACATTATTGTTACTAATTGGTATAGGAGTCTATCAATTAGTCGTATTCCCGTCGTCGTCGCCGCCGTGGCTGCCGTCGTCGCCGCCGTGGCTGCCGTCGTGGCTGCCGTCATCACCGTTGGAGCCGTCGTCGTTGAAGAAGAAGTGGAGACGGGTAGCCCGCTTGACCACGAGGAGGTTCTCGAGCTTCTCAGCCAACCTGTGGATCCTGAAGGCGAGACCCTTCACGCTCGGGACCTTGTACACATCATGATGCGCCTTGATGTCGAAGGCCTCGCCAACACTTTCAAGCTTTCTGAAGGCGCTCTTGAGCAGCTTGACGGCGAACTTGGTGTCATTGAAGAGCGGTTCCTCATCGGCGTCCTTGGCCGCCGGCTCCTTCCCCTTCTCCAACTTCTTCCGACGGCGGCTTTCTTCGTCGTCGTCCTCCCTTCGTCCCCACTTCGATGGCGGTGGGCTCCTCAATGCCATCTACTCCCTCAATCGGTGACCAAAGATTTGTAGTGGTGAATCGCGAGGAGGAAGAAGAAGTGAAGAAAAAGATGATAAGCTTATGGAAGAAGCAGAGGAAAGCAGGGAGGGCGACTGGGCGAGGGAGTTATATTGACAAGACGCGGAACCTTCAGGCGCCTCTATCCCCACCCACTACTCCATTACTGCCAGTATGTGCCACTCGATTGCGCATCGGGCTCCGTCTCGGGTGCGAAGCCACGCATTGCCTTTCACTTACGTGGGAAGGAGAAGGGGCGAGGCAATGATGTCAGGCCCACTTGTCAACGGCAGCAGCCAAACTGCGACGCCTTTTCAATTTCAATTTATTGTTTTAGTACGACATGGCCGAGGCGCCATCTTCAACCTTCAACCCTCGAGCTCGTCGCCTCGCTCCTTCAACTTCAATCCTTGTCGCCAACTTCATACCTCTTCTACTTCAATCCTCCTTGCCAACTTCATCGCTCATCGCCGCCAACTTCAACCCTCGTCGCCATTCAAATTCCAAACCCCGTCGCTGTGCTATTTCCTCCCTTCTCCTTGATGGTCGCCGCGGTGTGCTTGATGCTGTTGCTGCCAGATGAACTTCTCATCAAGATCATCATCCACTCAATCAAGGATGTGGCTATTTTCCATTTTCTGAACCTTAGCAATAAAATTTGCGGCACCTTCCGGCGCATCTGCAACTCTGATGAGGTACTACTGAAGGTGTCGCTGTGTGATTTTCGTGAGGCGTGCAGGAATCGGTACGTCAGGTTGTGCTTTGAGCGACGCTTCCGCGAGGCCAATCATCTGGAGGCATTGTGCTTTAAGGGGATGGAGAGGTTGATGAGGCGGCGGAACCCCGATAAGGGTCTGAAGCTCATCGGAGATGCCGCAGCTGAAGACTCCGGTGCCAAGTAGTTCTTAGCAATGTTGAAGTACCATTGCAACCCGGCGGACCCCGAAGTCATGGCACTGCTCCAGGAAATCAGCGGCGGCCCGTCGCCCCCTGACGACCGGTGGAAGAGCCCCAACCTGCGGCGGCCGCGCTACCTCGTCAAGTAGGATCTCGACAACATTGCGTGGTGGTACTGGCTTGATGACGGCGACGACGATGACATTCCGTTGCTGCCCGTCCAGAATCCCCACATCTGCATTTGGGAAGCGGGATGTAGGCGCTACGGGCCAGATACTAAAGAGATCATCCACTACTGCAGCGCCAAGTGTCGCATCCGTCATGAGTTCGACCTCTGGACGCATAGATTCGGCCGCCCCGCCGTGGAGTACACTGTCAGCAGGATGAACATCGGGATGTAGGCGTAAGCATATATCAATAAACATTATCTATCTTGAATGTAAGTTATTAGATATATTACTAAACGCGGAATTGATTTTATCAGGATGTCGGTTTTTAATCAGTTTTTGATAGATAATATTTGATTTGTCACGTTTGTGAGTCAAATTGAAGGTTGTGGTGGTCTTATTTGCCGCCGACGAGGCCTGGGATGCCCTCTTGGGTGTCAAAACCGCCGATGCTGGCACGACGGCAGGCGGCGGTGCCCTTTGCTTCCTCCTTTGTTCTATTCAAGTGACTGTGGGGGCCAGTTCTATTCAGATGAAGAACAGTTCTCATTTCTCCTTTTAATCTGCAATCAAATGTTGTAACAAGTATTTCTTTGTCGTTATTAGTCCAAATTTGATACTTTTTTATATAAATTTTTCTAAAATCACCATCTATTCATTAATTTCATTGTTTAGAGTACATTCCGTTTGTTGAGTGATGTTTATATGCTTTATTTTGTTGTTTGTAAGGACAACATACAAATATTATTTGTTTTACACAACCATTAGCAGTGGAACTTTACATTTCGTAAGCTTAAGGTGAACACAAGGTTTTGTTAAGTTTTCAAATGCATATGAGTTCGAACATGTTGCAAAGTGTGGAAAACTTCAATGTTCAAGCAAACATTCTAGGAAACTATGTGAGAGATGTAGACATTTGTACACAAGTATATTATTCCTTCATCGAAACCATTTGAAATTTTGAAGACAAGTCTAGGTACCCAAGTTATGTTGGCAAGTCAATTTGTAGATTTTTTAGAGCACACTAGATGTTAGTAGAATTATTACATCATTAACATGGGATGTAAAAACGGATTCTAACAATCTTTGGCACACAAGTCTGACTGTTGATATTTTATTCAAATACTAAATGTCCAAATACAAATTGTTCGTATTTTTATGATTTTTAGGTGCCGTTTTATGGGCTCTAATATTTTAGGGAAGCACATTTCATTCGAAAGAAAATAGTGACTGGCCCACGTGTCAGCGTCAGCAGCCAAAATAAAAAGAAAACCGCTGACCCAACTCCCAACA
Organism: Cenchrus americanus; assembly: GCA_947561735.1. Lineage (NCBI taxonomy): Eukaryota > Viridiplantae > Streptophyta > Magnoliopsida > Poales > Poaceae > Cenchrus > Cenchrus americanus. The sequence goes on along the minus strand of OX387239.1, from coordinate 123,746,328 downwards.
AAGGCGATCCGGGTTCACTAACCATCGTCGCCCATGACACTAGCCCACTCGTCAGCGTTAGCAGGCAAGCCGTGCGGGGGCTGCTCAAAATTTCCCACCTATATTTACTATAGTGCCCATGAAATTCCAATTACTGCACAGAGTCGTCAAGGGCACACCAGTAGTTTCATTAAACACAGTTACGCGCGCCGTTCATATTCCGCTCCTCGCTAGACAGATCCACAACGCCCGCATTCTCCCCACCGCGCCGCCACTCGCCCCGCTCGCCTTCGCCGCTCTCTCCCTACCGCAGCCCTGCTCTTCTCCAGCCCCACCGCTCCCCGTGTGACGACGGTGACGAGGACACGGTTACTGGCGTGCAGACGTATGTCAGACCAACCTAAAGACGGTTGACGCGGATCCGTCGACGTCGTCCTCGGCCACGACGACGAGCCGGCCGCCTCAAGCCACAAGCCGCCGTGGATCCGGCCCCTCCGACCATCACGAGAACAACTACTTCATTCGCGACAGGGGTTAGTCCTCCTTGAACCCCCAACACCCTCTCTCTCATCGGGCACCAAAATCGATCTGCTATATATTCATGTCAATGTTGGTTAATTAGGGAGACATGCCTAGATAGTTCATCTTTAATTAATTGACTGTGGTTTTAATTGATGGATTTAATTGCCCCAAGTCTGTGTGAATAAATTGTTGCTATCAGATGTAGTTATATGAACTGTTGAAATTCATTTTCATGTTTCTGGTGCTACAATTTTGCACTGTAAATTCATGAAAAGCATCGAGGATGTTAGCATACTTTAATTCTGCTATGCTTTGAATGTACCAGATCGACAATTATGCTTTGGACCTGTTAGCATACTTTAATTCTAATGGCCACATAAGGTCAGTGGGAATTGCATCATAGTGGTATATAAGGTAGTGATAACTTGACTGTCTTATGCTTTGTTGTGAGTATTAATTGTTTCACTACTGTCATATATATTGTTATTGTTGGTGTCATGATGTGTTGTTAGTTTTGTTTCACTAATGTCATATATAATTGTTGGGTTTTTAGATCTAGATCTGTTTACTTCAACAAATATTTGTTATCTTTCTCAGCAAGTTGGCAAAGCAATCTCAAATGCAATGATGAACAACTACCACGTGGTGGGTGCCTACTGGACTAGCAACTGGGTAACAGTGATCATCTGTATGAAGTGCAAAGAGGTTTGGTATCTAAATTTTGCTAAATAACATCCCCCGCTAAAGTTCCCATACCTCAAAAATGTTTTGAACTCGTCAGTTTCTTGTAGGTTTTGTTCACAAAAATTCAATCTCTTTGTGTTTCTAATTGGTATTGCTGACCATGTAGGGCCTTTGGTACAATATTTTTTGTGTCACAAAAAATCAATCTCTTAGTGTTTCTAATTGGTATTGCCGATCATGTAGGGCCTTTGGCGATGCACAGGACATAGTGACGAAAGGAAAGAAAAAAGGCCAAAAGCCACACTCAAGCACAAAACAAATCTCGCTGTAAGACTGAGGTTTTTTATGGTCCCTTCTTACCTATTTGGTACATCATTAACTTGTCATTTTGGTAGCTCGATGCAGTGTGCTCAGCAGCCACAGGGGTCCTATTTGTGTGGATTCCTTGTGGCATTCTATATGTTAAGACTACTCGATGACATACCTGACATCAAGAAGGCTGCTGTAAGTAGATAATAATGCTCAACCTTGTCTCTCATATTATCCATCTGATTTTAGAAACTGATTTCTACTTGTATTCTCATAAATGATTGTATTTTGCAGGATTTCAAACCTCCTGTAGATGTTTCCATAGAAGATGTAAAGCGTGTTCGGGAGATGTTGTGCGAGTACATTCTTAAGGAGACATCAATCGAATGGGCAACTTCTACAGTGGTGCACCGTGAGTTTATTGTGACCAGAAACATGAAACTCATTCAATCTTCTTTAGTCAGGTGTTGTTGCCTGAGAAACCTGCTTGGCTTGCTTGGTTGGGGCGTCAGATACTGCCTAGTTCAGGCAGTTTTCTCATGACTTCATCCAAACAAACCCTGATGAGAGTAACTTGAAACTTGATGTGATCCTAGCTTGTCTATAAATGTAATCTTGCTTTTCCTATATCTGTGATGTGAGAATGTGTTTGTGATGTCTCCTTGCTGTGCTAGCTCCCAAATCCTGGCTGGTTCCAGGATGCAGCCCCTAGTGGCTGCCAAATCCTGGCTGGTTCCAGGATGTCGTCGGCAACTGGGCAGGTTACTGTAGGGGCGGCGCCGTATCTGTACGGGCGTTAATTAAAGCTCGTTACAAACATTGATTAGTGAGTAACGGGATTCATTCGTAAAGCCCGTTACAAAAATGCCCACAGTGTAATGGCCAATGTATCAACCCCCTCCTTCTTACTGAACCCCTGAGCAACAAGCCTTGACTTGTTTCTCACCACTTCACCTTTCTCTCCCTCTTCGTTCTTCCACACCCATTTTGTCCCAATCGGCTTACACCCTAGGGGAGGGTCAACCAATTGCCAAACCTGATTCCTCTCAAAGTTCTCAAACTCCTCATGCATTGAATTAACCCAATTATGATCAGATAGTGTGTGTCCAATGTCCTTGGGCTCAAAAGTAGCAACAAATGCAGCATTAGTGAAATGAGAATTGTTTCGAATCCTCGACCATGTAGTACATTCATTCATGTCGCTGATGATCCTTGAAGCTGGGTGATCCACTTGTACACGCCGGGGAGGTTCTCGGCTTGATGCTACCTCCCCCTCAATAGCAGCTTCTCCTTGATTTTGGTTCGTCGTTGTAGGCGTGGGAGAGGGGTCGTCTATCACTGTAGTCGAAGTAGTAGGTACATGCTCAGCCGCGGGCACCACACCGCCTTCTTCATCATCCCCATGTTCATGCTCCTCCTCTTGAAAGATCTCCTCACCAAGTTCATCATCACCTGCACACTTAAAGACAAGCCGACTACGTGGCTGTGTCTCATCGAAGGTTACCTTGCAAGTCTCCACGATTTGGTTAGTTTCAAGATTGAGCACACGATATGCTCTAGAGTGTGATGCATAACCAAAAAAATACCATCGACCGACCTAGCCTCAAACTTATCCAACTTCTTCCCTTTTATCAGAATAAAGCACTTGCAACCAAAGACATGGAAGTGACTCACCTTGGGTATGCGACCGTGCATCAACTCGTAGCAGGCTTTCTTCTTATGCACCCTGAGTTAGATCCTGTTCAACACTTAGCACGCAGTATTTACCGCCTCAGCCCAGAACCTTCTCGGAGTCCTATGCTCATCAAGCATCGTCCGAGCCAACTCACACAAGGTCTTGTTTTTCCTTTTCATAACACCATTCTGTGGAGGCGTATACAGACTCGAAAACTAGTGTTCAAGACCCAAGTCATGGCAAAAGGTTTCAAAATGAGAGTTTCTGAATTCTGAGCCATTGTCACTGCGGATTGCTCGTATGGCATCTTCGTGCCTCTTGTTCCTCAACCTCAAGACAAGATCTCGAACAAAACCAAACATCTCCCCCTTATCCTCAAGAAAGAACACCCACGCATACCGAGAGTAGTCGTCCACCACAACAAGGACGTAGCACTTCCCACCCACAGATCACACACAATCTGGGCCAACAAAGTCCATATGGAGAACCTCGCGTGGACGCTCAATCATCACATCAGTGAGAGGCGGGTGAGAAGAGGCTACCATCTTGGCATGCCTACACGGCGCACAAACCAACTCTTTCTCAAGCCTCAACCGTGGCAATCCTCGGAACAAATTGAGTTTACTCAAGCGAGACAAAAGGTCAAAGCTCAAGTGACCCAACTTCCTATGCCACTTTCACAACTCACTCGAAAAACCAGCCGAGAAACAACGCTCAACACCAGAAGATTGAGAAAAATCATCTCGAAACACCTAACCCTCGGGAACGACCATACATACAAGGTCCCCCGAAGAGTCCAAAATCTGAGAACCACCAGGCCGAAACAACAACTCAAAACCCTCATCCAATAGCTGGGACACATAAAGCAAATTGTATCCAAGCGATTGAACAAGAGCAACAAGCCTGAGAGTGATCTTGTCACTCACCATAATCTCACCTTCTGAAAGCACACGCCCACGCCCATTGTCACCAAAGGTGATGTACCTCTTTGTCACCACCGGGACGAGACTTGAGAACCACCCCTTGTCTACGGTCATATGCCTCGAGCAACAGGAGTCAATCAACCAAATGTTCTTCAAGTCTCCCACCTGAAATTCAAAAATCGAGCACGTGAGCGAACAAACGACTCAGCACTGGAGTTAGTACCAAAAGAGTAAAACCAGTGCCGAGCCATTTGCTCAAAAGTGGGGTTAGCACAATCCAAGACATCCTTCCAACGAAAGCTACCACCACGAGCACCAGCACATAAACCACTACGAGGGAGCCATGCCTCTCTAACTAGAGGAGGACCAAAACCACGAAAGGAAGACCGTGGACCGTCCCTCCTCTCCATCTCAAAGCTACGACTCCTCCCATCCCCGTATTGAGCACGAGAGGGAGAACACCTAGCAAACTGACCACCTGCAGACTCTCCAGACCAACCACCTGCACCACGACCTCCAGAACTGAAACCACTCGACTCACCACCTCGAAAACCACTCCACCCAAAATTCTGGGGGGGGGGGGTTGAACCGCCTAGCCAGGCCGGTCTAACCGCCCCCCTCTGGGTAGGGCCGGTCTGACCGCCTAGCCAGGCCAGTTTGACCGCCCTCTCCAGAAAAGCTCCTCGGCTGCGGGAACTCGCATCTCCCCATGCCGGAACACTTCTCACGCTAACTCTTGAAGTAAAACTCATCATTGTTCGCCCACTCCTTTGCCATCCTTTCCTCACGCTTCCTCTTGAAGCAAAACTCATCCTTGTGACCCTCTTTCCCACAAGAGCCACAATGGAACCTCACAAGCTTAGGCTTAGGCTTAGGTTGGGGTTGCTCACATGGTTTCTCTCCATTCGGCTTCTCAACCGGCTTCTCCTCACTAGCCTTCTCACTTTGTTTCCCAGAAAACACTTTCCTCGAAGTGCTCACAAACTTGATAGGCTTTTGGAAATCATTTATTTGTGGAGGAAACACGGGTGGAGCTGGGGCTGTGTCTAGTCGGTTCCTAAGATGGTTAGGTTTAGGAGGGAAATCATTTTTGTGGTGGGTTTTTGGTGGCCCTAGGATATTCTCTCCACTTCCCTCACCAACCTTGTTTGACCCAAGTCCATCACCATCCTACCTCTTGTATGTCTCGATCATTATCCTCAACTGAGGCTCATGACCAGACAACCAACCCATCAACTTTCTCAACTCAACATTCTCATCCTACACACGATCAACATAATGTGCAAGTTCCAGATTCTTCAAAGCATGCAATTCACAGGTAGAGCAAGATTTAGGAATTGGTTCTTTCAATTTTGCCTCAAGAGAAACAGTATAAGCATGCATCTCATCAATTTGCTCATGCAAAACAGGGCAAGTAGTGCAAGAGCCTAGCAAAGCAGGTCTAGCCTTAAGCTCAGCCACTTCAACCCTAAGCACATCTAGTTCCTCACACTTTGAGGCATGCTTTTCCTTAAACAAAACAAGATCAACAAGGAAAATAGGACAATCAGCACATTCAACTTCATCAGAAACAACAGGTGAAACTTTCAGAGAATCAGTTTCAAGCTTAGCATCCAAGTTCTGTGTTTCTAACTCAGCCACTCTAGTCCTAGCATCCTCAAGTGAATCCCTAAGCTCTTTCCACACCTTTTTGGCCTCTCTAAGCATGTCATCACGATTATCAAGCAACAAGCCAGGCCGTTTATTCTCCTGACGCAAGAAGGGGAAGTTCATCACGCACCTCGTCGTCGGAGTCGGAGTCCGACTCGCTCTGTTTGCTCTTCTTGCTACCGGAACTCAGCACCATGGTGTAGAAGCCGTCTCTAGCGAAGCAGCTCAGCTCGCTCAGGTTCCTAGACGACTTCCTGTCCTTGAGACGATCACCATCATCTTCACTACTACTCGAGCTCGAGGTGGAGTACGCGGAACTAGAGTCGACATCGCTCTCTCCAACCATCGCTCGGGCCTTGCCTCGGCTCTCCTTCTTCCTCGATCATCGCTCGTCCTTACGCTTGCTCTTGTGCTTGCTCTTGTGGTCGCGCCTCGACCGGTACTTGCCATCCTTTTTCAACTTGTGCTTGTAGTCAACCTTGTTCTCGACCTTCTCTGGGCAGTCGACGATGAAGTGTCCTGGCTTGCCGCACTGGAAGCATGTCCTCGTGTTCCTCCTCAGGTTCACCCGGTTCTCGTGCAGCCTCTCAAACCTCCTCGTCAGCAACGCCAGCTCGTCCTCTCCAAGCACGTCGAACTCCTCATCTGGCATAGACATCAAAGAGGAAAAAGAGAACGTCCCGGTGGATGGGTTAGCATTAGCCTTTCCTTTTGAACCACCGATGAGGGCGAGACTATGGGAATCAGTCGGGCCCTCAATCTTGGTTGTCATGCCCCTATCCACCTCAGCCGACTTGAGCTTTGAGAACAGCTCGTTCACAATCAGGGTATCATACTTCTCTGACTCAACTATTGCCTCGAACTTTGCGCCCCAACCCGTACGATCCAAAGAGTGTAAGAGCTTGACAGCCCAATCATGATCATCGTACGGGAGCACGTCCACATTGGCCCTCATGTTGTCCACAACAATCGTGAATCTCTGAAAGAAGGCATCGATGGACTCACCGAGGAGATGAGTGAAGTTCTCGTACTCTCTCCGGTAGGTCGGAGACATCCAAGCCTGAACCTGGGCATTCCCAACATGAGCTTCCTTCAACGCTGACCAAATTCTACAAGCCAAGTGCTTGGTGTGCACCCGATCGAATTCAGGCTGACACGAAGCACAAAACAAGTAGTCGACCACCACGAAACAAGTAGTCGGCCGTCTTGTTGTTGGCGTCGAACATGCCCTCGATCTTGGAGCAAGGAAGTTCATCGGCTGGACATATGAGGACCAGGAGCGTCCCAATGGTCGATGGATGACCGCTCCTCAGTGATGAGTGATTGACAACGGGTGTTGGACTGACTCTTGGCTTAGTGCGCAGGTGTAGGCTGCGGCCTAGTTCGTGTTGTTGCAGGTGAAGAACGGGCGCGAAAGGTCTTCAGCCTTGAGGGGCCTCCGGGAGATGGAGAGACAAGTAGGCTCGGTTCGAGGGACCCGGTGGATAGCGGAGATCGGGTGCGGGCCACATGGTGGCGACACGAGCAAGACGAAGTCATGGACAAACGAGCGGTGCACGGTGGCGGTCAAGTCAAGTGGTTTGGCGGGAGGCCGGACCGGCACGCGGGGTTTGGTGGTTTGGCCACAAAACCATCGGCGGACGGTTTCTTGGTTTGGGCCTCAAAACCAAGTCCGAGGGCCCAACACGACGGAGACGGGATCCGGGCATGTCGGGAAGCTTCGAGGCGGAGGACACGCGGCGGGATCGCATGGCTTGCGTCGGGAGGACGCGGGGTGCGGCAAAGGCGTGGCCGTCCGATGGCAAGACCCACGAACATTACCTAAATGCCCCTATGTGGGTTGTATCGCCAGTAGTTAAGTTAGGGGTAGTCGAGTCATTTACCACTCCGGCGGGACCTGATATATAAGCCATGAGTGTGTGTGGATGGCTCTATCTCTCAGCGACTTAGGGTTTCATTTCCTCCCTCCTCTTTCTCATTTTCGTAGCTATTTTTCCTTCCATTTTCTCTAGGCTAGCATGAGAGCTTCATGAGAGATTTGTTGAGAGGGATGGATGCTAGGGCGGCATGCTAGACCTTGTGAATCTTTCCTGGTTTGTATAGAAGATTCGGGGTTGTGTTTTCGTGGCCTTTTTGTGCTTGTTTTCGTGCCTTTGTTCCCGATTCGATTCCGCGGATTTGAGTGGGTTTCTCCCCGGATTTCTTTGAGGGATACATGGATAGATGTCTCGTGCATCTTTGTGATTGATCTTGTGCCCTCAAACACCAGGAAACCACTTGGATTCGAAGTTTTTCGTTCGGTGCTCTAGCTTTTGGTGGTGCTCAAAGGATTTGCGATTCCTGGTGATTTAGGGAGTTAGGAGGCAAGATTTTTGGGCTATAGCATCCTTGTGTGACGCTTTTCAAGTACCCAAACCCTTGTCTCCATAGCTTCAACCATTTGGGAAATCCGATGATGATTTGGGGCAGTTGACTTTCGGGGTCGGGCGTTTTCTGCTCTGTCCGCACCTGGCGGACAGTCCGCGGGGTGGTCGCGGACGGTCCGCGGGTGGCGTGTTCGTCGCGTGTTCGTCGTGTTCTTGCGCGTCCTCGCTTTCGATCCGGTTTGGCTTTTGGTTTTTGTTGCAGCCAGTTTGCGGACGGTCCGGGCTTGAGTAGCGGACGGTCCGCGGGTGGCGCGGACGGTCCGCCCGGCCTCGGCGGACGGTCCGTTTTTCTCGGGTCGCTTCTGGTGGTTCTGTGTGCTTTAACGGACGGTCCGCGGCGTAGGGCCGGACGGTCCGCGGTGGTGGCGCGGACGGTCCGCGGCTTCAGATCGGACAGTCCACGAGGCCTGCGCGGACGGTCCGCCCCTCCTGGCCGGACGGTCCGCCAGAGCCTGTGTGCTTTGCTTCTTGGTTCGATTCCTCCCTCCCCCTCTAGTGTTTCCACGTGTGCTTCTAGGAATCGTTCCTAAGGCTAGAGGTTGATCCATAACCTCGTGGTCTTGGCGATTGGTGCGTGATTCGATCCATCGCTTGTGTGTGACCGGGATTTGACTAGGGCATAGGCCGGGTTCTTTGGGAAGAATTTTTACCGGCTCCTAGTCACTCCCCCCCTCTCTAGTCGCCATCTGATCCTTCAATTGGTAACAGAGCTTGGTGCCGGATTCTTTGCGACTTTGACAAGTCCCGAATCCTAAGATGCCGTACGTTGAGTGGGGCGGTCCGCCGCACTTCGATGGCAAGGGTTATCACAAGTGGGCGGCTCGTATGATGATCTTTCTTCGTGGGAAGCTGTTGGATTTCATTGTGCTTGACAAGACCTATGCTATTCCGGTCAACATCCATACTCTTATGGTGACCGATGCCGGTGCTAAGGCCAAGTATGAGGCTAATGCAAAAGCCGTTCATCACTTGGTCCGGAGCTTGTGTGATCAGGAGTTTGAGCGTGTTCGCCATTTGAATCTTGCTTGGCAAATTTGGGAGAAGTTGTTGGTTGCTCACGGTGGTGATAACCATGTGAAGGCTCGCCTCTTTGTCTCTTACCGGATGCAATATGAGAATTTCACTCCACTTCCCGGTGAGGACATTGATGCGATGTTTCAGAGGTTCACCGCCATCGTGAACAACATGAAAGCTAATGTTGAGGATTTTCCCTACACCGAGCATGATCAGGCTTTAAAGCTCTCGCATGTCTTGGACCCAAATGTTTGGGGTGCTAAGGTTGAGGCCATCAAGGAGTCTGGGCATTATTTGACTATTGAGTTGGATGACCTCTTTTCTAAGCTCAAGTCGGCTGAGGTTGACAGGAAGTTGCAATCCAAGCATGAGGGCTCGACTGACCATAGTCTTGCTCTTGTGGGCGGATCAAAGGGCAAATCTAACCCTTCCTGTCGACAGTTTTCCTTGTCTTCTCTCATGTCCATTCCAGATGAGGAGTTTGATGTGCTGGGCGAGGAGGAGCTGGCCTTGCTCTCAAGAAGGTTTGAACGACTACACGAGAGTCGGAGGAATGCAAGGCGGAGCTCAGGGACGTGCTACAAGTGTGGCAAGCGTGGCCACTTCATCGCCGAGTGCCCGGAAGCGGAGGAGAACAAGTACAAGGTGAACGAGTACAAGGCGCACCCGAGGCGTGAAGACAAGTACTCCTCCAAGGGCAAGCACTTCAACAAGTCCAAGAGCAAGGACAAGGACAAGCGGCGACCGAGCAAGAGCGTCTACAAGAAGAACAAGGCAAGAGCAATGGTGGCCGGTGCGAGCGACGTCGACTCAAGCTCAAGCGAGGAGCAGTCAAGCTCAAGCAGCGAAGATGGAGACGCTGGGAGGCGCAACGGCAAGAAGAGTGCAAGCCGGAACCTCAGCGGGCTGAGCTGTGTGGCGCTTGAGGGCTTTTGTGGCATGGCCCATAGCTCAAGCAACAAGAAGAGCGAGAAGGAAGACAGCGACTCCGACTCGGAGGATGAGGTAAACCGTGACCCCGACTCTTTGCTTGCTGAGATTGCTAGGTTGAATGGCTTGCTTGACAACCGCGATAGTGTGCTTAGAGATGCCAAAAAGTTGAGGAAAGATCTTAGGGCACAACTTGAGAATGCTAGTGAGAAAGTAGGAGAGCTAGAGTCGAAATTGCTTGAATTGAAACTTGAGAATGACTCTTTGAAACTTGCTCCTACTACTCCTGATGATGTTGAATGTCTTGAGTGTGATGCATGGTTGAATGAGATCAAGTTGCTTAATGAGAAGAATGCTTCCACTTTGGCTAAGCTAGATGCTCTTAGGACTGAATATGATGAGCTTAAGGCTAGACCCACTTTGCTTGGTGCTTGTAAATCATGTCCTACTATGCATGCTAAGCTTGTTGATGCTCGTTCTACCATTAGTTCGTTGGAAGCATCTTTGAAATCTCCTGTTGCAAATGCATGTTCTAGCTGTGATGAAGTTACTTTGCGCAATCTTGAACTTACTTCCCGTTTGGATGTCATCTATGAGGAGAATGACTATTTGAGGAAGGTGTTGGGTTGGTTGTACGGGCGGGAACCTCAATTGAAAATCATGATTGAGGAGTTCAAGAGAGCCGATGGTCGTGGTTTGGGTTTTGAGAAGTTGGGTGAGAAAGTGGGAGAGAACAGTGGGGAGAGTGTGTATGAGAAGTGTGTTGAGTCTAGCCCCGAGTTTGAGGTGATCGGAGAGATCCAAGTCCCACTTCCAAAAGCACCCAAGAACTCTTTCACACCAAAGCCCAACCACCTTTGCAACAAGCTTGACACAACCCAAGATCCACCCAAATTCCCACCTAAGACAAATGACTTCCAGAAACCGGTGAGGTTTGTGAGTGAGAAGGGTGAGAAGCCTAGAGAGAAACCAGAGCCAAAACCAAAACCCATCCCCTTCAGGTGTGAGTATTGTGGCAAGGAGAGACATCTTGCAGAGTTTTGCTACAAGAGGAAGAGGGATGAGAGGCTTGCTAGGGAGCAAGCGAACCAGGACAGGTATCGCCAGTCTCATGGTATTCCTGAGCCTAGAGTGCCACTTCCACGGGGTTTGGGAATGTGAGGAGTGTTGGCAGGTTCCCACAGAGAGGTGGTGGTGAGAGGTTTGCTAGGAGAGATGATGGTGTGCGTGCTGGTGAGAGGTTTGGTCGGGCTCGTGGTGGTTTTCTTTGGACGTCCCCCTACTCGTCCTCAATACGGGTTTAGGGGAGATGATCGCAGCTTTGGGTTCCAGAGGAACTACGGACCACGTTTTCCCCCTCGTGGTGCTTGTACTCCTCCCATGGGACATGGGAAGTTTGGTGGCAAGGGAATGATGTTTGCTAACCCCTCTTTTGAGCAGATGGCTCGACACTGGTTTAACTTTCTTTGTGCTAACCCCAGTGTCGAGTCGCTAGCTCACTCTCGTTCTTGTTTCGACTACGAGGGGGAGGCTTGGAGAACATTTGGTTGATCGACTCCGGTGTTCTCGACACATGACCGGAGATAAGAAGTGGTTCTCCGACCTCACCCCAGTGAAGGAAAAGATGTACATCACATTTGGGGACAATGGACGAGGAAGGGTGCTTTCGGAGGGTGTTGTGCATGTGAGTGACAAGGTAACGTTGAAGAGAGTGGCTCTTGTGAAGTCTTTGGGTTTCAATTTGCTTTCGGTTTCTCAGTTGCTTGATGAGGGTTTTGAGGTGCGTTTCAAGTCTGGCGAGTCTCGTTTGCTTGATTCCCGAGGTGATCTTGTCTATATGATCATCCCCGAGGGTCAGATTTTCAGGGCTGATTTCTCACGTTCTTTGGGTCCAGCTCGCTGTTTGATGGCCGGTCCTTCTTCTGATTTGTGGAAATGGCATAGGCGAGTCTCGTTTGCTTGATTCCCGAGGTGATCTTGTCTATATGATCATCCCCGAGGGTCAGATTTTCAGGGCTGATTTCTCTCGTTCTTTGGGTCCAGTTTCGGTCGTTTGATGGCCGGTCCTTCTTCTGATTTGTGGAAATGGCATAGGCGGTTGGGACACTTGAGCTTTGATTTGGTTTCCCGCTTGAGTGGTCTTGACCTTGTCCGAGGATTGCCGAGGTTGAAGCTTGAGAAGGATTTGGTTTGTGCTCCCTGTAGGCATGGCAAGATGGTAGCCACTCTCCATCCACCCCTGACCGATGTCATGACAGAGCGTCCGACAGAGCTGTTGCATATGGATCTTGTTGGGCCAGCTCGAGTTCACTCAGTGCGTGGGAAGTGGTATGTCCTTGTTGTGGTGGACGATTACTCTCGCTATGCTTGGGTGTTTTTCTTGGAGGATAAGAGTGAGACATTTGGTTTTGTTCGAGATCTGATCGTGAGGTTGAAAAACGAGAGGCATGGGAATGCTATTCGAGCTATCCGCAAGGATAATGGCTGCGAGTTCAAGAACTCTCGTTTTGATGCCTTTTGTCGTGATCTAGGTCTTGAACATCAGTATTCGACCCCTTATGTGCCCCCTCAAAATGGAGTCGTGGAAAGGAAAAATCGGACTCTTTGTGAGATGGCTAGGACGATGCTCGATGAGCACAGGACTCCTAGGAGGCATTGGGCTAAGGCGGTCAATACAGCTTGTCATGTTTCCAACAGGATTTTATTGCAAGCTTTCAAGAAGAAGACCTGTTATGAGCTTAAGCATGGTCGGGCACCCAAGGTGAGTCATTTTCGAGTCTTTGGCTGCAAATGCTTTATTCTGAAGAAGGGAAAACTCGACAAGTTTGAGGCTAGGTCTAGTGATGGTATTTTCTTTGGATATGCTAACCACTCTAGAGCCTATAGGGTGCTTAACCTTGAGACTAACAAAATCATGGAGACTTGCGAGGTGACCTTCGACGAGACAATGCCATGTACCTCTCTTGGCTTTGAATGTGCAGGTGATGAAGAGATGGCCGAGGACCTCTTTGAAGAGGAGAAGGATGAAGCCGGAGATGATGATGGGGAGAACCATGCGCCTGAAGCTGAGTGTGTACCCACTACTTCCCCTACGACCACTATGGAACATGGACCGTCTACTTCATGGACAACGACGGTGCAACAAGAGGACCAAGGCGAGAGAAGCCGAAGTTGAGGGGGAGGTAGTCTCGAGGCGTGAGGCTCCCGGCGGATCCAAGAAGTGCATCCCCCGTCGAAGATCATTGGGAACATCGACGAACGCACTACACGGTCGAGGTCCGGAATTCCTCTCATTTTGCTCATGCCGCTTTTGTTGCTACTTTTGAGCCCAAGGACATTGGACATGCTTTATCCGATGCAAACCGGGTCAATTCTATGCATGAGGAGTTGGAAAACTTTGAGAGGAACCGGGTGTGGGAGTTAGTTGAACCACCTCCAAATTGCCATCCCATAGGAACCAAGTGGGTTTGGAAGAACAAAGAGGGAGAGAATGGGATGGTTGTGAGGAACAAGTCCAGACTTGTTGCTCAGGGGTTTAGTCAGAAGGAGGGGATCGACTATGCGGAGACCTTTGCTCCTGTGGCCCGTCTTGAGGCAATTCGGATCCTTCTAGCCTTTGCCGTGGCTAAAGGGTTCAAGTTGTTTCAGATGGACGTGAAGAGTGCTTTTCTGAATGGGGTCATAGAGGAGGAGGTGTATGTGAAGCAGCCACCTGGATTTGAGAGCGAGCTGTACCCACACAGGGTGTACAGGTTGAAAAGGGCTCTGTATGGGTTCAAACAGGCGCCCCGTGCTTGGTATGGGAGATTGATAGGTTTTCTGTTGAGTAGAGGGTCTGTGATGGGTACCGTGGATAGGACCTTGTTTCTCCTCAAGCATGGAAATGACTTGTTGATTGTTCAGATATACGTGGATGATATTGTCTTTGGTGGCTCGTCACATAACCTTGTTGCCAAGTTTGCAGATGAGATGAGCAGGGAGTTCGAGATGAGCATGATGGGCGAGTTGCAGTACTTTCTCGGGCTGCGGATCAAGCAAGTGAAGTACGGTACATTTGTGCACCAGACCAAGTACACGAAAGACATGCTGAGGAAGTTCCAGATGCAAGATGTGAAGCCGATGTCGACTCCCATGGGGAGCACGGCCACTTTGGATGCGGACGAGGACGGAGAACCAGTGGACCAGCGGGAGTACAGGAGCATGATCGGCTCCCTCCTCTACTTGACGGCGACGAGGCCAGACATACAGTTCAGCGTGTGTCTGTGCGCTCGTTTTCAGGCTTCGCCGAGGACATCACATCGACGGACCGTCAAGAGGATTTTCGGTATCTACACGCGCACGCCCTGTCTGGGCCTTTGGTATTCTTCCTCCTCGACTCTTTCCCTTCATGGTTTTTCCGATGCGGATTTTTGCCGGTTGTCGAGTCGAGAGGAAGTCTACTTCTGGTACTTGCCAGTTTCTTGGGTCTTCGTTGGTCTCATGGTCTTCCCGCAAGCAGTCTAGTGTAGCTCAGTCTACCACAGAGGCAGAGTATGTTGCTGCCGCGAGTTGTTGCTCCCAGTTGTTGTGGATTTCATACACTTTGAGAGACTTTGGTGAGGAGTGCACCCAGATCCCACTTCTTTGTGATAGCACCAGTGCCATAAGCGTAGCCAAAAACCCAGTGCTTCACTCCAGAACCAAACATATAGAAGTGAGGTATCATTTCTTGAGGGACAATGTGGAGAAAGGAACCATTGTGTTGAGCCATGTCCCTACCCAAGACCAGCTAGCCGACATTTTCACAAAGCCTCTCGACCAAGCTACATTTGTGCGCTTGCGGGGGGAACTTGGGGTTTGTTGCCCTTTCTAGTTGATTCTTGGGGGATTTCCTTTTTGTATCATACGTATCATACCATGTTTACTTTGATGTATATACATGCTTTGCTTGATGTATAAACCATGGTAGGATAGCCATCTTGTCATATATCATGTTGCATTTGTATCATATTGCATTTTAGGATGATGAGCTTCTTTCATATGCCATATTTGAGTTTCTTTGGCTATTTTCGAGATATTGGTTATATGTGTGGAGAAATGGTGATGTGAGGCTATGCTCTTGGAATATTTGAGATATATGTGTGGTGAGATAGCCTCTTTTGAAATAAATGCTAATCTTGACTATTTTTTGATGAAATATGCTCCACTCGTGTGTAGTTGTGTATCCATGTCACAGTTTGGTCTAGATGTGCTTTTCATGCTTAGATTGTGCTTGGATGCCTTGTTCCTGCATTTGGGCCAAAGGCCGAATATCATGGTGAATGTTTAGCCTATGTTGCATTCATGGGGGAGCATAAGCTTCTTTTTGCCGCAAAGGCACTTCATGTACCATGAAATGAATTAATCTTGAAAAGAAGTGTAAAATGCTTGAAAAAATGCTCCATCCATCATGTCTGTGCTTAAAATGTCTTATCTTTCACATATGGGTGCAAAACATGTTGCATGATGTTCACCAGTGGAGAAGTCTCCCCGAAGTGGACACATGGCTCATGAGCTTTGACATGACATGCTTTGCTTTATGGGTGTTTGCCATGATCTTTTGCTGAGAATTTGATATCCTTGTATGATCTTTGAATGGTATGCATGTTTGTGGCTCAAGTGTGACATGGATAGGCTTTCACATGTGAAGCGAGCCTTCTTTTGGTAAAACTGCTTAAATCTGAAAATTTTGCTTTGTCACATGCTTGTATTTTCATATATTACTTGTGGCAATGCTTTGACTATACTATGATTCATATGTGTGATCTTTGTCTCATTTTTTAGCCTTTGACACTAGATTTGGCCTATTTGAGAAGCTCATGTAGATGTTTATATGCTTTGTTTTGCATTTCTGCATTTTCACCTTGATTCATACATTGTCAACAAGGGGGAGAAGAGGTGAGCTTAATGAAAATTCAGAAGAGGTGAGCTGAAATTTTGGGAATTTGCATCCACATGTTCAGGGGGAGCTTGCATTTGTTTAGGGGGAGCTTTCTTGCTGTTTTCGATGTGGAGTTTGTGCTTTGCTTGGCTTGTGACCTTTCTTCGCCTTTCTTTGGTTTTGGTCATGAGTTGAGCTTCTTTGTTTTTCTTTCTTCTTCTTTTCTCTTTTTCTCTGAATTTCATTTCGCGTTGTGTGTTGTCAATGCACTCATCAAGGGGAGATTGAGGACCAGGAGCGTCCCAGTGGTCGATGGATGACCGCTCCTCAGTGATGATTGATTGACAACGGGTGTTGGACTGACTCTTGGCTTAGTGCGCAGGTGTAGGCTGCGGCCTAGTTCGTGTTGTTGCAGGTGAAGAACAGGCGCGAAAGGTCTTCAGCCTTGAGGGGCCTCCGGGAGATGGAGAGACAAGTAGGCTCGGTTCGAGGGACCCGGTGGACAGCGGGACTGGGTGCGGGCCACATGGTGGCGACACGAGCAAGACGAAGTCATGGACAATCGAGCCGGTGCACGGTGGCGGTCAAGTCAAGTGGTTTGGCGGGGAGGCCGGACCGGCACGCGGGGTTTGGTGGTTTGCCCACAAAACCATCGGCGGACGGTTTCTTGGTTTGGGCCTCAAAACCAAGTCCGAGGGCCCAACACGACGGAGACGGGATCCGGGCGTGTCGGGAAGCTTCGAGGCGGAGGACACGCGGCGGGAACGCATGGCTTGCGTCGGGAGGACGCAGGGTGCGGCAAAGGCGTTCGTCAATCAACCCTGGGCGGTTGGAATGGCCCAGGCGGTCTGACTGCCCCTCTTGGGCGGTTGAACTGGCCTGGGTGGCTGCACCTCCTTGTCGAGTCTTCGGCCTCGGTTTGTGGCTCAACCGAGTCACCTAGTGGTTTTCTGGTGAACCACTGCAAACCCCGCGAACTCGGTGTAGCCTCCGCCAATCTCCACTCATGAGTTGGCTCCCACGTAGTCCCGGCTCAACCTTGGTTTTGAGGCTATACCCAGAAACCGTCCACGACTTTGTCTCACTGTTCTTGCCACCATGTGGCCCGCACTTGACTCCGTTGGCCACCGGGTCCCTCGAACCAAGCCTACTTGTCTTCTCCACACCTGGAGGCCTCACCGACGACAACCTTTCGCGCTTGTTCTTCACCTGCACAAACACCAGTCAAGCCACAACCTGCACCTGCAATACTTGGCCAAGAGTCAGTCCACACAACATTGTCAATCACTCATCACACAAGGAAGCGACCATCACCGGTCCTCGAACCACACATGGTCCTCAGCCTAGCAAACTGACCACATGCAAACTCTCTAGACCAACCATCAGAACCACGACCTCCAGAACCAAACCGAGACTCACCATGGGCACGAAAACCAGCCCTCTGTCTGCCCAGACCTACACCGGTTTGACCTGTGTTGAAGGAACGAATTGGCGACCAGAGAGGGGGTAGTGAATGGGAGCCGATAAAAATTCTTCTCCAAAGAGAGAACTCGGCCTATGCCCCAATTTCACAACCAAGGATTCCCACACGAGTTTGCCAAGGTTGTGTAGTCACAACGGACCTACCAACCCTAGGAGCAAACCCCAAATGATCCCAAAGTGAAAGCGAAACTCAAAGAGCAAAGGACTTAGCAGCTCAGCACTAGACCAGGCGGACCGTCCGCAAGCACCGGGCGGACCGTTCCGCGAGGCATGAGCGGACTGTCCACAGACACCATGCGGACTGTCCACAGACACCATGCAGGCCGTCCGCGAGGCCTAGGCGGACTGTCCGCGTGGCTGCGATGGACCGTCTGAAAATAACCCCCGAACCTCCAATACTGCACCCTCAATAACGGACCGTTCGTGATGGGCCCGCTGTTGACGGTGTATTTTGGTACACTAAGCATGTTCATTACACTCTGGTTTGGATTTGAGTATGGAACTAACCCACCACTAGGCACACTAATCATATAACAAGTTCATCTATGGGCATGCATTTGGAAGTGTTGTGTTTATGTAGGAAAACATGGACATAAAGGACAGATTCGCAAGAAGTTCAAAGGAGCATTTACAGAGTCTTGTTCGTGTTCATGAGCTTGATGAAATCACTTCCATCGGTGGCAAGGACCGAAGTGCTACGAAGGAACACCCCCGGGGATTGAAGCGTAAAAGACCGAACTTCATGCGCGGAGAACCTCCATCTTAGACGCAAGGATGACATCGTCAAAATCATGCAAGTAGAGGGGGCAAAGTGCATAATAACCTGAGGACCCAAAGGAGCGAAGGGGCGACCGAACCGGGCCGAATTGGGCCTGGGCCGGTCGGCCCAGCCGGGCGGGCCGGCCCAACTCGGCGTCGGTTCGGCCCCCCTTTCCTTGCACCCGAAGGATCTTCAACCCTAAAACCCTGGAGGCACAGCCATTCGGCAGGGGGAGCCATTCGCACCAGGAGGCCATCCACAAGCTAGAGAGAGAGGAGGGAGATCTCCGGAGGGAGATCAACCACCTCGAAGGAAGCACCCACAAGTGGAGAAGAAGGAAGACACCGTCGGAAGGGAAACCATGATCAATGGTGCTATGTCTAGCACCTTGATGGGGTAATCTCCTTATTCGTCCATGGGTTGTAATGGATCTTGAAATGTAACCATACTCTGTCATATTATCTATCTATCATCTTGTGTTGAACATACTTTAATGCTTAAGCTTAGCTATAATGCCGTAAAGGGCGTAGAGCTGCAATGCTTCCTTGGATCCATTCAATACGTCGTGTCCATCATAGGTCTAGTCATGAATAGCTTCGCGTAGTGACAGTACGAGAGGAGGGAAAGGGCGAAACCGTGGTCACAACCCCCGATAGATTTGATTGGTTTTCATGTCTTTAAGCGATTGCACGATCTAGTATCGTAGACCCATGGGCAAGTGTCTTTTATCTTGATAGCTTGATCATTCTCTCTAGAGTAGTTTAGTTGTTTTCTAGTTTAATCATAGTTAAGGTTTGAGTAGCTAGTGTGTAGAGGTAGATCAAACGCTTGTAATCCCCTTGCTCATTGACAAGAACCTTGGGAATCCCGTGGTGAAAAAGGTGTGGGGTCCGTACGTTGCGGATCGTAGAGGGATACGTCTTTTATCCATCAACAAGCCCCTTTTTCTGGCGCCGTTGCCGGGGAGCAAGCTAGTTTACATCATTTGGTTTGCATTTAACTTAGTTTTATATTTAGTTTATCTTTTATTTGCTATATCTAACACATATTATCTATAAAACCACTTTGTTTGTTTTTGTTTTTGTTTTTATCTTGTTGTCTAGATGGCGTTCGTCAATCAACGCTCGTCTCGCCGAAGTTTACGCGATAGGATCCGAAGAAGAGGAGAAGATGACACCACACTTGAGTTGCGAGATCAATGGAGTTCAATACAAAGCTTTATGCGACATCGGAGGCCAAGTAAGTGTTCTATCTTCTAAAATTTACAATAAAATTCAAGACCACAACCTATACTTAGCTCCAACATCAACAAAATGAATTATGGGAGATGGTAGAACTATTAAACCTCTAGGTATTGCTTGCAACATGAAAGTAAAAATCTCTGGAAAATGTATACCAACCGATCTCTTTGTTATTGATGCTTACCATAGTAATCATGATCACATAATCCTAGGTAGGCCCTTTCTTAAATTGGTTGATGCCTCTTTGGATGCCGGAGAAGGCAAAGTAACAATGAACCTTAATGGAAGAAAGTACACGTATAACTTCCTTCGCGTTTCTAAACACCCTACACCCTTTCCTCCCGAAGAAGAAGTAGAGGAGGTAGATAGTCTTTGTTTTGTTGAAACCCTTAGAGACCCGCTACAAAGAGCGATGGAAAATCAAATTAGTAATGAACAAGATGAAGAACTAGAAGAAGCAACAAAAGGCTTAGAACCACATGATGGAAGCGTGGAGGAAGGAAAATTCGATGACCTAGGAGAAATTAAACCCGAGGAGCCACAAGTGTCCGAGGTAGACATTAAACCTTTGCCCAAAGGATTAAAGTATGAATTTTTGGGCCCAGACAAGACTTATCCAGTCATTGTGAGCGACGAGTTGAGTCCCGAAGAAAATGAGAAGTTGCTGATTTTATTAAAAAACATAGGAAGGTGATTGGATATTCGATTAATGATCTCAAAGGTATTAGCCCAGCCTTTTGCACTCATCGTATACCAATGGAAGACCAATGTAAGCCCATAGTGGACCACCAAAGGAGGCTAACTCATGCCATGTGAGAGGTAGTAAAGAAAGAGGTCATCAAGTTACTTGATGCCAGAATCATCTACCCGGTTCCGCATAGCGAGTGGGTGAGCCCGGTACATTGTTTACCGAAGAAAGGAGGTTTAACCATGGTGAAGAATGAGAAGAACGAGTTGATACCGCAAAGAACCGTGACCGGGTGGCGGATGTGTATCGATTATCGTGAGCTTAACAAAGCGACGAAGAAAGATCACTTCCCCCTACCGTTCATTGAAGAGATGCTCGAGAGATTAGCGAACCACGCTTATTTTTGCTTTCTCGATGGGTACTCGGGGTTCATGCAAATTCCCATTCACCCGGACGATCAACACAAAACAACGTTTACATGCCTTTATGGAACGTTTGCATATAGAAGGATGCCCTTCGGTCTATGCAATGCTCCGGCCTCTTTTCAACGTGCATGATAGCCGTATTCTCGGAATTCATTGAAGAAATTGTCGAAGTATTCATGAATGATTTTTCTGTTTATGGGAAGACGTTCATGGATTGCTTGGAAAACTTGGATAAGGTCCTCACGAGGTGTGCCGAGGTAGACTTGGTGTTAAATTGGGAAAAGTGCCACTTCATGGTTAAGCAAGGCATAGTGGTCGGACATGTTATATCCGAGAGAGGCATTGAAGTGGACAAGGCTAAGGTAGAGACGGTTGAGCAACTCCCACCTCCGACGGATGTTAAGTCCTTGAGGAGCTTTCTAGGCCATGCCGGATTTTATAGAAGATTTATTAAGGACTTCTCGAAGATCACTAAGCGTTTAACACATCTCCTTCAAAAGGATGTGGCTTTCGACTTTGATGAGAAGTGCCTAGCGGCATTCCGAACCATGAAAAGTGCGTTGGTGAGTGCTCCCATCATTCAACCTCTGGATTGGAGCCAACCTTTCGAGATCATGTGTGATGCAAGTGACTACACCGTAGGCGCAGTTTTGGGTCAAAGAAAGAAAGGCCGAGTTCGCGCCGTTTACTACGCTAGCAAAACTCTTAATGGGGTACAATTAAACTATGCCACTACGGAAAAGGAGTTGCTAGCGGTGGTATTCGCCTTCGAAAAATTCAGATCTTACATCGTGAACTCGAAGGTCATTGTGTATACTGATCACGCAGCCATCAAGTATCTCTTAGCAAAGAAGGAAGCTAAACCACGTTTGATTCGTTGGATCCTTCTTCATCAAGATTTTGATGTTGAAATTCGTGATAAGAAAGGGATGGATAATGTTGTGGCCGATCATTTGTCTAGGATGAATCGTGGACAAGATGATAAAGAGCCCATAGAAGATAAGATGAGAGATGACCACTTCTATTGAGTGCTCAATAAAGGCACTTGGACGATTGATATCATTCGAGCGATTCGGAAGATGCCTCTCGATCATCTAGATAAAAACTCCCAAAAGAAGATAATCTCGGAAAGTATGAAGTACTTTTGGGATGCACCATACCTCTTCAACTTGGCAATGATGGAGTCATGAGAAGATGTGTGCCAAGAGAAGAGAGGGTACAAATTCTGAGAAAGTGCCACTCAGCGGAGTACTGTGGGCACTATAGCCATTTTAGGACCCAAGCAAAAGTATGGTCAAGCGGATTCTATTAGCCGAAGATGCATGAAGATACTAAAAGATATGTTGCATCATGCTCCGAATGCCAAAGAACCGGAAACATCTCTCAAAGAAATTCTATGCCCTTGAAATACAATCTACAAATCGATTTATTCGATGTATGGGGTATAGACTTCATGGGGACTTTCAAAAACACATGCGGATATGAGTATATTCTAGTCATGGTTGATTATGTATCCAAGTGGGTAGAGGCCATGCCATGTCGTAAAGCTTCCACGGAGGAGTCCATTACTATGATCAAGAACGTGATTTTTCCTCGTTTCCGTACACCGAGAATCTTGATAAGCGATGGAGGAACTCACTTCACCGGGAAGAATTTCAAAAGGTGCTTGTCCAAGTTGGGGATTGAGCATAGGGTCTCTACGGCCTATCATCCACAAACCAATGGACAAGCGGAAACGTCAAATAGGCAATTAAAAAGCATCCTCAACAAAACCATAGAGAAGGGAGGCAAAGATTGGTCAAAGAAATTAGACGGAGCTTTGTGGGCTTATCGAACGGTGTTCAAGACACCGATAGGTATGACCCCTTATCAATTCATCTATGGAAAGGCTTGCCACCTTCCTGTTGAGTTGGAACATAAAGCCTATTGGGCGATTAAAGAGATGAACCTTGATCTCGATGCCGCGGTGGTGAAACGAAGAATCCAAATAAGCGAGCTAGAAGAGATGAGGTTGAAAGCATATGAAAATGCAAGCATATACAAGGAGAGAATCAAAAGGTGGTATGATAAAAGGTTGAAAAAGAAAGAGTTTAAAGAAGGAGATAAGGTCCTCCTCTACAATTCGAGGTTTAAAACCTTCGGAACGGGGAAAGTGCAAAGCAAGTGGGACGGACCTTATGTTGTGCATTCGGTGCTCTCCAATGGAGCGGTAACCTTTATGGATGTAAAAGGCGATCAATTTATGGTGAATGGTCAACGGCTTAAGGTTTACTACGAACCAGATGTTGTGCCCCTTCATCATGTTGATGTCTTCACCATGGAAGCAGAGCCCCAACATCCCGCCTAGGACAAAAAAACAAGGCATGAATTTTTGTAAATAGTTTTTCTTTTAATTTTCTGGAGTTTTCGCGAAGATTTACTGGGCCAACTTTTTCCCATGGGCTAAGAAGGCGAAAAACGGCGGTGCACGAAACAACGGATCGACCCGGCCCCCGAGACAGGGTGGGCCGGCCGGCCCAGTCCGACCGGCCCAGGCGGGTCCCGGCGGTGGTTGGTCCTGATTTTTGCCCGAATTGTTCCTTTTGAACTTCCTTCTTCGGTCAGAAAATTTTAAGGGAAGTTTGAACAAGGAAAATGAGGTTCCTAGGGTTTTCCTCTTCGGACTATTTATTTGGCCGAATTGGGAGCTCGGGAATCAATCCCATCAAGCTATATTTTGCACCCGCGCAGCAGCAATTGTGTCCCTGAGGAGCTTAGAGTTGAAGCAAGGTGCCAAGGAGCCATCGATGGAGGAGGCGAAGCGATGCGAGCTCGAGTTACCCGTCGAGATCAAGAGGACCGCTCGCATCCGTTGTGGAGGGCGTGTCCTGACCGGAGCTAACGCATCTCACAACCCCGTTGAAGAAGATAAAGTCTCTACGCCCGTTCGAAGGTTGGCGCGCATCCAAGGCATGAAGCGGAAGGACTACAAGGAGGTGTCGCCCGAGCCTAAGGACTATGGGGGTAGCGACTACCCGACGATCGTAGCCTGAGCTCGTGGGCGGCCGTCGGAAGAGATGATAACGATCTTTACATTTGGTATGAGGTGCCCAATGAAAAGACCCCCGAAGGCCCCAACGGCGGTGACGACGACGGTGACGACAATGGTGGTGGCGACGATGGCGGCGATGACGGCTGAGACCCTGGCAATGACGACCCTTTCGGGTTGCATTCGATGTGTTGTGTGGCTTGCCGTCACTCCATCGCGGATCTCTACGCAACGGTCGATGAATGTTTCCAAGCCATGGAGGATTTGGAACGCGTAGTTGAAGACGACTACAAGTTCCTAAACCGCAACGTATGCAAACTTTTTGGCATGGTCGGGAACATGAGAGGCAAGTGGTGCAATAGTTGCGGGAAGTACCACTAGGTTTAGTTTTCCCCTTAAGAATTTTGTAAGATACGACAAGGACGTCGTATGTTTTTAGCGTGGGGGAGAGCTAGCTGGCTAGCCTTAGCTTTTGAGCGTCAAGTTTAGGTTCAGTTTAATCTTCGAGAGAGTCTTAGAGTTTAAAGAGTCTTTAGTTTTTGAGTGTGTTTTCAAATTTTTGCAAGTGTCTTAAATTAGTGTTGAGTTAAAGAAAATCAAATAAAAAGAGTCTTTATATATTTTGTGTCTTGTGTGATTCTTCTCTTTATTTACTTGTTTGTTTATCTTTGATTCCTGTTATTTGAACATAAGTGTGTGGTTTGGAAAACGTTTACCGTGCTGCTTAGTGGAATTGCTATTACTAAAAGTACCCATACCACACTTCGATCTTGAGCTTCACATGTTAGTTGTGCTATGTTCAATGCTAAAAGTTGGAGGATTTCAGTTCTGAAGGTTATCTAAAAAACCTTGAAATAAAGGTTAGCAAAACCTCTTTTTCCAAGTTGAGAGTAAGAAAAAAATCCTATACAAAGCCAATTTATTTTGTGCTCCACCATAAGTGTGATTAGCACGATGAGTTGGGCTAGGATCCTTCTCTCTTGGGAGTTTTAATTTCGAGCAATGATCATGTTCTTGTGCTTATCGTTTGTTGCTAGCCTCGTCATACATTCGGTAACGTGACTTTCACATCGGAAGTCCCGTACATCGCCGAATTCCATAACCAACCCTATACATCTCTTTTCTACATCGCATTCCTTAAACACAACCTACTCTCAAAGTTTCGTCTCATCTCTAGCATGATTTATTTAAAATTTCAGATTGTATGCATGCAAGAAAGAGAGGAGTTGAGAGCTTTGAAAAGTTGTCAAGAGAGGAAAAGTAAAGAGAAAAGTATGAGTATGGTAAAGAAAGAAAGAAGGAAAGAAAGAAAATATAGAAAAGTAAAGAAGAAAATATGAGAATGAAAGAATGAAAGAAAAAGAAGAGAAAGAGAAAAAAGGATATGAGAGGGATGAATCAAGTGAAAGAAAAAAATAAAACTGCAAGGAAGGATGTCACGTTGTTGAGAGATGAAACTTTCACTCTTTTTCCAACCATGTGCAATCCGACAACGAGGACGTCATCGTTGCCTCGTAGTCATAATTTTCTTTTGCCCTTGCACATGTTCACTATTCTAAATCATCTCATCCTTGATATCCCTACAAATGCATTAATTCTCATGATCATTGGCTTTGAAAGGTAAACAATTATTAGAGGAAGTTCTTAGTTTGACAATATTTGTGTTGATTGCACCAGCCCTACCTATAGCTCCACTTTACATGTTATATGAGAGACTTATGGGAGGTGAGAGTTTTATAAAATTGGTTTAGGATAGCCACCTCATATGAGTGACGTGAGAGAGCTTGGAGAAAGGTTTTGTCTAACACTTGTTGCAGGAATTTTATTTTTGAAAAATCATAAAAACCCTCCGATGCAAGCAAAGAAGTAAGCATGGCTGAAATTGAAGACTTCGAGTGAAGAGTTTGAGTTGTGGGGTAAATCTTGACGTGGTAAACATTCTAAACGCCCATGTTTATGTATGATGACCATTAATTTATGTTTATGTATTAAAGATAAAGGATTGACTAAATTGTGAAGAAAGATTTAGCGGAACACGATTACAACGCTTTGGACGAAGTTCTTTTACGAGTACTTTCTCGAGGACGAGCAAGAGCTAAGCATGGGGGAGATGTTGACGGTGTATTTTGGTACACCAAGCATGTTCATTACACTTTGGTTTAGATTTGATTATGGAACTAACCCGCCACTAGGCACACTAATCATATAACAAGTTCATCTATGTGCATGCATTTGGAAGTGTTGTGTTTATGTAGGAAAACATGGACATAAAGGACAGATTCACAACAAGTTCAAAGGAGCATTTACAGAGTCTTGTTCGTGTTCATGAGCTTGATGAAATCACTTCCAACGGAGGCAAGGACCGAAGTGCTACGAAGGAACACCACCGGGGATTGAAGCGTAAAAGACCGAACTTCATTCGCGGAGAACCTCCATCTTGGATGTGAGGATGACATCGTCAAAATCATGCAAGTGGAGGGGGCAAAGTGCATAATCACCTGAGGACCCACAGGAGCGAAGGGGCGACCGAACCGGGCCGAATTGGGCCAGGGCCGGTCGGCCCAGGCCGTCTGGCCCAGCCTAGTTCTGGCGTCGGTTCGGCCCCCCTTTCCTTGCACCCGAAGGATCTTCAACCCTAAAACCCTGGAGGCACCGCCATTCGGCAGGGGGCGAGCCATTCGCACCAGGAGGCCGTCCACAAGCTAGAGAGAGAGAGGAGGGAGATCTCTGGAGGGAGATCAACCACCTCGAAGGAAGCACCCACAAGTGGAGAAGAAGGAAGACACCGTCGGAAGGGAAACCATGATCAACGGTGCTATGTCTAGCACCTTGATGGGGTAATCTCCTTATTCGACCATGGGTTGTAATCGATCTTAAGATGTAATCATACTTTATTGGATTATCTATCTATCATCTTGTGTTGAACGTACTTTAATGCTTAAGGTTAGCTACCATGCCATAAAGGAGTAGAGCTCCAATGCTTCCTTGGATCCATTCAATACGCCGTGTCCATCATAGGTCTAGTCATGAATACCTTCGCGTAGTGACAGTACAAGAGGAGGGAAAGGGAGAAACTGTGGTCACAACCCCCGATACATTAGATTGGTTTCCATGACTTTAAGCGATTGCATGATCTAGTATCGTAGACCCATGGGCGAGTGTCTTTTATCTTGATGGCTTGATCATTCTCGCTAGTATAGTTTAGTTGTTTTCTAGTTTAATCATAGTTAAGGTTTGAGTAGCTAGTGTGTAGAGGTAGATCAAACGCTTGTAATCCCCTTGCTCCGCGGATTGACAAGAACCATGGGAATCCCGTGGTGAAAAGGTGTGGGGTCCGTACGCTTGCGGATCATAGAGGGATACGCCTTTTATCCGTCAACACCCGCGGACCGTCTGCCCCGTCACGGACCGTCCGACACTAGTACGGACCGTTCGCGAACTCCGTGCAACAAAAATCCACCGGTAAAATGGATCGAAAGAAAGACACGCAAGAACTCACGAAGAACACGACGAACAACCGGCTGAAGGCCTCCTCGCAGACTGTTTGCCAGGGGCACGCGGACCGTCCATGTGGTGCGCAGACAGCAGCTCGAACTCGACCTCTTGAAGGTCAGCACCACCTTCCCACTACCCGATCTCCCAAATGAACGAAGGGATTGCTACCAAATCATAGGTGAAGGTGAAGTGCCTCTAGGAGATGCTATACCTACAAATTTGTAGCCTCAAACCCAATGAATCGAGAGGAATCGAGATTCTACCGAGCTCAGGAACAAGCTAGGTTTCCAACTGAAATCCTTCAATCTGAGGGCGAATTCGGAGTTTGGGGGATCAAGATCAAGCACAAAGATACACGAGGCAACTATCCATGATTCCCACCAACAAATTTGAAACCAAACACCTCAGAATCGAAGGAACAATCCGCGCACAAAAAACCAACGAAAATAGCTCAAAAAAGACACCAAAATTCAACGAGCTACAAATCGAGAATTGACGCAACCATGAAAGCTTCCATTCACTCGGAGGTTAGATTCTTTAAAAATAGAGGAAAAATCTAACTATGTGGAGCAAGGAAATGAGAAGCCATCTGGATGGACGGTTTGCCTGAAAACCCTAGAGCTAATATATATGAGTCCTCTCCAAGACAGGCAAATTACCACACTACCCCTAGCAATTAAGTTGTGATACAAACCCCTCAGGGGCAAATAGTTCATATAACACTCCTCTTCATCGCACGGCCACGCCGTCGCCGCAGTCCGCGTCCTCCCGACGCATGCCCTGCGATCCCGCCACGCATCCGCTAGCATCGAAGCTTCTCGGCGCGCTTGGTTCCCGTCTCCGCCTACCGAGCCTCCAGTCTTGGGTTTGTGCATCAACCAAGTAACTCGACGGTTTTGTGGTAAACCGCCGCAAACCCCACGTGCAGACTTAGGTCATGAGCCGCTACCCTACACTGGCTCCTGTCCACGATTCGTCTTGCTTTTTTTGCCACCATGCGGCCCGCACTTGACCCCGCTGGCCACCGGGTCCTTCGAGTCAGGCCTACTTGTCTCTCCACTCCTCGGAGGCCCCGCAAGGCATAGACCTTTCGCACCCACTCTTCACCTGCACCAACGCAAATCAAGCCGCAACCTGCACCTGCAATACTCAACCAAGAGTCAATCCACACCATGTTGTCAATCACTCGTCACAGCCAGGAGCGACCATCTACCAGTCCTCAAACGCTCCGGTCCTCAATCTCCCCCTTGATGAGTGCATTGACAACACACACAAGTAACCAATTCAGAGAAAAGAGGAAAACAAAAGAAACGAAAGAAAAGCTCAAACAAGTGATCAAAAGCCAAACAAAAGCCAAGAAAAGATCACTTGAGTGAGAAAGATCTCAGTCCCCTAAGGCAAGGGCAACAACTCGACACAACCGAGATAAAATGCACTAAGATTGTTTACTCCTCAAGGTGAGGCAAAAGGGCTGGACAACATTGGCCAAAGAGCACAACTAACATTCAGGCGAAAAAGATCTCCCAAATGCATGAATGCAAGCTCCCCCTGGAAACATGAATTGGGTACTTTCCTCCCCCTTGTTGGTAATGCATGAATCAAGTCTACAAATGCAAGCATGTGCTTCTCAAATATACAAAGAGCACTACAACATGATAAAATTGAGACATAGACAAGCAAGATAGCCAAAATTTGAGCACAAGCATCGCCAACAAGATACAAAGGGGCATATAAGCAAGTGATATAGCCATGATGAAAATGAAGCATTTTTCACAAAAATTTGCCTCTCATGAGCATAGGACCTAAACATGATAAAAATAGCACATACAACATATAACTCACAAACTTCACGCAAGGTCATACATTCTCATCACAAGGTCATCACAAACACCTACAAGCTATCTCATGTCATGTCAAAGCCACCGAGGCATGTGTCCACTTGTAGATATGAGACTTCTCATTGGTGAACATCATGCAACGGTTTAGCACCCAAGATAAGTAATTTAAAGCACTTATGACATGGAAACAAATTTTTCAAGCATAGGCATCTCACATACCATTTTCATGATTTACAAGTTAAGCATGGTACACAGAGTGCCTTTGCGGCAAAAAGAAGCTTAGGCTTCTCCACAAGGTAGCATGTAGGCTAAACATTCATGATGATAGATGGATCTTTGACCCCAAATGAAAAAAACATAGTTCCAAGCACAAATTAAGCAAGATATAACCATAAGAACCCAAAATAAACATGAGAGGCATTCTACTCACAAGAGAGATTCATATAGCATTTCTACAAAAAGAAGGCCATCCACAAGCATATATATCCCAAAGCTACCAAGAGCATAGCTATACATCTCATGACCATCACAAGCAAAGTCATAACCTCATATTTAGCATATTATGGTGAGCAAAGCATATGAGAGAAGCACATCTCTATGACAAATGTTACAAATGCAATCTATGATACAAAGATGCAAAATGATATGATACAAGAATAAAAATGCAACATGCATATGTACATCAACCCTCCCAACCAAAGCTCAAAAAGGGAAAACAACTCCAAGCTCTCCTAGCAAACGAGCGAATGTAGCTTGGTCCAAAGGCTTGGTTAGGATATCGGCAAGCCGCTTTTCTGTAGGTACATGGATGAGGTCTATGTTTCCCTTCTCAACATTGTCTCTCAGAAAATGGTACATCACTTCTATGTGTTTGGTTCTGGACTGAAGCATGGGGTTTTTGGCAACACTAATGGCATTCGTGCTATCACACATGGGAGGTACATGGGAACACTCCTCACAAAAGTCACTCAGCAAGTATGTGATCCAAAGAAGCTGGGAGCAACAATTAGCGGCAACAACATATTCGGCTTATATGGTATACTGAGCTACACTAGTCTGTTAGCGAGAAGACCAAGAAACAAGTGAGGAACCCAAAAACGAGCAAGTGCCTGAAGTCGATTTCCGATCGACTCAACACCCCGCAAAATCGGCATCAGAAAAGCCAAGAAGCGAAAGGGAAGAGGACGCCGAGTACCAAAGATCGAGCTCAGGAGTGTATCGAATATACCTGAAGATCCGCTTGACGGCCTGCCGTTGTGAAGTCCTCAGTGACGCCTGAAAGCGAGTGCACAGATACATAGACAACCGGATGTCTGGCCTCGTCGCTGTCAAGTGCAAGAGCCCTTCTGGTCCACGGGCCCTCCGTCCTCGTCTGCATCGAGTGTTGTAGTTGTACTCATTGGTGTCGACAGGGGCTTCGAATCATTCATCTTGAACTTCTTGAGGATGTCCTTCGTGTACTTGGCTTGATGTACAAAGGTCCCCTCCTTTGCCTGCTTGATCTGAAGTCCGAGAAAGAATTGCAATTCTCCCATCATAGACATCTCAAATTCTTTTGCTCATATCCTCTGCAAACCTCGCAACTGAGGAGTGAGATGAGCCGCCAAAGACAATATCAAACACGTATACCTGAACAATTACGATATCATCACCCTGTCTGAGGAGAAAAAGAGTCTTGTCTAATTTGCCCATCTCAAACCCCTTGCTAAACAAGAACCCCCTCGAGTGGCCATACCAAGCACGGGGAGCTTCTTTCAGCCCATACAACGCCTTTCTCATCCTATACACCCTATGGGGAAATCGAACACTCTCAAAGCCCAGTGGTTGCTTCACATAAACTTCATCCTCTAGAAACCCATTCAAGAAGGCACTCTTCACATCCATTTGGTACAACTTGAACCGTTTAGCCACAGAAAAGGCTAGAAGGATCCTAATTGCCTCCAAACGGGCTACAAGAGAAAATGTCCCCTCATAGTCTATCCCCTCTGTCTGACTATAGCCCTCAACAACCAACCTCGACTTGTTCCTCACCACCTCACCATTTTCTCCCTCTTTGTTTTCCACACCCATTTTGTCCCAATAGGTTTGCAATTTGGTGGTGGCTCCACTAACTCCCACACTTGGTTTCTCTCAAAATTCTCTAACTCCTCATGCATGGCATTCACCCAATTAGGATTAGATAGAGAATGTCCAATGTCTTTCGGCTCAAAGGTACCAACAAAAGTTGAATGCGCAAAGTGAGAGGTATTTCTAGACCTCGATCGTGTCGTACGCTCATTGATGTCACCGATGATTACTGAGGGTGGATGATCAACTTGAATGCGCCTCGGTGCCTCTCGCCTGGATGCAACCTCCCCCTCAGCAGCTGCTTCCACTTGATTTTGTTGAATCGTAGGCGGTGTAGGGGATGGACCATCCTGCACTGTAGTCGTCGGTGCTGAGGCGCTAGGTAGTGCGTCCCCACTGGCGACAAGGAGGAACACACCTCCCCTACCACCATCCCAGCAGAGTTGGAGTACACCATCTACAGGAAAGACACCATTCGCACCCTTGGACACATCAGCGGATCGGCACGGTTGGCCATCGAGCGAGTCGAGGTCACATCCCTTTGCATCGAAGGCGAAGGCGACCACCGCCAAGGCTGCCTCCCGATCCTGACTTTACTTGTGCGCCTTTTGTAGCCGCCGTCACGCTAGGAAGCTGCGTGCTGCAGCCTGCAGCCGCATTGCCGCAGACACCTATCGGGTAAGCATCTTCTTCGTTGTGCCCATTGCGACTGGTCTTGTGGACGACATAGGGAGTGCTGCCGCGGATGAGGCAGGGAGGGACGCAGGCGGCGGCGGTAGCCCACCCCTCAGGAGCTCGCGCAACATCGCCTACTCCTCGTGAATCCCGCGGATGGCAGCGTCGTGGTCGAGGAGCATCCGCGTCACCTCCTCGGGTGAGAAGGCATGGGCGAGCGGAGGAGGACCCGGCGGCACTGTGGAGAGCTGTGACAGAACCGCTCAAATTAATTCCATATTATTTCCTAAACCACTCCTCTTGGCCATTACGCAATAATATAGAAGTAGCTTGTCGTCTCTACTCGGTCACACCCGGTAAATCACTTATATCGCAGGATCGACATTTGTACAACAAACTCACACGAAGGCGAGTCCAGAGGTAAACAAGTCACAAGTTATTACATAACATCCTTCAAAGGTTCATTATTACAAACCAAGTCTTTTGCATAAAGGTAAATAGTTCAGAGTTTGAAACACAGCGGAAATAAAGTACTACATGACATAAGCAACATCACATGAGGCCATCTGTGATGCCACTAAGCACTGTCATCCTCCCACTCGTATTCCCAGCCGGGTGGGAGAGAACCAGGCCACGGAAAGCCATCATCACACACATCATCGAGGCTTAACCGTCGGGTGATTTGGGAATCACCAAACCTCTAGACATGCAAGGCTTTATGGCTAGTAGTTTATTTTGCTGAAAAAATAACAAAGAATATGTCCTTAATTTCAAAATTTAGCTCCAAATTCTATTCATTTAACCATTACTAGATTAGACAACTAATTCAAGCATGAGTTGTACAATACAAATTAAACAAGTATACAAATTCCTTCTCAATTCCATCATTAAAGGACATAGAGTGGATGGTTAAGCAGTCTCAGATAACGGTGAGAGGCCGACGATCGATCGATTAGTAACCTTGCAAGATGGACCTAAACATACGGGAGAATGCATACCCCAAGAATGCCAAACAAAACCAAAGGGGTGGGGTATACACCAACCAGGCTGTTCCCAACCGTCCTCAGTTCGGGATCAAGTCCACAGTCCCTGGTACAAGGTTATCCGGCCATGGTATCTGACCGCCCGGATCCACCTATGTACCACTGCCTAGTATCTGGGGATCACTCCCAGGTGTAGTGGTAGAGAGTTCCCTTGCCGGATAAGGAACGTACTAGGCTTACCGGTCCCATTCCCGACAAATGCTTAGTACATTCAAAAGCTTAACCACTGACATCTACTGACCGGAGTCAGTCCCGTGCCCTTACCACATGAGCTTATAAGTTCAACAATCTTATGATTTCAACATAAGAGACCTATAGCTCGCGAGTGATGGTCATCACTCGACTTCTACGGTGGTCCTAAGCATGGCAACTAGCGACCTAACATGCTAGTATTTGAACATAGGAACCTAGGATCATGCATCTAAGGTTTCAATTCAACTCCTGAACGTAAATGCACAAGCATTGCATAAAAGGAAAAGTTGCAGGAGTTTAACAAAAGTAGGTTATGCTCCGGGGCTTGCCTTCACTGGCAAAGTCAGAAGCGAGATCCTCCGAACTTTGGTTCGGGTCTTGCTGCACTTCTAGCACGTTCACTTCTCCCTCAGCTGGTTCCCCTCCAGACTCAGGCACCAGCACGTAGTTTCTGTTCGGGAGTTCTATACGACATGCAGATGCATTATGATTCAAGTATACAAACTTAAGAAGTTAAATTCAGTTCTGAATTCAGAGATAACATAGGTGTTTTTGTTGGCCATATTCACCTTAACAAGTTTCAAATGAAACTTTTCTTCACTAAGGACAAGTGGATGGGTGTAAAACTTTATTCTCGCTTAATGGTGACTGTGTACACATGTAAGTTCATTAGTTAAGTAAACTTCATTAAAGTGTTTTGGGACTGTCCAGAGATGGTTTTATAAATTTCAAGCTTGAATTTTAAGCTGTAGATGGTGATAGGTCTATTTTTCCTTTACTTGTTCTTTCACAGCTCAATTACTAGGAAATTCAATTCTGACCAAAATATACACAAACTGACCACGAAATTTTACCAGCGTATACGTAATAGCAATACCTTAGTTTCGACCAAACATGAGGCAAAACAAATCTATAAAGCAATTAAGATAAATGTAACAAGTTTAAGCTACTAGGAACATGAATAAATCATGAAACAAAATATACATAGAATCTGAGGCTATAACTTGGCACACGGCATGATAAGGACATATTTAGCTCGCACACCAAAAATTACATCCATTGCTGCAGTAGAAATATGGATTTGAATTTAACTCAAACTAGCCACCATAAATTATCAGGGCAATCTACACATGTTCAAAATTCATCTCTGATTTATGAAACATACTACTAAGCATTGCAGAGCTACAACAGAAAGTTGGAAGGCATTTGATCAACAGATAAACCTAAACAATTCATAAATGGAGAACAGGCTTAAATCAATATAAATTCATAACTGAAGATACACACATGATTTGAGTGCCATTTCTCTACACAAGTCTAGGAATGATAATATTGACAACGTATCCAAAATTCACATCCAGAGCATTTATACATTTCAAGTTATTTCAAATTTACTCAAACTGGTCAATTCAAGATGATTTAAAAACTACTCTGAAATTTGAAAACTTCCTTTCTAGAAAAGTTAGGTTTCTTCACAAGGATTCCAGAATAGTGAGTTTGCATTTTTCCAATTTTTCTACCATTCACTACGCAATTTACAAGATTCAGGATTTTGAATCTAGGGTTTAAGATTCTTTTTACAGTTAGGCCCCTAGTTCTTATACGCAGGCCCCTGGGAAGATTTCAATCTTCGCAAGGAGGTCCCCGGCGATGGCACGAGACAGGCCGGCGGCGAGGGGCGGTCGGGCTCCAGCGAGTAAGCGGCTAGGGTGGGGTTTGGACTCACCCTCGGGCGATTGGCGTGGTTGGCTCGGCGAAAAACGGCTCCGGCGAGTGTCGGCGGTGAGGGAGGCAACGGTCTGCCGCGGCGGCCACAATGCCGGCGAGCAGGCGAGTCGACCGGCCAATGCGCGTGCACGAGAGTGTCCAAGGGGTGCAGGTGGAGGCTTTCGCGGCGCTTGAACTCGAGTAGGGGCGACGAACCGATGGGCGCACCGGTGAGCTCTGGCCGGCGGCAATGGTGGGCGCAGGAGGCGGCTCTGAGCAGTGCCCGTGCAAATGCGAGGGAGAGGGGGTGCGTGGGGGCGTCGGGAGGACCTAAGAGCGCGCATGCGTGCCAGGTGGCTCGGCGGCCCGGCCCGGCGTGTGGGGGCGCCGCACGTGGCCGCGGCGACAACGCGCGCACGGCGCGGCCCGACCGTCGGCGCGCGCGCGCGGGCGAGCGCGCGGGTGTGCGGGCGCGAGGCCGTGGGCCCGGCCACGATGATCGACACGTGGTCTCGCCGTGACGGCATATGATGGCGGGTGATGTGGGCCCAACGCGCGGCGCCGACGACGCGAGGTCGCGCGCGGGGTGCGCTCCGGCGTCCCAGCCCAAAAACGTTTCGCTGTACCCGACTTTGACCGATTCAAACTCACAAATTTTGAACTAAAGTTCAAATTTGCCAAATACAAAAGTTGTAGACCAGTTAACCTTCTCCAACTTTCGTAAAGGCCGATCGGTCAATTTCGCAACGGATTTGGAGATAATCATCCTTGAAGTTACAGATTTGTATGGCTTGGTCAACCTGATCAGCAGGACTTTGACTAAGTTTTTGAGGGTTCAAACCTCAGAATTTGAAATGCCAGAAATGGAATGAAATGTGTTCCCGGAAAAACTGAGCAACTTTGGTGTTTTTCGATTTTGAAGTTCTATAGTGAAATTTTGAGATCGCGCAAGAAAACTAATCCAGCATTAAGGAGCACTTGGGCTTTGACCACGGTTTAGGGTGTTGACCAAGGTTCTTTGTGCAAAAGTGTGACCAACAATGTTAAGCATGATTAGAGGCTAATGAATCTTGATTAATAAAGCTAGGTGATGTCATAAGAACAATAAACATCAGGGATGTTACAGCCTACCCCCCTTAACAAGGATCTTGTCCCGAGATCGGAAATTAAAGACAAAGGTTGGGGGAAAGACACATACGATTCTGAACTTGTAAGAATCCTGGATAATGAGTGTTAAGGTAGTGTTCAGTTTCCCATGTGGCTTCCTCTTCCATATGATGACTCCATAAGACCTTGTACATGGTCACTGATTTCCTCCTTGTATTCCTCTCTTTTGTGTCAAGAATCCGCATCGGATGTTCTACCAGCGAAAGATCTGGCTGTATCCATGCATTGGCTTCATCGATAACCCTCATTTCAAGTTCATGGGTGCACTTTCTTAATTGAGACACGTGGAACACATTGTGTATAGCAGCAAACCGCTCGGGTAGGTAAATGCGATAAGCAACGGGTCCACAAACTTCCGTAATTTCATAAGGACCAATGTACCTTGGAGCTAACTTTCCTTTTACTCCAAATCTTTGTACCTCTTTTGTGGGTGAAACTCTCAAATACACCTTTTCACCAACTTGGTATTCCCTTACAGTTTTCCCTTGTCATGGTAACTCTTTTGTCTCATTTGCGCGGCTTTTAAGTTTTATTTTATCACTTCAACCCTCTCCTCGGCTTCTCTAACTAAATTTGGGCCAAAGAACTTCCGCTCTCCTACCTGAGACCAGTTTAAAGGGGTGCGACATCTTCGCCCATAAAGAGCCTCAAAAGGTGCCATCTTCAAGCTAGCCTGATAGCTGTTATTGTAAGCAAATTCTGCCAGGGCTAAGCATTTGTCCCAACTCTTGTCAAAGTGAATGATACATGCCTGAAGCATGTCTTCGACAATTTGGTTGACTCTTTCCATCTGTCCATCCATCTGAGGATGATAGGCGGAACTATGGATCAACTTTGTTCCCAAGTTTTCGTGTAATTGTTCCCAGAAACGAGCTATAAACTGAGGACCTCGATCAGAAATGATGGTCTTAGGAATTCCGTGTAATCATACTATGCGGTCAACATATATCTCTGCATAGTCTTTGGCTGAGTACGTACTATTAACCGCGATGAAGTGTGCAGTTTTGGTTAACCTATCGACCACGACCCTGATAGAATCGTGATTCCTGGACGTGAGTGGCAATCCCACAATGAAATCCATGCTGCTGTCATCCCATTTCCAAGAAGGTATGGGCAAGGGTTGGAGAGTACCCGCTATTTTTAAATGGCTTGCATTGATTCTAGAACATGTGTCGCATTCAGAAACATACTTTGCTATGTCGACCTTCATGTTGGACCACTAGAAATTCCCTTTCAAATCATGGTACATTTTACTACTCCCAAGGTGAATTGAGAATTTGGAGAGATGAGCCTCATCCAAAATTCTCTTCCTGAGGGTAGGGTCTTCTGGGACAACGAGACGCTGCCCAAACCAAATTGTACCATTGGGGTCTTGTCGGAAACACGTGTATTTTGGATCATTTTGAGACAACCTCTGTTTGATGGTTTTGATTCCCTCATCACTGGCTTGGGTCATTAAAAATTGATCCCACTAGACAGACTCTACCGAGATGGCATTAAACGTGCCTTGAGGGACAATTTCTAGGCGGAGTTTACTTAGCTCGCTGCGCAAAGTATCCCTATAAGATTCTGTGGACAAATAGTAGCAATGACTCTTGCGACTGAGGGAATCCGCAACTACATTGGCTTTGCCGGGGTGGTAGTGTACTTCAAGATCCTTAATGAGTTCCAACCACCTACTTTGATGCATGTTCAAATCAGCTTGAGTAAAGATATACTTAAGACTTTTGTGATCGGTGTAGATGTTGCAACGGGTTCCCATTAAGTAATGCCTCCAGATTTTCAAAGGATGAACGACCGTTGCTAACTCAAGATCGTGAGTTGGATAATTCTTCTCATGTGGGCGGAGTGCTGAAGAAGCATAAGCAATAACTCGGTTTTCTTGCATAAGGACACAACCCAGACCTGTGCCCGAAGCATCACAATAAACCTCATATGGCTTGGAGTTATCAGGTTGAGCCAACACTGGGCGGAAGTTAGGTACTGCTTTAGAGTTTGGAAAGCATTCTCACATTTTTCATCCCACACGAATTTGACTCCTTTCTTCAACAATTCAGTCATAGGTTTGGCAGTTCTAGAAAAATCCGGAACAAAGCGGCGGTAATACCCAGCCAACCCAAGAAAGCTTCTAATTTGATGGACGGACTTTGGTGGCTTCCAATCCATCACTTCTTGCACTTTACTTGGATCCACGGATATACCTTCATTAGATATGGTGTGCCCTAAGAACTTGACACTATCCAACCAGAATTCGCATTTGGAGAATTTGGCATAGAGTTTATGACCCCTCAAATGTTGAAGAACAATGCGAAGATGTTCAGCATGCTCCTCTTCGTTCTTGGAATAAACCAAGATGTCGTCGATGAAAACCACAACGAATTTATCCAGTTCAGTCATGAACACTGAGTTCATGAGATACATGAAGTAGGCAGGTGCATTAGTAAGACCGAAGGACATAACTAGATATTCATACAACCCATATCGTGTGGAGAAGGCAGTCTTAAAAATATCACAAGGCCGAATCTTTATCTGATGATAGCCCGACCTAAGATCAATTTTGGAAAAGTCCTTGGCTCCAGCCAGTTGATCAAACAACACATCAATGCGGGGCAAGGGGTATTTATTTTTGATAGTAACCGCATTAAGAGGGCGGTAGTCCACACATAGCCTCAAACCACCATCTTTCTTTTTAACAAAAAGAGTAGGACATCCCCAAGGAAAAGAACTTGAGCGGATGAAACCCTTGTCCAATAATTCCTGAAGCTGGGTCTTCAACTCATCCAGCTCCTTGGGTGGAATACGATAAGCTCTTTTCGAAATAGGCGCCATGCCAGGTTGTAGTTCAATCACGAACTCAATGTCCCGATCCGGTGGCATGCCTGGCAGATCATCGGGAAAGACATCTGGGTAGTCACAGACCATTGGGATTTCCTTTAAGTTTGTGGCTACTGGGACATAGGCACTGGGGTCCATAGATTCCCCCAAAGGTAAGTAAAGAGTCGAGACACTGACAACAGGTGAAGTGATTTCTATTCTTCGTTCAGCAATATCCAAGGTTACTTTATGATGTGTCATCCAATCCATTCCGAAAATGACATCTATTCCATCTAGCCCCAGGGTTAAGAGATTGGTCTGGAAGACCTTGTTACCTAGCTGCAACAGTACACTCTCGACTAGTGTGTTGGAGGATATTTTCCCTCCGGGGGTTGCGATCTTAAAATCATTCTTAACTCGAAGCACATTTAGACCCAAGTTGACTTGTGTACTTTGGTTCATAAAGCTATGTGTAGCACCGGAATCAAACAAAATCTTAACAGGTTTGCCATGGATAGAAAAGGTACCCGTCATAACTGCTGCTCCCTCAGGGATTCCCACCATTGTGGTGAAGTTGAGACGACCCTGCTTGACTTGCACGGTCTGCTTCTTCCCTTTGTCCTTGTTGTTTTGAGGCTGTCCCCGTCCCTGATTGTACTGCCTGGGTTGAGGACAGGCATTCATAAAATGCCCGGGTTTCCCACAATTGTAGCAGCGTCCTTCATTGTTGGTGCGGGTAGGTGGGGGTGCATTGGGTCTAGCATTCTGCTGCTGAAAATTTGGGGAACGGAAATTCCCTTGCTGCTGATTTTGGGGAGGTTTCGCAACCCATCGCCCAGAACGTTGGTTCCGCTGAAAATTCTGCGGTGCCTTCTGAACTATGCGGAACTTGCACTTAGGCGCGTTGTTAGAGTTGACCGCGTCCTTCCTTTTCTTTGCATCCTGCACCTTCTTCATTGCATCCTCCTGGGATACGGCCAGGTCCACTATCTCATGACAGCTGTTTGTTTTGATGGGGTTCA
Organism: Cenchrus americanus; assembly: GCA_947561735.1. Taxonomy (NCBI): domain Eukaryota; kingdom Viridiplantae; phylum Streptophyta; class Magnoliopsida; order Poales; family Poaceae; genus Cenchrus; species Cenchrus americanus. The sequence continues at coordinate 123,706,673 of OX387239.1, read as the reverse complement.
GCTTTTCATAGAGCTCAGGATCAAGACCCCTGCGAAAGCGATCTATTTTCTTGGCATCTGTATCAGCATAGTAGTCACCATACTGACACAGGTTGTTGAATTTATGTGCATACTGATACACGGAGTCAGAACCCTGCCTCAAGTTCAAGATCTCATTCAACTTCCTTTCCACCATCCCCTTAGGAATGTGATGATTCTTAAATGCAGTCTTGAATTCTGCCCACGTGATATCATGCCCATTGGGCTCCATCATCTTGAAGTGATCCCACCAAAGTAGTGCCGGACCATGGAGATACATTGCTGCAAACTTAACCTTTCGCTCCTCAGAGCATGGTGAGGTGAGAACATCCAACTTGGCTTCAATAGCACGCAGCCAAGCATAAGCTTCCTATGGCTCCTCCGCTTTGTGAAAAAGCGGCGGTTTCAATGCAGAGAACTGAGCATAAGTTGCCACTCGAGGATCTTCCTCTAGTTGATCATTACGCCGCTGATTCATCTGCTGTTGATTCTGCAGTATCTGGCGCATCATATCAGCTTGAGCAAGGAGGAAGGTCTCCATAGGCGTCATGTTCGGTGGGGGAGGTGGTGGTGTCAGATCGCTACCACTAGCACCACCAAACCCATAGGGATTTCCGCGCGTCGATCCCACCATCTGAAAAATTTGCAATGGAGGTTAGCCACATATCCATAATCTTGCCAATATGAGCATAAACAAGATGAATCATGTGAAAAACGTCCCCTCCATGCACAATTTCCAGAAAAGACAGCCAAGTACTCTTCCGTATAAAATTCATATCTCGCTGCTCGGTTATCGAACGATGCTAAATTTTGGTCAGTAGTAGAAAAATTTTGATTACTACAACTTTGGTATTCAACTGAACCATGAATTTCGACGTCAACATGCCCGAAAAATTAAAATCCCATATGTCTGTCAGCCTGAATTTCAAACTGCAGCCAGTTACAGAAAAAAATTCATATCTTTCAAACTGTGAAAGCAATGAGGATGAAATTTTACGAGCATGCACACAAGGAAATTTCCAACAACTTCGGTATTCATTTCACAGCCCATATCTGAACATAAAGAGGTTCAAACTTCCCATTACATACCGCTACACCCAGATCGCAGCATTCATCTAGTAGACTTAATTACAACACATTAGCCAAACTTTTAGCAAGTCTTCACCCTAGGTTACATAGGGGTCAATGGTAGCATCAGGCTACCCAAAATAATATTCATCCTACGTCAGCCTATCCCTTTCACGGACCAAAATCAGGCCACCCGTATGAGTATGGACACTAGTCTATCAACATCTAGCAAGCACCATCACCGCCCGAGGCGGCACTAGCAGCGGGCGAACCCTCGTCCATCGGGTCCAGCAGCGGGGCCTCAGTGTCATCCACCATGGACTGAGCGTCGTCCTGGTCACCCTCCATAGCTCCAGGGGCTGGCGGTGGAACCGGCTGCTGCAGCATCTGGATCATCTCGTTGGCTGCCTCCAGGTCCTGGTCCATGGCCTCAAGCTGCCCATCCATGTCCACCAGTGCCTGGAGGTGAACAAACCTCTCGTCCTTCAGCTGCTCCATCTCCTCTCTCTGCTGCTCCATCTCCTCTCTCTCCTGCTCCCTCTGCTCCTGCAGTCCCACGATGGCATGGAGACGGTCAGTGAGTATGTTGACCCACAGAGCGTCACGCGCCACCCAATTGGCCTCACGGGCCTCCAGCTGTCCAACCCGCAAACGTGCCTCTACGAGGTCCCGCTCAAGGCCCATGTAGCCAAACAAGAGAGAGCGCAGGTAATGGGTGCGCACTCCCAGCTCTCCGGCGGCGTCGAAAGCAAAAGCAGTCACCGCGGTGGAAGCAACACTGCGAAGGGCCTGCAGACGGTACAACGCACCCTCGCGCCGAACCATCTCCTGCAGCGCGTCGAGTGGGCGCATGCCGGCCAAAAGATCAGCCATGTGCCCCATGCGGTGCCTCCACGCGGGGTCCTCGGGGTCCACTGTCGGCAGTAGTCCCACAAGTGAGGTGGACACCTCGTCAGGGTGCTGGGTGCAGAAGGAGTTAAGCACTCCCAAAGCGGCCACCTCTAGCGTCTCCAACAACTGGACACTCACGACGTCTGTGCTCAGGTCGGCCCACTCCGGGTGGTCCGGTGGAGCGGCACAAACACCTGAACATGGCAGCGGGGCACTGCCAGCTGCGTGGTCTCCACCGCCTCGTAAGTCGGAGGCGTCGGGTACCCAGATGAGCGAAGGGCGTCCCACAAGATGCGGGCAAACCCCTCAAGGTGCAGCCCGTCAGTACAGACGGAACCGTCCGGACGAACCTCCTAGAAAAGTCGTCCAGCCATCTGCATCTCAAAACTCCCACTGGTTAGCGTGAGTTGAGAAATGACAGATTCTGTGCAGTGCACAAAAATGCATGTAACTCAAAAACTGTTGAGCCAAAAATTCCCAAATATCACCAGATTCTTGCTCAAATACTAATACACAAGTTTGGTATTCAAAAGTTGAGCTAAAAACAAAAGGAAAATTGTCAAAAAGCTACAAGTTCAGATTGCTGTCACCCAGAAATTTCAGCCAACAGCACTGTACTAAACAGAGCATAACTTCCATTTCCTTTACTCAAAATTCTTGAATTTTTCACAGAAGATCCACAACAAGATTTAAAGAAACTTTTGTATCTAGCACTTTTGCTGGAAATTAGATCTTGGGGGCCGAAAAATTTCAGAACTGAACTGCTGTCAAAAGTTAGCTAGATTAAACCTTAGGACAAAGATCCTAACTTCAGTTTGGTTGAACCAATTTTTTTTTATGAATTTTTACAGTATACTATTTGGGAGATTTGGAACCTTTTTCCTAGATGATTTCTGAAGAAAAGCTTGTTATATTGATCGGGTTCCAGACCAGCAGCTTGTTCACACGATAACTAGATGGACCTTATATGCCTTGACAGACTTTGATCAAGTCCTGACTTCTAGTTTTAAAGTTTGAAGTTGCTATTCACTTATGATTTTTTTTAACATGATGCAAGCACACCTATGCGTCCTCACAGACAATTCCTTGTCAACACGAAGTTAGTGCCGGTGGCACGGCATATAATCTCTCACTATAATAGCTAGTCGAAGGCTAAACCAACTAGTTACCGGATTTAACGAATCGTGGTTAGTGTACATGCAGAAAATCACAAAACATCCCGAACCTTTCATGCCAGCACTCATGAAAGCGTCCACATACATTATCGTTCACTATAGAAACGACATCCATGCATAAAGCTGCTGCATGGACATCATCCTAATTAAGACTCTGACGCGGCGTGAGTGCCCTTGGAATAGGCCTCACTCATCCCTCATGGACTTCTCGTGGTACCATCACGTATAAGACACGTGACGAGACACAGACGCGACGTGGCACCCATTGGAATAGGTCCCACTAGTCCATCACAGGACTTTCTGTGGTACCACCACGTATAAGACACGTGATGAACTAGTATGGTTGTACAAGAAAGTAAATCTTGACTGAAAGTAATGTGCTGGAAGTTAGTCTAGATAAACCATAGTTAACTAACACCAGAAAAACCCAAAAACCACTAGGGCCTCTCGGACTAATCCATCCTTAGCGTCCCTAACGTACTTTGGAAAACACACCTTAATCTTGCAAGTTTTATTCTAAAACATGTTATTCAGGGTATATTAAGACCTCTGGTGTACAAGTGAAGATCTGATGCTAGCTGTGACAGAACCGCTCAAATTAATTCCATATTATTGCCTAAACCACTCCTCTTGTCCATTAAGCAATTATATAGAAGTAACTTGTCATCTATGCCGGGTCAAACCCGGTAAATTACTTACATCACAGGATCGACATTTGTACAACAAACTCACATGAAGGCGAGTCCAGAGGTAAACAAGTCACAAGTTATTACATAACATCCTTCAAAGGTTCACTATTACAAACCAAGTCTTTTGCATAAAGGTAAATAGTTCAAGGTTCGAAACACAGCGGAACAAAAGTACTACACGACATAAGCAACATCACATGGGGCCATCTGTGATGCCACTAAGCACTGTCATCCTCCCACTCGTATTCCCAACCGGGTGGGAGAGAACCAAGCCACGGAAAGCCATCATCACACACATCATCAACTGCAAAGCAACAACAAATGCAAGACTGAGTATACTAATACTCAGCAAGGCTTAATCGTCGGGTGATTCGGGAATCACCAAACCTCTAGACATGCAAGGCTTTATGGTTGGTAGGTTATTTTGCTGAAAAAATAACAAACAATATGTCCTTACTTTCAAATTTTAGCTCCAAATTCTATTCATTTAACCATTACTATATTAGCCAACTAATCCAAGCATGAGTTGTACAATATAAATTAAACAAGCATACATATTCCTTCTCAATTCTATCATTAAGGGACATAGAGTGGATGGTTAAGCAGTCTCAGATAACGGTGAGAGGCCGACGATCGATCGATTAGTAACCTTTCAAGGTGGACCTAAACATACGGGAGAATGCATACCCCAAGAATGCCAAACAAAACCAAAGGGGTGGGGTATACACCAACCAGGCGGTTCCCAACCGTCCTCAGTTCGGGATCAAGTCCACCGTCCCTGGTACAAGGTTATCCGGCCACGGTATCTGACCACTCGGATCCACCTATGTACCACTGCATAGTATATGGGGATCACTCCCGGGTGTAGTGGTAGAGAGTTCCCTTGCCGGATCAGGAAAGTACTAGGCTTACCGGTCCCATTCCCGACAAATGCATAGTACATTGAAAAGCTTAACCACTGACATCTATTGTCCGGAGTCAGTCCCATGCTCTTACCACATGAGCTGATAAGTTCAACAATCTTATGATTCCAACATAAGAGACCTATAGCTCGCGAGTGACGGTCATCACTCGACTTGTACTGTGGTCCTAAGCATGGCAACTAGCGACCTAACATGCTAGTATTTGAACATAGGAACCTAGGATCATGCATCTAAGGTTTCAATTCAACTCCTGAACATAAATGCACAAGCATTGCATAAAAGGAAAAATTGCAGGAGTTTAACAAAAGTAGGTTATGCTCTGGGGCTTGCCTTCACTGGCAAGGTCAGAAGCGAGATCCTCCGAACTTTGGTTCGGGTCTTTCTGCACTTCCACCACGTTCACTTCTCCCTCGGCTGGTTCCCCTCCAGACTGAGGCACCAGCTCGTAGTTTCCGTCGGGGAGTTCTATACGACATGCAGATGCATTATGATTCAAGTATACAAACTTAAGAAGTTAAATTCAGTTCTGAATTCAGAGATAACATAGGTGTTTTTGTTGGCCATATTCACCTTAACAAGTTTCTAATTAAACTTTTCTTCACTAAGGACAAGTGGATGGGTGTGAAACTTTATTCTTGCTTAATGGTGACTGTGTACACATATAAGTTCATTAGTTAAGTAAACTTCATTAAAGTGTTTTGGAGTTGTCCAGAGATGGTTTTATAAATTTCAAGCTTGAATTTTAAGCTGTAGATGGTGATAGGTCGGTTTTCCTTTACTTGTTCTTTTACAGCTCAATTACTAGGAAATTCAATTCTGACCAAAATATACACAAACTGACCACGAAATTTTACCAGCGTGTATGTAACAGCAATACCTCAGTTTCGACCAAACATGAGGAAAAACAGAGCTATAAAGCAATTATGATAAATGTAACAAGTTTAAGCTACTAGGAGCATGAATTAATCATGAAACAAAATATACATAGAATCTGAGGCTATAACTTGACACACGGTATGATAAGGACATATTTAGCTTACACACCAAAAATTACATCCATTGCTGCAGTAGAAATATGGATTTGAATTTAACTCAAACTAGGCACCATAAATTATTAGGGCAATCTACACATGTCCAAAATTCATCTCTGATTTATGAAACATACTACTAAGCATTGCAGAGCTACAGCAGAAAGTTGGAAGGCATTTGATCAACAGATAAATCTAAACAATTCATAAATGGAGAACAGTCTGAAATCAATTCATAACTGAAGATACACACATGATTTGAGTGCCTTTACTCTACACAAGACTAGGAATGATAATATTGACAATGTATCCAAAATTCACGTCCAAAGCATTTATACATTTCAAGTTATTTAAAATTTACTCAAACTGGTCAATTCCAGATCATTTAAAAATTACTCTGAAATTTGAAAACTTCCTTTCTAGAAAAGTTAGGTTTCTTCACAAGGATTCCAGAACAGTTGAGTTTGCATTTTTCCGATTTTCTACCATTTACCACGCAATTTACAAGACTCAGGATTTTGAATCTAGGGTTTAAGATTCTTTTTACAGTTAGGCCCTTGGTTCTTATACGCAGGCCCCTGGGAAGATTTCAATCTTCGCAAGGAGGTCCTCGGCGGCGGCGCGAGACCGGCCGGCGACGAGGGGTGGTCGGGCTCCGTTGAGTAAGTAGCAAGGGTGGGGTTTGGACTCACCCTCTGGCGATTGGCGGGGTTGGCTCAGCGGAAAACGGCTCCGGCAAGGGTCGGCGGCGAGGGAGGCGGCGGTCGGCGCGGCGGCCGCAATGCCGGCGAGTAGGTGAGTCCACCGGCCAATGCGCGTGCACGGTAGTGTCCAAGGGGTGCGGGTGGAGGCTTTCGCGGCTCTTGAACTCGAGTAGTGGCGACGAACCGAGGGGCGCACCGGCGAGCTCTGGCCGGCGGCAATGGCAGTCGCGGGAGGCAGCTCTGAGCAGCGCCCGTACAAATGCGAGGGAGGGGGAGGTGTGTGGGGCGTCGGGAGGACCTAAGGGCATGCATGCGTGCCAGGTGGCTCGGCTGGGCCGGGCCCGGCGTGTGGGGGCGCGGCGCGTGGCCGCGGCGATGGCGCGCGCACGGCGCGGCCCAACCGTCGGCGCGCGCGCGCGCGCGAGCGAGCGGCCGTGTGGGCGCGAGGCCGTGGGCCCGGCCACGATGACCGACGCGTGGTCTCGCCCCGACGGCATGCGGACGGTGGGTGATGTGGGCCCGGCGCGTGGCGCCGGTGCGGCCGACGGCGCGACGTCGCGCGTGGTGCGCGCTCCGGCGTCTCAGCCCAAAAACGTTTCGTTGTGCTCGACTTTAACCGATTCAAACTCACAAGTTTCGAACTAAAGTTCAAATTCGCCAAATACAGAGGTTGTAGACCAGGTAACCTTCTCCAACTTTCGTAAAGGCCGACCGGTCAATTTCCCAACGGATTTGGAGATTATCATCCTTGAAGTCACAGATTTGTATGGCTTGGTCAACCTGTTCACCAGGACTTTGACTGAGTTTTTGAGGGTTCAAACCTCAGAATTTGAAATGCCAGCAATGGAAAGAAATGTGTTCCCGGAAAAACTGAGCAACTTTGGTGTTGGTGGATTTTGAAGTTCTATAGTGAAATTTTGAGAACACGCAAGAAGACTAATCCAGCATTAAGGAGCACTTGGGCTTTGACCACGGTTTATGGTGTTGACCAAGGTTCTTTTTGCAAAAGTGTGACCCACAATGTTAAGCATGATTAGAGGCTAATTACTCTTGATTAATAAAGCTAGGTGATGTCATAAGCACAATAAACATCAGGGATGTTGCAAGAACAGGGCCGACGCAGCCCAGGGATGTGCGCCGGCAACATAGAATTCAGCCATGGTCTCTGATACCTGATTGCTATGAATTGCGATGCGAGGGGATGGTGATTAGAGGATTTGGGGCTGATTTGTGGAGAATTAGGGCTGAGAGCTACAATACCCGTGGTGATACAGTAGCCGCGGGTGCTATTCATGTGGAGGGGGCTGAGAGGGAGAGCTGCTAGGATTGTAGAGGCACTAGGAACGCCGGCCGCAGGGCTTCGCCCACGGCCGACAAGAGAGAAGGGTTTTTCTTTCTAATCTCTTGCTTGATTAGATTGATACACCTCCTCTCTTTAAATAGAGAGGATTACTTGATCCCTAAGCAAGGATTCGATCTTATCCCTAAACCTAACGGGCCTCTCGGTCCATTAAACCCTTGACACCTGACAAGGTTAGTATCAAGGTTGAGCACACGAAATGCTCTAGAATCACTAGCATAACCGAAGAAAATTTTATCGGAAGACCTCGACTCAAACTTATCAAGCCTACCCTTCTTGAGAATGAAGCACCGACAACCAAAATCCTTGAAATGGCTCAATGACTTGACAAGAGAAAACCGTCGAAAAGTCACAGACTCACTCACCTTCACCGTGCCCATTGAAAGCACTCTACCTGTCCCATTATCCCCAAAAGTGAGGAACCAAGTTGAGAAGTACCTTGGTTCGTGTGTGATGAGTGATTGACCGGATGGTTTGAAGCTTTGTGTGTGTAGTGTTGAGTTGTGTTGTGTGTGTTTTATTTTGTGTATTTACCTTATTGTTTATGTGGTGTGTTGTCAATGCACTCGTGAGGAGTGGTTGACAACGTTGTGTGGACCGACTCTTGGCCTAGTATTGCGGGTGTTGGTTGCGGCTTGGTTTGCGTTGGTGCGGGGGTGAAGAACGAGCGCGAAAGGTCTTAGCCTTGCGGGGCCTCCGAGGAGTGGAGAGACAAGTAGGCTTGGTTCGAGGGACCCGGTGGCCGACGGGATCAAGTGCGAGCCGCATGGTGCAAGAAGAGCAAGACGAAGTCGTGGACATGGAGCCGGTGCATCGGTGGTGGCCAAGTCAAGGAACAAGGCAAGACTGAGTAGATCGTCCGGGCGCCGGAGGTGAAAGGCTTGGCGGGCTCGACGCTTGGCGTGGTGAGGCCGGGCCGTGTACGCGGGGTTTGGTGGTTTGGCCACAAAACCATCGGAGGAGGGTTTCTCGGTTTGGGCCTCAAAACCGAGCCCGAGGGCCTGGCGTGACGGAGACGGTATCCGGGTGCGTCGGGAAGCTTCGAGGCGGGCGACACGCGGCATGATCTAGGTGCTTGCGTCGGGAGGACGTGAAGGCATGATGGATGTGCGGCCGTCCGATGGTGAACTTCATATGTTGACCAAAACGCCCCCGTGAGGGCTTGTGTTGTACTCCTAGTGTAGGGGCACTTCGGTCTTTTCCGGAGGGCCTATATATAGGAGGAGGGGGCTGAATTTTCAGCCAACTCTTGGGCTAGAGGCTGCGGTACTCTTTCATTTTGGAGTGCTTTGGGAGAGAGGGAGAGAGGGGAGAGTGGCTCTTTGATTGGAGCTTTTTGCCATCTTAGATTTGATTTCTAGGAGTGGCTTGTAATCGTTTGGACAAGATATTCATAGTGATTTCATCCTCTAAATCTTGTGCCAATCTTTCTATTCCCGAATTTCTTTTATTGCTTTTTCGGAGCTCTTTTTGTGCTATTTTCGTGCTTGTTTTCGTGCCTTTGTTCCCGGTGTGATTCCGCGGATTTGAGTGGGTTTCTCCCCGGATTTCTTTGAGGGAAACATGGATAGATGTCTTGTGCATCTTTGTGCTTGATCTTGTGCCCTCAAACGCCGGGAAACCACTTCGATTCGTGAGTTTTCGTTCGGTGCTCTAGCTTTTGGTGGTGCTCAAAGGATTCGCGATTCCCGGTGATTTAGGGAGTTAGGAGGCAAGATTTTTGGGCTATAGCATCCTTGTGTGACGCTTTTCAAGTACCCAAACCCTTGTCTCTACAGCTTCAACCGTTTGGGAAATCCGATGATGATTTGGGGGAGTTGACTTTCGGGGTCGGGCGTTTTCAGCTCTGTCCGCACCTGGCGGACGGTCCGCGAGGGCCAGGCGGACGGTCCGCGTGTACAGTGTTCTTCGCGTGTTCTTCGTGTTCTTGAGTGCCTTGGTTTTCGATCCGGTTTGGCTTTTGCTTTTTGTTGCAGCCAGTTTGCGGACGGTCCGGGCTTCAGTAGCGGACGGTCCGCGGGTGGCGCGGACGGTCCGCCTGGCCTCGGCGGACGGTCCGTTTTTCTCGGGTCGCTTCGGTGTTCGTGTGCTTTAACGGACGGTCCGCGGTGTACGGCCGGACGGTCCGCGGGGTTGGCGCGGACGGTCCGCGAGGGCAGGCCGGACGGTCCGCGAGGCCTGCGCGGACGGTCCGCCCCTCCTGTCCGGACGGTCCGCCAGAGCCTGGCCGCTTTGCTTCTTGGTTCGATTCCTTCCCCCCTTCTTTCGTGCTTCCGCGTGTGCTTCAAGGAATCGTTCCTAGGACTAGAGGTTGATCCATAACCTCGTGGTCTTGGCGATTGGTGCGTGATTCGATCCATCGCTTGTGCGTGACCGGGTTCTTTGAGAAGAATTTTTACCGGCTCCTATTCACTCCCCCCTCTCTAGTCGCCATCCGATCCTTCAATTGGTATCAGAGCAGGTTGTGGATTCTTTTGGCTCTAACAAGTCTTGAATCCATAGGGTGACTAGAGGAAAGAGGTGCTTTTGCTTGCGACCTTGGTTTGCATATTTTGAGTCCGACGATTTGGAGTTGTGTCCTTGGAAAACCATAACTTGAGATACCTTCAGTAAAACGGGCATAACTTTTCGCTCGGTGCTCCGTTTTGGCTCAAATTTTTACAGCGGTTTCATGACTCCATTTGTAGGTAATCCAAAATTCAGAAAAAAATCAACAAGATAATTGAAAAATCCTCATTTATGTCTCTTACGGCTTTGTCTTGTTTCTTCTGGATTTTCTCTAGGCTTCATTTCACCTTATCTTGAGCTGAAATTTTTTGTGCCTCTATCTTTGGTGCTCCTTGTTCAGTGGTAAAATTTTGGGAAAAAGATAAGATCCTTTGCTATTGAACTCGTCAGTAGTTGTTAGAGAATTGAGGCTTTTTGAGTGCTTTCTTTGCATCGTTGCTTGTTCCTTGAGCTTGGTTTCGGCTAATCCTAACCAGTACTTTGTTTATGGCACCAAGTTCTTCTCCTTGTGGTTCCTTGAGCAGGAGGAGTATGGAGGTTGAGGCGGAAGCCGAAGTGGAGGAGATGATATCTCTCATCGAGGACTATCGAGATGGTGACATCAAGAAAGGCAAGTTCTACCACAAGCTAGGAGGCATGAACCAAGGTACACTTGCCAAAGCTATCTTGATCCTATGCAATAGGTTGGATGATTGTGAGTGTGATTGTGGAGACTTGCATAGGAGAAACATAGATTTGTGTGATGCCTTGCATAGGAAGAATGAGAAGATGAAATGCTCTCTTACTAGGTTGAATTGTGGTATGGCTCATTGGAGGTCTCGTGCTTTGAATTCTTGCACTTCTTGTAACACCATGCATGCTAAAAATGATGCTTTGATTGCTTCCATTGCATGCTTGAAATCTGAAATTAAGGTGTTAAATTTCAAAGCTTCTTTGCCTTGCAAATCTTGCGATGCCTTGTGTGCTGAAAATGAGAAATTAAAAGATGAAGTTAATTGGTGCAAAATGCATGTTGAAGTTTTTATAAGAGCATGCGACAATCTTGATTTTGAGAATGATGAATTGAGATCATCTCTTGCTAACTTGCAATCTGAAATTGACTTGTTGAAATCCAATGCTTCTATGCCTTGCAACTCTTGTTTTGTTTTGAATGATGAGCTTGATATGGCTAGGAGTAAGATTGCTTTGTTAGAGACAAGTGCTTCTTTACCATGTGTTTCTTGTGAGTCTTTGCATGCTGAAATTAATGAATTAAAATTTACTCACACCACATGTGTAGATGATCTTGAGCATGCTAGGGCTGAAATTTGTGATATAAAATCCATGCCTTGTAGCAAGTGCTCTTTGTTTTTTGTAGAGGATGCTTGCCATACTTCATGTGATGATGGTGATGATGCTTTGATGGGTGTAAATGATGATACTTGTTCATGTGGTCTCATTTGCACTTCATGCATTGATTTGGAAAGTGAAGTTTTGGCTTTAAAGAAAATGCGCGATGATATGAGCGCTAAGTTGGTTGAGCATGATGAGATGAGTGCCAACCTTGAGAAAGAAAATGAACTCTTGCGTACCACATATGCTAAATGCATTGAAGAAGAAATCAATAATTTGAGAAATATGACATGTGGTACTTGTGAGCGCCTCAAGTCTCAAAATGAGGTTTTGCGCACAAGGTGCAAGAGTCTTTGTGCCAAGGGTTTGGATTCTCACTTCTCTTGTCACTCCGATGTTGATGCTTCTAAATTTGCTTCTTCTAAACCGGAGTCGACTTCTTCTCTTGAGTGTGAGTCTTTGGATGCTAGTAAGTGTGCTAGTGCTTTGGATAGCTCTCCCATAGCTACTCCTAAGCTTGTTGCTTCTTCCGGTGTTGCCCAAGGTGATTTGAATGGAAAGGGTGCCTCCCACATATTTGGAACTCATACTCCCAAGCCGAGGTTCCAATGCACCTTTTGCAAGAAGGATGGGCATACCGTTGAATTTTGCTTTCGCCGTGTCAAGCACGAGCGACGTGTGCGTGCTAAAGCTTTTAAGAAGCCACGTAGCCTGTCTCATGGCACGTGTGATTCTAATGTGGGCACCAAGTTGGATGTTGGGGTTGATGCTTCATGCTCTAGGTCCCAAGGGACTTCCCACTTACAAGAGAATGGTAATTCATCTACTCAGACCGTGCCTCTCGATAGGCCTTTGTACCATTGCTCTCACTGTGGGAAGGATGGGCATCAAGAGAGTTTTTGCTACCGCCGGGCAAGGAGAATACGGCGAGGAGGTGCCTCTAGGCCTTTGGTTGTTCATAGCCCTTCTCATGGCATGAACACTTGTGAGCCTAAGAAGGCGCGATTTGTGGATGGGTTTTATGACACTCTGTCTAGTGAGTTAAGCCATGCTCGTGGACATGCTTCTAGTGTTTCTTGTGTTGGTCCGCGACATGCTTCCCGTGGTGCTTGTGTTGGTTCTTCTCCTACGACCCCGAAGGATCTTTGCCTTTTTGCTTGTGGTAGCACTCGACTTTCCTCGCGAGTGACTTCTTTGAGGCATGGTTCCAAGGGTGTTCGAAAGACTTTTCATTTCAACCGGCATTTGCATCATGCTAACCCACATGATAGGTTGTGTGCACCACTTACCCGTGTGACCAAATCTTGGATTCCCAAGTACGTGCTTGCTAACCCTTTGGGATCCAAGGCTCGGTCTTTCTCGTCTCCTTGTGTGTAGGTATGGAGATGCGGTTGGAGAACATGAGCTAAATGGAGACTTGATGGTTCTCCACACCATTTTGGATGGCTCTTGAAAGCCTTTGTGCACATGTATAGTGAGTTTTCTTTTCCCCTTGTCCTCTCTTGTATATACTTGTGTCTTGCTTGTGTGAAAACCATGGTAGGCTAGCCACCTTGTTCATGATAGCTTTGTGATCTTGAATATCTATCTTGCTATCTCTGTATGGTTTTATGGTGGGTGATATTTATGAACATCATGTCATGCTTTATGGTTGATTGCTCGGTTATGTCATGTTGTTCATCCATATCTTTTTGTCTAGCTCAATGGTACCTTTCTTGTTAGCATGTTTATCCCCCATATCTATCTTGTCATGCTAGCTTTGTAATATATGTTGGTGGATGATCCATGTGATCTTGTATCATGCCTTTGTTTAGTTCTTGTATATTGTTTGGCATGTTGTTCTTTGGTATCTTTTTGGTTTAGTGTTGTACCTTGTTGACATACTTGCTTGCCTATGCTTATTCATATTTGTGGAATCATGTTACAATGCTCTATTTATGTTAATTGATATTATTAATGCTTTGTGTAGCATGTTGTGAGCTTTCCTTGGAGTTTTGGGCTTGCCTTGTCTTCGAGTTGTGTTGTTGTTCCTCTTTTCGGTTGGTTTTAGAGTTTTTCCTTGCTCTTCCTTTTCCTAGCTTTTGCTTTGTTAGTTGCCCTTGGTTGAGGGGGGAGCTTGGCTTCTTTTGATAGGGAATTTGATTCCAAGAAGGGTTGTGGCTTTTTGGGCAGTCTTTGTGATCCTCCAATTGATATTCCTTCTATGGTATTCAATTGGGATCTTTGCGGTTTTGCAATTGGTACTTTTTCTATGGTACTCAATTGGGACCTTTGGTGGCTCTTCTCACGCTTGGAGCGATTCTTGGTTGGTGTGTTCCCTCGTGAGCTTTATTGGTGTTAAGTCAAGTTCCTTGTCTCCCTATGCATTCTTCATTGCATTTGTATCATATATCATGATGTATAGACTTTGGTAGGTTTGACATTTGTGTCTCGCATCCTGTCATATATCATGTTCATTTTGATGTACATATCTACCTATGTTGCATTTGTATCATATTGCATTTTAGGATGATGAGCTTCTTCCATATGCCTCATTTGAGTTTCTTTGGCTACTTGTGAGATATTGGTCATGTGTGTGGAGAAATAGCTATGTGAGGCTATGCTCTTGGAATATTTGAGATATATGTGTTGTGAGATAGCCTTTTTGAATCAAATGCTAAACTTGACTAAATTTGATGAAATGTGCTCCACTCATGTGTAGTAGTATATCCATGTCACTTTTTGGTCTAAATATGCCTTTCATGCTTAGATTGTGCTTGGATGTCTCTTTCTTGCATTTGGGCCAAAGGCCGATATCATTGTGAATGTTTAGCCTATGTTGCATTCATGGAGGAGCATAAGCTTCTTTTTGCCGCAAAGGCACTTCATGTACCATGAAATGATTTAATCTTGAAAAGAAGTGTGTATGCTTGAAAAATGCTCTCTCCATCATGTTTATGCTTAAAATGTCTTATCTTTCACATATGGGTGCAAAACATGTTGCATGATGTTCACCAGTGGAGAAGTCTCCCCGAAGTGGACACATGGCTCATGAGCTTTAACATGACATGCTTTGCTTTATGGGTGTTTGCAATGATCTTTTGTTGAGAATTGGATATCCTTGTATGATCTTTGAATGGTATGCATGTTTGTGGCTCAAGTGTGACATGGATAGGCCTTTACATGTGAAGTGAGCCATCTTTTGATATAATTATTCAAATCTGAAAATTTTGCTTTGTCACATGCTTGTATTTTTCATATATTACTTGTGGCAATGCTTTGACTATGTTATGATCCATATATGTGCTCTTTGTCTCATTTCTAGCCTTGGTCACTAAATTTGGCCTATTTGAGAAGCTCATGTAGATGTTTATATGCTTTGTTTTGCATTTCTGCATTTTCACCTTGCTTCATACTTTGTCAACAAGGGGGAGAAGAGGTGAGCTTAATGAAAAATTCAGAAAACTGCATTTAAAATTTGGGAGTTTGCTCCACTTGTTCAGGGGGAGCTTGCATTTGTGTAGGGGGAGCTTTGGTATGTCTCCTTTGTTTGCCTGAGTTGTGCTTTGGTGGTTGTTTTTTTTTGCTCTGTCACGTGTGTTTAGGGTGAGCTTTGTATGCTCTTTGTCCCTAGTGCATGTGTTTAGGGGGAGCTTGTGATCTTGGTGTGCTCTTTTCTCTATCTCATGAGTTTAGGGTGAGCTTTGTATGCTCTTTGTCTCTAGTGCATGTGTTTAGGGGGAGCTTGTGAGTTTTGTGCTCTTGTGCCGGTGGTGTTGAGCCCCTTTGCCTCTTCTTGAGGAGCCGGCGGTTGACGTATGTTTTCGATTATCACATGATTGGTGTTGAGCCCTTTGTGCCTCTTCTTGAGGGATCGTGTGATTTCGCTTGTCCATGATCGGTGTTGAGCCCTTTGTGCCTCTTCTTGAGGGATCATGCATTCTTGTCTCGGTTGTGTCGAGCCGTTGCCCATGTCTTTGGGGACCGAGACATTGAGTTGGCCTTTGTGGTTTCTCTCATGCCAAGTGACCTTGTTCTTTGCTCTTGTGTGGTTTTCTTTCACTTGGATGAGGTGTTCGGTCTTTGCCCTTTCAAACCATTTCTTTGTGCTCACTTGTTGTCAATCCGCTCCTCAAGGGGGAGAAATTTGGAAAATCAAGTTGATATGAACCTTGATTTGATGGTGATGAGCGGTTGACAAGTGTTTTGGTAAGAGGTTTATGGCACTTTGTGTTGAGCATTTTGGTTTGATGGCTTTTAGGGATTGCATGTTGCCAGTGTGTCTCTTCGTTTGCACTTAGCCCTTGTGCTTGCTTTGGTTTCGAGAGAAATTTGTCGGAGCATGCTTTTATCCCTTCTCACTTCAAGTGGCCTTTTGTTTGCTTTTTATTGGCTTTGTGGCGCTTGAATGAGTTCTTGTTTGCTTTTTGACCTTCTTTTGTCAATGCACTCATCAAGGGGGAGATTGAGGAACCAAGTTGAGAAGTACCTTGGTTCGTGTGTGATGAGTGATTGACCGGATGGTTTGAAGCTTTGTGTGTGTAGTGTTGAGTTGTGTTGTGTGTGTTTTATTTTGTGTATTTACCTTATTGTTTATGTGGTGTGTTGTCAATGCACTCGTGAGGAGTGGTTGACAACGTTGTGTGGACCGACTCTTGGCCTAGTATTGCGGGTGTTGGTTGCGGCTTGGTTTGCGTTGGTGCGGGTGAAGAACAAGCGCGAAAGGTCTTAGCCTTGCGGGGCCTCCGAGGAGTGGAGAGACAAGTAGGCTTGGTTCGAGGGACCGGTGGCCGACGGGGGTCAAGTGCGAGCCGCATGGTGCAAGAAGAGCAAGACGAAGTCGTGGACATGGAGCCGGTGCATCGGTGGTGGCCAAGTCAAGGAACGAGGCAAGACCGAGTAGATCGTCCGGCGCCGGAGGTGAAAGGCTTGGCGGGCTCGACGCTTGGCGTGGTGAGGCCGGGCCGTGTACGCGGGGTTTGGTGGTTTGGCCACAAAACCATCGGAGGAGGGTTTCTCGGTTTGGGCCTCAAAACCGAGCCCGAGGGCCCGGCGTGACGGAGACGGTATCCGGGTGCGTCGGGAAGCTTCGAGGCGGGCGACACGCGGCATGATCTAGGTGCTTGCGTCGGGAGGACGTGAAGGCCGATGGATGCGCGGCCGTCCGATGGTGAACTTCATGTGTTGACCAAAACGCCCCGTGAGGGCTTGTGTTGTACTCCTAGTGTAGGGGCACTTCGGTCTTTTCCGGAGGGCCTATATATAGGAGGAGGGGGCTGAATTTTCAGCCAACTCTTGGGCTAGAGGCGCGGTACTCTTTCATTTTGGAGTGCTTTGGGAGAGAGGGAGAGAGGGGAGAGTGGCTCTTTGATTGGAGCTTTTTGCCATCTTAGATTTGATTTCTAGGAGTGGCTTGTAATCGTTTGGACAAGATATTCATAGTGATTTCATCCTCTAAATCTTGTGCCAATCTTTCTATTCCCGAATTTCTTTTATTGCTTTTTCGGAGCTCTTTTTGTGCTATTTTCGTGCTTGTTTTCGTGCCTTTGTTCCCGGTGTGATTCCGCGGATTTGAGTGGGTTTCTCCCCGGATTTCTTTGAGGGAAACATGGATAGATGTCTTGTGCATCTTTGTGCTTGATCTTGTGCCCTCAAACGCCGGAAACCACTTCGATTCGTGAGTTTTCGTTCGGTGCTCTAGCTTTTGGTGGTGCTCAAAGGATTCGCGATTCCCGGTGATTTAGGGAGTTAGGAGGCAAGATTTTTGGGCTATAGCATCCTTGTGTGACGCTTTTCAAGTACCCAAACCCTTGTCTCTACAGCTTCAACCGTTTGGGAAATCCGATGATGATTTGGGGGAGTTGACTTTCGGGGTCGGGCGTTTTCAGCTCTGTCCGCACCTAGCGGACGGTCCGCGAGGGCCAGGCGGACGGTCCGCGTGTACAGTGTTCTTCGCGTGTTCTTCGTGTTCTTGAGTGCCTTGGTTTTCGATCCGGTTTGGCTTTTGCTTTTTTGTTGCGGCCCGGTTTGCGGACGGTCGGGCTTCGGTAGCGGACGGTCCGCGGGTGGCGCGGACGGTCCGCCCGGCCTCGGCGGACGGTCCGTTTTTCTCGGGGGTCGCTTCGGTGTTGTTCGTGTGCTTTAACGGACGGTCCGTGGTGTACGGCCGGACGGTCCGCGGGGTTGGCGCGGACGGTCCGCGAGGGCGGGCGGACGGTCCGCGAGGCTCGCGCGCGGACGGTCCGCCCCTCTGTCCGGACGGTCCGCGAGCCGGCCGCTTTGCTTCTTGGTTCGATTCCTTCCCCCCTTCTTTCGTGCTTCCGCGTGTGCTTCAAGGAATCGTTCCTAGGACTAGAGGTTGATCCATAACCTCGTGGTCTTGGCGATTGGTGCGTGATTCGATCCATCGCTTGTGCGTGACCGGGTTCTTTGAGAAGAATTTTTACCGGCTCCTATTCACTCCCCCCCTCTCTAGTCGCCATCCGATCCTTCAAAAAGTGATGTACTCTTTGGTCATCACCGGGGTGAGGCTGGAGAACCACCATCGATCTCCGGTCATGTGTCGAGAGCAACCGGAGTCGATCAACCAAAAGCCCTCCATGCCTCCCACCTGCAAAATGAAAAATGAGAACGAGAGTGAGCAAAGGACTCATCACTGGGATTAGTACAAAACGAATCAAACTAGAGCCTCGCCATTTGCCCAAACGTGGGATAAGCAAAATCCATCCTATCTCTCCTAGGTGGAACACCCAACGTCCCCTTGGAGGACTACACGCACCACGGAGGGGAGACCGTGGCCCGTAGCTCCTCAGGCACCTAAAGTTGTGATCGTTCCCCCCATACTCGTATTGGCCACGAGCAAAGGAACGTCCAGCAAACTCACCACGCCTAAACCCAACATGCCTACCACCTTCTCTATGTGGAGGCTCACCTCGAGGCACAAACTCACGCCTCTCCCGAGGGTAAATTGTACGCACCATACCCTCGCCTCTCATCACCAACCTAGGCTCAGGCACACCACGAGAAGGGCGGTACCTGTCCTTGTTGGCCAACTCTCTAACCAACCTCTCCTCAAGCTTCCTCCTGAAGAAGAACTCAGCAAGGTGCCCATCCCTCCCACAATGCTCACAATGGAAGGGTTTCGGTTTTGGCTTTGGTTTTGGGTTCTCTTTGGGCTCTGGCTTCTCCTCACTCGGTTTCTCCTCACCCGGTTTCTCTCCCTTCTTCCCAAAGAACTCATTCCCCAAGTCACTCTTGAACTTGATGGGTTTCTGGAAGTTGTCGGTTTGTGGAGGAAACACGGGCGGAGCTGGGGTTGTGTCTAGTTGGTTCCTACGATGATTCGGTTTAGGAACAAAGGCTTTTTTGTGGTGAGTTTTTGGTGGCTCTGGGATCTCTGATCTTCCCCTCATTCTCACCACTTCCCTCACCCACTTTCTTTGCCCCAAGCACTTCCCCATCCTGGTGCTTGTATGTCTCAATCATTATCCTCAACTGAGGCTCATGACTAGACAACCAACCCATCAACTTTCTCAACTCATCATTCTCGTTCTGCGAGCGATCAACATAGTGTGCAAGCTCCATATTATTCGCAACATTTATTTCACAAGTGGAGAAAATTGTAGGAATACGAGCTTTCAGCTGAGCCTCTAGAGATCTAGCATACACAAGCGAGGCATCTAGTTTATCATGCAAAAGAGGACAAGAAGTACAAGCACCAAGCAAGCAGGGCCTAGATTTCATCTCATCTAGCTCAACCCTAAGCACGCCTAGTTCCTCCACCTTGGAGGCATACTTCTCCATAAGCACAGTAAATTCAGTAAGAAAAGTGGAACAATCAATGCATTCAGGTTCATTGGTCACAATAGGAGCAAACTTAAGAGAATCTATTTGGGCCCTAGCATCATCAAGCAAAGATTTTAACTCAACCACCTTCTCCTTAGCCTCTCCAAGCAAAGACCTATACTCCCTCTTCTCCATGTTGGTGTTACTAAGCACATCATCACGGTTGTCAAGCAAGTAATTCAACCTAGCACTCTCCGCTATCAAGAAGGATGGGTCATTGTTTACCTGTTCCTCGAAGTCAGAGCACGAGTCATCCTTGTTGCTCTTCTTGCTTGCGGAGCAATGTGCCATGCTGCAAAAGCCTTGAGCGGCAAATCACAGACCGTTGATGTTCTTGCTCGACCGCTTGCCCTTGTGCTAGTTCTCTTCTTCATCACTCGAGCTCGATGAAGAGTAGCAGGAGCTTGAGTCGATGTCGCTCGCCCCGGCGACCATCGCTCGACCACGACTCTTCCTCGACCTCCGCTCGGACTTGTTCTTGCCCTTGTAGTCGTCCCTCGAGCGGTGCTTGTGGTCGGTCCTCAAACGGTGCTTGTGCTCGGGCTTCAGCTCCATGGCTTCTGGGTACTCGGTGATGAAGTGCCCATGCTTCCCGCACCGGTAGCAAATGCCCGAGCTCCTCTGAGCGTTCTTCTGGTTCGTGTACATGCGCTCGAACCGCCTGGTCAGCAACGTGAGGTGCACCTCGCCCAGCACGTCAAACTCCTCATCTAACATGGACATAAGGAAAGACAAAGAAAATTGTCTCGAAGACATGTTAGCATTAGTCCTTGAACCAGATACGAGAGCCAGACTATGGGGATCAGTCGGGTTCTCGATCTTTGCAAGCACCCCACGGTCCACCTCGGACGACTTGAGCTTGGAAAACAGCTCGTCCACCGTGGGGGTCTCATACTTCTCTGACTCTAGGATGGCCTCGACCATCCCACTCTACATGGTACGATCCAGAGAATGCAAGAGCTTGACAGCCCTGTCATGGTCATCATACGGGAACACACCACATTAGCCCTCATGTTGTTCACAATCACCATGAAACGCTGAAACATGGCATCTATGGACTCACCGGGGAGATGAGTGAAATTCTCATACTCTCTCTGGTAGGTTGCAAAGAGCCGAGCCTGAATCTGAGCATTCTCGGCATGAGCATTCTTCAATTGCTCCCAAATCATGGACGCCAAATCCTCTGTCCTAACCCGTTCAAATTCAGATTCACACAGAGAACGGTACAAGTAGTCGACCGCCTTGTTGTGGGCATCGAACATGTCCCTTGATCCTAGTGCAAGGAAGTTCAGCAGGTGGACATAGGCTATGTTCGCCGGGACATCCCACGGGATCTCACCCTTGCCGCAGAGGAAAGCGACCATTCGCCTTTGCCACATGTGGTAGTTCTTACCATCAAAGTGTGGAGGACCCAAACCCCATTCCTGGTACGCCATCTTTGGATCTTAGACTGGTTAGAATCACAAAGATCCGTAACCCGCTTTGATACCAATTGAAGGACGGAATAGGCGACTAGAGAAGGGGGAGTGAATGGGAGCTGATAAAAATTCTTCTCCAAAGAGAGAACTCGACCTATGCCCCAAATTCACAACTAAGGATTCCCACACGAGTTTGCCAAGGTCGCGTAGTCACAGCGGACCTACCAACCCTAGGAGCAAACCCTAATAGATCCCAAAGCGAAAGCGAAACTCAAAGATAGTTACCTCGTGCACCTTTGTGCTTGATCTTGACCCCCCAAACTTTGAATTCGGCCTCCGAATGAAGGATTTTAGTTGGACCCTAGGTTTATGGTTGAGCTCAGTTTCTATTCGATTCCAGGTGATTTATTTCGTTTGAGGACCCATGTTTTGGGGCATAGCATCCCCTAAGTGAAGGACCGATACGGCAAACCAGAGAGGGGGAGTGAATGGGAGCCGATAAAAATTCTTCTCGAAGGAGAGGGAGGCACCAACAAGACGAACACGGCTTCCAACACACGTCTCCGACTCACTACCCAAATTGGCCAAGTCCACGTAGCCATTGGAGTGCTACTGAACCTTGGAACCAACATCCAACCTCACATACCCGAGAGTGCAGCGGAACACCAAACCTCGAGTCCACTGACGAACACCTGTCAGACCGGTGAGCACCACCAGTCAGACCGGTCCCTGCTGGTGAAACTTGGCGACTTCCACAGAGTGGCTCCACACCGGTCAGGCTGGTGCAACACACCGGTCAGACCGGTCACAGCCAGAAAGCCCCAACACACCAAACAGGCCTACCGACCTCCAAACAGACACAAACTCGAAACAGCCCCAACACAGGACAACAACAAACTCACCCAGACGTTCACCTAAGCAAAAACCCACCAAGGGTTGCACCGGTCTGACCGGTCAAGAGCACTGGTCAGACCGGTGAAACCTGGGCAGCTTGGGATGAACAACACCCACGGGTCAACTCCTCCAAATCCAAACTTCAATCTCTCGAATCGCTCCACGAGGTGCGTGATGAACTTCCCTTCTTGCGCCAGGAGAATGAGAGGCTTAGCTCTTTGCTTGATAGCCGTGATGACATGCTTAGAGAGGCCAAGAAAATGAGAAAAGAGCTTAGGGCTTCACTCGAGGATGCTAGGACTAGAGTGGCTGAGCTAGAGACACAGGTGCTTGATAGCAAGCTTGAGATTGATTCCCTTAAGGCTAGCCCTGTTGTTTCGGATGAGAATGATTGTGCTGATTGCTCCATATTCCTTGCTGACCTTGCTTTGTTTAAGGAGAAACATGCCTCCAAGTGTGAGGAACTAGATGTGCTTAGGGTTGAAGTGGCTGAGCTTAAGTGCTAAGATTGATGAGATGCATGCTTACACTAGTTCACTTGAGGCTAAATTGAAGGAACCCATGCCTACATCATGCTCTACCTGTGAAATGCATGCTTTGAAAAATTTGGAATTTGCCCATTATGTTGATCGTTTGCAGGATGAGAATGATGACTTGAGAAAGTTGATGGGTTGGTTGTCTGGCCATGAGCCTCAGTTGAGGATGATGATAGAGGCGTTTAAGAGGCAAGATGGTGAGGGACATGGGGCAAACAAGGTTGGTGAGGGAAGTGGAGAGAATATCCCAGAGCCACCAAAAACCCACCACAAAAATGATTTCCCTCCAAAACCCAACCATCTTAGGAACCGACTAGACACAACCCCAGCTCCACCTATATTTCCTACACCCACAAATGATCTCCGATGGCCTATCAAGTTTGTGAGCACATCCGGGAAAGTGTTCTTTAGGAAAGTGAGTGAGAAGGCGAGTGAGGAGAAATCGGTGGAGGAGTTGAGTGGAGAGAAACCAAACGAGCAGCCCCAATCCAAGCCTAAACCTAAGCTTGTGAGGTTCCGTTGTGGCCATTGTGGGACAGAGGGTCACAAGGATGAGTTTTGCTTCAAGAGGAAGCGGGAAGGGAGGATGGCAAAGGAGTGGGCGAACAAGGATAGGTACAACTCTTCCCATGGTGTACCTAAGCCTCGTATGCCACTGCCCAGGGGTACAACTGTGGTGAGAAGTGTTCTGGCATGGGGAGATGCGAGTTCCCGCGGCCGAGGAGCTGTTTTGGAGGGGGCGGTCAGACCGGCCTGGCTAGGCGGTCAGACCGGCCCAGCCTAGAGGGGGCGGTTAGACCGGCCTGGCTAGGCGGTTTAACCGCCCCCCAGAATTCTGGGCGGAGTGGTTTTCGAGGTGGTGAGTCGAGAGGTTTCAGGTATGGAGGTGGAGTTGTTGGTGGTTGGTCTGGAGAGACAGCAGGTGGTCAGTTTTCTAGGCATTCTCCCCCTTGAGTTCACTACGGGGATGGGAGGAGTCGTAGCTTTGAGAAGGAGAGGAGGGATGGTCCACGGGTTGTCTTCCGTGGTTTTGGTCCTCTTCCAGGCAGTGAGGGGTGGTTTCCTCGGAGTGGTTACCGAGGTGGTGTTCGTGGTGGTAGTTATGGTAGGAAAGATGGCTTGATGTGTGCTAACCCCACTTTCGAGCAAATGGCTCGGCATCGGTTTTCCTCTTTTGGTACTAACCCCGGTCTGTTGAGTCGTTTGTTCGCTCACATGCTCGTTTTTGAATTTCAGGTGGGAGACTTGAAGAACATTTGGTTGATTGACTCCGGTTGCTCGAGGCATATGACCGGAGACGGGGGGTGGTTCTCAAGTCTCGTCCGGTGGTGACGAAGAGGTACATCACTTTTGGGGACAATGGGCGTGGGCGTGTGCTTTCGAAGGTGAGATCAAAGTGAGTGACAAGATCACTCTGAGGCATGTTGCTCTTGTTCAATCGCTGGGGTACAATTTGCTTTCGTGTCCCGGCTTGTTGGATGAGGGCTTTGAGGTGTTGTTTCGGCCAGGTGGTTCTCGGATTGTGGACTCTCGAGGGGACCTTGTCTGTATGGTCATTCCCGAGGGTCAGGTGTTTCGTGCTGATTTTTCTCAGTCTTCGGGTGTGGAGCGTTGTTTCTTGGCTGGTTCTACGAGTGAGTTGTGGAAGTGGCATAGGAAGTTGGGTCACTTGAGCTTTGACCTTTTGTCACGCTTGAGTAAACTCAATTTGGTCCGAGGATTGCTACGGTTGAGGCTTGAGAAAGAGTTGGTTTGTGCTCCGTGTAGGCATGCCAAGATGGTGGCCTCTTATCACGCGCCTCTCACCGATGTGATGACTGAGCGTCCATGCGAGTTGCTCCATATGGACCTTGTTGGCCCAGCTCGTGTGCGATCTGCGGGTGGGAAGTGGTATGTCCTTGTTGTAGTGGACGACTATTCTCAGTATGCGTGGGTGTTCTTTCTTGAGGATAAGGGGGAGACGTTTGGTTTTGTTCGAGATCTAGTCTTGAGGTTGAGGAACGAGAGGCACGGAGATGCCATACGAGCTATCCGCAGTGATAATGGCTCGGAATTCAGGAACTCTCGTTTTGAAACCTTTTGCCATGACTTGGGTCTTGAGCACCAGTTTTCGAGTCCGTATCTGCCTCCCTAGAATGGTGTTGTGGAAAGGAAGAACAGGACCTTGTGCGAGATGGCTCGGACGATGCTTGATGAGCATAAGACTCCGAGGAGGTATTGGGCTGAGGCGGTGAATACCGCGTGCTATGTGTCGAACAGGATATACCTCAAAGTGCACAAGAAGAAGACATGATATGAGTTGATGCATGGTCGCACACCCAAGGTGAGTCACTTCCATGTCTTTGGTTGCAAGTGTTTCATTCCAAGAAAGGCGGGGAAGTTGGATAAGTTTGAGGCTAGGTCTGTCGATGGCATTTTCTTTGGTTATGCATCTCATTCTAGAGCATATCGTGTGCTCAATCTTGAAACTAACCAAATCGTAGAGACTTGCGAGGTAACCTTCGACGAGACAGAGCCATGTAGTCAGCTTGTCTTTGAGTGTGTAGGTGATAATGAGCTTGGCGAGGAGATCTTTCAGGAGGAGGAGCATGAACATGGTGATGATGAAGATGGTGGTGCGGTGCCCCCGGCTGAACATGTACCTACTACTTCGACTACGATGATGGATGGACCCTCTGCTACACCTACGACGACGAATCAAGAATGAGGAGAAACTGATGTTGAGGGGGAGGTAGCTTCGAGGCGAGAACCTCCCCAGCGAGTTCAAGTGGATCATCCAGCTTCGAGGATCATCGGGGACATGAATGAACGCACTACACGGTCGAGGGTTCGAAACAATTCCCATTTCGCTCATGCTGCATTTGTTGCTTCTTTTGAGCCCAAAGACATTGGACACGCACTATCTGATCACAATTTGGTTAACTCGATGCATGAGGAGTTGGAGAACTTTGAGAGGAATCAGGTGTGGGAGTTGGTTGACCCTCCCCCAGGGTGTAAGCCGATTGGTACAAAGTGGGTGTGGAAGAACAAAGAGGGAGAGAAGGGTGAGGTTGTGAGGAACGAGTCGAGACTTGTTGCTCAGGGGTTCAGTCAGAAGGAGGAGATCGACTACGAGGAGACCTTTGCTCCTGTAGCCCGTTTGGAGGCAATTAGGATCCTTCTAGCCTTTTCCGTGGCTAAAGGGTTCAAGTTGCACCAAATGGATGTGAAGAGTGCTTTTCTGAATGGTGTGTTGGAGGAAGAAGTGTATGTGAGGCAGCCTCCGGGGTTTGAGAGTGAGAAGTACCCCCACCGGGTGTACAAGTTGAGGAAGGCGATGTATGGGTTAAAGTAGGCGCTTAGAGCTTGGTATGGCAGGTTGAGGGGGTTCTTGTTTGAGAGAGGTTTTGAGATGGGGAAGGTCGATCAGACCTTGTTTTTGCTGAGGCAGGGCAGCGATATCCTGATTGTGCAGGTGTACGTGGATGATATTGTCTTTGGTGGCTCGTCTAACTCTCTTGTTGCAAGGTTTGCAGATGATATGAGCAGGGAGTTTGAGATGAGCATGATGGGTGAGTTGCAGTTCTTCCTCGGGCTACAAATCAAGCAATCAAAGGAAGGAACATTTGTGCACCAGGCTAAGTACACCAAGGACATTGTGAGGAAGTTCAAGATGGAGGACTCCAAGGCTATGACGACGCCGATGAGTACGACTACAGCTCTTGATGCAGACGAGGAAGGTGAACACGTGGACCAGAAGGAGTACCGGAGCATTATCGGGTCACTCCTCTACTTGACGGCGACGAGGTCGGACATACAGTTCTCGGTGTGTCTGTGCGCTCGTTTTCAAGCGTCTCCGAGGACTTCGCATCGGCAAGCGGTGAAGCGAATTTTCAGGTACTTGCGTCACACTCCCGACTTTGGCCTTTGGTACTCCGCGTCCTCTTCTTTGGCGCTTCATGGTTTTTCAGACGCGGATTTTGCCGAGTGTCGGTTGGATAGGAAGTCCACTTCTGGGACTTGCCAGTTTTTGGGTTCCTCTTTGGTGTCTTGGTCTTCCCGCAAGCAGTCGAGTGTTGCTCAATCCACGACCGAGGCCGAGTATGTTGCCGCTGCTAGTTGTTGCTCTCAGCTCCTTTGGATCACCTACACCATGAGTGACTTTGGTGAGGAGTATACCCATGTCCCACTTCAATGTGATAGCACCAGTGCCATAAGTGTTGCAAAGAACCCAGTGCTCCATTCCAAAACCAAGCACATAGAAGTGAGGTACCACTTTCTGAGAGACAATGTAGAGAAAGGAAAGATAGCTTTGATCCATGTACCCACACATGACCAACTAGCCGATATTTTCACCAAACCCCTAGATCAAGCAACTTTCACTCGTTTGCGGGGGGACTTGGTGTGTGTTTGATTTCTTGAGTTGGGTGTGTGGGAGCTCCTTTGTAGCATATGTATAGCTTTCTTTTGTGCATTTCTTGCATTTGGCATTGCATATGTAACATGTTGTATAGGCATCCTTGTATCTTAGATAGCATGCAATTTGTATCATATGGTTGATGGCTAAATCTTTGAAAAACGTCACATATAGGCTCTCTCATGTGTAAATGCCTTTATATGATCTTGACATGTTTTAGTGGCTTTGCTATGCTTAATTTGTGGTTGGATAGCTAGTTTATTGATCATATGGGGCCAAAGGCTCATTTGCCATCATGAATGGTTAGCCCTCTTGCTTCATCTTGTGGAGGGGCATAAGTTCCTTTTTGTCGCAAAGACATTTCATGTACCATTCATCAATCTGAAAATGAAATGAAAAAAATGCTTGGAAAATATGCTCCCATGTCATATGTGCTGAAATTAATTTGCTTTGGGTGCTAAACCGTTGCATGATGCCTACCAATGAGAAGTCTCATACATAGAAGTAGGCACATGGCTCGGTGGCTTTGACATGACATGAGGTGCTTTTGGGTGTTTATGATGGTCTTATGATTAGAACGGGTGTCCTAGCATGAAGTTTGAGTGGCTTTGCCATTTTGATATGTTTTGCTCATGTTTTGGTATTTGCTTATGAGAGAGTAACATTTCGCAAAATTACTCAAATCCTTTTTAGCCTTGTCCAATGGTTGTGAAACTTGGTGATCACGTAGTTAAGGTCATTACGAACCTGTCGAGTATATAACTTGCTCATTTGGACTTGTGTAGCTCCTTGTGATGAATTTTGTATATTTGAGAAGCTATATGTTGAAAGTTTTCGCATTTTGCCTTGATTCATGCATTGTCAACAAGGGGGAGAAGTTTGTGCATGCTTTGGGCACCTGGGAGTGTTTGGAAGGTGTTCCAATTGGTTCGGGCAAATTTTGAGCAGTTTGGTGCAGGGCCAGTCTCTTTGGGCGGTCTAACCGCCCCCAGGCAGTCAGATGTGGCCCAGGCGGTCTAACCGCCCTGTATAGGCGGTCTGACCGCCCTGGGCAGAGTGAGCAGGTTTTTGCTCTTTGTTGCATTCCCGCGTTGCATTGCTGCATTTGTTCAGGGGGAGTGTGCTTTGGCTCAGGGGGAGCTTACATATGTGCAGGGGGAGCTCTTTGTGGTGTTCGAGTTTTGTTTCGGTGGTTTGCGCTCTTTGCTTGAGCTGTGTTTTGTCTCGGATGTGTCGAGCCGTTGCCCTTGCCTAAGGGGTCCGAGACTTGTCTTCTTCAAGTGATCTTGCTCTTTGCCTTTCTTTGGTTTTCGATCGCTTGTTGAGGTTTCTTTTTATTTGTTTTTTTCTTTTCCTTTTCTCTTGTGTCACTTCATGTGAGTGTGTTGTCAATGCACTCATCAAGGGGGAGATTGAGGACCATGTGTGGTTCGAGGACCGGTGGATGGTCGCTTCCTTGTGTGATGAGTGATTCACAACGTTGTGTGGACTGATTCTTGGCTAAGTATTGCAGGTGCAGGTTGCGGCTTGACTCGTGTTGGTGCAGGTGAAGAACAAGCGCGAAAGGTCGTTGCGGTGAGGCCTCCGGTGTGGAGAAGACAAGTAGGCTTCGTTCGAGGGACCCGGTGGCCAGTGGGGTCAAGTGCGGGCCGCATGGTGGCATGAACAGCAAGATGAAGTCGTGGACGGTTTCTTGGTAGAGCCTCAAAACCAAGGTCGAGCCGGGACTACATGGGAGCCGAGTCATGAGTGGAGATTGGAGGAGGCTACACCGAGTTCGCGGGGTTTGCAGTGGTTCACCAGAAAACCACTCGGTTACTCGGTTGAGCCATAAAACCGAGGCCGAAGACTCGACGAGGGGGTGCGACCACCGAGGCCGGTTCAACCGCCCAGGAGGGGCGGTCAGACCGCCCCCTTGGGCGGTTAGACCGGCCCGGGAGATCTGATCGGTTGAACCACTCGTCCTGGGCGGTTGAACCGGCCTGGGTGGCCGCACCCCCTCGTCGAGTCTTCGGCCTCGGTTTTGTGGCTCCACCGAGTAACCCAGTGGTTTTCTGGTGAACCACTGCAAACCCCGCGAACTCGGTGTAGCCTCCGCCAATCTCCACTCATGACTCGGCTCCCACGTAGTCCCGGCTCGACCTTGCTTTTGAGGCTCTACCAAGAAACCGTCCACGACTTCATCTTGCTGTTCATGCCACCATGCGGCCCGCACTTGACCCCACTGGCCACCGGGTCCCTCTAATGAAGCCTACTTGTCTTCTCCACACCTGGAGGCCTCACCGGCAACGACCTTTCGCGCTTGTTCTTCACCTGCACCAACACGAGTCAAGCCACAACCTGCACCTGCAATACTTAGCCAAGAATCAGTCCACACAACGTTGTCAATCACTCATCACACAAGGAAGCGACCATCCACCGGTCCTCGAACCACACATGGTCCTCAATATCCCCCTAGATGAGTGCATTGACAACACACTCACATGAAGTGACACAAGAGAAAAGGAAAAGAAAAAAACAAATAAAAAGAAACCTCAACAAGCGATCGAAAACCAAAGAAAGGCAAAGAGCAAGATCACTTGAAGAAGACAAGTCTCGGACCCCTTAGGCAAGGGCAACGGCTCGACACATCCGAGACAAAACACAGCTCAAGCAAAGAGCGCAAACCACCGAAACAAAACTCGAACACCACAAAGAGCTCCCCCCGCACATATGTAAGCTCCCCCCCGAGCCAAAGCACACCCCCCCCGAACAAATGCAAGCAATGCAACGCGGGAATGCAACAAAGAGCAAAAACTCGCTCACTCTGCCGTGGCGGTCGACCGCTCGTACAGGCGGTTAGACCGCCCGGGCCACATCTCGACCGCCTCGGGGGGGCGGTTAGACCGCCCCAAGAGACCGGCCCCCGCACCAAACTCGCTCAAAATTTGCCCGAACCAATTGGAACACCTTCCAAACACTCCCTGTGTGCCCAAAGCATGCACAAACTTCTCCCCCTTGTTGACAATGCATGAATCAAGGCAAAATGCGAAAACTTTCAACATATAGCTTCTCAAATATACAAAATTCATCACAAGGAGCTACACAAGTCCAAATGAGCAAGTAAGATACTCGACAGGTTCGTAATGACCTTGACTATGTGATCACCAAGTTTCACAACCATTGGACAAGGCTAAAAAGGATTTGAGTAATTTTGCGAAAAGTTACTCTCTCATAAGCAAATCCCTAAACATGAGCAAAACATATCAAAATGGCAAAGCCACTCAAACTTCATGCTAGGACAGCCATTCTAATCATAAGACCATCATAAACACCCAAAAGCACCTCATGCCATGTCAAAGCCACCGAGACATGTGCCTACTTCTATGTATGAGACTTCTCATTGGTAGGCATCATGCAACGGTTTAGAACCCAAAGCAAATTAATTTCAGCACATATGACATGGGAGCATATTTTCCAACCATTTTTTTCGTTTCATTTTCAGATTGATGAATGGTACATGAAATGTCTTTGCGACAAAAAGGAACTTATGCCCCTCCACAAGATGAAGCAAGAGGGCTAACCATTCATGATGGCAAATGAGCCTTTGGCCCCATATGATCAATAAACTAGCTATCCAACCACAAATTAAGCATAGCAAAGCCACTAAAACATGTCAAGATCATATAAAGGCATTTACACATGAGAGAGCCTATATGTGACGTTTTTCAAAGATTTAGCCATCAACCATATGATACAAATTGCATGCAATCTAAGATACAAGGATGCCTATACAACATGTTACATATGCAATGCCAAATGCAAGAAATGCACAAAAGAAAGCTATACATATGCTACAAAGGAGCTCCCACACACCCAACTCAAGAAATCAAACACACACCAAGTTCCCCCCGCAAACGAGTGAAAGTTGCTTGATCTAGGGGTTTGGTGAAAATATCGGCTAGTTGGTCATGTGTGGGTACATGGATCAAAGCTATCTTTCCTTTCTCTACGTTGTCTCTCAGAAAGTGGTACCTCACTTCTATGTGCTTGGTTTTGGAATGGAGCACTGGGTTCTTTGCAACACTTATGGCACTGGTGCTATCACATTGAAGTGGGACATGGGTATACTCCTCACCAAAGTCACTGATGGTGTAGGTGATCCAAAGGAGCTGAGAGCAACAACTAGCAGCGGCAACATACTCGGCCTCGGTCGTGGATTGAGCAACACTCGACTGCTTGCGGGAAGACCAAGACACCAAAGAGGAACCCAAAAACTGGCAAGTCCCAGAAGTGGACTTCCTATCCAACCGACACCCGGCAAAATCCGCGTCTGAAAAACCATGAAGCGCCAAAGAAGAGGACGCGGAGTACCAAAGGCCGAAGTCGGGAGTGTGACGCAAGTACCTGAAAATTCGCTTCACTGCTTGCCGATGCGAAGTCCCTGGGAGACGCTTGAAAACGAGCGCACGTACACACCGAGAACCGTATGTCCGGCCTCGTCGCCGCCAAGTAGAGGAGTGACCCGATAATGCTCCGTGCTCCTTCCGGTCCACGTGTTCACCTTCCTCTCCGCATCAAGAGCCGTAGTCGTACTCATCTGGCGCGTCGTCATAGCCTTGGAGTCCTCCATCTTGAACTTCCTCACAATGTCCTTGGTGTACTTAGCCTGGTGCACAAATGTTCCTTCCTTTGATTGCTTGATTTGTAGCCCGAGGAAGAACTGCAACTCACCCATCATGCTCATCTCAAACTCTCTGCTCATATCATCTGCAAATCTTGCAACAAGAGAGTTAGACGAGCCACCAAAGACAATATCATCCATGTACACCTGCACAATCACGATATCGCTGCCCTGCCTCAGCAAAAACAAGGTCTGATCGACCTTCCCCATCTCAAAACCTCTCTCAAACAAGAACTCCCTCAACCTGCCATACCAAGCTCTAGGCGCCTGCTTCAACCCATACATCGCCTTCCTCAACTTGTACACCCGGTGGGGGTACTTCTCACTCTCAAACCCCGGAGGCTGCCTCACATACACTTCTTCCTCCAACACACCATTCAGAAAAGCCCTCTTCACATCCATTTGGTGCAACTTGAACCCTTTAGCCACGGAAAAGGCTAGAGGGATCCTAATCGCCTCCAAACGGGCTACAGGAGCAAAGGTCTCCTCGTAGTCGATCCCCTCCTTCTGACTGAACCCCAGAGCAACAAGTCTCGACTTGTTCCTCACAACCTCACCCTTCTCTCCCTCTTTGTTCTTCCACACCCACTTTGTACCAATCATCTTACACCCTGGGGGAGGGTCAACCAACTCCCACACCTGATTCCTCTCAAAGTTCTCCAACTCCTCATGCATCGAGTTAACCCAATTGTGATCAGATAGTGCGTGTCCAATGTCTTTGAGCTCAAAAGAAGCAACAAACGCAGCATGAGCGAAATGGGAATTGTTTCGAACCCTCGACCGTGTAGTGAGTTCATTCATGTCGCCGATGATCCTCGAAGCTGGATGATCCACTTGAACTCGCCGGAGAGGTTCTCGCCTCGAAGCTACCTCCCCCTCAACATCAGCTTCTCCTCATTATTGATTCGTCGTCGTAGGTGTAGCAGAGGGTCCATCCATCATCGTAGTCGAAGTAGTAGGTACATGTTCAGCCGGGGGCACCGCACCACCATCTTCATCATCACCATGTTCATGCTCCTCCTGAAAGATCTCCTCGCCAAGCTCATCATCACCTGCACACTCAAAGACAAGCTGACTACGTGGCTCTGTCTCGTCGAAGGTTACCTCGCAAGTCTCCACGATTTGATTAGTTTCAAGATTGAGCACACGATATGCTCTAGAATGAGATGCATAACCAAAGAAAATGCCATCGACAGACCTAGCCTCAATCTTATCCAACTTTCTACCTTTCTTCAGAATGAAACACTTGCAACCAAAGACATGGAAGTGACTCACCTTGGGTGTGCGACCATGCATCAACTCATAGCATGTCTTCTTCTTGTGCACTCTGAGGTATATCCTGTTCGACACATAGCACGCGGTATTCACTGCCTCAGCCCAATACCTCCTCAGAGTCCTATGCTCATCAAGCATCGTCCGAGCCATCTCGCACAAGGTCATGTTCTTCCTTTCCACAACACCATTCTGGGGAGGCGTATACGGACTCGAAAACTGGTCCTCAAGACCCAAGTCATGGCAAAAGGTTTCAAAATGAGAGTTCCTGAATTCCGAACCATTATCACTGCGGATAGCTCGTATGGCATCTCCGTGCCTCTCGTTCCTCAACCTCAAGACTAGATCTCGAACAAAACCAAACGTCTCCCCTTATTCTCAAGAAAGAACGCCCACGCATACCGAGAATAGTCGTCCACCACAACAAGGACATACCACTTCCCACCCGCAGATCGCACACGAGCTAGGCCAACAAGGTCCATATGGAGCAGCTCGCATGGACGCTCAGTCATCACATCGGTGAGAGGTGGGTGAGAAGAGGCCACCATCTTGGCATGCCTACACGGAGCACAAACCAACTCTTTCTCAAGCCTCAACCGTGGCAATCCTCGGACCAAATTGAGTTTACTCAAGCGTGACAAAAGGTCAAAGCTCAAGTGACCCAACTTCCTATGCCACTTCCACAACTCACTCGAAGAACCAGCCATGAAACAACGCTCCACACCCGAAGACTGAGAAAAATCAGCACAAAACACCTGACCCTCGGGAACGACCATACAGACAAGGTCCCCTCGAGAGTCCACAATCCGAGAACCACCGGCCGAAACAACACCTCAAAGCCCTCATCCAACAACTCGGGTCACGTAAAGCAAATTGTACCCCGGCCGATTGAACAAGAGCAACACGCCTCGCAGTGATCTTGTCACTCACTTTGATCTCACCTTCTCGAAAGCACACACCCACGCCCATTGTCCCCAAAAGTGATGTACCTCATCGTCACCACCGGACGAGACTTGAGAACCACCCCCGTCTCCGGCCATATGCCTCGAGCAACCGGAGTCAATCAACCAAATGTTCTTCAAGTCTCCCACCTGAAATTCAAAAATGAGCACGTGAGCGAACAAACGACTCAGCACTGGGGTTAGTACCAAAAGAGGAAAACCAGTGCCGAGACATTTGCTCGAAAGTGGGGTTAGCACACATCAAGCCATCTTTCGTACCATAACTACCACCACGAACACCACCTCGGTAACCACTCCGAGGAAACCACCCCTCACTGCCTGGAAGAGGACCAAAACCACGGAATACAACCCGTGGACCGTCCCTCCTCTCCTTCTCAAAGCTACGACTCCTCCCATCCCCGTAGTGAACTCGAGGGGGAGAATGCCTAGCAAACTGACCACCTGCTGTCTCTCCTGACCAACCACCAACAACTCCACCTCATACCTGAAACCTCTCGACTCACCACCTCGAAAACCACTCCGCCCGAGTGCGGGGGTGGGGGCGGTTAAACCGCCTAGCCGGGCCGGCCTAACCGCCCCTCTTCGGGCCGGGCCGGTCCGACCGCCCAGCTGTGCCGTCCGACCGCCCCCTCCAAAACAGCTCCTCAGCTGCGGGAACTCGCATCTCCCCATGCCAGAACACTTCCCGCCACAGCTGTACCCCTGGGCAGTGGCATACGAGGCTTAGGTACACCATGGGAAGAGTTGTACCTAACCTTGTTCGCCCACTCCTTTGCCATCCTCTCTTCCTGCTTCCTCTTGAAGCAAAACTCATCCTTGTGACCCTCTTTCCCACAATGGCCACAACGGAACCTCACAAGCTTAGGTTTAGGCTTGGATTGGGGCTGCTCGTTTGGTTTCTCTCCACTCAACTCCTCCACCGATTTCTCCTCACTCGCCTTCTCACTCACTTTCCTAAAGAACACTTTCCCGGAAGTGCTCACAAACTTGATAGGCCTTCGGAGATCATTTGTGGGTGTAGGAAATATAGGTGGAGCTGGGGTTGTGTCTAGTCGGTTCCTAAGATGGTTGGGTTTTGGAGGGAAATCATTTTTGTGGTGGGTTTTTGGTGGCTCTGGGATATTCTCTCCACTTCCCTCACCAACCTTGTTTGCCCCATGTCCCTCACCATCTTGCCTCTTAAACGCCTCTATCATCATCCTCAACTGAGGCTCATGGCCAGACAACCAACCCATCAACTTTCTCAAGTCATCATTCTCATCCTGCAAACGATCAACATAATGGGCAAATTCCAAATTTTTCAAAGCATGCATTTCACAGGTAGAGCATGATGTAGGCATGGGTTCCTTCAATTTAGCCTCAAGTGAACTAGTGTAAGCATGCATCTCATCAATCTTAGTATGCAAAACAGGGCAAGAACTGCAAGCACCTTGCAAAGCAGGTCTAGACTTAAGCTCAGCCACTTCAACCCTAAGCACATCTAGTTCCTCACACTTGGAGGCATGTTTCTCATTAAACAAAGCAAGGTTAGCAAGGAATATGGAGCAATCAGCACAATCATTCTCATCCGAAACAACAGGACTAGCCTTAAGGGAATCAATCTCAAGCTTGCTATCAAGCACCTGTGTCTCTAGCTCAGCCACTATAGTCCTAGCATCCTCGAGTGAAGCCCTAAGCTCTTTTCTCATTTTCTTGGCCTCTCTAAGCATGTCATCACGGTTATCAAGCAAAGAGCCAAGCCTCTCATTCTCTTGGCGCAAGAAGGGAAGTTCATCATGCACCTCGTCGTCGGACTCAGAGTCCGAGTCGCTCTGTGTGCTCTTCTTGCTGCCGGAGCTCAGCGCCATGGTGCAGAAGCCGTCTCTCGCGAAGCAGCTCAGCCCGCTCAGGTTCTTGGACGACTTCTTATTCTTGCGACGATCACCTTCATCTTCACTGCTACTTGAGCTCGAGGTGGAGTATGCGGAACTGGAGTCGACGTCGCTCGCTCCCACCATCGCTCGGACCTTGCCTCGGCTCCCCTTCTTCCTCGATCGTCGCTCGTCTTTGTACTTGTTCTTGTGCTTGCTCTTGTGGTCGCGCCTCGAATGGTACTTGCCGTCCATCCTCGGCTTGTGCTTGTAGCTGTCCTTGTTCTCGGCCTTCTCCGGGCAGTCGGCGATGAAGTGTCCCGGCTTGCCGCACTGGAAGCAAGTCCTCGTGTTCCTCCTCATGTTCACGCGGTTCTCGTGCAGCCTCTCGAACCGCCTCGTCGTCACCGCCGGCTCGTCCTCTCCAAGGTCATCAAACTCCTCATCTAGCATAGACATCAAAGAGGAAAACGAGAACATCCCGGTGGATGGGTTAGAGTTAGCCTTTCCTTTGGAACCACCAACGAGGGCAAGACTATGGGAATCCGCCGGTCCCTCGAGCTTGGCGATCATGCCCCTATCCACCTCGGCCGACTTGAGCTTCGAGAACGGCTCGTTCACCGTCAGAGTGTCATACTTCTCCGACTCGACAATGGCCTCGAACTTTCCGCCCCATATCGTACGATCCAAAGAGTGTAAGAGCTTGACCGCTCTATCATGATCATCGTACGGGAGCACGTCCACATTGGCCCTCATGTTGGTCACAACCACCGTGAACCTCTGAAATAAGGCATCGATGGACTCACCGGGGAGATGAGTGAAGTTCTCGTACTCTCTCCGGTAGGTCGCATACACCCGTTCCTGAACCTGGGCATTCCCAACATGAGCCTCCTTCAACACCGCCCAAATCCTACAAGCCAAGTGCTCGGTGTACACCCGATCGAACTCAGGCTGACACAAAGCACGAAACAAGTAGTCGACCGCCTTATTGTTGGCGTCGGATCTGTCCCTCGACCCTGGAGCAAGGAAATCCATCGGCTGGACATAGCCTGTGTCCAACGTGACATCCCAAAGAATCTGTCCCTTTCCGCGGAGGAACGCACCCATCCGCTTTCTCCACATCTGGTAGTTCTTGCCATCGAAGTATGGAGGACCCGAACCCCGTTCCTAGTACGCCATCCTTGGATCTTAGACTGGTTAGAGTCAACAAAGACCCGAACCGACTCAGATACCACTTGAAGGACCGATTAGGCGACCAGAGAGGGGGGAGTGAATGGGAGTCGATAAAAATTCTTCTCGAGGGAGATTGAAACTCCGACAAGACGAACTAGCTCGGTCGAACCCCCGAAATCACACGCTCCGAACTTCTACCTTCCGTTTGCCAAAACCACATAGCCACTGGAGTGCTACTGGTCCTAGGAACAAACTCTACCAGCAACCACAACACGCACGCAAAGAACGACGGCGGAAACGACTCGAAAGCCGGCTAACCGGAGCGGGGCGGTTAGACCGGTATAGGGGGCGGTTAGACCGCCTCCACCCGGTAACCAAGAAATCCTCCGAAACGCCTCTTCCGACCACCAAAACTCACCCCGGTTTCACCAACAAAGATCTCCGGTCAAGGCCATGCTAGCTACCGAGAAAATCTTGGCGAAAACCAAAACTCCACCCAGGGGCCTAGGGGCGGTTAGACCGGCAACCTGGGGCGGTCTAACCTCCTGTACCCAGCAACGAACTCCAACCAAGAACACCTAGCAAACAGCACGAGAACGACCCCAAATTTCGCCCAGACACTACTTTGATCAAGGCGAACAAACTCACAGAGGAAAATCCGGCGAAA
The DNA here is from genome assembly GCA_947561735.1 of Cenchrus americanus. Taxonomy (NCBI): domain Eukaryota; kingdom Viridiplantae; phylum Streptophyta; class Magnoliopsida; order Poales; family Poaceae; genus Cenchrus; species Cenchrus americanus. The sequence goes on along the minus strand of OX387239.1, from coordinate 123,669,322 downwards.
CAAAACTTCGACCTGGAAACACCCAGGGTAGTTAGACCGCCCCTGCAGGCGGTTAGACCGCCCCTTCCAGAAAACAAACCCGCGGGTCAAGCCTCAACTTCCTCGCGCCCGATCTCCCGAATCACTCCACGGATTGCAGCAAAACTTCGGGAATAGCTGGGTTACCTCCTGGACAACCTCTACCACAAAGGAATCGACCCGAAACGCTCACAATCAAGAGGAATCGAAGAAATCGCTTCTCTAGGTCAAGAACACGCCCAACCCGAGAAACCATCAAATTGAGTCCGATTCAAAGGAGATTTGGGGGCAAAGTCACCAGCCAAAGAGGCACAAGAACCTCATACGTGACACCCAACAAAAACCCCAAGAAATCGTCCTCAAAACACCGCCAACAAAGAGCTCCGAAAATCAACACAAAAGAGACGGGAAAACCACCATGATGAACAACGCCAAACCTTCTATACATGCCATGAAAGGTTCGTACAAGGTCTAGCTTGCCACCCAAACATCCATCCCTCTCTCTAGATCTCACATGAAGCTCTCAAGCTAGTCCTCTAAAATCCTAAAGAAAATGGAGAACGAAAATGGAAAAACAAATGGGCTAGGGTTCCAAGAGTTGGCTGCCATCCACACATTCAATGAGTATATATGGAGGCACCCAAAAGACTAAACTACCCTTCACTAATAACTAGGGATACATGCCCCTCGAGGGCGGATTTGGAAGTCTTTATGTCTTCACCATCGGATGGATGCCCGGCGACCGCAACCTGCTTGGCCTTGACGCAAGCCTTGCGATCCCGACGCGTGTCCTCCGCTTCGAAGCTTCTCGGCGCCGGAGGCCAGGACGGTCAGACCGCCCCCTGGGCGGTTAGACCGGCCCGGAAGATCTGACCGGCCCCAGGCGGTCTGACCGCCCCTCCTGGGCAGTTGAACCGGCCTGGGTGGCCGCACCCCCTTGTCGAGTCTTCGGCCTCAGTTTTGTGGCTCAACCGAGTAACCCAGTGGATTTCTGGTGAACCACTGCAAACCCCGCGAACTCGGTGTAGCCTCCGCCAATCTCCACTCATGACTCGGCTCCCACGTAGTCCCGGCTCGACCTTGGTTTTGAGGCTCTACCAAGAAACCGTCCAAGACTTCATCTTGTTGTTCATGCCACCATGCAGCCCGCACTTGACCCCACTGGCCACCAGGTTCCTCGAACGAAGCCTACTTGTCTTCTCCACACCTGGAGGCCTCACCGGCAACGACCTTTCACGCTTGTTCTTCACCTGCACCAACACGAGTCAAGCCGCAACCTGCACCTGTAATACTTAGCCAAGAATCAGTCCACACAACGTTGTCAATCACTCATCACACGAGGAAGCGACCATCCACCGGTCCTCGAACCACACATGGTCCTCATACGGTGGTGGACGACCCCTCTCCCACACCTACGACGACAAACCAAGATCAAGGAGAAGCTATTGTTGAGGGGGAAGTAGCATCAAGGCGAGAACCTCCCCGGCAAGTACAAGTGGATCACCCAGCTTCAAAGATCATCGGCGACATGAATGAACGTACTACACGGTCGAGGGTTCGGAACAACTCTCATTTCGCTCATGCTGCATTTGTTGCCACCTTTGAGCCCAAAGACATTGGCCACACACTATCTGATCATAATTGGGTTAACTGGATGCATGAGGAGTTGGGAACTTTGAAAGAAATCAGGTTTGGGAATTGGTTGACCCTCCCCCAGTGTGTTAGCCGATTGGGACAAAATGGGTGTGGAAGAACAAAGAGGGAGAGAAAGGTGAAGTGGTGAGAAACAAGTCAAGGCTTGATGCTCAAGGGTTCAGTCAGAAGGAGGGGATTGACTACGAGGAGACCTTTGCTCCCATAGCCCGTTTGGAGGTGATTAGGATCCTCCTAGCCTTTTCCTTGACTAAAGGGTTCAAGTTTCACCATATGGATGCGAAGAGTGCCTTCTTGAATGGTGTGTTGGAGGAAGAAGTGTATGTGAGACAGACACCGGGATTTGAGAGTGAGAAGTACCCCCACTAGGTGTACAAGTTGAGGAAGGCGTTTTATGGGTTGAAGTAGGCGCCTAGAGCTTGGTATGGTAGGTTGAGGGGGTTCCTGTTTGAGAGAGGGTTCGAGATGGGAAGGTCGATCAGACCTTGGTTTTACTCAGGCAGGGCAGAGATATCCTGATTGTGCAGGTGTACATGGATGATATTGTCTTTGGTGGCTCGTCTAACTCTCTTGTTGCAAGGTTTGCAGATGATATGATAAGGGAATTTGAGATGAGCATGATGGGTGGGTTGCAGTTCTTCCTCGGGCTACAAATCAAGCAATCAAAGGAAAGGAACATTTGTGCACCAAACTAAGTACACCAAGGACATTGTGCGGAAGTTCAAGATGGAGGACTCCAAGGCCATGGCGACGCCTATGAGTACGACTACAGCTCTTGATGCAGATGAGGAAGGTCAACACGTGGACCAGAAAGAGTACTGGAGCATGATCGGGTCACTCCTCTACTTGACGGCGATGAGGCCAGACATCCAGTTCTTGATATGTCTACGCGCTCGTTTTCAAGCATCTTCGAGGACTTCGCATCGACTACTGGTGAAGCGAATTTTCAGGTACTTGCGTCACACTACCGACTTCGGCCTTTGGTACTTCGCGTCTTCTTCTTTGGCGCTTCATGGTTTCTCAAATGCGGATTTTGCCGGGTGTCGGTTGGATAGGAAGTCCACTTCTGGGACTTGCTAGTTTTTGGGATCTTCTTTGGTGCCTTGGTCTTCCCGCAAATAGTCGAGTGTTGCTCAATCCACTAACGAGGCAGAGTACGTTGCCGCAGCTAGTTGTTGCTCTCAGCTCATTTGGATCACATACACCATGAGTGACTTTGGTGAGGAGTATACCCATGTCCGACTTCAATGTGATAGCACTAGTGCCATAAGTGTTGCGAAGAACCCAGTGCTCCATTCTAAAACCAATCACATAGTAGTAAGGTATCATTTTCTGAGAGACAATGTAGGGAAATGGAGGATAACCTGAATCCATGTACCCACACATGACAAGCTAGCCGATATTTTCACCAAACCCCTAGATCAAGCAACTTTCACTCGTTTGCGAGGGAGCTTGGTTGGTGTTTGATTTCTTGAGTTGGGTGTGTGGGAGCTCCTTTGTAGCATATGTATAGCTTTCCTTTGTGCATTTCTTGCATTTGGCATGGCATATGTAACATGATGTATAGGCATCCTTGTATCTTAGATTGCATGCATTTTGTAGCATATGCATTGGTTAGGAAAAGCTTCTCCTATATACATTGTTCACTATGAAATGATACATATGTCTTTGTGAGCTTGTTTGGTAAGCTATGGTTAGTTTGGCTTAGCTCTTGATAATCTTGATTTATATCCATGGTTGATGGCTATGTTTTTGAAAAATGTCATGTGTATGCTCTCTTGTGAGTAAATGCCTTTATATGATCTTGACATATTTTAGTGGTTTGGCTATGCTTAATTTGTGGTTGGATAGCTTATTTTGATCATATGGGTCCAAAGGCTCATTTGCCATCACGAATGTTTAGCCCTCATGCTTTATCTTGTGGAGGGGCATAAGTTCTTTTTTGTCGCAAAGACATTTCATGTACCAAGTATGAATCTGAAAATGAAATGTAAATTGCTAGGAAAATGTGCTCCCATGTCTTATGTACTAAATTTAATTTGCTTTGGGTGCTAAACCATTGCATGATGCCTACCAAGGAGAAGTCTCATATATCAAAGTAGGCACATGGCTCGGTGGCTTTGACATGACATGAGGTGCTTGTGGGTGTTTGTGATGGTCTTATGATTAGAATGGTCGTCCTAGCATGAAGTTTGTGTGGCTTTGCCATTTTGACATGTTTTTCTCATATTTAGGACTTTGCTCATGACAGGGTAAATTTTCACAAATTCTATCTTAGCTTCGTCCAATGGTTGTGAAACTTGGTGATCATGTAGTTGATGTCAATACGAAGCTATAGAGTACCAAACTTGCTCATTTGGACATGTGTAGCATCAATTTTGTCTATTTGAGAAGCTCTAGGTTGATTTTTTTCCGCATTTTTGGCTTGATTCATGTATTGTCAACAAGGGGGAGAAGTTTGAGCTTGAAATGGCTTGCTGCACGCATTTAGAAGGTTTCCAAGTGGTTTCGAGCTATTTTTGAGATCTGGCAATTTCCTAGGTGGCATCGGTCTGACCGATGGAGGGCACCGGTCTGACCGGTGTAGTTCACAGGTGCTGGGCGATCTTACCCACCGGTCTGACCAGTGAAGGTGACCAGTCCGACCGGTCAGGGATGGGTTGTTTCAGCTGTCCTGTTTCATGAAGTGAGTTGCATGCATTCGTCCACGGGAGTTGTGTTGGTTCAAGGGGAGCTTGCATGTGTGTAGGGGGATCTCTTTGTGGTTTTCGAGCTTTGGTTTGGTGTTGCTTGAGCATAGTTTTGTCTCGGATGTGTCGAGTCGTTGCCCTTGCCTAAGGTGTCCTAGACTTGTCTTCTTCAAGTGATCTTGCTCTTTGCCTTTCTTTGGCTTTCGATCGCTTGTTGCAGTTTCTTTTCGTTCGTTTCTTTTCTTTTTCTTTTCTCTCGGGTTACTATATGTGTGTGTTGTCAATGCACTCATCAAGTGGGAGATTGAGGACCATGTGCGGTTCGAGGACCGGTGGTTGGTCGCTTCCTTGTGTGATGAGTGATTGACAACGTTGTGTGGACTGATTCTTGGCTAAGTATTGCAGGTGCAGGTTGTGGCTTGACTGGTGTTGGTGCAGGTGAAGAACAAGCGTGAAAGGTCATCGCCAGTGAGGCCTCCAGGTGTGGAGAAGAGAAATAGGCTTCGTTCGAGAGACCTAGTGGCCAACGGAGTCAAGTGCGGCCGCATGGTGGCATGAACAGCAAAATGAAGTCATGGACGGTTTCTTGGTTGAGCCTCAAAACAAAGGTCGAGCTAGGACTACGTGGTAGCTGAGTCATGAGTGGCCATTGGCGGAGGCTACACCGAGTTCGCGGGATTTCTGGTGGTTCACCAGAAAACCACTAGGTTCCTTGGTTGATCCACAATGCCAAGACCGAAGAACCGAAGACGAAGATGCAGCAGCTCCAGACCGGTCTGACCGGTGGGTACCGGTCTGACCGGTGAGGAGCACCGGTCTGATCGGAGGACACGCGTCGGGATCACAAGGCTTGCGTCGAGGCTAAGCAGGTTGCGATCGCCGGGCATCCGTCTGATGGAGCGATAACAAAGATTTCCGAATTCGCCCTCGAGGGGCATGTATCCCTAATTAGCTAGTAAGGGTATTTTAGACTTTTGGTTGCCTCCATATAACCCAAGAGGTGAGAGGATGGCAGCCATCTCTTGGATTTCCATAGGACTAGCTTGAGAGCTTCATGGTGAGATCTTGTGAGAGGGTTGGATGATCGGGCGGCAAGCTAGACCTTGTATGAACCATTTCGGTATGTATAGATGATTCGGCGTGGTTCCTCAAGGCTTGGTTTTCTTGTTCTCGTTTGTTCTTGGTGGTGATTTTTGGAGCCCTCTCTTGGTGGATTTCTTGGTGTGTTTTCGGGTCCTTGCTTATGGGGATTTGGTGGGGGATTTATGTGTGAACCCTTAATGGTTCTTTTCCCTTCGATTCCCCTGCCAAATCTTTGAGTTAAGGGGCTCGATTTTGGGGTTTTCGATGCTCTAGGGTTAGAGGAGTTCTTGGTGGGATTTCTTCGATTCCTCTTGATTTGGCAAGGTTTGGTGGACATAAACTTGGTTGTGGACTCCCCATGAGGTGTTCCTACTATCCCCAAAGTCTTGCGCAAGTCTGTGGAACGATTCGGGAGATCGGGGTTTGGATTTGGGGGTGTTGACCCGCGGGTGTTGTTCATCCCGAGAAGTCTAGGTCAGACCGGTCTGACCGGTGCCTCCCACCGGTCTGACCGGTGCCGACCCTGGTTGGGTTTTGCTTGGGTGAATGTTTGGGTGAGTTCTCTGTCGTCCCGTGTTGCTACTGTTTCGAGTTTGGGTCAGTTTGGAGATCGGTAGGCCTGTATGGTGTTTTGGAGCTTTCTGACTAGGACCCGTCTGACCGGTGTGTTGCACCGGCCAGATCGGTGTAGAGCTGTTCTATGGAAGTCGCCAGGTTTGAAGGACCAATTAGGCTACCAGAGAGGGGAGGAGTGAATGGGAGCCGATAAAAATTCTTCTCGAAGGATGTTGAAACTCCAACAAGATGAACTCGCTCGGTCGGACCCCCAAAATCACACGCTCCGCACTTCTACCTTCCGTCTGCCAAAACCACGCAGCCACTGGAGTGTTACTGCTCCTAGGAACAAACACTACCAGCAACCTCAACTCCTACGCATCCACGACAGCCGGCTGTCCAGAGGGGGGCGGTTAGACCGGGTATAGGGGGCGGTTAGACCGCCTCCACGAGGCAACCAAGAAATCCTCTGAAACACCACTTTCGAGCACCAAAACGTACCACGGTTTCACCAACATAGATCTCTGGTCAAGGCCATGCCAACTACTAGGAAATCTTGGCGAAAACCAAAACTTCACCCAAGGGCCTAGGGGTGGTTAGACCGGCTACCAGGGGCGGACTAACCTCTTGTACCCAGCAAAGAACTCCAAGCAAGAACTCATAGCAACTAGCACGAAAACGACCCGGAATTTCACCCAAACACTCCTCTGATCAAGGGGAACAAACTCACAGAGGAAAATCCGGCAAAATCAAAACTTCGACCTAGAAGGCCCAGTGCGGTTAGACCGCCCCCTCTAGGCGGTTAGACCGCCCCTTCCTGAAAACATACCCGCGGGTCAAACCTCAACTTCCCATCACCCGATCTCCCGAATCACTCCACGGATTGCAGCAAAACTTCGGGAATAGCGGGGTTACCTCCTGGGCAACCTCTACCTCAAAGGAATCGACCCGAATCACTCACAATCAAGAGGAATCGAATAAATCGCCTCTCTAGGTCAAGAACTCGCCCAACGCGAAAAACCACCAAAACGAGTCCGATTCAAGAGAGATTTTGGGGGCAAAGTCACCAGCCAAAGAGGCACAAGATCCTCATACGTGACACCCACCAAAAACCTCAAGAGATCATCCTCAAAACTCCGCCAACAAAGAGCACCGAAAACATCACAAAGAAGGATGGGAAAGGCACTTCACAACCTTGAGGAACAACGCCGAACCATCTATACACACCATGAAGATTCGTACAAGGTCTAGCTTGCCACCCATACATCCATTCCCTCTCTAGATCTCACATGAAGCTCTCAAGCTAGTCATAGGAAAAACTAGAGGAAAATGAGAATGAGATTGAAAATGGAAAAACAAATGAGCTAGGGTTCCAAGAGTTGGCTGCCATCCATCCCCTCAAAGAGTATATATGGAGGTACCCAAAAGACTAAACTACCCTTACTTAATAACTAGGGATACAAGCCCCTCAAGGGCGAATTTGAAAGTCTTCAGATTTTCTTCATCGGAAGGATGCCCGGCGACCGCAACACGCTTAGCCTCGATGCAAGCCTTGCGATCCCGATGCATGTCCTCCGCTTCGAAGCATCTCGGCGCCAACGACCAGGGCGGTCAGACCAGCCCCCTAGGGCGGTTAGACCGGCCTCGGCGATCTGACTGGCCCAGGCAGTCTGACCGCCCCTTCTGGGCGGTTGAACTAGCCTAGCTGGCCGCTGTTGACGGTGTATTTTGGTGCACCTAGCATGTTCATTACACTTTGGTTTGGATTTGATTATGGAACTAACCCGCCACTAGGCACACTAATCATATAACGAGTTCATCTTTGTGCATGCATTTGGAAGTGTTGTGTTTATGTAGGAAAACATGGACATAAAGGACGGATTCGCAACAAGTTCAAAGGAGCATTTACGGAGTCTTGTTCGTGTTCATGAGCTTGCTGAAATCACTTCCAATGGTGGCGAGGACCGAAGTGCTACGAGGAACACCCCCGGGATTGAAGCGTAAAAGATTGAACTTCATGCGAAGAGAGCCTCCATCTTGGACGCGAGGATAACAACATCAAAATCGTGCAAGTGGAGGGGGCAAAGTACATAAGTGCACGAGGACCCACGGAGCAAAAGGGGCGACCGAACCGGCCGGGTGGGCTCGGGCCGGCCGGCCCGAGCCGCCCGGCCCGGCCCGGGCTCCGCACCGGTTCGGTCCCGTTTTCCTTGCCCTCGAAGGATCTTCAACCCTAAAACCCCCGAAGCGCCGCCAACACCGAGGAGAGGAGTCATTCGCACCAGAAGGCCATCCACAAGCTAGAGAGAGAGGAGGAGGATCTCCGGCGGGAGATCAACCACCTCGAAGGAAGCACCCTCTCGTGGAGAAGAAGGAAGACACCGGCGGAGGAAACCATGATCAACGGTGCCATGATCAGCACCTTGATGGGGTAATCTTCTCATTCGTCCATGGGTTGTAATCGATCTTGAGATGTAATCGCACTTTGTCGGATTATCTATCTATCATCTTGTGTTGAATTTACTTTCATGCTTAAGGTTTGCTACCATGCCGTAAAGGGAGTATAGGCCTCAATGCTTCCTTGGATCCATTCAATACGCCGTGTCCATGAAAGGTCTAGTCATGAATACCTTCGCATAGTGACAGTACGAGAGGAGGGAAAGGGAGAAACCGTGGTCACAACCCCGATAGATTAGATTGGTTTTCATGTTTTTTTAAGCGATTGCATGCTCTAGTATCGTAGACCCGTGGGCGGTGTCTTCTACCTTGATCGTTTATCATTCTCTCTAGTGTGTTTAGTTGTTTTCTAGCATAATAATAGTTAGGGTTTTAGTAGCTAGTGTGTCGTTGTTGATCGAACGCTTGTAATCCCCTTGCTCCCCGGATTGACAAGAACCTTGGGAATCCCGTGGTGAAAAAGGTGTGGGGTCCATACACTTGCGGATCGTAGAGGGATACGTCTTTTATCCGTCAACAAGCCCCTTTCTCTGGCGCCGTTGCCGGGGAGAAAGTTAGTTTACATCGTTTGATTTGCATCTAACTTAGTTTTATATTTTAGTTTATCTTTTATTTGCTTTATCTAACATATATTATCTAGAAAAACACTTGTTTCGTTTTTGTTTTTGTTTTTTTATATTATTGTCTAGATGGCGTTCGTTAATCAACCCGTGGAAGAACCAGAGAAATCACTAAGGGATTACGCTAGCCCTCGATGTGAAGACATAAAAGTACAAGAGTCGGATTCGAAGCTCGAAGCGACCAAGTATGAAATTAAATCTAAGATCATCAAGATGGTGGCGGCGAACCCATTTGAAGGGATGGTTATGGAGAACCCATATAGACACATAAGGGATTTCACGACAATATGCAACACGGTGCGTCAAGAAGGAGTTCCCGATGAATGGTTCAAATGGAATCTCTTTCCCTACTCACTTGCCGGCAAAGCAAAGACATGGTATTCGGTTGCGTCCTTTGAAGTTGAAGGCAATTGGAACAAGTTGACAAAGAAGTTTTGCGAGAAGTTCTTTCCAATTAGCAAGGTTCAACATCTAAGGAGGCAAGTGATCACTTTCATGCAAGGAGAAGAGGAAGGGATAGACCAAGCCTGGGATAGGTTTAATGAATCAATCGAACAAGGACCACAACTCGGCTTCACCGGTGACGTACTCTTGCATACATTTTACTTTTCCCTAACCCCTAGTTGCATGCGACACGTCGAAATGTGTGCAGGTGGGGATCTCATGGAGAAAACACTCACGGAAGCCGCCCAACTTCTACAAAAAGTTAGTAAAGCGGCTGCCATGCGAAGAGATTGGGAAACAAGACTTGCGGAAGAGCCGGAATACAATTCAAGGAAGAAGAAGCTTGCTGATTTTTCTAAAGAGGCAACCCCGGAAGTCAGAAAAGAGGAACCAATCATGGAAAAGCTTGAACAAGAACACATCAAGTCAAGAACTACGCCAAGCGTCGACTTCGCCACATCAAATGAGACGAACAAGAGAAGCATGTCAAGCGCGAAGCCACTAAGGGAGTTCGAACCAATGGATTGGGTTCCTATCGATTACGGAGAAGTATTCGACAAGAGGGAATGGCAAGAGCATTGGAAGTGGATTTCCCACCGGAGAAGAAAGCTGAAAATTCATACGACCTCGAAACCACCGGTGAGATTTTTGAAAAGCTCTTTGGAGATGACGTGGTGGATCCGGAACATATTGTCGAGGTGAAGAGAATCATGGGGATCAAGCCCGAGGCATCACCATACGCTCGCCTCACTGAAATTTACTCGATAGGATCCGAAGAAGAAGAGAAGACGACACCACACTTGAGTTGCGAGATCAACGAAGTTCAATGCAAAGCTTTATGCGACATCGGAGCCCAAGTAAGTGTTCTATCTTCTAAAATTTACGATAAAGTTCAATACCACAACCTAGACTTAGCTCCAACATCAATGAAATTAATTATGGGAGATGGTAGAACTATCAAACCTCTAGGTATTGCTTGCAACATGAAAGTAAAAATCTCTAGAAACTATATACCAACCGATTTCTTTGTTATTGATGCTTACCATAGTAATTCTGATCATATAATCTTAGGTAGCCCTTTTCTTAAGTTGGTTGATGCTGTGTTAGATGCCGGAGAAGGCAAAGTAACAATGAACCTTAATGGAACAAAGTACACATATAACTTTCTTCGCGCTTCTAAACACCTTACACCTTTTCCTCCCGAAGATGAAGAAGTAGAAGAGATAGATAGTCTTTGTTTTGTTGAAACCCTTAGAGACCCGCTGCAAAGAGCAATGGAAAATCAAATTAGTAATCAACAAGACGAAGAACTAGAGGAAGCAACAAAAGGCTTAGAGCCGCATGATGGTAGTATGGAGGAAGAGAAATTCGAAGACATAGGAGAAATCAAACCCGAGGAGCCACAAGTGCCCGAGGTAGACCTTAAACCTTTGCCCAAGGGATTAAAATATGAATTTTTGGGCCCAGACAAAACTTATCCAGTCATTGTGAGCGACGAGTTGAGTCCCGAAGAAAATGAAACGTTGCTGATTTTATTAAAAAAACATAGGAAGGTGATTGGATATTCAATTAATGATCTCAAAGGTATTAGCCCAGCCTTTTGCACTCATCGTATACCAATGGAAGACCAATGTAAGCCCGTAGTGGACCACCAAAGGAGGCTAACCCATGCCATGCGAGAGGTAGTAAAGAAAGAGGTTATCAAGTTACTTGATGCCGAATCATCTACCCTGGTTCCGCATAGCGAGTGGGTGAGCCCGGTACATTGTGTACCGAAGAAAGGAGGTTTGACCGTGGTGAAGAATGAGAAGAACGAGTTGATACCGCAAAGAACCGTGACCGGGTGGCGGATGTGTATCGATTATCGTAAGCTTAACAAAGCGACGAATAAAGATCACTTCCCCTTACCGTTCATCGACGAGATGCTCGAGAGGTTAGCAAACCACGCTTATTTTTGCTTTCTCGATGGATACTCGGGGTTCATGCAAATTCCCATTCACCCGGAAGATCAACATAAGACAACGTTTACGTGCCCTTACGGAACGTTTGCATATAGGAGGATGCCCTTCGGCCTATGCAACGCTCCGGCCTCTTTTCAACGTTGCATGATGGCCGTGTTTTCGGAATTCATCGAAGAAATTGTTGAAGTGTTTATGGATGATTTTTCCGTTTGCGGGAAGACGTTCATGGATTGCTTAGCAAACTTAGAAAAGGTCCTTACAAGGTGTGCGGAGGTAGACTTGGTACTAAATTGGGAAAAGTGCCACTTCATGGTTAAGCAAGGCATAGTGCTCGAACATGTTATATCCGAGAGAGGAATTGAAATGGACAAGGCTAAGGTAGAGACGGTTGAGCAGCTCCCACCTCCTACGGATGTTAAGTCCTTAAGGAGCTTTTTAGGCCATGCCGGATTCTATAGAAGATTTATAAAGGACTTCTCGAAGATCACTAAGCCTTTAACGCACCTTCTTCAAAAGGATGTAGCTTTTGACTTTGATGAGAAGTGTCTAGCGGCATTTCGGACCTTGAAAAATGCGTTGGTGAGTGCTCCCATCATCCAACCTCCGGATTGGAGCCAACCTTTCGAGATCATGTGTGACGCAAGTGACTACGCCGTAGGTGCGGTCTTGGGTCAAAGAAAGGAAGGCCGAGTTCACGCCGTCTACTATGCTAGCAAAACTCTTAGTGGGGCACAATTAAATTATGCCACTACGGAAAAGGAGTTGCTAGCGGTGGTATTCGCTTTCGAAAAATTCAGATCTTACATCGTGAACTCGAAAGTCATTGTTTACACCGATCACGCAGTCATCAAGTATCTCTTGGCTAAGAAGGAAGCTAAACCACGTTTGATTCGTTGGATCCTTCTTCTCCAAGAGTTTGATGTTGAAATTCGTGACAAAAAGGGGGTGGAAAATGTTGTGGCTGATCATTTGTCTAGGATGAATCGTGGACAAGATGATAAAGAGCCCATAGAAGATAAGATGAGAGATGACCACCTCTATAGAAATCTTGATAAAGATACTTGGATGATCGACATCATTCGAGCAATTCGAAAGATGCCCCTCGATCATCTAGATAAAAACACTCAAAGGAAGATAATCTCCGAAAGTAAGAAATAGTTTTGGGATGCACCATACCTCTTCAAGCTTGGCAATGATGGAGTGATGAGAAGATGTGTGCCAAAAGAGGAGAGGGTCGAGATTCTAAGGAAGTGCCACTCGGCGGAGTACGGTGGGCACTATAGCCATTTTCGAACCGAAGCAAAAGTATGGTCGAGCGGATTCTATTGGTCGGAGATGCATGAAGATACTAAAAGATATGTTGCATCATGCCCCGAATGCCAAAGAACCGGAAACATATCTCAAAGAAATTCTATGCCTTTGAAATACAACTTGCAAATCGACATATTCGATGTATGGGGCATAGACTTCATGGGGCCTTTTAAAAACTCATTTGGATTCGAATACATCCTAGTCATGGTACATTATGTATCCAAGTGGGTAGAGGCAATACCATGTCGTAAAGCTTCCACTGAGGAGTCCATCACTATGATCAAGAACGTGATTTTTCCCCATTTCGGTACACCGAGAATCTTGATAAGTGATGGAGGAACTCATTTTACCGGGAAGAATTTCAAAAAGTTCTTGTCTAAGTTGGGAATTGAGCATAGGGTCTCTACGGCCTATCACCCACAAACCAACGGACAAGCGGAGACGTCAAATAGGCAATTAAAAAGCATACTCAACAAGACCATAGAGAAGGGAGGCAAGGACTGGTCAAAGAAATTAGACGGAGCTTTATGGGCTTATGAAGGATCAGATGGCGACTAGAGAGGGGGGGAGTGAATAGGAGCCGGTAAAAATTCTTCCAAAAGAACCCGGCCTATGCCCTAGTCAAATCCCGGTCACACACGAGCGATGGATCGAATGACACACCAATCGCCAAGACAACAAGGTTATGGATCAACCTCTAGCCTTAGGAACGATTCCTTGAAGCACACGCGGAAGCACGAAAGAAGAAGGAGAGGAATCGAACCAAGAAGCAAAGCGCGCAGCCTCTGGCGGACCGTCCGGCCAGACAGGGCGGACCGTCCGCGATGAGCCGCGCGGACCGTCCAACAGGGGACCGCGGATTGTCCGCCCCCTTGCCGCGGACCGTCCGCCCGAGCCGCGGACCGTCCGTTAAAACCAAACAGAACCAACAGGGACGCACCCGCACCACGGACCGTCCGCGGGGAGCACGCGGACCGTCCGCGTGCACCCGCGGACCGTCCGCCCTTGCTGCGGACCGTCCGAAACTCCGTCCAACCGAAAACCAAAATCACGACGGATCGAAACGGAGGACGAGCAAGAACACGAAGAACACGGGACGAACCCTAGCGGCGCGACCGTCCGCTGGGTCCTCGCGGACCGTCCGCCAGGTGCGGACAGAGCAGAAAACGCCCGACCCCGAAAGTCAACTCCACCAAATCAACATCGGATTTCCCAAACTATTGAAGCTGTGGAGACAAGGGTTTGGGGACTTGAAAAGCGTCACACAAGGATGCTGTAGCCCAAAAATCTTGCCTCCTAACAACCTAAATCATCGGGAATCGCGAATCCTTTGAGCACCACCAAAAACTTGAGCACCGAACGAAAAACTTCGAATCGAAGTGGTTTCCCGGCGTTTGAGGGCACAAGATCAATCACAAAGATGCACGAGACATCTATCCATGTTTCCCTCAAAGAAATCTGGGGAGAAACCAACTCAAATCCGCGGAATCGAACCGGGAACAAAGGCACGAAAACAAGCACAAAAAAACCACGAGAAACACAACTCCGAATCTTCTATACAAACCAGGAAAGATTTACAAGGTCTAGCATGCCGCCCTAGCATCCATCCCTCTCAACAAATCTCTCATGAAGCTCTCATGCTAGCCTAGAGAAAATGGAAGGAAAATAGCTACGAAAATGAGAAAGAGGAGGGAGGAAATGAAACCCTAAGTCGCGGAGAGAGAGAGAGCCATCCACACACACTCATGGCTTATATATCAAGTCCTGCTGGAGTGGTAAATGACTCGACTACCCCTAACATAACTACTGGCAATACAACCCACGTAGGGGCATTTAGGTAATGTTTGTGGGTCTTGCCATCGGACGGCCACGCCTTTGCCGCACCCCGCGTCCTCCCGACGCAAGCCATGCGATCCCGCCGCGTGTCCTCCGCCTTGAAGCTTCCTGACACGCCCAGATCCCGTCTCCGTCGTGTTGGGCCCTCGGACTTGGTTTTGAGGCCCAAACCAAGAAACCGTCCGCCGATGGTTTTGTGGGCAAACCACCAAACCCCGCGTGCTCGGTCCGGCCTCCCGCCAAATCACTTGACTCGACCACCACCGTGCACCGGCTCGCTTGTCCATGACTTCGTCTTGCTTGTGTCGCCACCATGTGGCCCGCACCCGGGCCCCGCCGTCCACCGGTCCCTCGAACCGAGCCTACTTGTCTCTCCATCTCCCGAGGCCCCTCAAGGCCGAAGACCTTTCGCGCCCGTTCTTCACCTCGCAACAACACGAACTAGGCCGCAGCCTACACCGCGCACTAAGCCAAGAGTCGGTCCAACACCCGTTGTCAATCACTCATCACCGAGGAGCGGTCATCCATCGACCACCGGGACGCTCCGGTCCTCAATCTCGCCCTTGATGAGTGCATTGACAACACACAACGCGAAATGAAATTCAGAGAAAGAAAGAAAGGAAGAAGAAAGAAAAAACAAAGAAGCTCAACTCATGACCAAAACCAAAGAAAGGCAAAGAAAGGTCACAAGCCAAGCAAAGCACAAAATCCACACCGAAAACAGCAAGAAAGCTCCCCCTGAACAAATGCAAACTCCCAAATTTCAGCTCACCTCTTCTGAATTTTCATTAAGCTCACCTCTTCTCCCCCTTGTTGACAATGTATGAATCAAGGTGAAAATGCAGATATGCAAAGCAAAGCATATAAACATCTACATGAGCTTCTCAAATAGGCCAAATCTAGTGTCAAAGGCTAAAAATGAGACAAAGATCACACAAATGAATCATAGCATAGTCAAAGCATTGCCACAAGTAATATATGAAAATACAAGCATGTGACAAAGCAAAATTTTCAGATTTAAGCAGTTTTACCAAAAGAAGGCTCGCTTCACATGTAAAAGCCTATCCATGTCACACTTGAGCCACAAACATGCATACCATTCAAAGATCATACAAGGATATCAAATTCTCAGCAAAAGATCATGGCAAACACCCATAAAGCAAAGCATGTCATGTCAAAGCTCATGAGCCATGTGTTCACTTCGGGGAGACTTCTCCACTGGTGAACATCATGCAACATGTTTTGCACCCATATGTGAAAGATAAGACATTTTAATCATAGACATGATGGATGGAGCATTTTTCAAGCATTATACACTTCTTTTCAAGATTAATTCATTTCATGGTACATGAAGTGCCTTTGCGGCAAAAAGAAGCTTATGCTCCCCCATGAATGCAACATAGGCTAAACATTCACAATGATATTCGGCCTTTGGCCCAAATGCAAGAACAAGGCATCCAAGCACAATCTAAGCATGAAAAGCACATTTAGACCAAACTGTGACATGGATACACAACTACACACGAGTGGAGCATATTTCATCAAAAATTAGTCAAGAATAGCATTTATTTCAAAAAGGGCTATCTCACCACACATATATCTCAAATATTCCAAGAGCATAGCCTCACATCACCATTTCTCCACACATATGACCAATATCTCACAAATAGCCAAAGAAACTCAAATATGGCATATGAAAGAAGCTCATCATCCTAAAATGCAATATGATATATGACAAAATGGCTATCCTACCATGGTTTATACATCAAGCAAAGCATGTATATACATCAAAGTAAAACATGGTATGTTACATATGGACAAGAGAAAATCCCCCAAGAATCAACTAGAAAGGGCAACAAACCCCAAGTTCCCCCGCAAGCGCACAAATGTAGCTTGGTCGAGAGGCTTTGTAAAAATGTTTGCAAGTTGATCTTGGGTAGGGACATGGCTCAACACAATGGTTCCTTTCTCCACATTGTCCCTCAAGAAATGATACCTCACTTCTATGTGTTTGGTTCTGGAGTGAAGCACTGGGTTTTTGGCTATGCTTATGGCGCTGGTGCTATCACAAAGAAGTGGGATCTGGGTGCACTCCTCACCAAAGTCTCTCAAAGTGTATGAAATCCACAACAAGTCGGGAACAACAACTCGCGGCGGCAACATACTCCGCCTCGGTGGTAGACCGAGCTACACTAGACTCGCTTGCGGGAAGACCATGAGACCAACGAAGAACCAAGAAACCGGCAAGTACCGAAGTAGACTTCCTCTCGACTCGACAACCAGCAAAATCCGCATCGGAAAAACCATGAAGAGAAAGAGTCGAGGAGGACGAATACCAAAGGCCAAGACCAGGGGCAGACTGTAGGTACCTGAAAATCCTCTTGACGGCCTGTCAATGTGATGTCCTCGGCGAAGCCTGAAAACGAGCGCACAGACACACGCTGAACTGTATGTCTGGCCTTGTCGCCGTCAAGTAGAGGAGGGAGCCGATCATGCTCCTGTACTCCCGCTGGTCCACTGGTTCTCCGTCCTCATCCACATCCAAAGTGGCCGTACTCCCCATGGGAGTCGACATCGGCTTCACATCTTGCATCTGGAACTTCTTCAGCATGTCTTTCGTGTACTTGGTCTGGTGCACGAATGTTCCATCCTTCACTTGCTTGATCCGCGGCCCGAGAAAATACCGCAACTCGCCCATCATGCTCATCTCGAACTCCCCGCTCATCTCATCCGCAAACTTGGCAACAAGGTTATGTGACGAGCCACCAAAGACAATATCATCCACGTATATCTGCACAATCAACAAGTCATTTCCATGCTTGAGGAGAAACAAAGTCCTATCCACGGTACCCATCACAAACCCTCTGCTCAACAGAAAACCTCTCAATCTCCCATACCAAGCACGGGGCGCCTGTTTCAACCCATACAGAGCCCTTTTCAACCTGTAGACCCTGTGTGGGTACAGCTCGCTCTCAAACCCAGGTGGCTGCTTCAAATACACCTCCTCCTCTATGACCCCATTCAGAAAAGCACTCTTCACATCCATCTGAAACAACTTGAACCCTTTAGCCACGGCAAAGGCTAGAAGGATCCGAATTGCCTCAAGACGGGCCACAGGAGCAAAGGTCTCTAAGAACCATGTGTGGTTCGAGGACCGGTGGATGGTCGCTTCCTTGTGTGATGAGTGATTGACAACGTTGTGTGGACTGATTCTTGGCTAAGTATTGCAGGTGCAGGTTGCGGCTTGACTCATGTTGGTGCAGGTGAAGAACAAGCGCGAAAGGTCGTCACCGGTGAGGCCTCCAGGTGTGGAGAAGACAAGTAAGCTTCATTCGAGGGACTGGGTGGCCAGCGGGGTCAAGTGCGGGCCGCATGGTGGCATGAACAGCAAGATGAAGTCGTGGACGGTTTCTTGGTTGAGCCTCAAAACCAAGGTCGAGCCGAGACTACGTGGGAGCCAAGTCATGAGTGGAGATTGGCGGAGGCTACACCGAGTTCGCGGGGTTTCCGGTGGTTCACCAGAAAACCACTAGGTTCCTTGGTTGATCCACAAAGCCAAGACCGGAGAACCGAAGACGGAGGTGTAGCAGCACCAGACCGGTCTGACCGGTGAGGAGCACCGGTCTGACCGGTGTGTGACGACGCAGTCCGGAATCTTCGAAGCGGAGGACACGCGTTGGGATCGCATGGCTTGCGTCGAGGCTACGTAAGGTGCGGTCACCGGGCATCCGTCCGATGGTGAAGACATCAAGAATTCCAAATCCGCCCTTGAGGGGCTTGTATCCCTAGTTAGTAGAGAAGGGCATTTTAGACATTCGGTTGCCTCCATATAACCCAAGAGGTGAGAGGATGGCAGCCAACTCTTGGAACCCTAGCTCATTAGTTTTCCTATTTTCCACCTATTTTCTTGAGGTTTTCCTTAGGACTAGCAAGAGAGCTTCACGAACAGATCTTGTAGAGAGGGATGGATGATCGGGCGGCTTGCTAGACCTTGTACGAACCTTTGTTTCATGTATAGATGATTCGGCGTGGTTCCTCAAGGTTTGGATGTGTTTTTCCCGGTTGTTCTTGGTGGTGATTTTCGGAGCCCTCTCTCGGTGATTTCTTTGGGTTGTTTTCGGGGCTTTTCTCTTGGGGATTTGATGGGGGAAATTTGTGGGAACCCTTCGTGGTTCTTTGGGCTGTGATTCCCCTCCCAAATCCGTGAAGAAAAGTGCTCGATTTCAGGGTTTCTTGAGTTCTTGGGTTGGGAGTGCTTTCGGCGGGATTTCTTCGATTCCTCCTTTTTGGACGAGTTTTGGTGGGATTAAACTTGTCTATGGACTCCTCATGAGGTGTTCCTGATATCCCCAAAGTCTTGTTCAAGTCCGTGGAGTGATTTGGGAGATCGAGTTTTGGATTTGGGGGAGTTGACCCGCGGGTCTCGTTCATCTCGAGTCGCCTGTGCTACACGGTCGACCGGTGCTCTTGACCGGTCTGACCGGTGCGAGCTCTTGTGGGTTTTTGCTCGGGTGAGTGTCTTGGTGTGTTCTTTGTTGTCCCGTGGTGCTGCTGTTTCAAGTTTGGGTCCGTTTGGTGGTCGGTTGGCCTGTTTGGTGTCTTGGGGGCTTTTGGGCTGCCATCGGTCTGACCGGTGTGTCTCACTGGTCTGACCAGTGTAGACACACTTAGTGGAAGTTGCTCAGTTTCACCAGCAGTGACCGGTCTGACCGGTGGTGCTCACCGGTCTGACCGGTGTGGTTCTGTAGGCTCGAGGTTTGGTTTTTCCGCTGCATTTCTCAGGTCGGAAGGTGGTGTGTTGGTTCCTAGGTCCAGTGGCACTCCAGTGGCTACGTGGGCTTGACCAACCTTGGTAGTGAGTCGGAGACGTGTGTTGGAAGCCGTGTTCATCTTGTTGGAGTTTCCATCTCCTTCGAGAACAATTTTTATCGGCTCCCATTCACTCCCCCCGCCCTCTCTGGTTCGCCGTATCGGTCGTTCAAGTGGTATCAGAGCCGGTTCGGGTCTTTATTGACTCTAACCAGTCTAAGATCCAAGGATGGCGTACCAGGAACGAGGTTCGGGTCCTCCGCACTTCGATGGCAAGAACTACCAGATGTGGAGCAAGCAGATGGGTGCGTTCCTCCGCGGAAAGGGTCAGCTTCTTTGGGATGTCACGGTGGACACGAGGCTATGTCCACCGATGGATTTCCTTGCTCCGGGGGTCGAGGGACAGATTCGACGCCAACTATAAGGCGGTCGATTACTTGTTTCGTTTTTTGTGTCAGCCTGAGTTCGATCGGGTGCACACCGAGCACTTGGCTTGTAGGATTTGGGTGGTGTTGAAGGAGGCTCATGTTGGGAACACCCAGGTTCAGGCACGGATGTATGCGACCTACCGGAGAGAGTACGAGAACTTCACTCATCTCCCCGATGAGTCCATCGATGTCTTGTTTCGCAGGTTCACGGTGGTGGTGAACAACATGAGGGCCAATGTGGACGTGCTCCCGTACGATGATCATGATAGAGCGGTCAAGCTCTTACACTCTTTGGATCGTACGATATGGGGCGGAAAGTTCGAGGCCATAGTCGAGTCGAAGAGGTATGATACTCTGACGGTGAACGAGCTGTTCTCGAAGCTCAAGTCGGCTGAGGTGGATAGGGGCATGACTGCCAAGCTCGAGGGACCGACTGACTCCCATAGTCTTGCCCTCGTTGGTGGTTCCAAAGGAAAGACTAACTCTAACCCATCCACCTGGATGTTCTTGTTTTCCTCTTTGATGTCTATGCAGATGAGGAGTTTAATGACCTTGGAGAGGACGAGCTGGCACTGTTGACGAGGCGGTTCGAGAGGCTGCACGAGAACCGCGTGAACATGAGGAGGAACACGAGGACTTGCTTCCAGTGCGGCAAGCCGGGACACTTCGTCGCCGACTGCCCGGAGAAGGCCGAGAACAAGGACAGCTACAAGCACAAGCCGAGGAACGATGGCAAGTACCGTTCGAGTCGCGACCACAAGAGCAAGCACAAGAACAAGTACAAGGACGAGCGACGATCGAGGAAGAAGGAGGGCCGAGGCAAGGCCCGAGCGATGGTTGGAGCGAGCGACGTCGACTCCAGTTCCGCGTACTCCACCTCGAGCTCGAGCAACAGTGAAGACGAGGGAGATCGCCGCAAGAACAAGAAGTCGTCCAAGAACCTGAGCGGGCTGAGCTGCTTCGCGAGAGATGGCTTCGCACCATGGCGCCGAGCTCGGCGCAGCAAGAAGAGCACACAGAGCGACTCGGACTCTGAGTCCGACGACGAGGTACGTGATGAACTTCCCTTCTTGCACCAGGAGAATGAGAGGCTTGGCTTTTTGCTTGATAACCGTGATGACATGCTTAGAGAGGCCAAGAAAATGAGGAAAGAGCTTAGGGCTTCACTCGAGGATGCTAGGACTAGAGTGGCTGAGCTAGAGACACAGGTGCTTGATAGCAAGCTTGAGATTGATTCGTTTAAGGCTAGCCCTGTTGTTTCGGATGAGAATGATTGTCTTCGATTGCTCCATATTCCTTGCTGATCTTGCTTTGTTTAAGGAGAAGCATGCCTCCAAGTGTGAGGACTAGATGTGCTTAGGGTTGAAGTGGCTGAGCTTAAGTCTAGACCTGCTTTGCTAGGTGCTTGCACTTCTTGCCCTGTTTTGCATGCTAAGATTGATGAGATGCATGCTTAAACTAGTTCACTCGAGGCTAAATTGAAGGAACCCATGCCTACATCTTGCTCTACCTGTGAAATGCATGCATTGAAAAATTTGGAGCTTGCACATTATGTTGATCATTTGCAGGATGAGAATGATGACTTGAGGAAGTTGATGGGTTGGTTGTCCGGTCATGAGCCTCAGTTGAGGATGATGATCGAGGCCTTTAAGAGGCAAGATGGTGATTGGCTTGGGGCAAACAAGGTTGGTGAAGGAAGTGGAGAGAATATCCCGGAGCCACCCAAAACCCACCACAAAAATGATTTCCCACCAAAACCTAACCATCTAAGGAACCGACTAGACACAACCCCAGCTCCACCCGTGTTTCCTACACCCACAAATGACCTACAAAAGCCTATCAAGTTTGTGAGCACTTCGGGGAAAGTGTTCTTTGGGAAGGAGAGTGAGAAGGCTAGTGGTGAGAAACCGGTGGAGGGATTGAGTGGAGAGAAACCAAATGAGCAGCCACATCCCAAGCCTAAGCCTAAGCTTGTGAGGTTCCATTGTGGCTATTGTGGGAGAGATGGCCATAAGGAGGAGTTTTGCTTCAAGAGGAAGCCAGAGGAGAGAATGGAAAAGGAGTGGGCAGATGCCCAGGGGCAAGGCAAGTGTGAGGACAGTTCGGGCTTGGGGAGAGCGGAAGGCTGCAGGTGGTGCTGCTGCCCAGGTCACACCGGTCAGACCGGTCTGGGGCACCGGTCAGACCGGTGTAGGCCTGGACAGACAGCTGTTTGGGTTTCGTGCTCGTACAGGTGTGAGGGTTGTTTCTGGTGGTCGTGGTTCTGGTGGTTGGGCTGGAAAGGGTGCAGGTGGTCAATTTGCTAGGCGTTCTCCCCCTCGAGTTCACTACGGGGATCGGAGGAGTCGTGGCTTTGAGTTGGAGAGGAAGGACGTTGCACGGGCTTTCTTGCGTGGATTTGGTCCTCCTCCAGGCAGAGAGGGGTGGTTCCCTCAGGGTGGTTACCGTGGTGGTGTTCGTGGAGGTAGCTTTGGTAGGAGAGATGCTTTGGTTGGCGCTAACCCCACTTTCGAGCAAATGGCTCAAGACCGGTTTTACTCTTTTGGTACTAACCCCGATCTTTGAGTCGTTTGTTCGCTCACGTGCTCATTTTTGAATTTCAGGTGGGAGACTTGAAGAACATTTGGTTGATTGACTCCGGTTGCTCGAGGCATATGACCGGAGATAGGGGGTGGTTCTCAAGTCTCGTTCTGGTGGTGACGAAGAGGTACATCACCTTTGGGGACAATGGGCGTGGGCGTGTTCTGTCAGAAGGTGAGATCAAAGTGAGTGACAAGATCACTCTGAGGCGTGTTGCTCTTGTTCAATCGCTGTGGTACAATTTGCTTTCTGTGTCCTAGTTGTTGGATGAGGGCTTTGAGGTGTTGTTTCGGCCAGGTGGTTCTCGGATTGTGGACTCTCGAGGGGACCTTGTTTGTATGGTCGTTCCCGAGGGTCAGGTGTTTCGTGCTGATTTTTCCCAGTCTTCGGGTGTGGAGCGTTGTTTCTTGGCTGGTTCTTCGAGTGAGTTGTGGAAGTGGCATAGGAAGTTGGGTCACTTGAGCTTTGACCTTTTGTCTCGCTTGAGTAAGCTCAATTTGGTCCGAGGATTGCCACGGTTGAGGCTTGAGAAAGAGTTGGTTTGTGCTCCGTGTAGGCATGCCAAGATGGTGGCCTCTTCTCACCCGCCTCTCACCGATGTGATGACTGAGCGTCCATGCGAGCTGCTCCATATGGACCTTGTTGGCCCAGCTCGTGTGCGATCTGCGAGTGGGAAGTGGTATGTCCTTTTTGTGGTGGAGGACTATTCTCGGTATGCGTGGGTGTTCTTTCTGAAGGATAAGGGGGAGACGTTTCGTTTTGTTCGAGATCTAGTCTTGAGGTTGAGGAACGAGAGGCACGGAGATGCCATACAAGCTATCCGCAGTGATAATGGCTCGGAATTCAGGAACTCTCGTTTTGAAACCTTTTGCCATGACTTGGGTCTTGAGCACCAGTTTTCGAGTCCGTATACGCCTCCCCAGAATGGTGTTGTGGAAAGGAAGAACAGGACCTTGTGCGAGATGGCTCGGACGATGCTTGATGAGCATAGGACTCCGAGGAGGTATTGGGCCGAGGCGGTGAATACCGCGTGCTATGTGTCGAACGAGATATAACTCTCGAGTGCACAAGAAGAAGACATGCTATGAGTTGATGCATGGTCGCACACCCAAGGTGAGTCACTTCCATGTCTTTGGTTGCAAGTGTTTCATTCTGAAAAAAGGCAGGAAGTTGGATAAGTTTGAGGCTAGGTCTGTCGATGGCATTTTCTTTGCTTATGCATCTCATTCTAGAGCGTATCGTGTGCTCAATCTTGAAACTAACCAAATCGTGGAGACTTGCGAGGTAACCTTCGACGAGACAGAGCCACGTAGTCAGCTTGTCTTTTGGTGAGCAGGTGATGATGAGCTTGGCGAGGAGATTTTTCAGGAGGAGGAGCATGAACACGGTGATGATGAGGATGGCGGTGCGGTGCCCCCGGCTGAACATGTACCCACTACTTCGACTACGATGATGGATGGACCCTCTGCTACACCTACGACGACAAATCAAGAACGAGAAGGAGCTGATGTTGAGGGGGAGGTAGCTTCGAGGCGAGAACCTCCCCGGCGAGTTCAAGTGGATCACCCAGCTTCGGGGGTCATCGGCGACATGAATGAACGCACTACACGGTCGAGGGTTCCAAACAATTCCCACTTTGCTCATGCTGCGTTTGTTGCTTCTTTTGAGCCCAAAGACATTGGACATGCACTATCTGATCACAATTGGGTTAACTCGATGCATGAGAAGCTGGAGAACTTTGAGAGGAATCAGGTGTGGGAGTTGGTTGACCCTCCCCCAGGGTGTAAGCCGATTGGTACCAAATGGGTGTGGTAAAACAAAGAGGGAGAGAAGGGTGAGGTTGTGAGGAACAAGTCGAGACTTGTTGCTCAGGGGTTCAGTCAGAAGGAGGGGATCGACTACGAGGAGACCTTTGCTCCCGTAGCACGTTTGGAGGCGATTAGGATCCGTCTAGCCTTTTCTGTGGCTAAAGGGTTCAAGTTGCACCAAATGGATGTGAAGAGTGCTTTTCTCGAATGGTGTCTTTGGAGGAAGAAGTGTATGTGAGGCGACCTCTCCGGGGTTTGAGAGTGAGAAGTACCCCCACGGGGTGTACAAGTTGAGGAAGGCGCCGTATGGGTTGAAGCGGGCGCCTAGAGCTTGGTATGGCGAGGTTGAGGGGGTTCTTGTTCGAGAGAGGTTTTGAGATGGGGAAGGTCGATCGGACCTTGTTTTTTCCGAGGCAGGCGAGAGATATCCCGATTGTGCGGGTGTACGTGGATGATATTGTCTTTGGTGGCTCGTCTAACTCTCTTGTTGCGAGGTTTGCAGATGATATGAGCATGGAGTTTGAGATGAGCATGATGGGCGAGTTGCAGTTCTTCCTCGGGCTACAAATCAAGCAATCAAAGGAAGGAACATTTGTGCACCAGGCTAAGTACACCAAGGACATTGTGAGGAAGTTCAAGATGGAGGACTCCAAGGCTATGACGACGCTGATGAGTACGACTACAGCTCTTGATGCGGACGAGGAAGGTGAACATGTGGACCAGAAGGAGTACCGGAGCATGATCGGGTCACTCCTCTACTTGACGGCGACGAGGTCGAACATACAGTTCTCGGTGTGTCTGTGCGCTCGTTTTCAAGCGTCTCCGAGGACTTCGCATCGGCAGGCAGTGAAGCGAATTTTCAGGTACTTGCGTCACACTCCCGACTTCGGCCTTTGGTACTCCGCGTCCTCTTCTTTGGCGCTTCATGGTTTTTCAGACGCGGATTTTGCTGGGTGTCGGTTGGATAGGAAGTCCACTTCTGGGACTTGCCAGTTTTTGGGTTCCTCTTTGGTGTCTTGGTCTTCCCGCAAGCAGTCGAGTGTTGCTCAATCCACGACCGAGGCCAAGTATGTTGCCGCTGCTAGTTGTTCCTCTCAGCTCCTTTGGATCACCTACACCATGAGCGACTTTGGTGAGGAGTATACCCATGTCCCACTTCAATGTGATAGCACCAATGCCATAAGCGTTGCAAAGAACCCAGTGCTCCATTCCAAAACAAAACACATAGAAGTGAGGTATCATTTTCTGAGAGACAACGTTGAGAAAGGAAAGATAGCGTTGATCCATGTACCCACACATGACCAACTAGCCGATATTTTCACCAAACCCCTAGATCAAGCAACTTTCACTCGTTTGCGGGGGGAACTTGGTGTGTGTTTGATTTCTTGAGTTGGGTGTGTGGGAGCTCTCTTTTGCCGGTGGTGTCGAGCCCGTTTTGCCTCCCCTCGAGGAGCCGGTGGTAGCATATGTATAGCTTCTCTTTGTGCATTTCTTGCATTTGGCATGGCATTTGTAACATGATGTATAGGCATCCTTGTATCTTAGATTGCATGCATTTTGTATCATATGCATTGGTTAGGAAAAGCTTCTCTCATATACATTGTTCACCACGGAATGAGATATATGTCTTTGTGAGCTTGTTTGGTATGCTACGGTTAGTTTGGCTTAGCTCTTGATGATCTTGATGAATAATCCATGGTTGATGGCTATGCTTTTGAAAAATGTCACATGTATGCTCTCTCATGTGTAAATGCCTTTACATGCTCTTGACATGTTTTTGTGGCCTTGCTATGCTTAATTTGTGGTTCGATAGCTAGTTTATTGATCATATGGGGCCAAAGGCTCATTTGCCATCATGAATGTTTAGCCCTCTTGATTTATCTTGTGGAGGGGCATAAGTTCCTTTTTGTCGCAAAGACATTTCATGTACCATTTACAAATCTGAAAATGAAATGAAAAATGCTTGGAAAATATGCTCCCATGTCATATGTGCTGAATTTAATTCGCTTTGGGTGCTAAACCGTTGCATGATGCCTACCAATGAGAAGTCTCGTACATAGAAGTAGGCACATGGCTCGGTAGCTTTGACATGGCATGAGGTGCTTGTGGGTGTTTGTGATGGTCTTATGATTAGAATGGCTGTCCTAGCATGAAGTTTGTGTGGCTTTGCCATTTTGATATGCTTTGATCATGTTTAGGACTTTGCTCATGAGAGGCAAGTTTTTCGCAAAATTGCCAAAATCCATCTTAGCTTCGTCCAATGGTTGTGAAACTTGGTGATCATGTAGTTGAGATCGATACGAAGCCGTAGAGTATCTAACTTGCTCATTTGGACATGTGTAGCATTCTCTGTTGAATTTTGTCTATTTGAGAAGCTCTAGGTTGAAAGTTTTCATTTTTTGGCTTGATTCATGCATTGCCAACAAGGGGGAGAAGTTTGAGCTTGAAATGGCTTGCTGGTCGTGTGTAGAAGGTTTTCAGGTGGTTTCGAGCCATTTCTGGGCTCTGTTGTGCACCGGTCTGACCGGTCAGGGTCACCAGTCTGACCGGTGTGAGTGCTGGTTCTGTACACATGTTGCACACCGGTCTGACCGGTGGTGTGGACCGGTCGACCGGTCGGTGGCTGTTTTGTTGCGGTACCGCTTGTTTCAAGTGGTGTCTTGCATGCATTCGTCCGGGGGGGAGTTGCATTGGTTCAGGGGGAGCTTGCATGTGTGCAGGGGGAGCTCTTTGTGGTGTTCGAGCTTTGTTTTGGTGGTTTGCGCTCTTTGCTTGAGCTTTGCTTTGTCTCGGATGTGTCGAGCCGTTGCCCTTGCCTAAGGGGTCCGAGACTTGTTTCCTTCAAGTGATCTTGCTCTTTGCCTTTGTTTGGCTTTCGATCACTTGTTGGAGTTTCTTTTTCTTCGTTTCTTTTCCTTTTCTTTTCTCTCTTGTTACTTTCGTGTGGGTGTTGTCAATGCACTCATCAAGGGGGAGATTGAGGACCATGTGTGGTTCGAGG
Organism: Cenchrus americanus; assembly: GCA_947561735.1. Lineage (NCBI taxonomy): Eukaryota > Viridiplantae > Streptophyta > Magnoliopsida > Poales > Poaceae > Cenchrus > Cenchrus americanus. Next base: position 123,642,068 of record OX387239.1, on the reverse strand, counting down.
ACCGGTGGATGGTCGCTTCCTTGTGTGATGAGTGATTGACAACGTTGTGTGGACTGATTCTTGGCTAAGTATTGCAGGTGCAGGTTGCGGCTTGACTCATGTTGGTGCAGGTGAAGAACAAGCGCGAAAGGTCGTCACCGGTGAGGCCTCCAGGTGTGGAGAAGACAAGTAGGCTTCGTTCGAGGGACTCGGTGGCCAGCGGGGTCAAGTGCGGGCCGCATGGTGGCATGAACAGCAAGATGAAGTCGTGGACGGTTTCTTGGTTGAGCCTCAAAACCAAGGTCGAGACGAGACTACGTGGGAGCCAAGTCATGAGTGGAGATTGGCGGAGGCTACACCGAGTTCGCGGGGTTTCTGGTGGTTCACCAGAAAACCACTGGGTTCCTTGGTTGATCCACAAAGCCAAGATCGGAGAACCGAAGACGGAGGTGCAGCAGCACCAGACCGGTCTGACCGGTGGGTCTGACCGGTCTGATCGGTGGGGACCGGTCTGACCGGTGAGGAGCACCAGTCTGACCGGTGTGCGACGACGCAGTCCGGAATATTCGAAGCGGAGGACACGCGTCGGGATCGCATGGCTTGCGTCGAGGCTATGCAGGGTGCGGTCGCCGGGCATCCGTCCGATGGTGAAGACATCAAGAATTCCAAATCCGCCCTTGAGGGGCTTGTATCCCCATTTAGTAGAGAAGGGCATTTTAGACATTCGGTTGCCTCCATATAACCCAAGAGGTGAGAGGATGGCAGCCAACTCTTGGAACCCTAGCTCATTAGTTTTCCTATTTTCCACCTATTTTCTTGAGGTTTTCCTTAGGACTAGCAAGAGAGCTTCACAAAGAGATCTTGTAGAGAGGGATGGATGATCGGGCGGCTTGCTAGGCCTTGTACGAACTTTGTTTCATGTATAGATGATTCGGCGTGGTTCCTCAAGGTTTGGATGTGTTTTTCCCGGTTGTTCTTGGTGGTGATTTTCGGAGCCCTCTCTCGGTGATTTCTTTGGGTTGTTTTTGGGGCTCTTCTCTTGGGGATTTGATGGGGGAAATTTGTGGGAACCCTTCGTGGTTCTTTGGGCTGTGATTCCCCTCCCAAATCTGTGAAGAAAAGTGCTCGATTTCAGGGTTTCTTGAGTTCTTGGGTTGGAAGTGCTTTCGGCGGGATTTCTTCGATTCCTCCTTTTTGGACGAGTTTTGGTGGGATTAAACTTGGCTATGGACTCCTCATGAGGTGTTCCTGATATCCCCAAAGTCTTGTTCAAGTCCGTGGAGTGATTCGGGTGATCGAGTTTTGGATTTGGGGGAGTTGACCCGCGAGTGCTGTTCATCCCGAGCTGCCCAGGCTACACCGGTCTGACCGGTGCTCTTGACCGGTCTGACCGGTGCGAGCTCTTGTGGGTTTTTGCTCGGGTGAGCGTCTTGGTGTGTTCTTTGTTGTCCCGTGGTGCTGCTGTTTCGAGTTCGGGTCCGTTTGGTGGTCGGTTGGCCTGTTTGGTGTCTTGGGGGCTTTCAGGCTGCCATCGGTCTGACCGGTGTGTCTCACCGGTCTGACCGGTGTAGAGCCACTTAGTGGAAGTAGCTCAGTTTCACCAGCAGGGACCGGTCTGACCGGTGGTGCTCACCGGTCTGACCGGTGTGGTTCTTTAGGCTCGAGGTTTGGTTTTTCCGCTGCGTTTCTCGGGTCGGAAGGTGGTGTGTTGGTTCCTAGGTCCAGTGGCACTCCAGTGGCTACGTGGGCTTGAACAACCTTGGTAGTGAGTCGGAGACGTGTGTTGGAAGCCGTGTTCATCTTGTCGGAGTTTCCATCTCCTTCGAGAACAATTTTTATCGGCTCCCATTCACTCCCCCCCTCTCTGGTTTGCCGTATCGGTCCTTCAGTCTCCCCATAGTCGATCCCCTCCTTCTGACTAAATCCCTGAGCAACAAGTCTGGACTGGTTCCTCACAACCATCCCATTCTCTCCCTCTTTGTTCTTCCAAACCCACTTGGTTCCTATGGGATGGCAATTTGGAGGTGGTTCAACTAACTCCCACACCTGGTTCCTCTCAAAGTTTTCCAACTCCTCATGCATAGAATTGACCCAGTTTGCATCAGATAAAGCATGTCCAATGTCCTTGGGCTCAAAAGCGGCAACAAAAGCAGCATGAGCAAAATGAGAGGAATTCCTGGACCTTGACCATGTAGTGCGTTCGTCGATGTTCCCAATGATCTTCGACAGGGGATGCACTTCTTGAATCCGCCGGGGAGCCTCACGCCTCGAGACTACCTCCCCCTCAACTTCAGCATCTCTCGCCTGATCTTCTTGTTGCACCGTCATTGTCCATGAAGTAGACGGTCCACGCTCCGTAGTGGTCGTAGGGGAAGTAGTGGGTACACACTCAGCTTCAGGCGCATGGTTCTCTCCATTATCATCTCCAGCTTCATCCTTCTCCTCTTCAAAGAGGTCCTCGGTCATCTCTTCATCACCTGCACATTCAAAGCCAAGAGAGGTACATGGCATTGTCTCGTCGAAGGTTACCTCGCAAGTCTCCATGATTTTGTTAGTCTCAAGGTTAAGCACCCTATAGGCTCTAGAGTGGTTAGCATATCCAAAGAAAATACCATCACTAGACCTAGCCTCAAACTTGTCGAGTTTTCCCTTCTTCAGAATGAAGCACTTGCAGCCAAAGACTCGGAAATAACTCACCTTGGGTGCCCGACCATGCATCAGCTCATAACAGGTCTTCTTCTTGAAAGCTCGCAATAAAATCCTGTTAGACATGACAAGCCGTATTGACCGCGTCAGCCCAATACCTCCTAGGAGTCCTGTGCTCATCGAGCATCGTCCTAGCCATCTCACAAAGAGTCCGATTTTTCCTTTCCACGACTCCATTTTGAGGGGGCACATAAGGGGTCGAATACTGATGTTCAAGACCTAGATCACGACAAAAGGCATCAAAACGAGAGTTCTTGAACTCTGAGCCATTATCACTGCGGGTAGCTCGAATAGCATTCCCATGCCTCTCATTTTTCAACCTCACGATCAGATCTCGAACAAAACCAAATGTCTCACTCTTATCTTCCAAGAAGAACACCCAGGCATAACGAGAGTAATCGTCCACCACAACGAGGACATACCACTTCCCACCCACCGAGCGAACTCGAGCTGGCCCAACAAGGTCCATATGCAACAGCTCTGTCAGACGCTCGGTCATGACATCGGTCAGGGGTGGATGGGGAGTGGCTACCATCTTGCCATGCCTACAAGGAGCACAAACCAAATCCTTCTCAAGCTTCAACCTCTTCAATCCTCGGACAAGGTCAAGACCACTCAAGTGGGAAACTAAATCAAAGCTCAAGTGTCCCAACCGCCTATGCCATTTCCACAAATCAGAAGAAGGACCAGCCATCAAACAGCAAGCAGGACCCAAAGAATGAGAGAAATCAGCCCTGAAAATCTGACCCTCGGGGATGATCATACAGACAAGATCACCTCGAGAATCCAGCAAATGAGACTCGCCAGACTTGAAACGCACCTCAAAACCCTCATCAAGCAACTGAGAAACAGAAAGCAAATTGAAACCCAAAGACTTTACAAGAACCACTCTCTTCAACGTTACCTTGTCACTCACATGCACAACACCCTCAGAAATCACCCTTCCTCGTCCATTGTTCCCAAATGTGATGTACATCTTTTCCTTTACTGGGTGAGGCTGGAGAACCACTTCTTATCTCCGGTCATGTGTCGAGAACACCCGGAGTCGATCAACCAAATGTCCTCCAAGCCTCCCCGTCCGCGGATCGAAACAAGAACGAGAATGAGCTAGCGACTCGACACTGGGGTTAGCACAAAGAAAGTTAAACCAGTGTCGAGCCATCTGCTCAAAAGAGGGGTTAGCAAACATCATTCCCTTGCCACCAAACTTCCCATGTCCCATGGGATGAGTACGAGCACCACGAGGGGGAAAACGTGGTCCGTAGTTCCCCTGGAATCCAAAGCTGCGATCATCTCCCCTGAACCCGTATTGAGGACGGGTAGGGCGACGTCCAGCAAAACCACCACGAGCCCGACCAAACCTCTCACCAGCACGCACACCATCATCTCTCCTAACAAACCTACCACCCTAAGCTCCAACTCTACCAACACTCTTCACACTTCCCACACCCCGTGGAAGTGGCACTCTAGGCTCAGGAATACCATGAGACTGGCGATACTCGTCCCTGGTTTGCTTGCTCCCTAGCAAGCCTCTCATCCCTCTTCCTCTTGTAGCAAAACTCCGCAAGATGCCTCTCCTTGCCACAATACTCACACCGAAGGGGATGGGTTTTGGTTTTGGCTCGGCTTCTCTCTAGGCTTCTCACCCTTCTCACTCACAAACCTCCTCGGTTTCGGAAGTCATTTGTCTTAGGTGGGAATTTTGGTGGATCTTGGGTTGTGTCAAGCTTGTTGCAAAGGTGGTTGGGCTTTGGTGTGAAAGAGTTCTTGGGTGCTTTTGGAAGTGGGACTTGGATGTCTCCGATCACCTCAAACCCGGGGTTAGACTCAACACACTTCTCATACACACTCTCCCCCATCGTTCTCTCCCACTTTCTCACCCAACTTCTCAAACCCCAAACCACGACCATCAGCTCTCTTGAACTCCTCAATCATGATTTTCAATTGAGGTTCCTGCCCAGACAACCAACCCAACACCTTCCTCAAATAGTCATTCCCCTCATAGATGACATCCAAACGGGAAGTAAGTTCGAGATTGCGCAAAGTAACTTCATCACAGCTAAAGCATGCATTTGCAACAGGAGATTTCAAAGAAGCTTCCAAAGAGCTAATAGTGGAACGGGCATCAACAAGCTTAGCATGCATAGTAGGACATGATTTACAAGCACCAAGCAAAGTAGGTCTAGCCTTAAGCTCATCATACTCAGTCCTAAGAGCATCCAGTTTAGCCAAAGTGGAAGCATTCTTCTCATTAAGCAACTTGATCTCATTCAACCATGCATCACACTCAAGATATTCAACATCATCAGGAGTAATAGGAGCAAGTTTCAAAGAGTCATTCTCAAGTTTCAATTCAAGCAATTTCGACTCTAACTCTCCTACTTTCTCACTAGCATTCTCAAGTTGAGACCTAAGATCTTTTCTCATCTTTTTGGCATCTCTTAGCACACTATCACGATTGTCAATCAAGCCATTCAACCTAGAAATCTCAGCAAGCAAAGAGTCAGGGTCACGATTTACCTCATCCTCCGAGTCGGAGTCGCTGTCTACCTTCTCGCTCTTCTTGCTGCTTGAGCTATGGGCCATGCCACAAAAGCCCTCAAGCGCCACACAGCTCAGCCCGCTGAGGTTCCGACATGCACTCTTCTTGCCCTTGCGCCTCTCGGCATCTTCATCTTCGCTGCTTGAGCTTGACTGCTCGTCGCTTGAGCTTGAGTCGACATCGCTCGCACCGGCCACCATCGCTCTTGCCTTGTTCTTCTTGTAGCCGCTCTTGCTCGGTTGCCGCTTGTCCTTGTCCTTGCTCTTGGACTTGTTGAAGTGCTTGCCCTTGGAGGAGTACTTGTCTTTACGCCTCGGGTGCGCCTTGTACTCGTTCACCTTGTACTTGTTCTCCTCCGCTTCCGGGCACTCGGCGATGAGTGGCCTCGCTTGCCACACTTGTAGCACGTCCCTGAGCTCCGCCTTGCATTCCTTCGACTCTCGTGTAGTCGATCAAACCTCCTTGAGAGCAAGGCCAGCTCCTCCTCGCCCAGCACATCAAACTCCTCATCTGGAATGGACATAAGAGAAGACAAGGAAAACTGTCGACAGGAAGGGTTAGATTTGCCCTTTGATCCGCCCACAAGAGCAAGACTATGGTCAGTCGAGCCCTCATGCTTGGATTGCAACTTCCTGTCAACCTCAGTCGACTTGAGCTTAGAAAAGAGGTCATCCAACTCAATAGTCAAATATTGCCCAGACTCCTTGATGGCCTCAACCTTAGCACCCCAAACATTTGGGTCCAAGACATGCAAGAGCTTCAAAGCTTGATCATGCTCGGTGTAAGGAAAATCCTCAACATTAGCTTTCATGTTGTTCACGATGGAGGTGAACCTCTGAAACATCGCATCAATGTCCTCACCGGGAAGTGGAGTGAAATTCTCATATTGCATCCGGTAAGAGACAAAGAGGCGAGCCTTCACATGGTTATCACCACCGTGAGCAACCAACAACTTCTCCCAAATTTGCCAAGCAAGATTCAAATGGCGAACACGCTCAAACTCTGGATCACACAAGCTTCGGACCAAGTGATCAACGGCTTTTGCATTAGCCTCATACTTGGCCTTAGCACCGGCATCGGTCACCATAAGAGTATGGATGTTGACCGGAATAGCATAGGTCTTGTCAAGCACAATAAAATCCAACTGCTTCCCACGAAGAAAGATCATCATACGAGCCGCACACTTGTGGTAACCCTTGCCATCGAAGTGCGGCGGACCGCTCCGCTCAACGTACGCCATCCTAGGATTCGAGACTTGTCAAAGTCACAAAGAATCCGGCACCAAGCTCTGATACCAATTGAAGGATCAGATGGCGACTAGAGAGGGGGGGAGTGAATAGGAGCCGGTAAAAATTCTTCCAAAAGAACCCGGCCTATGCCCTAGTCAAATCCCGGTCACACACGAGCGATGGATCGAATCACACACCAATCGCCAAGACAACGAGGTTATGGATCAACCTCTAGCCTTAGGAACGATTCCTTGAAGCACACGCGGAAGCACGAAAGAAGAAGGAGAGGAATCGAACCAAGAAGCAAAGCGCGCAGCCTCTGGCGGACCGTCCGGCCAAACAGGGCGGACCGTCCGCGATGAGCCGCGCGGACCGTCCGGCAGGGGACCGCGGACTGTCCGCCCCCTTGCCGCGGATTGTCCGGCCTGAGCCGCAGACCGTCTGTTAAAGCCAAACAGAACCAACAGGGACGCACCTGCACCACGGACCGTCCGCGGGGAGCACGCGGACTGTCCGCCAGGCACCCGCGGACCGTCCGCCCTTTGCTGCGGACCGTCCGAAACTCCGTCCAACCGAAAACCAAAATCGCGACGGATCGAAATGGAGGACGAGCAAGAACACGAAGAACACGGGACGAACCCTAGCGGTGCGGACCATCCGCCAGGTCCTCGCGGACCGTCCGCCAGGTGCGGACAGAGCAGAAAATGCCCGACCCCGAAAGTCAACTCCACCAAATCAACATCGGATTTCCCAAACTGTTGAAGCTGTGGAGACAAGGGTATGGGGACTTGAAAAGCGTCACACAAGGATGCTATAGCCCAAAAATCTTGCCTCCTAACTCTCTAAATCACCGGGAATCTCGAATCCTTTGAGCACCACCAAAAACTTGAGCATCGAACGAAAAACTTCGAATCGAGGTGGTTTCCCGGCGTTTGAGGGCACAAGATCAATCACAAAGATGCACGAGACATCTATCCATGTTTCCCTCAAAGAAATCCGGGGAGAAACCAACTCAAATCCGCGGAATCGAACCGGGAACAAAGGCACGAAAACAAGCACAAAAAGACCACGAGAAACACAACTCCGAATCTTCTATACAAACCAGGAAAGATTTACAAGGTCTAGCATGCCGCCCTAGCATCCATCCCTCTCAACAAATCTCTCATGAAGCTCTCATGCTAGCCTAGAGAAAATGGAAGGAAAATAGCTACGAAAATGAGAAAGAGGAGGGAGGAAATGAAACCCTAAGTCGCGGAGAGAGGGAGAGCCATCCACACACACTCATGGCTTATATATCAGGTCCCGCCGGAGTGGTAAATGACTCGAGTACCCCTAACATAACTACTGGCAATACAACCCATGTAGGGGCATTTAGGTAATGTTTGTGGGTCTTGCCATCGGACGGCCACGCCTTTGCCGCACCCCGCGTCCTCCCGACGCAAGCCATGCGATCCCGCCACGTGTCCTCCGCCTCAAAGCTTCCCGACACGCCCGGATCCCGTCTCCGTCGTGTTGGGCCCTCGGACTTGGTTTTGAGGCCCAAACCAAGAAACCGTCCGCCGATGGTTTTGTGGGCAAACCACCAAACCCCGCGTGCTCGGTCCGGCCTCCCGCCAAATCACTTGACTCGACCACCACCGTGCACCGGCTCACTTGTCCATGACTTCGTCTTGCTTGTGTCGCCACCGTGTGGCCCACACCCAGTCCCGCTGTCCACTGGGACCCTCGAACCGAGCCTACTTGTCTCTCCATCTCCCGGAGGCCCCTCAAGGCTGAAGACCTTTCGCGCCCGTTCTTCACCCGCAACAACACGAACTAGGCCGCAGCCTACACCTACGCACTAAGCCAAGAGTCAGTCCAACACCCGTTGTCAATCACTCATCACTAAGGAGCGGTCATCCATCGACCACTGGGACGCTCCTGGTCCTCAGCTTATCGAACGGCGTTTAAAACACCGATAGGTATGACCCCTTATCAATTCGTCTATGGAAAAGCTTGCCACCTTCCGGTTGAGTTGGAACATAAAGCCTATTGGGCAATTAAAGAGATGAACCTTGATCTCGATGCCGCGGTGGTGAAACGAAGGATCCAAATAAGCGAGCTAGAGGAGTTGAGGTTGAAAGCATATGAAAACGCAAGAATATACAAGGAGAGAATCAAAAGGTGGTATGATAAAAGATTAAAGAAAAAAGAATTTAAAGAAGGAGATAAGGTCCTCCTCTACAATTCGAGGTTTAAAACCTTCGGAAAGGGGAAATTGCAAAGCAAATGGGACGGAATCTATGTTGTGCATTCGGTGTTCTCCAACGGAGCGGTAACAATTATGGATATAAACGGCGATCAATTTGTGGTGAATGGACAGCGGCTTAAGGTTTACTACAAACCCGATGTCGTGCCCCTTCACCATGTTGACGTCTTCACCATGGATGAAGAGCCCGAACGTCCCGCCTAGGACGAAAAACAAGGCATCAACTTCTATAAATAATTTTTCTTTTAGTTTTCTGGAGTTTTTCGTGAAGATTTACTGGGCCAACTTTTTCCCACGGGCTAAGGAAGAGAAAAAATAGGGCGGTGTGCAAAAAACCGGACCGGCCCGGCCTCCGTGGCAGGGTGGGCCGGCCGGCCCAGGCGGACCGGCCCAGAGGGGCCCGACGTCCGATGACACCGAATTTCGCCCGAATTGCTCCTTTTTGACTTCCTTGTTTGATCAGAAAATTTTAAGGGAAGTGTAAAAAAGGAAAATAAGGTTCCCAGGGCTTTTCTCTTAGGACTATTTATTTGGCCGAATTGGGAGCTCGAGGATCAAACCTCTCAAGTAATATTTTGCACCCTTGTAGCAGCCATTGTGCCCCCAAGAAGCTTAGAGTTGAAGCTAGAAGCCAAGAAGCCATCAATGGAGGAGGCGATGCGATGCGAGCTCAAGCTACCCGTCAAGAGGACCGCACGCATCCGTTGCGGAGGGCGTGTCCCGACCGGAGCTCTTGCATCTCCCAACCTCGTCGAAGGAGAGAAGGTCCCTACACCCGTTCGAAGGTCGGCACGCATCCAAGGCATCAAGCGCAAAGACTACAAGGAGGTGTCGCCCGAGCCTAAGGATTATGGGGGTAGCGACTACTCCGACGATCGTAGCCCGAGCTCGTGGGCGGCCGCCGGTAAAGATGATGATGATTGGGATGAGCAGCCCAAGGAAAGGACTCCCGAAGGCCCCAACGGCGACGGCAACGATGGCAACGAAGGCGACGACAATGGAGATGGCAACGACGGTGGTGACGATGGTGGAGATTATGGCGACGATGACCCCTTCGGATTGCATCCGATGTGTTGTCGAGCTTGCCGTCAATCCATCGCGGATCTCTACACGTCGGCCGACGAATGTCTCCAAGCCATGGAAGCGATGAAGCAACGTATGGAGGACTTGGAGCGCGTAGTTGAAGACGACTACAAGTTCCTAAACCGTAACGTGCGCAAACTTTTCGGCATGGTTGGAAACATGAGAGGCAAGTGGTGCAATACTTGCTTGAAGTACCACTAGATCTAGTTTTCCACTTAAGAATTTTGTAAGATACGACGAGGACGTCGTATGTTTTAAGCGTGGGGGAGAGCTAGCTCGCTAGCCTTAGCTTTTGAACTTCAAGTTTAGTTTCGGTTTAATCTTCGTGCGAGAGTCCCAGTGTTTTAATGAGTCTTTAGTTTTTGAGTGTGTTTTAAAATTTTTGCAAGTGTCTTAAATTAGTGTTGAGTCAAGAAAATCAAATAAAAAGAGTCTATATATATATATATCTTTGTGTTTTATGTATTGCTTATCTTTATTTACTTGTTTGTTTAATCTTCGATTCTTGATATATGAACACAAGTATGTGGTTTGAAAAACGTTTATCGTGGTGCTTAGTGGAATTGCTACTACTTAAAGTACCCATACCACACTTCGATCTTGAGCTTCACATGTTAGTTGTGCTATGTTCGATGCTAAAAGTTGGAGGATTTCAGTTCTGAAAATTATCTTAAAACCCTTGTAATAAAGGTTAGCAAAACCTCTTTTTCCAAGTTGAGAGTAAGAAAAAAATTCCTATCCAAAGCCAATTTATTTTTTGCTCCACCATAAGTGTGATTAGCATGATGAGTTGGGTTAGGATCCTTCTCTCTTGGTGAGTTTTAATTTCGAGCAATGATCATGTTCTTGTGCTTATCTTTTGTTGCTAGCCTCGTCATATATTCGGTACGTGACCTTCACAATGAAAGTCACGATCGTCGCCGAATTCCATTCCCAACCCTATACATCTCTTTTGTACATCGTATTCCTTGAACACAACCTATTTTCAAAGTTTCGTCTCGTCTCTAGCATGATTTATTTAAAATTTCAGATTGTATGCATGCGAGGAAAGAGAGAATTGAAAGCTTTGAAAAGTTGTCAAGAGAGAGAAAAAAATAAAGAGAAAAAGTATGTGTATGGAAAAGAGAGAAAGAAAGAAAGAAAAAAAAATATATGTGAATGAAAGAAGAAAAAGAGAAAGATGAGGTAGCAATGAAGATATGAGAGGGATGGATCAAGTGAAAGAAAAGAAAAATAATAAAGTGTAAGGAAGGATGTCACGTTGATTGTGAGACGAAACTTTTACTATATTTCCAACCATGTGCAATCCGACAACGAGGACATCATCGGTGCCTTGTAGTCACAATTTTCTTTTGCCCTTGCACATGTCCACAATTCTAAATCTTCTCATCCTTGATATCCCTACATATGGTTAATTCTCATGATCATTGGCTTTGAAAGGTAGACAACCATTAGAGGAAGTTCTTAGTTTGACAATACTTGTGTTGATTGCGCTAGCCCTACCTATAGCTCCACTTTACATGATATATGAGAGATTAATGGGAGGTGAGAGTTTTATAAAATTTGGTTAGGATAGCCACTTCATATGAGTGACTTGAGAGAGCTTGGAGAAAGGTTTTTGTCTAATACTTGTTGCAGGAATTTTTGTTTTGAAAATCATAAAAACCCTCCGATGGAAGCAAAGAAGTAAGTATGGCGGAAATTGAAAGCTTCGAGTGAAGGGTTCGAGTTGTGGGGTAAAACTTGGCGTGGTAAAAATTCTAAACGCCCATGTTTATGTTTGATTATCATTACTTTGTGTTTATGTATTAAAGATGAAGGGATTGACTAACTTGTGAAGAAGGATAAGTGGTATATGATTACAACACCTTGGACGAAGATCTTTTACGAGTACTTGCTCGAGGATGAGCAAGAGCTAAGCGTGGGGGAGATGTTGACGGTGTATTTTGGTGCACCTAGCATGTTCATTACACTTTGGTTTGGATTTGATAATGGAACTAACCCGCCACTAGGCACACTAATCATATAACGAGTTCATCTTTGTGCATGCATTTGGAAGTGTTGTGTTTATGTAGGAAAACATGGACATAAAGGACGGATTCGCAACAAGTTCAAAGTAGTATTTACGGAGTCTTGTTCGTGTTCATGAGCTTGCTGAAATCACTTCCAATGGTGGCGAGGACCGAAGTGCTACGAGAAACACCCCCGGGGATTGAAGCGTAAAAGATCGAACTTCATGCGAAAAGAGCCTCCATCTTGTACGCGAGGATAACAACATCAAAATCGTGCAAGTGGAGGGGGCAAAGTACATAAGTGCACGAGGACCCACGGAGCAAAAGGGGCGACCGAACCGGGCCGAATTGGGCGCTCGGGCCGGCCGGCCCAGGCCGGCCGGCCCAGCCAAGTTCCGGCACCGGTTCGGTCCCGTTTTCGTTGCCCTCGAAGGATCTTCAACCCTAAAACCCCCGAAGTGCCGCCAACACCGAGGAGAGGAGTCATTCGCAACAGAAGGCCATCCACAAGCTAGAGAGAGAGGAGGAGGATCTCCGGCGGGAGATCAACCACCTCGAAGGAAGCACCCTCTCGTGGAGAAGAAGGATGACACCGGCGGAGGGGAAACCATGATCAACGGTGCCATGATCAGCACCTTGATGGGGTAATCTTCTCATTCGTCCATGGGTTGTAATCGATCTTGAGATGTAATCGCACTTTGTCGGATTATCTATCTATCATCTTGTGTTGAATTTACTTTCATGCTTAAGGTTTGCTACCATGCCGTAAAGGGAGTATAGGTCTCAATGCTTCCTTGGATCCATTCAATACGCCGTGTCCATCAAACGTCTAGTCATGAATACCTTCGCGTAGTGACAGTACGAGAGGAGGGAAAGGGCGAAACCGTGGTCACAACCCCGATAGATTAGATTGGTTTTCATGTGTTTTTTAAGCGATTGCATGCTCTAGTATCGTAGACCCGTGGGCGAGTGTCTTCTACCTTGATCGTTTATCATTCTCTCTAGTGTGTTTAGTTGTTTTCTAGCATAATAATAGTTAGGGTTTTAGTAGCTAGTGTGTCGTTGTTGATCGAACGCTTGTAATCCCCTTGCTCCGCGGATTGACAAGAACCTTGGGAATCCCGTGGTGAAAAAGGTGTGGGGTCCGTACGCTTGCGGATCGTAGAGGGATACGTCTTTTATCCGTCAACAGCCGCACCTCCTCGTCGAGTCTTCGGCTTCGGTTTTATGGCTCAACCGAGTAACCTAGTGGTTTTCTGGTGAACCCCTGCAAACCCCGCTAACTCAGTGTAGCCTCCGCCAATCTCCACTCATGACTTGGCTCCCACGTAGTCCCGGCTCGACCTTGGTTTTGAGGCTCTACCAAGAAACCGTCCACAACTTCATTTGCCGTTCATGCCACCATGCGGCCCGCACTTGACCTCGCCGGCCACCGGGTCCCTCGAACGAAGCCTACTTGTCTTCTCCACACCTGGAGTCCTCACCGGCGACGACCTTTCGCGCTTGTTCTTCACCTGCACCAACACGAGTCAAGCCGCAACCTACACCTGCAATACTTAGCCAAGAATCAGTTCACACAACATTGTCAATCACTCATCACACAAGGAAGCGACGATCCACCGGTCCTCGAATCACACATGGTCCTCAATCTCCCCCTTGATGAGTGCATTGACAACACCCACATAAAGTAACACGAGAGAAAAGAAAAAGAAAAAGAAATGAATAAAAAGAAACCTCAACAAGCGATTGAAAGCAAAAGAAAGGAAAGGAACAAGATCACTTGAAGAAGACAAGTCTCGGACCCCTTAGGCAAGGGCGACGGCTCGACACATCCGAAACAAAACCATGCTCAGACAAAGAGCACAAACCACTGATCCAAAGCTCGAACACCACAAAGAGCTCCCCCTGCACATATGCAAGCTCCTCCCGAGCCAAAGCACACTCCCCCTGAACCAATGCAGCAATGCAACACGGGAATGCAGCAAAGAGCAAAAATCTGCTCACCATGCCAGGGCAGTTAGACCGCCTTCACTAGGCGGTTAGACCGTCTACCACACATCTGACTGCCTGGGGGGCGGTTAGACCGCCCCATGTGACCGGCTCTGCACTAAACTGCTAAAAAATTGCCCGAACCAATTGGAACACCTTCCAAACACTTCCAAGTGCCCAAAACATGCACAAACTTCTCCTCCTTGTTGACAAGGCATGAATCAAGGAAAAATGCGAAAAGTTTCAACATATAGCTTCTCAAATATACAAAATTCATCACAAGGAGCTACACAAGTCCAAATGAGCAAGTTAGATACTCTACAGGTTCGTAATAACCTCAACTACATAATTACCAAGATTCACAACCAGTGGACAAGGCTAAAAAGGATTTGAGTAATTTTGCGAAAATTTACCCTCTCATGAGCAAAAACTGAAACATGAGCAAAACATGTCAAAATGGCAAAGCCACACAAACTTCATGCTAGGACAACCATTCTAATCATAACACCATCACAAACACCCACAAGCACCTCATGTCATGTCAAATCCACTGAGCCATGTGCCTACTTCTATATATGAGACTTCTCATTGGTAGGCATCATGCAACGGTTTAGCACCCAAAGCAAATAAATTCAGCACATATGACATAGGAGCACATTTTCCAAGCATTCTACATTTCATTTGTAGATTCATATTTGGTACATGAAATGTCTTTTTGACAAAAAGGAACTTGTGCCCCTCCACAAGATAAGGCAAGAGGGCTAAACATTCATGATGGCAAATGAGCCTTTGGCCCCATATGATCAATAAACTAGCTATCCAACCACAAATTAAGCATAACCAAGCCACTAAAACATGTCAATATCATATAAAGGCATTTACACATGAGAGAGCATACATGGGACAATTTTTTAAAAACATAGCCATCAACCATGGATATAAATCAAGATCATCAAGAGCTAAGCCAAACTAACCATAGCATACCAAACTAGCTCACACGATCATATATAGCCCATCATGGTGAACAATGTATATAGGAGAAGCTTTTCCTAACAAATGCATATGATACAAAATGCATGCAACCTAAGATTCAAAGATACCTATACATCATGTTACATATGCTATGCCAAATGCAAGAAATACAAAAAGGAAAGCTATACATATGCTACAAAGGAGCTCCCACACACCCAACTCAAGAAATCAAACAGACACCAAGCTCCCGCTGCAAACGAGTGAAAGTTGCTTGATCTAGGGGTTTGGTGAAAATATCGGCTAGTTGGTCATGTGTGAGTACATGGATCAAGGTTATCTTCCCTTTCTCTACATTGTCTCTCAGAAAATGATACCTTACTTCTATGTGTTTTGTTTTTGGAATGGAGCACCGGGTTCTTTGCAACACTTATGGCACTGGTGCTATCACATTGAAGTGGAACATGGGTATACTCCTCACCAAAGTCACTCATGGTGTACGTGATCCAAAGGAGCTGAGAGCAACAACTAGCAGCAGCAACGTACTCTGCCTCGGTAGTGGATTGAGCAACACTCGACTGTTTACGGGAAGACCAAGACACCAAAGAAGATCCCAAAAACTGGCAAGTCCCAGAAGTGGACTTCCTATCCAACTGACACCCGGCAAAATCCGCGTCTAAAAAGCCATGAAGCGCCAAAGAAGAGGACGCGGAGTACCAAAGGCCGAAGTCGGGAGTGTGACACAAGTACCTTAAAAGTTGCTTCACCGCTTGCCGATGTGAAGTCCTCAGAGACGCTTGAAAACGAGCGCACAAACATACTGAGATCTGGATGTCCGGCCTTGTCGCCGTCAAGTAGAGGAGTGACCCGATCATGCTCCGGTACTCCTTCTGGTCCACGTGTTCACCTTCCTCGTCCGCATCAAGAGCTGTAGTTGTACTCATCGGCATCGTCACATCCTTGGAGTCCTCCATCTTGAACTTCCGCACAATGTCCTTGGTGTAGTTAGCTTGGTGCACAAATGTTCCTTCCTTTGATTGCTTGATTTGTAGCCCGAGGAAGAACTGCAACTTGCCCATCATGCTCATCTCAAATTCCCTGCTCATATCCTCTGCAAACCTTGCAACAAGAGAGTTAGACGAGCCACCAAAGACAATATCATCCACGTACACCTGCACAATCAGGATATCTCTACCCTGCCTGAGTAGAAACAAGGTCTGATTGACCTTCCCCATCTCCAAACCTCTCCACAACACCATAATATAATAGTCTCCCCATGCATTAATATAATAGCTTTTCTTCCATGATTGCTAAATGTTTGCACTAATCATAGTTTGCATTTACATATAGTTTACAATTACCGAGGAGTATCCTCTCTAGCTACTTTGCTATGTTTCTCTTGCTATAATGACACTTCCTAGCTGCTCATGATGTTATGACTTGAAGAATGCCATCATTATCTACATTTTATGTGACTTACCCCTGTTATAACAATTGATATGATTGGTCACTCTACATTATAAAACTGAGAGGTGAGCATGTATTAGCTATTATCGATTACAAAGACTTTTTCCCTGTGGTAGAATATAAATACGATACCTGGTTTTACTCTTGGTTAAAATGCTGCAATGATATATTTATATGTGCGCTTGACGATATCGTGATTATGAATCGTGTCGGAATTCACCTTTTAGTTTATCTGAAAGCAACATCCGATATACACTTAGCATCATGTTAAGATATACCTCTACATTTCTGGTGTCGTCGATAAAGATGGATCTTATATCCGTTTCTAATCGATGATATTAGCAATGTCAACAAGCATTTTTGGCGCCGTTGCCTGGGAAACAAAGTCTATAGCCTAGATGAAAAAGTTTCAGTAACAGCATACATGCATCTCTCACACATAATGTATCGAGAATCCAAATGATCAATACTTAAATAGGCTTACCCTTGTTCTTTCCACTTTTGTCTATCTTATTTTTCAGGGTAATGTATGAATAAGAATCTTCCGGAAAACTTCATTTCAGATCCAAAGAAAATCTTAAGGAAGGCAAGGTCAAAGCCTAGGTCTTCTGATTCTCAACCCACGACTTTTGCCTTGGGAGATTCAACAGCATGAAGCTTAACACCCACGTTTCAAGTAATGGAAAACAAGTCCCTACGCGAATACTCCGCACCAACCTCGGACAACATTCGTACTGGCCTGACAGTCGCTCTAGGAGATGCTGCTTTGAGCTCAAGCCTGCCCTGATCAACATGGTACAAGCTAGCCAATTTTGTGGAAAAGCTCATAAAGATGCCAACAAACACCTTCAAAATTTCTTGGAGATGTGTAGCACCTTCACGATCAAAGATGTTCCAAGTGATGGAGTCCTACTCCTTTTATTCCCATTCTCACTATTGGGGCGAGCGAAGCAATGGTTTTACTCCATCTCACACAAGGTCCTGTTTTTCCTTTCCACAACACCATTCTGGGGAGGCGTATACGGACTCCAAAACTGGTGTTCAAGACCCAAGTCATGGCAAAAGGTTTCAAAACGAGAGTTTCTAAATTCTGAGCCATTGTCACTGCGGATTGCTCATATGGCATCTCTGTGCCTCTCGTTTCTCAACCTCAAGACAAGATCTCGAACAAAACCAAACGTCTCCCCCTTATCCTCAAGAAAGAACACCCACGCATACCGAGACTAATCGTCCACCACAACAAGGACATACCACTTCCCACCCGCAGATCGCACACGAGCTGGGCCAACAAGGTCCATATGGAGCAGCTCGCATGGATGCTCAGTCATCACATCGGTGAGAGGTGGGTGAGAAGAGGCTACCATCTTGGCATGCCTACATGGCGCACAAACCAACTCTTTCTCAAGCCTCAGCCGTGGCAATCCTCGGACCAAATTGAGTTTACTCAAGCGAGACAAAAGGTCAAAGCTCAAGTGACCCAACTTCTAATGCCACTTCCACAACTCACTCGAAGAACCAGCCAAGAAACAACGCTCAGACCAGAAGACTGAGAAAAATCAGCTCGAAACACCTGACCCTCGGGAACGACCATACAGACAAGGTCCCCACGAGAATCCAAAATCTGAGAACCACCAGGCCGAAACAACACCTCAAAACCCTCATCCAACAGCTGGGACATAGAAAGCAAATTGTACCCAAGCGATTGAACAAGAGCAACACGCCTGAGAGTGATCTTGTTACTCACCTTAATCTCACCTTCTGAAAGCACACGCCCACGCCCATTGTCCCCAAAAGTGATGTACCTCCTTGTCACCACAGGGACGAGACTTGAGAACCACCCCTTGTCTCCGGTCATATGTCTCGAGCAACCGGAGTCAATCAACAAAATGTTCTTCAAGTCTCCCACCTGAAATTCAAAAACAAGCACATGAGCGAACAAACAACTCAGCACTGGGGTTAGTACCAAAAGAGTAAAACCAGTGCTGAGCCATTTGCTCGAAAGTGGGGTTAGCACAAACCAAACCGTCTTTTCTACCAAAACCACCTCCACGAACACCACCACAGGAGCCACCACGAGGGAACCAACCCTCTCTAACTGGAGGAGGACCAAAACCATGAAAGGAAGACCGTGGACCATCCCTCCTCTCCATCTCAAAGCTACGACTCCTCCCATTCCCCTACTGAACACGAGGGGGAGAACGCCTAGCAAACTGACCACCTGTAGACTCTCCAGACCAACCACCAGCACCACTACCTCCAGAACTGAAACCTCTCAACTCACCACCTCGAAAACCACTCCGCCCAGGGTCGGGGGGGGGGGGGTTGAACCGCCTAGCCAGGCCAGTCTAACCGCCCCCTCTGGGCAGGGCCGGTCTGACCGCCTAGCCAGGCCGGTTTGACCCCCCTCTCAAGAAAAGCTCCTCGGCTGTGGGAACTCGCATCTCCCATGCTGGAACACTTCTCACCACAGCTTTACCCCTGGGCAGTGGCATACGAGGCTTAGGTACACCGTGGGAAGGGTTGTACCTATCCTTATTTGCCCACTCCTTTGTCATCCTTTCCTCACGCTTCCTCTTGAAGAAAATCTCATCCTTGTGACCTTTCCCACAATAGCCACAATGGAACCTCACATGCTTAGGCTTAGGTTTGGGTTTCTCATTTTGTTTCTCCCCACTCGGCTTCTCCACCGGTTTCTCCTCACTAGCCTTCTCACTCTATTTCCCAAAGAACACTTTCCCGGAAGTGCTCACAAACTTGATAGGCTTTTGGAAATCATTTTTGTGGTGGGTTTTTGGTGGCTCTGGAATGTTTTCTTCACTTCCCTCACCAACCTTGTTTGCCCCAAGTCCCTCACCATTCTGCCTCTTGAAAGTCACGATCATTATCTTCAACAGAGGCTCATGGCCAGACAACGAACCCATCAACTTTCTCAGCTCATCATTCTCATCCTGCAAACGATCAACAAAATGTGCAAGTTCCAAATTCTTCAAAGCATGCATTTCGTAGGTAGAGCAAGATATAGGAATTGGTTCTTTCAATTTAGCCTCAAGAGAAACAGTATAAGCATGCATCTCATCAATTCTCTCATGCAAAACAGGGCAAGAAGTGCAAGCACCTAGCAAAGCAGGTCTAGCCTTAAGCTCAGCCACTTCAACCCTAAGCACATCTAGTTCCTCACACTTGGAGGCATGCTTTTCCTTAAACAAATCAAGGTCAGCAAGGAAAATAGGACAGTCAGCACATTCAACTTCATCGGAAACAGCAGGTCAAGCTTTCAGAGAATCAATTTCAAGCTTAGCATCCAAATTCTGTGTTTCTAGCTCAGCCACTCTAGTCCTAGCATCCTCGAGTGAAGCCCTAAGCTCTTTCCTCATTTTCTTAGCCTCTCTAAGCATGTCATCATGATTATCAAGCACCAAACCAAGCCGTTCATTCTCCTGATGCAAGAAGGGGAGTTCATCACGCACCTCGTCCTTGGAATCAGAGTCCGAGTCGCTCTGTGTGCTCTTCTTGCTGCCGGAGCTCGGCGCCATGGTGCAGAAGCCGTCTCTAGCGAAGCAGCTCAGCTTGCTCAGGTTCTTGGACGACTTCCCACTCTTGCGACGATCACCTTCATCTTCACTGCTGCTTGAGCACGAGGTGGAGTACGCGGAACTGGAGTCGACGTCGCTCGCTCCAACCATCGCTCGGGCCTTGCCTCGGTTCTCCTTCTTTCTTGATCGTCGCTCGTCCTTGTACTTGTTCTTGTGCTTGCTCTTGCGGTCACGCCTCGACCGGTACTTGCCATCCGTCCTTGACTTGTGCTTGTAGCCATCCTTGTTCTCGACCTTCTCCGGGCAGTCAGCGACAAAGTGTCCCAGCTTGCCGCACTGGAAGCATGTCCTCGTGTTCCTCCTCATGTTCACCTGGTTCTCGTGCAGCCTCTCGAACCTCCTCGTCAGCAACGCCAGCTCGTCCTCTCCAAGCACATCGAACTCCTCATCTAGCATAGACATCAAAGAGGACCAAGAGAACATCCTGGTGGATTGGTTAGTGTTAGTCTTTCCTTTCGAACCACCAACGACGGCAAGACTATGGGAGTCAATCGGGCCCTCGAGCTTGGCTGTCATACCCCTATCCACCTCAGCCGACTTCAGCTTTGAGAACAGCTCGTTCACCGTCAGAGTGTCATACTTCTCCGACTCCATAATGGCCTCGAACTTTCTGCCCCAAATCGTACGATCCAAAGAGTGTAAGAGCTTGACGGCTCTATCATGATCATCGTACGGGAGCACGTCCACATTGGCCCGCATGTTGTTCACAACCACCGTGAACCTCTAAAACAAGGCATCGATGGACTCACCGGGGAGATGAGTGATGTTCTCGTACTCTCTCCGGTAGGTTGCATACATCTGAGCCTTAACATGGGCATTCCCAACATGAGCCTCCTTCAACACCAACCAGATTCTACAAGCCAAGTGCTCGGTGTGCACCCGATCGAACTCAGGCAGACACAAAGCACGAAACAAGTAGTCGACCGCCTTATTGTTGGTGTCAAACATCTCCCTCGATCCTGGAGCAAGGAAGTTCATCGGATGGACATAGCCTGTGTCCACCAAGACATCCCAAAGGATCTGACCCTTTCCGCGGAGGAACGCACCCATCCGCTTACCCCACATCTGGTAGTTCTTCCCATCAAAGTGTGGAGGACCCGAACCCTGTTCCTGGTACGCCAACTTTGGATCTTAGACTGGCTAAAGTCCATAAAGACCTGAACCGTCTCTGATACCACTTGAAGGACCGATTAGGTGACGAGAAG
The DNA here is from genome assembly GCA_947561735.1 of Cenchrus americanus. Taxonomy (NCBI): domain Eukaryota; kingdom Viridiplantae; phylum Streptophyta; class Magnoliopsida; order Poales; family Poaceae; genus Cenchrus; species Cenchrus americanus. The sequence continues at coordinate 123,621,046 of OX387239.1, read as the reverse complement.
GGGGGAGAGTGAATGGGAGCCGATAAAAGTTCTTCTCAAAGGAGATTGAAACTCCAACAAGATGAACTCGCACGGTCGGACACCCAAAATCACACGCTCCGCACTTCTACCTTCCGTTTGCCAAAACCACGTAGCCACTGGAGTGCTACTTGTCCTAGGAACAAACACTACCAGCAACCTCAATTCATACGCACCCACGGCAGCGGAAACAACTCGGGAGTCGACTGTCAAGAGGGGGGCGGTTAGACTGGGTATAGGGGGCGGTTAGACCGCCTCCACCAGGCAACCAAGAAATCCTCCGAAACACCTCTTCCGAGCACCAAAACGCACCACGGTTTCACCAACAAAGATCTCTGGACAAGGCCACGCTAGCTACCAGGAAATCTTGGTGAAAACCAAAACTTCACCCAGGGGCCTAGGGGCGGTTAGACCGGCTACCAGGGGCGGTCTAACCTCCTGTACCCAGCAAAGAACTCCAAGCAAGAACACCTAGCAACCGGTACGAAAACGACCCGAAATTTCACCCAAACACTCCTCTGATCAAGGCGAACAAACTCACAGAGGAAAATCTGGTGAAATCAAAACTTCAACCTGGAAGGCCCAGGGCGGTTAGACAGCCCCCTCCAGGCGGTTAGACCGCCCCTACCAGAAAACCTACCTGCGGGTCAAACCTCAACTTCCCATCGCCTGATCTCCCGAATCACTCTACGTATTGCAGCGAAACTTCCTGAATAGCTGAGTTACGTCCTAGGCAACCTCTACCTCAAAGGAATCGACCCGAATAGCTCACAATCAAGAGGAATCGAAGAAATCACCTCACTAGGTCAAGAACTCGCCCAACTCGAAAAATCACCAAAACGAGTCCGATTCAAGAGAGATTTTGGGGGCAAAGTCACAAGCCAAAGAGGCACAAGATCCTCATATGTGACACCCACCAAAAACCTCAAGACATCATTCTCAAAACTCCGCCAACAAAGAGCACCAAAAAACACCACAAAGAAGGACGGGAAAAGCACTTCACAACCTTGAGGAACAACGCCGAACCATCTATACAAACTATGAAGATTCGTACAAGGTCTAGCTGGCCACCCATACATCCATCCCTCTCTCTAGATCTCATATGAAGCTCTCAAGCTAGTCCTAGGAAAAACTAGAGGAAAATGAGAACGAAAATGTAAAAACAAATGAGCTAGTGTTCAAAGAGTTGGCTGCCATCCATCCCCTCAAAGAGTATATATGGAGGAACCCAAAAGACTAAACCAACCTTACTTAATAACTAGGGATGCAAGCCCCTCAAGGGTGAATTTGGAAGTCTTTAGATTTTCTTCATCGGACGGATGCCCGGCGACCGCAACACGCTTAGCCTCGACGCAAGACTTGCGATCCCGACGCGTGTCCTCCGCTTCGAAGCATCTCGGCGCCAGCGACCAGGGCAGTCAGACTGCCCCCCTAGGGCGGTTAGATCGGCCCTAGCGATCTGACCGGCCCAGGCGGTCTGACCGCCCCTCCTGGGCGGTTGAACCGGCCTGGGTGGCCGGACCTCCTCGTGGAGTCTTCGGCCTCGGTTTTGTGGCTCAACTGAGTAACCTAGTGGTTTTCTGGTGAACCCCTGCAAACCCCACGAACTTGGTGTAGCCTCTGCCAATCTCCACTCATGACTTGGCTCCCACGTAGTCCCGAATCGACCTTGATTTTGAGGCTCTACCAAGAAACCGTCCACAACTTCATCTTGCTGTTCATGCCACCATGCGGCACGCACTTGACCCTGCCGGCCGCCGTGTCCCTAGAACGAAGCATACTAGTCTTCTCCACACCTGGGGGCCTCATCGGCGACAACCTTTCGCGCTTGTTCTTCACCTGCACCAACACGAGTCAAGCCGCAACCTGCACCTGCAATACTTATCCAAGAATCAGTCCACACAACGTTGTCAATCACTCATCACACAAGGAAGCGACCATCCACCGTTCCTCGAACCACACATGGTCCTCAAGGTTTCACCAACAGGGACCAGTCTGATCGGTGGTGCTCACCGGCCTGACCGGTGTAGGTCGGTGAGGCTCGAGTTTTGTGTTCCGCTGCGTTCTCGGGTCTGTGAGGTTTGGAGTTGGTTCCTAGGTCCAGTAGCACTCCAGTGGCTGCGTGGGCTTGGCCAACTTGGGTAGTAAGTCGGAGAAATGTGTTGTAAGTCATGTTCATCCTGTTGGAGCCTCCATCTCCTTCGAGAAGAATTTTTATCGACTCCCATTCACTCCCCCCTCTCTGGTTCGCCGTATCGGTCCTTCAGACACGCGCAGGCCGTCTGTGGCTCCGCCGCCGCGCCCAACCCCTGTGCGCCAGCACCGTCCATCCTCGCGTGTTGCCCGAGCTGACGTTCTAAGGTGCGTTGGAGTAGGGGGCAAGCCCCGGTCGCCTTTTGTGACACCCCAGGTTTTTAATTAGCGTCATTAACGCCGATGACCGAAAGCCAAGTCAAACCGGCTGACATTGCTCAAACCTAGGTCAACCTGGGTCATCAACTCGAAATCCCCGCCAAACAAACCCTATTAAACCCCTTGACCAAGTCAACACACCCCTGTGGTCAACCCTTGGTCAAAGGCACGGTCAAACCCCGCTTAAAACACTAACGTCGGTGAATGTCTTCCGAAACTTTTCCGCATTCTCCAAATTTCACCTAAACACTTCAAAACCTACCAATATGAAACTTGTCCAGTTTGTCGAGGGACACAACTTTCATGTAGAATGGCATTTCAAATTTTGAGTGGAAATTAGTGAAAAACGTGTTCAACCCACAGTAGCTCCTGTTCACCAGAATGTGGTGGCATTCAAAGTTTGGCAGTAATTTGTGCAAAATCCGTTGAGAAAAACACCATACGGACTTTGTGAAAGTGGTAGAGGGTAGTGAGATCTACAACTTTCCTATTCACCACTTTGAGCACTTCTACTCATTTTTTTTGGAATTTTAAGCGTTCAAAGCATGGTACAATGACACAGGTTGCGGCCGGCCGACGCCGCACCGCACCCGAGCCGCACCGGCCTCGCCGTCCGGCCCCGCGCCGACCGAGGTGCTGCGCCTTCCCAAGGCATTGCGTGCACCGAGGCCGGTTTTGAAGTCCGGACTGCCACGTGGAGCCCCGCGTTCGTTGACGGCCGCACACCGGAGTACCCACCAGTCCGTCCGTGCTCTCCCCCTGCCGAGCGCGGCGGCCGAGGTCTTGGACCCCGCGCCCGCCTCGGTAAGCCGTGGGCGCAATGGGAGGCCGCCGCGCCTATAAAGGAGATGTGTTCCCGGTTGAGGCGGAACCCCCTGTGCCGAGCTCGCCGTCGTCTACCATGGCAGCCGCCGCCACGGAACCCAGGTTTCCTGTCGCTCCCACCACCGGCGGACGCACTCAGAACCTTCACTAGCACCCACTCGAGCTACCACCACCTCTCACCGCACCACCTCGCCTCCCCCATGCCGGAACTTCGGCCGCAGTGGACGCTGCCACTGGGCGCCGCCGCATGCTCCACCACTGGACATCTCAACCCCCAACTCCGGTCCAAATAGGTCCCTAGCACACCCTAGTCCCTCCCCGCACGCTCCCCGGCCGACCCCGTCACTGGAGCTCGCCGGAATTTCGCCGACCGCGCTAGCCACCGCACCCAAGGGCCGCATTGCAAGGTCTGAAATCTTTCTAGGGTCTTAAGTGTGAACCGAGGGCATTTTTGTAAGAGAGTCGAGATTTCCAGGGACCCCGGTGCAAAACATCATCTCAAATAGTACATGTGTTTTGCTGATTCTTGTAGATTTAGTAGAAAATCGTAGGAAAAATCAGAAAAATACAAACCTAATTTTGTTGGATTCGTTGTGAAAAATCCTACAACTTTTGTTATTCTGGCCTGAGCTATTTCCTAATATTTTTTGCATGAAAAATAGAAATGTGAAAACCCTAGATCTGTTATATCTCAAAATCCATAAATCCTCTGTAGACAATTTTTGGATATGTTGTGTGTTATGTCATGACTAGCTTGTGTACCAAATATTGCACACAGTTATATTGTAAATCTTTTTATATAAATTGTTTTCTATTTATGCAGAATCTGTCCAAATGATTTTTGTAGCCAAAATAATTATGCTTTAGTACCCAACTTATGCATGTTGCCGTATTATTCCAAAACACACATCTGGGGAATTAATATCAATTTTATAATTACCAGAGATATTTATTATTGCAATATGCTTGATTTTCTTTGTAAATGCATAACTCAAGATTCATAATAGTTCTAGGTGTATATTTTGAATCCCTAGGTTAGTTTTAGACCATATAACATGTGTGAGAAAGTTTGGATCATTTTGATGAGTAATTATTTTTTTGTGTGCATTTTCCTTGTTTCACTAGCTAGCGTTTGTTATTTTCAAAATAATTAATCTCTTAGCTATCCTAAGCATGCATGTGTGTTAAGTGGCTTGTTATAGGTGATTAGTGCCTAATACACACTTCCACTAAATTTTAATTAATTAAATTATGAATAAAAGCTATTGGAGCAATTTAAGGCTTAATAGTCATTTAAATAGGAAAAATCACCAAATCACTTTTTATGACTTTGTGTGTGATGAAAATCATTTTTTAAAAAAATAAATACCAACCCATTGCTGTTTGTGAAGTTAAATTAAATTATTTACTTATATATGTTCATAGTCACTATCAAAAAGAATAATTAATAAAGAGCTGCATATTGTTCCTTTTTGGAAAAGTATGCTGAATGTATTTCTTATCTAGGTGAATGTGTTCAACCGATGCACCCCATGGTTGTCATTTATTTTTTGTAATTAATTAAATTAAAAATCGTCGAATAAATCTTGCATTTGCATCTTTGTGTAGATCTTTCCGATGGTAGAAGTACGCTTGTGCCGGAAGGAGACGAAGGTGCTGACGAAGAGCTGCATTACGTGGACGTAGCTCAAGACCTGGACCCGAGTCCAAAAGGGCCCAAGGCCAGCCTTGCCAGCGAAGGCAAGCCCCGGATCATTAACCCCGTCTTTCAAATCATGCAATTATGTTTTGCTATGATTGTGCATTTACGTTTCTGGAGTTGAATTGAAACCCTAGATGCATGATCCCTAAGTACCTATGCTCTATCACTAGTATGCTAGGTCGATAGCTGCCATGCTATAGGACCGGTACAAGTCGAGTGATGTTCGTCACTCGCGAGAATAGGCTCTTATGTTGGAATCATAAGATCTTTATAAATGGATCGCTCATGTGGTAAGAGCATGGGATTTGGCTCCGATCCAGTGGCTTTCGTGGGCTAAGCTTTTGAACGTACTAAGAACTTGCCGGGAATGGGACCAGTAAGCCTAGTACCATAATGAGACGGCGCGAGAACTTTTCCCTAATACTACTGAGTGTTCACCTAACAGGCTAGCTACCGGAAGGGGGGTGCATGTGTGAGACTGGGTGCCTCACGGGGTATGCCAGCTAACCTTGTACCCAGGACTGTAGGCTCTGTTCCCAACCCGAAGACTTTTGGGAACCGCCTGGATGGTTGTCCTCGCGGGGGGCAACCTACCGTGTGTTTAGGTTTACCTTGCAAGGTTTAAATCAATAGATTGTCGACCTCTCACTGTTATCCGAGACTGCTTAATCAACTGGCCATGACATCCCGTAATTATCGAATTGGTGAATAATGTTCTATGAATTAATTGTTTGTCCAAATTCTTGATTGAATTAGTTGGCACACTTAGAAATGGTAATCAACTAGAACTTGTGCTATAACACTGAAAGTAAGGACCTACTCATCGTGGCTTTTCAGTAAAAGAAACTCCACTGGCCAAAAGCCTTTCATTTATAGAGTTCGGTGGTGTAGTTATCACTCGACGGTTAAGTCTTGCTGAGTATTAGTATACTCAGCCTTGCTTTAAAACTGTTGCGCAGGTGTTGTCAACCGGGTGGATGACGACAAGTGAGGGCATCACGGATGGCCTCCTGTGATGTTTACCATTACGCTAGTTTAATTTATTTCCGCTGTTTTCGAACTCTGAACCTTTACTCCATGCCATGAACGATGGTTTGTAATAAAATATTTTTATCTCATGTCGTACTCTGGTCTCGCCTTCGTGTGAGTTTTAATGCATATATCAATCCTCTGTACGAATTACAAGTGATTTACCGGGCGTTAACCCGGCAACTAACGACGGGATGATACTTTACTATTGCTTAATTGCCAAAGTGGATTGGTTTTAGGCGATAGTACAGTATTTTCCTGGGTGGGTTGTCACAGCTGGTATCAAAGCGATTGTATGCACCCGAGTTTAGTTAAAAGTCTTAATCACATGATTTTTGAATAAAAAATGCCAAGATTGTTTGATTTTCCAAAAGACGTTGGCCCTCTAAGGATAAACTAAACCGAGAGGCCCTAGAGGGGCTTTGTGGGTTCTTTCAGGTGGCTTAATAACCTATGGTTTATTTTTCTAACCTCCAGAACATTTATTTCATGTCAGACTTAATTTCTCGCATAACCAAACTAGATGAGCCACGTGTTTTATACGTGAGATGTGCCGCACCACGGGATTTGCGAGGGTTAATGGAGTGATCCCTTCCACGGATCCCATCTTCGCGTCTGTTTGTGAGTTGTGTGTTGCCACGTGTTTCATACGTGAGCATTCCGCATGTCGAATCTTCGAGGCAAGGATACACTCCATTCAAACAGAGGGTGTCCGAGGTTGGACGCTGTCCATGCAGCGGCTTAACGCATGGATGTCGTTTCTATAGTGAACGGTAATGTATGTGGACGCTTTCATGAGTGCTGGCATGAAAGGTTCGTTGTGTTCTGTGATCTTCTGCAGGTACCCTAACCTCGTTTCGTAAGTCACTAAGTGAGCATCGACTAGTTCTCGACTAGTTATTATGGGGATATACGTGTATGTGCCATGCCACCGGCGCTAACTTCGAGTTTTGGCTTGAATGCCTTGTGAGGACAAATAGGACGTCTTGCATCATGCTAAGAGTCGTGGAAAAAACCTAAAACTGAACCCATATTGTTTACGTGCTCTCTAAGGTAAAATAGTGATAGTATGTTTTGTCTTGCCTAGCCTCTCTGGTGTAGGTGTTGCTGTCCAAAAATCTGTTGTGACTATTGGTGTAGATCTTGCACCCTGTCCAAGAATCCTTTGTCTAAGAGATCTCTACCAAAGTTGCTCCACATCTACTCTAGTTCCTGCTCGCAAAAGCTCACAGTCATGGCTTTTGTATATATCAACTTATACTCAAATCTAGGAAACTCTGTCCTGCTGATTTTTCGAGTACCCAATCCGAAACTCTTGCTTAGTTAAGCACCTTCCTGACCTTCAGCTCAATCTTGCCTACTCAACCTTGTGTAGCATAACCTTGCTAAGTTGCTACGCAAATTTGAGAAATTTTGGACTCTGGTTTGTGTTATGAATTTTGGTTCGCAATTACCAGAACCTGGTATCAATAAGTATGCCTGCTCGTTCGAGTTCAGCATACGTTGGTATCCTAGTATACATGGTTACCCATATCTTAACCACCCACCCTTTATTTGTGGATCGAGCTATCCTTGTATACTCGCACCCGACTGATTCTCACTTTTGTCGTTATGTTCAGATGGACAACGCTGGATCTGCATCGGCTGATGTGGAGAGATGGACTCTCGTGAACTACCTCGAGGAGGGCGGATTTCTTGCACTTTTGTGGGACATACTGAAGAACTTTGGGTATAATGTTTACCCAGAGTACTCGACACGTGAGGTCATGAACACCGACCAACTCCTTCGTTGTGAAGTAAAGGTGAAGATTTCCGTGTGTCCGAACAATCCTGCTTGGGAAGAGTGGGAGTGTAAGGCACAAGGGTGAAACTTGACTGACACATTGCAGAAGGCTGCTCTCGAAGCGCTCACAATGTTTTGTGGGAAACACCCTGAAAAGATAGCTGGCTCTGCAGCCAAAGTAATTCCTGTACCTGAGCGACACACTGTACCTTGTGTCGAACGCGAAGCCTTCTTTTCAACTCAGGGCAGCCCCCACTACAGTCTCGATCTCATCACCTCAGTCCGCTTTTCAGAAGCCATGTACGACACTTACCAACAAATGGTGGGAGAAAGTGTATTCTATAGACACCAAATCTATAGGTACCGAGTTAAAGAAATGGAGTGTACGGCTCAAGCGTTGAAGGAATCCCAAGCCATGATAGCTACTCTCAAGAAGGAAAGACGCAAGGATAAGGCAAAGATACAAGAGTTGGGTGAGATCATACATGAACAGAACTTCCTGTTGCAGCATAACGACCAGTATATGCTTGAACTAGAAAACCAACTGGAAGCTATAGCCGTTCCACCTCCGGAACCTGTCATTCCTAGACCTGTAGAAGAAGAAGATGTCGAGGATGTCCAAGGAGAGTTCGGAGTAGAATCTGGACCCGAGTCGCCATAGTCCTTCAGCATGGGAGATCTAACCGTAGGAAGTTGGTATGTTGGAAATGAAATTCTAAGTCGTACGAGTGTAGGAATTGAAAGGAACCCTAGTGTTCAATAACCGCGTCGGTTAGCTATTGCGGTTGGTTGAACTAGGAACCTTGTGTGTGTGCAGCTAGTCTGCTTTGTAATCCCAAACGTTGCTTGGTAATTCTAAAAACCCCTCATCGATGTAATGCCTTGATTAAGCATCTCTTTCCGCAATGATCTTCGTAAGGCAGTATTTATGCTAGTTGGGATCAAATCAAAGTTCTGTGGTGAATCTCAAACTCGTCCAAAAAATTCTTGCCAATAAAGATCCAAGCAATCCCTCACTCTGAACTTATACCTTTTGGTCTTGCTCACGACTTTTTGAAATAAATTAAATGCCACTTTTGAGCCTGCACTTGCATAGCATATGCATTTGGGAAAAACTTGGGCATACTAACATGCATTCGCATGAAAACTCCGTACTCATACCCTACCTCTCTCTTTGGTGATGTTGTTATTCCATAGCCCAAGGTGCCGCGATGGAACCTAGGGCATCATGTGTGCTGCAGCCATGTGATTGCCACTAGGGGCGCGCTAGGTATCTTGGTTGTGAGAATGCGACTTGCCATGCAGAGCCTTTTCTATGCCTGTGATTACCCTCGCAAGCAATATTTCATTATATGGGTAACCGAGTTGGACTAACTTGCGTGAGCACCATTCTACACGAGAATGTGCATAGTGTCTTCACAAGCATGTGCATCGCATCAACTTTTAAAATCATTGCACCTCAATTTAATGAGTAGTCAACACCTTAAATTCACAAGTTAAGTAAAGGTGTGAGCAAGATTGTTTTGAAGTTCCCACACAAAATTATCTTCCGAACAACAAATTACGAAACTCTGTTATTAGCCTTCCTTTCTTCGTAAAGGCATGTGTTGTTAATTCCTGTCGACTTGGTCTCTTGCCGCCGAACTCGACGACCTCTCAACACAACCTCCCTTCCAATCAGATAAGCACTAGAAGTAGAAGGTTGAGAAATCAAGGTTCTCGAAAGCCAATATCGTGAAGTCATCCATCATTTATCCATCCGTGATCCATGCTCCTATCCCCCCCAATTCTCCTAATCGAGAAAGGAGCAAACCCAAAATCATTGGAAGCTTGTGCTAAAATTCTTTCCGATACACCCTTCAGCCTATAGGCGGAGTACCGTGAGATTCTCCTCGTGGTGTCGCCGTCGCAGGTAACCCTGGAATTCATCTCAGAGTTGAATATCCACTGTGGAATTACGAAGTCTTACACCGACTCACCAAAAAGAAATTTTGCGGTACATGAGCAGAGATTTATGAATCCAATGCTTGTGACTGTTTTGATGTCCGGTTCGCTTTACTTAAAAATGAGATGCGTAGTGTATGTTCAACTTGTTAATTTTCTGAGCAAGTTCCGGAATGTGTATTAAATGGGAACTCAATTTCAGATGATCAGATCGACGCGGAGTACCCCCAATGGTTTTGGTGCGTCGGGTAGTGGTGATCTATCACCACCACCGCCCACGACGCGGACCGAACCTTTCATGGCAGGACATACCGGAGTGTTGTGCCAGATCCTGCAGGCACAACAATGGATGGCTCAACAACTACAACAACTGCCGCCGATGCAACAGAAGCTCCGACCTTTCCAGCCCTATTCACCCAGAGTACCTACCCAGACCAACATAAATGCCATTGTCGGCGCGATCCAGATGTTGGAGGGGCAAAATTCAGTGCTGAATCAGATAGTGTACGATATCATCCAAGGACATTATGGGGGACCATCTCAAACGAGTTTGGCAGACAGTCTCTCACAGTCTTTATCTGCATCCATGGTCGAGCAGGCCCGCTTGTTCAATCTGTTAATGGATCATGCGAATCAAGACCAGCCCTAGGCCTCCGACTCCATATTACCACTTTCTCAACTACCAATGGACCTTTGAAAAGAAGAGAGAACAAGTCAGAGCAACAAGCGAGTATTATCTGAGATAGATGTAAGTGAGTGGAAAATTACCTGTAAGGAGACTCGTCCGCGTGAGGGCAAAAGAAGATGTGACACTGGCAAGACCACTCAGCTCCCTGCAGGGGAAACGCACTCGCAAGCCACGAGGTTAGGAAAGAGAAAGAAGAAGAAGCTCCGCTTCATCAAGAAAGATTAGCAACAAATTTCCAAGCCCAGAGACCTTCCATCCCGCTTGTGCTACAATTATAGACAACCCAAGCATTTCATACATAATTTCCCGAATTCCCAGCAGCAGAATCAGAACCTCGGAGCAGCTAAGGGTGATCACGGCAAGAAGCCGATTTTTCAAGGGACGCCAGACTAGTTTAACTCTACGGGTAACATCTATATACAAGAATCCCTTCCCACTTCCTCTTGTAATTTTGAATCTCGGGACGAGATTCTTCTTAAGGGGGGTAGGCTGTGACGCCCTAGGTTTTTAATTAGCGTCATTAATGCCGATGACCGAATCAGCCGAGTCAAACTGGCTAACATTGGTCAAACCTAGGTCAACCTGGGTCATCAACTCGAAAACCCCGCCAAACAAACCCTATTAAACCCCTTGACCAAGTCAACACACCCTAGTGGTCAACCCTTGGTCAAAGGCATGGTCAAACCCCGCTTAAAACACTGACGTTGGTGAATGTCTTCCGGAACTTTTGCCGTGTTCTCCAAATTTCACCTAAACACTTCAAAATTTACCAATATGAAAGTTGTCCAGTATGTCGAGGGACACAACTTTCATGTAGAATGGCATTTCAAATTTTGAGTGGAAATTTGCAAAAAATGTGGTCAACTGATAGCAGCTCCTATTCACCGGAATGTGGTGCAATTCGAAGTTTGGCAGTAATTTGTGCAAAATCCGTTGAGAAAAACACCATACGGACTTTGTGAAAGTGGTAGTGGGTAGTGAGATATACAAATTTCCTATTCACCACTTTGAGCACTTCTACTCAATTTTTTTGAGTTTTAAGCGTTCAAAGCAGGGTACAATGATATAGTTGCGGGCTGGCCGACACCGCGCCGCGACATCGCGCGCCGTGCGCGCGCCGTGCCCGAGCCGCGCCCGCCTCGCCGTCCGGCCCCGCGCCGACCGAGGTGCCACGCCTTGCCAAGGCATTGCGCGCACCGAGGCCACCCTTGAAGTCCGGACTGCCACGTGGAGCTCCCGCGTTCGTCGACGGCCGCTCACCAGAGTACCCACCTGTCCGTCCGCGCTCTCCCCCTGCCGAGCGCACCGGCTGAGGTCTTCGACCCTGCGCCCACCTTGGTAAGCCGTGGGCGCAGTGAGAGGCCGCCGTGCCTATAAAGGAGATGTGTTCCCGGCCGAGGCGAACCCCCCCTGCGCCGAGCTCGCCGCCGTCTACCATGGCAGCCGCCGCCGCGGAACCCAGGTTTCTGGTTGCTACCACCACCGGCGGGCGCACTCAGAACCTTCATTAGCACCCACTCGAGCTACCACCACCTCTCACTGCACCACCTCGCCTCCCCCACGCCAGAACTTCGGCCGCAGCGGACGCCGCCGCACGCTCCGCCACCGGCCCTCTCAAACCCCAACTCCGGTCCAAATAGGTCCCTAGCACACCCTAGTCCCTCCCTGCACGCTCCCCGACCGACCCCGTCACCGGAGCTCGCCGGAATTTCGTCGGCCGCACCGGCCACTACACCCAAGGGCCGCATTGCAAGGTCTAAAATCTTTCTAGGGTCTTAAGTGTGAACCGAGGGCATTTTGGTAAGAGGGTCGAGATTTCCAGGGACCCGGATGCAAAACATCATCTCAAATAGTATATGTGTTTTGCTGATTCTTGTAAATTTAGTAGAAAATTGTAGAAAAAATCATAAAAATACAAACCCAACTCTTTTGGATTCGTTGTGAAAAATCCTACAACTTTTGTTATTCTTGCCTGTGCTGTTTCCTAATATTTTTGGCATGAAAAAGAGAAATGTGAAAACTCTAGATCTGGTATATCTCAAAATCCATAAATGCTCTGTTGTCAATTTTTGGATATGTTGTGTGTGATGTCATGACTAACTTCTGTACCAAAAATTGCACAAAGTTATGTTTTAAATTGTTTTATATAAATTGTTTTCTATTTATGCAGAATCTGTCCAAATGATTTTTGTAGCCCAAAATAATTATGTTTTTTTGCCCAACTTGTGCATGTTGCCTTGTTATTCCAAAACACACCTCTGGGGAATTAATCAAAATTTTATAATTACCAGAGATATTTATTCTTGCAATATGCTTGATTTTCTTTGTAAATGCATAACTCAAGATTCATAATAGTTCTAGGTGTATATGCTGCATCCCTCGGTTAGTTTTGGACCATATAACATGTGTGAGAAAGGTTGGATCATTTTGATGAGTAATTATTTTTTTGTGTGCATTTGCCTTGTTTCACTAGCTAGCATTTGTTATTTTCAAAATAATTAATTTCTTAGCTATCCTAAGCATGCATGTGTGTTCAGTGGCTTGTTATAGGTGATTAGTGCCTAATACACACTTCCACTGAATTTTAATTAATGAAATTATGAATAAAAGCTATTGGAGCAATTTAAGGCTTAATAGTGATTTAAATGTGAAAAATCACCAAACCACTTTTTATGACTTTGTGTGTGATGAAAATCATTTTAAAAAAGATAAATACCAACCCATTGCTATTTGTGAAGTTAAATTAAATTATTTACATATATATGTACACAGTCACTAACAAAAAGAATAATTAATAAAGAGCTGCATATTGTTCCTTTTTGGAAGAGTATGCTGAATGTATTTCTTATCTAGGTGAATGTGTTCAACCGATGCACCCCATGGTTGTCATTTATTGTTTGTAATTAATTAAATTAAAAATTGTCAAATAAATCTTGCATTTGCATCTTTGTGTAGATCTTTCCGATGGTAGACGTACGCTCGTGCCGGAAGGAGGAGACAAAGGTGCTGACGAAGAGCTGCAGTACGTGGACGTAGCTCAAAACCTGGACCCAAGTCCAGAAGGGCCCAAGGCCAGCCTTGCCAGCGAAGGCAAGCCCCGGATCATTAACCCTATCTTTCAAATCATGCAATTATGTTTTGCTATGATTGTGCATTTACGTTTCAGGAGTTGAATTGAAACCCTAGATGCATGATCCCTAGGTACCTATGCGCTATCACTAATACGCTAGGACGATAACTGCCATGCTATAGGACCGATATAAGTCGAGTGATGTTCGTCACTCGCGAGAATAGGCTCTTATGTTGGAATCATAAGATCTTTATAAATGGATTGCTCATGTGGTAAGAGCATGGGACTTGGGCTCCGGTCCAGTGGCTTTCGTGGGCTAAGCTTTTGAACGTACTAAGCACTTGCCGGGAATGGGCCCGGTAAGCCTAGTACCTTAATGAGACGGCGCGGGAACTTTTCCCTACTACTCCTGAGTGTTCACCTAACCGACTATATACCAGGAAGAGGGGTGCATGTGTGAGACTGGGTGCCTCGCTGGGTATGCCAGCTAACCTTGTACCCAGGACTGTAGGCTCTGTTCCCAACCTGAAGACTTTTGGGAACCGCCTAGATGGTTGTCCTCGCGGGGGAAACCTACCGTGTGTTTAGGTTTATCTTGCAAGGCTTAAATCAATCGATTGTCGGCCTCTCACCATTATCCGAGACTACTAAATCAACTGGCCATGACATCCCGTAATGATGGAATTGGTGAATAATGTTGTATGCATTTATTGCTTGTTCAAATTCTTGATTGAATTAGTTGGCACACTTAGAAATGGTAATCAACTAGAACTTGTGCTAAAACACTGAAAGTAAGGACCTACTCATCGTGGCTTTTCAGCAAAAGAAACTCCACTGGCCAAAAGCCTTTCATGTCTAGAGTTCGGTGGTGTAGTTATCACCCAACGGTTAAGTCTTGCTGAGTATTAGTATACTCAGCCTTGCTTTAAAACTATTGTGCAGGTGTTGTCGACCGGGTGGATGACGACAAGTGAGGGCATCACGGATGGCCTCCTGTGATGTTTACCGTTACACTAGTTTAATTTATTTCCGTTGTTTTCGAACATTGAACCTTTACTCCATTCCATGAACGATGGTTTGTAATAAAATATTTTTATCTCATGCTGTACTATGGACTTGCCTTCGTGTGAGTTTTAATGCATATGTCGATCCTCTATACGAATTCCAAGTGATTTACTGGGCGTTAACCCGGCAACTAATGACGGGATGATACTTTACTATTGCTTAATTGCAAAGTGGATTGGTTTTAGGCGATAGTACAATATTTTCCTGGGCAGGTTATCACACCTTTAAAGGGTGGAGCTTGAGCTCCCAACATGCGCTACGTCTCCCTGGACTGCGCCGCGAGTCTGCCACATCGCCATGGCCGCCACCACGTGAGCTTCTCCCTTGGGACCCCGTTGTTGACGGTCGATTTTGGTACACCTAGTTATGAGTTTACCATCAACATTTGCAGGTATTTAATATTCTAATTAATTGTGCTAACCCCTGGAGGTATCAAGTTTACTCTTGCATGTCGATTTTGGAGTTTGTTGTTTACGTAGGAACTAGCGCTTAAAGGGAGACTCGGGATAAGTTCATCAAGCACTTCAAGAGATGATCATGAAGCCCGACACAAGTCAAGACACATCATGAACATGACTCTAAATGACCCAGAGACCGAACCATGAAGCCGGAAAACTCCAGGGACCTAGACAGAAGATGCTGAAGCTTGCGCGACAATGAGCTCTATCTAAACTGTGGAGAAGATGACGTCAAGGTTCCACATGCATAAGGGAGCAAGTCAACAATTGACCGAGAAGCATTGGGTAGCGAGACGGGGCCGAACCGGGCCGAAACGGGTCTGGGCGGTCGGCCCAAGCCGGCCGGCCCAGCCTGTTCCGAGCCCGGTTCCCTGCCCCCTTTGACCTAGGTGCTCGTCTATTTATTGCCTCTGCCTTCGCCGACCGCCACATCCATCCATTCATCACAGAATTGTCCGCGCTGTGCGTGTTCATCGCGTGTTCTTCGTGTTCTTGCTCGTCTTTGTTTTCGATCCGTCGTGGTTTTAAGTTTTGGTTGGGCAGGTTTCGGACGGTCCACGTGTTCCGGGCGGACAGTCCGCGGGTGCCTGGCGGACAGTCCGCGTGCTCCCCGCGGATGGTCCGTTATTCACGGTGCGTCTCTGGAGGTTCTGTTGCCTTTTTCTCGGACAGTCCACAGCTCAGGCCAGACGGTCCGCGGCAAGGGTGAGGACAGTCCGCGATACCCTGCCGGACAGTCTGCGCGGCCTTTGCGGACAGTCCGCCCCGCCTGGCCGGACGGTCCGCTAGAGCCTGGCAGCTTTGTTTCTTGGTTCGATTCCTCCCTCCTTCTTTCGTGCTTCCGCGTGTGCTTCAAGGAATCGTTCCTAAGACTTGAGGTTGATCCATAACCTTGTTGTCTTGGCAGTTGGTGTGTGATTCGATCCATCGCTCATGTGTGACCAGGATTTGTCTAGGGTATAGGCCGGGTTCTTTGAGAAGAATTTTTACCGGCTCCTATTCACTCCCCCCTCTCTAGTCGCCATCTGATCCTTCAATTGGTATCAGAGCTTGGTGCTGGATTCTTTGTGACTTTGAGAAGTCTTGAATCCTAAGATGGCGTATGCTGAGCGGGGCGGTCCGCCGCACTTCGATGGGAAGGGTTACCACAAGTGGGCAGCTCGTATGATGATCTTTCTTCGTGGCAAGTTGTTGGATTTTATTGTGCTTGACAAGACCTATGCTATTCTGGCTGAGATCCACACTCTTATGGTGACCGATGCCGGTGCCAAGGCCAAGTATGAGGCAAATGCAAAAGCCGTTGATCACTTGGTCCGAAGCTTGTGTGATCCTGAGTTTGAGCGTGTTCGCCATTTGAATCTTGATTGGCAAATTTGGGAGAAGTTGTTGGTTGCTCACAGTGGTGATAACCATGTGAAGACTCGCCTCTTTGTTTCTTACCGGATGCAATATGAGAACATTACTCAACTTCCCGGTGAGGACATTGATGCGATGTTTCAGAGGTTCACCGCCATCGTGAACAACATGAAGGCCAATGTTGAGGATTTCCCTTACACTGAGCATGATCAAGCTTTGAAGCTCTTGCATATCTTGGACCCAAATGTTTGGGGTGCTAAGGTTGAGGCCATCAAGGAGTCCGGGCAATATTTGACCATTGAGTTGGATGACCTCTTTTCTAAGCTCAAGTCGGCTGAGGTTGACAGGAAGTTGCAATCCAAGCATGAGGGCTCGACTGACCATAGTCTTGCACTTGTGGGCGGATCAAAGGGCAAAGCTAACCCTTCCTGTCGACAGTTTTCCTTGTCTTCTCTTATGTCTATTCCAGATGAGGAGTTTGATGTGCTAGGCGAGGAGGAGCTGACCTTACTCTCAAGGAGGTTTGATCGACTACATGAGAGCCGGAGGAATGCAAGGCGAAGCTTGGGGACATGCTACAAGTGTGGCGAGCGTGGACACTTCATCGCCGAGTGCCAAGAAGCAGAGGAGAACAAGTACAAGATGAGCGAGTACAAGGCGCACCCAAGGCATGAAGACAAGTACTCCTCCAAGGGCAAGAACTTCAGCAAGTCCAAGAGCAAGGACAAGGACAAGCGGCAACCGAGCAAGGGCGGCTACAAGAAGGACAAGGCAAGAGCCATGGTGGCCGGTGCAAGTGACGTCGACTCAAGCTCAAGCGACGCGCAGTCAAGCTCAAGCAGTGAAGATGAAGATGCCGCGAGGCGCAAGGGCAAGAAGAGTGCAAGCCGGAACCTCAGTGGATTGAGCTATGTGGCGCTTGAAGGCTTTTGTGGCATGGCCCATAGCTCAAGCAACAAGAAGAGCGAGAAGCCAGACAGCGACTCCGACTCGGAGGATGAGGTAAATCGTGACCCCGACTCTTTGCTTGCTGAGATCACTAGGTTGAATGGCTTAATTGACAACTGTGATAGTGTGTTGAGAGATGCTAAGAAGATGAGGAAAGAACTTAGGGCTCAACTTGAAAATGTTAGTGAGAAAGTAGGAGAATTAGAGTCTAAACTGCTTGAATTGAAACTTGAGAATGACTCTTTGAAACTTGCTCCTACCATTTCTGATGATGTTGAATTTCCTGAATGTGATGCATGGTTGAATGAGATCAAGTTGCTTAATGAGAAGAATGTTTCCACTTTGGCTAAACTAGATGCTCTTAGGACTGAGTATGATGAGCTTAAGGCTAGACCCACTTTGCTTGGTGCTTGTAAATCATGTTCTACTATGCATGCTAAGCTTGTTGATGCTCGTTCTACCATTAGCACTTTGGAAGCTTCTTTGAAATCTCCTGTTGTCAATGCATGCACTAGCTGTGATGAAGTTACTTTGCGCAATCTTGAACTTACTTCCCGTTTAGATGTCATCTATGAGGAGAATGATTATTTGAAGAAGGTGTTGGGTTGGTTGTCTGGGCAGGAACCTCAATTGAAAATCATGATTGAGGAGTTCAAGAGAGCGGATGGTCGTGGTTTGGGTTTTGAGAAGTTGGGTGAGAAAGTGGGAGAAAACAGTGGGGAGTGTGTGTATGAGAAGTGTGTTGAGTCTAACCCCGAGTTTGAGGTGATCGGAGACATCCAAGTTCCACTTCCAAAATCACCCAAGAACTCTTTCACTCCAAAGCCCAACCACCTTTGCAACAAGCTTGACAGAACCCAAGATCCACCGAAATTCCCACCCAAAACAAATGACTTCCAGAAACCCATGAAGTTTGTTAGTGAGAAGGGTGAGAAGCCAGAGCCAAAACCAAAATCCATCCCCTTCAGATGTGAGTATTGTGGCAAGGAGTGACATCTAGCAGAATTTTGCTACAAGAGGAAGAGGGATGAGAGGCTTGCTAGGGTGCAAGCAAACCAGGACAGGTATCGCCAGTCTCATGGTATTCCGGAGCCTAGAGTGCCACTTCCACGGGGTGTGGGAAGTGTGAGGAGTGTTGGTAGAGTTGGAGCTCAGGGTGGTAGGTTCCCACAGAGAGGTGCTGGTGAGAGGTTTGGTCGGGCACGTAGTGGTTTTGCTGGACGTCCCCCTACTCGTCCTCAATACGGGTTTAGGGGAGATGATCGCAGCTTTGGGTTCAAGAGGAACTACGGACTACGTTTTCCCCCTTGTGGTGCTCGTACTCCTTCCATGGGACATGGGAAGTTTGGTGGCAAGGGAATGATGTTTACTAACCTCTCTTTTGAGCAGATGGCTCGACACTGGTTCAACTTTCTTTGTGCTAACCCCAGTGTCGAGTCGTTGGCTCATTCTCATTCGTGTATCTGACTACAGGCAGGAGGCTTGGAGAACATTTGGTTGATCGACTCTGGATGTTCCCGGCACATGACCGGAGACAAGAAGTGGTTCTCCAGCCTCACCCCAGTGAAGGAAAATATCTACATCACTTTTGGGGACAATGGATGAGGAAGGGTGATTTCTGAGGGTGTAGTGCATGTGAGTGACAAGGTAACGTTGAAGAGGGTTGCTCTTGTGAAGTCTTTGGGTTTCAATTTGAGTTCGGTTTCTCAGTTGCTTGATGAGGGCTTTGAGGTGCGTTTCAAGTCTGGTGAGTCTCGTTTGCTAGATTCTCGAGGTGATCTTGTTTGTATGATCATCCCCGAGGGTCAGAATTTCAGGGCCGATTTCTCTCGTTCTTTGGGTCCTGCTCGCTGTTTGATGGCCGGTCCTTCTTCTGATTTGTGGAAATGGCATAGGCGGTTGGGACACTTGAGCTTTGATTTGGTTTCCCGCTTGAGTGGTCTTGACCTTGTCCGAGGATTGCCGAGGTTGAAGCTTGAGAAGGATTTGGTTTGTGCTCCGTGTAGGCATGGCAAGATGGTAGCCACTCCCCATCCACCCTTGACCGATGTCATGACCGAGTGTCTGACAGAGCTGTTGCACATGGACCTTGTTGGGCCAGCTCGAGTTTGCTCGGTCGGTGGGAAGTGGTATGTCCTTGTTGTGGTGGATGATTACTCTCGCTATGCCTGGGTGTTTTTATTGGAGGACCAGAGTGAGAAATTTGGTTTTGTTCGAAATCTGATCGTGAGGTTGAAAAACGAGAGGCATGGGAATGCCATTCGAGCTATCCGCAGTGATAATGGCTCAGAGTTAAAGAACTCTCGTTTTGATGCCTTCTGTCGTGATATAGGTCATGAGCATCAGTATTCGACCCCTTTTGTGCCCCCTCAAAATGGAGTTATGGAAAGGAAAAATCAGACTCTTTGTGAGATGGCTAGGACGATGCTCGATGAGCACAGGACTCCTAGGAGGTATTGGGCTGAGGCGGTCAATACGGCCTGTCATGTCTCCAACAGGATTTTATTGCGAGCTTTCAAGAGGAAGACCTGTTATGAGCTTATGCATGGTCGGGCACCCAAGGTGAGTCATTTCCGAGTCTTTGGATGCAAGTGCTTTATTCTTAAGAAGGGAAAACTCGACAAGTTTGAGGCTAGGTCTAGTGATGGGATTTTCTTTGGATATGCTAATCATTCTAGAGCCTATAGGGTGCTTAACCTTGAGACTAACAAAATCATGGAGACTTGCGAGGTAACCTTCGAGGAGACAATGCCATGTACCTCTCTTGGCTTTGAATGTGTAGGTGATGAAGAGGTGGCTGAGGACCTCTTTGAGGAGGAGAAGGATGAAGCTGGAGATGATGCTGGAGAGAACCATGCGCCTGAAGCTGAAGGTGTACCCACTACTTCCCCTACGACCACTACGGAGGGTGGACCATCTACTTCATGGACAACGACGGTGCGACAAGAGGACCAGGCGAGAGAAGCTGAAGTTGAGGGGGAGGTAGTCTCGAGGCGTGAGGCTCCCCGGCGGATTCAAGAAGTGCATCCCCTATCGAAGATCATTGGGGACATCGACGAACGTACTACATGGTCAAGGTCTAGGAATTCCTCTCATTTCGCTCATGCTGCATTTGTTGCCACTTTTGAGCCCAAGGACATTGGACACGCTTTATCTGATGCAAACTGGGTCAATTCTATGCATGAGGAGTTGGAAAACTTTGAGAGGAACCAGGTGTGGGAGTTAGTTGAACCACCTCCAAATTGCCATCCTATAGGAACCAAATGGGTTTGGAAGAACAAAGAGGGTGGGAATGGGATGGTTGTGAGGAACAAGTCCAGACTTGTTGCTCAGGGATATAGTCAGAAGGAGGGGATCGACTATGAGGAGACCTTTGCTCCTGTGGCCCTTCTTGAGGCAATTCGAATCCTTCTAGCCTTTGCCGTGGCTAAAGGGTTCAAGTTGTTTCAAATGGATGTGAAGAGTGCTTTTTTGAATGGGGTCATAGAGGAGGAGGTGTATGTCAAGTAGCCACCGGGGTTTGAGAGTGAGAAGTATCCACACAGGGTGTACAGGTTGAAAAGGGCTCTGTATGGGTTGAAACAGGCGCCCCGGGCTTGGTATGGGAGATTGAGAGGTTTTCTGTTGAGCAGAGGGTTCGTGATGGGTACCGTGGATAGGACCTTGTTTCTCCTCAAGCATGGAAATGACTTGTTGGTTGTGCAGATATACGTGGATGATATTGTCTTTGGTGGCTCGTCACATAACCTTGTTGCCAAGTTTGCAGATGAGATGAGCAGGGAATTCGAGATGAGCATGATGGGCGAGTTGCAGTACTTTCTCGGGTTGCAGATCAAGCAAGTGAAGGACGGAACATTTGTACATCAAACCAAGTACACGAAAGACATGCTGAGGAAGTTCCAGATGCAAGATTTGAAGCCTATGTCGACACCCATGGGGAGTACAGCTACTTTGGATGCGGACGAGGATGGAGAACCTGTGGACCAGTGAGAGTACCGGAGCATGATCGGCTCCCTCCTCTACTTGACGGCGACGAGGCCAGGCATACAGTTCAGTGTGTGTCTGTGCGCTCGTTTTCAGGCTTCGCCGAGGACATCACATCGACAGACCGTCAAGAGGATCTTCAGGTACCTACAGTCTGCCCCTAGTCTTGGCCTTTGGTATTCTTCCTCCTCGACTCTTTCACTTCATGGGTTTTCTGATGCAGATTTTGCTGGTTGCCGAGTCGAGAGGAAGTCTACTTCTGGTTCTTGTCAGTTTCTTGGGTCCTCATTGGTTTCGTGGTCTTCCCGCAAGCAGTCTAGTGTAGCTCAGTCTACCACAGAGGCAGAGTATGTTGCAGCTGCGAGTTGTTGTTCCCAGCTGTTGTGGATTTCATACACTTTGAGCGACTTTGGTGAGGAGTGCACCCAGATCCCACTTCTTTGTGATAGCACCAGTGCCATAAGCATAGCGAAAAACCCAGTGCTTCACTCTAGAACCAAACACATAGAAGTGAGATACCATTTCTTGAGAGACAATGTGGAGAAAGGGACCATTGTGTTGAGCCATGTCCCTACCCAAGATCAGCTTGCAGACATCTTTACAAAGCCTCTCGACCAAGCTACATTTGTGCACTTGCGGGGGGAACTTGGGGTTTGTTGCCCTTTCTAGTTGATTCTTGTGGAATTTTCTTTTGTACCATATGTATTATACCATGTTTACTTTGATGTGTATACATGCATTTGTATTTGTATCATATTGCATTTTAGGATGATGAGCTTCTTTCATAAGCCTTATTTGAGTTTCTTTGGCTACTTGTGAGAAATTGGTCATGTGTGTGGAGAAATGGCTTTGTGAGGCTATGCTCTTGGAATATTTGAGATATATGTGTTGTGAGACAGCCCTTTTTGAATCAAATTCTAATCTTGACTAAATTTGATGAAATGAGCTCCACTCATGTGTAGTATTGTATCCATGTCACGTTTTGGTCTAAATGTGCTTTCTATGCTTAGGTTGTGCTTGGATGTCGTTTTCTTGCATTTGGGCCAAACGCTGATATCATTGTGAATGTTTAGCCTATGTTGCATTCATGGGGGAGCATAAGCTTCTTTTTGCCGCAAAGGCACTTCATATACCATGAAATGAATTAATCTTGAAAAGACGTGTGTATGCTTGAAAAATGCTCCATCCATCATGTTTATGCTTAAAATGTCTTATCTTTCACACATGGGTGCAAAACATGTTGCATGATGTTCACCAATGGAGAAGTCTCCCCGAAGTGGACACATGGTTCATGAGCTTTAACATGACATGCTTTGCTTTATGGGTGTTTGCAATGATCTTTTGTTGAGAATTTGATATCCTTGTATGATCTCTAGATGATATCTATGTTTTGGCTAGAATTTGACATGGATAGGACTTTACATTTGGAGTGAGCCATCTTTTGATAAAACTGCTCAAATCTGAAAATTTACTTTGTCACATGCCTATATTTCCATATATTACTTGTGGCAATTCTTTGACTTTGTTATGATCTACATATGTGCTCTTTGTCTCATTTCTAGCCTTTGACACTAGATTTGGCCTATTTGAGAAGCTCATGTAGATGTTTTTAGGCTTTGTCTTACATTTCTGCATTTTCACCTTGATTCATCCATTGTCAACAAGGGGGAGAAGAGGTGAAGAGGTGAGCTTAATGAAAAATTCAGAAAAATGCATCTAAAATTTGGAAGTTTGCATCCACATGTTCAGGGGGAGCTTGCATTTGTTCAGGGGGAGCTTTCTTGCTGATTTCAGTGTGGAGTTTGTGCTTTGCTCGGCTTGTGACCTTTCTTTGCCTTTCTTTGGTTTTGGTCATGAGTTGCGCTTCTTTGTTTTTCTTTCTTCTTACTTTCTTTCTCTGAATTTCATTTCACGTTGTGTGTTGTCAATGCACTCATCAAGGGAGAGATTGAGGACCAGGAGCGTCCCGGTGGTCGATGGATGACCGCTTCTCAGTGATGAGTGATTGACAACAGGTGTTGGACTGACTCTTGGCTCAGTGCACAAGTGTAGGCTGCGGCCTAGTTCGTGTTGTTGCAGGTGAAGAACGGGTGCGAAAGGTCTTCAGCCTTGAGGGGCCTCCGGGAGATGAAGAGACAAGTAGGCTCGGTTCGAGGGACCCGGTGGACGGCGGGACTAGGTGCGGGCCACATTGTGGCGAGACGAGCAAGACGAAGTCATGGACGATCGAGCCGGTGCACGGTGGCGGTCGAGTCAAGAGGCTTGGCGGGCGGCCGGGCCGAGCAAGCGGGGTTTGGTGGTTTGCCCACAAAACCATCGGAGGACGGTTTCTTGGTTTGGGCCTCAAAACCAAGTCCGAAGGCCCAACACTACGGAGACGAGATCCGGGCGTGTCGGGAAGCTTCGAAGCAGAGGACACGCGGCGGGATCACATGGCTTGCGTCGGGAGGACGCGGGGTGCGGCGAAGGCGTGGCCGTCCGATGGCAAGACCCACAAACGTTACATAAATGCCCCTACGTGGGTTGTATCACCAGTAGTTGAGTTAGGGGTACTCGAATCATTTCCCACACTGGTGGGACCCGATATATAAGCCATGAGTGTGTGTGGATGGGGCTCCCTCCGCGACTTAGGGTTTCATTTCCCCCCTCCCATTTCTCTTTTTCCTGGACTATTTTCTTCTCCATTTTCTCTAGGCTAGCATGAGAGCTTCATGAGAGATTTGTTGAGAGGGATGGATGCTAGGGCGGCATGCTAGACCTTGTGAATCTTTCCTGGTTTGTATAGAAGATTCGGCGTTGTGAATTTCGTGGTCTTTTTCGTGCTTGTTTTTGGTGCCTTCGTTCTTGGTGTGGTTCCGCGGATTTGAGTGGGTTTCTCCCAGGATTTCTTTCAGGGAAACATGGATGGATGTCTTGTGCATCTTTGGGATTGATCTTGTGCCCTCAAATGCCGGGAAACCACTTCGATTCAAGGATTTTCGTTCGGAGCTCTAGCTTTTGGTAGTGTTCAAAGGATCCGCGATTCCCGATGATTTAGGAAGTTAGGAGGCGAAATTTTTGGGGTATAACATCCTTGGTTGACGCTTTCCATGTCCCCAAACTCTTGTCTCAACAGCTTCTACCATTTGGGAGATCCGGTGATGGATTGGGAGTGTTGACTTTCGGGGTCGAGCAGTTTTCTGCTCTGTCCGTGCCTCAAGGACGGTCCGCGTGGACCTAGCGGACGGTCCGCGTGAACCTAGCGGACGGTCCGCGCCGTGCGTGTTCATGGCATGTTCTTCGTGTTCTTGCTCGTCTTTGTTTTCGATCCGTCGTGGTTTTAAGTTTTGGTTGGGCAAGGTTTCGGACGGTCCGCGTGTTCCGGGTGGACAGTCCGCGGGTGCCTGGCGGATAGTCTGCGTGCTCCCCGCGGACAGTCCGTTATTCGCGGTGCGTCTCTGGAGGTTCTGTTGTCTTTTTCGGACAGTCTGCGGCTCAGGCTGGACGGTCCGCGGTAAGGGTGCGGACAGTCCGCGATACCCTACCGGACAGTCCACGCGGCCTTTGCGGACAGTCCGCCCCGCCTAGCCGGACAGTCTGCCAGAGCCTGGCAGCTTTGTTTCTTGGTTCGATTCCTCCCTCCTTTCGTGCTTCCGCGTGTGCTTCAAGGAATCGTTCCTAAGACTTGAGGTTGATCCATAACCTTGTTGTCTTTGCGGTTGGTGTGTGATTCGATCCATCACACATGTGTGACCGGGATTTGTCTAGGGTATAGGCCGGGTTCTTTGAGAAGAATTTTTACCGGCTCCTATTCACTCCCCCCTCTCTAGTCGCCATCCGATCCTTCAACAGTCCGCTACCCACGGGAGGACGGTCCGTTGAATGCAATAGGAACAACCGACGAGCACCTCGAAACCAGTGCCGCGCGGACGGTCGCGACGTCTAGGCGGACGGTCCGCCAAACTTCCCCCTACCAGAAACAGCTGGCCTCACGGATCAAAACAAGGACGCTCAAGAACACGCGACGAACACGAAGAACCCTAGGCCAACCGGTTCCATGTGGACTGTCCGCACCCACTAGGCGGACTGTCCGCCAGGTGCGAACACGCGCGGGAATAGCAGCTCGAGAGAAAAACCATGAGCTCCCTTCCACCTATCCTTCCATTGATCCCCCAAACGCGCGGGAATAGCAGCTCGAATAACAGTTTGGGGAAGATGTGAAGCGTCCCTAGGGGATGCTATGCCCCAAAATTTGGGTCCTCAAAAGAACTAAATCGCATAGAATCAAATCGCCACCGAACTCAACCAAAAACCTAGGACCCAACCGAAATCCTTCAATCGGAGGCCGAACTCGAAGTTTGGGGGATCAAGATCAAGCACAAAGATGCACAAGGCAACTATCCATGATTCCCATCAACAACTTCAAACTTAAACACCTCAGAATCAAAGGAACAAGCCACGCATGAAAAACCGACAAAAATAGCTCGAAAAAGACACGAAAATCCTACGAGCTACAAGCGGAGAATCGACACAACCATGAAAGCTTCCATTCACTCAGAGGTTAGATTCTTTACAAGCGGAGGAAAAATATAACCCTATGGAGCAAGGAAATGAGAAGCAGTCCGGATGGATGGATTGCCTGGAAACCCTAGAGCTAATATATATGAGTCCTCTCTGGGTCAGGCAAATGACCACACTACCCCTAGCACTTAAGTTGTGATACAAACCCCTCAGGGGCAAATAGGTCATGTAGCACTCCTCTTCATCACACGGCCACGCCATCGCCGCAGTCCGCATCCTCCCTATGCTAGCCCTGCGATCCCGCCACACGTCCGCCGGCATCGAAGCTTCTCGGCGCGCCCGGATCCCGTCTCCGCCCGCCGAGCCTCCGGTCTTGGTTTTGTGGTTCAACCAAGTAACCGCGTGCAGACTCCGGTCGTGAGCCGCTACCCTGCACCGGCTCCTGTCCACGACTTCATCTTGCTTTTCTTGCCACCATGCGGTCCGCACTTGACCCCGCTGGCCACCAGGTCCCTCGAGTCAGGCCTACTTGTCTCTCCGCTCCTCGAAGGCCGCACAAGGCAGAGACCTTTCACGCCGACTCTTCACCTGCACCAACGCAAATCAAGCCGCAACCTGCACCTACAATACTCGGCCAAGAGTCAGTCCACACCACGTTGTCAATCACTCATCACAGCCAGGAGCGACCATCCACCGGTCCTCGTACGCTCTGGTCCTCAATCTCCCCCTTGATGAGTGCATGGACAACACACACAAGTAACCAATTCAGAGAAAAGAGAAAAATAAAAGAAACAAAAGAAAAACTCAAACAAGTGATCAAAAGCCAAACAAAAGCCAAGAAAAGATCACTTAAGTAAGAAAGATCTCGGTCACCTAAGGCAAGGGCAACGGCTCGACACCGAGATAACATGCTCCAAAATTGCCGACTCCTCAAGGTGAGGCAAAAGGGATCGACACTATCGGCAAAAGAGCACAACTAAAATTCAGGTGAAAAAACTCCCAAATGCATGAATGCAAGCTCCCCCAGAACAAATGCATTTCTCCCATTTTTTCTTTCCTCGATGCAAACTCCCCCTAGAAACATGAATTGGGTACTTTCCTCCCCCTTGTTGGTAATGCATGAATCAAGTCTACAAATTCAAGCATGTGCTTCTCAAATATACAAAGAGCACTATAACATGCTAAAATTGAGACATAGACAAGCAAGATAGCCACAATTTGAGCACAAGCATCGCCAACAAGACACAAAGGGACATATAAGCAAGTGACATAACCATGATGAAAATAAAGCATTTTTCACAAAAATTTCCCCCTCATGAGCGTAGGACCTAAACATGATCAAAAGGAGCACATACAAAATATAACTCACAAACTTCATGCAAGGTCATACATTCTCATCACAAGGTCATCACAAACACCTACAAGCTATCTCATGTGATGTCAAAGCCACCGAGCCATGTGTCCACTTCTAGATATGAGACTTCGAATTGGTGAACATCATGCAACAGTTTAGCTCCCAAGACAAGGAATTTAAAGCATTTATGACAAGGAAAAAAATTTTTCAAGCATATGCATCTCACATACCATTTTCATGATTTACGATTTAAACATGGTACATGAAGTGCATTTGCGGCAAAAAGAAGCTTAGGCTTCTCCACAAGGTAGCATGTAGGCTAAACATTCATGATGATAAATGGATCTTTGATCCCAAATGAAAAGAACATGGTTCCAAGCACAAATTAAGCAAGATATAGCCATAAGAACCCATAATGACACATAAGAGGCATTCTACTCACAAGAGAGATTCATATAGCATTTTTACAAAAAGACAACCATTCACAAGCATATATATCCTAGAGCTACCAAGAGCATAGCTATACATCTCATGAGCATCACAAGCAAAGTCATAACCTCATATGTAGGATATTATGGTGAGCCAAGCATATGAGAGAAGAACATCTCTATGACATATGTGACATATGCAGTCTATGATACAAAGATGGAAACATGGTATGGTACAAGAATGAAAATGCAACATGCATATGTACATCAACCCTCCCAACCGAACCTCAAAAAGGAAAAACAACTCTGAGCTGTCCTCGCAAACGAGCGAATGTAGCTTGGTCAAAGGCTTGGTTTGGATATCGGTAAGTTGCTTTTCTGTAGGTACATGGATGAGGTCTATGTTTCCCTTCTCGACACTGTCTCTCAGAATGTGGTACCTCACTTCTATGTGTTTGGTTCTGGAGTGAAGCATGGGGTTCTTGGCAACACTGAC
This sequence comes from Cenchrus americanus, assembly GCA_947561735.1. Taxonomy (NCBI): domain Eukaryota; kingdom Viridiplantae; phylum Streptophyta; class Magnoliopsida; order Poales; family Poaceae; genus Cenchrus; species Cenchrus americanus. Next base: position 123,592,986 of record OX387239.1, on the reverse strand, counting down.
GGCACTCGTGCTATCACACATGAGAGGCACATGGGAACACTTCTCACCAAAGTCACTCAATGTGTATGTGATCCAAAGCAGTTGAGAGCAACAACTAGCGGCAGCAACACATTCGGCTTCTGTGGTAGACTAAGCTACACTAGACTGTTTGCGAGAAGACCAAGAAACAAGCGAGCAACCCAAAAGCTGGCAAGTACCCGAAGTCGATTTCCGATCGACTCGACATCCCGCAAAGTCGGCATCCAAAAAACCAAAAAGCGAAAGGGAAGTGGACGTCGAGTACCAAAGACCGAGCTCAGGAGTGTATCGAAGATACCTGAAGATCCGCTTGACGGCCTGCTGATGTGATGTCCTCTGCGACGCCTAAAAATGAGCGCATAGACACACAAAAAATTGGATGTCCAGCCTCGTCGCCGTCAAGTACAAGACGGAGTCGGTCATGCTCCGTACTCCTTCTGGTCCACGGACTCTCCGTCCACGTCCGCGTCAAGCGCTGTCGTCGTACTTATCGGTGTCGTCAAGGGCTTCAAGTCATCCATCTTGAATTTCTTGATGATGTCCTTCATGTACTTGGCTTGATGTACAAAGGTTCCCTCCTTCGCCTGCTTGATGTGAATCCCGAGAAAGAACGGCAATTCTCCCATCATAGACATCTCGAATTCTTTGCTCATGTCCTCTGCAAACCTTGCAACCAAAGACTGAGACGAGCCACCAAAGATAATATCATCCACATAAACCTGAACAATTAGGATATCATCACCCTGCCTGAGGAGAAAAGAGTCTTGTCTACCTTGCCCATCTCAAACCCCTTGCTAAACAAGAACCCCCTCAAGCAGCCATACCAAGCACGAGGAGCTTGTTTCAGCCCATACAACGCCTTTTCAGCCTATACACCTTGTGGGGGAAACTCAACACTCTCAAAGCCCGGTGGTTGCCTCACATAAACTTCTTCCTCTAAAAACCCATTCAAGAAGGCACTCTTCACATCCATTTGGTACAACTTGAACCCTTTAGCCACAGAAAAAACTAGAAGGATCCTAGTTGCCTCCAAATGGGCTACAAGAGAAAATGTCTCCTCATAGTCTATCCCCTCCTTCTGACTATAGCCCTGAGCAACCAACCTCGACTTCTTCCTCACCATTTTCTCCCTCTTTGTTTTTCCGCACCCATTTTGTCCCAATAGGTTTGCAATTTTGTGGTGGCTCCACTAACTCCCACACTTGGTTTCTCTCAAAATTCTCTAACTCCTCATGCATGGCATTCACCCAATTAGGATCAGATAGAGCGTGTCCAATGTCTTTCGGCTCAAAAGTAGCAACAAAAGTGAATGAGCAAAGTTAGAAGCTTTTTTGGACATCGACCATGTCGTACACTCATTGATGTCGCCAATGATTACTGAGGGTGGATGATCAACTTGAACGCACCGCGGTGCCTCTCGCCTGGAGGCAACCTCCCCCTCAACAGCTGCTTCCACTTGATCTTGCTGAATCGTAGGCAGTGTAGGGGATGGGCCATCCTGCACCGTAGTCGTCGTAGTGGAAGTAGAGGGTACAAGTGTGGCTGGAGCTTCAGCATCATCACCATTATCCTCTCCAGCAACATCCTCCTCATCCTCAAAGATCTTCTTGCCAACTCCATTATCACATGCACACTCAGAGACAGAAGAATTGCATGGTTATGTCTCGTCGAAGGTCACCTCACAAGTCTCCATGACTAGGTTAGTTTCAAGGTTGAGCACATGAAATGCTCTAGAATGACTAGCATAACCCAAGAAAATCCCATCGGAAGACCTCGACTCAAACTTATCTAGCCTACCCTTCTTGAGAATGAAGCACCAACAACCAAAAGCCCTGAAATAACTCACTCTAGGTGGTCGCCATGCATGAGCTCATAGCTGGTTCCCAGCATGGCAAGCGGTATTCACCGCCTCGGCCCAATATCTCCTCGGAGTCCTATGCTCATCAAGCATCATCCGAGCCATCTCGCAAAGGGAATGATTTTTCCTCTCAACCACACCATTCTGACAAGCCACATAGGGAGAAGAAAACTGATGCTCGAGACCCACATCACGACAAAAGGTTTCAAAACGAGAGTTTTTAAATTCACTACCATTACCCCTACGAATAGCTTGAACAACATCTCCATGTCTCTCGTTCTTTAACCTCAAGATTAGATCCCTCACAAAACCAAACGTCTCCCCCTTGTCAGCTAAAAAGAAGACCCAAGCATAGTGAGAATAGTCGTCCACAATCACAAGGATATACCATTTCCCACCTGCTGAGCACTATTGGCGGTCGATTTCCGTCAACCAAGGACACTTGGTATGTTAGGGTTTGAACTTCATTTTGGAACTAACCTGCCACTAGGCACACTAATGATATAACAAGTTCACTGTTGGATGTGCACTTTGGAGTATAGTGTTTTTGCAGGAATTTGCGTGTTAAATGAGGAAAGATGCAACTAGTTCGGAGAACATTTTGCATCAGAATCAAGGAGCTCCGACCATGTGCGAACTTGCCCCCAAAGGTGGCAAGGACCAATGTGCTTGAATGGAGAACTCCCGAGGACCGAGATGAAAAGACCGGAAGTTCATGCATAGAGATCCCTCAACTTGATCGCGGTGATGATGACCTCAAAATGACACAAATGAAGGGGGCCAAATGCAAAATGTCAAGATGAGCCGCGGGAAGAAGAACAGGCCCAAACCGGCCCAGAAAAGGCCCACACCGGTCGGCCCGTTCGGACCGGCCCAGCCCGTTTTTGTGGCGGTTCGGGTGCCCCTTTGCTCGGTGTTAAGTTCGTGCAACCCTAATGGCAGGGGCAAGCCGCCAAGGAAGAGACGATCGACTACGAGAGAGACCCTTGGGGAGGACACTCGAGATAGATCATTGCCAAGCCCAAGGGAGGTCGCCACGAGGAAGGAGGACGCCAAGAGCTTGCCACGGCGCCGCCGGAGTTGAAGGACAACGAAGATCCATCTTCATCGGAGGCATCCACCATGTCAACAGTGCCATGCCTAGCGTTATAGTGCGGTAAACCTTTCGTTTGTTCATGGAGTTGTAATGGAACCCTTTGTTATAGGAAACCACTCTTTTTGTTTTTGTTTTCTTTTGATTGTCTAGATGGCGTTCGTTCGAAATCCCTTAGAGGAGTCGGAAAAATCACTAAGAGACTATGCTAGCCCTCGACGTGAGGACATCAAGGTACGAGAATCGGACTTGGTTCTCCAAGAAACAAGGTACGATATCAAGCCTCAAATCATTGAGATGGCAGCAACTAATCCATTCCGAGGAGTGGAGACGGACAACCCGTATAGAAATATCTAGCGCTTCACAACATTATGCAATATTGTACGTCAAGAGGGAGTCCCCGATGATTGGTTTAAATGGAATCTCTTCCCCTACTCACTTGCCGATGAAGCGATTAAGTGGTATTCATTCACATCCTTCGAAGTCGAGGGAAATTAGGATCGATTGATAAAGAAATTTTGTGCCAAGTTTTTCCCTATAAGCAAGATTCAACATATAAGGATGCAAGTGATTAACTTTAAGCAAGGAGAAGAAGCTCGTTGAACAAGGGCCAAGACTCAGATTTCCCGGTGATGTACTTTTGCATACATTTTTCTTTTCCCTAACCCCTAGTTGCATGTGATACATTCAAATTTGTGCAAGAGGGGATCTCATGGAGAAAACACTCACAGAAGCTGCCCAACTTCTACAAAAAATAAGCAAAGCGGCGACCATGTAAAGAGATTGGGAAACACGACTTTCGGGGAAGCCGAAATGTGATACAAGTGTGAGACCACTTGCTGGAATTTTCAAAACTACGGTCCCGGAAGAGAAGAAAGAGGAGACAATCGCGAAAGGTTGAAGAAATTAAACACGCGGAAGCTAGAACTATCCCGGAGAGTGATCACGCCGAGACAAGCAAAGCAAGTGAAAGCACTATGTCAAGCGCGAAGCCACTAAGGGAGTTCGAGAAAATGGATTGGGTCCCAATTGATTTCAGAGAAATCTTTGACAAGATAAGACCGTTCCCAAATCAAAAGGGGATGGCGAAAGCCGTGGAGATGGACTTTCCGCCGGAGAAACATGTGGAACAACCGTACAACCAAGAGACAACCGGGGAGATCCTTCAAAAACTCTTTAGCGAAGAAGAGGTGGATCCGGACCATGTGGCTGAAGCAAAGAGGATTATGGGAATCAAGCCCGAGGCATCACCATTCGCTCGCCTCGCTGAAATTTATGCCATAGGATCCGATGAAGAAGCCGCGTATAGATTGCAAGGTCAACAACATTGATTGCAAGGCGTTATGCGACATTGGAGCACAAGTAAGTGTCTTGTCTTCTAAAATTTTGGATGAAATTCATGATCATACCATTGACCTAGTTCAAACCACTACTAAGTTAATCATGGGGGATGGTAGAATGGTCAAACCTATTGGAATTGCTCGAAATCTAGAAGTTTTAATTTTCGGAAAACAAATACCAACCGATTTCTTTATTGTTGATGTCTACTATGATAAAAATGATCATGTAATTCTTGGTAGACCTTTCTCAAGTTGGTTAATGCCATTTTAGATGCCAGAAAAGGAAAAGTAACTATTAACCTTGATGAGGATAATCACACATATACTGTCTTCCCGCTTCTCGAATTGTCTCACCTCTACCTCTTCATGATGAAGAGATAGAGAGCCTTTGTTTTGTTGAAACCTTTAGGGATCCATTCCAAAGAGCAATGGAGAATGAAACTAATAATGAGCTAGATGAAGAATTAATAGAAGCAACTAAAGGACTAGAACCACAAGATGGAAGCTTAGATGAAGATAAGTTTGAAGACATCAGGGGAAATTAAACATGAAGAACCACAAGTATCGGAGGTGGACCTTAAGCTATTGCCCAAAGGATCAAAATATGAATTTTTGGGCCGGACAAGACTTATCCCGTGATCGTGAGTGACGAATTGAGTCCCGAGGAGAATGACATGTTGCTGAATTTATTGAAAAAGCACAAGAAAGTGATAGTATATTCGATAAATGATCTCAAAGGACTTAGCCCAGTATTATGCACTCATCGCATACCTATGGAGGATCAATTCAAGCCTGTGGTGGACCATCAAATGAGGATATCCCATGCCATGCGAGAGCTGGTGAAGAAGGAGGTTATCAAGTTGTTAGACGCCGGAATCATCTACCCGGTGCCGCGTAGAGAATGGGTGAGCCCTATAATTGTGTGCCAAAGAAAGGAGGTTTGACCGTGGTGAAGAATGAGAACAATGAACTAATACCACAAAGAACCGTGATCGGATGGAGGATGTGTATAGATTATCATAAGTTGAACAAAGCAACAAAAAAATATAACTTCCCCCTTTCATCGATGAGATGCTTGAGAGGGTAGCAAACCATGCATATTTTTGCTTCCTTGATTGATACTTGGGGTTCATGCAAATTCCCATTCACCCAGATGATCAACACAAGACAACATTCACTTGCCCTTATGGAACATTTGCATATAGAAGGATGCCCTTCGGTTTATGTAGTGCTCCAGCCTCTTTTCAACGATGCATGATGGCAGTATTTTCGGAGTTCATCGAGGAAATAGTCGAAGTATTTATGGATGACTTCTCTGTTTATGGTAAAACTTTTGCAAATCATTTAGCAAATTTGGATAAAGTTCTTACAAGGTGTGGGGAGGTTGACTTGTTGCTTAACTGGGACAAATGTCACTTCATGGTGAAACAAGGAATAGTGTTGCAACACGTGATATCCGAGAGAGGGATTGAGGTGGACAAGGCTAAAGTTGAAGCGGTTGAAAAACTTCCACCACCGACGGATATCAAATCTTTGTGGAGTTTCTTGGGCCATGTGGGATTCTATAGGAGATTCATCGAGGATTTCTCAAAGATTACAAAGCTGTTGACTAATATTCTCCAAAAAGATGTGTCATTTGATTTTGATGAGAAGTGCTTGGTAGCGTTCCAGACACTAAAGAGAGCTCTCATAACCACACCTATCATTCAACCGCCTAATTGGAGCCAACCATTTGAGATCATGTGCGACGCTAGTGACTATGCCGTTGGAGCCGTGTTGGGACAACGAAAAGAAGGCAAGGTACATGCTATATATTATGCTAGCAAAACCCTTAATGGAGCTCAATTGAATTGTGCAACAACGGAGAAGGAATTGCGTGCGGTAGTATTTGCCTTTGAAAAGTTCAGATCATATATTGTGAATTCTAAAAGTAATCGTCTACACCGATCATGCGGCAATCAAGTATATCTTGTCTAAAAGGATGCCAAGCCAAGGTTGATTAGGTGGATCCTTCTCTTGCAAGAGTTTGATGTGGAGATTCGAGATAAAAAGGGGTCGGAAAATGTTGTGGCCGACCATTTATCAAGAACTAATCGTGAGGATGATAAAGAGCCCATCGAAGACAAGATGAGAGACAATCATCTATATCGCTTCCTTGAAAAAGACACTTGGATGATCAACATTATTCGAGCCATACGAAAGATGCCACTTGATCATTTAGATAAGAATGCTCAAAGAAGGTTGATGACCGAGAGCCAAAAATATTATTGGGATGCACCTTACCTCTTTAGACTTGGAGCGGATGGAGTCCTGCGAAGGTGCGTACCAAGGGAAAAAGACTCGAAATATTAAGGAAGTGTCACTCGGGCAAGTATGGAGGACACTATCGACATTTTAGGACTCAAGCTAAGGTATGGGATAGTGGGTTCTATTGGCCGGAAATGCATCAAGATGTGAAAAGGTATGTTTCTTCTTGTCCAGAATGTCAAAGAACGGGGAATATATCTCAAATGAAAGCTATGCCTTTAAATTATAACTTGCAAATTGATATATTCGACGTATGGGGAATTGACTTCATGGGGCCTTTCCCTAATTCAAATAGATATGAGCATATATTAGTAATGGTTGATTATGTATCCAAGTGGGTGGAGGCTATCCCTTGTCGAAGAGCTTCTACGGAGGAATCTATATCAATGATCAAGAATGTTATATTCCCATGCTACGGAGTCCCGCGAATTTTGATAAGTGATGGAGGAACACACTTCACGGGAAATAGTTTTTGGAAGTGCTTGTCCAAGTTGGGAATCGAGCATAGAGTGGCCACGGCTTACCACCCACAAACCAATGGTCAAGCGAAAACTTCAAATAAGCAACTCAAGAGTATTCTTAACAAGACCGTTGAAAAGGGAGGTATATATTGGTCGAAAAAGTTGGACGAAGCATTATGGGCATATCGGACGGCACACAAGACACCAATAGGTATGACACCATATCAATTCGTCTATGGTAAATCTTGTCATTTGCCTTTGGAGTTAGAGCACAAAGCATATTGGGCGATCAAGGAGATGAATCTTGATGTGGATGTCGCGAGAATCAAATGGAAAATTCAAATAAGTGAATGGAAGAGATGAGGCTTAAAGCTTATGAGAGTGCAACCATCTACAAGGAAAGAATGAAGCGATGGTATGATAAAAGACTCCAACCAAAGGAATTCAAGGAAGGCGACAAGGTCCTCCTCTTTAACTCAAAGTTTAAGATATTTGGGAAAGGTAAATTGAAAAGCAAATGGGATGGACCGTATGTTGTCCACTCGGTCTCGCCAAGCGGAGCGGTAACGATTATGGATATAAAAGGAGACCAATATGTGGTTAATGGACAACGATTGAAGGTTTTTCTCGAGCCCGATGTCGTGCCCATCGACTACATTGAAATATACACCATGGAGGACGAGCCCGAGCATCAAGCCTAAGACGTAAAACAAGGAAACTTTTCTGTAAGTAAATTGTCATTTACATTTTCTTATTTTTATCAAGTGCTTTTCGCGATTTTTAGCTGGATCTTTTCACCACATAGGCTAGTATGCACGAAACACAGAGGCCTGCAAAAGATGGGCCACGGGGGCCCAAAACCAAGGGGTAGGCCGGTCGACCCATGCCGACTGGCCCAGCACACCTGTCCACCAGTTCATGCCCGATTTTCTATGGGACACGACTCGGTTTATTTCCTATCTTTGCTGACCTTTTTAGCAACTTCAAAATTAGGAAGGGTAGAGTTTAGGCCGAGTTTTTTCCGAAGGAGTGATGCTCTACTTGTGGCAAGTTTTATTAGGTGTAGTAGCTAGCTTTTATCCCTCTTGTTCTTCTTAAAAGATTACGACGAGGACGTCGTAAGATCTAAGCGTGGGAGGGAGCTAGCTCTTTAAAATTTTTGCTCAAGTGGTGGAAGGTAAAGTCTTAAAGTCGAGTCAAGTTTAAGTCGTGTTTTTAAAAATTTTAGCTCGTGATGTGTCTTAAGTTAGTGTTAAGTCAATAAAAGAAATAACAAGAGTCTTATATATTTTGTGTCATGCAAGTCTTTTGTTTCTTTTACTTGTTATGTCTTTCTTTTGTCCTTATTATTTGAGCATGAGCATTGTGAATAATTGTGTACCGTGGTGCTTAGTGGAAGTTTACCTTTGAAAGTATCTATGCTCAACTTTAATCTAGGACCTTACTTTGGCTATGCTTTGAGTAATACTAATATTGGGCTTATTTATTTCTGAAAAATATGAAAAACCCCTTGCAATGAAGGTTAGCGATTTCTTTCTCCTAGGTGAGAGGCAAGTCTATCCTATACAAGGCCTATACTATATATATACTCTACCATAAGTGTTGTTTAGCATGACGAATTGGGTTAGGACTGTAGTCTCTTGGGAGGTCCAATCTTAAGCAATGATCATGTCCTTGATGTTATATCTTTTATTGCTAGCCTCGTCATATATTTGGTAAAGGGAATTTCACATTGAATGCCCTATTCATCGCCGGATTCCATACCCGAAACCATAAACATTTTTTTATCATCTTATTCCTTGAACACAACCCATGTTCGAAGATTCGTTCAATTTTTAGGTAAGGATTTATTTAAAATTCAGATTGGTATTCATAGCAAAAAGATGGGTGAAAGGCTTCGGAAAAGAAGATAAATATGTGAGGAAAGATATTTATATATATACATATATATATATATATGTGTGTGTGTGCGCACATAAGAAAAAAAGAGAGAAAGAGAGAGAAGAAAAGAAAAAGAAAGAAAAGAGAGAGAAATCCAAGGCAATGCAATAAGCATATAATGAGAGATGATAAGTCAAGTGAAGATCAAGAAAAGTGTGAGGAAGGATGCGATGATGTTGAGAACGAATCTTTGATATTCCATATGATGTGCAATCCGACATCAAGGACATCATTAGTGCATTAAAGTCATTATTATTTTTCCCTTTGCACCTGTCCACCATTTTAAGTCTTCTCATCCTTGATACCCTTACAGATGGTTTAACTCTCATGATCGTTGGCTTGGAAGCTGAACAACCACTAGAGGATTTTCTTAACCTGATAATACTTGTGCTAACTTCACTAGACATACCTATAGCTCTACCTACATTGTAAATGAGAGACTTATGGGAGGTGAGAGTTTATGAAATTATCTAGGATGGCCATTTTAAATGAGTGACATGTGAGAACTTGGAGGAGGACTTTGTCTAACACTTTATGAAGGAATTTTATTTCTAAAAGCTTGTGAAAACCCTCCGATGGAAGTAAGAAAGAAAGTATGGTTGGAGATGAGGATCTCTAGTGAAAGGTATGAGTTGTGGGGTAAGTCTTGAGTTGGTAAATTTCTAAACGCCCATGTTTACATTATGATCTTTGTTTCATGTCTCTTATATTAAAGATGAATGATTGACTAACTTGTAAGGAAGGAATTGGCGAAGTATGTTTCAACTCCTTGGATGAACAACTTGTGAGTAACTTGCTTGAGGACGGGAAAGATCTAAGCGTGGGGGATGTTGGCGGTCGAATTCTGTCAACCAAGGACACTTGTTATGTTATGGTTTGAACTTCATTTTGGAACTAACCCGCCACTAGGCATTCTAATGATATAACAAGTTCACTGTTGGATGTGCATTTTGGAGTATAGTGCTTTTGCAGGAATTCACGTGTTAAATGAGGAAAGATGCAACTAGTTCGGAGAACGTTTTGCATCGCAATCAAGGAGCTCTGACCATGTGTGAACTTGCCCCCAAAGGTGGCAAGGGCCAATGTGCTTGAATGAAGAACTCCTGAGGACCGAGATGAAAAGAGCGGAAGTTCATGCATAAAGATCCCTCAACTTGATCGCGGTGATGATGACCTCAAAATGACACAAATGAAGGGGGCCAAGTGCAAAATGTCAAGATGAGCGGGGAGAAGAACGGTCCCGAACCGACCTAGAAAAGGCCAAGGCCGGTCGGCCTATTCGGACCGACCCAGCACGTTTCTGTGGCGGTTCAGGTCCCCCTTTGCTTGGTGTTAAGTTCATGCAACCCTAATCGCAGGGGCAAGCCGCCATTAGCCACAGATGGCGTCTTGTCCCGCAGAGCCGCCAAGGAACAGACGATCGACTACGAGAGAGACCCTTGGGGGAGGATACTCGAGATAGATCATTGGCAAGCCCAAGGGAGGTCGCCACGAGGAAGGAGGACGCCAAGAGCTTGCCACGGCGCCACCGAAGTTGAAGGACAACGAAGATCCATCTCCATCGGAGGTATCCACCATATCAACGGTGCCATGCCTAGCATCATGATGGGGTAAACCTTACATTTCTCCATGGAGTTGTAATGGAACTTGAAGTGTAGTCACCTATACATCTTGTTTGGATCATATGTCTATCATATCTTTTGTTGATGATGCTTAATGTTTTAAGACTAGCTACCGTGCTTTTGGGGTTGCTCCCGTAGATCACGTCAACATACCATGTCATTAGGATTAGTATCGATTACCTTCGCGTAGTGACATGTACGAGGGAAGGGAAAAGTCTAATCCTTGATCACACACCTAGATAGATTGGATCGGAGCTTTACCATGTTTTGGGTGATTGCATCTTCAAGTGCCTAAACTCCATGGACATACGTTCTTCATAGTTGTGCACCTTTAATCTCTCTTTAACGTAATCTAGGGTTAGTTTGTCTTTACTTTATAGATTAATCTTTCTATCGTAAGTCTTCAATCAACTAGATTAGTGCAGGACTAAATGATAGTAATCCCCTTGCTCCTTGGGTTGACAAGAACCTTGGGATCTCCCGTAGGTGAAGAAGGGCATAGGACATCTGTACGCTTGCGGATCTTAGTATCGATTACCTTCGTGTAGTGACATGTACGAGGGAAAGGAAAGTCCAATCTTAGATCACACACCTAGATAGATTGGATTGGACCTTTGCCATGTTTTGGGTGATTGCATCTTCAAGTGCCTAGACTCCATGGGCATACGTTCTTCATACTTGTGCACCTTTAATCTCTCTTTAACGTAATCTAGGGTTAGTTTGTCTTTACTTTATAGATTAATCTTTCTATCATAAGTCTTCAATCAACTAGATTAGTGTAGGGCTAAACGCTAGTAATCCCCTTGCTCTTTGGGTTGACAAGAACCTTATGATCTCCCGTAGGTGAAGAAGGGCATAGGAGATTTGTACGCTTGCGGTTCGAAACTTCATACGAGTTTTACATATCAACAGCACACGCGAGTTGGACTAACCAAGTCCATATGGAACAGCTCACATGGCCTCTTTGTCATAACGGATGTGAGAGGCGGATGAGAGGCGGTTACCATCTTGCCATGCCTACACAGAGCACATATCAAATCCTTTTGGTATTTCAACTTTGGCAATCCTCAGACTAATCCTAGCCCACTCAAGTGTGACAGCAAGTCAAAACTCAAGTGACCTAGTCTCCTATGCCATTTCCAAAGCTCTGCTGAAACACTAGCAACCAAACAACGAGAAGAGCCAACACACTGAGAAAAATCGGCTCTGAAAATTTTACCCTGGGGGACGATCATACATACAAGATCGCCTCAAGAATCCAAAACACGAGAACAGCCCGTTTTGAAACGGACTTCAAAACCCTCTTCAAGAAGTTGGGAAACAAAGAGAAGATGTACCCCAAAGACTTGACAAGAGAAACACGCCGAAGAGTCACAGACTCACTCACCTTCACCGTGCCCACTGAAAGCACTCTACCTTTTTCATTATCCCCAAAAGTGATGTACTCTTTGGTCATCACTGGGGTAAGGCTGGAGAACCACCGTCGATCTCTGGTCATGTGTCGAGAGCAACCGGAGTCAATCAACCAAAAGCCCTCCATGCCTCCCACCTGCTAAATCAAAAATGAGAGCGAGGGTGAGCAAAGGACTCAGCACTAGGGTTAGTACAAAACAAATCAAACCAGTGCCTCGCCATTTGCTCAAACATGGGGTTAGCAAAATCCATCCTATCTCTCATAGGTGGAACACCCACACGTCCCCTTTGAGGACTACGGACACCATGGAGGGTAGACCGTGGCCCGTAGCTCCTCTGGGACCTAAAGTTGTGATCATTTCCCCCATACTCGTGCTGGCCACGAGCAAAGGAACGTCTAGCAAACTCACCACGCCCAAACCCAACAAACCTACCACCTTCTCTATGTGGAGGCTCACCTCGAGGCACAAACTCATGCCTCTCCCGAGGGTAAATGGTACGCACCATACCCTCACCTCTCAGCACCAACCTAGGCTCAGGAACACCACGAGAAGGGCGATACCTGTCCTTGTTGGCCAACTCTCTAGCCAACCTCTCCTCACGCTTCCTTTTGAAGCGGAACTCAGCAAGGTGCTCATCCCTCCCACAATGCTCACAATGGAAGGGTTTCGATTTTGGCATTGGTTTTGGGTTCTCTTTGGGCTCTGGCTTCTCCTCACCCGATTTTTCCTCACTCGGTTTCTCTCCGTTCTTCCCAAAGAACTCATTCCCCAAGTCACTCTTGAACTTGATGGGTTTCTGGAAGTTGTCGGGTGGAGGAAACACGGGTGGATCTGGGGTTGTGTCTAGTCGGTTCCTAATATGATTCGGTTTAGGAACAAAGGCATTTGTGGTGGGTTTTTGGTGGCTCTAGGGTATCTCCGATATTCCCCTCATTCTTACCACTTCCTTCACCCACTTTCTTTGCCCTAGGCGCTTCCCCATCCTGGCGCTTGTATGTCTTGATCATTATCCACAACTGAGGCTCATGACCAGACAACCAACCCATCAACTTTCTCAACCCATCATTCTCATCCTGCAAACGATCAACATAGTGTGCAAGGTCCATATGCTTCACAACATTTATTTCACAAGTGGAGCAAATTGTAAGAATAGGAGCTTTCAGCTGAGCCTCTATAGATCTAGCATACACAAGCGAGGCATCTAGTTTCTCATGCAAAACAGGACAAGAAGTACAAGCACCAAGCAAGGAGGGCCTAGATTTCATCTCATCTAGCTCAAGCCTAAGCACATCTAGTTCCTCAACCTTGGAGGCATACTTCTCCTTAAGCACAGTCAATTCACCAAGAAAACTGGAACAATCAGAGCATTCAGGTTCATTGGTCACAATAGGAGCAGACTTAAGAGAATCTATTTGAGCCCTAGCATCATCAAGCAAAGATTCTTTGACGCCCTAAGTTTTTAATTAGCGTCATTAACGCCAATGACCAAATCAGCTGAGTCCACCCGGCAAACTCTGGTCAAACCTAGGTCAACCTGGGTCATCACCTCGAAAACTGAGCCGACAAACCCTAATGACCCCTTGACCAAGTCAACACACCCTTGTGGTCAACCCTTGGTCAAAGACACGGTCAAACCCCGCTTAAACACTGACGTCGGTGAATGTCTTCTAGAACTTTTGCCGCGTTCTCCAAATTTCAACTAAACACTTCAAAATCTACCTATATGAAAGTTGTCTAGTTGTTCGAGGAACACAACTTTCATGTAGATTGGAATTTCAAATTTTGAGTGGAAATTGGTGAAAAACGTGGTCAACCGCGAGCAGCTCCTGTTCACCGAGGCATGGCGACATTCAAAGTTTGGCTGTAATTTGTGCAAAATCCATTGAGAAAAACACTATAGAACCGTTGTAAAAGTTGTAGAGGGTAGTGAGATCAACAACTTTGCTATACACCACTTTGTGCACCATAGAGAAAATCGTGGTCAAACTGTAGCAGTCGGGAGGAGTTTCTACCGGAATGTGACGTCACGCCCTTACTGTTTTTCATAAGCCAAAGCCAAAGAAACACTCCCCAACTCTCTCTTTGTGAGATTTGCTATTCAAGCCATATCCTTGTGTTGGGTTGAGAGTTTATGCCTTTGTGAGCTTGTGTGAGCTGAGGAAGAGCATTCCATAGATTGAGCACTTGTGTTTCACGTCGGAAAACCTTTGAAGCATTTGTTACTCTTGGAGGTTCACCTCCTAGACGGCTAGGCGTCGCCAGATAGCTCCCAAGGTTGTGGTGAGCAGTGGCAAGTATGTAAGGGTTGTGATCTTGCCTCTTCGTGGAAAAGATCGCCTTAGTGGAAATGAGGAAAGCGGTTGAAAGAGACCCGACTTGTTGTGGGAGAATTCCCTTACAAGCACCTCAACGGAGACGTAGTCGTTCCTTTGTGGGCGGTGAACTTCGGGAAACAAATCCTAGTCTCTCCTTTGTGGTTTGCCTCAATTGTTTTGATCTCTTGCACATTTACTTTGCTTCCTCTCAATCTACTTGGTTTTGCTTGTCTTTGAGTGCAGGGATCATTACCCTGCTCATGATCATCTACAGGAGCTACTCAAGAACTTAAGTTCGTGCTACAAGTCAAGAGAAGACTTGAGTTGTTTTGCAGGTTTACTGGACAGGGTAGTTTAACCGCCCCTGGACCCAGTCTAACTACCCCCTATGGTTCAGCACCTCAGGGGCGGTCTAACCGCCTGGTAGGTGCGGTCTAACCACCTGTGCCAATGAAGCTCAAGTTTCCAGGGGAAAAGTTTTATTTGGTCATCCCGCCTATTCATCCCCCCCTCTAGGCGGCATCAAGGTCCTATCAGATAGCTGCTACGCACGCCGGCCAAGGCACCGTAGTACGGCAGCACCGCCGTCATCTCCGAGCCCCCGCACTATAAAAGACCGCCGCATTTCCCTTCCAACCGCTCCCTCACCGCCGTCTCCCCACTGCTCGCCGCGCCATTGCCGCCGCCGCCGGAGCGCCGCCTCCTCTGGCCGTCCCCATCGCAACCTGCGCCCCAAGCACACTCCGTAGGACCCGTAGAACCTCCCCGGGCCGCGCCTTGTCAACCCCCGAGCCGCGTCCTCGCCGGAGCGCGTGCTCCAGCGGTTGGAGCCGGTCGGCGCCACCGCACACCCTCGACGGAGCCCCAACCGCGCCGTCCAACCTCGCCAATCAACCCTAGATCTTCCTGACAGTGACTACTCACTCGTCCCGGAATCCGAGGAAGGAGGAGCAGAAGCTTCGCTGCAGTACGTGGAAGTGCTCGACGACACCGAGGGTACTCAGGCTAGCTTAGCTGATGAAGGCAAGCCTCGGTGCATCTAACCCAGTTTTCAAATTTAATATTCAATTATCTATGGATGCTTGTGCATTTAAGTTCAGGAGTTGTATGGAACCTTAGATGCGTGATCCCTAGGTACCTTTGTCCTCACTAGTATGATAGGTTGATAGCTGCTAAGCTATAGGACCGTTACAAGTCGAGTGATGATGTCACTCGTGAGAATAGGTTCCTAGATAGGAATCTTAAGATCTCCTTAAATGGATTGCTCATGTGGTAAGAGCATGGGATTGGGCTCCGGTCCAATGGCTATTGTGGGTTAAGTGTTTGAACGTACTAAGCACTTGTCGGGAATAGGACCGGTAAGCCTAGTACCTTAATGAGGCGGCGAGGGATCCTACTATTACTACTCTTGGGTTACGTCTCACGGCTAGCTACCGGTGGTGTACGGTGAGTCTGGGTGCCTCGCGGGGTATGCCGGATAGCCTGCACCAAAGACTATAAGATTCGATCCCGACCCGAAGAGTTTTGGGAACCGCTTGGTGGTTGTCCTCGCGAGGGGCATCCCACCGTGTGTTTAGGTCTACCTTGCAAGGTTTGAATCAATCGATTATCGGCCTCTCACCGTTATCTGAGACTACTTACTCCACTAGTCATGAGACCCCTAATGATGGAAGTTGTTGAATACTATGTTTGACTAATTGTATTGTACAACCTTGTCTGTACTAGATGGCTAATTTAGTAAAGATTAAACCCACTAGAACTTGTTCTAAAATCTTGAAAGTAAGGACATACTCTTTGTTACTTTTAGCAAAAGCAACCCAGTGTCCAGAAAGCCTTTCATGTCTAGAGTTGGTGATGTGGTTATCACCGACGGGTAAGTCTTGCTGAGTATTAGTATACTCAGCCTTGCTATAATATGTTGATCCAGGTAATGCTTTTGGTGATGTGTGGCCCGTGAGATCCCGCCCGGCTGGGAGCTGGAGTGGGTGGAGGATGACGACTGAAGCCATCATGGCTGGCCTCCCGTGGTGTGCTCGCTTTCCGTTAGTTTAATTCCGCTGTTTCAAAAACTCTGATCTACGTCGTGATGTTAAAAGACTTCGTTTTGTAATAATTAAACCCCTCGGGGTAAATTTCGGATGTTATTTATGTTGTACCTCTGGACTCGCCTTCGTGTGAGTTTTAATGCATATATATCGATCCTTGTTGCTATATAAGTGATTTACCGGGTGTTAACCTGACGACTAACAACAGGATGATACTTTATTATCGCTTAAAGACCAAACTGGATTGGTTTAGGCGATAGTACGGTATTTTCCTGGGTGGGTTGTCACACCTGCTTCAGAAGAGTGGGAATGTAAAGCAGAAGGACAGAACCTGGCTGACACTGTACAGAAGGCTACTCCCGAAGCACTCACAACTTTTTGTGGGAAGCACCCTGACGAGGTAGCCAGCACTGCAGCCAGAGTGATTCCTGTACCCGAGCGACACACTGTACCTTGTGTCAAGCGCGAAGCCTTTCTTCTAGCTCAGGGCAACTCCCACTATGGTCTCGATCTCGACACCTCAGTTCGTTTTTCGGAAGCCATGTATGACACCTACCGACGGATGGTGGGAGAAAGTGTATTCTATAGACACCAAATCTATAGGTATCGAGTTAAAGAAATAGAGAATACAGCTCAAGTGTTGAAGGAAGCCCGAGCAATGATGGCTACTCTCGAGAAGGAAAGACGCAAGGATAAGGCAAAAATACAAGAATTGTGTGAAGTTATCCATGAGCAAAACTTTCTGTTGCAGCATAATGACCAGTATATGCTTGAACTAGAGAATCAATTGGAAGCTATAGCAGCTCCACCTCCGGAACCTATCATTCCTGAACCAGCAGAAGAAGTAGATGCTGAGGACATCCCAGGAGAGTCTAGAATAGAGTCTAGACCCGAGTCACCATAGTTCTTCGGCATGAAGGATCCAATCCTAGGACGTTGGTATGTTTGGAAGAAAAAGTTTGGGGTCATATGAGTGCAGCAGTCGTAGGGAACCCTGGTATGCAGTCGCGTTGGTTAGTTGTTGTGGTTGGCTAAACTAGGAGTTTCCTGGGTTCAGCTAGCCCGCATTGTAATCCCAAATGTTGTTTTAGGTAATTTCCAGATTTTTCGTCAATGTAATGCTTGCTTAAACATCTTTCAGCAGTGATTTTCGTAAGATATGATTCATGCTAGGGTGATCAGACCAAAAGTTCTGTGATGAGTCTCAACTCGTCCAAAAGTTTCTTGCCAATCATGAATAATCCGATATCTCAGTCCTGAACTATTCGTTTGATCTTACTCACAACCTTGTGAATTAAAACAATTGCCAATCATGAGTATGCATTGCATAGCATGTGCATTTGGGAAACTTGGGTGAACTAACGTGTATTCGCATGGAAAACTCCGTACTCATACTCTACCTCTCTTGATTGGTGATGTTGTTATCACATAGCCAAAGGTGCCGCGACGGAGCCTAGGGCATCATGTGTGCTACAGCCATGTGCTTGTCACTAGGGGCGCGCTAGGTATCTTGGTTGCGAGCGCACGACTCACCACACATGATTCTTTCTCTGCCTGTGATTGCCCTCACAATCCCTATCTCGTTTTGTGGGAAACTGAGTCGTGCTAACTTGCATCATGAGTATCATACCGCATGAGCATGTACGTCGCGCCATCACAACATGTTTATCACACCAACTTTTCAAATCATTGCACCGCAATGTAATGAGTTATCAACACCTAAATTCACAAGTTAAATAAAGTGTGCGCAAGTTTGTTCTAAAGCTCCCCCACTGAGTTATTTTCTGTACAATGAAGTTACAGAACTCTTTTACTAGCCTTCCTTTCCTTTGTAAAAGTCTGTTTTAATAATCCTTGTCGACTTGGTCCCTTGACGCCAATCTCGATGACCTCTTAGCATCAACTCTTTTTCGGTCAGATAAGTAGTAGAAGTAGAGTTTTCTTGAGCAGTCAAGGTTCTCGAAAAGTCAATGTCGAGAAGTCCTCCATCGCTTATCAGTCCATGATCCGTGCTCATACCCTCCAAATCCTCGGAATCGAGCAAGTAAGTAACCCAGGATCGATGGAAGCTTTTACCAAGAATTCCCTTAGTTGCAATCGCGAGCTTAGAATGCTGATACACTGAGCTCTTCGCATTCTTCTCCCATCACGGCCGATTCTTCAGACCGTTGGACATCATTCTTTTCAGTGCCACGCATGTATGATGACATAACGCTACTCTGCCATCTCCTTCAGCAATCGCGCTCACGCCATCGAGACCTCACGGGAGGACCATCATCAAGCACCGTGTGGTACACACCGGAAGCCCTTTGCCCAGAACCGCCGATACTATGCCTTGTATCAGTCTGAACTCGACATCACCACCACCCTTGTTCTTCCTCCAGCTAGTCTCGGTCACCCTGTCACTACCCATCTCTCCCATCTATTCCGTTCCTCGCCGAGCAAGATGTTTCTTCGTCTTCGTCCACGACATCGTGAAGAAGCTTGGAAGTAGGCCGGATGAGGGACTCGAGCCACGCTAACACCCATGACTCAATTCTTGGAAGGGTTCAAGTCGCTTCACTGGACGCTGGTGTGGATGTACCTCTATATCGCAGGCAGAATCTATCTGCTATTAGCTTTTCATGTGCACATTCATCGCCTGCTTCGTCATGAACGACGATGAGGTAGTAGGGAATGCACCATGTACCTTTGGTTCCATCTGAATTCCCGATATTGGGAAGTGTAAGCGGAGATGTCTTTCCCCCTTTAAAAACCTTGTCATGATGGAAGGAATCGCTCTAGTCTTGTTATCGAATCTCGGGACAAGATTTTTCTTAAGGGGGTAGATGTGACGCCCCAGGTTTTTAATTAGCGTCATTAACGCTAATGACCGAATCAGCCGAGTCCAACTGGCAAACACTGATCAAACCTAGGTCAACCTGGGTCATCACCTCGAAACCCGAGCAGACAAACCCTAATGACCCCTTGACAAAGTCAACACACCCTTGTGGTCAACCCTTGGTCAAAGACATGGTCAAACCCCGCTTAAACAGTGATGTCGGTGAATGTCTTCCGGAACTTTTGTCGCGTTGTCCAGATTTCACCTAAACACTTCAAAATATACCAATATGAAAGTTGTCCAGTTGTTCGAGGAACACAACTTTCATGTAGATTCGCATTTCAAATTTTGATTGGAAATTTGTAAAAAACGTGGTCAACTGCCAACAACTCCTGTTCACCAAGGCATGGCGACATTTAAAGTTTGGCTGCAATTTGTGCAAAATCCGTTGAGAAAAACACTATAGAGCCTTTGTAAAAGTTGTAGAGGGTAGTGAAATCTACAACTTTGCTATACACCACTTTGTGCACTTCTATTCAAAGTTTTGGAGAAAATCGCGGCCAAACCGTAGCAGTCGGGAGGAGTTTCTACCGGAACGCAACGTCGCACCGGGCGCGCCCCCGCCCCGAGGCGTGCTGCGCTGCCCGAGGCCACGCCTCTCTAGGCTGTGGGCCTCCCGAGACGAGCACGCACGCTAAAGCGTCGTGGGAGTCCACGCTGCTGCGCTCCGCGTCCCAATACGCGTGTACGTCGGGCCTTGCCCACCCCTGCCCGCGCTGCCCTGCTGCTGTACGTGCTACTGCCCACGGTTGCCTCCCCCTCTGTCCCTCCTGGCTCCAAGGCAGAAAGCTTCGCCAATAAAATTCCAGAGCCCCCCTCCCCTCGCACAAGAACGCCATGGCCACACACCGCAGCGCTCGCCACCGCGCCATGAGCGTCACCGCGGCGGAGCCGTCACTCTACTCACCTTCACTGCCGGCCGACGCCCCCGGCGCCTCCACTAGGATCCCGTAGAGTTGTGTGCGCCGCCCATTCTCTTGGCACGACCGAGAGCTCGCCGGAGCCGGGGGCTCCGGTGCCCGCCGACGCCCGCCACCACCGCACCCCGCCTCCGGCGCCGTGTCCACCCCCGACCAACCTCCCAAGGCGGGCCCTAGGGCACCCTTGGACCACCCCCGCGCCCACCCCGCCGGCCACGGCCGCCGGCCTCGCCGGAATTGCGCCGGCCGCGCTGGCCACCGCACCCGAGGGCCACATTGCAAGAGCTCGAGTTTTCCAAGGGCCTAAGGGCAACCCGAGGGTGTATCTGTAAGGAATCAAAACCTCCAGGGACTTTCTTGCAAAACGGCATCTTAAATAGTGTTTGACTTTGGTTGAAACTTGTAAATTCCGTAGAAAATTGTACAAAAATCCGAAAAATGCAATCCCAAATTTGTTGGACTCCTGGTGAAAAGTACTACAACTTTTGTTAAACTTGTCTAGGTTGTTTCCTGATAATTTGTGCATGAAAAATAGAAATTTGAAAAACCTAGATCTGTGATATCTCAAAATCCTTAAGTCCTCTGTATCTAATTGTTGGATATGTTGTGTGTTATGTTACAGATAGCTCCTGTACCAAATATTGCTCAAAGTTATGTGGTAAATCTTTGTATGTAAATTGTTTTCTCTTTATGCAGAATCTGCCTAGATGATTTTTGTAGCTAAAAACAATTAGATTTTTGTGACCAACTTCTGCATGTTATCGTTTTATGCCAAAATACACCTTTGGTGAATTAATCACAATTTTATCATTACCAGAAATATTGATTCTTGAAAAATGCTTGTTTTTCTTTATAATTGCATAAGTCAAGATCCATAATAGTTTTAGGTGTATATGCTGCATCCCTAGGTTATTTTTGGACCATAAAACATGTGTGAGAAAGTTAGGATAATTTTGATGAGTATTTATTTTTTTGTGCATTTACCTTGTTTTACTAGCTAGCTTTTGTTATTTTCAATAAAAAATAATTTCCTAGCTATCCTAAGCATGCATGTGTGTTTAGTGGCTGGTTATAGGTGATCAGTGCTTTATAACACCCCTCACTGAATTTTAATAATTTATTTTATGAATAAAAGCTAGGGAAGCAATCTAAGGTTTAATAGACAATTAAATGGGAAATCATCAACCCACCTTGAATGACATTGTGTGTGTGTGTGAATCCTAATAAAAAGCTAAATGTTACCAACCCATTCCTGTTTGTGAATTTAAATTCAATTATTTCCATATATATGTACACAGTCACTATCAAAAGGATAAATAATAAAGAACTGCATATTGTTCCTTTTTGGAAGAGTATGCTGAATGTATTTCTTATCTAGGTGAATGTGGTCAACCATGCACCCATGGTTGTCATTTATTGATTGTAATTAGTTAAAGTAAAAATTGTCAAATAAATCTTGCATTTGCATCTTTGTGTAGATCTTTCCGACGGTAGATATACGCTCGTGCTGGAAGGAGAAGACGAAGGTGCTAACGAAGAGCTGCCGTACGTGGACGTAACAACCTTCGATCCGCAAGCGTACGGACCTACACCTTTTTCACCACGGGGTGACCCCCAAGGTTCTTGTCAGTCCGCGGAGCAATGGGATTGCTAGCACTTAACAAAGCACTAATCTAGTTGACTGGAAATCCTTGAAAGAGAGGATACTCTAAGGTAAAAGAAATCTAACCTAAGTTAATCTAAGAAGTCTAAGGTTAAACTAGATGGCAAAGGGTGGACACAAGAGAGGTTAAGATAGATAAGCGTTCCCTCCCTAGGGTTTAGGAACACATGAAGATGCATCTACTACATGAAAAGGGTGTTGCCTACACTAGCTTCATGGCGGTTATGCGGCCACTAAGCCTTTTCCCTCCACCGTACTGTCACTACGCAAGGTAATCAAACACTTTCACATATAACCGCATCTATACCTGAGCATCCATAGGGTTAAGCTAATCACCACGATTACCACAAACCCTACTAAGACCACATGTTGCGCAAACATATGTAAACAAAGCATACGCAAAGACATAGACCATAAAGCATTGATTGGCATAAGGTTCATGTATAGATTACATATCATGCATCCATCTAACCCTAGGGACGAACGGAGACATTACCCCATCATCTTACACGGATTGAAACACATAGGGGTGATGGAGACTCCGGAGAACATCGTCGATGAAGATGGCGGCGATGAAGCTTGGGAACACCCCTAGGCGAGCGGCTTGGAGTTCTCTCTCTTCCTTCCCTCCACCGGCATTGATCCTTGCGACGAGCTCATCCAACTCTCTCCCTCATCTTGCGGCGGCTGATTTCTGATGAATAACGTTGGTAGAATGATTGGATCGATGTGGCGGCGGACGGAGGAACAGGCAATAAATAGACGAAAATCTAGGGAAAAGGGGGCGCTGAACCGGGCCCGGAATGGTAGGGCCGGTCGGCCCAGGCCGGCCGGCTCAGGCCCATTTCAGCCCGGTTCGGCCCTGGTTTCCTCCCCGGTTTCTTCTCGTGTGATCCCTTATTTGTGTGCACTTGCATGTGGGCCTTTGACGTCGTTTCCTTCATGGTTAAGGTTGAATTCTTGCTATCCAAGCTTCGTTGTTTTCTGGTTGAGTCCCTGAAGACTTGCACGTTGACGCTTCGGTCCTCATGTCATTTGGAGTCATGTTCATCGTGTGTCTTGACTTGTGACAGGCTTCATGATCTTCTCTTGAAGTGCTTGATGAACTTATCCCGAAAGTCTCCTCTTTAATGTTAATTTCCTGCGTAAACAACAAACTCCAAAATCGACGTGCAAGTGTGAACTTGTTACATCATTAGTATGCCTAGTGGCGGGTTAGTTGCAAATCATAATCGAAACCAATGTATAACAAATACTCTAGGTTAACGGAAATTCACCGTCAACATCTCCCTCATGCTTAAACCTTGCTCATCCTCGAGTAAGTAATCCTTGCTTAAAAGGGAAATCGGTGTTGCCTTCCAATGTTGTCCCTGCACTTAGTCATTCATGACGAGGCAAATTGCTCTCTCTTAAGAATTTATTTTTAAAGTTCAAGTTGTGACTCGACTTCTTTTTTATTATGGAAGATAGACTAACAATAAAGAACAAGCCAAAATAAACACGATGCTCTCAAACTTAAGTGAGCTTCAAACCATTACCTTGTTACATGGAAGAATTTTCAAAAAGATGCATATCCAACATAAGTGAAAATCTCTTGCAAAAGCTCATGGAAACACTCATCTCATCAAGTCACTCAAGCCTACACTAGATTATTTTCAACCTAATCTACTCATATGTGATAGTGGATAGCTTATGTGGGGCTTGAAAGGTTAAAAACAATCCTAGCAAAACATACATCCGAAATATTGTCAAATTAAGAGAGAGGTCTATTGGAATTAGCAAGACTCGTCAAAAAGGCCATGGAAAATAAATGTTGGAAAGAGAGAGATGAAACACACACAGTTAGATAAGTGGACATGTGCAAGTGGCAAATGGATGATCCCGAGGTATGAGTGAAGTCCTCGTTATCGGATTGCACATGGTTGGAAGATTTGAGTACAGATTTGTCATCAAGGCACTTGAGAACTTATGAAGCAAAAAGAACACAGGAGCATCTTTATTATTTTTCCTAATTTTATTTTACTTCCTTCTCATTTTTTCATGTGGACCAGGAGCGTCCCAGTGGTCGATGGATGACCGCTCCTCAGTGATGAGTGATTGACAACGGGTGTTGGACTGACTCTTGGCTTAGTGCGCAGGTGTAGGCTGCGGCCTAGTTCGTGTTGTTGCAGGTGAAGAACGGGCGCGAAAGGTCTTCAGCCTTGAGGGGCCTCCGGGAGATGGAGAGACAAGTAGGCTCGGTTCGAGGGACCCGGTGGACGACGGGGACCGGGTGCGGGTCACATGGTGGCGACACAAGCAAGACGAAGTCATGGACGGATGAGCGGTGCACGGTGGCGGTCAAGTCAAGTGGTTTGGCGGGAGGCCGGACCGGGCACGCGGGGTTTGGTGGTTTGCCCATAAAACCACCGGCGGATGGTTTCTTGGTTTGGGCCTCAAAACCAAGTCCGAGGGCCCAACACGACGGAGACGGGATCCGGGCGTGTCGGGAAGCTTCGAGGCGGAGGACACGCGGCGGGATCGCATGGCTTGCGTCGGGAGGACGCGGGGTGCGGCAAAAGCGTAGCCGTCCGATGGGAAGACCCACAAACATTACCAAAATGCCCCTACGTGGGTTGTATAGCCAGTAGTTTAGTTAGGGGTAGTCGAGTCATTTACCACTCCGGCGGGACCTGATATATAAGCCATGAGTGTGTGTTGATGGCTCTCTCTCTCCGCGACTTAGGGTTTCATTTGCTCCCTTCTCTTTCTCATTTTCGTAGCTATTTTCCTTCCTATTTTCTCTAGGCTAGCATGAGAGCTTCATGAGAGATTTATTGAGAGGGATGGATGCTAGGGTGGCATGCTAGACCTTGTGAATCTTTCCTGGTTTGTATAGAAGATTCGGGGTTGTTTTTCGTGGCTTTTTGTGCTTGTTTTCGTGCCTTTGTTCCCGGTGTGATTCCGCGGATTTGAGTGGGTTTCTCCCCGGATTTCTTTGAGGGAAACATGGATAGATGTCTTGTGCATCTTTGTGCTTGATCTTGTGCCCTCAAACGCCGGGAAACCACTTCGATTCGTGAGTTTTTGTGCGGTGCTCTAGCTTTTGGTGGTGCTCAAAGGATTCGCGATTCCCGGTGATTTAGGGAGTTAGGAGGCAAGATTTTTGGGCTATAGCATCCTTGTGTGACGCTTTTCAAGTCCCCAAATCCTTGTCTCCATAGCTTCAACCGTTTGGGAAATCCGATGATGATTTGGGGGAGTTGACTTTCGGGGTCGGGAATTTGTTTCGCTCTGTCCGCACCTGGCGGACAGTCCGCGGGGAGGTCGCGGACGGTCCGCGTGGGTCGAGTTCGTCCCGTGTTCTTCGTGTTCTTGCCCGACCTTTGTTTCGATCCGTCGCGATTTTGGTTTTTGGTTGGACGGAGTTTCGGACGGTCCGCGGTGTTGGGCGGACGGTCCGCGGGTGCTTGGCGGACGGTCCGCGTGCTCCCCACGGACAGTCCGTGGCTCGTGGGTGGCTTTGGTCCGTTCGTGTGATTTAACGGACGGTCCGCGGCTCGGGCCGGACGGTCCGCGGCTCGGGTGCGGACGGTCCGCGGTGCCGGCCGGACGGTCCGCGCGGCCCCGTGCGGACGGTCCGCCCCTCCCCGCGGACGGTCCGCCGCAGAGCTCGTGTGCTTTGCTTCTTGGTTCGATTCCTCCCTCCCTTTCTAGTGCTTCCGCGTGTGCTTCAAGGAATCGTTCCTAAGGCTAGAGGTTGATCCATAACCTCGTGGTCTTGGCGATTGGTGCGTGATTCGATCCATCGCTTGTGTGTGACCGGGATTTGAGTAGGGCATAGGCCGGGTTCTTTGGGAAGAATTTTTACCGGCTCCTATTCACTCCCCCCTCTCTAGTCGCCATCTGATCCTTCAATTGGTATCAGAGCTTGGTGCCAGATTCTTTGCGACTTTGACAAGTCCCGAATCCTAAGATGGCGTACGTTGAGCGGGGCGGTCCGCCGCACTTCGATGGCAAGGGTTATCACAAGTGGGCGGCTCGTATGATGATCTTTCTTCGTGGGAAGCTATTGGATTTCATTGTGCTTGACAAGACCTATGCTATTCCGGTCAACATCCATACTCTTATGGTGACCGATGCCGATGCCAAGGCCAAGTATGAGGCTAATGCAAAAGCCGTTGATCACTTGTGCCGGAGCTTGTGTGATCCAGAGTTTGAGCGTGTTCGCCATTTGAATCTTGCTTGGCAAATTTGGGAAAAGTTGTTGGTTGCTCACGGTGGTGATAACCATGTGAAGGCTCGCCTCTTTGTCTCTTACCGGATGCAATATGAGAATTTCACTCCACTTCCGGTGAGGACATTGATGCGATGTTTCGAGGTTCACCGCCATCGTGAACAACATGAAGGCTAATGTTGAGGATTTTCCGTACTCCGAGCATGATCAGGCTTTGAAGCTCTTACATGTCTTGGACCCGAATGTTTGGGGTGCTAAGGTTGAGGCCATCAAGGAGTCTGGACATTATTTGACTATTGAGTTGGATGACCTCTTTTCTAAGCTCAAGTCGGCCGAGGTTGACGGGAAGTTGCTATCCAAGCATGAGGGCTCGACCGACCATAGTCTTGCTCTTGTGGGAGGATCAAAGGGCAAATCTAACCCTTCCCGTCGACGTTTTCTTTGTCCTCTCTTATGTCCATTCCGGATGAGGAGTTTGATGTGCTTGGGCGAGGAGGAGCCGGCCTTGCTCTCAAGAAGGTTTGAACGACTACACGAGAGTCGGAGGAATGCAAGGCGGAGCTCGGGGACGTGCTACAAGTGTGGCAAGCGTGGCCACTTCATCGCCTAGTGCCGGAAGCGGAGGAGAACAAGTACAAGGTGAACGAGTACAAGGCGCACCCGAGGCGTGAAGACAAGTACTCCTCCAAGGGCAAGCACTTCAACAAGTCCAAGAGCAAGGACAAGGACAAGCGGCGACCAGAGCAAGAGCGACTACAAGAAGAACAAGGCAAGAGCGATGGTGGCCGGTGCGAGCGACGTCGACTCAAGCTCAAGCGAGGAGCGATCAAGCTCAAGCGGCGAAGATGAAGATGCCGGGAGGCGCAATGGCAAGAAGAGTGCAAGCGGAACCTCGGCGGGGCCGAGCCGTGTGGCGCTTGAGGGCTTTTGTGGCATGGCCCATAGCTCGAGCAAGCAAGAAGAGTGTGAAGGAAGACAACGACTCCGACTGCGAGGATGAGGCGGGAGGCTTGGAGAACATTTGGTTGATCGACTCCGGGTGTTCTCGACACATGACCGGAGATAAGAAGTGGTTCTCCGGCCTCACCCCGGTGAAAGAAAAGCAAGACATCACATGCGGGGACAATGGACGAGGTAGGGTCGTGCGAGGGTGTTGTGCATGTGAGTGACAAGGTAACGTTGGAGAGAGTGGCTCTTGTGAAGTCTTTGGGTTTTAATTTGCTTTCGGTTTCTCGGTTGCTTGATGAGGGTTTTGAGGTGCGTTTCAAGTCCGGCGAGTCTCGTTTGCTTGATTCTCGAGGTGATCTTGTCCGTATGATCATCCCCGAGGGTCGATTTTCGTGGCTGATTTCTCTCGTTCTTTGGGTCCTCGCTTCGTTGTTTGATGGCCGGTCCTTCTTCGATTTGTGGAAATGGCATAGGCGGTTGGGACACTTGAGCTTTGATTTGGTTTCCCGCTTGAGTGGTCTTGACCTTGTCCGAGGATTGCCAAGGTTGAAGCTTGAGAAGGATTTGGTTTGTGCTCCTTGTAGGCATGGTAAGATGGTAGCCACTCCCCATCCACCCCTGACCGATGTCATGACCGAGCGTCCGACGGAGCTGTTGCATATGGACCTTGTTGGGCCAGCTCGAGTTCGCTCGGTGGGTGGGAAGTGGTATGTCCTTGTTGTGGTGGACGATTACTCTCGCCGTGCTCGGGTGTTCTTCTTGGAGGATAAGAGTGAGACTTTTGGTTTTGTTCGAGATCCGATCGTGAGGTTGAAAAACGAGAGGCATGGGAATGCTATTCGAGCTATCCGCGAGTGATAATGGCTGCGAGTTCAAGAACTCTCGTTTTGATGCCTTTTGTCGTGATCTAAGTCTTGAACATCAGTATTCGACCCCTTATGTGCCCCCTCAAAATGGAGTTGTGGAAAGGAAAAATCGGACTCTTTGTGAGATGGCTAGGACGATGCTCGATGAGCACAGGACTCCTAGGAGGTATTGGGCTGAGGCGGTCAATACAGCTTGTCATGTTTCCAACCGAATTTTATTGAGAGCTTTCAAGAAGAAGACCTGTTATGAGCTTATGCATGGTCGAGCACCCAAGGTGAGTCACTTCCGAGTTTTTGGCTGCAAGTGCTTTATTTTGAAGAAGGGAAAACTCGACAAGTTTGAGGCTAGGTCTAGTGATGGTATTTTCTTTGGATATGCTAACCATTCTAGAGCCTATAGGGTGCTTAACCTTGAGACTAACAAAATCATGGAGACTTGCGAGGTGACCTTCGACGAGACAATGCCATGTACCTCTCTTGGCTTTGAATGTGCAGGTGATGAAGAGATGGCCGAGGACCTCTTTGAAGAGGAGAAGGATGAAGGTGGAGATGATGATGGGGAGAACCATGCGCCTGAAGTTGAGCATGTACCCACTACTTCCCCTACGACCACTTTGGAGCATGGACCGTCTACATCATGGACAACGACGGTGCAACAAGAGGACCAGGCGAGAGAAGCTGAAGTTGAGGGGGAGGTAGTCTCGAGGCGTGAGGCTCCCCGGCGGATTCAAGAAATGCATCCCCTGTCGAAGATCATTGGGAACATCGATGAACGCACTACACGGTCGAGGTCCAGGAATTCCTCTCATTTTGCTCATGCTGCTTTTGTTGCTACTTTTGAGCCCAAGGACATTGGACATGCTTTATCCGATGCAAACCGGGTCAATTCTATGCATGAGGAGTTGGAAAACTTTGAGAGGAACCGGAGTGTGGGAGTTAGTTGAACCACCTCCAAATTGCCATCCCATAGGAACCAAGTGGGTTTGGAAGAACAAAGAGGGAGAGAATGGGATGGTTGTGAGGAACAAGTCCGGACTTGTTGCTCGGGGGTTTAGTCGAAGGAGGGGATCGACTATGAGGAGACCTTTGCTCCGTGGCCCGTCTTGAGGCAATTCGGATTCTTCTAGCCTTTGCCGTGGCTAAAGGGTTCAAGTTGTTTCGGATGGACGTGAAGAGTGCTTTTCGAATGGGGTCATAGAGGAGGAGGTGTATGTGAAGCGACCACACGGGTTTGAGAGCGAGTTGTACCCACACGGGGTATACGGGTTGAAAAGGGCTCGTATGGGTTGAAACGGGCGCCCCGTGCTTGGTATGGGAGATTGAGAGGTTTTCTTTTGAGCGAGAGGGTTTGTGATGGGTACCGTAGATAGAACCTTGTTTCTCCTCAAGCATGGAAATGACTTGCCGATTGTTCGGATATACGTGGATGATATTGTCTTTGGTGGCTCGTCACATAACCTTGTTGCCAAGTTTGCGAGATGAGATGAGCGAGGAGTTCGAGATGAGCATGATGGGCGAGTTGCGGTATTTTCTCGGGGCCGCGGATCAAGCAAGTGAAGGACGGTACATTTGTGCACCGGACCAAGTACACAAAAGACATGCGAGGAAGTTCCGGATGCAAGATGTGAAGCCGATGTCGACTCCCATGGGGAGTACGGCCACTTTGGATGCGGATGAGGATGGAGAACCAGTGGACCAGCGGGAGTACAGGAGCATGATCGGCTCCCTCCTCTACTTGACGGCAACGAGGCCAGACATACAGTTCAGCGTGTGTCTGTGCGCTCGTTTTCAGGCTTCGCCGAGGACATCACATCGTCAGGCCGTCAAGAGGATTTTCGGGTACCTACGGGCCCCCTCGGTCTTGGCCTTTGGTATTCGTCCTCCTCGACTCTTTCTCTTCATGGTTTTTTTCGATGCGGATTTTGCCGGTTGTCGAGTCGAGAGGAAGTCTACTTCGGTACTTGTCGGTTTCTTGGTTCTTCGTTGGTCTCATGGTCTTCCCGCAAGCGAGTCTAGTGTAGCTCGGTCTACCACGGAGGCGGAGTATGTTCTTGCCGCCGCGAGTTGTTGTTCCCGACCGTTGTGGATTTCATACACTTTGAGAGACTTTGGTGAGGAGTGCACCCGCATCCCACTTCTTTGTGATAGCACTAGTGCCATAAGTGTAGCCAAAAACCCGGTGCTTCACTCCAGAACCAAACATATAGAAGTGAGGTATCATTTCCGAGGGACAATGTGGAGAAAGGAACCATTGTTTTGAGCCATGTCCCTACCCAAGATCAGCTAGCCGACATTTTCACAAAGCCTCTCGACCAAGCTACTTTTGTGCGCTTGCGGGGGGAACTTGGGGTTTGTTGCCCTTTCTAGTTGACTCTTGGGGGATTTCCTTTTGTACCATATGTATCATACCATGTTTTACTTTGATGTATATACATGCTTTGCTTGATGTACAAACCATGGTAGGATAGCCATATTGTCATATATCATGTTGCATTTGTCATATATTGCATTTTAGGACAATGAGCTTCTTTCATATGCCATATTTGAGTCTCTTTGGCTATTTGTGAGATATTGGTTATATGTGTGGAGAAATGGTGATGTGAGGCTATGCTCTTGGAATATTTGAGATATATGTGTGGTGAGATAGCCCCTTTTGAAATAAATGCTTAACTTGACTAATTTTTGATGAAATATGCTCCACTCGTGTGTAGTTGTGTATCCATGTCACAGTTTGGTCGAAATGTGCTTTTCATGCTTAGATTGTGCTTGGATGCCTTGTTCTTGCATTTGGGCCAAAGGCCGAATATCATTGTGAATGTTTAGCCTATGTTGCATTCATGGGGGAGCATAAGCTTCTTTTTGCCGCAAAGGCACTTCATGTACCATGAAATGAATTAATCTTGAAAAGAAGTGCATAATGCTTGAAAAATGCTCCATCCATCATGTCTATGTTTAAAATGTCTTATCTTTCACATATGGGTGCAAAACATGTTGCATGATGTTCACCAAGTGGAGAAGTCTCCCGAAGTGGACACATGGCTCATGAGCTTTGACATGACATGCTTTGCTTTATGGGTGTTTGCCATGATCTTTTGCTTGAGAACTTGATATCCTTGTATGATCTTTGAATGGTATGCATGTTTGTGGCTCAAGTGTGACATGGATAGGCTTTTACATGTGAAGCGAGCCTTCTTTTGGTAAAAGCTGCTTAAATCTGAAAATTTTGCTTTGTCACATGCTTGTATTTTCATATATTACTTGTGGCAATGCTTTGACTATGCTATGATTCATGTGTGTGATCTTTGTCTCATTTTTAGCCTTTGACACTAGATTTGGCCTATTTGAGAAGCTCATGTAGTTGTTTATATGCTTTGCTTTTGCATTTCTGCATTTTCACCTTGATTCATACATTGTCAACAAGGGGGAGAAAAGGTGAGCTTAATGAAAATTCAGAAGAGGTGAGCTGAAATTGGTGAGCTGAAATTTGGAAGTTTGCATCCACATGTTCAGGGGGAGCTTTCTTGCTGTTTTCGGTGTGGATTTTGTGCTTTGCTTGGCTTGTGACCTTTCTTTGCCTTTCTTCGGTTTTGGTCATGAGTTGAGCTTATTTGTTTTTCTTTCTTCTTTCTTTTCTCTTTTACTCTGAATTTCATTTCGCGTTGTGTGTTGTCAATGCACTCATCAAGGGGGAGATTGTGGACCAGGAGCGTCCCAGTGGTCGATGGATGACCGCTCCTCAGTGATGAGTGATTGACAATGGGTGTTGGACTGACTCTTGGCTTAGTGCGCAGGTGTAGGCTGCGGCCTAGTTCGTGTTGTTGCGAGGTGAAGAACGGGCGCGAAAGGTCTTCGGCCTTGAGGGGCCTCCGGGAGATGGAGAGACAAGTAGGCTCGGTTCGAGGGACCCGGTGGACGGGCGGGGACCGGGTGCGGGTCACATGGTGGCGACACAAGCAAGACGAAGTCATGGACGGATGAGCCGGTGCACGGTGGCGGTCCAAGTCAAGTGGTTTGGCGGGAGGCCGGACCGGGCACGCGGGGTTTGGTGGTTTGCCCACAAAACCACCGGCGGATGGTTTCTTGGTTTGCGCCTCAAAACCAAGTCCGAGGGCCCAACACGACGGAGACGGGATCCGGGCGTGTCGGGAAGCTTCGAGGCGGAGGACACGCGGTGGGATCGCATGGCTTGCGTCGGGAGGACGCGGGGTGCGGCAAAGGCGTGGCCGTCCGATGGGAAGACCCACAAACATTACCAAAATGCCCCTACATGGGTTGTATCGCCAGTAGTTTAGTTAGGGGTAGTCGAGTCATTTACCACTCCGGCGGGACCTGATATATAAGCCATGAGTGTGTGTTGATGGCTCTCTCTCTCCGCGACTTAGGGTTTCATTTGCTCCCTTCTCTTTCTCATTTTCGTAGCTATTTTCCTTCCTATTTTCTCTAGGCTAGCATGAGAGCTTCATGAGAGATTTGTTGAGAGGGATGGATGCTAGGGCGGCATGCTAGACCTTGTGAATCTTTCTGGTTTGTATAGAAGATTCGGGGTTGTTTTTCGTGGCTTTTTGTGCTTGTTTTCGTGCCTTTGTTCCCGGTGTGATTCCGCGGATTTGAGTGGGTTTCTCCCCGGATTTCTTTGAGGGAAACATGGATAGATGTCTTGTGCATCTTTGTGCTTGATCTTGTGCCCTCAAACGCCGGGAAACCACTTCGATTCGTGAGTTTTTGTGTGGTGCTCTAGCTTTTGGTGGTGCTCAAAGGATTCGCGATTCCCGGTGATTTAGGGAGTTAGGAGGCAAGATTTTTGGGCTATAGCATCCTTGTGTGACGCTTTTCAAGTCCCCAAATCCTTGTCTCCATAGCTTCAACCGTTTGGGAAATCCGATGATGATTTGGGGGAGTTGACTTTCGGGGGTCGGTTTTTCGCTCTGTCCGCACCTGGCGGACAGTCCGCGGGGAGGTCGCGGATGGTCCGCGTGGGTCGAGTTCGTCCCGTGTTCTTCGTGTTCTTGCCCGTCCTTTGTTTCGATCCGTCGCGATTTTGGTTTTTGGTTGAACGGAGTTTCGGACGGTCCGCGGTGTTGGGCGGACGGTCCGCGGGTGCTTGGCAGACGGTCCGCGTGCTCCCCGCGGACGGTCCGTGGCTCGTGGGTGGCTTTGGTCCATTCTGTGTGATTTAACGGACGGTCCGCGGCTCGGGCGGACGGTCCGCGGCTCGGGTGCGGACGGTCCGCGGTACCCGGCCGGACGGTCCGCGCGGCCCTGTGCGGACGGTCCGCCC
The DNA here is from genome assembly GCA_947561735.1 of Cenchrus americanus. Taxonomy (NCBI): domain Eukaryota; kingdom Viridiplantae; phylum Streptophyta; class Magnoliopsida; order Poales; family Poaceae; genus Cenchrus; species Cenchrus americanus. The sequence goes on along the minus strand of OX387239.1, from coordinate 123,559,799 downwards.
CCTCTGCGCGGACGGTCCGCCGCGAGCTCGTGTGCTTTGCTTCTTGGTTCGATTCCTCCCTCCCTTCCTAGTGCTTCCGCGTGTGCTTCAAGGAATCGTTCCTAAGGCTAGAGGTTGATCCATAACCTCGTGGTCTTGGCGATTGGTGCGTGATTCGATCCATCGCTTGTGTGTGACCGGGATTTGAGTAGGGCATAGGCCGGGTTCTTTGGGAAGAATTTTTACCGGCTCCTATTCACTCCCCCCTCTCTAGTCGCCATCTGATCCTTCATTTCACTTTCTTTTTTTCTTTCTTCTTCCTTTTTTTCTTGCTTTTCTTTTCTTCTCATCATATTTTTTTCATTTTTTTCTATTGCTCCTCAGAACTTTTGCAACATAATACTTACATAGCATTTGTCAGAGATGATGTAATGACTCCTCCCCCATGCTTGAATGATGCTCGTCCTCGAGCATAAAAGAGAGGGGAAATGACTGCTAAAGTAAGTATAAATTCTATAATCTTGCGAAATATTTTAATCTCCATCGAGAATTTTACTCCATACTCAAATTGGGTTGTGGACAAGGAGGTGGTCACAAAATGATGTTTTTGGTTTAGGGTGGATGCCCAGCGAAGTTTGTGAAATTTTCAATGCAAAAACCAATAATGCATGGACAAAAAGGCTAGCATGAAAAAGTTACACAAAGGAATGACCAGCTTCTTAGTCTCGAACCATAGAAATCAATCCTAATCCAACTCATCAAACATATGTTTGCAATCTATGAGTTTTGTTATCATAAAACATATATGTATATGGCTCTGGTAGGTAAAACTTTGCAAGAGCATCACAAATATGTAGATAGCATAAAAGTTAAGTTTTCATAAAAACAACAAGTTATCCGGCTATCCATAAACTTAAATCAAAGAGCAAAGATATGTATGTGGGTCTATAGCATAGTCATTTCACCTCCACAAATAAAAGCGCCGGTATTTAAATTAATTTCAGATCATATTATAGAGAGCAATTAGCCAAGACATGTATAACTTCATGCAGGTAAAACAAAGCGTCAACTTTCATCATCTTTCCGTGCATATGCAAAATAAAACATCAAGGTGAACACATGGTCATGCCTATCTATTGAAAGTAAAAATAAATCTAGGTTATCCTCCTAGTAGCCATGTTATTGTTGGAAGAAAAAAAATAAAAGGTTGCACCTAGTTGAGGTTGAAGGCATACTTACAAGCATTTGTGTTTGGAAAAGAGAAGGTCTATGGAGGTGTTACCATCCTTTGAGTTCTTCGTTGCCTTCTCCCGACATCTCCATGTATCGACATGGCCTTTGCTTTTGTCTTGATTTATCAATGCTCCTAAACTTCTGAATTTGATCTTGTATGCTTAATGGAGTCATTGGTCGCCCTTCTCTTCAATGTTGTCATCACCATCTCCTCTTTCTTGTTCTCATCATCTCCTTGCTGTCTCTTTTTCATGGATTTCCCCCTCTGTCCAGAACAGAACATATATCAAAATATAGCTCTATTGAAAAGTTTATGAATTACCTTTCCAACGTGTGGTCATTCATCGAAAACGCAGTTCAAACAAGGGAGCTATGTTCATTTTACTTCAGTGTTGTGTGCTGTCCAAAACTGATTTCAGGACGTGTTGCACTCGGTGATTCAGGCATAACCGCTTGAAGGAACCTCCGATTGTCTTGATTCTTGATTTGTTGGAACTGTGACTTCATGGGGCTTCTAAATATCCAAAAATATCCTATGGTTTCCCTTCGAGACCATGCTGAATTTTGGTGAGATCGGTGGCTTCTTGCGCATTGATCCGGAGATGTTAATGATCTTGATCATTCTATCTTCTAGAGCGTCATGTTGCACTTCCGTGTTGAAGATTCAGGGTCTCCCCCATTCTTAGCATTTTGCAAGTCATGGAAGAAGAAGACAAAGCATTTTTATCTTATCCATCCTTCAATTTCTTGTAGTGAGAGTCTTTATCTTGCCTGCAAGACGTTTTAAGCGCACATTCTACCCCCAAGGTGACGGTTGGGAGTAGATAGAATTGCCAATAATCCAACAATGTCTCCTAAGATTCTACTTGTGGCATAATTAGTCTAATGAGGAATAAAAACCTAATGAGTGTACGTGGTGCAAGGTGTGTATGCACATGAGAGGAAAGCATATAAACAAAGACAATGTTTTCACCTAGTTCTAAACACCATGTTTACAACTAGGTTGCCGACTTTCTCCTTAGCCATAAAGGTTTATTTATCAAGGGTTAAAAAACCATGTCTATCCCTAGATCCATAACTCTTATAGCACATGAAAAATTAAGTGCATTGCATAGCTTATAAACTAACCAATGCAACATGAAAACATATGAAAAGCTAGCAAGGTTTATCGAACTTAAACATATGATGGTTCGCAATCATGTTTAAACACCACGTTTACACAAGATCACAAAAGTAAAATGTTCAGCTGGAGTATTAACATGGATATGAAAGCAAACATCATTGAGGCTTACAACAACCAAGCCAACTATATGCAAAACATGTACATGCAAAGAAACATCATGTTGATAACAAAATGCAATGCATGCAAATAAATAAATGTGAGCATGAACATGATGGTGGTTCTAAAAATAAAACTAAACTTAGATTAATAACCACAAGTTGATCATCATAAGATAGTTCCATTCTTTATTTTCTCTAAGAAAGTAGTAAAAATATAAAGAAACAGGTTGCCTCCCGAAAAGCGCTTCATTTAAAGTCATAAAGCTCGACTTTCTCACATACCTTCTTTTCGTCGCATAGCCATGGCCCTTCATGCAAGAAGAAAAGGTACCAATGCAGCTTTAATTTACTTCCCATGTTGTGCTTGATCACTTATAGAAGACTTGCCCAAGGCATACTTTTGTTTCATCGCTATCTCCTTCTTTATCATCCTTCGGTGCTGCCTTCACTCCATGAATTTTTTCTTTTAATGTCCAAAACAGAAAGTATATCCAAGCTCTACTCCATTGCACAGTGCACAAAATTTTCTTTCCAAAGAGTCTTTAGTTGCCCAAATCAGACTCCAAACAAGAGAGTTACGTCCGTTTTACTTCGGCGATGGAATCTGTCCTGAAATTTCAGAACGCGCAACGCTCAATGTTTTTTCCATAACTCCTTGCACGGGTCTTCAAAATCATTGGTTCTTGATGCGTTGGAATGGTAACTTGATGGAGCTTCTGGATATCTCATTTTCTCCATTTTTACACCTCTGAACAAGCTCTCAAATTGATGAAGGCAGCAGCTTCCATCGTGAGATTTGGAGAGGTTGATGATTTATCTTGCAACTCTTTAAGCATGACTTCTCTTTTCATTATTCAAGCCTTGTCTACATGGTTAGTGAAAATCGGGCCTTCTCCCGACATGTGCTTCTTTAAGGTCATTATCTTGACCAAGCGCAAAGCATGATCGAGATTTACAAAACTTATTGTAAACATACGCGTCCATAATTAACACCACATGTGAATTGTAGCAGCAAGTCAAGGTGTAAATAAAAGAAGCATATGTTTCATGCATAGCACTTAGCTCATCATTAGGCAAAGGTTCTTTAGGTGTGAGATTGATTGGATCAAACATAAATGTTTCCTCTTTTTCGTTCTCAAGAAAATCTAGCCTATCAACATGATCATTATTGAAACAAGGCATAGAATTGAAACTATCATTCATACTATTGGTTGAGCATGAGTATTCGAATTTATCAACATCAATACCAATAATATCTTGAGGTTTCAGCACGTACCTTGTCCTTAGAGCTTTTTCAACAAGAGTGATATTTGGTTCATCTAGCGGTGTTGAAGGCGAATCAATCTGAACGAGCGAAGGTGTCTCTTTGTTACCTTTCTGAAACGCCTCCATCTCATCATGTGGAATGTGTAATCCATCAACTACATTTGCATTTGTCTCTTCTTTGAAGTCTTCATTGTCATCCCAATCTTCGTCTTCAAAGTATTGTATGTTTCTTTCTTTATCTCCCGTGTACCACATGTCGTCAAGATCGCTCATCGTTGATTCACTCTTTTCTTCATCTTTGAGTGCTTCCATGTCTTGATTTGCTAGTGTGTAGGCTTCATTAGCACACAAGCTATCACCTTGTGGGTCCTTCCCATTCATCTTCTAGCTTGAGTCCTATCTCCTCCCATTTATCCTTTGAGTCACTAGGCTCGTCACGGTTGTACTCTTCTCTTTCTTCATCATAAATCCTTGAGTTGTCAAATCGGTTGATCCATCCCTCATCTCCTTCTTCTCTTTCTTCTTCAAATATCTTTTGGATCGACTCTCCACTCATCTCTTGATCAAATATATCTTCAACTAGTTTGGCAACGTGTCGGCATTCCTCCTTCCTTCGGTAGTTAATTAGTGGGGCAAAATCAACTTGAATCCAACCGGATTGATTGAACTCCACCAATGGTCTAGCATTCCACATACTTCGGCCTACATTCATGTTAGTTTCAACATTTTTAATATTCGAAATGACTTCTCTTACCTTGGGAAGTGGATCTTCAATTTCTTGTATGGTCGGTTCATCTTCCTTGACATCCGGTTCATCTTTTTCAGAAATTTCAGCAAGCACCTTGGGCTTGCTTTTGTTGTTTTGCTCCTCTCGACAACATCTTTGCCAATCCCGTTGCGTTCTTTGTCCATTGCTTATCCTTTGTAAGATTTGTGCGGCTTCACTAATTGTTTTATCCATTATATCACTGTTGACGGTGTATTTTGGTGCACCTAGCATGTTCATTACACTTTGGTTTGGATTTGATTATGGAACTAACCCGCCACTAGGCACACTAATCATATAACAAGTTCATCTTTGTGCATGCATTTGGAAGTGTTGTGTTTATGTAGGAAAACATGGACATAAAGGACGGATTCGCAATAAGTTCAAAGGAGCATTCATGGAGTCTTGTTCGTGTCTATGAGCTCGCTGAAATTACTTCCAATGGTGGTGAGGACCGAAGTGCTACGAGGAACACCCCGGGGATTGAAGCATAAAAGATCAAACTTCATGCAAAGAGAGCCTCCATCTTGATCGCGAGGATAACGGCGTCAAAATCATCCAAGTGGAAGGGGCAAAGTAGATAAGTGCACGAGGACCCACGGAGCAAAAAGGGCGACCGAACCGGCCGAAAGCCCGGGCTCGGGCCGGCCGGCCCGGTCGGATCGGCCCGGCCCACTTCGGGCACCGGTTCGGTCCCGTCTTCCTTGCCCTCGAAGGATCTTCGACCCTAAAACCGCCGACGCACCGCCAACACGAGAGAAGAGGAGTTATTCGCACCGAAGGCCATCTACAAGCTAGAGAGAGAGGAGGAGGATCTCGCGATCGGAGATCAACCACCTCGAAGGAAGCACCCTCTCGTGGAGAAGGAGGAAGACACCGGCGGAAGGGAAACCATGATCAACGGTGCCATGATCGGCACCTTGATGGGGTAATCTTCTCATTCGTCCATGGGTTGTAATCGATCGTGAGATGTAATCGCACTTTGTCGGATTATCGTCTATCATCTTGTGTTGAATATACTTTAATGCTTAAAGGTTAGCTACCATGCCGTAAAGGGAGTAAGGCCTCAATGCTTCCTTGGATCCATTCAATACGCCGTGGCCATCAAAGGTCTAGTCATGAATACCTTCGCGTAGTGACAGTACGAGAGGAGGGAAAGGGCGAAACCGTGGTCACATCTCCGATAGATTAGATTGGTTTTCATGTCTTTAAGCGATTGCATGCTCTAGTATCGTAGACCCGTGGGCGAGTGTCTTCTCTCTTGATCGTTTATCATTCTCTCTAGTGTAGTTTAGTGTTTTTCTAGTATAATAGTAGTTAGGGTTTTAGTAGCTAGTGTGTCGTTGTTGATCGAACGCTTGTAATCCCCTTGCTCCGCGGATTGACAAGAACCTTGGGAATCCCGTGGCGAAAAAGGTGTGGGGTCCGTACACTTGCGGATCGTAGAGGGATACGTCTTTTATCCGTCAACAAGCCCCTTTTTACGGCGCCGTTGCTGGGGAGCAAGTTAGTTTACATCGTTTGATTTGCATCTAACTTAGTTTTATATTTTAGTTTATCTTTTATTTGTTATATCTAACATATATTTTCCGAGAAAAACACTTGTTTCTTTTTTTGTTTTTGTTTTTATCTTATTGTCTAGATGGAGTTCGTTAATCAACCCGTGGAAGAACCGGAGAAATCATTAAGGGATTACGCTAGCCCTCGATGTGAAGACATAAAGGTACAAGAGTCGGATTCGAAGCTCGAAGCGACCAAGTATGAAATTAAATCCAAGATCATGAAGATGGTGGCGGAAAACCCATTTGAAGGGATGGTTACGGAGAACCCATATAGACACATAAGGGATTTCACGACAATATGCAACACGGTGCGTCAAGAAGGAGTTCCCGATGAATGGTTCAAATGGAATCTCTTTCCCTACTCACTTGCCGGCAAAGCAAAGACATGGTACTCGGTTGCGTCCTTTGAAGTTGAAGGCAATTGGAACAAGTTGACAAAGAAGTTTTGCGAGAAGTTCTTTCCAATGAGCAAGGTTCAACATCTAAGGAGGCAAGTGATCAATTTTATGCAAGGAGAAGAGGAAGGGATAGACCAAGCCTGGGATAGGTTTAATGAATTAATCGAACAAGGACCAAAACTCGGCTTCACCGGTGACGTACTCTTGCATACATTTTTCTTTTCCCTAACCCCTAGTTGCATGCGACACGTCGAAATGTGTGCGGGTGGGGATCTCATGGAGAAAACACTCACGGAAGCCGCCCAACTTCTACAAAAAGTTAGTAAAGCGGCTGCCATGCGAAGAGATTGGGAAACAAGACTTGCGGAAGAGCCGGAATTCAATTCAAGGAAGAAAAAGCTTGCTGAATTTTCTAAAGAGGCAACCCCGGAAGTCACAAAAGATGAGCCAATCATGGAGAAGCTTGAACAAGAACACATCAAGTCAAGAACTACACCAAACGTCGACTTTGCCGCACCAAATGAGACGAACAAGAGAAGCATGTCAAGCGCGAAGCCACTAAGGGAGTTCGAGCCAATGGATTGGGTTCCTATTGATTACGGAGAAGTATTCGACAAGAGAAGACCGTTCCCTAATCAAAAGGGAATGGCAAGAGCATTGGAAGTGGATTTCCCACCGGAGAGGACAGCTGAAAATTCATACGACCTCGAAACCATCGGTGAGATTTTTGAAAAGCTCTTTGGAGATGATGTGGTGGATCCGGAACATATTGCCGAGGTGAAGAGGATCATGGGGATCAAGCCCGAAGCATCACCATACGCTCGCCTTGCTGAAATTTATTCGATCGGATCCGAAGAAGAAGAGAAGATGACGCCGCACTTGAGTTGCGAGATCAACGGAGTTCAATGCAAAGCTTTATGTGACATCGGAGCCCAAGTAAGTGTTCTATCTTCTAAAATTTACGATAAAGTTCAATACCACAACCTAGACTTAGCTCCAACATCAACGAAATTAATTATGGGAGATGGTAGAACTATCAAACCTCTAGGTATTGCTTGCAACATGAAAGTAAAAATCTCTAGAAACTACATACCAACCGATTTCTTTGTTATTGATGCTTACCATAGTAATTCTGATCATATAATCTTAGGTAGGCCTTTTCTTAAGTTGGTTGATGCCGTGTTAGATGCCGGAGAAGGCAAAGTAACAATGAACCTTAATGGAACAAAGTACACATATAACTTTCTTCGTGCTTCTAAACACCTTACACCTTTTCCTCCCGAAGATGAAGAAATAGAAGAGATAGATAGTCTTTGTTTTGTTGAAACCCTTAGAGACCCGCTGCAAAGAGCGATGGAAAATCAAATTAGTAATCAACAAGATGAAGAACTAGAGGAAGCGACAAAAGGCTTAGAGCCGCATGATGGTAGTGTGGAGGAAGAGAAGTTCGAAGACATAGGAGAAATCAAACCCGAGGAGCCGCAAGTGCCCGAAGTAGACCTTAAACCTTTGCCCAAGGGATTAAAATATGAATTTTTGGGCCCAGACAAAACTTATCCAGTCATTATGAGTGACGAGTTGAGTCCCGAAGAAAATGAAGCGTTGCTGATTTTATTAAAAAAACATAGGAAGGTGATTGGATATCCAATTAACGATCTCAAAGGTATTAGCCCGGCCTTTTGCACTCATCGTATACCAATGGAAGACCAATGTAAGCCTGTAGTGGACCATCAAAGGAGGCTAACCCATGCCATGCGAGAGGTAGTAAAGAAAGAGGTTATCAAGTTACTTGATGCCGGAATCATCTACCCGGTTCCACATAGCGAATGGGTGAGCCCGGTACATTGTGTACCGAAGAAAGGAGGTTTGACCGTGGTGAAGAATGAGAAAAATGAATTGATACCGCAAAGAACCGTGACCGGGTGGCGGATGTGTATCGATTACCGTAAGCTTAACAAAGCAACGAAGAAAGATCACTTCCCCCTACCGTTCATAGACGAGATGCTCGAGAGGTTAGCAAACCACGCTTATTTTTGCTTTCTCGATGGATACTCGGGGTTCATGCAAATTCCCATTCACCCGGAAGATCAACATAAGACAACATTTACGTGTCCTTACGGAACGTTTGCATATAGGAGGATGCCCTTCGGCCTATGCAACGCTCCGGCCTCTATTCAACGTTGCATGATGGCCGTGTTTTCGGAATTCATCGAAGAAATTGTTGAAGTGTTTATGGATGATTTTTCCGTTTACGGGAAGACGTTCATGGATTGCTTAGCAAACTTAGAAAAGGTCCTTACAAGGTGTGCGGAGGTAGATTTGGTTTTAAATTGGGAAAAGTGCCACTTCATGGTTAAGCAAGGCATAGTGCTCGGACATGTTATATCCGAGAGAGGAATTGAAGTGGACAAGGCTAAGGTAGAGACGGTTGAGCAACTCCCACCTCCTACGGATGTTAAGTCCTTAAGGAGCTTTCTAGGCCATGCCGGATTCTATAGAAGATTTATAAAGGACTTCTCGAAGATCACTAAGCCTTTAACACACCTTCTTCAAAAGGATGTGGCTTTCGACTTTGATGAGAAGTGTCTAGCGGCATTCGGACCTTGAAAAATGCGTTGGTGAGTGCTCCCATCATCCAACCTCCGGATTGGAGCCAACCTTTCGAGATCATGTGTGACGCAAGTGACTACGCCGTAGGCGCGGTCTTGGGACAAAGAAAGGAAGGCCGAGTTCACGCCGTTTACTACGCTAGCAAAACTCTTAGTGGGGCACAATTAAATTACGCTACTACGGAAAAAGAATTGCTAGCGGTGGTATTCACTTTCGAAAAATTCAGATCTTACATCGTGAACTCGAAAGTCATTGTTTACACCGATCACACAGCCATAAAGTATCTCTTGGCTAAGAAGGAAGCTAAACCACGTTTGATTCGTTGGATCCTTCTTCTCCAAGAGTTCGATGTTGAAATTCGTGATAAAAAGGGGGTGGAAAATGTTGTGGCCGATCATTTGTCTAGGATGAATCGTGGACAAGATGATAAAGAGCCCATAGAAGATAAGATGAGAGATGACCACCTCTATAGAGTGCTTGATAAAGATACTTGGATGATTGACATCATTCGAGCAATTCGAAAGATGCCCCTCGATCATCTAGACAAAAACACTCAAAGGAAGATAATCTCTGAAAGTAAGAAATATTTTTGGGATGCACCATACCTCTTCAAGCTTGGCAATGATGGAGTAATGAGAAGATGTGTGCCAAGAGAAGAGAGGCTTGAGATTCTAAGGAAGTGCCACTCGGCGGAGTACGGTGGGCACTATAGCCATTTTCGAACCGAAGCCAAAGTATGGTCGAGCGGATTCTATTGGCCGGAGATGCATGAAGATACTAAAAGATATGTTGCGTCATGCCCCGAATGCCAAAGAACCGGAAACATCTCTCAAAGAAATTCTATGCCTTTGAAATACAACTTGCAAATCGACATATTCGATGTATGGGGCATAGACTTCATGGGGCCTTTTAAAAACTCATTTGGATTCGAGTATATACTTGTTATGGTCGATTATGTATCCAAGTGGGTAGAGACTATACCATCTCGTAAAGCTTCCATGGAGGAGTCCATCACTATGATCAAGAACGTGATTTTTCCCCGTTTCGGTACACCGAGAATCTTGATAAGTGATGGAGGAACTCATTTCACCGGGAAGAACTTCAAAAAGTGCTTGTCCAAGTTGGGAATTGAGCATAGGGTCTCCACGGCCTATCACCCACAAACCAACGGACAAGCGGAGACGTCAAATAGGCAATTAAAAAGCATACTTAACAAAACCATAGAGAAGGGAGGTAAGGATTGGTCAAAGAAATTAGACGGAGCTTTATGGGCTTATCGAACGGCGTTTAAAACATCGATAGGTATGACCCCTTATCAATTCGTCTATGGAAAAGCTTGCCACCTTCCGGTTGAGTTAGAACATAAAGCCTATTGGGCGATTAAAGAGATGAACCTTGATCTCGATGCCGCGGTGGTGAAACGGAGAATTCAAATAAGCGAGCTAGAGGAGTTGAGGTTGAAAGCATATGAAAACGCAAGCATATACAAGGAGAGAATCAAAAGGTGGTATGACAAAAGATTGAAGAAAAAAGAATTTAAAGAAGGAGATAAGGTCCTCCTCTACAATTCGAGGTTTAAAACCTTCGGAAAGGGGAAATTGCAAAGCAAGTGGGACGGACCTTATGTTGTGCATTCGGTGTTCTCCAACGGAGCGGTAACCATTATGGATATAAACGGCGATCAATTTGTGGTGAATGGACAGCGGCTTAAGGTTTACTACGAACCCGACGTCGTGCCCATTCATCATGTTGACGTCTTTACCATGGAGGAAGAGCCCGAACGTCCCGCCTAGGACGAAAAACAAGGCACCAACTTCGTAAATAATTTTTCTTTTAGCTTTCGGAGTTTTTCGCGAAGATTAACCGGGCCAACTTTTTCCCATGGGCCGAGGACGAAAAAATAGGGCGGTGTGCAAAAAACCGGACCGGCCGGCCCCCGAGGCGGGGGTGGGCCGGCCGGCCCGGTCGGATCGGCCCGGGGGTGGCCCGACGCCCGACGTCCCCGAATTTCGCCCGAATTGCTCCTTTTTGACTTCCTTGTTTGGTCGGAAAATTTTAAGGGAAGTGTAAAAAAGGAAAATAAGGTTCCCAGGGCTTTTCTCTTAGGACTATATATTTGGCCGAATTGGGAGCTCGAGAATCAAACCCTTCAAGCAATGTGTTGCACCCTTGTAGCAGCCATTGAGCCTCCAAAAAGCTTAGAGTTGAAGGTAGAAGCCAAGAAGCCATCGATGGAGGAGGCGATGCGATGCGAGGTCAAGCTACCCGTCAAGAGGACCGCACGTATCCGTTGCGGAGGACGTGTCCCGACCGGAGCTCTTGCATCTTGCAACCCCGTCAAAGGAGAGAAGGTCCCTTCACCCGTTCGAAGGTCGGCACGCCTCCAAGGCATCAAGCGCAAAGATTACAAGGAGGTGTCGCCGGAGCCTAAGGATTATGGGGATAGCGACTACTCCGACGATCGTAGCCCGAGCTCGTGGGCGGCCGCCGGTAGAGACGATGACGATTGGGGCGAGCGGCCCTATGAAAGGACTCCCGAGGGCCCCAATGGCGACGGCAACGGCGGTGGCGAAGGCGACAACAATGGAGGTGGCGACGACGATGGTGACAACGGTGGAGATTATGGCGACGATGACCCCTTCGGATTGCATCCGGTGTCTTTGTCGAGTTTGCCGTCAATCCATCGCAGCTCTCTACGCGTCGGCCGACGAATGTCTTCAAACCATGGAAGCGATGAAGCAGCGTATGGAGGACTTGGAGCGTGTAGTTGAAGATGACTACAAGTTCCTTAACCGTAACGTGCGCAAACTTTTCGGCATGGTTGGAAACATGAGAGGCAAGTGGTGCAAAGCTTGCTCGAAGTACCATTAGATCTAGTTTTCCCCTTTGGTTTTTGTAAGATACGACGAGGACGTCATATGTTTTAAGTGTGGGGGAGAGCTAGCTCGCTAGCCTTAGCTTTTGAACTTGAAGTTTAGGTTCGGTTTAATCTTCGTGTGAGAGTCTTAGTGTTTTAATGAGTCTTTAGTTTTTGAGTCTGTTTTAAAATTTTCTGCAAGTGTCTTAAATTAGTGTTGAGTCAAGAAAACCAAATAAAAAGAGTCTTATATATATCTTTGTGTTTTATGTATTGTTTATCTTTATTTACTTGTTTGTCTAATCTTCGATTCTTGATATATGAACACAAGTATGTGGTTTGAAAATCGTTTACCGTGGTGCTTAGTGGAATCGCTACTACTTAAAGTACCCATACCGCACTTCGATCTTGAGCTTCACATGCTAGTTGTGCTATTTTCGATGCTAAAAATTGGAGGATTTCAGTTCTGAAAATTATATTAAAACCCTTGTAATAAAGGTTAGCAAAACCTTTTTTTTCCAAGTTGAGAGTAAGAAAAAAATTCCTATCCAAAGCCAAGTTTATTTTTTTCGCTCCACCATAAGTGTGTTTAGCACGATGAGTTAGGCTAGGACCCTTCTCTCTTGGTGAGTTTTAATTTCGAGCAATGATCATGTCCTTGTGCTTATCTTTTGTTGCTAGCCTCGTCATATATTCAGTTCATGACTTTCGCAACGAAAGTCATGTATATCACTGGATTCCATACCCAACCCTATACATCTCTTTTGTACATCGTATTCCTTGAACACAACCTATTTTCAAAGTTTCGTCTCGTCTCTAGCATGATTTATTTAAAATTTCAGATTGTATGCATGCGAGGAAAGAGAGAACTGAAAGCTTTGAAAAGTTGTCAAGAGAGAGAAAAATAAAGAGAAAAAGTATGTGTATGGAAAAGAAAGAAAGAAAAATCATATGTGAATGAAAGAAAAAAAAAGAAAAAGAGAGAAAGATGAGTTAGCAATGAAGATATGAGAGGGATGGATCAAGTGAAAGAAAAGAAAAATAATAAAGTGTAAGGAAGGATGTCACGTTGATTGTGAGACGAAACTTTTACTCTATTTCCAACCATGTGCAATCCGACAACGAGGACATCATTGGTGCCTTGAAGTCACAATTTTCTTTTGCCCTTGCACATGTCCACCATTCTAAATCTTCTCATCCTTGATATCCCTACATATGGTTAATTCTCATGATCATTGGCTTTGAAAGGTAGACAACCATTAGAGGAAGTTCTTAGCTTGACAATACTTGTGTTGATTGCGCTAGCCCTACCTATAGCCCCACTTTTACATGATATATGAGAGATTAATGGGAGGTGAGAGTTTTATAAAATTTGGTTAGGATAGACACTTCATATGAGTGACTTGAGAGAGCTTGGAGAAAGGTTTTTGTCTAATACTTGTTGCAGGAATTTTTGTTTTGAAAACCATAAAAACCCTCCGATGGAAGCAAAGAAGTAAGTATGGCTGAAATTGAAAGCTTCGAGTGAAGAGTTGGAGTTGTGGGGTAAATCTTGACGTGGTAAAAATTCTAAACGCCCATGTTTATGTTTGATTATCATTACTTTGTGTTTATGTATTAAAGATGAAGGGATTGACTAACTTGTGAAGAAGGATAAGTGGTACACGATTACACTCCTTGGACGAAGTTCTTTTACGAGTACTTGCTCGAGGACGAGCAAGAGCTAAGTGTGGGGGAGATGTTGACGGTGTATTTTGGTGCACCTAGCATGTTCATTACACTTTGGTTTGGATTTGATTATGGAACTAACCCGCCACTAGGCACACTAATCATATAACAAGTTCATCTTTGTGCATGCATTTGGAAGTGTTGTGTTTATATAGGAAAACATGGACATAAAGGACGGATTCGCAATAAGTTCAAAGGAGCATTCATGGAGTCTTGTTCGTGTCTATGAGCTCGCTGAAATTACTTCCAATGGTGGTGAGGACCGAAGTGCTACGAGGAACACCCCGGGGATTGAAGCATAAAAGATCAAACTTCATGCAAAGAGAGCCTCCATCTTGATCGCGAGGATAACGGCGTCAAAATCATCCAAGTGGAAGGGGCAAAGTAGATAAGTGCACGAGGACCCACGGAGCAAAAAGGGCGACCGAACCGGGCCGAAACCGGGCTGGGCCGGCCGGCCCAATCGGATCGGCCCGGCCCACTTCGGGCACCGGTTCGGTCCCGTCTTCCTTGCCCTCGAAGGATCTTCGACCCTAAAACCCCCGACGCGCCGCCAACACGAGAGAAGAGGAGTTATTCGCACCGAAGGCCATCTACAAGCTAGAGAGAGAGGAGGAGGATCTCCGGTGGAGATCAACCACCTCGAAGGAAGCACCCTCTCGTGGAGAAGGAGGAAGACACGGCGGAAGGGGAAACCATGATCAACGGTGCCATGATCAGCACCTTGATGGGGTAATCTTCTCATTCGTCCATGGGTTGTAATCGATCGTGAGATGTAATCGCACTTTGTCGGATTATCTGTCTATCATCTTGTGTTGAATATACTTTAATGCTTAAAGGTTAGCTACCATGCCATAAAGAGAGTAAGGCCTCAATGCTTCCTTGGATCCATTCAATACGCCGTCGCCATCAAAGGTCTAGTCATGAATACCTTCGCGTAGTGACAGTACGAGAGGAGGGAAAGGGCGAAACCGTGGTCACATCTCCGATAGATTAGATTGGTTTTCATGTCTTTAAGCGATTGCATGCTCTAGTATCGTAGACCCGTGGGCGAGTGTCTTCTCTCTTGATCGTTTATCATTCTCTCTAGTGTAGTTTAGTGTTTTTCTAGTATAATAGTAGTTAGGGTTTTAGTAGCTAGTGTGTCGTTGTTGATCGAACGCTTGTAATCCCCTTGCTCCGCGGATTGACAAGAACCTTGGGAATCCCGTGGTGAAAAAGGTGTGGGGTCCGTACGCTTGCGGATCGTAGAGGGATACGTCTTTTATCCGTCAACAATGACCGCCTGCACGCATGCTTACAAAACGAGACGAGTTAGGGGTTAGTGAAAATAAAAGGTATGCAACATCAAGTCACCGGAAAATCCCAAGTTCGGGCCTTGCTCAAGTAGCTCATTAAAACGGTCCCATGCTTCATCAATTCCTTCATCCTCTCCTTGCTTGAAAGTGAGCACTTGCCTCCTTAAGTCTTGGACCTTGCTTATAGGAAAGAACTTCAAAAGAAACTTCTTCACTAGCTCATCCCAACTACCTTTTGCTTGAATGGACGCAAATGTGTACCATCTTCGCGCTTCATCTTCGAGAGAGAATGGAAAAAGATTCCACTTGAATCAAGCGGCCGGAACTCCTTCTTGTTGCACCGTGTTGCATATCATCATGAATTCCTTAATGTGTCTATATGGGTTGTCATCCTCCAATCCTCTAAAGGGGTTTGTCGCCACTAACTTGATGATTCTAGGCTTCACTTCATAGTGGGTTGTAGCAAGCGTCAAATCTGATTTTTGCATCTCAATGTCTTCCATTGACAGCATTGCCAGCTCCCTTAGCGACATCTCTTCCTCCTCCGAAGACAAGGTGAACAAATCCATCTAGGAACTAAAAATGAAAAAAGAAAAACACAAAAGGGTTTTTTCTAGAAAATGAGGGTTAGATGTTAGTAATCAACAAAATTTATACTAGATTAAACGTAGCAAACTAGCTTGCTCCCCAGCAACGGCGCCAGAAAAAGGGGCTTTTTGATAGTTGAAACACGTAACAACCTTCGATCCGCAAGCGTAAGGACCTACACCTTTTTCACCACGGGGTGACCCCCAAGGTTCTTGTCAATCTGCGGAGCAATGGGATTGCTAGCGCTTAACCAAGCACTAATCTAGTTGACTGGAAAGCCTTGAAAGAGAGGATACTCTAAGGTAAAAGCAATCTAACCTAAGTTAATCTAAGAAGTCTAAGGTTAAACTAGATGGAAAAGGGTGGACACAAGAGAGAGAGGTTAAGATACATAAGCGTTCACTCCCTAGGGTTTAGGAACACATGAAGATGCATCTACTACATGAAAAGGGTGTTGCCTACACTAGCTTCATGGCGGTTATGTGGCCGCTAAGCCTTTTCCCTCCACCGTACTGTCACAACGCAAGGTAATCAAACACTTTCACGTATAACCGCATCTATACCTAAGCATCCATAGGGTTAAGCTAATCACCATGATTACCACAAACCCTACTAAGACCACATGTTGCGCAAACATATGTAAACAAAGCATACACGAAGACATAGACCATAAAGCAATGATTGGCATAAGGTTCATGTATAGGTTACATATCATGCATCCATCTAACCCTGGGGACGAACAGAGACATTACCCCATCATCTTACACGGATTGAAGCACATAGGGGTGATGGAGACTCCGGAGAACGTCGTCGATGAAGATGGCGGAGACGAAGCTTGGGAACACCCCTAGGCCAGCGGCTTGGAGTCCTCCTCTCGCTTCCCTTCCTCCGCCGGCGTTGATCCTTGCGACGAGCTCATCCTACTCTCCCTCATCTTGCAGCGGTGGTTTTCTGGTGAATGACGTCGGTAGAATGATTGGATCGATGTGGCGGCGGACGGAGGAAGAGGCAATAAATAGACGAACACCTAGGGCAAAGCGGGCGCCGAACCAGGCCCGGAGCAGGCTGGGCCGGTCGGCCCAGGCCGGCCGGCCCAGGCCCATTTCAGCCTGGTTCGGCCCCGGTTTCCTCCCCAGTTGCTTCTCGCGTGATCCCTTATTTGTGTGCACTTGCATGTGGGCCTTTGACGTCGTTTCCTTCACGGTTAAGGCTTGAATCCTTGCTATCCAAGCTTCGCCATTTTCTGCTTGAGTCCCTGAAGACTTGCACGTTGACGCTTCGGTCCTCGGGTCATTTGGAGTCATGTTCATCGCGCGTCTTGACTTGTGACGGGATTCATGATCTTCTCTTGAAGTGCTTGATGAACTTATCCCAAAAGTCTCCTCTTTAACGTTAATTTCTTGCGTAAGCAACAAACTCCAAAATCGACGTGCAAGTGTGAACTTGTTACATCATTAGTATGTGTTGGGGGTGTCCGAAAATTTGGATGAGACCCCCGAACATGAGAGGAAGGAAAGTAAATCCGTTCAAGTACACTGATGACGCAGGAGGAGACAAGGAATCTCCTAAAGACTGCTCAAATCTCAAAAGTTGTGACCCCCGTTAGTCGTGCCCTCACGCCCCTTTTATAGGGAGACGAAGGGACTTTTACATTCTGAAAGTATCCTCAAACTCATGGAATATTCCTAATGTGAACACATACATGAATGTCTTTTACATCTCATAAATTTACAAG
The DNA here is from genome assembly GCA_947561735.1 of Cenchrus americanus. NCBI lineage: Eukaryota > Viridiplantae > Streptophyta > Magnoliopsida > Poales > Poaceae > Cenchrus > Cenchrus americanus. Next base: position 123,542,498 of record OX387239.1, on the reverse strand, counting down.
CTTGCCACTAGTTCACACGCCAAACCCGAACTTTTTGAGGCAACATCTTTGACTTGGCTTCTTGCTAGTTCACGAGTCTCCCCATCCAGGAAATCTCCATATGCCGCAACTTCCGAACTCGGACTTCAGCGGATTCCCGAATTCCGCAGACTCCCGATTTCATGATCTCGCAGGTTCATGATTCTGGGTTTTCACAGGAGCGCGGCTTCAAGAGCTTCGCAGGTTCAAGGGTTCAGATCTTCATAGATTCGCGACTCTTGAGCTTTGCAGGTTCAAGGCTCCAGATTTTCGCAAGTTCGCGACTCCCGAGCTTCGCAGGTTCCCAATTCCAGATCTTCGCAAGTTCGCGACTTCGGGGCTTCGCAGGTTCAAGATTACTGAAAACTCATTTCACGAATTTCATTACACCCGACGTTTTGAGGGTGACAGGTTTTCCTGAATTCCCCAACACTAGCCCCTCGGGGAAGCGGGTTGACTCCGACGATCCGATTCCACGAAAATCTTAGAATTTCAGTAAAAAATGTCACCCTCGGAACGTCGGAGTGGACACGCGTCATCCGGGAATCTCGCAATGGTCGAATCGAGGCGGGTTCTTGAAACTGCCCCCCCCCCCCTCGCCCCTATAAATAGATTTGTCGCTGTAAAAAATTTTCACCAGCTTCTCACTTTCTGCGAACTTTTGCTCATATTTTCGTAGAAAAGCACTTCGCGACAAAGCGTTCGCAACCTCAAGACTTCCTCGAACTTTCAAAGGTACAACTTTCTTCGTTAATTAGTTGTTATTTCTACTTTCCAATGCTCGTATTCGCACCTTTTGTTTTGCGAACTTTATTCACGAATGTTGTCTTATTATTTCTCACTATTACTATCGTCGAACAGGTGGCTCGAACCAATAGTACCGCCAGACCTATGACGACCGAAGAGTTGGCTGCAGCTGGCCTTCCGGCCGAGCCAGTAGTTCAGAATCCTGAGACCACACAATTCCCAGAAGGGCACTCCTTTCCTGCTGCTAGCAGGTCTAGGAGTCACGAAGATGGAGAGGTTAGATCAGACGATGAAGACGTCGGAGATGTTGACGCCGACGTCAAAGATTTGATCAGGGCAAGGCCATCGGGACCTCTTCCTCCGTCTTTCATTTTTGGGGAATCCAAGGTTACCACTAATATGATCAGAGATTACGAAGCTGCTGGATTTTTTCCCGTGGGCACTGGGCGTGCTCCACTGGATGAACAAACTCCTACTCGCAAAGATGGTGAAGTCTTTGTGTTCTGTGACTTCTTTATCTACGGGCTAAGGTTCCCCTGTGACCCTATTTTACCGGCGATTCTAGACACTTTTTCCATGAAGATCCATCAGGTTTCGCCGAACTCATTCTTGGAAGTGTGCAAGTTTATTTGGATCATGAAGACTTTCGGCTACAACTTTGGGGCTGACGTTTTCGCTCGATTCTTCGAGCTGGTTATTGTGTTGGACGTTATTAAGGTCGACGACGGTCAATTCTACGAAGCTCACTATACATGTTGTACTTTCAACACTCGTCGACACAACACACGAAGAGGGATCACGCGAATTCAGATCACACCCCGCTGCAAAACAAATTTCATAGAAGACTGGAGCTCGTATTGGTTCTACGTCAAAGTTGACATGTCCGCGATTCCTGGCTATGAAGGACCAGCTCATCCTTTCTCCTCACCTATGGAGGCGTTAACTGCTGTGTGCACTGCGGACTACAATCATCGAGCAGTCGGGATCAGGAGCTGTGAGAATGCATTTCACCTTGCGAGTACTATCCTTGGAGGTCGCGACATTATTGAAGAATTTGTTACTGCCCGAATTTGGCCAATTTCTTATGGTTGGGCCCCGACTGAGATCGTGAACCTCAATGTTAACTGGACAGCGCAAGAAGTTCCTTTCCCAAAGTTCAGCCTTCAACTGAGGGACGGCCAGAGTGCTGATGATTTTATGCTTGAAATCAAAAGGAGAGTGAATCTCATGATTGGTGAATACACCATGAATGAGTACAAAGCATATCAAAATTTGGTGAAACATAAGAAGAGAATAAATCAAGTTTTCTCTGAAGTCTGCAGAGACAAGTCTTTCCATTCCCGACGCCCAGACCGTAAGTTGAAAATGCCTGCTGTTGCTATTGCCAACTGTTCAGTTGCACCCCCGAAAGCTCCAAGAAGAAGGTCCTCTAAGAGCAACCTTTCAATTGTCGACGAGACTACATCCTCTAGTGTTCAACCTTTGAAAACAAAGTCTCTCGAGTCATCGAAACGCAAGCGCAAGTCTTCTGAACAAGTTTCGGATGCTGAACTCCAGGCGGCCTCCAGCCTTGCTCAGATGAGCCGTAAGAAGGCTAAGAAGGCTATTAAAAAGGTTGTCTCTTCTGAAGTTCGGCGGGTCCCCTCTGCTTTTGATGATGACCTCTTCGTGGAGTATGGCCAGAAAGGTTCTTTCTTTTGGCCTTTGTTGAGATTCAATTTTCATGAACACTGCCCATCGCGTTCTGAAAACGAGTTCGTGGATATTGATTCCTTTTCAGATGCTGCTCCCGAAGTTCAGAAAGAAGTCGTTCCACTGCTGCTACTGAGCCCCCTGCTGCCACTACTGATACTATTGTTTCTCAACCTGCCCGTCCTCAAAATGAAGCATCTCCCGAATTCACCAAGGAGCTTGAGCTTACCATTCACAGGGGTGAAAATCCTTTCCAAGACGCTCCCTTGGTCGAAATTTGTGAAGATCTCCCCGAAGGCCATGCTCCCTCTCCTTCCCTGGCTACCTTTAACAGGAGTTTTGGTATGTCTTACCGCGGTGAAATGTTGAGTGTTGGTTATGAAGTGACTGGTGTCGGAGGCGGTGCACCCAAGATTTTGACGCTTTGGAAATTGCCTATGCTGACTACTGAAACATGGGAAGGAGCTTCGGAACAAACGCTTCATTTGTTCGGCGAGGCGGCTCAAGAATTCGGAAAGGGGCACAATAGTTCCTTGAAGAAGATTCCAACGAGTTTGGGCAAATCCTCTACGAGTTTGGGAAAGAAGCTTGCCACTAAGGATAAAAATGGTTCATTTCTTTTTGCAACTTACTTTGCTTCGGACTTCTCAAATTTCTACTCATGACTTTGTCTTGCGATTTTTCAGAATTTGAGGATCTTCTTCGTTCATACCCCGCGTCCAAGTTCGCAGAATACTGCAGAGATTACGCAGCGAAAGCCTCCATATCTGGAAGGATTGCGTGTTAACGCTTGATTGAACAGCGAAAGCCTCCATATCTCAGAAACTGAGTCGCGATTTCAAACTGTCTCAAGCGACAGACTTGGACTTAGAAAAGAAAGTGGCTGAACCGGCTGTGGCCCTCAAGAATTGTCAGGACGAGAAGAAAGCTGCTGAAGAGGCCCTTGACCAGTCTAAAAATGATCTGGAGAAACTACAGAAGACACATGATGATGATTTGAGGCTAATCGAGAATCTTCGTAAAGATCATGACAAATCCTTAAAAGTTGTCGAATATCTTCGTACCAACAATGCTGATCTGTCCAAGTCTTTGAGAAGCAAGGAACGAAAGATACAAGATCTCGAAAATGCATTCACTGATCAAAGGGAAGCTTCGGGGAGGAGCGTTTCTGAAATTATCAGCAGGTTGAAGAATTTGTTTGAAGAGTATGAAAAATCTCTGGTTGAATTTGGTGTTCGTCCTGCGCCGATCCCTGCTGACATAGGACTTCCTGAGTTCATGGAATGGATCAATGCTAAATTTAAAGCGCTCCCCGTAGTTATTTCTGGTACTAATGATTTTGCAATAGCCTTCTCTGTAGAAAGCATCTTGAAGCTTCTTCACGATTTCGACTGCGTGGATCTTGTGAAGTTTCGCGAGAAACTCCCATAATTTTCCGATGGCCTGAGTACCTCAAGACTTCGACCTAATGAAGATGTTCAAGCTATCAGAGCTAAGTTCGCAAGAGAGTTCTGGCTCGCTAGCGGGAAGGAAGCTGTCAAAAGCATTGCGCGTGCTAAGCTTGCCCAGGTTGATTTCCGAATGATTCTATTCGCTTCTGCTAATTCGCAAAGTTTTCTCTCTTGATTTTTCTTATATTTCTTTCTTTGCCTCCTCAGTTAATTGAAGAAGAGGAGCGAGGAAAGGGCACTGCGCCTCCAAAATCCTCTACCGAAGATGAAGAATCAACAGACTCGGGTGGGGAAGACTCTGGCAATAGCAGCGACGACGACAGTGAAGGCGATCATACCTCCGAACATGAGGAAGATTCCCCGAAGGTTGACATCACGGGCTAAACATTCATGAACATTTGCCCCTCGTGGCCGTTGTGTACGTATGTAAATTCATTAGGCTGTAATATTTTGTCTGAACAAGTTGTCTTGTAAACTTTAACCTGCGCAGGTCCTGGAAGTTGGGCCTGCGTAGCATGTGATGCCGCTACGAATTCATCATGAGAACGTATTTGTTAGTGGTGAAGCATGGCGTTTGTTCAAGAAAGCTCATCCAGAGCAAGATTTCTCGGATTTTTGTCTTGAAGTTTCACTTAAATTTTCTATGGATTGTTTCGATCTTTCTTCGTTTTTCCTTCTTTGCAAAGACGAGGGCTCAACTGCTACGAATTCAAGATCTTCAAAATTTGTGAAGACGGAGCCCCTTAGCCCCATTACTACTGGCCTTGATTTCACTTACGCTAGCGATGTTGCGGAAAATAGTAACCGAGAACCACGGCATGTTGTTGAACTTTCATTCTAGAGATTTGTAATTCTTGATGTAATCTTGATGATACTAGGTCAAGATTTTTATGCAAATAAGGCAATAAAGATGTTTTCTTGAGAAAAAACGTCACCCTTTCCCACCTTGTCGTTTTGCATGAAAATCTTGAGGCAATTTAAGGAGACTTTAGTGTTATGCGGCCGTCTTGATTATATGTACTTTTGAGCGAGTTTTGAAATTGCAAATACTATGAAGCAAGTCGACAAAATTTGTTTGCGAATTTTGTGGACTTGACCCGCTTGGCACACTTGCCCTGGTTGATATTGCAACCCTCAGTTGCTTCAACCACGATTTTTTACGAATCCTCATTCGAGCCCCTTGCCTCTTCAACGAAACATATTCATCGCGAAAAATTTTCGTGAGTCTCTGCCAAAAAATCTTAAACAATGACATATACATTCGCTTAGCCGCAATTACCATTAATTATCATGATGGAAACTCAAGCTACAACTTATTGTTGTCTCAAGCCTTTTGTGTGGGAATCCCTTTGACGGTGGGATTTAGGCCACAACTTGTTGTTGTCTCAGGACTTTCGGTGGGAATCCCTTTGACGGTGCGATTTAGGCCACAACTTGTTGTCTCAGGCCTTTCAGTGGAAATCCCTTTGACGGCGGGATTTAGGCTTTCACGGAGCCTCAGGCTGTCATGAAGCCTTTTCACAAACTCTTCCTCTTTTCACGATAGGATTCTGGCTATCACGAAGCCTTTCACACGAAATTTTTCTTTTTTCACGACAATCTCTTTCTTTTTTCATGATGGAATTCTGGCTATCAGGAAGCCTTTCACACGAACCTTTTTCTTTTTTCACGACGGTCTCTTTCTTTTTTCATGATGGAATTCTGGCTATCAGGAAGCCTTTCACACGAACCTTTTTCTTATTTCACGATGGAATCTCGGCTATCACGAAGCCTTTTCACGAAACTTTTCTTTCACATGGTGGAATCTCGGCTATCACGGAGCCTTTTCACGAAATTTTTCTTTCACATGGTGGAATCTCGGCTATCACGGAGCATTTTCACGAAATTTTTCTTTCACAAGGTGGAATTTCGGCTATCATGGAGCCTTTTCACGAAATTTTTCTTTCACATGATGGAATCTCGGCTATCACGGAGCCTTTTCACAAAATTTTTCTTTCACATGGTGGAGTTCTTAACAAAGATGCACGATGTGGGGGAAGACTCTTTTCATATATATCACAAAGAGTATTTACAGAGGATCCGCCTCGTTAAAAACCTTGCCTCTTGATTTAGAGCCCCCTTTGCAAGGAAAAGAGTACGGTCCTCCTTATTCTAATGTAATTGCGAAAAAGAAAGCTAACTTTTTTTCTCCGAAATCACTTATAGACTCGTGATTCGGCTTTTAGGTTTTTTTAGAATGTAAACTTACGAAAAATGAAAAGTACTCTAAATTAAATCCTACCTAATTTTGGAACTCTTATGGGTAGTACTTTTTCAGGCAGTCGGCATTCCACGAATATGGCAATTCTTCGCCAGTCTGTTCTAGCAAACGAAAAGCCCCTGGCATTTCTATGTACGGTCCTTCCCATGATTCATGAAGTTTCCCCGGGTTTTCCTAGTTCTTCTTTCTTTTCAACACCAAATCGCCAGTTTTGATGTCTTTTCTAACCACTTTCTTGTCTTTCCATGCCTTGGTCTCTTTCTGGTACTTCTCGATGTTCTCAGCAGCTTCAAGGATTGTCAGCTCAATCATGTCCTTTTCTACTTTCTGGTCAACTTCTTTGATTTCTTTTGCTTTCAGTACTCTCATGCTTTCATTCTTGATTTCCTCTGGTGTCATTGCTTCTATGCCGAAGAGTAGGTGAAACAGTGTGAAACTTGTTGCTTTTGACACAGTAGTGTTGTGGGACCAAATCACTTTCGGTAATTCATCAACCCATTTACCCTTCTTTTGATCGAACACGCATTTCTTGATTCCTGAAAATATCAGTCCATTTTCCCTTTCAACTGCTCCGTTAGACTGTGGATGATACACTGATGAGAAGTTCACATGAGTACCCAAGGACTTGCAATACTCTTTGAAAGTATAACAGTCGAATTGTTTCCCATTGTCAACAGTCAGTTCTCTCGGAACTCCAAATCTGCAGATTATGTTCTGCCAGAAGAACTTCTGAATTGTTGGTGCCTTGATGTTCGCGAGTGGTTTTGCTTATACCCACTTCGTGAAGTAATCCACAGCAACAAATGCGAATCTGCAATTTCCTTGAGCCGTTGGCAATGGTTCGACTAGATCCATTCCCCACCTTTGCAATGGCCATGATGGTAGAATGAGGTGAACTGGCATGGAGGGTAGATTTTGTTGATTCGCCGTTTTCTGGCATGCTTCACATTGCCGAACCAGTGCTTTCGCGTCTATGTTTATGGTAGGCCAGTAGAATCCCTGCTTTATCGCTTTTCCTACTAGAGCCTTGGTGCCTATGTGTGCACCGCAGAATCCACTGTGGATTTCTCTGAGAAGTTCAAGGCCTTTTTTAGAGGTGATGCACCTTAGCTAAGGCTCGGTGACTCCCGATTTGTAGAGCTCTCCCTTTACCACTTCATAGCCCCTTGCCCTTTGTTTTAACATTTTTTCTTGCAACTCATCTTGTGGTTCATAATGGCCTCTCAGATAAGCCATGATTTCTACTCTCCAATCGGGGGTTTCCACAACATTCATGATTTTCGGCCTTGATTCCTTGATAGATGGTTCTCTGATGATTTCGAAGAACACATCGGGAGGCAATTCTTGATTTCTGGCTGCCGCTTTCGCCAGCTTGTTTACTTCGTTATTGTCATCTCTTGGAATATGTTGCACTGAATATCCTTTGAAATGCCTTTCCATTTCTCTGACTTTTTCAAGGTACTTCATCAAGACAAGATTCTTTGCTTCACTTTCTTTTTCAATATGTTCTTGAATAACTTTTGAATCTGTTCTGATTATGAAGGTTTGCTGACCCAAGGCTTTCATCTTTCTCAGTGCTAGAAGTAGAGCTTCATATTCTGTTGTGTTGTTCGTGGAATGTTCATTATTCGCGAATATGAGTCGAGTTGCATATCTTATCACAACTCCCGCCAGAGATGTTACGACTGCTGAAATTCCAACTCCCTTGTGACACCAAGCTCCATCACACTGCACTATCCAAGGCGTGGGTATTTCTTCGTCGAGATTTTGAGTTGGTGAAGTCCAATCCACGACGAAGTCTGCCAGGACTTGCGATTTTATTGCGCTTCTTCTCTTGAAGTCCACGATGTATTCTGAGAGTTTAGCGCCCCACTTGATTATTTGGGTAGATGCCTCTCTATTTGCGAACAAGTCACTCTGTGGTTGATTGGTGATGACCCTTATCCTGTGACCCTCGAAGTAGTGTATCAGCTTCCTCGCAGCCATGATGACTGCGTATGCAATCTTCTCCAACTCGGAATAGAAGATTTTTGAGCCAGACAGGGCTTCTGAAGCGAAATATACTGGAATCTGCTTGAGCTTTCCTTCTTCTTCCTTTTCTTGCACTAATACGGCGCTCACTGCCGAATTTGATGCAGACACATATAGGAGAAGTGGTGATCTTGGTTCGGGAGGGCACAACTTGGTCATGTTGGACAAGTAGTCTTTTAGTTCTTGGAAAGCTTGTTTCTGAGTTTCGGACCACTGAAAGTTCTTAGCACTTCTAAGAACTTGAAAGAATGGTAAGCTTCTTTCTGCAGCCCTAGAAATGAACTTGTTGAGCGCGGCCACTCTTCCTGTCAATTTCTGCACATCCTTTTCAGGACTTTCCCTTTGTGAATGCCGAAAACACACTTTTCAGGATTCAGCTTCAGATTCGCTACTCTCAAGTTCGCGAATGTCTCTGCAAGATCACTGATATGATCTCTTCTCTGGACACTTTTGACGACTATGTCATCCACGTATGCCAGAATGTTTCTCCGAATTTGAGGGTGGAGGACTATTGCTATCATTCTCGAAAATGTGCATCCTGCGTTTTTCAGCCCCTCTGGCATTCTCACGAAACAAAATGTTCTGAAGGGAGTGATAAAGCTTGTCTTTTCTTCGTCTTCTTTATGAACTCTGATTTGATGATATCCTAAAAACATGTCCAGGAGCGAAAGCATCTCACTATTAGCGGCATCATCTACGATTTTATCTATCCTTTCCAAGGGAAAATCGTCTTTCTTGCATGCCTTGTTCAAATCCGTGAAATTTACACATATTCTCCACATTCCATTCTTCTTCTTCACTGGTACAGTGTTGTCCAGCCAGACTGGATACTTCACCTCTCTGATCACTTTCACATCTTGCAACCATTGAACTTCAGCTTCAACTGCTTTCACTTTTTCTTCGGACATTTTCCGAAGTTTCTGCTTTTTGGGAGCTATTCTTTCATCTGTTTCCAGGGCATGTTCAATGATATCCCTATCAACGCCTTGCAGATCCTTGGCTGACCAGGCAAAAACATCCTTGTTCCTATTCAAGAATTGTATGAGCTCTTTCTCTTCTTCGGGATTGAGGTTAGCCCCAATTGTGACTGCTCTGTCGGGCATATCATCCAGGTATACTTTCTTGGTTTCACCATCAGTTGCTATCTCAATCTTCTCTTTGTCCCGCTTGGCCTCTTCGTAAGGTTCCTTCCTTTCTTCAACTGTTTTCAGCTGGTACACATTTGCCTGGCCTGGAGTATGGCCTTTTTCTATGTTTCTGTCCTCTTGTTGATCACCGAACACTATGATAACCCCCTTGGGTGCAGGTATCTTCATACACAAGAATTATTGTCTTATGACTGCATCGAATTTGTTCATGAAGCCTCTGTCGAAAATCGCAAGGTATGGGTGATAGATGTCGACCACATCAAAGTAAGAGTCTCTGTCCTGGCATTGTCAAGATCTCCGAAGGATACAAGAAGCGATATCTTTCCAACTGGCTTGATTGGTTTTCCTCCGAAACCTTGCAATGGATATTCTGGCGGGTGCAACATGTGCTCGGTCAGGTTCATTTTCTCGAAAGTTTTCAAGAATAAAATATCTACCGAACTTCCATTGTCTACTAGGACTTTTTCAATGATCCACCCAGCTATGTTTACCTCAATGACCATGGCATCATTGTGAATCGTGGATTTCAGTTTGAAATCCTCTTTGGGGAAAGTGATTGACACCTTGGCCTATTGTGGTCGCGCAGCTGGACCGTCATTGATGATGGTGTTCACAGACCTGAAATAATTGTTTCTTTGCTTGTTAGTTTCGAATTCCATGGCTGAGCCTCCTGAAATTGGCATGATGGTCCCGAAGGATGGCAAAGCTTTCGAATTCTGAGGACTTGAACATGATTCTGGTCTTGACGAATTATCAGGTGGTGGTGGCAAGACTTCTCGAATTGGTTGTGGTTGCTGGATTTACTGAATTTCCTGCGACCGAGGGAAAAATTGCTGAGAAGGTTGCCATGATTGTTGCGGTTGTTGAAATTGCTACATTGCGACTGAACTTGGTTGAGAACTCACGAATTGTGGCTGCTAGAAATTCGGGCATAGTTGTTTCGGCATTGAGGATGCAATGCTCATCAAAGCTTTCTCTTTCTGAATTCTTGCGATGTTCTTCTTGGTTTCTGGGCACCCTTCATTGCTATGTCCTCTTCCATGATACTGACAATAGAAATACGGGTCTCTTGGGTTATGATTCGTGAGTCTCGGGGTCCTCTTCCTCTTCCCCTTCCCCTGGGTGCGAATCCTCCTCTTGTGCTCGGTCTGCTGTTCTGGTCAGGCTGAGGATTTTCCACATTGTTGATGTTTCGTGGATTCTGGGATTGTGTCTCCAAGTCATTTCTCTGTTGCCTTGCCGTGCTTCATTTTGTTCGGCCACTCTTTTATGATAATCATCATCGGACAAGATGTATTCTTCCAATTCATGAAAAAGTTCTTCAACCGTTTTGGGTTTCTTTCGCGTCAGATGCGAAGCTGTTGGTCCTGGAGTCAGACCTTTGATCAGTGCCTTGATCGTTGTTTTGTCATCGGCTTCTGGGATCTGGGATCTCTGCTGCATGAATCTTCTCACGAAGTTTCGTAATGGCTCTCTGTCTTTCTGCTTGCAGTTATACAGATCTGATGACTCAGCTGTTGTGTCATGGAACATCTGAAATGCTTGCATGAATTTTGTCTTGAGCTCTACCCAGCTACAGACTGAATACGGTGGCAGCAAAGAATACCAATTCAGGACTGGTCCTTCGCAAGCAATGATGAAGGATTTGGCCAGTGCAACATCGTCCCCTCCTATTGAATTCACAGCCGATTCATACCTCATGAGGAACTGCCTAGAGTTCCCGAAGTCGTTATATTTCGGGAGAGAGACCGGTTTGAACTTTGGTGGCCATGGTGCCGTTTGCAGCCCTATGGATAGAGGTGACTCAAAATCCACGAACTGTGAAATTCCATTTCCCACGAAAAAATTTTCTTTCGGGGTTCTTCTATTTTGTCCAGAGTTGTGAAGTGGTGATTCTTGCCAAAGTGAACTGTTTTCTTGTTCCTTCATTTCATCTATTTCTCTTTGAATTGCTTTGATTTGTTCTTTTGCTTGGTTGACTTTCTCTAGCTTTTCAGAGGCCTTTCTTTTTGCTTGCAACTGGCTTGCGAATTTTTCTTTCTGTTTTTCGTTTACTCTTCGTATTTTCTGCTGAACTCTTTCTAGTTCTCTGTCTATGGTCTCGTCATCATCATCATCGTTCTCAAGTGTTTGCTGTTCAGCAGGTTGTTTTTGAATGTGTGCTATTTTTTCAGCTCTTGCTTTCATCAGAGCTTCAAGTTTTGCTCTTCGTTCTTGATCTGTGATGTTTGATGGTTCGGGAACGAAGGAGATTTCATTGCCTTCAAGATGATGGTGCTCTTCTTGATCCGTCTCAGCTAGAATGTTCTTCTTCGACCTCTTCTGTGGTGGCATCGTGAGTTGTTTTTCAGCCGAAACACGGTGGGCGCCAATGTTGGGGGTGTCCGAAAATTCGGATGAGACCCTCGAACACGAGAGGAAGGAAAGTAAATACGTTCAAGTACACTACACTGATGACTGAGGACCAGGAGCGTCCCAGTGGTCGATGGATGACCGCTCCTCGGTGATGAGTGATTGACAACGGGTGTTGGACTGACTCTTGGCTCAGTGCGCAGGTGTAGGCTGCGGCCTAGTTCGTGTTGTTGCAGGTGAAGAATGGACGCGAAAGGTCTTCAGCCTTGAGGGGCCTCCGGGAGATGGAGAGACAAGTAGGCTCGGTTCGAGGGACCCGGTGGACGGCGGGACTAGGTGCCGGCCACATGGTGGCGAGACGAGCAAGATGAAGTCGTGGACGATCGAGCCGGTGCACGGTGGCGGTCGAGTCAAGAGGCTTGGCGGGAGGCCGGGCCGAGCACGAGGGGTTTGGTGGTTTGCCCACAAAACCATCGGAGCACTGTTTCTTGGTTTGGGCCTAAAAACCAAGTCCGAAGACCTAACACAACGGAGACGGGATCTGGGCATGTCGCGAAGCTTCGAAGCTAAGGACACGCGGCGGGATCGCATGGCTTGCGTCGGGAGGACGCGGGGTACGGCGAAGGCGTGGCCGTCCGATGGCAAGACCCACAAACATTACATAAATGCCCCTGCGTGGGTTGTATCGCCAGTAGTTGAGTTTGGGGTAGTCAAGTCATTTCCCACACCGGCGGGACCCGATATATAAGCCATGAGTGTGTGTGGATGGCGCTCTCTCTCCGCGACTTAGGGTTTCATTTCCCCCCTCCCACTTCTCATTTTCCTAGACTATTTTCTTCTCCATTTTCTCTAGGCTAGCATGAGAGCTTCATGGGAGATTTGTTGAGAGGGATGGATGCTAGGGCGGCATGCTAGACCTTGTGAATCTTTCCTGATTTGTATAGAAGATTCGGCGTTGTGAATTTCGTGGTCTTTTTCGTGCTTGTTTTTGGTGCCTTTGTTCTTGGTGTGTTTCCGCGGATTTTAGTGGGTTTCTCCCCGGATTTCTTTGAGGGAAACATGGATGGATGTCTTGTGCATCTTTGGGATTGATCTTGGGCCCTCAAACGCCGGGAAACCACTTCGATTCGAGGATTTTCGGTCGGAGCTCTAGTTTTTGGTGGTGTTCAAAGGATCCGTGATTCCCGGTGATTTAGGGAGTTAGGAGGCAAAACTTTTGGGGTATAGCATCCTTGTTTGATGCTTATCATGTCCCCAAACCCTTGTCTCAACAGCTTCTACAGTTTGGGAGATCCGGTGATGGATTGGAGGTGTTGACTTTCGGGGTCGAGCTGTTTTTGGTTTTGTCCGCAAGGCGCGGACGGTCCACGAGGGGCTGGCGGACGGTCCGCAAGCGCGCTGTTCGTCGCGTGTTCTTCGTGTTCTTGCTCGCCTCTATCTTCGATCCGTGGTGATTTCGAGTTTTGGTTCGGCGAGGTTTCGGACGGTCCGTGTGTTCCAGGCGGACAGTCTGCGGGTGCTTGGCGGACAGTCCGCATGCTCCCCGCGGACGGTCCGTTTTTCGGGGTTCGCTACTGGAGGTTCTGTTGGCTTTAACGAACAGTCCGCGGCCCAGGCCGGTTGGTCCGCTATACCCGTACGGACAGTCCGCGGTACGCAGCCGGACGGTCCGTGTGGCCCGTGCGGACAGTCCGCCCCTCCTGGCCGGACGGTCCGCCTGAGCCTGGCTACTTTGTTCCTTGGTTCGATTCCTCCCTCCTTTCGTGCTTTCGCGTGTGCTTCAAGGAATCGTTCCTAAGACTTGAGGTTGATCCATAACCTTGTTGTCTTGGCGGTTGGTGTGTGATTCGATCCATCGCTCGTGTGTGACTGGGATTTGTCTAGGGTATAGACCGGGTCCTTTGAGATGAATTTTTACTGGCTCCTATTCACTCCCCCCCTCTCTAGTCACCATCCGATCCTTCAATTGGTATCAGAGCTTGGTTCCGGATTCGTGGTGACTTTGACAAGTCTTTGAATCCTAAGATGGCGTACGTTGAGCGGCGCGGTCCGCCGCACTTCGATGGGAAGGGTTACCACAAGTGGGCAGCTCCTATGACGATCTTTCTTCGTGGCAAGTTGTTGGATTTTATTGTGCTTGACAAGACCTATGCTATTTCGGCTGAGATCCACACTCTTATGGTGACCGATGCCGGTGCTAAGGCCAAGTATGAGGCAAATGCAAAAGCCGTTGATCACTTGGTCCGGAGCTTATGTGATCCTGAGTTTGAGCGTGTTCGCCATTTGAATCTTGCTTGGCAAATTTGGGAGAAGTTGTTGGTTGCTCACGGTGGTGATAATCACGTGAAGGCTCACCTCTTTGTTTCTTACCGGATGCAATATGAGAACTTTACTCAACTTCCCGGACATTGATGCGATGTTTCAGAGGTTCACCGCCATCGTGAACAACATGAAGGCCAATGTTGAGGATTTTCCTTACACCGAGCATGATCAAGCTTTGAAGCTTTTACATATCTTGGACCCAAATGTTTGGGGTGCTAAGGTTGAGGCCATCAAGGAATCCGGGCAATACTTGACTATTGAGTTGGATGATCTCTTTTCTAAGCACAAGTCGGCTGAGGTTGACAGGAAGTTGCAATCCAATCATGAGGGCTCGACTGATCATAGTCTTGCTCTTGTGGGCAGATCAAAGGGAAAAGCCAACACTAGCCCTTCATGTCGACAGTTTTCCTTGTCTTCTCTCATGTCCATTCCAGATGATGAGTTCGATGTGCTGAGCGAGGAGGAACTGGCCTTGCTCTCATGGAGGTTTGATCGACTACATGAGAACCGGAGGAATGCAAGGCGGAGCTCGGGGACATGCTACAAGTGTGGCAAGCGTGGACACTTCATCGCCGAGTGCCCAGAAGCGGAGGAGAACAAGTACAAGATGAGCGAGTACAAGGCGCACCCGAGGCGTCAAGACAAGTACTCCTCCAAGGGCAAGCACTACGGCAAGTCCAAGAGAAAGGACAAGGACAAGCGGCGATCGAGCAAGGGCGGCTACAAGAAGGACAAGGCTCAAGCGACTCACATTCAAGCTCAAGCAGTGAGGATGAAGACGCTGGGAGGCGCAAGGGCAAGAAGAATGCAAGCCAGAACCTCAGTGGTTTGAGCTGTGTTGCACTTGGAGGCTTTTGTGGCATGGCCCATAGCTCAAGCAGCAAGAAGGACGAGAAGGAAGACACCGACTCCGACTCAGAGTGTGTTGAGGGATGCTAAGAAGATGAGGAAAGATCTTAGGGCTCAACTTGAGAATGCTAGTGAGAAAGTAGGAGAGTTAGAGTCTAAATTTCTTGAATTGAAACTTGAGAATGACTCTTTGAAACTTACTCCTACTATTTCTGATGATGTTGATTGTCCTGAATGTGATGCATGGTTGAATGAGATCAAGTTGCTTAATGAGAAGAATGCTTCCACTTTGGCTAAACTAGATGCTCTTAGGATTGAGTATGATGAGCTTAAGGCTAGACCCACTTTGCTTGGTGCTTGTAAATCATGTCCTACTATGCATGCTAAGCTTGTTGATGCTCGTTCTACCATTAGCACTTTGGAAGCTTCTTTGAAATCTCCTGTTGTCAATGCATGCACTAGCTGTGATGAAGTTACTTTGCACAATCTTAAACTTACTTCCCGTTTGGATGTCATCTATGAGGAGAATGATTATTTGAGGAAGGTGTTGGGTTAGTTGTCTGGGCAAGAACCTCAATTGAAAATCATGATTGAGGAGTTCAAGAGAGCGGATGGTCATGGTTTGGGTTTTGAGAAGTTGGGTGAGAAAGTGGGAGAGAACAGTGGGGAGAGTGTGTATGAGAAGTGTGTTGAGTCTAACCCCAAGTTTGAGGTGATCGGAGACATCCAAGTCCCAATTCCAAAAGCACCCAAGAACTCCTTCACTCCAAAGCCCAACCACCTTTGCAACAAGCTTGACACATCCCAAGATCCACCAAAATTCCCACATAAAACAAATGACTTCCAGAAACTGGTGAAGTTTGTGAGTGAGAAGGGTGTGAAGCCTAGAGAGAAGCCAGTGCCAAAACCAGAACCCATCCCCTTCAGGTGTGAGTATTGTGGCAAGGAGAGGCATCTAGCAGAGTTTTGCTACAAGAGGAAGAGGGATGAGAGGCTTGCTAGGAAGCAAGCAAACCAGGACAGGTATCGCCAGTCTCATGGTATTCATGAGCCTAGAGTGCCACTTCCACAGGGTGTGGGAAGTGTGAGGAGTGTTGGTAGAGTTGGAGCTTAGGGTGGCATGTTCCCACAGAGAGGTGGTGGTGAGAGGTTTGATAGGAGAGATGATGGTGTGCGTGCTGGTGAGAGGTTTGGTCGGGCTCGTGGTGGTCTTGCTGGACGCCCCCCTACTCGTCCTCAATACGGGTTTAGGGGAGACGATCGCAGCTTTGGGTTCCAGAGGAACTATGGACCACGTTTTCCCCCTCGTGGTGCTCGTACTCCCTCCATGGGACATGGGAAGTTTGGTGGCAAGGGAATGATGTTTGCTAACCCCTCTTTTGAGCAGATGGCTCGACACTGGTTCAACTTTCTTTGTGCTAACCCCAGTGTCGAGTCGTTGTCTCATTCTCGTTCGTGTTTCTGACTACAGGCAGGAGGCTTGGAGAACATTTGGTTGATCGACTCCGGATGTTCCCGACACATGACTGGAGATAAGAAGTGGTTCTCCAACCTTACCCCCGTTGAGGGAAAAGATGTACATCACATTTGGGGACAATGGACGAGGAAGGGTGATTTCTGAGGGTGTAGTGCATGTGAGTGACAAGGTAACGTTGAAGAGGGTTGCTCTTGTGAAGTCTTTGGGTTTCAATTTGCTTTCGGTTTCTCAGTTGCTTGATGAGGGCTTTGAGGTGTGTTTCAAGTCTGGTGAGTCTCGTTTGCTGGATTCTCGAGGTGATCTTGTTTGTATGATCATCCCCAAGGGTCAGATTTTCAGGGCTGATTTCTCTCGTTCTTTGGGTCCTGCTCGCTGTTTGATGGCCGGTCCTTCTTCTGATTTGTGGAAATGGCATAGGCGGTTGGGTCACTTGAGCTTTGATTTGGTTTCCCGCTTGAGTGGTCTTGACCTTGTCCGAGGATTGCCTAGGTTGAAGTTTGAGAAGGATTTGGTTTGTGCTCCGTGTAGGCATGGCAAGATGGTAGCCACTCCCCATCCACCCCTGACCGATGTCATGACCGAGCATCCGACAGAGCTGTTGCATATGGACCTTGTTGGGCCAGCTCGAGTTCGCTCGGTGGGTGGGAAGTAGTATGTCCTTGTTGTGGTGGACGATTACTCTCGCTATGCCTGGGTATTTTTCTTGGAGGACAAAAGTGAGACATTTGGTTTTGTTCGTGATCTGATCATGATTTTGAAGAACGAGAGGCATAGGAATGCTATTCGAGCTATCCGTAGTGATAAAGGCTCAGAGTTCAAGAACTCCCGTTTTGATGCCTTCTGTCGTGATATAGGTCATGAGCATCAGTATTCGACCCCTTCTGTGCCCCCTCAAAATGGAGTTATGGAAAGGAAAAATCGAACTCTTTGTGAGATGGCTAGGACGATGCTCGATGAGCACAGGACTCCTAGGACGTATTGGGCTAAGGCGGTCAATACGGCCTGTCATGTCTCCAACAGGATTTTATTGTGAGCTTTCAAGAGGAAGACCTGTTATGAGCTTATACATGGTCAGGCACCCAAGGTGAGTCATTTCCGAGTCTTTGGATGCAAGTGCTTCATTCTTAAGAAGGGAAAACTCGACAAGTTTGAGGCTAGGTCTAGTGATGGGATTTTCTTTGGATATGCTAATCATTCTAGAGCCTATAGGGTGCTTAATCTTGAGACTAACAAAATCATAGAGACTTGTGAGGTAACCTTCGACGAGAGAATGCCATGTACCTCTCTTGGCTTTGAATGTGCAGGTGATGAACAGATGGCTGAGGACCTCTTTGAAGAGAAGGATGAAGCTGGAGATGATGATGGAGAGAACCATGCGCCTGAAGCTGAGTGTGTACCCACTACTTCCCCTACGACCACTACGGAGGGTGGACCGTCTACTTCATGGACAACGACGGTGCGACAAGAGGACCAGGCGAGAGAAGCTGAAGTTGAGGGGGAGGTAGTCTCAAGGCGTGAGGCTCCCCGGCGAATTCAAGAAGTGCATCCCCTATCGAAGATCATTGGGGACATCGACGAACGTACTATGCGGTCAAGTCTAGAAACTCCTCTCATTTCGCTCATGCTGCATTTGTTGCCTCCTTTGAGCCCAAGGACATTGGACACGCTTTATCTGATGCAAACTGGGTCAATTCTATGCATGAGGAGTTGGAAAACTTTGAGAGGAACCAAGTGTGGGAGTTAGTTGAACCACCTCCAAATTCCCATCCTATAGGAATCAAACGGGTTTGGAAGAACAAAGAGGGTGAGAATGGGATGGTTGTGAGGAACAAGTCCAGACTTGTTGCGTAGGGATATAGTCAGAAGGAGGGGATCGACTATGAGGAGACCTTTGCTCCTGTGGCCCGTCTTGAGGCAATTCGAATCCTTCTAGACTTTGTCGTGGCTAAAGGGTTCAAGTTGTTTCAAATGGATGTGAATAGTGCTTTTCTAAATGGGGTCATAGAGGAGGAGGTATATGTGAAGCAGCCACCGGAGTTCGAGAGTGAGAAATATCCACACAGGGTGTGCAGGTTGAAAAGGGCTCTGTATGGGTTGAAACAGGCGCCCCGGGCTTGGTATGGGAGATTGAGAGGTTTTCTGTTGAGTAGAGGGTTCGTGATGGGTACCGTGGATAGGACCTTGTTTCTCCTCAAGCATGGGAATGACTTGTTGGTTGTGCAGATATACGTGGATGATATTGTCTCTGGTGGCTCGTCACATAACCTTGTTGCCAAGTTTGCGAGATGAGATGAGCGGGGGAATTCGAGATGAGCATGATGGGCGAGTTGCGGTACTTTTACGGGGTTGCGGATCAAGCAAGTGAAGGACGGAACATTTGTACATCGGACCAAGTACACGAAAGACATGTCGAGGAAGTTCCGGATGCAAGATGTGAAGCCTATGTCGACACCCATGGGGAGTACGGCTACTTTGGATGCGGACGAGGATGGAGAACCAGTGGACTAGCGAGAGTACGGAGCATGATCGGCTCCCTCCTCTACCTGACGGAGACGAGGCCAGACATACAGTTCAGTGTGTGTCTGTGCGCTCGTTTTCAGGCTTCGCCGAGGACATCACATCGACAGGCCGTCAAGAGGATCTTCAGGTACCTACAGTTTGCCCCTGGTCTTGGCCTTTGGTATTCTTCCTCCTCGACTCTTTCTCTTCATGGTTTTTCTGATGCGGATTTCGCTGGTTGCCGAGTCGAGAGGAAGTCTACTTCTGGTTCTTCTCAGTTTTTTGGGTCCTCGTTGGTTTCGTGGTCTTCCCGCAAACAGTCTAGTGTAGCTCAGTCTACCACCGAGGCGGAGTATGTTGCAGCCGCGAGTTGTTGTTCCCAGCTGTTGTGGATCTCATACACCTTGAGAGACTTTGATGAGGAGTGCACCCAGATCCCACTTCTTTGTGATAGCACCAGTGCCATAAGCATAGCGAAAAACCTAGTGCTTCATTCCAGAACCAAACACATAGAAGTGAGGTATCATTTCTTGAGAGACAATGTGGAGAAAGGGACCATTGTGTTGAGTCATGTCCCTACCCAAGATCAGCTTGCAGACATCTTTACAAAGCCTCTCGACCAAGCTACATTTGTGCGCTTGCGGGGGGAACTTGGGGTTTGTTGCCCTTTCTAGTTGATTCTTGGGGGATTTCCTTTTGTACCATATGTATCATACCATGTTTCCTTTGATGTATATACATGCTTTGCTTGATGTATAAACCTTAGTAGGATAGCCATCTTGTTATATATCATGTTGCATTTGTATCATATTGCATTTTAGGATGATGAGCTTCTTTCATATGCCTTATTTGAGTTTCTTTGGCTACTTGTGAGATATTTGTCATGTGTGTGGAGAAATGGCTATGTGAGGCTATGCTCTTGGAATATTTGAGATATATGTGTTGTGAGATAGCCCTTTTTGAATCAAATGCTAATCTTGACTAATTTTGATGAAATGTGCTCCAAGTAGTGTATCCATGTCACTTTTTGGTCTAAATGTGCCTTTCATACTTAGATTGTGCTTGGATGTCTCTTTCTTGCATTTGGGCCAAAGGCCGATATCATTGTGAATGTTTAGCCTATGTTGCATTCATGGAGGAGCATAAGCTTCTTTTTGCCGCAAAGGCACTTCATGTACCATGAAATGAATTAATCTTGAAAAGAAGTGTGTATGCTTGAAAAATGCTCCATCCATCATGTTTAAGCTTAAAGTGTCTTATTTTTCACACATGGGTGCAAAACATGTTGCATGATGTTCACCAGTGGAGAAGTCTCCCCGAAGTGGACACATGGCTCGTGAGCTTTAACATGACATGCTTTGCTTTATGGGTGTTTGCAATGATCTTTTGTTAAGAATTTGATATCCTTTTATGATCTCTGGATGATATGCATGTTTTTGGCTAGAATATGACATGGATAGGCCTTTAAATTTGAAGTGAGCCATCTTTTGATAAAACTGCTCAAATATGAAAATTTGCTTTGTCAGATACCTATATTTCCATATATTACTTGTGGCAATGCTTTGACTATGCTATGACCCATATGTGTGCTCTTTGTCTCATTTCTAGCCTTTGACACTAGATTTGGCCTATTTGAGATGCTCATGTAGATGTTTATATGCTTTATCTTACATTTCTGCATTTTCACCTTAATTCATACATTGTCAACAAGGGGGAGAAGGGGTGAAGAGGTGAGCTTAATGCAAATTCAGAAAAATGCATCTAAAATTTGGAAATTTGCATCCACATGTTCAGGGGGAGCTTGCATTTGTTCAGGGGGAGCTTTCTTGTTGTTTTCAGTGTGGAGTTTGTGCTTTGCTCGGCTTGTGACCTTTCTTTCCCTTTTTTTGGTTTTGGTCATGAGTTGAGCTTCTTTGTTTTTCTTTCTTCTTTCTTTCTGTCTCTGAATTTCATTTCGCGTTGTGTGTTGTCAATGCACTCATCAAGGGGGAGATTGAGGACCAGGAGCATCCTGGTGGTCGATGGATGACCGCTCCTTAGTGATGAGTGATTGACAACGGGTGTTGGACTGACTCTTGGCTCAGTGCGCAGGTGTAGGCTGCAGCCTAGTTTGTGTTGTTGCAGGTGAAGAACGGGCGCAAAAGGTCTTCAGCCTTGAGGGGCCTCCGGGAGATGGAGAGACAAGTAGGCTCGGTTCGAGGGACCAGGTGGACGGCGGGACTAGGTGCGGGCCACATGGTGGCGAGACGAGCAACACGAAGTCATGGACGATCGAGCCGGTGCACGGTGGCGGTCGAGTCAAGAGGCTTGGCGGGAGGCCGGGCCGAGCACGCGGGGTTTGGTGGTTTGCCCACAAAACCATCAGAGCACGGTTTCTTGATTTGGGCCTAAAAACCAAGTCCGAAGACACAACACGACGGAGACAGGATCTGGGCATGTCACGAAGCTTCGAAGTTGAGAACACGCGGCGGGATCGCATGGCTTGTGTCGGGAGGACGCGGGGAGCGGCGAAGGCGTGGCCGTCCGATGGCAAGACCCACAAACATTACATAAATGCCCCTGTGTGGGTTGTATAGCCAGTAGTTGAGTTAGGGGTAGTCGAGTCATTTCCCACACTGGCGGGACCCGATATATAAGCCATGAGTGTGTGTGGATGGCGATCTCTCTCCGCGACTTAGGGTTTCATTTCCCTCCTCCCACTTCTCATTTTCCTGGACTATTTTCTTCTCTATTTTCTCTAGGCTAGCATGAGAGCTTCATGAGAGATTTGTTGAGAGGGATGGATGCTAGGGTGGCATGCTAGACCTTGTGAATCTTTCCTGGTTTGTATAGAAGATTCGGCGTTGTGAATTTCGTGGTCTTTTTCGTGCTTGTTTTTGGTGCCTTTGTTCTTGGTGTGTTTCCGCGGATTGGAGTGGGTTTCGCCCTGGATTTCTTTGAGGGAAACATGGATGGATGTCTTGTGCATCTTTGGGATTGATCTTGTGCCCTCAAACGCCTGGAAACCACTTTGATTCGAGGATTTTCGGTCGGAGCTCTAGTTTTTGGTGGTGTTCAAAGGATCCTTGTTTGACGCTTATCATGTCCCCAAACCCTTGTCTCAACAGCTTCTACAGTTTGGGAGATCCGGTGATGGATTGGAGGTGTTGACTTTCGGGGTCGAGCTGTTTTTGGTTCTGTCCGCAAGGCGCGGACGGTCCGCGAGGGGCTGGCGGACGGTCCGCGAGTGCGCTGTTCGTCGCGTGTTCTTCGTGTTCTTGCTCGCCTCCGTCTTCGATCCGTGGTGATTTCGAGTTTTAGTTGGGTGAGGTTTCGGACGGTCCGTGTGTACCGTGCGGACAGTCCGCGGGTGCCTGGCGGACAGTCCCCGTGCTCCCCGCGGACGGTCCGTTTTTCGGGGTTCGCTACTAGAGGTTCTGTTGGCTTTAACGGACAGTTCGCGGCCCAGGCCGGACGGTCCGCCATACCCGTGCGGACAGTCCGCGGTACACAGCCGGATGGTCCGCGTGACCCGTGCGGACAGTCCGCCCCTCCTGGCCGGACGGTCCGCCTAAGCCTGGCTGCTTTGTTCCTCCCTCCTTTCGTGCTTCCGCGTGTGCTTCAAGGAATCGTCCATAACCTTGTTGTCTTGGCGGTTGGTGTGTGATTCGATCCATCGCTCGTGTGTGACCGGGATTTGTCTAGGGTATAGGTCGGGTCCTTTGAGAAGAATTTTTACCGTCTCCTATTCACTCCCCCCCTCTCTAGTCGCCATCCGATCCTTCAATGACGCAGGAGGAGATAAGGAATCTCCTAAAGACTGCTCAAATCTCAAAAGTTGTGACCCCCGTTACATGTGGCCTCACGCCCCCTTTTATAGGGAGACGAAGGGACTTTTACATTCTGAAAGTACCCTCAAACTCAAGGAATATTCCTAATGTGAACACATACATGAATGTCTTTTACATCTCATACATTTACAAGATTGCCACTAGTTCACACGCCAAACCCGGACTTTTTGAGGCAACGTCTTTGACTTGGCTTCTTGCTGGTTCGTGAGTCTCCCCATCCAGGAAATCTCCATATACCACGACTTTCGAACTCGGACTTCAGTGGATTCCCGAATTCCGCAGACTCTCGATTTCATGATCTCGCAGGTTCATGATTCCGGGTCTTCACAGGATCACGGCCTCAAGAGCTTCGCAGGTTCAAGGCTTCAGATCTTCATAGATTCGCAACTCTCGAGCTTCACAGGTTCAAGGCTCCAGATTTTCGCAAGTTCGCGACTCTCGAGCTTCGCAGGTTCCAGATTCCAGATCTTCGCAAGTTCGCGACTTCAGGGCTTCGTAGCTTCAAGATTCCTGAAAACTCATTTCACGAATTTCATTACACCTGACGTCTCGAGGGTGACAGGTTTTCCTGAATTCCCTAACAGTATGCCTAGTGCCGGGTTAGTTGCAAATCATAATTGAAACCAATGTATAACAAGTACTCTAGGTTGACGGAAATTCACCGTCAACAGCACCCAAGCCAACAAAGGGAGGAATCGACTTATGTCAATCTGACCAAGTCTATCTCTATCTCTTTTCTAATTAAAATTTTGACTAGCCTCATCCTAAACCCTTAGGGAAAACCTCCCATACCTTTAGTAATCCTAAAACAATAGGCTTGTTTTTCACCCGAAAATCTAACCCTTGTTTTCTTTTCTTCTCTTCCAAAACAACCTTAGATAGAATTTCTTCACCCGACTTATCTTTTCAAAATTCTTGTCTTAAGCCAAAAATATAGGATACCCATAAGCCTTACCTTGGAATCTTGTTGGCATGTTTGATTACGTCTTTCATAAATGATTTTGTTGACAAGACTTTACCTCTCATAGAGTGACTTGCTCGTCACTATTGAGAAACAACATCGAAAGCCTTTTTCAAACATTGCTAACCCTTTTTATTAACCCCTTGCATTTGCATTTTGCATTACCTCATTGTCATCATCTACCTTATGTTAGCTAGGTACTTTCGTGAAACTTTATGACATATGCTTTCATGTTTACGATAATGCTTTGATCAAGCATATCTACTTTTGCAATCTTGTGTAAACATGGTGTTTAGACATGATTGGAGACCACCATCACTCAGTTTTATGAACCTTGCTTTCACATTACATAGGTTGGTTTATAAGCTTTGCAATGCGCTTTAACTTTCTTGCGGCATAAAGAATTATTAACCTTGAAATGAACATGGTGTTTTGACCTTGGTTAAATCTTTGTGGTTATAAATAAATAAAGCAATCTTGTTGTGAACATGGTGTTTAGAACTTGGTGCAAACATTGTCATTGTTTATATCCCTTCCTTTCATTTGCATTTTTCACCTACACGCACGTACACCCATTAGGTTCTCTTTTCTTTTTACTAGGTGAGCTATTCCACAAGTTAGGATCTTAGGGATGTATTTGCTTTGTTGGCAATTGTTTCTACTCCTGACCATAACCCCGGGGGTAGAATGTTCATTAGATTTGTTTTGTAGGCATGGAGAAGAGATTCCATGAGTTCCTAACCAATTGCAATAAAGATCGTTAGTCATCTACAAGGCTTGAGAGGGAAGTCACTGTTTCTATTAGGTTTGAGGACATGATCAGAAATGTACAATGGAAGAAAAGTTAATATTAAGAAGCTCCTTCAAATATTCTTTCCAACGCATCAAGAATTATCAATTTTCGAGACCCGTACAAGGATATATGGCGGAAACATTGAGCGCTGCGCGGTCTGAAATCAGCCTTGGACAGATTGCATCGCCGGAGTAAAATAGCCACAACTCTCTTGTTCGGAACCCGTTTCATGCGTATGATGGCTCGTTGGAAAGATAATTTCATAAACTTCAACTTGGAGGGGTGTTTCAGTACATGTTCTGTTCTGTAAGTAAAGGAAAAGCTGTGGAAGATGAGACAGCGACAAAGATGATGCAAGTCGGTGATGACGATATGACGAAGGATTGGAACCATGGCTCGATGATAATAAGAAGAGGTTGAAGGACAAAGAGCCACAAAGACAACAAGTGAAGATGATTCTCAAACACATGGCAATAGGGGATTACAAGCAATTCAAACACGCTAAGCATGGGGGAGGATTTGAAGGACGAAAGGGAAAAGGCCATGTGGAGTACAAGGATCACCTTCACCAAGATGCTCATCATTCTTTCTCCATGCTAAGCACAATTCTTAAGCATGGGGGAGGCCACGCTGCACTTCACTACGACCATCGAAAAGGATGGTAACTCTCCCTTAACTTTATCTTTGTTCATCTCCTTTTAAATGCTTGCACATATATGCTTTCAATCATAGACAACCTTTGTATCTATCTCTCGATCAATAACATGGCTACTAGGAGGACAACCTAGGTTAGTTAGTTTTTACTTTTCAATAAATGAATCACCATCTCTTTTGATCTTACCATGATAATATCATTCGTGTGTCTTGCTTATGGAAAAATGATGAAAGTTGCCGCGTTGTTTTACTTGCATGATGTTGTATATGACTTGACTTTTTGCTCTCTATTAAAGGAACTAAAATTGATAAATGCTCTTTCATTTGTGGAGGTTAAATGACTAATTTTTAAGACCACATACTTTATGTTGCTCTTTGATTTAAGTTTACCGATGACCTATGCCATGCACTTATTATATTTAAAATCATTATGCTATCTACATTTGTGAATCTCTTGCAAGGCTCTACCTACCAAAGCATATACACATACAAGTACTTTTATGATATAACCTTTAGCATGCAAACTTAGAGCTTGATGAGTTGGATTAGGATTGATTTCTGTGGTACGAGACTAAGAAGCTGGTCATTCCTTTGCGTATCTTTTTCATGCTAGCCATTCTTGTCCATGCATTGTGAGTTTCTACATTAGAAATTTCACAAACTTCGCTGGACATCCACCCTAAACCCAAAATATCTTTTTGTGATTACCTCCTTGACCACAACCCAAATTGAGTATAGATGATCTTTCGACGAATTTTCTGAAGATTTTCTGGCAAGATTTCAAGACATATAACATATGGAGGGACTCATCAATGACAATGCGAGTTTCGACATGAAGGATGCCCTTGAAGATTTCAAAAGATTTATAGGGGAACAAAAGGATTTTGTACTTCTCTAGCAGCCATAGGTCCCCTCACTTCTATGCTCGAGGACGAGCAATCATTTAAGCATAGCAAGTACTTTGTTGCTCAAAAGTTCGAAGGAGCATAAAAATGATGAATAAAAAATAATAAAAAATAGAGAAGAAAAAAATGAAGGAAAGAAAGAAAAAAAGAAGAAGAAAGAAATAAAAAAATAAGAAAAGAAAAAACAAAAAAAGGGGATAAAAATAAAAATGCTCCTTGGTTCTTTTTAGCTTCATTTAAATCTTAGAGAGCTTTGAAGACAAGTCCATACTCAATCTTTTCCAACCATGTGCAATCCGATAACGAGAACTTCATTTGTGTCTCGGGATCACCCATTTGCCACTTGCACATATCCACCTTTTTAAATGTATGTGTTCCATCTCTCTCTCTTTCCAATATTTATTTTCCATGGCCTTTTTGACTAGTCTTGGTAATTCCAATAGATCTCTCTCTTAGTTTGACAAAATTTCAAGTATAATGTTTTGCTAGAATTGTTTTTACCTACCAAGATCCACATAAGCTTTCCACTTTCATATATGAGTAGAATAGGTTGAGAATAATCTAGTGTATGCTTGAGTGATTTGACGATATGAGTGTTTCCATGAGCTTTTGCAAGAGAACCTCACTTATGTTAGATGTGCAACTTTTTGAAAACTCTTCACGATGCAACAAGGTAAAGGTTTAAAGTTTGCTTAAGTTTGAGAGCACTAAATTTGTTTTATTGTGGCATGTTCTTTAATGATAGTCTATCTTCCATAATGAAATAGCCGGTCAAAACTTACACCTTAAATGCTAAATACATGAGAGAGCAATATGTCTTGTTGTGTATAACTAAGTGCAGGGAAGACATTGAAAGGCAATACTGATTTCGAAGTTAAGCAAAGATCTTGGACTTGCTCGAGGACGAGCAAGGTTTAAGCATGGGGGTATGTTGACAGTCGATTTTGGTAGACCTAGCTATGAGTTTACCATCAACATTTGCACGTATTTGATATTCTAACTAATGGTACTAACCACCCGGAGGTATCAAGTTCACTCTTGCATGTCGATTTTGGAGTTTGTTGTTTATGTAGGAAACTAATGCTTAAAGGGAGACTTTCGGGATAAGTTCATCAAGCACTTCAAGAGACGATCATGAAGCCCGACACAAGTCAAGACACATCATGAACATGACTCCAAATGACCCAGGAACTGAAGCATGAAGCCGGAAAACTCCAGGAAACTAGACAAAAGATGCTGAAGCTTGCGCGACAAGGAGCTCTGTCAAAACCGTGGAGAAGATGACGTCAAGGGCCCACATGCATAAGGGAGCAAGTCCACAATTGACCGAGAAGCATCAGGGAGCGAGATGGGGCCGAAACGGGCCTGGGCCGGTCGGCCCAGCCTCTTCCGAGCCCGGATCGCGCCCCCCTTTGACCTAGGTGCTCGTCTATTTATTGCCTCTGCCTCCACCGGCCGCCACATCCATCCATTCATCAAAGACCCGCCGACACGAGGAGAAGCACCGGGAGGAAGCCGACGGCCGCCGCGAGTCCTCAAGTTGCCTAGGAGATGGCTTAGGCTAGACCCTAGCTGACATGGTTGGCCCTGCGTGGTGAAGCCATGCTGGAGTTCCGGAGCCATGCCTTGGATTCATCAAGGCACGTGTACTTTTGATGGTGATATCAATATAATCTTGTCTTTACTTTTGATCTACTTTGATGCATGCCTTCTCTCATTCATGTGTGTAGCTAGCATATGATCTTAGTAGGAATAGATCCAGTGTCATTTACCTTGCACGGACTTACAAGTAGTCGTTCGGTGTCGGTTACCTTGCGTAGTGACAGTACGATTTAGGGAAAGCACCGAACGAACGTGCAATGGATATCGCCTTATCATGGTATGAGCTTTAGGTTAGTTTGTCACCTTGGCTGGAACGGCAACAAGAAGACGATAGGCTAGGCTTACCTTTTGGATGCTACCTTTATGGCTATGTGGATGTGATCCATACATCCTTTCATGTATGTTCAACTTCAATGCAATCAAAGCTTAATGATAGGTTAGATCATTACATTAGTTGGATAGCGTTAGGAGTTTGCTTCTGATCCTTGGATTGAAAAATCTAGGGAGGACCCTCCTTGGTGAAAAAGGCACCAAGTCACCCATAGGCTTGCAGTGAACTTGAGCATGGTTTTACACCGTCAACACCCGTCGACACCGCTGAGCCTTTCTCAGGCACCACAAGCTCTCACTAGAGCTCACCAAACCACCCCCTGACCCCCAGCGAGCTTCTCCTCGCTGGCGCAGGGCAAGCCGCGCCCGCCGTTCGTCGAGCGCCGCCGCAGCTGCCCGCCGGCGCCGCCCCAACTCCAACCGCGCCACAAACCTAGCTTAGGTATGCCCCTCAACCTTCCCGAGCACCACCCCGACCTAGAACTCCGGCGAGGTTTCCAGAATTCCACCGGTAGCACCGCCCCCTGCCTTTTGGACCACATTGCATAAATGAAGAATCTTGCAAGGGCATGAACATAAAAGTTGAGGACCTATATGTAAAGAAATCTATCTTCAACCCTAGATCTAAAATGCGGTAACTTGTAAAATCCATATAAAATCGTAAAAATGCAAACTCAATTTTGTTGTGATCCTTATGACCAGGAGCAACCTTCCTACAAAGGAAGTTTTCAAACTTTTGTGTAGTTTTTAAAATATTTTGGAATCATCATTATGCTTTGATTTTAAATAATTCAATTTCTATAACTGATGTGCAAGTGATATTTGGATATGTTGCTAGCCTAGCCATGTATGATCCTGCATGCAAAAATGGCAGATAGATGTCATGTAGACCTTCAGTTATGATTTAAGTTTGGTTTTTACAATGTTCCTATTTTTTATTTTTGTAATTTAATTTGTTGATCAAATGGAGCCAATCTTTTTGCTACATCCCTGTTTTATGGTTATGCATCCATGATAAATAGTATATCTATTTTGGACATGTGTAGCTTAGTCATATAAATTACCATGCTTTATTTAAGGCTAATTTCATGAATATAGTTTCTTTAAGTTTTCTTGCTGAGTAAGTGCATGTCTCTATTAGTTATGCTGCCATATAGCTCCATAGAAAGTTTCATCTCAATTGGTGGTATGTATAATATTGTTTGATTTAATCTTGAATGGCTAGGCGTAGCTTTGTGTGATTTTTCATGCTAGCCATAATTGATGAAATGAGTTAATCTTGGTGCAGTAGTATAATTGTTGTGCCTTGTGCAAGTATGGACCTTCTTATGGTCAGTTTATGTGTATGTCTTTCGAAACAAAATTTTTGAAATAAAACAAGGTCAATTAAAGGGATAAAAGGAAAACCAAGATCACTTTTGTGCAACTCAAATTTTTAAATGCATGAACTTCACCGAATTACACCATGAACAGCACCCTTTAACTTGGTGAAGTAAAATAAATTAATTATCTTTATTGTGTACACAGTCACCATCGAATGAGAAATAAAAATCACCCACACACACCTTTCTCGAATAGAGGAAGAGTATGCTAAATATCATATCTAGGTGAATGTGGTCACCCTTAAACCCCGCATTTATCTCTAAGTTTCAAAAGTGAAATCTCATTTGAATTGGACAAATAAATCTGATGCATCTGCATCTCGTGTAGAATTTCCTGTCAGTAGCTACGAGATTGTCCCGGAACAAGATGAAGGACTGTTCGAGAGACAAGTGGACATCGTGGAGTACCACAAGACCCATACCAAAGTTTGGAAGGGCCCAAGGCCTAGTTAGAACTAACATCTGCTTGAAAGGCAGGCGCCGAAGCATTCTCCCAGTTTCTAACTTATGCAACTTTGTATATGGAAGTTTGTGCATTTACGTGCAGGAGTTGAATTGAAACCCTAGTTGCATGATCGGCCTAGTTAGACTAACATCTGCTTGAAAGGCAAGCACCGAAGCATTCTCCCATTTTCTAACTTATGCAACTTTGTATATGGAAGTTTGTGCATTTACGTGCAGGAGTTGAATTGAAACCCTAGTTGCATGATCCTAGGTTCATATGCTCTTTTACTAGTATGATAGGATGATAGTTGCCATGCTCTAAGGACCCGGTAAAGGACGAGTGAAATCTTCACTCGCGAGCTATAGGTTCTTATGTTGGAATCATGAGATTTTAATCGGACATGCTCATGTGGTAAGAGCTTGGGATCGGCTCCGGTCAGTGGGTGTCACTGGTTAAGCTTTTGAATGTACTAAACATTTGTTGGGAATGGGACTGGTAAGCTTAGTACCTTCAGGAACCGGCTAGTGAGCTTGGACCACTAATCTTGGGGAGGGCCCCCGTGTTCTAGGTCATGCGGTAGATGTGCTTGGTTGGGTGGCGGAGTACGTGACCTTCCCACCTTGTATCAAGACTGTGAGCTCTGCTCTTGACCGAGGAATGTTGGGAACTACCTGGTTGGTGCATGCCCACCCCCCTTGGTTTCTTTGTCGTTTTGGGGTATGCATCTCCCGTGTGTTTAGGTCCACCTTGCAAGGTTAATAATCGATCGATTGTCGGCCTCTCACCGTTATCCAGGACTACTTAATTGCACAACTCATTTCCCTCTATGATGAAATTGAGAATTAATTGGGACATTGCTTAATTGTATTGCACAACTTTGCTTTCAGTAGATGCCAATCTAGTAATGGGTAATCAACTAGAATTTGAGCTATAATTTTGGAAGTAAGGACATACTATTTGTCGCTTTTCAGCAAAATAATCCACTAGCCGAAAGATTTGCATGTATAGAGACTTGGTGATTTTCTATCACCCGTCGGTTAAGTCTTGTTGAGTATTAGTATACTCAACCTTGCTTTTGTTATTCTTTTCAGGTGATGTTGGGATGGGAAGAAGACAATGTTTGTTGGCATTATGGATGGCCTCCTATAATGCTACCTTTTCTCATTTAGTTTCATTTCCGGTGTATTTATAAACTCAGAATCATTTACTTTAATGCAATGAACTCGGTTTGTGATAAAATAACTCTTAAGGGAGTTGATGTAATATAAATTGTGATGATGTAATCACTGTACTCTCCTTCGTGTGAGTTTTGATGTATGAATGTTGCGATCCGGGTTACTCATGATTTACCGAGCTTGACCCAGCAGAGATGACAAGAACTCTGTGTTATTGCGTAATGACCAAAAAGAGTGGTTTATAAAATAAAATGAAGTTAATTTGGGCAGTTCTGTCACAGCTAGTACCAGAGCTTCATTTGTACACCAGAGATTTAAAACACTCTTAACAACATGTTTTTAGAATAAAATTGCAAGATTAATATGTTTGCAAAATGTGTTGGGAATGCTAAGGATTATCTAGTCCGAGAGGCCTTAGAGGGATTTTTGGGTACTTTCAGGTGGCTAGTAATCTTTCATTAGTCTAACTTTCAGCGCATTACTTTCTGTCAGAACTTACTTTCTCGCACAACCATACTAGTACACCACGTTTTGATATGCATGTGTGGTGCCATGTGGAAGTCATGTGAGGGATGGATGGGACCTATTCCAAAGGGAACCCACTGTCGCATCTGTGTCTCGCCACGTTTTGGCATACGTGGACGTTCCGTATTACAAAAATGCGAGGCAAGGATGCACTCCATTCAAATGGAGAGTGTCTGAGGTTGGGCGCTATCCATGCAGCGGTTGTATGCATGGATGTCGTTTCTATAGTGAACGGTAATGTATGTGGATGCTTTCGTGAGTGTTCTGCAGGTACACTAACCTCGTTTTGTTACGCTTAGAACGAATAGCTTTCCGGCTAGTTATTACAGTGTAAGGAATCGGATGCTCGTTAGCCTAAGAGGGGTAGGGGGTGAATTAGGCAACTTAAAACCTTAACCTATGGCTTCACTAATTTTACACAAAAGTAAACTAGAACATACTATCTATATGTGCAACTAGGGTTGTTCTAGTGTAAAACTCCCATCCCAAAACAAGGTTTGCAACCTATAGCCAATCCTAGCATGATATTACTCTAGGAAAGTAAAGGCAAGCAAAGATTGCAATAGAGTAAATATGGAAACGTAAAGGGGATGAGAGAAAGCAAACTCTTGACACGCGATTTATCCTGTGGTATCGGGAGGCACTAAGCCACCCCTAGTCCACGTTGAAGCACTCACACAAGAGTATTGCTTCCCGGTCACCAAGTCTCTCCCAAGAGCACCACTAGACTCGCCACAAAGGCTAGCCACTTAGGCACTTGCCAAGCTCCCTTGGTCACCTTGATGCCGCCTCCACTAAGGAGCTTCTCCACCAAGGAAGGGGTTCTCCACGTCCCCCGCACAAAGTGTCCTCGCCGCTCCACACCAAGCCAGAGGGTCGATGACGATTGCCGATGAGCCACTTAGGCCCCAAGGCTTCCGGTGAACCTTGTACACCTTGATCCACTCAAGAATCACCTCACAAGGTTGGCACAACCTTGCACTCACTCAGCTCTAAGCTAAGCCTAGCACTAAGCACATACACAAAGCATATGCAAGTCCAAGGATGAGCAATTAAGCACTTGGATGGATTGTATATGATCTTCAATGTGTCTTGAACTCCTCTGCACTTCCACACAATCCAGCATGTTCAACTAGGTGGGTGGAGGAGGTATAAATAGCCCAAGGCATCAAACTAGCCGTTGGCTAAAAGCTGCTGAAAGTAGTACCGTCAGATGATCTGACACTATCTTTTTCCGGGCGTCGGTTCATCTGGTGCTACTAGCCGTTGCCTCCACCACACATGACTTCTCTGACACAACTGCTCCGACGCTATGCACTGACGGTCCGTCGGACCATCCGGTGCTGAAGACCCCGCGTTCAAGTCACCTCTGTTAGCTTCCACGCGACCGTCGGATAGACTGACGCTTCACCTTGACCAAGGCGTCTAATCATCCGGTGCTGAAGGCTTCTTATTTGCGCGTCTCTGTCTTGATTCAAACTGAGCGTCAGATAGACCGATGGTGTCCCCACTCAGACCGTCGGATCATCCGGTGCTACTGTCTTCGCTACTCTGCCTCTGAACTCGTCTAACGCTACTAAAAATTGGATCATCGGTTCATCCGACGGTACCTAGGGTTTCACCTGTGTACCAACTCGTCTGACGATTGCACCGACGCTTGCTAGATTGATACCGTTAGTTCATCCGACGGTGTCTTTTCTTCTCCTTCCTTGCTCGGTTTTGACCCTTGATTTTCTCATTTTGGCATGTGGTTTTCTTCCATCCTTGGGACCTAGAAGTGTCTACAAAGACATGCTAAAACAATATGGTTAGTCCAAATGATCATGTTGTCATGAATCACCAAAATCAAACTCGAACTAATGGCATATGAGGCCATGTTCGCTACAATCTCCCCCTTTTGGTGATTTATGACAACACAACCAAAGCAAGCATAAATTTGCAAAAATTGACAGAATCAGAACCACTTACACTTCCTTGGATGCTTACCATCATCCAAACTCCCCCTAGATCAAACTTCCCCCTTTTTTGATCTTCTCTTCCTATGTTCACATTCTCCCCCTTTGGTCTTATATCTTTGGAACCTAGCTTGCTTTGGTCTCACATTCTCCCCCTTTGGAATAAAATCTCCAAAAAGTCCAAAGCAAAATAACTCCAAAAAAACTAGCAAGTCCTGGCAAACATAGCTCAAGTAGAAATGTTAAATACAAGGGAGAAAGTCGCATGAACCATGATCTATATGTATGATATCAATGAAGATACCACATGTAAGAATGACTAAGGTGGACCACAAGCTCATGAGACTATCCCCCTAAGTGTGTGCACAAAAAGATGGTGTGAAAATCAAGTGCACAACTACAAACTTGTAAGACAAGGAAGCTTAGAGCATATCATGCAAGGAGATAGCTTAAAGAACAAGAGATAAGACAAATGGGTTCTTGTTACATTACCACTTGTAGATATCACTTGTAGTCTTTTGATCATTGCATACCTCCGAAGGTTGATCCTCTTCCCCTTGTTAGCACCACATTGAGATGAGCCACTTGTAAATGATATCACTAGGTGACACCACTTGAAAGAAGCTTGCATAGAAGACACTTGGGGTACCACAAGGTTTAGGAATGTATGAGTGCATTGCCTTTGAACTTATATAGAGACATAAGCTCGCAAGGACATGACTCAATAGCATAATGCTCATATTGCTATATTCACTCTTTTAGAGGTGTTAGATCACATTGAGAGTTAAATAGCATTCTCTTAGAATGAAGCACCGCACCGGAACACGTCGCCAAGGGACTACATAAGATAAGCTTGAAACAATATTAGTCCCATAACCAAACCATAGGATGAGCTCCCCCTAAATGTGTGCATTTAGTGTTTGAATCACCAACTAAATGTATGCACATTGTTTATGACAACAAAAGGGAAGCGAACCCTATAGCTTGCTCATGATGCAAAGATATATATATATATATGAAAACATGCACCATGAAAGAACAAGTGTAGCTTTCCTACACACTAATCAATCCATGTAGGTTGATCATGGGTTAGCACATGACACAAGTAACCTACCATGTGTAAACATTGCAACAAATGCAACCTAAACAAGGCAATGGAGCTATAATGATACATGAGATAGTTCTAGTTTCCATTACCTCAACCGGGGATCTTGGGCAACACATGTCCAATTTGCAAGCTTGGCTTATAGGCTTGAATCTTCTCATAGTGATTGTGCCAAGCCTCCCAAGTCCCCGCACACATGGCCTTCAAGTGGCCTTAGGAACCCAAACCTTTTGAGGCCCCTTCATGTTGATGATGACTTCCTTGGGCACCTAAATGGGTTGGTTCCAACCCCGCTCCTCCTTCATCTTCCCAACCTTGTGTGCAACCACCTTGCCATTTGCCTTCTTCTTGATGACGTAGGAATTGCTCTTGGTCTTGTTCTTGCGGTTGGGCTTGGTGTACATGAGTGAGCTCTTGATGGTGGGGTTCAACTTCTTCTTTGCGCCCTTGTCCATCTTCTTGACAAATTGAGGGCATTTGTAGAACTTGTGCCCTTCTTCATGACACTTGTAGCAAGTAACGGTTGCACCCTTCTCAAGCTTCTTCACCATGGGATCACGGTTATCTTGAGAAGGTTGAACTTTGCTCTTCATGTCTTGAGAGATGTCCACTTGTTCTGCATCGTTCTTGCCTTTGCCCATCAAGCTTGCTAACCTCTCTCGGAGCCATTTTACTTCTTGCTTGAGCTCATCATTTTTCTTGCCTATGAGACAATCACATGTTTCTACAACAACATTCTCATTGCAAGATGGTGAGCACGATTGTCACACCCTGAAATTTCCAATTTCAAGATGTGAATAGAAAGAATAATTAAATAACGATTTTCTCATAATTTTAAAATTTTTCCAACATTTATTTTTCTTTACAGGAAATATAGTATAGGAAAAATCCTTTGTTTGATTTTCTGAATTAAAACAAAGTTGAGAGTGTTGCATTCATGCCAATGCATCTAGTGGTTCTTGAGTGCTAAAGGTTTCAAAAAATGCGTTTAGGAGCTGTCCAAAACCTTCCAAGAATTTTCCGGATTTTTCTGGGATTTATTCTCATTTTCCTTGAGCTATTTCTA
Source organism: Cenchrus americanus (assembly GCA_947561735.1). Lineage (NCBI taxonomy): Eukaryota > Viridiplantae > Streptophyta > Magnoliopsida > Poales > Poaceae > Cenchrus > Cenchrus americanus. The sequence goes on along the minus strand of OX387239.1, from coordinate 123,506,924 downwards.
TTTATTAGAAGGCTCTAAAATCTTTTTCATGAGCTCCAAATGTTTTATTTGGATTTTTCATGTCTTAATCTATCTCTGGGAATTTATCTGGAATTTTTGCGATTTTTGGAGTACTTTTCGTGCCTTTAATCAATTTCTTGATTTTTCAGGAATTGGTTTCGCAAAAAATAAATTCGAAAAAAAACTATCCTTTCGGTTTAGGCCGAGCCCGAAGGCCCGACCCGCTCCGACCGCGCCCGCCAGCCCGGTGGCCGGCCCGGCGAGGCCCATCCGGCCAAGCCGAGGCCGCCGCCGCGGCCGACACTGCCGGCCGGCCGGCCCCGGGCGTGCGCGCCAAGGAAGGCCTCGGGCCCCAGGCCTATAAAGGCCACCGCCTCCTTCCCCGCGAACCCTAGCCTCAATGCCACGCGCCGCCTCGCCGCGGGAACACCGCCGCCCCTCGTGACCGAGCTCGCCTCCGCCGGCGTTGACCAAGATTGCTGGCCTCCCCTTCGTTCTCCGCCCGAGGTGAGCCCTCCACCAAGTCCCCCTCGATCCCCTCTTTCAATTCCACATCTCAATCGAGCCCTTAGGCCTCCTTGTCGCCGGCGAGCAGAACCACCAGGGCCGCCGCCGCCACCCCCCCCCCCCCCCCCCCCCTGTTGCTCCTATCCGCTCTGTCAAAGGAAGAAGATGAAGTGGCAGATTGGCACTTAGACCCCTGTCCTTTTTAGTAATCCATATGCTCTTTCATGTGTCTTGCAACTCTTTCTTGTAACTCCCTAGATCTATTAGATCTTCACAACCAGCTCCATCCAAGGCTCTTCTATAGATCTAACCCTGTCCTTCATCCTTTTTGCGAGCACTATTTAATGTGTCTTGCGATTCTTCTTTGCTAGCCCCTAAAATCTATAGTTAATCGCGAACAGGTCCTTTTCATCTTGTTTTCCCCATATCTTTTATGTTTTAGCTCCGTTTTAATTCGTTCAAGTTACGTTAGGTCCATAATAATGTAAAGCACACATTAGTGGTGTGTTTTCACCATGTTTTGTTTTATGAAAATAAAATTAATATTAATTTTGATTAATGTCTAGTTATACATGCCTTTTATAAATAAAAGCAAAATAGATCTATACATCGTTTTTCGTAAGCAAATTTAATTTGACAAATGTTTCTATCACATGTTTTTTGTACATAAAAGTTAATTAGATCTTTATCTCGGTTTTCGTAAACCAAATGTTAATTTGTTTAATAATTAATTAATCTTTTCTAATTAAAATTTGATTAGGCTTTTACATTGGCTTTTATAATAAATATTAATTAGATTAATGCCAACACCATAATGTTTTTAATAATAATATGATCTACTCGAATTACAAAGTTTCGTTTAGATTGTTCATATAGTTTAGTTTTTCTAAATTAAATGTTTAATCGGTTTAATCAATATATGAATCTTTATTAATAAAACTTGACTAGTTATTTACACCGGTTTCATAAATAAAGTTTAATATTGCATTAATGTCAACATAAGGTATTTTATTTCTGAAATATCCTTTATATTTGTTTTGTTAATTAAAATAAACCCAGCTCACAGTTTGATCTCTCATTTATTTAAAATGTTCATTAGATGTTCTTTTCTCAGCTCAAACTAAGTGTGATCTTTCCGGTCCTTGCTCAATCTTTCATAACCATCTCTTTAAAGCAAACCAAGCCTTTCTTCCCCTAAGCACGGTTTGTGTGTTTTAGTGATCCATCTAATCAAGCCTATCCTTTAGTGCGTTCTTTTAAAGTTTTCTTTTGATTGGTACTTTGTTCTTAGTATGCTTGTTTGTATGCTTTGTATGTTTGTGCCCGATGATTGATACGCTTAGAGTGAACGTCGTTCGAGAAGTTTGGAAGAGCTTGAAGTTGAAGATTCTGAGCAACTACTTTGTTTAAAGGCAAGTGTGTCCTTGATCTTTTGTCCTAAGAATTATACTTAATCACTCATTGCATTGATTGCATTAATTTTGATGGGTTCCTATTAAGGTTTATCCTAGTCTTTATCATCATCCCTTGTCAACTTGGGTTTATCATTTATGTTGGGTAGCTATGCTTAGTTGCTACACCTGGGTTATAGTGGTTTTAATGAACAATAATGATGAATCATGCTATACCTTTATATTATATCTTTGGATGTTTAATACAAGACCATATGTTTAATCGGAACATGGAGCGACCACCCAGGACAACAGTGCAACCACAAGGACTATATGGCTCTGGTCTTGGTCGAGTAATTAGGGAAGTCTTTGTGTGGTTATTACTCGCATAGTAGGTTGGGGACGGAGGAATGCTTTTATGGCTCTTCTATTCCGGAGCGGTGTTGGAACGGAAGTACTCTATGGCTAACCGTCCATAATAGAAGTGTGGTACGAAAGATAGCCTCTATGACATACTACTATGGACTAATACGCATGGGAGGACTCTTTGTAAAGGCCTCGTAGCGTCCCTATGCAATCACACCTCGGTAGTGTGGTATGATGCCTGCGCAGCATCGCATGGTTGGGTTTAAAGCTCCTAGAACTTTAACGCGACTTGTGGTTAAAGATGTACAACCTCTGCAGAGTGTAAAACTAATCGATTAGTCGTGCTCACGGTCAAGAGTGGCCTGGACCCTCACATGATAATTGAACTTGAAGATGGACTTAAATCATGTTCTCTGGTTATGCTTGCCATATGCTTATGGCGTATTCCTCATCTTTATGCTTAATGTGGGTTGGTATAAACTTATACTTTATTAGTAATCAGGTGCTAATAAAACTTGACCAACTAAAATTGCTTAAATGCTTTGAGCTAGTTGAAGGATCAGATGGCGACTAGAGAGGGGGGGAGTGAATAGGAGCCGGTAAAAATTCTTCCCAAAGAACCCGGCCTATGTCCTACTCAAATCCCGGTCACACACGAGCGATGGATCGAATCACGCACCAATCGCCAAGACCACGAGGTTATGGATCAATCTCTAGTCCTAGGAACGATTCCTTGAAGCACACGCGGAAGCACAACTCAAAAAGCAAGGGACTTAGGCAATGCGGAAAGCACGGGCGGACCGTCCGCAATGTCCGGCGGGACCGTCCGCGAGGAGGGCGCGGACCGTCCGCGAGGAGGGCACGGACCGTCCGAAATTGCTACCCGAACCTCCCGATCGCACCGAGAAAAACGGACCGTCCGTGATGGACCCGCGGACCGTCGCCTCGTCACGGACCGTCCGACACTCTAGTACGGACCGTCCGCAAACTTCATGCACCAAAAACCCACCGACAAAAGGAATCGAAAGAGAGGCGCTCAAGAACCCGCAAGAACACGAAGAAGCAACTGGGCCGTCGGGCACCTCGCGGACGGTCCGCGGTGACCTCGCGGACGGTCCGCGGCTACCTTGCGGACGGTCCGCGGTGACCTCGCGGACGGTCCACCGGTGTGCGAATCAAGCACGCCCGAGGAACACGAGAAACAACCTCAAACTTCAATCGATGGATCTCCCAAACCACAAGGAGTCTTGAGACGAAATTTTGGTGAGATGATGAACACCCCAAGGAGAGGTTATGCACCAAAAATTACAGCCTCAAACATCCTACAACTCCCGGAATCGCAAATCCTTGCCAAGAACACTATGACCTCGGGTTCATCCAAAAGTCAACGAATCGAAGGCCAAATCCGGCGTTTGAGGGGTCAAGATCATCCACAAAGAGGCACAAAGCACTCACCCATGATCCCCTCAAAGAAATCCGGAGAGAAACCCACTCAAATCCGCGGAATCACACCGAGAGCATAGGCACCAAGAACAAGCACGAAAAAAGACCACGAAAACACAACTCCGAATCTTCTATACAAACCAGGAAAGATTCACAAGGTCTAGCATGCCGCCCTAGCATCCATCCCTCTCAACAAATCTCTCATGAAGCTCTCATGCTAGCCTAGAGAAAATGGAAGGAAAAATAGCTACGAAAATGAGAAAGAGGAGGGAGGAAATGAAACCCTAAGTCGCGGAGAGAGAGAGCCATCAACACACACTCCGGGCTTATATATCGAGTCCCGCCGGAGTGGTAAATGACTCGACTACCCCTAACTACACTACTGGCGATACAACCCACGTAGGGGCATTTTGGTAATGTTTGTGGGTCTTGCCATCGGACGGCCACGCCTTTGCCGCACCCCGCGTCCTCCCGACGCAAGCCATGCGATCCCGCCGCGTGTCCTCCGCCTCGAAGCTTCCCGACACGCCGGATCCCGTCTCCGTCGTGTTGGGCCCTCGGACTTGGTTTTGAGGCCCAAACCAAGAAACCGTCCTCCGATGGTTTTGTGGCCAAACCACCAAACCCCGCGTACACGGCCCGGCCTCACCACGCCAAGCGTCGAGCCCGCCAAGCCTTTCACCTCCGGCGCCGGACGGTCTACTCGGCCTTGCCTCGTTCCTTGACTTGGCCACCACCGATGCACCGGCTCCATGTCCACGACTTCGTCTTGCTCTTCTTGCACCATGCGGCTCGCACTTGATCCCGTCGGCCACCGGTCCCTCGAACCAAGCCTACTTGTCTCTCCACTCCTCGGAGGCCCCGCAAGGCTAAGACCTTTCGCGCTCGTTCTTCACCCGCACCAACGCAAACCAAGCCACAACCAACACCCGCAATACTAGGCCAAGAGTCGGTCCACACAACGTTGTCAACCACTCCTCACGAGTGCATTGACAACACACCACATAAACAATAAGGTAAATACACAAAATAAAACACACACAACACAACTCAACACTACACACACAAAGCTTCAAACCATCCGGTCAATCACTCATCACACACGAACCAAGGTACTTCTCAACTTGGTTCCTCAATCTCCCCCTTGATGAGTGCATTGACAAAAGAAGGTCAAAAAGCAAACAAGAACTCATTCAAGCGCCACAAAGCCAATAAAAAGCAAACAAAAGGCCACTTGAAGTGAGAAGGGATAAAAACATGCTCCGACAAATTTCTCTCGAAACCAAAGCAAGCACAAGGGCTAAGTGAAAACGAAGAGACACACTACCAACATGCAATCCCTAAAAGCCACCAAACCAAAATGCTCAACCCAAAGTGCCATAAAACTCTTACCAAAACACTTGTCAACCGCTCATCACCATCAAGTGAAAACGAAGAGACACACTACCAACATGCAATCCCTAAAAGCCACCAAACCAAAATGCTCAACCCAAAGTGCCATAAAACTCTTACCAAAACACTTGTCAACCGCTCATCACCATCAAATCAAGGTTCATATCAACTTGATTTTCCAAATTTCTCCCCCTTGAGGAGCGGATTGACAACAAGTGAGCACAAAGAAATGGTTTGAGAGGGCAAAGACCGAACACCTCATCCAAGTGAAAGAAAACCACACAAGAGCAAAGAACAAGGTCACTTGGCATGAGAGAAACCACAAAGGCCAACTCAATGTCTCGGTCCCCAAAGACATGGGCAACGGCTCGACACAACCGAGATAAGAATGCATGATCCCTCAAGAAGAGGCACAAAGGGCTCAACACCGATCATGGACAAGCGAAATCACACGATCCCTCAAGAAGAGGCACAAAGGGCTCAACACCAATCATGTGATAATCGAAAACATAAGTCAACCGCCGGCTCCTCAAGAAGAGGCAAAGGGGCTCAACACCACCGGCACAAGAGCACAAAAATCACAAGCTCCCCCTAAACACATGAACTAGGACCAAAGAGCATACAAAGCTCACCCTAAACTCATGAGATAGAGAAAAGAGCACACCAAGCTCACAAGCTCAGGCAAACAAAGGAGACACACCAAAGCTCCCCCTACACAAATGCAAGCTCCCCCTGAACAAGTGAAGCAAACTCCCAAATTTTAGCTCACCTCTTCTGAATTTTCATTAAGCTCACCTTTTCTCCCCCTTGTTGACAATGTATGAATCAAGGTGAAAATGCAGAAATGCAAAGCATAGCATATAAACATCTACATGAGCTTCTCAAATAGACCAAATCTAGTGTCAAAGGCTAAAAATGAGACAAAGGTCACACACATGAATCATAGCATAGTCAAAGCATTGCCACAAGTAATATATGAAAATACAAGCATGTGACAAAGCAAAATTTTCAGATTTAAGCAGTTTTATCAAAAGAAGGCTCGCTTCACATGTAAAAGCCTATCCATGTCACACTTGAGCCACAAACATGCATACCATTTAAAGATCATACAAGGATATCATATTCTCAAAGCAAAAGATCATGGCAAACACCCATAAAGCAAAGCATGTCATGTCAAAGCTCATGAGCCATGTGTCCACTTCGGGGAGACTTCTCCACTGGTGAACATCATGCAACATGTTTTGCACCCATATGTGAAAGATACGACATTTTCGGCAAAGACATGATGGATGGAGCATTTTTCAAGCATTTGACACTTCTTTTCAAGATTAAATTATTTCATGGTACATGAAGTGCCTTTGCGGCAAAAAGAAGCTTATGCTCCCCCATGAATGCAACATAGGCTAAACATTCACAATGATATCCGGCCTTTGGCCCAAATGCAAGAACAAGGCATCCAAGCACAATCTAAGCATGAAAAGCATATTTAGACCAAACTGTGACATGGATACACAACTACACACGAGTGGAGCATATTTCATCAAAAATTAGTCAAGTTAAGTATTTATCTCAAAAGGGGCTATCTCACCACACATATATCTCAAATATTCCAAGAGCATAGCCTCACATCACCATTTCTCCACACATATAACCAATATCTCACGAGATAGCCAAAGAGACTCAAATATGGCATATGAAAGAAGCTCATCATCCTAAAATGCAATATGACACAAATGCAACAAGATATGTACATCAAAAGGAACATGATATATGACGGGATGCAAGACACAAATGTCAAACCTACCAAAGTCTATACATCATGATATATGATACAAATGCAATGCAGAATGCATAGGGAGACAAGGAACTTGACTTAACACCAATAAAGCTCACGAGGGAACACACCAACCAAGAATCGCTCCAAGCGAGAGAAGAGCCACCAAAGGTCCCAATTGAGTACCATAGAAAAAGTACCAATTGCAAAACCGCAAAGATCCCAATTGAATACCATAGAAGGAATATCAATTGGAGGATCACAAAGACTACCCAAAAAGCCACAATCCTTCTTGGAATCAAATTCCCTATCAAAAGAAGCCAAGCTCCCCCTCAACCAAGGGCAACTAACAAAGAAAAAGCTAGGAAAAGGAAGAGCAAGGAAAAACTCTAAAACCAACCGAAAAGAGGAACAACAACACAACTCGAAGACAAGACAAGCCCAAAACTCCAAGGAAAGCTCACAACATGCTACACAAAGCATTGATAATATCACTTAACATAAATAGAGCATTGTAACATGATTCCACAAATATGAATAAGCATGGGCAAGCAAGTATGTCAACAAGGTACAACACTAAACCGAAATGATACCAAAGAACAACATGCCAAACAATATACAAGAACTAAACAAAGGCATGATACAAGATCACATGGATCATCCACCAACATATATTACAAAGCTAGCATGACAAGATATACATGGGGGACAAACATGCTAACGAGAAATGTACCATCGAGCTAGACAAACATGATATGAATGAACAACATGACATATCCGAGCAATCAACCATAAAGCATGACATGATGTTCATAAATATCACCCACCATAAAATCATACAAAGATAGCAAGATAGATATTCAAGATCACAAAGCTATCATGAACAAGGTGGCTAGCCTACCATGGTTTTCACACAAGCAAGACACAAGTATATACAAGAGAGTACAAGGGGAAAAGAAAACTCACTATACATGTGTACAAAGGCTTTCAAGAGCCATTCTCTTCAACGTTACCTTATCACTCACATGCACAACACCCTCGACAAAGCACCCTACCTCGACCATTGTCCCCAAATGTGATGTACAACTTTTCCTTCACCGGGGTGAGGCCGGAGAACCACTTCTTATCTCCGGTCATGTGTCGAGAACACCCGGAGTCGATCAACCAAATGTTCTCCAAGCCTCCCCGCCCGCGTCGAAACAAGAACGAGAACGAGCTAGCGACTCGACACTCGGGGTTAGCACGGGAGAAAGTTAAACCGTTGTCGAGCCATCCGCTCAAAAGAGGGGTTAGCAAACATCACTCCCTTGCCACCAAACTTCCCATGTCCCATGGGAGGAGTACGAGCACCACGAGGGGGAAAACGTGGTCCGTAGTTCCTCCGGAATCCAAAACTCGCGATCATCTCCCCTAAACCCGTACCGAGGACGAGTAGGAGGACGTCCGATAAAACCACCACGAGCCCGACCAAACTTCTCACCACCCCGCACACCATCATCTCTCCCGACGGACCTCTCACCACCACCTCTCCGTGGGAACCCGCCAACACTCCTCACACTTCCCACACCCCGTGGAAGTGGCACTCTAGGCTCGGGAATACCGCGAGGCCGGCGATACCGTCCCGGTTTGCTTGCTCCCTAGCAAGCCTCTCATCCCTCTTCCTCTTGTAGCAAAACTCGCAAGATGCCTCTCCTTGCCACAATACTCACACCCGAAGGGGATGGGTTTTGGTTTTGGCTCGGCTTTTCTTCGGGCTTCTCACCCTCCTCACCCACAAACTTCACCGGTTTTCGGAAATCATTTGTCTTAGGTGGGAATTTGGGTGGATCTTGGGTTGTGTCAAGCTTGTTGCAAAGGTGGTTGGGCTTTGGTGTTAAAGAGTTCTTGGGTGCTTTTGGGAGTGGGACTTGAATCTCTCCGATCACCTCAAACACGGGGTTAGACTCAACACACTTCTCGTACACACTCTCCCCACTTCGTTCTCTCCCACTTTCTCACCCAACTTCTCAAACCCCAAACCACGACCATCGCCCCTCTTGAACTCCTCAATCATGATTTTCAATTGAGGTTCCCCGTCCGGACAACCAACCCAACACTTTCCTCAAATAGTCATTTTCCTCATAGATGACATCCAACCGGGAAGTAAGCTCAAGATTACGCAAAGTGACTTCATCACAAGCCTAGAGCATGCATTTGCACACGGGAGATTTCAATGATGCTTCCAAAGAACTAATAGTAGAGCGAGCATCAACAAGCTTAGCATGCATAGTAGGACATGATTTGCAAGCACCAAGCAAAGTAGGTCTAGCCTTAAGCTCATCATGTTCGATCCTAAGAGCATCTAGTTGAGCCAAAATGGAAGCATTCTTCTCATTAAGCGAGTTTGATCTCATTCAACCAAGCATCACATTCAACACATTCAACATCATCGGGAGAAGTAGGAGCAAGTTTCAAAGAGTCATTCTCAAGTTTCAATTCAAGCAATTTTGACTCTAACTCTCCTACTTTCTCACTAGCATTCTCAAGCCGAGCCCTAAGATCTTTCCTCATCTTTTTGGCATCTCTCAAGACACTATCACGGTTATCAAGCAAACCATTCAACCTAGCAATCTCGGCAAGCAAAGAGTCGGGATCACGGTTTACCTCATCCTCCGAGTCGGAGTCGCCGTCCTCCTTCACACTCTTCTTGCTTGCTCGAGCTATGGGCCATGCCACAAAAGCCCTCGAGCGCCACACGGCTCCGGCCCGCCGAGGTTCCGCTTGCACTCTTCTTGCCACCGCGCCTTCCGGCGTCTTCATCTTCGCCGCTTGAGCTTGATCGCTCCTCGCTTGAGCTTGAGTCGACGTCGCTCGCACCGGCCACCATTGCTCTTGCCTTGTTCTTCTTGTAGGTGCTCTTGCTCGGTCGCCGCTTGTCCTTGTCCTTGCTCTTGGACTTGTTGAAGTGCTTGCCCTTGGAGGAGTACTTGTCTTCACGCCTCGGGTGCGTCTTGTGCTCGTTCATCTTGTACTTGTTCTCCTCCGCTTCGGGCACTCGGCGATGAAGTGGCCACGCTTGCCACACTTGTAGCACGTCCCTGAGCTCCGCCTTGCGTTCCTCCGACTCTCGTGTAGTCGTTCAAACCTTCTTGAGAGCAAGGCCGGCTCCTCCTCGCCCGAAGCACATCAAACTCCTCATCCGGAATGGACATAAGAGAGGACAAAGAAAAGCGTCGACGGGAAGGGTTAGATTTGCCCTTTGATCCTCCCATAAGAGCAAGACTATGGTCGGTCGAGCCCTCATGCTTGGATAGCATCTTCCGTCAACCTCGGTACCGACTTGAGCTTAGAAAAGAGGTCATCCAACTCAATAGTCAAATAATTCCCAGACTCCTTGATGGCCTCAACCTTAGCACCCCAAACATTTGGATCCAAGACATGCAAGAGCTTCAAAGCCTGATCATGCTCGGAGTACGGAAAATCCTCAACGTTAGCCTTCATGTTGTTCACGATAGCGATGAACCTCTGAAACATCGCATCAATGTCCTCACCGGGAAGTGGAGTGAAATTCTCATATTGCATCCGGTAAGAGACAAAGAGGCGAGCCTTCACATGGTTATCACCACCGTGAGCAACCAACAACTTATCCCAAATTTGCCAAGCAAGATCCAAATGGCGAACACGATCAAACTCGGATCACACAAGCTCCGCACAAGTGATCAACGGCTTTTGCATTAGCCTCATACTTGGCCTTGGCATCGGCATCGGTCACCATAAGAGTATGGATGTTGACCGGAATAGCATATGTCTTGTCAAGCACAATAAACTCCAACGGCTTTCCTCGAAGAAAAATCCTCATACGAGCCGCCCACTTGTGGTAACCCTTGCCATCGAAGTGCGGCGGACCGCCCCGCTCAACGTACGCCATCTTAGGATTCGAGACTTGTCAAAGTCGCAAAGAATCCGGCACCAAGCTCTGATACCAATTGAAGGATCAGATGGCGACTAGAGAGGGGGGGAGTGAATAGGAGCCGGTAAAAATTCTTCCCAAAGAACCCGGCCTATGTCCTACTCAAATCCCGGTCACACACGAGCGATGGATCGAATCACGCACCAATCGCCAAGACCACGAGGTTATGGATCAATCTCTAGTCCTAGGAACGATTCCTTGAAGCACACGCGGAAGCACAACTCAAAAAGCAAGGGACTTAGGCAATCTGGAAAGCACCGGGCGGACCGTCCGCAGTGTCCGGGCGGACTGTCCGCGAGGAGGGCGCGGACTGTCCGCGAGGAGGGCACGGACCGTCCGAAATTGCTACCCGAACCTCCGATCGCACCGAGAAAAACGGACCGTCCGTGATGGACCCGCGGACCGTCCGCCTCGTCACGGACCGTCCGACACTCTAGTACGGACCGTCCGCAAACTTCATGCACCAAAAACCCACCGACAAAAGGAATCGAAAGAGAGGCGCTCAAGAACCCGCAAGAACACGAAGAACAGGTGGGCTCGTCGCACCTCGCGGACGGTCCGCGGTGACCTCGCGGACGGTCGCGGCTACCTTGCGGACGGTCCGCGGTGACCTCGCGGACGGTCCACCGGTGCGAATCGGCACGGCCGAGGAACACGAGAAACAACCTCAAACTTCAATCGATGGATCTCCCAAACCACAAGGAGTCTTGAGACGAAATTTTGGTGAGATGATGAACACCCCAAGGAGAGGTTATGCACCAAAAATTACAGCCTCAAACATCCTACAACTCCCGGAATCGCAAATCCTTGCCAAGAACACTATGACCTCGGGTTCATCCAAAAGTCAACGAATCGAAGGCCAAATCCGGCGTTTGAGGGGTCAAGATCATCCACAAAGAGGCACAAAGCACTCACCCATGATCCCCTCAAAGAAATCCGGAGAGAAACCCACTCAAATCCGCGGAATCACACCGAGAGCATAGGCACCAAGAACAAGCACGAAAAAAGACCACGAAAACACAACTCCGAATCTTCTATACAAACCAGGAAAGATTCACAAGGTCTAGCATGCCGCCCTAGCATCCATCCCTCTCAACAAATCTCTCATGAAGCTCTCATGCTAGCCTAGAGAAAATGGAAGGAAAAATAGCTACGAAAATGAGAAAGAGGAGGGAGGAAATGAAACCCTAAGTCGCGGAGAGAGAGAGCCATCAACACACACTCCAGGCTTATATATCGTGTCCCGCCGGAGTGGTAAATGACTCGACTACCCCTAACTACACTACTGGCGATACAACCCACGTAGGGGCATTTTGGTAATGTTTGTGGGTCTTGCCATCGGACGGCCACGCCTTTGCCGCACCCCCGCGTCCTCCCGACGCAAGCCATGCGATCCCGCCGCGTGTCCTCCGCCTCGAAGCTTCCCGACACGCCCGGATCCCGTCTCCGTCGTGTTGGGCCCTCGGACTTGGTTTTGAGGCCCAAACCAAGAAACCGTCCTCCGATGGTTTTGTGGCCAAACCACCAAACCCCGCGTACACGGCCCGGCCTCACCACGCCAAGCGTCGAGCCCGCCAAGCCTTTCACCTCCGGCGCCGGACGGTCTACTCAGTCTTGCCTCGTTCCTTGACTTGGCCACCACCGATGCACCGGCTCCATGTCCACGACTTCGTCTTGCTCTTCTTGCACCATGCGGCTCGCACTTGATCCCGTCGGCCACCGGGTCCCTCGAACCAAGCCTACTTGTCTCTCCACTCCTCGGAGGCCCCGCAAGGCTAAGACCTTTCGCGCTTGTTCTTCACCTGCACCAACGCAAACCAAGCCACAACCAACACCTGCAATACTAGGCCAAGAGTCAGTCCACACAACGTTGTCAACCACTCCTCACGAGTGCATTGACAACACACCACATAAACAATAAGGTAAATACACAAAATAAAACACACACAACACAACTCAACACTACACACACAAAGCTTCAAACCATCCGGTCAATCACTCATCACACACGAACCAAGGTACTTCTCAACTTGGTTCCTCACTAGTCCACTATAAAGCCTTTGCATTCATTCTTTCCCCCACACTTGCTGAGTACGACAAGTGCTCACCCTTGTTATAAACATGTTGCTGAGAAGGAGGAAGCTGATTTGAAGCCTTGTGAAGATGTTGTGGAGTTCTAGGCGTACGCAACCCCTAGTCGACTGCCTGTGATGTTTGGAGCCTTCGTTTCCAGGATTTAAGCATAAATCTCTGATAATCTTTCTTTTTCTTACGTGATACTGTTTCTGTGTACACTTATTTGTCACTCTATGAATGAAACTTGATCTTGGCATGCATATAGGTTTGCACTTGGTTTTCTTCCGAAATCGGGTGTGACGGAGTGGTATCAGAGCTGTATCGACTGTAGGACATAAGCCTAGATAGCAATGGTTGTTTTTTAAGGTTTCCTTTGATCTAAAAATTCATCACTACCTTTCCCTTGAACTCTGTGATGAATATTCTCGCTTCTTGAACCATTATCTTTCATCAATCCTCCTTGATGGCTCACCGTTGACTGTCACATTTTCAGTTGCACATCATTGTTTCGCAAATGTTTATGATCCCTACCCTTGCCTAATTATTTATTCTCCCCTTGGTCTTGATCTTGTCTCTCTTTCCACTTCTCTCAAGCAATTCCACAAATAAGTCAAAAGGTGAATTGTTACCCTTAACATTCTATCTGTTCACGCAGCTCTCTGACACATCAGCGCTGTTTTAATTTTATCTCGAGCTATCGAACTCCGATTGACATGAAATCAGTTGGGTTAGTTCCAGAATTTCATGTATTAATGTCTATCCAAAATTCAGTAGTATTCGTTTTGTATCCAGGGAGATACATACGAATTAGTGGAGCATTCAGAATCTGCCAACACTGCTGACCTAGTCATCTTGTTTAATTCATATCTCGAGTTCTAAACCTCCGATTGAGGTGATTCCAGTGGGGATGAACTCATAATTTCGACCTCCTTGATCTGGAAAAAATCCACTATTTATGGAGATCCTTGCTGGGAGCTACATCTGATCTATTAGGAGGATACCCCCTGACTTTATTAACAACGTGTAGTGTCGATCCCTTAACCATGCCTTGATTGGTGGAATTCAGTGCTTGCGTGATGATGCTTGGTTTTATGACATTGCTTGTGTTGGTTCTTTGAAGTGAGTGTTGGTGTATTGTGGGTCTTATATCTGCAATAACATCAGTTGTTTAGTTGGGTTCTTCTTTTGTATCTCCCACCTCCTTGTTCTCCCCCACTCGTTTGCACTACTCTTGTTCCCTTCTGATCATATCTTTATGTACCAACCATATGGAAAACCCAAATGGAGGTAACCAAGGCAAAAGCTATGAGAACAATGACGATTATGGATACAACCAAGATGTGTTATCATTTCCACCCTCGGATGATAAGTATGCAGAGTTCATGAGGACTGAGCCACCAACGTTCTCTAGTACCACATATCCCTTAGAAGTTGATGACTGGATCAAGAAAATTGAAGAGAATCTAGATATGGTACAGTGCAATGATAGAGAGAAAGCTTTGTATGCATCTTGGCAACTTATAGGAGCAGCTTCAGAGTGGTGGAATTCTTATATCAATGGTCATGAGCAACCTGAGAGTATTGTGTGGAAGGAATTCAAGGACAACTTTATCTTACACCATACTCTTGTAAGTGCGATGAAGCTCAAAAGGAAGGAGTTCCTTAACTTAAAGCAGGGACAGATGACGGTAACTAAGTACGGGGATAAGTTTATTCAATTATCTTTGTATGTCCCGAGATCGGCTGAAAGTGATAAGAAGAAACGAGAGCATTTCATCAAAGGGTTGAATGAAGATCTTCAAAGTATACTAAGCATACATGAATATTCCAGTCTGCAAGATGTAATCAACAAAGCCATTGGGCTAGAAAGCAAACTACAGGAGATCATAAGTAAGAAGAGATAACGGGAATTCCCAAGGGAAGCCAATAACAATTCTCACCTACATCATATGTCTCAAGCCCAAGGTTTTCCTGAAGATTACTACGAAGATGCATATCTAGAATATCCTCATGGTGTCACGGTACCAGTGATTTATGAGACACCACAGAATCGTCGAAACATTAGGGAAAGTAAAGCTTGTTTCTATTGCAAAGCTGGTGGACACTTTATCAACAGATGCCCGAAGAAATTTCTAGATCGTCATTTTAAGAAGGAATGGCGACAACGACACAAGCAAGACAAGACCCCCGATACCTAAGGATGTTGATATAAGTTAGGTTGTGGAGAGTTTTTCTGTAATATGAAAGGAAGAATATTGCTGAAGGATATGAAAAGAGTTGGGAATAAACCCTTGTCTCTTGCTAGCCTTTTTCGAATCTCGGGACGAGATTCCTTTTAAGGGGGTAGATTTGTCACACCCTGAAATTTCCAATTTCAGGATGTGAATAGACAGAATAATTAAATATCGATTTTCTCATAATTTTAAAATTTTTCCAACATTTATTTTTCTTTACAGGAAATATAGTATAGGAAAAAATCCTTTGTTTGATTTTTCGAATTAAAACAAAGTTGAGAGTGTTGCATTCATGCCGATGCATCTAGAGGTTCTTGAGTGCTAAAGGTTTCAAAAATGCATTTAGGAGCTGTCCAAAACCTTCCGAGAATTTTTCGGATTTTTCTGGGATTTATTCTCATTTTCCTTGAGCAATTTCTATTTATTAGAAGGCTCTAAAATCTTTTTCATGAGCTCCAAATGTTTTATTTGGATTGTTCATGTCTTAATCTATCTTTGGGAATTTTCCTGGAATTTTTGCGGTTTTCGGTGCATTTTTCGTGCCTTTAATCAATTTCTTGATTTTTCAGTAATTGGTTTCGCAAAAAAATAAATTCGAACAAAAAACTATACTTTCGGTTTGGGTCGAGCCCGAAGGCCCGACTGCTCCGACCCGCGCCCGCCGCCTGGTGGCCGGGCCCGGCGAGGCCCATTTGGCCAAGCCGAGGCCGCCGCCGCGCCGACGCCCGCGCCGGCCGGCCCCGGGCGTGCGCGCCAAGGAAGGCCTCAGGCTCCGCGCCTATAAAGGCTACCGCCTCCTTCCCCGCGAACCCTAGCCCCTCTGCCTCGCGCTGCCTCGCCGCGGGAACGCCGCCACCCCAGGTGACCGAGCTCGCCACCGGCGGCGTTGACCAAGATTATCGGCCGACCTTCGTTCTCCGCCCGAGGTGAGCCCTCCACCGAGTCCCCCTCGATCCCCTCTTTCAATTCCACATCTCAATCAAGCCCTTAGGCCTCCTGGTCGCCGGCGAGCAGAACCACCAGGGCCGCCCCCCCCCCCCTCCCCCCCTGTTGTTCCTGTCCGCTCTGTCAAAGGAAGAAGATGAAGTGGAAAATTGGCACTTAGACCCCTGTCCTTTTTAGTAATTCATATGCTCATGTGTCTTGCAACTCTTTCTTGCAACTCCCTAAATCTATTAGATCTTCACAACTAGCTCCATCCAAGGCTCTTTTATAGATCTAACCCTGTCCTTCGTCCTTTTTGCGAGCACTATTTAATGTGTCTTGCGATTCTTCTTTGCTAGCCCCTAAAATCTATAGTTAATCGCGAACAGGTCCTTTTCATCTTGTTTTCCCCATATCTTTTATGTTTTAGCTCGGTTTTAATCCGTTCAAGTTGCGTTACGTCCATAATAATGTAAAGCACGCGTTAGTAGTGTGTTTTCACCATGTTTTGTTTACTAAAAATAAAATTAATATTAATTTTGATTAATGTCTAGTTATACATGCCTTGAATAAATAAAAGCAAAATAGATCTATACATCGTTTTTCATAAGCAAATTTAATTTGATTAATGTTTCGATCACATGTTTTTGTACATAAAAGTTAATTAGATCTTTATCTCGTTTTTCGTAAACCAAATGTTAATTTGTTTAATAATTAATTTATCTTTTCTAATTAAAATTTGATTAGGCTTTTACATCGGCTTTTATAATAAATATTAATTAGATTAATGCCAAGACCATAATGTTTTTAATAATAATATGATCTACTCGAATTACAAAGTTTTGTTTAGATTGTTCATAAAGTTTAGTTTTTCTAAATTAAATGTTCAATCGGTTTAATCAATATATGAATCTTTATTAATAAAACTTGACTAGTTCTTTACACCGGTTTCATAAATAAAGTTTAATATTGCGTTAATGTCAACATAGGGTATTTTATTTTCTGAAATATCCTTTTATTTGTTTTGTTAATTAAAATAAACCCAGCTCACAGTTTGATCTCTCATTTATGAAAAACGTTCGTTAGACGTTCTTTTCTCAGCTCAATCTAAGTGTGATCTTTCCGGTCCTTGCTCAATCTTTCATAACCATCTCTTTAAAGCAAACCAAGCCTTTCTTCCCCTAAGCACGGTTTGTGTGTTTTAGTGATCCATCTAATCAAGTCTATCCTTTAGTGCGTTCTTTTAAAGTTTTCTTTTGATTGGTGCTTTGTTCTTAGTATGCTTGTTTGTCTGCATTGTATGTTTGTGCCCGATGATTGATACGCTTAGAGTGAACGTCGTTCGAGAAGTTTGTAAGAGCTTGAAGTTGAAGATTCTGAGCAACTACTTTCGTTAAAGGCAAGTGTGTCCATGATCTTCTGTCATAAGAATTATACTTAATCACTCATTGCATTGCTTGCATTAACTTTGATGGGTTCCTATTAAGGTTTATCCTAGTCTTTATCATCATCCCTTGTCAACCTGGGTTTATCATTTATGTTGGGTAGCTATGCTTAGTTTCTATACCTGGTTTATGGTGGTTTTAATGAACAATAATGATGAATCATGCTATACCTTTATGTTATATTTTTGGATGTTTAATACAAGACCATATGTTAATCGGAACATGGAGCGACCACCCAGGACAACAGTGCAACCACAAGGACTATATGGCTCTGGTCTTGGCCGAGTAACTAGGGAAGTCTTTGTGTGGTTATTACTCTAATAGTAGGTTGGGGACAGAGGAATGCTTTTATGGCTCTTCTATTCCAGAGCGGTGTTGGAACGGAAGTACTCTATGGCTGACCATCCGTAATAGAAGTGTGGTACGAAAGATAGCCTCTATGACATACTACTATGGACTAATACGCACGGGAGGACTCTTTATAAAGGCCTCGTAGCGTCCCTATGCAATCACACCTTGGTAGTGTGGTATGATGCCTGCGCTGCATCGCATGGTTGGGTTTAAAGTTCCTAGAACCTTTGCATTCATTCTTTCCCCCACACTTTTTTTGAGGCAAATACTGTGGGGGAGTTCCCCACAGCTTAAATAAAAGCTTAAATAAACCAAAAGGAGTTTATGTACAAGCAGGGGCAAGAGGGAGAAGGAGGGAGAAGGGAAGCTACCATTACATTAAGAGATACTCTCCAAAAACGAAATAAAAGAAGCCTGCCTATCACTCTTCACTCTCACGATGTGAAGAAAACCCTGAGCTTTAAACTTCCTAACCCAAGCGCTAACAGAAGCTGAACCATTATCAAAGATGACAGCATTCCTGAGATTCCAGATCTCCCAACTTGCTATGATGAAGGCTTCCATGAAAAACTCTAGGCTGGACATCCTAAAAGCTTGAAGAACCCTTTCATCAACAGGTAGGTTCATGTTCCAGCTAATACCAAGCTTTGCCCAACATCCAAGAGCAAACACACAGGAAAAGAAAAGATGATCAATGTCTTCCTCCTCATTAGCAGTGCATAAAACACAGCAAGCATTGGGTTGCACATTGTAATTCCTCCGTAGCAGCATAGATCTTGTATTCAAGCGATCCACCAAGACTAACCATATGAAGAATTTGATCATGTTTATACACTTGGACTGCCAGATAAGTGTGAAGATTCGAGAAGACTGAAAATTCTCAAACACCATTCGATAATACCTTCTAGATGTATAATTTTGGTTTCCCCAACAAAAAGACCAAGAATCATGCTCAACTGGATTGAGATCCACAGAAAGTAACACCGCATCAAGTTGCAGCAATTCCTCATGAGCTTCAGTCGATAGAGGCAAGGCAAACAGTGAGTCTAGATCATCAGCTTGGGCAAAATCTTGACCGAGATTTCGGCATTCCTGGCAAAAGAAAAAAGTCTTGGAAACTTATGAGCCAAAATTTCACCACACCACAGATCCTCCCAAAAAGTAACTGAAGTACCATTTCCCAAAACACAATAAGCAATCCCTCTGAAGAGGATATTTAGGCGCAAAACATCCTTCCACCAAAAGGAACCAATCTCCGAGGAAGCATGAGGAACTTTCCCAAGATAATATTTATTCCGGATTAAATTAACCCGGGGGATATCCATATGATTATAAAATTTGTTGAGTTGCTTGAGAAGCAAAGCCTCATTTTGTAATCTCGCATTAAGGATACCCGGCCCTCCCTTGGATTTTGGCCTCTCGAACCATAGACCAAGCGACCAAGTTACCCCCCTTCTTGTCGGGATGATTACCTCTCCACAAGCATTGCTTCCTCATTCTATCTATATTATCAATCACTCCCACAGCCGACTTGATGGAGCACATGGCATAGGTCACCGTTGAAGTAAGGACCGTGTTGATCATCTCAAGCCTACCAGTGTAAGAAAGGAAAATCGAACAAGCATTTAGTCTCCTCTCAACCCTGTCCATTAGTGGAGTGAGATCTTCCATTCGAGGTTTGGTCGTACCCATTGGGAGTCCCAAGTAGGTAAAAGGCATGCTGGCAATTTGACAACCAAAAGCTGTAGCTAGGTCATGTATCTTAGTTTGAGACACATTCAGGGGGACCATAGAGGACTTGTGATAATTGACTCTCAGGCCTGTGGAATCAGCAAAAGTTTGTAGGAGGCCCTTAAGATGAAGTAGTTGTGCTCTATCAGCTGGTAGGATCAAAATAGTATCATCTGCATATTGCACAACTGGGAAGTCATTGGTGGCATGAGGGATTGGCAATGACAAATGATTGTTTCGAAGTGCATCATTGATAACATACTGAAGTAACTCGGCGACGTAACAAATAACGGGGGGAGAGAGGATCACCCCGTCTAACTCCCCCTTTTGCATTTAAATTTCCTTCCGGGAGTACCATTCAGCGAGAATTGAAGAAGTGCCGAAGAAAGAATAGCTCTAATCCATGACAACCATTTTGCAGGAAAGCCTAAAGCCTCCATCATACTAAGAATGGCATTGTGTTCCACAGTATCAAAAGCTTTTGCAAAATCAAGCTTTAGGATAACAATCTCCCTCTTGCTTTGTTGACACTGATGAATGTATTCAAAGCACCAAGCAATGCAATCCTGGATTGATCTTGATTTTATGAAACCATATTGATTAGCATGGAGCAAATTTAAAATTATAGCCTGCAGCCTCTCTGCAAGAATCTTAGTAAGCAATTTGATACTACTGTTAAGGAGGGAGATAGGCCTAAAGTCATTAACAGTTTCTGGGTTATTCTTCTTTGGCACAAGGGTAATGAAGGATTCATTCAAGCAGTCTAGATTAATATTGCAGTCAAAGAACTCCTGGCAGAGAATGTAATAGTCCATTTTGATGATCCCCCAACACTTCTTTAGAAATAAACCATTAAAACCATCTGGCCTTGGAGCTTTGTCGATGGGAACCATTTTGATGATATTATCAATCTCTTGTGGTAGGACAGGTGCCACTAGGCTGTCCAGATCTTGAGTAATGGAAACCAGTGTAGATAAATCAAAGAGCATATGCGGCTGTAAAGAAATTCCCATTCTATTCTTGTATTCCTGAAGAAGAAGAGCAGCTTTCCCTTCATGATCATGTACTTGATTTCCAGCTTCATCCCTTAGGTAGGTAATGGAGTTTTTCCTATGGGATACTGTAGCCATAGCATGAAAGAACTTGGTACACTCATCCCCAAACCGAATTCTGTTAACAGTGAATCTCTTCCTCCAGTATAAATTTTTATATCTCAAAAGCATTTGTAATTGTCTTTTAATAATCAATCTCAAATTCCATTCTGTCAGCAGAAGCTGTCTGCATTCCTCAAGAGAGTCTAAGAAAAAAATAACCTTGTTACAGTTATTGATCAAAGAGGATAGCTGGGACAAACTTTTACTCCAGTTCTTCAATTTGAACCTTGTATTCTTTAATTTTCCTGCCAAAACACTAGCAGAAGAATTAGAATTCCTCACCGGTGCATCCCAAGCAGAAACCACAGCTTCTAAAAACCCTGGATGCTCTGGCCAAAAGTTCTCAAAGCGAAAGATGTTTGCCTTGGGGATGTCAGTACCAATAGTAATCTTACAAGGAATATGATCTGAAGTAATTTTGGCCAAAGGTAGCACAATTGTATTCGGATATGCAACTGTCCAATTTGCAGATGTGAAGAACCAATCCAATTGTTCTAGAAGAGGGTCCTGTTGCATATTAGACCAGGTAAAGGCTCTTCCTTTTAAAGGCAGCTCCAGCAAACCCAGGTGACCCAAAAGGTCATTAAAAATTAAAGTATCTGATAGATTTCCTCCAGGCTTGTTTCTATCGTCCAGGGATCTGTAAAAATTAAAGTCGCCAAGAAATAACCAGTTCTCATCAACATCAATAACATGAGAGCGCATCCAGTGGACAAAAGCAGCTCTCTCAGGGTCATGGCACGGACCATAAACCGTGGTGAGCTTCCACATCGCTGAATTAAATTGGGAGGTGAAGGAAATCGTAAGACCAAAAGGCTGTTTATCTAGAGTCAACCCAAGAAAATGAGCACTATTCCATATCACGAGGATTCCACCAGAAGCACCCAGGGAGGGAATAAAATCAAATTTATCATATCGTCTCGGGGCAAATTTCCTTATAATATGCATATCAACACTCTGCAGTTTTGTTTCTTGTAAACAGATAATAGAGGAACCGCTCTCTTCAATTTTATTTCTAACAGCATCATGCTTGTCAGTGGCATTAAGGCCCCGTATGTTCCAACACAAAATGTTCCAATTTCTATTGTTCATTTGTCACCGTAGAAATAAAGTAGGGGATTAATACTACCAGAGCATAATCCAAAACACAGCCATGAAAGAAAATTTAAAGGATGCCAGTAGAAAACCCATAACCAGACAGCAGAGGCACACCAGAAAGATGACATAGGTCCAACAGACAAGCACAGTAAAGTCTGAAAGGTCCACAAGCACCACAGAATAAAGATATAGTAGCTAAGACTACTAAAGTCCACCAAAAGGAAGATAGTGCAGGCTAAACAGACAAGCCAGAAAGAAACAAAATAACACTTGGACAACAGGAGGTTAAGGCACAGCATCCTGTCCATCATTTGTCTTCCTGGTCATAAGTTCATCAGCTGTGAGCTCACTAGGAGACACATTGCAAAACAGCCCCCATTGTTGCAGAGTTTCAATTGGGACAGGGGCAGGGACTATTTCAGAAGGCCTAGGAGGATTGTCCAAAAGGTGAAGTGCAGTACTGTCCAGGACCTTCCTCTTCTTCCTGGGAGTCTTGTCAGGCAGCTGAGAATGCTTGAACCCTTCAAAAATATTGAGCCTACTGCTTCTCCTACAGCCTTGTGTTACAAGAGGCTTCCTGCTGTTTCTTTTAGAAACTGTCTTGGGCAGAGACAAAGCCCTCCTAGTTCCTTGGGAGACAGATGAGGCCCCATCCTGGAGGGGTGCATCCAGTAGAGGTTGAGGAGAATTTGCAGCAGGGACTTCGACCTCCACATCTATGCTACTGCTGCTTGGGTGTGCCTGATTGTCACTATGCCAAAAGGCCCAAAGATGCAGAAGAACAGAGTGCAAACTAGGGGGCTTCACAGGAACAATTGCCAGTAAATCATCCTGATTGTGCTGGGTCGTAGAACCAGAGATGAGAGTCTGTATGAGTGCAGTATTTACAAATACTGGAAAATGCAGCACTGGGGGAATACTGGGAATCAGCAGCTTCTGAAAGGCTGTCATCTCAACTGCCATCAAAGTAGGATGTAGCACGCTCTGCACCTCAGGGTCAACTGGAGAAGAAGCATCAGATGAAGTGGAGGAAGAGGAACCTGCCTTGAACTTCCCAGATAGAACATCTTCTACATTGAGTACAATGTCAGGACCATGAGCCCTCAGGTACTCAGCTGTAGATCCTGATTGATCAAAAGTGACTGAATCTTGCTGTTGAACAGGTTCTGCCATGACTTGATCGACTTCCTCCTGCCACTCATTCTCATGCTGTTGCTCAGCATCAGGCCAAGCATCCCAGCCAGCCAACTCATGAGGAGGGACAGGTTGAGCCTGCAGTTCTTGTTGGACATCAGCCATCTGTTGATCATTTAGACCAAAATCTGCATGGACATGGTGACCAGCTCCATTGAGATCATGTTGCCACCCTTGTGCCCCATCAATTTGACCAAGCTGAACTTCCCCATTAACTGGGTGTGGGTTACCATCCACTGGCACCTGATCCTCATCTTGAGGAAAGCCATCTGGAAAGTTGCCATTCAGAATAAAGACAGGCACCGTCCAGGATCTTCCTGCACCACCAAGCATGGTACCTTGAGAAACCACCATGCTACGAGGGACACGATCAGGAGACAGGAGTAAGCAGCGTGCAATTACTCTTGACTTGTTAGGTCCCTCAAACCATCTAATTAATCTACCAAAGGGGGCAACAGCTGCCTGGATAAAGTCTTGAGTCTGATAATCTAACGGAAAAGCCAAAAACATGATCCAAGATTCTCTGATATAATTGCAGGTTCTAAAGTTGCGTGGAGCCTCATCATGCTTATGAACCGACATGACCCACTGTCCAAAATTAATTGGGGAAGCATCCAGCAGCTCTTCACGCTGAACAGGATTGGCAAACCGGAAAAGCCCCAAACCCAGCGGAGATGGGAACGATGAAACCACATCTACGTGAAAGTTGTGCTCCAAGAACTCACTGACTTGCTGGAGGATACCAGGCACTTGACCTTGCTGCGGTTCCGGCTCCAGGGAGATAATGGCGTACTGTTCATGACGACGAGGCGGCTCACCCCCCAAGGCGACGCGAGCTCGGGCCGGACGATGCCATCCATGCTCCACATGAAGCCCGGGTGGGAGAAAGAGCATTGGGTTGCACGGGAAGTTGGCCATGTCGTCAGGCTCAGGAGGGGGCGGGGACGGCGGTGGGGAAGTAGAAGGCGGCGACGACGAGGAGGAGCGATCAGTACTGTAGCTTGGGGAAGATTGGAAACTTTCGGGATTGCTATTTCCTCGGGAGTCGTGGGAGGCAGGGAAAGAAACAGAGCATGACCTTTCATCTTCCATGGGCTGTGTCGTGCACTTTCTTTTGGGGGCCTAAAAGACTTTAGGCTTAACCCGAGTTAAACACCAACGCTGTTTGTGCCCATAACCAAAACAAGCCCGACATCTCCACGGGCTTAGACAGGAAACAGCCCGATGGCCCACTGCAAGACATTTGCCACATGATTCAGAAGTGGCCTTTGAATTTGAAATTTGATCAGCGGTATCAACGCCCGAAGAACACGCCTTGGATGTCGGATCTGATTGATAGAGATCAGCTGAAATTCTTCCAAAAACATTCGAAAAACGAACTGTAGTGGGAACCACAAGTGAACCAACCACAAACAATTTGACAGGATCAGAACGATGCAATGGAGGATCATGAGAAACGTCAGGAGCAAAGTGAACTCGTCGACCACGAGACCGAGAAGAAAGCTTCTTTTGCCTCTTAGATTGCACATAATGCCACTCTTTCAATTGTTCCTGCTCCCACAAAAATTTTTCTCTCTCCCAATGAGGAGCTCCGTTATTCCACAGGAAGAAATAAACATCAAAACAGTCACCAATGAATCGTTTGAGATTGTAGATCATAAAGCCCACTGCCTTGCATGACACCGAGAAACGAAAGTGGCGATCACTTTGGAATTGGACATGAAAACCAGCAGCCGACCCACCAAGGCAAGATTGAAGCATCCAAGCAACTGAATCCTCCGTCAAACGGACCGTAAAGCGACGGAAAACAGCCAAAAGAAAGAAAGAGCCATTCGGAGAGGAGGAAGGGTGATGCACGGACTTGCGATGACGTACCAGCACTTGATCTTGGAAAAGCTTCCCATGGTTGAAATCCAACTTGCCAGCCAGATCCGAAGGCACCTCCATGAGAGAAAGATCCAAGAAGAGAGTCCAATCACCAATCACCAGCGGTAGATCGCCAGGGAGATGATCGCCGGCAGCCTACGAGGGTGGAGGGAGGGGACGCCATCATTATTGAGCCTTCTTTCCCCCACACTTGTGGAGTACGACAAGTGCTCACCATTGCTATAAACAATGTTGCTCAGAAGGAGGAAGCTGATCTGAAGCCTTGTGAAGATGTTGTGGAGTTCTATGCGTACGCAACCCCCAGTCGACTGTCTGTGATGTTTGGAGCCTTCGTTTCCAGGATTTAAGCGTAAACTCTGATAATCTTTCTTTTTCTTATATGATACTGTTTCTGTGTACACTTATTTGTCACTATATGCATGAAACGTGATCCTAGCATGCATATAGGTTTGCACTTGGTTTTCTTCCGAAAATCAGGTGTGACAAAGATTCATCAATTAAATCAATGCAAGAAGTTGAAGCATCTACCTTGGATATAGGAATAGCACAAGGGATAGATGATTCATCAATCTTAGATTTTAGCTCATCACACTCCTTGCTAAGCAATTTGAATTTGCATAACAAATGTTCATAATTTTTAGCAAGGGTTGCACTAAGATCATTGAGAGCATTGAATTCTTTAATTTCATTAGCTTGTTTCTTAAGCATTCCTTTTTGCTCATGGACTAGCTCAACAAGATCATCGAGGGAGGTGGTGTCGGATTCGTCATCACTAACATTGCTTTCCATACCTTGGGCCATGAGGCAC
Source organism: Cenchrus americanus (assembly GCA_947561735.1). NCBI lineage: Eukaryota > Viridiplantae > Streptophyta > Magnoliopsida > Poales > Poaceae > Cenchrus > Cenchrus americanus. Next base: position 123,481,200 of record OX387239.1, on the reverse strand, counting down.
ATGTGTAGTCATGATGAAGGACCTTGCATGAAGTGAGTGGTGAAGTTCTTCCTTGATTCATCACTTGAGCTAGAAGAACTTGATTCTCCACCACTTGTCCATTCACGGATGACGACATTTGATTCTTGCCTTGGCCTCCTTTCCTTGACCACCTTCTTCTTGGGCTTGTGCTCGATCTTGGTGAACTTGATGTGTTGACGATGACGTCCTTCTCTCAAGTGGACGTTGTAGACGTACATGTTGACTTTCTTCACATACTTGAAGATCTTCTTCACGTATTCGGCCACCATGGATTCAACCTCTTCATCACTTGAGGAATCTCCATCGTCACCATCATCACCATCATCCTCGCTTGAGCTTCCATGAGCAGCCATCCTACTCAACATCTTCTCTTGTTGGCTTGAAAGAGCATGGCTTGTAGTTGGAGAGGATGGTTCTTGGGGCTTTTCTTGGGGCGCCTTCTTTGACTTGGGCATGAGTTGAAGCTCATGTGTCATGATCTTGCTCAAGATATGGGATGGCTTCAAATCTTCGAGCTTCTTCTCGTAGATGATTGCCTTCACCAAGTCATAATCGGGCTTCCGGAGACTTTGAAGGATCTTGCGGTTGATGTTCAAGTCCGTGATGTCCTTCACACCTAAAGCATTGATCTCATTGACAAGCACATTTAGGCATGAGTACATAGATTCGGCATTTTCATTTGCAAGTTTCTTAAAGCTATTGAATTCCTCAAGGAGACAACCGTAGCATTCATTAGAAACTTCTTTTCAACCCTCATTTTGCTCCTTGATGGTTTTCCATAGCTCATGAGCATTTTCACAAGTAAAAACTCTATTGAAAACACCTACATCTAGTGAGGACAAAATGATACTCTTAGCAATCACATCAAATTGCTTTTCCTTCTTAGTACCATTTTTCATGCCATCATCGGTGACTCTCCAAACATCAAGGTCCTTTGCTTAGAGATAGACCTCCATGAGAACCTTCCACCGAGGATAGCCCGTGCCATCGAAATATGGAGCCAAACCTAAAGTATCCACTCCTTTCATTCCTCTATAGAGCAACTTACTAGGCGGTGAAGCCTAACCGTTCCAATGAGCCGATTTTCACAATTTACCAATCGAATTGGCGTATCCTTGTGAAGGAGGTGAGTCCCGGCTCTGATACCACTTGTAAGGAATCGGATGCTCGTTAGCCTAAGAGGGGGAGGGGGTGAATTAGGCAACTTAAAACATTAACCTATGGCTTCACTAATTTTACACAAAAGTAAACTAGAACATACTATCTAGATGTGCAACTAGGGTTGTTCTAGTGCAAAACTCCCATCCCAAAACAAGGTTTGCAACCTATAACCAATCCTAGCATGATACTACTCTAGGAAAGTAAAGGCAAGCAAAGATTGCAATAGAGTAAATGCGGAAACGTAAAGGGGATGAGAGAAAGCAAACTCTTGACACGCGATTTATCCTGTGGTATCGGTAGGCACTAAGCCACCCCTAGTCCACGTTGAAGCACTCACACAAGAGTATTGCTTCCCGGTCACCAAGTCTCTCCCAAGAGCACCACTTGACTCGCCACAAAGGCTAGCCACTTAGGTACTTGCCAAGCTCCCTTGGTGAAGGACCAGATGGCGACTAGAGAGGGGGGGAGTGAATAGGAGCCGGTAAAAATTCTTTCCAAAGAACCCGGCCTATACCCTAGTCAAACCCCGGTCACACACGAGCGATGGATCGAGTCACACACCAATCGCCAAGACCACGAGGTTATGGATCAACCTCTAGCCTTAGGAACGATTCCTTAAAGCACACACGGAAGCACGAAAGAAGGAGGGGAGGAATCGAACCAAGAGGCAAAGCGCACAGGCTCTAGCGGACCGTCCGGCCAGGAGGGGCGGACCGTCCGCACTGGCCTCGCGGACCGTCCGCCCGAAGCCGCGGACCGTCCGCGCCAACCTCGCGGACCGTCCGGGCCCTACGCCGCGGACCGTCCGTTAAAGCACACAGAACCAACAGAAGCGACCCGAGAAAAATGGACCGTCCGCCAAGGCCGGGCGGACCGTCCACGTGGGTCGCGGACCGTCCGCTACTCAAGCTCGGACCGTCCGCAAACCGGCTGCAACAAAAACCAAAAGCCAAACCGGATCGAAAGCAAGGACGCGCAAGAACACGACGAACACGCGACGAACACGCCACACGCGGACCGTCCGCAACCACCCCGCGGACGGTCCGCGCCTCACGGACAGAGCAGAAAACTGCTCGATCTCGAAGGTCAACTCCCCCAAATCCTCATCGGATTTCCCAAACGGTTGAAGCTATGGAGACAAGGGTTTGGGGACTTGAAAAGCGTCACACAAGGATGCTATAGCCCAAAAATCTTGCCTCCTAACTCCCTAAATCACCGGGAATCGCGAATCCTTTGAGCACCACCAAAAGCTAGAGCACCGAACGAAAAACTACGAATCCAAGTGGTTTCCCGGCGTTTGAGGGCACAAGATCAATCACAAAGATGCACGAGACATCTATCCATGTTTCTCTCCAAGAAATCCGGGGAGAAACCCACTCAAATCCGCGGAATCGCACCGAGAACAAAGGCACAAAAACAAGCACAAAAGACCACGAAAAACACAACTCCGAATCCTCTGTACAACCAGGAAAGATTCACAAGATCTAGCATGCCGCCCTAGCATCCATCCCTCTCAACAAATCTCTCATGAAGCTCTCATGCTAGCCTAGAGAAAATGGAAGAAAAATAGCTACGAAAATGAGAAATGGGAGGGAGGAAATGAAACCCTAAATCCCGGAGCGAGAGAGCCATCCACACACACTCATGGCTTATATATCAGGTCCCGCCGAAGTGGTAAATGACTCGACTACCCCTAACTTAACTACTGGCGATACAACCCACGTAGGGGCATTTAGGTAATGTTTGTGGGTCTTGCCATCGGACGGCCACGCCTTTGCCGCACCCCGCGTCCTCCCGACGCAAGCCATGCGATCCCTCCGCGTGTCCTCCGCCTCGAAGCTTCCCGACACGCCCGGATCCCGTCTCCGTCATGTTGGGCCCTCGGACTTGGTTTTCAGGCCCAAACCAAGAAACCGTCCGCCGATGGTTTTGTGGGCAAACCACCAAACCCCGCGTGCTCAGTCCGGCCTCCCGCCAAACCACTTGACTCGACCGCCACCGTGCATCGGCTCGATTGTCCATGACTTCGTCTTGCTCGTGTCGCCACCATGTGGCCCGCACCCAGTCCCGCTGTCCACCGGGTCCCTCGAACCGAGCCTACTTGTCTCTCCATCTCCCGGAGGCCCCTCAATGCTGAAGACCTTTCGCGCCCGTTCTTCACCCGCAACGAAGACGAACTAGGCCGCGCCCTACACCTGCGCACTAAGCCAAGAGTCAGTCCAACACCTGTTGTCAATCACTCATCACTGAGGAGCGGTCATCCATCGACCACTGGGACGCTCCTGGTCCTCAATCTCCCCCTTGATGAGTGCATTGACAACACACAACGTGAAAAGAAATTCAGAGAAAAAGAGAAAGGAAGAAGAAAGAAAAACAAAGAAGCTCAACTCATGACCAAAACCAAAGAAAGGCGAAGAAAGGTCACAAGCCAAGCAAAGCACAAACTCCACATCGAAAACAGCAAGAAAGCTCCCCCCCGAACAAATGCAAGCTTCCCCCGAACATGTGGATGCAAACTTCCAAATTTCAGCTCACCTCTTCCGAATTTTCATTAAGCTCACCTCTTCTCCCCCTTGTTGACAATGTATGAATCAAGGTGAAAATGCAGAAATGCAAGACAAAGCATATAAACAGCTACATGAGCTTCTCAAATAGGCCAAATCTAGTGTCAAAGGCTAAAAATGAGACAAAGATCACACATATGAATCATATCATAGTCAAAGCATTGCCACAAGTAATATATGAAAATACAAGCATGTGACAAAGCAAAATTTTCAGATTTAAGCATTTTTACCAAAAGAAGGCTCGCTTCACATGTAAAAGCCTATCCATGACACACTTGAGCCACAAACATGCATACCATTCAAAGATCATACAAGGATATCAAATCCTCAGCAAAAGATCATGGCAAACACCCATAAAGCAAAGCATGTCATGTCAAAGCTCATGAGCCATGTGTCCACTTCGGGGAGACTTCTCCACTGGTGAACATCATGCAACATGTTTTGCACCCATATGTGAAAGATAAGACATTTTAAGCACAGACATGATGGATGGAGCATTTTTCAAGCAGTATACACTTCTTTTTCAAGATTAAAACATTTCATGGTACATGAAGTGCCTTTGCGGCAAAAAGAAGCTTATGCTCCCCCATGAATGCAACATAGGCTAAACATTCAAAATGATATTCGGCCTTTGGCCCAAATGCAAGAACAAGGCATCCAAGCACAATCTAAGCATGAAAAGCACATCTAGACCAAACTGTGACATGGATACACAACTACACACGAGTGGAGCATATTTCATCAAAAATTAGTCAAGATTAGCATTTATTTCAAAAGAGGGCTATCTCACCACACATATATCTCAAGTATTCCAAGAGCATAGCCTCACATCACCATTTCTCCACACATATGACCAATATCTCACAAATAGCCAAAGAGACTCAAATATGGCATATGAAAGAAGCTCATCATCCTAAAATGCAATATGATACAAATGCAACATGATATATGACAAGATGGCTATCCTACCATGGTTTATACATCAAGCAAAGCATATATATACATCAAAGTAAACATGGTATGATACATATGATACACAAAGGAAATCCCCCAAGAATCAACTAGAAAGGGCAACAAACCCCAAGTTCCCCCCGCAAGCGCACAAATGTAGCTTGGTCGAGAGGCTTTGTGAAAATGTCTGCAAGCTAATCTTGGGTAGGGACATGGCTCAACACAATGGTTCCTTTCTCCACATTGTCCCTCAAGAAATGATACCTCACTTCTATGTGTTTGGTTCTGGAGTGAAGCATTGGGTTTTTGGCTACGCTTATGGAACTGGTGCTATCACAAAGAAGTGGGAGCTGGGTGCACTCCTCACCAAAGTCTCTCAAAGTGTATGAAATCCACAACAGCTGGGAGCAGCAACTCGCGGCTGCAACATACTCTGCCTCGGGGGTAGACTGAGCTACACTAGACTGCTTGCGGGAAGACCATGAAACCAGCGAAGACCCAAGAAACTGGCAAGTACCAGAAGTAGACTTCCTCTCGACTCGACAACCAGCAAAATCCGCATCGGAAAAACCATGAAGGGAAAGAGTCGAGGAGGATGAATACCAAAGGCCAAGACCAAAGGGGCGGATCGTAGGTACCGAAAATCCTCTTGACGGCCGTCGATGTGATGTCCTCGGCGAAGCTCGAAAACGAGCGCACGGACACACGCCGAACCGTATGTCTGGCCTCGTCGCCGTCAAGTAGAGGAGGGAGCCGATCATGCTCCTGTACTCCCGCTGGTCCACTGGTTCTCCGTCCTCATCCGCATCCAAAGTGGCCGTACTCCCCATGGGAGTCGACATCGGCTTCACATCTTGCATCTGGAACTTCTTCAGCATGTCTTTCGTGTAATTGGTCTGGTGCACAAATGTACCGTCCTTCACTTTCTTGATCTGCAGCCCGAGAAAGTACTACAACTCGCCCATCATGCTCATCTCGAACTCCCTGCTCATCTCATCTGCAAACTTGGCAACAAGGTTATGTGACGAGCCACCAAAGACAATATCATCCACGTATATCTGAACAATCAACAAGTCATTTCCATGCTTGAGGAGAAACAAGGTCCTATCCACGGTACCCATCACAAACCCTCTCGCTCAACGAAGAAAACCTCTCAATCTCCCATACCAAGCACGGGGCGCCGTTTCAACCCATACGAGCCCTTTTCAACCCGTACACCCCGTGTGGGTACAACTCGCTCTCAAACCCGGTGTGGTCGCTTCACATACACCTCCTCCTCTATGACCCCATTCGAAAAGCACTCTTCACGTCCATCTAAAACAACTTGAACCCTTTAGCCACGGCAAAGGCTAGAAGGATCCGAATTGCCTCAAGACGGGCCACGGAGCAAAGGTCTCCTCATAGTCGATCCCCTCCTTCTGACTAAACCCCTGAGCAACAAGTCTGGACTTGTTCCTCACAACCATCCCATTCTCTCCCTCTTTGTTCTTCCAAACCCACTTGGTTCCTATGGGATGGCAATTTGGAGGTGGTTCAACTAACTCCCACACCTTGTTCCTCTCAAAGTTTTCCAACTCCTCATGCATAGAATTGACCCAGTTTGCATCAGATAAAGCATGTCCAATGTCCTTGGGCTCAAAGGTGGCAACAAAAGCAGCATGAGCAAAATGAGAGGAATTTCTGGACCTTGACCGTGTAGTGCGTTCATCGATGTTCCCAATGATCTTCGACAGGGGATGCACTTCTTGAATCCGCCGGGGAGCCTCACGCCTCGAGACTACCTCCCCCTCAACTTCAGCTTCTCTCGCCTGGTCCTCTTGTTGCACCGTCGTTGTCCATGAAGTAGACGGTCCATGCTCCATAGTGGTCGTAGGGGAAGTAGTGGGTACACACTCAGCTTCAGGCGCATGGTTCTCCCCATCATCATCTCCAGCTTCATCCTTCTCCTCTTCAAAGAGGTCCTCGGCCATCTCCTCGTCACCTTGGGTGCCCGACCATGCATAAGCTCATAACAGGTCTTCTTCTTGAAAGCTCGCAATAAAATCCTGTTGGAAACATGACAAGAAGTATTGACCGCCTCAGCCCAATACCTCCTAGGAGTCCTGTGCTCATCGAGCATCGTCCTAGCCATCTCACAAAGAGTCCGATTTTTCCTTTCCACGACTCCATTTTGAGGGGGGCACATAAGGGGTCGAATACTGATGTTCAAGACCTAGATCACGACAAAAGGCATCAAAACGAGAGTTCTTGAACTCTGAGCCATTATCACTGCGGATAGCTCGAATAGCATTCCCATGCCTCTCGTTCTTCAACCTCACGATCAGATCTCGAACAAAACCAAATGTCTCACTCTTATCTTTCAAGAAGAACACCCATGCATAGCGAGAGTAATCGTCCACCACAACAAGAACATACCACTTCCCACCCACCGAGCGAACTCGAGCTGGACCAACAAGGTCCATATGCAACAGCTCTGTCGGACGCTCGGTCATGACATCGGTCAGGGGTGGATGGGGAGTGGCTACCATCTTGCCATGCCTACAAGGAGCACAAACCAAATCCTTATCAAGCTTCAACCTCGGCAATCCTCGGACAAGGTCAAGACCACTCAAGCGGGAAACCAAATCAAAGCTCAAGTGTCCCAACCGCCTATGCCATTTCCACAAATCAGAAGAAGGACCGGCCATCAAACAGCGAGCAGGACCCAAAGAACGAGAGAAATCAGCCCTGAAAATCTGACCCTCGGGGATGATCATACAGACAAGATCACCTCGAGAATCAAGCAACCGAGACTCGCCAGACTTGAAACGCACCTCAAAACCCTCATCAAGCAACTGAGAAACCGAAAGTAAATTGAAACCCAAAGACTTCACAAGAGCCACTCTCTTCAAGGTTACCTTGTCACTCACATGCACAACACCCTCCGAAAGCACCCTTCCTCGTCCATTGTCCCCAAATGTGATGTACAGCTTTTCCTTCACTGGGGTGAGGCTGGAGAACCACTTCTTATCTCGGGTCATGTGTCGGGAACATCCGAAGTCAATCAACCAAATGTTCTCCAAGCCTCCTGCCTGTAGTCAGAAACAAGAACGAGAGTGAGCTAGCGACTCGACACTGGGGTTAGCACAAAGAAAGTTAAACCAGTGTCGAGCCATCTGCTCAAAAGAGGGGTTAGCCAACATCATTCCCTTGCCACCAAACTTCCCATGTCCCATGGGAGGAGTACGAGCACCACGAGGAGGAAAACGTGGTCCGTAGTTCCTCTGGAACCCAAAGCTGCGATCATCTCCCCTAAACCCATACTGAGGACGAGTAGGGGGACGTCCAGCAAAGCCACCACGAGCCCGACCAAACCTCTCACCAAAGACGCACACCATCATCTCTCCTCACAAACCTACCATTCTGAGCCCCAACTCTACCAACACTCTTCACACTTCCCACACCCCGTGGAAGTGGCACTCTAGGCTCAGGAATACCATGAGGCTGGCGATACCTGTCCTAGTTCGCTTGCTCCCTAGCAAGCCTCTTATCCCTCTTCCTCTTGTAGCAAAACTCCGCAAGATGCCTCTCCTTGCCACAATACTCACACCTGAAGGGGATGGGTTTTAGTTTTGGCTCTGGCTTCTCTCTAGCCTTCTCACCCTTCTCACCCACAAACTTCACCGGTTTCTGGAAGTCATTTGTCTTAAGTGGGAATTTGGGTGGATCTTGGGTTGTGTCAAGCTTGTTGCAAAGGTGGTTGGGCTTTGGTGTGAAAGAGTTCTTGGGTGCTTTTGGAAGTGGGACTTGGATGTCTCCGATCACCTCAAACTCGGGGTTAGACTAAACACACTTCTCATACACACTCTCCCCCCCGTTCTCTCCCACTTTCTCACCCAACTTCTCAAAACCCAAACCACGACCATCCGCTCTCTTGAACTCCTCAATCATGATTTTCAATTGAGGTTCCCCGCCCGTACAACCAACCCAACACCTTCCTCAAATAGTCATTCTCCTCATAGATGACATCCAAACGGGAAGTAAGTTCAAGATTGCGCAAAGTAACTTCATCACAGCTAGTGCATGCATTGACAATAGGAGATTTCAAAGAAGCTTCCAAAGAACTAATGGTAGAACGAGCATAAACAAGCTTAGCATGCATAGTAGGACATGATTTACAAGCACCAAGCAAGGTAGGTCTAGCCTTAAGCTCATCATATTCAGTCCTAAGAGCATCTAGTTTAGCCAAAGTGGAAGCATTCTTCTCATTAAGCAGCTTGATCTCATTCAACCATGCATCACACTCAAGGCATTCAACATCATCAGGAGTAGTAGGAGCAAGTTTTAAAGAGTCATTCTCAAGATTCAATTCAAGCAATTTCGACTCTAACTCTCCTACTTTCTCACTAGCATTCTCAAGTTGAGCCCTAAGATCTTTCCTCATCTTTTTGGCATCTCTAAGCACACTATCGCAGTTGTCAATCAAGCCATTCAACCTAGCGATCTCAGCAAGCAAAGAGTCGGGGTCACGGTTTACCTCATCCTCCGAGTCGGAGTCGCTTTCTTCCTTCTCGCTCTTCTTGCTGCTTGAGCTATGGGCCATGCCACAAAAGCCCTCAAGCGCCACACAGCTCAACCCGCTGAGGTTCCGGCTTGCACTCTTCTTGCCCTTGCGCCTCTCGGCGTCTTCATCTTCGCTGCTTGAGCTTGACTACTCGTCGCTTGAGCTTGAGTCGACGTCGCTCGCACCGGCCACCATCGCTCTTGCCTTGTTCTTCTTGTAGCCGCTCTTGCTCGATCGCCGCTTGTCCTTGTCCTTGCTCTTGGACTTGTTGAAGTGCTTGCCCTTGGAGGAGTACTTGTCTTCACGCCTCGGGTGCGCCTTGTACTTGTTCTCCTCCGCTTCCGGGCACTCGGCGATGAAGTGGCCACGCTTGCCACACTTGTAGCACGTCCCTGAGCTCCGCCTTGCGTTCCTCCGACTCTCGTGTAGCCGATCAAACCTCCTTGAGAGCAAGGCCAGCTCCTCCTCGCCCGGCGACATCAAACTCCTCATCCGGAATGGACATAAGAGAAGACAAGGAAAACCGTCGACGGGAAGGGTTAGATTTGCCCTTTGATCCGCCCACAAGAGAAAGACTATGGTCGGTCGAGCCCTCATGCTTGGATTGCAACTTCCGTCAACCTCGGCCGACTTGAGCTTAGAAAAGAGGTCATCCAACTCAATAGTCAAATAATGCCCGGACTCCTTGATGGCCTCAACCTTAGCACCCCAAACATTTGGGTCCAAGACATGCAAGAGCTTCAAAGCCTCGATCATGCTCGGTGTACGGAAAATCCTCAACATTAGCCTTCATGTTGTTCACGATGGCGGTGAACCTCTGAAACATCGCATCGATGTCCTCACCGGGAAGTGGAGTGAAATTCTCATATTGCATCCGGTAAGAGACAAAGAGGCGAGCCTTCACATGGTTATCACCACCGTGAGCAACCAACAACTTTTCCCAAATTTGCCAAGCAAGATTCAAATGGCGAACACGCTGAAAGTCAGGATCACACAAGCTCCGGACCAAGTGATCAACGGCTTTAGCATTAGCCTCATACTTGGCCTTAGCACCGGCATCGGTCACCATAAGAGTATGGATGTTGACCGGAATAGCATAGGTCTTGTCAAGCACAATGAAATCCAACAGCCTTCCATGAAGAAAGATCATCATACGAGCCGCCCACTTGTGGTAACCCTTGCCATCGAAGTGCGGCGGACCGCCCCGCTCAACGTACGCCATCTTAGGATTCGGGACTTGTCAAAGTCGCAAAGAATCCGGCACCAAGCTCTGATACCAATTGAAGGACCAGATGGCGACTAGAGAGGGGGGGAGTGAATAGGAGCCGGTAAAAATTATTTCCAAAGAACCCGGCCTATACCCTAGTCAAACCCCGGTCACACACGAGCGATGGATCGAGTCACACACCAATCGCCAAGAGCACGAGGTTATGGATCAACCTCTAGCCTTAGGAACGATTCCTTAAAGCACACGCGGAAGCACGAAAGAAGGAGGGCAGGAATCGAACCAAGAGGCAAAGCGCACAGGCTCTGGTGGACCGTCCGGCCAGGAGGGGCGGACCGTCTGCACTGGCCTCGTGGACCGTCCGGCCTGAAGCCGCGGACCGTCCGCGCCAACCCTGCGGACTGTCCGGCCCTACGCCGCGGACCGTCCGTTAAAGCACACAGAACCAACAGAAGCGACCCGAGAAAAACGGACCGTCCGCCAAGGCCGGGCGGACCGTCCGCGTGGGTCGCGGACCGTCCGCTACTCAAGCTCGGACCGTCCGCAAACCGGCTGCAACAAAAACCAAAAGCCAAACCGGATCGAAAGCAAGGACGCGCAAGAACACGACGAACACGCGACGAACATGCCACACGCGGACCGTCCGCGACCACCCCGCGGACCGTCCGCGCCGCACGGACAGAGCAGAAAACTACTCGACCTCGAAGGTCAACTCCCAAACGGTTGAAGCTATGGAGACAAGGGTTTGGGGACTTGAAAAGCGTCACACAAGGATGCTATAGCCCAAAAATCTTGCCTCCTAACTCCCTAAATCACCGGGAATCGCGAATCCTTTGAGCACCACCAAAAGCTAGAGCACCGAACGAAAAACTACGAATCCAAGTGGTTTCCCGGCATTTGAGGGCACAAGATCAATCACAAAGATGCATGAGACATCTATCCATGTTTCCCTCAAAGAAATCGGGGAGAAACCCACTCAAATCCGCGGAATCGCACCGAGAACAAAGGCACAAAAACAAGCACAAAAGACCACGAAAAACACAACTCCGAATCCTCTATACAAACCAGGAAAGATTCACAAGGTCTAGCATGCCGCCCTAGCATCCATCCCTCTCAACAAATCTCTCATGAAGCTCTCATGCTAGCCTAGAGAAAATGGAAGAAAAATAGCTACGAAAATGAGAAATGGGAGAGAGGAAATGAAACCCTAAATCCCGGAGCGAGAGAGCCATCCACACACACTCATGGCTTATATATCAGGTCCCGCCGAAGTGGTAAATGACTCGACTACCCCTAACTTAACTGCGGCGATACAACCCACGTAGGGGCATTTAGGTAATGTTTGTGGGTCTTCCCATCGGACGGCCACGCCTTTGCCGCACCCCGCGTCCTCCCGACGCAAGCCATGCGATCCCGCCACGTGTCCTCCGCCTCGAAGCTTCCCGACACGCCCGGATCCCGTCTCCGTCGTGTTGGGCCCTCGGACTTGGTTTTCATGCCCAAACCAAGAAACCGTCCGCCGATGGTTTTGTGGGCAAACCACCAAACCCCGCGTGCTCGGTCCGGCCTCCCGCCAAACCACTTGACTCGACCGCCACCGTGCACCGGCTCGATTCTCCATGACTTCGTCTTGCTCGTGTCGCCACCATGTGGCCCACACCCAGTCCCGCTGTCCACCGGGTCCCTCAAACCGAGCCTACTTGTCTCTCCATCTCCCGGAGGCCCCTCAAGGCTGAAGACCTTTCGCGCCCGTTCTTCACCTGCAACAGCACGAACTAGGCCGTAGCCTACACCTGCGCACTAAGACAAGAGTCAGTCCAACACCCGTTGTCAATCACTCATCACTGAGGAGCGGTCATCCATCGACCACTGGGACGCTCCTGGTCCTCACTTGGTCACCTTGATGCCGCCTCCACTAAGGAGCTTCTCCACCAAGGAAGGGGGTCTCCACGTCCCCTGCACAAAGTGTCCTCGCCGCTCCACACCAAGCCGGACGGTCCATGACGATTGCCGGTGAGCCACTTAGGCCCCAAGGATTCCAGCGAACCTTGTACACCTTGACCCACTCAAGAATCACCTCACAAGGTTGGCACAACCTTGCACTCACTCAGCTCTAAGCTAAGCCTAGCACTAAGCACATACACAAAGCATATGCAAGTCCAAGGATGAGCAATTAAGCACTTGGATGGATTGGATATGATCTTCAATGTATCTTGAACTCCTCTGCACTTCCACACAATCCAAAATCTTCAAATGAGCGGGTGGAGGAGGTATAAATAGCCCAAGGCATCAAACTAGCCGTTGCCTAAAAGCTGCTGAAAGTAGTACCGTCGGATGATCCGATGCTATCTTTTTCTGGGCGTCGGTTCATCCGGTGCTACTAGCCGTTGCCTCCACCACACATGACGTCTCTGACACAACTGCTCCGACGCTATGCACCGACGGTCCGTCGAATCATCCGGTGCTGAAGACCCTGTGTTCAAGTCGCCTCTATTAGCTTTCACGCGACCGTCGGATAGACCGACGCTTCACCTTGACCAAGGCGTCGGATCATCCGGTGCTACTGTCTTCGCTACTCTTCCTCTGCAACTCGTCCGAAGATGCTAAAAATTGGACCGTCGGTTCATCTGAAGGTACCTAGGGTTTCACCCTGTGTACCAACTCGTCTGACGATTGCACCGACACTTGCTAGATTGATACCGTCGGTTCATCCGACGGTGTCTTTTTCTTTTCCTTTCTTGCTCGGTTTTGACCCTTGATTTTCTCATTTTGGCATGTCATTTTCTTGCATCCTTGGGACCTAGAAGTTTCTACAAAGACATGCTAAAACAATATGGTTAGTCCCAATGATCATGTTGTCATGAATCACCAAAATCAAACTCGAACTAATGGCATATGAGGCCATGTTCGCTACATACAGGGAGAGACGTATGTATGCCTCGCCACCGGCACTACGATTTTAGGCATGGGTTTTCCTTGTGAGGAAAAGTAGGACGCTTTTGCATCATGTTAAAAGACTTGAACAATTGAAGTAACTCAGAGATGCCATTTGGTTAAATAAATCAACCAATACATGTCCTACTCATTCCTGCACACCTGCTGTTTTTCCTGCCTATCTAGTTTTGGTACCTCGGCATGAATTTTTCGACCTTGATAACAGAATCTTTGGAAGAAAAGTTAGATACGAAAGTTGTCACAAATCTTATCATTTATCTGCTGTCAAAAATTCAGAATTTTTGGATAAGTAAATTTTGAGTTATGGGCAAATTGGTGAATGTTGGTCTGCTAAATTTTCTGGATAACAGCAAGCTGCATTTTGAATTGTTAAGCTAGATCCTTTTGCTTTTGGCTCAACCTTTGAATACCAATTTTGTACTCCATAACCTCATTGAGTACCTGGTAAAAGTTCAGCATTTTTGGCTAAATAAAACTTCAGCTATGCTAAAAATGGTGACTGTCTGCTTGCTGACTTTTCCGGGCAATAGCAAATTGGATGTTGGGTTGGTCACCTATCTTTCCATCAGTTTTTGCCAATCCTTCCAATAGCGAAGTTGTTTAGAATTTCATATTCTGAATCCTCACAAAATTTCAGCACCAATGGACATCCACAAGCAGAAGTATGGACGAAACAGTGACCTTCAGCCTGCTGAAAAACAGCCAGGACATATAGGCCAATTTGGAATTTTTCGGCCTAAATGAAATTGAATTTGGTTTTGAGTTGAATACCAACAGTGGTAGCGCGTAAGGATTTCTACCTAATACCCAAAGATGAGAAGTTTTTGGTCAAATATTTTGAGAGCTATGCATTCTGGAAGTTGTTATCCAGAAAAGTGAACAACCTCATGCAAGCTCGATTGATCTTCCTTTTCACTTAGATTGGTCAGCAAATGAAGTTAAAGACCAAGCACCTCCATCAGTTTTCTCCTTCCTAGATCCAGAAATTTCTTGTGGAAACCGAAGGATAATTTCCAAAGATACCAGAAGGTTTGAACTTTCTGCAGTTGACATCTAGAGGAAGGGTTCAGTTTGGAAAAAAAGAGACGTAAGAGTGCTATGTATGAACCATATTTGTACTTGCTAATGCCTTGATCTTCAGAATTCACTCTTAGTTTGTATCTTATCCTGGCAATGCAAACATGATATGCCAATTGACATGTTTCATTTCCATTGTGTATATATGCATTCTGAAGTACTCAGATATTCTGTAATGTTGATATCCTTGAGTTGATCACTTTTGATCTCTCAACTTCAAAATCTTTCTTTCTTAACTTTGCCCATACAAATTTGAGTAAATGAGAGCAATGTTACAAGTGGCAGAATCTTTTTGGTATACATGTTGACCATCACCCCTTTCCAAAAATTTTGTCATTTGCCAACTGAAAGTTGATACTTCCAAGGACATACCCTGAGTAGACATCTTGTTGCTACCCTAATGTAATTTCAAAAATTCTAGTAACAAACTTAACAAAATTTTGTTTACTAGCCTTCCCTTTCTTCATAGAAATCTCTACGGAACCATTCGACTTGGACTCTTTCTGCCGCAATCTATAAGTTACCTAGTATCAAATCAACCAGACTAATTTGAAGGAATATGAGCAATCAAGGTTCTCTAAAAGTCAAGATACAAAGAGTTTTCTATCGATCTGTGATACAACTCCCGAAGAGACATTAACAGAGATTGAGGCACCTCCTTGCATTAGTGTGATACAACTCCCGAAGAGACACCCCACCTTTCCATGAAATTAAGATCTATTAACATACCAGACTCTCCCAACTCCCTCCATTGCCTTGTCTCAAACTCTCTACCTCCAGAAAACCACAACCACCATGCCTTCTTCTCTGATTCGACTGCCTACCTCCCCCTTCCCTTCCAACCCCTCCTACATCAGGACATCGCCCAACTCCCCCAACCAAGCGCATGCGAGCCATCCAAGCCCTCCTTGGGTGAATTTGATGTAGAAGACATGGAAAGGCAGGAGAGCAAGGACAGTGAGGATGAGAACGACTACATGGAAGAGGATGAAGAGGACGAGGAAGAGGAAGAGGACGAGGATGAGGTGGAGATGTGGGTGGCCATTGAGAAAAAGAAATTTGTGGCAAATAAGTGGAAGTGGGTGGAGGCCAAGAAGAGGAATCATCAGACGGAGGTGTTTGTGAGGTAGCTTTTGAACGATGACAAGGCCGGTAAGCTTGATTCGTTCAAGGACATTCCATCGGTGAAGAAGGAGGATGGGGAGGAGGAGGAGGTTGTGGACTCGAAGGTGACCAAGAAGAAGATGGATGTCGGCGCTGGTCCTTCAAATGTCGGCCCCGCTAATCTCGATCCTATGGCTTCCCCAGCCATTGAAGCTCCCATGACGCCAAAGCCATCAAGGAACTCATCAGAGGGGTCAATGTAGATTACTCGGATTTGAGTTTTCTTTTTCATGTTAATATAGGTGGTCTTGTGGATGGAAAGATCAATGGTATGTTTTCTTTTGGATGGAAAGATCGATCCTCTGTTTTCCTGCTCTGTGAATCTTGTAGTGGTAGGAAAATCCCCTATATCCCCTGTCATCAATGATGAACATTGGTGTTCTTCTGAAATGTAATGTCTTGTCATGTGATATTTTATTCTTATCTCATCGCACCGCATTGCAAGATACACACGTAAATGATGACCGGTTTTACCAATTTACCATTAGACCAAATTCACCATTTTGCCAAGAATATACAGAATGTAAATGATGGTCACCTTGCCCAAATTATTAACTTAAATGTGCACATACATGATACATCCCCATAGACCTACACCATAAATCTGCACTTTCATTGCTACATATGAAGCTTGTGCCTTGATCTTCAAATCTGTCAAAACTTGGTCCTATTTAAAAAGATTTCACCAAGGTCAGCAGCTTCATATAGCCCTCCCAAAGAAACTTTAGGTCTTGAGCATATAGCGGCATCTGGATAATCTCGAGACAATCAATGAATGGTTGTGACTTCACATTGGAGGGAAAGGAATTTGATATTTGAACCGCAAGGATTGTCCTCAATATTTCAGCCTAAAAATGAAAGGAGAAGTCAAACTTGAACCTTAAACAAAGCAAGCAAATAAACTTAAGAATAATCCTAAGAATAAATAGCAGGATAATCATGTGTTTTGTTACATACCACGTCATGTGATTAAATCTCAGCAATGCAGGAGCAGGATGCTAGGCCCTACACAATAAGTATTAGGTCAGTTGCCTTAGATATCAAGTGAGTAGACTTGCAGACAGATCTAGACATTGTTCAGCTATCAATTGCAAGGAGTATTGACCATCTACAAATTAATACTTAGAAATTAAAAATTGAGTTCATGAAACAACATATGAGAACTAATGGCCCCTCCTCACTTGTATTACAAATCAGGAACTTGATGTCAAGCGATCAAGGTAAGAGAAGAATCTCAAATTTAACACAATAAACAAAGCAAATTACTTTGTAAGGATGGCTCATCTATTAACTTGTGTTACAAATCAATAACTGCATCTAGAGCGACTAGCTAAGAGAAGAATCTCAAATCTAACACAGTACACAAAGCAATTTACTTTCAACGCATGACTGGTCGATTAACTTGTATTACAAATCAGTGAATGGATCTAGAGCAGCAAAGGTAGGAGAAGAATCTCAGAGCTAACACAATAAACGAAGTAATTTACTTTCTAAGCCAACAAAAATACTCCTAGGGGACTAGAAAGAAAAGGAAATGAGATTCTAAATTGGATTCAGGGGCCCATGGATTGAGGGGGCATCGGGAGCCGGTGGTTGCGCCGTATCCTCGCTCAACTGCTCAGCTTGGCCAACACAGCAGACACAAGCAGAACACCGATATCTGCCACCCACCATCTCGCTCAGATAACCCTCCATCAGCGACAGTGAGGTTGGACCGCCACCACTTATCTAGCTAAGAGTGATGCTTTTTGGATACGAAAGACGGGAGTTTAGCGGCGCAACGCGGTAGAAATGGAGTAGAGTATTTATTAGTTTTTTTTGGGGGGGGGGGGGCGAGCGAATACAAAATTTCAAAATCTCGCTTTCGACTTTCTGAATGCAAAATGAATTTTTGGTAAGCCGCACTTGCTTCAGGGCCAATGACAAGTGGAGTTGTGCAATCGCGACCCCATATTGTCAGCAAGTTTGGGTGGCATTTTACCTAACAACTACTTCTCCCACTGTAATGCCTACACGTCTATTTTTTAAGTCATGCAGATATAAAGATCTTCCTTTTGCTTTCTTATCCAGATCAAAGCACACTCATGTACTGTCACACCCGGTTTTAGAAAAGCAAACCAAGTGCATACCTATATGCATGCCAGGATCAAGTTTCATGCATATAGTAGACATAAGTGAATAACAGTAACAGTATCCATATAAAGACATAAGTCATGCAGATATAAAGATCTTCCTTCTGCTTTCTTATCCAGATCAAAGCACAATCATGTACTGTCACACCCGATTTTAGAAAAGCAAACCAAGTGCATACCTATATGCATGCCAGGATCAAGTTTCATGCATATAGTAGACATAAGTGAATAACAGTAACAGTATCCATATAAAAACATAAACAAACTTACTATTCTATCAGAGTTATACAGCTCAATCCTGGAAACGGAGGTGACAACTCCACAAGCAATGACTGGGGGCTACGTACGCCTAGCATCAACACCATCTTCAACAGCTTCACACCTTTTTCTTCTTAGCAGCAGTAAACAAGGATGAGTACACTTATGGTTGGTACTCAGCAAGGCCACAAGAACTAACCAGAAATGATTTAAAGTTCATCTTTAAGTTTAATTAATCATGTGAGGGTCCAGGCCGCTCTTGACCGTGAGCACGGCTAATCAATTAGTTTTACACACTGCAGAGGTTGTACATCTTTACCCACAAGTCGCGTAAAAGTCCCGAAGAACTTTAGACCCAACCATGCGGTGTTTGCAAGACACCATAGCACACTACCGAGGTGTGATTGCATAGGGACGCTACGAGGCCTTTACAAAGATCCCCTGGTGCAGACTGCTCGCTAGGTTACTTGACAGCGCAATGCTTAAACCTCTCTAAGCTGCAAAGCTACCATAGAGCAGATCAGTCTGAGGGCCGGGCTATACACCAACTACCGGCAACCCCCAACCCCTATCGGGTAAAGCATACCTAACACTAGGTTTTCTAATTAATTGGCCAAGACAGAGCCATATATCTTGTGGTAGTACTGTTTTCCTGGGTGGTTCTCCATGTTCCGATTAATGCAAAAGTAATCTTGTAAATAAAGCATAGGAAGAAGGTGGTTAGGGACACTTGCCTTTCTCCAACGAAAAGCTACTCTTACTGCTCTCTCTTCATTGCTTCCTTGGAACTCTTCATCTTCAAAGCAACCAACAATGATCCTTCTACTCGAAGCAAACGTCGGGCACAACATACAAAGCAACAAGTATAACTTAGAACAATGCACCAATCAAAAGAAAACTTTAAAAGAGCGCACTAAAGGATAGACTCGATTCTATGGTTATGCCAACGCAAGGAACGCTGAAAACGAAACTAAGGTCGAAGCTATCGAAAGATCATTATCATTATCAATAACATGAGACTACATGTTTCATATGTTTTAATTATAAAATAATGTGGCAAGAATATTACAAAGCAGGTTATGTTTAGTTAAGAAAACACGGTAAACCTAATCATATTTATTAGCAGATATTTAAGTACAAGTTATATCATATTAACAATTAACATTAAAAAGACAAAGCATGTGAAAGAATCTAATCGAATAACTTTATATTGCGTGTTCAACTAAACATATTAATATTGAAAAAGCATTTAATATCATTAAGCACATTAACTTTTTATGAAAACCGATGTATAACACTAAGCATGTTTTATTTATCAAAGCTGGTTACAAATAAGAATTAACCAATTAAATCTTAGCTTATGAAAATCAGGATAGAATCTAATCACTTTTATTGACAAAGGTATCGGAATAAATATTAGTCAAGATTAACATGAAATTTTGATGTAAAAAACAAATAACATGTGATACACATGCTAACGCACAAGTTATGGTGAAACGAACTATACAACGGCACAAACGTACTATAACGGTACAAAACTAGTTAGGAGGAACATGTTAGTGAAAGAATTACTGCGATCGGAATTGAATAGAATAAGATATAAATTTTAATAACAAGAAAAAGATAACAGATTGAATATAACATAAAGATGATGTCTCCATAAGAAATAAAGAAAAGAAATTAAATGATAGATAGATTTGTTGAGGTGAGCAAGGATTTTACACATGAATAAATAATTATCCCATAGATCAAAGATTTGCAAGGCCTAGTGATCAATGAAGTTTCACATTACCAAAGAAAAGAAGTGTAGGAAGAAAAGTGCTGAATATATGGTAAAGGAAAAGTTCTAATTACCACATAAGCATGATGTCACTGTGATGTCATCACCGGCAAGAGGAAGACGTATGAAAATGCATGGCTTGCTCATCAGCACCAACGTGCATGTTTCTCTTTCTAGAGCTTTCATCTTGCTTGGACTTAATGGCTGATTGTTAGCTCCTGATGATGGTTAGCAATGTAGTTGGTAGGTGAGACCACGGAGTGGCTTCGAAGAGTAGAGATAGTTCACCATGACAGAAACAAGTGCTGGTGTTCTCACGTAGGGCTAGCAATAATCGACTATAGCCACCCACGAACGTTGCGTCTTGAGGCCAAACACGAACTCGATGAGAACGATGCATGGTTGGTGTTCAGAGTTCGAACCCATCTTGATGTGTACATGTTCCTCCGACAGACAACGTATTATTGCTGCAGCAATATACGCAGCAGCGACTCGGTGACGGGATGGTCTTCATGCTGGCCAGATGAAACTTGCAGCAGCCGGCGGACACGAAGCTCGACAAAACGGAGATCGCGAGATGCTCCCGGTGGTGATGGCGCTGCATGGCAGGGAAGCAATGACGGAGTGGTGCAGACAACGTCGGAAGTTTTGGACAACTTTGCGTCGACGTCCATCTACCGCAGCAGATCGATCGGCGATGATAAAGCATGGACGTGGGGCTCCATGACGGCGACCTTGTAGATGAAACGAGGATGACGAGCAACGGCCAGTAGATCACCAGGACGACCGGTGTCGACGGGAATCAAAGACGGCCGCCGGCGTCGCTCTGCTCCTGCAGAGCCGTGCGCACGAAAGGAAGGGTGGCGGCAGACATGGTATCGAGCTAGGGCAAAGGGAAAAAGGAGATAGAAAAGAAAGATCAGGAGGGCATATGTTTATAGGCCGTGCATTGCTATTAGCTAGACCCTGATATTGGATTGGGCTTAGACCATGATCAGTTGGATCTGGATGAAAAAATCTAAGGAGGGTCATTTAAGAAAGTTGCAAGACACATAAACAGATCTAATTAAGAGTTACAGGGTTACTCAGGGGCTTGGTTGCAAGACTGCCTTCTTCTTCCTCTGGATCGGAACACATATGGGCGGACAGGGAACACTGGCCGGCGGGGCACCGGCGCTCCCGGACTGCGAGGGGCTCGACCGAGCAGCCCATAGGACGGAGGAGGTTGAGACGAGCTTGTGAAGACGCTCACCGGGGGTGGAGGTCAACGGAGACGGGCCGGCGGCGGAGGTCTGCGGCGACTGGCGGCGGTGCTCTGGTGGCCGGTTCGCGACGGGAAGGAGCTCCGTGGACGCGTCTCGACGTTGCGCATCTCCGGGGTGGACGGCTCGCCCCGAAGGTGTCCCGGCGCGGCCGAATTAGGCGGCGGCGGCGGAGTTGGGCGGCCGGCTCGAATCCTCGGCGGCACGCCGCGCCGGCGGGGGGGAGGCGAGGGCTAGGGCGCGCATGGAGGCTTGGCCTCGCCTTAAATAGGCGCGGGGCACGAGGATTCCCCCGGCGCGCACACCAAGGAAGCTCGGCGGCGGCGGCGCCGGGGTCGTCCTGGCCATGGCCGGTAGCGTCGGGCCCAGATGGGCTCTGGCGGGCCTGGCGGCTGGGCTGAGTTAGAGCGGGTCGGGCCTTCGGGCTCGGCCCGGTAGGATAGGTTTTTCTTTTTTTCTGAATTTGTTTTATGTGCGAAAATAATTCCAGAGAAGTCCAGAAATTATTTTTATGGCACGAAAAATACTCAGAAAATCATAAAAATTCCAGGAAACTACTCAGAGACAGATTAGGACACGAACAATCCAAATAAAGTATTTGGTGCTCATGAAAAAGATTTTAGAGCCTTCTACTAAATAGAAATAGCTCAAGAAAAATGAGAATAAATTCCAGAAAAATCCGGAAAATTCTCGAGAGAGTTAGGACAGCTCCTAAACGCATTTTTGAAACCTTTTGCACTCAAGAAGATGAATCGGCATGGATGCAACACTCACAACTTTTATTTGATTCAGAAAATCAAACAAAGGATTTTTCCTATCCTACATTTCCTGTAAAGAAAATAAATGTTGGAAAAATTTTAAAATTATGAGAAAATCATTATTTAATTATTTTTTCTATTCACATCCTGAAATTGGGAAATTTCAGGGTGTGACAAATCTACCCCCTTAAACGGAATCTCGTCCCAAGATTCGAAGAAAGAAGAAGCAAGGAGGAGGGAGATAAACAAAAACATTGCTCCCAAGGTAGGTAGGCGGTCATCCTCTTTTGTTGATCGGTGTGGAACCTTTAATCTTTTTCTTTGTTGGTTGCTGGGGTCTTCATCAGAGTGAGCTAGGTGGGATAAAAGCAAGCACAAGGTGGGAAGGAAGGTAGAGTGAAGTCTTCTTTTCTTCATCTTGCATCTGCCTTTAACTTCCTTCCGGTAATGCCTCTAGTGAGTTGAAATAAAGAAAGATGGCAAGGATGTGGGAGGTACAAAGAGAAACCCAACTAGGCAATTGATGTCATTGCAGATATAGGATCCACAATACACCAACACTCACTTCAAGGAACCAACTCAAACAAGGTCATAAAGCCAAGCAACATCATGCAAACACACAATTGCACCAATCGATAGACAGAAACGGTGCTAAACGTTGTTAACAGAGTCAGAGGGGATCCTCCTAAGCATGGACATAGGTTCTTCGGTCATGATCGCCTAGGGATGTTGAATAAGAAAGGACACTTTGGAATCAAAAGTCAAGGAAGGAGTCCAAAGCGGCATTGTTTGAAAAGCAAGGAGAGGTAGGATGGGAAAGATTACACCGTTGCTAAAATCAAGTCATATTGGTTAATAAAGAATAAGAAGAGATATCAAGAGTATAAAACAATAAGGGGTGCGAGAGTAAGAATAGCACAGATAAATCAAGGAGTTGTATTGCATGAAACAAGTAAGGTCATTCAAATGAAAATGAATGCAATATCAAGATCAAGGGGGAGAAAATATGTAGACAAGGGTAGAGAGTTTAACATTTGCAAAGCAATGAAGTGCAAATGAATAGGAGTCAAATCAGAAAGGTAAGTTACCAAGAAGGACTAAGGAAAGACAATGGCCAAGGAATGAGAATATTCATCACAAAGCTCAAGTCAAGGGTAGTGATGAATTTTAACCACCAAATATTTTGCATGCCTGCCGATGAAAAAGCCTGAATATTCCACCCTATACTTGTGATAGGATTCCTAAGCAGTGTAGGCCTGCGTATTCCAAGCATCCCACGTATTTTCATGGCTATTGTAATCCCATTAGGCATATGCTCTGCCACGAGGTGCACGCTGCCTTATGATCGGTCATGGTTCGATAAATAGGCGTGCCCCCAAGGCCTTTGCTCAGATTATTAGATTGAGTAGCACATGTTGTTAACATATAACAAAGGAAAAGGTCCAAATTATGACCCTCAAGAATAAAGAAAATTTAAATAACCCCTAAACTATATTTTGGTTCAGTTTACCCCCTAAATTTAGCAATTTGGTTCAACTTACCCCTTAATGCAATCTTGTCATTTTTGTTTCTCCATGCACAAGTTGAATTTTAATTTGAGACGATGCAATCTTGGCAGTGGAAATATTTTATGAATTTTTCATGATTAGTTTTTAGATAAATTTGTATCTCAACCATAAATTTTATTATTAAATATTCTATTCTATCGAAATAGTCATGAAAAATTCATGTTATATTTTTTTTAATGTGCCTTATGTTGTCTGCTATCATCATGCAAAATTACTTTAAACTCCACTTGTGCATGGAGAGACCAAAAAGACAAATTGTGTTAAGGGGTAAATTGAACCAAATGATATAGTTTATGGGGTATATTGAGCCAAGAAATACTTTAGGGGGTTATTCAAACTTTGGTTATACTGGAGTAATTTAGACTTTTTCCTATAACAAATCTTCACTAATCTCCAATAATTTCAAATAATACAATCAATATGCATGTCCTGTCTCCAGTAATTTGGAAGACCTTTCCGAACTAAAAAAACTCCATTTTCCTGTGTATATAATAGCCAGTGCCATTTAGTAAGAAAGGAATCAAGTTCTTGCATCTATTCCTTTGAATTCTAATAAAGCAAGGTCAACACCTAAAGAAGCGCAGATGGTTTCCATGATTTGCCACGCAAACATGCGCTACAACTTAAACATGTGCAAGGCAATGGGATGGTTCTAGGAGAGATGCCGAGGAAGTTGCATTGCTTAATGGCAATAGAGCCCTAAACTTGCTGTGTCTGACTATAGTGCTTGCAGCCTGCTGGATCATAAACACAATGAGATCCCATATAGATCATGGAATGGCATGCTCAGATACTCAAGGAAGATGTCTAAACAATGACCATGCGTGGGCCCAACACTAGTCACTCAACAACCCTAATAACTACCTACCATGATGAGTGACATATCAAGAGAACAGCACACAAGGTTTAGCTGGATGGCTTGGGGGGTTCCGGTGCTTCTGTTGCTGCTGTGGAGAGCTCAAGTGAAACAGGGCAGTGATCACTACCACAGAATCCTGCAAGAATCAAACAAAATTTATTTTTTTGATATGATAGTTAAAAATTTTGTTACAAGGACAGTGTTGCTACTTCAATTTTCTTGAAATGCTTCTTTCTATGAATTATATACATGTATATCACAGAAGCAATAAGCATTTGTTTTGAGATATTAGATTGAAAGTATCATTGGGATTTGGGAAAAACAAATCAGGAACTTCTCGGTAACAAGTATTTGCAAAACCATAGTAGTCACATAAAACGGGGTCGATGGCATTGACCCTCGACCCGGGAACGTCGATCCCGACCAGGGAACGCGGGGTCATTTTCGATACCACCTTGTAAAACCCACTCAAAAGTATCGACCCTCAACCCCATTCCTTGACCCGTTCGACCTCGCAATTTTGTGACTGCGAAAACAACATCTAAAGTCAGACCCCCATGTTGAGCCTGTTCGGCTTATCTAGGCTTGGCTTATTCAGCTTGTTTCCTCACACAATACTATTCAATCTACCAGACGAACACTATTCATTCTACCAGCCGAACATGCTCGTTGCTCTTGCAGGCGTCACGAGGGATGCCGCTCAAGCACCACTACCGTGCCGCGCCCCCTGCCTCCTCACTGCCGCCCGAGCAGGAGGCTGGACGTCTAGCGCAAGCAAGGAGGGCAGAGGCGAGGCTGTCAGTTGGCATTGGTGTTGTGCAGTGCGGGCGGCGCGGCACTTCTTCCGACAATGTGGGGTCGCTATGGCGACCCAACAGCCGGATCCATCATCCCCTACGTGAATTTTCTGCCCCCTTTGCTGGATCTGCTCCTGCTAAGGTAGGTTCGGTGGAAAGTGGCGTGGGGCGCATTATCGCACGCCAGTGTTGGCTGTATGCTAGTGAGGTGGTGGGGTGATGTGTACATGCCATCCAGGTGGTGACGTGCACAGGCGTGGAGGGCCTGCTGTTAGGAGTGCCGTCAAGCTCCATGGGACTAGTGGCTCCAGGGTGGTGGGATGCGGAGGCACAGTGGCAATGTCGCCACCATGGCCAAGGAGACAGGTCGTGCGACGTCGACGGAACACGAGGCGCGAAGGAGACCGCACCACAACAGCGTGCAGATCGGGAACGATGCGGTGGCGGCTCAGTTGCATGCTTAGGCGACTGGTTGGTGACAGGGCAGTTGCAGGGAGGCATTTGTATTGCTGCAGCCATGCCGAGCAGGGAAGTTTGTGGCAGCTACCGGCGGAAGGTGTCGCGCAAAAGCCATGTTCAGTGTGTCAAGCTGACAACACATTGAGCGCCACATTTTCTTGTTGAGCACGTTCTCATGTCGCTCTCCTCGCTTCGTTCTCTAAATTTCTAGGTTAAAACCTTGCCTTAAGTCTTTAGGCAGGCGACGACGGCGCATCTAGCGTTGTGTCCTTGAAGACGTCGCCTTCGAAGTTCTGGAGGCGGTGTGCAGCGCCAATAGTTTCCTTGTTTGTTTCAAGGCGAACGATCACATGGAGGTAGCCATCTCAATGCAAAGCTCCGACAACGGTGGATTTGGGCCTCATGGTGGAATGGGTGTTAGCCTAGTCCACGACTTGAGGTGCAGATGTCCGGTGGCGGAAGACGGTTAGAATCAGATGTTTGGAGCGGTGTCTAGAGGACAAGATATTTGCTTGGCATGAGGGTGACGGTTGGGAGTTGTCGTGCACTAATTGCGACCACGAGTCCACGAATTTGGCATGAGGCAGGTGTGGTAGGGGCTGGCCGACATATTTGCTTTGCCAAGGAGACCTACATGGAGGTGATCCTATGATGGCTGCCATATGCCATGCGCAGCACCCTGCTTTCCTCGATGAGGCGGCTGGGCTGCATTGTGCCACAATGTACTACCAGATCTCAAGGGATGTGGCTGGCATGCTCAAAGGCGGTTGCTGTTATATCGGTTGGACGGCTTGCGTCGTTCTAAGACAGCTAGTCCAGCTCACGGGTGTTATTCCAGTGTGGGACAACTTCGTTTGGATGCACAAACGATCAGCTACAAAGCCCGCATCGGACAACAATGGCTAGCTCTACATAGCAGTGGCTGGCCGGCATGGGACATCGTCAGTAATGATGGCGCTAGTAGTGACAACAGGTTAACCTCTGTTGACTTTGTGTCCTGCGTGACGGTGTTACTATCGGTTCTCAACCACCAGTGTTGTGGAGTGTCGTGGTGGTGTCAATGCCCCATGTTGACCAACCATGTTGTCTGTGGCGAGCTCGAGTTGATGTCTGGGTGGTCGAGGTTCGGATCGAGGTCCTAATCCGGGGGAGGGGGAAGGGGTCTTTTGTTAAGGCTCATGTCAATGTCCCAATCCGACCGGGCAGAGTTGAGAGAGATCGATTGATGCCCCAATACAACTGGCCGATGTTGAGTAGTGTGGTGCGGTGTGAGTTGATTTACCAATCCAATCGGCCATTTTTGTGTGTTTTTTGTTGTTGTTTTGTTGTTTGCCCATTCTGAGCTTTTCCTTCTTTCTAATATAATTGGCAGCTCCTACATATTTTAATTCTAGCAAACACTTTCATTTTGCCTAGAATGCTGATTTGATATGGCTTAATAAAAATGTCAAAACCAAGCACTCCACCAATCCTACCGACACATCTTGACAGTTTCATAGTTTAGTATATAGGTTTCTTCATTAGCCAAACTACTGCCTCACAGTTGATCAGTGCAGTCTCCAACATGCCACTTTGACCATTTATATTTCTCATTATTATAATGCTCATGACCATTAAATTGACATTATACTAAATTTGTAGCGTACTATTAACAAATCCGTTGACTATAGGTGAGAGAAAAATAATTTGGATGGGAATCTCCAAAGTTTCATGTACGCAAAAAAAAACTAGGTAATACTTTAACATCTTACCTTCTAATTCAATTCCACAGCCATGCATTTCACATGCGATTATCCTGTCCTTCAATTGTGCTGAAACAATGAAATAGTCGATCCTCATTCTCTTTCCGCGGTACCTAGAGGAATATAGTCAAGTTAATTTCACTGAGAAAAGGACAAAGTACTGTATTAGCAGTTGAATAGTGGAACAGATATCCATTAATTATTACATAATAAAGATCATTTCAAAGTTCATTTTTTGTTATACACCTTAGTTTCTGGAGTCTGGACAAATTATGTGAATAACAAAATGAGATTTGGAAAACCTGGGCCCCAAACAAGTGTAAATTTTTCTTGTGGCTGGCTGCGCATGACAGATGTTGGACGGCCGATCGGCTGGACAGGAAGGGATTGCCTCACCCTGAAAAATGCCCTCTCTGTGATCTGGAGGAGGAAACGATTAACCACTTATTGTTGTCATGTGTGTTCTCTCGCCAAGCTTGGTTCTTCATTCTGCAAAAAATGGGGCTGCAGGCACTTACGCCACAACCCGGGGAGCTTTCTTTTGATGACTGGTGGGAACAATCGAGTAAAAGAGTGGAGGGGCAGGTTCAGCAGGGCCTTAACTCCATCATAGTCTTAGTTGCTTGGTCTCTTTGGAACCATCGAAATTGTTGTGTTTTCGATGGCCAGCAACCTAATCTAATTGGTTTTCTGTCTTCGGTCAAAGAGGAGTGCCATATGTGGGAGTTGGCCGGGGCTAGAGGGATGGCTCATATCCTCGCCCAGCTGCCAGCAGGATAGTCTCTCTGTTTGCTAGGTCAGGAGGTTGAGCTTTTTCTTGCTAAGAGTAATGTAATGTGTACGTTTTGGGGTTGTTTCTCCAGGTTTTTCCCATAAAAAACAACCTGGTTCTGGGGTTTCTTTAACCCATCTTATCTTCTTAATATATTGATGCGCAGCTCTCCTGTGTGTTCGAGAAAAAAAAAAGAAATTATAATTTTATGGACAGTACTGTGTTGTGGACTCTTTTTATGGGAGACAGTTTGGCCGTCAGCCAAAGAAGGCCCAGCAGCAGGCGCGGGCCATCTAGGCGCCTGGAGTCTGTTCGGCAGGGATAAGCATTAGGATTTGGTTCTTAGCAGATTGTTAGGAGATTGGTTTGGTGCCGGCATTATATAAGCTGGCTTAGAGATTTGATTAGGTTTTGCAGAGATTTAGGTTGTTAGATTCATAGCCTATTTGGAGGGTGAATCCTTCCTCTTTATCTTTGCCATTGCTACTTAATAAAGCTATCTCTCCCGATTCCTATCATCTTTGGTATTCAGAGCCATTCACAGGTGCCGGCGCAATCCCACCCAACCCTCCCCTACGCCGCCGCCTTCAGCAGCCCACCTGCCCTTCCGCCCACTGCACCATCCAATCTGCGCCGCCGCCCTCTCCCCCAGTTTCTGCGCCCCTGTCGACTGCTCATCGACGCCACCACGCCTTGCTCCTCTGCCCACGAACCCACATCCCCCATCCGCTCCGCCGCAAACAGCCCCTGCACCTTCAGCTATGGGCGACACCACCCTCGACAAGCTGAAGCAGCTCATCACCACTCTGGCGGCCGACATCTCCACCATCAAGGCGGATCAGGCCCGCCTCCACGTCGCGGTCAACAAGGCCCTGTCGGAGGTGGTTGGCGACGGCTCATCTTCATCCGGCCCCAAAGGTAAGGTCATCGCCGGTGATGGCTCTAGCGGCCCGGGCCCGACGACCTCCCACAAATTGTTTCCCCAAGTACGATGGCGCCTCAGACCCGCTGGCATGGCTTCAGCGCTGTGACCAATTCTTTCGGGCGGCACGTATGCCGGAGAAGGTCTGGTACGCTGCCTTCTACTTGGACGGCGAACTCATCAAGCTGCAGTGTGCCGGCTCCGTTGCAGAGTACCTGGACCAGTTCCTGAAGCTGCTAGCCCAGTGTGATGGCGTCACGGAACAGCAACAGATCGCCATCTACACGGCTGGCCTCGGCGACCCTCTCCGCATCAATGTCGAGCTCCAGCGCCCGGTGACCGTGGAGGACGCCATGGGTCTGTCGCGTTCATACGAGCGCCGGAATCTTCCCGTCGAGCCTCTCCCAGCCAGCGGGCGCACGTCAACACGACTAGGCGGCGCGACCTGCTTCCTCTGCTCTGGTGCCCGTCATCCCAACGCCCACCTCAACACCAGCACCAGCCGCGACACCGGGTGCACGTAAATAACATACAAAAGAATTCAAGGCAGCTGAATCCTTCTTGCATATCAGTTCAACATAGATGTCAGTGCTTTTCACAAATTGCTACCTCCTTCGATTCATTACACATATCCATAAAAATATACCATTTCAAATGGCACGAATTATAAATTATGCAAGTATATTTCATGATGAACATAGTAACATCAACCTTATGTTGTCAACCTATGTGATCTGTTTAGCTATTTCACGGTGAAAGTTAAGAAGGTTTGAGTGGTTGACTTAGGACAAACCTAAATGAGACTTACATTT
Source organism: Cenchrus americanus (assembly GCA_947561735.1). Classification (NCBI taxonomy): domain Eukaryota; kingdom Viridiplantae; phylum Streptophyta; class Magnoliopsida; order Poales; family Poaceae; genus Cenchrus; species Cenchrus americanus. The sequence goes on along the minus strand of OX387239.1, from coordinate 123,451,418 downwards.
AGAAAAGAGGTAGCAAACTGTAAATTAAGATTTAAGACTTATGAAGCAACCATTCGTTAGGGACTAAAGTTGCTCAAAGATGTAAAGAGCACAGCAGACATGTCAGAAGATAACATGCTTCAATACCTAGAGAGTATCTAAAGGAACAAATGAAGACCAGCACAATTAAGACTGTTATAGTAGTATGTATATTCTGGCCCATGTAGGCCTTTGGCCCATTAGCCCCTTTATATGTAACCCTAACATAGGCAATACATGCATCTGGTTATTCTTTCTTAACATGGTAACAGAGCCATGGCTCTCTCCACCATTCCTGGTCGCCGCCGGCGTGCTTGACCAGATCCTGTGCGGCCCTCCCTCCCAACCCATTTGTGCCGCCAGTTGCAGCCATCTTCTCCGCTGTCCGTCGGGGCAGAGCCGTTCCCCTGCTTTGCGTCACCAGTCGGAGCGACGCGCTTCTCTGCTTCGCGTCGCCAGTCGGGTCGGCGCCTCCCTCTGCTTCGCGCACCCATCTACTTTGTGACGCCGGTCCAGTCCTCTTCGCGCCTCCCGTCGGCACGGCACCTCCCCTGCTTCGCGCCGCCCGTTGGGGCGGCCCCTCTCTGCTTCGCGCCGCACGTTGGGGGAGGCCTCTCCTGCTTCACACCGCCGGTTGGGGGCTGCGCCCATCTGACCTGTCGGTGCCTTCTTCCTCTGAGTTGCTGCCATGGGGTCTTCTGCATCTCTTGCGCCCCCCCCCCCCTCCTTTGGACATCCTGTCCTGGACATGAAGCTTGATGGCTCCAACTACAGAGAATGGGCTTTCTCCCTTAAAATGATGTTGAAGTATAATGGTTCTGCCTCTCACCTCACTGACGCTCCTCCAGTCGCCACTACTGGTAATGAGGAGGTTAAAGCTTGGCATATTGTTGATGACCGTGTGATGGCAATCATCTGCATGAGTACTGATCTCAGCATTCGCTCTTGTCTTGAGGATCACAAGAATGCCAAAGAAACGTGGGATTACTTGCAGAATCGCGCTGCCAGCAAAGCAGCTCAGCCCTTCGCTATTCACTTCGTCAGAATCTTCAACATCTTCAGCAGCAGAACATGTCCATTGAGGAGTACTATGCTGCCTTCAACAAGCTCTCCAGTCAAATTGCCTCCATGGTACCCAAGCCCTCTTCCTTGTGCACTGTTAGTAGTAAGTCCAGGACCGGCGCGGCAGGAGCAGGGGCGCGTCCAAGGGGTGCGTACGGCAACCTCCCCGGCGTCGGCTGTGGGGGAGCAAGGCAGAGGAGCTCCAAGCGCGGGCGCGGGGCGCACGGGCGGCCTGGGAGCAGAGCTCCTTCTTCCCCAAAGCGGCTCTTCTCGGGCTGAGGGTGCGCGTGCAAGGTGTGCGCACAAACGTACGTGGACGGCGGCGCGTGCAGCAGGGCTGCGTGTGGACTGCTGCGGAATCGAGCGGCCGGCAGTAGGGGAGCTGCTGTGGCGGTGCAGCAGGGCTGCACACGAACAGCGGGTCAGGGACCCGGCATCGTCTTCCTCAAGGCAACTCCTTCGACTCCATGGCGGGCTCGCGTGGAGCTCGGACAGCGGGCGACGCCAGCGCGCAGGGCACGGGTGGCGCGGCTGTGGACCTGGCTCCAGGAGCTCCAGTGGCTGTCGCGCCTCCTCTGGTCTCTGTCCACACCTACGTCTCCTCTGCCTCCTCGCTCGGCTCGGTAACGTCTAGCGCGAGGAGGAGGGCAGAGTTGGAGGCAGCTGATGCGGCAGCGGACAGACGAGAGGCGGAGGCGGCTGCGCACCGACGTGCAGCGCGTGAGGAGGAGCGGCGCATGGTTGCCGAGGAGGCGGCAGCGGAGCGGCGTCGGGAGCGGCGCGCAGCCGCTGCACGCGAGGGAGGAAGAGGACCGGCAGCGGGAAACCGAGCGGCGGCGCGCGGCTGCAGCTCGGGCAGCACGTGCGGCGGATTTGCGGACCGCGGCGGCGCGTGCAGCCGAGGCAGCTCGGCGTACCAGGGCTGTTGCCATCCGGTAGGAGCAGGAGGCGGCACAGCTCCAGGAGGAGTTGGAGGCGACGCTTGAGGGGGTGCGGCGCAACCTGGAGTAGCTGGGTCACGCTGCACAAGGTGCTGGGCACGACGTACCACCCGTCAACGCTGCAGTGTTGGGTGCTCATCCCCCGCCGTGAAAGGTGCCTGCAGGGGACGCTGCACGGCAGCAAGCCGCGGAGGTGCACGGGTGGATCCCAGACCCGCGTCGTCAGGACGTCGAGAGGCGCTCCGTCCACGGCTCCATCCATGACTACGACTACGACCACCACGACTACGACCACCACCACGACGCGCCCCCCCGGGGTGGTCAAGGCCATCATCAGGGACTCCGGCAGCACAAAGTGGCTGGTCTTGACGAAGACCAACTACGTCGAGTGGTCCTCGATGATGAAGGTGAAGCTTGAGGCACGCCGGATGTGGACTGCGGTGCGTCTGGGCGGCGTGAGCCGTCAGGAGGACCGGCGGGCGCTGGAGGCGCTTTGTTCCGCGGTCCGGACGGAGATGGTGTCGGCCCTCTCCGGGAAGGCGACTGCTGACGGTGAAATTCCGTCAACCTAGCCATGACTTTTATATCTTATCCATTGGTACTAACCCCTTTGGTATAACAAGTTCATTCGTGCATGTCGGTTTTGGAATTTAGTGTTTATGTAGGATTATATGTTAAAAGCAAGACTTCCAGGATAAGTTCATCAAGCACCTTTATACAAGACCTTGAAGCCCGGTACAAGTCGAGCAATGAAGCAAACATGACTCCAACAAGCCCAGGGACCAAACCCGAGAAGATGACAAACTCCGAGGACCCAGTCAGAAAAGTGTCGAATCTTGCGGAACAAGGAGCTACATCCAATTCGGAGAGAAACTGACGATAAGGGCCCACATGCAAAAGGGGGAAGGGTCTAGAAGACTCGGGAACCAACATCGGGCGAAGGAGGCGACTAACTGGGTCGAAGTGGGCCCAGGCCAGCCGGCCCAGCCCATTTCGGGGCCCAGTCAGCCTCCCCTTTGACCTAGCCGCCATTCGGACTATTTATAGCCCCGAGGCCAAGAGCCACGCATCAATTCATTCGTCATCGGCCGCCGAGGAGCAAAGAAGAGAGGGACACCATCACGGAGAGGAGAGGGTCGAGCTAGTTGACTAGGATCTTCCTAGCCGGCGTGGGAACCTTGCAAGGAAGACCACGTCGGAGTTCCTGGAGCTAGAAGCAAGATCAAGGTAGGATCCCGATGGTGATCTTGATTCATGTATCATGTACTATGTTGAATTATCAAGTTGCAATCCGATTTCTAGCAATCAAGTGTTTCTCCTACGTCTTTGATTTCGATCGGCTTTTCGTATCTTAAGATCTATTCTCAAGATAGAGCACCGAGGATGTTCTTGTAGCCGTGGTGGCTAGAGGTGCATGCCTGACCTTCCGAAAGATTTCAACTTGTCCTTGGACTCACCCTAGACTAACCCGCACGAATAGGGGTGCGTTGTGACAGAACGATGGCTCCAAAAGGCGGGCGTTTTCGGAGTCGGATGGGAAACCGTGGTTTAAAGAGGCTTTTAATGAGATTGAACTTGTTATTTCTTCCTTTGCTCGTTACTTCGACGAAGGCTTGATCCAATCTCTCTGGATTGGTTTATCTATCCCCCTCTATCTTTTGCTACCTCCGGTCTTTAGTAGATTAGGTTCTTTCTTGTGATGTTCTTTGAGATTAGATGCATTAGACTCTCCTTTTGAAGATCTAAGTTTCTCGCTTTAATAGATCAACTCTTGCATCACACATTTGTTCCACGGATTCGATACATTGGGTTGACCACTCGAGGGAAGAAGGGTCCCTTGACTACGACGGAAGACTTGTCCGCTTGCAAGTCTACTTGAAGTTTAATACGATTATACACCGTCAACAGCGACGGTCAAGGACGCTTGGCACGCCATCGCTGCTGCACGTGTCGGCAGCGAACGCGCCCGCAAGTCTGCACTACAGAAGCTTCGCGAGGAGTGGGACCGCTTGGCTTTCAAGACGGGCGAGGAGGTTGACGACTTCGCTCTCCGTCTCTCCAGCCTGAGGCAGCGGCTGGAGCAGTACGGCGACTATGAGATCACGATGGAGAGAGCTGTCGCAAAGTTTCTCCTGTGCTCTCCAAAGAAGTACTTACAGCTCAAGATCGCCATTCAGACGATGATCAACATCTCGACGTTGACGATCGAGGAGCTGACGGGACGGTTCAAGGTTGTGGATGACAAGGAGGAGATAGCTGGCGAGTCTTTCCCTAACAGTGGCAAGCTCTACTACGCCACTGAGCACTGCCAGTGCCACGTCTGCCAGAAGAAGGGGGAGCCTCCAAGCGGACGCAAGTGTGGGAAGGTGAAGCCACACAGGGCGCCCAAAGCGTGTCGTGGTGCTGAGGGCAATGCACGAGGAGGTGCCGAGGAGGCCACCTCTGAGGGGAGCGACGACGACGGTGGCGACAGGTGCTACAACTGTGGCAGGACTAGCCACTTTGCTCGAGAGTGCGACCAGCCGAGGAGCGGCCGGGCTCGCGACGGACCGAGGCGTGGTCGGGCCCACGACAAGCCGAGGCGCGGCCAGGCCCTTGTCGTGCGGGTCGTGGAAGAAGATGAGGAGGTGGCTCTGTTCTAGGAACACCGCTCCGGAGTCGGGATCAAGATTAAATGGTTTGTTTTGTAGTTCTTTGTAGCAGCTGCTAGACTTAGGAGGAGAATGTTAGTAGTAAGTCTAGTAGCTTAGTATTGCTTATTTCTATTTTACCCCCTATGTTTTTCTTAGCCAACCATGTTATCCCTTGGTGGCACCTATATATGTAACCTAGGGCCTCTTTGGAAGGTTGTGGTGACTGGAATAGATCTTTTGGGTTAACATGCACAACTTGTACTCCAGCTTGGACTGCCAGGGAGAAGTATGATGAGCAGGACAATATGTTTGATTTTGTGATGGGTCTGAGATCTGATTTTGAACCCATTCGTGTTCAACTCTTGGGGTGACTGACGCTTCCCACCCTCTCTGAGACGCTATCTGCTCTCATGGCTAAGGAAACCCGGCTGAAATTTCTTGCTGCAAACTCTGGTGTCCGAGCAGCACTTTGTTCTAGCTGTTCCCCCCTGACTGTTGAAGGTGAAGTTGCCACCGCCACCTCTTCTAAGAAGCCTTCTCAGAAGACTCCTTTCAGTCACTGTGGGAAGACCACTCATCCTGAATCTAGGTGTTTCAAGAAGTATCCTCACCTCCTTGCTGAAATGAGGGACAAACGTGCTTCTCGTAGAGGCTCACATGCAGCACCTTCCAGCACACCAGGGGTCTCCCTTCAGTTTTCAACACCAGATGCAATGCCTCAGTTTCAATGAGTGCCTCCGTATCAGCTGTTCCACCAACACTTAGCACCACAACAATCGGCAGTGAGTGTTCCTCAGTTCCAGCAGCAAACTAGCAGTACCATGCCTGCTCCGCTCAGTGCCTATACGTCCCATGCTTCCTTGTCCTCCACATCACAGTCAGGTACAAATTTTTGGGTGTTGGATTCGGTCGCTTCTTTTCACATGACTTCAAATTCCTCAGTCTTGGATTCTTGTCGGCCTCTTTCACATTCTCATCCTGTTCAGACTGCTGATGGTAACATTTGCTATGTTACCTATCAAGGCAATCCGAACAGTTCTCAGTTTTCTGTCTCTGACGTCTCTCTTGCGCCAAAACTTTCAGTGAATCTCATCTCTATTAGACAACTTGCTGATCTGATTTGTGAGCTGTCCCACCACAATTCACTATGCTCACTTGCTTAGGGTATTGCAGTACTTGAGAGGTACGGCCTCTCATCGTCTCTTTTATGGCACTTCAAGTCCAGCAACACTTCATGCTTATTCCGATGCTACTTGGGCAAGTGATCCCGTTGATATACGGTCTGTCACTGGCTATTGTATCTTTCTTGGTGGCTCGCCAGTGGCATGGAAGTCCAAGCGACAAACTGCAGTTTCTCGGTCTAGTGCTGAAGCTGAACTAAGAACTCTTGCCACAACAACTGCAGAAATTATTTGGCTTCGTTGGTTGTTGGCTGATTTTGGTGTTGATTCTTCTCATGCCACTCTTCTCCACTGTGACAACACTAGTGCTATTCAAATTGCCAACAATCCAGTCAAGCATGAACTTACAAAACATATTGGTGTTGATGCCACCTTCATAAGATCACATTGTCAGTTGTTTACTATTGATCTTTAGGGCGTGTTTGGGAGAGCTCCACGCAGCTCCAGATCCACAAAAACAGCTCCGCTCCATTTTTTCCTGCCAAACACCACAGCTCTAAAAACTCCACATCCACCAAATCCATGGAGTGCCTCAAGGGGTACTCTGCGAAGGCACTTTTTGTACTCACTCGTGGAGTTGGGTGGAAATTACCCACCTTTGCCACCCATTACACAACGTACCGGTTCGTTTCTTTTTTTCTCTTCCCCACGCGACCCGCGACCTCCCTCGACCTTTCCTCTCCTCCGTCGCCCGCCTCACGTCAACAAGGCGTCGGCGCCGCCGTTCCATCCGCCGGCCGGCCGGCAAGACCGCCGGAGACGGTGAAGATGAGTCGTCCGCCGCCCCCTCCCCCTCCTCCTCTTAATTCCGGGCGTCGAGTTGGCCTTCCCCGTCCCCCTCCTCAAACCCTACCCGGCTCGGATGGCTATGGCGCGGCGGCCGCCGGAGATGAAGAAGAAAACGGGCCCACGCGGCCGTCACCGCCTCACGCTCGCAACCCGAGAGCCCGAGACAGCCAGTGAAGGGGAGACGGAGAGGGAGAGACGAGAGCTCGGCGTCGGCGGGGATGGAGGAGTGGACGGCGCTGGCGCGGACGGTGCCGGACACCCTCTTGTGCGTCGCCGAAGGCACGATCGGGTTGCTCGGGGCCTTGGACTCCGCCCACCGCAACGTCGCCGCGCGCATCAACTTGCCGCTCGGCATGCGGAGGGGCGACGTCGCCGCGGTCGGCCGCGGCCGCGACGACGTCCGAGAGCGGCCGGACGCCCGTACGGTGCTCGACGACGCCCGCCGCGAGCTCGTCCGCCTCCGGGAGCTTCACCACATGGACAGCCGAGTCTTCATCCTCTACACCACGCGCCCGGGGCCCGAGGTCGGCTAGCGATCGCGGACACCGGGCGAGCAACCACGACAAGACCGTTGGCCACGGCTCCGGGCGCCGCAGCCGCGCTCCGCCGCCTCGCATGTCCAGGCGGGCAAGGATGCCCTCCTCATGGCCCGACCGTTCCCTCTCTTGTCCCCAGAGTGGACGGCGTGGGTGTCGACGGCCGTGTACCTCTTCCGCAGCGCCATCGTGGAGGCGATCAAGGCGAGGCACGCGGCGCGGCGGATGCGCGACGCGGTCACGGTGGAGTTGGAAGAAGCCCTGGTGATCCTGAATCGCTAGGCGCGCGGCGCGGCGGCGCGAAGCTCATTCTTGCTCAAAGCTCCAAGCAAGAGTTCTGTCTCGTCTGTACATAAACATGGGTGACCGAGTTGATTAGTAGTAGTAGTAGTACATCATGCCTGATCATTGATATAATTGCATTGGCTCTTGATCCGTAAAGACACATGGGTGATCGAGGTTATTAGTAGTACATCTACTTCTAGCCTGATCATTGAGATAATTGCTTTGACTCTTCATCTGCAATAGACACGCACACGCCCACGCATGCAACCATGCAGGCCACGCACACACGCATGCAGACACACCGCCCACGCACACACGCATGCACGAACACAAGCACAACACAGCATGCACACGCACACAAGCACAGCACGCACGCACACAAACACAACACGCACATGCACAGCAACACACACAGCACAGCACGCACACGCACAAAAAAATGAGGGCAAAAGAGGGTAATCTATTCAAATCTTCATTTTTCGGAGCTGGAGTTGTTGTCTCAGCCAAACACATCTCCTCAGCTCCAAAGGGAAAGTCCAGCTCCACGGTGGAGCTGCAAATTGGTGGAGTTGCTGCTTCAGAGTTGGTTTGGTGGAGCCGGAGCCCTCCCAAACACGCCCTTAGTACACACCTTCCAAACTTCAGCTTGCTGATTTGTTCACCAAGACTCAGACTAGGGATCAACATCAGTTTCATGTATTCAAACTAAATGTATGTAACTCTGTAATTTCTCACCCGCCTTTAGTTTGAGAGGGGGGGGGTGTTAGAGTAGTATGTATATTCTGGCCCATGTAGGCCTTTGGCCCATTAGGCCCTTGTATATGTAACCCTAACATAGCCAATACATGCATCTGGTTATTCTTTCCTAACAAAGACAAATGTTCCTTACTTGCCAATTGGGTGACCGGACCAAGAGAAGCCACTGTCCATGTCTTTCTCTTTATGCAGGTGTCTGTAAGCATCTACCAGCTTTCCCCTGTATATCCAAGTTGTTCTTCTATAAGTGATTAAAACTTCAAAGAAACAACAAATGCAGCACTAATGTAACACATCCCCGAAATCAAGCATGGCCCTTCTTGATTTAGGTGCTGCTCTTCTTGTTAAAAATACCATTGCTAAAACTTGCATAACCTTGAAAACAGTTTTCCTCAAGAAAGCATATGCCACATGATGCTCTGTTTGGTTTGCGAATGTGGTGTTTAACCTGCATCTGAACTATGGAAAAATTTCACAGAAAGATGCTGATCTGGTTTTTTCAGGGTTTTAGCTCGAGTAAGGTACCGCAACCCACACATTGCTAGAAATAAGATGACCTTATAACATCTTAGACACTCAAATATAATGGAAAGTAACATGCTTCTACACAAGAATAACCGACTTTTCAAGTCTTGCTCAACTTGACCTACTCAAATCAAATATGTAAAAAGATCAAATGTTTGTATCACCATTCATATTGGTATACAAACTGATATGTTAGTATGTTCAAGCCCATATCAATTTAACGGCCTGAGATAATCCACAAATATCTGGCTGAGGTAGAATGAGTTCCAGAACAAAATATACTCATTTCTATATGGGAGACGATCAGAACACAAAAATTTGACATTAAGTTCTTTTCTTTCTTTTAGGAAGAAACAACAGCTAATTTCAAAAGCATCGCCAACGTAACTAGTTATAATTGCCCAAAGATAAAACAAGAAAACAGTGTTCAATGTTACAATGCATTAGTTTTCACCTACTGGGACAATATGTTGCCAAAGCGATGCCTCTCTGCTAGGGTGAATCCTGGCTGTCCACAGTCCTGCAGATTACAAAGACTTCAATGTACTAATAATGGAATATCCAACCGATACCACTAAAATGATACCAGAAGTCCAATAGAATTAAAAGATGCAGTCAAATGTGAAATTACACATAATTTGAGAATATGGCATCCTCTGAAAGTCTAATAAATCGTTGCCATGAACTAAATTTTCAACTGAATCTGAGATGTTAAGACAATTAAATTATAGGACCAAATAGTAAATTATTTTGAATCACTAAATTCTTTTAACATCAAATGTACTGTTTTCTTTAGTCCACTGAGACAATATCATGTTGAATTGTTGATGTCCTATTGTGGTGCATAAGTTGGTTATATGTAGACAATTTTTTGTGTAAAACTTAGGTTTGGATCCCCTTTTTTCTCTTGAACATGCAGAAGAGCTGTGTATCATTTTGGTCCTCAATATCACATAAACATGTATGTATTCATACTTTTGGATAATACTGTTAATGTACGGTGGAAATTGGGGGGGGGGGCCAAGGCCAAAAAAGACTTTTCACATTTGTTTAATGGTTACATGGAGCCCCATAATAGCACAAGGATATGGTTGATTCAAAAATAAAAGTTAAGGGACTAGATTGGCCACTATGGAAGTCGAGATGGAAGTCGAGGGACGAACTTGACCCTCGGTGCAAAGTTCAGGGGCCGAAATGGCAATTTTGCCGTAACAAAACTTATATGATATATGACTCAATAAATAATGAATTATGCCTAGCCTATTTTCTAGAGTTTCCAAGCAGTTGCACTTAGCTAGCAGGTAAAAATAGATGACAGATTTCACCAAGAAACCGACCACCAATGCATGATAACAGCACACACTAGCTAAACTGGATTCATGTAAAGATATTTGAATGTTGCATGTGTAAAGAAAACATTACCTCTTTATTCGGTGGGGTATATCCATTCTGCTTAGCACTACTAAAAAAATCAGGATGGCTGACATCGATTTCTTCATGACTGGAATGTTCAAATACAAGTGAAGTATAAGAGCTAAAATTCAATTGTTGAAGTGTCTTAATGGCACAGGCAAATACAAATGTTCAAATTAAACTAAATATTCTCTGGGCTAACAATGAATAATTGCAAATTGCATATAGTTAATTTTGACCACTACTATAACCAAACATGAAAGAAAATTTCTCTCAGGGCCCGTTAGGATCCGGTGAATTGGAATTTAATTCCAGCAATTCGATTCTATGCCAGGATTTGAAACAAATTTAATTGATTGGAATCAACTTAAAATAAAATTTTGTGTTTGAATGTGCGTGGATTTTGTTTCGAGGAATCAAATTTAGAAGGATGTTTGGACACAGTGAATCAAAACAACATGGAATCATCATGAGTTACAGGGCCCATCTGTTGGGGAAAATGGCCTTCGGAAGCCCCGTCCACGTCCGGCCAGGCTGACGGTTTCGGCTCATGCGCAGCTTCGGCCACACGGGGAATTTTCGCAATACTGGTTTGACGGAGACGCTAATGTTACTTGAGTTATGTGAGTTTTGTCGTGCAGGAGCAGCCCATCTGAGCAGTGCTGACCTTCGGTGCCGAGGGTACGGGCAGTCATGCCTCGGCACCGAAGGTTCGGAGAAGTCAGGAGTGCCGTGCGTCGGTAACGCCTCGGGCCGGGGCTGGAGGCGGCGCGGGCGAGATGTCCTGAATGGCACGACGCGGCCGGAGCGAAGGTCCTAGGCTGCTTTGGTCCCGAAGGTGCGATGCGCTGTGACACGTGGCCGCTGCGGACGTGTAAAGAGGGCACCGTACAAGGCAGAGATAAGGGGCGCCGCGTGTAAAGACGTTTTCGGTCGTACGAAGACACGCTGGAGGCCTGTACGACGCGGGGAGTTACAGTTATACCCTTGTAAAGTGTTTAAAACCGTTTGTCAGGAACGGAAAAGGTGTAATTGAGGCAAATGACTATGCCCAGGGGCCTCCTATAAATAGTGAGCCCCTTGTAATGAAACAGACACCCCGGAATGAGAAGAGAGCACCGAAGGCCACTGCTGGTCCTTCAGTCTTCGGTCTGCTAAGTGTTCGTTTGTTGCATTTCCTGTTCTGTTTAGCATTTCCTCGTTCCCTTTCTCCGTCTAGTCTAGAAGAAATAGCTTCGGGATTACAGTAGAAGAAGGGTAACCTTCAGGGGGCTGTTGTGTCGGCGTCCACCCTCGGGCTTCATTCCCACCAACAGTTTGGCGCCCACCTCGTGGAAGATCCCAAGACCGCATGGCGAGGACCCGATCGGCAGGCGCCGAAGCCACCACGGCTCAGGCGTCAACCCCTCCGCTAGCACCGGAACCCGCCAACCCGTCGGCTTCAGCCATCCAGCCTTCGGCGGGGACCGGCGCCGGGCCGAGCGCTCCGGAGGTCGAGCACACCGCCTCGGGGATGTTCCAGGTCAGCCTCGAGGGGCTGGGAGCTTCGGCGCAAGACATCGAGGCCCTCCGAAGGATCCGAGCTCTCATCGCGGGCAAGACCGTGGCGGCCCAGCAAGAGCAAGAGACGCGCCCGTCTTCGTCGCAAGCGCAGCCGTCCCAGCAGCAGGATGTGGTCTCACCCCACACCGCCCCTGACTCCATCGACTTCAACATCAGGCAGGCCAAGCGCTACCTCGCTCTGCTGCAAAGCCAGATCGCTGGCACGTCGCCGCCGCAGCAGGTCATTCCTGCGCCACCTGCACCAGCACCGAGCGCTGCCGCGCATGCCGCGCCGGCGGCCCGACAACACGCGCCGGCACACCCGCGAGGCAATGCAAGCTCGGCTGGATCAGTGGAGGCAGCAGAAGGACGCTTCCGAAGGGCAAAGCATTGGCCAACGCCAGGAGAGGGGGCAGGCACAGGAGCACTTCGCACCCGATGACGCACCGCTTCGCAACGTCGTCCCGGTGTCCCCGCTCTCAGTCGAGCTCGAGAGCGCGTCGTGGCCCCGTCGTTTCAACGCCAACACTCGCGCGATGCGACGGTGACTACGATCCCAAGGAGTTCCTGATGAAGTTCGAGGCGGCAGCGGAGTCCAACGGAGGCGATGCCACTACGAAGGCAAAGGCTCTTGTGCTAGCACTCAAAGGAGAGGTTCAGTATTGGTATGCAAACATACCGAAGGGGCACATAACATCCTGGTTCCAGCTGCGAAACAAGTTGCTATCCAGTTTCAAGGGCATGCAGGTCGAAGAGCTAGACTCCAATGACCTCGTCAACATGTGTGTCCAGGGGGACAGAGAATCACTGCAAGAGTACATGCACAGGGTTGTCAAGCTGACAGCGTGCGCGCCCGGGGTGTCCGAAAGTAGCATCATCGACGCCATCGTTGGGGCCTGAGGGTTGGAAACTGCCAGGATGTGCTCGATAAAGTCAAGCCGAAGACTCTGCAAGAACTCTTTGAAGTCATGCAAGAATATTGCAAATCCGACAAAGGCCGCCGCCGAAGGCTTGACAGAGCCAATGCAGCGAAGAAGCAGAAGCAACAGAGACAGTGGGACCAACCGAATGGGTGGCAAAACCAGCCACCGAAGCAAGCAAACCGTCAGATCAACAACGTATTTGCACCCCTGACCAGAACCAGAACCGGAGCGGTGGCGGGCACAAGGGCGGTACAAGAATGACAGAGGGCCGAAGCCGCAGCAGCAAAACTCACCTCAGCGGGGCGGCGGTGAGCGGTTTTTCTGTTGGCTCCATGGGATCGATGCCCAGCATCACACACCAGTGCCCCTCGGCGGTCAAGATGAAGTTAGAATGGGAAGCTGAGGAGAAGGCGAAGACAGGGGGCATGGCTGTGAACCACGTCATGAAGTGCCAGAATGCGGGCCAATTTAGGGCCCTGCCACCACCTTACCATCACCAATCCTTCCGGCCTTCGGCACCCGCGCATGCATTCCACCCACCGCAGTCGTACACTCCTTCGGCGCCGCAGCTGCCGCCGCCCCCTCCCATGCACGCGCAGCAATCGTCGGTATTCGTGCCTTCATGGCCGAACACAGCCGCCCACCATCAAACGCATTACAGCCACCACCACCACCACCACCAAAGCAAGAGGCCCCTGATTCTAGCAGCTCGGGAATGATGAGCATGGTTAACATCATCAATGCAATCTCCGGTGGGTCCAATGAGCCGGTGCACGAGACGAAGAGGCAACGGCAAGACTACTACCGAAGCGTGTCGCACATTTGCTCCGGCAAGTACTCTCATTTGCCATGGTCCCACATCCCAATAACTTTCACAGCAGCTGACATTCGGCTGCAACACTACCCTCACAATGATCTGCTCGTCATAAGAGCAAACATTGGCAAGAACACGAAGTACTACTTCGGCAATGACATGGGGAGGGTCCTGGTGGACAACGGCAGTTCAGCGGACATTCTGACCTGGCAGTGCTTCTCTAGCATGGGCTTCAAGAAAGAAGATTTGAAGAAAGCAGAGCACCCGCTGTACGGTTTCGGCAACAAGAGGATCGAAGCCCTCGATGTGACCTTCGGTCAAGACGCCACTATGAGAACGGAGGTCATAACCTTCGATGTTGTTGACTTTGTGTACCCGTACAACGCCATCTTCGGCCGCAACACCATCAACAAGTTTGCAGCGGTCATCCACCAAGGATACCTGCTGATGAGAATACCAACGGCAGCGGGGGTGATTTCGGTGTACGGCAGCCAGGAGGCCCGAAAAGCCGAACGCAACACGTCAGTGCACAACAGACAGGTCCACGTCATCAACGAAGATGAGGGCAACGAAGCTGCGGTAGCCGAAGAGCAGAAGGCCGAGGCCCAAATGAGACAGTCCACGAAAGGGGCCGAAGCCGAGCGCATGAAAGCGGTCGATGTCACGAAGACAGTCCCCCTGTCCGCGGACGTGCCAAGCAGGACTGTCATGATAGGCACCAAAGTCAGCACAGAGGACGAAGGCAGGCTCTTGCAGTTCCTTCGTAATAACCAGGATGTGTTCGCATGGTCCAAGTCGGATTTGACGGGTGTCCACCGCTCGGTCATAGAACATGCTCTGAACACCGACCCAAAGGTCAAACCGAAGCTGCAGAGGCAACGGCCGATGTCAGGGGACAGGGTCAAGTCTGCGGAGGCCGAAGTGCAAAAGCTGCTCGACGCAAGAATCATAAGAGAAGTGCAGTACCCCGTCTGGGTGGCCAACGTGGTGATGGTGCCGAAGAAGAATGGGAACATGCGCATGTGCATTGACTTTACAGACCTCAACAAGGCATGCCCGAAGGACCCCTACCTGCTACCAAGGATCGACGTCATCATTGATCAGGCAGCCGGATGTGATATGCTGAGTCTCCCGGATTGCTTTTCTGGATACCACCAGGTGTGGATGCGCAGGGAAGACGAAGCTAAAACTGGGTTCACGACCCCCTTCGGCATCTTTTGCTTCGTCCGGATGCCAGAGGGCCTTCGCAATGCCGAGTCAACTTTCAACCGCATGATGAAGCTGATTCTGGGAAGCCAGTTGGGGCGCAACGCCTCAGCCTATGTTGATGACATCGTCATTATGAGCGAAAGAGAAAGATCACATTGCAGACCTGACTGAGACCTTCGACAATATGAGGCGAAACGGCCTCAACCTCAACCCAGAGAAGTGCATCTTCGGCATCCGGAAATGGCAATTGTTGGGATGCATGGTATTGAAGCGGGGCATCCAGGCAAACCCCCAAAAGATTGAAGCTCTACGAAGGATGCAGCCCCCGAACAGTAGAAAGGAGGTCCAGAGACTCACATGCAGAATAGCTTCGCTAAACCGCTTCATCTCCAAGGCCGCTGAACGAAGCCTACCCTTCTTCAAGGTGCTTCGTGCGAACTCAACCTTTCAATGGGGCCCAGAACAACAGCAAGCTTTCGACGACCTGAAGAAATACCTCGAAGACGCGGCAGTCATGACCAAACCATCGCCGAAGGCTGAACTACTGTTGTACATTGCAGCAACCGACACAGCGGTTAGTGCAGTACTTGTGGAAGAACGGAAGGAGGCAGATGCCCTAAAACAGTTCCCCATCTACTATGTCTCCGAAGCCTTGAGCGGTTCCAAACTCTACTCCGAAATGGAGAAGATGGCATATGCTGTGGTGATGGCAAAAAGGAAGCTTCGGCATTATTTCCAGAGCCACAATGTATCAGTAGCTACAGCTTTCCCTCTCCGGGACATGTTCGAGAACAAGGAATCTACGGGGAGAATGGGCAAATGGGCCTCAGAGTTGGCGGAGCACGTCATAAACTTCGTTGCGCGCAGTGCAATAAAATCTCAAGTCCTCGCTGATTTTGTAGCTGACTGGACGCCTTCGGCGCCGAAGGGGGAAGCTGTGGTCATGGAGCCAGTATGGGAAGTTCAATGCGATGGTGCATATTGCCACCTTGGGTCGGCGGCAGCAGCAGTCCTAAAGTCCCCTTCGGGCATCAAGCTTCGTTACGCCTTACGGCTGAACTATGATAACTGCACAAACAATGTGGCAAAGTACGAAGCTTGCTGCTCGCACTTCGGAAGGCCAGGGCCGTGGGAGCAAGAAGACTTGTGATCTTGACAGACTTTGAACTTGTCGCCTGCCACATCGGGAAAACTTAAAAAGCAAAAAAACCTGACATGATGAAGTATCTGCAGGTTGTCCGAAGCATGGAAAAATTTTTCATCGGCATCACAGTGCGAAGCATTCCCAGAAACTACAAAAAGGAAGCCGATGCTATTGCGAAGGCAACCGCTCTGTTTGAACCTTTGCCCCCGGATGTGTTCTACGAGACAACAACTGTGAAATCCGCCGCCGACGAAGCGGCGCGCCCCAAGTTTGTGAATGCCATACACAGTGAGGACTGGCGCGCACCAATAGTGGCGGCGGTCAGGGGTTACTACGAAGCCGAAGATGGTGTCACCAATAAGAGAGTGGCCATCAGAGCGAGAAACTACCACCTCATTGATAGCAACTTGTACCGAAAGGGGGTGTGCGCCCCATTGCTAAAGTGCATATCAGTGACCGAGGGCAAGCAACTACTCCATGAGATCCACGGTGGCATGTGCTCACATCACCTCGGCACGAGAGCCTTGGTGCAGAAGGCTTTTCGCCAGGGTTTCTATTGGCCTTCGGCGGTCGCAGACGCACACGACATAGTGCGCCAATGCCCAGAGTGCCAGCGCCATGCGCCGTACAGCAAGTTCGCATCAAACGAGATACAGTTGATACCACCAGTTTGGCCCTTCGCTCGTTGGGGTATTGATATCGTCGGTCCGCTACCCACGGCACCCGGGAACTACACTCACACGGTAGTGGCGGTCGAATACTTCTCCGAATGGGTTGAAGCGAAGCCATTGCTAAGGATCACTTCGGCCACAATACAGAAGTTCTTCTGGCAGAACATCGTATGCCGCTTCGGTGTGCCGCACGAAGTCACCGTGGACAACGGCAAACAATTTGATAGTACCGACTTCAAGGAATTCTGCACGTACTTGGGGACCAAGCTATGCTTCGCTTCGGTCTACCACCCGCAATCCAATGGGGCGGTGGAACGAGCAAACGGAGTCATCTTCGCCGGCATAAAAAGGAACATCACCGACCTGCCCAAGAGCAAGTGGGCCGAAGAGGTACCTGCGCAGGTACCACCGAAGGAACCTGCGCAGAGATACCTTACATTAGTGTTTCTTACAAAATCACGACTCCAGAAGGAGGCACTCCGTCTGTTTACAATGTCAAGCCCGGTGCGCTTCAGACCTCAGCTCCTTCGGTGACGGCAGGGGTTTCAACTGGCGCGGCGGCTGCGTCGGCTGCAGGCTCCGCAGGACCCTCGCGCTCGCGAGAGCCGGCGGCGGCCGGCGGTGCGGCCTCAAGCTCCGCGGCGTGCGCCGCCTCCGAAGCGTCCCTCGCTCCGGCGTCCTCTTCGGGGGTGGCGGCGGCCGCGACAGCCTCAGTGGGCACGGGCGCAGACTCAACTTCAGGAACGGGAGCGGCCCCGGCGGAAGCAGGCGCGGGAGGAACAGTCTATTCGGCAGCCTCGGTACGCTCGACTTCAGCTGCAGATCCCGGCGTCTTCTTCGGTAGTCGGCTCGTCGCCGGGAGCGCCAGTGACCTCGCCCTCTTCCCTTGCAGCAGCTTCGGGACCTCCGGCGGTGATAAGGGGAACACCAGGCATAGCGATCCAATTGCCCTCCGTCATGAACCGGGGCAAGGGAGGAGTGCCGCCAAATCGAATCCGGAGGCGATCGTAAACACGACTTGCAGCCGGGGCCTTATGTGCAAAACAACGAGGGCAATATGTCAAAATAGGTGCAAGAAGACACCACAAGTGGAGTCTCAAAACAAGAATAGAAGTGGCTTCGGCGAACCTGAGCACTTAGACGAACAGATTCGTCCAAAGTGAGGCGGTACCCGCGCTGGGCGAAGAAGGTGTTCATGAAATTCTTGGCGAGGTTTTTGGGGAGCACGAGGAGTTGTGCAGCGTCGAGATCTGCGTCGGTGGGCCAGTCGAATTATCCTTCGTAAGCCGCCGGAGATCGCTCTTGCTGATCGTCTTCTCCGAAGAGGTGCGATCTGCAGGCACCAGTGAGCACACGGAGTATGCCAGCGTACGAACCCCCACCGCGGCCCCAAGCTCTCCGAAGATCTTCGTATTCATGACGACGAGGTCGAAGCAGGCATTCACTCATTCATAAAATGACTCGACGGTGCACTGGGGGAATGGGATAGGCGGCGCACCAAGGTTGCACTGGTCCAGTAGCCCCAATATGTCGGTACGAAGGGCTTCCGCGCTCCGTATGTGATCCGCTCGGTACCGCTCCAGTGTACCGCTCAGCTCGCTCGCTTCTTTTTGCGCTTCGGCCAACTTGGCCTCCTTGTCGACGAGCTGAGCGTGCAAGTCCTCCTTGGCACTGCTCAAGGTCTCCACGTCGTGGCGCAGTGTCTTAAGGGCGGCTTCGGAGGACTTCGCCGCGTCTTCCTTCTCTTGCTGCAGCCTCCGGGTGCGCTCTTGTTCGGCAGCCAACCGCCCCTCCAGCTCCGCCACACGATTTTGAAGCGAGGTGTTTGCGGCAACTGACTCCTTCGCCTCCTTGCTCTCTTGTTCCAGCCTTCGGGCGAGGCATCGCGATGCGAGGAAGGCCTTTAGGGATAAATCCCCGCACGCTGTAGTGAGTTCAGCCGCGTTCAGCTTCCCGAAGTGCTCCTCCTCATGAGGAATAGCGAAGCTCGCCCCCGCCTCTTCCAAGAATTGGCGCTCGTGTCCGCCGCTTGTCAGGCCCAAGAAGCGAATCTTCTTCCCACCGATCAGCTTGGCTTCGGCGGGAACTTGGAGGCGGACGGCGGCGGCTTGGGGCTCCTCCGGTGTCACCCGATAGCTGCTGCTCTCGAGCTCTTCTTCTTCATCTCCCTCGGCGGCGGCGACAAAATCATCTTTTTCGGCAGCCGTGGCCGAAGGGGAAGCGGATTGCTCGGTACCGTCAGAAGACGAGCCGGACGAGCTGGTGGAGGTGGAGCTGGAATCGTCTTTGTCACGAGGGGCTTCGGCGCCGGCGGCGACGGGGCTCGGCCTGCGAGGGGCGTCACCAACAGAGGACATGATACGGACATCGCTGTCATAATCGCTGTCTTTTTCCTTCGGGCTGAGGGGGACGAGCAGCGGCCCGCCAGGGCCTCTCTCCCGCCCCCGCCCGAAGGCGCGGCCGAGCGCGGTGGCACGGCGGCGATCACGTCCTCAACGAGGCCGGTCTCAACGTCGACGACCGGGTCCTCTTGGGTGATGGGGGAGAGTCCGCCGCCCGCCCGCCGCGTTTCTTCGGGCCCTCCCTTCGGCGGTGGCGGTGGCGCAGCAGGGGCGCCCCTCCTGCCGGTCTTCTTCAGAGCGGCGCGCGGCGAAGTCGCCGTCTCCTCAGCGTCCGCTTCGGCGGCAGCAAGCGCGACAGCTTTCCTCTCGGCTGCCTCACGATGCTTGGCAAATCCGGCGCGTTTAGGGGGGGGTTGATCTTGAAAAACTCGAATACTCGGTTTGTCCAAGATCCGTTCAGCTCCGCGACGGTGTCTTTATACTCCTTCGGAGAGACAGGACCGAGGATGAAGTCTCCGTGAGCCTCCACCTTCCTCTTCTTCAACACTGCGGATAAACAACTTCAAACGTTCAACACCTCAAGCATCCGAAGCATAACCAAAAGGTTAAATCCACTGAAGGACATAAGACAACTCACGGTCGGAGGTGAAGCCAAAAACCTTCGTCCAATCGGGGCAGGGGATATCACCGATATCGTCCGCCCAAGCGTCATCGGCCACAGCCCAGCCGTCCACCAGCGGGCACACCGGGATACTGCGATATTCCTCCACGATATCGCGGGTACTGTACTTGCGTGCGAACCATCGAAGCATCATCACAAACTCATCGCCTTCGGGGCACGAGGGGTTCTTCGCGTAAGATTCATGAAGGGGTGGCAGCTCCTTCGTAGCCAAGGGGTGAGACCCGCCGGGAGTAGGGGGGCTCACCGCGTAGTAGAACCAATGCTGTTGCCAGTCCGAGGGCCACATGTTCCGATACGCAGTCACGGGGCTCACCACGCCGGACTTGTATGAAAAGTTCAGACAGCCGAACTGGCAGTCTTTCTCCACGGACTGGTCACCCTCTTTTTCGAAGACTGTCCGCCGCTGGTGATGCACCTGATGCGCCGAAGCGAACCCCTCGGCGGAAGGCTTGATCTTTGTGGTCCGACATATCCACATGTACACCGACAGACGTAGGATAGCGTTCGGCGTAAGCTGGTGCAAGTAGATGTCGAAATACCGAAGGATGTCGACGACGGCGGGGTGCAGGGAAAACCGAAGCCTCGCGTACAGCAGGTCGCAGAAGATGACGACCCGTTGTCGCGCGGCCGCGGTACAGTTTCCCGCCCAGGGGCTCGGCCGGCCCCAACCATGCGGTTCTTCACGAGGGAGCCCACGTCGGTATTATCGATCTGGCTTCGGCCAAATGTGTATGTCTTCTGGATCTCCTTAGCGACAGCATCGCGTCTCCGTTTCGGCGCCATGTATGCAATCTAAGCGCGGGGCAGAAACGAAAGCAGCGGGGGTCGGAGGAAATCTTACGGCAGTGTCTTTGGAGCTCTCACGCGTCATAGGTGCAGGTGCAGCTGCGGTGTGGGGCAACCCAAGGATCGGCTTCCTTTTATAGTGAATCAGCACCGATAATCGCGCCATTGACGAGCAAATTTACCGTTTTACCCCGACGACAACCTCTCACAACGGTAAAACTCTCAAAGGGCAGCGCGCGTCTTTTTACTCGGATCCGCGTCAGCGCGGGCCGTCCGTGGGAGTTCCGAAGCCCGTTTTTCGCCCTGTGAAGAGTTGGTCGTAAGTTCGGCCCATCTTGAGGACAGGACTGCCCTCACTGACGAGGGGCTACTGTTGGGGGAAATGGCCTTCGGAAGCCCCGTCCACGTCCGGCCAGGCTGACGGTTTCGGCTCATGCGCAGCTTCGGCCACACGGGGAATTTTCGCAATGCGGTTTGACGGAGACGCTAATGTTACTTGAGTTATGTGAGTTTTGTCGTGCGGGAGCGCCCAATCCGAGCAAGGCCGACCTTCGGTGCCGAGGGTACGGGCGATCATGCCTCGGCGCCGAAGGTTCGGAGAAGTCGGGGAGTGCCGCGCGTCGGTAACGCCTCGGGCGGGGGGCCGGAGGCGGCGCGGGCGAGATGTCCCGAATGGCACGACGCGGCGGAGCGAAGGTCCTAGGGCCGCCGGTCCCGAAGGTGCGATGCGCTGTGACACGTGGCCGCTGCGGACGTGTAAAGAGGGCACCGTACAAGGCAGAGACAAGGGGCGCCGCGTGTAAAGGTGTTTTCGGCCGTACGAAGACACGCTAGAGGCCTGTACGACGCGGGGAGTTACAATTATACCCTTGTAAAGTGTTTAAAGTCGTTTGTCAGGAACGGAAAAGGTGTAATTGAGGCAAATGACTATGCCCAGGGGCCTCCTATAAATAGTGAGCCCCTTGTAATGAAACAGACACCCCGGAATGAGAAGAGAGCACCGAAGGCCACTGCTGGTCCTTCAGTCTTCGGTCTCCTAAGTGTTCGTTTGTTGCATTTCCTGTTCTGTTTAGCATTTCCTCGTTCCCTTTCTCCGTCTAGACTAGAAGAAATAGCTTCGGGATTACAGTAGAAGAAGGGTAACCTTCAGGGGGCTGTTGTGTCGGCGTCCACCCTCGGGCTCGATTCCCACCAACACCATCCACATCACACGAATTGGAGTACGGCGTTGTTTGTTGAATCAGGAAAGGACGAAGATCTGTGCTGTTTTATGGTGCCGCTGTGGACATCGCACAGAAGCCCTCAGCAGAGGCAGCACAGGATGCACTCTATGGTGGCACAGGAAATGGAGTCACGCCTGAGTTGAAGCAAGATGGAATTAGCCTTTCCATTTTTAAAACAGGAAAGTTAGAGCAACTCAAACAGACTACCTATCTTGGCTTAACTAGCTAAAAAATGGAAAACTTGTCCAAAAACTCAATCCAACAGACTAGCTAAACTTGCCCTCGCTATCCTCCGCTAGCTAAACCGGGGGCTTCGCTAGCCATCTTTGGCTAGCCAATCCCACTAGCTATCCCCTCGTACATGAGTATGACAGGCGGGACCCACTAGCGGTGGAGCATATGGAAAGTTGATTTTAGCTAGTCTGTTGGATTTCGTCAACTTTTTACTAGCTATTTCATTTTACATACTAGCCAAATCAGAGATTTAGCTAGTGATTTTTAGAGAGGCTCTTGGAGTTGCTCTTAGGTAGCTATAACTAGGCTTCACTGGATTTGCATTTTCCAATTCCACAAGGACCGCAAATAGATGACCCAAGGTTCTTTGTGGTGGAACCTACCCACCAGGGTTTGAGTCCTCGACTCGGTAGTGCTCTCATTTTTCTGGATTTATTCCAGGATTTAACCGACACTATTCTTTCAGTGGTAGGCGACGTGTCCATCGACAACGAGGTGCCAGTGGTGACTTTGTCAACTTCGAAGATTTGCCGACTATGTGATTCGCAAAAAAAAGACCCAAGAATCATATCCTAATTTAACCTAATTCTAAGGATCCAAAAGGACCCTCAAGGTTTTATGGGTGTTAAATTATTAATGCTAAACCAGACAATTTTCTGATGATGAATTTAGATACTGTAAAAAGAGATGCATGATGATTCATTGCATGGTACAAGAAGCAGCACGTAAAATATTTATGTACAAAAGGTTTTTTTCAATGAGAAATTCTTCTCTTGATTACCTGACGTTCAAGTCCCCACACCAGATTAAGGGTTTGTCTACACATTGAACAAATTCCAGCATTCTCTTGTCCCACTTACGTCTCCTTGGAAATGAATTTTTCTCCTCCTTCCATCCATTGTTTGGAGCATAAGTGTTTAGTAAAAGAAATGATTCAAATTCCACAATTATAACACGACCGTCCATTTCATGCTTGGAAGCTGAAAAATTCAGGAAATTGAAATCTAAGGAACAATAGTATGACATTATGTAAAGGCAAGATGCCTGTTTGTTAAAGAAGCTTCATGGCCTGGACCATGTCATCCCTTTGTTTAAGTTTTCATACAGATAAATGTGCATAAACACACATCGAGAGAAGATGAACAGTTACACAGTCACAAAGACTGTTCTAGTTCTAGTTACACCTTCAAGTCAAAGTGACCATAATGCTTTCTCTTGGGAATTGCTTGACACTGGTCCAATAAAGCCACATGCTCCATAGCCCCTAACTTCAACATGAGATTTTGCTGTCATAGTTTGTACGCCAGTTTGTTTTGCTATGACTTTCAACTACAGAACTAGTAAATGTTCCTGTTATGAGATTTTTCTATTTTTTAATTAAAAAACAACTACAAGTTTGGATGAGAATGCTGTGTCATATAATTACTGCTTACTGATAGGAAAGGGGACAGAGCATAGGTGGTAGTGGTGATGGACTGGCGGCCGGGGCTTGAATCCCCAGCGGCGACGTGGTGGCGACGTGCTGCGCACAGCTGCAGATGCAAACCGAGAACAGGGGTGCAAGGAGCAACAATCTTGTTGTTCTTGCTTGATTAAAGAGTAACAATGTCTTGGCTATTTATAGCCCGCACTAACCTCTCAATCTTATCCAAAGTCCAAACTAACTCTATCTTAAGCTAACAAATCTCCTAACAAAATCCCAAGGAAATCTAAACCTCCATGCCGCCGCCGGCTGTTAGCCACGCTGGCGCTTGTTGCGGCGGCTGAACTTCAGGCCGGTCATAACAACTCTCCCGGCCTCCACAAACAGCTCCTCATCGAGCTGGAACTCCGAGTAGGACTGCTTGAACGTCTCGAGGGGCTCCCAAGTTGCTTCAGCTTCATCCATTCCCACCCACTGGACGAGGACCTCCCAAACCTCGTGTAGGGAGCGTGCACTCAGAACCCGTAGCGGTAGAGGCAGCAGGCGCCGTTCTCCAATGGCGGCTGGGCCACAGGCTCCTCTGGCGGCTCGCCGTGGTAAGGCTTGAGCAGGCCGACGTGGAACACGTCGTGCACACGCACGCCCTATGGTGGGCAAAGACTATAGGCCACGGAGCTGATGCCCTCGACAATCTTGAATGCCCCGATGTAGCGCAGCCCCAGCTACCCCTGCGGATGACCAGCCAAGAGGCGCAGCCAGACCCGTCAATGACGGTGAACTCCATGTCGCGGTGGTGAGCATCGTAGTGGCGTTTTGCGTACTGCTACGTCTGAAGATGACCTGCCAAGAAGTCGTAGACCACCTGGAATGGCGTCGTATGGAGCATCGTGTGGTAGGTGTTGTAGCAATATTCGGCCCACCACAGCCAGTCCACCCACCCACGTGTGCGGGCGATTGCCAGTGATGTGATGCAATGCAGGTACATGGTGATCGTCCTTGTGCTTCACCTCCGACTGACCGTCCGTCTGCAGGTGGAACGTCGCGCTCATGAGAAGTGTGACGCCGACCAGCTTGAAGAGGTCCTGCCAGACGTTGCCAGTGAAGATGGGGTCCCGGTCGCTCATGATGGAGGGGAACCCGTGGAGCCGCACGACACCCTCGAAGAACACCTTGGCCACGGACATGGCGGTGTAGGAGTGGTCGAGGGTGAGGAAGTGGGCGTACTTGGAGAAGCGGTCCACCACCGTAAGGATCACCGACTTGTCGTGCACCTTGGGTAGTCCCACTATGAAATCAATGGAGATGTTGGACCAGACCTGCGAGGGAACGTCGAGGGGCTGGAGCAGGCCGGCCGGATGCAGCGTCTCGGTCTTTTTCCGCTAGCAAGTGGAGCAGGCACGCACGTAGTCGCAAACGAGGGCGTGATCTTATGGAACGTGGAAGTCCTAGCTCAGCTGTTGGAGCGTCTTATGGATGCCCTCGTGACCGACACCATGGGCCAACAGGAGCACCGTCGGGAGTAGCGGCGAGGTGCGGGTGAGGAATACGCGCGAGCCGTTGAGGATGAGGCCATTGCGGAGGTGCCATGGCTCGCCCAGCGCCCCGGAGAGCACCTCGTCACAAGCGCGCGTCGTGTCTGTTTGTGGCCACCTCCTGGCGAATGTCGTCGAACAGCTAGAACGCCGGGATGGACAGGGACCTCCAGCGCGTCCGCCACGATGTTCAAGCACCCGAGCGGTACTCCATGGTGAAGTCGAACAATTTACTGATCCATTGGTGCTACGGAATCGTGGACAAGAATTGGTCCAACATGTACTTCAAGTTGTAGTGGTCCGTGCGAATTGTGAAGTGGCGACCCCACAGGTACGGCCACCAATGACGAACAGCCAGAACGAGCCGAATCAGTTACCGCTCGTAGGCATCAATCTTCGGGTGGTAGGCGGCGAACGAGCCCGTCGCCCTGGTGAAGGACAGCGCCAAACCTCGATCCAGACGCGTCGCAATCCACCATGAAGACCTTGTCGAAGTCCGACAATTGGAGCACTAGAGCTGTGGACAGCACCATTTTCAGCACCTGGAAAGTGCGGCAGCCTCTTCGGACCACCGGAACCCTCCTGCTTGAGCAGCAACGTCAGGGGGGCTGCAATGATCTTGTCCTAGATGAACTTGCGGTAGTATCCCGCCAGCCCAAGGAAGCCATGCAGCCCGCGCGTCGAACATGGGGTCGGCCAGGATGCCACGACCTCCACCTTGTCGCCGTCCATGGCGACATCGTCGCCGGAGACGATGTGACTGAGGTAGGCGACGGACAGCGGCCCCAAGATGCACTTGGAATGCTTGACAAAGAGCTGGTTGTCACAAAGGACATCGAAGATGGCCTTGATGTGTTGCAGATGCTCGGACAAGGATGCAATATAGATTAAAATGGCGTCGAAGAAGACGAGGACAAACCTGCGAAGGAGCTGGCACAACACGTCTCATGAGACTCTAGAACGTGGACAGCCCATTGCTCAGCCAGAACGGCATCACCAAGAACTCAAAATGATCGTGGTAGGTGTGGAATGTCGTCTTTTCGATGTCATCGGGGTGCACGCGAACTTTGTGGTAGTTGAGCTGGGAGAAGAATTGGGCGCCATGGAGCTCGTCGAGTTCATCGACCACCGAGATCGGGTACTTGTCTTTCACTGTCTTCTCGTTGA
The DNA here is from genome assembly GCA_947561735.1 of Cenchrus americanus. NCBI lineage: Eukaryota > Viridiplantae > Streptophyta > Magnoliopsida > Poales > Poaceae > Cenchrus > Cenchrus americanus. The sequence continues at coordinate 123,425,587 of OX387239.1, read as the reverse complement.
GAGTGCGGTAGTCCACGCAGAAGCACCGGGTGTTGTCGGCCTTCTTCACCAGCAGTACCGACGCGGAGAACGCCGCCATGCTCGGTCGGATGATGCCTTGGGCGAGCATGGCGGCGCACTGGCGCTCGAGCTCGTCGCTAGGGTGTAGCAGTACGGGCGCACGACGACGGGGGTTGTCCTGGGCAGGGGTGGATGCGTCGGTCGCACGCCCAGGCCGGGGGAAGGTTGGTCGGCTCCGCGAATACGTCGGCGTACTCTGGAGCAGCATGTCCATGAGCTAGGTGCTCTCACCGTGAATGCAGCGCACGACCAACTGGGTGATGTCAAGACGTGGCAAGCCGATGCCCTTCTAGAAGACACGGCGATTGCCCCGTCAGGACGCCATGCACAGGTCGTCGAAGTCCCAAAGAATAAGGCCAAACGTCGACAAGTACTCGAAGCCAAGGACGAGGTCATAGCCATCAAGGGGAATCGCGTAGCAGTTGATGGCGAAGCATTCCAGGCTGATGTGGACGCTGATGTTGTTGGCGCGGCCGATACGTCGCCATTTGCCACCATAATGTGTAGCTCGGAGCTCGCCCTAATGTTTAGGCCGATGGCTGCCGCGACGTCAGTGTTGATGAAATTGTGCGTCGAGCCCGAATCGAGCACGGCGTGCAGGTGGTGGCTGTTGATCTTGACGTGGCGCGCAGGTGTCCTCCGTGCGGATGCCCGTCAACACGTGCACAGACATCACCGGCTCGTCATCATTATCGTGGCGCTCCTCCGCGCCGGCGTCGTCATAGTCTGCGACCTCGATGTAGAAGAGGCGCCGACAGCGATGGTCGCGGACATACTACTCGTCGCAGTTGGCACAGGCCCTGCTTGCGACACTAGGCAATCTCATCAGGGGTGAGGCGACGGAACGACCGTGGAGGTGCGGCTGCAGTAGGTGGGGCCGCTGCGAAAACGGGTGTGGGCGCCGTGTTCAGCAGGATCGGGTGCATGCTGGCGGAGCACAGCTGTCGGGTGGTGTCGTCGAACGCATGGGAGCGACGCTCGTACGCCTGCGCCAGCGCCAAGGCTTGTTGAAGATCTTGTGGGGCCTGCATCTTGACGTCGATGCAACTCAACAATCCGCGTATAGCTGGACTTGCTGGGCTGTCGCCATATGGTCAACGTGGCACAGCAACGCCAGGAAACGTTTCTAGTACTCTTCCTTCAACGTCCGGAACTGGAGGCGCACCAACTCACCCAGGTGGTTGCTGCAGAGCAGTGGCCCAAAGTGTTGTTTGCAAAACTCCTTAAAGGTCTCCCACTCCGGAGTGTCGGCGTCGCACTCCAGCGTGAAGTGCCACGTCTGGGCGATGCCCTTGAGGTGGTAGGACGCCAGCCAAACCCGATCAGTGGCAGGGTGCGATGGCCGTGAAAAAATTGCTTGTAGTGGTTGAGCCAGCCGAGTGGATCTGACTTGCCATCAAACGTCGGGAAGTCGAGCTTGTGAAAGCACTGGCGCCGCAGTTGCGCCCACCCACTGGAACGGTCCCGTGCTCCCGCTGGGCACGCCAATCCTCGGAATCGGTGATGGCGAGTGGGGAAACGAGAGCTGGTGGTTGGGCAGGGTACCCGTCAGGGGCAGCACGGACATCCGAAGGCGTCGTAGATGGATGTGCAAATGCGACGGCAGAGGTGGGCAGCGTGGTGGAGGCAGATGTTGCGGCAGTGGATACATACGTGGTGGAGAATGGTGTCGTGGAGCTGAATCCGAGCATGCCATAGGGGAAGCCCGGCGGCATGGAGGCCGCGGCGGTGGCTGCTTACTGCGTCTCTAGGGCAGCCATGTGGGAGTTGAGGTTCTTCAACTGCACGGTGATGTCCGCCAGCGCTGTCATGTGCCGAGCAGCTGCTTGTCCTGAAGCTTCTCATCGCATGGCATCTCTGATACCAGATTGATAGGAAAGGGGGTGGAGCGTAGGTCGTAGTGGTGATGGACGGGCCGTCGAGGCTTGAATCCCCGACGGTGAGGTGGCGGCACCGTGTTGCGCACAGTTGCAGATGCAAACCGAGAACAGGGGTGCAAGGAGCAACAACCTTGTTGTTCTTGCTTGATTAAAGAGTAACAATGTTTTGGCTATTTATAGCCCACACTAACCTCTCAATCTTATCCAAATTAACTCTATCTTAAGCTAATAAATCTCCTAACAAAATCCCAAGGAAATCTAAACCTCCATGCCGCCGCTAGCTCCTCTGCTAGCCACGTTGGCGCTTGTTGCGGTGGCCAAACATCAGGCCGGTCATAACACTTACCAATTCACAAGTGGTCAACTAAACCAGAACCTTTAGAGAAGGGCAAGGAACATTATGCATCGAGCATGTGAATATGATGGTAACATAAGATATAATTATGAAAGAATAATCTGAAGTTATATCCATACTTACATGTTCTATCCAAGTTATAAGACACCTTCTTAGGTTCAAACTTTTTCTTTACAAACAAAGCTGTTCCTGCATATTTTGAATCCGAAAGAGACCACCAGACACGGTAGTCTTTGAAAGGTGAACTCGATAAAGCACGCAGAACTATCTGCATGGCATCAAGAGGTGTGATAGTGACAACTTTGCAATCAAACCCACTGAATGCAATGTAACAAAGCTGATAAAAAAAGTAGTAGTCCAGCAACTTGCTAGTGTTATCCAAACATAATTTCATATTAGTTAAAAAATACTTTTTCTGATTGCACAGTTCACTAAATTTCTTATGTTTTGATCTCTTATGAAACACATTCCAAATGCGCAATTGACAAATATAACTACAGTTCAGAGGGAAGGCCAGACTGCGTGGCTCAAAAAACTGAAGTTTCTACATCTACATAGGTAAAGTGCAGCTATATAAATTCCTGTGACCACTGATGCAAGTGGTGTAGTGTCATAATAGGTTCAACTGGTAGCATATGATAAAAAATAAGGCCAATCTCAAATGGTCTAGTATCCTCTATAGATCAAGATGATCAATGGATGCAAGTGATAGAAATTATAGCTTTAGACAATGACAAAAAAGAACATACAATAGATATAGTTTAAAATATTGACAGAAAGTACATAAATCTTTAGAAATCTTCTGAAACCTGCTTTTCACCCCGTGATGAGCTTGTGTCATCTTTCAGTTCACTAGGATTTTTAGGCGTCCCTTTCGAACCAGCTGCCGGCATCCGCACTTCCTGGCAAAGATGTACATTTAATATCCTTAACAGTTTTTAATAATCATATAACTAAAGATGCATTTCTGAAGCCAGCCAAAACAAAATGTGACCTACTCAGCAATGAAAAGGAGGATCTGTTGACGGGGGATAAATGCTGGCATGACAAGCCCAGACAGCCAAAACTTGAAGGATAGTACCATTTTCAGATAGACTTAAAAAAGGATAGTACCATTTTCAGATAGACTTAAAATAGTGCCCACAAGACAGGAGGGATAGAAAGGACTGAGAATAAGATTTTTCTCCTAATAAAGATAATAAATTGCAGAGACAAACAAGTTAAAGCATAACAAATGCTGCTCCATGGCCCATGGGTGCATAAGTCACGTAAAGACTTCTTGGCATTAGGCCTGCAAACCCGGTTTGGAGCGCTCCTAAATGCAAACCGCCGCTCCTCAGGTATCGAAGCAGGTTCCTGGATCGAACCGCTCTGTTGGCACTGCTGCCCCGCCAGATCCGCGGGTAACCAGGGTTCAACCCTCTCCTTCTACTCGTGCCTGGTTCTGTCTGCCCACATGCCCTGGTTTTCTAGCTAAAAATAATGCTTCCCATCGCTTGTACGTTGCACTAGGCTGCAAAGAGAAAAGCGCCCGGCCCAATGGAAGCCCATATACAAATGACGGTTCGCTTATCCATCCAGTTATCCCAACAGCCTCGTCTTCCTCATGCGAATCGAGCTTTTTATGGCTGTTCAGCAGCCAGCCATGGCGGATGCTAGACGGGGACAGATGGCCAGCAATTGGTAGGGGGCATCCGAACAAAAATCAAGGTATCAAATCGAAACACGAATCTTGCGCCCCTAGCTCTGAGGTTCCAGACGCTGTCCAAATAATACCCATATCACCATAGAGGGTCTGTTGCGTCATTCTGCCGGTAGAACGAAGCGGCGAAGTGGATCGACATGCTGCGATGCAAGGAAGCAGATAGCAGCCTGAGGGCGTGAGGTTCAACCCGCGGTACAGTTGGGTTCAATAGGGTCACAACCCTGTTCAACCCTCCTTTTTTGGGGTCGGACCGGTCCGCTCCATGTGCTAATTTGCAGGAGCGGAGCGACTTCGGAAGTGGTTCGACCCGAACCGCTTGCAGGCCTACTTGGCATCATGCAACAATGGTCACAACCTATGCATCATATCACCAATATGGGATACACCAGTATGGCGATATGGCAATTTCCATAAAACAAGGATACACCGATACATCAAATAAATAAACACACACTAGAGAAAAAGAAAAATCAGGGAAAAGATTAGATGGGCCTCTATGTACTGCGCTGCAGGCCCACTCAGCCCACCTAAGAGCATTAGGTTTACCCCTAGTCACATCTCGCCTCATCCTCCCACGGACGCAACACACACAAGATGCCACCACCGTTACTTATTCCTCGCCTCGCCGGTGAGCCTACCTTCCAAGTCCCAACGCAGCTCCACCACCTCCGGCTAGTGCTTCACACTACCTAGTAGCAAAATGGATTGCCCTTGCTCCATCTCTCCAGTACTCTCAGATCTTGTGCTCTTCTCATATGAAAGTCATCTCTCAGCTCTCCATCTCTCTACTGCTACACAGGGACACGAAGAAGTGTCAGAGGGAAGTATTGGCAAGTATCAGAGACGTATCCCTAATTAAATTATTTGTTTTTACACCGCAATTTCTCGATACACGTATCAGGCCATATTGGGACATAGTGCCGTATCCTATACCGATACGGCGACCTCCTGGGCGTATCGGTGATACGTAGAACCACAGCTCCAAAATGAGCTGCTTCATAAGGAGGGGAGAGTGCAGATGAGCAGAACAGAACCAGCCATATGGGCCCATGTGCAAGCACTAACAGCAGCAACAGTTAACTATCTAGCAAACTATTAACATAAAAGATAGAATCCAAGTACACAAATAACAGTAGGAAGGTCAAAGTTTTGTATGTTCAGGACTGGCTCTATATAAGTTTCTTTCTTAAAAAAACTGGTGAACTCCACTGTTATTATTATTTGAAATGTCATAGCATTGGAAAAGAAAAAAATAAATCTGAAATATCCATCTTTCCCGATACCTTTTTCCATTTGTTATTAACAAAGATAGAATCCAAGTACACAAATAACAGTAGGAAGGTGAAAGTTTTGTATGTTCAGGACTGGCTCTAAGTAAGTTTCTTTCTTAAAAAAACTGGTGAACTCCACTGTTATTATTATTTGAGATGTCATAGCATTGGAAAAGAAAAAAATAAACCTGAAATATCCATCTTTCCCAATACCTTTTTCCATTTGTTCCAAACTGAGATAAGATAAAGTGACATCCTAGGAACTTGTTAAGAAGTTGTAGGTTTAGGCCAGTCTTAGTGGAGAGGGTCATCACACAGTTATCAAGACTGTAAAATTGAGAACTGTGCCAGAAGAGGGTCATGGTGATGACACTCCTCTCTCATTTCATTACACTCATCTTCCTCTCTCCTCATAAATTTGCTGATGTGGCACGATATTTAATTCTCATGACCCTTCTATGACCCTCCCCACTAAGATTGGCCTTAGGGCAACTCCAACCGAACTGTTAGACTGCACTTATATCTCCCTAGTATCTATGCACTTGCTTAGTATCCTGTGCAGTGTGCTGCTTAGTATTATGTGCTACTTGCTTAGTATCCGGTGCTAGTTATGAGGCTTAAACCTCTTAGTTCTTGTGTTCACACAGTAATCCTTTGGCTTCTCAGCCTATATATTTGTAACCTCTTTGTAATCCCATTCATCTATCAATATACAGAAGCTTACATGGTATCAGACGCCTATGTTCTCACCCAGGCCCTTTTCTTCCGCACCAGGCGCTGCTCCAAGCGCGTCGCCCCTCCAGCGCGCCTTCCCGGCGCTGCTCCAACGCGTCTTTCCGACGCTGCTCATGGCCGACGACAATGTCGCTGCGGCCGCCGCCGCTCTTCATCTGACGGTCGGCCGATGACACCAGCCAATGCCGCTTCCCGCCAGGCCGCCCGCAACGCTGCACTCGCTCGTGCGGCTGATGCAGAACGCGAGGGCGCTACGGCCCAGGCCGATCGAGATGCGGCAGACGCTCGTCTTCGCGCCGCTCTTGACCGAGCCGCGTGGGAGCGCGCTGCGGCCAATCTTCCCCCTCCGTCTGTCCATGACGACGACGACGTCGCCGCCTCCTTTGCCACCGTTGACAACGAGGCCATCCTCGATGCTGCTGCTTAGCACGAGGCCACCGCGCTCCTCAACCTACACGCACAAGCAGCCTCGGTGCAGAACATCCGCCTGCTCATCCTGCTCCGCCTTGACGGGATGTCCACCTTCTACGCTCGGTGGTGCTCGGTGGTGCGAGACTTTCCTCCTCACCCTTGGGCGATACTCCTTGGAGCGCCATGTCCTCTCGGACACCGCCGTCCCCACCTCCGCTGACTGGATCCGCATGGACTGTGTCGTGCGGACATGGCTCTTCGGCACCATCTCCGACGACCTCGCCGACACCGTTTCCGAGCACTGTGCCTCCGCCCTCGACATTTGGCTCGCCATCGAGTCCCAATGTCTTGGGAATCAAGCCACGTGCGCCCTGTACGCCGACGCCGATTTTCGCACCTTCAGCCAAGGTGATCTCTCTGTCATCGACTACTGCCGGCAGTATAAGCGCAAGGCGCAGGACCTCGGCGACCTTAGAGAACCCGTCTCCGACCGCACCCTCGTCCTCAACATCATATGCGGCCTCAACGAGCGCTTCGAAGCCATTGGTCTTCATCTCCGCCGCACCAATACCCTACCCAGCTTTTTGCAGGTCCGTGCAGATCTTCAAATCGAAGAGCTGACCATGGCCAAGACTGCCCCCGCCACCGCTCTCCTCTCCAGCTCCACCGGAGGCAAGGGGACCTCCAATGGTGCTCCCCCGCCCAACCCCTCCCCCACCCCCGCCGCAACAGCTGGGAGCCCCAAGATCCTGTTCTAGGGGCTCCTTCGGCGCGACAAGCGCGGCAGGAAGAAGCACGGGAGCGATGGCCCCTGCAGCACCAACTCCGGGGGCGGCTCCGACGGCAATGCCTCCTCTGTTTCAACTCTCCCCAGCGGCCAGCACTCAGGATCTGGTGGCTTTTGGCCCAGCTACCAGAACCCGTGAACGGGCACCATCCATATGTGGCTTGGGGCCCGCAGCCTGCCTCGCCCACCTTCTGCTAGGCTGATCCAGTCTCCTCACGCCTTCATAGATGGCGCAAGGAGCCTTGTTGGCCTGGAACACCCCGCCGATGGCCATCCAAAGAGCGCTCGCCGTCTGCGTGTTGTCGGTCATGGCGAGGTTGAGGACGGCGTCGGAGACGGTGTTGTACATCCAGGCGCGGACGCAGAAGTCCGCCTGTGTCCAGACCTCGTCGGTGGGACGCGGGGTGGAGGCGGTGGCGAGATGATGCAGCAGCCCGAACTTCCCACACGTGGCCTGGAACGCCGTTGACCACTTGGTGAAGTTGGAAGGCTTCAACTCGAGGGTCATGGGGACGTGGAGCTTGATGTTGATGGTGGCGAAGGGGGAAATCACGGGGGCGTGCGGTCCCAAGAGTGCCGCTAGTGGCGAGAGAGGAGGGTCGATTCGGTTCCCATGGGGAGGGAAGGAGGAAGGGGCGCTGGAGGAGAGGATGGCGAGATCAGATGGGGATCAGGACCCGGACGTCTGATACCATGTAGAGAATTAGATTGGGGGCAATTGGCCACACCTCAATGGGAGGGGCGCCTTCTATTATATAGGGCCGGCTGGCCTTGTGTACAAGGCAAGGATAATTCCCTTGATTTACATCTACTACCTATGGTAACTAATCCCTGATTTACATCTGCTATCTATAGAAACTAATCCCTGATTTACATCAGCTATCTATAGCAGCTAGGATATCCACAAATGGCATATTCTATGGCCTAACAAGACATGATGTTCATGCACTAAATGTGCAAGGAAAACTAACTTATCATCGTGACAATAGTATAATGACGTCTGAAACCAGACATCCTGAATAAAAAAAAAGAGGTAACAACATATCCAGTGGGAAGAATGATATAAACAATCCTTAATGAGTACTCCATAAGCAATATCACAATTCTACCCGAATAGTTTGAGTACTCAGTTTATCTAAAGAAATACATTCCATTCTCGTTGCAGCAAAGAAACAACTGGGATGTCATATGTGAGTACAGTTATGGCAAAAGAAGTGTCAGGTGTCAAGGGCCTAATGGGCCGGGAGGCCCGTTAGGGTTAGGTTTAGGGATAAGATCGAGTCCTTGCTTAGGGGTCAAGTAATCATCTCTATTTAAAGAGAGGAGATGTATCAATTTCCTTGCTTAGGTTTAGAGATGATTACTTGACCCCTAAGCAAGGACTCGATCTTATCCCTAAACCTAACCCTAACGGGCCTCCCGGCCCATTAGGCCCTTGACACCTGACAAGAAGCATACATGCTAATGTGTTGTAAGTAGAATGTTTCGATCAAGTATTTCATGATGAGAAGGACCAAACAAATGATTGTCCAAAGTGAAATGATATGTTTTAACCACTGTCTATTCACCAAATGATTGTCCAGTTAGTTATATAAAACAAATACCCCAACTGGTATATCCAAAAAACACCAACCTAGCATCTACCCAAAGGAACCTTTAAAGTGCATGCTCCAACATTATAGCAATCTGGTACTTGAAAAATCCTCAACCAAATTCCCAAAAGAGCATATACAATTGCATGGCAGTGCAGAAAGTACCAGCATGCTGTTAGGATAGAAGATCTAGAGCAGGGATTGGAAGAATAGCAGGGGTAGGCAGCCGGAAGAAAGGGGAATCGATAGAAGCACTTGAGATTCGGAAGAACCGTCACGAGGCTCGTCAGTTCAAGTTGTCTGATACATTGTTGTTTTTCTCCTCAACGTCGCCTGCCTTTATCGGCAAGACGAGCACGCACGCCACACAACCGAGCCACGGCATCACTAGCTATTACAAGGCCTCGGGCCCAATCGGGTCCATGCACACGCGAGTTGGGCCGGCGCATTCTGGTCCCTTGACGCGGCCCACGAGCTTCAGTGCTGTCCTTGTTGTTGTCGTTAGCAGAGGTGCTAACACCCCCCCTCCAAAAGAGCCTGCTTGTGCCAGAGCAGGTGATTGGGGAAAACGGCGCGACAGATCAGCCAGGTTCTCCCAGGTAGCCAATCCCTCCGGCATGTTGGACCATTTGATCAACACTTCTGTTCTTGGAGTTGAACCCATTGGAAGAAGACGTCTCTGCAACACCCGTTCCGGAACTGAATGAGGATCAGCAATATCAGGGAGAGTTGGCGATACCTGATGTATATCTGGTGGGGCGGCCTTAAGCTGAGACACATGGAAAACAGGGTGGATTGACGACGCTGCTGGGAGCTTCAAGCGATAAGCCACAGCACCAATCCGCTCAAGGATGACAAATGGTCCAAAGAACTTAAATGCCAGCTTCTGATTAGCTCTTGGGGCCAAGGAGGATTGCACATATGGCTGGAGCTTAAGGAAGACCTGCTCCCCAACTTGAAACTGCCTTTCAGACCTTCCTTTGTCAGCTTGGCGCTTCATCCGATCTTGAGCTCTCTGGAGGTGTTGTTTAACTAGGTGCTGCATCAACTCCCGCTCATGTAACCAATCAGTCAGACTAGTGACCGGGCAGGCATCAGCTGCGTCAATGCCAAAAGAACGCGGCGCATGGCCGTAAAGCACTTGGAAAGGAGAACTTGCCAGAGCCGAATGCCAGCTTGTATTATACCAAAACTCTGCCAGATGCAACCAATGGAACCATTGCTTTGGTGTAGCATGCACAAAACAGCGAAGAAATGTCTCCAGGCACTGGTTAACCCGCTCTGTCTGTCCATCCGTTTGAGGGTGGTATGCCGAGCTCATCTGTAAGGTGACACCAGCATTCTTGAATAACTGCTGCCAAAGCTGACTGATGAAAATTTTATCCCTGTCGGAGATAATTGCCATTGGCATACCATGGAGCTTGTAAACTGTAGTCATGAACAATTTGGCTACAGATGCTGCAGTAAAGGGATGAGACAATGCTAGAAAGTGACTATACTTTGAAAATTTGTCAACCACCACCAATATAGTATCCATGCCAGCTGACTTAGGTAGACCCTCAACAAAATCCATAGAGACAGTATGCCATGCACCTTCAGGTATGGGCAAGGGTTGGAGAAGCCCTGGGTACTTAGCCCTATCTGGCTTAGCTTGAAGACAGACCTGGCATGAAGACACAAAAGCATGTACAGCAGCCTTCATCCCAGTCCAAGCAAAATATTGTTTCAGTTTCCTCAAAGTGACTGGAACACCAGAGTGACCTCCCACAGGACTAGCATGTAAGGCAGCAATGATTTTCTGATGAAGAGAAGGAACATTACCTATCCAAACTCTGTTCTTGTATCTGAGGAGTCCATCCTTGTAAACAAAATGGGGAACAGAAGAAGCATCCGCTGATAATGCAGAGATAAGAGCAGCAGCACGTTTGTCCTGAGTATAACTGGCTGAGACATCAGCAATCCACTTGGGGGAGCAAGTAGAAATGGCTAGAACCTGATCCGAATAATGAGGTCGACGAGACAGAGCATCAGCAGCCCCATTTTCAAGACCCTTCTTGTAAATAATCTTGTATTGAAGACCCACTAACTTAGAGAACATTCTTTGTTGCCACGGTGTATTCAATCTCTGCTCATTCAAGTGCACTAAACTTTTCTGATCAGTGTAGATGATGAATTCAGCCTGCTGCAGGTATGATCTCCAGTAATCTATGGCAGTGAGGATGGCTAAGTATTCTTTCTCATAGGTTGATAAGCCCTGTGTTCTAGGCCCCAAAGGCTTACTGATGAAGGCAAGAGGATGTCCCTCCTGCATTAGGACAGCTCCTACCCCTTTGTTAGATGCATCAGTTTCAATGCAGAAGGTCTTGGAGAAATCAGGCATAGCCAAAACTGGAGCTGACACCAGTGCGGACTTCAAAGTGTTAAATGCCTCAGTGTGTTCCGATGTCCAAACAAAAAGGGCCTGCTTTCTGAGTAAATTGGTGAGAGGTTTAGCTATCACAGCAAAGTTCCTCACAAACTTTCTGTAATAACCTGCTAAGCCCAAAAAGCTCCTGACATCCTTGACACTAGTGGGAGTAGGCCATGACTGCACAGCAGCAATTTTGGTTGGATCAGTAGCCAACCCTGCAGCACTGATGGTGTGGCCGAGATAAGATAACTGTTGTTGTGCAAAGGTGCATTTAGACAATTTCACTTGCCACTTGTCATTTGCTAACAGCTGTAACACTTGTCTCAAATGCTCCAGGTGCTCAGATAGAGTAGCACTATAGACTAGGATGTCATCAAAGAAGACAAGAACACACTTCCTCAGTAAAGGAGCTAAAGTGCAATTCATTGCTCCTTGGAATGTACCAGGGGCTCCACACAGACCAAATGCCATAACATTGAACTCAAAAAGCCCAAAGTGAGTTTGAAAAGCTGTTTTAAATTCTTCCCCACTCTTCAATCTGATCTGATGATAACCTGAATTAAGATCCAAGGTAGAAAACCACTTGGCAGCAGCCAGTTCATCCATAAGTTGATCAAAGACAGGAATGGGAAACTTGCTTTTCCTTGTCATAGCATTTAGATATCTATAGTCAATGCAAAACCTCCAGGACCCATCTTTCTTCCTGACCAAAAGAACTGGAGAAGAGAAAGCACTAGAACTGGGCTGAATAATCCCTTTGTCTAACATTTCTTTGACTTGCTTTTCAGTTTCATCTTTCAAAGCAGGGGGATATCTATAAGGTCTGATGTGGACAGGTTTGGCTCCAGGTAAAAGTGGAATAACATGGTCACATGATCTTTTGGGGGGTAGAGAGGACAGGGGTTCAAATACCACAGCAAACTCATCCAATATAACAGATACTTCAGGTGAGACAGCAAGATCAACAGAGGCACTCAACTGCTCAATATGACAAATATGCACAATAAGTTCCTCAGAGATAACAGGAGTAATACCTTGCAAGATAGCTGTGGCTCCATTGTAAGGAATGGCCAACCACTTGTGCTTCCAATGCACCTGCATCGGACTATAGGCTTCCAGCCAATCCATGCCCAAGATGATATCAAAATGAGCCAAGGGAAGCACCTTCATATCAGAAATAAAGTCACAATTGTCTACAGACCAACTCAACTGTTTGACAGTACAACTGCAGCGGAGTGTTTCACCATTAGCCACCTGAACCTGGATAGCAGGTATGACCTCTGACACACAATTCAGTGACTGAGCAAATGCCTGGCTGATGAAGGTAGTGGAACTTCCAGAATCGACCAGGATAATAGCTGCCTTGCCTTGAATCAGCCCTTCCAGCTTCAGAGTTCTAGGTCCCTCTTTGCCAGAGACGGCTTCCCGAGAAAGAGCCACAAACAATTGATCATGTGCTTCTGAAGCCAAGGGTAAGTCATCCACATCTTCTAAGTTGAAGAGTTCTAACAATTCCTGGACGACATGTAACTGCACAGTAGTTGCACATTTATGCTCACGGTGCCATTTCTCAGCGCAGCGAATACAGAGGCCTTTAGCTCTGCGATAGGCACGCAACGCGGCCATCCGGTCTTCAGGTGATTTACCCTCACACAGCTTCTTCTCTTCCAGCAACACTGGCGAAGGAGTCTTGTCAATACGCGGTGGAGATGGTAGAGGATGAGGGCCACGAGGACTCATTCTGGAACCAAATGTTGGCTCCTGCTTCTTGGAAGTTTTGAACTGAGACCCCAAGTCATCCTGCAATAACGCAAGGGAAGCAGCAGTATCGAAAGTGGCAGGGCGGTGCAAGGATACAGCAGTTCTAATATCATCCCTTAAACCATCCACAAAACGCATAGCATAGTACACTGGTTCAGTTACATGGCCATAAGCAGTTAATTGATCAACAAGCCCAGCAAACTTGTCAACATAATCAGTCACAGATCCAGTTTGCTTAATGTGAAATAACTGCCTAATGAGAAGTTCTTTTTGTTCCCGACCAAAACGATCAAGTAAAGCAATAATAAATTCCTGCCAGGAAGCACGGCGCAGCTTGGTTTCCACAGACTGAAACCAGCGTGCAGCCGCATCAGTAAAGGACATCGAAGGAATTTGAATCCAACGACACTCCTCAACCTCATACATATCAAAGTAGTTTTCACACCGAGATACCCACAACCTAGGATTATCACCCGAAAATTCTGGAAAATTCAACTTAGGTAATCGGCCAGTGGACGACCCTGATTTCCCAACATTCCCTCCAAGGAAATTCCCCGGCTCACGACTACGATACGAATTAAAGCGTGGAGGAGGAGGAGGAGTTGGAGGGGGATTTTTGTACGTACTCTTGTCCGGGATTTGGGTGAAGGTCATAGACCCGAACCCAACATCCCGGTTCCACTGAAGATTGCAGTGCCCTCCCGGGCCGTCGGTGCCACCTCCAGCAGATGGGCGCTGAGGAACCGACCCTGCCGGCATCACTCCGCCCATCGGAGGCGTAGAATCCGGCTGTGGAAAAATCCCTGCATCAGCGTTCTCCTTCACAGATCGATCCCAATGCCTGGCGAGTTTCTGGACCTCCGTCTTGACTGTCTGAACCGAGGACTCGATTGTTGGCTTCCAGGACTCGATCGCCGCTGTCGCTGCTTCCAGCGCGTCGACCCGATCATCCTTCCGTGTCTCGACGGCCTTGAGGCGCGCCTCCCACTTGGCGTCCTGATCCGCGAACTCCTTGCGGATCTCCTTCTTTTGGTCCGCGAACTCTTTCCGCATCTCGTCGAGCAAGAGCTTGGTGTCGGGATTCATGGCTCCCAACTGCTTCTGCAAGCGCGTGTAGTGCGGATTGGTATACGAATCCAGGCTCGAGAATCCAATCAAACCTCCACAACCGAATCGCGATCGACCAGTTCAGCCACGACGAATCGCGCTCACTGAAACCGGCAAGGGAAATCACGAACGGAAACGAAAGCAGAAGGAGCGATGGAAAAATCTCGAGCCGGAGCCCCCAGATCCGAACCACTGAATCGGAATTACAGGATCAATTCGGACTCACGCAGAATCCAAATCGAGAGCCTTACCAGATTCGTTGCAGCTGAATCGATGGACGCAAGAGGCGTGATTAGGAAGATCGGTGTCTCTGATACCAGGTGTTAGGATAGAAGATCTAGAGCAGGGATTGGAAGAATAGCAGGGGTAGGCAGCCGGAAGAAAGGGGAATCGATAGAAGCACTTGAGATTCGGAAGAACCGTCACGAGGCTCGTCAGTTCAAGTTGTCTGATACATTGTTGTTTTTCTCCTCAACGTCGCCTGCCTTTATCGGCAAGACGAGCACGCACGCCACACAACCGAGCCACAGCATCACTAGCTATTACAAGGCCTCAGGCCCAATCAGGTCCATGCACACGCGAGTTGGGCCGGCGCATTCTGGTCCCTTGACGCGGCCCACGAGCTTCAGTGCTGTCCTTGCTGTTGTCGTTAGCAGAGGTGCTAACACATGCCCGTGGCCACCAATTGCAACAAATGCAACCTATTGCTTTTGCTTTGCCAGCGAATGCAGTGCAGTTACGATGACGCCCACCATGAGCATTATGATAACATCTAAAACCCTGGCCGGCCATAAGCATCAGATCAATCTCCACTATACAAACATGCATCAAATCGTACAGCCCCAACCTGCTCGACGAAATGCCTTCGGGAACCCACGATTGTTGGGGTGCCTACATTGCAGCTTACACGCCCCTTCCCACAGATCGTTCCCAACAATGAGTAACATTGTAGTTTAAAAGCAGGAAAAAGGAATAGGGGGCCGAATAGAAAACCCAAATCCCTCACCTGCACGCAGATGACGTCGGGATCGAGGCGGGCGACGAGCTGCGAGAAAGCGGACCAGTCGCTCTTCATCCGAAGGAGTAGGCTGTTGGCGTTCCACGTCAGGAACTTGCGCGGCTCCTCGCCGGGGCTCCCATCCACCCCGCCGCCGCCGGTCACGGCGGGGGCATCGGACGAGTCGGCAGCGGCTGCGGACCTCTTCTTGGCCGGGGAGCCGTCCTTGGGCACGGGCTGGAAGAAGCGCTTCATCACCTACGGTGGCTGTGGCGCGGCGGCGGCTCCCCGAGGCTGGCTGGACAGTCCTCTCCTAGAAAACCAGCCAAAGCAGGAAGGCGGATTTGTTTGTTACTTTGTTAACGCTAACGAAGGTTGAAGGCTTAAAACAAAAATCCACATCTCCACATCCAAACGGCCGAACTTCTTTTGAGAAATAAACAGGCCCAATTTCTTTTTTTTTAATCACACGGTACTGCTGTAGAGGCTCACGAACACGCATGCACACTCGTCTTTATTGTCGGTGTTTAGACCTGGCAACCTACCAAGGGGACTACCCGAGGTAGATGATCGTAGTGGGGCTCACCGAGCTCACGAATTTGAAGCTGAAACACGAGGCACGCAATTAGACAAGTTCGGGCTGCAAATTACATAATACCTTTGCATTTTGTATTCTACGTAGCTCTTGATTGGTTGTGTAATATTCAGGTATTGTTTGGGGGTCTCTGTCTCGCCTTATGTACCGCAGGAGGTAGGGTTATAAGTCAGTATAGGTAGCGCAGTGCTAGTTGAGTACGATTAGGAGAAGCATACGACGGTTTACATGAGAAGCTTTCCGAATCTAATACTAGTCATGAGTTGTCTTGTAGTCCACACCGTCTTGCACCGTAGCCCACATGTTTGAGCAGTCCCGGTAGCCAGTCTTGTATACGGGGTATGGTTCATCTTGATGGTAGCCCAGGGTTGTCCGTGGACAAACCCCTGAGTACTTTGTAGTCGAGTGAGATGTGCTCGAGTAGTCTTGTAGGCCCCTACGAGTAGTTCCCAAGCGTCCCCGAGCGCTACGAGCTGGAAGTGTTCAATGGTACTTGAACCATCACAAGGTTAGAAGGTGCTCCGGCACGTCTTTGAGTAGTAAGTCTTCTCGGCTAGTTCCCAAGCGTCTTTGAATTCTTCTATCGAAGATCTTCATAGTACTCTTGTTGTCGACAAACCATATGAAAAATGTGATTGCAAAATCGCATTCCATAGGGAATGTATCCCCTGAGCCTTAGCTCTAATCGTAGATTAAAGCTGAGGATCAATCTGAAGTTTCCCTCAATCTTATCCCGAAAAATCTGGAGAAAAATTGCAGGACATGTGGCAGGGAGCCCCCGAGCCTTGAGTCGAGTACTTCTCTTGAATTGGAGGGTCAACTGATTATAGAACATGGCCGATTTGTTGAGTTTTGTAGTAGAAGAATTCCTCCCAATCCAAAATCTATAGTTGAGCCCCTGAGATATGGTGAATCTTGTCTTGGAAGGTGAAAGGTCCACCACATGAAAAGGTCGATGTGCGGTTATAAAAAATGGGTGAGTGTCACACCTGTTTTTCCAAAGAAAACCAAGTGCAAACCTATATGAATGCCAGGATCAAGTTTCATGCATATAGTTGACATAAGTGAATAACAGGAACAATATCACGAAAGAAAAGGGGAGATTATCAGAGTATTACGCAAAATCTTGGAAACGAAGGCACCAAACTTCACAAGTAGTAGGGGGTTGCGTACGCCTAAAACTCAGCAACATCTTCAGCAACGACTTCATAGCAGCTTCCTCTTTTTGAGAGACATTGTTTATAGCAAGGGTGAGCACATGTCGTACTCAGCAAGTGTGGGGAAAGGATGAATGCAAAGGCTATATAATGGACTAGGGTCTAAGCATTTAGCATTTTAGTTGGTCCAATTTTATTAAACAACTATTTAGTAGCAAGTATAAGTATATATCATCGCACAATTAACATAAATATATAGATAAGATACGCCATAAGCATATGGCTAGAAGCATATAGGTAAGGTATGCCAAAGCATATGGCAAGAATAACCATAAACCACAATTTAAGTCCATCTTCAAGTTCAGTTGTCATCTGAGGGTCCAGGGCGCTCTTGGCCGTGAGCACGACTAATTGATTAGTTTTACACTCTGCAGAGGTTGTACACTTTCACCACAAGTCGCGTAAAAGTCCCGAAGAACATTAAACCCAACCACGCGATGCTGATCAGGCATCATACCACACTACCGAGGTGTGATTGCATAGGGACGCTACGAGGCCTTTACAAAGATTCTCTAATAAGTATTAACCCGCTAAGGTTTCCCCATAAGGGGATGAACCCTCCCCCAAGTGGCGTACCACTCGGCTGGACAAGCCATCGCACAACCTATGAGCCCCTTGCCCTTTCGGTAAGATTACCCCAAACTAGAGTCTCTAATTACTTGGCAAAGCCAGAGCCATGTGGAATGTGGTTGTACTATTTTCCTAGGTGGCTCTCCATCTTCCGATTAATGCATAAATATCTTGTATTAAGCAACCAGAGATATATAACACAAAAGTAAAGCATGTGCAACATTAATGTTCATTAAAACCACCATAACCCAAGTATAGTAACTAAGCATAGCTACCCCACATAAATGTAAACTAGGTTGTCAAGGAATGATCATAAAGACTAGGGTAATCCTTAATAGGACCCATCAATATTAAAAGCAAGCATATGCAAAGTGATTAAATATAGTTATTGGGACAAAAGAACAAGGACACACTTGCCTTCAACCACAGAGTAGTTGCTCAGAATGTCTTCAACCTCTTGCTCTTCAGATCTTCTCGAACCACGTTCCCTTAAGCATGGGAGACCGACGGGAGCGGCCGGATTTTGGAGAGGGGCGGACGATGGAGATGGCGAACGTCGGGTCGTGGGTGGAGATGGACGGAGATGATCGGGAACCGGCGGCGGGCGGAGCTCGGGTTAGCCATGGGCGGCGACGTTCCGGTGCTCCTCTGGTGTTGACGGTAAATTTTGGTGCTCCAAACATATTCGTTGCACTTTGGTTTGAGCTTGATTATGCAACTAACCCTCCACTAGGCACACTAATGATATAACAAGTTCATCTTCGTATGTGCATTTGGAAGTGTTGTGTTTTTGCAGGAAAACATGGACAAAAGGGACGGAGTCACAACACGTTCAAAGGAGCAAATGAGGAGTTCCGTTCGTGTTCGAGTGCAAGGCGAAATCACTTCAAAAGGGTGGCAAGGACCAAGGTGCTATGACGGATCATACCCGAGGACTAAGACGTAAAGTTCGAACTTCATACGAGAAGACCCCCTATCTTGATCACTGGGATGACGACCTCAAAATGACACAAATGAAGGGGGGCCAAGTGCAAAATGTGAAGATGAGCTGCAGGGAGAAAGACGGGCCCGAACCGACCCAGAAAGAGCTTGGGCCGGCCGGCTCGGTCGGATCGGCCCAGGGGGGTCTGTGGTGGTTCGGACTGCACTTTGACCTAGTCGCTCCTCGGTTTATTAATAGCTCCCTCCTTCGACGGTTGTCGTATCCAACCATTCTACTGACGTCATTCACCAAAAAACCGCCACCACAAGAAGAGGGAGAGAGTTCGATGAGCTCATCGCAAGGATCAATGCCGGCGGAGGGAAGGAACCAAAAGGAGGACTCCAAGCTGCTAGCCTAGGGGTGTTCCCAAGCTTCATCGCCGCCATCTTCATCGATGAGGTTCTCCGGAGTCTCCATCACACCTAAGTGCTTCAATCCTTGTAAGATGATGAGGTAATGTCTCTGTTCATCCCTATGGTTAAATGGATACATGATTTGTGATCGCTACATGGCCCTATGCCTTTTGATGCTTAATGTTCTATGTTTATGTGAATGCTTTATTTACATATGTATGTAAAACATGTGGCCTTAGTAGGGTTTGTGGTAATCGTGGTGATTAGCTTAACCCTATGGATGCTTAGGTATAGATGCGGTTATACGTGAAAGTGTTTGATTACCTTATGTAGTGACAGTATGGTGGAGGGAAAAGGCTTAGCGGCCGCATAACCACTATGAAGCTAGTGTAGGCAACACCCTTTTCATGTAGTAGATGCATGTTCACGAGATCCTAAACCCTAGGGAGGGAACGCTTATCTACCTTAATCTCTCTATTGTATCCGTCCTTTGTCATCTAGTTTCACTTTAGACTTGTTAGATTAACATAGATTAGATTGTCTCTACTTTAAGATTAATACTCTTTCAAAGGTTTTCCAATCAACTAGATTAGTACTTGGTTAAGCACTAGCAATCCCCTTGCTCCGCGGATTGGAAAGAACCTTGGGGGTCACCCCGTGGTGAAAAAGGTGTAGGTCCGTACGCTTGCGGATCGAATGTTGTTACGTGTTTCAATCGTCAACAAGCCCCTTTTTCTGGCGCTGTTGCCGGGGAGCAAGCCAGTTTGCTACATTTAATCTTGTATTAGTTTTGTTGATTACTAACATCTAACCCTCGTTTTCTATAAAAATCCCTTTTGTGTTTTTATTTTTTATTTTTAGTGCCTAGATGGATTTGTTCACCTCACCTTTGGAGGACGAAGAGATGTTGCTAAGGGAGCTAGCAGTGCCGTCAATGGAGGACATTGAGATGCAAAAATCAGATTTGGCGCTTGCTACAACCCACTACGAAGTGAAGCCTAGAATCATAAACTTAGTGGCGACTAACCCCTTTAGAGGATTGGAGGATGACAACCCATATAAACACATTAAGGAATTCATGATGATATGCAACACGGTGCAACAAGAAGGAGTTCTGACCGCTTGGTTCAAGAGGAATCTTTTTCCGTTCTCTCTCGAAGATGAAGCGCAAAGATGGTATACACTTGCGTCTGTTGAAGTGAAAGGAAATTGGGATGAGCTCGTGAAGAAATTTCTTTCAAAGTTCTTTCACATAAGAAAGGTCCAAAACTTAAGGAAGCAAGTGCTCAATTTCAAGCAAGGAGAAGACAAGGGAATCGATGAAGCTTGGGACCGTTTCAATGAACTACTCGAGCAAGGCCCGAACTTGGGATTTTCCGGTGACTTGATGTTGCATACATTTTATTTTTCACTAACCCCTAACTCTTCTCGTTTTGTAAGCATGTGTGCAGGCGGTGATTTAATGGATAAAATGATTAGTGAAGCCGCACAAATCTTACAAAGTAATGGAAAAGGAACGCAACGAGATTGTCAAAGACGTTGTTGGGAGGAGCAAAACGACAAAAGCAAGCCCAAGGTGCTTGCTGAATTTTTTGAAAAAAAATGAACCAGAGGTTAAGGAAGACGAACCGACCATACAAGAAATTGAAGATCCACTTCCCAAGGTAAGAAAAGTCATTTCAGATATTAAAAATGTTGAAACTAACATGAATGTAGGCCGAAGTATGGGGAATGCTAGACCATTGGCGGAGTTCGATCAATCCGGTTGGATTCAAGTTGATTTCCCCCTCCCCTAATCAACTACCTAAGGAAGGAGGAACACCGACACGTCACCAAGAGAGTTGAAGACATTTTTTATCAAAAGATGAGTGGAGAGTCGATCCAAAAGATATTTGAAGAAGAAAGAGAAGAAGATGATGAATGATGGATCGACCGATTCGACAACTAAAAGATTTATGATGAAGAAAGAGAAGAGTACAACCGTGACGAGCCTAGTGACTCAAAGGATAAATGGGAGAAGATAGGACTCAAGCTAGAAGATGAATGGGAAGGAGTTGACATAGAGCAAGTACTCCAAAAAGGCCCCTCCCCACGAGGTTATAGCTTGTGTGCTATTGAAGCCGATACACTAGCAAATCAAGATATGGAAGCACTCAAGGATGAAGAAAAGAGTGAATCAACATTGAGCGATCTTGACGACATGTGGTACACGGGAGATAAAGAAAGCAACATACAAGACTTTGAAGATGAAGATTTGGTTGATAAAGAAGACTTCAAAGAAGAGATGAATGCATACATAGTTGAAGGATTACATGTTCCACATAATGAGTTGAAGAAATTGCGAGATGTTGATGAAGAGACAACTACACTTGTTGAGATTGATTTGATTTCAACGCTACGAGACGAACCAAGGATCACTTTTGTTGAGGGAGCTCTGTGTCACACCCAGCCCAATTTAGATGGCCCATGAGTGGCCCATGAGTGCTAGTGCGCGTGTTTAGTGCCACATTGCTAGTTGAGCAAGGGTGGAGCCAACTTATAAGCCTTTGTACACTAACCATATCACCCTCGGGTTAACCCTTTTACACGACGAAAGTGTAAGTAGGGTGATATGTGTACGTGTGCTCACCCCTACGGAAGGGCTGGGCTGGGCGGCTTTGGTGTTTTAGACCGGCAACCTACTAAGGAGAGTACCCGAAGTAGATGAATGTGACCTCTCCGAGATCGGTAACTCGAAGGAAGAGACACGTGGCACACAATTTAGACAGGTTCGGGTCGCGAGGTGCGTAATACCCTACGTCCTGTATGCTGCGTAGCTCTGGATTGATTGGGTACGATTACAAGATGATGCAATCTTAAGCCGTGAGATGAGATGATCGAGAAAGGGGTCCCTGCCTCGCCTTATATAGTCTGGGAGGCAGGGTTACAAGTCGGTTTAGGGAGAGTACTAGTCGAGTACGTCTAGGAGTCCTCCATACAGTGCATGACATGTACAGCTTCATAACTGAGTACTTCTCCTCTGTAGTCCTTGTGCTTCACGCCATCAGGTGCCGTGCAGCCCAAGTCGGGTAGTCCCAGGGGCCCACCGAGTAGTCGGTCCTGGTACCCACCGAGGTAGTGGGCCCAGGGAGGTCCATACGACAAGCCCCCGAGTACTTTGTAGTCGAGAAGGATAGCTTCAAGTAGTCTTGACGGCCTTAACGAGTAGTCCTCAAGCGTCCCTGAGTGCTACAAGTCAAAAGCCCTCAAGAGTAGTCGAAGCATCCCGAGGCTGGAATGTACTCCAGCTGATGTTTGAGCAATCCTGAAGTCTTCTCGAGTAGTCCCAAGCGTCCTCGAGTGCTGCCCTTGAAGGTCTTCAACAATGCACATGTTGTCTTGAAGCCGAAACTGATATGGAAGTGCGATTGCAAAATCGCACTCCATATGGAGTAGCCCCCGAGCCTTAGGTTGAGTTGTAGACTCTGGCTGAGGGTCCATCTGAAGTTTTGGTAAGAATATCCCGAAAAATCCGGAGAAAAAACCGAAGGACACGTGGCACGGAGCCCCCGAGCCTTGAGTCGAGGACTTCCTCTCGAATTGAAGGGTCATCTTGTAGAATGTGTCCTGAGATGCTCTTGAATCTTGTTGCTCCCTAGGAAGTTGAGTAGAAGTAGCCGAGCCCCCGAGATGAGGCGCGTCGACTAGTAGAAGTTGAAGGGTCACGCGCCGCCGCTGAGTCAGCCGAGCGCAGACTTATCCATCCGGCCGTTGGAGGGGCCGCTGTTGACTTATTAATAGAAGCCAAAACCCTTAGGGTTTTTCACCCCACGCATTCGTAGCTATTCCAGCGGATCTAGCCAGAAATCACCGCCAGTGCACACTGTCGCTGTTGAGAGGATTGTAGATCCGATCGCGCCGCTGTAGGAAGCCACCGCTGTAGCCCCCGAGCGAATGCGCGTGAAGACGCCGTGCACCTGGAGAATGAAGCCTTCACCGTCGAAGACCCGAAGGCCGCCAGTGGGAAGAAGAGGGCCCATGAAGAGGTCGCCGGATCTGCTGCGGGGACGCCGCCAGTGTCTCTGTCGCGGCCAGATCCGAATCGCGAGTGGAAGAAATCCAAGGCCAAGACCGAAGACCTGCTGGCCCTTCTCAACAGTGGGTTTCTGCGGGAGAAGGAGGTGGACATGTGGAGAGCCGCGACAGGGGATCCGTACCCCATGGAGAAGAACCCGGACGAGATCCCGATGTTCACCTGGTTCGCGGAGCGCGGACTGTCCCTCCCTGCCAGCGACTTCTTCAAAGGGTTGCTGGGGTACTACGACATCGAGTACCTCAACCTCAACCCCAACGGTATCTTCCACACCGCCATTTTTGTACATTTCTGCGAAGCCTTCTTGGGGATCAAGCCCCATTGGATCTTGTTCCGGAAGTTCTTCCGGGTGAAGCCTCAGCCCAGCGCCAGCAATCCCCGAGTAGTCGGAGGAGCGGGGATCCAGATGAGGGAGGACGCGGCAGAACAGTACCTCTCCTACAAGTTGATTGATTCCAATCAAGATTGGAAAGCAAAATGGTTCTACGTCACGAACCACCACCCGGAGCTTCCGAAGCCAAGCGGGAAGCAGCCCAAGCACCGGCCGTGGTGGAACTCGGAGCCGACGATGCAAGAAGGTCTTCAGTTGCCAGAGCTGTTGGCGAAGATCAAGGCCCTGAGGGAAGCCAGGCTGAGGGCCGAACATGTGGCCTTCAGCTTCATGAAACGAAGGGTGTAGCCACTGATGGCCCGCGACATCCTAGGGTACAAGTACACCGGCGACGACGACACGTCGCGGATGCCTGGAGATGAAATCGACGACGACGACATTGTTGATAGGCTGGCCAAGATATTCAAAGATATCCCGACGTACACACCGTGCCCAGTACCGGAATACTCCGCCGCGCTCCCACCAAATCAGGTTAGTAGCAGCATCCATTGTCGAGTACTCATTGCGTAAGAGTAGTCGCACTGATGTGTTGTGCTTCTTGTAGGATGACTTGGCGAAGTTCGTCTCCGAGCCGGCATCGCCTCCTCAGCTTGTCGAGGTCCCAGAGGAGGAGAAGGCCAAGGCCAAGGAGCGGTGCGAGGTCGGCGAAGGAGACGACACTGTTGTCGTCGAGGACACGTCCGAGGAGGACGACGATGAGGAGACGCTCCAAGAGCGCTTCCAGTCGTGGTCACGGTTCAGCCGCCCTGGATTGCCGCACATACCTCTCGTTCAAGATCAGCCAGCTAGTCTGGAGGCTAGCTTGCCTGCGCCGCCAAGGAAGCCGCGCAATGTGGCCCGCAAGCGCGTGGCCAAGAAGTTGAACGTCACGGAGACCACGTCCTGAGAGGTAAGCCATCTTGAACAAGGTAGTCGAGTATTGATGTCTCGAGTTTGTGTGTTGACGATGAAGTTTCCTTACTTGCAGGATATGCCGCCTTCCGACCCCGTTGAGCAGGGTGACGGAGGCGATTGGGACACCGTGGGGGAACCAGCTGGGGGTAGTCGTAGCCCAGCCCCCACCGTAGAGGAGGTCTTGGTGCAGATGGAGCGCCAGCCCCCTGTTGCTCAGGGGAGCACAGAGCCAGCCACTGCTGCTACTGAAGAGGCAGCGGCTACAGAGGCGCATGAGGAGGCGCCTGCCGAGGCAGGACTGGTCGACATCGCCAGTATCCTCGGTGCCCCAACCGTGACGGTGGTCCGGTCGAGCTTGTAAGTGTTGATGCTTCCCGAGTAGTACATTAGACGTGGTAGTCGTACTAGGTTGACAACCAGCTTGTATACTATGCAGGAAATCGACGGACTTGTTCTGGGAGGGGGATGAACCCGCTGTAGAGGTGGCGGAAGAGGAAGTCGCGCTGCCCGCTGAGGACTCCGCTCCCGCCCCTCAGGTAGAACCCGAAGCGCCGGCCGCGGAGGCTACGTTGCCTGAGGCCAGCGTCGTTGAAGGTACTCTGCTCAGGTGCGAATGATCCCGAAGAGTAGTCGTAGCCGCCAGGTAAGACTGATCTGCTTGTCCCTTTGTCGACAGGTGCTGAGGCCGAGGGAAGCGATATCCCATCGGCAGTGCCCGTTGAAGATGTGGCACCGGAGACTCAAGAGGCTGCCGGAGGAGCCCCCGAGTCGATGGAGGTGACCGTCGGAGAAGCCGCCACGACGACTGGAGGGGAGGGCGACGACACACTGCCAGAACCCGCTCTGGAGGTGGTCGTCCGCTCACCAAGGATCCAGGATGCGGAGCCAATCCGCTCGGCGCTAATGTCCGGAGCCGCGACGAGTAGTCGTGGCGGGCTCGAGCTGTTAGCAGATGATCTTGTCGACCCGGCGACGGTGGCTCGGCACCTGGAGGCGGTGCGCCAGGCCGAGCAATGGATGAAGGTGAGTAGTCAATCCTTTAGTGTTGAGTACCCATTTGACATGTGTTGTCTGTGCAGGACGTCGCGGAGGGGTCCCTCCAGAAGTCTGAGATGCTTCAAGGATATGGCGACACGGTGCTCCGGGCCGAGACATTAGAGGAGCAACTCGTGAAGTCCCGGAAGCACACCGCCGCCATGCAGTCGAAGCTGGACACCGCCTTCGCCAAGTATCACAATGACGTCCAAGAGATGCAGGCGAAGAGCGACGATCTGGTGCGGAAGAACAAGTCTCTCCGCAACAAAAATAAAGGTACGCGACCGCCTTGTCGGGTACTTGTTGGTGGTAGCTTGAGGTAGTCTGACCCACTTTGCCTTTGTTGATTGCAGAGCTTGAGACCCATGTAGATCAGCTGAAGGCTTCGGAAACTGATCTGAAGAACCTCTTCTACCGGGAGCAAGAGGCCCGCCAGGTACTGGAGTACGATTATAAGGAGCTTGCTTACGAGTGCGACAAGCACATGGAGCTCCGTATTGCATCAGATCGTGACCTCGTCAACTGCTACAAATCCTTGCAGAAGTTGAACGAGGACTGCGAGAAGTCCGGGCTCAGCTCAAGGAACTCGAGGAAGCTGCGCTCCCCATCGCGAGGCTGCTGGTGCCCCACCCTGGCAGTCCGAAGATACCTCCACTGGTGGACCGGCTGAAGGAAGCCCCCAGCCGGCTGGCGACCTATGTGAAGCACTTGGCCAAGTCGATCCCCAACCAAGTGCTCGCCTTCATGATGTCGTACTTCTCGAAGGATCCTGTGGACGTAGTCGCCGGCGGGCTAGCCGCCAACTGCACCGACGAGCAGTACGCGGAGCTGCTGGAGCAGATGGCACCCATTGCTGAACAAGTCGCCGAGAAACTCAACCTCTAGTAGTCCTGTAATGTTAGCTCGTAGCAGTAGTTGTACGTAAACAATTGTAATGAAATTGTTTAAGTGTGAATGAAGAAAACTTCGATGAATGAGTACTCGTTATCGCGATCTGTGAGTGCGGAGTCCCATCGTGGAGTCGTCGCGAGTAGTCGTACTCGCCAGTAGTCCCGTTGAGGGAGGAAGGCAGTAAAGTAGTTGATGGATAATCAAACTTTATTACTAAAGAAGTACACCTGGATGGCCAGGGCCGTAGTTACAGAGTAGTCGCCAGGACCCGGAGGCCGCCTACGGCTAAGTAGTGCTAGGGCGTGTAGCCGCTTACAGCAATAGATCCGTTAGTAGCCGTGTAGGCTGGATCTAGGAGTACATGGTCTTTTAGTAGACTGCTGCTAGAGTCCTTTGTCGCTCATCGCAGCCCAGGATCCGTAGGTAGCTGCATGGGCTGGATTCTGGAGAAGAGTAGTCCGGAGACTGGTGCCTGGACCCGGAGGCCGCTTACAGCGAAGGAGTAGTCCGGAGACTGGTTCCTGGACCCGGAGGCCGCTTACAGCGAAGGAGTAGTCCGGAGACTGGTGCCTGGACCCGAAGGCCGCTTACAGCGAAGGGGTCTTGGTGTGGTCGTGTAGACTTGAGCCCCCAGGGTAGTCGTATAGACTAGGCGTAGAACCGACAGAGTTGGTCGACATTCCACGAGTTGTTGATGTCTTCACCTTCAAGCGTCTGGAGGCGGTAGGAGCCTGGTCCGGTCACCTTTGCAACTGTGAAGGGACCTTCCCAGGGCGAGCTGAGCTTGTGTAGTCATTCCGTGTTCTGAATGCGACGGAGGACAAGATCACCAACATTGAAGGAGCGTTCCTTGACGTTGCGATCATGGTAGCGTCGGATACCCTCCAGGTACCTTGCTGATTGGATGAGGGCGACACAACGAGCTTCTTCGAGTCCATCGATGTCAACTCGTCTGCTGTCTTCGGAGACGCCTTCGTCGTAGTGCTCCACTGCTGGTGAATCCCACATGACATCAGCAGGGAGGATTGCTTCGGAGCCGTAGACCAGGAAGTATGGAGATTGCCCCGTTGGGTGGGAGGGCTGAGTACGTAGCCCCCAGAGTGCATTGGGTAGTTCCTTGATCCACTTGCCTCCTTTGGAGTTGGCGCCGTCGTGTAGCCACTTTTTGAGAGCGTCGAGCACCATCCCATTGGCGCGCTCGAGTTGTCCACTGGCCCGAGGATGGGCGACTGAGACATATCGGACGTCGATCCCGCTGTTCTCGCAGTACTCCCAGAACTGGTGATTGTTGAAGTTGGAGCCCTGGTCTGTGATGATGCGATGAGGTAGTCCGTAGCGATGCACGAGTTCATCCAGGAAGTCGAGTACTCTGTCAGCCTTGGGGCATGTGACCGGCTTGACCTCGATCCACTTGGTGAACTTGTCGATGGCCACCGATACTCGTTGAATCCACCTGGCGCAGTTGGTAGTGGCCCAATCATGTCGAGCCCCCAGCAGGCGAAAGGCCAGGTTGGCAGTATGGTGACTAGCTTGTAGGATGGGATGTGTTGCTGCTTGGCGAAGTATTGGCACCCTTGGCACCTTCTGATGAGTTCTTCGGCGTCGCCCAGAGCTGTGGGCCAATAGAAAGCTCGTCGGAAGGCCTTGCTGACCAGCGTGCGGGATGACGCGTGGTTGCCGGAGACGCCTTTGTGGATCTCCTCCAAGATGTCCTTGCCTTCTTGTCTGGGAACACACTTCATGAGTACTCCGGAAGATGCGCCCCGCCTGTAGAGCTTGTCTCCGACGAGGACGTAGGACTTGGCGTGGCAGATGAGCTGCTCGGCCAAGTTCTTGTCTGAGGGAACCTTCTGCTCGCTGAGGTAGTCAATGAAGGGCTGCCTCCAGTCCACGTCGATCATCATGACCTCCTGGCCAGCCGGGGGGTGCGCTGGGACAGTGGTCGATGGAGCCGGCTCCTGGATGGATGGCGCGTGAAGCTCGTGGACGAAGACACCCGCTGGTACTTGAGCGCGAGTAGAACCAAGCTTCGACAGGACGTCCGCTGCAACGTTGTTGTCGCGGACGACGTGGTGGAACTCGAGACCGTAGAACCTGTTCTTGAGCTTGCAGACTTCTAGGCAGTAGGCGTACATGTTCTCCTTGTTGCGGTCCCAGGACTTGTTGACTTGGTTGATGACCACTGTGGAGTCGCCGTAGACTAGTAGCCGCTTGATGCCCAGTGAAGTCGCGAGGCGGAGCCCGTGTAGGAGAGCTTCGTACTCGGCTTCGTTGTTTGAGACCTTCCAGAAGATCTGTAGGACGTACTTGAGTTGTTCGCCCGTTGGAGAGATCAAGAGCACTCCCGCACCTGCGCCCTCGAGGTTGAGTGAGCCGTCGACGTACATCACCCAGTGCTCTGGGCGCTCGGTTGGAGTAGGTAGCTGATTCTCCCACCACTCCGCCATGAAGTCGACTAGTGCCTATGACTTGATGGCTGTGCGTGGTTTGAAGTCGATGTTGAGGGCGCCGAGTTCGACTGCCCACTTGGAGATTCTTCCAGTAGCATCTTGGTTCCGCAGAATACCGCCGAGCTGGGAGTCGGTGACGACGGAGATCGAGTACTCCTGGAAGTAGTGTCGTAGCTTCCGCGAGGTGATGAGCACTGTGTACAGAAGCTTCTGTACAGGCTGGTAGCATGCCCTGGATTCTGACAAGACCTCGCTGACGAAGTAGAATGGTTGCTGGACTGGGTAGGCGTGGCCGTCTTCCTGCCACTCGACGATGATGGCAGTACTGACCACGTGAGTAGTCGCATCGAGGTAGAGCAGTAGCTACTCGCCTTTGCGAGGAGCCGTGAGAACTGGAGGCTTCGATAGGAAGTCCTTGAGCTGGGCAAGGGCTTGGTCCGCCTCTGGAGTCCACACGAACTTCTCTTGGTGCTTGAGTAGTTTGAAGAAGGGGAGCCCCCGTTCTCCAAGCTTCGAGATAAATCTGTTCAAGGCCGCCATGCACCCCGTTAACTTCTGGACATCTTTGATACACGTGGGAGCCTTCATGCTGGTGATAGCGGAGATCTTCTCGGGATTGGCTTCGATGCCACGGTGGCTGATGATGAAGCCGAGTAGTTTGCCCGAAGGTACCCCGAAGATGCACTTGTTCGGGTTGAGCTTCCAGCGGTACTCGCGTAGGGATTCGAAAGTCTCTTCAAGATCGTCGATGAGGGTGCTGGAGTTTCTGGTCTTGACGACCACGTCATCCACGTAGGCTTCGACGTTCTTGTTGAGTTGCCTCTTGAAGCAGGCCTGGATAGCTCGTTGGTATGTAGCGCCGACGTTCTTCAACCCGAAGGACGTGGTCGTGTAGCAGTACGCGCCAAACGGGGTGATGAACGCGGTCTTCTCCTGGTCTTCTTCCTTGATCGCGATCTGGTGATACCCGGAGTAGCAGTCGAGGAAGCGAGAGCGGTCGCGGCCCCGCCGTGGAGTCGATGACTTGGTCAATCCGCGGCAACTCGAAGGGGTCCTTGGGGCAGTGCTTGTTGAGGTCGGTGTAGTCGACGCACATCCTCCACTCGTTTGAGTTCTTCTTGCGGACGAGGACGGGGTTGGCGAGCCACTCAGGATGGAAGACTTCTCTGATGAAGCCAGCCGCGAGTAGTTTGGCGAGGTCCTTCTTGATGGCGTCCCGTCTGTCGTCGGCGAAGCGGCGGAGGTGTTGTCGCTTCGGGGTAGCTTTAGGATCGACGTTGAGGGAATGCTCGATCAACTCCCTGGGCACCCCGGCATGTCCGCCGGCTTCCACGCGAAGATGTCGTGGTTAGCCGGAGGAAGTTGATGAGCGCGTCTTCCTATTTGGGGTCGAGACCCGCCCCGATGGTGGTGGTCTTGTCGCTTGTCGCTCGTCCCGAGGTCAATTGTCTTGACCAGAACCTCCCCAGCTGGCTGAGGCTTGTTAGCTTTGTCCGACTTTTCTGGGATGTCGAGTTCACTTGGGGCAAGCTTCTTCGACGCAGCGTAGATCTCCATCATTGCATTGGGTACTTGATTTATGGAGGCAATCTCCACAGCTTCCGTGTCGCAGTCGTGCGAGATCCTCAAGTCCCCTTGCAGTGAGAGTACACCTGCTGGATTTGGCATCTTGAGTACTAAGTAGGTGTAGTGGGGTACCGCCATGAACTTGGTGATAGCCGGCCTACCAAGGATGGCATGGTAGGATGTCTCGAAGTCTGCGACTTCGAACTTGATGTACTCGGTACGATAGTTTCCCCGAGATTCCCCAAAGGTAACTGGCAGGACCACTGAGCCCAGTGGGATAGCCGCGTTCCTGGGGACGATGCCGTAGAAGGGCGAGGTGCTCTTGGTGAGCATGTGGGTGATGTCGAGCTTCATCTTCTTCAAGGTCTTGGTGAAAAGGACGTTGAGCCCGCTTCCACCGTCGATGAGTGAAGGACCGATTAGGCGACCAGAGAGGGGGGGAGTGAATGGGAGCCGATAAAAATTCTTCTCGAAGGAGATTGAAACTCCGACACGATGAACCCGCTCGGTCGGACCCCCAAAATCACACGCTCCGCACTTCTACCTTCCGTTTGCCAACACCACGTAGCCACTAGAGTGCTACTGGTCCTAGGAACAAACTCTACCAGCAACCTCACCACACACGCACCCACGACAACGGAAACACCTCGAAAGCCGCCGTCCGAGGGGGGGCGGTTAGCCCGGTATAGGGGGCGGTTAGACCGCCTCCACACCGGTAACCAAGAAATCCTCCGAAACACCTCTTCCGAGCACCTAAACGCACCACGGTTTCACCAACAAAGATATCCGGTCAAGGCCATGCTAGCTACCGGAAAATCTTGGCGAAAACCAAAACTCCACCCGGGGGCCTAGGGGCGGTTAGAGCGGCTACCGGGGGCGGTCTAACCTCCCGTACCCAAAGCAACGAACTCCAACCAAGAACACTTAACAAACAAGACGAGAACGACCCGAAATTTCACCCAGACGCTCCTCTGATCAAAGCGAACAAACTCACAGAGGAAAATCCGGCGAAACAAAACTTCGACTTGGAAACACCCAGGGCGGTTAGACCGCCCCACCAGGCGGTTAGACCACCTCTTCCAGAAAAACAGCCCGCGGGTCAAACCCTAACTTCCTCGCGCCCGATCTCCCGAATCACTCCACGGATTGCAGCGAAACTTCGGGAATAGCTGGGTTACCTCCTGGGAAACCTCTACCTCAAAGGAATCGACCCGAAACGCTCACAATCAAGAGGAATCGATGAAATCGCCTCTCTAGGTCAAGAACTCGCCCAACTCGAAAAACCACCAAATCGAGTCCGATTCAAGGGAGATTTGGGGGCAAAGTCACCAGCCAAAGCGATAAAAGATCCTCATACGTGACACCCACGAAAAACCCCATGAAATCATCGTCAAAACACCGCCAACAAAGAGCTCTGAAAGTCAACACAAAAAGAGAGCGGGAAAACCACCTTGAGGAACAACGCCGAACCATCTATACATACCATGAAGGTTCGTACAAGGTCTAGCTTGCCACCCAAACATCCATCCCTCTCTCTAGATCTCACATGAAGCTCTCAAGCTAGTCCTAGGAAAAACTAGGGAAATGGAGAACGAAAATGGAGAAACAAATGAGCTAGGGTTCCAAGAGTTGGCTGCCATCCACCCACTCAATGAGTATATATAGAGGCACCCAAAAGACTAAACTACCCTCACCTAATAACTAGGGATACAAGCCCCTCGAGGGCGGATTTGGAAGTCTTTGGAATTTCTTCATCGGACGGATGCCTGGCGATCGCAACCTGCTTAGCCTCGACGCAAGCCTTGCGATCCCGACGCGTGTCCTCCGCTTCGAAGCATCTTGACGCCGGCGGCCAGGGCGGTCAGACCGCCCCCATGGGTGGTTAGACCAGCCAGGGAGATCTGACCGGCCCCAGGCGGTCTGACCGCCCCTCCTGGGCGGTTGAACCGGCCTGGGTGGCCGCACCTCCTCGTCGAGTCTTCGGCCTTGGTTTTGTGGCTCAACCGAGTAACCCAGTGGTTTTCTGGTGAACCACCGCAAACCTCGCGAACTCGGTGTAGCCTCCGCCAATCTCCACTCATGACTCGGCTCCCACGTAGTCCTGGCTCGACCTTGGTTTTGAGGCTCTACCAAGAAACCGTCCACGACTTCATCTTGCTGTTCATGCCACCATGCGGCCCGCACTTGACCCCACCGGCCACCGGGTCCCTCGAACGAAGCCTACTTGTCTTCTCCACACACGAAGGCCTCACCGCAACGACCTTTCGCACTTGTTCTTCACCTGCACCAACACGAGTCAAGCCGCAACCTGCACCTGCAATACTTAGCCAAGAATCAGTCCACACAACATTGTCAATCACTCATCACACAAGGAAGCGACCATCCACCGGTCCTCGAACCACACATGGTCCTCAATCTCCCCCTTGATGAGTGCATTGACAACACACTTGATTTGTAACCAAAGAGAAAAGGAAAAGAGAAGAACAAATAAAAAGAAACCTCAACAAGCGATCGAAAGCCAAAGAAAGGCAACAAGCAAGATCACTTGAAGAAGACAAGTCTCGGACCCCTTAGGTAAGGGCAACGGCTCGACACATCCGAGACAAAGCAAAGCTTAAGCAAAGAGCGCAAACCACCAAAGCAAAGCTCGAACACCACAAAGAGCTCCCCTTGCACATATGCAAGCTCCCCCTGAGCCAAAGCACACTCCCCCTGAACAAATGCAGCAATGCAACATGGGAATGCAACAAAGAGCAAAAACCTGCTCACTCTGCCCAGGGCGGTTAGACCGCCTACCCCAGGCGGTTAGACCGCCTACCACTCAACTGACCGCCTGGGAGCGGTTAGACCGCCCCATGTGACCGGCTGTTGACGGTGTATTTTGGTGCACCTAGCATGATCATTACACTTTGGTTTGGATTTGATTATGAAAGTAACCCGCCACTAGGCACACTAATCATATAACAAGTTCATCTTTGTGCATGCATTTGGAAGTGTTGTGTTTATGTAGGAAAACATGGACATAAAGGATGGATTCGCAACAAGTTCAAAGGAGCATTCATGGAGTCTTGTTCGTGTTCATGAGCTTGCTGAAATTACTTCCAATGGTGGCGAGGACCGAAGTGCTACGAGGAACACCCCCGGGGATTGAAGCGTTAAAGATCAAACTTCATGCAAAGAGAGCCTCCATCTTGATCGCGAGGATAACAGCGTCAAAATCATGCAAGTGGAGGGGGCAAAGTAGATAAGTGCACGAGGACCCACGGAGCAAAAGGGGCGGACCGAACCGGCCGACCGGGCACGGGCCGGCCGGCCCAGGCCGGCCGGCCCAGCCCACTTCGGGCACCGGTTCGGTCCCGTCTTCCTTGCCCTCGAAGGATCTTCAACCCTAAAACCCCCGACGCGCCGCCAACACAGAGAAGAGGAGTTATTCGCACCAGAAGGCCATCCACAAGCTAGAGAGAGAGGAGGAGGATCTCCGACGGGAGATCAACCACCTCGAAGGAAGCACCCTCTCGTGGAGAAGGAGGAAGACACCGGCGGAAGGGAAACCATGATCAACGGTGCCATGATCAGCACCTTGATGGGGTAATCTTCTCATTCGTCCATGGGTTGTAATCGATCGTGAGATGTAATCGCACTTTGTCTGATTATCTATCTATTATCTTGTGTTGAATATACTTTAATGCTTAAGGCTTGCAACCGTGCCGTAGAGGGAGTACGAGCTCCAATGCTTCCTTGGATCCATTCAATACGCCGTGTCCATCAAAGGTCTAGTCATGAATACCTTCGCGTAGTGACAGTACGAGAGGAGGGAAAGGGCGAAACCGTGGTCACATCCCCGATAGATTAGATTGGTTTTTATGTCTTTAAGCGATTGCATGCTCTAGTATCGTAGACCCGTGGGCGAGTGTCTTCTATCTTGATCGTTTATCATTCTCTCTAGTGTAGTTTAGTGTTTTCTAGTATAATAGTAGTTAGGGTTTTAGTAGCTAGTGTGTCGTTGTTGATCGAACGCTTGTAATCCCCTTGCTCCGCGGATTGACAAGAACCTTGGGAATCCCGTGGTGAAAAAGGTGTGGGGTCCGTACGCTTGCGGATCGTAGAGGGATACGTCTTTTATCCGTCAACAAGCCCCTTTTTCTGGCGCCGTTGCCGGGGAGCAAGTTAGTTTACATCGTTTGATTTGCATCTAACTTAGTTTTATATTTTAGTTTATCTTTTATTCGCTATATCTAACATATACTATCCAGAAAAACACTTGTTTCTTTTTTGTTTTTGTTTTTATCTTATTGTCTAGATGGAGTTCGTTAATCAACCCGTGGAAGAACCGGAGAAATCATTGAGGGATTACGCTAGCCCTCGATGTGAAGACATAAAGGTACAAGAGTCGGATTCGAAGCTCGAAGCGACCAAGTATGAAATTAAATCCAAGATCATCAAGATGGTGGCGGAAAACCCGTTTGAAGAGATGGTTACGGAGAACCCATATAGACACATAAGGGATTTCACGACAATATGCAACACGGTGCGTCAAGAAGGAGTTCCCGATGAATGGTTCAAATGGAATCTCTTTCCCTACTCACTTGCCGGCAAAGCAAAGACATGGTATTCAGTTGCGTCCTTTGAAGTTGAAGGCAATTGGAACAAGTTGACAAAGAAGTTTTGCGAGAAGTTCTTTCCAATTAGCAAGGTTCAACATCTAAGGAGGCAAGTGACCACTTTCATGCAAGGAGAAGAGGAAGGGATAGACCAAGCCTGGGATAGGTTTAATGAATTAATCGAACAAGGACCAAAACTCGGCTTCACCGGTGACGTACTCTTGCATACATTTTTCTTTTCCCTAACCCCTAGTTGCATGCGACACGTCGAAATGTGTGCGGTGGGGATCTCATGGAGAAAACACTCACGGAAGCCGCCCAACTTCTACAAAAAGTTAGTAAAGCGGCTGCCATGCGAAGAGATTGGGAAACAAGACTTGCGGAAGAGCCGGAATTCAATTCAAGGAAGAAGAAGCTTGCTGATTTTTCTAAAGAGGCAACCCCGGAAGTCACAAAGGAGGAACCAATCATGGAAAAGCTTGAGCAAGAACACATCAAGTCAAGAACTACACCAAGCGTCGACTTCGCCGCACCAAATGAGACGAACAAGAGAAGCATGTCAAGCGCGAAGCCACTAAGGGAGTTCGAACCAATGGATTGGGTTCCTATTGATTACGGAGAAGTATTCGACAAGAGAAGACCGTTCCCTAATCAAAAGGGAATGGCAAGAGCATTGGAAGTGGATTTCCCATCGGAGAAGAAAGCTGAAAATTCATACGACCTCGAAACCACTTAGGTGAGATTTTTGAAAAGCTCTTTGGAGATGACGTGGTGGATCCGGAACATATTGCCGAGGTGAAGAGAATCATGGGGATCAAGCCCGAAGCATCACCATATGCTCGCCTCGCTGAAATTTACTCGATAGGATCCGAAGAAGAGAAGATGACGCCGCACTTGAGTTGCGAGATCAACGGAGTTCAATGCAAAGCCTTATGCGACATCGGAGCCCAAGTAAGTGTTCTATCTTCTAAAATTTACGATAAAGTTCAATACCACAACCTAGACTTAGCTCCAACATCAACGAAATTAATTATGGAAGATGGTAGAACTATCAAACCTCTAGGTATTGCTTGCAACATGAAAGTAAAAATCTCTAGAAACTATATACCAACCGATTTCTTTGTTATTGATGCTTACCATAGCAATTCGATCATATAATCTTAGGTAGGCCTTTTCTTAAGTTGGTTGATGCCGTGTTAGATGCCTGGAGAAGGCAAAGTAACAATGAACCTTAATGGAACAAAGTACACATATAACTTTCTTTGTGCTTCTAAACACCTTACACCTTTTCCTCCCGAAGATGAAGAAGTAGAAGAGATAGATAGTCTTTGTTTTGTTGAAACCCTTAGAGACCCGCCGCAAAGAGCGATGGAAAATCAAATTAGTAATCAACAAGATGAAGAACTAGAGGAAGCGACAAAAGGCTTAGAGCCGCATGATGGTAGCGTGGAGGAAGAGAAGTTCGAAGACATAGGAGTAATCAAACCCGAGGAGCCACAAGTGCCCGAAGTAGACCTTAAACCTTTGCCCAAGGGATTAAAATATGAATTTTTGGGCCCAGACAAAACTTATCCAATCATTGTGAGCGACGAGTTGAGCCCCGAAGAAAATGAAGCGTTGCTGATTTTATTAAAAAACATAGGAAGGTGATTGGATATTCAATTAATGATCTCAAAGGTATTAGCCCTGACCTTTTGCACTCATGGTATACCAATGGAAGACCAATGTAAGCTCGTAGTGGACCATCAAAGGAGGCTAACCCATGCCATGCGAGAGGTAGTAAAGAAAGAGGTTATCAAGTTACTTGATGCCGGAATCATCTACCGGTTCCGCATAGCGAATGGGTGAGCCCGGTACATTGTGTACCGAAGAAAGGAGGTTTGACCGTGGTGAAGAATGAGAAGAACGAATTGATACCGCAGAGAACCGTGACCGGGTGGCGGATGTGTATCGATTATCGTAAGCTTAACAAAGCGACGAAGAAAGATCACTTCCCCCTACCGTTCATAGACGAGATGCTCGAGAGGTTAGCAAACCACGCTTATTTTTGCTTTCTCGATGGATACTCGGGGTTCATGCAAATTCCTATTCACCCGGAAGATCAACATAAGACAACGTTTACGTGTCCTTACGGAACGTTTGCATATAGGAGGATGCCCTTCGGCCTATGCAACGCTCCGGCCTCTTTTCAACGTTGCATGATGGCCGTGTTCTCGGAATTCATCGACAGTCCACGGCGCAGAGCCGGACGGTCCGCGGTGTTGGCGCGGACGGTCCACGAGAGCAGGCCGGACGGTCCGCGAGGCCTGCGCGGACGGTCCGTCCCTCCTGGCCGGACGGTCCGCCAGAGCCTGTGCGCTTTGCTTCTTGGTTCGATTCCTCCCCTCCTTCTTTCGTGCTTCCACGTGTGCTTCAAGGAATTGTTCCTAAGGCTAGAGGTTGATCCATAACCTCGTGGTCTTGGTGATTGGTGTGTGATTTGATCCATCGCTCGTGTGTGACCGGGGTTTGACTAGGGTATAGGCCGGGTTCTTTGGAAAGAATTTTTACCGGCTCCTATTCACTCCCCCCCTCTCTAGTCGCCATCCGATCCTTCAGCGTGGTGAAGCCATGGTGGAGTTCCGGAGCCCATGCCTTGATGGGCAATTGTACATTCTACATTCGATGGTGATATAAGTCATGTCTTTTCTTTACTTTGATCTACATCGATGAGTGTTTTATCCATATGTGTAGCTAGCATATGATTTTAGTAGGAATAGATCTAATCATGGTGGTTGGTCTATCTTTTGCAGATACATCGTTGTAGTGCACAGACCGAGATTGTCATTCGGTGATGATTATCCTTGCGTAGTGACAGTACGGTGGAGGAGAAAGTGACGAATGAACGTGTATCAGA
This sequence comes from Cenchrus americanus, assembly GCA_947561735.1. Taxonomy (NCBI): domain Eukaryota; kingdom Viridiplantae; phylum Streptophyta; class Magnoliopsida; order Poales; family Poaceae; genus Cenchrus; species Cenchrus americanus. Next base: position 123,388,003 of record OX387239.1, on the reverse strand, counting down.
CCACTCCATATTGGGTTACTCCATATCGAGTGTACTCCTTATCATAGTATAGGACTAGATTGGTTTGTCATCATGGCCGGAGCAACAACAAGAAGACGATAGGCTAGGGTTACCCTTGGTTTGCTTACCTTTATGACTAGGAGGATGAGATCCATATATCCCTCCGTGTTTGTATGTTACTTTTGTGCAATTAACAATTCACATAAGGTTAGAACGGTAGGTTAGATAGAGAACCTTAGTGGTTTGCTTCTGATACTTAGATTGACGAATCTATGGAGGACCCACCATAGTGAAAAAAGAACCAAGTCGCCTGTGAAGGACCGATACGGCAAACTAGAGAGGGGGGAGTGAATGGGAGCCGATAAAAATTCTTCTCGAAGGAGATGGAGGTTCCAACAAGATGAACATGGCTTCCAACACACGTCTCCGACTCACTACCCAAGATGGCCAAGCCCACACAGCCACTGGAGTGCTACTAGACCTAGGAACCAACTCCCGACCTCACAGACCCGAGAACGCAGCGGAACACAAAACTCGAGCCTCACTGACCTACACCGGTCCGGCCGGTGAGCACCACCGGTCAGACCAGTCCCTGCTGGTGAAACCTGGCGACTTCCACAGAACAGCTCTACACCGGTCCGGCCGATGCAACACACTGGTCAAACCGGTCCCAGCTAGAGAACCCCAAAACACCAAACATGCCTACCAAGCTCTAAACTGTCCCAAACTCGAAACAACAGCAACATAGGACGACAAAGAACTCACCCAAACGTTCTCCCGAGCAAAACCAACAGGGGTCGGCACCGGTCAGACCGGTGAGAGGCACCGGTCATACCGGTGTGACCTGGGCTTCTCGGGAAAACAACACCCGTGGGTCAACACCCCCAAATCCAAACCCTGATCTCCCGAATCGGTGCACGGACTTGCACAAGACTTTGGGGATAGTAGGAACACCTTAAGGGGAGTCCATAGCCAAGTTTATGTCCACCAGAACTTGCCAAATCAAGAGGAATCGAAGAAATCCCGCCAAGAACTCCTCTAACCCTAGAGCACCAAAACCCCCAAAATCGAGCCCCTTAACTCACAGATTTGGGAGGGGAATCAAAGGGAAAAGAACCACGAAGGGTTCACACATACATCCCCCATCAAATCCCCAAGAGCAAGGTCCCGAAAACACACCAAGAAATCCACCAAGAGAGGGCTCCGAAAATCACCACCAAGAACAAACGGGAACAACACAACCATGCCTTGAGGAACCACGCCGAATCATCTATACATACCAAAGAGGTTCATACAAGGTCTAGCTTGCCGCCCGATCATACAACCCTCTCACAAGATCTCACCATGAAGCTCTCAAGCTAGTCCTATGGAAATCCTAAGAAAATAGGAAGGGAAAATTGACAAAGAAAATGAACTAGGGTTCCAAGAGATGGCTGCCATCCTCTCACCTCTTAGGTTATATGGAGGCAACAAAAAGTCTAAAATACCCTTACTAGCTAATTAGGGATACATGCCCCTCGAGGGCGAATTCGGAAATCTTTGTCATCGCTCCATCGGACGGATGCCTGGCGACCGCAACCTGCTTAGCCTCGACGCAAGCCTTGCGATCCCGACGCGTGTCCTCCGCTTCGAAGATTCCGGACTGCGTCGTCGCACACCGGTCAGACCGGTGCTCCCCACCGGTCAGACCGATCTAGAGCTGCTGCAGCTCCGTCTTTAGTTGTTCGGTCTTGGCTTTGTGGATCAACCAAGGAACCCAATGGTTTTTTGGTGAACCACCAGAAACCCCATGAACTCGGTGTAGCCTCCGCCAATCTCCACTCATGACTTGGCTCCCACGTAGTCCCGGCTCGACCTTAGTTTTGAGGCTCAACCAAGAAACCGTCTATGACTTCTTCTTGCTGTTCATGCCACCATGCGACCTGCACTTAACTCCGCTGGCCACCGGGTCCCTCGAACGAAGCCTACTTGTCTTCTCCACACCTGGAGGCCTCACCGGCAACGACCTTTCGCGCTTGTTCTTCACCCGCACCAACACCAGTCAAGCCGCAACCTGCACCTGCAATACTTAGCCAAGAATCAGTCCACACAACGTTGTCAATCACTCATCACACAAGGAAGCGACCATCCACCGGTCCTCGAACCACACATGGTCCTCAATCTCCCCTTGATGAGTGAATTGACAACACCCACATAAAGTAACACGAGAGAAAAGAAAAAGGAAAGAAACAAATAAAAAGAAACTCCAACATGCGATTGAAAGCCAAACAAAGGCAAAGAGCAAGATCACTTGAAGAAGACAAGTCTCGGACCCCTTAGGCAAGGGCAACGACTCGACACATCTAAGACAAAACTATCCTCAAACAAAGAGCGCAAACCACCACACCAAAGCTCGAAAACCACAAAGAGCTCCCCCTGCACACATGCCAGCTCCCCCTAAACCAATGCAACTCCCCCTGAACGAATGCATGCTAACCACTTGAAGAAAACAGAGCAGCCGCATCAGCTCAGCTCGACCGGTCAGACCGGTGACCTTCACCGGTCAGACTGGTGGGCAAGATCGCCCAGCACCTGGGAACTACACCGGTCAGACCAGTGCCCTCCATTATTCAGACCGATGCCACCTGGGAAACTGCCAGCGCTCAAAAGTAGCTCGAAACCACTTGGAAACCTTCTAAATGCGTGCAACAAGACATTTCAAGCTCAAACTTCTCCCCCTAGTTGACAATGCATGAATCAAGCTAAAAATGCGAAAAATGCAATCTAAAGCTTCTCAAATAGACAAAATTCAACATAGGATGCTACACATGTCCAAATGAGCAAGTTAGATACTCCATAGCTTTGTTTGGACATCAACTACATGACCAACAAGTTTCACAACCAATGGACGAAGCTAAGATGGATTTGAGCAATTTTGCGAAAATTTACCCTCTCATGAGCAAAGTCCTAAACATGAGCAAAACATGTCAAAATGGCAAAGCCACACAAACTTCATGCTAGGACAACCATTCTAATCACCCACAAGCACCTCATGTCATGTCAAAGCCACCGAGCCATGTGCCTACTTTTATTTATGAGACTTCTCATTGGTAGGCATCATGCGATGGCTTAGCACCAAAGCAAATTAAATTTAGCACATATGACATGGGAGCACATTTTCCAAGCAATTTACATTTCATTTTCAGATTCATACTTGGTACATGAAATATCTTTGCGACAAAAAGGAACTTATGCCCCTCCACAAGATAAAGCATGAGGGCTAAACATTCATGATGGCAAATGAGCCTTTGGCCCCATATGATCAAAATAAGCTATCCAACCACAAATTAAGCATAGCCAAGCCATTAAAACATGTCAAGATCCTATAAAGTCATTTACTCACAAGAGAGCATACATGTGACATTTTTCAAAAAACATAGCCATCAACCATGTGACGCCCTAGGTTTTTAATTACCGTCTTTAACGCTAATGACACGATTAGCCGGTCAAATGGTCAACCCTAGGTCAACCTGGGCCCTCACCCATGAAAACTCCTTAACACACCCCTAGTGACCCTAGTGAATAGTTAAAACACTTGTGGGGCCAACCCATGGTCAAAGGGTGGGTCAAACCCCCTTGCCACCCAGTGTCCACAGGTGTCTGCCGGAACTTTTGCCGCGTTCCCCAAATTTCACCTAAACACTTAATATTCTACCTTTAAGAAAGTTGTAGATCTTGTTGAGGGACACAACTTTCATGTAGAGTGGCATTGCTGATTTGGAGGGGAAAATTGTGAAAAAGCCCTTGCAAGCCAGATTCTACTGTTGACGGAATCATGCTGACATTCAAAGTTGACATTCCTCTAGATTCAAATCTAGAGAGTAAAACCCCATACAACCTTTGGGAAAGTTGTAGCTGGTACTTAGATCTACAACTTTGGTATTCATTGTTTGGTCAAGTTGTATTCAAAATTTTGGAGAAAAAGTGGCTTGAACACAGCACCAGTGTCACTGTTAAGAACCGAGCGCGTCGCGCGCGCGACGCCGCGCGCGCCGTGCGCCGCCGTCGCCGCCCGCCGCCGGCCTTGCCCCGGCGTCCGGTGCCCGCGCCGCCCGAGGTCTCGACGTCCGTGCCGTTCTCCGTCCCGATGCCCCGCGCCCCTAGGTGCTCCGTCCCGAGGTGCCCCGAGGCACGCGCCGCCGTACACGCGCGCGCGCCACGGACCGGCGGTCCGTCGGCGGCGTCGCCGCCGTGCGCGCGCGCCTCGAGCCGCCGTAGCATGGCCGGCATCTCCGCCGTCACCCGTGCGTCACCCGCGGCCGCCCGAGCCGGGTATAAAGGCTCTCTGCCTCTCCTCGCGCGCCGCACCGAGCCGCTCGCGCCATTGCCGCCGCCACCGCCGCCGCCGCCGGTGCCGAGCCCCCGTCTCGCGCTCGCCGCCGTCCAAGCCCTCGGCCCTCGCTTCCTTAGCACCCGAGCCGGCTCGCAAGCGCGCTTGTTTGCGTCAATTTGGCTTCCGCACCGCGGCACACCGAGGCCGCCGTGAGCGCGCGCCGCCGGCCACCGCCGTGCGCCATCGCCGCTCGTTCTCCCCACTGGCCAACCACCCCACGAGCTTCTCTAGCCCCTAATACAACTCCCAGAGCCGCGTGTTGTCCTAGCCCGTGCTCTCCTCGCCGGGAACCCGAGCCGCCGCCACCGTGCTCGCCGGTCGCCGTCGAGCGCCGCCGTGCGAGCCCTCTCCGCCCCAACCGCACCTACCCGGCCCTCCTAGGTGAGCTTGTGGTCCTCCACGGCCGCTTGCCCGGCGGGATCGCCGCCGGCTAGCCGGACTTGGCTTTGCCCGTGCCGCCGGCCGGCCGGGGACCCAATTGCGAGAGATCCAACTCTTGTTAGGGTGTTTTAAGTAAAAGTGCAGGACTAGTCTGTGAAAGGCCTATCTAACTTTTCTTACAGTTTAGTCCAAGGTCTTAGAAAATCCCTAGAAATTCACAGAAAATTCCAAAAATTCTCAAACAAATTTTGTAGGTCTCAAGATGATAAACCCCACCTACTTGATGTACACTTTTGGCTAGATTCAAAGTAGTTTTGGCAGAAAAATTACAAATTTTTTTATGCTTGAATCTGTTATAACTTGAAATGTATAGCTTCTCTGTAGCTGAGCTTTGGATATGTTGTGAGTTAGGATAAGACTAGATGCTGTGCCAAAAATTGCACAAAGTTATCATGTGAATCTTTTTATAAAAATGTTTTTCCATCTCTGGCAGAACTACATAGATGATTTTTCATGTTAAATATATTCATGTTCTTGAGCCCAACTGGTGCACACTGTCTTGTGATGTCAAAAGGCACATCTTGTGAATTAATCATGAATTTAGGAGTGACAGAAATAATTATTCTTGTTTAATGAATGTTTTCCTTTGTAAATTATTAAACCAAATTCAGTAAAGGTTCCATGTGAACATGCTAGCTTTTTAGACTTGTTTAGGACCAGAGAGCATCCACCAGAAAGTTTGGGTAATTTTGATGGTTATTTATTTTTATATGCATTTAAGTTGAATCACTAGATAACCCTTTGTTATTTTCAATAATATTTAATTTCCTAGCATCCAACACTTACACGTGGGTCCAATGGACCAATATAGATGCTGTTAGGCCTAAGAAACACTCATTTGATTTTTGGTAATTTAATTGTTTGAATTATGGCTTAAATGCCCTTTTAATATTGAAAGGAAATTAATAAAAGAAAATCCTTAATTCAATCCTTTTTCTTTTTGGAAATACTACTTAATATAAATAAAAGAAATTTTATTAACATTACTGATAAGAAATTAATTCATGAATAAAAATAGTAATTACACCTGTGATTGGTGAAGATAAAAGGAAATGAAGCTTTCACATGAAATGATAATCTTAAATAAAAACCTTTATTCAAATGTGGAATAAAAGAGTAACCCATGTACAACCAATAACCTTCCTAAAAGAGAAACATTAGATGAATGCTTGTTAAGGTGAATATGACCAACTAGAGTTGGATAAGACAACAAACTATCACCTCACCTAAACTTGCATTGCATTCCGTGTAGATCTTCCGGACGGAGATTACTCCCTTGCCCCGGAAACCGAGGAAGGAGGAGCGGAAGGTTCTCTGCAGTACGTGGACGTACTCGACACCGAGGGTGCCCAAGCTAACATAGCTGACGAAGGCAAGCTCCGGTGCATCTAACCCAGTTTTAAAAATTCTTTATTCAATTATCTATGAATGATTGTGCATTTACGTTCAGGAGTTGAATGATACCCTAGATGCATGATCCATAGGTACCTTTGTCCTTACTAGTATGATAGGTCGATAGGCTGCTAAGCTATAGGACCGTTACAAGTCGGGTGATGACCTCACTCGCCGAATAGGTTCCTAGATAGGAATCATACTATATCCTTAAATGGATTGCTCACGTGGTAAGAGCATGGGATGCGGGCTCCGGTCCGGTGGTTATGTGGGTTAAGTTTTTGAACGTACTAAGCACATGCGGTTATGGGGCCGGTAAACCTAGTACCATAATGAGGCGGCTAGGGATCCTACCGTTACTACTCTTGGGATTCGCTCTCACGGCTCGCCACCGGTGGTGTATGGTGACTCCGGGTATCTCGCGGGGTATGCGGATAGCCTGCACCAAAGATTGTAAGATTCGATCCCGACCCGAGGATTTATGGGGACGGTGCGGGGAGTTGTCCTCGCGGGGGCGGCCGACCAGGTGTGTTTGGGTCTACCTTGCAAGGTTTAAATCAATCGATTGTCGGCCTCTCACCGTTATCCGAGACTACTTACTCCACTAGTCATGTGATCCCTAATGATGGAAGTTGATGAAGATGATGTTTGATTAATTGTATTGTACAACTTTGTTTGTACTAGTTGGCTAATGTAGTAAGGACTAAACTACTAGAACTTGTGCTAAAATCTTGAAAGTAAGGACCTACTCTTTGTTACTTTTTAGCAAAAGCAACCCAGGTAGCCAAAAAAGCCTTTCATGGTCTAGAATTGGTGAAGTAGTTATCACCGACGGGTAAGACTTGCTGAGTATTAGTATACTCGGCCTTGCTATAATGTGTTGATCCGGGTAATGCCTTCGGTGATGTGTGGCCCGGTGAGATCCCGCCATTTGGGAGGCGGAGTGGGTGGAGGACGACTACTGAAGCATCATGGATGGCCTCCCGTGGTGACTTTGCTTCCGCTAGTTAAATTCCGCTGCTTTTCGAAACTCTGAACTACTCTGTCATGACAAAAACTATGGTTTGTAATAATTAAACCCTTCGGGGTATGAATTTGAATTTGAATGTTGTTATATCTCTGGACTCGCCTTCGAGTGAGTTTTAATGCATATATTCGATCCTTGTGCTATTCAAGTGATTTACCGGGCGTTAACCCAGCGACTTACGACAGGATGGTACTTTATTATTGCTTAATGACCAAAGTGGATCGGTCTTAGGCGATAGTACGGTACTTTCCTGGGCGGGTTGTCACAAACCATGGATATAAATCAAGATTATCAAGAGCTAAGCCAAACTAACCATATCATACCAAACAAGCTCACAAAGACATAAATAGCATTCCATGGTGAAACATGTATATAAGAGAAGCTTTTCCTAACCAATGCATATGATACAAAATGCATGCAATCTAAGATACAAGGATGCCTATACATGATATTACCTATGCCATGCCAAATGGAAAAATGCACAAAGGAAAGCTATACATATGCTAAAAATGAGCTCCCACACACCAATTCAAGAAATCAAACACACACCAAGCTCCCCGCAAACGAGTGAAAGTTGCTTGATCTATGGGTTTGCTGAAAATATCGGCTAGTTGGTCATGTGTGGGTACATGGATCAAGGATATCTTCTCTTTCTCTACGTTGTCTCTCAGAAAGTGATATCTCACTTCTATGTTCTTGGTTTTGGAATGGAGCACTGGGTTCTTTGCAACACTTATGGCACTAGTGCTATCACATTGAAGTGGGACATGGGTATACTCCTCACCAAAGTCACTCATGGTGTATGTGATCCAAAGGAGCTGAGAGCAACAACTAGCTGCGGCAACATACTCTGCCTCTGTAGTGGATTGACCAACACTCGATTGTTTGCGGGAAGACCAAGACACCAAAAAAGATCCCAAAAACTGGCAACTCCCAGAAGTGGACTTCCTATCCAACCGACACCCAGCAAAATCCGCGTCTGAAAAACCATGAAGTGCTAAAGAAGAAGACGCGAAGTACCAAAGGCCGAAGTCGGGAGTGTGACATAAGTACCTGAAAATTCGCTTCACCGCTTGCCGATGCGAAGTCCTCGGAGACGCTTGAAAACGAGCGCACAGTCATACCGAGAACTGGATGTCCGGCCTCGTTGCTGTCAAGTAGAGGAGTGACCCGATCATGCTCCGGTACTCCTTCTGGTCCACGTGTTCACATTCCTCATCCGCATCAAGAGCTGTAGTCATACTCATCGATGTCGCCATGGCCTTGGAGTCCTCCATCTTGAACTTCCTCACAATGTCCTTGGTGTACTTAGCTTGGTGCACAAATGTTCCTTCCTTTGATTGCTTGATTTGTAGCCCGAGGAAGAACTGCAACTCACCCATCATGCTTATCTCAAATTCCCTACTCATATCCCTTGCAAACCTTGCAACAAGAGAGTTAGACGAGCCACCAAAGACAATATCATCCATGTACACCTGCACAATTAGGATACCTCTGCCCTGCCTAAGTAGAAACAAGGTTTGATCGACCTTTCCCATCTCGAACCCTCGCTCAAACAGGAACTCCCTCAATCTACCATACCAAGCTCTAGGCACCTGCTTCAACCCATACAGCGCCTTCCTCAACTTGTACACCCGGTGGGGGTACTTCTCACTCTCAAACCCCGGTGGTTGCCTCACATACACTTCCAGCCACAGCCTTTCCTACCAAAGCTACCTCCACGAACACCACCATGGTAACCACTATGAGGGAACCAACCCTCTCTAACTGGAGGAGGACCAAATCGACGAAAGGAAAACCGTGGACCATCCCTCCTCTCCAACTCAATGCTACGACTCCTCCCATTCCCGTATTGAGCATGAGGGGGAGAACGCCTAGCAAACTGACCTCCTGCAAACTCTCCCGCCCAACCACTAGAACCACAACCACAAGAACCAAACCTCACACCTGTACGAGCACGAAACCCAAACTGCTGCCTGTCCAGGCCTGCACTGGTCTAACCGGTGCCTCTCATCGATCTGACCGGTGTAGCCCGGCCAACAGCGCCTCCAGCAGTGTTTCGCTCTCCCCAAGCCGGATCTGTCCTCACACTAGCCTTGGCCCTGGGCATCTGCACACGAGGCTCAAGTACACCATTGGAAGGGTGGTACTTGTCCTTGTTAGCCCACTCCTTCGCCATTCTCTCCTCTCGCTTCCTCTTGAAGCAAAGCTCATCCTTATGGCCATCTCTCCCACAATAGCCACAATGGAACATCACAAGTTTAGGCTTAGGCTTGGGTTGGGGCTGCTCACTTGGTTTATCTCCACTCGGCTTCTCAACCGGTTTCTCCTCACTTGCCTTCTCACTTTGTTTCCCAAAGAACACTTTCCCCAAAGTGCTCACAAACTTGATAGGCTTTTGGAAAAGAAACACGGGTGGAGCTGGGGTTGTGTCTTGTCGGTTCCTAAGATGGTTAGGTTTAGGAGGGACATCATTTTTGTGGTGGGTTTTTGGTGGCTCTGGGATATTCTCTCCACTTCCCTCACCAACCTTGTTTGCCCCAAGTCCCTCACTATCCTGCCTCTTGTACGTCTCGATCATTATCCTCAACTGAGGCTCATGACCAGACAACCAACCCATCAACTTTCTGAACTCATCATTCTCATCCTGCAAACGATTAACATAATGTGCAAGTTCCAGATTCTTCAAAGCATGCAATTCATAGGTAGAGCAAGATGTAGGAATTGGTTCTTTCAACTAGCCTCAAGAGAAACAGTGTAAGCATGCATCTCATCAATTTTCCATGCAAAACAGGGCAAGAAGTGCAAGGACCTAGCAAAGCAGGTCTAGACTTAAGCTCAGCCACTTCAACTCTAAGCACACCTAGTTCCTCACACTTGGAGGCACGCTTTTCCTTAAACATAGCAAGATCATCAAGGGAAATAGGACAATCAACACATTCAACTTTATCAGAAACAGCAGGTGAAGCTTTCAGGGAATCAATTTCAAGCTTAGCATCCAAGTTCTGTGTTTCTAACTCAGCCACTCTAGTCCTAGCATCCTCAAGCAAGGCCCTAAGCTCTTTCCTCATCTTCTTGGCCTCTCTAAGCATGTCATCACGATTATCAAGCAACAAGCCAAGCCGTTCATTCTCCTAATGCAAGAAGGGAAGTTCATCACATACCTCGTCGTCGGAGTCGGAGTCCGAGTCGCTCTGTGTGCTCTTCTTGCTGCCGGAGCTCAGCGCCATGGTGTAGAAGCCGTTTCTAGTAAAGCAGCTCAGCCCGCTCAGGTTCTTGGACGACTTCCTGCCCTTGCGACGATCACCTTTATCTTCACTGCTACTTGAGCTCGAGGTGGAGTACGTGGAACTGGAGTCGACGTCACTTGCTCCAACCATCGCTCAGGCCTTGCCTTGGCTCTCCTTCTTCCTCGATCGTCGCTCGTCCTTGTGCTTGCCCTTGTGCTTGATCTTGTGGTCACGCCTCGATCGGTACTTGCCATCCGTCCTTGACTTGTGCTTGTAGCCATCCTTGTTCTCGACCTTCTCCGGGCAGTCGACGACGAAGTGTCCTGGCTTGCCACACTGGAAGCCTGTCCTCGTGTTCCTCCTCATGTTCACCCAGTTCTCGTGCAGCCTCTCGAACCGCCTCGTCAGCAACACCAGCTCGTCCTCTCCAAGTATGTCGAACTCCTCATCTGGCATAGACATCAAAGAGAACAAAGAGAACATCCTGGTGGATGGGTTAGCGTTAGTCTTTCCTTTCGAACCATCAATGAGGGCGGGACTATGAGAGTCAGTCGAGCCCTCGATCTTGGCTGTCATGCCCCTATCCACCTCAGCCGACTTGAGCTTTGAGAATAGCTCGTTCACAATCGGAGTGTCATACTTCTCCGACTCCATAATAGCCTCGAACTTTCTACCCCAAACTGTACGATCCAACGAGTGTAAGAGCTTGACAACCCTATCTTGATCATCGTACGGGAGCACGTCGACATTGGCCCTCATGTTATTCACAACCACCATGAACCTCTGAAACATGGCATCGACAGACTCACCGGGGAGATGAATGAAGTTCTCGTACTCTCTCCGGTAAGTCGCATACATCCGAGCCTGAACCTGGGTATTCCCAATATGAGCTTCCTTCAACACCGACCGGATTCTACAAGCCAAGTGCTCAGTGTGCACCCGATCCAATTCAGGCTGACACAAAGCACGAAACAAGTAGTCGACCGCCTTGTTGTTGGCGTCGAACATGTCCCTTGATCCTGGAGCAAGGAAGTTCATCGACTGGACATAGCCATTGTCCATCGTGACATCTAAAGGATCTGACCCTTTCCGCGGAGGAACACCGCCATCCGCTTACTCCACTTCTGGTAGTTTTTGCCATCAAAGTGTGGAGGACCCGAACCCCATTTCTGGTACACCATCCTTGGATCTTAGACTGGTTAGAGTCAATCAAGACCCGTAACCGACTCTGATATCACTTGAAGGACCGATAGGCGAACCAGAGGGGGGGAGTGAATGGGAGCTGATAAAAATTCTTCTCGAAGGAGATGGAGGCTCCAACAAGATGAACACGGCTTCCAACACATGTCTCCGACTCACTACTCAAGTTGGCCAAGCCCACGCAGCCACTAGAGTACTACTGGACCTAGGAACCAACTCCCAACCTCACAGACCCGAGAACGCAGCGGAACACAAAACTCGAGCCTCACTGACCTACACCGGTCAGGCCGGTGAGCACCACCGGTTAGACCGGTCCCTGTTGGTGAAACCTGGCCACTTCCACAAAACAACTCTACACCGGTCCGGCGGATGCAACACACCAGTCAGACCGGTCCTAGCCAGAAAGCCCCAAAACACCAAACAGGCCTACCAAGCTCCAAACTGTCCCAAACTCGAAACAGCAGCAACACGGGATGACAAAGAACTCACCCAAATGTTCTCCCGAGCAAAACCCAACAGGGGTCGGCACCGGTCAGACCAGTGAGAGGCACTGGTCAGACTGGTGTGACCTGGGCTTCTCGGCAAGAACAACACTCGCGGGTCAACACCCCAAATCCAAACCCCGATCTCCCGAATCGCTCCACGGACTTGCACAAGACTTTGGGGATAGTAGGAATACCTCATGGGGAGTCCATAGCCAAGTTTATGTCCACAAAACTTGCCAAATCAAGAGGAATCGAAGAAATCCCGCCAAGAACTCCTCTAACCCTAGAGCACCGAAAACCCCAAAATCGAGCCCCTTAACTCACTGATTTGGGAGGGGAATCAAAGGGAAAAGAACCACGAAGGGTTCACACATACATCCTCCACCAAATCCTCAAGAGCAAGGTCCCGAAAACACACCAAGAAATCCACCAAAAGAGGGCTCCGAAAATCACCACCAAGAACAAATGGGAACAACCCAACTAAGCCTTGAGGAACCACGCCGAATCATCTATACATACCAAAGAGGTTCATACAAGGTCTAGTTTGCTGCCCGATCATCCAACCCTCTCACAAGATCTCACCGCGAAACTATCAAGCTAGTCCTATGGAAATCCTAATAAAATAGGAAGGGAAACTTGACAAAGCAAATGAACTAGGGTTCCAAGAGATGGCTGCCATCCTCTCACCTCTTGGGTTATATGGAGGCAACCTGATATGAACCCGCTAGGGTTTGTTCCCGATCTTTCGATGAGAGGTGTGGGGATAACTCGATTGAAGGAGACGACGTTCACGGCCCGACTACAACCTGTCCAAGGATGCGCCTTAGCAACCGATACACCACCTCCTATGGCTGCCGCGATCTTGTGGAGCGCGTCACCCGGCCACTAGGGCACCTATTCCTGCAAGCAATCGAAGAACTAGCAAGAACAAGTATGAAACAAGTACTGAAATTACTAGATGGGAATGAAAGATTCAATTCTCAAACTCAATATCCAACAACGGTGGGGTTCCGTAGAAAAGGAGGCGACCAGGCGCTCTCACAAGCAAGTAGCAATGGCTAAACTTGATCTAAACAAAACCCCATCAGTTTGTGGCGGCTATGGAGGTATATGAGAGGGTGGAGGACGACCTGGACGTGGTGGGGGTCGTCCTACAACCCTAGGACGCGCCCCTATGGGGCTCCACTTGATACACGGCCCATTGGGCCAAATAAGGTGGCGCAGCACCTGGGACAGATTGACATCCGGTCAATGTTTCGACGATTGCGGCCGTCTCAAAATAGATATGGACATGAGTCCGGATCCATATGAAAGGTGACTTCATCATGGTTCTAGGAAGTATTTGAACGCCCCAATCCGACTCCGTGTGCGACCGTGGCGTCCGTCACAAGATGGTGCTTTTCTGCAGTCCGAATCCAGCTCGCGCGAGTCCTTCTCCCTTTCGGTCTTGACCATGATTCCTAATCAAAACAAGAGTGCACGTGTCTCCACAATCTAAATATGATGAACATGAACTCAAGAGTGAACTCACTTGATTATTAAGTTGACGAGCACGGGCACGAGTAATAGGGCCAGCAATAACATGATCTTGTGCAGGCGTGGATGTATCGTTGGTGGTGATGTCCTCATCATCCTCCCCTTCTTGCATTTGAGTCGTCCTCGACTCAAGCTCATCTTCTTCTCCCAAATAGGGCTTCAAATCTGCAATGTTAAATGTGGGACTAACCCCAAAATCTGCAGGAAGCTCTAGTTTGTATGCATTGTCATTTACTCTCTCTAACACTTTAAAAGGTCCATCAGCCCTAGGCAATAATTTAGATTTGCGTAATTCAGGAAATCTCTCCTTTCTCAAGTGCAACCAAACTAAATCTCCAGGTTCAAACTTTATTTCCTTTCTACCTTTATCACCAACAAGCTTGTACTTAGCATTCATGCGCTCAATGTTCTCTTTAGTTGTTTCATGCAGTTTTAACATCAATTCAGCACGTTTAGTAGCATCAAAATTTAAATTCTCAGATGATGGTAAGGGCATTAAATCAATAGGAGCACGAGGTAAGAAACCATATACAATCTGAAATGGGCACATCTTGGTAGTAGAATGCATCGAACGATTATAAGCAAATTCAATATGAGGCAAACAATCTTCCCACATCTTAATGTTCGTCTTTAAAACAGCCCTTAACATAGTAGACAAAGTTCTATTCACAACTTCAGTTTGACCATCAGTTTGGGGGTGACATGTAGTTGAAAACAAAAGCTTAGTCCCCAATTTAGCCCACAAAGTTTTCCAAAAATAGCTAAGGAATTTAACATCACGATCAGAAACAATTGTATTGGGCACACCATGCAAGCGAACAATTTCCCGAAAGAACAAATCAGCAATATGAGAAGCATCATCAGTTTTATGACATGGTATAAAGTGTGCCATTTTTGAAAATCTATCAACAACCACAAACACACTATCACGACCCCTCCTAGTCCTTGGTAAACCCAACACAAAATCCATAGAAATATCTTCCCAAGGAGCACTAGGAACGGGTAAAGGCAAATACAAACCGTGCGCATTTAACCTTGACTTAGCCTTTTGACATGTAGTGCAACGTGCAACAAATCTCTCCACATCTCTTCTCATTTTTGGCCAAAAGAAGTGACCAGCAAGTATGTCTTCCGTCTTTTTAACTCCAAAATGCCCCATCAAGTCACCTCCATGCGCTTCCGCAACAACAACAAGCGAACGGAGCTAGCCGGAATGCATAGCTTGTTAGCTCTAAAAACAAACCCATCACTAACGATGAATTTGTTCCACCCTTTGTCATCCTTACAATGCAGGCAACACATCTCTAAAATCGGGATCATTAACATATTGGTCTTTAATTGTTTCTAATCCAAAGATCTTGTAATCAAGTTGGTTCAGCAAAGTATATCTCCTAGACAAAGCATCGGCAATCACATTTTCTTTCCCTTTTTTGTGCTTAATAACATAAGGAAAAGATTCAATAAATTCAACCCACTTAGCATGTCTACGATTCAGCTTTTCCTTGACTACGAATATGCTTCAAAGATTCATGATCGGAATGAATAACAAATTCTTTGGGCCATAAATAATGCTGCCATGTTTCCAAAGTTCGAACAAGAGTATATAATTCTTTATCATAAGTGGAATAATTCGGAACGAGTCCGCTCAATTTTTCACTAAAATATGCAACCGGTTTGCCTTCTTGTAATAAAACACCACCCAAACCAATCCCACTAGCATCACACTCAAGCTCAAAGGTCTTATTAAAATCTGGAAGTTGAAGGAGAGGTGCATGTGTCAACTTATCTTTCAACATGATGAAGGCATTCTCTTGTTTATTACCCCAACTAAAAGGTACTCCCTTCTTTGTAAGCTCATTCAATGGTGCAAAGCAATGGTGCTGAAATCCTTCACAAAACGGCGATAGAATCCAGCAAGTCCTAAGAAACTCCGCACTCTGTGTGATGGTCTTTGGTACGGGCCATCCCTCGTATAGCTTCTACCTTGGCTTGATCAACCTCAATTCCCTGTGGAGTCACAACATAGCCAAGAAAAGACACTCGATCGGTGCAAAATGTGCACTTCTCAAGGTTACCAAACAAACGTGCATCTCGCAAAGCATTAAAAACAACACGTAAATGATCCAAGTGTTCATCCATAGTTTTTTGTAGATTAATATATCATCAAAGTAAACTACAACAAATTTCCCAATGAAAGCACGCAAAACCTCGTTCATTAATCTCATGAAAGTGCTAGGTGCATTAGTTAACCCAAAAGGCATGACTAACCACTCATATAAACCGAACTTAGTTTTGAAAGCAGTTTTCCATTCATCTCCCAATTTCATACGAATACGGTGGTACCCACTACGCAAATCAACCTTAGAAAACACGGTAGCACCACTCAATTCATCAAGCATATCATCTAGGCGTGGAATAGGATGCCGATATCGAATAGTGATATTATTAATAGCTCTACAATCAACACACATACGCCATGTTCCATCTTTCTTAGGCACCAAAATAATCGGAACAAAGACAAGGGCTAAGAGACTCACGTACATAACCTTTGTCGAGTAGTTCTTGCACTTGCCGCCGAATTTCTTTTGTTTCCTCCGGATTGGTCCTATATGGCGCACGGTTGGGCAAAGAAGCACCTGGAATAAGATCAATTTGGTGCTCTATGCCTCGTATAGGAGGCAGCCCTGCTGGTATCTCGCTTGGAAACACATCCGAATACTCCTGCAAAATGTTAGCAACAACAGGAGGCAAAGAATGCTGCATATCTTGAATTGAAATCAAAGCATCCTTGCATACCAAAGCGTAGGCACTAGAAGTTGAGGCAATTAATTCATTAATATCAGATTTTGAAGCAAGCAAGCAATGCCTTTCAATTTTATGCCATCTTCATTATTACCAACAGATTTGCTATTTTTATTGTTCTCAGTTTTAGCCTTTGCAGCTTTAGCAATATCATCACGCACAATAGCCTCAGGTGACATAGAAAGCAAAGCAATTTTTTATCATTGTATCTGAGAGAATAATGATTTGATCTACCATGATGCAAACAATCTGTATCAAATTGCCAAGGTCTACCTAGCAGAATATGACAAGCTTCCATGGGCACAACATCACACTCAACAACATCATGATATGAGCCAATCGAAAAACTGATTCGTACCGGCCTTGTTACCTTTTCCTTACCATTATTGTTCAACCACCGAATGCAATATGGATGCGGGTGCGGTTTGGTTGTAAGTGCAAGCTTCTCCACCATGTCGTCGCTAGCTAAGTTGTTGCGGCTACCCCCATCAATGATCAAGCAAAGAAGAACGCTCTTTAATCACACACTTGGTTTGAAACAATGTATGCCGCTGATTTTGCTCCGCCTTCTCCATTTGTGCACTAAGTACACGCCGCACAATGAGGCTCTCATAATGTTCGGCATCCTCCGTACCAATCGTTCGTCCGGTGGCTCCTCTCTACCGCATCGTCGGCGGCAAGCAAAGCAAGTGTATCTTCATCATAATCACTAGCAGAGGAATACTCACCATCATTTGTTACCACCATAACTCGCTTGTTTGGACAATCACGCTGCACATGTCCAATTCCCTTGCATCGATGGCACTGAAGGTCTCTTGTTCTACCTGTAGAGGCCACGGAAGATGTACTAACAGCTGGTTTTGGAGCATATTTAATTGCTGAATTTGTGGGAGCAACACGTGTCTTGTCGCTGGAGGGAGGTGAAAGTGCTGATCGACCCGACGGGGGATGTACACGCCCCGAAGAAGTAGTTGTTCGCTGCCATGATGTCGATCTCCCCGCATTAATGTTAGACCTTGCACTAGCATATCGTCCCCGCACTTCCCTTTCGGCTTTACAAGCAAAATGAAAGCATTCTCGTTATTTTAGTATACTCTTTATATTGAAGGATGTCCCGAATTTCTCTATTTAACCCACCCACAAATCTAGCAATAGCGGGTTCCTCGCCCTCCTCTACGTTACAACGCAGCATACCGATTTGTAATTCCCGATAATATTCTTCTACGCTTTTAGTACCCCCGCCTCAATTGTTGCAACTTATGTAACGGATCACGTGCATAGTAAGAAGGAACAAATCTAGCCCGCATGACCCGTTTTAAAGCATCCCATGTTTGTGGTACATTATTAGGATTTTTCTTAGCATATTCTATCCACCAAACGAAGCAAAATCGATAAACTCACTAGTAGCGGCTCTAACACGTGTATTCTCGGGAAATTCATGGCATACAAACTTTTGATCAACAAAGAATCTCCCAAGTAATGTAAGCATCGGGATCATATTTACCATCAAAAGGAGGTATCTTAAATTTAATCTTACTAAAAGCATCATTATTACCATGTACCTCATGTCTTCGGCGAAAACCACCCCGACCTCTAGGGTTAGTACGTTGTCGTCGGTGATCTTGGTCTTCTTGTTCAGTGTCACCACTATATGCAACCCAATTGTCATCCAAACTCTCGTCGTCCTTGCCATCCTTTGTCTTTTCATCCTTTTTCTTGCTATTCTCATCATACCCTTCAGTGGTCTTAGCATACATCTCATCAAACCTGCGCAAAAGAGCACCAAGACTCTTGTCTATACGAGTAATAGACACCTCCAAACCTGTAACCTTGGTGTTGGTGTCGATTTGTGTGGCCTCCAATTGCCCAATCTTCTCATTTGTCACCTGCAAGTCATTATCAATTCCTTCATTGTGCTCCTTCACCTTCTTTTCAAAGTGTTGTATGATTCTCTTGGTGCGAGGAGACAGTGGCATGGTATTCTTGGATCCATCATTTTCATCGGATGTTCCTGTCATGTTAGATAAATAGAAACAACAAGAAAACAAGTGAAGAAATAAGAAAACTCTACAGCTAATAGGATGTAGCTACAGCAAGGCGCTCACTCTCAACCTGTTATACAAGCTCTTACCAATTCTTACCTTGCTCGACAGGAGGGGACGACTACCAACAAGTCTGCAAACCAGGAAGAAGTGTATCGGTGCCGCAGCAACAAAACCTGTCAAGCTGTAGTCGAATATGTGGAGCTATAGGTGGGCTGAAACAAGGAATGACTAGCACCACAATAGTTAAAAAGCAAACTGAATAATTGTTCAACGGCGGTACTGTGCTGGCCCTAGGCTAAACCATGCTAGAGACGTGAGCCTAGGCACAAAGGTAGTCACTGAAAAAGAACAACTAGCACAGCACAAGTAAAACAACCGTTTCAACTTACTTCTCTTTCTCTTCTCTTCTCTTCTTTTTTTTGTTCTTCTCTTTCTACTCTCTTTTTTTTTCTTCTCTGATTTTTTTTTTCTTCCTCTCTTTTTCTTTCAACTTTTTTTTCACACAACTAAACTCTATTGCTCAATATCAAGCCAAATCAGCACAAAAGGAAAAGTACACAGATTGCAGATCGCAGATCTCGTGGACAATTGCAGATTGCTCAAATGGAATTTCGAGGCAAGGTTAGATCCGTTGGAAAGAAGACAATGTAAGCTTTCCAGATTGTATTTAAACACCTCAATCGGAGATCATATGAATCCGTGGTGGCAAAAGTGAAAAAGAGATGTATATGGTGACGCGAATTTCGTGACTAAAACATGATAGAACTCAAAACTCTAAAGGAATAGACACTAAGACCAGCAACTTGACACGACCGATGCAACCAAAAACTCAACAAGCCCTAACCATGCAATGCTAGTAAAGGCTCAAAGGGTTTATGGGACAACGGGTAATCTAATCTACTATTTTTTTCAAGGCTTTTCTGGACTATAGGAAATTAAAAACAGCAAAGGATTGGAACTCTCACCGAAGAACCTCGCTCCGATTACCAAGCGATATGAACCCGCTAGGGTTTGTTCCCGATCTTTCGATGAGAGGTGTGGGGATAACTCGATTGAAGGAGACGACGTTCACGGCCCGACTACAACCTTGTCCAAGGATGCGCCTTAGCAACCGATACACCACCTCCTATGGCCGCCGCGATCTTGTGGAGCGCGTCACCCGGCCACTAGGGCACCTATTCCCGCAAGCAATCGAAGAACTAGCAAGAACAAGTATGAAACAAGTACTGAAATTACTAGATGGGAATGAAAGATTCAATTCTCAAACTCAATATCCAACAACGGTGGGGTTCCGTAGAAAAGGAGGCGACCGGCGCTCTCACAAGCAAGTAGCAATGGCTAAACTTGATCTAAACAAAACCCCATCAGTTTGTGGCGGCTATGGAGGTATATGAGAGGGTGGAGGACGACCTGGACGTGGTGGGGGTAGTCCTACAACCCTAGGACGCGCCCCTATGGGGCTCCACTTGATACACGGCCCATTGGGCCAAATAAGGTGGCGCAGCACCTGGGACATATTGACATCCTGTCAATGTTTTGACGATTGCGGCCGCCTCAAAATAGATATGGACATGAGTCCGGATCCATATGAAAGGTGACTTCATCACGGTTCTAGGAAGTATTTGAACGCCCCAATCCGACTCCGTGTGCGACCGTGGCGTCCGTCACAAGATGGTGCTTTTCTGCAGTCCGAATCTAGCCTGCGCGAGTCCTTCTCCCTTTCGGTCTTGACCATGATTCCTAATCAAAACAAGAGTGCACGTGTCTCCACAATCTAAATATGATGAACATGAACTCAAGAGTGAACTCACTTGATTATTAAGTTGACGAGCACGGGCACGAGTAATTGGGCCAGCAATAACATGATCTTGTGCAGGCGTGGATGTATCGTTGGTGGTGATGTCCTCATCACAACCAAAAGTCTAAAATACCCTTACTAGCTAATTAGGGATACATGCCCCTCGAGGGTGAATTCGGAAATCTTTGTCATCGCTCCATCGAACGGATGCCCGGCGACCGCAACTTGCTTAGCCTCGACGCAAGCCTTGCGATCCCGACGCGTGTCCTCCGCTTCGAAGATTTTGGACTACGTCGTCGCACACCGGTCAGACCGGTGCTCCCCACCGGTTAGACCGATCTGTAGCTACTGCAGCTCTGTCTTCAGTTGTTCGGTCTTGGCTTTATGGATCAACGAAGGCACCCAATGGTTTTCTGGTGAACCACCGGAAACCCCGCGAACTCGGTGTATCCTCCACCAATCGCCACTCATGAGTTGGCTCCCACGTAGTCCCGGCTCGACCTTGGTTTTGAGGCTCAACCAAGAAACCGACATGACTTCATCTTGCTGTTCATGCCACCATGCGGCCTGCACTTGACTCCGCTGGCCACCGGGTCCCTCGAACGAAGCCTACTTGTCTTCTCCACACCTGGAGGCCTCACCGGCGACGACCTTTCGCGCTTGTTCTTCACCTGCACTAACACCAGTCAAGCCGCAGCCTGCACCTGCAATACTTAGCCAAGAATCAGTCCACACAATGTTATCAATCACTCATCACACCAGGAAGCGACCATCCACCGGTCCTCGAACCACACATGGTCCTTAACCCGTAGGCTTGCGGTGAACTTGAGCACGGTTTTCCATTGTCAACAGTGAGACTGGATGTGAGGGGCATGCCAGATAGCCTTGTACCCAGGACTGTAAGATTCGATCCCAAGCCTAGGATTTTTTGGAACTGCCTGGTTGGTGAACTCTTGGTGAGGTCACTCTTCCATGTGTTTAGGTTTACCTTGCAAGGTTATTAATCAATTGATTGTCAGCCTCTCACCGTTATCTCAGACTGCTTAATCAACTGGCCATGATATCCCTTAATGATGGAACTTTGTGAATATTACTGCTTGAATTAATTGTATTGTACAATTCTTGATTGAATTAGTTGGCACACATAGAAATGGTAATTAACTAGAATTTGTGCTAAAATATTTAAAGTAAGGACATACTCTTTGTTGCTTTTCAGCAAAAGAATTCCACTAGCCAAAAAGCCTCTCATGTCTAGAGTTTGGTGAAGTAGTTATCACCCGACGGTCAAGTCTTGCTGATTATTAGTATACTCAGCTTCGCTTTATAACTATTGTTGCAGATGTTGTTTGGCCTGGTGAGATTCCACCCAGCTGGGAGCTGGAATGGGTGGACGACGACGAGTGATGGCATCACAGACGGCTTCCTGCGATGTTTATCATTACGCTAGTTTATTTTGTTTCGCTGTTTTCGAACTCTAAACCTTTACTTATCATGTCATGAACTATGGTTTGTAATAATTAAACCCTTAGGGGTAATTTGGATTTAATTTGTGTAATGTACTCTAGATTCGCCTTCATGTGGGTTTTAATGCATATGTTCGATCCTCTGTGTGATATCCAAGTGATTTATCAGGTGTTAACCCGGCAACTAACGACGGGATGATACTTTACTGTCGCTTAATGGCCAAAGTGGATTAGTTTAGGCGATAGTACGGTATTATCCTAGGCGGGTTGTCACAGTCTTGATCAAACAAAGTGTGGAGACACCCAGATCTCTGAGCATGGCTCCAAGGAGTCTGGCATGACTGACCTCAAGGAGGCCTTGGTAGGCATGACGACCTCGAAGAAGCCTCAAATCAATGTTGCCCAGTATCCGAGGATACTCAGCAGGATCTTGAAAGGCGCATCTCATGAAGAGGTCTTCAATTATGCCGTGGCCGAAGTTGTCATATCCAGAACCTTCGACGATGAAGCTATGAAAATGTGTTGATCTTGGATGAGTGGAATGTAGAGACATCGAGATATCCTGCTTAACTGCAAAGAGTCTGGCAGAGCCACCCGAGGCATGCCGACCTGAAGAAGGTCTCAAGTCAAAAGCGCCCAAGCATTTGGAGGTACTTGGCAGGGCCATTAAGCACGGACCCCACAAGGAGGCCTTCATTCTCAATGTAAAATCCTGGGTGTCCAGAGCAGGCTAGCAGGGCTACAAGAGCACACCGACCTCCGAAAGTTCACACGTGCAGGGCGCCCAACTAGGTTGGCAGAGCCTTAGCCATACCAAGGTATTGCGAGACCTCGATATTAAGGCACACTGACCTCGAGGAGGTCATTTCTGGTGCCAGACGACCAACATAGCTGCCAGTCATCGAACGGAGCCAGGGTACTAAGGTATTGATGACCTTAGTAATAGGCACACTAACCACGGGGGCCCGACGAAATCGTGATATGAAGCTTATGATCTCAAGGTGCCCAAACGGATCTGGCAGAGGAGCGAGGCACGCCTACCCCAGAAGGTCTTCAATTGAACCTATGACCATTCTGCTCAGGAAATAGAAATATAGACTGATTGGAATAGGTCTGTTTACATGCAGAGCCTAGCAGGTGCATTTTTATCATCGTTGTCTGTAGATATAGTGAGGCGCAGGGCCATCTGATGCGAAGTTAATCTTATCGCTTCCGTAGACTGTAGGGTCACAGGTCAATAGTGGTCGGAGATTCTCTTGCCACCTGGAAAATGACAAACTGCCCACTGACCAAGAGATGTATTGTAGCCATGTGATGCCGTAGTGGACTTGGGCATCAGTGATGCACAAGTGTCAAAGGCATCACAAAGTAGGGGAAAAAGATATTGCTTTTAGTCATCCACATGCCTACAGGACCCCTCAATCATGTGGTAACAGTGTCACCACTTCACCGGCCGCTCAAGGCCTAGTTCTGGCTATAAATAGCACTATAAGGCTGAAGGAGGCAAGCATCAAGCATTTCTGTGCTATGAAGCCGCAGAGTAGAATTTTAGCCATGCCATGGGTATGCAACCGTTCACCAGAGCATAAGATGCAAAATTTGTAGAAGCTTGGAGCTTGAAGAATACTGCGAAATGTAGGTGTCTCACCCACTCTTTGTACTTTGCCTCAGTGAAGACTTACATAGAGTTTGGGGGAGATGTTGTAGAGGCCCGAGGTGATGCTGCAGATTCTTGGTAAGCATGAGATGCTCATCGAGAGCTTGCAGGACGCACCAAAGAGAAAGCTCATGTCTGCATTCCATAGTTAGGCACAAATTATGACCTGCTATGCGCAGCGACGTGTAGGCATTCACCGCAAGGCCATCATTAGGGGTCTGAAGCTAGAAGAATTCTTGCAATGTGCTCTGCTATAGTAGAGAACATGGCAAAGATTGCTCTAGGTAGGTTAGGTCTTCAAATCTTGTAACGGCTTCTGGATCCAATGAGGTCACAGACGACTTCTGTACCTTTGAAATTCTCATGTAATGTTCGCTCTCTTCTATCATGTAATCATCATTTTGAAGAAATTATTCATCAACGACCTAAAATGATGTAATTTGGGGGCTTGTCGACCTCATGGAGATCGAATTTACTATCAGGACGACCTGATAGCGTTGTTGTTCTTATGACCTAAACTCAGAGTATTAGGTCGCCAATCGATCCATTGCGTATATAGCTGTTGGCGTGGCATCCGGCAAGATCGTCTCGCGAAATTACTGGCATAGAGCCATTATGACAGATCTGTTGTGGTGATACCGCAACGGGCATCCGCAGTGGGGCCAATATAAATACGGCCGTGGGGACGGGCGTTGACCCTCCTGTGCCATCGTCTTCTTCCTCTTGCCGCCCCCGCCAAAACCTTCCTTGCCATAGCTGCCGCACTTGCGCGTCCACCCCATCACATTTGAAGCCGGAGCTCGCTGCCACCATCCCTAGCAAACCGTGTGCCGCCACCATGACTCGTGCGCCGCACCACTCCGCATGCGCATAAAAACCCTAGTGACATTTTGATCCAAATCCATAGACCCCATGAAATGGCGGCTGCGGCTTCCTAGATCCCCGTCTTGGAGAAGGTTTGGGATTCCTCAATGATGACCGAGAAGAAGATCCAGGTGCTAGTGGATCGTGGGCTGCTGAGGTCCAAGGCGGAGGTGGAGTGGAAGGCACCCACCGGCGAGGCGTTCCCGACGAAGGACGACAAGGAGCAGGTCGTCTCCACGTCCTTCTTTGAGTGCGGGTTCAATGTGCCCGTCGGCGACATCTTCAGAGGTCTGCCATACTACTACAAGCTAGAGCTGGTACACCTTGTTCCAAACTCCATCACTGTAGTGTCTTCGTTCATTCACTTGTGCGAAGCATATCTGGGATACCGCCCCATTTTTTTGCTGTGGTGCTACTTTTTCAATGTCAAGACCACCGTCAAGTGCACCGGTGTTGTGGTCTTGGTGATGTTCTGCTTAAGATCAGGTCTTAAGGTAGAATGGATTGACATGCACCTGTCGTACAACACCTCCAGGTGGAGGCGGAGTGGTTCTATATCATTGACCATAAGCCAGCGCCCCCGAAGCGAACTAGGCATAGGTTCGAGAAGATAACTGAGTGGGATATGCCCCTCTCCTCCTGCGAGATGGAATACCTGAAGGAGCTGCTCGCCCTCCTGGTCGACCTCAAGAAGAAACATCTAACGGGGGGCTTATTGGTGATGTCATTTTGTTGTCGCCTGATCGAGCAGATCATGGACCGAGTGCATCCGTCCTACGAGTACTGGGGTCTGCCGGACCCTACTCGCGAAGTCAACCGCAATGTCTCTAGAGATGAGATGGTGAGCAGGGTCACACAGCTGTACATCGGGCGGATCCGGAACAAGAAGTGCCTGAAGGCACACTCTCTGACCCGACCAGCTGATCCAGTATGTCTTGAAATAACTAGCTCGTCTCGAAGTATTTATTTGCTTTGTACTTTAGAAGAAGACCTCTTAGACCTTGTTTCTTGTCTTTACAGGCTCAGGAGATGCAGTACTGGTGCCCTGCACCTCTGCTGACCGGCGAAGAGCCACGTCGGAAGTTGAGGTCGCAGACTACCAGCTTCCAGCAGCTACTCTACTGGAGAACTATTTGTCAGATTCATCTGTGGGAGCTGATGAGGACAGCGACCCGGAGGTCAGCGATGACGTAACGGACCGGCCTGAGGCAACCAGTGCCACAAGGCCGAGACACTGGACAAGGGTAGCAATAGCGAAGCAATCAAGCTCGAGGGCTACCACTACAGCCGAGGCAGTGAAGACCGCCAAGCTCGAGGCCGCGAAGAAGAAGAGGAAGAGGAACACGAACCCCGCCCCGACATCACAAAACGTTGAGGAGGAAGATGAAGCCAAATATGAGCTGCCGGTCACAGATGACCGTGCAGCGCTGTCAGATGGTGAGATCTGGATAGCCCACGAGGGTGTTAATCCCAATGGTTTAGTCTCACTACCCTGACGTCGACATGGCCAAGGTCAAGGCTAGTCCTGATGTTGAGAAGGACCTCCCAACCCTGGAGCTAGAGGTACAAGATGCCGCCATCGAGGTGATGGACAATCTGGACTATGAGGGAGACGATGGTGAAGCGTAGTGTAGGAGTAGTACCTTACCCTCCTCTCAGTCTTGTAAATATGTCTTTGGGAATGGAGTCCTTTTGCTAAACCTAAATGAATGACTTGCCTTGTGTCTGTGCGAGCTTGGTAGTCTTTGTAGATGACGACATCTTGTTTCTTGTCTCGCTAACCACTACTCACGAAGAGCTGGCTTACCGACCTCCACAGCTCAGTGTGGAGGCTTACATGAGGTCGGCGCGCGAGGGAGGAGCCTAGGGCTCGGGTCTGGCGACCTTCTAGACCAAGCATGCTCGAAGTGACAGGAGGCTTCGTACTCATTAGGGATGGTGTCCTCAGGTCGGACGACCTTTAACTTGGCTTTGAGCCAAGCCCCCGAGCATGTTGAGGGTGAGGAGTATGTAGAAATCTATGACCCCCAGGTTCGCAACCCGTGTTTTGGCTTTGGCCAAGCCCCTGAGCATGTCTAGGGGGGTTTGTGACATGAGAGAGAAGGTATTACTCAACACATAGCAGATGGCTGCTTGAAGTAGTATTTATTCAATCTCAAAAAAGTACAAGGAAAGGAAATACATAGCTGGAATTTTAAAAACTATTCTACGGATGGAATCGTCGTAGGTGCTCCACGTTCCAAGGTTTTGGTACTCCTTGTCCATCGCCCCATTGGAGGCGATAAGTTGATGGGCTGATAACTTCGGTGACGATGAAGGGTCCCTCCCAAGGGGCAGAGAGCTTGTGCATGCCATCGGTCTTCTGGATGCGCCTGAGGACGAGGTCGCCAATGTTGGAGGAAGTTTCCTTAACGTTGAGGTCGTGATAGTGTCGAAGTTCTTGATCGTGATGGGCTTGTCTCATGACAGCAGCAAGCCTCTATTCTTGGAGGCTGTCGAGGTCGACTCGGCGTGTTTGCTCGACCTCTCCTTCCTCGTAGAACTTGATGCTTGGAGCTCCAAAGGTGACGTCAGTGGGTAGTACAGCTTTTGATGAAGCTTTCTCGATGTTATCAGGAGTGCATAGAGCAGCTTCTGAGGTTGTGTATAACGTGTCTTAGCATCGGCTAGGACCTCACTTACGTAATACACAGGTCGTTGAACAGGATAGGCCTGCCCTTCTTCTTGTCGCTCAGCGACGAAGACTGTGCTGACCACATTAGTAGTGGCAGAGATGTAGAGTAGGAGTGTTTACTTTGGGATTGGTGGAGTCATGATTGGTGGTGTCATCAAGGACTCTTTGAGAGCCTCAAATGCTTTCTGGGCTTCGTCATCCCACACGAACTTGTCCGCCTTCTTCAATAGCTTGAAGAAGGGTAAGCCTTTCTCGCCGAGCTTGCTGATGAAATGACCTAGAGCTGCCATCATTCCTGTGAGCTTCATGACATCTTTATTGTTGGATGGCTTGGACATCTTGCATATAGCGTCGACCTTCGCGGGGTTGGCTTCAATGCCTCGGTGCTCGACCATGAAGCCAAGGAGCAACCCGGAAGGCACACCGAAGACACACTTGGTTGGGTTGAGCTTCCACTGGAATTCTCGTAGATTGGCGAAGGTTTCAGTGAGGTCGGCGATGAGCTGATCTTCTTTGGTAGTCTTGACAACTACATCATCTATGTAGGCTTCGACGTTCTTCCCGATCTGCGATGCTATGCACTTCTGAATTGCCTTCTGATATGTAGCTCCAGCGTTTTTCAGGCCAAAGGTCATGACCTTGTAGCAGTAGATGCCATGAGGCGTTATGAACGCCGTTTTATCTTCATCGTCACGATGCAGGGCTATCTGGTGATACCCTGAGTAGCAGTCGAGGAAGCAGAGTAGAACACTACCAGCCGTGGAGTCCACAACCTGGTCGATGCGAGGAAGAGGAAAAGGATCCTTCGGGTAGTGCTTGTTGAGGTAGGTGTAATCGATACACATCCTTAATCCACCAGTTTTCTATGGTACAAGGACCAGTTTTGCGAGCCAAACCGGGTGTTTACATTCTCTGATGAATCCTGCAGCTAAGAGCTTACAGACTTCTACTTCTATGGCTTGTTTTCTATCTTTTGCAAATCACTGGAGCTTTTGCTTAATAGGTTGTGCGATCTTGTTGACTTCAAGTGTGTGCTCAGCCAGCTCCCTGGGGACACCGGGCATGTCAGACGGGCTCCATGCGAAGATGTCAGCATTGTCCCTGAGGAAACTGGTAAGCACTAGTTCCTATTTGGGGTCGAGGTTGGCCCCGATGACGACTTCCTTGGATGCGTCAGGCAGGCCGAGACAAACCTTCTTGACATCTGGACTTGGGTCCAAGGCTGTGCTTGTGCGTTTCTGTCTGGCACCTCCAGAATGGTTTGGTCGATCTTGGCTGCCTGGGTGACCATGACTGTTGCTGCGGCTTTGATCGCGGAGTCTTAAGAGAGCTTGACAGTAGCGCTTTCGCAATTGTAGGAGACCATGATGTCCCCGAGAACGGAGAGAATTCCGTTTGGTGCTGGCATCTTCATGAGGAGGTAGGTGTGATGAGGTATGGCCATGAACTTGGCGAGCATAGGTCGCCCGAGGATGGCGTGGTATGATGAGCGGAAGTCTGTGACCTCGAACATCAAGTACTCTGTGCGAAAGTTTTCCTTTGTGTCAAAGGTGACCAGTAGGCATACACGACCTATGGGGTATGCAGTTTTGCCGGGCACAACCCGTAGAAAGGCTCATCGCAGGCAGTCATTCTTGTTGAAGTCGAAGTCCATCTTGCGTAGCATCTCTGTAAAGATGATGTTCAAGCTGCTGCCCCCGTCGATAAGGGTTTTAGGCAGGAAGGCCCCATCTACTATGGGGTTAACGATCAGTGGGTATGTCCCGTGGTTGGGGATGTGGACCCAATGATCTTTCCTGGAGAAAGTGATTGGGAACTCAGACCAACGCAGAGGCTGCGGGGTTTCTGTGTTGACATGCTTGATCTCCCTTGCATTTGATCAGATCTGTCTATTGCTTTGGGTCGCTTGGCGACCACCAACGATGAAGTTGATCTCTCAGTTGGCTAACTGGAACACACCATTGGGGTTGCCCCCTTTGGGCGGTGGTGGTGGACACCGCTCTTTTCGATTGTTGTCGTGGCGGTTGTGGTCGTCTTGGCGACGTCGATCATCGCGCCGATCGTCTCGTCGGTCGTTACGCTAGTCGTCATGGCGATCACTCTTGCGGTCGTCACGCCTGTCGTTATGGTCGTTGCGACAGTAGTCGTCGCGTCCATCGTCTCGACGATAGTCACGGCGTCGATCCCTATTGTTGTTGTGATGATAGGGCCTGCGATCACGGTAATCACATCGATCAGGTCGATGGTTACGGTTGTCAAAGTGCTGGCCATCGTTCCAGTCATCATTGTTGTTGCTCTTGGTCTTCTTGGAGTCAGACGGTACTCCAAGGGCACGTTTCAGCTGCTCGCACTCCCTCATGGTGTGTTTGGCGTCACGGTGGAACTGGCACTAGTCGTCCACGACCATGTTGGAGTCACCTTCAAGGAAGGTGGAAGGTCTTGGTGGATCTTCCATGTAGGCTTCACCAGATCGCTTGCGTGATATGTTTCCGCCGTCGTCGTTGTCTTCTCCGTTGAAGTCGTGCATGACCGCATCTTGAGTGTCAACTAGCTTGTCGACGTAGGCCATGAGGTCGGTAATGGTATGCGCGTCAGCTTCATGGATCTTCTCAAATAGCTTGATGTTGGGGATCCCCTTCTTGTAGTAGGTGATGACGTCCTCGTCTTTGACACCCACAAAGGTGTTGCGGTTTTCGAAGTAGCGATTGGTGTACTCAAGGAGAGTTTGATCACGTCTCATCCGCACTCTGGCGAGGTGGTGAGTGTTGCCAGGACGATTATAGGTCGCCTGGTAGTTGGTCATGAAAAGGCGAGACAGAGTTGCCCAGGAGGTGATGCACTCTGCTGGGAGGTTATCAAGCCATAGGAGTGGTGACTTGCCCATCACGAGGGGGAAGTACCCCGCCATATGGTCTTCATTGCCCCCAGAGGCGCGTGCTGCAATGCTATACATCTTGAGCCATATACTTGGGTCAGAGTGACCGTCGTACTTCTCAATGGCCGGTTTGAAGTCCTTGGGGTATCTGATCGTCCGGAGACATCATGAGAACGCTGGGAAGTTATTGACCGCTCCCGGGCTTGCTGACGGGGCGTGAGCTGCCGGGATGACGTAGAGGTCATCGGGAGGGCCATTGTCTTGGTCGTACTAGACGCATCGCAGGAGTTCTTAGTCGTGCATGTGTCGGAGGTCCGCAGATTGAATGGGGTTGTTGGCATCGAGGGCGTCGGGGACCCCATGTTCACGATTGTAGTTAGCACGTCATGCTATCTCCACTTCATCTCTTATGCGTTGACGCTGGCTTCCTTCTACGCGATTGGCCTATACTGGAGGAGGTTGAGCTCCTGCATTATGCCTTGGGTTAGGGGCGGTGTTTCCCTGGAAGTTGGCAGCGTTGGCTGCGTTGTTAGTGATGTTGCCGACAACATTGGCTGGAGTGTTTGCCGGAGCATTAGCTGCAGGGTTGGATAGAGCATTAGCTGCAGCATTGGCAGCGGGATTGACTGGCTGCACCACTTCGTTTTCACCTCGTCCCTCTTCAACCACCGGCTCAAGGGGACCCTGGCTGCGACGTCGTTGGCAAGGATGTTCCGATCTGGTCCTGGAGTAGGAACTTGCTGCGGATCTGCTGTACCTAGGGCCTCTTTCTTCAATCTGGGCGGCGACAACGCGGACGTTAGCTTGAAGACACTGTACCGCTAGAGAATCTTTGAGGTGGTTTAGGGCGGCAATAGCGGCTCCTAAGTTGGTTTGTGGAGAATTGTAAACTTCAAGGCCATTGCATTCAAAGTTCCTGAGGAGGTCTCTTGCACGTATTCGGTTGGCGCGAGGTTGATTGTCGTGGCGTCGCTGCTGAGGGGCAGCTGGTGCCGCAGGTGCTTGTTGACCGGTGTTGTCATTGACTTGTCCGGTGTTAAGCGGTTATTGACCTGGTTGTTGACCTGCGCCTGGGGCAGCTGCAGTGAGTTCTTGTTGTCACCGAACTGCTCTGGCAGTGGTGGCATTCTTGCGCTCCTGGTGTTATTCATATGTCTCTCCATCTTGTGGTGGTACGTTTGCAGAAACGACCAAGATCTCACGATCTAGAGTCTGGCGCTCTTCTCCCGGATAGTTCGGGGAGATAGTTGTGCGGGCAATCTGGAACGTGAGGCAGTCCGGAGATGTCTCCCGGTTTTGCTGGCGGTGATGAGCCGTAGTAAGAGGACGATGAAGCTTCTTGAGGACACGGCACTAGCGCGCTGTGTGTTTAGGATTCTCGTGGATAGGGTAGGGTTCGTTGCGGTGGCCCCTGCGGCTTCCACAATCTTGGGTCTTGGGTTCAGATTCGATCTGGATCTTCCGCTTCATGTAGCGTGATGCTACGTGAGCTACGTTGCGCAAGCCAAGAGGCATGCTGGAGGGCGATGAGGTCCTGTGTGGGCGTTTGATGAGTTCGCAGACTTTGATTGTGTTTGAGAGCATGCCCTCAACACGATCAATCCCGGCGATCAGGTCGCTAGGAGTGGGCGGGCAGGTTTCTGGCAATAGATCTGTCCCGATATGTTAGTCAGCAATGACCGGGTTGCCCTCGATGACGAGGCAGGTGACTGGAGTGGTGGATTTCGCTGGCATTAAGCCAAAGAAGATGTCGATGGGGTTGGCGAGAATGTCTGCCATGCTCTCCGGGAAGATGATGTTGTTGGTCGAAGCCATCGAATTGCACGAAGAACCTTGATTCCCCCCTACCTGGTGCGCCAACTGTCAGATGGTGAGATCTGGACAGCCCACGGGGGTGTTAATCCCAATGGTTTAGTTGTTTGGTGCAGTGGAATCTAAGGCTAAGAACTCGAAGGTCGCACACGAGTACGTGGAACACAGAGAACACGACAAGTTTATACTGGTTCGGGTCTCCGGAGAGTAAAACCCTACGTCCAGTTGTTCGTGTAGATTGCTTGAGGATTGCGAGATTGGTACAAGGGTCGCCTCGCTCGCCTTATATTGGCCAGTGGATGAGGTCGGTTTCCCGACTCCCGTTCGGTTACGACCAGGAGACCTAAGTCTATGTTACACATCTTGCCATATCCCGTGGATCTGCTTTGGTCGAAATCCACCGAGGTCTTGTCTTGTACGCCAAGTCTTGATCTCGTGATGGAGTAAGTCATCTGGGGAATCTTCTAGAAGGTCTTCAGGAGGTCGTGTGGGCCGCCAACTAGGTCGGTTGGGCCCACTAATAGGTCGGCAAGTCTTCTAGTAGGCTGGACCCACTTGTCGGGGACAGCTGTGAGACTGGTCGGTGGGGACCAAGGGGTACCCATGTCTCACAGGCGCTGAGGTTGCCGAGTCCCGCAACCAAGAGGCAGCGGGAGTTGGAGCGGTAAGTGACAGAGGAGGACCTCCGCTGCATAAAGGAGGTGCAACTGGCTACATCCGGCGTGCATAAAGGTGCAAGGTCAGCCTCTGAGGCTGAAATCATGCGTGACAGCGGTCGTGAGGTAAGACCCTGATATCGTGACTTTATTCTTCGATTATGGTTATGATGTTGTAGCATGTTGACGAAGAAACTATTGTAGGTCGGACGTTAGACCACAGCGCACCTTTGATGCTCGGGGTTCTCCTTCGACGATGACGACATCTGAGGAGGAGGTCGGAACATAGGGTTTTGTTGGTGGCTTGGGGACTATTGACGGTTCAAAACCGTGCTCAAGTTCACCGCAAGCCAACGGGTGACTTGGTGCCTTTTTCACCAAGGAGAGTCCTCCCTAGATTTGTCAATCCAAAGATGGAATCAAACTCCTAGGATTCTCCATCTAACCTATCGATCTATCCTAACATGAAGCAATGATTGCATACGAAGATAAACCTTAAAAATATACGAGTTATAACATAAGGTTGATCGCATCCATGAATGTCGACAAGGTAAGGAGCAAGCAATGGAAACTAAGGCCTATCGTCTTCTAGTCGTAGTTCTAGCCAAAAGAGCAAGTGCTACATGCATATCATCCAAAGTCATCTTTGAACTACTATCCTCCGGTCTGATTCCGAAGACGCCCGCTTTTTGGAGCCTCCGTCCTGTCACAACGCACTCCTATTCGTGCGGGTTAGCCTAGGGCGAGTTCGAGAAGAACAAGTTGAAAACACTTGGTCGATACGGTATGCACCTCTATCCACCATGACTATAAGAGCACCCCAAG
This sequence comes from Cenchrus americanus, assembly GCA_947561735.1. Classification (NCBI taxonomy): domain Eukaryota; kingdom Viridiplantae; phylum Streptophyta; class Magnoliopsida; order Poales; family Poaceae; genus Cenchrus; species Cenchrus americanus. The sequence goes on along the minus strand of OX387239.1, from coordinate 123,354,849 downwards.
CAATCTATCAATAAAATAGATTGAAGATGAAGCATAGCCAAGCGAGAGCAAAATCATAAAAGGAGGAATCGAGTCGCTAAAAGATCGGATGACATGAAGTACTTTACTCACATAATAAACGCATTTAGATCATCTCCACCGAGTACATACCATTGATGACCTCAACTAGCTCCGGAACTCCGCCATGGCTCAACTGTGCAAGGCGGCCATGGCGGCTAGGGTAGGCCTAGGCCATCTCCAAACAACTTCGAAGACTCGCGGCGTCCGTCGTCGCTCTCTCTTAGGTTTCGCCGAGTTCTTGTGGATGGATGGATCGATCACCCCTCCTTGGGCGCCCAAGGGGTTGTATTTATGCCCTTGGGGAGCCTTGGGGCGTGCTCGACCTTGCCTTGCATGAGATCTTCCTTTGGAGAGAAAGGAACTTGGTTTCCATAAAATCAGCCTCGTCCAGACTTTCCTGTTTTGTAGTCCAGCCTTGCGGACACTATATCTCCCACGTCCATACTCCAAATAATTCAAATTCGGTGTTCTGGTTGTATGACACGAAATTTCCTCCAACTTTGGTATTCATTGCTTTCCTTGGAAACGAAGATAAGATCTCCAAATCAGCCTTGAAAGATAATCTATTCTGATTTCGAACTGACTGCACAACAGGGATTTCGGGGGTCATATCTCCTAGCTCCTTGACTCGAATTGGGCCTTCCACATGTCCAAATCGAAAGTATCGTTGAGGGACACAAATTTGGTAGTCAAACTTTTGCCATTAGAAGTCGTTTAAGTATCCGAATCTGCAATGAAAAATCATGTTGTCCTGGGCTGCGAGAATATCTCTCGGGCTGAGTTGATCTCGTTGGTAAACATCCAAGTCCCCGGAGTTTTACGTGTTGATGTTTCGGTCCTTGGGTTGTTTGGAGTCTTGTTCACTTTGTATCTTGACTTGTGACAGGCTTCATGATCTTCTCTTGAAGTGCTCATTGAACTTCTCCAGGAAGTGCTCCTTTTAGTGCCTAAATCCCGCGTAAACAATATACTCCAAATACCACATTCACAAGTGAACTTGTTACATCATTAGTATGCCTAGTGATGGGTTAGTTGCAAATCATAATCGAAATCAATGTATAACAACTACTCTAGGTTGACGGAAATTCACTGTCAACATCTCCCCCATGCTTAAATCTTGCTCGTCCTCGAGTAAGTTTTCAAAGGATATTATCATTGCCTTTCATTATTCATACCCCGCACTTGATCACACATGAGAAAGCATAATGCTCTCCAAGTTTATATTTGTTAAATTTCATAATGTAACTAGCTTTCATCTCTATAGAGGGTAGATATAATTTAAGCTCTTTCCACAAGTAATCAATCATGCTCCACAAAATTCGAATAGGTCTTAGAAACTTTTGAAGTGAAGAACAAGGTGAATAAAAGAGCTAAACCAAGTACAAAAATTTAAACCTTCTTGCATCTTGCTCATGAACTCTCTCATCTCACAACTCTCTCAAGCCTACTTGATCTATATCCTTTCCCTCTCATGTTTGTAGGTGGAAGGGTTTTATCTGGAGCTCATAGAAAAGCTTTTATCCTACCAAGATGTTAAAGTTGAGACTATTATTAAAAGAAGGCAAGCTTCTCATGGACTTATCATGACTCGTCAAAAAGGTCATTGGAAAAATAATGCTCACAAGGAGGGGGAGAGAAAGAACTCACACTTTTAGATAGGTGGACATGTGCAAATGACAAAGAATGATCTCGAGGCCCCAACGAAGTCCTCGTAATCGAATTGCACATGGTTGGAAAAATGAGTATGGGTCTTGATCTTGAAGTCCTTGAAAAATCCTTAAGCAACTACAGAATCGGGGGAGATTATTATCACTCTCTCTTTTTTTCTTTTTCTTTTTCCTTCTTTTTTTGACATTTGCGAGGTGCTTTGATTTTTTTATTTTATCCTCTTATCTTATTCATTTTTTATCTCCCCTAGAACTCTAATTTGCATAGTACCTACCTCCTCCCCCATGCTTAGACGTTTGCTCGTCCCCGAGCAAAGAGGAAGTGGTGTTAAGGTAGGTACCAGATGTCTTGATGAGAGGGAACCTGAATCTTCCCTTCGAAGCACCTTCTTGTGACGTGTTGTCTCCATACTCAAGTGATAGGTAGGTCAAGGAGGTTAACACAAAATATGATGTTGGTTTATAGGGTGGATATCCAGCGAGGTTTGCAAAGCTTCCGATGTGGGAGCTCACAATGCACAGATAGAATAGGCTAGCAAAATAAGTTACACAAAAAACGGAATGACCAACTTCTTAGTCACGAGCCAGAGAATCGAGCCTTGAATCAATTCACCCAACAATAACTCTTGTAATCTATGGTTGCATTCAGTATATAAGGCTTTGGATAGGTAGAGCAAAATGCAAGAGGTATTAATGACAAGGTTAGCATGACTTTTAAAAGAAAAAAGTAATACGTCCTTCGACCCATCCAAAGTTGAGAGCATAAAAGAAATCATGGGTCTTTATTTTTATCATGACCTCCACATAAGATTAAGTTAGCATTTAATTAATTTTATATTTGTATTAGAGAGAGCAATAGCTTAGTCATGCATAAACAAGCACAAAGTTTAAACAAACGACAACAGTCATCATATATCAATGAGAAAGATCAAGCCAAAATTATTTCATCATGGTGGGCACAAGGTGATGACAATAGACAAAAACAAAAACTAGGTTGTACTCCTAGAAGCCATGTTATTTAACAAGAGAGACATATAAAAGTTGCATCTAAGGTTGTTGAAGGCATATACATATATACAAGCATTTAGAAAGACAAGGACAAAGAAAGGGTTGAGGAATTGTACCATCCTTTGATGCTTATGATGTAGCGCGCCCTCCCCCATGCTTAAGCATTGTGTCTAGCATGGAAGAAGGAAGATCGACATCCGTTACAATCGTGATCCTTGAACTCCATGCGTTCTTCTTTCGTCCACCAAGTCTTCCCCCATGCTTAGCATGTTGCTAGGCACGGAAGAAGATGAACCATCTAAAAATTCTTGAAGTCCTACTGCCATGCGAGGATATCATCATCCCATTGTTGCCTTTGTTCATCCTTCAATGTTCGCCCTTTGCCACGAGCCTTGATCCCAATTGTTTCTCATCCCATCTTCTCCTCCTTCCATGTTGTCCCTTATTGCTGGTTCATCTTCCACGAGTTTTTCTTCTACTTCCAGAACTGAGTATGTACTGAATCATCACTCTGTTGCAAAGTGCTTGAAATTATCTTTCCAACGAGTGGTCATTCATCTCGATCGGACTCCGAGCAAGAGAGTTACGCCCTTTTTACTTTGTTGGTGCAAGCTGTCCCGGGCTGATTTCAGAATGTGTGACGCTCAAAGATTTGGTTGTAACTTCTTGCACGGGTCTCCTAAAATGTTGATTCTTGATGCATTGGAAAGTAGACTTAATGGAGCACTTGGATATCCAATTTTTGCCTTTTTTACATCTCTGAACATGCGCTTAATCTTGATGAAAACAACAGTGCTCCTTTCAAGATTTTGGAGGTGTTGATGATCTTGATTTCAGCTTTTATTACAAACTCATGGGAGTGATTCACCATGCCTGCAAAATAACTATAATGCACAAAGTACCCCCGAGGTGACAATTGGGAATACTCACCCTGTCATATGGTGAGATCTGGACAGCCCACGGGGTGTTAATCCATGTGGTTTAGTTATTTGGTGGGGAAATCAGGAGCTAAGAACGCGATAGTTATGCTAGCGTAGCACACAAAAATCACGGAGAGACACAAGAACAAGGCGATTTTATACTGGTTCGGGCCTCCGGAGAGTAAAACCCTACATCTAGTTCTTCGGTTTGTATTGCTTTCGATCTCAAGTGGAGGTGGTCTGCCGGTTACCCGTCCCTGGGGACACCCTTGCCCGCCTATATTGGGCGATGGACAAGGTCAGTGGACCGGAGTCTAGGTCGGTTAAAACAGGGAAATCTAAGTCTAGTTGATTACAACATGGAAAGCTTATCCGAGCTGCCTTAATCCGTCTAGACTGCCTTATCTTGCACGTCAAGTCTTGTGGTCGTTCTGAATGAGGTCGTCTGGTGAATCTTCTGGAAGGTCTTCTTGAGGTCGTGTAGGCCGCCAACTAGGTCGTTGGGTCCACAGACAGGTCGGCGGGTCTTCTGGTAGGCCGGACTTACTTGTCGGGGACGGCCGTGAGCCTGGTCGGTGGGGACCCAGGGGTACCCATGTCTCACACACCCTATGCACCCTATGCCAACAAACCATGACATCCCTAAGATCTTCATTTGTGGCATAGTTAATCTAGCGAAAATCCTAATGGGTGTACGTGAGTGCAAGCGTGCATGCAAATTATAGGATGGTATAAAAACAAAACAATGTTTACACCAAATTCTAAGCTCTATGCTTACAAAGTGGTTTCCAAACTTTCTATTCCCATAGATATTTATTAACCAAGGTCAAAACACCATGTTAATCCCAAGATCAACAATTCTTTATAGTGGAAGAAAAGTAGGGCGCATTGCTAAGTATATAAACCAAGAAATGCAACATGATAGCTCGAGATATAAGACTAAATGACGGTGGTCTCCAATCATGTCTAAACACCATGTTTACACAAGATTGCAAAAAGTAGTAATGTGTGTCGACAACCTTTAACATGGATATGAAAGCATCCATCATAAAGTTTCACAAAAGGTCCCAAGCTAACATAAAGTGGATGATGACAAATAGATAGATGTAAAATGCAAATGCAAAAATTTAGCATAAACAAACATTAGCATGGTTTGAAAAAAACACTTTCGATGTGGTATACAATAATCAAAGGACAAAGCTTGATCTCACACTTCATACGAAGTAAGCATTGTCAACAAGGAGTCACCCATCGAAAAGAATCAATCAACCAAACTAACAAGGTTTAAGGGTAGGTCATGGGTATCCTATATTTTTGGCTCAAACAAGGATTTTTAAGAGAGGAAGTCAAGTATAGAAATTCTAACTAAGGATCAAGTTTCATGCATATAGTGACATAAAAGTGAATACAAAAACAGTATCACGTAAAGAAAAAGGGAGATTATCAGAGATTTACGCTTAATCCTAGAAACGAAGGCATCAAACATCACAGGCAGTCAACTGGGGGTTACGTACGCCTAGAACCAGCAACATCTTCACAAGACTTCAGAGTAGCTTCCTCCTTCTGAGCAACATTGTTTATAGCAAGGGTGAGCACTTGTCGTACTCAGCAAGTGTGGAGGAAGAATGAATGCAAAGGCTTTATAGTGGACTGGGCTATAAGCATTTAAGAAATTTTAGTTGGTCAAGTTTTATTAGCACCTGATTACTAATAAAGTATAAGTTTATACCAACCCACAATTAAGCATAAGGATAAGAGATATGCCATAAGCACATGGCAAGCATAACCAGAGAGCATGATTTAAGTCCATCTTCAAGTTTAATTATCATGTGAGGGTCCAGGCCACTCTTGACCGTGAGCACGGCTAATCGATTAGTTTTACACTCTACAGAGGTTGTACATCTTTAACCACAAGTCGCGTAAAAACTCCGAAGGGCTTTGCACCCAACCACGCTGTGCAAAAGTAGGCACAATACCACACTACCGAGGTGTGGCTGCATAGGGACACTATGAGGCCTTTACAAAGAGTCCTCCCGTGCGTATTAGTCCATAGTAGTATGTCATAGAGGCTATCTTTCGTACCACACTTCTATTACGGACGGTCAGCCATAGAGTCTTCTGTTCCAACACCGCTCCGGAATAGAAGAGCCATAAAAGCATTCCTCCGTCCCCAACCTACTATGCGAGTAATAACCACACAAAGACTTCCCTAATTACTCAGCCAAGACCAGAGCCATATAGTCCTTGTGGTTGCACTGTTGTCCGGGGTGGTTCTCCATGTTCCTATTAAACATATGGTCTTGTATTAAGCATCCAAAGATATAGCATAAAGGTATAACATGATTCATCATTAATGTTCATTAAAACCACCATAACCCAGGTATAACAACTAAGCATAGCTACCCAACATAAAGATAAACCGTTTGATCAAGGCACAGGATAAATAACACTAGTCAACCCTTAAAAATGGGTCCCGTCAAATTAATGCAATCATATGCAATGAGTGATTAAATATAATTTTTAGGACAAAAGATCAAGGACACACTTGCCTTTAACAAAAGTAATGTCGTTGCTCAGAATATCTTCAACTTCAAGCTCTTCCAAGCTCCTCGAACGGCGTTCACTCTAAACGCATCAATCATTGGGCACAAACATACACAAAGCAAACAAACAAGCATATACTGAGAACAAAGCACCAATCATAAGGAAGCTTTAAAAGAACGCACTAAAGGATAGGATTGATTAGATGGATCACTAAAGAACACGAAGTGTGCTTGGAAGAAAGGCTTGGTTTGCTTTAAAGACATGGTTGTGGAAGATTGAGCAAAGACCGGAAAGATTACACTTAGATTGAGCTGAGAAAGAACGTCTAACAAACGTTTTGCATAAATGAGAGAACAAGGCTATGAGCTAGGTTCATTTTAATTAACCAAACAAATATAAAGGATATTTCAGAAATAAAATACCCTATGTTGACATTAATGCAATATTAACTTTATTTATGAAACCGGTGTAAAGAACTAGTCAAGTTTTATTAATAAAGATTCATATATGAATTAACCGATTAAACATTTTATTTAGAAAAAACGAAACTATATGAACAATCTAAACGAAGCTTTGTAATTCGAGTAGATCATATTATTATTAAAAACATTATGGTATTGGCATTAATCAAATTAATATTTATTATAAAAGCCGATGTAAAAGCCTAATCAAATTTTAGTTAGAAAAGTTAATTAATCATTAAGCAAATTAATATTTGACTTATGGAAAACCGGGTAAAAGATCTAATTAGATTTTATTTATAAAAGCATGTAAAGCAATCATTAATCAAATTAAATTTGACTATGAAAAACGGGTATAGATCTATTTTTCTTTTATTTATAAAAGGCATGCGTAACTGACCATTAATCAAAATTAATATTAATTTTATTTTCAGAAAACAAACATGATGAAAAGTCACCACTAAAGTGTGCTTTACATTATTATGGACCTAACGCAATTTGAACGGATTAAAACGGAGTTTAAATGGAGATTTTACGAGATAAACAAGATTGGAGGACCTATTCGTGATTAACTATAGATCTCAGGGAGTAGCAGAGGAAATTTGCAAGACACATTGAATAGTGCTCGCGAAAAGGACAAAGGATAGGGTTAGATCTATAAAAGGGTGTGGGTGGGCTTTATGTGTGAAAGTGGAATTTTTGTAGGGGGTTTTCTAGAGATTGGTCAAGACACAAAATAGATCTAAAAATTACAAGAAAGGCTAGGGGGCTGAACACAAAACAAGGGGTCTTCTTCCTCCTCTGGACAGGCACGTACAGGAAGGGTCACGACCTATAGGAGCTTCTGGGCGTTTCAAATCGCCGGGGCTCTAGGCAGCTAGGGGCTTGGGGGAGATGCAAAACGGAGAGAGGAGTTCGAGGGGATCACGATGATGTGCTTACCAGCGTGGAAGACAGAGGGAGGAGGCCGGATTTCGAAGGTCAACCGCCGGCGGATCGCAAGCTCGCTGGCTCGGGCAGGGCACGGCGCGGGCAGTTGGTCTGCGGGGGGGGCACGGCGCGCGCGGTTGGCTGCGGGCGGCGGCGGCTTAGGGCGCGCGAGGGGCGCGCGGATCCCTTTATAGGGGCGCGGCAGGGAGAGGCCGTGCCGGCACGGCAGGGACGGCCGGCCGCGGCGGCTCGGCCTCCGGCCGGTGGCCGGATGGGCTCTGTGCGGGCCGGCGGGTTGGGCCGGGACGGAGGGGGGTTGGGCTGGTGTTAACACCAAAATTTGGTAAGGAGTCTGACTTGTGGGTCCAGCTCGGTGAGGAATCCGTCCGGTGGAAGGAAGGTTTCTTCAGATGCATTCGGCAGAAAAGTCCGCGGTCGGCTATCTGTTTCCGTTCGGCAAGAGAACAGTTGAGCTGATTTCGCGGGATTGTACGGTGACGTGGCTCAAGCAGGAAGGACGAATGGATGGATAAGCGATCAAGCTTAGAGAGAAATTAGGTATCGAATCCATTCGAGGTTGTGCTTGGCAGGGTATAAATATGAGCCCTGATTGTATGTAACAGATATACGAAATCATTCTCAATACAAACCGGCTTTACGCCAAACCCGAGAGTCCATCTGTCGTGTTGTCGAGTTCTTCGAGAGGGTTCATCGATCCGTCGACCTCCGTGAGTACCGGCAACCTTGTATCATGTCTAGTATCATGTGGTGGATTTAGATGTGATGCAAGTAGTCTTGTTACCATGCTTAGTGTCATGCGGTAGATTCAAGCTTGGTTCAAGAAGGTTTCTTGTTAGGTCATGAGCCATGCGGTAGGCTAAGATCTAGCTTGAAGCTAGTTATCGGCTCTATTGGATTTTGGCAAGATCCAATAGATTCATTAAGTTACCCCGTGTTGCTTTGAGTTTTTGCTTCATGTTTAAATTCATGTAACACTTTTGCCCAATCTAGATGGGTTTGAATCGGCTCTATACATTTTGATGATCCTCATGCGAGTCAAGTTCGTGCCTTTGGCTAATTCAACGCGTGGATCACGTGTTCCTTGATGGCCGAAACCGAATCGATCTAGGTTGTTACATGTTGCGGGTTCAAGCTTGCCAATGTTTGTATAAATCTTGAAAGAACTGAGTATCATGCGGTAGATGCAGGTTTTTGGGTTGCTTTGGAGCTAGTCATCCGGTGGATTAGATTTCAAATCAATCTGATAGATTTATCTCGCTTGGTAATGTTCGTTCCTTCTTCATGGACCCCGAATCGGTTGTTCAGCCGCATTCGGTTATGTTTCTCACGAGTAGAACACGTGCGTAGTTCATGCTTTAAATAATGTATGCTTTTAGCTTTCCATATTTAGATTGTATCATGCGGTGGATAGATCTATTTGTGGAAAGTGGTACGATCCCCATGCAAGTTGTATCATGCGGTGGATAGATTTGTTTGGCATCGTACCCGACGGGTTTCAAAGTACCTAGACATGCGGTAGACTAGTGCTTTGGATCTATGCATGCTTGTTTATTACTTGTTTACGCTCGCGCTTTACTTTATTTATTTATTTAACGTTGATCACCACGGGGATCGGTCGCAATCTTATGCACGTGCATCTTTACTCAAACAAAGACCGATCGCCGTCATGCTTGCGTCATCCATTCGGCTATGTTACTTTTTCCTTCTTAAAGCTCCCGAATGGTTTCAGTTTATTGGCAGATAGCTTTCTATAGCTATGTGTCATCCCATCTGGCTTTGTAGCCGTAAATATGGAACTGTCTTGTACCACCCGGCAAGTTCCAAGCTTTGGTATTTAACTACTTTGGCTTTTGTTAATTTTCAGGGAAAATTGACTGGCACGTCTCGTGATTCTTTGCGCGTGTGAAGCCAGCTTGTTCGGCTTGCTGTGTGCTTGGCGCTAGGTGCATATTTTGCGTCAACACACTTTTTGGCACGCCCAGTGGGACACAGCCGAAAATCAAGATGCCTGACATCGCGGATATCATGGATGTCAACATCGAAGACCTCTCTCCTGAGCAACGGCAGCAGCTCCAGGACGTCGTGGATCAATTCCAACAGAAGTGCCTGCTGTCCTTCAAGAAGAACAGGAGCGGCGTCCCGTACTTGAAAAATGAGATGCCCAGGGTATTGTTGCCAGGAGAAAGCGACACCACAACCCAGCGGAAAGAGAGGAGTGCATGCAAGCGTTCCGAGATACTGCAGACCATGTCCTGAGCAGGCACCACAAAGCTCTCCTTGGTGCGTTCAAACAAATGATGGTGGCTGTCTTCGATCCAGGCATGGAGCAGGCATTCAGCAAGGCACCCATTCAAGGAGGCACCGTGGAGTTTGGTGAGTCCAGTTCTCAACCGCCATTGCAGAGCCAGCCAGCCCAGCCTCCTCCTCAGAGCGCTGGGAGTCAAGCTTTCCAGCCTCCTCCACAAGGTGCTGGGGTCAGAGCATTGGAACCGACACTTGATGGTGCTTCTGATTTTCAACTTTTTTCTTCCTTGAACATGTCTGACCAGGTCCTCAAAATTGATGAAAACAGCGACGTCCGTTTTTGAGGTTCGGTGACGATGATGCACAGGTTTGCAATTCCTTTGGGTATGACTTCTCTCCTCTTAATTTATATTTAATGCCCTGCATGTTTAGCGAAACTTGGGATTTATCCCACAATTTTCTCTTTTAAGATCACTAGCTTGACCGAGCACAAAGCAATTCCAAGATTTACAAATCATATCGCAAACAAACGCATCCATAACCACAATTTATGACAAAGTAAGTTGTGATTAATTGTAGCATAAGTTTTCTTGCTGAGCACTAAGCTCTCATTAGGCAAAGGTTCATTAGGCATGTAAAAAAGTTTAAACACAACAAAGCCTCTTTATCACTCTCAAGAAATTCTAGCCTATCATGATCTTTATAAGAACAAGACATATAATTGAATCAACCTCACTGTTGGATATGAATCATAGATATATCAAAGAAATATTATCAGCTCCAAAAGTATCTTGAGAGGTTAATTTGTACCCTGGCCTTCGAGCTTTTCATCATGAGTGGTCTCTCGGAGTTGAAAACAAACAATCTTCAATGATCGATGGCTTGTATCGTCTTTTCGCAATTCCTTCGTTCGTGCCACGCATTATCAAGGTTACCTTGTGTGGACTCACTCTTATTATTCATTTGTGGGACTTCACACATGTCTCAAATATCTTCATGTAACTCCATGATCCTTCGTGTGAGAGCCCAGAGTATCCGCGCCATTGGATGCCTCATTTATGTGTAATCCATCGTGATTTGCTTCTAACATCTCCTAGCATCGGATGTTGCCAACTTGTGCCTTCTTTTGCCAATGATCTTGGGGTCTTTGTTTTGTTCCAAACTTCTGAATTTCATCTCGTGTTGTCTAATGGAAGCGTTGCCCAAGCTCCTCTTCGTTGTCGTCGTCCTCATCTCCACTATCTTGTTCTCATCGTGTTGCTGCTGCCTCTTTTTCGTGGATTTTCCCCTGTGTACATAATATAACATATACCAAAATATTGTTCCATTTAAAAATTTATAAAATTACCTTTCCAACGGGTACTCATTCATCTTAATCGGAGCCCGAATGAGGGAGCCATGGCCGTTTTGTTTCCGCTCCTGCATGCTGTCAAGAAAATTGCAGAACGCGCAACCTTCGGTAATTCAGTCATATCCACTTGTAGGAACCTCCGATTGACTTGATTCTTGAATCGTTGGAAGAGTAACTTCATGGAGCTTCTAAATATCAAAACTATCCTATTGTTCTCCCTCGAGGTTGTGCAGATATTGATGCAAACATAGACTTCTTGCGAATCGATCCGAAGATGTTGACGACCTTGATCTTGTAGTCTTCGGGGTGTTATGTCGCGTCTCCTTCGGCTTTAAGTCATCACCATTGCTGGACCAGCGAGTAGCATGATGGCAATGGTGTGTCTTCTTCATGATTTTTGCTTTAGCTAAAGTGACGGGTACTTCTTTTGCAACGTGATTGCTTCCAACACCTATTGCTTGGGCAAACAAACCTCCATGAATCATTAGTCTTAAAACATTAATTGACACATTGGCATACCTTGTTTAACATCGCTCGTGTAGGGTGTGGACTCAATAGCGGATGATGAGCCACTAACCAAAGTTAGCACCTACCACTAAAGAGTGAATCATGATGTAGTCAACATCTTGTCGGAGTGAATTGTGAACTTCTCGAACGTCTTGTGTCTAGTTTTTTACCTACTTTCAAGGACACAAACAAGAAAGCAAGCATATATGCAATAATAGAGATTAGGGTTAGTCAAAGAGATAGATGTATCACTAGGGTTCGAGTTGCCGATCCCCGGCAACGGCGCCAGAAAAAGGGGCTTATTGATGGTTCAAAACCGTGCTCAAGTTCACCGCAAGCCTACGGGTGACTTGGTGCCTTTTTCACCAAGGAGGGTCCTCCCTAAATTTGTCAATCCAAGGATCGAAAGCAAACTCCTAGGATTCTCCATCTAACCTATCGATCTATCCTAACATGAAGCAATGTTTACTTACGAAGACAAACCTTAAAAATATACTAGTTATAGCATAAGGTTGATCGCATCCATGAACGTCGACAAGGTAAGGAGCAAGCAATGGAAACTAAGGCCTATCGTCTTCTAGTCGTAGTTCTAGCCAAAAGAGAAAGTGAGACATGCATCTCATCCAAAGCCATCTTTAAACTACTATGCTCCGGTCCCATTTCGAAGATGCCCGCCTTTTGGGGCCACCGTCCTGTCACAAGACACTCCTATTCGTGCGGGTTAGCCTAGGGCGAGTTCGAGAAGAATAAGTTGAAAACACTTGGTCGATCCGGTATGCACCTCATGCCACCATGACTACAAGAGCACTCCAAGCAATCTATCTATAGAATAGATTGAAGATGAAGCATAGCCAAGCGAGAGCAAAATCATAAAAGGAGGAAACGAGTCACTATAAGATCGGATGACATGAAGTACTTTACTCACATAATAAACGCGTTTAGATCATCTCCACCGAGTACATACCATTGATGACCTCAACTAGCTCCGGAAGTCCGCCATGGCTCAACCGTGCAAGGCGGCCATGGCGGTTAGGGTAGGCCTAGACCATCTCCTAGACAACTTCGAAGACTCGCGGCGGCCGTCGTCGCTCTCTCCTAGGTTTCGTCGAGTTCTTGTCGATGGATGGATCGATCACCCCTCCTTGGGCGCCGAAGGGGTTGTATTTATGCCCTTGGGGAGCCTTGGGGCGTGCTCCACCTTGCCTTGCATGAGATCTTCCTTGGGAGAGAAGGGAACTTGGTTCCCATAAAATCAGCGTCATCCAGACTTTCTTGTTTTGTAGCCCTGCCTTGTCGACGCTATATCTCCCACGTCCGGACTCCAAATAATGCAAATTCGGTGTCCTGGTTGTATGGCACGAAATTTCCTCCAACTTTGGTATTCATTGCTTTCCTTGGAAACGAAGATAGGACCTTCAAATCGGCCTTAAAAGATAATCTGTTCTGATTTCAGACTAACTACACAACAGGGATTTCGGGGGTCATATCTCCTAGCTCCTTGACTCGAATTGGGCCTTCCACATGTCCAAATCGAAAGTATCGTCGAGGCCCACAACTTTGGTAGTCAAACTTTTGCCATTAGAGACAGTTTATGTCTCCGAATCTGCAGCGAAAGATCATGCTGTCCTGTGCTGCGAGAATATCTCTCGGGCTGAGTTGATCTCGTTGGTAAACATCCAAGTCCCTAGAGTTTTACGTGTTGATGCTTCGGTCCTTGGGTTGTTTGGAGTCTTGTTCACTTCGTATCTTGACTTGTGACGGGCTTCATGATCTTCTCTTGAAGTGCTCATTGAACTTCTCCCGGAAGTGCTCCTTTTAGTGTCTAAATCCTGCGTAAACAACATAATCCAAAATACCACATTCACAAGTGAACTTGTTACATCATTAGTATGCCTAGTGACGGGTTAGTTGCAAATCATAATTGAAACCAATGTATAACAACTACTCTAGGTTGACGGAAATTCACCGTCAACAGGGATGTTGACTCCCCCGTCCGTTATTAACGTAGACCCGGTCAACATGGTCATGACCCGACAGTGGATCAAGCTCAGACTGAGCAGCCATAGCAGGACCCAGAAACAACCAATAGAGAGGTACCAGGTTTGACGTCGATGGGGCTAGGGTTCGGGAGCCGCGATATCTACTGGAATGGTAGCCCCTGGGAAGAGGACATCTTCGAGGACGTTGAGGACATGAAGGAAGTTCGCTGGGCCATCTTGACGCTTAATCAAGCCTTCACGGTAAATAGTTGTTTTTTGAATTGAGTAAACAACTTATCGTGTAAGTGTTATTGACGACCTATCTTGTGTCTTTGAAGCAGTAACTGGCGAACCGTGCTTAGAGCAGGGCCAACCAATGTAGGAACACCTCATCCATGCAATAGCGAGCGGAGTAGCTCGAGCAAGAGCTCAAGCGGGTCCGAGAGGAGGCCGTTGCTAATAAGAAAAGGCTTGAAGATGAGCTGAAGGAGGAACAATGGATGAATCGAGAGCCGACGAACTGTTGATGTCTGTGAGCGCTGGTAAGGTCAACTACGCACGACCTTTTGCATCTCAACTTATGTACACTACTTGAAAACCTCAAATAGGTCACACAACATTTGTAACGGGCCCTTAACAGCCGTTACACACATCCGCATCTGTAACGGTTGTTACTTGGCGCCCACTACAGATAAGCGCGGTAGGCTGACCCCGGGGCTGGCCTCCGCAACACCCGTTACCAATGTGGATTTTTGGTAACGGTCTTCTTAAACGCTCGTTACATGAATTCTTTGTAACGGACGTTAAATAAAGCCCGTTACACAAGTTAAACCTATCGGTAACGAGCTAGTAAAGCCCGTTACTGATCAACGCCCTATCGGTAACGGGCTGTTTAAGTATGTTACTGATCACTCTGTATTGGTAACGTGCTATAAAGTCCGTTATCGATGAGCATTTGATGCCCGTTACTAGTTTGAGAGCCCAATAATTAAAGTCTGAGAGCACTCAACTGCCATGAAGCGGGAGCGTGGCGTCAGTGAACAAATGAGACAGAGGTTTGTTAATCATCGCCTCCTTTGAGTCTATCCTCATTGATAGGTAAACTGGATCTATCTCTCATTGCTTACATTTCGACATACAAGCACAATCAACACACATATTTTTTGAGACAAAACATACATCATAAGAGAGATAACTTGTCCACAAATATGAAGATAACTTGTCCACAGAAATAAAGATAATTATTACACGAGGTTAACTTGTCCATATATAAGGCTAGGACTTAAATTGTCCATCACATTATTTACTATGGTCGTGCTATCTGACCATACACATCAACAAAGGCATGCCCCTTGAACATCTACAAAAGTATGGCTACTGATCCTGCACATCAACAAGCTTGAACTAGATCGTGCCCCATCAGGACTATTGGCTCTTTTTGCAACCTCTTCGTAAGCAACCAAGGATTCTTGAAGCCCTTCTAGCGCACCTTCAATGGGCTCGAGATTTTGTTCAGTAGTATAGTTGTACCTCCTTATGTGCTTAGCCTTTTTGATGAGGATGTTCACTTCTTTTGTGATTTTTTCAAACTCAGGTTTTGTCAATGTTTTAGACCGACAACATACCAAGGGGAGTACCCGAGGTAGATGAATGTGTCCTCGCTGAGATCGGTAACTCGAAGGAAGAGACACGTGGCACACAATTTAGACAGGTTCGGGCCGCGAGGTGCGTAATACCCTACGTCCTGTATGCTGTGTAGCTCTGGATTGATTGGGTGTGATTACAATATGATGCATATGAGAGAGATAGGGGTCCCTGCCTCACCTTATATAGCCCGGGAGGCAGGGTTACAAGTCGGTTTGCCAGAGGAGTACTAGTCGTGTGCGTCTAGGAGTTCTCTACATGGTACAGGACATGCTCAGCTTCCTATCCGAGTACTTCTCCACCGAGATCCTTGTGCTCCACGCCAACAAGTGCCGTGCAGCCAAAGCCGGGTAGTCCTTGGGGCCCACCGAGTAGGTCCTGGTACCCTCCGAGGTAGTGGGCCTAGGGAGGTCCATACGACAAACCCCCGAGTACTTTATAGTCGAGCAGGATAGTTTCAAGTAGTCTTGATGGCCTTGACGAGTAGTCCTCAGGCGTCCCCGAGTACTACAAGTCGAAAGTCCTCAAGAATACTTGAAGCATCCCGAGGCTGGAAGGTACTCCAGCTGATCCTTGAGTAGTCTTGAAGTCTTCTCGAGTAGTTCCCAATCGTCCCTGAGTTCTCCTCTTGAAGGTCTTCAATAGTACTCGCGTTTTCTTTGAAGAAGAAACCATATGGAAAATGTGATTCAAAGAATCACATTTTATATGGAATGTAGCCCCGAGCCTTAGGTCGAATCATAGATTCAAGCTGAGGGTCAATCTGAAGTTCCGCCAAGCCTATCCCGTAAAATCCGGAGAAAAAACCGAAGGACACGTGGCACGGAGCCCCCGAGCCTTGAGTCGAGTACTTCCTCTCGAATTGAAGGGTCATCTTGGTTGTAGAATGTGTACTGAGTTGATCTTGAATCTTGTCAAAACCCATGAAGTCTAACAGATGTAGCTGAGCCCCCGAGATGGAGTGCATCGAGTACTGGAAGCTGAAAGGTCAAGCAGCCGCCGCTGAGTCACCCGCTGGCACTTATCTGTTCAGCCGTAGTAGTGGCGCTTGTTGGGTTATAAATAGACACCGAAACCCTTAGGGTCTTTCATTCTCCCCCGTAGCAGTCACTCGAATAGATCCAATCGAGTTTCCCTCCACTATCGCCTCTGCTACCGCGCGAGAAGGAGAGAGTCCACGCGCGCCGCCACCACCTGCCACCGGCGCAGCCCCCGAGCGGATGCGAGTGAATACTCCCTGCACTTGGAGGATGAAGGGATCTCCGTCCAAAGGCTCAATGGCTGGTGTAGGAAAGAAGAGGTCCCGCAGCGAGTTGGAGGGACCAGCTCAAGAGTCGTCGCCGCCAACATCTCCCCGCCATCCCAATCCGGCCAAGGAATGGAAGAAGTCCAAGTTGAAGAAATGGAAGAAGTCCAAGTTGAAGATGGAGGATCTGCTGGCCCTGGTGAATAGTGGGTTCCTGTAACAACCCAGGAATTTAGGTGTGTGAATTTTGCGAAAATTTAAAACTTTTTGACCGAAATTGAGTGCTATCAATTTTCGAGCCAAATTGCTAGCCCTCCTCTGAATTCTCCACCAGATTAACCCTTGTATAAAAGAATATTTTCAAAATATGGTAAATTAGTGAGTTGGTCTTTTCTGGTTTTATTGGATTTCATTGTGTGTTGTTTGAATTTGGAAGTAATCCAAATTCACACTTAACCCCTAGCTTCTAAATTCAAAATTCAATCTCAATATGTTGAAAACCTTAGTTGGGCCGGCCAGCGCTTAAACACCGGATGCAGCCCACCTAGACCCGCCGGCCAAGCACCGGTTGCAGCCCACCGTAAACCCCCCCGCGCCTAACCAGCCGCTCGCGCTGCCAGGTGGGGCCCGCTTGGCAGTCACCGTACCCCTCACCTCTCCTCTCCCCCTTTGCCTCTTCGCTTTACACCCGCCGGTCAACCGAGCCGGCCTTGCGCCGCCGGCCTCACCGCACCAGCACGCGGGGCGGGCGCGGCCGCACCGCCCGCCCGCGCGCACGCCGAGGACCGCGCGCGTGCGCGCGGGGTCGGGCTTCGACCACGGGGAAAGGCTAAAGACCCCGCTGCCCCTCCACCGAGCATCCGAGGCGCCCCCAAGCCGCGGCCTCGAGCGCCACCTACCCTGCCCGGCGAACGGCCAGGGGCATGGAGGGCTTTTCCCCCCTCGAGCTGCTCGCGGTGTCGATTCAAAAGGAGCAGGCCGGTGTGGCACGGACGCCAAGCCACCCACCCCCTCTTGGGGATTCCTCTTCCACCACCGCCCCGTCTGCTCCGGATTGGGGGAAGAAGCGGGCGCGCCGCCGCCGCGTCGCGCCGGACAAGGGAGGAGCCGGGAGCCGGACCGGGAGCAGGGACCACTTCACCGCCGGGACGCCGTCGACACGCCCGGGAGGCACCGCGCCGCGCCGGAGGGGAGAAGGATGTGAACCAGCTGGGGACAAGGAGCAGGAGCCGAGGCGGACGACCACCGGCGTGAACATCTACCCCGCCTTCGTACACCTCTCCACCGAGCCGGCCACGACTCCACCGCCGCCCCGAAGTGAGCACCACCGCAACCACCTTACCCCTTTCCTCCCTCCTTGAGCTCTACTTTGTTTTGCGCCGACGGCGTTGGGGTGCGCCGTCGTGTCGCCTTGCCTCGATGCCGGCCGTCGAGCCGCAGTACTGCCGCGTCGCGCTCGTGCGGAGCTCTCGGGCCACTCATGCCCCCGGCCCGCCGACGCCATGCGAGGACCTTGTGATGGTGGCCGGCCTTCATGCCAAGCCTCGTTGTGCAGGGGGCGTGTGCGCCGCCGCGCGCCGCCGCGCGCGCTCTCGGTTACCGGGCGGCCGCGCCGGGGCGAATAGGGCCGGAACGCGCGGCGCTACGCGCGCCTTGAGCCCGTGCGCGTCCGGCGAGCTCCATGCCGGGCCACCGGCCGCCCGAGCCGCCAAGGACGCGCCGCGCGCGCCGAGACCTCGGGGGCGTTTCGACCCGTGTTCGCCGTCGGCGTGCGTAGCACGTATGGGTGAATCGGGCATCGACCCGCGTCCGTTTGCAGGGTGTGAGTTGGGGGCGCCGCGCCGTGACGCGCCGGCGGAGGAGGCATCGGGCCCGGCCACGGGACGACGCGCGCGCCGCCGCGCGCGAGGCCACGGACGCGAGCGCCCTCGTCCGGCCGGCACACCCCAGTTGCCGAGCCGCGACGTGCGCAACAACCCGATGGTGGTGGTGGCTGGGCGATTGCCACCCGGACCGAGCGCCGGCGACGCGCCGCGCGGCCGCTGCGCCGTCTGGGCAATTCATCGAGCACCTGGTGTGCATAGTTACTCCTGAACACGTTTTACCTGAGGAACGGGCCGCCAGCCGGATCTGGGCTATGAGCCCAATTATCTTTCCTAAGCAGGCCGTCGGCCCGGTGCGGGATGGAGTAGGAGGGTCAAATCCAGACTTTTGAAGGCTGTTTGGTGGGCTGTGACGCCTGGGCCGATTTGGGCCGAAACCCTTTTTCGGGCGGAAACCAGTCCGCTGGGCCACCCACGGCCCAGCGGCACTTCGGGCCACTTACAGCCTGTTAACCCCGGGACGCTGACGTCATGCTGACGTCAGCGGCGTATTTTCTCTAAAACCCTCTTTTCTTTTCGGTTTAAAAATTCCAGAAAATGTTTTTAATCTTTAACAATTCATAACTAATTCTAGAGAGCTCAGAAAAATGTAAAATTAATTTCTATAAATCCGTAATTTCGAAACCTTGCTAATTGTAGGTAGAATGGGTTCTTTTGGATCTTCTAAAATTGGTTCTTATTTGGAGTTATTGCTTAGTTGTGCACCGTATTATTATTTTCGCGTCGAATCTCGTGCCGCAGACCCGAGCTTCGACCAGGAGGACGCGGAGGACCCCGAGTACACTCGCTTCCGTACATGCCGACCGCTTCAACAGCAACGAAGGTGTCATGTCACTCCCAACCATGTAGATCCCATGTTGTTAAATAGCTGCTAGTGCTTTACTTTAATGCATTGATATGATGAATTGCAGAACCCGTTTATTAGCCATGCCTTGATGCTTTGTTATACCCTGTTTCCTTGTTCTACTACCTGTGGGACTAGCTACATACCCCTAGCTAGTCCCTTACCTCAACTATCCATACTTTTGTTGCTTGATTATGGATGGTACTCTGGGTTTGGACTGAGATGGGGATATCTCGCAGGTAGTATGAGCTCTGCCGCAGAGGCTGGGCCAGGCTCGGAGACGCAGGAGGGTACTATCCACTTACTTGGGCTTCAGCCGTATGGTAGGGTCGGACACCGGTGACGGCCGGTTCTGGTCCTATTCGGGCGGGTACAGTTGTACAACCTCTGCAGAGTGTTAAACCTATAGCTATAGTCCGTGTCCACCGGTTATGGACAGCCTTTCGATCTCTCACCTGACTAGCTACACTTCTCTTGTGCTTCTTCTCTCCCCCGAGTGTGTGAGCCCGCTCTCGGCCGTTGAGATGTGGGGATAGGAGCTGTGTGGGCCCCACATCGCGCATGAGAGCCGGGTTCTGGATCGTGGTTGAGATCCGGAGTTTTGGTGTGGAATTCCTTGAGCGGGGTGTGGACCCCTGAGGTGTGGACCTCGGAAGCGGAAGCTTCCCCGAGGTGTGGACCTCCTAGCTGTATTCTGCTTACCTTGTACGTTGCACTGCTGCTTTGCTTAAGCTTTCTACAGCCAGATTAGGGATATCTCATGCATAATAGAATATACACCACTTTTGCCTCTTTGTTGGGAAGATGACATGACCTACCCGCTTATCGGGTAGACCCTGGTGCCTCTGACGCAGAGCCGGACTACGACTTCGACAACGACGGTTGGGTGGACTAGAGCTCTTCCTACACTTGAGCTGCCTGCGGATATGGAGTTTCCCGCGCTTTCATGGAGCCGCTGCTAGACGTTTTATTTATGTTTGATTCAGTCTCGATGGACTTGTACCCGGCATGTGCCGAAGAGATGTACTCTGATTAATGTAATAAAATAAATGTTGTACTCTACTTTACTGTTTTTATCTTACTGTATGGATTTTGGCCTCGCTGAGACAGGGATTACACGTGGTAGCCCTCCTGGGACTACCACCGAGGTGCTAAGATTCGGGGTTCCGTTCGCGGAAACTCGGGTCGTTTCAGTTGGTACCAGAGCCATGCTTGACTGTAGGACGAGCCCCAGGATTGGTCGATAGTTTAGGAAGCCGTTTCTGAACCTTAAAACTTTATACAAACCCCCTTGGCTTCCGTATGTATATATCTATACTTATATATATGCATTACCTTGATTAATTTTCACTAACTACCTTACTAACTACGCTCTAACAACGTTGTGCAGATGGCGGAAAGAGCGTGGGTTCCTCCGGGAGTCGGACGGCGAGGAGGCACGGAGGCTTCGCCGCTTGCCGAGGGAGTGCCCGGGAGGCACTCGGAGTGGGGACCGACCGAGCCGCCTACAAGGGGAGGACCATGGGGCACATGGAGCGAGGCCGCCACTTTTCCGACCGTTACGGGCCGGCGGACCCACGGGTGCCGAGTTCAAGGAGGTCAAGGTGCACCGCTACGAGAGTTCGACCATGGAGGCACACCGGCCTAGCGCACGCCGAGCTCTCAAGATGGTTTGTGTCCGGGCTCGGGGGAGAAGCTTAAGGACACCCCGTTCGGGCCGTGCTTCCGACAGAGTCTACGACCCGAGCCGCTGGGACACGAGCGACCGAGCGCAGTACCTTGAGGTGACTTTAGTGGAGGAGGACAAGATGATGCTCGCAGCCAGACGGTGCATCCCGGCCCAGACCGCGCGCGACCGGCGTACAAGGAGATTGCGTACCTGAGGTGGAAGTGGGATGGTAGTCTGCAGCGGGTTCAGGACCTGGAGATGGAGAGAGAGGATTTGCTCGACCAGTTGGAGGAGTCGCACCTGAGGAACGGAGAGCTGGTACAACTTGGACTGGCAGCAGCCGGAGCCAGCACCGAGAGGGACGCCTGGAGGATCGCTACACTGGAGGCACGGCTGAGGATAGAGCAGGAGTTGCACCGGGCTACACTGGAGGCCACACGTGAGGACAGAGTGAGGCTTGCAGAGGCGAGGGACCAGTTGGAGTCGGTTGGAGCTGCAGCAGCTGACTATCAAGTAAAGATGTGGGATCTCCAGGAGGCGAGTCGACACAACTACCACCACTTGTGTTACCTCGGTGGACTGGTCTACGAGGAGAGAGACCGAGCAGCCAGGACCCGCACGGCCTGGGAGCGTTCCGACCAGCAGAGGCTGAGAGAGTTGGAGGAGCTCTCCGCGCAGCTACCCCCTAAGAAGAGGCCACGACTGAGGACAGAGACCTTCGAGCTACCCCCGACACTCCTACCACGTGTGCGCCCGTACCCGAGAGGTTCTCAGGACACAGCAGAGATGGACCGTGCTCTTCAGGATACCCGAGACTACTACGGAGGACCGGCGATCAGGGTGCCGGGTTACCCAGGGACTCACTCACCGCCGTTCTACTCGGTTCCACCAGACACCAGCTCAGAGGCACCTCAGAGTACTCAGTGATGAGAGTAGAGATCTAGCAGTAGATTCTGAGTCGATGTAATGAGTTAGATGTAATGCTGCTGCTTATGTTGTCATGCCTGTAGTAGCTACCCCATGATGTACCATGCGTTAGCGTGATGTGTTGCCTGTACCCTCGAAGGTCGTTGGAGTAAACCTCGAGGTGCACCCCTTTTGTATGGTGGCATTGATTGAGTGTCATGGATCTTCATGGTTTTTCTCGGATTTCATGCTTCTTTATGTCTGAATGCAATTCCTTGATTGTTAGCAGGATTACTCCTTTATAGTTAATAACCTTAATAATTATATTCTCCCCACCACTACTGACTCTTGCAACTGGAACAGATGTCGGGAGCAAGGAGGTCCGGGCGACTCTTGGCCCGTTTCGAGGAGGTCGCTGGGGACGACGGAGGGGAGGATGCCCCTAACCCAGCGGGAGCGAGAGGCCGGGGACGCCGTGGAGGTCACGCGCCACGAGGCGGGCTCCGCGGAGGCCTGGCAGGCTGCGGAGGCCGAGGAGGCCGAGTTGGCGGTCGAGGAGCCGCGCACGACGACGAGGGAGCTCAGGAGCAGGAGCTCGAGCACGAGCAGGTACCCCAGCCCGAGGGAGGAGCAGGCCAGGCTCAGGGACACGACGTGCCACCACCGCCACCTCCCCCGATCTTGGCCGACGTGATGGCAGTACAGACCCAGCTGATGCAAACGATCACCCAGTTGCTAGCTCAGAACAACAACAACCACAGGGGTCAGAACCGCAACGCGCCAGAGGGTTTCCAGAAGAAGGTTGAGAACTTCAACAAGCTGCGACCGCCTACTTTCGACCACTCAGCAGACCCGATGGACGCAGACAACTGGCTACGGGAGATTGAGAAGAAGCTGGAGCTGACTGAGCTCACTGAGGAGGAGTGTGTGACCGTGGCCGCGCACCAGCTGGTCGGCACAGCCAGTGCGTGGTGGGACAGCTACTGTGACTCGCACCGGGACCCATTGCACATCGGGTGTGACGAGTTTGTGGAGGCCTTCAGGAGCCACCACATCCCAGAGGCAGTGATGGACAGGAAGGCTGATGAGTTCAGGCACCTCAAGATGGGAAACATGTCAGTGCAGGAGTATGCCAACCGCTACCAAGAGCTGATGAGGTACGTGCCAGACGACACCGACACAGAGAAGAAGAAAGTCTACTGGTTCAGGAAGGGGCTGCACAAGGGGATGGCACACCACTTGTCCGCACACGACTGCCCGACACTTCGCTCCATCATCGACAAGGCACTGATCGTGGAGAGGTCTAGGCTTGAGTACATGGAGGTTCGTGGAAGCAAGTCCAAGCGCACAGACCTGAGCAGACGCTCGAGACCACCTCGAGGCAAGAGGACAAAGTTACGCTCGGTGGCCACCGAACACGCGCAGAGGCACCACGTCACTCGGCCTCCGCCCAGAGAGCGAGAGCCAACCCGTGCGGGAGTGGAGGACGGAACACTCGGAAACCAAGACCACCACCGCAGTCAGCAGACAGATCCAAGGTGACTTGCTTCAACTGCCGTCAGGTTGGGCACAAGTTGTTCGAGTGTCCGCAGCAGGCGCCACCGGGGAGTCAGAACCGCGGCTCTCGGGCCCGGACCCCGGCCCAAGCCACCAGCACCAGGAGGACAGCCACCCGTACACAGCAGAGGACTGCTCAGCCGCCAGCTACACGAGGCCGTCTGAACCACCTCACCGCCGAGGATGCAGCAGCCGCACCCGACGTCACACTTGGTGAGTTCCTTGTTGACTCAGTTTTGGCAACTGTTTTGTTCGATACCGGAGCTCAGTTTTCGTATATTTCTACCAAGTTTGTTAAAGAAAGGTCGTTACCAACTAAGCCTCGACCAAGGCCTATCTTGACTAGCTCTCCGCTAGGAGAGAAGAGGAGTACGTTAGAGTGCAGGGGAGTGAGGATGGTGTTTGAAGGGCAACAGTTCACGGCAGACTTGACAGTTTTGGAGTCTACCGGGATAGACGTGATCCTAGGGATGGATTGGTTGGCAAAGCACAATGGGATAGTCTCCTGCAACCCCAGAGTTATACAGCTAGAACACCCCAGTGGAACTATAGTGCGGATCGAACCACAGAGTCCGAAGGCTGCTACGATGATGTGCAACATGAGTGGGAAAGAGATTGAAGAAATCCCAGTGGTCCGTGAGTTTCCGGACGTGTTCCCAGAGGAGCTTACGGAGTTACCCCCAGACCGGGACGTGGAGTTTGTGATTGAACTGATGCCGGGAGCGGGGCCCGTTGCAAAGAGTCCGTACCGGATGTCGTCTGACGAGCTGGACGATTGAAGAAACAGCTCAAGAAGCTGCTCGAGCAAGGGTTTGTTCGGCCGAGTGCCTCACCATGGGGTTCACCAGTGCTCTTCGTGGAGAAGAAAGACGGCACAAAGAGAATGTGCATAGACTACCGCACGCTCAACTCGATGACAATTAAGAACAAGTACCCGCTACCCAGAATCGAGGACTTGCTGGATAGGCTCAAAAGGGCAAAGTTCTTCTCCAAGATCGACTTGAGGTCAGGTTACCACCAGATGAAGATCCGAGAGCAGGATATTCCCAAGACAGCCTTCACCACACGGTACGGCTTGTACGAGTTCGTGGTGGTTTCTTTCGGGCTGACCAACGCCCCTGCATACTTCATGAACTTGATGAACAAGGTCTTCATGGAAGAGTTGGACAGGTTTGTAGTGGTGTTTATCGACGATATCTTGATCTACTCTGAGACCACGGAGGAGCACAAGGAGCACCTGAGGGTCGTTCTAGAGAGGCTGAGGCAGCAGAAACTGTACGCTAAGTTTAGCAAGTGCGAGTTCTGGATGGAGAAGGTCGCGTTTTTGGGGCACGTGTTGTCAGCAGAGGGAATAGCCGTGGATCCGTCCAAGGTAGAGTCAGTGACCAAGTGGGAGCAGCCGTTAAACGTGACAGATGTCAGAAGCTTCCTTGGGTTGGCAGGTTACTACCGGAGGTTCATTGAGAACTTTTCCAAGATCGCAAAGCCAATGACAGAGTTGCTCAAGAACAACACAAAGTTCGAGTGGTCAGAAGCGTGTGAGAAGAGCTTCCAGAGCCGAAAAAAGAGACTCACCACGGCCCCGGTGCTTACCCCCGCCGATATCAAGAAAGACTTCGTGGTCTACCGTGACGCTTCAAGGCAAGGACTCGGATGTGTGCCGATGCGAGAAGGGGAAAGTTGTGGCTTATGCTTCCAGCACTCGAAGAAACACGAGGAAAACTACCCGACACACGACTTGGAGTTGGCAGCTGTTGTGCATGCACTCAAGATCCGGAGACACTACCTGATAGGTAATAAGTGTGAGCTGTTTTCCGACCACAAGAGCCTGAAGTACTTCTTTACCCAGACAGAGTTGAACATGAGGCAGAGGCGATGGTTAGAGCTGATCAAGGACTACGACGTCGAGATCAACTACCACCCAGGCAAAGCTAACGTTGTGGCAGATGCACTGAGCCGGAAAACTTATTGCAACAACCTCATGGTAAAAGAAGAGCAACCTGCTCTGCATGAAGAGCTAGAGAAGCTGAGAATCGAAATTGTAGAGCAAGGCCAAGTCAACGTGATGCAAGTGACCTATGACCTGGAGGAACGAATCCGTACAGCCCAGAAGTCGTGTGCAGAAATCAAAGCTATGCGAGAACTAATGAAGCAGGGCAAAGCAGAGGACTACCGGGTAGATGAACAAGGCACCGTGTGGTTGAAAGAATGGATCTGTGTACCACAAGACAGGGCACTCCGGGAGCAGATCATGAGAGAAGCTCACGACTCGAGGTACTCGATCCACCCAGCAAAGACCAAGATGTACGAGAGATCTAAAGGTCGTATACTCGGTGGAAGGACATGAAGAAGGATATAGCACACTACGTGGCCCGTTGCGACACCCGTAGCGCAGTAAAAATCGAACATCGAAACCCGTCGGTTTGTTGAAGCCGTTGGCTATTCCAGCTTTGAAGTGGGAGGACATTTCCATGGACTTTGTGGTGGGACTTCCTCGAACACCAAAAGGAAACGACTCGGTTTGGGTCATAGTGGACAAAGCCGACCAAAGTGGCTCACTTTGTGCCGGTGAAGACCCGTACGCAACCGAGAAGTTGGCAGAACTGTACGTAGAGCACATACTCAGGCTGCACGGGGCACCCAGAAGTATTGTATCTGATCGAGGGCCACAGTTTGTCTCCAAGTTTTGGCAGAGCTTCCACAAGCTTATGGGCACCACTCTTAACTACAGCACAGCTTTTCACCCACAGATAGGTGGTCAGACAGAGAGGGTCAACCAGGTGTTGGAGGATATGCTACGAGCGTGTGCACTCACCTATGGTACCGATTGGGAGAGCAGTTTGCCGTTTGCAGAGTTCTCGTACAACAACAGCTTTCAAGCAAGTCTCCGGATGGCACCCTTTGAGGCCCTCTACGGGTGGAAGTGCAGAACCCCGCTAGCTTGGTCAGAGGTGGGAGAAAGGACACTGTTTGGGCCAGCAATCATTGAGGAAGCAGAGGAGAAAGTTGAGAAAGTTCGTGAGAACCTGAAGATCGCTCAAAGCCGTCAGAAGAGCTATGCCGACAAGAGAAGAAGGGAGTTGACTTTTGCAGTTGGCGACCGAGTGTACTTGAAAGTCTCTCCGCTCCGAGGGACTAAGAGGTTCTTGGTGAAAGGAAAGCTGGCACCGAGGTACGTAGGACCGTATCCTATCACCCGGAGGATTGGAAGTTTGGCCTACCAGCTTGCGCTACCCGAGGCAATGGCAGGAGTACACCCAGTGTTTCACGTGTCACAGCTGAAAAAGAGTGAGAAGGCAGTGGAGGCTAAGCAAGTGCCCATGGAGTTGCTTGACTTGCAAGACAACCTTGAGTATACAGAATATCCTGAGAAAATCTTGGACCAAGCTGTCAAGGAGACGAGGAGAACAACCATTCCCTTGTGTAGAGTGTTGTGGAGCAACCATACCGAGCGAGAAGCAACATGGGAGAAGGAAGCTGATCTCAGAAAAGAGTAACCTCACTTGTTCACGGCGGAGGTCGAGGACTAAATCTCGAGGACGAGATTCTCGGTGGTGGGGGAGAATGTAACAACCCAGGAATTTAGGTGTGTGAATTTTGCGAAAATTTAAAACTTTTTGACCAAAATTGAGTGCTATCAATTTTCGAGCCAAATTGCTAGCCCTCCTCTGAATTCTCCACCAGATTAACCCTTGTATAAAAGCATATTTTCAAAATATGGTAAATTAGTGAGTTGGTCTTTTCTGGTTTTATTGGATTTCATTGTGTGTTGTTTGAATTTGGAAGTAATCCAAATTCACACTTAACCCCTAGCTTCTAAATTCAAAATTCAATCTCAATATGTTGAAAACCTTAGTTGGGCCGGCCAGCGCTTAAACACCGGATGCAGCCCACCTAGACCCGCCGGCCTAGCACCGGTTGCAGCCCACCAGAAACCCCCGCGCCTAACCAGCCGCTCGCGCTGCCAGGTGGGGCCCGCTTGGCAGTCACCGTACCCCTCACCTCTACTCTCCCCCTTTGCCTCTTCGCTTTACACCGGCGCTGGTCAACCGAGCCGGCCTTGCGCCGCCGGTCTCACCGCACCAGCACGCGGGGCGGGCGCGGCCGGACCGCCCGGCCCGGCGCGCACGCCGAGGACCGCGCGTGCACGCGGGGTCGGGTTCGACCACGGGGAAAGGCTAAAGACCCCGCTGCCCCTCCACCGAGCATCCGAGGCGCCCCCAAGCCGCGGCCTCGAGCGCCACCTGCCCTGCCCAGCGAACGGCCAGGGGCATGGAGGGCTTTTCCCCCTCGAGCTGCTCGCGGTGTCGATTCAAAAGGAGCGGGCCGGTGTGGCACGGACGCCAAGCCACCCACCCCCTCTTGGGGATTCCTCTTCCACCACCGCCCCGTCTGCGCCGGATTGGGGGAAGAAGCGGGCGCGCCGCCGCCGCGTCGCGCCGGACAAGGGAGGAGCTGGGAGCTGGACTGGAGCAGGGACCACTTCACCACCGGGACGCCGTCGACACGCCCGGGAGGCACCGCGCCGCGCCGGAGGGGAGAAGGACGTGAACCAGCTGGGGACAAGGAGCAGGAGCCGAGGCGGACGACCACCGGTGTGAACATCTACCCCGCCTTCGTACACCTCTCCACCGAGCCGGCCACGACTCCACCGCCGCCCCGAAGTGAGCACCACCGCAGCCACCTTACCCCTTTCCTCCCTCCTTGAGCTCTACTTTGTTTTGCACCGACGACGTTGGGGTGCGCCGTCGTGTCGCCTTGCCTGGATGCCGGCCGTCGAGCTGCAGTACTACCGCGTCGCGCTCGTGCGGAGCTCTCGGGCCACTCATGCCACCGGGCCCGCCGACGCCATGCGAGGACCTTGTGATGGTGGCTGGCCTTCGTGCCAAGCCTGTTGTGCAGGGGCGTGTGCGCCGCCATGTCACCTCGTGGCGCGCTCTGGTTACCAGGCGGCCGCACCGGGCGAACAGGCTGGAACGCGTGGGCGCTACGCGCGCCTTGAGCCCGTCCGCGTCCGGCGAGCTCCCATGCCGGGCCACCGGCCGCCCGAGCCGCCAAGGACGCGCGCGCGCGCGCGCGCCGAGACCTCGGGGCGTTTCGACCCGTGTTCGCCGCCGGCGTGCGTGGCACGTATGGGTGAATCGGGCATCGACCCGCGTCTCGTTTGCGGGGTGTGAGTTGGGGGGGCGCCGCGCCGTGACCGCGCCGGCGGCGGAGGCATCGGGCCCGGCTACGGGGACGACGCGCCGCTCGCCGCGCGCGAGGCCACGGACGCGAGCGCCTCGTCCGGCCGCACACCCCGTTGCCGAGCCGCGACGTGCGCAAAGCAACCCGATGGTGGTGGTGGCCGGGCGATTGCCACCGACCGAGCGCCGGCGACGCCGCGCGGCGCGGGCCGCGCCGTCTGGGCAATTCATCGAGCACCTGGTGTGCATAGTTACTCCTGAACACGTTTGACCTGAGGAACGGGCCGCCAGCCGGATCTGGGCTATGAGCCCAATTATCGTTCCTAAGCAGGCCGTCGGCCCGGTGCGGGGTGGAGTAGGAGGGTCAAATCCAGACTTTTGAAGGCTGTTTGGTGGGCTGTGACGCCTGGGCCGATTTGGGCCGAAACCCTTTTTCGGACGGAAACCAGTCCGCTGGGCCATCCACGGCCCAGCGGCACTTCGGGCCCCTTACAGCCTGTTAACCCCGGGACGCTGACGTCATGCTGATGTCAGCGACCTATTTTCTCTAAAACCCTCTTTTCTTTTATGTTTAATAATTCCAGAAAATGTTTTTAATCTTTAACAATTCATAACTAATTCTAGAGAGCTCAGAAAAATGTAAAATTAATTTCTATAAATCCGTAATTTTGAAGCCTTGCTAATTGTAGGTAGAATGGGTTCTTTTGGATCTTCTAAAATTGGTTCTTATTTGGAGTTATTGCTTAGTTGTGCACCGTATTCTTATTTTCGCGTCGAATCTCGTGCCGCAGACCCGAGCTTCGACCAGGAGGACGCGGAGGACCCCGAGTACACTCGCTTCCGGACAACGGATCGCTTCAACGGCAACGAAGGTGTCATGTCACTCCCAACCATGTAGATCCCATGTTGTTAAATAGCTGCTAGTGCTTTACTTTAATGCATTGATCTGATGAATTGCATAACCCGTTTATTAGCCATGCCTTGATGCTTTGTTATACCCTGTTTCCTTGTTCTACTACCTGCGGGACTAGTACAGACCCCTAGCTAGTCCCTTACCTCAACTATCCATACTTTTGTTGCTTGATTATGGATGGTACTCTAGGTTTGGACTGAGATGGGGATATCTCGGTGTGTTTCTAGTGTGCGTTCTGGGTGCGTATCTCCTTGCTGTGTTCTGGCGGGAGCGAGCCGCTTGGTTACTTGGGAACGGCTGCCGAGGGAAGATGCGATCTGGCCTCTTACCCGAGGGTCGTGTCGTGTGGGACGGAGATGGTGAGTGCTCGCTCTCGGCCCTTAAGGACCGAGCGTCAGTTGACCTTGGTTCGGATGACTATTTTCGTACAGACCGCCCGCCTTGTATTGGGCGGGGGTGCGGGGTGAGACTTGTAGTGGATAGCACCCCCTCCGTAGGGAGGATCGGTGTGATCGTGTCGGGAGTGGTCTTTCCCTCCTTAGTAGACTTTGCCCGGCGAGGCCGGGGAAGGGTTCCACGGCTTCGAGGGACCTCTCGCGGGTAGTATGAGCTCGCCGCGGAGGGCCGGGCCGGGCTCGGAGACGCGGGGAGGGTACTATCCACTTACTTGGGCTTCGGCCGTATGGTAGGGTCGGACACGGTGACGGCCGGTTCCGGTCCTATTCGGGCGGGTACGGTTGTACAACCTCTCGCGAGTGTTAAACCTATAGCTATAGTCCGTGTCCACCGGTTATGGACAGGTCTTTCGATCTCTCACCCGACTAGCTACACTTCTCTTGTGCTTCTTCTCTCCCCCGAGTGTGTGAGCCCGGCTTCGGCCGTTGAGATGTGGGGATAGGAGCGGGGTGGGCCCCACATCGCGGATGAGAGCCGGTTCTCGGATCGTGGTTGAGATCGGAGTTTTGGTGTGGAATTCCTTGAGCGGGGTGTGGACCCCCGAGGTGTGGACCTCGGAAGCGGAAGCTTCCCCGAGGTGTGGACCTCCTAGGCGTATTCTCGCTTACCTTGTACGTTGCATCGCCGCTTTGCTTAAGCTTTCTACGCCCCGCATTAGGGATATCTCATGCATAATAGAATATACACCGCTTTTGCCTCTTTGTTGGGAAGCTGACATGACCTACCCGCTTATCGGGTAGACCCTGGTGCCTCTGACGCAGAGCCGGACTACGACTTCGACAATGACGGTTGGGTGGACTAGAGCTCTTCCTACACTTGAGCTGCCTGCGGATATGGAGTTTCCCGCGCTTTCATGGAGCCGCTGCTAGGCGTTTTATTTATGTTTGATTCAGTCTCAATGGACTTGTACCCGGCATGTGCCGAAGAGATGTACTCTGATTAATGTAAGAAAATAAGTGTTGTACTCTACTTTACTGTTTTTATCTTTCTGTATGGATTTTGGCATCGCTGAGACAGGGATTGCACGTGGTAGCCCTCCTGGGACTACCACCGAGGTGCTAAGATTCGGGGTTCCGTTCGCGGAAACCCGGGTCGTTTCAGTTCCTGTGTGAGAAGGAGATGGATCTGTGGCGCCCTGCCGTTGGTGGCCCGTATCCGATGGAGAAAAATCCCGATGAAATCCCGATGTTCACCAGATTCGTGGAGTGCGGGCTAGCAGTTCCAACCAGCGACTTCTTCTAGGGGCTACTCATGTACTACGACATCGAGTACCTGAATCTCAATCCCAATGAAATATTCCATGTTTCCATCTTTGTCCATTTCTGCAAAGACTTGTCGTACAAGTTGATTGAATCGAACCAAGACTGGAAGTCGAAGTGGTTTTACATATGTAACCACCATCTGGAGCTGCCGAAGCCGAGCGGGAAGCAGCCGAAGCATAGGGCGTGGTGGAACACCGATCCCACGATGAAAGAGGGTATCCAACTACTTGAGCTGATGTAGAAGATCAAGGCCTTTAGAGAGGCCGGGCTGAGGGCCGAGCATGTGGCCTTCAGCTTCATGAAGAGGAGGGTTCAGCTGCTGATGGCTCACGACACCCTCGGGTACCAGTGCACGGGCAGTGAAGACACGTCGAGAATGCCCGGTGACAAAGTGGATGACGAAGACAGTGTCGAGAGGCTGGGCAAGATATTCAAGGATATGCCCCCTTACACGCCTTGCCCAGTCCCCGAGTACTCCGCGGCTCGTCCGCCGAACAAGGTTAGTATTTGTGACCTCTGCCTCTGAGTACTGAGTGGCTTGGAGTAGTCGCGCTCACCCAAGTTGTGTTCTGCAGGATGACATCACCAAGTATGTCTCCGACCCAACTCCCCCTCCTCGACTTGAAGATATACTGGTGGAGGGCAAGAGCAAAGTGAAGGAACGCCACGAAGTCGGCGAGGGTGACGACACCGCCACCATTGAAGATACATACAATGACGAGGATGGGGAAACGCTCCAAGAGTGGTTTTAGCTACGGTCCAGATTCAGCCGACCTGGACTGCCCCATATCCCCCTCATTGATGACAGATCGACTAGCTTGGAGGCTAGTCTTCCTGCACCGCCGAGAAGGCCGAACAATGTGGCACAAAAGCGCGTCGCCAAGAAGCTGAAGGTGACAGAAACAACTGCCCACGAGGTGAGTTCCTCAAGTAGAGTAGTCGAGTACTTGTCTTGAAGCATTGCATGCCGATAGTTGAATTTGGAGTTGTCACAGGATATTCCGTCCTCCGACCCCGCAGATCATGGGGACGAAGAGAATTGGGACACTGTGGGAGGAGCAACTGAGAGGAGCCTTAGTCCAGCCCCACCGTTGAAGAAGCTGTGCTGGAGACGGCACAGCAGGCGACCGTCATTAGCGAGCCACGAGCGTTGACAGAAGAGAGGAGGCCAGAGCCCTCCACGACTGCTGGAACCATGGAGCCAGTAGTAACCCATGCTGAAGAAGAGGCATCCGCAGAAGCCGGGCTCGTTGATATTGCCAGTATACTTGGCGCTCCGACCGTGACTGTTGTCTGGTCCAGCTTGTAAGGGAAATCAGGATTCGAGTAGTACATGTAGGTTGGTAATCTTGCTTGGCTGATCACATAATTTGAACTGTGCAAGAAGTCCACCGATCTGTCCTGGGAAGGCGAGGAACCAAGTGCAGCAGCTGGTGAAGAAGACCCATCACCAGCAGTTGAGGAGTCCGTTCCCCTTCCTCAGGCTGAGACTGTTGCGCAGGTCACGGAGGCTACGCTGTCGGAAGCCACCGTGGTGGAAGGTACGTAGACTGCACTGATGCCGTCTGCCTCGTGTAGTAGTCGTAGCCCCCAGATACTGACTTTGTGTGCTTTGCGATGACAGAAACACAAGTCGAGGGGACCACGATCCCCGAAGCCGTGCCAGTTGAAGGAGCCGCGCCGGAAGCAAATGTGCTTCAGGGAGCAACTAATGGACCAGAGGGTCCAATGGCCCCCGAGATCATGGAGGAAGTGCATGATGATACGCTCCTGGATTCTAGCATAGTCGTCCGATCGCAAGAAATCCAAGATGCGGAACCAATCCGTTCGACGCCGATGTCAGAGATAGCGGCAACTAGTCGTGGAAGACTGGAGCTTTTGGCAGACGACCTTATCAACCCGACGATGGTGGCCCGTAACTTGGAGTCGATGCGTTGGGCTGAACAGTAGATGAAGGTACGTGACAGTACCCTTGAGTAGTCGATTTCCACGAGAATTGAGTACTCAATAATGATTGTTTCCTTGTGCAGGATGTCGTGGAGAGATCCCAACAAAAATCTGACATGCTCCAGGGATATGGCGACACAGTGCTCCGAGCAGAATCGCTAGAGAAGGAGCTCAACAAGGCCAGGAAACACTTCACCATGTTGCAATCTAAGTTGGATGGAGCTTTCTCCTAGTACCACAATGAGGTACAAGAAATGCAGGCGAAAAGCGACGACTTGATTCGAAAGAACAAGTCATTGCGCCAGAAGAACAAAGGTATGCCACTGCAGCCTGTCGAGTACTTATTGAGTGTACCTTGTAGTAGTCTGACGTGTGCTCTTGAGCTTTTGCAGATCTTGAGGCCCGAGTAGATCAATTGAAGGCATCGGAGATCGATTTGAAGAACATTGTCTACAGGGAAAAAGATGCCCGCGAGGTACTTGAGTACGAATATAAGAAGCTGTCTGATGAGTGCATTAAGCATATGGATCTTCACGAAGCCTCGGTTCGTGATCTGGTCAATTGCTATAAATCTTTGCAGAAGCTCAATGAAGGTTGCGAGAAGCTGCGCGACCAACTCAAGGAGCTTGAAGAAGCCGCACTCTCGATTGCAAGACTACTGGTACCTCATCCAGGCGGGCCCAACATAGCTCCATTGGTGGATCGACTGAAGGAAGCCCCCGGGCGTTTGTGAGGACCATGTGTGGTTCGAGGACCGGTGGATGGTCGCTTCCTTGTGTGATGAGTGATTGACAACGTTTTGTGGACTGATTCTTGGCTAAGTATTGCAGGTGCAGGTTGCGGCTTGACCGGTGTTGGTGCAGGTGAAAAACAAGCGCGAAAGGTCGTTCCCGGTGAGGCCTCCAGGTGTGGAGAAGACAAGTAGGCTTTGTTCGAGGGACCCGGTGGCCAGCGGGGTCAAGTGCGGGCCGCATGGTGGCATGAACAGCAAGATGAAGTCGTGGATGGTTTCTTGGTTGAGCCTCAAAACCAAGGTCGAGCCGGGACTACGTGGGAGCCGAGTCATGAGTGGAGATTGGCGGAGGCTACACCGAGTTCGCGGGGTTTCCGGTGGTTCACCAGAAAACCACCGGGTTCCTTAGTTGATCCACAAAGCCAAGACCGAGAACCGAAGACGGAGTTGCGGCGGCGCGGACCGGGTCCGACCGGTGGGGACCGGTCCGACCGGTGAGGAGCACCGGCCTCGACCGGTGTGCGACGACGCGATCCCGAATCTTCGAAGCGGAGGACACGCGTCGGGATCGCATGGCTTGCGTCGAGGCTACGCAGGGTGTGGTCGCCGGGCATCCGTCCGATGGTGAAGACATCGATAATTCCAAATCCACCCTTGAGGGGCTTGTATCCCTAGTTAGTAGAGAAGGGCGTTTTAGACATTCGGTTGCCTCCATATAACCCAAGAGGTGAGAGGATGGCAGCCAACTCTTGGAACTCTAGCTCATTAGTTTTCCTATTTTCCACCTATTTTCCTTAGGTTTTCTTTAGGACTAGCAAGAGAGCTTCACGGGGAGATCTTGTTGAGAGGGATGGATGATCGGGCAGCTTGCTAGACCTTGTACGAACCTTTGTTTCATGTATAGATGATTCGGCATGGTTCCTCAAGGTTTGGATGTGTTTTCCCCGGTTGTTCTTGGTGGTGATTTTCGGAGCCCTCTCTTGGTGATTTCTTTGGATTGTTTTCGGGACTTTTCTCTTGGGGATTTGATGGGGGAAATTTGTGGGAACCCTTCGTGGTTCTTTGGGCTGTGATCCCCCTCCCAAATCCGTGAGTAAAGGTGCTCGATTTTGGGGTTTCTTGAGTTCTTGGGTTGGAAGTGCTCTTGGCGGGATTTCTTCGATTCCTCCTTTTTGGACGAGTTTTGGTGGGATTAAACTTGGCTATGGACTCCTCATGAGGTGTTCCTAATATCCCCAAAGTCTTGTTCAAGTCCGTGGAGCGATTCGGGAGATCGAGTTTTGGATTTGGGGGAGTTGACCCGCGGGTGCTGTTCATCCCGAGCTGCCGAGCTACACTGGGGATCGACGGTGCTCTTGACCGGTCTGACCGGTGCGAGCCCTGGTGGATTTTTGCTCGGGCGAACGTCTTGGTGTGTTCGTTGTTGTCCCGTGTTGCTGCTGTTTCGAGTTTGGGTCAGTTTGGTGGTCGGTTGGCCTGTTTGGTGCCTTGGGGGCTTTCAGGCTGCGACCGGTCTGACCGGTGTGTCTCACCGGTCTGACCGGTGTAGAACCACTTAGTGAAAGTTGCTCAATTTCACCAGCAGGGACCGGTCTGACCGGTGGTGCTCACTGGTCTGACCGGTGTGGGTCTGTAGACTCGAGGTTTGGTTTTCCGCTGCGTTCTTGGGTCGGAAGGTTGTGTGTTGGTTCCTAGGTCCAGTGGCACTCCAGTGGCTACGTGGGCTTGAGCAACCTTGTTAGTGAGTCGGAGACGTGTGTTGGAAGCCGAGTTCATCTTGTTGGAGTTTCCATCTCCTTCGAGAACAATTTTTATTGGCTCCCATTCACTCCCCCCTCTCTGGTTCGCCGTATCGGTCCTTCAGTTTGGCGACTTATGTGTAGCATCTGGCGAAGTCCATCCCCAACCAGGTCTTGGCGTATATGAAGTCGTACTTCCCCAAGGCTCCGGTAGATGTAGTCGCGGGAGTACTAGCCGCGAATTGCACAAACGATCAATACAAGGAGCTGCTGGAGCAGATGGTGCCAATCGTGGAACAAGTCGTGGAAAAGCTGAACCTTCAGTAGTTATCCTGTAGGGTTAGCTCTTGACAGCATATGTAATAGAAATGGAGTTATGAATAACTTGTGAAAATCTTCCATGATATATGTTTGAAATGAGTACTCATTGTCGCCGTATATATGTGTGGAGCACTCATCATGGAGGTGTCGCGAGTAGCAGGACTCGACAGTAGATCCATTGGAGGAAATCACAGTAAATGAGTTGACTGAGAATCAAACTTTGTTACTGAAGGAAAAATACACATGGATGGCCAGGGCCGTTTACAAGTGTAGTCGCTTGGACCCGGAGGCCGCCTACGACTTAAGTAGTGCTAGGACCCGTGGCCGCTTACAACTGTACATCCGTTAGTAGCCGTATAGGCTGGATCTAAGAGTACATGGTCTCTTGATAGACCGCTGCTAGAGTCCTTGATGCTCTGAGCAGCCCAAGATCCGTTAGTAGCCGTTGACGCTGAATCTTAGAGTGAAGTAGTCTGGAGACTAGTGCCTGGACCTGGAGGCCGCTTACGGCGGAGAGCCCAGGAGTAGTCGTGTAGACTTGGACCCCAGAGTAGTCGAGAGACTACGTAGAATCGACAGAGCTGGTCGATGTTCCACGAGTTGCTGATGTTGTTGCCTTCAAGTGTCTGGAGGCGATATGAGCCTGGTCCGGTCACCTTGGCGATTGAGAAGGGACCTTCCCATGGCGAGCTAACCTTGTGTAGTCCTCCTGTGTTTTGGATGCGATGCAGGACTAGATCACCAACGTTTAAGGAGCGTTCCTTGACATTGCGATCATGATAGAGTCGGATACCTTTAATGTATCTTGCTAACTCGACGAGGGCGGCACATCGAGCTTCTTTGAGTCCATCGATATCAACTCGTCTGCTGTCTTCGGAGATGCCTTCATCGTACTACTCTACTGCCGACGAATCCCACATGACGTCGGCAGTTTCAGAGCCATAGACCAAGAAATAGGGTGACTGTCATGTCGGCTTGGTGGGTTGTGTGCGAAGCCCCCAGAGTCCATTAGGCAGTTCCTTGATCGACTTGCCCCCCTTTGTGTTAGCAGCATCTTGCAGTCGCTTCTTGAGAGTGTCGAGTACCATCCCATTGGCGCGCTCAACTTGTCCGTTGGCCCATGGATGGGCGAATGAGACATACCAGACGTCAATCCAGCAGTTCTCGCAATACTCCCAGAACTGGTGATTGTTGAAGTTGGAACCCAGGTCTGTGATGATGCGGTGGGGTAGTCCGTAGCGGTGCACGAGTTCATCCAAGAAGTCGAGTACTCTGTCGGCCTTTGGGCAGGTGACCTGCTTGACTTTGATCCACTTGGTGAACTTGTCGATGGCCACAAGAACTCTGTTGAATCGTCCTGGCGCAGTCGGGAGAGGCCTAATCATGTCGAGCCCCCAGCAGGTGAAAGGCCAAGTTGGTGGTATAGTGACTAGCTTGTAGGCCGGGACGTGTTGTTTCTTGGCGAAGTACTAGCACCCTTGGCACCTTCTGATGAGTTCCTCAGTATCGCCCAAGGCTGTGGGCTAGTAGAAAGCTCGTCGGAAAGCCTTGCTGACCAGCGTGCGAGAAGACGCATGGCTGTCGCAGACGCCTTTGTGGATCTCCTCAAAGATGTTTGCCTTCTTCTCGGGGAACGCACTTCATGGGTACTCCAGAAGTGGCGCCCCGCCTGTAGAGCTTGTCTCCAACTAGTACGTAGGACTTGGCCCGGCGGATGATTTGCTCAGCCAAGTTCTTGTCAGTGGGAACCTTCTGCTCGCGGATGTAGTCGATGAAGGGTTGTCGCCAGTCCACTTCTATCATCATGACCTCCTGGCCAGCTTGAGAAGTGAGGACCATGTGTGGTTCGAGGATCGATGGATGGTCGCTTCCTTGTGTGATGAGTGATTGACAATGTTGTGTGGACTGATTCTTGGCTAAGTATTGCAGGTGCAGGTTGCGGCTTGACTGGTGATTGGTGCAGGTGAAGAACAAGCGCGAAAGGTCGTCGCCGGTGAGGCCTCCAGGTGTGGAAAAGACAAGTAGGCTTCGTTCGAGGGACCCTGTGGCCAGCGGGGTCAAGTGCGGGCGACATGGTGGCATGAACAGCAAGATGATGTCGTCGACGGTTTCTTGGTTGAGCCTCAAAACCAAGGTCGAGCCGAGACTACGTGGGAGCCAAGTCATGAGTGGAGATTGGCAGAGGCTACACCGAGTTTGCGGGGTTTCCGGTGGTTCACCAGAAAACCAATGGGTTCCTTGGTTGATCCACAAAGGCAAGACCGAAGAACCGAAGATGGCGCTGCAGCAGTGCCAGACCGGTCTGACCGGTGGGTCGACCGGTCTGACCGATGGGTACCGGTCTGACCGGTGAGGAGCACCGGTCTGACCGGTGTGCGACAACGCAGTCCGGAATCTTCGAAGCGGAGGACACGCGTTAGGATCGCAAGGCTTGCGTCGAGGCTAAGCAGGTTGCGGTCGCCGGGCATCCGTCCGATGGAGAAAGCTTCAAGTCTTCCAAAACCGCCCTTGAGGGGCTTGTATCCCTAGTTGTTAGAGAAGGGTATTTTAGACTTTCGGTTGCCTCCATATAAACCAAGAGGTGAGAGGATGGCAGCCAACTCTTGGAACTCTAGTTCATTTGCTTTCCTATTTTCCCTTCCTATTTTCCTTAGGATTTCCATAGGACTTTCTTGAGAGATTCATGGTGAGATCTTGTTGAGAGGGTTGGATGATCGGGCAGCAAGCTAGACCTTGTATGAACCTTTGTTGCATGTATAGATGATTCGGCGTGGTTCCTCAAGGTTTGGATGTGTTGTTCCCGGTTGTTCTTGGTGGTGATTTTCGGAGCCCTCTCTTGGTGATTTCTTTGAGTTGTTTTCGGGACCTTTCTCTCGGGGATTTGATG
This sequence comes from Cenchrus americanus, assembly GCA_947561735.1. Classification (NCBI taxonomy): domain Eukaryota; kingdom Viridiplantae; phylum Streptophyta; class Magnoliopsida; order Poales; family Poaceae; genus Cenchrus; species Cenchrus americanus. Next base: position 123,315,964 of record OX387239.1, on the reverse strand, counting down.
GGGGAAATTTGTGGGAACCCTTCGTGGGTCTTTGGGCTGTGATTCCCCTCCCAAATCCGTGAGTAAAGGGGCTCGATTTTGGGGTTTTCTGAGTTCTAGGGTTTGTGGTGTTCTTGGCGGGATTTCTTCGATTCCTCCTTTTTCGGACAAGTTTTGGTGGGATTAAACTTGGCTATGAACTCCTCATGATGTTCTCCTAATATCCCCAAAGTCTTGTTCAAGTTCATGGAGTGATTCGGGAGATCGAGGTTTGGATTTGGGGGAGTTGACCTGCGGGTGCTGTTCATCCCAAGGTGCCTAGGCTACACCGGTCTGACCGGTGCTCTTGACTGGTCTGACCGGTGCAACCCTCTGTGGGTTTTTGCTCGGGTGAACGTCTGGGTGTGTTCGCTGTTGTCCTGTGTTGCTGCTGTTTCGAGTTTGGGTCAGTTTGGTGGTCAGTTGGCCTGTTGGGTGCTTTGGGGGCTTTCAGGCTGTGACCGGTCTAACCGGTGTGTGTCACCGGTCGGACCGGTGTGGAGCCACTTGGTGAAAGTTGCCCGGTTTCACCGGCGGGGACCGGTCGGCCGGTGGTGCTCACCGTCCGACCGGTGTTGGTCCGTAGACTCGAGGTTTGGTGTTCCGCTGCGTTCTCGGGTCGGAAGGTTGTGTGTTGGTTCCTAGGTCCAGTGGCACTCCAGTGGCTACGTGGGCTTGACCAACTTGGGTAGTGAGTTGGAGAAGTGTGTTGGAAGCCGCGTTCATCTTGTTGGAGTTTCCATCTCCTTCGAGAAGAATTTTTATCGGCTCCCTTTCACTCCCCCCCTCTCTGGTTCGCCGTTTCGGTCCTTCAAGTGGTATCAGAGCCGGTTCGGGTCTTTGTTGACTCAACCAGTCTAAGATCCAAGGATGGCGTACCAGGAACGGGGTTCGGGTTCTCCACACTTCGATGGCAAGAACTACCAGATGTGGAGTAAGCGGATGGGTGCGTTCCTCCGCGGAAAGGGTCCGATCCTTTGGGATGTCACAGTGGACACAGGCTATGTCCAACCGATGGACTTCCTCGCTCCAGGATCGAGGGACATATTCGACGCCAACAACAAGGCGGTCGACTACTTGTTCTGTGCTTTGTGTCAGCCTGAGTTCGAACGGGTGCGCACCGAGCACTTGGCTTGTAGAATTTGGACGGTGCTGAAGAGGCTCATGTTGGGAATGCCCAGGTTCAGGCATGGATTATGCGACCTACCGGAGAGAGTACGAGAACTTCGCTCATGTCCTCGATGAGTCCATCGATGCCTTATTTTAGAGGTTCACGGTGGTTGTGAACAACATGAGGGCCAATGTGGACGTGCTCCCGTACGATGATCATGATAGAGCTGTCAAGCTCTTACACTCTTTGGATCGTACAATATGGGCCGGAAAGTTTGAGGCCATTGTGGAGTCGAAGAAGTATGGCACTCTGACGGTGAACGAGCTGTTCTCGAAGCTCAAGTCGGCTGAGGTGGATAGGGGCATGACTGCCAAGCTCGAGGGTCCGACTGATTCCCATAGTCTCGCCCTCGTTGGTGGTTCGAAAGGAAAGGCTAACACTAACCCATCCACCAGGATGTTCTCTTTTTCCTCTTTGATGTCTATGCCAGATGAGGAGTTCGATGTGCCTGGAGAGGACGAGTTGGCACTCCTTACGAGGCGGTTCGAGAGGCTGCACGAGAACTGAGTGAACATGAGGAGGAACACGAGGACATGCTTCCAGTGCGGCAAGCCGGGACACGTCGTCGCTGACTGCCCGGAGAAGGTCGAGAACAAGGACGACTACAAGCACAAGACGAGGAATGATGGCAAGTACCGGTCGAGGCGCGACCACAAGAGCAAGTACAACAACAAGCATGAGGACGAGTGACGATCGAGGAAGAAGGAAAGCCGAGGCAAGGCCCGAGCGATGGTTGGAGCGAGCGACGTCGACTCCAGTTCCGTGTACTCCACCTCGAGCTCGAGTAGCAGTGAAGACGAAGGTGATCGTCGCAAGGCCAAGAAGTCGTCCAAGAACCTGAGCGGGCTGAGCTACTTCGCGAGAGACGGCTTTTGCACCATGGCGCTGAGCTCCGGCAGCAAGAAGAGCACACAGAGCGACTCGGACTCTGATTCCGACGACGAGGTGGATGATGAACTTCCCTTCTTGCGCCAGGAGAATGAGAGGCTTGGCACTTTGCTTGATAACCGTGATGACATGCTTAGAGAGGCCAAGAAAATGAGAAAAGAGCTTAGGGCTTCACTCGAGGATGCTAGGACTAGAGTGGCTGAGCTAGAGACACATGTGCTTGATAGCAAGCTTGAGATTGATTCCCTTAAGGCTAGCCCTGTTGTTTCAGATGAGGTTGGTTGTGCTGATTGCTCCATCTTTCTTGCTGATCTTGCTTTGTTTAAGGAGAAGCATGCCTCCAAGTGTGAGGAACTAGATGTGCTTAGGATTGAAGTGGCTGAGCTTAAGTCTAGACCTGCTTTGCTAGGTGCTTGCACTTCTTGCCCTATTTTGCATGCTAAGATTGATGAGATGCATGCTTACACTAGTTCTCTTGAGGCTAAGCTGAAAGAACCCATGCCTACATCATGCTCTACCTGTGAAATGCATGCTTTGAAAAATTTGGAACTTGCACATTATGTTGATCGTTTGCAGGATGAGAATGATGAGCTGAGGAAGTTGATGGGTTGGTTGTCTGGTCATGAGCCTCAGTTGAGGATGATGATCGAGGCATTTAAGAGGCAGGATGGTGAGGGACTTGGGGCAAACAAGGTTGGCGAGGGAAGTGGAGAGAATATCCCAGACCACCAAAAACCCACCACAAAAATGATTTCCCCCCAAAACCTAACCATCTTAGGAACCGACTAGACACAACCCCTGCTCCACCCGTGTTTCCTACATCCACAAATGATCTACAAAAGCCTATCAAGTTTGTGAGCACTTCAGGGAAAGTGTTCTTTGGGAAAGAAAGTGAGAATTCTAGTGAAGGGAAACCGGTGGAGAAGTTGAGTGGAGAGAAACCAAGTGAGCAGCCACAGCCCAAGCCTAAGCCTAAGCTTGTGAGGTTCCATTGTGGCTATTGTGGGAGAGATGGCCATAAGGATGAGTTTTGCTTCAAGAGGAAGCGAGAGGAGAGAATGGTGAAGGAGTGGGCTAACAAGGACAAGTACCACCTTCCGATGGTGTACTTGAGCCTCGTGTGCAGATGCCCAGGGCTAAGGTGAGTGTGAGGATAGTTCGGGCTTGGGGAGAGCGGAAGGCTGTTAGAGGTGCTGCTGCCCAGGTCACACCGGTCAGACCGGTGTGGGGCACCGGTCAGACCGGTGCAGGCCTGGACAGGCAACAATTTGGGTTTCGTGCTCGTACAGGTGCGAGGGTTGTTTCTGGAGGTCGTGGTTCTAGTGGTTGGGCTGGAGAGTTTGCAGGTGGTCAGGTTGCTAGGCGTTCTCCCCCTCGAGTTCACTACGGGGATGGGAGGAGTCGTAGCTTTGAGAAGGAGAGGAGGGACGTTCCACGGGCCTTCTTTCGTAGTTTTGGTCCTCCTCCAGGCAGAGAGGGGTGGTTCCCTCAGGGTGGTTACCGTGGTGGTGATCGTGGAGGTAGCTTTGGTAGGAGAGATGCTTTGGTTGGTGCTAACCCCACTTTCGAGCAAATGGCTTGGCACTGGTTTTACTCTTTTGGTACTAACCCCAGTGCTGAGTCGTTTGTTCGCTCACGTGCTCGTTTTTGAATTTCAGGTGGGAGACTTGAAGAACATTTGGTTGATTGACTCCGGTTGCTCGAGGCATATGACCGGAGACAGGGGGTGGTTCTCACGTCTCGTCCCGGTGGTGACAAAGAGGTACATCACTTTTGGGGACAATGGGCATGGGCGTGTGCTTTCAGAAGGTGAGATTAAGGTGAGTGACAAGATCACTCTGAGGCGTGTTGCTGTTGTCCAATCGCTGGGGTACAATTTGCTTTTTGTGTCCCAGCTGTTGGATGAGGGCTTTGAGGTGTTGTTTCGGCCAGGTGGTTCTCGGATTTTGGACTCTCGAGGGGACCTTGTTTGTATGGTTGTTCCCGAGGGTCAGGTGTTTCGTGCTGATTTTTCTCAGTCTTCGGGTGTGGAGCGTTGTTTCTTCGCTGGTTCTTCGAGTGAGTTGTGGAAGTGGCATAGGAAGTTGGGTCACTTGAGCTTTGACCTTTTGTCTCGCTTGAGTAAACTCAATTTGGTCCGAGGATTGTCACGGTTGAGGCTTGAGAAAGAGTTGGTTTGTGCGCCGTGTAGGCATGCCAAGATGGTAGCCTCTTCTCACCCGCCTCTCACCGATGTGATGACTGAGCGTCCATGCGAGCTGCTCCATATGGACCTTGTTGGCCCAGCTCGTGTGCGATCTGCGGGTGGGAAGTGGTATGTCCTTGTTGTGGTGGACGACTATTCTCGGTATGTGTGGGTGTTCTTTCTTGAGGATAAGGGGGAGACGTTTGGTTTTGTTCGAGATCTAGTCATGAGGTTGAGGAACGAGAGGCACGGAGATGCCATACGAGCTATCCGCAGTGATAATGGCTCGGAATTCAGAAACTCTCGTTTCGAAACTTTTTGCCATGACTTGGGTCTTGAGCACCAGTTTTCGAGTCCGTATACGCCTCCCCAGAATGGTGTTGTGGAAAGGAAGAACAGGACCTTGTGCGAGATGGCTCGGACGATGCTTGATGAGCATAGGACTCCGAGGAGGCATTGGGCTGAGGTGGTGAATACTGCGTGCTATGTATCAAACAGGATCTACCTCAGAGTGCACAAGAAGAAGACATGCTATGAGTTGATGCATGGTCGCACACCCAAGGTGAGTCACTTCCATGTCTTTGGTTGCAAGTGTTTCATTCTGAAGAAAGGCAGGAAGTTGGATAAGTTTGAGGCTAGGTTTGTCGATGGTATTTTCTTTGGTTATGCATCTCACTCTAGAGCATATCGTGTGCTCAATCTTGAAACTAACCAAATCGTGGAGACTTGCGAGGTAACCTTCGATGAGACAGAGCCACGTAGTCAGCTTGTCTTTGAGTGTGCAGGTGATGATGAGCTTGGCGAGGAGATCTTTCAGGAGGAGGAGCATGAACATGGAGACGATGAAGATGGCGGTGCGGTGCTCCCGGCTAAACATGTACCCACGACTTCGACTACGGTGATGGACGGACCCTCTACTACTCCTACGACGACAAATCAAGAACTAGTAAAAGCTGATGTTGAGGGGGAGGTAGCATCGAGGCGAGAACCTCCCCGGCGAGTACAAGTAGATCACCCAGCTTCGAGGATCATCGGCGACATGAATGAATGCACTACACGGTCGAGGGTTCGGAACAATTCTCATTTCGCTCATGCTGCGTTTGTTGCTACTTTTGAGCCCAAAGACATTGGGCACACACTATCTGATTGGGTTAATTCGATGCATGAGGAGTTGAAGAACTTTGAGAGGAATCAGGTTTGGGAGTTGGTTGACCCTCCCCCAGGGTGTAAGCCGATTGGTACAAAGTGGGTGTGGAAGAACAAAGAGGGAGAGAAAGGTGACGTTGTGAGGAACTAGTCGAGGCTTGTTGCTCAGGGGTTCAGTCAGAAGGAGGGGATCGACTACGAGGAGACCTTTGCTCCCGTAGCCCGTTTGGAGGCAATAAGAATTCTTCTAGCCTTTTCGGTGGCTAAAGGGTTCAAGTTGCACCAAATGGATGTGAAGAGTACCTTTCTGAATGGTGTGTTGGAGGAAGAAAGTGTATGTGAGGCAGCCTCCGGGGTTTGAGAGTGAGAAGTACCCCCACCGGGTGTACAAGTTGAGGAAGGCGCTGTATGGGTTGAAGCAGGCGCCTAGAGCTTGGTATGGCAGGTTGAGGGGGTTCTTGTTTGAGAGAGGTTTTGAGATGGGGAAGGTCGATCAGACCTTGTTTTTCTTGAGGCGGGCGAGGAGATATCCTGATTGTGCAGGTGTACGTGGATGATATTGTCTTTGGTGGCTCGTCTAACTCTCTTGTTGCAAGGTTTGCAAATGATATGAGCAGGGAATTTGAGATGAGCATGATGGGCGAGTTGCAGTTCTTCCTCGGGCTACAAATCAAACAATCAAAGGAAGGAACATTTTTGCACCAAGCTAAGTACACCAAGGACATTGTGAGGAAGTTCAAGATGGAGGACTCCAAGGCCATGGCGACATCGATGAGTATGACTACAGCTCTTGATGCGGACGAGGAATGTGAACACGTGGACCAGAAGGAGTACCGGAGCATGATCGGGTCACTCCTCTACTTGACGGCGACGAGGCCGGACATACAGTTCTCCGTGTGTCTGTGCACTCGTTTTCAAGCGTCTCCGAGGACTTCGCATCGGCAAGCGGTGAAGTGAATTTTCAGGTACTTGCGTCACACTCCCGACTTCAGCCTTTGGTACTCCGCGTCTTCTTCTTTGGCGCTTCATGGTTTTTCAGACGCGGATTTTGCCGGGTGTCGGTTGGATAGGAAGTCCACTTCTGGGACTTGCCAGTTTTTGGGTTCTTCTTTGGTGTCTTGGTCTTCCCGCAAACAATCGAGTGTTGCTCAATCCACTACTAAGGCTGAGTATGTTGCCGCTGCTAGTTGTTGCTCTCAGCTCCTTTGGATTTCATACACCATGAGTGACTTTGGTGAGGAGTATACCCTTGTTCCACTTCAATGTGATAGCACCAGTGCCATAAGTGTTGCAAAGAACCCAGTGCTCCATTCCAAAACCAAGCACATAGAAGTGAGGTACCATTTTCTGAGAGACAACATAGAGAAAGGAAAGATAGCCTTGATCCATGTACCCACACATGATCAACTAGCCGATATTTTCACCAAACCCCTAGATCAAGCAACTTTCACTCGTTTGCGGGGGGAACTTGGTGTGTGTTTGATATCTTGAGTTGGGTGTGTGGGAGCTCCTTTGTAGCATATGTATAGCTTTCTTTTGTACATTTCCTGCATTCGGCATGGCATATGTAACATGATGTATAGGCATCCTTTTATCTTAGATTGCATGCATTTTGTATTATATGCATTGGTTAGGAAAAGCTTCTCTCATATACATTGTTCACCATGGAATGAGATATGTCTTTGTGAGCTTGTTTGGTATGCTATGGTTAGTTTGGCTTATCTCTTGATGATCTAGATGAATAATCCATGGTTGATAGCTATGTTTTTGAAAATGTCACATGTATGCTCTCTCATGTGTAAATGCCTTTATATGATCTTGACATGTTTTAGTGGCTTGGCTATGCTTAATTTGTGGTTGGATAGCTAGTTTATTGATCATATGGGGCCAAAGGCTCATTTGCCATCATGAATGTTTAGCCCTCTTGCTTCATCTTGTGGAGGGGCATAAGTTCCTTTTTGTCGCAAAGACATTTCATGTACCAATTATAAATCTGAAAATGAAATGAAAAATGCTTGGAAAATGTGCTCCCATGTCATATGTGCCGAGTTTAATTTGCTTTGGGTGCTAAACCGTTGCATGATGCCTACCAATGAGAAGTCTCATACATAGAAGTAGGCACATGGCTCGGTGGCTTTGACATGACATGAGGTGCTTGTGGGTGTTTGTGATGGTCTTATGATTAGAATGGCTGTCCTAGCATGAAGTTTGTGTGGCTTTGCTATTTTGATATGCTTGGATCATGTTTAGGACTTTGCTCATGAGAGGCAAGTTTTTCGCAAAATTGCCCATATCCATCTTAGCTTCGTCCAATGGTTGTGAAACTTGGTGATCATGTAGTTGAGATCGATACGAAGCCGTAGAGTATCTAACTTGCTCATTTGGACATGTGTAGCATTCTTTGTTGAATTTTGTCTATTTGAGAAGCTCTAGGTTGAAAATTTTGCATTTTTGGCATGATTCATGCATTGCCAACAAGGGGGAGAAGTTTGAGCTTGAAATGGCTTGTTGGACGCATTTAGAAGGTTTTCAGGTGGTTTCGAGCCATTTCGGGTTTCGTTGTGCACCGGTCCACCGGCCCGAGGAGGAGCACCGGTCTGACCGGTGTGAGTGCTGATCCTTTGCACATCTTAGGCACCGACCGGTGGTGGTGACCGGTGTGAGCTGAAGTTGCTGCAGCTGCCCTGTTTTCAGCTGGTTGGCATGCATTCGTCCAGGGGGAGGTGCATTGGTTCAGGGGGAGCTTGCATGTGTGCAGGGGGAGCTCTTTGTGGTGTTTGAGCTTTGGTTCGGTGGTTTGCGCTCTTTGCTTGAGTTTTATTTTGTCTCGGATGTGTCGAGCCGTTGCCCTTGCATAAGGGGTCCGAGACTTGTCTTCTTCAAGTGATCTTGCTCTTTGCCTTTGTTTGGTTTTCGATCGCTTGTTGAAGTTTCTTTTTGTTCGTTTCTTTTCTTTTTCCTTTCTCTCTTGTTACTTTTTGTGGGTGTTGTCAATGCACTCATCAAGGGGGAGATTGAGGACCATGTGTGGTTCGAGGACCGGTGGATGGTCGCTTCCTTGTGTGATGAGTGATTGACAACGTTGTGTGGACTGATTCTTGGCTAAGTATTGCAGGTGCAGGTTGCGGCTTGACTGGTGATTGGTGCATGTGAAGAACAAGCGCGAAAGGTCGTCGCCGGTGAGGCCTCCAGGTGTGGAGAAGACAAGTAGGCTTCGTTCGAGGGACCCAGTGGCCAGCGGGGTCAAGTGCGGGCCGCATGGTGGCATGGACAGCAAGATGATGTCGTGGACGGTTTTTTGGTTGAGCCCCAAAACCAAGGTCGAGCCGGGACTACGTGGGAGCCAAGTCATGAGTGGAGATTGGCGGAGGCTACACTGAGTTCGCGAGGTTTCCGGTGGTTCACCAGAAAACCAATGGGTTCCTTGGTTGATCCACAAAGCCAAGACCGAAGAACCAAAGACGGTCTTTGCAAGCAGTGCCGGACCGGGCCCGACCGGTGGGTCCGACCGGTCCGACCGAAGGAGGAGCACCGGTCTGACCGGTGTGCGACGACGCAGTCCAGAATCTTCGAAGCGGAGGACACGCGTCAGGATCGCAAGGCTTGCGTCGAGGCTAAATAGGTTGTGGTCGCCGGGCATCCGTCCGATGGAGAAAGCTTCAAGTCTTCCAAAACCGCCCTTGAGGGGCTTGTATCCCTAGTTGTTAGAGAAGGGTATTTTAGACTTTCGGTTGCCTATATATAACCCAAGAGGTGAGAGGATGGCAGCCAACTCTTGGAACTCTAGTTCATTTGCTTTCCTATTTTCCCTTCCTATTTTTCTTAGGATTTCCATAGGACTAGCTTGAGAGCTTCATGGTGAGATCTTGTTGAGAGGGTTGGATGATCGGGCGGCAAGCTAGACCTTGTATGAACCTTTGTTGCATGTATAGATTCGGCGTGGTTCCTCAAGGTTTGGATGTGTTGTTCCCGGTTGTTCTTGGTGGTGATTTTCGGAGCCCTCTCTTGGTGATTTCTTTGGGTTGTTTTCGGGATCTTTCTCTCGGGGATTTGATGGGGGAAATTTGTGGGAACCCTTCGTGGTTCTTTGGGCTGCGATTCCCCTCCCAAATCCGTGAGTAAAGGGGCTCGATTTTGGGCTTTTCCGAGTTCTAGGGTTTGTGGTGTTCTTGGCGGGATTTCTTCGATTCCTCCTTTTTTGGACAAGTTTTGGTGGGATTAAACTTGGCTATGGACTCCTCATGAGGTGCTCATAATATCCCCAAAGTCTTGTTCAAGTCCGTGGAGCGATTCAGGAGATCTAGGTTCGGATTTGGGGGAGTTGACCCGCGGGGGCTGTTCATCCTGAGCTGCCCAGGCTACACCGGTCTGACCGGTGCTCTTGACCGGTCTGACCGGTAATACCCTCGGTGGGTTTTTGCTCGGGTGAACGTCTGGGTGTGTTCGATGTTGTCCTGTGTTGTTGCTGTTTCGAGTTTGGGTCAGTTTGGTGGTCAGTTGGCATGTTTGGTGCTTTGAGGGCTTTCAGGCTGTGACCGGACTAACCGGTGTGTCTCACCGGTCTGACCGGTGTGGAGCCACTTGGTAAAAGTTGCCCAGTTTCACCAGCTGGGACCGGTCTGACCGGTGGTGTTCACCGGTCTGACCGGTGTTGGTCCGTAGACTTGAGGTTTGGTGTTCCGCTGTGTTCTCGGGTCGGAAGGTTGTGTGTTGGTTCCTAGGTCGAGTGCACTCCAGTGGCTACGTGGGCTTGACCAACTTGGGTAGTGAGTTGGAGAAGTGTGTTGGAAGCTGCGTTCATCTTGTGGGAGTTTCCATCTCCTTCGAGAAGAATTTTTATCGGCTCCCATTCACTCCCCCCTCTCTGGTTCGCCGTTTCGGTCCTTCAAGAAGGTGTTGGGTCAGTGGTCATGGGCGTCGGCTCCGGGATGGATAGAGCGTGAAGCTCGTGGACGAAGACTCCTGCTGGTACTTGTGCGCGAGTAGAACCAAGCTTCGACAGGACATCCGCTGCAACATTGTTGTCGCGGACAACATGATGGAACTCGAGACCGTAGAATTTGTTCTCGAGCTTGCGGACTTCTAGGTAGTAGGTGTCCATGTTCTCCTTGTTGCGATCTCAAGACTTGTTAACTTGGTTGATGACCACTGCGGAATCGCCGTAGACTAGTAGTTGCTTGATGCCCAGAGACATTGCAAGGCAGAGCCCATGTAACTGAGCTTCGTACTCGGCTTCGTTGTTTGAGACCTTCCAGAAGATCTGCAGGACGTAATTGAGTTGTTCGCCCTTTCGAGAAATCAAGAGTAACCCTGCACCCGCACCCTCGAGCTTGAGCGAGCCGTCGAAGTACATCACCCATTGCTCTGGTCGCTCTGTTGGAGTTGGTAGCTGATTTTCCCGCCACTCTGCCATGAAGTCGACTAGTGCTTGCGACTTGATGACTATTCTTGGCTTGAAGTCGATGTTGAGGGCGCCGAGTTTGACTGCCCATATGGAGATTCTTCCAGTAGAATCTTGGTTCCGTAGGATGTCGCCGAGCGTGTAGTCGGTGACGACGGCGATCGAGTACTCCTGGAAGTAGTGTCGTCGCTTCCGCCGAGGTGATGAGCACTGCATATAGTAGCTTCTGTACTGGTTGGTAGCGTGCCTTAGATTCCGACAGGACCTTGCTGATGAAGTAAACTGGTCGGTGGACTGGGTAGGCGCGGCTATCTTCTTGCCGCTCGACGATGATGGCAGTACTGACCATGTGAGTAGTCGCAGCGAGATAGAGCAGTAGCTGCTTGTTTTTGCGAGGAGCCGTGAGGACTGGTGTTTTGGACAGGAAATCCTTGAGCTGAGCCAAAGCTTGATCTGCTTTTGGGGTCCACACGAACTTCTCTTGGTGCTTGAGTAGTTTGAAGAAGGGTAGTGTTGTATGGACCTCCCTGGGCCCACTACCTCGGTGGGTACCAGGACCGACTACTCGGTGGGCCCCTGAGACTACCCGACTTGCGCTGCACGGCACCTGATGGCGTGAAGCACAAGGACTACAGAGGAGAAGTACTCGGTTAGGAAGCTGTACATGTCCCGCACTGTATGGAAGACTCCTAGACGTACTCGACTAGTACTCTCTCGCTGAACCGACTTGTAACCCTGCCTCCCGGACTATATAAGGCAAGGCAGGGACCCCTCTCTCTATCATCTCATCTCACGGCGTAAGATTGCATCATCTTGTAATCATACCCAATCAATCCAGAGCTATGCAGCATACAAGACGTAGGGTATTACGCACTTCGCGGCCCGAACCTGTCTAAATTGTGTGCCACGTGTCTCTTCCTTCGAGTTACCGATCTCGGCGAGGCCACATTCATCTACTTCGGGTACTCCCCTTAGTAGGTTGCCGGTCTAAAACACCGACAGGTAGCTCCCGTTCTCCAAGCTTCGAGATAAATCTGTTCAAGGCTGCCATACACCCGGTGAGCTTCTGCATGTCTTTAATGCAGGTGGGAGCTTTCATCTTGGTAATGGCGGAGATCTTCTCGGGATTGGCTTTGATGCCGCGATGGCTGATGATGAAGCCGAGTAGTTTTCCCGAAGGTACGCCGAAGACGCACTTGTTCTGGTTGAGGTTTCACTGGTACTCCCGTAGAGATGCGAAAGTCTCTTCAAGATCGGCGATGAGCGTGTCGGAGTTTCGGGTCTTGATGACCACATCATCCACATAAGCCTTGATGTTCTTGTTGAGTTGTTTCTTGAAACAGTCCTGGACAGCTCGCTGGTAGGTGGTGCCGGCGTTCTTCAGCCCGAATGACATCGTTGTGTAGTAGTAGGCGCCAAACGGGGTGATGAACGCGGTCTTCTCCTGGTCTTCTTTCTTGATGGCGATCTGGTGGTACCCGGAGTAGCAGTCGAGGAAGCAGAGCAGGTCGCAGCCCGCTGTGGAGTCGATGACTTGGTCAATCCGCGGCAACCCGAAGGGGTCCTTGGGGCAGTGTTTGTTGAGATCAGTGTAGTCGACGCACATCCTCCAGTCGTTCGTGTTCTTCTTGCGGACAAGGACAGGGTTGGCAAGCCACTCAGGATGGAAGACTTCTCTGATGAAGCCGGCAGCGAGTAGTTTGCCGAGTTCCTTCTTGATGGCGTCCCGTCGTTCGTCGGCAAAACGGCGGAGATGTTGTCGTTTGGGGTAAGCTTTAGGGTCTACGTTGAGCGAGTGCTCGATCAACCTCCTGGGCACTCCTAGCATGTCCGCTGGCTTCCAAGCGACGATGTCTTGATTAGCCTGGAGGAAGCTGACAAGCGCATCTTCCTATTTCGGGTCAAGGCCCACCCCGATCATGGTAGTCTTGCTGCTATCGCCTGTCCCAAGGTCGATTGCCTTGACTTGCACTTCCTCAGTTGGTTGAGGCTTGTTGGCTGTGTCGGACTTCTCTGGGATCTCGAGTTCAGTTGAGGCAAGCTTCTTGGATGCGTCATAGATTTCCATCATTGCGTTGAGTACTTGATTAGTAGCTGCGAGTTCCACAGCTTCTATGTCACAGTCGAAAGATATCTTCAAGTCCCCTTGTAGTGAAAGTACTCCGGCATGACTTAGCATTTTGAGTACCAAGTACATGTAGTGGGGTACCACCATGAACTTGGCGATAGCTGGTCTGCCGAGGATGGCATGGTAGGAAGTCTCGAAGTCCGCAACCTCGTACTTGATGTACTCGGTGCGGTAGTTCTCCCTGGTCTGCCGAGGATGGCATGGTAGGAAGTCTCGAAGTCCGCAACCTCGAACTTGATGTACTCGGTGCGGTAGTTCTCCCTGGTTTTTGTGAATGTAACTGGCAGGACTGAAGGACCGAATAGGCGACCAAAGGGGGGGAGTGAATGGGAGCCGATAAAAATTCTTCTCGAAGGAGATTGAAACTCCGACAAGATGAACTAGCTCGGTCGGACCCCCAAAATCACACGCTCCGCACTTCTACCTTCCGTTTGCCAAAACCACGTAGCCACTGGAGTGCTACTGGTCCTAGGAGCAAACACTACCAGCAACCTCAACACACACGCACCCACGACAGCGGAAACAACTCGAAAGCCGGCTGTCCAGAGGGGGCGGTTAGACCGGGTATAGGGGGCGGTTAGACCGCCTCCACCAGGCAACCAAGAAATCCTCCGAAACACCTCTTCCGAGCACCAAAACGCACCACGGTTTCACCAACAAAGATCTCTGGTCAAGGCCATGCTAGCTACCAGAAAATCTTGGCGAAAACCAAAACTCCACCCAGGGGCCTAGGGGCGGTTAGATCGGCTACCAGGGGCGGTCTAACCTCCTGTACCTAGCAACGAACTCCAACCAAGAAATCCTAGCAAACGACACGAGAATGACCCGAAATTTCACCCAGACGCTCCTCTGATCAAGGCGAACAAACTCATAGAGGAAAATCCGGCGAAACAAAACTTTGACCTGAAACGACCCAGGACGGTTAGACCGCCCCCTCCAGGCGGTTAGACCGCCTCTCCCAGAAAAACAGCCCGTGGGTCAAACCCCAACTTCCTCGCGCCAGATCTCCCGAATCACTCCACGGATTGCAGCAAAACTTCGGGAAAAGCTGGGTTACCTCCTGGGCAACCTCTACCTCAAAGGAATCGACTCGAATCGCTCACAATCAAGAGGAATCAAAGAAATCGCTTCTCTAGGTCAAGAACTCGCCCAACTCGAAAAATCACCAAATCGAGTCCGATTCAAAGGAGATTTGGGGGCAAATTCACCAGCCAAAGAGGCACAAGATCCTCATACGTGACACCCACCAAAACCCCAAGAAATCATCCTCAAAACACCGCCAACAAAGAGCTCCGAAAATCAACACCAAGATGGACGGGAAAACCACCTTGAGGAACAACGCCGAACCATCTATACATACCATGAAGGTTCGTACAAGGTCTAGCTTGCCACCCAAACATCCATCCCTCTCTCTAGATCTCACATGAAGCTCTCACGCTAGTCCTAGGAAAAACTAGGGAAAATAGAGAACGAAAAAGGAAAAACAAATGAGCTAGGGTTCCAAGAGTTGGTTGCCATCCATCCACTCAATGAGTATATATGGAGGCACCCAAAAGACTAAAGTACCCTCACCTAATAACTAGGGATACAAGCCCCTCAAGAGCGAATTCAGAAGTCTTCAGATTTTCTTCATCGGACGGATGCCCGGCGACCGCAACCTGCTTAGCCTCGACGCAAGCCTTGTGATCCCGACGCGTGTCCTCCGCTTTGAAGCATCTCGGCGCTGGCGGCCAGGGCAGTCAGACCGCCCCTCTGGGCGGTTAGACCGGCCCGGGCAATCTCACCGGCCCCTGGCGGTTTGACCGCCCCTCCTGGGCGGTTGAATCGGCCTGGGGTGGCCGCACCTCCTCGTCGAGTCTTCGGCCTCGGTTTTGTGGCTCAACCGAGTACCCTAGTGGTTTTCTGGTGAACCACTGCAAACCCCGCGAACTTGGTGTAGCATCCGCCAATCTCCACTCATGACTCGGCTCCCACATAGTCCCGACTCAACCTTGGTTTTGAAGCTCTACCAAGAAACCGTCCACGACTTCATCTTGCTGTTCATGCCACCATGCGGCCCGCACTTGACCCTGCTCGCCACCGGGTCCCTCGAACGAAGCCTACTTGTCTTCTCCATATGTGGAGGCCTCACCGGCAACGACTTTTCGCGCTTGTTCTTCACCTGCACCAACACGAGTCAAGCCGCAACCTGCACCTGCATTACTTAGCCAAGAATCAGTCCATACAACGTTGTCAATCACTCGTCACACAAGTAAGCGACCATCCACCGGTCCTCGAACCACACATGGTCCTCAAGGACCACTAAACCTAGTGGAATAGCCGCGTTCCCGGGGACGATGCCGTAGAAAGGCGATGTGCACTTGGTGAGCATGTGGGTAATGTCGAGCTTCATCTTCTTCAAGGTCTTGGTGAAAAGGACATTGAGCCCGCTCCCACCGTCGATGAGTACCTTTTTGAGTCTGGAGCTCGCGACTACTGGTTTCAGGACGAGTGGAAAACGCCCTGGCTTAGAGAGGCTTGTCCATTGATCCGTGCGGGAGAAGGTGATGGGTACCTCTGACCACCTGAGAGTGGTCGGGACCGCTGGTTCAATGTTCAAGACTTCCCTTCTGGTGGCCTTCTGAGACCGTCTAGTGGGTAGTTCGCCAAAGAGGACATTCACCGTCTTGTCGGGTTCTTGGAAATCGTCATTGCCCTCATCGGCTTTTTTCTTGCCCTTCTTGTCATGAGGAGGCCGTGGGTCTGGAGTATCCTTGAGTGCTCGCCGGAGTTGGTAGCACTGCTCGGTGGTGTGAAGCCGCCAGAGGTCTTCTTCGAGTTGTCTTTCACAGGGTGCTGGATAGCCGCGACTGTATTGTTTGGCTTGCGCTTGCCGTTAGGACCTGAGTAGTAGTTGTTGTTGCGACCCCCTTGATCCCTGATGTTGTTGTTGCTGTTGCCCGGGTTTTGCTTGCTCTTGCCGCGAATGGCGTCGAACTTGTCGTTTGCCTTGTCTTCTTCATCGGCCCATGTGGTGATCATGTCCTTGAGCTTAGTGATGGAACTTGGGCGGTGGCGACCGAAGTCTTCCAAGGTGCGACAATGGTAGAGATTGTCTTTGAAAAGGTCGATGACCTCCTTGTCGGTAACATCGACTACAGTAGCGCGCTTGTCGAAAAAGCGTCGCATGTACTTGCGTAGCGTCTCTCCTTGTTCCTGCTTCACCAGTGCCAGGTCCTTGCGAGTACCTGAGCGTCCCATGGCGCCCGCGAAGTTGCTGGTGAACTGATCCTTGAGCTGGTCCCACTTGTCGATCGAGTTCTTGTCGAGCGACTCGAGCCAGGTAAGTGGTGCTTGGTCCAGACAGAAGGGAAAGTAGAGGCACTTTGTGTCGTTGTTGCCACCAGCATTTTCGATGGATAGGGCGTAGCATCTGTGCCATTGGACTGGGTCTTGCTTCGTGTCACACCCGGTTTTAGAAAAGCAAACCAAGTGCAAACCTGTATGCATGCCAGGATCAAGTTTCATGCATATAGTGACATATAAGTGAATACAGAAATAGTACCACGTAAGAAAAGAGAGATTATCCGAGATTTATGCTTAAATCCTGGAAACGAAGGCTCCAAACATCACAGGCAATTGACTGGGGGTTGCGTATGCATAGCACCAGCAACATCTTCACAAGACTTTAGAGTAGCATCCTTTTTCTGAGCAACAATGTTTATAGCAAGGGTGAGCACTTGTTGTACTCAGCAAATGTGGGGAAAAATGAATGCAAAGGCTTTATAGTGGACTGGCTCAAAGAATTTAGCATTTTAGTTTGTCAAATTTTATTATCACCTGATCACTAATAAAGTATAAGTTTATACCAACCCACAATTAAGCACAAGGTAAGAGATACGCCATAAGCACATGGCAAGCATAACCAGAGAGCATGATTTAAGTCCATCTTCAAGTTCAGTTATCATGTGAGGGTCCAGGCCGCCCGTGACCGTGGGCACGACTAATCGATTAGTTATACACTCTGCAGAGGTTGTACATCTTTACCCACAAGTCGCGTAAAAGTTCTAGGAACTTTAAACCCAACCATGCGATGTTGCGCAGGCATCATACCACACTACCGAGGTGTTATTGCATAGGGACACTACGAGGCCTTTACAAAGAGTCCTCCCGTGCGTATTAGTCCATAGTTGTATGTCATAGAGGCTATCTTTCGTACCACACTTCTGTTACGGACGGTCAGCCATAGAGTACCTCCGTTCCAACACCACTCCGGAATAGAAGAGCCATAAAAGCATTCCTCCGTCCCCAACCTACTATGCGAGTAATAACCACACAAAGACTTCCCTAAGTACTCGGCGAAGACCAGAGCCATATAGTTCTTGTGGTTGCACTGTTGTCCTGGGTGGTCGCTCCATGTTCCGATTAAACATATGGTCCTGTATTAAGCATCCAAAGATATAACATAAAGGTATAGCATGATTCATCATTATTGTTCATTAAAACCACCATAACCCAGTTATAGCAACTAAGCATAGCTACGCAACATAAATGTAAACCCAGGTTAACAAGGAATGATCATAAAGACTAGGTAATCCTTAATAGGAACCCATCAAAATTAATGTAAGGCATATGCAATAGTGATTAATAAAGTCACTGGGACAAGAACAAGGACACACTTGCCTTTTAACAAAAGTAATGTCGTTGCTCAGAATATCTTCAACATCTTGCTCTTCAAAGCTTCTGGAACGGCGTTCACTCTAAGCACATCAATCATCGGGCACAAACATACATAAAGCAAACAAACAAGCATATACTAAGAACAAAGCACCAATCAAAAGAAAGCTTTAAAAGAACGCACTAAAGGATAGGCTTGATTAGATGGATCACTAAAGCACACAAACCGTGCTTAGAGGAAGAAAGTCTTGGTTTGCTTTAAAGAGATGGCCGCGGAAGATAGAGCAAGGACCGGAAAGATCACACTGAGATTGTGCTGAGAAAAGAACGTCTAACGAACGTTTTGCATATATGAGAGAGCAAGGCTATGAGCTAGGTTCAAATTAATTAACAAAACAAATATAAAGGATACCTCAGAAATAAAATACCCTATGTTGACATTAATGCAATATTAAACTTTATTTATGAAACCGGTGTAAAGAACTAGTCAAGTTTTATTAATAAAGATTCATATATGAATTAATCAATTAAACATTTAATTTAGAAAAACTAAATTATATGAACAATCTAAACAAAACTTTGTAATTCGAGTATATCATATTATTATTAAAAATATTATGGTATTGGCATTAATCAAATTAACATTTATTGTAAAAGTCGATGTAAAAGCCTAATCAAATTTTAATTAGAAAAGATTAATTAACTATTAAACAAATTAACATTTGGTTTACGAAAACCGAGATAAAGATCTAATTAAATTTTATGTACAAAAACATGTGATAGGAACATTAATCAAATTAAATTTGCTTATGAAAAACGATGTATAGATGTATATTACTTTTATTTATAAAAGACATGTATAACTGGACATTAATCAAAATTAATATTAATTTTATTTTCAGAAAACAAAACATGGTGAAAACACACCACTAACACGTGCTTTACATTATTATGAACCTAACACAACTTGAACAAATTAAAACGGAGCTAAAACGAAGAAACTAGGGGCAAAACAAGATTAAAAGGACCTGTTTGCGATTAACTATAGATTTCAGGGAGTAGCTGAAAAGATTTCCTAGACACAGTAAACAGTGCTCGTGAAAAGGATAAAACTCAGGGTTAGATCTACAAAAGAGTTTGGGATGGATCTGGTTGCAGGGATCTAATAGATCTAGGGGGTTACATGAATGAGTTGCTAGACATAAGAAACAGATCAAAAATTAACGAAAAGTCCAGGGGCCTAAATGCAAACCGGCCGCAACCTCATCTCCTTCCTCTGGACAGAGGCAACCGGCGGACAGGATGGCCGCTGGCCCTTGGCGGCGCCGGCGTTCGGAGTGGCCTAGAGCTCGATTGGTTGACGCAGGAGGTAGAGGAGATCGAGCGGAGTTCGAGGACGTGCTCACCGGGGTTGGAAGTAGACGGCGGCGGGCGGATTTCGGAGAGGGGCAGCGCCGGCGGCACGGTCACCGGCGGGGACGGCGGTGGCGCGCGGGCGAGGACGGGCGTGGGCGCGACCTAGGGTTCACGGGGCGCGGCGTGCGGGGGCTCGGCTCCCTTTATAGGGGCGCGCGGGGGCGGCGCGCCGGCGCTCCCCGGCAAGGGGCGGCGGCACACGGGGAGCGGTGCACATGTGGTGCCGGCGAGGTAGGGCATGCCGCGCGTGGGGCTCGGCCTCCCCCTTTTATGGGGACGCGGGGCTCGAGACACGGCGCGCACGCCCGGGCGCGTGGACGGCGGCGGCGGCCATGGCTGCCTCGGCCGATAGGCCTTAGCGAGCGGCCCGGCGGCGCGGCCGGCGCGGGTGCGGGCGGGCCGGGAGCGGGTTGGGCCTCGGGCTCGGCCCGTTCCAGTAGGATAGATTTTTATTTTTTTCGAATTTATTTTTAATGCGAAAACAATTCCATAAATGTCTAGAAATTCTTTAAAGGCACGAAAAATACTCCGAAAATCACAAAAGTTCCAGGAAAATTCCTATAGATAGATTATGACATGAACCATCCAAATAAAGCATTTGGAGCTCATGAAAAGGACTTTAGAGCCTTCTAATAAATAAAATAGCTAAAGGAAAATGAGAATAAATTCCAGAAAATTCTGGAAAATTCTCGGAAGGATTTGGACAACTCCTAAACACATTTTTGAAACCTTTTGCACTCTAGAACCACTAGATGCATCGGCATGAATGCAACACACATAACTTTTTATTTAATTTAGAAAATCAAACAAAGGATTTTTCCTATACTATATTTCCTGTAAAGAAAAAATAAATGTTGGGAAAAATTTTAAAATTATGAGAAAATCGTTATTTAATTATTCTTTCTATTCACATCCAGAAATTGGAAATTTCAAGGTGTGACACTTCACGTCGTACTTGGTGATCCCCAGAGGTCTGAATTTCTCTGAGAGAAGTAGATTGCGAAGTCTAGCAGAGAAGGCAGGGAAGTCGTTGTTGTCGCCTCCCGTGGAGGACTTCTTGCGTCGTATTTCTTCAACAATGCAGCGGGCATCGTAGCCGCCGTGTGAGACACCAGTGACGTGGCTGTCTCGTGGCCTCGGCCTCTGCGATCGCCTCCGCCGCCGGCTCTCCAGCCAGCCCCGTGTGAGGAGATCCCGCCACCGCTACCTCCGCCACCAGCATCACCATGACTAGCAGCGCCGCGACTACCGTCAGCGCCACCAGCACTGTTACCGCCCTGAGAAGGTCCTCCAGCTGATGCCCTAGTACGGTTGGGGTTCTGTGGCTGTTCTCCTCGAGTATGGTTGCATCCATTACTCACTGGACTGCGACTTGTGGCTTCATGGTTCTCGTGTTCACGAGTTGTGAGGGGAGGTACTTGAGTGACTCTGTTGTCAACTCTCATGAAGTAGGCATCCTTCGCGAGCTTGGCGATGACTTCACCCGCGCATATCTTGTCGTCGTTAGTTTCATCGGCGGGTGCATTGGAAGACAACTCGTCTGCTGAGATATCGTCAAAGTAGCGGTCGGGTCGGGTCCCTGAAGGTCCTGGCGTCTCACCAGCAACCATGAAGACTTGGCGATCAGGGGTGCCGAGACCAGAGTCAGTAGTCGCCACCTCTATTGGAGTGTGCTCCTCTGTTGGAGCTAGAGGTGTTCGCTCCTAGAAGGGAAGCGAGTCAAGGTAGGTGACACAGCGTGAGTTCCCGCCTGTCAGGTCTGCAGGCTTGCGATTTGGCCAGTAGACGAATCTCCCAGTGGGTGTAGATGTTATAACCAGATCGGTAGCTAGTGCTGACAGTGGTTGCTCAGTCGTGGAGTTCTCGGACTCAGGCTCGTCAGGGTCCGATCCGAAGTCGAACTCATAGGAGGAGTCCGAGTGGTAGCCGGAGGCGGGGTTGGAGTTCGAAGAGTAGTCGGAGACGATCTCCTTGCCAGCCCGGCGTGCAGCGAGAGCCTCCGCATGGGCCCTGCTAGCATTGCAGAGGCCATATGGGAAGTGCTCATGGAGCGGGACGTCAGCACACAATGGCTCAGTAGTCGGCTCGCATGCGATGGCCCATGGGAACGTCAAGTTTGAGTTGGAAGCGGATCCGGACTCGAATTCAGCGTGTTGGTTGTAGAGCGAAATTTCACCAAATTTTCCGGTGAGGTTGCCCGTGATCACCTCGGGAAGTGTCACGAGCCCGATCCTCGGGTTGGGTGTCATGGTGAGGCGGCGTTGGAAAGATCCAGCGCCGTCAGCCGTGCAGACCTAGGACCCGAAGACGAAGGTGTCACCGCGGTTGAAGGCGACAGTTGGCTTGATGAAGATTGAAGCCGTCGAGTTCGCCATGAGATCTTCGGCGAGAGCCCCTACCAGACACGCCAGCTGTCGGTGTTTTAGACCGGCAACCTACCAAGGGGAGTACCCGATGTAGATGAATGTGGCCTCGCCGAGATCGGTAACTCGAAGGAAGTGACACGTGGCACACAATTTGGACAGGTTCGGGCTGCGAGGTGCGTAATACCCTACGTCCTGTATGTTGCTGAAGGACCGATACGGCGAACCAGAGAGGGGGGAGTGAATGGAAGCCGATAAAAATTCTTCTCAAAGGAGATGGATACTCCAACAAGACGAATACGACTTCCAACACACGTCTCCGACTCACTACCCAAGTTGGCCAAGTCCACGCAGCCACTGAAGTGCTACTGAACCTAGGAACCAACTCCCAACCTCACAGACCCGAGAACGCAGCGGAACACCAAAACTCGAGTCCACTGACCAACACCGGTCAGACCGGTGAGCACCACCGGTCAGACCGGTCCCTGCTGGTGAAACCTGGCGACCTCCACAGAATGACTCCACACCGGTCAGGCCGGTGCAACACACCGGTCAGACCGGTCTTAGCTAGAAAGTCCCAAAAAACCAAACAGGCCTACTGAGCTCCAAACAGATCCAAACTTGAAACAGCAGCAACACTGAACAACAGCGAACACACCCAAACGTTCACCCGAGCAAAAACCCAACAAGGGTTGCACCGCTCAGACCGGTCAAGAGCACCGGTCAGACCGGTGTATCCTGGGCAGCTCGGGATGAACACCCGCGGGTCAACTCCTCCAAATCCAAACTTCGATCTCACGAATCGCTCCACGGACTTGAACAAGACTTTGGGGATAATAGGAATACCTCATGAGGAATCCATAGCCTTGATTTTGTCCACCAAAACTTCCCAAATGAAGAGGAATCAAAGAAATCCTGCCAAGAACTCCTCTAACCCTAGAACACCGAAAACCCCAAAATCAAGCCCTTTAACTCACGGATTTGGGAGGGAAATCAAAGGCAAAAGAACCATGAAGGGTTCGCATTAATTTCCCCCATCAAATCCCCAAGAGCAAGGTTTCGAAAACACACCGAGAAAACCACCAAGAGAGGGCTCCGAAAATCACCACCAAGAACAACCGGGAACAACACAACAAAGCCTTGAGGAACCACGCCGAATCATCTATACATACCAAGGAGGTTCATAAAAGGTCTAGCTTGCCGCCCGATCATCCAAACCTCTCACAAAATCTCACCATGAAGCTCTCAAGCTAGTCCTATGGAAATCATAAGAAAATAGGAAGGGAAAATAGGAAAGCAAATGAACTAGGGTTCCAAGAGATGGCTGCCATCCTCTCCCCTCTTGGGTTATATAGGAGGCAACCGAAAGTCTAAAATACCCTTACTTAATAACTAGGGATACAAGCCCCTCAAGAGCGGTTTTGGAAGTCTTTAGATTTTCTCCATCGGACGGATGCCCGGCGACCGCACCCTGCTTAGCCTCGACGCAAGCCATGCGATCCCGACCTGTGTCCTCCGCTTCAAAGATTCCGAACTGCGTCGTCGCACACCGGTCAGACCGGTCAGACCGATCTGGAGCTGCTGCAGCACTGCCTTCGGTTCTCCGGTCTTGGCTTTGTGGATCAACCAAGGAACCCAGTGGTTTACTGGTGAACCACTGGAAACCCTGCGAACTCGGTGTAGCCTCCGCCAATCGCCACTCATGACTCGGCTCCCATGTAGTCCCGGCTCGACCTTGGTCTTGAGGTTCAACCAAGAAACCGTACATGACTTCATCTTGCTGTTCATGCCACCATGCGGCCCCCACTTGACCTCGATGGCCACCGGGTCCCTCGAACGAAGCGTACTTGTCTTCTCCACACCTGGAGGCCTCAGTAGCAACGACCTTTTGCGCTTGTTCTTCACCTGCACCAACATGAGTCAAGCCGCAACCTACACCTGCAATACTTAGCCAAGAATCAGTCCACACAATGTTGTCAATCACTCATCACACAAGGAAGTGACCATCCACCGGTCCTCGAACCACACATGGTCCTCAGTCTCCCCCTTGATGAGTGCATTGACAACACCCACATAAAGTAACAAGAGAGAAAAGGAAAAGAAAAGAAACGAATAAAAAGAAACTCCAACAAGCGATCGAAAGCCAAACAAAGGCAAAGAGCAAGATCACTTGAAGAAGACAAGTCTCGGACCCCTTAGGCAAGGGCAACGGCTCGACACAACCGAGACAGAATTAAGATCATGCAAAGAGAGCAAACCACCAAACCAAAACTCGAAAAACCGCAAAGAGCTCCCCCTGCACAAATGCAACTCCCCCTGAACCAATGCAACTCCCCTTGGACGAATGCATGCAAAACACCACTTGAAACAAGGCAGCAGCAACAACTTAGCTCTCACCAGTCAGACCGGTCACTACCACCAGTCAGACCGGTGCTCAACATGTGCACAGGACCAGCACTCTGACCGGTCAGACCGGTGACCTCGACCGGTCAGACCGGTGCACACCAGTCTCACCGGTCGAAACCACCTGAAAACCTTCTAAATGCATCCAGCAAGCCATTTTAAGCTCAAACTTCTCCCCCTTGTTGGCAATGCATGAATCAAGCCAAAAACACAAAACTTTCAACCTATAGCTTCTCAAATAGACAAAATTCAACATAGGATGCTGCGCATGTCCAAATGAGCAAGTTATATACTCTATAGCTTCGTATTGATCTCAACTACATGATCACCAAGTTTCACAACCATTGGATGAAGCTAAGATGGATTTGGGCAATTTTGCGAAAAATTTACCTCTCATGAGCAAAGTCCTAAACATGGTCAAAACATGTCAAAATGGCAAAGCCACACATACTTCATTCTAGGACAACCATTCTAATCATAAGACCATCACAAACACCCACAAGCACCTCATGTCATGTCAAAGCCACCGAGCCATGTGTCTACTTCTATATATGAGACTTCTCATTGGTAGACATCATGCAACGGTTTAGCACCCAAAGCAAATTAAATTTAGCACATATGACATGGGAGCACATTTTCCAAGCATTTTACATTTCATTTTCAGATTCAAATTTGGTACATGAAATGTCTTTATGACAAAAAGGAACTTATGCACCTCCACAAGATAAAGCAAGAGGGCTAAACATTCATGATGGCAAATGAGCCTTTGGCCCCATATGATCAATAAACTAGCTATCCAACCACAAATTAAGCATAACCAAGGCACTAAAACATGTTAAGATCATATAAAGGCATTTACACATGAGAGAGCATATATGTGACAATTTTCAAAAATATAGCCATCAACCATGAATTATAAATCAAGATCATCAAGAGCTAAGCCAAACTAACCATAGCATACCAAACAAGCTCACAAAGACATATATAACATTCCATGGTGAACAATATATATTGGAGAAGCTTTTCCTAGCCAATGCATATGATACAAAATGCATGGAATCTAAGATACAAGAAAGCCTATACATCGTGTTACATATGCATGCCGAATGCAAGAAATGCTCAAAGGAAAGCTATACATATGCTACAAATGAGCTCCCACACACCCAACTCAAGAAATCAAACACACACCAAGCTCCCCCCGCAAACGAGTGAAAGTTGCTTGATCTAAGGGTTTGGTGAAAATATCGGTTAGTTGGTCATGTGTGGGTACATGGATCAAAGCTATCTTTCCTTTCTCTACGTTGTCTCTCAGAAAATGATACCTCACTTCTATGTGCTTGGTTTTGGAATGGAGCACTGGGTTCTTTGCAACGCTTATGGCACTGGTGCTATCACAATGAAGTGAGACATGGGTATACTCGTCACCAAAGTCACTCATGGTGTATGTGATCCAAAGGAGCTGAGAGCAACAACTAGCAGCGACAACGTACTCTGCCTCGGTAGTGGATTGAGCAACACTCGACTGTTTGCTGGAAGACCAAGACACCAAAGAAGATCCCAAAAACTGGCAAGTCCCAGAAGTGGGCTTCTTATCCAACCGACACCAGGCAAAACCTGCATCCGAAAAACCATGAAGCGCCAAAGAAGAGGACGCAGAGTACCAAAGGCCAAAGTCGGGAGTGTGACGCAATCAAGTAGAGGAATGACCCGAGAATAGACATACCGAGAAATGGATGTCCGGCCTCGTCGTCGTCAAGTAGAGGAGTGACCCGATCATGCTCCTATACTCCTTCTGGTCCACGTGTTCACCTTCCTCATCCGCATCAAGAGCTGTAGTCGTACTCATCGGCGTCATCATAGCCTTGGAGTCCTCCATCTTGAACTTCTGCACAATGTCCTTGGTGTACTTAGCTTGGTGCACAAATGTTCCTTCCTTTGATTGCTTGATTTGTAGCCCGAGGAAGAACTGCAACTCGCCCATCATGCTCATCTCAAATTCCCTGCTCATATCCTCTGCAAACCTTGCAACAAGAGAGTTAGATGAGCCACCAAAGACAATATCATCCATGTACACCTGAACAATCAGGATATCTCTGCCCTGCCTAAGAAGAAACAAGGTCTGATCAACCTTCCCCATCTCAAAACCTCTCTCAAACAAGAACCCCCTCAACCTACCATACCAAGCTCTAGGCGCCTGCTTCAACCCATAAAGCTCCTTCCTCAACTTGTACACCCGGTGGGTGTACTTCTCACTCTCAAACCTGGTGGTTGCCTCACATACACTTCTTCCTCCAACACACCATTCAAGAAAGCACTATTCACATCCATTTGGTGCAACTTGAACCCTTTAGCCACAGAAAAAGCTAGAAGGATCCTTATCGCCTCCAAACAGGCTACAGGAGCAAAGGTCTCCTCGTAGTCGATCCCCTCCTTCTGACTGAACCCCTGAGCAACAAGTCTTGACTTGTTCCTCACCACTTCACCTTTCTCTTCCTCTTTGTTCTTCCACACCCACTTCGTACCAATTGGCTTACACCCTGGGGGAGGGTCAACCAATTCCCAAACCTGATTCCTCTCAAAGTTCTCGAACTCCTCATGCATCGAATTAACCCAGTTATGATTAGATAGTGCGTGTCCAATGTCTTTGGGCTCAAAAGTAGCAACAAATGCAGCATGAGCGAAATGATAATTGTTTCGAACCTTCGACCGTGTATTGCGTTCATTCAAGTCGCCGATTATCCTTGAAGCTGGGTGATCCACTTGTACTCACCGAGGAGGTTCACGCCTTGATGCTACCTCCCCCTCAACTGTAGCTTCTCCTCGATCTTGATTCGTCGTCGTAGGTGTAGGAGAGGGGCCGTCAACCACTATAGTCGAAGTAGTAGGTACATGTTCAGCCGGGGGCACCACACCGCCATCTTCATCATCTCCAAGTTCATGCTCCTCCTCCTGAAATATCTCCTCGCCAAGCTCATCATCACCTGCACACTCAAAGACAAGCTCACTATGTGGCTGTGTCTCGTCGAAGGTTTCCTCGCAAGTCTCCACAATTTGGTTAGTTTCAAGACTGAGCACACGATATGCTCTAGAATGAGACACATAACCAAAAAAATACCATCGACCGACCTAGCCTCAAACTTATCCAACTTCTTCCCTTTCTTCAGAATAAAGCACTTGCAACCAAAGACATGAAAGTGACTCACATTGGGTGTGCGACCGTGCATCAACACGTAGCAAGTTTTCTTCTTATGCACTCTAAGGTAGATCCTGTTTGACACATAGCATGCGGTGTTCACCGCCTCAGCCCAGAACCTTCTCGGAGTCCTATGCTCATCAAGCATCGTCCGAGCCATCTGTTGACGGTGAAAATCCGTCAACCTAGCCATGAATTTACCTTCGGTGTTGGCATGAATTTTATACTTTATCCATTGGTACTAACCCCCGTGGTATAACAAGTTCACGTGTGCATGTCGTTTTTGGAGTTTAATGTTTATGCAGGGATTTAGTGTTGAATGCAAGACTTTCGGGATAAGTTCATCAAGCACCTCATGACAAGACCTTGAAGCCCCGAACAAGTCACGCAATGAAGCAAAACTAACTCCAAGAAGCCGGGGACTCGATCCGAGAAGACAACAAACTCCGGGGACACGACCGAGAAAAGTGCTTTGAAGCTTGCAAGACAAGGAGTTGAGTCCAATTCGGAGAGAAACCGACGACATGGACCTACATGCGAAGGGGGAAGCATCCGGGAAGCAAGGGAACCGACCTCGGGCAAAGGAGCCCGCGGGGCCGGGCCTAAATGGGCCCGGGCCGGCCGGCCCGGTCCGGTCGGCCCGGGCCCATTTAGGGCCCAAATGCGACGTCCTTTGCCCTAGCCGCCGATCGGGCTATTTATAGTCCCCCGACCGAGAGCCACGCGAGAGAAGATTTCGTCTTCGGCCGCCGAGAAGCGAGAGAAGAGAGGGACACCATCTAGGAGAGGAGAGGGTCGAGCTAGTTGACTAGGGTTTCCCTAGCCGACGTGGGAACCTTGCAAGGAAGACCACGTCGGAGTTCCGGAGCTAGAAGCAAGATCAAGGAAGGATCCGGTGGTGATCTTGTGTATGTATCATTGTTATAGTTGAATTATCAAGTTGAATCTTTTCCCAGCGATCAAGTGTTTCCTCGAAGATTTCGTTTTTCGATCGGATTTGCTTATTCCAATTCTATTCTCGAGATAGATTACTTAGGGTGTTCTTGTAGCCGCGGTGGCTAGAGGTACACGCCGGATCCTCCGAAAGAATCTCGACTTGTCTTTTGACTCGCCCTAAGCTCCCCGCATGAATAGGGATACGTTGTGACGAACGGGGGTCTCGAAAGGCGGATGTTTTCGGATTTGGACGGGAAACCACGATTTAAAGAGGCTTTTATTAAGATTCGATTTGCTACTTCTTCTTTTGCTTGGAACTTCAACGAAAGGCTTACCCCGATCCCTCTAGATCGGTTTATCTACCCAATCTTACTTTGTTTTCTCCGGTTTTTAGTAGATTAGATTCGTTTTGTGTCTTTTACTTAGATGCATTAGGTCTTTTATCGATTATTGAAGATTACTTGGCTTTAATAGATTAATTCTTGCGTCACACATTTGTTCCACGGATTCGATACCTTGGGTTCACCACTCGAGGGAAGAAGGGTCCCTTGACTACGACGGGAGACTTGTACGCTTGCGAGTCACGAACGAACTTTGATACAATTATTAACCGTCAACAAGCCCCTTTTTATGGCGCCGTTGCCGGGGAACAAGTGATCAAGATTTGATTTTTTATTGTTTTTTTTTGTAATTTTCAGTACTGATTTTGTTTTATTTTTGCATCTAATAAGCTTCAATCATCCTCAAAATACATCTAATCTAGTTTGTCTAACTCTAGTCTTTATAGATTTGTTTTGTTTTCTAGTTTCTTTTGCATATTTTGTTTATCGCTAACCCTAACAGGAGATGGACGGCTACCTCTCCAACAAACCCAATAATTTTGTGGATGATCCAGAAAAACTTTACAGGCTAAGGAGACGCGAAGCACATCAAGCTAAAAAGCTGGATTTTGTAGATTCGGAGTCGGAAGACGAAGGATCGCAGGAATCTCCGGAAAATTCACCACCTCAAAGTCCGAGGGAGAATCGACTTCCACCAATGGGTGACCAACCACCGGAAGAACGCAAGATTGGGGAGCTATGCACCCCAGACATCATCGACCTACCAATCTTGAACCTCGACGAGATCGGAAGACCGTTCGAGATCAAGACCTCAACAATCCGCATGGTGCAACATTCACCCTTCACCGGCAAAGAGGATCCGAACCTTCACCTCCAAGCATTCATTCAACTATGTCAGACTTTCAATATGGAGGGGGTGACTCAAGATCAAATGAGGGCAAGGCTTTTTCCGTTTTCACTACTCGGGAAGGCGTTGCAATGGTTCCACTCTCAACCGGCGGAGACGGTGCAAAATTGGAACACGTTGATGAAGGCTTTCATGAAGGAATACTACTCACCGGGTAAAACTCAAAGCTTGCGTAATAAGATTGCCACCTTTGTTCAATATCCTACGAAACTATCTCGGAGGCATTTGAGCGCTTCAACGAGTACACCGGGCGGTTCCACATCACAAGTTCCCGAAAGAAGACCTCGTGCAAAAGTTCTATCAAGGACTCACCATGGCGTCAAGGACGATCATCGATGCATCGGCGGGAGGATCTATCATCGAGCTTACACCGACGGAAGCTTTCACGCTATTCAAGAAGGTCGCGGATAATGACACGTGGGCGTCATCGGGCGCCTACACCCGGCTCAACCTATGGGGAACGTCAAAGGAGTCTTGCAAGTGGAGAAGGAAGACATACTTGAAGGCAAGATCGACTCGCTCATGAGGAGGTTGGAGAAGATGGAGATAGAAAAGAAAGAGGCTCAAGACTTGAAGGCCGCCGAAGCAAGGTCCACATGCGAAGAATGTGGAGAGTATGGCCATGTCCGCAAAGATTGTCCGGAGGAAGCCAAAGTGCTCGACTACATGAGGAAGGGAGAATTGCCGAACTTCCGCTACGGGCAAGGTAGGCCTCAATTTAATGCAAGCTCATCTATTCCTAACGCGGTTCCACTTCGGATACAATTGAAGGAGTTCATGGATGAGCAAGCTAAGATCAACAAGGACACCGTCACCAAGTTCAAGACCATAGACAAGGTGTTGGAGAACATCGATAGCAAAGTGACGGAGGTCGGAAGTTCCAATCATCAAGTGCTCAACATGATGAAGATGCTCGAGACGCAAGTTGGACAACTTGCGGGGCGCCTCACTAATGATGAAGGGAAGCTTCCGGGACAACCCAAATGTCCCGAATCGGCGAAGGCCATTCAAACACGTTCGGGGAAGGAGACCGAAGATCCGGAACGTACCGCGGGAGCAAGAAAGCCGAAACCGTCCACCGAGGTGGAAGGAGCGCTAAAGAGAGGGTTACGGGGGATCG
Source organism: Cenchrus americanus (assembly GCA_947561735.1). NCBI lineage: Eukaryota > Viridiplantae > Streptophyta > Magnoliopsida > Poales > Poaceae > Cenchrus > Cenchrus americanus. Next base: position 123,285,692 of record OX387239.1, on the reverse strand, counting down.
TCACCGAGGAACCCGAATTTGAGATGCCGGAAGATGACACGAGGATACCGCAACTCAAGCCACGCTACTTCCGAGGTAAACTTGACAACCACTTTGAGAAGTTTGTGGAAGTTGTGCGTAGACTTAGCATCAACATGCCGTTACTAGATGCCCTACAAGTACCTACATATTCTCGTTACTTTAAAGACATACTTGCAAATAAATATGAGATAGCAACACTCGGGGTAGATCATGTCAAGATGTCCGAGGAGTGTAGTGCAGCTATTGCTTATGGGCTGGAGAAGCAAAAAGACCCCGGGTGCCCTACAATTCCATGTTCAGTTGGTTCTTTCAACTTCGAGAAGGCGTTATGCGACCTTGGAGCTAGTGTGAGTGTCATGCCGAGGGATGTGTTCGAGAAGTTACGCCTACCGATGGAGCCTACGGGAATATGTTTGGAGCCGGGTGACAACTCCATTCGCTATCCCTTGGGCATTGCCGAAGATGTACCCGTGAAGATTGGACACCACTTCATCCCCGTCGACTTCGTTGTGCTTGAGATGGGAGAGAGGGAGAAGCCGCCGCTCATCCTAGGGAGGCCGTTCCTCAAGACCGTGGGAGCAACTATTGATGTTGGCAAGGGGGAGATCATGTTCGATATCAACGGAGAAAGGAGTTCCTTCAAGTTCCGTCCAAGGATTGAGGCATGCAACATGATTGGAGTGAAGATAGAACCAAAACAAACGGAGGGGCTGAAAAAGAAGAAGGAGCCGAAAAAAGTGAACGTAACGAAAATTAAAGAAGGTGTTGCATCCGTCAAGACAAAGGAAGAGAAGCCGCCCGTGAAGACCAAAAAAATGACTAAGCCGGCCAAGCCAAAAGACAAGCCCGCGCCCAAGATGGTGCGGAAGTGGGTACCCAAGATTGCAACGCCCGCAAAGAGCGTTGATCCGGAGTAATCAAGTGAAGAAGTCTAGCTATAGACTATAAACGAAGCGCTAGGCGGGAGGCAACCCGTTTCGTCAAGTCAAGTCAAGAATAAGCTACCGGGAGGACAACCCGATTCCGGGTTTTTCGAGTATTTTTAATAATTTAGTTTTTGAAGTTTTACTACGCAAAGACATTAGACTTAGAAGTGGTTGAACAATATTAGAGACATAATTCTTGATTGAATGTTTGCTTTATCATAAACCCTTTGCATGAACCCTCCTATGTGCTTGTTTGATTCTTTTCTTTTCGAGAAACCCCTCAACCAAATAATTTCAGAACCTTAGCTCAACCTTTCACCCTCATTATGGTGCTGAGGTTGGCTTATTTTTTATGCTAAAACCACATGAGTAGAGCCACGATTTATATTCAAGTGTTATAAAAATTCAGCACGTGGTAGGACTCGCGTGAACCTAGAAATCAAAGCTTTTGGTTGATCTTAAAAATCTTTACCCTTGGTTTCTCTAGGATTAGAATTTTTCTAAGCCTATTCTAATTTTGTTCTGTTCAAAATCTTTCTTATTTAGCCAAAATTAGAACCTAAACCTATGCCCCCATGATCAAGCCGGGAAAACGTTCGCTCTCAACCGATGAAAGCAGACTTTACCGGTAAGACGAAAATCGACGTAGTCGAAAAATATCTTCGACTTACATTTGTTTTTAATGGTTTAAAAACTTCTCTAAAATTATGTTCAAGCTCTTGCATGGCTCTGAAAAATATTTTAAAATTCGAATTAGAGGAGTGCTTAACCTTAAACACACCTAAATGGAGGCAATCAAGTTTGAATTAATCATGCATGCACCATTGGATCCCCTTTTATCAACTTTCACCACCTCCACATGCAAAGGACAAGCATGGTGGGCAGCAAGCATCAACTTTGCAGGATTTCAATGGTGGCATGTGAAGCAAGTGGAGCTAGGGAGCATGGACATGACCCAAAGCATGGAGCATCAAGTGGGAGGACCAATAATTCAAGAAAAGGAGTGGACGAGAGCGTTTGGGCGGTGCAACTCGTGGAGCACGCGGGCGGGGAAAGTTGCGAGAGGCGAAATGATCGTGCTCGGGAGAAAGACGCACCGAGGAGGAGCCGTTGGAGCCCGGGGCCGGCCGGCCTAGGCCGGCCGGCCTGCCCTATAAATGGTGCCCCCCGGCGCCCGTCTTCGCAGGGCAAGCTTCCCTCTCCTTCCCTTGTTTGTGTGTTCAAGTTTGTGTGCTCGGAACCTCCGTAGACTTAGCCAACCACCCAAGCTTGAGAGCTCAAGAAAAAAATCCACCTCCCTAATCCACTCAAAGTCCACATCCGAAGCAAAGAGTTTAAGTGCCTAGTTTACCGGTTGCAACCCGGATTTTTAGTTGAAGAGAGAGTGCAGCAAGCATGTGGAAGAAGACCACAAGTCTCTTCTCTAAGAAGAAGAGTTCGTCGTCGTCCAAGCCGTCATCAACCACGTCTTCGAGGAGGCACTCGGTTTCCGAGTCTCCCCGGAGCATGGAGACGGACACGGCACCACCGAGGAGGAACGACGCTCTCCTCCTTGGTGGGATGAGGGCTGCGAGAAGCACTTCCATGAGGTTCACCGAACCTCGTGGGCACACGGAGGAGCAGCCCGCGCCACCACGACGATCGACTCGCTCAACCGCACCACCTCCTTACACCCCGACACAATCTTCGTACGGCTTCATCATCATGTCGGCGGAGGAGGAGGATAGGCTCGCCAATCTTGAGAAGAGGCTTGTGCCAAATGTCGAGATCGACGACCAAGCACTCCACACCTTGGGTTTTCGCACCGACATAAACTACATGTTGGGGCATCTCGGGTGGATTCGGTTCTCCAACGGAATCTCGGTGGACACCCACTTGGGTTACACCTTGGAAATTTTAATGACTATGGCACCCATCGTTGATGATGATGGGGTGCAATGCTTGTCATTCCGTTTGGAGGGAATCCAACAAGTGGTTCCCTACGAGCACGTAAGGGAGCTGCTTGGATTCCACAAGGGCGCTCCGGAGAAAGTCGACGTGCCTCCCGGCATGTTGGCGGAATTTTGGGGCATGATCTCCGGAGATGCCCATCAACAACGCAAAAGCATCCGCAACCCCATTATCCGGATATTTCACTCTTGGATGTGCAAGAGGGTATTGGGGAGGATGAGGGAAACAAAGGTGACCGACACGGAGTTAAATTGGCTATACTCGGCTTTGATTGCCAGGCAGCCAATTGACCCCTCTTACCTCATGATCAACCGTTGGTGTTGTGAAGCAACATCGGGGGCTAGTGATATTGGTTCGGGGTGTTACCTCTCCATGTTGGCCTATTCCTTGCGACCGGGGATCGCAAGAAACCCCGCTCACCTTTTGCGCGGTACCTCTCTCGGTTTTGAGTACTTGCGGCAAGGCAAGTACATTAGTGGAGATGAGAGAAGAGGTTACCGATTGGCCATTGTGAACCTCCCTCTTCCGGATGAGAGGCTTAGGCTTTTCACCGAAGGAAGGGAAGATTGGTTGGAAGAGGGAATACGGGTCCCCGCAAGGAAAAACAAAAGAGGAAGGATCGTAGAAGAGGGAACATCCTCCGCACAAGAGGGTGGAGCACAACCCAATGTGCAACCATCGGCGGGGTTCCTCCTCCGCCTAGTTATTACGGAGGGTCTCAACAACAAGCATGGGGGGTGGTGCACCGGTACCCCCTCAAAATTATGTTGTGCCCAACGTTAACTTCGCGGAGGCCTACGCTCATCATCCCCAACCACAACAAAGCATGGCTATTATTGGAGGATACGCTGCAAGAAATGCTCAAAATATCGCAGCCATCCAATCCAACGCAGCTCAACTCGGTGAAGGCAACGCAAATATTGCCTTTGAACTTGGTCGCCTTCACCTTGTAGAGCCAAATCAATTCGACGGAGGAAGCGTTCATTCATATTATGAGCAAGGCTATTATTATCAAGACTATCAACATCAACCACCGGCGGAGGATTAGAGGACTTAAGGAACTTTAGTTTTCTTTTCTTTTCTATTTCTCTGTAATTTTCAGCTTTTTCTTACGTGTGTTTGCGTAGTATTTTTCTGTTTTTATTTAATTTTCAGCAAGCATGTATGTTTATTTTCAGTGTGTATTTCAACTTGATATCACATTTAATAAAGTCACCACCTTGAAAAGTTACAAAATTCGTGCTATGATGATATATGATTAAAATTGCAGCTTTGTTCATCTTTGTAGTTGATTTATGCATGTTTAAGCTAGTGCTCTCTTAAAAATACAGATCTGAATTTATTTAAATGCTAGCTTAATTTTCAGCGGAGGTTATGATTAAAACAAAGACCCATAGTGTTTTATGTGCTCTCAAGTTATGAATGGATTGAAGATGTCTTTTATGCTCAAAAATATTGCTAACCTTGTCACAAATATCACTTGTGTGTTGCTCAACCTATCCAAAGCCTTATATATATTTGAGTGCATAAACCTTAGTGTACAAGATTTATTTTTGAGTGCGTTATTGCAGGCCATGATTTCTCTGGCCCGAGACTAAGAAGCTGGTCATTCCGCTTTTGCGTATCTATCTTTTTGCTAGCCTTTTATCCGTGCATTGTGTACCCCCACATCGGTGGTCTCACAAACTTCGCCGGATATCCACCCTTAAAACCAAATATCATTTTTTTTGTGATTACCTCCTTGACCACAACCTATCATTGAGAATGGATCATCAATTCAAGGAAGATCGCAAGACGGTGCCAACGTTGAAGATTTCAAGTATCTCTCCAAGGAAAATATCTCCGGTACCTACCTTATTTTTCGCCTCTTTGCTCGAGGACGAGCAACGTCTAAGCATGGGGGAGGAGGTAGGTACGGTGCTGCCTTAGAGTTCAAAAGGGAGTATTTTAAAAAAAAATATATAATGATGAAAGAAAAAAAATTTCGGCGATGTACATGACTTCCAAGGTGAAGAAAGAAAAAAATATATATATATATAAGAAAGAAAGAAAGAAAAGAATGAGAAATATCAGAAAGAGAAGAAAAAAAAATATATTTGTGCGTAAAATGAACTCCCGGTTCTCTAAGAGTGCATTCAAGGCTTCAAGATAAAAAGATCCATTCTCATTTTCCAACCATGTGCAATCCGATAACGAGGACTTCTTTTGTGCCTCGGGATCACTCTCTCGCCATTTGCACATGTCCACCTATCTAAAAGTGTGTGTATTTTTCTCTTTCCCCTCCTTGATTTAACATTATTTTCCAATGACCTTTTTGACGAGTCTCGGTAAGACCATGAGAAGCTTGTCTTGTTATGACAACACCTCACTTATAAATTCTTGTTAGGACTAAACTTTCCCAAAGCTCCATATAAAGCCTTCCACATATATATGAGAGGGAAAGGAGTAGAATATATAGGCTTGAGAGACAAGTGAGATGAGAGTTTATGAGCAATACATGAGATGATTTAAATTTGTGAATTTGGTTTAGCTTTTCTTTATCTCGATCTTCATTTCAAAAATTCTGAGATCCATTTAAAACTTTGTGAGCATGTTAACACTTGTGGGATAAGCTTAATAAGAATCCACCCTCCGTGGAGATGAAGGCTAGTACATTATGGAACTTTAATGAATTAATATTTTGAGAGCATTATGTTTTCTCATGTATGGTCAAATGCAAAGTTTAAACATTGTTTAGCAATGATGATATCCATCGAAGGCTTACTCGAGGACGAGCAAGGTTTAAGCATGGGGGAGATGTTGACGGTGAAAATCCGTCAACCTAGCCATGAATTTACCTTCGGTGTTGGCATGAATTTTATACTTTATCCATTGGTACTAACCCCCGTGGTATAACAAGTTCACGTGTGCATGTCGTTTTTGGAGTTTAATGTTTATGCGGGGATTTAGTGTTGAATGCAAGACTTTCGGGATAAGTTCATCAAGCACCTCATGACAAGACCTTGAAGCCCCGAACAAGTCACGCAATGAAGCAAAACTAACTCCAAGAAGCCGGGGACTCGATCCGAGAAGACAACAAACTCCGGGGACACGACCGAGAAAAGTCTTGAAGCTTGCAAGACAAGGAGTTGAGTCCAATTCGGAGAGAAACCGACGACATGGACCTACATGCGAAGGGGGGAAGCATCCGGGAAGCAAGGGAACCGACCTCGGGCAAAGGAGCCCGCGGGGGCCGGGCCTAAATGGGCCCGGGCCGGCCGGCCCGGTCCGGTCGGCCCGGAGCCCATTTAGGGCCCAAATGCGACGTCCTTTGCCCTAGCCGCCGATCGGGCTATTTATAGTCCCCCGACCGAGAGCCACGCGAGAGAAGATTTCGTCTTCGGCCGCCGAGAAGCAAGAGAAGAGAGGGACACCATCTAGGAGAGGAGAGGGTCGAGCTAGTTGACTAGGGTTTCCCTAGCCGACGTGGGAACCTTGCAAGGAAGACCACGTCGGAGTTCCCGAGCTAGAAGCAAGATCAAGGAAGGATCCGGTGGTGATCTTGTGTATGTATCATTGTTATAGTTGAATTATCAAGTTGAATCTTTTCCCAGCGATCAAGTGTTTCCTCGAAGATTTCGTTTTTCGATCGGATTTGCTTATTCCAATTCTATTCTCGAGATAGATTACTTAGGGTGTTCTTGTAGCCGCGGTGGCTAGAGGTACACGCCGGATCCTCCGAAAGAATCTCGACTTGTCTTTTGACTCGCCCTAAGCTCCCCGCATGAATAGGGATACGTTGTGACAGAACGGGGGTCTCGAAAGGCGGATGTTTTCGGATTTGGACGGGAAACCACGATTTAAAGAGGCTTTTATTAAGATTCGATTTGCTACTTCTTCTTTTGCTTGGAACTTCAACGAAAGGCTTACCCCGATCCCTCTAGATCGGTTTATCTACCCAATCTTACTTTGTTTTCTCCGGTTTTTAGTAGATTAGATTCGTTTTGTGTCTTTTACTTAGATGCATTAGGTCTTTTATCGATTATTGAAGATTACTTGGCTTTAATAGATTAATTCTTGCGTCACACATTTGTTCCACGGATTCGATACCTTGGGTTCACCACTCGAGGGAAGAAGGGTCCCTTGACTACGACGGGAGACTTGTACGCTTGCGAGTCACGAACGAACTTTGATACAATTATTAACCGTCAACACCATCTCACACAAGGTCCTGTTTTTCCTTCCCACAACACCATTCTGAGGAGGCATATACGGACTCAAAAACTGGTGTTCAAGACCCAAGTCATGGCAAAAGGTTTCAAAACGAGAGTTTCTGAATTCTGAGCCATTGTCACTACGGATTGCTCGTATGGCATCTCCGTGCCTCTTGTTCCTCAACCTCAAGACAAGATCTCGAACAAAACCAAACGTCTCCCCTTATCCTCGAGAAAGAACACCCACGCATACCGAGAATAGTCGTCCACCACAAACCGGGGCAACAAGGTCCATATGGAGCAGCTCGCATGGACGCTCAGTCATCACATCGGTGAGAGGCGGGTGAGAAGAGGCTACCATCTTGGCATGCCTACACGGAGCACAAACCAGCTTTTTCTCAAGCCTCAAACGTGGCAATGCTCGAACCAAATTGAGTTTACTCAAGCGAGACAAAAGATCAAAGCTCAAGTGACCCAACTTTCTATGCCACTTCCACAATTCACTCGAAGAACCAGCCAAGAAATAACGCTCAACACCAGAAGGGCTGAGAAAAATCAGCTCGAAACACCTGACCCTCGGGAACGACCATACAGACATGGTCCCCTCGAGAATCCAAAATCCGAGAACCACCTGGCCGAAACAACACCTCAAAACCCTCATCCAACAGCTGGGACATAGAGAGCAAATTGTATCCAAGCGATTGAAGAAGAGCAACATGCCTGATAGTGATCTTGTCACTCACCTTAATCTCACCTTCTAAAAGCACACGCCCACGCCCATTGTCCCCAAAAGTGATGTACCTCTTTGTCACCACTAGGACGAGACTTGAGAACCACCCCTTGTCTCCGGTCATGTGCCTCGAGCAACCGGAGTCAATCAACCAAATGTTCTTCAAGTCTCCTACCTGAAATTCAAAAACGAGCTCGTGAGCGAACAAACGACTCAGCACTAGGGTTAGTACCAAAAGAGTAAAACCAGTGCCAAGCCATTTGCTCGAAAGTGGGTTTACCATCTTTCATACCAAAGCTACCTCCACGAACACCACCACTGTAACCACTATAAGGGAACCAACCCTCTCTACCTGGAGGAGGACCAAAACCACGAAAGAAAGCCCGTGGACCGTCCCTCCTCTTTATCTCAAAGCTATGGATCCTCCCATCCCCGTATTGAGCACGAGGGAGAGAACGCCTAGCAAACAGACCTCCTGCAAACTCTCCAGCCCAACCACTAGAACCACGACCTCCAGAACCAAACCTCGAACCTGTACGAGCACGAAACCCGAACTGCTGCCTATCCAGGCCTGCACCGGTCTGACCGGTGCCCCTCACCGATCAGACCAGTGTAGCCCGGCCAGCAGCACCTCCAACAGCCTTTAGCTCTCCCCAAGCCGGACCTTTCCTCACACTCGTCTTGGCCCTGGGCATTGCACATGAGGCTCAAGTACACCATCAGAAGGGTGGTACTTGTCCTTGTTAGCCCACTCCTTCGCCATTCTCTCCTCTCGCTTCCTCTTGAAGCAAAACTCATCCTTATGACCATCTCTCCCACAATAGCCACAATGGAACCTCACAAGCTTAGGCTTAGGCTTGGGTTTGGGCTGCTCACTTGGTTTCTCTCCACTCGGCTTCTCCACCGGTTTCTCCTCACTAGCCTTCTCACTTTCCTTCCCAAAGAACACTTTCCCGGAAGTGCTCACAAACTTTGGCTTTTGGAAATCATTTGTTTGTGGGGAAAACACGGGTGGAGCTGGGGTGTGTCTAGTCGGTTCCTAAGATGGTTAGGTTTAGGAAATAAATCATTTTTGTGGTGGGTTTTTGGTGGCTCTGGAATGTTTTCTCCACTTCCCTCACCAACCTTGTTTGCCCCAAGTCCCTCACCATCCTGCCTCTTGAATGTCTCGATCATTATCCTCAACTGAGGCTCATGACCAGACAACCAACCCATCAACTTTCTCAGCTCATCATTCTCATCCTGCAAACGATCAACATAATGCGCAAGTTCCAAATTCTTCAAAGCATGCAATTCACATGTAGAGCAAGATGTAGGAATTGGTTCTTTCAACTTTGCCTCAAGAGAAACAGTGTAAGCATGCATCTCATCAATTTTAGCATGCAAGACAGGGCAAGAAGTGCAAGCACCTAGCAAAGCAGATCTAGACTTAAGCTCGACCACTTCAACTCTAAGCACATCTAGTTCCTCACACTTGGAGGCATGCTTTTCCTTAAACAAGGCAAGATCAGCAAGGAAAATAGAGCAATCTGTTAACACCAAAATTTGGTAAGGAGTCTGACTTGTGGGTCCGGTTCGATAAAGAGTCCGTCTGGTGGAAGGAAGGATATTTTCAGAGATATTCGGCAAAGAGATCTGCGGTCGGCTATCTGCTCAGGTTCGGCAAAGGAACAGTAGAGCTGATTTTGCGGGATTGGACAGTGACGTGGCTCAATCAGGGAAGACGAATGGATGGATAGGCGATCGAGCTTAGAGATAAGTTAGGTAACAAATCCATTCGCAGTTGTACTCAACAGGGTATAAATATGACCCCTGAATGTATGTAAAAGACAATCATTCTTCAATACACACCGGCCTTACGCCAAACCCTAGAGTCCTTGTCGTGTCGTCGAGTTCTTCGAGAGGGCTTATTGATCTGTCGACCTCCGTGAGTACCGGCAACCTTGTATCATGTCTAGTATCATGCGGTGGATTTAGATCTGATGCAAGTAGTCTTGTTACCATGCTTCGTGTCATGCGGTAGACTCAAGTTTGGTTCAAGAGGGTTTCTTGTTAGATCATGAGTCATGCGGCAGGCTAAGATCTAGCTTGAAGCTAGTTATCGGCTCTATTGGATTTTGGCAAAATCCAATAGATTCATTAAGTTACCCCGTGTTATCCTGAGTTTTACTTTATGTTTTAATTCATGTAACACACCTTTGCCCAATCTAGATGGGTTTGGATCGGCTTTATCTCTTTTATGATCCTTGTTCGAGTAGATTTCCTGTTTTAACACGTGGATCTTGTGCTTCCCGATAGCCGAAACCGAATCGATCTAGGTTGTTACGTGTTGCGGGTTCAAGCTTGCTAATGTTCGTATAAATCTTGAAAGAGCGGGTATTATGCGGTAGATGCAGGTTTTTGGGTTGCTTTGGAGCTAGTCATCCGGTGGATTAGATTCCCAAATCAATCTGATAGATTTATTCACGTGGTAATGTTTGTTCCTTCTTCATGGACCCCGAATCGGCTGTTCAGCCGCATTCGGTTATGTTTCTCCACGAGTAGAACACGTGCGTCGTTTATGCTTTGAATGATGTATGCTTTTAGCTTTCCATATTTGGATTGTATCATGCGGTGGATAGATCTATTTGTGGAAAGTGGTACGGTTTTTCATGCAAGTTGTATCATGCGGTGGATAGATTTGTTTGATATCGTACCCGACGGGTTTTAAAGTAACTAGACATGAGGTAGACTAGTGCTTTGGATCTATGCATACTTGTTTAATACATGATCATGTCCGTGCTCTACTTTATTTATTTATTTAATGTTAATCTTCATCGGGATCGGTCATGGCCTCGTGCATGCATCTTTGTTTAAACAAAGATCGATCGCTGTCATGTTTACGTCATCCATTCGGCAGTATTACTTTTTCCCCTTTTGCGGTTTCCCGAATGGTTGTAGTTTGTTGGCGAATAGCTCTCTATAGCTATGTGTCATCCCATCTGGCTCTTTAGCCGTAAATATGGAACTGTCTGGTACCACCCGGCAAGTTCCAAGCTTTGGTATCTAACTGCTTTATCTTTTGTTAATTTTCAGGGAAAATTGATTGGCACGTCTTTCGCTCTCTGCGCGTGTGAAGCCAGCTTTGTTCGGCTTGCTGTGTGATTGGCGTTGAGTGCACTTTTCGCGTCAACACACTTTTTGGCATGCCCAGTGGGACACAGCCGAATAGATTCAAGATGCCTGAAATCGCAGACCTCATGGATGTCAACCTTGAAGATCTTTCTCCGAACGGCGGCGCAGCCTCCAAGACGTCGTGGACCGGTTTCAGCGAAGTGTCCGTCGTCGTTCAAAAAGAATAGAAGCCGGCGCCCGTATCTAAAGAACGAGATGCCCGGGGTGTTCTTTGCCGGGGAGAGAGCGATGCCACATCTCAGCAGGAAAAGGAGGAATGCACGCAAGTATTCCAAGAATCAGCAGATTACATGCTTAGCAAGCACAACAAGGCTTTCCTCGGATCGCTCCAGCAGATGATGGTGGCCGTCTTTGGCCCGGGCATGGAGCAAGCGTTCGGCAAGGCACCCATGCAGGGGGGCACCGTGGAGCTGGGTGAGTCAAGCTCTCAGCCGCCGTTGCGGAGCCAGCCACAGCAGCCCCCTCCTCAGAGCTCCGGAAGCCAAGCGTTCCAGCCTCCTCCGCAGGGCACTGGGGGGGCAGCCAGTTCAGCCCCCATTACAAGCTTGAGGGAGTCAGCCAGTTCTGCCGCCACCATAGAGCAGCGCAGGTCAGCCTGTGCAACAGCCGAACCCGTACCAGCCTACGTACGGAGACCTGGCGTTCGGCTCGTCTGGGCCCCACTTGATCCCGGCCGGAGGATTGCTCCGGCGACCAACTGGCTGCAGAGGAATTTGTACGGCGGCGGTTATCATGAAGTGGGCAACTACGGAGCGTTTGACGCCTTCCCGCACCCAGGATACGCGCCAGCTGCAGGCGCACAAGAAGATGACGCCCTGGCGCGCAAGATGGCCGAATTGATGCAAAATCAGTTCGGCCTCAAGCCAAAAATGCAAGGACCCGCCTATAACCCGCCGTTCCCAGAATGGTATTACAATGTGCTCTTGCCGCCAAGGGTGAAACCGCCAACGGAGTTCACAAAGTTTTCGGGGCAAGACGACACGAGCACGGTCGAGCACATCGCTCGTTACCTCATGCAGCTCGGGGAGTGCTCAGCCGAGGAGACGTTCAGGGTCCGTTACTTCCCCGCCTCACTGACAGGTCCAGCATTCCAGTGGTTTTCATCCCTGCCTCCTGAATTAGTTGCCAGATGGAAGGACTTAGAGCGGAAATTCCACGCTCATTATTTCAGTGGCAGCTCGGAGAAGAAGCTGATCGACCTCGCCACCCTGAAGCAAAGGCACAGCGAAACGCCGCTGGAATTTCTTAGAAGATTCAGGGAAGTCAAAGGCATGTGCTTCTCGCTGAACTTGCCAGACGACCAGTTGGCTGATATGGCCGTCGCCGGGATGTTGCCGGCCGTGCGCGAGAAGTTATTCGGGATGGAATTTGAGAATCTGGGACAGCTATCGCAGAAGCTATCACTGATGAGCAATCAGGCTTATGGCTTCAAGAAGGACGCCAAGTTTGGCAAGCAGCACGACGTCGCTGACGTCTACAACCAGTTCTTGGACAAGGCTGATCTGTTCGAGGATTCTGATGATGAGCTGGATGTAGCTGCCGCAGAGATCATGTGGGGGAAGGAGCCGTTGACAATGAATCAGCGCTGGGTCAAGCAGACCAAGGGGACTTATGATTTTGACATCACGAAGGCTGATAAATTGTTCGAGCTCCTGGTGAAAGAAGGCCGAATCAAGCTGCCCGAGGGGCATTCCATGCTTCGGCCCGATGGAGTAAAAGCAAAACGTTACTGTGGCTTCCATGACAGGGATTCACACTCCATCAATGATTGCAGGGTCTTTAGGATGAGGATCCAGAAGACCATCCAGGAGGGTCACCTCAAATTCGATAACAAGATGAAGCTGGATGGCCATCCCTTTCCTCAAAACATGGTCGGCTTTTCTGTCAATATGATAACAGCCGAGGAGAAGGGGAAAGTCAAGGTCTTGACCTCAGCCAGGTCTAGGCAAGGTGGAGCAGTGGACCCAGAGCGCCAGGTGACTCTGGAACAGGTGCAAGGTGACGCCCCCCGCATTCTTAAGAGTCACATCGAGATTGGGGAATCGTCCAGAGCTAAGCCCAGGGTGACATCGCGCATCCTCCTCAACAAATGGTAGCGCCAAATAGAGAAAGAGCGCTACCAGAAACGGCGCTACGAGGAGGAGCAACGCAGAGCCGAAGAAGAGGCGCGCAGGAGGGACCAGGAGCAGTACACGCGCGAGCAGGAGCGCGCACACTGGGGATGCGCCTTCTTCAGGCATTGCTGGAATGAGGGTTTGAAGCTGCCCACACTGAAGAACTGTCCCGAATGCAGTGACAGGTATGTAGAGTACAGGCAGGAAAATGCCAATCGCCGATCCGTCCATGAGAGACTTAAAAGGATCCACCCCAACGGGGATCGGCGCCAAAAAATTGAAGTCATCGATCATCCCAGGAAGCGCCAAGCTGATCTCAGGTGGGCTGATCAAGAAGAGGACGAGGAGGACTACATCTGGCAGAAGGGGCAGTGGTGCCCGCCCGGCCTACGCAAGAGTCGAAGAGACGGGTCCGGCGCTTGAGGAACCGTGAGCCGAAGCGGGCCGGGATCCGGACGAAGCGGGGTGTGGCGCCCCAAGGACTAACCGGAGGGATCGAAGCGTTCGGCTCCACGCATGCATGGTATACTTTTCGTCGAACGAGTTCATGGCTCCTGCTAACCAGGTTATGCAGGAGGAAGCTTCCTTCGACGATGAGCAGACCGAGGGGATGATGGCACAACTGGTGCTGACCAAGCAGGCCATCTTCGAAAAGCCGGCCAAGAATCGTCATATGAGGCCGCTGTACTTGAGGGGATACGTCAATGGCAAGCCATTGACCAAGATGTTCGTCGACGGTGGAGCGGCAGTCAACGTAATGCCGTACACCACCTTCAGGAAGCTTGGCATGGGCCCGAGCGATTTGACGCCTACAAGCATCATCTTGAATGATTTCGCCGGAACCCCTCGGACACCAAGTGATGCGCTCACGTGGACTTGATGATCGGGTCCAAGACGCTCGCTCACCACCTTCTTTGTCATCGAAGGCAAGGGAGCCTACGACTGTCGCTTGGGCGGGGACCGGATTCATGCTAAGCGTTGCGTCCCATCCACCATGCATCAACAGGCTTATCCGGTGGGTGGACGATGAGATCGAGGTCGTGCAAGCAGATGATTCCGTGAGCGTGGCCAACATGGAACCAGCCTTCTGGGAATACCAAGGCATCGATTGTTTCTCAGGGAAAGACTGGGGAGAAGGTCCTGTTGAACCTGTCAGCAGTGATCAACAGCCGATTCAAGCAGTCGGCTCTTATAGCAATTTTTAATGGAGAACCCCGTGGATGGCACTGATGGCAAGTTGGGACGAGGATTCATGTCGGCTGATAAATTGGAAGAAGTTGACATTGGAAGCGGTGATAAGCCAAGGCCGACGTTCATCAGTGCAAATTTGCAGCCAGAATTCAGGGGGAATTTAATTGAGCTTCTCAAAGAATACAAGGATTGCTTCGCCTGGGATTATTCGGAGATGCCTGGATTGGATCGTTCCATCGTCGAGCATCGGTTGCCAATCAAGCCTGGTTTCAAACCATATAAGCAACCACCCCGGAAAATCTATAAGGATGAAGTATTGGCCGATGTGAAGAAGGAAGTTGAAAGATTACTTGACGCAAACTTCGTTCGGCCATGCAGATATGCGGAGTGGATTTCTAACATCGTCCCTGTGTACAAGAAGAATGGAAAAATGAGGGTTTGCATAGATTTCAGGGACCTGAACAGAGCTACTCCGATGGATGGATACCCGATGCCTATTGCCGATTTGTTGATTGATGCCGCCGCTGGACACAAGGTGATTAGTTTCATGGATGGTAATGTGGGATACAATCAGATCTTCATGGCAATAGAAGACATATCAAAGACGGCCTTTAGATGTCCTGGTCATATAGGCCTATTCGAGTGGATAGTCATGACGTTTGGGTTGAAAAATGCCGGTGCAACCTATCAACGAGCCATGAATTACATTTTTCATGAGTTGATCGGCAGGATTGTGGAAATCTACATCGATGACGTGGTGATCAAATCCCTAAGTCATGACACCCATTTGGAAGACGTGAGGAAGACCTTAGAGTGCACCCGGAAACACGGTTTGAAGATGAATCCAAACAAGTGCGCTTTTGGGGTATCAGCTGGAGAATTCTTGGGGTTTTTGGTCCACGAAGGAGGAATTGAAGTTGGCAAGAAGAGCATGAAGGCCATTGATGAAGTTGTTCCTCCAACTAACCTCAAGGAATTGCAATCACTGCTCGGCAAGATCAACTTCGTGAGAAGATTCATTTCAAATTTATCACAGAAGGTGTTGCCAAAAAGTGTGTTGACATGAAAAGTGCACTCAACGCCAATCACACAGCAAGCCGAACAAAGCTGGCTTCACACGCGCAGAGAGCGAAAGACGTGCCAGTCAATTTTCCCTGAAAATTAACAAAAGATAAAGCAGTTAGATACCAAAGCTTGGAACTTGCCGGGTGGTACCAGACAGTTCCATATTTACGGCTAAAGAGCCAGATGGGATGACACATAGCTATAGAGAGCTATCCGCCAACAAACTACAACCATTCGGGAAACCGCAAAAGGGGAAAAGTAATACTGCCGAATGGATGACGTAAACATGACAGCGATCGATCTTTGTTTAAACAAGGATGCATGCACGAGGCCATGACCGATCCCCATGAAGATTAACATTAAATAAATAAATAAAGTAGAGCACGGACATGATCATGTATTCAACAAGTATGCATAGATCCAAAGCACTAGTCTACCGCATGTCTAGTTACTTTAAAACCCGTCGGGTACGATATCAAACAAATCTATCCACCGCATGATACAACTTGCATGAAAAACCGTACCACTTTCCACAAATAGATCTATCCACTGCATGATACAATCTAAATATGGAAAGCTAAAAGCATACATCATTCAAAGCATAAACGACGCACGTGTTCTACTCGTGGAGAAACATAACCGAATGCGGCTGAACAGCAGATTCGGGGTCCATGAAGAAGGAACAAACATTACCACGTGAATAAATCTATCAGATTGATTTGGGAATCTAATCCACCGGATGACTAGCTCCAAAGCAACCCAAAAACCTGCATCTACCGCATGATACCCGGCTCTTTCAAGATTTATACGAACATTAGCAAGCTTGAACCCGCAACACGTAACAACCTAGATCGATTCGGTTTCGGCTATCGGAAAGCACAAGATCCACGTGTTAAAACAGGAAATCTACTCGAACAAGGATCATAAAAGAGATAAAGCCGATCCAAACCCATCTAGATTGGGCAAAGGTGTGTTACATGAATTAAAACATAAAGTAAAACTCAGGATAACACGGGGTAACTTAATGAATCTATTGGATTTTGCCAAAATCCAATAGAGCCGATAACTAGCTTCAAGCTAGATCTTAGCCTACCGCATGACTCATGATCTAACAAGAAACCCTCTTGAACCAAACTTGAGTCTACCACATGACACGAAGCATGGTAACAAGACTACTTGCATCAGATCTAAATCCACCGCATGATACTAGACATGATACAAGGTTGCCGGTACTCACGGAGGTCGACGGATCGATAAGCCCTCTCGAAGAACTCGACGACATGATAAGGACTCTAGGGTTTGGCGTAAGGTCGGTGTGTATTGAAGAATGATTGTCTTTTACATACATTCAGGGGTCATATTTATACCCTGTTGAGTACAACTGCGAATGGATTTGTTACCTAACTTATCTCTAAGCTCGATCGCCTATCCATCCATCCGTCTTCCCTGATTGAGCCACGTCGCTGTCCAATCCCGCAAAATCAGCTCTACTGTTCCTTTGCCGAACATGAGCAGATAGCCGACCGCAGATCTCTTTGCCGAATATCTCTGAAAATATCCTTCCTTCCACCAGACGGACTCTTTATCGAACCGGACCCACAAGTCAGACTCCTTACCAAATTTTGGTGTTAACACAATCAGCACAGTCAACATCATTAGAAACAACAGGTGATGCTTTCAGAGAATCAATTTCCAGCTTAGCATCCAAATTATGTGTTTCTAGCTCAGCCACTCTAGTCCTAGCATCCTCGAGTGAAGCCCTAAGCTCTTTCCTCATTTTCTTAGCATCCCAAAGCATGTCATCACGATTATCAAGCAATAAGCCAAGCCATTCATTCTCCTGACGCAAGAAGGGAAGTTCATCACGACCTCGTCGTCGGAATCGGAGTCTGAATCGCTCTGTGTGCTCTTCTTGCTGCCGGAGCTCAGTGCCATCGTGCAGAAACCGTCTCTTGCGAAGCAGCTTAGCCTGCTCAGGTTCTTGGACGACTTCCTGCTCTTGCGACGATCACCTTCATCTTCACTGCTGCTTGAGCTCGAGGTGGAGTACGCGGAACTGGAGTCGACGTTTCTCGCTCCAACCATCGCTCGGGCCTTGCCTTGTCTCTCCTTCTTCCTCGATCATCGCTCGTCCTTGTACTTGTTATTGTACTTGCTCTTGTGGTCACGCCTCGACCGGTACTTGTCATCTGTCCTTGACTTGTGCTTGTAGCCATCCTTGTTCTTGACCTTCTCCGGGCAGTCGGCGACGAAGTGTCCCGGCTTGCTGCACTGGAAGCATGTCCTCGAGTTCCTTCTCATGTTCACCCGGTTCTCGTGCAGCCCCACAAATCTCCTCGTCAGCAATGCCAGCTCGTCCTCTCCAAGCACGTCAAACTCCTCATCTAGCATAGACATCAAAGAGGACCAAGAGAACATCCTGGTGGATGGGTTACTGTTAGCTTTTCCTTTCGAACCACCGACGAGGGCAAGACTATGAGAGTCAGTCGGGCCCTCGAGCTTGGCTGTCATGCCCCTATCCACCTCAGCCGACTTGAGCTTCGAGAACAGCTTGTTCACCGTCAGAGTGTCATACTTCTCCGACTCCACAATAGCCTCGAACTTCCCACCCCAAATCGTACGATCCAAAGAGTGTAAGAGCTTGACAGCTCTATCATGATCATCATACGGGAGCACATCCACATTGGCCCTCTTGTTGTTCACCACAACCATGAACCTCTGAAACAAGGCATCGATGGACTCACCGGGTAGATGAGTGAAGTTCTCGTACTCTCTCCAGTAGGTCGCATACATCCGAGTCTGAACCTGGGCATTCCCAACATGAACTTCCTTCAACACCGACCAGATTCTACAAGCCAAGTGCTCGGTGTGCACCCGATCGAACTCAGGCTGACACAAAGCACGAAACAAGTAATCGACCGCCTTATTGTTGGCATCGAACATGTCCCACGATCCTGGAGCAAGAAAGTTCATCGGCTGGACATAGCCTGTGTCCACCGTGACATCCCAAAGGATCTGACCCTTTCCGCGAAGGAACGCCGCCATCCGCTTACTCCACATCTGGTAGTTCTTGCCATCGAAGTGTGGAGGACCCGAACCCCGTTCCTGCTACGCCATCCTTGGATATTTGACTAGTTAGAGTCAATAAAGACCCAAACCGGCTCTGATACCACTTGAAGGACCGATACAGCGAACCAGAGGGGGGGAGTGAATGGGAGCTGATAAAATTCTTCTCAAAGGAGATGAATACTCCAACAAGACGAACACGGCTTCCAACACATGTCTTCGACTCACTACCCAAGTTGGCCAAGTCCACGCAGCCACTGAAGTGCTACTGAACCTAGGAACCAACTCCAAACCTCACAGACCTGAGAACGCAGTGGAACCCCAAAACTCGAGTCCACTGACCAATACCGATCAGACCGGTGAGGACCACCGGTTAGACCAGCCCTGCTGGTGAAACCTGGTGACCTCCACAAAATGACTCCACACCAGTCAGGACGGTGCAACACACCGGTCAGACCGGTCTCAGCCAGAAAGTCCCAAAACACCAAACAGGCCTACTGAGCTCCAAACAGATCCAAACTCGAAACAGCAGCAATACTGGACAACAGCGAACACACCCAAAGGTTCACCCGAGCAAAAACCCAACAAGGGTTGCACCTGTCAGATCGGTCAAGAGCACCGGTCAAACCGGTGTAGCCTGGGCAGCTCGGGATGAACAACACCCGCGGGTCAACTCCTCCAAATCCAAACTTCGATCCCACGAATCGCTCCACGGACTTGAACAAGACTTTGGGGATAATAGGAACACCTCATGAGGAGTCCATAGCCATGATTTTGTCCACCAAAACTTCCCAAATCAAGAGGAATCGAAGAAATCCCACCAAGAACTCCTCTAACCCTAGAACACCGACAACCCCAAAATCGAGCCCTTTAACTCACGGATTTGGGAGGGGAATCAAAGACAAAAGAACCACGAAGGGCTCGCATGAATTTTCCCCATCAAATCCCCAAGAGCAAGGTCCCAAAAACACACCGAGAAAACCACCAAGAGAGGGCTCCGAAAATCACCACCAAGAACAACCGGGAACAACACAACAAAGCCTTGAGGAACCACACCGAATCATCTATACATACCAAGGAGGTTCATACAAGGTCTAGCTTGCCTCCTGATCATCCAACCCTCTCACAAAATCTCACCATGAAGCTCTCTAGCTAGTCCTATGGAAATCCTAAAAAAATAGGAAGGGAAAATAGGAAAGCAAATGAACTAGGGTTCCAAGAGATGGCTGCCATCCTCTCACCTTTTGGGTTATATAGGAGGCAATCGAAAGTCTAAAATACCCTTACTTAATAACTAGGGATACAAGCCCATCAAGGGCGGTTTTGGAAGTATTCAGATTTTCCCCATCGGACGGATGCCCGGCGACCGCACCCTGCTTAGCCTCGACACAAGCCATGCGATCCCGACGCGTGTCCTCCACTTCGAAGATTCTGGGCCGCGTTGTCGCACACACGTCAGACCGGTGCTCCTCATCGGTCAGACCGGTACCCACCGGTCAGACCAGTCAGACCCACCGGTCAGACCGGTATGGAGCTGCTGCAGCACCATCTTCGGTTCTCCGGTCTTGGCTTTGTGGATCAACCAAGGAACCCAGTGGTTTTCTGGTGAGCCACTGGAAACCCCGCGAACTCGGTGTAGCCTCCGCCAATCGCCACTCATGACTCGACTCCCATGTATTACTGGCTCGACCTTGGTTTTGAGGCTCAACCAAGAAACCGTCCATGACTTCATCTTGCTGTTCATGCCGCCATGCATCCCGCACTTGACCCCGTTGGCCACCGGGTCCCTTGAATAAAGCCTACTTGTCTTCTCCACACCTGGAGGCCTCACCAGTAATGACCTTTCGCTCTTGTTCTTCACCTGCACCAACATGAGTCAAGCCACAACCTGCACCTGCAATACTTAGCCAAGAATCAGTCCACACAACGTTGTCAATCACTCATCACACAAGGAAGCGACCATCCACTGGTCCTCGAACCACACATGGTCCTCAGTTGCGTAGCTCTGGATTGATTGGGTGTGATTACAAGATGATGCGTATGAGAGAGATAGGGGTCCCTGCCTCACCTTATATAGCCCGAGAGGCAGGGTTACAAGTTGGTTTTGGGAGAGAGTACTAGTCATGAACATTTAGGAGTTCTCTACATGGTACAGGACATGCTCAGCTTCCTATCCAAGTACTCTCCACCGAGATCCTTGTGGTCCACACCAACAGGTGTCGTGCACCCCAAGTCGGGTAGTCCCAGGGGCCCACCGAGTAGTCGGTCCTGGTACCCACTGAGGTAGTTGGCCCAGGGAGGTCCATATGACAGGTTTCACATAATCATAGACATTAAGGTTAAGGAGTAACTCAAGCTCTGCTCACGACTCAAAGAATTTTGCCTGAAACAGGGTTAAACATGGTATAAGAACAACATAGTTAATTTAGAACTAATTTGCCTCAGAACTTGGAGCAGTATAGGAACAGTCATAGGAAATTATATAAGAACTTGAAAATTATCCTAGGCTTCATACAAGGGTGTGACAAGTAAAAGCAGAACTTAGTTCAGAACTGATTTACCTCAGAACTTGGTATAATTAAGATCACGACAAGCATGGAAGACATCAACATAGGCACTAATTAACTTTATGAAGCTCAAGCTCAAGCTACCTTAAGCTCCATCTATAGAACAAGTAAAAAGGCAGTGAGATTAAGAGAAACTTGCCTCACTGTTGTCGTGGTCGTTGCTAGAGTCCGAGATGAGGTCCTCTACACCTTCTTTGCCGCTCCATCGACACCTCTTCGTAGTTGGCAGACACTTGTGCTCGCAAACGTGAGGCAGGACCCTCGCCCCCTCGCCGGCACGCTCCTCCTTGTCGCTACTTGGCCCCTCGTCGGAATCCGAGAGGATCCAGTTGAGGACCCTCGTCTCTGGCATTGGGTTCACTCCACCGCCGCTTGGCCCCTCTCCGGCACTCATCGTCGTCTCCCCCTTCGCTGCCATCTCACCGGCACGTGCGCGGATCGAGTTGCGGCACCGCTTCGCGTTCCGGTTCTCCTTGATCCCGGGTGCGCGGGGTCGTCCGCTGCTTGGCCCCTCGCCGGCGCTCGTCGTCGTCTCTATCTCCATGCCTCCTCTCACACCTCCTCCGCGCTTTTTTTCAAGGAAAGTGCTGCGCTTATCCATTCGGAAAGAAGAAGGGCTCAGTTGAATATTCATGTTGCACCCTTTGACTTTTACAATTCACATTTGACCATTCGTCTTATTCAAAAAATTTGTGAAAATGTAGAAATAATTATGATATACTTAAAATATATATTATGATAAAACATGTCATAGTAAAATAAATAGTACTTCACAATTTTTTCAAATTAGACGAATGGTCAAACGTGAAGCACAGAAGTCAACAAGTGTAAATATTTGGGATGGAGGGAGTAGTAGTCAATGCCGATGCGAGTTAACAAACCCGCGTCGCTTTGTTGGCTGGTGCGCGGGCAATGGTTACCTTCTTTATACTAGGCTACTGATGCTTTTGTATGAACACTTAATTGCTTCCCTCAAAAATTAGGGCCCATAAAGCAGCATCAAAAAAGTAATAAAAATACGAACAATTCATAGTTTTTTTAAGAATCGAACAACTCATAGGACTAGTTGGGCATTTGGTATTTTGAATAAAATATGAACAGTCGCACGTCTCCTTGTGACCACATGATTATTTTTGTGGCCAAGAGCTCTCCTGAGCGGACACGGGTTCCAAGGCGTGTGACCGACCGCCTAACGGTTTGCCGTCTTGTCAATGTAAATCCTGGCTGTCCAAGAACTTCATCAACCACGGCACCAAGAAAACCCCAGCAGCACCGTCTCTGGTCACCAAGAAGTGAATCCAAGAGCTTCTTCTTCCTCAAGCAAGCACGTGGCGTCAAGCGAGCCAACCAGGAAGCGGGGGAGGGAGGAGGTGCCGCCCCCGCCCGCCATGCCCGAGGAGGTGCCGCTGCCCCCGCCCGAGGAGGTGCCGCCGCCCACGCCCGCCGAGGTGAACCCTTCCCCACCCAAGGAGGTGAAGCCGCCCCGGCGCAAGGTGGCGCGGCAGCCCATGGCGGTCGTGCGTGCTCCTGCAGTAAATATTTAGGATTCCTCTTGGTCAGTGAAGTTTCTCCACCAGGCTTTCGTGAATCTTGGAAAGGTGTCCATTCATCTCGGGTTCCAACCACCTAGTCATCCACTGCATACGACCGTGATGGATTACACCTTCAAGATCAATGTCTTGGTTGGGGAGTTGGAGAGAAGAGTGCTCCCCCCATCTACGACGACGACGGCGACGACGATGGAGGCCTCGACGTCTCTGGCTCCGGCTCCGGCTCCGGCTCCGACGGTGGGGCTCCTCCGGCAGTGACTACCTCTGATTAATTAATTTGTTCTTCTGTTAATGTGTTCTTCCAGTGTGCTTGTTGAACTTGTGATGGACTAGCTAGTAGATCCTCTGTTAATATGTTCCTTCTGTGTGTATGTTGAACTTGTGATGAACTAGTAGATCTAAGAGACGCGGTAGATCAATCCATGTCTCCTATTTTGGAAGGCATTGCAATGTCTATGATAGCAGCTTACAATGAATTGCAATGTGTATGCCAGAAGTTTGTTACTCTGTTTGTGTCATTATATGGCAACAGTTCACAATGAATTGTAATGTGTATATATGCCAGAGTTATGCCAGAAGTTTTTACTCTGTTTGTGTTAATAATCCACATTTACTTTGCCTCGTGCTGCAATGAAATGTTAGCACAGATGAACTGATGAATTTTGTGATGTGTGACACATTAAGATTTGTGACCCAATTGTCATTCCATGCATTCTTCATTCATACATTTAAGTTTGTCATATGTGACAAATTTTTCATTCTTCACCCACACAGATGAAGCAAAAGCACCACTTTTAACATCAGAATTACTTCTTTGCAGCATACATCCCTAGTAAACATCTAAATACTACACAAACAACAGCCACAATAATCAAGTTCATCTTCCAGATCACATTGTCCATCTTCTCCTCTAGTGCTTTCTTCCTCTACTTGTCCTCCAGTTCCTACCTCTGCTTGCCACTCCCAATTTGACATTCCACTGAATCAACTACTTCCTCGACCGCATCTGCCTAATTTGACGGTCGAAAAACAATGACGCTAGCATCCTTCAGCATTTGGAGATACTCCTTGTGGAAACGATAAAATCCACAATTCTTGGCATACTGCAGAATCAAAAGCACATAAGAACCCTAACTCAGATTTGGGAGACACAGCAGACTACTCACCGAGTTCCTTGGACACTTGAAATAAAGACGATTGTGGTTTTCATATCCCTTCTGCGTCCGCCCCTCCACCACCCGAGCCATACCACAGTCCGGGCAAGGGACCAGTGGAAAGCCGCTTAGCTCACCGACTGGATCCAAGCCGATGGAGCGATTGCGGCAGCTCCGGCAACCTTGAACCCTGCGCAAGGGGCATTTCTGACAATGGAGCACTTTTTGGCGACGATGGTTAGTGTACCACTGTCGCCGGGGCGGATGCCAGCCAGGGGCATAATGGAGAACTTGTTGGTGACGATGGTTAGTCTACCCGCATCACCTTTTGTCGGTCGGTCAGGCTACCGTTATCTTTTTTATATAGGCATCTGACGCTGACACGTGGGCCCGACACTATTTTTTCTGAATTGAAACTTGCTTCCCTCAAATATTATACCCCATAAACAACACCAAAAAATTCATAAAAAATACGAACAATTCATAGTTGGTAATTTAGTATTTGAATAAAATATCAACAACCATACTTGTCTAACAAAATTTCTTAAAACTAGAAATTTTATCTCTTGTTTATGATATAATGATTATAATAACGTCCTAGTTTGTTCTAAAAATTCTACAAATTGACTTAGAAACATAATTTAAGTCCCTAAGATTGTCTACAAAAATTTAAATGGTTTCAAAACAGAAGATTATACTTCTGTACAAATGTCTACATCTTTCACATAGTTTCTTAAAATGTTACTTCAACACTTAAGTTTTCCACACTTTAAAACATGTTCGAACTCATATGCATTTGAAATTTTAACATAACCTTATGTTCACCATAAGATTACGAAATGCAAAGTTTCATTAGTAATGGTTGTGTAAAACACATATTATTTATATGTTGTACTTATAGGGAACAATACAAGGTGTATAAGCAACATCAAGAAATGGAATTACATACGAAAAAATGTCATAAATGAATAGATGTTGATTTTAGAAAAATTAAGAAACAAATATCATCAATTTTGGATTACGGTTGACGGAGAAAAATGTGATACAAAATTTGATTGCAGATTAAAAGGGGAAAATCAAACTGTTCTTCATTCGAACAGACCTGGCCCCGCCCTTCATTGGCGATGAGTGTTTGTTAATCATCGTATCATTTGCGTATCTGAATGTTTTTAATAAACGCTCTGCCCTGCCCTCCGCCTTCTATCCCCTTCTTCGGCTTCCGCCTTCCTCATCTCCGTCGCAACCTCGTCTCCGTCGCAGGTATGGCCTGTGATTCTATGGGGAGGTTCTGCGAGGAGGCCCCGCAGCCACGTCCCCGTCTGTCTTTCTCGGTGCTGTCTGCCGCCCCCGCCAAGAGAGTGAGGTTCCGCGGTGATGAAGAGGAGCCGTCCCAGCACGCCGCCCCATGCGTCTTCCTCGGTGCTCCATGGAAGAGGTCGGTTCTTCGTCAGCCCGGGGGAGGAAGCCGTACACACGCGCAAGGGCCAAGTTGGCAGACTCCAGCGACACCCATCATGGTGAGGCAGGGTTGTTTTCCTCCACACGAAGGAAGAAGCGGTCCACGCGCATTGAGGTGAGTGCGGACTGCTGCAGTGACAACCCGGCAGAAGAGTGGTGCTAGTAGACCTCATCTCCTCCGGCGACGACTCCTGCAACAACTCCGACAACGACTTCGGCAATAACTCCGGCGACGATTCTAAAGACCATGAGGCAAGTTCTGAAACCGTCACACATGAGATTTGTCCTTGGACCTTCACATCTTCACTATTCAATTGTTCTAATGCATCAATTTCCATTTGTTGTAGGAAGTTGTTGCACATGACATTGACAGGATTTCGACTGAAATCAACAAGCTCAAGGAATCGGCTGAAGAGAAGCAGGCAAGTTTTGAAACCAGTTAGAGCTAAAATAGCTTTCTTGTAAATTACAACTGTTATGAAGCTGGCATCAATATAATTTTTTCCTTTGTTTTAGGACCGTGCTGTTACTTGGGATGACACTGACTACATCTGGAAAAGAATCGACAAGCAGGATGATCAGCTTAAAGCCGCACAAAAGAGGCAGGTGATTGAACTTCTAAAGAAGGATGCTGAGCTGGCAGAAAGAGTTACAAAACTAGAGACAAGGCTAGCTAAACTTGAGGTAGCAGCACAAAAGAAGCCATCTAGCTATCTAACTAGTTCCCTTGCAGCAACAATTTAGTTTGGTGATGCGCCCAACTGATCAGTCTTATTTTGATGATGTGCCCTGCTGATGCATGTCAGATGTGAATATGTTTGTTATGAGTTAGTTTGCTTGGTGATGTGAACTACATTACTCGTTTTAAGGCCCACACAAGCCCACTCGTGCTAGGTTAGTAGGGAAGGACACCTCCCTCACGCAGTCTCCTCCCACTCTCCCCTCGCACCGCCACCACCACTTTCTCCCCCTCACCTTCAACACCCTCACCTCTCCCCATGCCACGAACCACGCTACACCCCTTCACTGAGACGCGTGCTGTCGTATGGACCTCCCTAGGCCCACTACCTCGGTGGGTACCAGGACCGACTACTCGGTGGGCCCCTGGGACTACCCGACTTGCGCTGCACGGCACCTGATAGCGTGAAGCTGAGGACCATGTGTGGTTCGAGGACCGGTGGATGGTTGCTTGCTTGTGTGATGAGTGATTGACAACGTTGTGTGGACTGATTCTTGGCTAAGTATTGCAGGTGTAGGTTGCGGCTTGACTCGTGTTGGTGCAGGTGAAGAACAAGCGCGAAAGGTCGTTGCGGTGAGGCCTCCGGTGTGTGGAGAAGACAAGTAGGCTTCGTTCGAGGGACCCGGTGGCCGGCGGGGGTCAAGTGCGGGCCGCATGGTGGCATGAACAGCAAGATGAAGTCGTGGACGGTTTCTTGGTTGAGCCTCAAAACCAAGGTCGAGCCGGGACTACGTGGGAGCCGAGTCATGAGTGGAGATTGGCGGAGGCTACACCGAGTTCGCGGGGTTTCCGGTGGTTCACCAGAAAACCACTGGGTTCCTTGGTTGATCCACAAAGCCAAGACCGGGAGAACCGAAGACGGAGGTGCGGCGGCACTGCACCGGTCTGACCGGTGGGTCTGACCGGTCTGACCGGTGGGGACCGGTCTGACCGGTGTGCGACGACGCAGTCCGGAATCTTCGAAGCGGAGGACACGCGTCGGGATCGCATGGCTTGCGTCGAGGCTACGCAGGGTGCGGTTGCCGGGCATCCGTCCGATGGTGAAGACATCAAGAATTCCAAATCCGCCCTTGAGGGGCTTGTATCCCTAGTTAGTAGAGAGGGGTATTTTAGACATTCGGTTGCCGCCTATATAACCCAAGAGGTGAGAGGATGGCAGCCAACTCTGGGAACCCTAGCTCATTAGTTTTCCTATTTTCCTTAGGTTTTCTCTAGGACTAGCAAGAGAGCTTCACGGAGAGATCTTGTAGAGAGGGATGGATGATCGGGCGGCTTGCTAGACCTTGTACGAACTTTTGTTTCATGTATAGATGATTCGGCGTGGTTCCTCAAGGTTTGGATGTGTTTTTCCCGGTTGTTCTTGGTGGTGATTTTCGGAGCCCTCTCTCGGTGATTTCGTTGGGTTGTTTTCGGGGCCTTTCTCTTGGGGATTTGATGGGGGAAATTTGTGGGAACCCTTCGTGGTTCTTTGGGCTGTGATTCCCCTCCCAAATCCGTGAGTAAAGGTGCTCGATTTTGGGGGTTTCTTGAGTTCTTGGGTTGGAGGTGCTCTCGGCGGGATTTCTTCGATTCCTCCTTTTTGGACGAGTTTTTGTGGGATTAAACTTGGCTATGAACTCCTCATGAGGTGTTCTTGATATCCCCAAAGTCTTGTTCAAGTCCGTGGAGCGATTCGGGAGATCGAGATTTGGATTTGGGGGAGTTGACCCGCGGGTGCTGTTCATCCCGAGCTGCTCAGGCTACACCGGTCTGACCGGTGCTCTTGACCGGTCTGACCGGTGCAAGCCCTTGTGGGTTTTTGCTCGGGTGAACGTCTTGGTGTGTTCGTTGTTGTCCCGTGTTGCTACTGTTTCGAGTTTGGGTCCGTTTGGTGGTCGGTTGGCCCGTTTTGGTGCCTTGGGGGCTTTCAGGCTGCCACCGGTCTGACCGGTGTGTCTCACCGGTCTGACCGGTGTAGAGCCACTTAGTGAAAGTTGCTCAGTGTCACCGGCCAGGGACCGGTCCGACCGGTGGTGCTCACCCGTCCGGCCGGTGTGGTCCGTAGACTCGAGGCTTGGTTTTTCCGCTGCGTTTCTCGGGTCGGAAGGATGAGTGTTGGTTCCTAGGTCCAGTGGCACTCCAGTGGCTACGTGGGCTTGACCAACCTTGGTAGTGAGTCGGAGACGTGTGTTGGAAGCCGCGTTCGTCTTGTTGGAGTTTTCATCTCCTTCGAGAAGAATTTTTATCGGCTCCCATTCACTCCCCCCCCTCTCTGGTTCGCCGTATCGGTCCTTCAAGTGGTATCAGAGCCGGTTTGGGTCTTTGTTGACTCTAACCAGTCTAAGATCCAAGGATGGCGTACCAGGAACGGGGTTCGGGTCCTCTACACTTCGATGGCAAGAACTACCAGATGTGGAGCAAGCGGATGGGTGCGTTCCTCCGCGGAAAGGGTCGACGTTTGCTTTGGGATGTCACGGTGGACACAGGGCTATGTCCGGCCGATGGATTTCCTAGCTCCAGGGTCGAGGGACAGATTCGACGCCAACAATAAGGCGGTCGACTACTTGTTTCGTGCTTTGTGTCGACCGAGTTCGATCCGGTGCACACCGAGCACTTGGCTTGTAGGATTTGGGCGGTGTTGAAGGAGGCTCATGTTGGGAATGCCCAGGTTCAGGCACGGTTATATGCGACCTACGGAGAGAGTACGAGAACTTCACTCATCTCCCCGGTGAGTCCATCGATGCCTTGTTTCGAGAGGTTCACGGTGGTGGTGAACAACATGAGGGCCAATGTGGACGTGCTCCCGTACGATGATCATGATAGAGCGGTCAAGCTCTTACACTCTTTGGATCATACGATATGGGGCGGAAAGTTCGAGGCCATAGTCGAGTCGGAGCGGTATGATACTCGACGGTGAACGAGCCGTTCTCGAAGCTCAAGTCGGCCGAGGTGGATAGGGGCATGATCGCCAAGCTCGAGGGACCGACTGATTCCCATAGTCTTGCCCTCGTTGGTGGTTCCAAAGGAAAGACTAACTCTAACCCATCCACTAGGATGTTCTCGTTTTCCTCTTTGATGTCTATGCCAGATGAGGAGTTTGATGATCTTGGAGAGGACGAGCCGGCGCCGTGACGAGGCGGTTCGAGAGGCTGCACGAGAACCGCGTGAACATGAGGAGGAACACGAGGACTTGCTTCCGGTGCGGCAAGCCGGGACACTTCGTCGCCGAGCGCCCGGAGAAGGCCGAGAACAAGGACAGCTACAAGCACAAGCCGAGGAAGAACGATGACAAGTACCGTTCGAGGCGCGACCACAAGAGCAAGCACAAGAACAAGTACAAGGACGAGCGACGATCGAGGAAGAAGGAGGGCCGAGGCAAGGCCCGAGCGATGGTTGGAGCGAGCGACGTCGACTCCAGTTCCGCGTACTCCATCTCGTGCTCGAGCAGCAGCGACGACGAGGGAGATCGCCGCAAGAACAAGAAGTCGTCCAAGAACCTGAGCGGGCTGAGCTGCTTCGCGAGAGACGGCTTCTGCACCATGGCGTTGAGCTCCGGCAGCAAGAAGAGCACACGGAAGCGACTCGGACTGCGAGTCCGACGACGAGGTGCGTGATGAGCTTCCCTTCTTGCGCCGGGAGAATGAGAGGCTTGGCTCTTTGCTTGATAACCGTGATGACATGCTTAGAGAGGCCAAGAAAATGAGGAAAGAGCTTAGGGCTTCACTCGAGGATGCTAGGACTAGAGTGGGCCGAGCTAGAGACACAGGTGCTTGATAGCAAGCTTGAGATTGATTCGCTTAAGGCTAGCCCTGTTGTCTCTGATGAGAATGATTGTGCTGATTGCTCCATATTCCTTGCGATCTTGCTTTGTTTAAGGAGAAGCATGCCTCTAAGTGTGAGGAACTAGATGTGCTTAGGGTTGAAGTGGCCGAGCTTAAGTCTAGACCGCTTTGCTAGGTGCTTGCACTTCTTGCCCCGTTTTGCATGCTAAGATTGATGAGATGCATGCTTACACTAGTTCGCTCGAGGCTAAATTGAAGGAACCCATGCCTACATCTTGCTCTACCTGTGAAATGCATGCATTGAAAAATTTGGAGCTTGCACATTATGTTGATCGTTTGCGGGATGAGAATGATGATTTGAGGAAGTTGATGGGTTGGTTGTCGGTCACGAGCCTCAGTTGAGGATGATGATCGAGGCCTTTAAGAGGCAAGATGGTGAGGGGCTTGGGGCAAACAAGGTTGGTGAGGGAAGTGGAGAGAATATCCGGAGCCACCAAAAACCCACCACAAAAATGATTTCCCACCAAAACCTAACCATCTAAGGAACCGACTAGACACAACCCCGGCTCCACCCGTGTTTCCTACACCCACAAATGATCTACAAAAGCCTATCAAGTTTGTGAGCACTTCGGGGAAGGTGTTCTTTGGGAAGGAGAGTGAGAAGGCTAGTGGTGAGAAACCGGTGGAGGGTTTGAGTGGAGAGAAACCGAGTGAGCGACCACATCCCAAGCCAAAGCCTAAGCTTGTGAGGTTCCATTGTGGCTATTGTGGGAGAGATGGCCATAAGGAGGAGTTTTGCTTCAAGAGGAAGCGAGAGGAGAGAATGGAGAAGGAGTGGGCTAACAAGGACAAGTACCACCCTTCCGATGGTGTACTTGAGCCTCGTATGCGGATGCCCGGGGGCAAGGCGATTGTGAGGACGAGTTCGGGCTTGGGGAGAGAAGAAGGCTGCGAGGTGGTGCGCTGCGCCGAGCCACACCGGTCGGACGGTGTGGAGCGCGGTCCGACCGGTGCGGGCACAGACGGAACGGTGTTCGGGTTTCGAGCGCGTACAGGTGCGAGGGTTGTTTCTGGTGGTCGTGGTTCTGGTGGTTGGGCTGGAAAGGGTGCAGGTGGTCAGTTTGCTAGGCGTTCTCCTCCTCGTGCTCAATACGGGGATTGGAGGAGTCGTGGCGGTGAGTTGGAGAGGAAGGACATTCCACGGGCTTTCTTGCGTGGTTTTGGTCCTCCTCCAGGCAGAGAGGGGTGGTTCCCTCAGGGTGGTTACCGTGGTGGTGTTCGTGGAGGTAGTTTTGGTAGGAGAGATGCTTTGGTTGGTGCTAACCCCACTTTCGAGCAAATGGCTCGGCATCGGTTTTCCTCCTTTGGTTCTAACCCCTTGGTCTTTGAGTCGTTTGTTCGCTCACGTGCCTATTTTTGATGTGCAGGTGGGAGACTTGAAGAACATTTGGTTGATTGACTCCGGTTGCTCGAGGCATATGACGGAGACAGGGGGTGGTTCTCAAGTCTCGTCCCGGTGGTGACGAAGAGGTACATCACCTTTGGGGACAATGGGCGTGGGCGTGTGCTTTCGAAGGTGAGATAAAAGTGAGTGACAAGATCACTGCGAGGCGTGTCGCTCTTGTTCAATCGTTGGGGTACAATTTGCTTTCGTGTCTCGGTTGTTGGATGAGGGTTTTGAGGTGTTGTTTCGGCCTCGGTGGTTCTCGGATTGTGGACTCTCGAGGGGACCTTGTCCGTATGGTCGTTCCCGAGGGTCGGGTGTTTCGTGCCTGATTTTTCTCGGTCTTCGGGTGTGGAGCGTTGTTTCTTGGTCGGTTCTTCGAGTGAGTTGTGGAAGTGGCATAGGAAGGCCGGGTCACTTGAGCTTTGACCTTTTGTCTCGCTTGAGTAAACTCAATTTGGTCCGAGGATTGCCATGGTTGAGGCTTGAGAAAGAGTTGGTTTGTGCTCCGTGTAGGCATGCCAAGATGGTGGCCTCTTCTCACCCGCCTCTCACCGATGTGATGAGCGAGCGTCCATGCGAGCGCTCCATATGGACCTTGTTGGCCCGGCTCGTGTGCGATGCGGGTGGGAAGTGGTATGTCCTTGTTGTGGTGGACGACTATTCTCGGTATGCGTGGGTGTTCTTTCTCGAGGAGAAGGGGGGAGACGTTTGGTTTTGTTCGAGATCTAGTCTTGAGGTTGAGGAACGAGAGGCACGGAGATGCCATACGAGCTATCCGTAGTGATAATGGCTCGGAATTCGGGAACTCTCGTTTTGAAACCTTTTGTCATGACTTGGGTCTTGAGCACCAGTTTTCGAGTCCGTATACGCCTCCCCAGAATGGTGTTGTGGAAAGGAAGAACAGGACCTTGTGCGAGATGGCTCGGACGATGCTTGATGAGCATAGGACTCCGAGGAGGTATTGGGCTGAGGCGGTGAATACCGCATGCTATGTGTCGAACAGGATATACCTCAGAGTACACAAGAAGAAGACATGCTATGAGTTGATGCATGGTCGCACACCCAAGGTGAGTCACTTCCATGTCTTTGGTTGCAAGTGTTTCATTCTGAAGAAAGGCGGGGAAGTTGGATAAGTTTGAGGCTAGGTCTGTCGATGGCATTTTCTTTGGTTATGCATCTCATTCTAGAGCATATCGTGTGCTCAATCTTGAAACTAACCAAATCGTGGAGACTTGCGAGGTAACCTTCAACGAGACAGAGCCACGTAGTCAGCTTGTCTTTGAGTGTGCAGGTGATGATGAGCTTGGCGAGGAGATCTTTCAGGAGGAGGAGCATGAACATGGAGATGATGAAGATGGTGGTGCGGTGCCCCCGCCGAACATGTACCCACTACTTCGACGACGATGATGGATGGACCCTCCGCTACACCTACGACGACAAATCAAGAACGAGGAGAAGGCGATGTTGAGGGGGAGGTAGCTTCGAGGCGAGAACCTCCCCGGCGAGTTCAGGTGGATCACCCAGCTTCGAGGATCATCGGCGACATGAATGAACGCACTACACGGTCGAGGGTTCGAAACAATTCTCATTTTGCTCATGCTGCATTTGTTGCTTCTTTCGAGCCCAAAGACATTGGACACGCACTATCTGATCACAATTGGGTTAACTCGATGCATGAGGAGTTGGAGAACTTTGAGAGGAATCGGTATGGGAGTTGGTTGACCCTCCCCGGGGTGTAAGCCGATTGGTACAAAGTGGGTGTGGAAAAACAAAGAGGGAGAGAAGGGTGAGGTTGTGAGGAACAAGTCGAGACTTGTTGCCCAAGGGTTCAGTCAGAAGGAGGGGATCGACTACGAGGAGACCTTTGCTCCCGTAGCCCGTTTGGAGGCGATTAGGATCCTTCTAGCCTTTTCCGTGGCTAAAGGGTTCAAGTTGCACCAAATGGATGTGAAGAATGCTTTTCTGAATGGAGTGTTGGAGGAAGAAGTGTATGTGAGGCAGCCTCGGGGTTTGAGAGTGAGAAGTACCCCCACGGTGTACAAGTTGAGGAAGGCGCCGTATGGGTTGAAGCGGGCGCCTAGAGCTTGGTATGGCGAGGTTGAGGGGGTTCTTGTTTGAGAGAGGTTTTGAGACGGGGAAGGTCGATCGGACCTTGTTTTTGCCGAGGCGGGGCGGAGATATCCCGATTGTGCGGGTGTACGTGGATGATATTGTCTTTGGTGGCTCGTCTAATTCTCTTGTTGCGAGGTTTGCGGATGATATGAGCAGGGAGTTTGAGATGAGCATGATGGGCGAGTTGCGGTTCTTCCTCGGGCTACAAATCAAGCAATCAAAGGAAGGAACATTTGTGCACCGGAGCTAAGTACACCAAGGACATTGTGAGGAAGTTCAAGATGGAGGACTCCAAGGCTATGACGACGCCGATGAGTACGACTACGGCTCTTGATGCGGATGAGGAAGGTGAACACGTGGACCGGAAGGAGTACCGGAGCATGATCGGGTCACTCCTCTACTTGACGGCGACGAGGCCGGACATACGATTCTCGGTGTGTCTGTGCGCTCGTTTTCAAGCGTCTCCGAGGACTTCGCATCGGCAAGCGGTGAAGCGAATTTTCGGGTACTTGCGTCACACTCCCGACTTCGGCCTTTGGTACTCCGCGTCCTCTTCTTTGGCGCTTCATGGTTTTTCAGACGCGGATTTTGCCGGGTGTCGGTTGGATAGGAAGTCCACTTCTGGGACTTGCCAGTTTTTGGGTTCTTCTTTGGTGTCTTGGTCTTCCCGCAAGCAGTCGAGTGTTGCTCAATCCACGACCGAAGCCGAGTATGTTGCCGCTGCTAGTTGTTGCTCTCAGCTCCTTTGGATCACCTACACCATGAGTGACTTTGGTGAGGAGTATACCCATGTCCCACTTCAATGTGATAGCACCAGTGCCATAAGCGTTGCAAAGAATCCAGTGCTCCATTCCAAAACCAAGCACATAGAAGTGCGGTACCATTTTCTGAGAGACAACGTCGAGAAAGGAAAGATAGCTTTGATCCATGTACCCACACATGACCAACTAGCCGATATTTTCACCAAACCCCTAGATCAAGCAACTTTCACTCGTTTGTGGGGGGAACTTGGTGTGTGTTTGATTTCTTGAGTTGGGTGTGTGGGAGCTCTCTTTTGCCGGTGGTGTCGAGCCCGTTTTGCCTCCCCTCGAGGAACCGGTTTGTAGCATATGTATAGCTTTCCTTTGTGCATTTCTTGCATTTGGCATGGCATATGTAACATGATGTATAGGCATCCTTGTATCTTAGATTGCATGCATTTTGTATCATATGCATTGGTTAGGAAAAGCTTCTCTCATATACTTTGTTCACCATGGAATGAGATATATGTCTTTGTGAGCTTGTTTGGTATGCTACGGTTAGTTTGGCTTAGCTCTTGATGATCTTGATGAATAATCCATGGTTGATAGCTATGCTTTTGAAAAATGTCACATGTATGCTCTCTCATGTGTAAATGCCTTTACATGCTCTTGACATGTTTTTGTGGCCTTGCTATGCTTAATTTGTGGTTGGATGGCTAGTTTATTGATCATATGGGGCCAAAGGCTCATTTGCCATCATGAATGTTTAGCCCTCTTGATTTATCTTGTGGAGGAGCATAAGTTCCTTTTTGTCGCAAAGACATTTCATGTACCATTTACTAATCTGAAAATGAAATGAAAATTGCTTGGAAAATATGCTCCCATGTCATATGTGCTGAATTTAATTTGCTTTGGGTGCTAAACCGTTGCATGATGCCTACCAATGAGAAGTCTCATAGATAGAAGTAGGCACATGGCTCGGTGGCTTTGACATGACATGAGGTGCTTGTGGGTGTTTGTGATGGTCTTATGATTAGAATGGCTGTCCTAGCATGAAGTTTGTGTGGCTTTGCCATTTTGATATGCTTTGATCATGTTTAGGACTTTGCTCATGAGAGGCAAGTTTTCGCAAAATTGCCAAAATCCATCTTAGCTTCGTCCAATGGTTGTGAAACTTGGTGATCATGTAGTTGAGATCGATACGAAGCCGTAGAGTATCTAACTTGCTCATTTGGACGTGTGTGGCATCCTATGTTGAATTTTGTATATTTGAGAAGCTCTAGGTTGAAAGTTTTGCATTTTTGGCTTGATTCATGCATTGCCAACAAGGGGGAGAAGTTTGAGCTTGAAATGGCTTACCGGGTGCATTAAGAAGGTTTTCAGGTGGTTTCGAGCCATTTCTGGGCTCTGTTGTACACCGGTCTGACCGGTGAAGAGCACCGGTCTGACCGGTGTGAGTGCTGGTCCTGTACATATGTTAGGCACCGGTCCGACCGGTGGTGATGACCGGTCGACCGGTGTGAGCCGAAAGTGCTTGCAATGCCTTGTCTGTTTCATGTGGTTTCTTGCATGCATTCGTCCAGGGGGAGTTGCATTGGTTCAGGGGGAGTTTGCATGTGTGCAGGGGGAGCTCTTTGAGAGTTTTCGAGATTTGTTTCGGTGGTTTGTGCTCTTTGCTTGAGCTTTGCTTTGTCTCGGATGTGTCGAGCCGTTGCCCTTGCCTAAGGGGTCCGAGACTTGTCTTCTTTAAGTGATCTTGCTCTTTGCCTTTGTTTGGCTTTCGATCGCTTGTTGGAGTTTCTGCATTCGTCCAGGGGGAGTTGCATTGGTTCAGGGGGAGTTTGCATGTGTGCAGGGGGAGCTCTTTGAGAGTTTTCGAGCTTTGTTTCGGTGGTTTGTGCTCTTTGCTTGAGCTTTGCTTTGTCTCGGATGTGTCGAGCCGTTGCCCTTGCCTAAGGGGTCCGAGACTTGTCTTCTTCAAGTGATCTTGCTCTTTGCCTTTGTTTGGCTTTCGATCGCTTGTTGGAGTTTCTTTTTGTTCGTTTCTTTTCTTTTTCTTTTCTCTCTTGGTACTTTCGTGTGGGTGTTGTCAATGCACTCATCAAGGGGGAGATTGAGGACCATGTGTGGTTCGAGGACCGGTGGATGGTCGCTTGCTTGTGTGATGAGTGATTGACAACGTTGTGTGGACTGATTCTTGGCTAAGTATTGCAGGTGTAGGTTGCGGCTTGACTCGTGTTGGTGCGAGGGTGAAGAACAAGCGCGAAAGGTCGTTGCGGTGAGGCCTCCGGGTGTGGAGAAGACAAGTAGGCTTCGTTCGAGGGACCCGGTGGCCGGCGGGGTCAAGTGCGGGCCGCATGGTGGCATGAACGGCAAGATGAAGTCGTGGACGGTTTCTTGGTTGAGCCTCAAAACCAAGGTCGAGCCGGGACTACGTGGGAGCCGAGTCATGAGTGGAGATTGGCGGAGGCTACACCGAGTTCGCGGGGTTTCGGTGGTTCACCGAGAAAACCACCGGGTTCCTTGGTTGATCCACAAAGCCAAGACCGGAGAACCGAAGACGGAGGTGCAGCGGCACCGGGACGGCCCCGACCGGTGGGTCGGCCGGTCGACCGGTGGGGACCGGTCGGACCGGTGAGGAGCACCCAGGTCCGCCGGTGTGCGACGACGCGGTCCGAATCTTCGAAGCGGAGGACACGCGTCGGGATCGCATGGCTTGCGTCGAGGCTACGCGAGGTGCGGTTGCGGGCATCCGTCCGATGGTGAAGACATCAAGAATTCCAAATCCGCCCTTGAGGGGCTTGTATCCCTAGTTAGTAGAGAGGGGTATTTTAGACATTCGGTTGCCGCCTATATAACCCAAGAGGTGAGAGGATGGCAGCCAACTCTGGGAACCCTAGCTCATTAGTTTTCCTATTTTCCTTAGGTTTTCTCTAGGACTAGCAAGAGAGCTTCACGGAGAGATCTTGTAGAGAGGGATGGATGATCGGGCGGCTTGCTAGACCCTGTACGAACCTTTGTTTCATGTATAGATGATTCGGCGTGGTTCCTCAAGGTTTGGATGTGTTTTTCCCGGTTGTTCTTGGTGGTGATTTTCGGAGCCCTCTCTCGGTGATTTCGTTGGGTTGTTTTCGGGGCCTTTCTCTTGGGGATTTGATGGGGGAAATTTGTGGGAACCCTTCGTGGTTCTTTGGGCTGTGATTCCCCTCCCAAATCCGTGAGTAAAGGTGCTCGATTTTGGGGGTTTCTTGAGTTCTTGGGTTGGAGGTGCTCTCGGCGGGATTTCTTCGATTCCTCCTTTTTGGACGAGTTTTTGTGGGATTAAACTTGGCTATGAACTCCTCATGAGGTGTTCTTGATATCCCCAAAGTCTTGTTCAAGTCCGTGGAGCGATTCGGGAGATCGAGATTTGGATTTGGGGGAGTTGACCCGCGGGTCTTGTTCATCCCGAGTGCTCGAGCTACACCGGTCGGCCGGTGCTCTTGGCCGTCCGACCGGTGCAAGCCCTTGTGGGTTTTTGCTCGGGTGAACGTCTTGGTGTGTTCGTTGTTGTCCCGTGTTGCTACTGTTTCGAGTTTGGGTCCGTTTGGTGGTCGGTTGGCCCGTTTTGGTGCCTTGGGGGCTTTCAGGCTGCCACCGGTCTGACCGGTGTGTCTCCTCGGTCCGACGGTGTAGAGCCACTTAGTGAAAGTTGCTCAGTGTCACCAGCAGGGACCGGTCTGACCGGTGGTGCTCACCGGTCTGACCGGTGTGGGTCTGTAGACTCGAGGCTTGGTTTTTCCGCTGCGTTTCTCGGGTCGGAAGGTTGCGTGTTGGTTCCTAGGTCCAGTGGCACTCCAGTGGCTACGTGGGCTTGACCAACCTTGGTAGTGAGTCGGAGACGTGTGTTGGAAGCCGCGTTCGTCTTGTTGGAGTTTTCATCTCCTTCGAGAAGAATTTTTATCGGCTCCCATTCACTCCCCCCCTCTCTGGTTCGCCGTATCGGTCCTTCAGAAGCACAAGGACTACAGAGGAGAAGTACTCGGTTAGAAAGCTGTACATGTCTCGCACTGTATAAAGGACTCCTATACGTACCGATTAGTACTCTCTCCCTAAACGGACTTGTAACCCTACCTCCCGGACTATATAAGGCGAGGCAGGGACCCCTCTCTGAATATCTCATCTCACGGCGTACAATTGCACCATCTTGTAATCGTACCCAATCAATCCAGAGCTACGCAGCATACAAGACGTAGGGTATTACGCACATCGCGGCCCGAACCTGTCTAAATTGTGTGCCGCGTGTCTCTTCCTTCGAGTTACCGATCTCGACGAGACCACATTCATCTGCTTCGGGTACTCCCCTTAGTAGGTTGCTGGTCTAGAACACCGACAGCTAGCGCGCCAGGTAGGGGCCCTCGCCCGAGATCACATGGCGAACTCGACGGCTCCTGTCTACTTCAAGCCAACCGTCGCCTTCAACCGCGGTGACACCTTCGTTTTCGGCGCTTGGGTCTGCACTGCTGACGGCGCGGGATCCTTCCAGCGCCGCCTCACCATGCCGCGCAACCCGGAGATCGACTTCGTGACGCTCCCTGAAGTCGTCATAGGCGAACTCGCCGGCAAGTTCGGTGAAATATTGCTTTTCGACAATCACGCTGACTTCGAGCTCGGGACCGCTTCCAACTCTAACTCGACGTCTCCGTGGGCTATCGCGTGCGAGCCGGCTACTCAGCCATCGCATGTGGTCTCACCACCCAGTAAACACTCCACGCATGGCCCCTGCATCGTCAGCAGGGCCCGCACGGAGGCTCCCTCTTCGCGCCAGGCCGGCAAGGAGCCCGTATCCGAGTACAACTCGGACTCCGACACCGCCCTCGGCCACGCTTCGGACTCCAACCCCCTCTCCGGCCTCTACTCGGAATCCGCGTACGAGTTCGACTTCGGGTCGGACCTAGAGGATCCCGAGTCTGAGGACAACACTACAGAGCACCCTTTATCAGGGCCGGCCTCTGGGCTGGTCATAACATCCACACCTGCCGGGAGATTCGTCTACTGGCTAGATCGCAAGCCTGCGGACCTAATAAGTTGAGACTCACGCTACGTCGCCTACCTCGACTCGCTCCCGTTCCAGGAAGGAACACCACTTGCCTGAGCTGATTCGTACACCCCAACTGAGGTAGCGAGTTCTGAATCCAGTCTTGGCAACCCTGATCGCCAAGTATTCATGGCTGCCGGCAACACACCAGAACCCTCAGGAACAGCTCAGGACAGGTACCTCGAAGACATCTCCGCAGACGAGTTGTCTGCTGATGCACCTGCAGACGAGACCGCCGCCAACAGGGACGCTCGACGTGAGCGTAACAGGAAGCGCAACGAACAGCGCCGGCGTCTCAGAGACAACCTCCCCATGCGCAACCTTGCGAAAGCTCTCGAGGCGGTCGAGAGCAGAGTACACACTACCCCCGAGCAATGCCTCATGTCGATCACAGCGATCGCACGCCAGGCTCTGGGAATAAGCGCCGGAGAAGTCATCGCCAAGCTCGCTAAAGACGCTTACTTCATGCGGATCGACAACAGGGTCGCAGCGCTAACCTTGGCCGCATCCGTACTCGAGCCGAGCTCCCGGCTCAGCCCAATCATACTCGTGCAAATGCCGGCAGACACTTACAGGGTGGCAACAGCAATCGTGAGGTCGTCCCTCACCGCGCCCCCGGCGGCGGCGGCCGTGACCCTGGCGGTGGCGGCAGCGACGACGGAAGCTCCAACCACAGAGCCAATAGGAGGGCCGGCGGCGGCGGCAGTCGCAGCGGTCGAGACCACGCGAACAGCCACGCCTCCGGTGCCTCACAGGGCGGCTACGATGCCCGTCAGAAGATTGAAGAGATGCGGCGGAAGAAGTCAGCCACCGCAAGCGACAACGACGGCTTCCCCGCCTTCTCGCCTCGACTTCGCAACTTGCTCCTCCCCGACAAGTTCAAGCCTTTGGGGATCAACAAGTACGACGCGAAGCAGGACCCCGTCCAGTGGCTCAGGTGCTACGCTCTCTCCATCGAGAACGCTGGCGGCAACAACGACACCAAGTGCCTCTACTTCCCCTTCTTCCTGGACCAAGCCCCACTCGTATGGCTCGAGTCGCTGGACAAGCACTCGATCGACAAGTGGGACCAGCTGAAGGAGCAGTTCACTAGCAACTTTGTGGGCGCCATGGGCCGCTCGGGTACTCGCATGGACTGGCCATGGTCAAGCAGGAACAAGGCGAGACCCTCCGCAAGTACATGCGCCGCTTCTTCGACAAGCGCGCTACCGTAGTCGACATCACCGACAAGGAGGTCATAGACCTCTTCCAAGACGGCCTCTACCACCGCCGCACCTTTGAAGACTTCGGTCGCCACCGCCCCAAGTCCATCCCCCACCTCAAGGACATGATCACGTCCTGGGCGGACGAAGAAGACAAGGCCAACGCCAAGTACGACACCATCTGTGGCAAGAACAAGCAGAACACGGGCAGCGGCAGCGGCAACAACGGGAACCAAGGTGGTCGCAATAACAACAACTACTCGGGTCCCAACCGCAAGCGCAAGCCAGACAAAACTGTCGCAGCTATCTAGTGCCCTGCGAAGGAGAACTCGAAGAAGAACTCCGGCGGCTTCAAAGACTTGCTGAAGGAGAAGTGCCCGTGGTATCTGGACGACAACCACACCACCGAGCAGTGCTACCAACTCAGGCGAGCACTCAAGAGTACACCAGAGCCACCGCACCCTCACGACAAGAAAGGCAAGAAAAAGAACGACAGAGACAACAACGACTTCCAGGAACCCGACAAGACTGTCAACGTCCTCTTCGGCGGACTACCCAGCAGACGGGAGCAAAAGGCTACCCGTCGAGAAGTCATGTGCATTGAACCAGCGGTCCCGACCCCCCTCAGGTGGTCGGAGGTACCCATCACCTTCTCCCGCGTGGATCAATGGATCAGCTTCTCCGAACCAGGGTGGTTCCCCCTCGTCCTGAAGCCGGTGGTCGCAGGCTCCATGCTCAACAAGGTCCTCATCGACGGTGGAAGCGGGCTCAACGTCCTTTTCACCAAGACCTTGAAGAAGATGAAGCTCGACATCACTCACATGCTCACCAAGAGCAACACGTCTTTCTACGGCATCGTCCCCAGTAACACGGCTATCCCGCTGGGCTCAGTGGTCCTGCCAGTTACCTTCAGGGAATCTCGGGACAACTATCGTACCGAGTACGTCAAGTTCGAGGTCGCGGACTTTGAGACATCCTACCATGCCATCCTCGGCAGACCGGCCATCGCCAAGTTCATGGTGGTGCCCCACTACACCTACTTGGTACTCAAGATGCCAAGCCCAGCAGGTGTACTCTCTCTCCAAGGGGACTTGAAGATCTCGCACGACTGCGACACGGAAGCTGTGGAGATCGCCTCCACAAATCAAGTACCCCACGCTATGATGGAGGTCTACGCTGCGTCGAAGAAGCTTGCCACAAGTGACCTCGACATCCCTGAGAAGTCTGACAAAGCCAAAAACCCTCAGCCAGCTGAGGAGGTTCTGGTCAAGACAATCGACCTCGGGACAGGCGACAGCAGCAAGACCACCACCATCGGGGCTGGCCTCGACCCCAAATAGGAAGACGTGCTCATCAACTTCCTCCGGGCTAACCGCGACATCTTCGCGTGGAAGCCAGCGGACATGCCAGGAGTGCCCAGGGAGTTGATCGAGCACTGCCTCAACGTCGATCATAAAGCTACCCCCATGCGACAACACCTTCGCCGCTTCGCCGACGACAGACGGGATGCCATCAAGAAGGAACTCGCCAAACTACTCGTGGCTGGCTTCATCAGAGAAGTCTTCCATCCTGAGTGGCTCGCCAACCCCGTCCTCGTCCGCAAGAAGAACTCGAACGAGTGGAGGATGTGCGTCGACTACATCGATCACAACAAGAACTGCCCCAAGGACCCCTTCGGGTTGCCGCGGATTGACCAAGTCATCGACTCCACGGCGGGCTGCGACACCGCTCTGCTTCCTCGATCGCTACTCCGGCTACCACCGGATCGCGATCAAGGAAGAAGACCAAGAGAAGACCGCGTTCATCACCCCGTTTGGCGCGTACTGCTACACGACCATGTCCTTCGGGTTGAAGAACGCCGGTGCCACCTATCAACGAGCTATCCAGGCCTGCTTCAAGAGGCAGCTCAACAAGAACGTCGAAGCCTACGTGGATGATGTGGTCGTCAAGACCAGAGACTCCAGTACCCTAATCGACGACCTTGAAGAGACTTTCGCATCCCTGCGCGAGTACCGCTGGAAGCTCAACCCGAACAAGTGTGTCTTCGGCTTCATCATCAGCCAACGCGGCATCGAAGCCAACCCCGAGAAGATCTCCGCTATCACTAGCATGGAAGCTCCCACTTGCATCAAAGACGTCCAGAAGTTGACCGGGTGCATGGCGGCCTTGAACAGATTCATCTCGAAGCTTGGAGAATGGGGGCTCCCCTTCTTCAAACTACTCAAGCACCAAGAGAAGTTCGTGTGGACCCCAGAGGCGGACCAAGCCCTTGCCCAGCTCAAGGACTTCCTATCGAAGCCACCAGTCGTCACGGCTCCTCGCAAAGGCGAGCAGCTACTGCTCTACCTCGCTGCGACTACCCATGTGGTCAGTACTGCCATCGTCGTCGAGCGGCAGGAAGACGACCACGCTTATCCAGTCCAGCGCCCAGTCTACTTCGTCAGCGAGGTCCTGTCAGAGTCCAAGGCACACTACCAGCCTGTACAGAAGCTTCTGTACGCAGTACTCATCACCTCGCGGAAGCTACGACACTACTTCCAGGAGTACTCGATCTCCGTCGTCACCGACTACCCGCTCGGCGACATCCTGTGGAACCAAGATGCTACTGGAAGAATCTCTAAGTGGGCAGTCGAACTCGGCGCCCTCACCATCGACTTCAAGACACGCACAGCCGTCAAGTCGCAGGCGCTAGTCGACTTCATGGCATAGTGGCGGGAGAATCAGCTACCTACTCCAACCGTGCGACCAGAGCATTGGGTGATGTACTTTGACGGCTCACTCAACCTCGAGGGCGCAGGTGCAGGGGTGATCCTGATCTCTCCAACGGGCGAACAACTCAAGTACGTCCTACAAATCTTCTGGAAGGTCTCAAACAATGAAGCCGAGTACGAAGCTCTCCTACACGGGCTCCGCCTCGCGGCTTCACTGGGCATCAAGCGGCTACTAGTCTACGGCGACTCCGCAGTGGTCATCAACCAAGTCAACAAGTCCTGGGACCGCAACAAGGAGAACATGGACACCGACTGCCTAGAAGTCCGCAAGCTCGAGAACAAGTTCTACGGTCTCGAGTTCCACCACATCGTCCGCGACAACAATGTTGCAGCGGACGTCCTGTCGAAGCTTGGTTCTACCCGCGCTCAAGTACCAGCGGGTGTCTTCGTCCACGAGCTTCACGCGCCATCCATCCCGGAGCCGGCGCCACCGACCACTGCCCTAGCACATCCGCCAGCTGGCCAAGAGGTCATGATGATCGACGCGGACTAGAGGCAACCCTTCATCGACTACCTCAGCGAGCAGAAGGTTCCCTCGGACAAAAACTTGGTTGAACAGCTCATCTGTCGCGCCAAGTCCTATGTCCTCGTCGGAGACAAACTTTACAAGCGGGGCGCATCTTCTAGAGTACTCATGAAGTGCGTCCCGAGGCAAAAAGGCAAGGACATCTTGGAGGAGATCCACAAGGGCGTCTGCGGCAACCCGCGTCTTCTCACACGCTGGTCAGCAAGGCCTTCCGGCGAGCCTTCTACTGGCCCACAGCTCTGGGCGACGCGGAAGAACTCGTCAGAAAAGGTGCCAAGGATGTCAATACTTCTCCAAGCAACAACACGTCCCAACCTACAAGCTAGTCACCATACCGCCAACCTGGCCCTTTGCTTGCTGGGGGCTCGACATGATTGGGCCACTGCCAACTGCACCAGGTGGATTCAATAGAGTATTGGTGGTCATCGACAAGTTCACCAAGTGGATCGAGGTCAAGCCGGTCACATGCCCCAAGGCTGACAGAGTACTCGACTTCCTGGATGAACTCCTGCATCGCTACGGACTACCCCATCGCATCATCCCAGACCTGGGCTCCAACTTCAACAACCACCAGTTCTGGGAGTACTGCGAGAATAGCGGGATCGACGTCTGTTACGGCTCAGTTGCCCATCCTCGGGCCAACGGACAAGTCGAGCGCACCAATGGGATGGTGCTCGACGCTCTCAAGAAGCGGCTACACGACGCTGCTAACTCTAAAGGAGGCAAGTGGATCAAGGAACTACCCAATGCACTCTGGGGGCTACGTACTTAGCCTTCCAAGCCAACGGGGCAATCCCCTTACTTCCTGGTCTACGGCTCCGAAGCAATCCTCCCTACTGATGTCATATGGGACTCACCAGCAGTGGAGCACTACGACGAAGGCAACTCTGAAGACAGAAGACGAGTTGACATAAACAGGCTCGAAGAAGCTCGCTGCACCGCCCTCGTCCAATCAGCAAGGTACCTGGAGGGTATCA
Organism: Cenchrus americanus; assembly: GCA_947561735.1. Classification (NCBI taxonomy): domain Eukaryota; kingdom Viridiplantae; phylum Streptophyta; class Magnoliopsida; order Poales; family Poaceae; genus Cenchrus; species Cenchrus americanus. The sequence goes on along the minus strand of OX387239.1, from coordinate 123,241,181 downwards.
GACGCTACCATGACCGCAACGATAAGGAACGCTCCTTCAACGTTGGCGATCTCGTCCTCCGTCGCATCCAAAACACGGAAGGACTACACAAGCTCAGCCCCCCTGGGAAGGTCCCTTGACAGTCGCAAAGGTGACCGGGCCGGGCTCCTACCGCCTCCAGACACTTGAAGGCGAAGACGTCAACAACTCGTGGAACGTCGACCAGCTCTGTCGGTTCTACGCCTAGTCTACACGACTACCCTGGGGGCTCAAGTCTATGCGACTACATCAAGACCCCTCTGCCGTAAGCGACCTCCGGGTCTAGGCTCTAGTCTCTGGACTACTTCTTCACTGTAAGCGGCCTCCGGGTCCAGGCACCAGTCTCCGGACTACTCTCCGGAATCCAGTCCACGCGGCTACCTACGGATCCTGGGCTGCGACAAGCGATGAAGGACTCTAGCAGCGGTCTACAGAGACCATGTACTTCTAGATCCAGCCTATACGGCTTCTTACGGATCTACTGCTGTAAGCGGCTACTCGCCCTAGCACCACTTAGCCGTAGGCGGCCTCCGGGTCCTGGCGACTACTCTGTAACTACGACCCTGGCCATCCAGTTGTACTTCTTCAGTAATAAAGTTTAATTGATCATCAACTGCTTTACTGTCTACTTCCCTCAACGGGACTACTGCCGAGTACAACTACTCGCAACAACTCCACGATGGGACTTCGCACTCCAAGATCGCGGCAACGAGTACTCATCGATGGAACTTTTCTTCATTAATACTTAAACAACTACAATTGTTTCTGTACATCTACTGCTACGAGCTAACTATTACAGGACTACTGGAGATTAAGCTTGTCGGCGACTTGTTCCGCAATGGGCGCCATCTGCTCCAGCAGCTCCGCATACTGCTCGTCGGTACAGTTGGCGGCTAGTCCACCAGCGACTACATCTACGGGTGCCTTCGGGAAGTACGACATCATGAAGGCCAGCACCTGGTTTGGGATCGACTTCGCCAGATGCTTCACGTAGGCGGCCAGCTGGCTGGGGGCTTCCTTCAACCGATCCACCAGCGGCGCTATCTTGGGACCTCCAGGATGAGGCAATAGCAGACTCGCGGTGGGGAGTGCGGCTTCTTCAAGCGCCTTCAGCTGGCCCCGCAGCCTTTCGCAATCCTTGTTCAGCTTCTGCAACGATTTGTAGCAGTTGACAAGGTCACGATCGGATGCAATACGGAGCTCCATGTGCTTGTCGCACTCGTAGGCAAGCTCCTTATAATCTAACTCGAGTACCTGGCGGGCCTCCTACTCCCGGTAGAAGAGATTCTTCAGATCCGTCTCTAAAGTCTTCAACTGCTCTACCCGAGTCTCAAGCTCTGCAAACAACAAGGCACAGCGGGTTAGACTACCTCTCGACCTCCAACAAGTACTCATCAAGTCAAGTGGTGTACCTTTGTTCTTGTTGCGAAGCGACATGTTCTTTCGCACCAAGTCGTCGGCCTTTGCCTGCATCTCCTGGATGTCGTTATGGTACTTGGCGAGGGCTGCGTCCAGCTTTGACTGCATCGCGGCGGTGTGCTTTCGGGACTTCACGAGTTGGTCCTCCAGCGCCTTGGCCCATAGCACTGCGTCGCCGAAGCCTTGAAGCATGCTGGACTGCTCGCGGGACCTCTTTGCGACGTCCTTCACAGACAACATATGTCAGATGGGTACTCAACGCTAAAGGATTGACTACTCCAAGAGTTACGACTACTCACCTTCATCCATTGTTCGGCTTGGCGGACCGCCTCCAGATGCCGAGCCACCGCGTTCTTGGGATCGACCAAGTCGTCCGCCAACACCCGATCCCGCCACGACTACTCGTGGCGGCTTCGGTCATCGGTGCAGAGCGGATGGGCTCCGCGTCTTGGATCTCCGGGGAGCAAACAACCACCTCCAGAGCGGGCTCTGGCAGCGTGGCTGCCTCCTCTCCTCCAGTCGTCGTGGCGGCCTCTCAGGCGCCCACCTCCATTGGCTCGGGGGCTCGTTCGGCAGTCTCCTGAGTCTCTGGTGTCAAGTTCTCCATGGGCACCGCCGCTGGGATATTGCTCCTTTCGGCCTCAATGCCTGTCATCGAGAAGACAAGTGCATCAGTCATATCTGACGAGTACGACTACTCTTCGGGGATACTACAACCTCAGCAGAGCACTCACCTTCAACTACGCTGGCTTCGGGCAACGTAGCCTCAGCGGCCGGCGCTTCGGGCTCCGCCTGAGGGACGGGAGCGGACTCCTCAGCGGGTGACGTGGCTACATCCTCCGCCACCGCTGCAGAGGGTTCATACCCCTCCCAGGATAGGTCCGTTGATTTCCTGCAGAGTACACAAATCGGTTTTCAATTAGGCATGCCTACCACATCAAGTACTACTCGGGAAGACTCAGCACTTACAAGCTTGACCGGACCACCGTCACGGTCGGGGCACCGAGGATGCTGGCGATGTCCACCAGTTCAGCCTCGGCGGGTGCCTCCTCCTTCGCCTCTGCGGCCACCACCTCTTCCGCAGCAGCAGCAGCGGGTTCTGTGCTCTCTTGCGCAGTAGGGGGCTGGCGCTCCATCTGCGCCAAGAGTTCTTCGACAGTGAGGGCTGGGCTGCGATTCCCAGCGGCTTCCCCCACCGTGTCCCACTCGCCTTCATCGCCCTGATCAACGGGCTCCGTAGGCGGCAACTCCTGCAAGCAAGGAAACTTCTTCATCTACAAGTTAGACGCCGGTACTCGACTACAGTACTCAAGACGGCTTACCTCTTGGGACGTGGTCTCAGTGACCTTCAATTTCTTCGCCACGCGCTTGCGGGACGCATTGCGCGGCCTCCTCGGTGGCACGGCCAGACTAGCCTCAAGGCTAGCCGGCTGATCTTGAACGAGAGGGAAATGAGGTAGGCCAGGACGGCTGAACCTCGACCGCAGATGGAAGCGGTCCTGCAGCGTCTCCTTGTCGGACGTGTCCTCCACGACTACGGTGTCGTCTCCTTCGCCGACCTCACGCTGTTTTTTGGCCTTGGTCTTCCCCTCCTCTGGGATTTTGACTTCCTGAGGGGGCGGTGGCGGCTCGGAGACAAACTTTTTCAAGTCATCCTACAAGAAACAACTCATCAGTGCGACTACTCACATGGAATGGGTACTCGACTCTGGGTGTGGCTACTTACCTCCTTTGGCGGGCGCGCGGCAGAGTACTCCGGTACGGGGCACGCCGTGTACGGCGGCATGTCCTTGAAAATCCGAGCCAGCCTGTAGACAATGTCGTCGTCGTCGACTTCGTCTCCAGGCATCCTCGACGTGTCGTCGTCGCCGGTGTACTCGAACCCCAGGGTGTTGCGAGCCATCAGCGGCTGCACCCTGCGCTTCATGAAGCTGAAGGCCACGTGCTCGGCCCTGAGCCCAGCTTCCCTCAGCGCCTTTATCCGCGCCAACAGCTCGGGCAGCTGGATTCCTTCTTGCATCGTCGGCTCCGTGTTCCACCACGGGCGGTGTTTGGGCTGCTTCCCGCTCGGCTTCGGCAGTCCCGGATGGTGGTTCGTGACATAGAACCACTTGGCCTTCCAGCCTTGGTTGGAGTCTATGAGCTTGTATGAGAGGTATTGCTCGGCGGCGTTCTCCCGCGTCTGGATCCCCGCTCCTCCGACTACCCGCGGGTTGCTGGCGCTGGGTTGCGGCTTCACCCGGAAGAACTTCCGGAACAAGATCCAATGGGGCTTGATCCCCAGAAAAGCTTCGCATAAATGAATGAAGACAGCAGTGTGGAAGATACCGTTGGGGTTGAGGTTGAGGTACTCGATGCCGTAGTACCCCATGAGCCCTTTGAAGAAATCACTCGTCGGGAGAGAAAGCCCGCGCTCCGCGAATCGCTGAACATCGGGATCTCGTATTCATTCTTCTCCATCGGGTACGGTCCCCGGCGGCGGCCCTCCGCATGTCGACCTACTTTTCGCGTAGGAAACCACTATTGAGGAGAACGGGCAAGTCTTCGGTCTTCGCCTTGGCCTTCTTGCACTCACGGTTTGGATCTGGCCGTGGTGGGGACACCGGCGGTGATGTCCCTGCGGCAGATTCGGTGGCCTCCTCACGGCCCCTCTTCTTCCTGCTGGCGGCTTTTGTGGCCTTGGACGGAGATGGCTTCATCCTCCAAGTGCACAGGGTCTTCACGCGCATTCGCTCGGGGGCTCCTGCGGTGGCTCTCGACGGCGGCGCGCTCGGATTTATTCTCTCCTCGACGGCAGCAGTCCGCGCTGGCGGTGGTTCCTAGGCACGGATTGCTGGGAATGGCCACAGATGCGCGTGGTGAAAAACCCTAAGGGTTTCGGCTTCAATTTATAAGTAAACGCGGCCCTCCAACGGCCGGATGGATAAGTCCGTGCTCGGCTGACTCAGCGGCTGCGTGTGACTCTTCAACTTCAACTAGTCGACGCACCTCACCTCGGGGGCTCGGCTACTTCTACTCGACTTCCTGGGAAGCGGCAAGATTCAAGAGCATCTCAGGACACATTTTACAAGATGACCCTTCAGTTCGAGAGGAAGTACTCGACTCAAGGCTCGGGGGCTACGTGCCATGTGTCCTTTGGTTTTTTCTCCGGATTTTTCGGGATATTCTTGCCAAAACTTCAGATGGACCCTCAGCTAGAGTCTACAACTCAACCTAAGGCTCGGGGGCTACTCCATATGGAGTGCGATTTTGCAATCGCACTTCCATATCATCTTCGGCTTCAAGACAGTACGGGCATTTTTGAAGACCTTCAAGGGCAGCACTCGAGGACGCTTGGGACTACTCGAGAAGACTTCAGGATTGCTCAAACATCAGCTGGAGTACATTCCAGCCTCGGGATGCTTCGACTACTCTTGAGGACTTTTGACTTGTAGTACTCGGGGACGCTTGAGGACTACTCGTTAAGGCCGTCAAGACTAATTGAAGCTATCCTTCTCGACTACAAAGTACTCGGGGGCTTGTCGTATGGACCTCCCTGGGCCCACTACCTCGGTGGGTACCAGGACCGACTACTCGGTGGGCCCCTGGGACTACCCGACTTGCGCTGCACGGCACCTGATAGCGTGAAGCACAAGGACTACAGAGGAGAAGTACTCGGTTAGGAAGCTGTACATGTCCCGCACTATATAGAGGACTCCTAGACGTACTTGACTAGTACTCTCTCCCTAAACCGACTTGTAACCCTGCCTCCCGAACTATATAAGGCGAGGCAGGGACCCCTCTCTAAATATCTCATCTCATGGCATACAATTGCACCATCTTGTAATCGTACCCAATCAATCCAGAGCTACGCAACATACAGGATGTAGGGTATTACGCACCTCGCGGCCCGAACCTGTCTAAATTGTGTGCCACGTGTCTCTTCCTTCGAGTTACCGATCTCGGCGAGGCCACATTCATCTACTTCAGGTACTCTCCTTAGTAGGTTGCTGGTCTAAAACACCGACACGTGCCACACCACGCTCGGCGCAACGTGCACCACACCTCTGATAGCGAGATCTAGAGGAGGAGAGACCCAACAGCGGCGGCTGCGATGACGACGACGACTAGAGGAGGGATCCAGCGACGACGACGACGACTAGGAGGAGGAGGGATCCAGCCACGAGGTCGACGCGAAGACAAGGACGTGGCGGCGACCAAGCAGCGACGAGGAGTTCAGATCCCTCCGCTCCGGCAGTGCAAAGGTCAATGGTGAATATAGGAAATACCGCTCTAAAAATGTCTTATATGATTCGGTAAATGTATTCTACCAACTCGGTAATAATTGTAAAATTAACAACAATTCAGTAATAACGTAGTTTAGTGTATTTGCTCGAGTTTATGGAATTAGGCCAAGCGCGCTTTTGCAGCACACATGTGTTCAGATAATCAAGTATACAACATATGCGTGTGTATGCTTTTCTTTTTATATAAATGCGTATAAATATACTTGTACTCGTGGGAATTGCAGGGTATGCCATGGCTTTTTTGTATAAGTGCATGTGGACATACTTAGCTGTCGATGATATACATACTTAACATTTCCCTTTAGATTGATTCTTATATTTGGTTTGGCTCTTGTTCCTATGTACATTTGCACATTCTCTCCAAGTTGAATAAGTACCTCATCAACAACCAAGGCAGCCTGCATCTTGCTCTTTAAAAAGGTATGGTCGCTTTGCCTAAACTAATTTTTCGGTTACTAAATTTTCCATTTATATTAATGGTTTACCAAGAACCAATGATATTACAGTGGGCTAAAGTAGTTACTGTAATTCTTGACTATTAATTCACAGGATAAAGCTGACAAGGACTATAGACCTTGGCCACAAGATGAAAAAGAGGGTTATGGCACTGCTAGTGCACAACAAGACCAGATGGGTGGGGCTCATCGCCGAGGAAAAGTGCCAATGACATCCACAAAGTGGCCAAGTGACACAATGATAGTCACTAAGGTCGACATAGTGGGGATGCCAGTACCATTGACTGAAAAGTGCAGGTTCAGGGCGCTTGCGGGGCTCGTTGCTAGACAAAAGATACCTTTGAACTTGTGAGGACCATGTGTGGTTCGAGGACCGGTGGATGGTCGCTTCCTTGTGTGATGAGTGATTGACAACGTTGTGTGGACTGATTCTTGGCTAAGTATTGCAGGTGCAGGTTGCGGCTTGACTGGTGTTGGTGCAGGTGAAGAACAAGCGCGAAAGGTCGTCGCGGTGAGGCCTCCAGGTGTGGAGAAGACAAGTAGGCTTCGTTCGAGGGACCCGGTGGCCAGCGGGGTCAAGTGCGGGCCGCATGGTGGCATGAACAGCAAGATGAAGTCGTGGACGGTTTCTTGGTTGAGCCACAAAACCAAGGTCGAGCCGGGACTACGTGGGAGCCGAGTCATGAGTGGAGATTGGCGGAGGCTACACCGAGTTCGCGGGGTTTTCGGTGGTTCACCAGAAAACCACTGGGTTCCTTGGTTGATCCACAAAGCCAAGACCGGAGAACCGAAGACGGAGGCAGCAGCCGCGCACCGGGTCCGACCGGTGGGGACCGGTCGGCGGGAGGAGCACCGGTCGACCGGTGTGCGACAACGCGGTCGGAATCTTCGAAGCAGAGGACACGCGTCGGGATCGCATGGCTTGCGTCGAGGCTACGCAGGGTGCGGTCGCCGGGCATCCGTCCGATGGTGAAGACATCAAGAATTCCAAATCCGCCCTTGAGGGGCTTGTATCCCTAGTTAGTAGAGAAGGGCGTTTTAGACATTCGGTTGCCTCCATATAACCCAAGAGGTGAGAGGATGGCAGCCAACTCTTGGAACCCTAGCTCATTTGTTTTCCTATTTTCCACCTATTTTCCTTAGGTTTTCTTTAGGACTAGCAAGAGAGCTTCACGGAGAGATCTTGTTGAGAGGGATGGATGATCGGGCGGCTTGCTAGACCTTGTACAAACCTTTGTTTCATGTATAGATGATTCGGCGTGGATCCTCAAGGTTTGGATGTGTTTTCCCCGGTTGTTCTTGGTGGTGATTTTCGGGGCCCTCTCTCGGTGATTTCTTTGGGTTGTCTTCGAGACTTTTCTCTTGGGGATTTGATGGGGGAAATTTGTGGGAACCCTTCGTGGTTCTTTGGGCTGTGATTCCCCTCCCAAATCCGTGAGTAAAAGTGCTCGATTTTGGGGTTTCTTGAGTTCTTGGGTTGGAAGTGCTTCCGGCGGGATTTCTTCGATTCCTCCTTTTTGGACGAGATTTGGTGGGATTAAACTTGGCTATGGACTCCTCATGAGATGTTCCTGATATCCCCAAAGTCTTGTTCAAGTCCGTGGAGTGATTCGGGAGATCGAGTTTTGGATTTGGGGGAGTTGACCCTCGGGTGCTGTTCATCCTGAGCTGCCCAGGCTACACCGGTCTGACTGGTGCTCTTGACCGGTCTGACCGGTGCGAGCCCTTGTGGTATTTTGCTCGAGTGAACGTCTTGGTGTGTTCGTTGTTGTCCCGTGTTGCTGCTGTTTCGAGTTTGGGTCTTTTTGGTGGTCGGTTGACCTGTTTGGTGCCTTGGGGGCTTTCAGGCTGCCATCGGTCCGTAGGTGTGTCTCACCGTCCGACAGGTGTAGAGCCACTTAGTGGAAGTTGCTCAGTTTCACCAGAAGGGACCGGTCTGACCGGTGGTGCTCACCGGTCTGACCGGTGTGGGTCTGTAGACTCGAGGTTTGGTTCTCCGCTGTGTTTCTCGGGTCGGAAGGTGGTGTGTTGGTTCCTAGGTCTAGTGGCACTCCAGTGGCTACGTGGGCTTGACCAACCTTGGTAGTGAGTCGGAGACGTGTGTTGGAAGCCGTGTTCATCTTGTTGGAGTTTTCATCTCCTTCGAGAAGAATTTGTATCGGCTCCCATTCACTCCCCCCCTCTCTGGTTCGCCGTATCGGTCCTTCAACTTGCCGAAAATCGAAGAACTAAGCAATGATGAAAAGTGGGACTTGTTTGATAAGCATGTGTAGAAACACTTGAAGTACCAGGAAGATGCGAAACCACAGGCATTCAAGCTTTTCAGGAAGATGGCAGCCAAGGCATGGAGACAATTCAGATTTCAGCTTAGGCAAGATTTTATCAGAAAAGGACTTCAGCCATTTACAAGGCACCTGTTTATTGTCCCGGAACAGTGGAATGAGTTCATGAAACAGGCAGAAACCGAGCAAGCCTCATCTGCTAGTGTCAAGTTCAAAGAACTCCGAAGCCGGAACACAAGCGAGCACATCATGGGTACAGCTGGTTATACTGTGAAACTAGAACAATGGGAGGAAGAGGACAGACAATTAGATGCAGTTGGTATCCCCAACCCACATGACGCCTACCCTGACGATCGTTCCAAGAATTGGCTACGATCAAGGAGTAAGCTAGTGATTAAAGACTGTGCTGTCGTGATAGTGTTCAACGACAAAGAGGCAGAAAAATTGGCTGTGGACATCAAGGAGAAGATTGCATGTGCAGAATCTTTAGGAATGGCAGGGCAGAGGGAGTATGATGTGCTAAGTCAGTGCTTAGGCCGCCCTGAACAACCAAGTCGTATGCATGGTGTCTCCAGCTACCAGGGTTGGAAGTATGCAAGGCCTCAGCACGTCGAGATGTACAAGAAGAGGAAGAGGACAAAGACCGATGCATCAGTTGATACGAAAAAGATAAAGGAACAAATCAAGCAAGAACTGGTGGCTGAGATGCGAATGCAGAACATGCAGATGCAGAGGTGGTGTTGTCACTAGATGGTGTTGTCACCAATGTCCAATCGCGCAAGCCCTTCACCCGCCACACTGAAGAGCAGTTGTGCGTCTGCAAATGTAGGTTTCATCGATGGCACTGCAGTGTTGGCGACAGAGGTGCGCTGTGACGATCGTACACACGAAGACCTTATAGGCATGTTGACTGAACCCACACATTGTGGCCTATGGATCACGTGGAGGGGGCTTCAATGTGAGGCTGCAGTTGGTCTTGTTCATCCAGATAAGTCTACGCTACAAATAGTCCCGATTCATGAAGACTGTGTTGTGGTTGAAGTGATCACTGTATATACGATCTTTGTGGATAAACTATTGGAATACCCTCCTAATGACGAGGTGATGAAACTCAGAAAAGCTCAAGGACAGAGGTTACAGTGGAGAAGGTGTCAGATTGACATCAAAGGAGCACCAACATGTAAATCTCATTCACAGGCTACGGTACAGATTCCTTTTAGTTCACACAGTACGGTACAGGTTCCTTCCTCAGATGGTTCCCCTCCTCCTCCTCCTCAATCCCACATCTGCAAGACGTTCCATTTGGACCTCCTCCTCGTTCTGAAAAACTTGCATCCCCACATCCGGAAGGTACACAAAATATTCCATCCCCACCTACTCCTAGTCCTGAAAAAACAGAAATACTTGCATCCCCACATCTGCAAGAGACACCAAATATTCCATCCCCACCACCACGCCCACCACCTCCTCCTCCTCATGAAACAACAAAACCTACACCCCCAAACGGAAGTGCTCAAAACAATCATGCCAAAGTAGGTACATCTGGGCCTAATACCTTTGTAATAGGTCTTGATAAGACACCACTGTTACCAATGATGTGTTGGCTGGTGCTGATAAATCTGTCGATGACATTTCAAAGAAAGTTGTAGGTACATCTGTGCCCAATACCTCTGTAATAGCTCCTGGTGAGACACCACTAGGCAAGAAAGCCCTTGAGAAACCTTCAGCCATTTCAAATCTGTAAGGAAAGAAACTTGTCGAAAATAAAATCTCTACACCACGTACAGTAGGCAAGAAATCCCTTGAGAAACCTACAGCCATTTCAAAGATGCTAGAAGAGAAACTTGCCAAAAATAAAAGCTCTATACCACCTATAGTAGGCAAACAAGCCCTTAAGAAACCTTCTTCAGCCATCTCAAAGCAGCAGGAAAAGGAAATTACTGTAAATAAAACCTCTAAGAGTCCTACTAGAAAGCGATCTAAGAGAAAGACCAATGAGAATCGTTGGTATATGACTAACCCAAAGCAATCCGAGAGTGACACCGAGAAGAATCCTTGGGCTATGGATAACCCAAATTACAAATTCAGAAGAGCCTTCTCACGGATGGTGATCTCAAAAAGGCTGCTCCTTTTACCAGAAAGCTCCACAAATTCTGCATCCAACACGGTAAGTCAGATGATAATTCTCAGATTATGGTCGCACTTCGGCCCTAGAGTAGTGCATGGCCTCCGAGATGGTCAAACGGACTCCAGCTGCTACATGTGCAACTCAGTGATTTGTACGATCTCTTCAACTTGGATGCTTTGGATCTGACACTTCTCTGTTGCTTCATCCTATAAGTTGCTTGAAAATTTAATATGCTTCTCACTAATCACATCCTCTATCAAAATGTGTTTTTTGCCTCACATCATCTTTATTACCATGTATTTTGCCTCCTTACATTTTAATTCTTTTTTCTTACTAATAGGAATATGACTGTAGAAGTTGAGAACACGGGCCCTGCAGTTGGCTTCCTTGATCCTGAATGCCTTTGCTCGACAACATTGAACAACATAGATAACACACTTGCTTTTTCTGTGTCCTGGATGCTCAATACTTTCAATCTATATGCTAAACATAATTTAATGGTTACCGTTTATCTCAATACGAACCACTGGATTGCAGTGGCGATCGTTCCGAAACAGCGGAAGGTCTACTATCTTGATTCATTGAAGATAATTAATACTAATACTGACCCTTTCGAGCGAATCATTAATAAGTAAGTTATTTCTTTCTTAACCTGCGGACGTTCCTCAACAAATTGTACATAGTATATTAATTAATAGTGTCCTAACCATTGTTGCTTGTTTCGTTGTAGGGCTTGGGAACGTTACTGCGGCAAAAAGTTCTTGCGCCTTGGCCCCTTGGAACATGTCATAGATATTAAGGTACATACCACTTATTTCCTTCCTGTGGAAGCTAGTACTAAAGCTTGAATTATTTCTTCTCCATCACCAATATTTTTCTTTGTACATTTATTGTAGTGCCACCAAGAACCTACTGGATCCAGACTCTGTGGCTTCTATTGTGCCTATCACATGCTTCAATTAGAAGATAGCGGCCCACATATGGAGGTACTTTATCGAGATCTTCATTTGTAAAACCTGCAACTAAGCACAGTTCTTGCTTATTAGCACTGCACATGTTTGGTAACCACCTATATATGTGTGCTGACTTGTGACATTGTTATATCCACAGATTAGGGCTAGATGAGCATCCTCTCAACAAATCATTGCTGGCAGATGTTCGTGAAAGAATTGCCACATTCCTCATGAAACAGGTGATCACAGCCGGAGGAAAATTTCATGCCGATGACACTGTATGGGCTCAGATTATGTATGGTGACTAGGAAATTTTTGCATTCCTCCTTGTCCATGATTTTTTGTGATATTGTTGCATTCCTCCTTGTGAGATGCATTTCCTCCTTGTAAGATGATGATGCTGAATTTTGTCATATGATTATGCATGTGAATTGTGGATTTCTGTGAATTTGGATGCTGGATCTAATTTTTGTGAATTTAGTCATATCTTGGCTGGTTCCAGGATGCAGCCCCTGATGGCTGCCAAATCCTGGCTGGATCAATGATGCAGCCAGCTAGCAGGCAGATGGTTACTGTAGGGGTGGCCCACATATCTGTAACGAGCGTTAATTAAAGCTCGTTACAAACACCGATCACCGAGTAATGGGCTTCAATTGGAACACCCGTTACAAACATGCCAACAAAGTAACGAGCACCGTAAAAGCCCGTTACCAGTATTGATCGGTGGGCCCCACAACGTGGCCCGTTCGTCAAGACATTGGAGATGCAGGTTCACCACACGCGTCTCCGATATTGATATCATAGTAACAGACTTTGTTTTGGTGCCCGTTACCAAAGTTCCATGTGGGCCCAGAGAAACAATCATTTTCACATGACCGGTGATTAGTTGTGGTAACGGTTGTTGTTTGTGCCTGTTACAAATATTAGTTGTGCTGAGACACGCATGAAATAGACACGTCTCATTTCGTCGATACATCAGAGACGAAGTTTCATAAAAAGCGTTGCTGATGTTGAGTTCCTGTAACGGGCTTTGTTTTGGTGTCCGTTACCAAAGTTCTCTGTGGGGCTTACCATTTCACGTGACCAGTGGCTAGTTGTGGTAACGATTGTTGTTTTATGCCCATTACGACTATGTGTTATTAGTACCGGGCATCTGCCCGTTACCTTTCTTGGCTTATTTGTAACACTTGATCGGTAACGGGCGCATTGCCCGTTACCAAAGGCAATCTATACCCGTTACCAAAGCAAGTTTTCACGTAGTGGTAACTGGACCTAGTATCTGATAACTTCTTAATATCACAGAATTTCATAAAGAAAAGGACAATCTCAAGAACGACCTTAATGTTGCCAAAAAGAGAATCCAAAGCCTAGAGGTAGACTTGCGGGCTGCTGATGCAGAGGGTGAGGAGCTGAAGCAGATGATGAAAGCCGTTGTGGACAGTGAGTATGCCGTATGCTAGAAGCTGGCTTATGAGAAACAAACATGAAACGACCTCAAGGTTAGTCTCGTGGTAGCTTTGCAGTCGTTGTAGAATGATTGGGTGATCATTGCAGGGCTTGAGGTGGAGCTGAACGATCTGAAGAATGCCGCCGACCATGTAATGGACATGGAGACACAGGTCGCTGGGGAGTAGCCCAAGCCAGTCATTGACCGACTACTGGCTGCACCCAAAAAGCTGGTCGATCTCTTGAGAGTGACGAGTTTTACAATGGCGACAGAGTCGCTGATGCGAGTAAAGTCGCACTTCCCCGAGGTCGACATGGTCAAGATCGGGGAAGGCCCGGATGCCGTGAAGGACCTTAAGGTCGTAAAAGAGGAGGTACGGGTGGTTGCTGAGAAGATAATGGATGCTATCGATTACGAAGGCGATGATGGTGAAGAGTAGTCGTCATCATAGAGTTGTACCTCCTCTTCCTCCAGTCATATAAATAACAATGGCGATCTTCTTTTGGCTTGCATGAAATGCTTAGTTTATCTTTGTACGAGCTTGGTTGCCATGAAGTAATGTGTTCTTATCATACCCCGCTAACCACTACGCACGGAGAGGCTAGCTTACCAATTAGCATGGCTCAACGTGGAGACTTACGTGCAATCAGCGCGTGGGGAGGAGTCTGGGACTCTGGTTTTGCAACCACACACCAAGTAGGCTCGCAACAACAAAGAGTAAGTGAAGGACCGAACTGGCAACAAGAGAGGGGGGGAGTGAATGGGGGCCAATAAAACTTCTTCTCGAAGGAGATGGCTATTCCAACAAGACGAACACGACTAACCAAAACATGCCTCCAACTCAATTACCCAAGTTGGCCAAGATGACACACCCACTTGAGTGCTACTAGTCCTAGGAACCAACAACCACGAAAACCTACTCGAGAACTCAACGGAACAAGCAACTCGGGCAACTACTGACCACACCGGTCAGGACCTGGGCTCTTGGGATGAACAACAACCCTCGGGTCAACTCCTCCAAATCCAAACCCCGATCTCCTGATTCGCTCCACGGATTCGCACAAGGCTTTGGGGATAGTAGGAGTACCTCATGGGTATTCCATAGCCATGATTTAGTCCACCAATACTTGCTAAATCAAGAGGAATCGAAGGATTTCCACCGAGAACATCTCTAACCCTAAACCGGAGAAAACCCCAAAATCAAGCCCTTTTACTCACGAATTTGGGAGGGGAATCAACGGGAAAAGAACCATGAAGGGTTCATGCATTCATCCCCCACCAAATACCAAAGAGAAAGGTCTCAAAACCGCCACAACAAAATCACCAAGAAAAGGCTCAGAAAATCACCAAAAAGTGAAAACGGGAGAGACATAATCATGCCTTGAGGAACCACGCCGAATTATACATACCATGAAGGTTCATACAAGGTCTAGCTTTCCTCCCGATCATCCATCCTAGAAAATGAAGCTCTCAAGCTAGTCATAGAAAATCCTAAGGAAAATAGGAAGGGAAAATAGCAAAAGCAAATGAGCTAGGGTTCCAAGTGTTGGCAGCTATCCTCTCACCACTTGGGTTATATGGAGGCAACTAAAAGATGAAACTACCCCTATTACATTAAACTAGGATACACGCCCCCGAAGGGCCTTTTGGGAAACTTCGTCGTAGCACCATCAGACAGATGCCCGACGACTGCAAACTTGTTTAGCCTCCGACGCAAGCCATGCGATCCTGACGCGTGTCCTCCACTTCGAAGCATCCGGAAGCCGTCGTCGCACACCGGTTAGACCGGTGGCCATCGGTCAGACTGGCCTGATGCAGCTTGTGACAACCCGCTCAGGAAAATACCGTACTATCGCCTAAGACCGATCCACTTTGGTCGTTAAGCAATAGTAAAGTATCATCCTATCGTTAGTTGCCGGGTTAACACCCGGTAAATCACTTGGACATCAAACAGAGGACCGACACATGCATTAAAACTCACGCGAAGGTGAGTCCAGAGTACAACATGAGTTAAAATTTTTATTACAGACCATTATACCTGACATGGAGTAACGATTCAGAGTTCGAAAATAGCAGAAATAAAATAACTAGCACAACGGTAGACATCACAGGAGGCCATCCGTGATGTCATCACTTGTCGTCACCCATCCGGTCAACAGCACCTGCAACAACAGTTTTGAAGCAAGGCTGAGTATACTAATACTCAGCAAGACTTAACCGTCGGGTGATAAATATATCACCAAACTCTAGACATGAGAGGCATTTTGGACGGTGGCGTTCTTTTGCTGAAAAGCAACAAAGATTACGTCCTTACTTTCATTATTTTAGCACAAGTTCTAGTTGATTATCCTTTCTAAGTGTTCCATCTAATTCAATCAAGAATTGGACAAGCAATTAATGCATCCTACAATATTCCTCGAGTTCCATCATTATGGGAAATCATGGCCAGGTGATTAAGCAGTCTCGGATAACGGTGAGAGGCCGACAATCGATTGATTTAAACCTTGCAAGGTAGACCCAAACACACGGTAGGCTGCCCCCGTAAGGACAACTTTCCCAGGCCGTTTCAAAAAGTCCTCGGGTTGGGAGCAATGCCTACAGTCTTGGGTGCAAGGTTAGCTGGTATACCCCACAAAGTATCCAGTCTCACACAATACACCCCCCTTCCTGGTAGCTAGTCGGTAAGGTGATTACTCAAGAGTAGTAGGGGAGAGTTCCCGTGGCGTCTCATTAAGGTACTAGGCTTACCGGTCCCATACCCGGCAAATGTTTGGTATGTTCAAAAGCTTAGCCCACGAAAGCCACTGGACCGGAGCCCAATCCCATGCTCTTACCACATGAGCAATCCATTTATAAAGATCTTATGTTTCCAACATAAGAACCTATTCTCGTGAGTGACGAACATCACTCGACTTCTACCGGGTCCTATAGCATAGCAGCTATCAACCTAGCATACTAGTGATAGAGCATAGGTACCTAGGGATCATGCATCTAGGGTTTCAATTAAACTCCTGAAACGTAAATGTACAATCGAAGCAAACATAATTGCATAATTTTAAAAGACGGGGTTAATGATCCGGGGCTTGCCTTCACTGGCAAGGTTGGCCTTGGGCCCTTCTGGACTTGGGTCCAGGCCTTGAGCTACGTCCACGTACTGCAGCTCTTTGTCGGCACCTTCGTTCCTTCCTTCCGGCACGAACGTTCGTCTATCGTCGGAAAGATCTACACGAAGATGCAAATGCAAGATTTATTTGACGATTTTTAATTTAATTAACCACAACCTTAAATGACAATTAGGGGTGTATTTGTTGGACACATCACCTAGATAACAAATACATTTAGCATACTCTTCCAAAAAGGAACAATTTTGCAATTCTTTATTAGATATTCTTTGTGATGGTGACTGTGTACATATATATGTAACTAATTTATTTTAACTTCACAAATAGTAGTGGGTGGGTGCATTTAGCCTTTTAAATTGATTTGCAACCCCACACAAGATTAGTAAGGATGGTTGGGTGATTTTTCCCATTTAATGACTATTAAGCCTTTAAATGCTTCCATAGTTTTTATTCACGAAATTTATTAATAAAATTGTTTGGAAGGGTGTGTTACACACTAAACACCTATAACCAGTCACTGGACACACATGCAAGTTTTGGATAGCTAGAAATAAATTATTTTTGAAAATAACAAAAGCTAACTAGGAGGACAAGGTAAATGCACACAAAAATAATTACTCAACAAAATGATCCAAACATTCTTACACATGTTATATGGTTCAAAACTAGCCTAGTGGTGCAGCACATACACCTAGAACTATTATGGAACTTGAGTTATGCAATTTCAAAGAAAAACAAGCATAATTCAAGAATAATTATTTCTGGTATTTATAAAATTGTGATTAATTCACCAGAGGTGTGTTTTGGCATTAAAAGACATTGTGCAAACGTTGGTTGCAAACCTAATCATTTGTAGCTAGAAAAATCATTTATGCAAATCCTGCAGAAATGGAAAAACATTTTTATAAAAAGATTTACAACATAACTTTGTGCAATTTGTGGCATAGGAGCTAGTCATAACCTAACACACAACATATCCAAGAATTAGCTACAGAAGACTTATATATTTTGAGATATTGCAGATCTAGGTTTTTCATATTTGTATTTTTCATGCAAAAACTAACAGGAACTAGCTCAGGCAAGAATAACAAAAGTTGTAGGATATTTCACCACGAATCCAACAAATTTGGTGTTGCATTTTTCCTATTTTTCTACAATTTTCTACGAAATTTACAAGAAACAGGAAAGTCACTTTACTATTGGAGTTACCCTTTCGCAGGGAGGCCCTCGGAAGGAATCTTTCTTTTGCAATGTGGTCCTTGCGGCGGGCAGCGGCGGTCCGGCAGCAATTTTGGCCGGGGATCGCTGGGGTCTGGCTGGGGACGGGTAGGGGAGTGACCTATGGACCACTAGGGGTCGATTTGGGGCTTGGTTGGTGGAGCAAGGGCGGCCGGGCACGGGCACACCGGCGGCCAGGGAGGGGCGGCCGCCGCGGCTGCTGGTTTCCGGCGAGGGCGGCTCGGGGAAGACTACGGGCGGCTCAGTTGGCTTGGGTAGGGGCTAGAGGAGGTGAGGGACCAACTGATTCCGCCGGAGCTGCACGGGTTTGAAGCTTGGCCGACGCGCGTCCAGGGATCGATGGCGGGTGGCGCGGTCGGCCGTGGGGGAGGGGGTTCTGCGCGTCGGGGTAACGGGGCAGCGGCGCCTATATAGTGAAGTGCGAGCCTCCTAGCGACCAGTGGATGGACGCGAGCGCCACGGGAACGCGTGTACCCGGTGACGGAGAACGGACCGTCGGTCCTTTGCGTGCACGTACAACGACTCGGTGTTCGAGGCGTTCCCGGTGTCCAAGTGCTTGGGAGGCGCGTAGCAGCCTCGGGAAGGCGCGGGCTACCTCGGGAACACGCCCGGCGGGCTCGGGCGCCGAGGCGGTGGCGGCCCACCGCGCGACGTGCGCGGCGCGCCGGCGCGGCGGCCGGCGCGACGTCGCGGCGCGGCCGAGCTCTGGCGTTGCCCTTTTCAGACTGACCTCCTTCGAGCACGTTTTTCTCTCAAAACCTGAACACAAGTGCACAAAGTGATGAATAGGGAAGTTCTAGATATTGCTACCCCCTACAATTTTCACAAAGGCCATAAAGTGTTTTTCTCAATGGATTTTGCAGGAACGTCGTGCCAACTTTGAATGCCGGCCTGTCTCTATGCACAGGAGGTACTGTCAGTCGATCAAGTTTTTCACCAATTTCTACTCAAAATTTAAAATGCCAATTTACATGAAAGTTGTGTCCCTCAACAAGATGGACAACTTTCATAAATGTAAATTTTGAAGTGTTTAGGTGAATTTTGGAGAACGAGGCAAAAGTTCCGGACGACATTCGCTGACGTCAACGGTTAAGCCGGTTTTGACTGGGTCATTGACCAAGGGTTGATCACGGATGTGCGTAAACTTGGTCAAGGGGTCTAATAAGGTTCATTGGCGAGGTTTTTGAGGTGATGACCCAGGTTGACCTAGGTTTGACCGGTTTTCGGTCGGTTTGAATCGGCTGATCCGGTCATTAGCGATAATGACGGTAATTAGAAACCTGGGGCGTCACAGGCTACCCCCCTTAAGAAGAATCTCGTCCCGAGATTCAAAATTACAAGAGGATGTGGGGAAGAATATTTGTGCGTAGAGGTATTATCCACGAAATTCGGTTGGCTTTGCTCCACTCGACAGCTTGGCTCGTTACTGTGGTTGCCATTAGCGGATCCAGGGTTCTGCGTCTGTTGCTGGGGCTTCTGCTGTCTGGGTTTTGGGCACTCACTTGCGTAATGCCCGGGTTGTCTACAATTGTAGCACAAACGGGGCGGAACGTCTCCGGGCTTGGAGATTTGTTGTTGGGCTTTCTTGATAAGGTGGAGCCTCTTCCTCTGCTTTTTCCTTTTTAATCTCGTGGCTCGCGAACGTGTTGCACTAGCAGGGAGTTGAGTGGTCTTGCTAGCATCACATCTTCGTTTGCCCTCACGTGGACGAGTCTCCTTACAGGTAATTTCCCACTCACTTACATCTATCTCAGATAATACTCGTTTGTCGCCTCGATTTGCCCTCTCTTCTGCTCTAAGATCCATTGGTAGTCGAGAAGGTGGCAATATTGAGTCGGGTGCCTGGGGTTGGTCTTGATTAACATACTCCTCTAACAGATTGAACAAACGGGCTTGTTCGACCATAGAGGCAGATAAAGACTGAGAGAGACTGTCTACCAAACTATTTTGAGATGGCTTCCCATAACGTCCTTGGATGATATCGTACACCATTTGTTTCAGCATAGAATTCTGCCCTTCCAACAGCTGAGTTGCACCGACAATGGCGTTTATGTCACTTTGGGTAGGTACTTCGGGTGGACAGGGCTCGGAAAATCGGAGCTTCTGTTGCATCGGCGGCATTTGCTGTAGTTTTTGAGCCATCCGTTGTTGTGCCTGCAGGAGCTGGCACAATACCTCGGTATGCGCTGCTACGAAAGCTTCGGTCAGCGTCATGGGCGGTGGTAGCGATAGATCACCACTACCCGACGCATCAAAACCATTGGTGTTACTTTGCGCCGGTCTGAACATCTGAAAATTTAAGTCCCTAATTAGTACATGTTCAGAATCTTTCCCAGAAACTCATAATTCGAAACAGACTCTATGAGACTCGTTCACGGTAAGTAATGCGAACCGGACATCAACAGTCACAAGTGTTCAATTCGGTCAGGCTTTGCTTTCTCATCCCATGGTCGGGAATGCAGATGGAACAGGAGGTACAAGGTACGTTCTCTTACTCCCTCATCGCCGTTCATGAGGAAGTGGAAGATGAATGTGCACATGCACAACTAATAGCAGACATAATCCGCCTATGATACAGAGATACATCCCTATCAACGTCCAGTGAAACGACTCGAGCTCTTCCGAAGACGGAGTCATGGGTGGCAGCTTGGCTTGAATTCTTCTTTCGGTCTACTTTAGGCTTCTTCTCGACGTCGGAGACGAACACAGAGAACAGCTTGCTCGGGAAGGACGGAATAGATGGGAGAGGTGGGCTAGTGGCAAGGTAGCCAGGCTAGCTAGAAGAAGAACAAGAACAGTGATAATGCTAAGCACGGATGAAAATGGAGCTTTCGCATCGGCGGTTCTGGGTAAGGGTTCCCTTTTATAACCGCTGCGAAGCTGTAACGGCCATTTAACCACCCGGGTATCTGGTGTAGACGGCACAGAGCTCAATAAGGTCAGTTCGTGGGGTCTCGGTGTCGTGAATACGGTTGCGGAAATCGATGGCAGAGCGACGTCATGGTGTCGCACGGTTGTGACACTGATGACGATGGGGCTCAACGGTCTAAAGAATCAACCGTGATGGAGAGAAAATGAGAAAAGCTCAATGTGCAACGCTGTTACGTTCACGATAGCAACAAGGAAGGCGTAGTAAAGAGCTCCGATCGATCCTGGGTGTACTTCTTTGCTCGATTTTGAGGATTTGAAGGTTATGAGCGCGGACCAAGAACGAACACACGATGGATGATTTCTCCACATTGACTTTTCGAGAACCTTGACTGCTCAAGAGAATTTCTACTGCTATTGCTTCCACTTGGCTAGCAGGAAAGGGATCGATGCTACAAGGTCGTCGTGATTCACGGCAAGGGACCAATTCGACAGAGATTTCCAAAAGACCATTACGAAGAAACGAAGGCTACGAAAAGAGTCCCAAATTTTCTTGTACGAAAGATGACTTTATGTGGGAACTTCGGAATAATCTTCCTCACACTTTTACTTACTTCGCAAGTTTGTGGTTTTGACAACTCATTGTTTTTAAAGTGCAATACTTTTCAAAGTTGATGCGATGCACATGCTTGTGCGGTATGGTGCGCATGATGCACGTTAGAAAGACTCGGTTACCCGTATGATGAGTTAGTGACCGTGAGAGCAATCAAAGGCCGAGAGGAAATTTGAGTGGCGAGTCGCTTTCTCACAACCAAGATACCTAGCGTGCTCCTAGTGGCAGTCGTGTGGCTGCAGCACACACGATGCCCTAGGTTCCGTCGTGGCACCTTTGGCTATCGGGTAACAACATCACCAGTCCAGAGAGGTAAGGAAGAAGTACGGAGTTTTCATGTGAATGCACATTAGTATACCCATGCTTCCCAAATGCACATGCTATGCAGTGCATGCTCAAAAGCAACATTTTTTTACCTTAAAACACAAGGTTGTGAGCAAGATCAAAAGAATAAACTCAAGATTGAGGAATCGCTTGGATCTTTGTTTGGCACGAGATTTTCGAACCACAGAACTTGACAGTTCACAACTAGCATAAATAATACTGACAAAGATCATAACGGAAAGAGATGTTTAATCAAGGCATTACATCGATGAGGGTTTGCGGAATTACCAACAACATTTGGAAATACAATGCAGACTAGCTGCAACGACAAGGTTCCTAGTTCAACTGACTGCGATGGTTAACCAAAAGCTCTTGTGGTACACTAGGGTTCCTTACAACACTACACTTCTTATGGCGCAAAATTTAATTTCCCACGTACCAACTTCCAAGGGTGGGGTCTTCCACACTAAGGGCTATGGTGACTCGGGTCCAGACTCAATCCCGGATTCACCTTGGATATCTTCAACATCTTATTCTCTCTCTGGGCCAGGAATGACTGGTTCTGGAGGCGGAGCTGCTATAGCTTCCAGTTGATTCTCTAGTTCAAGCATATACTGGTCGTTATGCTGCAACAAGAAATTCTGCTCGTGTATGATCTCACTCAACTCTTGTATCTTGGCCTTGTCCTTGCGTCTTTCCTTCTTGAGAGTAGCTACCATTGCTCGGGCTTCCTTCAACGCTTGAGCTGTACACTCTGTTTCTTTAACTCGGTACCTATAGATTTGGTGTCTATAGAATACACTTTCTCCCACCATCCGTTGGTAGGTGTCGTACATGGCTTCTGAAAAGCGGACTGAGGTGACAAGGTCAGGACTATAGTGAGGGTCGCTCTGGGCTAGAAGGATAGTTTCTCGTTCACCACCCGGTGCAATGTGTCGCTCGGGTACCGGAATTACTTTGGCGGTAGAGTTGACTATCTCGGCAGGGTGCTTCCCACTGAAAGTTGTGAGTGCTTCGAGAGCAGCCTTCTGCACCGTGTCGGACAAGTTTCTTCTATGTGCCATACACTCCCACTCTTCCCAGGCAGGATTGGTCGGGCACACTGAAATCTTCACCTTCACTTCACAACGAAGGAGTTGGCCTGTGGTCATGACCTCATGGGTCGAGTACTTTGGGTAAGTGGTATACCCAAATTCCTTCAGGGTGTCCCACAAAAGTGCAGGAAATCCACCCTCCTCGAGGTAGTTCACGAGAGTCCATGATTCCACATTAGCCGACGTAGAGCCAGCGTTGTCCATCTGGACATAACGACAAAGTGAGAATCAGTCGGGTGCGAGTGTACCAAGGTAACTCGATCCAAGAATAAGGGTAGGGTTAAGGTATGGGGTATCCATGCATACTAACTACCATCGTATGCTGAACTCGAACAAGCGGCATACCAAATGATACAAGGTTCTGGTAATCGGAACCCGAACTTCCTAACTCAAGCCAGAGTCCCACAATTCTCGAATTTGTGTAGGAACGTAGCAAGGTTATGAAACTCAAGTTGGGTACACAAAGTTGAGCCAGACGATTAGAGAGGTGCTTATCTGGGCGAGATTTCAAAAGGTTCTAGGAGGATAGAAAGACAAGGGTTGACTAACCGAGCATAACTTGCGGTAGACCAAGTTATGATCACGAACTTGGGCGAGCAGAAACTAGATTGGATTGGAGCAATCTAGATAGGGATCACTTAGACAAAAGATTCTTGGACAAGAACAGCAATCTAAGCAACAACTCTAATAAATTTAATCATGACAACACATCTACACCTAAAGAGGCTAAATAGGACAAAACACGCTATCACTATTTTACCTCAGAGAGCACGGAAACAGACGCGAGTTCAGTTTAGTTTCTTTCACGACTTTTAACATGATGCAAGGCGTCCTATTCGTCCTCAAAAGGCATCCAAGCCAAACTCGGAGTTAGTGCCGGTGGCATGGCACATACACATGTCTCCCTATAATAACTAGTCGAGATCTAGTCGATGCTTACTTATCGACTTACGAAACAAGGTTAGTGTACCTGCAGAAAATCATAGAACACAACGAACCTTTCATGCCAGCACTCATGAAAGCGTCCACATACATTACCGTTCACTATAGAAACGGCATCCATGCGTTAAGCCGCTGCATGGACAGCGTCCAACCTCGGACACCCTCCATTTGAATGGAGTGTATCCTTGCCTCGCATGAGAGACATGCGGAATGCACACGTATGAAACACGTGGCGACACACAACTCATAAACAGACGCGAAGATGGGATCCGTGGAATGGATCACTCCATGAACCCTCGCAATTCCCGTGATGCGAAACAACGAACGTATAAAACACGTGGCTCATCTAGTTTGGTTGTGCAAGAAAGTAAGTCTGACATAAAGTAATGTGCTGGAAGTTAGTAAAATAAACCATAAGTTAATTAAGCCACCTGAAAGAACCCAAAATTCCCTCTAGGGCGTCTCGGTCTAGTTTATCCTTAACGGACCAACGTGCTTTGGAAAATCAGACAATCTTGGCAATTTATATTGAAATATCATGTGAGTAAGGTTGTTAACTAAGCTCTGGTGCATGCAATCGCTCTGATACCAGCTGTGACAACCCGCCCAGGAAAATACCATACTATCGCCTAAGACCGATTCACTTTGGTCGTTAAGCAATAGTAAAGTATCATCCTGTCGTTAGTTGCCGGGTTAACACCCGGTAAATCACTTGGACATCAAACAGAGGACCGACAAATGCATTAAAACTCACGCAAAGGCGAGTCCAGAGTACAACATGAGTTAAAATTTTTTATTACAGACCATTGTACCTGGCATGGAGTAAAGATTCAGAGTTCGAAAACAGCGGAAATAAAATAACTAGCGCAACGGTAGACATCACAGGAGGCCATCCGTGATGTCATCACTTATCGTCACCCATCCGGTCAACAGCACCTGCAACAACAGTTTTAAAGCAAGGCTGAGTATACTAATACTCAGCAAGACTTAACCGTCATGTGATAACTACATCACCAAACTCTAGACATGAGAGGCTTTTTGGCCGGTGGAGTTCTTTTGCTGAAAAGCAACAAAGAGTATGTCCTTACTTTCATTATTTTAGCACAAGTTCTAGTTGATTATCCTTTCTAAGTGTGCCATCTAATTCAATCAAGAATTGGACAAGCAATTAATGCATCCAACAATATTCCTCGAGTTCCATCATTATGGGATATCATGGACAGTTGATTAAGCAGTCTCGGATAACGGTTAGAGGCCGAAAATCGATTGATTTAAACCTTGCAAGGTAGACCAAACATACGGTAGGCTGCCCCGTAAGGACAACTTTCCCAGGCTGTTTCCAAAAGTCCTCGGGTTGGGAGCAATGCCTACAGTCTTGGGTGCAAGGTTAGCTGGTATACCCCACAAAGTATCCAGTCTCACACAATACACCCCCCTTCCCGGTAGCTAGTCGGTAAGGTGATTACTCAAGAGTAGTAGGGGAGAGTTCCCGCACCGTCTCATTAAGGTAATAGGCTTACCGGTCCCATACCTGGCAAATGTTTGGTACGTTCAAAGGCTTAGCCCACGAAAGCCATTGGACCGGAGCCCATCCCATGCTCTTACCACATGAGCAATCCATTTATAAAGATCTTATGATTCCAACATAAGAACCTATTCTCGCGAGTGACGAACATCACTCGACTTCTACCGGGTCCTATAGCATAGCAGCTATCGACCTAGTATACTAGTGATAGAGCATAGGTACCTAGGGATCATGCATCTAGGGTTTCAATTCAACTCCTGAAACGTAAATGCACAATTGAAGCAAACATAATTGCATAATTTTAAAAGACGGGGTTAATGATCCGGGGCTTGCCTTCGCTGGCAAGGTTGGCCTTGGGCCCTTCTGGACATGGGTCTAGGCCTTGAGCTAGGTCCACGTACTACAACTCTTTGTCGGCACCTTCGTTCCTTCCTTCCGGCACGAACGTTCGTCTATCGTCGGAAAGATCTACACGAAGATGCAAATGCAAGATTTATTTGACGGTTTTTAATTTAATTAACCACAACCTTAAATGACAATTAGGGGTGTATTTGTTGGACACATTCACCTAGATAAGAAATACATTTAGCATACTCTTCCAAAAAGGAACAATTTTGCAATTCTTTATTAGATATTCTTTGTGATGGTGACAGTGTACATATATATGTAACTAATTTAATTTAACTTCACAAATAGTAGTGGGTGGGTGCATTTAGCCTTTTAAATTGATTTGCAACCCCACACAAGATTAGTAAGGATGGTTGGGTGTTTTTTCCCATTTAATGACTATTAAGCCTTTAAATGCTTCCATAGTTTTTATTCACAAAATTTATTAATAAAATTCTTTGGAAGGGTGTGTTACACACAAAACACCTATAACCAGTCACTGGACACACATGCAAGTTTTGGATAGCTAGAAATAAATTATTTTTGAAAATAACAAAAGCTAACTAGGAGGACAAGGTAAATGCACACAAAAATAATTACTCAACAAAATGATTCAAACTTTCTTACACATGTTATATGGTTCAAAACTAGCCTAGTGGTGCAGCACATACAGCTAGAACTATTATGGAACTTGAGTTATGCATTTTCAAAGAAAAACAAGCATAATTCAAGAATAATTATTTCTGCTATTTATAAAATTGTGATTAATTCACCAGAGGTGTTTCTCGGCATTAAAAGACAGTGTGCAAAAGTTGGTTACAAAAACCTAATTATTCTTAGCTAAAAAAATCATTTATGCAGATCCTGCATAAATGGAAAAACATTTTTATAAAAGATTTACAACATAAATTTGTGCAATTTTTATCATAGGATCTAGTCATGACCTAACACACAACATATCCAAAATTTAGCTATAGAGGACTTATATATTTTGAGATATTGCAGATCTAGGTTTTTCACATTTGTATTTTTCATGCAAAAATTAACAGGAACTACCTCAGGAAAAAATAACAAAAGTTGTAGGATATTTCACCTCGAATCCAACCAAATTGGTTTTGCATTTTTCCGATTTTTCTACAATTTTCTACGCAATTTACAAGAAACAGGAAAGTCACTTTACTATTGGAGTTACCCTTTCGCAGGGAGGCCCTTGGAAAGAATCTTTCTTTTGCAATGGGGTCCTTGCGGCAGGCAGCGGCGGTCCGGCGGCAATTCCGGCCAGGGATCGCCGGGGTCCGGCCGGGGACGGGTAGGGTAGTAACCTATGGACCACTAGGGGTCGATTTGGGGCTTGCTTGGTGTAGCAAGGGCGGCCGGGAAGCGGGCACACCGGCGGCCGGGGGAGGGGGCGGCCGCCGCGGCCGCCGGTTTTCGGCGAGGGCGGCTCGGGGAAGACTACGAGTGGCTCGGTTGGCTTGGGTAGGGGCTAGAGGAGGTCAGGGACCAACTGATTCCGCCGGAGCTGCGCGGGTTTGAAGCTTGGCCGGCGCGCGTCCAGGGATCGATGGCGGGCGACGCGGTTGGCCATGGGGGGGGGGGGGTCTGCGCGTCGGGGTAACGGAGCAGCGGCGCCTATATAGTGAAGTGCGAGCCTCCTAGCGACCAGTGGATGTACGGGAGCGCCTCGGTAACGCGCGTACCCGGCGACGGAGAACGGACTGCCGGTCCTTTGCATGCACGTACGACGGCTCGGTGTTCGAGGCGTTCCCGGTGTCCAAGGCCTCGGGAGGCGCGTAGCAGCCTCGAGAAGGCGCGGGCTACCTCGGGAACACGCGCCGGCGGGCCGGGCGCCGAGGCGGCGGCGGCACGCGGCGCGCGCCCGGCGCACCGGCGCGCCGGCGCGCGCGACGTCGCGGCGCGGCCGAGCTCTGGCGTTGCCCTTTTCAGACTGACCTCCTTCGAGCACGTTTTTCTCTCAAAACCTGAACACAAGTGCACGAAGTGATAAATAGGAAAGTTGTGGATCTAGCTACCCCCTACAACTTTCACAAAGGCCATACAGTGTTTTTCTCAACGGATTTTGCAGGAACGTCGTGCCAACTTTGAATGCCGGCCTGTCTCTATGCACAGGAGGTACTGTCAGTCGATCAAGTTTTTCACTAATTTCCACTCAAAATTTGAAATGCCAATCCACATTAAAGTTGTGACTCTCAACAAGATGGACAACTTTCATAAAGGTAGATTTTGAAGTGTTTAGGTGGATTTTGGAGAACGCGGCAATAGTTCTGGACGACATTCGCTGATGTCAACGGTTAAGCCGGTTTTGACTGGGTCTTTGACCAAGGGTTGACCACGGATGTGCGTAAACTTGATCAAGGGGTCTAATAGGGTTCATTGGCGAGGTTTTCGAGGTGATGACCCAGGTTGACCTAGGTTTGACCGGTTTTCGGTCGGTTTGACTCGGCTGATCCGGTCATTAGCGATAATGACGGTAATTAAAAACATGGGGCGTCACACTGGTGCACCTTCATCTTTGGTCTTGGCTTTATGCATCAACCAAGGAACCGAGTGGTTTTCTAGTGAACAACTGGAAACCCGCAAACTCAGTGTAGCCTCCGCCAATCGCCACACATGAATTGGCTCCCATGTAGTTCTAGCTTGACCTTGGTTTTGAGGCTTAACCAAGAAACCGTCCACGACTTCGTCTTACTGTTCTTACCACCATGGGGCCCATACTTGATCCCGCTAGCCATGGGGTCCCTCGAACCAAGCCTACTTGTCTTTTCCACACCTAGAGGCCTCACCGGCAACGACCTTTCGCGCTTGTTCTTCACCTACATCAACACCAGTCAAGTTGCAACCTACACCTGCAATACTTAGCCAAAAGTCAGTCCACACTGTCGGTGTTTTAGACCGGCAACCTACTAAGGGGAGTACCCGAAGTAGATGAATGTGACTCGCCGAGATCGGTAACTCGAAGGAAGAGACACGTGGCACACAATTTAGACAGGTTCGGGCCGTGAGGTGCGTAATACCCTACGTCCTGTATGCTGCGTAGCTCTGGATTGATTGGGTACAATTACAGGATATGCAATGGTATGCCGTGAGATGAGGTTGGATGCTAGAGATCGGTCCCTGCCTCGCCTTATATAGTCCGGGAGGCAGGGTTACAAGTCGGAGTAGGGAGAGAGTACTAGTCGAGTACGTCTAGGAGTCCTCCATACAGCGCGGAACATGTACAGCTCCCTAACCGAGTACTACTCCTGTGTAGTCCTTGTGCTCCACGCCTTCAGGTGCCGTGTAGCGCAAGCCAGGTAGTCCTAGGGGCCCACCGAGTAGTCGGTCCTGGTACCCACCGAGGTAGTGGGCCCAGGGAGGTCCATACGACAAGCCCCCGAGTACTTTGTAGTCGAGAAGGATAGCTTCAAGTAGTCGTGACGGCTTTAACGAGTAGTCCTCAAGCGTCCCCGAGTGCTACAAGTCAAAAGTCCTCAAGAGTAGTCGAAGCATCCCGAGGCTGGAATGTACTCCAGCTAATGTTTGAGCAATCTTGTAGTCTTCTCGAGTAGTCCCAAGCGTCCTTGAGCACTGCCTTAGAAGGTCTTCAAAAACTGCCTGTCTTGTCTTGAAGCCGGAGCTGATATGGAGGTGCGATTCGCAAAATCGCACTCCATATGGAGTAGCCCCCGAGCCTTAGGTTGAGCCGCAGGCTCTGACTCAGGGTCCATATGAAGTCTTGACAAGAAAATCCCGAAAAATCCGGAGAAAAAACCGAAGGACACGTGGCACGGAGCCCCCGAGCCTTGAGTCGAGTACTTCCTCTCGAATCGAAGGGTCATCTTGAAGAATGTGTCCTGAGATGCTCTTGAGACTAGCCGCTTCCCAGGTAGTAGAGTAGAAGTAGCCGAGCCCCCGAGGCGAGGCGCGTCGACTAGTAGAATACGAAGGGTCACGCTGAGCCGCTGAGTCAGTTGCGCGTGAATTTAGCCATCCGGCCGTTGCGGAGCCAGTTTGGCTTATAAATAGAAACCAAAACCCTTATGGTTTTTCACCCATTCGAGCTGTAGCCATTCCGCTTCCATCTGAAGTAGATCTGCTCCCAGCGCATGCTGTCGCCGTAGTAGATCCAAGTGCGCCGCCACCCAAAGCTTTTAGGGTAGCCCCTGAGTGGATGCGCGTGAAGACGCTTTGTTCTTGGAGAATGAAGCTGTCACCGTCCAAATCGTCGAAAGCCGCCGGGAAGAAGAGGGGCCGCGAAGAGGCCGCCGCGGCCGCCACCGGAGTAGCGCCGCCCATGTCTCCACCGCGGGCTGATCCAAGCCGCGAGTGGAAGAAGTCCAAAGTGAAGACGGAGGATTTGTTGGCTCTCCTGAACAGCGGGTTCATCCGGGAGAAGGAGGTCGACATGTGGAGGGCCGCTGCTGGAGATCCATATCCAATGGAGAAGGCCGAAGATGAGATTCCAATGTTCGCGCAGTTCGTGGAGCGCGGGCTTGCGCTCCCTGCCAGCGATTTCTTCAAGGGTCTTGTCGGGTACTATGGAGTCGAGTACCTGAATCTGAACCCCAACAGCATCTTCCACACAGCGGTCTTCGTGCACTTCTGCGAGGCCTTCCTTGGGATCAAGCCGCACTGGGTTCTGTTCCGGAAGTTCTTCCGGGTCAAGCCGCAGCCAAGTGCCACCAACCCAAGGGTAGTCGGAGGAGCCGGCATCCAGTTGAGAGAAGACGCCGCGGAGCAGTATCTGGCGTATAAGCTTGTCGATTCCAACACTGACTGGAAGATAAGGTGGTTCTACATCACGAACCACCACCCTAGCCTGCCGAAGCCGAGCGGACGACAGCCCAGGCACCGCGAGTGGTGGAACTCGGAGCCCACCATGCAAGAGGGGATCCAGCTTCCCGAGCTGCTGGCACGCATCAAGGTGCTCAGGGAAGCGGGACTGAGGGCCGAGCACGTGGCCTTCAGTTTCATGAAGCGGAGGGTGCAGCCGTTGATGGCTCGAGACACCTTGGGCTTCGAGTACACCGGCGACGATGACACGTCACGGATGCCCGGAGGCGAGCTGGACGTCAGCGACATCATCGAGAGGTTGTCGCGGATCTTCAAAGATATGCCGCCGTACACGGCGTGCCCTGTTCAAGAGTACTTCGCCGCGCGCCCGCCCAAGGAGGTGAGTAGTCGTACTCCCCTGGTCGAGTAGTCATTACTTGGTGTAGACTTGCTGACGTCTTCGTGTCTTGCAGGATGACTTGAAGAAGTTCATCTCCGAGCCGCCCCCGCCCCCAAGTGGGATCGAGATCCCAAAGGAGGGGAAGGCCAAGGAGAAAGAGCGGCGAGAAGTCGGTGCAGGCGATGACACCGTCATCGTGGAGGACACCTCCGACGATGATGACGACGACGATGACGAGACGTTGCAGGACCGTTTTCAATTGCGGTCGAGGTTTAGCCGCCCAGGCTTACATCATGTACCTCTGGTGCAAGACCCCCCAACTAGCCTGGAGGCTAGCCTGGCTGCGCCGCCACGGAGGCCGCGCAACCCCGCCAGGAAGCGGGTGGCAAAGAAGCTTAAGGTCTCAGAGACCACGCCTCAAGAGGTAAGATATCTTGACTAGAGTAGTCGAGTACCCATCGCGCGAGTACCCTTGCTGACGAGTAGTCTTCCTTGTATGCAGGAGGTGCCGCCAACGGAGCCCGTCGAAGAGGGTGACGAAGGCGTGTGGGACACAGTGGGGGAGCCAGCCGGAAGTCGTAGTCCGGCCCCCACTGTCGAGGAGCTCTTGGCGCAGCTGGGGCGCCAGCCCCCTGCTCCACAGGGGAGCACGGAGCCTGTAGCCACCGCCGTTGAAGAGGTGGTGGCTTCAGGAACCCAAGAGGGCACTGCGCCGGCCGTCGTTGCTGCAGAAGAGGCGGTGGCCGCAGGGACGCAGGAGGAGGCGCCCGCCGAGGGTGGACTGGTCGATATCGCCAGCATCCTTGGCGCCTCGGCCGTGACAATAGTCCGGTCGAACTTGTAAGTACTGCATCTTCGCGAGTAGTACTTGTTGTAGTAGTCAAGGTTGATTGACGACCAATTGAGTGTACTTCTGCAGGAAATCCACGGATCTGTCCTGGGAGGGGGATGAACCCTCTTCAGTGGTGGCGGAAGAAGTCGTGCCGCCCGCCGAGGAGTCCGCTCCCGCTACCCAGGCGGTGCCCGAGCCGCCGGCTGCCGAAACGGCGTTGCCGGAGGCCAGCGTAGTCGAAGGTGAGTACTCTTCTAAAGCTATGGAGTTCTTCGAGAAGTAGTCGTAGTCGCTGATGCACTTGTCTTCTCTTTGATAGGCGCTGAGGCTGAAGGCAGTGACATCCCTGGAGGGGTGCCGATGCAGAAGTCGACACCAGAGGCCACGGAGGCTGCGGGAGGAGCCCCCGTGCCTATGGAAGAAGTCGTCGAGGAGGCCGCCGTGACGGCCGGGGGAGAGGGGGTCACCACGTCGCCAGAGGTTGCTCTGGAGGTGGCTATCCGCTCCCCGGAGATCCAGGACGCAGAGCCCATCCGCTCTGCGCCGATGACGGAGGCCACCGCGAGTAGTCGCGGCGGGATAGAGCTGCTCGCAGATGATCTTGTCGAGCCTGCGACGGTGGCGAAGCACCTGGAGGCGATTCGCCAGGCCGAGCAGTGGATGAAGGTAAGTAACCGTAGCTTCTGAGTAGTCAATCCTCTATTGTTGAGTACTCATCTGACTTGAGTTGTCTATGCAGGACGTTGCGGAGAGGTCCCGCGACAAGTCCAACATGCTGCAAGGTTATGGTGATGCGGTGCTCCGGGCAGAGGCACTGGAAGAGCAACTTGTGAAGTCGCGGAAGCACGCGGCTGCCATGCAGTCGAAGCTCGACGCCGCCTTCGCCAAATACCACAACGACGTCCAGGAGTTGCAGGCGAAGGGCGACGACTTGGTGCGGAAGAATAAGGGCCTCCGCAACAAGAACAAAGGTATACCGCTGAACTTGTCGGGTACTTGTTGGAGGTCGAGAAGTCTCTGACCCGCTGTTGCGTTGCTGTGTTGCAGAGCTTGAGGGCCAGGTGGAGCAGCTGAAGTCCTCAGAGACGAGCATGAAAAACCTCTTCTACCGGGAGCAAGAAGCCTGCTAGGTACTCAAGCTCGACTACAAAGAGCTTGCCTTCGAGTGCGAGAAGCACATGGAGCTCCAGATTGCCTCTGACCGCAATCTCATCAACTGCTACAAACCCTTGCAGAAGTTGAATGAAGACTGCGAGGCACTGCGAGCCTAGCTGAAGGAGCTCGAGGGAGCCGCGCTGCCGATCGCAAGGCTCTTGGTGCCGCACCCGGGCGGCCCCAAG